>OY997274.1:504337371-509137371 GCA_963921465.1 Triticum timopheevii
GGGTATAGATATAGATGTGCCGGTCCGTTGCAATGGATCCAAAGTATATCTATTTAGTGGAGTGCACTCTAAACACATTATCTATTTATTTTTCTCTAACCTTCCGTAGGCATGCAACCAAGCCACATAAGCTTCATGGGTGCCCCCACATCATATTATTCATACACGTTGATTGAAAAAAAGATAAATCACCCAAAACAAGATCTTCCCGTTTTTTGTTCCTACGATCTTGTGTCGTGCACGTACCTACTAGTTATATAGTGGTAGTACTAGTAATATAGTATTAGGAGTACAAACTTGGTACTATAGGAGTAGTACTAGTACGGAATGCTCCTACTCTATCAACGAGCCCCATCTGACACCAAATTTCTTGGCTTCCGTGCTACAGCTAGATCTTCCCCTCGTTTCTGTTTTCCAACACGGCGGCGGGCGGGGTGTCGGTTTGCTCAACGGCAGTCACACATGAAAGTGAAAATGCTAGGCAACACGCCTTCCCTAAGATATGTGTCGTGCCGGACGAGCCGTGGAGTACTCCTGATTCTCGGGCATGTGGGGGTGCGATGTGAACGCGGCAGGCTTTTTCCTTTTACTAGCAATGTGCCCGTGCGTTGCGACAGATCCAAAGTAGTAGAATAGTAGTATTTGTCGGTGTTCTGGGAATAGGGGTGCCCAGACTTGCCTGCCTGCGGCCTGCGGCGTGGCCCAAAGGAGGCCCAGCACAACCCGTCTTCATCAACACAAGCTCAAGACCCTCGCGAGGGGCCAAGCCTCGCGGGGCGGACGACAAGGAGCTTCCTCAGGCACGGCCTCGTCAGGCTGGCTCATGAGGAGGCAGAGAATTCAAGGCAGGGTACCTCGCGAGGTGCCCATGACGCAAGCCATGACGACCAAGGGCGCCAGTCGGGCGCCAACCCGCGCAGTGTCCTCCTTTCCTCTTTGGTGCAAAGGGAGCAAGCGTAGGCGAGGGCATCAAGCAAAGGCGTCCATTTTGGTGCAACAAGACCAAGACCAGCCCAACAGCCGGAAGGAAGTCATTGTGGAGCCCAAGCCGGCGTCATCACCAGAGCCTTTGACAGGCGAGGACCAACTTTAGTCAGGATAAGTGTACCCACTGTTCCCCTTCAAAATGGCCAATTGTTGGCGCCCTTCCCGCTCAATATTTGGGAAGAGGCCCAGGGCCTTTGCCTATAAATAGGACTAGCCACCCCCAGGGTAGAGGCATCGGGACCTGACCTAGCAATCTGGATCCTTACCAAGAAACCAGTAGATAGAGCGATGGAACTCATCCCAGCAGTTCGTCGCGCCAGCCAAGAACAGACCCTCGCGAGGCTGTTCTCCCTTTGTATTGTTCATCGTCAAGCCCAAGAGGCAATCCACCACACCACACACTGGAGTAGAGTATTACACCACAATGGTGGCCTACACTAGTATAAATCTTGTGTCCCTTGTGCTGTTCAGTTTAGTAGTTTAGGTCCTAGCGATCCGGCGAGGAGCGAGACGGTAGAGGGTTGAATCTCCGCGCGCACCCTAGTGTTCGAACCTCAAGGGTCTGCCGGAACCCGAAATCCGACATTTGGCGCGCCAGGTAGGGGTGCACCGGAATTTGCCTCCCGCCGTCTTGTTCTTCCCCGACCACCGCAACCATGTCTGACGCTCGTCGGGCTCGCGCCGAGTGCCGAGCCGCCCTCGCCTCCCATGTCGCCCAGACGGCTCCTGTCGGCGGGCGCCCTCGCCGTTCCCCGTCACCTGCCGTCAACACCACCACCGGCCCGGCGGGGAACGAGCAGCAAGCATCGTCCCAGCATCCGTCCATGAGGCGGGACGGCCGCACCGCCACGCCCTTGCTCACCTCCGCTGGTTCTTCGTCACGCGCGCCCCGCGCGGCCATGGAGGCCCGAGCTGTGCTCATCGCGGCAAACGAGCTCCTGCGCTACCGCCCCATTGACAATGTCTACGAAGAATGGCTCGACCAAGTCGCCGAGCTCGTCCGCAACGCTGGAGGTTCCCCCGCACTGTCCTTCTCGCTGCACCGCACCCCGCCCCGTGCGGGCGATGAAGCTCCTGGGGCACCTCGGCCGCCTCCTCCTCAAGAAGGCGCCCTGGCCCCAAGGCGCACGGCCCCTGGGCGGAACCCGCCCCGCCAGGCGCCCGCGCGGCAAGAGCAGAGCTGCCAAGAAGTCCCTCGCCCACGAGAAGCTGCTCGAGCGCTCCCTGCTCCAGCACGTCAAGACCCTGCGCTGCCCCCAGCCGCGGCGCATGGGGACCCGCAAGACCAAGCTCTCCGTCTCCCAAGGCCCCCCGTGGCCACGGCGGGCTGCCGCGCCTTTACCGCCGAGCTGCCCAGCGTCGCGTGGCCCGGCTAGTTCAAGCCAGACCTGCCTCCTCACTACGACGGCACGGCTGACCCTGCGGAGTTCCTCCAACTCTACGAGTTAGGCATCGAGGCTGCCAACGGAGATGAAAAGGTCATGGCGAACTGGTTTCCCATGGCGCTCAAGGACGAAGCCCGCACCTGGCTCCTGAATCTGGCACCAGGCACGATCTCTTGCTGGGACGAGATGCGCACCCGCTTCATTGCCAACTTCCAGGGTACCCGCGACCGGCCACCCGCCGTGAGCGACATGCGCTGCATCAAGCAGCAGCCAGGGGAAACCCTGCAGAAGTACATCCAGCGTTTCAACAACGCGCGCCTCAAGATCCCCAGGGTAACAGAGGAGGCTATCATCTCTGCCTTCTCCGACGGTGTGCGCGACGTCAAGATGAAGGAGGAGCTGGCGATGCATCAAGACATGTGCACCTCCTTGGAGCTGTTCAACCTGGTGACCAAGTGCGCCAGGGCTGAGGAGGGGCGCCTCTCCCTCCTCGAGCTGCCTGCCGCGGACCCCGAAGAGAAGAAGCCCAAGGCCAAGGACGTGAAGCGCAAGGGGGCTATCGTGCTCGCGGCCGAGCCAGACACCAAGCGGGGCAGAGATCAGCCCGAATCCTCCAAGGGCAATCGGTACAGCGTGTACCATGACCTCCACACTCACAACACCAATGAATGCCAAGAGCTCCGGGCCGTGCGAGAAGGAAGGGTCGGCAGACGTCCCGACCGCAGCGACCGGGGCTATGGCCGAGGAGGAGGAAGGAATGCAGGACGCTGGGAAGACTGCGGCCCGCGCCAAGGATGGCGCGACCAACCTTGCGAGGACCGCTGGCAGGACCCGCCTCGCGAGGAAGGTTGGAGGATCAGCCTCGCGAGGATCGCCCGCAAGGGAACGCAGGCCTCCCTCCGCTGCCGCTGCAGCCAAGGAGAAATGAAGACCTTCATCAGGACGAGGGGGCTGGGGGCTTCTAGGAACCACGTGTAATCGCCTGCATCCTGGGTGGAGCTCAAGCCCCAGCCTCTCAGCGCATCTTTAAGCAGTTCGCCCGTGAAGTGAATGCTGTCCTCCCCAAGCTCGAGGCCACGCGCCCTCTCAGGTGGTCGGCGTGCGCCATTACGTTCAGCTCAGCGGATCAGCTCAAGTGCGCGGCCACAGCCAGAGTCCTCCCGATGCTTTGTTCCCCAATCATCAGCAACGTGCTAGTCACCAGGACCCTCATCGATGGCGGGGCAAGGCTCAACGTCCTGTCCGTGGAAACATTCAACAATCTTCAAGTGCCTTATAATCAGCTTCAGCGAACCAAGCCCTTCTCCGGAGTCACCGACGACTCCACAGTCCCGATCGGGCAGGTCCGTCTTCCTGTCACCTTCGGGGCACGTGACAACTACCGCACTGAGCTCATCGACTTCGACGTCGCCCACATTCGCCTGCCGTACAACGCCATCCTCAGGTACCCGGCGCTGGCCAAGTTCATGGCCGTGACCCACCACAGCTACAACGTCCTCAAGATGCCAGGAAGCGGTGGGGTCATCACGGTGCCCTGCGAGGAGAGGGACGCAGTGTGCTCCCTGGAGCGAGCCTTTTAGGCCGCATCACTAGAAGACCCAGACTGCGGAGGCAGGAGGCTTCCCGAGGCCTCCCCCAAGAAGAAGAAGACATCGTCCGGCCCGGCCCCTCAGGAGGAAGGCCCCTCTGGGCCCGCGCCTGGACAGGAGGAGCCTCCTTCCATCGCATAGGGAAGCGCGCCCGGCGCCCTCCTCAAGCAGGGCTCGGGGGCTCTCCCTTGGAGGGCCGCCGACCTCGCCAAGGTCACGAGGGAGGTGCTTGGGCACCACGTGGAGGCGTGCTTCGAAGCATGTTTCCCTCAAGAAGAAGCAAGGCAAGGAGGGCGAAACCCTCAGGAGTTTGTCAGCAAGGCCATTCAGGAGTTACAGGAGTCAAGGGTCATGAGAGGCAGCCGCTGCCTACCCGCTGTGGCCCCCCATCCAGGCGAGGATGGTGGGCTGCGCGTCTGCATCGACATACCAGGGCTCAACCGAGCCACGTCTCAAGAGCGCCTCTGGCCCTCGCGAGTGGGACGTTGCGAGGGTCCGCTCCACAACTACGTGCGCATGCCTTACGGCCTGCCGAACACGGCTGCTGCGCACCAGCGTCTCATGAGGGCCATCTTGGAGGCTCAAGAGGTCAGGCGCGCCGCAGCCCTGGCGGAGATGGAGATGGCCTGCGAGGAGCTGTCAGCGCCTCCGGAGCCTCCAGAGGCCCCTAGGCCTGGGCGCTCGTGAGGATCGGCTCCTGCAGCCCACCGAGTCTACTACACCAACACCCCTTCATCCCCAACATCATCAAGTGACATCTTTTAAGTTTCGTTTCTGGCTGGGAGCGCCTTCAGGGCCGCATTATTCCCAGGCCGCATGGGTCCGTCCCTGTGGCATGTACCCCTTTTATTTCATGTCCTTAGCTTATCTTATTGGGGGCGCCCCTCGGGCTGCATCATCCCAAGCCGCTCGGGCCCGTCCTAGCGGCATGTATCTTTCTTGCATTTATCTTAGGACTATGCTTTCGATCCACCATGCTTGTTATTTGGCGCCTTTTTCTCCTGGGTGTCGGAATCTTGCATGTTAAAGGGGGGGTGCCTGAGCATCGCGACTCAGGGCTCCTACCGGCTCTCCGGCCCTCACCCTCTGGTCTTGTCCATGGCATCGTGACCTGGCATGCCAGCGACAGCTGAGACCAGCTCGAGAGCCGGGACCCGAGGATGTAGAGTTTTGTCATCTAACCCAGCTTGCGCGTTAAAGGAGG
Organism: Triticum timopheevii; assembly: GCA_963921465.1. Lineage (NCBI taxonomy): Eukaryota > Viridiplantae > Streptophyta > Magnoliopsida > Poales > Poaceae > Triticum > Triticum timopheevii. The sequence continues at coordinate 504,342,537 of OY997274.1, forward strand.
GGTGCCTGAGAATCGCGACTCAGGGCTCCTACCGGCTCTCCGGCCCTCACCCTCTGGTCCTGTCCATGGCATCGTGACCTGGCATGCCAGCGACGGCTGGGACTAGCCCGAGAGCCGGGACCCGAGGACGTAGAGTTTCGTCATCTAACCCTGCTTGCACGTTAAAGGGGGGTGCCTGAGCATCGCGACTCAGGGCTCCTACCGGCTCTCCGGCCCTCACCCTATGGTCTTGTCCATGGCATCGCGACCTGGCATGCCAGCGATGGCTGAGACCAGCCCGAGAGCCGGGACCCGAAGACGTAGAGCACCGGCATCTGGCCAAATTTGCAAGAACACACTCCAAGATAAGGCCCAGAGCCAGGCGCAACCCGCCTTGAGGTAGGGCCTCGTGAGTCCTGCGCTGGCTCACGGGTGCCCAGATGCACCTCGCCAGGCCTCTCACGCCTTTCCCAAGCAACTAACGGCTAGCTGACGATCGCCACGGCGAGCTCTCGTTCCTTTTTTGATGAGCCTGCAGGGTCCCTCCAAGGAGCATCGCCAAGCAACCTCGCGACGGCCAAGGCTAGCGCCGCACCAGGAAGCATTTTTCTGACCCTCGAGATAAGTCACCCTCCGGACACACTAGTTATCGCAGCGCCATCCCCACACCCAATGCAATCCCGTGTTAGCAAAGTCGCTCTCCTTTCTCACCGAATGATGGCTGCTTGAGCACTAAGGGGGACCCCCTGAGCATCGCGACTCAGGGGCTCTTACCGGACCTCGGGCCGCTCACCTCCTGGCCTTGACCACGGCATCGCGACCTGGCATACCAGCGACGGCTGAAGCCGCCTTGGGACTGGGACCTATCGGCGCAGAGCATCAAGCCCTCGCGAGGTCTGAAAGGAGGGAACTAAGCTAAAACGGAATAAGCATCTCGCATCGCTCCACAATAGGGATCATATTGACAGATGGAACTACAAACATCTTACAAGCCCCCGTGGGGTATATTCTTGGCCCCTCGCAGGGACAAAAGGCGCGAATCCTAAGGAGTCCTAACTACAGGGGGCATCGCGGCAGACGCCATCATCAACAGTGGGCCGCCCAGCACCGACGCCAACCCCATCCAGATCAGGGGCGGCGGTGACCTGACGAGCCCGCCCTGCTCCGGGAACGGCGCAGGCTCGGGGGCTCGTAGCTATCGTCGTTCGTCTCCGGCGTCACGAAGAGCTCGGCGGAGTCACTGGATCCTCCGGCGCCTCCGTCTCCCGAGGAGCGGCCAAGGGAGCGGACGGCCGGCCTTTGTCTCACCGCAGCAGGGTCCTGACCGCCTCTCCCGGGGCAGCACTCCAGCCGATGACCCTCCGCATCGAAGACCTTGAAGGACATCACCGAAGCACCATCGTACTCCAGATGGATCGTGAGGGCGCCCCTCGTCCTGCAGACCCGGGCGACCTCGCCCCAGCCTCGAGTCATGAAGACCTCGCCCGGGGCAATGACCGCGACCTCTGCCCCGGTCGCGAGGGTGCCGCAGCCGGCGTGCTGCAGCCAGAGCCCCAGGGGTTCCCCCTGCCGGACGACGGCGGCGAAGAAAGAAGGAAGACGAATCCAACACTTAGGAGGCGTGGCAGCGTGAAGCATGAACTCCCGGCAGGAGCCCTCGGCGTGGACTCCAGGTGGGAAGACGCACACCTTCGTGACCCGCCGGCGTCATCGGCGGCGCCGCTCATGGCGTTCGGCGTCGATTCCTTCAGAGTCGCCAATGTGCGCGTACAAGGGAAGAGGGAACCCTGGTGGCGGCCGCTCACACCAGGGTCTTGACGCCTCCTGGCGAGCGCTCTCGCCCTGACACCAAAGAGCAAGCCGCTTCTTCGGGGGAAGCGGGTCAGGATCCTCTTGGGGAGCCTTTCCTTTCTCTTCCACGGAGAACCGGCGGATCGGAGCCATTGCAGCAAGACGAAGCAAGGAAGGAGGAGAGCAGAAGGATAGACTGGAAGGGCGCTCGTCGTTCCGTACTTATAGCCGGCGAAGGCCAACCGTCGGCCTCCACAATCACAGGTAATCATGACCGCTTTGCATGCAGGGACTTGTCGAATCCGAATGGTTACCGAGGCATCGTGGGGAAGCAGTGCTGCCCACGTCCAATCAACCGCCACGCGGCGCCCAAGACCGCAGGCTGTTAGGGCCCGCGACGCTTTGCGCTTGCCCCTTCGCCTCTCTGCTCAGCCAAGTTCGGGCGCGCCGTGGGCCTGGGGGCTACTGTCGGCGTTCTGGGAACGGGGGTCCCCAGACTTGCCTGCCTGCGGCCTGCAGCGTGGCTCAAAGGAGGCCCAGCACAGCCCGTCTTCATCAATGCAAGCTCAAGACCCTCGCGAGGGGCCAAGCCTCGCGGAGCGGACGACAAGCAGCTTCCTCAGGCACGGCCTCGTCAGGCTGGCTCATGAGGAGGCGGAGAGTTCAAGGCAGGGTACCTCGCGAGGTGCCCATGACGCAAGCCATGACGACCAAGGGCGCCAGCCCGCGCAGTGTCCTCCTTTCCTCTTTGGTGCAAAGGGAGCAAGCGCAGGCGAGGGCATCAAGCAAAGGCGTCCATTTCGGTGCAACAAGACCAAGACCATCCCAACGGCCCGAAGGAAGTCATTGTGGAGCCCAAGCCGGCGTCATCACCAGAGCCTTTGACAGGCAAGGACTAACTTTAGTCAGGATAAGTGTACCCGTTGTTCCCCTTCAAAATGGCCAATTGTTGGCGCCCTTCCCGCTCAATATTTGGGAAGAGGCCCAGGGCCTTTGCCTATAAATTGGACTAGCCACCCCCAGGGTAGAGGCATCGGGACCTGACCTAGCAATCTGGATCCTTACCAAGAAACCAGTAGATAGAGCGATTGAACTCATCCCAACAGTTCGTCGCGCCAGCCAAGAACAGACCCTCGGGAGGCTGTTCTCCCTTTGTATTGTTCATCGTCAAGCCCAAGAGGCAATCCACCACACCACACACTGGAGTAGGGTATTACACCACAATGGTGGCCTGAACCAGTATAAATCTTGTGTCCCTTGTGCTGTTGAGTTTAGTAGTTTAGGTCCTAGCGATCCGGCGAGGAGCGAGATGGTAGAGGGTTGAATCTCCGCGCGCACCCCAGTGTTCGAACCTCAAGGGTCTGCCGGAACCTGAAATCTGATAGTATTTGTTCACAAACTTGAAAGAAATCACTATTGTTTGGATATACTCCTAATATATTACTCCCTCCATACCTAAATATTTGTCTTTTTTGAGATTTCAAATGGAATATCACTGTCACATACGGATTATATAGACATATTCTAGTGTTTCTAGCAAGATGCCCGCGCGTTGCACGAAGTTGATGGAAAAGGTAAGCACAAGTTATAAATTGACGGATGGAGTACTAGTTACAGTGATGCATATAATTAAGCAAAGGGATCGCACATGTCGGTATTGACTGGAACGAGAATGCAACAGCACAATAAGAATTAAGGCCACGATGATGCGATTGCAGTGGTGGTTACAGAAGGCAAGAAGAAAGATGGATCCACGAACGTACGACCTCCTCCTCCTCAACTTAGTGCGCCGGGCCATCGACCGGTGGCTAAGGAGCGGCGGCTTTTGTGGCGAGGTCGAGGTGCCTCTCAGCAAAGGAATCCAAGGCTTCCAGCCGGTTAAGGAAGGCCAACGTCGTAGCGTCCTCACTGGCCTTGTAGATACCTATGTACACGATTTGCTCGTACACGTGGATGTGTAGGTCGACGAATTCTTGCAGGGCGAGGCGCCTCGCGGCGAGCGCGACCTCTAGGTGGACATTCTTCGTGGCATCGGGGGGCAGTCGCAGGGCCACTAGTGCTTGAAAGAGGTTCCGGCCATGGAGGCCGATTAGGATGGCAGGCAATGAGGAGCCCGGGCGCGCGGGCTGGAGGAGTACGGCGATGTCGTCCGCGAGCTTCTTGAGGACGGTGAACTTGTTGCTGGTGGCAACGATCATCTGGTCCAACTGAGAGTCGTAGTTGGCGTCGACAGCGGCCATCCACCAGCCGGTCTCCAACACCGTCTGGAGACGATCCTCGGCGCCATGCCGCAGGCCGGCGTCATGGACCATCTGGCGCAGCCGCTGGCCACTCACGCGCATCGCCGCCATGGGTCCGGAGTGAGATCTTTTGCGCTTAGTGTAGGTGCTTAGGCAAATGCTTAGGTGCGTACGATGTGGTAGATGCATTGGAATGGAGGGGCTTCTTTATATGAGGGCAATGAGGGCAAACTGTGTTGCATTCACATCGTGCAGCCTCTTTTCCCGGACCTCCTCCCATTACTTCCCTCATGCATTAATTGAAGGAGGATGCATTGGCCGTTCAACATATCAAGAACCGCTACTCCCTCCCTCGTCTGCATTAAAGCCGTATCGGGAACTGCGCTGCCCGCTGTCAAATCGAATACTCCCTCCATCTAGGTGAGTATTAAGTCATCTTACGAAAACCAAATAGTAGTAAACACATAGGCGTGGTGCATTAACTCTCACGTTGTTTCTTATTTTTTGACATAAATAGAGGAATCAACCAATAAGAGATGTGGGGCTTGTATGCTTTTAATGGCTTGAGACTATCAAACATGACATGCAGTGGTCAGTTCGTTGCACAAGAACAAATACAACCCACGTCAGCACACACGCATCTTATAGCATCACATCCAATGGCTATAAAAGATGAATGAGACCAAATTATATCTCATCTAGATGAATTCTAGCAAAACTGTATTAGTAATACTTAGTACTCCTGCGCCATGTATCATATATTAGTATCATGTAGTACTTTATTTATTGCCATGTATGACACATAGTACTCAACTCTCTCTCTTTCTTTCTTCATTTAATTCTAGGACACCTCATCAAAATTGCTAAGGCTAGTACCATTACAACCAGCCTTAGCAAATACTTTTTTTCCTCTCCACCTTGGTCACCTAGACGAAGGGAGTATACTGCACAGTAGGCGGGGCAGTTCCGCCTAGTCGGTTCGACAGAGACGCGAGAAGACGAGGGAGTAGGCTGCTACAAACGTAGGGCTGTGTGATTTGACAGCAAGTTACTGCTGGACAGGTGGGGCCCCACGATTTGACTTGCCATTATCATTTTAACTGCGGCGCTACGACCGGTGTGAGTCTCCCGATTCCTGACCACCTCCGTACAGGTGCCTCTCCCAATGCTCCACCATGTAGTAGAGGCTGGCTCTTGCATGAGAGCCCACTTCTCCACTTTTTCCTTGCCTCTCTTTCCTCCACATATGCAAAAATGCCATGTAAAGTGCACTATTGTACTTACTTGCTCCTACAGGTGCTTAAGCTTGCCACATAGGCATAAAGTCTGATGTGGCAAGTTAATCAAGAAGAGAGAGACTAGTTTGGTGACCCAAGGAAGAAACGGTGCTAAGCGCGTGTACCTAGGTGAAAAGACAATTTTGAGTCTATAGCTAATTAAATGAAGCAAACTTAGCAACACCATTTCATTGGAAGAGGTCACTCCTTGGCAAATGCAATAAATACTAGTACTCCCTGTGTCCCATAATATAAGAACGTTTTTGGCACTACACTAGTGTCAAAAATGTTCTTATATTATGGGACGGAGGGAGTACGAAGAAAGAGATCGAGAGAAGTAAAAAAATACACTTATAGCCAACCTTATAGCCAAAACCTTGTTGTAGTATGAGTGACTAAGTGATGACTATGTATGACATGCCAACATCAGATAGCCTAACACACCGTGTTAAATCTCCAAGGGCGCGACCGCGTGAGCGACGCGATGGTCGTGGTAGGCATGACCATGATACGGTCTGCTGGCAGCCCTTGGATCTGAGATCAAACAGTCGCATGCTAAGTTGTTGAAAATTTGCAGAATAACCCTCCAGGATAGGATATTCACCCATAGGTCTAGAATCACGCCATGCAACCATTTGATCTCAGATCCAAGGGCACTCGGAAGCCCGTATCATGGGAGAATGGAAAGCCACTACCCTACCGTTCGCACGCTGGCAGTTCGCTCCTACTCGTCCCCGCATGTCCTTTAATACTATGGCGGTTCGCTCCTAGTCGTCTCGTCCATTCATATTACGGTAGTTCCACTAATCCTAACCCTCCTCCCAAATCCATGGCGTCCCAAACCTCCATGATCAGCGGTGAGTACAAGGTTAGAACCATCACCGGCGATGAGTCTGACGTCATCTACACCCGTTCTTCCGTGATGGTGAAAGGATGCCTTTCTCGCTTCAGACGCATGTTCGAAGACTCAGATGATGAGTGGGTTGCTGGTCTAGATGTTGAGTACACCACAGTCCTGGGACGAGAGAAGGATCTAAAGGACGAAGAGAGGAAGAAGCCCGCCGTGATCTAGGTTTGCGTGCATGACTTATGCTTGGTCTACCACATATGCCATGCCGACGTTGACTGCCAGGATTTTAAGGACTTCATCAAGAGCAACCTAGTCAAATTCGTTATTGTAGACCTCGGTAACGACAAAGAAGTCCTGCGTCGGATAGGCCCCGTTGTAGGAAACACCTTTGACCTCCAGAAGAATTGGCTGGTGTCCTCTCGTTAGCCTTCAATGCTGACCCTGGCAAGAGCCATGGTTCATCCTTCGTACGGTAAACTGGAGAAACCTCCATGCACGTTTCATTGTCATGCATGGCAGCGGAATGTACTAGATATAGACCACATCCACTATGCTGCAATGGATGGATACCTTTGCTTCAATATCTACAAGGGTTGGATGAAGAGCAACAGCCAAGTGTGCGGTTCAAGCAAAGAAGTGTCGGCCAAGAGTAAGAGGGACAAGGACGAAGTCGAGGACGTGAACGAGGACTCCGAGTAAGGTGGCACTGTCGTTGCTCATGGTGGTTCTAATGCAGTGTCTACTGGAATAGTTGCAAAGTTTAATTTCAGATTGTCGGATGTTGGGTTCCGGCAGACCCTTAAGGTTCGAACTCTAGGGTGCGCACGAAGATCTCTCCCTACTGATCTACATCCGATCGCCTCGTGAGATCTAAGCTGGAAACGATGAACAACACAAGGGACACGAGATTTATACTGGTTTGGGCCACCATTGTGGTGTAACACCCTACTCCAGTGTGTGGTGTGGTGGATTGCCTCAGGGGCTGATGATGAACAGTACAAAGGGAGAACAGCCTCGCGAGAGGTGTTCTTGGCATGATGCGATGAACTGCTCGGGTGAGTTCGATCGCCTCTCTCTCTCTCTCTAGGCTTTCCAAAGTCTAGATCCGATGCCTCTCTACTGTGGTGGCTAGTCCTATTTATAGAGGCCTTGGGTTTCTCCCAAATATTGAGCGAGAAGGGCGCCAACAACGGCCATTTCAAAGGGGAACATCCAGTACAAGTTACCCTGACTAAAGTTGGTCTTCGGCTGCCAAAAGCACTGGCGATGACGCTGCCTTGGGCTCCATGGTGACCTCCATCCTGCCGCTCCGCTGGTCTTGGTCTCGTTGCACTGAAATGGAAACCTTTGCCTGATGCCTCGGTACTCCACGCCTGTGCTTGCCCCCTTTGCACCAAAGATGAAACAAGGACACTGCTCAGGCCGGCGCCCGCCTGGCACCCGCCTGGCCTCGATCATCATGGCTTGCATCACGAGCACCTCACAAGGCACCCAGTCTTGATCTCTCTGCCTCCTCGCGAGCCTGCCTGGCGAGGCCATCCTTGAGGAAGCCTTGCTTCGTCCGCCCCGCGAGGCTTGGCCCCTCGCGAGGGTCTTGAGTCTTGTGCTGATGAAGATGGGCCATACTGGGCCACCATTTGAGCCACGCAGCAGGCCGCAGGAAGGCAAGTCTGGGGACCCCCGTTCCCAGAACGCCGACACAAGTGTGCTTAATTTAATTTGAGGGGTGTGTTGTGCTGAGCCCCCAACAGAACTATGTTATGTTTCTTCTTGTTGCTTTAACTCTTCAGTACGTACATACTAGTATTTCTTACATTTCATCTTTTAGTTGGTATAGTACTACCAATCGTTTCTTCACGTTATATACGTACAATATATATGGCCAACATCATATAGCCAGCAGTTTGGTTGTCAAAGAATTTCAGGGTGCTTAGTTTTGTCAAAGAATTCTAGGGTGCTTAGTTTTATTTGAGGGGTGGGTTGTGCACTTGTGCTGGACACCATTATTGTGACAAGCCTTTTTAATAGTACTACATGCATAATTTGGCGACGAGCGCTCTCTGTATGTACCACCTTTTTTTAATTTCAAGTTTTGCTCCATGGCGCAATCCATCGATACTACTACTATACAAAAGTGGAGTATATGCATTGTTTAAAAGGCTAGAGGGCGAGGCAGTCTAGCTCGATCGGTTTCACGAGAGGCGAGTGCCTTTGTGATTTGACGGCTCATTACTGCTGTCAAATCGAATAGTACTGCACCGCCCGCTGCACGCCCGGCGCCTCCATTAAACCCCTCTGTTAAACCTGCATGCAAACTGAGAATCCTACTCCGGCCACATGTACGTTCATGAGCGGGCCAGAATTAAACGCAACACCGGGTGAGCTCCTCCCGTCCGCCCTCAGTTTAAACGAGGCCAGACACCGGCCAAGCTCCTACCATCCGCCCTCTATTTACATGAGGCCAGACAGACAGCGGGCAAGAATCGCACCCCTCCGTCGCTCCCCCATCTCCTCCTTCACCATTTTGCCACTCTTCCGATGGCTTCCAATGAGCCGTTCTCCGGCATATTACCTAGCTGGGTGGCCCGCCGAGCCCTCTGGATACGGGCGAGGCCGCTCGATGCTTCACCAACCTTGCTTGGCCCGACGGAGCCAGTTGCCGCCCCAAGCAGGCACGTGGTTTAGCAACTCGCCGCTCCAGTTCAGCTCGATGAGGAGTGGCGAGTTGCTCCACGTCAGCACGGCGGTGAGCACGCCGGTACGGGCGCCGTCGCTGCCGCGTCGTACCGTGCCACCAGTGTCTGCGGTGGCCGCGCCTCCCGTGCCTGCGGCAGTGCCATGTAGGCAGAGACAGAAGTCGGGTGCATGGAGAGCGACGAGTCGGTGGCCAGCTTCTCCGTGTCCGTCGCCATCATCAAGGAGAAGTAGAACACGGGAGGTCGCCACCACTTGGGACCCATGAAGGCCACCGCCGAGGCGACGACCGCGGATTCAGGTGGTTTCTTTGCTGCTTCGTCTCTTCCGAGGACCTTCGTCGACCCTGCAAGTGTCTGACGGACATGAGGAAGACAAAGGGATCCGCGGGCTGCCATTTTGAACTAAAATAAGTCTAGATACATCCATTTCTAGGACAAGTATTTCCGGATGAAGGGAGTATTAATTATACAAGAGAGCCGGATTGGCACCTCTTAGTTCATGTAAATGTAATGAAATCCATCATGTTTATATGAAGATCCAGCTTTTTTATACGAAATCCTTCATGCTTATATGAAATCAGTCTGTGTTTGCACGAATTTCATCTGGTTGGCTAGAGTTGTAAAAATGTATGCCGCTGGCGTTTGATGTCATCCTCCGCGGAAGGAAGCGGGAGGAAATTTGTCGGCTGCCATTGGAGATGCTCTTTATGCTGGAAATAATAGAGTGACATCCAATCCATTTGATTTAATTGCCTCTATGATTGTCCCTCTATAAAAAGTTAATTGCATGTACAGTGTACACGTGACTTGCAGGGTGGCTACAGCTTCATACAGAAAGTTAAAAAGAAACAAGTCCATCCTTAATCTTGTATTCTAAGTACCATGTGGGTTACACTGTCAGTACAGTAGCGAAAGAAGTATATATTAAATAAGTAGAGTAATATATAATATAAAAATCTAAAGTTAAAAGTTAATTGCATGTACAATGTACACGTGACTTGTAGGGTGGCTACAGCTTCGTACAGAAAGTTAAAAAGAAACAAGTCCATCCTTAATCTTGTATTCGAAGTACTTTGTGGGTTCCACTTTCAGTACAGTAGCGAAAGAAGTATATATTAAATAAGTAGAGTAATATATAATATAAAAATCTAAAGTTAAAAGTTAATTGCATGTACAGTGTACACGTGACTTGCAGGGTGGCTACAACTTCATACAGAAAGTTAAAAAGAAACAAGTCCATCCTTAATCTTGTATTCTAAGTACTCTGTGGGTTCCACTATCAGTACAGTAGTGAAAGAGGTATATATTAAATAAGTAGAGTAATATATAATATAAAAATATAAAGTTAAAAGTTAATTGCATGTACAGTGTACACGTGACTTGCATGGTGACTACAACTTCGTACAGAAAGTTAAAAAGAAACAAATCCATCCTTAATCTTGTATTCTAAGTATTCTGTGGGTTCCACTGTCAGTACAGTAGTGAAAAAAGTATATATTAAATAAGTGGAGTAATATATAATATAAAAATCTAAAGTTAAAAGACAGAATTCGAACTCATGTCATCGCGTTGCGAGCATCCGGCGCTAACCAGCCCAGCACATTTTTGTTGTAGACCATGCTGGAGATATATCTCCATGTCTACTCTTATATATACTCCATTCGTTCCTAAATATTTGTCTTTTTCATATTTCAAATGGACTACCACATACGGATGTGTATGTAGACATATTTTAGAGTGTAGATTCACTCATTTTGCTACGTATGTCTTTTTAGGAAGGGGTCAGATTTGTCCTTGATTTATTTATGAGGTATCCAGATGGCACTGCACCGCCAAGAAAAGAGGGTAACATCAAAATTATGGACTACTTTTTTGAGTATGTTGGTAAGGTCCGGTCATAGTCACTTATTGAAATCTCTAAAAAGGCAACGCATGGGCATATTGCTAGTAGGGAGAAGGAGTTTGTGTGACACATATCTAGCTATGTTAAGGGATAGGTAGATAGCATATATGTGTGAGACATTATTATACTTTGAGACGTTAGTGGCTGTGGGTGGGCGGAATTAAAGGGGTGGGCGTGTTAGACATAGAGAGCGTGCGTGTTTCTGTGTGAGAGACTTGTAGGACGGGGTAGAAAGACGAATTTAAACCTGACGGAGGGAGAGAAATACATGAAGTGCGCGTGTGTGATTCCGATGCCCACAGGGAAATGTTATATGTATGCGTGTGAGAGAGATTGCACAATTCATTCACGTATCACTATCTAGCAATCATGGATGTGCATCGCTTGAACATAAGTCAATATCTACTTCATATCGTGGCCAAAGGTACAATATCGATTCAACGCTATAAAGATTGGACACTCACATATCACATTTTTTCTATTTAAATAAACCTTTTCAGTTGTGCATGCCAAAGTTACAGTGATGTTTCTTCAAACAACCAATGTAGCTATCATGTACATGCACCATTGTTACTCTTGCATTCAAATTCATTAGTCTTGGATGATTTAAGTATCTATTTTGAAGTAATATATGTAATAATCATATATGAATTCAACGGGTATGCAATTTATGAAATGGAGGCTATGTAATCATATGAGGTAACACTTTTAAGTGGCGGACTACAATATCCATTTCTTTTTGTGCGCCTCTACACTAACACGTCAATGCATTATGTTTAAAGTAAATAACCAATGGCACTAAATTATCTATTTACACGAGAAATACATAGGCTGAGCGTTTGATAACTTTTTTTGTGAATGCGCCACTACACCCGTACGACTGGCCGCGCCCGTGTGAACGTCCAAGTTATCGGCGCATCATCCCGAGTTATTGTCTTTTTTCTGGGGTGGACTACACACCAGCTGTTAACTACTGACGCGTGCCCCGTGTACACAGTCTAGCACGACCTTCCCGCTAGCACGGTCCAAATTAGTTGAAACTGGATACGAACGATCCCGCGGGCGGCAAAATCTCCCGCCTCCTTCTAAAATTTCCGCCACCTTACTCTTTAGCATGCGAAATTCCCCTTTGTTCCTTGTGCATGGAGACCAACAGTTACAATACCGCCCTCATCCACATGATAGGTCGGGGCTGCTTTGGTAACTTCCGGTTCCCCCCACTAAACGACACCCCCATTTCCTCTCCCCCTCCCGCAAAAACGACTAACTCCACAGCACCAGAGCATCTTACATCACGTCGTCTGTACTTCATTACCCTTTCTCCCCTCCCCTCTCAAAATCCTAGACTGCTCATCCACCGGCGTACCATAGTCCATTCACTGCCAACGGCATCCACCTCGCCGGATCTGCTTCTGCAGGCGCATCTACCCCTCCCACCTCCCCTAGAAACAAGTAGACTGCTCATCCACCACTGTACCATAGCCCATTCAGTGTCGGCCTTGTCCACGGCGCCGGATCTGCTTTGCCGGTACTCTCGTCAACCGCCGCACATCTGCAGCGGCTCATTCGTACTCCCCACCGGAGACACTTCGTCCACACACCCCGGAGCCGCCCCACCGACACCCCCGTCGACGGCCTCTGATCCTCTTTGCCAACACCTTCCTCAACCCTACTGGAGCTGCTTCGCCGACACCTTCCTCAACCCTACCGGAGTCGCTTCGCCGACACCATCGTCAACCCTACCGGAGTAGCTTCGCCTATACCATTCTCAACCCTACCGGGGCCGCTTTGCCAACTCACAAGTCCACGGCCTCAGATCCGCTTCCTCGCACCCTCATCCAACCTACCGGAGCAGCTTCTGACGCCCCGTCCATGGCCGCAGATCCGCATCGTCGGCACCACCCTTAACCCAACCACCGGAGCAGCTTTTGACGCCCTGTCCATGGCCGCAGATCCGCATCGTTGACACCATCCTTAACCCAACCACCGGAGCAGCTTCTGACGCCCCATCCACGGCCGCAGATCCGCATCATCGACACCATCCTTAACCCAACCACCGGAGCAGCTTCACCTATGCCCTCGTCCACGGCCATAGATCCGCTTCGCCCACACCGTAGTCCACCCTACCGGAGCCGCTCCACAAACACTCTACTCGACGGTTCTAGATCTCCTTACCGGACCTCGACAGCCAGCATAGCGTCATCAGCCTCAACATTTCTAACCTGATTCCCACCGTCTGTAGAGATGCTAAGCACCCGCCACGGCCTAGGTACTTGTCACCTTTAAACCCGTCCAGCATCACCTGCCCGATGTACTTCAAATATACTAACCGGTCCCTGTTACCTGTTATGCAGCTGGCAAAAACTACAAGGACGATGTTTCTTCTGGATCTAATAGCTTGGCCAACCAAGATCCTGGACTGAGGCATTGCTATGATCTTGTAAGCGCGTCTCTCTCTCTTGTATTGTTCTGTGCCTGCCAGCGTGCTTTGCTAGGATTTTCGACCAGTAATCCCTTTGTGCAGACAATGATTTCTACTACTGGTTGCTAAATTAGATATGTAGATGTCATACATGATACTACCTCTTACCTCCATTCCTAAATATAAGTCTTTCTAGAGATTCCACTATAGGCTACATACGGAGCAAAATGAGTTGATCTACATTCAAAAATGCATCTATATACATCTGTATGTGGTCCATACTGGAATCTCTACAAAGACATATATTTAGGAACAGGGGCAGTACATTACACAAAATCGTAGGTGGCATGTAGGAATTCCAGTGCACTACATTAGGCTCCCTTAGAATGCCTGCTAGTCCAGCATACAGAGTCATGGCTAGTTTATGGTACGCACACAATCGTTAATTGGTGGTTTAAATATGCGCAAGGGATATGCAGTGTAGTATCATGTAGATATGTCTGTAATTAGCCGTGTCAACTTGTAGATAGGGTTACACAATGAAAAAGTACAAGATGTATGTGGCAATTTCATGGAACATCGCAAAAAAAGGAGAGGCAACGGTGAGCCTATACAGTGTGCTATGGTACGTCACTCCTCCATTGCAATCATCGTGACATGTTATTTGTATGCCAGTTCTATTAGCCAAGTTTCTTAGGGACAATTATTACGAGTTATCCTAAGAAAATAAGCACCTGTGAATATAAGCTCCATGTAATAAGCCAACCAGTTCTTTTCATTGCGTTTTCAGCTTATCTTTGGTATGATCAGTGGAAAGTCTAGATTGCATTATATATTTTTCATTTTGCTGCCCATGTGGAAATTAATTTGACTTGAAAACATCACAAATTGAACCCAGTGCATTAATTAATATGATAGGAAAACAAATGCAAATACAAAGATACCATCTACTTGGCACAATCTACTTTGGTCAATGTTTTCCGTAGAGATCCCATTGCCTAATTTAAACGAAGAACGCATGACCCACATTTAAATGAAGAACAATTATTTATTGAAATTCGATGGTCCAAGTGGCTGGTTATTATCATATAGCAGCACCACTTGAAAGCATCATATAGAAGTAGTAGCAGGTCATAGCAACTCATCATACAGCAGCAGCAGGTCATAGCAACTCATCATACAGCAGCAGCAGTCTACAATTCGTCATATACCAGCAGCAGCTCATAGCAATTCATCATATAGCAGCAGCAGGAGCAGCTCATAGCAATTCATCATATAGCAGCAGCAGGAGTAGCTTGTAGCAACTCATCATATAGCAGCATCAGCAGCTCATAGCAATTCATCATATAGCAGCAGCAGCTCATAGCAACTCATCATACAGCAGCAGCAGCTCATAGCAATTCATCATATGGGAGCAGCAGGAGCAGCTCATAGCAATGCATCATATAGCAGCAACAGAAGCAGCTCATAGCGATTCATCGTATAGTGGATCAGAATGAAAATTTGGCAAAAAATCAGAGGAGATCCTCACCTTGTTGGATGAGCTCATCCTTCAATAGCACCTTATAGCAATTCATCATATAGTGGATCAGAATGAAAATTTTGCAAAAAATCTGAGGAGATCCTCACCTTGTTGGATGAGCTCATCCTTCAACAGCACCTCAAGGCCATGGCCTGGGAGGAGGGGAAGGGAATAAGGTGCCTTCTGTCGCAGTGTGGCATCAGTCGTAGTTGTGCAGCGCCCGCCGGAGTAGTGCATTGGACGAACCACAGTGGAGCAGCTGCTGGAGACCATGAGAATGAGGGGCGGCGCCAGAGGGAGGAGCAGCCAGGGAGATTTGCCCCTACCCGCCGGCCATGTAGCCTAGCTGGACATAGCATCGTCGAGGACCAGGCCTGATGGGACCAGTGGCGACGGCTCACTGGAGGAACCCTAGTGCTGCAGGTAGGGGATCGAGGTAGAGGGAAAGGGGAGAAGAGATGCAAGTGGGCATGGCAATGAATGCTTGCGTGTTTCTTTTTACTTGAGGGTCAGGTGTGACACGGGCGTCAGCAGTTGCATTTTGAGTGTAATATAGGCAGACAAGAGAGTCATTTCACTATTCCCCTATCCTTCAATTTTTAATGAGGTTCTACCCGAAACACCCCCCCTCCAAAGCGAAATTAGTTAAGCCCAAGCCCATAACTCAAAAATGAGTTCTTTACATCTTTTATGGCTTATTTTGACAATATGCCCTGAAAAGGCGGAATCGAACTGGCCCTTAACCTGCAATTCAATTGTGCGTGCAATGATGAATCACTCCTGCCTATTATCTATACATTTTGGCATCATCATACGTGGCATAACCTAATACATGTGCATTCCATTGTAGAATCTGGAATATGCAATGTTTATGTTAGTTCATACATTGCACATGATGTTTAAATGTCCCTTAAATCTGGTCAGTCAAGTGATGGTCTTTAAGCCTCCTTCTTTGCTTCTTTTCTTGATATGTAAGATTTGCTCACACATCTGTTCAATTGCTTGTTTGCATCAGCCAGCCATACTAGGACTGTTTGCTTTGATTACTTGCTGTTCTTGACCTAACACTCTAACAGAGCTTGTCAACGATTTAAACACTAAGGGCTGCTGTAGTGGGGCCTTGTCCAACTCATAGGTGACATAAAGGTTTGGCTGTACACTACAGTAGGCTCTCCAAGAGTACCTGGAGATCCAGTTCAAAGGTATGCCTAGTTTTTACATAGTGCAGACATAGTAAATGCTCATTTCATTGTGTGCAAGTGAAAGAGATGCGGCATGTTTTATTATGTGGTGTTGTTTTGTTATAATCTCATCCTTTTGTGTTCACAGACTGGAAAGTATGCATATTTATCTTCCAAGGAGACGAGTAACTAGTTTGTGTCACCTTGCAGAGGGGGTGCAATGAAGATAAGATTGAGGATTTCCAAGTACAAGATGTTAGGAAGGAGCCTTGCAAGAGAGGTAGGAGCTGCGCTGAGCCTCTTCAACCTGCTAAGGTAAGTCACTGTATGCAACTCAACAGTTCAATTCCTTGTTTGTTTCAGGCATAGTTAATTTTCTCTTTTCAATTGCTTTATTTGTCCTCGGTTAATGAGATGCCCAAATAATCATGCCTGATGTTCGATAGTTGTATAACTATTAGTTGACATAATTAAAGGCCTTACCATTTAATTACTCCACCGAAGTGTGCCTGAAGCTTTGAAGTCTATTAACCAACTATTATTGCATGAGGCTCACAATCTAGTTTATACTACGTTAATGATAGCATAGTTTTGCCTGTTGTAGTATGTTTGTATGAAACCCTCTGTTGTTCATTATGCTCCCTAAAACTTTAATTGAGGTACAGAATGGCCAACTACTTGCTTACTTATATGCAACATGCTGTCTAAATTTGTAACTTGTCTGTGTTTTTGATTGGGCCCCAACATCATGCTTCTCTGGTGAGCTAAGAGGGATTTCTGTATGCAGGCTGCACAGTATATTTTCATAATTTTTAAAATATCACCTGCTTATGCTTCATGACGTGTAATATTTTTTTAAAGTGACGTGTAACATTATTGTTAGTCCTGTTTTGCCATGTAGTACAAAATAGTGTCTTGTTTGCTTCACTGTTGTAACTATATTTTCGCCCTAGTCATGTGTACTTATAGAAACATTTCAGGATGAAGTGACATCAACACAAAGATCTACGAGCAGTGCGGCATGGCCGTTACCGAATGATTATGGATTGGAATTGGAATGTGCTGATGTTCTCGAGCATCAACTAGAGGTGGCAAGACAACGTGTACATGATTGTCAACGTATAATCAACAAGTTGAGACTGGACATGCAGGTATTAGATGCAGGAGTCAAAAAAATGAAACAAGACACCAAGGTAACCATGAAGGAATTGGAGATTTTGCAGACTGAAATTTGTGCTATCTGAATCTGGCCAATCCTATTTTCTAAAGAGATTATAGTTCAAATGGAGTTAAGTTGATGCGCGTCCATGATGTATGAGCTGTATTTGCCCAGTGTATGTAATTTGTTGTTTGTGTATGCTTTATTATCACCTATGTCGAACCATAGTGCCCAGTGGGTATAATCGACTGTAATTTATTTATTGTATAGTGTAGGATTATTCTACCTTTCTATGCCTTGATCTCTTTGTTGTGTAGTGTATGCTTTTTAGAGGTGATAGTATTGAGTAGGATAATTCTTTGAATATGCTATATCGTTCAAACGGGGGCCAACTCGCCCGACCATGGGCCTTCATGGGCCGTCGGATCCATGGGCCTTCTACGTCTCGTAGGATCCATGGGCCTTCTACGTCTCGTAGGATCCATGGGCCTTCTACGTCTCGTAGGATCAATGGGCCTTCTACGTCAAGTAGGATCCATGGGCCTTCTACGTCACGTAGGATCCATGGGTCGCCGACTCATTTATGGGTCTTGTACGAGCCTTTAATGGGCCGTAGACGGGCCTATATTGGAAATCGTATGTTTTATGGGCTGACCATAACGGGCCGTTAATAGGCCGTATTTGGTGATGCTATGAAAATGGCCCAACAGACTAACGGACCACAAACGGGCCGACTGTAACGACGGGCTGAATTTGGCCCACAAGAAGAAAATGACAGTAGCGGGCCGTAAGTAACCGAATGCTGCAAATGAGCCCAAGAATAAATGGGTCCTCAGAAGGCTGAAAGTTAACTTGGGCTGGAAACGGCCCAACGGAATAATGGCCCGTTAATGGGTATAAAGTGTTACACTGTTCATTACGGGCCAGTTTCACCTCGGGTCGTTAATGGGTGTAAAGTAATACATTGTTCATTACGTGCCAGTTTTAGCACGGGCCGCTAATGGGCCAAGAGTTACAAAGGGCCTCATATGGGCCGAAAGACGTCATGGGCCATACATGGGCCTGAAGTGAAAACGGGCTGGAATCATATTGGATGGCCCAGATGACGCTACTGGGCCTAATTCGCATAGGGCGTAACGGGCCTTGTGTTAGCGGGCTGTAAATGGGCTATATGCTAACAGGCTTTCCATGGCCGGCCCGCTAGCTTTCGACCAAGTCAAGTGGGCTGGCCTTTTCATAGGAATGGGCCACTATTGGGTTGTGCCACGTGTCGACGTATCATAGGTGCCTTTCATCCAGTGAGTGGATGACATCTGTCCCAATGATGAGCCGACACGTGTTTCCTCCAGCCAATGATGATTTTACACGTGGAAAATCCCCATTGGTCGGGGCTGTTAACGGGTTATCGGATCCAAAACCCGACCCGATATCTTAACGGCATTCCGTTATGGTGGATGCCACGTGTCGGTCACCCTTGACGAAAGCACTTCTGTGACGCGCGATTTATCATCATGGAAGTGGACACTTCCATGATGATAATTTTGGTAATGTCATGGAACACTTCTACGACAGCACAGGTATGACTATCTTGATTCTGTCATAAATTTGTCATGGATGTACATGCATGACAAAAAACGCGACCTACTATGACAAACATGTATCATCATGGAAGTGTTTTTTTTGTAGTGCTTCAAAGGGAAAACTTAATCCATTACAAGAGAGTAGAGGGGGAGAAACATCATAAGATCCAACTATAATAGCAAAGCTCGCGATACATCAAGATCGTGCCAAATCAAGAACACGAGAGATAGAAATCAAACACATAGCTACTGGTACATACCCTCAGCCCTGAGGGTGAACTACTCCCTCCTCGTCATGGAGACCGCCGGGATGATGAATGATATGTCTCCAACGTATCTATAATTTATGAAGCATTCATGCTATTATATTATTTGTTTTGGATGTTTATGGGCTTTATTATACACTTTTATATTATTTTTGGGACTAACCTATTAACCGGAGGCCCAACCCATATTGTTGTTTTCTTGCCTATTTTAGTATTTCAAAGAAAAGGAATATCAAATGGAGTCCAAAAGAGCTGAAGTCAGGGAAGATTCAAGGAGGCCACGAGGCAGGGGGACGCGCCCTCCACCCTCATGGGCCCCTCGTGGCTCCTCCGACCGACTTCTTTCGCCTATATAAGTCCATATACCCTAAAACCTTCGAGGACAACAATAGATCGGGAGTTCCGCCGCCGCAAGTCTCTGTAGCCACCAAAAACCTCTCGGGAGCCCGTTCCGGCACCCTGCCGGAGGGGGGGGGGATCCCTCACCAGTGGCCATCTTCATCATCCTGGCGTTCTCCATGACGAGGAGGGAGTAGTTCACCCTCGGGGCTGAGGGTATGTACCAGTAGCTATGTGTTTGATCTCTCTCTTTCTCTCCCTCCCTCTCTCTCTCTCTCTCCCTCTCTCTCTTGTGTTCTCTCTATGGCACGATCTTGATGTATCGCGAGCTTTGCTATTATAGTTGGATATTATGATGTTTCTCCCCCTCCACTCTCTTGTAATGGATTGAGTTTTCCCTTTGAAGTTATCTTATCGGATTGAGTCTTTAAGGATTTGAGAACACTTGATGTATGTCTTGCCGTGCTTATCTGTGATGACAATGGGATATTCACGTGATCTACTTGATGTATGTTTTGGTGATCAACTTGCGGGTTCAATGAACCTATGCATAGGAGTTGGCACACGTTTTCGTCTTGACTCTCCGGTAGAAACTTTGGGGCACTCTTTGAAGTACTTTGTGTTGGTTGAATAGATGAATCTGAGATTGTGTGTTGCATATCAGATAATCATGCCCACGGATACTTGAGGTGACAATGGACTATCTAGGTGACATTAGGGTTTTGGTTGATTTGTGTCTTAAGGTGTTATTCTAGTATGAACTCTATGATAGATTGAACGGAAAGAATAGCTTCGTGTTATTTTACTACGGACTCTTGAATAGATCGAGCAGAAAGGGTGACTTTGAGGTGGTTTCGTACCCTACCATAATCTCTTCGTTTGTTCTCCGCTATTAGTGGCTTTGGAGTGACTCTTTGTTGCATGTTGAGGGATAGTTATATGATCCAGTTATGTTATTATTGTTGAGAGAACTTGCACTAGTGAAAGTATGATCCCTAGGCCTTGTTTCCTACCATTGCAATACCGTTTATGCTCACTTTTATCATTAGTTACATTGCTGTTTTTATAATTTCAGATTACAAAAACCTATATCTATCATCCATATTGCACTTGTATCACCATCTCTTTGCCGAACTAGTGCATCTATACAATTTACCATTGTATTGTGTGTGTTGGGGACACAAGAGACTCTTTGTTATTTGGTTGCAGGGTTGCTTGAGAGAGACCATCTTCATCCTACGCCTCCCACAGATTGATAAACCTTAGGTCATCCACTTGAGGGAAATTTGCTACTGTCCTACAAACTTCTGCACTTGGAGGCCCAACAACGTCTACAAGAAGAAGGTTGTGTAGTAGACATCAAGCTCTTTTCTGGCGCCGTTTCGGGGAGGTGAGTGCTTGAAGGTATATCTTTAGATCTTGCAATCGAATCTTTTTGTTTCTTGTTTTATCACTAGTTTAGTCTATAAAAGAAAATTACAAAAAATGGAATTGAGTTTGCCTCATACGCTTCATCTTTTTAATTTCTTTCGTGAGTATGATTGAAAGGAAAATTATGCTCAACTGCTAGAAGAAGAATGCATTAAAGTGTTTGGTACTAGATCTTTGTATGATGAGCATGATTGAAATGTTGTTAGTACGAATTCCATGAATATCCATGATGCTAATCATATGCAAAGCCACAAGCTTGGGGATGCTATGTTTAATAAAGATGATATTTTTAGCATCCCAAGTTTTGATATGCAAATTTGTTCTGATGATAGCATGCCTCCTACTTATGACGACTATATTGATGAAAGTGGGTTTGGAAGAGTGTCAACGTTAGGAAGTAATGATCCCACTATTTTGGAGGATGTTGAATATTATTGTGATAATTATGAAAGTGAATTTGGAGAGGTCATGACTTTATTTAGTGACGAATCCACTATTTCGGAAGAGGTTCCAATTGGTTATGAGAACAAAGTTGCTATCTATGATGATTATTGTGATGACTTGTATGCTATTAAGAATAATGATAACCATGAAACTTGTCATCATGATTTTAGTTTTCAATTGGATCATGCCTCACATGATAATTATTTTGTTAGTTTGCTCCCACTACTATCCATGAGAAGAAATTTACTTATGTGGAGAGTAATAAAATTTCTATGCAAGTAGATCATGAAAGTAATGCTTTAGGTGCTGGTTATATTGTTGAACTCATTCATGATGCTACTAAAACTTATTATGAGGGAGGAATATATGCTTGTAGGAATTACAATAATATCAAGTTTCCTCTCTATGTGCTTAAAGTTTTGAAGATATGCTTGTTTTGCCTTCCTATGCTAGTTGATTATTGTTCCCATAAGTTGTTTGCTCGCAAAATCCCTATGCATAGTAAGTGGGTTAGACTTAAATGTGCTAGTCATATTCTTCATGACGCTCCCATTGTATTTCAATTCTTATCTTGTATGTGAGCATCATTGTCATCATCATGCCTAGCTAGAAAGGCATTAAAGAAAAGCGCTTGTTGGGAGACAACCCAATATTTACCTTTACTGTTTTTGTGTGTTCACATGATTAAGCTACTGTAGTAATCATGTTTTATAGCTTTTGTTTCAATAAAGTGCCAAGTAAGACCTTTAGGATAGCTTACGGTGATAGTTGTGTTGAACCTGCTGAGAATTAGAAACTTTTTCACACAGTAAATTAGTTTTGATAATTCACAGAAACGAGATTTTGATCTTATTATTTTTGATTTGGATTGGTACGCAAATTTCTTAGGAGTTCCTAATTTTTTAGGATTTTTGGAGTTCCATAAGTATACGTTTGATACATATTACTACAGACTGTTCTGTTTTGACAGATTCTGTTTTCTATGCGTTGTTTGCTTATTTTGATGAATCTATAAGTAGTATAGAAGGGTATGAACCATAGATAAGTTGCAATACAGTAGATATTACACCAATATGAATTTAGAATGAGTTCATTGCAGTACCTAAGTGGTTTTATTTTTTTATACTAATGGAGCTTACGAGTTTTCTGTTGAGTTTTGTGTTGTGAAGTTTTCAAGTTTTGGGTAAAGATTCGATGGACTATGGAATAAAGAGTGGCAAGAGCCTAATATTGGCTATCCCCAAGGCACCCCAATATAACATTCAAGGACAACCAAGAGCCTAAGCTTGGGGATGCCCCAGATGGCATCCCCTCTTTCGTCTTCGTCCATCGGTAACTTTACTTGGAGCTATATTTTTATTCACCACATGATATGTGTTTTGCTTGGAGCGTCATTTTCTTTTGTTAGTATTTGCTTGCTGTTATTTAGAATAATGTTTTGCGTCTTTAGTTTCAATAAAAATGTCAAGGTTAGCCTTTACCATGCTTATTCTGCAAGTATACATGTTGTTGTTTCAAAACAGAAAGTTTACCGCTATTGCAAAAATTCCCTAGAAAAGTCAGAGATTGATATAATGTTGAAACTTTTTGTGTATTGTGCTCTGATAAATCTTCTACAGCGTAGTATTCTTCTCATAATTTTGGAGTTAGGGAAGTATTGATACTCTTGCATTCTTTACAGACTGTACTGTTTTGGCAGATTGCTGTTATGATTGCATTGTTTGCATATGTTTGCTTGTTTAATGATTCTATTTGAGGATAGGAGTATTAAATATGCAGAGAAATTTAGTATGCTATGTTGAATAATAATTTTAGTGATTTGTTACAGTAGAAAATGATAAGCTTTTGCATTGGTTTATACTAACTTATCTCACGAGTTCTTGTTGAGTTTTATGTGGATGAAGTTTTTGAGAAATAGAGAAACCATGATATCAGAGGAATTAAGGAGACACAAAAGTTCAAGCTTGGGGATGCCCAAGGCACCCCAAGATAATATTTCAAGAAGTCTCAAGCATCTAAGCTTGGGGATGCCCCGTAGGCATCCCACCTTTCTTCTTCAACAACTATCGGTTAGTATCGGTTGAACATAAGTTTTTGCTTGTTCACATGAGTTGTGCTATCCTTGCAATGTCATTTTATTTTGTTTTGCTTGTTGTTTGAATAAAGTACCAAGATCTAAAATTCTTAAATGAGAGAGAGTCTTCACATGAGTTACATAATCATTTAACTACTCATTGATCTTCACTTATATCTTTTTGGAGTAGTTTGTCATTTATTCGTGTGCTTCACATATATCCTATGAGTAAATGGTTGAATGAGTTGAATGTCATAAATCTGAAATTATATATGTTTCATTTGCTTATCCCATGGGGAGTAATGGCTTCACATCTAAGAAGTAGAGGTTGTAAATTTATTGAAGGTTAGCAAGCATTGTATTGGTCATTTGAACAATTCATGAAAGAATATTGAAGGAAGAGAGATTTCACATATAAATATACTATCTTGGACTCTTTTATAATCATGAGCACTCATTAAGTATGACATGCTAAAGAGTTGATGTTGGAGAAGGAAGACAACGTAATGGGTCATGTTTTCTCACATCTCAGTTAAAGTATATTGTCATGGATCATTCAAACATGTTGAGCTTGCCTTTCCCCCTCATGCTAGCCAAAATTCCTTGCACCAAGTAGAGATACTACTTGTGCTTCCAAATATCCTTAAACCTAGTTTTTGCCATGAGAGTCCACCATACCTACCTATGGATTGTGTAAGATCCTTCAAGTAAGTTGTCATGTTGCAAGCAATAAAAATTGCTCTCTAAATATGTATGACTTATTAGTGCGGAGAAAATAAGCTTTATACGATCGTGTGATATGGAAGTAATAAAAGCGACAGACTGCATAATAAAGGTTCATATCACAAGTGGCAATATAAAGTGATGTTCTTTTGCATTAAGATTTTGTGCATCCAACCCTAAAAGCACATGACAACCTCTACTTCCCTCTGCGAAGGGCCTATCTTTTACCTTATGTATTTTACTTTATGCAAGAGTCAAGGTAATCTTCACTCTTCCATTTTTTTCATTTTATTCTTTGGCAAGCACCTCGTGTTGGAAAGTGTAACACCCCTAGTTCCATGCTGCAGTAACCTCACCCTAACGTGCCATGCCATCATGTTTATTAAGCCCTTTTGCCACTTGATAAAAATCAAAGTCATTTTCAAATTTAAATCGCAAGTCAAATTATAGTTCTTCAAACTGTCCAACAAAAATGTTCATTAGGTTGCAAATATTCATTAGCTAATTTTCTTGCATTAACAAATGTTTTTGTAAAGATTTAAAATGCCCCTGGATGTGAAAGCAGTACCCGAACCAGCCCCATTTAAGTCTTTTTCACTTAATCAAAATACGAATAACTTCAAATCACTCCCAAACATTTTGTGGCAGTGAGGTATGTTAATACTAACTATCGAGACCAGCCACACATTTTACAAAAGTGATTTATTGTTAAAAGAAAGTGCAAAGAGGAAATAAGATGGAGAGCATAAAGAAAGATGAAATACCTAAAGCCTATTGTGCTACTTAGGCCCAATTGAACTACAGTTGAGGCCCAGCCCAGCTCCTCCTTATCCCCTTCCTCTGTTCATTGAGCAGAGGCATGTCGGCCATCCACCGGTGCCATAGCCGGCATGGTGCACGCGCCGGGCATCCACTACCTCCCCACTGTCTATAAAGACCACCCCGACGCCCTGGCCGAATCCTAGTTCCCCTCGCGCCCCCTCCCCCACTCTCTCCTCCCTCTCCCCGCCTTGTTCTAGATCGGGCGCCCGAGCCTCCCAACGTTGCAGCTCGCTGTCTTCCCCGGACCTCGCCATCGTCTCACCTTGCTCCATCACGGCGATCATCGCTCCCTGTCCCACACGACGCGGCCCTTAGCTCCATGGGCCTCGACTCCGTCCCCTGCATTGACCAGCTGAAGCCGAGGGGTGCCACCACCGTCGCCCGCGCTGTTCCCCTCCATCGGCTGCCACCTCGGCTTCATCATCGACTCGCTGCATCCCCGCCTCCCCGAGCACGCTGCCGGCCCCCTACAACCCCGCTGTGAGCCGCCGGTCGTTTCCCCCACTCACCCCGTTGATCGATCTAGTCACCGTAGCCGCCGTGGACGAAGCCCCGCCTCCTCCTCTGTAGACCCGCTGCTAGCCGCGACCCACTCGGCCCCTCCGCTCGTAGGCCCACTACAAAAAAAATACACTTATGTGATGATACGTGTTTGTCATAGTAGGTCGCGTTTTTTGTCATGCATGTACATCCATGACAAATTTATGACAGAATCAAGATAGTCATACATGTGCTGTCGTAGAAGTGTTCCATGACATTACCAAAATTATCATCACGAAAGTGTCCACTTCCATGACGATAAATCGCGCATCATAGAAGTGCTTTCGTCAAGGGTGACCGGCACGTGGCATCCACCGTAACAGAACGCCGTTAACCTATCGGGTCGGGTTTTGGATCCGATAACCCGTTAACAGCCCTGACCAATGGGGATTTTCCACGTGTAAAATCATCATTGGCTGGAGGAAACACGTGTCGGCTCATCATTGGGACAGATGTCATCCACTCATTGGACAGAAGGCGCCTATGATACGTCGACATGTGGCACGGCCCAATAGTGGCCCATTCCTGTGAAAAGGCCGGCCCATTTGAGTTGGTCAAAAGCTGGCGGGCCAGCCCATGGAAAGCCTGTTAACAGCCCATTCACATATAGCCCATTTATAGCCCGCTAACCCAAGGCCCGTTACGCCCTATCCGAATTAGGCCCAGTAGCATCATCTGGGCCATCCAATATGATTCCATCCCATTTTCACTTCTGGCCCATGTATGGCCCATGACGTCTTTCGGCCCATATGAGGCCCTTTGTAACTCTTGGCCCATTAGCGGCCCGTTCTAAAGCTGGCCCCTAATGAACAGTGTATCATTTTATACCCATTAACGGCCCATTATTCCGTTGGGCCGTTTCCAGCCCAAGTTAACTTTCGGCCTTCTGAGGGCCCATTTATTCTTGGGCTCATTTGTAGCATTCGGTTACTTACGGCCCGTTACTGTCATTTTCTGCTTGTGGGCCAAATTCAGCCCATCATTAAAGTCGGCCCGTTTGTGGACCATCAATCCGTTGGGCCATTTTCATAGCATCACCAAATACGGCCTATTAACGACCCATTATGGTCAGCCCATAAAACGTACGATTTCCATTAAAGGCACGTCTACGGCCCATTAAAGGCCCGTACAAGACCCATAAATGAGTCGGCCCTTACAAGGCCCATGGATCCTACAAGATGTAGAAGGCCCATGGATCCTATGAGACGTAGAAGGCCCATGGATCCTACGAGACGTAGAAGGCCCATGGATCCTACGAGACGTAGAAGGCCCATGGATCGTACGACCCGTGAAGGGCCATGGCCGGGCGAGTTGGCCCCCGTTTGAACGATATAGCATATTCAAAGAATTATCCTACTCAATACTATCACCTCTAAAAAGCATACACTATACGACAAAGAGATCAAGGCATAGAAAGGTAGAATAATCCTACACTATACAATAAAGAAATTATAGCCGATTATACCCACTGGGCATTATGGTTCGAGACAGGTGATAATAAAGCATACACAAATAGCAAATTACATACACTGGGCAGATACAACTCATACATCATGGACGCGCATCAACTTAACTCCATTTGAACTATAATCTCTTCAGAAAATAGGATTGGCCGGATTCAGATAGCACAAATTTCAGTCTGCAAAATCTCCAATTCCTTCATGGTTACCTCGATGTCTTGTTTCATTTTTTGACTCCTGCATCTAATACCTGCATGTCCAGTCTCAACTTGTTGATTATACGTTGACAATCATGTACACGTTGTCTTGCCACCTCTAGTTGATGCTCGAGAACATCAGCACATTCCAATTCCAATCCATAATCATTCGGTAACGGCCATGCCGCACTGCTCGCAGATCTTTGTGTTAATGTCACTTCATCCTAAAATGTTTCTGTAAGTACACATGACTAGGGCAAAAATATAGTTACAACAATGAAGCGAACAAGACACTATTTTGTACTACATGGCAAAACAGGACTAACAATAATGTTACACGTCACTTTCAAAAAAATGTTACTCGTCATGAAGCATAAGCAGGTGATATTTTAAAAATTATAAAAAAGATAGTCTGTGCAGCCTGCATATAGAAATCCCTCTTAGCTCACGAGAGGAGCATGATGTTGGCGCCCAATCAAAAACACAGACAAGTTACAAATTTAGGCAGCATGTTGCGTATAAGTCTTAGGGAGCATAATGAACAGCAGAGGGTTTCATACAAACATACTACAATAGGCAAAACTATGCAATCATTAACGTAGTATAAACTAGATAGTGAGCCTCATGCAATAATAGTTGGTTAATAGACTTCAAAGCTTCGGGCACACTTCGGCAGAGTAATTAAATGGTAAGACCTTTAATTATGTCCACTAATAGTTATACAAGTACCAAACATCAGGCATGATTATTTGGGCATCTCATTAACCGAGGACAAATAAAGCAATTGAAAAGAGAAAATTAACTATGCCTGAAACAAACAAGGAATTGAACTGTTGAGTTATGCCATGTATGATGATGCCTAAATGTACAGATAGCAGGCAGGAGTGATTCATCATTGCATGCGCAATTGAATTGCAGGTTAAGGGCCAGTTCGATTCTGCCTTTTTAGGGCATATTGTCAAAATAAGCCATAAAAGATATAAAGAAGTCATTTTTGAGTTATGGGCTTGGGCTTAACTAATTTCGCTTTGGAGGGGGGGTGTTTTGGGTAGAACCTCATTAAAAATTGAAGGGTAGCGGAATAGTTAAATGACTCTCTTGTCTGCCTATATTACACTCAAAATGTAACTGCTGACGCCCGTGTCACACCTGTCCCTCAAGTAAAAAGAAACACGCAAGCATTCATTGCCCTGCCCGCTTGCATCTCCTCTCCCCTTTCCCTCTACCTTGATCCCCTACCTGCAGCACTAGGGTTCCTCCAGCGAGCCGTCGCCACTGGTCCCATCTGGCCTGGTCCTCGATGATGCTATGTCCAGCTAGGCTACATGGCCGGCGGGTAGGGGAAAATCTCCCTGGCTGCTCCTCCCTCTGGCGCCGCCCCTCATTCTCATGGTCTCCAGCAGCTGCTCCACTGTGGTTCGTCCAACGCACTACTCTGGCGGGCGCTGCACAACTACGACTGATGCCACACTGCGACATAAGGCACCTTATTCCCCTCCCCTCCTCCCAGGCCATGGCCTTGAGGTGCTGTTGAAGGATGAGATCATCCAACAAGGTGAGGATCTCCTATGATTTTTTGCAAAATTTTCATTCTGATCCACTATATGATGAATTGCTATAAGGTGCTGTTGAAGGATGAGCTCATCCAACAAGGTGAGGATCTCCTTTGATTTTTTGCCAAATTTTCATTCTGATCCACTATACGATGAATTGCTATGAGCTGCTTCTGTTGCTGCTATATGATGCATTGCTATGAGCAGCTCCTGCTGCTCCTATATGATGAATTGTTATGAGCTGCTGCTGCTGTATGATGAGTTGCTATGAGCTGCTGCTGCTATATGATGAATTTCTATGAGCTGCTGATGCTGCTATATGATGAGTTGCTACAAGCTGCTCCTGCTGCTGCTATATGATGACTTGCTATGAGCTGCTCCTGCTGCTGCTATATGATGAATTGCTATGAGCTGCTGCTGGTATATGATGAATTGTAGACTGCTGCTGCTGTATGATGAGTTGCTATGACCTGCTGCTGTTGTATGATGAGTTGCTATGACCTGTTGCTGCTTCTATATGATGCTTTCAGGTGGTGCTGCTATATGATAATAACCAGCCACTTGGACCATCGAATTTCAATAAATAATTGTTCTTCATTTAAGTGTGGGTCATGCGTTCTTCGTTTAAATTAGGCAATGGGATCTCTATGGAAAACATTGACCAAAGTAGATTGTGCCAAGTAGATGGTATCTTTGTATTTGCATTTTGAGCAAATAGTGATGGTTTGTTTTCCTATTGTCGGGGGTTGGGTGCGACATATGCCAAAGGATGGCTTATCATGGTGGGGCGAGTGGAACGTCGCCGGTGCCTGGAAACGGGATGAGGCATAGGCATGCACGCCGGCGAATCTTACCCAGCTTCGGGGCTCTCCGGGGAGATAACACCCCTACTGCTGCTCTGCGGGGTCTCCGCATGATCACTAAAGCAGAGTGACTACAATGGTGCTCCTGGAGCTGTATCGGGAGGCAGGAGAGAGCAAGGCTAGTTCTCTCCTCCCTGTGCTATTTGGTCTATCTCTATCAAGGTCCGAACCCTTTGCATGGGTGCCCCGGGGGGTTTATATAGGCCTACCCCCCGGGGATACAATGGTAATCCGGCTGGGCGCGGGCCCCAGCCGTCTGTCTCTCATACCGCCGTCCTTCCTGCCGGCTTCTGGGGCCCGCCGACTGGTGGGTCCCGCGGACAGGCCCGACACTGTGCGGCACTCCTGATGACGCAGGCTTGGTCATTGGGTCGTGGCAACAGTGTCGCCGTCTATCGGGCGATCACTTAACCATTCCCCATCCCATCTGGTTAATGGCTCGTGGGGCGATCACTCCAGGGAGGCCGACTCCCACAGGTCCGTCTTCGGGGCGCTTAGGCCGTCTTCGGTCCACCCACTGACAGGCGGCCCCATGGGCTTTGGGCCGTATAGGCCAGCATCGTGGGCACAGTGCATCACGCACTGTGGCTGAGGTCAGGGCAGGCATGGCAACAGTGTCGCGCCTCGCCGGAGATCTTCTGGCAATACGGCTCACTGTAGCCACGACGGTCCCTCGTAGGCAGGGGGAATGGCCACGCCGCGACCGTACCCCGCATCGGGCTTCGGGAGGAGTCATGGGTCGACTCTCCATAGTCGGCCTCTCTGGTGGTCGCCAGCTTGGAGTCGGCTTGTCTTGGAGTCGCCATCTGGGACTCGGCTTGTCTTGGAGTCGCCATCTGGGACTCGGCAAGTCTTGAAGTTGCCGACTGGGACTCGGCTTGAGGGGCGCGGCCTGCCCCGATGTCTTGAAAGATCCTGGGACCCGGGTTAGCCTACCCGTGGCCCATTACTCCGACAGTAGTCCCCAAAGCTGGTGAAGCCCCACGGACACCGCCTTGTGGGGCTTCAACAGTTTCAACCTTCCCCGCGCAGACTCTGGAACTCGGCTGCCGTCTTCTCTTTGGCCGACTTGTCAAAAGTCGGATCTTTTCTGACAAGGGGCCGCTGCTTGAAAGTCACGGCGGGAAATCAGGTGGCGTATCTGATACGCTTCCCTGCTGCCATCGAGGTAATCCTATCGCGCAGCGCCACGTGGAGAGGACAGTCTGCCCACCCACGCGCGCGACGGGACGGGCCGTCAGGTGGGGCCCGCCACTACCGTGCCTCGGCATACGAACGGATCCGTTGCGGCCATGGACGGTTGGCTTCCCCACGTTGTTACTGCGCGCAGTAACTTTGTTGGTTAAATTGTGGGGCGGCATGGGGCATCGTGCGCAGTTAATCCCACGCCCGCCCCCTCGGCTTCTCAGCCCATAGGGCTATAAGTAGGCGGGGGGGGAGCGGGGCGGCACCGCACGCGCACCCTTCTCCCCCATTCCCCCGCCTCACCTTGCCTTCTCTTCCTCCTACCCCCGCCGTCGAGCGAGAACACTCCTCACCGCGGCGATGAGCTCTTCCTCCGCCGTGGCCCCCGCCGTGCGCTCCGGCGTATGGGACGGCTCGGAGGTGGAGGAGGAACACATCGAGTTCCTCCGCCAAACATGCCGCCTCCCCAGCACGGACCTCATGCGCACCCGCCCCGCACCGGAGGGGGAGACCCGACCGGCGCCGGAGGAGGGCGAGCAGGTCATCTTCCGCTCGCACCTTATGCGCGGCCTAGGGCTGCCGGTGAGCAGTTTCTTCCGCTCGTTCTTGGAGTTCCACAGCCTTCAACCACACCACCTCACTCCGAATACGGTGTTGTTGCTCTCCGCCTTCGCCACTCTGTGCGAAGGTTTCCTCGGTGTTCTCCCCACCCTCGAGTTGTGGGGAGAATTCTTCTCTTCTAAGCTCGGCACGCAAGTCGCCGGCATTCTGGCTCAGTGCGGCACCTACATCGCGGTGCGGCGCTCGATAGCCGACAACCCCTTTCCTCCCATCTCGCTGATAAAGTCGGTGAAGATGTGGCAGCGCTCATACTTCTACATGAAGAACCTCTCCACCGACGGCGACTGGGTAAATCTGCCGCCCTACAACGCTGCCCCCTAACCAGAAGGCCCCCCAGCTGGTCTCACCGAGCCAGGTCGCTGACTCCCTCCGGAGCCGCCGCCGTAGCGCGACTCCAAGTCTTGCTGCAGTCGGAGGGGCTCGTCGGATCCGACCTTCTGGCCGCCTTCATGGCGCGCCGAGTTCTCCCGCTCCAAGGCCGGCCTCACCTGATCTGTCAGATGAGCGGCCTCTGAGACCCAAGCCGGATGAGCACCAAGGAGATGCCCCGCAAGGAGGTGGCGAACTTGGTGAACCATATCGCGCAATGCGAGTTCGGGGAGGACTGGCAGTTCGGCAAGGAGCCATACTCGCGCGACAGCCCCCCACCAGTGGTAAGTCGCATCTCCCTGCTGTTTTGTCTTCTTTGCAGCCGACTCCGGCCTCTGACTCTTGCTGGTTTCTTCTGGCCAGAACCCCCTCATGGAGCCTGCAGCCGGCGCCACAAAGACAGCCCCGCGAGTATGTCCCTGATCGCGCGGACAGCGACGTCGACGACCCCGACTTAGGGGCGGCGGCGATGGAAGCCGACGCTGAAGGCGGCGGCAACGGAACCGAAGGCGGCTTCAGGCCCTCGGCCACCTTTGCCAACTGGCCTGATGACGACGCCGACGGGGAAGTCGCCCCGCGCCATCAGCCAAGAGCCGGCCTGGCCAGCCAAGGCGGTGCAAAGAGGCGTCACGCCGGGCCGAGTGCGCCCGGCGGCAAATTGAAGAAGCTCAAGGGGGCGGCCGCCGCGACCAAACGGGAGGAGGCGACCGCGAAGGCCAACCGCTTCCGAAGGGAAGTGAGAAGGCCGCCGCTAGTCTCAGCATAAGTCTTCATGCTCTTTATTTTCCTTCGTTGAATCTTGTCCGAGTTTTCCTTTATTCTCCCTCCGTACTTCTTCAGGGCCCCCCTCTCCCTTGAGAGAGTCGCCGTCCTCTCTGTCATGGGGTCGGCAGAGATGTCCGCCAACACTCGGCGGGCCGATCCCGCCGCCGATCTCCGGGAGGCGACGAAGCGGAACGCGCAGGAGAAGCGCGGCGAGGAGGAGGCCGACCGCCTGGAGAAGGCGCAGGCCGAGAAGGCGGCCGCCAACGCCCAGAAGAAGCTGGAGGACGCCGAAGCCGCCCTTGCGGTGAAATGGCATGCTGAGGAGGCCGCGCGTCACCGATCGGCGATGCTCGTCCCCCCATTGTCGTCGGCGTCGCTGCCTTCGGAATTTACGGGGCAGACCGGAGAGGTCGGCACCGAGAACCCCCTCGTGGAGGAGGGCGGCGAGGCTTCTAGCTCGAACACCCTCATGCCGCCTCCGCCACCGTCTGGGAGACCGCACGGCAAACAGCCGGTGGGCCAGTCGGAGCCGCCGACTGTGGACGACGCCGAGGCGCGGCTGCTTATTCAGGTCGTCACGCTAGTGCGCCGCCGTCTGGAGAGGGCGACCTCGGCGCCGCGACCTCGGGAAACCGGCACCGCCAGCTCGGCGACCCTGGACGTCGAGGCCTCCAGTGCTGCGCCCACTGGATGGTTGCGCGGAGGCGGCACCGGACCGCTGAACCAAGCGCTCCTGGACGTCCAGGCGAAGCTGCGCGCTGAAAGCGATGCCCTTCAAGTCTGCACCAGGGCGCACCTGGCCGCGCGGACATCTGTCCGAGTATGTTTTCTTCTTCTTTCTGATTCTTGTTTTTCTCTGTGGGGGCGCGCCAGCGCACCCACTGGGTGTAGTCCCCGAGTTCCGGGCCGGCTGCTGAGCAAGCGGTTTAGAACTCCCTCTGGCGAGTTCCGAATACTGACTTTGTCTTTATTGGCTTCTTGTAGGAGTATCATAACCTCCGCGCCACTGCCTTCAACCGCAATGTTGAGGAGTTGAACAAGCGGACCGCCGACTTGGCGGAAAGTCGGGGTAGGCTCTTTTCTTTCTTCTTCGCGGGGGAGCGCTGGCGCACCCGTGGGCTGTAG
This sequence comes from Triticum timopheevii, assembly GCA_963921465.1. Lineage (NCBI taxonomy): Eukaryota > Viridiplantae > Streptophyta > Magnoliopsida > Poales > Poaceae > Triticum > Triticum timopheevii. Next base: position 504,375,914 of record OY997274.1, read on the forward strand.
TCCCCGAGATTCAGGCCGACTGCTGAGCAGTCAGGCCAGATCTTCCCGGCGATCTACCTTACTGACGACTTACTTGTCTCTTCTTTCGTTCTTTAGGCGCCAACGCCGATCTCCAGGAGCAGCTGGGCGAGGCCAATACCGCCTGTCGTGTCAAGGTGGAGGAGTGTAGCAAGCTCGCCAAAGAGCGCGACCTGCTGGCGGCGCAGCTGGCCGAACAGAAGGAGCTGCTCAAGAAGGCACAGGACGAGGCCAAGACGCGGGAGGCCGCTCTCATGGCCGAGTTTGAGAGCGAGCGCTCCGCCTAGACCGGTAGGGAGGCGATGCTGACCTCCGGCTACCACGAGATCGAGGACATCGTTGATGGTAAGTTTCTTTCGTTTCTTCGGCTTCCGACTATGCGTTAGGCCGACTTCTGATTTTTCGACTTTCTTCTTTTTTGTCTTGGCAGACTTCTTTCCTGGTCATTCATAGGCAGTCCCTCTAGCCATCGAGGCTGCTCGAGAGGCGCAAAGGGCGAAGGGTGAGGAGGTCGCCGCTAATGCCCCCTGAACCATCGACGAGCAGCTTCTGAGCATTGAAGCCCGTCTTCGTTCGGCTCACCGGCTGCTGCGCCGGATTCAGCGTGCCGGCGCCCAGGCGGTTCCCGCCCTGTGGCCAGACATGCAGGCTCTGTGCACCGCCAGTCGGACCACCGACTGGCTGGAAGTCGCCGCCGGCCGTCTTGAGGCTTGGAAGGGCTCCTCGGCCTGGGCCGGAGCACGCCGGGCCTTGGAGTTCGTCAAGGCATGGTATCGAGGGCTGGACTTGGACCGCCTGGCCGCGTTCCAGTCAGAAGCCCAGGCCGAGCTGGAGGCCGTGGAGGGCGCCCTTGTCGAGCGTGCGGCGGCCATCGCCGAGTACACGGACACCAATGTCTTCGTGCCCGAGCGAGCTGAAGGCGGCGAGGAAGTACCGCCAGACTGGCTCGGGATGAACCCGGAGTATGGCGAAGACTCGGCGGAGGTGATCGACTCCAGCGCCGAGGAGGAGGACGAGGCGGAGGACGGAGGCGAGGTGGAGGCGCCAGAAGACGGAGCAGGCGGCCAGCCTCAGCTCGACCGCGCCTCCAGCAACGAGCTGCGTGGAGACAAGGCGACTGCCGCCGGAGGCGACCAAACCGAGACCGCCCAGCCGACTGCCCCGGCACCTGACACCGCCATCTCTTCCGATCCTCCGGTCCCGGATGCCGCCTCCTAGGCTGCTTTTTCCGCCTCTGTTTATCTGTCTTTAGTAATCTTTTGAAAACTTGTTAGGTTCGAACAGTTCCAGCCGCAGGGTGTATCCTGAATTTCTATTCAAAAATTCAGCCAAGGGCCTATGTAAATATTTATCCGATTTCCGCCTTTCCGTGCTTATTGCTCTTTAGGCTTTTTCCTTTGTCGCCTTCCTTTAGTTGCTGCCTTGCCAGCTGGACAGCCGCTCTGCGGACTGTTGCTGGGTCAAGTGCTTGGCTACGTCAGGAAGGCAAGTATTTGGCCATTTTAGAGTTTCTTTAGCAAGTCGGCTAGAAAGCGACAGGTCGACTATCCAAGAGTCGGCCGTCTTTGATAGACGCTAAGACGGCGAGCCGACTACTCATGAGTCGGCTCTGCAGAGAGAGGCTGGGAGCCGGCTTGAGCTATGTATACGCTTTAGGTCCTTAGCCATTTTTTCGTGTGTGCGCTCGTTCTTGCTTGTTCTCCGCCTACCAACAGTCGCTCTGCGAACTGTGGCTTTCGACAGGAGACGGCTTGAGCGCAACACACTACTTGTCCGACTGCAGGAAGCATTTCATAACGCAAGACGGCAAGTCCCCGGGCCAACTATTCGGACCCGGTGCCAAACGGTATGATAAAAAGAGTAGCATATTCGGAAGCATGATTCTTATCATACAGATAACAAAAAGGCAGTCCCCGAGCTCGTCTCAGGGGGCCCAAGGTCTTAGTACTTTAATACAAAAGGGGGTAGTGCGATACATACTGCATCAACTGTAAAATCTTCGAAGAAGATTTGCATTCCACGGGCGCTCTGTTTCTTTGCCGGAGTCGTCCCTCTTGCGCGCTTGAGGCTTCTGAGCGTCAATTAGGTAGTAGGAGCCGTTACCCAGCACCTTGCTGATGATGAAGGGGCCTTCCCAAGGTGCCGACAACTTGTGCTGGCCGGTTGTTCTCTGAATCAGCCGGAGCACAAGGTCGCCCTCTTGAAATGATCTTGGCTTGACCTTTCGGTTGTAGTATCGATGCAGACTCTGCTGGTAGATGCAGGACCGGCTGAGTGCTAACAGCCGGCCCTCTTCCAGCAGGTCGACGCCGTCTTGGCGTGCTTCTTCAGCCTCCTCTTCGGTGTACATGGTGACTCGTGGAGAGTCAAACTCTGTATCCGTCGGGATGACGGCTTCGGCACCGTAGACGAGGAAGAAAGGTGTGAAGCCGGTTGACTTGTTTGGAGTTGTGCGCAAACTCCAGAGGACGGCTGGTAGCTCCTCAACCCAGCAGCCGGCCGAACGCTCAAGTGGTTCGACCAGTCGAGGCTTGATGCTGGACAGGATGAGTCCGTTTGCTCGTTAGATCTGGCCGTTTGACTGCGGATGGGCAACGGACGCTAAGTCCAGTCGGATGCCCTGCGTCGCGCAGAAACGGGCCAGGGCGCCATTGGCAAAGTTTGTGCCATTGTCAGTGATGATGCTGTGCGGTATGCCATACCGCACCGTGATGTCAGCGATGAAAGTCACTGCAGTCGGCCCATTCAACTTCTTGATGGGCTTTGCTTCTATCCACTTGGTGAACTTGTCCACCGCGACAAGCAGATGAGTTAGGCCGCCTCGGGCCGTCTTGAATGGTCCCACCATGTCCAGGCCCCAAACTGCGAAGGGCCAGGCGATGGGGATTGTCTTTAGCGCGGAAGCCGGCTGAAGTGGCTTGGAGCGGAACTTCTGGCACGCCTTGCATTTTTGGACTAACTCTTTAGCCTCTTCCAGGGCAGTCGGCCAAAAGAAACCGTGCCGAAAAGCTTTGGTGACGAGTGCTCTTGAAGCCGCATGGTGGCCGCACTCGCCCTGATGAATATCTCTGAGGATTGTTTGGCCTTGTTCTGGCTCTAACGCAGCGCTGGTAGACACCAGTGACACTGCGCCTGACCAGCTCTCTGTTGACTATGGTGTATGCTGCCGCTCGGCATTGCACTTGCCGAGCCAAGATCTCATCAGTCGGCAGCTCTCTGTTCACTAGAAACTTGAGGATGGGCTGTGCCCATGAGGGTGCTGCTATTTCTTCAACTGCTACCATAGCGACTTGGACAAGGGTGGCTGGGCTGGGAGGCGGCGGGCTGGAGTCCGCGGCCGCTTGCTGGATTGACGGAGTCCCTGGGCCGACTGGCGCAGTCCTCGGGCCGACTGGCGCAGTCCCCGGGCCGGGCTCTGAAGTCCCCGGGCCGACTGGCGCAGTCCCCGGGCCGGGCACTGAAGTCCCCGGGCCGGCTTTGACTGTGGTTTTCTTGGGGCCGCCTGCTGGGGCTCTGGAGTCGGATCCGACTTCTTCTGGAGGAGCCGGCACAAAGATGGAGTCTGACTCTGGTGAAGGCTTGATAGACGGCTTGAGGAGGCGTTGAAGAGCAACACCGGAAGGTATTGCTTGGCGGGTGGAGCCGACTCGTGCCAAGGCGTCTGCTTGATCATTGTCATTTCTCGGCACGTGAAGGAATTCGCACCCCTCGAAGTATCCGCTGAGTTGCTGCACCAGGAAACGGTAGCTCGCCATGTTTGCGTCTTTCGCGTCCCAGTCGCCGGATGATTGCTGGACCACCAAGTCGGAGTCGCCATAGCATAGGATCCGGCAAATGCCGAGTTCTTTGGCAAGCCGGAGCCCATGAATGAGCGCCTTGTATTCAGCGACGTTGTTGGAGGCGGCGAAGTGGATCTGCAGCACATACTTGAGCTTGTCGCCCTTGGGGGAGGTGAGGACGACGCCGGCTCCCAGGCCGGTGCGCATCTTGAAGCCGTCGAAATGCATCCGCCAATGGGTGGAGTCGGGCGCTGGCGGCAGGTACTGGGTCTCGGCCCAGTCGATGAGGAAGTCGGCCAGCGCTTGTGACTTGATGGCGGTGCGGGGCTGGTAGTATATGGTGTAAGGAGCCAGATCTATAGCCCATTTGGCTACTCGGCCGGAGGCGTCTCGGCTTCCAATGATCTCGGCCAGTGGAGCGGTGCAAACCACAGTGATTGGATGCTCTTGAAAGTAAGGCTTCAGCTTCTTGGCGGCAAAATGCACACCGTAGCACATCTTCTGGTAGTGAGGGTAGTTCTGCTTGGAGGTCGACAGTACCTCGCTCAGGTAATATACCAGTCTCTGGACAGGGAGCGCCTTGCCTTCCTCCTTGCGCTCAACTGCAATGATTGTGCTGACTACTCGGCTGGTGGCGGCGATGTACAAGAGCATGGGCTCTTTAGGAGTCGGAGCCGCCAGCACAGGGGGAGTAGTCAACATCTTCTTCAATTGGAGAAATGCTTCATCCGCCTTGTGGTTCCACTCAAAAAAGGTGGTCTTCTTCCTCAATTGATACAAAGGCAGAGCTTTCTCGCCCAGCCGACTGATGAATCATCTGATGGATGCCAAACAGCCGGTGAACTTCTGCACATCTAGCAGTCGGCTGGGTACCTCCATCCTCTCGATTCCCTTGATCTTCACGGGGTTGCACTCTATGCCGCGTTCGGAGACCAGAAAGCCAAGGAGCTGGCCGGCTGGTACTCCAAAAATGCACTTCTCAGGGTTGAGCTTGATCTGGAATCGGCGCAGGTTATCAAAGGTCTCCTTGAGGTCTTCCAGCAGCGTCCCACGCTTCTCCGTCTTCACCACCACATCATCCACGTAGACATGGGCATTCCTGCCGAGTTGCTTGAGGAGGCACTTCTGCATGCAATGCTGAAAGGTGGCGCCGGCATTCCTCAAGCCGAACGTCATTGTTAGGTAGCAGAAGGCTCCGAATGGCGTGATGAAGGCGGTCTTCAGTCTGTCTGCCGGGTTCAGCTTGATTTGGTGATACCCTGAATATGCATCTAAGAAACTCAGCAGCTCGCATCCAGCTGTGGAGTCTATCACCTGATCGATTCCTGGCAGGGAAAACGGGTCCTTTGGGCAGGCTTTGTTGAGGCTTGTGTAGTCAATACACATCCGCCACTGCTTGTTTTTCTTCAGTACCAAAACCGGGTTCGCCAGCCACTCTGGACAAAACACTTCCATGATGAAGCCGGCTGCAAGAAGCCGAGCTATCTCTTCTCCAACGACTCTTCTCTTCTCTTCTGACAGGCGGCGCAAGGGCTGTCGGACGGGTTTCACATCTGGCCTGACATGTAGCTTGTGCTCGGCGAATTCCGTCGGGACTCCAGGCATGTCCTTGGGGGACCATGCGAAGATGTCGCGATTCTCCAGGCATGTCCTTGGGGGACCATGCGAAGAGCTCGCCTTCCTATTTGCTGTCAAGGCCCGTGCCTACGATAGCGTATCTCTCCGGGTGCTCCAGGTCCAAGGGTATCTTCTTGGTCTCTTTGGCCGGCTTGAATGATCCTTTTGCTTCCGACTCCTTGGGGTCAGGTGATAACTCTGGCTGCTTTCCTGCCATCGCCACGACCCGGTCAAGGAGCCGCTTCTCAGCCGCGATCACCAGGGACTAGGCCAGCCGGCTGCTCTCGGCCATGCAGGCGGACGACTTCCTGTAGTCGCCGGCTACGGTCAGAATTCCCTTGGAACTCGGCATCTTCATCTTGAGGTAGGCGTAGTGAGGAACCGCCATGAACTTGGCCAAGGTAGGTCGGCCAAGGAGTGCGTGGTATGGGCTTTCCCGGTCCACTACTTCAAACCAGACCGGCTCTCGGCGGAAATGATCTTTGTCTCCGAAGAGGATGTCTATCAGGATCTTGTCGATCGGTGAACAAGAGAGGCTGGGTACAATACCATGGAACACTGTCCGGCTGCTCTGTAGCTGTCTTCGCTTGATTCCTAGCTTCTCCATGGTGTCCTTGTACAGGATGTTGATGCTACTGCCTCCATCTATCAGCACTCGCGAGAAGCGGGCGGCCCGCCTATCAGTGGCCAAGGTGGCACCTAGGACCAGGGCATAGGAGCCCGGACTCGGCATCACCTCTGGGTGATCCGCTCTACTCCAACTGATAGGCCTCTCGGACCAATGCATGAACTCTGGAGTGCTTGACGCGACCGCGTTCACTTCTTGCTGCTGTTGGCGCCTGCTGCGCCGATCATCTGCTACACTGGTGAACACCACATAGGCTCCGTGCTCATCTGGGAACTCGTCTTGTACTGCGCCGACTGGCCGAGCCGCCGGCTGCTGGGGCGGCGGTGGAGGCGGCAGCCCAGCAGGCGGCGGAGGAGTGAGGCCGTCTCCCTTGGCGATTCTGGTGAGCCAGTGGCACTTTTGGGTGGTATGGTTTGACGGCTTCGCGCCGCTGTGGAACTTGCAGGGACCATCCAAAGTCTGCTCATAGGAAAAGACCGGCAACCAATTGGACTTGCCGCCTTTCTGCCGTTTGGCCGGAGGCTGCCCCTCCGGCTGTTGATCTTCAACTGTCGCAACCTGCCGACTGTTGGCAGTCGGCGGTTGGGCCTTGCGCTTGTTGTCGTTCTGTTGTTGGCGCTGACTGGTGTCTCCGGCTAGAGTTCTGGGAGCCTGAGGAGCCACCTTGCCAGCCGCATTGACTTGAATCTCCGTCTTCATGGACGAGTCGGCCGTGGCGTACTTGTCTGCTATGACTAGCAGTTCATCGAGGGTCTCTGGCTCGTCGTAGAGGAGCCTGTGCTTGAGGAGGGTGCCCTCTCGGCACCCGGCAGTGAAGTATTCGATAGCCTGCACCTCATGCACGCCCTCGCAGGAGTTCCAAAGCTCGCCCCAGCGCGTGAGGTAGTCGCGTGTTGATTCATCAGGGCCTTGCACGCACAAGGAAAGCTGGCGCGGCTTGGGAGGTCGCTTGTACGTGCTCGTGAAGTTGCGGATGAAGGCTTCGGTGAAGTCGACCCAGCTGCTGATGCTGCGGGGCTTCAGACTGTTCAAGCATGTCCGGGCAGTGCCCTGGAGCATGAGGGGAACGTACTTCACAGCAACCCGCTTGTTGCCGTTCGCTATTCTGACAGCTGTGGAGTAGTCTATCAGCCAGTCCTCCGGCTTCACGGAGCCGGTGTACTTGGGTGTGTCTCGGGGGAGCGTGAATCCTTTGGGGAAGTGCTCGTCTCTGATGCGGGGCCCGAAGCAAGGCGGACCCAGCTCGTCTTCTTCTTCCAGCGCCAGGGATCGGTGGAGTCGGTCGATCCGGTGGCGGGCGTCGTTCTCTCCGACTCCTTCTCGGCGGCCGAGGTGACCTCCGAGAGTCGGATGCTCAACAGGCAGCGGGGAAACTCGTCGTTCTCGTCTGGGTGGGAGAGGCAGGTAGTTCTCCCGCCGCTCCACTGCTCTTGGCCGGCCGTCTTCGTCGCGCTCAATGGTGAGGCGAGTCCGACTGTGACTGGCTGCCGGCTCCTTTTCCTTCCTTCCGCGGACTCCGCCAGTCGGTGTCCGTGAGGTCGCACCTTGATCTCGGCGAGGAGGCAAGTCGTCATTTGGTTGTTGTGGCGCATCTGCGCGCCGCCGGTCGCGTTCTGTGCAGCAACTGCGTCGAGGAGCTGTTGGACTCGCTCCATCATCAAACGGCGCTCTTCGCCTTCGAAGTTCTTCAGCTCATCAGTCGCCGCTTGGGCAGTGCGGATGTTCTCCTCTGGGGTGGCGTATACGGGGCATTTTGCCCCGAACAAGTCGGTGATGGCTGCGCCGCGTTGCCGAACCGCGCCTAGACGGCTCGGCCCAGTCGGAGCCGGCGAGCCGCCCACGGCGCGATCCATCTCGCGCTGGTATGCCTCTGACAAGCGCCTCATGCTTGCCAGCTTCCTGGCGCCTTCGATGATCTGAAGGCGGCGTGTCTCCAGCGTCTCAGCGTCCGCGTCCTCTGGAATGGGCGTAGTTATGTCTTGCAGGGCCGCAGCGAGCGGGTCCTGAGCTTCTTCACCAGAGCGCTCGTCGTGGTTGATGACGAGCACTTCCGTAACGGCGCTTCCGTCACTCTCCTCGTAAGGAAGCGGCTCGTCGTAGACCACCACGTTGGTGGGGAAAATGTCAAGCGACACAGCGTCGAAGTCGACCAGCATTGGGTCGGTGGAGCCTACAGACTCCAAGTCCACGGCAGGCTCGCCGGCGACGTGGAGTTGGTCGAGGAGGCCCGCGAGAAGACTCTCGGGGCCACCCGTGCCTGCGTCGGATGCAGGCTCGTCGGAGAGCCGAACCTCGCCGACAAGTTTGGCGAGGCTGCTCGCTGCGCAGGCGGCCTCAGCGCCGCGCAGCGTCTTGATGCAGACGCCATCTGGCAAGCCTGGCTAGCTGCGCTCGCCAGGAAGGAAGAGGGTTCCCGTCCAGAACAGATCTCCGGACGACGGTGCACCACGCCCCACGGTGGGCGCCAAATGTCGGGGGTTGGGTGCGACATATGCCAAAGGATGGCTTATCATGGTGGGGGCAAGTGGAACGTCGCCGGTGCCTGGAAATGGGATGAGGCGTAGGCATGCACGCCGGCGAATCTTACCCAGCTTCGGGGCTCTCCGGGGAGATAACACCCCTACTGCTGCTCTGCGGGGTCTCCGCATGATCACTAAAGCAGAGTGACTACAATGGTGCTCCTGGAGCTGTATCGGGAGGCAGGAGAGAGCAAGGCTAGTTCTCTCCTCCCTGTGCTATTTGGTCTATCTCTATCAAGGTCCGAACCCTTTGCATGGGTGCCCCGGGGGGTTTATATAGGCCTACCCCCCGGGGGTACAATGGTAATCCGGCTGGGCGCGGACCCCAGCCATCTGTCTCTCATACTACCGTCCTTCCTGCCGGCTTCTAGGGCCCGCCGACTGGTGGGTCCCGTGGACAGGCCCGACACTGTGCGGCACTCCTGATGACGCAGGCTTGGTCATTGGGTCGTGGCAACAGTGCCGCCGTCTATCGGGCGATCACTGTCTCCATTCCCCATCCCATCTGGTTAATGGCTTGTGGGGCCCTGGAGAGGAGGCGGCCGACTCCAGGGAGGCCGACTCCCACAGGTCCGTCTTCGGGGCGCTCAGGCCATCTTCGGTCCACCCACTGACAGGCAGCCCCGTGGGCTTTGGGCCGTACAGGCCGGCGTCATAGGCACAGTGCGTCATGCACTGTGGCTGAGGTCAGGGCAGGCATGGCAACAGTGTCGCGCCTCGTCGGAGATCTTCCGGCGATATGGCTCACTGTAGCCACGCCGGTCCCTCGTAGGCAGGGGAACGGCCACGCCGCGACCGTACCCCGCATCGGGCTTCAGGAGGAGTCATGGGCCGACTCTCCATAGTCGGCCTCTCTGGAGGTCGCCAGCTTGGAGTCGGCTTGTCTTGGAGTCACCATCTGGGACTCGGCTTGTCTTGGAGTCGCCATCTAGGACTCGGCTTGTCTTGAAGTCGCCGACTGGAACTCGGCTTGAGGGGCGCGGCCTGCCCCGGTGTCTTGAAAGATCCTGGGACCCGGGTTAGCCTACCCGTGGCCCATTACTCCGACACCTATCATATTAATTACTGCACTGGGTTCAATTTGTGATGTTTGCAAGTCAAATTAATTTCCACATGGGCAGCAAAATGAAAAATATATAATGCAATCTAGACTTTCCGCTAATCGTACCAAAGATAAGCTAAAAACGCAATGAAAAGAAATGGTTGGCTTATTACATGGAGCTTATATTCACAGGTGCTTATTTTCTTAGGATAACTCGTAATAACTGTCCCTAAGAAACTTAGCTAATAGAACTGGCATACAAATAACATGTCACGATGATTGCAATGGAGGAGTGACGTACCATAGCACACTGTATAGGCTCACTGCTGCCTCTCCTTTTTTTGCGATGTTCCATGAAATTGCCACATACATCTTGTACTTTTTCATTGTGTAACCTTATCTGCAAGTTAACACGGCTAATTTCAGACATCTCTACATGATACTACACTGCATATCCCTTGCGCATATTTAAACCACCAATTAACGATTGTGTGCGTACCATAAACTAGCCATGACTATGTATGCTGGACTAGCAGGCACTCTAAGGGAGCCTAATGTAGTGCACTGGAATTCCTACATGCCACCTACGATTTTGTGTAATGTACTGCCCCTGTTCCTAAATATATGTCTTTGTAGAGATTCCAGTATGGACCACATACAGATGTATGTAGATGCATTTTTGAATGTAGATCAACTAATTTTGCTCCGTATGTAGCCTATAGTGGAATCTCTAGAAAGACTTCTATTTAGGAACGGAGGTAAGAGGTAGTATCATGTATGACATCTACATATCTAATTTAGCAGCCAGTAGTAGAAATCATTGTCTGCAAAAAGGGATTACTGATCGAAAATCCTAGCAAAGCACGCTGGCAGGCACAGAACAATACAAGAGAGAGATGGAGACGCGCTTACAAGATCATAGCAATGCCTCAGTCCAGGATCTTGGTTGGCCAAGCTGTTAGATCCAGAAGAAACATCGTCCTTGTAGTATTTGTGTCACACCCTGATTTTCATGCCACAACACTTAAGCTAATAAATCATGATAAAATGTGGTTTGATGAAAACTTTTGAGTGTTTTGGACCTTGCCTTGATTGGATTTCGTGTGTTGTTTGCAAGTGCTCTAAAAATCAAATAAATCCCCCAACTCCTATACTTCATCTCCTTGATCCAAAACCTTTTCCCAATGATCATGCCATGTGTATAGAGCAATATAGTATTTTCTTACAAAAATAATTTGGCCAAAAAGTATTTTCAAAAATTAGTTTTCCAAAACCCCCTGAATTGAGGTTTGCACTGCAAGTACTTAATTAAGGGCAGTAAAAATCTTTCCAAAAATATATTTGACTCCTATTAGATATAGGATACCCAGAAACCACAAAAATATAATTTTAAAAGTTATTTTCCTATTTTATTTAAAATCTTTTTCTTAAGGCCAGAAATGGTCTTTAATAGGGAAAAATTATTTTTTTTTTAAAGATATTTTACAAAAATCAGGGAAACTTAGTGGACATATATTGTCCATATATAAGAGTTTCAACACATGGTCATGTTCAAAATATTGGTCAAACCCTTCATAAACCCTTTATGGATATTTCAATCTTTTGAAATATTTACAAAGGAAATATCCTCTAACAATTCCAAGAAAATTCTGGCATGTCACATATGACATTTTTGATGATCTTGACAAGTATCATGTCATGGAGAATAGTATACCTCCATGAAATCCCCTCAAAACCATTTCTGTCCATTTTGAAGTTTGAGCAACTTTACATTGCCAAACATGTCCAAATGTCCTCAAACCTTGTGAACATGCTAAAATGGTCTAATAATTCATCTAGACCAAATGGCACAAGTTGGAGAACAAGTTAACTTGATCAAAGTGCCCCAAAACCCTTCTTGTCCAGAACCAAATTTGAACAACTCTACATTGGAAACTTTCTCCTTTTGATCTCAACTTTTGTGGACATGTTCATAACCTCAAATGATGACACTACACCAAGTTGTGCATCAAGGAGAATTGATTTGCATGACTAAATCTTGGTAAAGCCATTTCTGCTAATTTCTAGGGTTTACCAAAGTTGCATTGTCAACTTCCTCCAAATGATCTCCAACTTGGTGATCAACCCCATTTCTATATGACACTTGATCCTGTTAATCTTCATATCATTTGGAATCCATTTGCTTGCCCAAACCACCATCAAACACCTTCTGGCAGAAATTAAAAATGTATGTTTTGTCCACTTCCACTAATCTCCATGACTTCTCCTTTTTACCACAGCCCCTCCTAGTCCCCCTATACCTCTGGTGTGCATCCCTGCCCGAGAGGCAATGATTAAGGGGGGCAGGGATCCATTTTTCTTCTCTGGACAGCCACTTTTTCCTCCCTTTCTCATCTCCCTCTCACTCCTGGCAAGTTCCAGGGCATCCAATGCCATTGTCACATTGTTTACTCCCCCCAGCAGCCACTAGACACAAGTGGACGCGCGAGTGCGCGCGGAAAAGCCGCGCATGCCGGCCAAAGACGCGCTCTGGAGCATGCTACCGTGCTCCCGACCGTTGACATGGCGCTCCCGTCCACCTCGAGCCTCCCCCTCGTGCCAGTCGAGGTGCCTCGACGTCCGCAACACGCCACCGAGCTGTCCCCCTCTTCTCTCTTCCTCCTGCTGCCTCCTCTCGCACGCGCACCGGCCGCCCAAGGGCTCCAATGGGCAGCCTCACACGCGCGATGCCTCTGTCCCGTCCCCGCTCCCTCTCTCTCTTCCTGGCACCCTACTCGACCCCCACGAACACCGTAGACAGCCCCGGGCCTCCTCCCGTGGCCACTGCGGCCATTCCCGCAGGTGCCCGTAGGCCACGTCCACGGTGAGCCACGGGTCGGCTACATAAGGCCACCCCCGAGCCCCCCCTCTACTCCTTTGGCTCTTTCTCCTTCCCGTGCAACCCCTGGACTGACCCACTCCCTTCCTCGCGCCCTCCTGCCCTCTCCATGGCCACCATGTTCGCCGTCGGCCTCCACTTTTCTCCGGCGAACCAGAGCCCCTCCCCCTCTCCTTCGACCTCCAGGAGAGCCTCCGCTAGGATACGGAGCTTCCTCGCTCCTCTCCGCCTCGTCCCGTGCCTCGTTGTGCCGGTGCCGCCAATGCCCAGTGTGCTTCCCAGCTAAATTACGCTCAGCGCGTGAGATTAGGTATAAAACCCTTTTTCTCATTTTCCTTATCCAGTAAACTTCAAAATTCTCTAAACAACTCAAATAGTGTCCAAATTTGATGATTGAAATTTCTAGTGACTCTATAAATCATGATCTACCTGGTGATGCAACATGCACATTTTTCCAGAGACCTTTTCTTCACAAATATTTACCAAACCCTATTTTTCCTATTTCTGTGATGAACTTTAGAAAATCACAGAGAGCCCATTTTTGATCCAAATTCCATGATTCAAAATCCTAGATGTCTATAAGTTCCAAACTTAGTTTTTGAACATTTTTACTAATACTTTCTGTATCACCTCAAATAATGGTCTATTTCTTTATATATAGCCTACTTTGCAAATTCATAGGAAAATCATCTCAACTCCAAATCCAGTGAAACTAATTCCTAGATGCTTCTAAAATCATCCTTTGTTAAATGGGTGCCTTTGCTCATTTTTCCAAAATATATTTCTGTACACTTCTTACAAATCCATAAACCCCTTGATTCCATCATATTGAAATGTTCAGAGATGTTCATTGATCAAATCCTAATGAAACCACTTTGGTCATCCCTCATATGACCAGAGGTATCCTAGAAAAGTCCAACTCACATTTTTAGAGCACTTTTATTTTTGCCTTGTTGTGTTGCTTATTATGATTGTTTAGTTGACGAAGTAGACGGAGTATTTGGAGAAGGACCAGAAGACTTGAAGACTCTGAGGAACCAGTCAAGCAGCCCTTTGACCATGTCTATGAAACCTTCTTATGCATGTCATATAGCACCATATTGTTGTTGCAACGGAATCATGATGAGGTGGTATCCACTTTGATGGTTGCCACCGTACTTCCTCGTTGATACTTGCATTGTGCATAACCCTACCTTCTTATGAGGGTTATGATGGTGGGAGTAGATAGGATGCTAAAGTAGATGCTACGCAAAAGGGACGGGAATATGCATGATGAAGGAGACAAGGTGTTTTCAAAGGACTTTTCGAAAAACCCATCGGGTGCCACTTATGCCCGAGGGAGATGATGAGATGGGTAACCACTTGATGACGAAGTGGTGTACCGAGGCAAGTGTGTGTTGTTTTCAAAACGGATTGGTTTAAGTTGCGACCGTTATTCCAACCTTACATGCGCAACCACTCTACCCTTATATTGGAAAGGGCATTATTGATTACCTAGACCGATACTAGCTTGGGGCCGGCATTACTAGTGACGGGAGAGTTGTTGGTGCGCTCTCTCGGGACGGGGTCGTGCCAGGTAGGGCGGCCATGACTGTTTTCACAGGGCACCGGACACACCGTTGGTACCCCGTGCTTGTGGTATGTGATGAATATGGGAGCGAGGCTCCACAACTTTATGATGTGAAATGTTGGGCACGGGGGTTACTACCAATCGAGTGGACTCCATGTTAGTGTCGTCTAGGGAAAGGTAGTGATCGGGTGCTTACCTTGGGTACTTGAGGTATCGCGGGTCGTGGATGACACGGAAGTTCCCCGGATCTTGTGGGTACAGTGTGCAACCTCTGCAGAGTGTAAAACTATTCGAATAGCCGTGTCCACGGTCAAGGACAGTTGGGTAACCACTCTTGGGCTACATCCACATGTTTACAAACCGTGTGTGTGTGTTGATAAAATGACTTGGGTCAAGTCAAGGGACTTGACATGATTGAGTTGGGTTGGTGCCCGCTCTATTTATGTTGATATCTGTAACTTGTCCTCATGGTTACTTAAACTCTCTTGATGCATGTATTACAAGTTGTTGAACATGTCATTGCACTCAAAACTAGCTTTCTGCAAAAATTTACCTATATCATGCATTGCTACATCTTGAACCAAAACATGGGTTGCTTGCGAGTACATTCAAAGTACTCATCGGCTTGCCACTGGTTATTTTATTGTCCAGGCATGAAAGAACAGGATGTGATGAAGAACATTTCGGTGACAAACATGCGAGCTAGGACGTTTCCCAGTCAGAATGCCTGTAGGGTTAAGGCAGATGGCATGGGTCCAAGTTATCGACGAAGATTTCCGCTCCGATGTTATACCCAAGACTCGACCATAATGGTCTTACTTGTGTAATACGGTATGTATGGATGTAAGACTCTTGTTATTTAGCTTCTGTGTGTTACCTACCCCCCTTACAAGAATCTCGTCCCCGAGATTCCCAAACTAGGCGCGGAAAGGAATATGGAAACTTGGGTCTGGGGTAGTCTTCACGTCCTCATACTGCTTCTGCTTCTGAGTGGTGCTCCCTTGAACCTTGAGGTACTTGATGGTGTGGCTTCGTGTATGACGCTCTTCTTGATCCAGGTTGCTAATGGGTAGCTCGCGGTAGCTTAGATTGGGCTAGGGGTCTTTAGCTTGGTGGTCAATGCCCTTGTAGAGATCGGGCAAGTTAGGAAGTTGGAAACACTTCCGGGGTTGTGATACATGGAAAGCATTGTGCACATCAGGTAGCTCAGGTGGCAACTCCAGCTGGTAACTGTCTTCTCTTCGTCTCGTAGTGATCTCAGAGGGGGTTGTTAAATCTTGGAGTGATCTCGAAGGGGGCCGATGAATCTTGGTGTGGGTCTCCTTGTCATGGAAATGCTTGGTCCCTTAGAGAGGAGTGGTTTGTAGATATGCACGGTCTTCAACGAGGAAGTGCACTTCTTGGCGATGGTGGTTGGTGTAGTTCTTCCTCCTAGACATGACGATCTTCAGATGTTCCTTGACTAGCTCAACGATTCTTCTTCCGTCTTCGGGTAGACAAGTATGTCATCAAAGAAAGATGACAACTAACTTGTCCAAGCACTCCATGAAGTCCATGGGGTACGTAAAGTGGGCTGAGGCATTGGTGATGGTCACGGTTGAGCATTGGCCAAGGTCTTATTGATCTAGAGCCAAAGCCCAAGGTCAGGATCCGACCATGTTGTGGCTTGGTAGGGCTTAAGGATTTCAAGGATTCTAGGGTGCGAGTGAACGTTTATCATCCATCCTTGAGCACAGTTTCTGAGATGCCAATACTTCTACCTAGTCTTCACCTCATATTACCAAAAGAATCATCTCGTATAGGTCAACTCCAATCATCACTCCTGTGATTCATATCCTCATGGCTCCCGAGAGGAGGTCTAACAAAATCATATATGTCCACAATCCCCAAACTCATATGTATGTCTACCTCTAAAAATCCATGGGTAGAACATATAAGTTGCTAAGCTTGAACGTAACAATCCAAGTGCTCAGCCTGTTCTTCCAAGGTCTAAGATAAAGCACCTCTATCCTAGGGAAACACGTCGTATGCCACTCCAAGATCATGTTTCCTTCCTATGAATCAACTCCAACAACCCATTAACTACACCAATCATTACATGATCCAGTAGTTCTTCAAATCCAATCTCTATGGTGTTCCACACGATCTCCTAATATCCTATAATCCACAAATACTGGGAAGGCTACCTTACTATAGTCAGTCCACCAATTTCCCTTATCATGGTCAAGTAAACTCCAAGGTCAAGCTTATATAGAACCCTAAATAAACTCTGACAATTAGTCCAATCTCCTAGTTTATCGTCCACCGAGAAACATGGTATCATGATCGAGATCATCAGTCTAAATACAATTTACTCCGAACCATGTAGACATACTCAGCATCTATGTTCAACTGGAATCACCTACTTAAATCCAAATCTCTTTTCCAACGAGAATTCCTACATGTTCCCCCAAGTCATTTACGTAATATCAATTGTCTCCTATCGATATCCCCTGGCTAAGACAAATCCCTATTCCTCCAAGAATTCCAGCTTGCGATCATAATTGTCCTACTAAATCCAGTTTACTCAAGGGTAATGAAAGCTATGCTAATCCATAATCATGATCCCACCAAGTTCATCTACCAACATGGTAGCCCTATAATCCACCAAAGAGTCTCAGATAATTCCTCAAAGTCATTGATACAAACTCACCAAGTTAGTTGTGCTCTGTTCCTATATCCTTGAATTGGTCTTCCCTATGGCATCATTAGTTTTGGTGCTATCTTAGGATGATAATGTGCTCGTTCACTATGTCCACTAGTTCTCTAATGATCCCAGTGATAAGCAAGGTGACGGAGGCTTAACAGGTTCTCTTGCAATTCTATGGTTTAAGCACATGGTTAAGGATTCGAGATGGGGTATCTTATGAAGTCTCGAAGGGTCTAGGAATGGGTTTCTAATCTTGAGGTGTAAACATACGGGGTTGTACTTGGTCGAGGAGGTTGTAGCAAAAAGTCTTCGGTGCTGGTTGGTTGCCAAAGTAGAATCCTTGGTGTATCTTGTCTTGCTAGCCTTCAGTTGAGGAGAGAGATGAGAGGGAGAGGTAGCATAGAGGAGGGGAATGCCTAAAGGGGGGTTCTATAGTGCTAGTGCAAACAAACAGGTACAAAGAGGGCCAAACAAAAGGAACAAGGTGAGGACGGTGATATAGTCGCATACTTGTCGCCTAGGGAAAAAGTGCGACCTATATCAAAACACAAACAAATAAAAACAAGAAACTCACAATCATGGTTCTATTCGAACTATCATACGGACTCGACTGCGCATAGGGGGTACACGACTCATCCTACCCTAGGGGTTCTCGAACTCAGCAGTCGTGCCTTGTGCCTCATGCAGTCTTCTGAGTTTTCCTCAGGTGTTGCTATGTCTCTTGTAGTTGTTCGATGAAACAATCCGGGTTGAGGCTGAAGATTCTTCAACAACTTCTCGCCTGTTGAAGTGGTGGGGTGAAGGTGGCTCCTCGTAGCTGGCATTGATTCGGTCCTCTGTTGTCTTCTTAATCATGACGATCCCTTTTGCCTTTTAAGGCGTCAAGGGTTTCGGGTAAGCAATCATTTATGTAATGACATTAACAAGACATAATAGAGGTCCAACCTATCAGTTACGTTGATGACAACATCGATACCAAGAGCGGGGGGGCGAAGAGAACCGTTTTCCTGCTCACTATAGTGAGGCGGACCAAATGGCTAGGTTCTCATCCACCGGTGGTTATCGATGCAGCAACGGTAGTGACAGGGTTACTCTATTAGCGATGTATATCATGACCTTGCATATCCTATGCCCTGATCATCGTAGGCTAGGGTTTCTTCATCTTGGGGCAGTGTCAAGGGTGTCACCATCTCCTGGTTCTTCAGGTCCTTATTCCTCGAGGATGTATCTTCTGTTGGTATCGTCTTGTTGTGATGTCGCCAATCTTGTGTTCAGGAGATGTGGGTGAATGTCTGGCAAGGCATCTTCCTTCTAGATTATCCATGAGGATTACAAGGAATCCAGTGGTCAGGGGCATAAGGGTTCTAGTGTCCAAAGGTTTTGAAGGGGAAGAGATCAATAAGGAAGTATACCTTAGTTTTCGAAAAACTAAGAAGGGAAGAGAAGTACAGATAGTTTTGAAAACTAGTAGTAGTTTTGGAAATAGTTTTACCCTAACTAACGACCATGCTAACTAAGGCTTCCTACAGTCAACCTGGCTCTGATACCAGCTCTGTGGGGACCCCGACTCATAAGTCGTGATCACCGAATGCACGTGTACAGTGATCCCAGAGATCAATGCTCACTGAACACACAGAAGCTGAATAACAAGAGTCTTACATCCATACATACCGTATTACACAAGTAAGACCATTATGGTCGAGTCTTGGGTATAACATCGTAGCGGAAATCTTCGTCGATAACTTGGACCCATGACATCTGCCTTAACCCTACAGGCATTCTGACTGGGAAACGTCCTAGCTCGCATGTTCGTCACCGAAGTGTTCTTCATCACATCCTGTTCTTTCATGCCTGGCCAATAAAATAACCAGTGGCAAGCCAATGAGTACTTTGAATGTACTCGCAAGCAACCCATGTTTTGGTTCAAGATGTAGCAATGCATGATATAGGTAAATTTTTGCAGAAAGCTAGTTTTGAGTGCAATGACATGTTCAACAACTTGTAAGACATGCATCAAGAGAGTTTAAGTAACCATGAGGACAGGTTACAGATATCAACATAAATAGAGCGGGCACCAACCCAACTCAATCATGTCAAGTCCCTTGACTTGACCCAAGTCATTTTATCAACACACACACCCGGTTTGTAAACATATGGACGTAGCCCAAGAGTGGTTACCCAACTGTCCTTGACCGTGGACACGGCTATTCGAATAGTTTTACACTCTGTAGAGGTTGCACACTGTACCCACAAGATCCGGGGAACTTCCGTGTCATCCACGACCCGTGATACCTCAAGTACCCGGGGTAAGCACCCGATCACTACCTTTCCCTAGACGACACTAACATGGAGTCCACTCGATTGGTAGTAACCCCCGTTCCCAACATTTCACATCATAAAGTTGTGGAGCCTCGCTCCCATATTCATCACATACCACAAGCACGGGGTACCAACGGTGTGTCCGGTGCCATGTGAAAACAGTCATGGCCGCCCTACCTGGCACGACCCTGTCCCGAGAGAGCGCACCAACAACTCTCCCGTCACTAGTAATGCCGGCCCCAAGCTAGTATCGGTCTAGGTAATCAATAATGCCCTTTCCCATATAAGGGTAGAGTGGTTGCGCATGTAAGGTTGGAATAACGATCGCAACTTAAACCAATCCGTTTTGAAAACAACACACACTTGCCTCGGTACACCACTTCGTCATCAAGTGGTTACCCATCTCATCATCTCCCTCGGGCATAAGTGGCACCCGATGGGTTTTTCAAAAAGTCCTTTGAAAACACTTTGTCTCCTTCATCATGCATATTCCCGCCCCTTTTTGCGTAGCATCTACTTTAGCATCCTATCTACTCCCACCATCATAACCCTCATAAGAAGGTAGGGTTATGCACAATGCAAGTATCAACGAGGAAGTACGGTGGCAACCATCAAAGTGGATACCACCTCATCATGATTCCGTTGCAACAACAATATGGTGCTATATGACATGCATAAGAAGGTTTCATAGACATGGTCAAAGGGCTGCTTGCCTGGTTCCTCAGAGTCTTCAAGTCTTCTGGTCCTTCTCCAAGTACTCCGTCTACTTCGTTAACTAACGTCGGAAACAATCATAATAAGCAACACAACAAGGCAAAAATAAAAGTGCTCTAAAAATGTGAGTTGGACTTTTCTAGGATACCTCTGGTCATATGAGGGATGACCAAAGTGGTTTCATTAGAATTTGATCAATGAACATCTCTGAACATTTCAATATGATGGAATCAAGGGGTTTATGGATTTGTAAGAAGTGTACATAAATATATTTTGGAAAAATGAGCAAAGGCACCCATTTAACAAAGGATGATTTTAGAAGCATCTAGGAATTAGTTTCACTTGATTTGGAGTTGAGATGATTTTTCTATGAATTTGCAAAGTAGGCTATATATAAAGAAATAGACCATTATTTGAGGTGATACAGAAAGTATTAGTAAAAATGTTCAAAAACTAAGTTTGGAACTTATAGACATCTAGGATTTTGAATCATGGAATTTGGATCAAAAATGGGCTCTCTATGATTTTCTAAAGTTCATCACAGAAATAGGAAAAATAGGGTTTGATAAATATTTGTGAAGAAAAGGTCTCTGGAAAAATGTGCATGTTGCATCACCAGGTAGATCATGATTTATAGAGTCACTAGAAATTTGAATCATCAAATTTGGACACTATTTGAGTTGTTTAGAGATTTTTGAAGTTTACTGGATAAGGAAAATGAGAAAAAGGGTTTTATACCTAATCTCACGCGCTGAGCGTAATTTAGCCGGGAAGCACACTGGGCCTGGCCCAGCTCCTCGCGGACACCCGATGGGAGGCCACGCCGAAGGCATATTCCCTGGTGACGCTTTCATCGAAGGGAAGCGCAAAACGGCTGGCCCGTCTCCACTTAAATGACGTGGTCGGCCGGCGGGGTCACTGACCTGCGGGGCCCAGCCACAAGGTCTTCTTCCTCCTCCCGCGCTCGCGACAGGAGGGGATCGAGCCCCGTATGCGCGCCGGCTGGCACCTTCCCCCGGCAACACAGGCTACCTCTGGCCAAGCCGCGGCCACCGGAGGGGTCGCCGGGGAGAGTCGCATCAGGGGAAGCCCTCGGAGACGGCAGGGGATGGTCGGAGCGCATCTGGCGACGGTCGTGGCGGACGGCCCCACTAGGCATTGGCGGCACCGGCACAACGAGGCACGAGACGAGGCGGAGAGGTGCGGGGAAGCTCCGTATCCTAGCGGAGGCTCTCCTGGAGGTCGAAGGAGAGGGGGAGGGGCTCTGGTTCGCTGGAGCAAAGTGGAGGCCGACAGCGAACATGGTGGCCATGGAGAGGGCAGGAGGGCGCGAGGAGGGGAGTGGGTCGGTCCAGGGGGTGCACGGGAAGGAGAAAGAGCCAAAGGAGTATAGGGAGGGCTCGGGGTGGCCTTATGTAGCCGCCCCGTGGCTCACTGTGGACGTGGCCTACGGGCACCCGCGGGAATGGCCGCAGTGGCCACGGGAGGAGGCCCGGGGCTGTCTACGGTGTTCGTGGGGGTCGAGTAGGGTGCCAGGAAGAGAGAGAGGGAGCGGGGACGGGACAAAGGCATCGCGCGTGTGAGGCTGCCCATTGGAGCCCTCGGGCGGCCGGTGCGCGTGCGAGAGGAGGCAGCAGGAGGAAGAGAGAGGAGGGGGACAGCTCGGTGGCGTGTTGCGGACGTCGAGGCACCTCGACTGGCGCGAGGGGGAGGCTTGAGGTGGACGGGAGTGCCGTGTCAACGGTTGGGAGCACGGTAGAGTGCTCCAGAGCGCGTCTTTGGCCGGCATGCGCGGCTTTTCCACGCGCACTCGCGCGACCACTTGTGTCTAGTGGCTGCAGGGGGAGTAAACAATGTGACAATGGCATTGGATGCCCTGGAACTTGCCAGGAGTGAGAGGGAGATGAGAAAGGGAGGAAAAAGTGGCTGTCCAGAGAAGAAAAATGGATCCCTGCCCCCCTTAATCATTGCCTCTCGGGCAGGGAAGCACACCAGAGGTATAGGGGGACTAGGAGGGGCTGTGGTAAAAAGGAGAAGTCATGGAGATTAGTGGAAGTGGACAAAACATACATTTTTAATTTCTGCCAGAAGGTGTTTGATGGTGGTTTGGGCAAGCAAATGGATTCGAAATGATATGAAGATTAACAGGATCAAGTGTCATATAGAAATGGGGTTGATCACCAAGTTGGAGATCATTTGGAGGAAGTTGACAATGCAACTTTGGTAAACCCTAGAAATTAGCAGAAATGGCTTTACCAAGATTTAGTCATGCAAATCAATTCTCCTTGATGCACCACTTGGTGTAGTGTCATCATTTGAGGTTATGAACATGTCCACAAATGTTGAGATCAAAAGGAGAAAGTTTCCAATGTAGAGTTGTTCAAATTTGGTTCTGGACAGGAAGGGTTTTGGGGCACTTTGATCAAGTTAACTTGTTCTCCAACTTGTGCCATTTGGTCTAGATGAATTATTAGACCATTTTAGCATGTTCACAAGGTTTGAGGACATTTGGTCATGTTTGGCTATGTAAAGTTGCTCAAACTTCAAAATGGACAGAAATGGTTTTGAGGGGATTTCATGGAGGTATACTATTCTCCATGACATGATACTTGTCAAGATCATCAAAAATGTCATATGTGACATGCCAGAATTTTCTTGGAATTGTTAGAGAATATTTCTTTCGTAAATATTTCAAAAGATTGAAATATCCAGAAAGGGTTTATGAAGGGTTTGACCAATATTTTGAACATGACCATGTGTTGAAAATATTATTATGGACAATATATGTCCACTGAGTTTCCCTGATTTTTGTCAAATATTTTTAAATCAATAAAATAATTTTTCCCTATTAAAGACCATTTCTGGCCTTAAGAAAAAGATTTTAAATAAAATAGGAAAATAACTTTTAAAATTATATTTTTGTGGTTTCTGGGTATCCTATATCTAATAGGAGTCAAATATATTTTTGGAAAGATTTTTACTGCCCTTAATTAAGTACTTGCAGTGCAAACCTCAATTCAGGGGGTTTTGGAAAACTAATTTTTGAAAATACTTGTTGGCCAAATTATTTTTTTAAGAAAATACTATATTGCTGTATACACATGGCATGATCATTGGGAAAGGTTTTGGGTCAAGGAGATGAAGTATAGGAGTTGGGGGATTTATTTGATTTTTAGAGCACTTGCAAACAACACACGAAATCCAATCAAGGCAAGGTCCAAAACACTCAAAAGTTTTCATCAAACCACATTTTATCATGATTTATTAGCTTAAGTGTTGTGGCATGAAAATCAGGGTGTGACATTTTGCCAGCTGCATAACAGGTAACAGCGATCGGTTAGTATATTTGAAGTACATCAGGCAGGTGATGCTGGATGGGTTTAAAGGTGACAAGTACCTAGGCCGTGGCGGGTGCTTGGCATCTCTCCAGACGGTGGGAATCAGGTTAGAAACATTGAGGGTGATGACGCTGCGCTGGCTGTTGGGGTCCGGTAAGGAGATCTAGAACCGTCGAGTAGGGTGTTTGTGGAGCGGCTCCGGTAGGGTGGACTACAGTGTGGGCGAAGCGGATCTGTGGCCGTGGATGAGGGCGTAGGTGAAGCTGCTCCGGTGGTTGGGTTAAGGATGGTGTTGACGATGCGGATCTGCGGCCGTGGATGGGGCGTCAGAAGCTGCTCCGGTGGTTGGGTTAAGGATGGTGTCGACGATGCGGATCTGCGGCCGTGGACGGGGCGTCAGAAGCTGTTTCGGTGGTTGGGTTAAGGATGGTGTCGACGATGCGGATATGCGGCCGTGGACGAGGCGTCAGAAGCTGCTTCAGTGGTTGGGTTAAGGGTGGTGTCGACGATGCTGATCTGCGGCCGTGGACAGGGCGTAAGAAGCTGCTCCGGTAGGTTGGATGAGGGTGCGAGGAAGAGGATCTGAGGCCGAGGACTTGTGAGTTGGCAAAGGCGGCCTCGGTAGGGTTGAGAATGGTATAGGCGAAGCTACTCCGGTAGGGTTGACGATGGTGTCGGCGAAGCAGCTCCGGTAGGGTTGAGGAAGGTGTCGGCGAAGCGGCTCCGGTAGGGTTGAGGAAGGTGTCGGCGAAGAGGATCAGAGGCCGTCGCCGGGTGCGTTGGTGGGGCGGCTCCGGGGTGTGTGGACGAAGCGTCTCCGGTGGGGAGTACGAATGAGCCGTTGCAGATGCGTGGCGGTTGACGAGAGTACCGGCGAAGCAGATCCGACACCGTGGACAAGGCCGGCACTGAATGGGCTGTGGTACAGTGGTGGATGAGCAGTCTACTTGTTTCTAGGGGAGGTGAGAGGGGTAGATGCAGCCGCAGAAGCAGATCCAGTGAGGTGGACGCCGCTGGCAGTGAATGGGCTATGGTACGCCGGTGGATGAGCAGTCTAGGGTTTCGAGAGGGAAGGGGAGAAAGGGCGATGAAGTACGGACGGCGTGATGTAAGATGCTCTGGTGTTGTGGAGTTAGTCGTTTTTGCGAAAGGGGGAGAGGAAATGGGGGTGCCGTGTAGTGGGGGGAACCGGAAGTTACCAAAGCAGCCCCGACCTATCATGTAGATGAGGGCGGTATTGTAACTGTTGGTCTCCGTGCACCAAGGACAAAAGGGGGGTTTCGCATGCTAAAGACTAAGGTGGCGGAAATTTTAGAAGGAGGCGGGAGATTTTGCCGCCCGCGGGATCGTTCGTATCTAGTTTCAACTAATTTTGGACCGTGCTAGCGGGAAGGTCATGCTAGACTGTGTACACGGGGCACGCGTCAGCAGTTAATAACTGGTGTGAAGTCCACCCTAGAAAAAAAAGACAATAACTCAGCATGATGGGCCGATAACTTGGACGTTCACACGGGCGCGGCCAATCGTACGGGTGTAGTGGCGCGTTCACAAAAAAACGGATCAAACGCTCAGCCTATGTATTTCTCGTGTAAATAGATAATTTAGTGCCATTGGTTATTTAATTTAAACATAATGCATTGACGTGTTAGTGTAGAGGCGCACAAAAAGAAATGGATATTGTAGTTAGCTACTTAAAAGTGTTACCTCATATGATTACATAGCCTCCATTTCATAAATTGCGTACCCGTTGAATTCATATATGAATATTACATATATTACTTCAAAATAGAAACTTAAATCATCCAAGACTAATGAATTTGAATGCAAGAGTGACAATGGTGCATGTACATGATAGCTACATCAGTTGTTTAAAGAAACATCACTGTAACTTTCGCATGCACAACTGAAAAGGTTTATTTAAATAGAAAAAAATGTGATATGTGAGTGTCCAATCTTTATAGCGTTGAATCGATATTGTACCTTTGGCCACGATACGAAGTAGATATTGACTTATGTTCAAGCGATGCACGTCCAGGATCGCTAGATAGTGATACGTGAATGAATTATGCAATCTCTTTGACACGCATACATATCTCATTTCCCTGTGGGCGTCGGAATAACACGCGCGCACTTCGTGTATTTCTCTCCCTCCGTCAGGGTTAAATTCGTCTTTCTACCCCGTCCTACAAGTCTCTCACACAGAAACACACATGCTCTCTATGTCTAACACGCCCACCCCTTTAATTCCGCCTACCCACAGCCACTAATGTCTCAAAGTATAATAATGTCTCTCACCCATATGCTATCTACCTATCCCTTCATATAGCTAGATATGTGTCACACAAACTCCTTCTCCCTACTAGCAAGATGCCCATGCGTTGCACGGAACATCAATATGCATTTGTATGAGAAGTTTATCTTGTGGGAGAAAAGGATGAACGACGGAATGCCTTATTTGCAAATGCGGAGAGGGGTGTGGGTATCTTTTTGAAAAATTGCCATATTTTCCTTCCTGTCCGTCGGATATAAATCGGATGGCCTATATTGCAGGATGGCAGGAACACCATCATCACCAACTCTATTTTTTTATAAGAGTAGAGATATGTGAGTGTCACTGCCCCCCCCCCCCACACACACGCACACACACCCACACTTCCCAACACCGAAGGAGTAGGGTGACACCTCGATCTTGATACTAATCTATTGACTGGCTTCTCTCTCAAACATACACACACCCACACTTCCCAACACCGAAGGAGTAGAGTGACACCTCGATCTTGATACTAATCTATCGACTAGCTTCTCTCTCAAACATACACACACACACACACACACACTACCCCGCACCGAAGGAGTAGGGTGACACCTCAATCATGATACTAATCTATCGACTGGCTTCTCTCTCAAATACACACACACACTACCCCGCACCGAAGGAGTAGGGTGACACCTCGATCTTGATACTAATCTATCGACTGGATTCTCTCTCAAACATACACACACACACTACCCGGCACCGAAGGAGTAGGGTGGCACATCGATCTTGATAATAATCTGTCTACTCCTCTTTCAAACACACACACACACACACTCGCTAGTTGTGCCTCTGTGCCTACCGCGCACACTCGATACGTCTTTCTCCCCCCCCCCCCCCCCGCCCCCAACAATGACAGCAGAAGGGTGACAACTCGATCTGATCATAATCTGTCAATTGGTTTCTCTCTCAAACATTGTGCCTCGGTGCCTCGCTCGGTAGCCCCCTCGATATGTAGACTTCTCACGCGCGCACAACTGTAGTGACGATGATGCTGAACCCAGTGTGCCTTGTTTTTACCGGCCTCATGTGATAGTTTTCACCCTGTTTTCTGTTAATTAACAAGGCAACCTTTTCTTTGTTACTACTAGTGAATCTGAAATTATTCGGGGCAGACATAAAATATATCACTTCAACCCAATTATCGCAACAACTATTTTAAAAGAAATTAGCTAGCTGCCCGTGCATTGCACAGAACATCAAGATGCATTTGTATGAGTAGTTTATCTTGTGAGAGAAAAGGCTGAACAAGGGAAGGCCTTATTTGCGAACATGGAGAGACATGTGGGTATATTTTTGCAAAATTGCCATAGTTTCTTTCCTATCCGTTAGATATAAATCCGACGGCCTATATTGCAGGATGGCACGCACACCATCATCACCAACTCTGTTTTCTACTCCCTCCATCCGAAAATACTTGTCATCAAAATGGATAAAAAGAGATGTATCTAAAACTAAAATACGTCTAGATACATTTCCTTTTATCCATTTTGATGACAAGTATTTCCGGACAGAGGGTGTATTTGTCTTTTTAGAGATTTCAATAAGTGACTATGACCGGACCTTACCAACATACTCAAAAAAGTAGTCCATAATTTTGATGTTACCCTCTTTTCTTGGCGGTGCAGTGCCATCTGGATACCTCATAAATAAATCAAGGACAAATCTGACCCCTTCCTAAAAAGACATACGTAGCAAAATGAGTGAATCTACACTCTAAAATATGTCTACATACACATCCGTATGTGGTAGTCCATTTGAAATATGAAAAAGACAAATATTTAGGAACGAATGGAGTATATATAAGAGTAGACATGGAGATATATCTCCAGCATGGTCTACAACAAAAATGTGCTGGGCTGGTTAGCGCCGGATGCTCGCAACGCGATGACATGAGTTCGAATTCTGTCTTTTAGCTTTAGATTTTTATATTATATATTACTCTACTTATTTCATATGTACTTCTTTCGCTACTGTACTGACAGTGGAACCCACAGAGTACTTAGAATATTAAGGATGGACTTGTTTTTTTAACTTTCTGTCCGAAGCTGTAGCCACCCTGCAAGTCACGTGTACACTGTACATGCAATTAACTTTTTATAGAGGGACAATCATACAGGCAATTAACTCAAATGGATTGGATGTCACTCTATTATTTCCAGCATAAAGAGCATCTCCAACGGCAGCCGGCAAATTTCCTCCCGCTTCCTTCCGCGGAGGACGACATCAAACACCAGCGGCATACATTTTTACAACTCTAACCAACCAAATGAAATTCATGCAAACACGGACTGATTTCATATAAGCATGAAGGATTTCGTATAAAAAAGCCAGATCTTCATATAAGCATGATGGATTTCATTACATTTACATGAACTAAGAGGTGCCAATCCGGCTCCCTTGTATAATTAATACTCCCTTCGTCCGAAAATACTTGTCCTAGAAATGGATATATCTAGACTTATTTTAGTTCTAAATGGCCGCCCGCGGATCCCTTTGTGTTTCTCATGTCCGTCAGACACTTGCGGGGTCGACGAAGGTCCTCGGAAGAGACGAAGCAGCAAAGAAACCACCTGAATCCGCGGTCGTCGACTCGGCGGTGGCCTTCATGGGTCCCAAGTGGCGGCGGCCTCCCGTGTTCTACTTCTCCTGGATGATGGCGGCGGACATGGAGAAGCTGGCCACCGACTCATCGCTCTCCACGCACCCGACTTCTGTCTCTGCCTGCATGGCGCTGCCGCAGGCACGGGAGGCGCGCCCACTGACACGGGAGGCGCGGCCACCGCAGACACTGGTGGCGCGGTACGATGCGGCAGCGATGGCGCCCGTACCGGCATGCTCGCCGCCGTGCCGGCATGGAGCAACTCGCCACTCCTCATTGAACTGAACTGGAGCGGCGAGTTGCTGAACCACGCGCCTGCTTGGGGCGGCAACTGGCTCCGTCAGGCCAAGCAAGGTTGGTGCAGCACCGAGCGGCCTCGCCCATATCTGGAGGGCTCAGCGGGCCACCCAGCCGAGTAATATGCCGGAGAACGGCTCATCGGAAGCCATCGGAAGGGTGGAGAAAATGGTGAAGGAGGAGATGGGGGAGCGGCGGAGGGGTGCGATTCTTGCCCGCTGTCTGTCTAGCCTCGTGTAAATAGTGGGCGAACGGTTGGAGGTTGGCCGGCGTCTGGCCTCGTTTAAACTGAGGGCGGATGGGAGGAGCTCGGCCGGTGTTGCGTTTAATTCCGGCCTTCTCCTAAACGGACGTGTGGCGGGAGTAGGATTCTCGGTTTGCATGCGGGTTTAACGGAGGGATTTAATGGAGGCGTCGGGCGTGCAGCGAGCGGTGCAGTACTATTCGATTTGACAGGGTTAATGAGCTGTCAAATCACAAAGGCCCTTGCCTCTCGTGAAACTGACCGAGCTAGACTGCCCCGCCCTCTAGCCTTTTAAAAAATGTATATACTCCACTTTTGTACAGTAGTAGTATCGATGCATTGCGCCATGGAGCAAAACTTGAAATTAAAAAAAAGTGGTACATATAGAGAGTGCTCGTGAACTATGTGTCATACATGGCAATAAATAAAGTACTACATGATACTAATATATGATACATGGCGCATGAGTACTAAGGCTGGCCATAGTGGGGGTAACATAAGTAGTAACATGCACTTGGGACTCGCAAACATGCTTATGTTGCAGGCAAAGAAGAGAAAGATGGTTATAGTAACATAGGTAGATACCATAACATAATAAATGTGATGCTACTATGTGTCATGCATGGCAATAAATGAGACCACCTACGATACTAATCTATGATACTATGCACTATAGAGGTAGTAACATAGACTCGTAACATATACATGTTACTACTAGTCTAAGTTACTCCCCACTATGACCAGCCTAAGTATTATTAATACAGTTTTGCTAGAACTCATCTAGATGAGATATAATTTGGTCTCATTCATCTTTTATAGCCATTGGATGTGTTGCTATAAGATGCGTGTGTGCTGACGTGGGTTGTATTTGTTCTTGTGCAACGAACTGACCGCTGCATGTCATGTTTGATAGTCTCAATTCATTAAAAGCATACAAGTCATTCCTCTATTTATGTCAAAAAATAAGAAACAACGTGAGAGTTAATGCACCACGCCTATGTGTTTACTATTTGGTTTTCGTAAGATGACTTAATACTCACCTAGACGGAGGGAGTATTCGATTTGACAGCGGGCGGCGCAGTTCCCGATACGGCTTTAATGCAGACGAGGGAGGGAGTAGCGGTTCCCGATATGTTGAGCGGCCAATGCATCCTCCTTCAATTAATACATGAGGGAAGTAATGGGAGGAGGTCCGGGAAAAGAGGCTGCACGATGTGAATGCAACGCAGTTTGCCCTTATTGCCCTCATATAAAGGCGCCCCTCCATTCCAATGCATCTACCACATCGTATGCACCTAAGCATTTGCCTAAGCACCTACACTAAGCACAAAAGAGCTCACTCCAGACCCATGGCGGCGATGCGCGTGAGCGGCCAGCGGCTACGCCAGATGGTCCACGACGCCGGCCTACGGCATGGCGCCGAGGATCGTCTCCAGACGGTGTTGGAGACCGGTTGGTGGATGGCCGCCGTCGACGCCAACTACGACTCTCAGTTGGACCAGATGATCGTTGCCACCAGCAACAAGTTCACCATCCTCAAGAAGCTCGCGGACGACATCGCTGTACTCCTCTAGCCCGCGCGCCCGGGCTCCTCATTGCCTGCCACCCTAATCGACCTCCATGGTCGGAACCTCTTTCAAGCACTGGTGGCCCTGCGACTGCCCGCCGACGCCACAAAGAATGTCCACCTAGAGGTCACGCTCGCCGCGAGGCGCCTCGCCCTGTAAGAATTCGTCAACCTACACATCCACGTGTACGAGCAAATCGTGTACATAGGTATCTACTGTTGGGGAACGCAGTAATTTCAAAAAAATTCCTACGCACACGCAAGATCATGATGATGTATAGCAACGAGAGGGGAGAGTGTTGTCCACGTACCCTCGTAGACCATAAGCGGAAGCGTTATGACAACGCGGTTGATGTAGTCGTACGTCTTCACGATCCGACCGATCCAAGCACCGAACGTACGGCACCTCCGAGTTCAGCACACGTTCAGCTCGATGACGATCCCCGGACTCCGATCCAGCAGGGTTTCGGGGATGAGTTCCATCAGCATGACGGCCTGGTGACGATGATGATGTTCTACCGATGCAGGGCTTCACCTAAGCACCGCAACAATATGACCGAGGTGGAATATGGTGGAGGGGGGCACCGCACACGGCTAAGGAACGATCATGAAGATCAACTTGTGTGTCTAGAGGTGCCCCCTGCCCCCATATATAAAGGAGCCAAGGGGGAGGGGCGGCCGGCCAAGGAGGGCGCGCCAAGGGGGAGTCCTACTCCCACCGAGAGTAGGACTCCCTTCTTTCCTAGTTGGAGAAGGAGAAAGGGGGGAGGAGGAGGAAGAGGGGAAGGAAAGGGGGGGCGCCGCCCCCCTCTCCTTGTCCTATTCGAACTAGGGAGGGGATGGGGCGCAGCCCACCTCTTGCCTCCTCCCCTCTTCTCCCTTAGGGCCCATGAAGGCCCAATAACCCCCGGGAGGGTTTTCACCCGGAACCATTCCCATATCCAAATATAGGCTTCCAATATATCAATCTTTATATCTCGACCATTTCGAGACTCCTCGTCATGTCCGTGATCACATCCGGGACTCCGAACAACCTTTGGTACATCAAAACTTATAAACTCATAATAAAATTGTCATCGTAACGTTAAGCGTGCGGACCCTATGGGTTCGAGAACTATGTAGACATGACCTAGAACTATTCTCGGTCAATAACCAATAGCGGAACCTGGATGCTCATATTCGCTCCTACATATTCTATGAAGATCTTTATCGGTCAAACCGCATAACAACATACTTTGTTCCCTTTGTCATCGGTATGTTACTTGCCCGAGATTCGATCGTCGTTATCCAATACATAGTTCAATCTCGTTACCGGCAAGTCTCTTTACTCGTTACGTAATGCATCATTCCGTAACTAACTCATTAGCTACATTCCTTGCAAGGCTTATAGTGACGTGCATTACCGAGAGGGCCCAGAGATACCTCTCCGACAATCGGAGTGACAAAACCTAATCTTGAAATACGCCAACCCAACATGTACCTTCGGAGACACCTATAGAGCCCCTTTATAATCATCCAGTTACGTTGTGACATTTGGTAGCACACAAAGTGTTCCTCCGGTAAATGGGAGTTGCATAATCTCATAGTTACAGGAACATGTATAAGTCATGAAGAAAGCAATAGCAACATACTAAACGATCAAGTGCTAGGCTAACGGAATGGGTCATGTCAATCACATCATTCTCCTAATGATGTGATCTCGTTAATCAAATGACAACACATGTCTATGGTTAGGAAACATAACCATCTTTGATTAATGAGCTAGTCAAGTAGAGGCATACTAGTGACGTTATGTTTGTCTATGTATTCACACATGTATCATGTTTCCAGTTAATACAATTCTAGCATGAATAATAAACATTTATCATGATATGAGGAAATAAATAATAACTTTATTATTGCCTCTAGGGCATATTTCCTTCATCTACAAGGCCAGTGAGGATGCTACGATGTTGGCCTTCCTCAACCGGCTGGAAGCCTTGGATGCCTTTGCTGAGAAGCACCTCGACCTCGCCACAAAAGCCGCCGCTCCTTAGCCGCCGGTCGGTGGCCCGGCGCACTAAGTTGAGGAGGAGGAGGTCGTACGTTCGTGGATCCATCTTTCTTCTTGCCTTCTGTAACCACCACTGCGATCGCATCATCGTGGCCTTAATTCTTATTGTGCTGTTGTATGCTCATTCCAGTCAATACCGACATGTGCGATCCCTTTGCTTAATTATATGCATCACTGTAACTAGTACTCCATCCGTCAATTTATAAGTTGTGCTTACCTTTTCCATTAACTTCGTGCAACGCGCGGGCATCTTGCTAGAAACACTAGAATATGTCTATATAATCTGTATGTGATAGTCCATTTGAAATCTCAAAAAAGACAAATATTTAGGTACGGAGGGAGTAATATATTAGGAGTATATCAAAACAATAGTGATTTCTTTCAAGTTTGTGCACAAATACTACTATTCTACTACATTGGATCCGTCGCAATGCACGGGCACATTGCTAGTAAAAGGAAAAGGCCTTCCGCGTTCGCGTCGCACCCCCACACGCCCGGGAATCGGGAGTACAACACGGCCCGTCCGGCACGACACATAGCTTAGGGAAGGCGTGTTGCCTAGCATTTTCACTTTCATGTGGGACCGCCGTTGAGCAAACTAACACCCCGCCCGCCGCCGGGGTGGAAAACAGAAACGAGGGGAAGATCTAGCTGTTGCACGGAAGTCAAGAAATTTGGTGTCATACGGGGCTCGTCTATAGAGTAGGAGCATTCCATACTAGTACTACTCCTACTAGTACCAATTGTACTCCTAATACTATATTACTAGTAGTACCACTATACAACTAGTAGGTACGTGCACGGCACAACATCGTAGGAACAAAAAACAGGAAGATCTTATTTTGGGTGATTTATCTTTTTTTAAATCAACGTAGTATGAATAATATGATGTGGGGGGTACCCATGAAGCTTATGTGGCTTGGTTGCATGGCTACGGAAGGTTAGAGAAAAATAAATAGATAATGTGTTTGGAGTGCACTCCACTAAGTAGATATACTTTGGATCCATTGCAACGGACCGGCACATCTATATCTATACCCCCTATATAGTGTGTGAAAAACTTTGAAAGTTGGTCGTTGGATGAAGCCAATCCGATGGTACAAAGATGGCAAATCCGAGCACTACTGGTCGTTGGATATCATCCACCAGATTTTGCCACATGTATAATCTAGAAGACTCCATGGTTGAACTTAATTCATGACTAACTTTGCCACAACTAAGCTTAGGCAAAGTTATTAGTTCTTCAAAATGAGAGCCACAAGTTGGCAAGCCTAAGGGAATCTTGCCACATTTTTGTGTGTATGTCATGTGGGGCCTTAGTGTGGCTTGCCTAAGGTGTGGCTTGAACCAAACACTCACCTAAGTTAATCAAACTTGCCTAACCTTACATTCCACCAGATTTTGCCACATGTTAAAATCCAGAAAACTCCACATGTAGAAGCATAATGCACAAACCACCAGAATCTCATGCGTGCAATGCACGTGTACCTTACTAGTACTACTCCAGTTGGTAGTACTAGTAAGAAACAAATTCCAGTTTTGGCACGAGCTCGTACAGCAGGAGACCACAAGGCCTGCCGCAGGAGTTACAATTCCCTCTCGGGGCCCACGGGACCGAACTTCAGTGGCTTAGTGCCCGGCCTATGAGTCAATGACATGCGGACCTTAAATGCGGCTGGCCCACATGTCATTCTCATGGTGGTGGCGTGGTTCGCGACTTACTCGTTTGAGAACCGGCCGGTGGTGGCGTGGCCATGGCGAGGGTGCCACAGCTGGGCGTCGGGGCGTTACGAGGCGTAGATGGCCACACCGGCAGGTACTACCTGTAGTACATAAGTACTCCAGCTGAGGATTGATGCCCGGGACGAAATGTGTCACAGCCGCTGGATGAAAATTCGATGGTGCGGGAGTACGGATCGGAGCACAGCAGCGGAGCAGGCAAACCGCGTCCTATCGGGTGTGTCTGTGGTAGAAAGTTGATGGTCTCCGCAGTTCAGCTGGCCCGCATGTCATGCACACAAAGGCAGAGGAGCGGTGGGGCCGAGAGGGATGAGGGGCACGAACAATCCTACCATTCTGTCACTGACATGTGGGACCAATAAGCGTGGGTCCCACCTGTCAGTGAAGGAAAGGCAGGGCAAGGCAGTGATAGCCATGTCAGAGGATCCATGTCCACGTCAGGGGACATCATGCCATGGGTTGGAGCGGCGTCGTGGGAATCGTGTGTGGGTGTGGCAGTGGTAGAAAACTAGAAACAAGAAACGTGATGGTCGTCGTGGTTCAAGTTCCATGGACAAGCTGTCGTGTCTGCTGACACATGTATATCAAAACTAGAGTGTTTATATTTCAAGCACATGAACAAGTATTATTCTACTAGTTTGGATCCATTGCAACGCATGGGCCAGCACATTGGTAGTAGTAGTGTCCATATCAATCTCTAGAGGCCTTCCCTCGTTCATCCTTTTCTCTCACGAGATAAACTACTCATACAAATGCATCTTGATGTTCCGTGGAATGCACGAGGATGTTTCCTTGGTGGTCTCTCCAGCGTGGCGTGGCCGTAGTTGCAAGTTGACGCCCCTTGAGATGCCGACATTGAGGGGCACTCGGATTTCCTCCGATGAGCAGGTAAGATGAGTTTGATCACATAGTAAATGCATTCTAAAGACTACTTCCGTGTCCATTTCCTAATTCTCCCCCTGCCCACTGTTTCAGAGGCTAGGCTCGGTGCGAGTGGAGATTGGCTTGCATATGTACGGGAGGGTACCAACATCAATTTGCACAACATTTACAATGGTGACACCGTTCCCGTAGAACCTTTGTCCAATACTGGGATCAGCCATGCAACGGGCCACCGCATGAATTGGTACGATGGAACCACGGTGAGATTGAATAAGATAGCACGAACCTTGCACATGGCAATCAAAGGCGGACCATGCTGTCTGTGGACCCGATAGGTGACTGGTCCACATGTAATGCTCCCGAAGGCAGAGGGGCAGTGGGGCCAAGAGGGGTGAGCCGCAGGTCGGGGGACATGTGGTTTCATGGGTTCGAGCGGCGTCATGGGAATCATGGGTGGCTGTGGTAGAAACTTGATGCTCGCCGCATTTTAGGTGGCCCACATGTCATGCACACAAAGGCAGAGGGGCGGTGCGGCCGAGAGGGGTGAGGCGCACGTCGGGGGGCGTGGTGTCGTGGGTTAGAGAGGCGTCGTGGGAATCACAAGATAAACATGATGGTCGCTGTAGTTGAACTTCCATGGACAAGTTGTCATGTCTACGGACACATGCACTGCATACCGATCACTGGAAGGAGTAGCAGAGAAAGCTATATATGCGGATAAATAGTTCCTTATAGTCAAGCGGACCCACGCTACTACTCTGTTCCAAAGACATGCACACCATCAAAATAGTCCATCTATATCAATACACACCGAGAGGGAATAATTTTTTTTACAAGACAGGAAATAGTTCATCCATCCATAATGCCCTCCTGTTGGTGCAGCGTTTTCTTCTTCTTCTTCTTCTTCTTGTTCTCATTCTCTGTGGGAGACGGCTTCACAACAAGCTCTTTGGACCTTGCAGCTATCTCGAAACTCACATAGGCATCGAGGGCAGCATATTTTATCCGCTCGTACGTCAAGGGATAATTCTCCCATCCAGACGACCTTAATGCCACCGTCTCGTCACCCTTTTGAAGATTTGTACCGAGCACAAAATTTGCTACGTCGAATAGGGATGGTGTCTGTTTATCACAATCTTCCATAGGAATTTTGATTCTGGTTTGTAGGTCAGCGATGCTTTTCAAATCAAGGTTGTACAGCTCCAGCTTCTATTTGTCCCCTTCGATGGCTGCCCCATAGAAGTATACGTCCTCCTGAGACAAGAAATCGTGAAGCTCACCTGGTATGGAGGGTGAGTGTATGATGTGGTACACCAAAACATCATCTTCGAGGCACAGCTGAAGGACGGCGGCGCGCTGGATCTTCCCAGGGGCACGCTCCGTGTACTCTGCATCGAGACCGATGACCCTCGTCTCTACCTTTTTGAGGGAGTTGGATACATTGTTGATCCACCGCCGAACAACCCTTGGGTGGACGGTGACGGTGGCAACTATGCGTATCGAGCCTTCGACGAGGACATGTTGGACGCTAAAAACCTGCATCTCGATCTCTTTCGGCATTTGGAATCGCTGGAACGGAGGGCTATGGTTTGGAGAATTAGGATTAGATGGCTAGTCTAACTGAAGTAGTAGGTGATTATCTAAAGAGGTTAAAACAATGTGAACACAGTGGGGTTTGGATGCAAATGAAGACGAAGGGGAGGTGAAGAAGCCGAGGAGAATCGGTTCCCGATGGAGAAGTAAATGGGAGAAGTGGCGTGCAGGCAGTTGATTAGACGGCTAGGTAGACTAAACGAAAAGGCTATGAGGGTAGACTGAGGAGTCGTACATGTTCGTGTACGTGCCCATCCTTCCTGATAGGTGGGACCTATGCAAACAGATAAAAAAATGTGTCATAGCTTTTTTTTGAGCGCTTGAGTGGGAGACACAACATTCTCTGGTTAAGGAATACTCCCTCCGTTTAGGTGAGTATAAGTCACATTATGAAAATTAGGTTTTCCCAAAACCTTTAGGCGTGGAGCATTAATTTCCTGCTCGATCCCCTCCCAGCCTCGCTAGCCAGTGTTCTCTTCCTCTGCTGCCGCGTTCTACCTTTCCATTTTTCCTCTTCTCAAGTGTGGAACGATCTGCATGCCGTCCTTGATGCACCAGAACGACCACTGCATGCATCGCGGCAGGGCGTTGATTGGGCATGCACGAGAATTTGGTTCTGCTCGCAATATGGATGATACCTGAACGATGAAGTGAATAGGCATGCTAGCACGGGAGACCTTTTTCCGCTATACAATACTGGAGCACTCATGTTCCTACTAGTAGTAGTAGTAGTACAACTGTGGTACACTTGATGGTCAAAATACTATTCATCCGGTCCTCACAGTGAAGTGACAACACCCTACGCCTACTAGTCCAGGTGAGGTGGCGTGTTCGGGTTACCAAAGTTAGCCTCACCCTGTGCACTGTGCAGTCTGTCACCGCCGCTATACAGCACATTGGCGCCTCGCCTCGTCTCCCTCTCCGCTCCCATAGCACCACTCCATCTCCATCTCCTTCTCCGTCTCCGTCTCCGTCTCCATCTCACTGTGCCCCCATGTACCATCGCCTCACTCGCCTCCCCCAGTACCACTATTCCCTCGCTAGCCGCTCCAGCACCGACATCCTTCTCCCCTGTAAATCAAGCCCCCTTCCAAACTCCACCATGGCCGAACACGAACTGCGCAGCATCCATATCAGCCGCGATTGGAGCAATCTCCCCAGTGGCATCCTCGACCTCTGTTGTTCGTGTATGGATATGTTGACCGCCCTGCGGCTGGCTGCATGCTCGAGGGACATGCACACGACCATCGTCGAAGCGAGGCCTAAGCTTTTCAAGACACCCTGCTTGCTGCTATCTGGTCTTGCGAGATTGGCTCACCATGATACGGAGGCGTGCATGATGCCCCTCGACTTCAATCCGATCTCCATTAGCCGAAACTTCTTTGTAGGTATGTAGTGTGTCGCCGTACATCATTTCCCACGACATCGATCCGATCACCATCGCCCGAAACTTCTTGGCAGGTATGTACTGGGTCGGCATGAACTCCCACTGGATGGCTGCCTTCAGAGAAGACGGTAAAAAGTTGGTGCTCGTGAACTTCCAGACCTCCCATGAGATTATCCTTCCTCCGTTGGATTATAGAGAGTATTACCATCGCGGTCCAAGTCATCTAGATTACTACGTCAGTTGGACGGACCTTGTTTTGCAGAAGATTGTAATCTGCCAAGTGCCCACACGACATGCGAATTACGCAGACTTCAAGCTAATTGCCTTGTTCGACCGTGGACTCGCCTATCTTTACGCTGGTGCCTTCTTTAGCTGGAGACAACTCGGCTCGCAGTGGATCATCGTCAAAGCTGATACACACTTCTGTGATGCTATTGAACACAATGGCATCATCTACGCGATCGATAAAGCAGATGGCACCACGTATTGCTGGGACGGCGCGTGTAAGTTGTTTCCATCTCATGTTAATGATGACGCCATGACACTGTTTGAACTTTTTGTGATGATTGGCATATCCCTGTTTGAGCAGAATTTGAGTAGAACTATGGCAATGTATTAGAGACGCCGTAAATTAGCTATATTTGGAATGATTTAATTCATGCAATTGTGACCATGTCATTACAGCCAATTTGTACCCTGAATAATCAAACGGTTAGGAATATATGGATATTATCCTTATTTTACAGTAATATATATACTACTACTAAATATGAGTGTGTATCAATGGCCATGTTAGTTTCCTCATTTTCATGATGTAGAAACATGCACCACACTGTTGGTTTCATCTAACCATACATTAGGGAAGTAAATGTGCATATGGAGAACTCTATATTTGGAAG
Organism: Triticum timopheevii; assembly: GCA_963921465.1. Classification (NCBI taxonomy): domain Eukaryota; kingdom Viridiplantae; phylum Streptophyta; class Magnoliopsida; order Poales; family Poaceae; genus Triticum; species Triticum timopheevii. The sequence continues at coordinate 504,414,603 of OY997274.1, forward strand.
TAGTGAAATCCTGCAATGCTTACCATGTGTACATACCTATATTCGCCCTTCAACAATCAATGGCTAGAATAATATCCTCACAATTTTTTTTGCCCACAGAACACGAGTATATTAAAATGCATGGTCTGTTAGTTACCTTGAAGAATTTGTTTGTGAGGACAGAACATGATTACATAACATGCATGACATGGTAGTTTCCTGTGAAGAATCGATTGCGAGATAACATGAGTATAACCATGCATGGCACTTCTATATTTTTGAACCCAGTATACATTTCCCTGTATTTTCCTCCCAGTTCCAACAGGGACATATCAATGATGTTTCTTGCATTATCCTACTCATACTCTGAACAATGCTGATCTTACATTAACAATGCTTGTCCTTTTTGATATGATGCAATGTCCCTACAGTTACTGCCCTTTGTAATCACACCACCTTTGCCAAAAACAGGGAAGCACAACTGGTTCCTCGCTCGATTAGACGATGGCAAAAGACTGATGATCATTCGGACACATGAGCCAGAAAAGTTATATTGCAAAAACCCCACTATATACAAGAACCGTGTAATATGTGAGTATCCGGACAGCGGCCGTTACGTCTATGAGCAGGATACCAGCTTGTTGGGGCCTTTAGGATTTTTTAGTTGGAGGCGGGTAAACAGCCTTGGTTCACACTCTCTGTTTCTCGGACTCAATTATCCGATTAACCAGGAGATCACCGTTGGCAAGCACCTTGATGGCAGAGAGGCTCTGTTTGCTATGGAAAACTGTGTCTACACGACGAGCCCTAGGAGTTCGGGAGCAAACTCCCCTGATTGTCAACGATACAGCCTGCAGCCAAAAGAAGGTGAGAATGACAAAGGCATCCGGATTAACTTTGATCCTTGGATGTCTCAATTATGATAGGCAGTGATGTGGTTCAAGCATTGAGGTTGATAGGTAATTGGGCTGTTGCATCGAAAGGGTGGAGTACTGGTGTCTCCGGATCACTGGTCGCTGAAGTGGGGCTGCAAATTATGATGGTGTTGGATCATCTCTTCAAATGACTTTGTTGTCTTTACTGCTGGTTCTGGATGGGTAGTTCTTTCTTTTGTTATGCAAATTCCTTGTCATTTGGTCATCCTCGTCTATGTCACTCTTTCTATGTAGTAGTTGCTTCTGTTTACAATGTCATTCTCGTCTAGATCACGAGAGTCTGAGCGCTGCAGATGGGTGCGTTTTGGTGGTGTAGCAAGACTTCTTATGAACTATCATGTCTTGCTGTTTATGTCAGTAGTAGTCACTAGTCAGTGTTTGAATGTTATATATATCGTTGTTTCAAACTATTTATTGTCTCGAACTACTGGTGGGCTAAATGAGGGCATCACCATTCTCCCGTGTTCAGAGTATATCTCCTTTTTTCAAGTTTTATAATTTGAGCTCACTGTCTTTTCTATGATGTACACTTGTTTGGGCCAGTGAGATGTCGTTGAATATGGGTCGGGTAGTAACTCAATGCCAAACAGGTCAATTATGACTCTCAGGCCGGGCTCTCAAAAGATCCTGAAAAAAAGGTCGGGCTCTACAAAAAAGAAAGAATAAGGACTCTTAGGCCGACATGTGGGCACCACTGGTGTTTTCGTGTGCTTGCACGCCGAGAGCATATTGGCATGTGCTCGAAATTCATGCTACCTTTTCATCCCCAGTCTCCCGCCCCTCCCTCCACCTCTGGAATCTTGATTCCTACTCCAGTTCCCCCAAATCCCCCTCCTGTACTCCTTGTACTCAAGCGCACTATCATGTCGCCGGTCAACGCGGATCTCCGAGCCCGAGATCCTGAGGTCCATCCTGCCTTCGGTCGCTGCGTGCTGTCGCTCAATAGGGCATGGCGGCGCTTGACGACCAGTTTGCCGGCAAAGTGCTGATGGTAACTATCAACGGCGACCGGCCTCCAGTCTCGCCGGACGAACTTGCCAAAGCTCTTGGCATTGTGCACGGCATCCAAATAAGTGACTTTCTCGTCGAAGTCTGTCCGCCACCGGCTGATTTCTTCGTCAGGTTCCGGACAACTTCCGACTGCAGTCATGTGTTCGAATCTTCCCGGCGTTTGTTCTGCGATGGCGCGCTGGTGAGCTTTGATCCGTGGCACCCAGGATGGGGCTCGGTGCCCTCTGAGCTTGAGTTTTTAACAAAGCTTACCTTCCACAGCATGCCTCGACGGTCTTGGAACAGCGAGTCCATGAACGAGCTTATCAACGACCTTGGACGTGAGCTCGTAAGTATGTTTGTTCCTCCAGACAGCTGGGCTCTGATGGTTATGGCATGGATGAAGAAGCCGTCCACCATACCGAAGGTGATTGGTGTTGAGATACCGGTGCAGGAACCGGGGTTGTACTATTCGTCGCCACCAAGGCCGCCGCGGACCACGTTAGGGATGTACCTGTATCGAGTGTTCGTCCATGTCGAAGGAGTGGTCAATCCATCAATCGAAGTCCTGCCGACGCCGCTAGTGCCAGGGTCCATCGACGACGTCCATTACAGGAGTCAATGTCAGACTTTCCCCGTGTTGCTCGGAACGATGGATGGCACAGGGCCTACTCCATCGCGCGGTGGAGGCCACTGCTTCTTTGGGAGAAGAGGCGGGGCTGGCTGCCTGGATGTGCTCTAATTTGAGGTAACAACTGAATCTTGTCAGATAGTACTAGTTAAATCCGAGCTATGGGTCTGAAGCACTGATATGCCAGTACATTTGATTGTGACCTGTTCTAATTTTGTACTTGAACTTTTTTTAGAAAGGGTTGTACGTCAACTTAATGTGCTAGCAGAACTTATTGTGTTGTCTGTCTGTTTTCTTTGCACAACATTCAAGATATTTCCCCGTCATTTATAAAGACGATGAACCGTTATGTACGACTTTGTTGGTTTCAACATAGCCCTTCCCATAGCGATCCACTGCTTCCATCCTGATTGTGCCGCCTGCGTGAAATTTTTGTATGCAAGTTCAGTGTGTTATGATGTTCTATATGATTGTGTCAACTATATAAGTTTTTACTGAGCATCAGCAATGCATATGGCTGAAAGATGTATTTATGAGCATCGACCGATGGGTCTCTCTCTCTATCTCTCTCTCTCTCTCTCTCTCACACACACACACACACATGCACACACACGCGCACACGCACAAGTGGGACCCGTTGAATTATTTATTTGCTCATGACAGCTTTTAATTAGGTTCCACTGCAATCTAATTTTTTTTCTTAAGTTATTAACTGAGCTCAGTGACTTCAAAAAGTTGTACAGAAGCCTTGTTTGGGCCTTTCCGGCGTCGCTGAATGTGGGCTGAGTAACCATGTTAGGTTGTACTGTACTACACAGGCCTTTTTTGCAACATCAGCAATGCAACTGGACCGACAGTTGTACACAATATCTGGGTCAACTTGTTATCCGCCCCGCTGGGCTGCAAAGTTTCCTAGGAGGTATGCATTAGGCTTAACAAGAAAATGGACTTTAAGAAATAATAAATGAGATGTAAATATAATAACTGGGCAAGTACTATGCACCAAACACGTAATTAGTTTGAAAAATATATTATTTTTGGAATTTGGAAATTTTAATTTCATTACTTGTTGCACGTGCAATATTTCGTTGGATTTTAATGTAATACAACTTTATTTTGAAATTATATTTAACCTGACTAGAAATTTCGGATAAAAATATTTCGGATCCCATCAAAATGTGGGAATTTTTTTGAATTTTGTTTTGAGCGGTTGTTTGAAATTATTAATCGTTGTCCTAGCTAGAAGTTGGGTTGTACTTTTAACAAACTGTAAATGGGTTGTAGTAAATTCCATTAGAATTAAAAAATGGGTTGTACATTCTTACAAATCGCAAATGGGCTATATGTTCTCTGCCAAATCCGAGCTGTGGGCCTACTAAGTTGACGCGTACCAAGGGCTTTGTCAACTTAGTCAATATAAACTTAGTTAAATGGGCTGTACATTCTTACAAATCGCAAATGGGCTATATCTTCTTTACTTAGCTTTACATTTACTTTTGAATCTCGTGTCGTCAATGTAGAGGCACATAGTTTAGCCAAGCATGCTTTTTCACTGGGACCGGGGCGCCACCTGTGGCTAGGCCAATACCATGATCAGCATTGTATCCCACACCATGTGGAATTTTCTGAATAAAGCTTGGTTTAATTGTTAAAAAATAAACTTAGTCAATATAAACGATTCTAGCTGCAGTGATCGTACGATGTCTATCCAACGGCCGTAGTGCTTCTTCAACCTCTGGTCTTCTTGCTCCAGCCGCCCAAAGCAGCGCCGGTCGTGTCGCGTGCTCCTGCCTCCCGTGGCCGGCTATGATGCCGCGGAGGCCTCACCGCCCCGTACTACTCCCACCGCTGGCCAGGCCATCCCTCTACTCACCCACACCCCCTGTTATTCTGCAGCGATGGTAGCCTCACACCGCAGCCGAACCAGTGAACCCTCGTACTCCTCTCCGTGTGGGCTTCCACTGGTTCGTCTTCCCCGGCCCCGCGTCGTCCCCTTCCTAGGCCTCGCCTCGTCCAGACCACCGCCCTGGTGCTCTCGGCACGGCATGGTCAACATGGTCAACGACCGACTTCCATCGGAAGAGTACTGCACGTGGAGAGGCTGACAGCTAGGTCCAGGCGGCCGCAAGGAAGTGCCTCCTTATTACGCGCAAAATAATTATTCCTCCACCTGATATCAGGGACCCATCAGACGGGCCACCTTATTTCGCGAAAAAAACATTTCCCCCCTGACTGCTGGGACCCACCGGACGAGCCAGTGTATTTCGCGAAAAAAACGTTCCCCCCGCTATCAGCTCGGACCCACCGGAAGTGCCTCCTTATTACGCACAAAAAAATGAATACTCCCCCAGCTTGCTGGGACCCACCATGGTGGGAGGCTGACTTGTGGGCCTACTAAGTTGACTGGGACGGGGGCCTTTGTCAAATTTAGTCAATATGAACGATTCTAGCTCCAGTGACCGTACGATGTCCATCCAACGGCCATAGTGCTTCTTCAACATGTGGTCTTCTTGCTCCAGCCGCCCAAAGCAGCGCCGGTCGTGCCGCATGCTCCTGCCTCCCGTGGCCGGCTGTGCTGCCGCGGAGGCCTCACCGCCCCCTACTATTCCCCCCGCTGGCAAGGCCCTGCAGCGATGGCAGCCTCACACCGCAGCCGAACCGGTGAACCCTCATACTCCTCTCCGCGCGGGCTTCCACTGTCGCGTCTTCCCCGGCTCCCTGTCGTCCCCTTCCTAGGCCTCACCGTCGTCCACCGCCTGGGTGCTCTCGGCACGGCGTGGTCAACGTGGTCAAGGAACGACTTCCATCGGACGTGGGTTGTACGTGGAGAGGCTGACAGCTGAGTCCACGGCCGCGGCAAGGAAGTGCCTCCTTATTACGTGGAAAATAATGATTCCTCCACCTGACAGCTGGGACCTACCGGACGGGCCACTGTATTTCGTGGAAAAAACGTTTCCCCCTGACTGCTGGGACCCACCAGCTTCATCTTCGCACGCAAGGAAGTGCGTCCGGGCAAAAAAATGATTCGCCCCCCTGACTGTTGGGACCCACCAGCTACATCTTCGCACGCAAGGAAGTGCGTCCGGGCAAAAAAATGATTCGCCCCTCTGACTGCTGGGCCCACCAGCTACATTTTCGCATGCAAGGAACTTCCTGACAGTTGGGACCCACTTGGTCGAAGCGTACGTAGCGTTGTCATTCTGGTCGGGAACGTGTACGTACATATATACTGGTCGATGTAGAGGCGCGCACGTGTCATAGTAGAGGCGCGTACGTGTCGTAGTAGAGGTGTGCACATAGCATGTATACGTACTTACAGCGGCCAGGGTGCAAGAAGAAAATATGGTCATGTACGTACATACGGGCGGGGTCTCGAACGCCTACTCACGCATACGTACATGGCTGGGTCGGAACAAAGAAACAGCGTCGTCGTCGTGTTCATGGGGAGGCAACAGAATGTGTCGTGTTCATGGGGAGGCAACGGAATGCGTCATGTTCATCGGGAGGCAACGGAACGCGTGGGAGCCAACCGGCTTGGACTGAACAGGCGATGGAAACGAGGCCTGGCGTACCGCACAACGGAGGAAATGGACCTCCTACGTTCGGAACGGGGTCCTGTTGATCGAGAGGGGTGTGGCGTACCGCAAAACGGAGGAAACAGACCTCCTACGGTCGAAACGGGGGTCCTGTGATCGGGAGGGGTGTGGCGTACCGCAAAACGGATGAAATGGACCTCGTACGGTCGAAACGGGGGTCCTGTTCATCGGGAGGGGTGTGGCGTACCGCAAAACGGACGAAGCGGACTTGTGTTGGAGCGCTACGGTCGAAACGGGGGTCCTGTTCATCGGGAGGGGTGTGGCGTACCGCAAAACGGGAATCCACGGGATATTGTTCATCTCCACCGTCGACCTCCTCCAGCCTCCACGGGCTACCGTCGACCTCCTCTAGCCTCCACGGGCTCCTGTTCATCCAGCCTCCACCGCACGCTACTCCACCGGCTACTGTTCAACCACCCCTCCACGGGCACCCCTGCACTGTCTACTGTTCATCCAGCACTCCACACCACGGGGTCTTGTTCATCCACCCTTCCACGGCCACCCCTCCACTGTCTACTATTCATCCAGCCCTCCACACCACGGGTTCCTATTCATCTAGAGGCAACGCCACCGCTCACTGTTCATCCAACCCCCCCCCCCCCCCCGCGCAACGCTCACTGTTCATCCATCGATCGGCTTTAGTTAGCAGCAGTAGCAAAGGAATCGCTACATCGGGTTCAGTTAACAGCCATCGATCGATCGCTCGGGTTCAGTAATGCGTAGCCTGCAGTGCAATTGCTCGGGTTCAGTTAGAGCCCAACGCCTCACTCGGGTTCAGTTAGAGCCAATGCCTCGCACACACGCGCGTACATGTACGAGAGAAATGTGCATCGCTCGGCCCCCGACCTCCCACCGTAACCGGCAACTCCCCGAGATTTTCCTCCCCCTCGCTTCTACCATGGTTTTTTCCATCATGGATGGCCCAAAGAATGTCATGCAGCTGCGTCTCCGGCCCGCCCAGGACAAAAAGCCCATTTTCTGTCATGATTTTTTGTCATAGAAGTAGGAGCCCACCACATCTATGACGATACCGGGTTTTGTCACAATTATCGTCATAGAAGTGTCATAAGTATGACAGAAAAAAAATTCGTTCGGCCCAAAATGTCACGGATGTGTCTTTTTTTGTAGTGAAGTTATCTTATCGGACTGAGTCTTTAAGGATTTGAGAACACTTGATGTATGCCTTGCATGTGCTTATCTGTGGTGACAATGGGATATTCACGTGGTCTACTTGATGTATGTTTGGGTGATCAATTTGCGGGTCCGGTGACCTTGTGAACTTATGCATAGGGGTTGGCACACGTTTTCGTCTTGACTCTCGGGTAGAAACTTTGGGGCACTCTTTGAAGTTCTTTGTGTTGGTTGAATAGATGAATCTGAGATTGTGTGATACATATCATATAATCATACCCACGGATACTTGAGGTGACATTGGAGTATCTAGGTGACATTAGGGTTTTGGTTGATTTGTGTCTTAAGGCGTTATTCTAGTACGAACTCTATGATAGATCGAACGGAAAGAATAGCTTCGTGTTATTTTACTACGGACTCTTGAATAGATCGACCAGAAAGAATAACTTTGAGGTGGTTTCGTACCCTACAATAATCTCTTCGTTTGTTCTCCGCTATTAGTGACTTTGGAGTGACTCTTTGTTGCATGTTGAGGGATAGTTATATGATCCAATTATGTTATTATTGTTGAGAGAACTTGCACTAGTGAAAGTATAAACCCTAGGCCTTGTTGAAGGAAATATGCCCTAAAGGAAATAATAAAGTTATTATTTATTTCCTTATTTCATGATAAATGTTTATTATTCATGCTAGAATTGTATTAACCGAAAACTTGATACATGTGTGAATACATAGACAAACAGAGTGTCACGAGTATGCCTCTACTTGACTAGCTCATTGAATCAAAGATGGTTAAGTTTCCTAGCCATAGACATGAGTTGTCATTTGATTAACGGGATCACATCATTAGGAGAATGATGTGATTGACTTGACCCATTCCGTTAGCTTAGCACTTGATCGTTTAGTATGTTGTTATTGCTTTCTTCATGACTTATACATGTTCCTATGACTATGAGATTATGCAACTCCCATTTATCGGAGCAACACTTTGTGTGCTACCAAACGTCACAACATAACTGAGTGATTATAAAGGTGCTCTACAGGTGTCTCCGAAGGTACTTGTTGAGTTGGCGTATTTCGAGATTAGGATTTGTCACTCCGATTGTCGGAGAGGTATCTCTGGGCCCTCTCGGTAATGCACATCACTATAAGCCTTGCAAGCAATGTGACTAATGAGTTAGTTGTGGGATGATGCATTACATCACGAGTAAAGAGACTTGTTGGTAACGAGATTGAACTAGGTATTGAGATACCGACAATCGAATCTCGGGCAAGTAACATACCGATGACAAAGGGAACAATGTATGTTGTTATGCGGTTTGACCGATAAAGATCTTCATAGAATATGTGGGAGCCAATATGAGCATCCAGGTTCCGCTATTGGTTATTGACCGGAGATGTGTCTCGGTCATGTCTACATAGTTCTCGAACCTATAGGGTCCGCACGCTTAAAGTTCAGTGACAATTTATTATATGAGTTATGTGTTATGATAATACCGAAGGTAGTTCAGAGTCCCGGATGATATCGGGGACATGATGAGGAGTATCGAAATGGTCGAGACGTAAAGATCGATATATTGGAGGACTATATTCGAACATCGGAAAGGTTCTGAGTGATTCGGGTATTTATCGGAGTACCGGAGAGTTACGGGAATTCGCCGGGGAGTATATGGGCCTTATTGGGCTTTAGAGGAAAGAGAGAGGAGTGGATGTGCGCCCCCCCCAAGGCCTAGTCCGAATTGGACTAGGGGGAGGGGCTGCGCCCCCTCCTTCCTTTCGGTCTACGAGGTTACGTGGACACACTCTCCCCTCTCGTTGCTATGCATCACCATGATCTTGCGTGTGCGTCGGATTTTTTTTGAAATTACTATGTTCCCCAACAGTGGCATCCAAGCCAGGTTTATGCGTAGATGTTATATGCACGAGAAGAACATAAGTGAGTTGTGGGCGACAGAAGTCATACTGCTTACCAGCATGTCATATTTTGGTTCGGCGGTATTGTTGGATGAAGCGGCCCGGACCGACATTACGCGTACGCTTACGCGAGACTGGTTCTACCAACGTGCTTTGCACACAGGTGGCTGGCGGGTGTCAGTTTCTCCAACTTTAGTTGAACCGAGTGTGACTACGCCCGGTCCTTGAGAAGGTTAAAACAACACTAACTTGATGAACTATCATTGTGGTTTTGATGCGTAGGTAAGAACAATTCTTGCTCACCCCATAGCAGCCACGTAAAACTTGCAACAACAAAGTAGAGGACGTCTAACTTGTTTTGCAGGGCATGTTGTGATGTGATATGGTCAAGACATGATGCTAAATTTTATTGTATGAGATGATCATGTTTTGTAACAAAGTTATCGGCAACTGGCAGGAGCGATATGGTTGTCGCTTTATTGTATGCATTGCAATCGCCCTGTAATATCTTTACTTTATCACTAAGCGGTAGCAATAGTCGTAGAAGCAATAGTTGGCGAGATGACAACGATGCTACGATGGAGATCAAGGTGTCGCGCCGGTGACGATGGTGATCATGACGGTGCTTCAAAGATGGAGATCACAAGCACAAGATGATGATGGCCATATCATATCACTTATATTGATTGCATGTGATGTTTATCCTTTACGCATCTTATTTTGCTTTGTTGACGGTAGAATTATAAGATGATCTCTCACTAAATTTCAAGGTATAAGTGTTCTCCATGAGTATGCACCGTTGCGAAAGTTCTTCGTGCCGAGACACCACATGATGATCGGGTGTGATAAGCTCTACGTTCAAATACAACGGGTGTAAAACAGTTTTACACACACATAATACTCAGGTTAAACTTGACGAGCCTAGCATATGCAGATATGGCCTCGGAACACTGAGACCGAAAGGTCGAGCGTGAATCATATAGTAGATATGATCAACATAGTGATGTTCACCATTGAAAACAACTCCATCTCACGTGATGATCGGACATGGTTTAGTTGATTTGGATCACGTGATCACTTAGATGATTAGAGGGATGTATATCTAAGTGGGAGTTCTTAAGTAATATGATTAATTGAACTTTAATTTATCATGAACTTAGTCCTGATAGTATTTTGCAAATTATGTTGTAGATCAATAGCTCACATTGTTGCTTCCCTATGTTTATTTTCGATATGTTCCTAGAGAAAAACTATGTTGAAAGATGTTAGTAGCAATGATGCGGATTAGATCCGTGATCTGAGGTTTATCCTCATTGCTGCACAGAAGAATTATGTCCTTGATGCACCGCTAGGTGACAGATCTATTGCAGGAGCAGATGCAGAGGTTATGAATGTTTGGCTAGCTCTATATGATGACTACTTGATAGTTTAGTGCACCATGCTTAAATAGCTTAGAATCGGGACTTCAAAGACGTTTTGAATGTCATGGACCATATGAGATGTTCCAGTAGTTGAAGTTAATATTTCAAGCAAATACCCGAGTTGAGAGATATGAAGTCTCCAACAAGTTCTATAGCTAAAAGATGGAGGAGAATTACTCAACTAGTGAGCATGTGCTCAGATTGTCTGGGTACTACAATCGCTTGAATCAAGTGGGAGTTAATCTTCCAGATAAGATAGTGATAGACAGAGTTCTCTAGTCACCATCACCAAGTTACTAGAACTTCGTGATGAACTATAGTATGCAAGGGATGACGAAAACGATTCCCGAGCTCTTCGTGATGTTGAAATCGACGAAGGTAGAAATCAAGAAAGAGCATCAAGAGTTGATGATTGACAAGACCACTAGTTTCAAGAAAAGGACAAAGGGAAAGAAAGGGAACTTCAAGTAGAATGACAAGCAAGTTGTCACTCCCATGAAGAAGCCCAAAGCTAGACCCAAGCCTGGAACTGAGTGCTTCTACTGCAAAGGAATGGTCACTGGAAGTGGAACTACCCCAAACATTTGGCGGGTAAGAAGGATGGCAAAGTAAACAAAGGTATATTTGATATATAGATTATTGATGTGTACTTTACTAGTGTTCATAGTAACCCCTCGGTATTTGATACTAGTTCAGTTACTAAGAGTAGTAACTCGAAACGGGAGTTGCAGAATGAGCATAGACTAGTTAAGGGTGAAGTGACGATGTGTGTTGGAAGTGGTTCCAAGTTGATATGATCATCATCACACACTCCCTATACTTTCGGGATTAGTGTTGAACCTAAATAAGTGTTATTTGGCGTTTGCATTGAGCATGAATATGATTTTATCATGTTTATTGCAATACAGTTATTCATTTAAGTTAGAGAATAATTGTTGTTCTGTTTACATGAACAAAACCTTCTATGGTCATACACCCAATAAAAATGGTTTGTTCGATCTCGATCGTAGTGATACACATATTCATAATATTGAGGCCAAAAGATGCAAAGTTAATAATGATAGTGCAACTTATTTGTGGCACTGCCGTTTAGGTCATATTGGTGTAAAGCGCTGCTACGTGTTGAGCTTGCGTTGGTTTTTCTTGAAGAGGAAAGGGTGATGCATGCTACGTCTTGACCTTGCGTTGATTTTCCTTGAAGAGGAATGGGTGATGCAGCAATAGTAGCGTAAGTATTTCCCTCAGTTTTTGAGAACCAAGGTATCAATCCAGTAGGAGGCTCCTCAGAAGTCCCATGCACCTACACAAACAAACCAGAACTCGCAACCAACGCAATAAAGGGGTTGTCAATCCCTTCACGGCTAATTGCGAAAGTGAGATCTGATAGAGATAATATGATAAGATAAATATATTTTTGGTATTTTATAATATAGATAGGAAAAGTAAAGATGCAAATAGAAGTAGATTGAAAGCTTATATAATAAGTGATAGACCCGGGGGCCATAGGTTTCACTAGTGGCTTCTCTCAAGATAGCGTAAGTATTATGGTGGGTGAACAAATTACTGTCGAGCAATTGATAGAAAAGCGAATAATTATGAGATTATCTCGGCATGATCATGTATATAGGCATCACGTCCGTGACAAGTAGACCGACTCATGCCTGCATCTACTACTATTACTCCACACATCGACCGCTATCTAGCATATCTAGAGTATTAAGTTCATAAAGAACAGAGTAACGCATTAAGAAAGATGACATGATGCAGAGGGATAAACTCATGCAATATGATATAAACCCCATCTTTTTATCCTCGATGGCAACAATACAATACGTGCCTTGCTGCCCCTGCTGTCACTGGGAAAGGACACCGCAAGATTGTACCCAAAGCTAAGCACTTCTCCCATTGCAAGAAAGATCAATCTTGTAGGCCAAACCAAACTGATAATTCGAAGAGACTTGCAAAGATAACTTAATCACACATAGAAGAATTCAGAGGAGATTCAAATATTTCTCATAGATAAAGTTGATCATAAACCCACAATTCATCGGATCTTGACAAACACACCGCAAAAAGAGTTACATCGAATAGATCTCCAAGAAGATCAAGGAGAACTTTGTATTGAGATTCAAAGAGAGAGAAGAAGCCATCTAGCTAATAACTATGGACCCGAAGGTCTATGGTAAACTACTCACAACACATCGGAGAGGCCTTGGAGATGATGTAGAGGCCCTCCGTGATCGATTCCCCCTCCGGCGGAGCGCCGACAAAGGCTCCAAGATGGGATCTCGCCGATATAGAAGGTTACGACGGTGGAATTTGGTTTTCGTGGTCGCTTCTGATGTTTTTGGGGTACATGGGTATATGTAGGAGGAAGAAGTAGGTTGGTGGATGCTCGAGGGGCCCACGAGGGTGGGGGGTGCACCCACCTATAGGGGGCACGCCGGGCACCCTCATGGCCACCTCCTTTGTTTCTTGACTTCCACTCCAAGTCCTCTGGATCACGTTTGTTCCAAAAAGATCGCTCCCGAAGGTTTCATTCCGTTTGGACTCCGTTTGATATTCCTTTTCTTCATAACACTGAAATAGGCAAAAAACCAGCAATACGGGCTGGGCCTCGGGTTAGTAGGTTAGTCCCAAAAATGATATAAAAGTGTAAAGTAAATCCCATAAACATCCAAAACGGGTAATATAATAGCATGGAACAATAAAAAATTATAGATACGTTGGAGACGTATCAAGATTTCCAAGCTTAATTCCTACTCGTCCTCGAGTAGGTAAATGATAAAAACAGAATTTTTGATGTGGAATGCTACCTAGCATAATTCTCAATGTAATTTTCTTTATTGTGGCATGAATGTTCAGATCCAAATGATTCAAAATAAAAGTTCATATTGACATAAAAAATAGTAATACTTCAAGCATACTAATAAAAGCAATCATGTCTTCTCAAAATAACAAGGCTAAAGAAAGTTATCCCTACAAAATCATATAGTCTGGCTGTTGCTCTATCTTCATCACACAAAGTATTTAATCATGCACAACCCCGATGACAAGCCAAGCAATTGTTTCATACTTTAGTAATCTCAAACTTTTTCAACTTTCACGCAATACATGAGCGTGAGCCATGGACATAGCACTACATGTGGAATAGAATGGTGGTTGTGGAGAAGACAAAAAGGAGAAGATAGTCTCACGTCAACTAGGCTTATCAACAGGCTATGGAGATGCCCATTAATAGATATCAATGTGAGTGAGTAGGGATTTCCATGCAACGGATGCACTAGAGCTATAAATGTATGAAATCTCAACAAAAGAAAGCAAGTGGGTGTGCATCCAACTCGCTTGCTCACGAAGACCTAGGGCACTTTGAGGAAGCCCATCATTGGAATATACAAGCCAAGTTCTGTAATGAAAAATTCCCACTAGTATATGAAAGTGACAACATAGGAGACTCTCTATCCTGAAGATCATGGTGCTACTTTGAAGCACAAGTGTGGTAAAAGGATAGTAGCATTCTCCCTTCTCTCTTTTTCTCTCAATTTTTTATTTGGCCTTTCTCTTTTTTTGGCCTTTCTCTTTTTTTATTTGTTGGTCTCTTTGGCCTCTTTTTTTTGTAAAGTCTGAAGTCTCATCCCGACTTGTGGGGGAATCATAGTCTCCATCATCCTTTCTTCACTGGGACAATGCTCTAATAATGAAGATCATCACACTTTTATTTACTTACAACTCAAGATTACAACTCAATACGTAGAACAAGATATGACTCTATATGAATGCCTCCGGCGGTGTACTGGGATATGCCATGAATCAAGAGTGACATGTATGAAAATTATGAAGGTGGCCTTGCCACAAATACGATGTCAACTACATGATCATGCAAAGAGCAATATAACAATGATGATGCGTGTCATATAAATGGAACGTTGGAAAGCTGCATGGCAATATATCTCGGAATGGCTATGGAAATGCCATAATAGGTAGGTATGCTGGCTGTTTTGAGGAAGGTATATTGTTGGTGTATGGTACCGGCGAAAGTTGCGCGGCACAAGAGAGGCTAGCAATGGTGGAAGTGTGAGAGTGTGTATAATCCATGGACTCAACATTAGTCATAAAGAACTCATATACTTATTGCAAAAATCTACAAGTTATTGAAAACAAAGTACTACGCGCATGATCCTAGGGGGATAGATTGGTAGGAAAAGACCATCGCTCGTCCCCGTCCGCCACTCATAAGGAAGACAATCAATAAATAAAATTGTGCTCCCACTTCATCACAAAGCGGTTCACAATACGTGCATGCTACGGGAATCACAAACTTCAACACAAGTATTCTTTAAATTCATAATCACCCAACTAGCATGACTCTAATATTACCACCTCTATATCTCAAAACAATTATCAAGCATCAAATTGATCATAGCATCCAATTCACTTTCTATGATAGTTTTTATTATACCCAACTTGGATGCCCATCATTCTAGTACCAATTTTATAACCATAGCAAATACCATGCTGTTCTAAGAGACTCTCAAAATAATATAAGTGAAGCATGAGAGATCAACAAATTCTTCAAAATTAAGCCACTGCCGGGCTCTAAAAGATTTAAGTGAAGCACTAGAGCAAAAACTATCTAGCTCAAAAGATATAAGTGAAGCACATAGAGTATTCTAATAAATTCCAATCAAGTGGGTTTATCCCAAAAGGTGTGTACATAAAGGATGATTATGGTAAACTAAAAAGAAAATACTAATATCATACAAGACGCTCCAAGCAAAACACATATCATGTGGCGAATAAAAATATAGCTCCAAGTAAAGTTACCGATAGACGAAGACGAAAGAGGGGATGCCTTCCGGGGCATCCCCAAGCTTAGGATTTTGGTTATCCTTGAATATCTTGGGGTGCCATGGGCATCCCCAAGCTTAGGCTTTTGCCACTCCTTATTCCATAGTCCATCAAATCCTTACCCAAAACTTGAAAACTTCACAACACAAAACTCAACAGGAAATCTCGTAAGCTCCGTTAGTGCAAGAAAGAAAAACCACCACATAAGTTACTGTAATGAACTCATTATTTATTTATATTGGTGTTAAACCTACTGTATTCAAACTTCTCTATGGTTCATACCCTTACATACTAGCCATAGATGCATCAAAATAAGCAAACAACACACGAAAAACAGAATCTGTCAAAAACAGAACAGTCTGTAGCAATCTGTAACTCTCGAATACTTCTGGAACTTTAAAAATCCTACCAAAATAGGAAGTCCTGGGAAATTTGTCTTTTGATCTATAGCAAAAAGAATCAACGCAAAAGCACGTTTCTGTGAATTACTAATATTATTTTCGTGCGTGCAAAGTTTCTGTTTATCAGCGGAATCAAATTAACTATCACCATAGGTTATCCTATAGGTTCTACTTGGCACAAACACTAACTAAAACATAAAAACACATCTAAACAGAAGGTAGATGAAACATTTATTACTAAACAGAAGCAAAAACAAAGAACAAAGATAAAATTGGGTTGCCTCCCAACTAGCGCTATCGTTTAACGCCCCTAGCTAGGCATAAAAGCGAGGATAGATCTAAGTAGTGCCATCTTTGGCACTCAATTCTTCAATAGAGCACTTATAACCCTTAGGAGTTTCTTTATTTTTAGTAATGATTAAGCTCCTAGGCAAGAAATCAAGAAATTTGTTTGTAGCAAGAGGTTCCTTAATGATAGCAAGACAATTGGGGTGAACACTAATTGATTTGAGATCGACACTTCCTTTACTAGAAGACTCACCCTTATTTTTAGGAACATACATAACCTTGGCAATTTCGGTAGGAGTAGTTGGGGTATTTTTCACAGATGAAAAGGCAGACCCTAAGTTGGTGATAATGTCCTCCAGTTTACCAATTCTTGTAGAATCTAAATCTATTTTTTCATTAAATAACAGTTCTTTTTCTTTAAAAAAATTCAGGGTAACTCCAACCCTAGATCCATATTGGGTAATTTGATTGTGGATCTTTTTATCCAAATTTTCAATTAACTCAACAGTGGCAACTTTATTTTCAATAATTTCAAGCCTTTGCATCACATGTTCCAAAGTTAAAACAGTTCCATTAACCAAAAGAGGGGGGTGGACCAAACAAATCTAACATAGCATTGTAAGCATCAAAAGTATGGCTACCCAAGAAATTCCCTCTGGTAATGGTATCAAGGATATATCTATTCCAAGGAGTAATGCCTACATAAAAATTGCAAAGAAGAACGGAAGTGGATTGCTTCCTAGTAGATCTATTTTGAGCATTGCAAATTCTATGTCAAGCATCTTTTAAATTTTCTCCCTCCCTTTGTTTAAAATTGAGAACTTCATGATCGGGAGTATTAACGATAATAGGAGGACCAGCCATAGCGACGAGCACACAAAAGGCAAGCGAACGAGAGAGGAGATTGGGAAAGAGAGGGCGAATAAAACGGCAAGGGTGAAGTGGGGGAGAGGAAAACGAGAGGCAAATTGCAAATAATGTAAATGCGAGGGGGATGAGTTTGTGATAGGTACTTGGTATGTCTTGACTTGAGCGAAGACCTCCCCGGCAACGGCGCCAGAAATCCTTCTTGCTAGTCTTGAGCTTGCGTTGGTTTTCCTTGAAGAGGAAAGGGTGATGCAGCAATAGTAGCGTGAGTATTTCCCTCAGTTTGTGAGAACCAAGGTATCAATCCAGTAGGAGGCTCCTCAGAAGTCCCACGCACCTACACAAACAAACAAGAACTCCCAACCAACGCAATAAAGGGGTTGTCAATCCCTTCACGGTCACTTGCGAAAGTGAGATCTGATAGAGATAATATGATAAGATAAATATATTTTTGGTAGATTGAAAGCTTATATGATAAGAGATAGACCCGGGGCACATAGGTTTCACTAGTGGCTTCTCTCAAGATAGCATAAGTATTATGGTGGGTGAACAAATTACTGTCGAGCAATTGATAGAAAAGCGAATAATTATGAGATTATCTAGGCATGATCATGTATATAGGCATCACATCCGTGACAATTAGACCGACTCCTGCCTGCATCTACTACTATTACTCCACACATCGACCGCTATCCAGCATGCATCTAGAGTATTAAGTTCATAAAGAACAGAGTAACACATTAAGAAAGATGACATGATGTAGAGGGATAAACACATGCAATATGATATAAACCCCATCTTTTTTATCCTCGATGGCAACAATACAATACGTGCCTTGTTGCCCCTGCTGTCACTGGGAAAGGACACCGCAAGATTGAACCCAAAGCTAAGCACTTCTCCCATTGCAAGAAAGATCAATCTAGTAGGCCAAACCAAACTGATATTTCAAAGAGACTTGCAAAGATAACTTAATCACACATAAAAGAATTCAGAGGAGATCCAAATATTTCTCATAGATAAACTTGATCATAAACCCACAATTCATCGGATCTCGACAAACACACCGCAAAAAGAGTTACATCGAATAGATCTCCAAGAAGATCAAGGAGAACTTTGTATTGAGATTCAAAGAGAGAGAAGAAGCCATCTAGCTAATAACTATGGACCCAAAGGTCTGTGGTAAACTACTCACAACTCATCGGAGAGGCCTTGGAGATGATGTAGAGGCCCTCCGTGATCGATTCCCCCTCCGGCGGAGCGCCGACAAAGGCTCCAAGATGGGATCTCGCCGATATAGAAGGTTACGACGGTGGAATTTGGTTTTCGTGGTCGCTTCTGATGTTTTTGGGGTACATGGGTATATGTAGGAGGAAGAAGTAGGTTGGTGGATGCTCGAGGGGCCCACGAGGGTGGGGGGTGCACCCACCTATAGGGGGCACGCCGGGCACCCTCATGGCCACCTCCTTTGTTTCTTGACTTCCACTCCAAGTCCTCTGGATCACGTTTCGCTCCCGAAGGTTTCATTCCGTTTGGACTCCGTTTGATATTCTTTTTCTTCGGAACACTGAAATAGGCAAAAAAAACAGCAATACGGGCTGGGCCTCGGGTTAGTAGGTTAGTCCCAAAAATGATATAAAAGTGTAAAGTAAAGCCCATAAACATCCAAAATAGGTAATATAATAGCATGGAACAATCAAAAATTATAGATACATTGGAGACGTATCAATGCAACAATAGTAGCGTAAGTATTTCCCTCAGTTTTTGAAAACCAAGGTATCAATCCAGTAGGAGGCTCCTCAAAAGTCCCACGCACCTACACAAACAAACAAGCACTCGCAACCAACGCAACAAAGGGGTTGTCAAGGGTTGTCAATCCCTTCACGGCCACTTGCAAAATTGAGATCTGATAGAGATAATATGATAAGATAAATATATTTTTGGTATTTTATAATATAGATAGGAAAAGTAAAGATGCAAATAAAAGTAGATTGAAAGCCCATATGATAAGAGATAGACCCGAGGGCCATAGGTTTCACTAGTGGCTTCTCTCAAGATAGCATAAGTATTATGGTGGGTGAACAAATTACTGTCGAGCAATTGATAGAAAAGCGAATAATTATGAGATTATCTAGGCATGATCATGTATATAGGCATCACGTCCATGACAAGTAGACCGACTCCTGCCTGCATCTACTGCTATTACTCCACACATCGACCGCTATCCAGCATGCATCTAGAGTATTAAGTTCATAAAGAACAGAGTAACGCATTAAGAAAGATGACATGATGTAGAGGGATAAAATCATGCAATATGATATAAACCCCATCTTTTTATCCTCGATGGCAACAATACAATGCGTGCCTTGCTGCCCCTGCTGTCACTGGGAAAGGACACCGCAAGATTGAACCCAAAGCTAAGCACTTCTCCCGTTGCAAGAAAGATCAATCTTGTAGGCCAAACCAAACTGATAATTCAAAGAGACTTGCAAAGATAACTTAATCACACATAAAAGAATTCAGAGGAGATTCAAATATTTCTCATAGATAAACTTGATCATAAACCCACAATTCATCGGATCTCGACAAACACACCACAAAAAGAGTTACATCGAATAGATCTCCAAGAAGATCAAGGAGAACTTTGTATTGAGATTCAAAGAGAGAGAAGAAGCCATCTAGCTAATAACTATGGACCTGAAGGTCTGTGGCAAACTACTCACAATTCATCGGAGTGGCCTTGGAGATGATGTAGAGGCCCTCCGTGATTGATTCCCCCTCCGGCGGAGCACCGACAAAGGCTCCAAGATGGGATCTCGCGAATACAAAAGGTTACGACGGTGGAATTAGGTTTTCGTGGTCGCTTCTGATGTTTTTGGGGTACATGGGTATATGTAGGAGAAAGAAGTAGGTCGGTACGCACTCAAGGGGCCCACGAGGGTGGGGGGCGCGCCCACCTATAGGGGGCACGCCGGGCACCCTCGTGGCCACCTCCTTTGTTTCTTGACTTCCACTCCAAGTCCTCTGGATCACGTTTGTTCCAAAAATATCGCTCCCGAATGTTTCATTCCATTTGGACTCCATTTGATATTCCTTTTCTTCGAAACACTGAAATAGGCAAAAAAACAGCAATTCGGGCTGGGCCTCCGGTTAGTAGGTTAGTCCCAAAAATGATATAAAAGTGTAAAGTAAAGCCCATAAACATCCAAAATGGGTAATATAATAGCATGGAACAATCAAAAATTATTGATAGGTTGGAGACGTATCAAGCATCCCCAAGCTTAATTCTTGCTCGTCCTCGAGTAGGTAAATGATAAAAACAGAATTTTTGATGTGGAATGCTACCTAGCATAATTCTCAATGTAATTTTCTTTATTGTGGCATGAATGTTCAGATCCAAATATTCATAATAAAAGTTCATATTGACATAAGAAATAGTAATACTTCAAGCATACTAATTAAAGCAATCATGTCTTCTCAAAATAACATGGCTAAAGAAAGTTCATCCCTACAAAATCATATAGTTAGGTCATGCTTCATTTTCGTCACACAAAAATGCTCCCATCTTGCACACCCCCGATGACAAGACAATCAATTGTTTCATACTTAAATAATCTCAAACTTTTTCAACCTTCACGCAATACATGAGCGTGAGCCATGGATATAGCACTATGGGTGGAATAGAATATGATGAGGGAGATTGTGTGGAGAAGACAAAAAAGGAGAAAGTATCACATTGACGAGGATAGTCAACGGGCTATGGAGATGCCCATCAATTGATGTCAACATGAGGAGTAGGGATTTCCATGCAACGGATGCACTAGAGCTATAAATATATGAAAGCTCAACAAAAGAAACTAGTGGGTGTGCATCCAACTTGCTTGCTCACAAAGACCTAGGGCATTTTGAGGAAGCCGATCGTAGGAATATACAAGCCAAGTTCTATAATGAAAAATTCCCACTAGTATATGAAAGTGACAACATATGAGACTCTCTATATGAAGAACATGGTGCTACTTTGAAGCACAAGTGTGGAAAAATATAGTAACATTGCCCCTCTTTTAATTTTCTTTTTTTTGGGTTTTTTTTGGGCCTTTCTTTTTTTGCCTTTTTTTATTTGGCTTTCTTTTGGGGGGGGGGGGCAATGCTCTAATAATGATGATCATCACACTTCTATTTATTTACAACTCATGAATTACAACTCAATACTAGAACAAGTTATGACTCTATATGAATGCCTTCGGCGGTGTACCGGGATGGGCTATGAATCAAGAGTGACATGTATGGAAAATTATGCATGGTGGCTTTGCCACAAATACGATGTCAACTACATGATCATGCAAGGCAATATGACAATGATGTTGTGTGTCATGATGATGAATGAAATGGTGGAAAGTTGCATGGCAATATATCTCGGAATGGCTATGGAAATGCCATAATATGTAGGTATGGTGGCTGTTTTGAGGAAGATATAAGGAGGTTTATGTGTGATAGAGTGTATCGTATCACGGGGTTTGGATGCACCGGCGAAGTTTGCACCAACTCTCAAGGTGAGAAAGGGCAATGCACGGTACCGAAAGAGGCTAGCAATGATGGAAGGGTGAGAGTGCGTATGAGGGAGTCCCGGACTAGGGGGTGTCCGGATAGCCGAACTATCATCTTCGGCCGGACTCCTAGACTATGAAGATACAAGATTGAAGACTTCGTCCCTTGTCCAGATGGGACTTTCCTTGGCGTGGAAGGCAAGCTTGGCGATACGGATATGTAGATCTCCTTCCATTGTAACCGACTCTGTGTAACCCTAACCCTCTTCGGTGCCTGAGGGATTCCTGGACTAGGGGTTGTCCGGATAGCCGAACTATCATCATCGGCCAGACTCCAAGACTATGAAGATACAAGATTGAAGACTTCGTCCCGTGTCTGGATGGGACTTTCCTTGGCGTGGAAGGCAAGCTTGGCAATATGGATATGTAGATCTCCTACCATTGTAACCGACTCTGTGTAACCCTAGCCCTCTCCGGTGTCTATATAAACCGGAGGGTTTTAGTCCGTAGGACGAACAACCATTACAACAATCATACCATAGGCTAGCTTCTAGGGTTTAGCCTCCTTGATCTCGTGGTAGATCCACTCTTGTACTACCCATATCATCAATATTAATCAAGCAGGAGTAGGGTTTTACCTCCATCGAGAGGGCCCGAACCTAGGTAAAAACATCGTGTCCCTTGTCTCCTGTTACCATCCGCCTAGACGCACAGTTCGGGACCCCCTACCCGAGATCCGCCGGTTTTGACACCGACATTGGTGCTTTCATTGAGAGTTCCTCTGTGTCGTCACTGATAGGCTTGATGGCTCCTTCGATCATCAACAACATGCAGTCCAGGGTGAGACTTTTCTCCCTGGACAGATCTTCGTATTCGGCGGCTTTGCACTGCGGGCCAATTCGCTTAGCCATCTGGAGCAGATCGAAAGCTACGCCCCTGGCCGTCAGGTCAGATTTGGAAGTCTAAACTTCACGGCTGACATCCGTGGAGACTTGATCTTCGACGGATTCGAGCCACAGCCGAGCGCGCCGCACTGTCACGATGGGCATGATTTAGATCTACTGCCGGACAGTGCCCTGGAGGCCGCACATGAGTCCGCTCCGACCCTTAGTTCGGAGCCGTCCGCGTAGATCGAGGACGGGTGGCTAGACACTGCCTCGGGGGCTGCAACCTCTATGGCGATGGAGCCGAATACTGACCTTGTCCCTTGTAAAGCTCGTGACTCCGAGGTGCCGGACTCCTTGCCGGACTCCGAACCTCCTGCGCCCCTACCAATTGAATCCGATTGGGCGCTGATCATGGAGTTCACCGCTGCGGACATCTTTCAGCACTCACCCTTTGGCGACATCCTGAATTCGCTAAAGTATCTCTCGTTATCAGGAGAGCCCTGGCCGGACTGCGGTCAGGACGGTTGGGATGCGGACGACGAAGTAATTCAAAGCCCACTGAGGGAGTCCTGGACTAGGGGGTGTCCGGACAGCCAGACTATCATCGTCCGCCGGACTCCAAGACTACGAAGATACAAGATTGAAGACTCCGTCCCGTGTCCGGATGGGACTTTCCTTGGCGTGGAGGGCAAGCTTGGCGATACGGATATGTTGATCTCCTACCATTGTAACTGACTCTGTGTAACCCTAGCCCTCTCTTGTGTCTATATAAACTGGAGGGTTTTAGTCCGTAGGACACAACAACCATTACAATAATCATACCATAGGCTAGCTTCTAGGGTTTAGCCTCCTTGATCTCGTGGTAGATCCACTCTTGTACTACCCATATCATCAATATCAATCAAGCAGGAGTAGGGTTTTACCTCCATCGAGAGGGCCCGAACCTGGGTAAAAACATCGTGTCCCTTGTCTCATGTTACCATCCGCCTAGACGCATAGTTCGGGACCCCCTACCCGAGATCCGCCGGTTTTGACACCGACATTGGTGCTTTCATTGAGAGTTCCTCTGTGTCGTCCCCGATAGGCTCAAAGGCTTCTTCAATCAACAACAACGCCGTCCAGGGTGAGACTTTTCTCCCCGGACAGATCTTCGTATTCGGCGGCTTCGCACTGCGGGCTAATTCACTTGGCCATCTGGAGCAGATCGAAAGCTACGCCCCTGGCCGTCAGGTCAGATTTGGAAGCCTAAACTTTACGGCGGATATCCGCGGAGACTTGATCTTTGATGGATCCGAGCCACAGCCGTGCGTGCCGCACTGTCACGATGGGCATGATCTAACTCTGCCGCCGGACAGCACCTTGGAGGCCGCACACGAATCCGCTCTGACCCATAGTCCGGAGCCGATCGCGCAGCTCGAGGACGGGTGGCTGGACACCTCCTCAGGGGCTGCAACTTCCACGGTGATGGAGCCGAACACTCGCCTTGTCCCCTATAAAACTCGTGACTCCGAGGTGCCGGACTCCCTGCCGGACTCCGAACCTCCTGTGCCCCTGCCAATCGAATCCGATTGGGCGCCGATCATGGAGTTCACTGCTGCTGACATCTTTCAGCACTCACCCTTTGGCGACATCTTAAATTCGTTGAAGCATCTCTCGCTATCCGGAGAGCCCTGGCCGGATTATGACCAGGATGGTTGGGATGCGGACGACGAAGAAATTCAAAGCCCACCCACCACCCACTTTGTAGCCACTGTCGACGATCTAACCGACATGCTAGACTACGACTCCGAAGACATCGATGGTATGGATGACGATGCCGGAGACGAACAAGAACCAGCGCCTACAGGGCACTGGAAGACCACCTCGTCATATGACATATACATGGTGGACACCCCAAAAGATGGGGACAGCGAAGAAGTAGCGGAGGCAGATTCCTTAAAGAAACAGCCCAAGCGCCGACGTCAGCGGCGCCGCTCTAAATCCCGCCACAGCAAGAATGGAGATTCCCGCACAGGAGATAATAACACCCCAGAAAGTGCCGAAGACAATCCCCTCCAGCAAGATTCAGCGCAGGAGGATGCAGAAGCAAGCCCTCGCGAGAGAGCGGCAGACGAAGAGGTCGAGGATGATAATTACATACCTCCCTCCGGAGATGAGGCAAGCCTCGACGACGACGAATTCGTCGTGCCCGAGGACCCCGTTGAACAAGAGCGTTTCAAACACAAGCTAATGGCCACAGCAAATAGCCTAAAGAAAAAGCAGCAGCAGCTTCAAGCTGATCAAGACCTGCTGGCCGACAGATGGACCGAGGTCCTCGCGGCCGAAGAGTATGAACTCGAACGCCCCTCCAAGAGTTACCCAAAACGCAAGTTGCTCCCCTGATTAGAGGAGGAAGCATACATACCTTCCTCACCAGCGCACAATACGGCCGACCGACCACCCCGTCGTCGCGACAGAGAGGCATCCAGGCCTTCCATCAAGACCGTACCCCGACATCGCTCGAAAAATACGAAGCCACGAGGGAACGCGCCGGACTTGCAGGACATATTGGAGGATAAGGCAAGACAATCCAGATCTATCTATGGATCACGTGGGCGCCCCACGACCCACGACGAATACCGTCGAGCCGGATACAACAACTCCGGCCGGGCCGAACACAGCAGACAACGCTCCCTTGAGCTATGTTGTGATATTGCTCAATACAGAGGCGCCGCACACCCGCTATGCTTCACTGACGAAGTAATGGATCATCAAATCCCTGAAGGGTTTAAACCCGTAAACATTGAATCCTACGATGGCACGACAGACCCCGTGGTTTGGATCGAAGATTATCTCCTTCACATCCATATGGCCCGCGGCGACGATCTCCACGCCATCAAATACCTCCCGCTCAAGCTTAAAGGACCAGCTCGGCATTGGCTTAATAGCCTGCCCGCGGAGTCAATTGGGTGTTGGGAGGACCTGGAAGCCGCATTCCTCGACAAATTCCAGGGCACATACGTGTGACCACCAGACGCCGATGACCTAAGCCACATAATCCAGCAGCCAGACAAATCGTCCAGGCAATTCTGGACACGGTTCTTAACAAAGAAAAATCAAATCGTTGACTATCCGGATGCAGAGGCCCTCACAGCCTTCAAACATAACATCCGCGACGAGTGGCTAGCCCGGCACCTAGGACAGGAAAAGCCGAAATCCATGGCAGCCCTCACATCATTAATGACACGCTTCTGTGCGGGAGAGGATAGCTGGCTAGCTCGCAGCAAAAACCTCAGCAAAAATGCTGGTAGTCCGGACACTAAGGACCACAATGGCAGGTCGCGTTGAAGCAAAAATAAACGCCACATTAACGGCGACGACAAGGAGGATATGGCAGTCAACGCCGGATTCCGAGGCTCTAAACCCGGTCAGCGGAAGAAGCCATTCAAAAGAACCACTCCGGGTCCGTCCAATTTGGACCGAATACTCGACCGCTCATGCCAGATACATGGCACCCCCGAAAAGCCAGCTAACCACACCAACAGAGATTGTTGGGTATTTAAGCAGGCAGGCAAGTTAATTGCCGAAAACAATGACAAGGGGCTGCACAGCGACGATGAGGAAGAGACACGACCGCCGAACAGTAGAGGACAGAAGGGTTTCCCCCCACAAGTGCGGACGGTGAACATGATATATGCAACCCATATACCCAAGAGGGAGCGGAAGCGTGCACTAAGGGGCATATATGCGATGGAGCCCCTAAGTTCAATCCATGGTCCTCTTGCCCGATCACTTTCGATCGAAGAGACCATCCGACCAGTATCCGCCATGGCGGATTCGCCGCATTGGTTTTAGACCCAATCGTCGACGGATTTCACCTCACGAGAGTCCTGATGGACGGCGGCAGTAGCCTGAACCTGCTTTATCAGGATACAGTGCGCAAGATGGGCATAGACCCCTCAAGGATTAAACCTACAAAGACGACCTTCAAAGGCGTCATACCAGGTGTTGAGGCCAATTGTACAGGCTCAGTCACACTGGAAGTGGTCTTCGGATCCCCGGACAATTTCCGGAGCGAGGAGTTAATCTTCGACATAGTCCCGTTCCGCAGCGGCTATCATGCTCTGCTCGGACGAACCGCGTTCGCAAAGTTCAACATGGTGCCGCATTACGCATACCTCAAGCTCAAGATGCCAGGCCCTCGTGGAGTCATCACGGTCAACGGAAATCGGAACGCTCCCTCTGAACGGAGGAACATACAGCGGCTCTCGCGGCAGAAGTACAGAGCAGCCTTCTAAGGCAATTTTCGAGTCCGGCCGTTAAACGGCCGGACACGGCCAAACGCGCCCGGAGCAACATCAACCAAGACAACCTGGCACGTTCCGAGCACGCGTAGCAATGCGGCCCCAACCCCAGCCCTTGCATAATTGCAAGACCAACCCTCCGTGTACATCATTACACTCTGGAGATACCATGGGCCTAGGGGGAGGGGCACGACCACAACAGACCCAGAGTGCGGCTCGACCACACCAGGGGCTCACAAGTGTGTCGCTCTTTTTTATTATTTTCCTTCTTTGTATACACAGGACTCTGTTCACCAGAGGCCCTGTCCGGCAGCGAACCCGCCGAACTCACGATGCAACAGCCAGGGAGGGAAGAAGGCTGCGACGAAAACTCAGGTGGTCTCCATTACGAGCATTAAATTTGATTATATACACCAGTCCGTAGCCCACCCCTGGAGGGGGACATGTTTAATTAGTCCAATCCCTTGCTTACCGCACTATTTGTATCATTCCGCACTCATAGCAGAATTCCTTGAATAAATAATGCAGCACTTTTTGCCTGTTATTGCATTACTTTACATATATGTTCACTAATGACATCTTGCACCCGTATATTTTGGTACGGCCGAATACACCAGGGGCTTATGTTCCCCGCATTATTGTGTGATAAGTCCGAACACTTTCACAACTGCGGCACCCCGAACTTATAGCATTATATGAATCGGCTCCGAATCATGTCTTGGGTCAATAGTTGGGTTTGCCCGGCTCCCACGTTTTGGTACCTTACGTTCCGTTCTGTCGGCTAAGGTGGCACTGGGAGAACCACTGCGATTGCGCCCCGGTTGAGCTGGGCGAGCGCCTCAGTGGAGAAAGCTAAAACTGACTGTCATGATAAGGCGAGAGACTGGTCGCTGTTCGAGAGGTCTTTTCGAGTCCTTAAAGACTTATGCCGCTTCAAGCGAAGAACCGGATAATGTCCGGCCAAGGCGTGGATAGCGCCCCGAACTCGGTCTTCCGAATACTAGGGGCTTCGCCGAAATTTAAAATTATAGAATTCTATGGCTAA
Organism: Triticum timopheevii; assembly: GCA_963921465.1. Classification (NCBI taxonomy): domain Eukaryota; kingdom Viridiplantae; phylum Streptophyta; class Magnoliopsida; order Poales; family Poaceae; genus Triticum; species Triticum timopheevii. The sequence goes on from OY997274.1 coordinate 504,442,360, forward strand.
GTGAGAGTGTTCAAGCATTATAAGTCCGGTTGCCTTGTTCGTTGTGTTGAGCGCCTCCCTAGATGGACCCAAGAATGGGAACAAGAGTGCTCAAATTTATCCCGAACACCCCAGCACTCGTGGCTTGGGGGATGAAGCCGACGACTTGCCATCTCTTAGATTTTATAAACGGCCGCACAGAAGGTAATATTTTAAATCAAACAAGCGTTGCTTAGCGCATATGAACAAAGTTTTCAGCGCACAGGATAATACATAGCGAGTCTACTCAATAATTACATCTCTGGGGCACTCATCCGCAATCTTGCGGGCACCCTTCAGGACAGTCTTATAGTACATCTCGGGCGTACGATACTCCTTGCCCGCTGGCGGCCCGTCAGTGATAAGCTTCTCCGCATCCAGCCTACCCCAGTGCACCTTTCCGCGGGCAAGGGCCCGACGAGCGCCTTCAATACAGGCGGAGTGCTTGATGACCTCCACCCAGGGGCACGCATCCACCAGCCGCCGCACGAGGCCGAAGTAGCTCCCAGGCATGGCCTCTCCAGGCCACAGCCGGACTATGAGGCCCTTCATGGCCTGCTCGGCTACCTTGTGGAGCTCGACCAGCTGCTTCAGCTGGTCGCTAGGGGGCACCGGAAGGCCGGCCTCAGCGTACTGAGACCAGAAGACCTTCTCTGTTGAGCTCCCCTCCTCGCCACGGTAGAATGCGGCGGCATCGGATACACTGCGAGGCAGATCTGCAAACGCCCCTGGAGAGCTCCGAATTCGGGTAAGTGTCAGGTAGTTTACATTAACATGCTTGCTTTGCATGAAAAATGCCTTACCCGCCGCTATTTTCTTCACATCCTCAACCTCCTTAAGGGCCTTATGGGCCTCGGCCTTAGCGGCTTTGGCACTTTCGAGAGCCGAGACTAGCTCGGACTCTCGAGTCTTTGAGTCGCGCTCCAAACTCTCATGCTTTTCCATGAGAGCCTGGAGCTCTTGCCGCACTTCCGCCACCCGCGCCTCCTGCTTCTCTTGCTCTGCCCGTTCCGCGGCCGCATTGCGTTCGGCCGCGGACACAGCCTCCTTCAGGGCTGCCACCTCGTTCGTGGCCCCTGCAGTACCCACGTTATCCTTGTTATTTTTATTGCAACCTAAATCCTTTTCTGTAAGGTAACTATTCAAAGTGGTGTTACTCACCTTCTTTGTCCTCGAGCTGCTTCTTGGCACGGCCGAGCTCTTGCTCGGACCGCTCGAGGTCCTGCTTCAAAGCACCGACCTCCGCAGTCAATGTGGCAGAGGTCAGCAGCGCAGCCTGCAAACCCATATTGACATAATTGTTTAGCAACCCTGCGTATATCTTTTTAGATCCTCAGTACGGCTTTTCTTTCCGAACACCGAACTAAGCATCAGGGGCTACTGTCTATGTGGTATTACATTACATAATTTTAACTTCTTACCTCAAAGCCTGTTAGAAGGCTGCTGCAGGCTTTGGTCAGCCCGCTCTTGGCGAGCTGAACCTTCTGAATCACCGCACTCATAATAGTGCGGTGTTCTTCCTCGATGGAAGCGCCTTTGAGCGCCTCCATCAAGTTTTCTAGTGCCTCTGGTTGGATGGGGGCCGCCGGTGTCACGGTCTTGCCCTTCTTGCGAAGGGGCCGCCTGCCCGACTCCGGAACCACTGCGGGTTCTGGTGTGGAGTCCGGCGCGAAGTCCGGGAGGCTGCCTTGCGGCGCCTCCGGAGCCTCCTCCTGATGGGTCCCTTCCTGGGATCCCACCTCGGCGTCCTCAGCGGCGCGAGGGGTGGAGGCAGTCGGAATGGAATCCACATTCGATGGAGCCAACGACCCGCTCGACGAAGCGGGGAGATCATCGTCGGCCGGACTGCGGGCAGTATGCGGTATTAGAAGGACACTATGTGACACAAAAGAAATTAAAGATTATTCAGAATCAGGATACTTACGATCTTGTCGGAGGCCTGGCCCTCGAGGGCCACTCTTCTTCGCCAACGTTGCCGATGGCGGAGCTGTCCGGGGGAATAGTTCTTCCCCTCTTGGACCCTTCGGCCTCCCCTGTTGGGGAGGCCTTCCTCTTTCTCTCTCCCTCCTCTGGGAGAGAGTCTTCTTCCTCCTCCTCGTCTTCGGGGGATGAATCCGCCTCAGAGTCGTCAGACACCTGAAAACGGGAACTCTTTCGATTACCCGTGGCCACCTTCTTGGCCTTCTTCTCCGGCACCACATGTGGTGCCGGAACCAGCAGCCCCGCTAGACGGGTGTCCACTGGGTTTTCTGGCATGGGAGCCGGGCAGATGAGCTGCTCGGCCTTCTTCATCCATTCCTGTCAAAGGAAAAGGGAGATTGAAACCCGCTTAGGGTCGAACTATTAACAACAAGTGTCCCGTAAAGGGGTAGAATCACTTACCTCATCAGCTGGACGCTGCGAGTGAAATCCGCGATCTTCCGTCGCGTATGCGGGGGCTTCGGTGCCCTTAAACAGCACCATCCAGGCGCCTTTGTACGTTGTGTCGAAGAGCCCGCTCAACGCCTGGTGCTGCGCCGGATCAAACTCCCACAGGTTGAATGCCCGTTCTTGGCATGGGAGAATCCGGCGGACGAGCATGACTTAGACCACATTAACAAGCCTGAGCTTCTTGTTCACCAGCTTCTGGATACAGGCTTGGAGTCCCGTCAGCTCCTTCGAACTACCCCATAGCAAGCCCTTCTCTTTCCAGGAGGTGAGCTGCACAGGGATACCAGATCTGAACTCGGGGGCCGCCGCCCACATAGGGTTGCGCCGCTCGGTGATGTAGAACCACCCCGACTGCCACCCCTTGACGGACTCCATGAAGGCCCCCTCGAACCAGAGGATGTTGGGCATCTTGCCCAACATGGCGCCTCCGCACTCCGCCTGCGTGCCCTTCACTACCTTCGGCTTGACATTGAAGGTCTTGGCCACAAGCCGAAGTGGGGCTGGATGCAGAGGAAGGCCTCGCACACGACGATGAACGCCGAGATGTTGAGGATGAAGTTCGGCGCCAGATCATGGAAATCCAGGCCGTAGTAGAACATGAGCCCCCGGACAAAGGGGTGAAGTGGAAAGCCCAGTCCGCGGAGGAAGTGGGGAAGGAAAACGACCCTCTCATGGGGCCTGGGGGTGGGGATGAGCTGCCCCTTGTCGGGCAGCCTGTGCGCGATATCGCCGGAAAGATATCCGGCGCTGTGCAGTCTTGCGATGTGCTCCTCCTTAACGGTGGAGGCCAACCATTTACCTCCCACTCCGGACATGGTCGGAGAAGGTTGAGACGAGATGCGCGAACTTGGGCGCTGGAGCTCGAGTGCGCGGAGATGGATAAGCAAAGGAGGAAGAAGGCGTCGGTAAAAAGGCGGATCCTTATCCCCTTATATATAGGCGGACGAAGACTATACGTCCCCACCGGCCTGGTAAAACTCGCTTATCTCCCAAGCGCCACCATCAATGGCACGGTTGGGTTACCCACGTCCGTATTGATGAGAATCCCGGAATAAGGGGAACATGATCTCTGCTTCGACAAGACGTGCCATGGAAACCGCTTCGCCAAATGCGTTGAGGTGGTGTAATAAAAAACGATTTAAGTAAAGGCTTGGTAGTGGCGTGACGTCACGCTACAGGATACGTCAGCAGATTGAATCTGTGTACATGATATTCTCTCTACGGTGGAATGTGGAATTTATTTTGCAGAGCCGGACACTATCCAGGTGTTCACAATCTTCTACGGATTATTCAGAGGAGGAACCCGCCTTGCAATGCCGAACATTATGCGCGCCGGACTCATCGTCATTGAAGCCAGGTTCAGGGGCTACTGAGGGAGTCCTGGACTAGGGGGTGTCCGGAGAGCCGGACTATCATCATCCGCCGGACTCCAAGACTACGAAGATACAAGATTGAAGACTTCGTCCCGTGTCCGGATGGGACTTTCCTTGGCGTGGAGGGCAAGCTTGGCGATACGGATATGTAGATCTCCTACCATTGTAACCGACTTTGTGTAACCCTAGCCCTCTCCGGTGTCTATATAAACCGGAGGGTTTTAGTCCATAGGACACAACAACCATTACAACAATCATACCATAGGCTAGCTTCTAGGGTTTAGCCTCCTTGATCTCGTGGTAGATCCACTCTTGTACTACCCATATCATCAATATCAATCAAGCAGGAGTAGGGTTTTACCTCCATCGAGAGGGCCCGAACCTAGGTAAAAACATCGTGTCCCTTGTCTCCTGTTACCATCCGCCTAGACGCACAGTTCGGGACCCCCTACCCGAGATCCGCCGGTTTTGACACCGACACCCACCCACCACCCACTTTGTAGCCACTGTCGACGATCTAACCGACATGCTAGATTACGACTCTGAAGACATCGACGGTATGGACGACGATGTCGGAGACGACCAAGAACCAGCGCCTACGGGGCACTGGAAGACCACCTTGTCATACGACATATAGATGGTGGACATCCCAAAGGATGGGAAAGGAGAGGATGTAGCGGAGGAAGGCTCCTCCAAGAAACAGCCCAAGCGCCAGCGTCAGCGGCGTCGCTCTAAATCCCGCCACAGCAAGAATGGAGATTCCGGCACCGGAGATAATAACACCCCAGAGGGTGCCGAAGACAACCCCCTCCAGCAAGATTCAGCACAGGAGGACGGAGAAGCCAGCCCTCACGAGAGAGTGGCAGACGAAGAGGTAGAGGATGATAATTACATGCCTCCCTCCGGAGACGAGGCAAGCCTCAACGACGACGAATTCGTCGTGCCCGAGGATCCAGTCGAACAAGAGCGTTTTAAACGCAGGCTAATGGCCACGGCGAACAGCCTAAAGAAAAAGCAGCAACAGCTTCGAGCTGATCAAGACCTGCTGGCCGACAGATGGACCGAAGTCCTTGCGGCCGAAGAGCATGAACTCGAACGCCCCTCCAAAAGCTACCCAAAACGCAAGTTGCTCCCTCGATTAGAGGAGGAGGCATATAAACCTTCATCACCAGCGCACAATATGGCAGACCGACCACCTCGTGGCCGCGACAGAGAGGCCTCTAGACCCTCCGCCAGAACCGTACCCCGGCACCGCTCGAAAAGCACGAAGCCACGGGGGAATGCGCCGGACTTGTGAGACATATTGGAGGACAAGGCAAGACAATCAAGGCCGATCTATGGATCATGTGGGCGCCCTGTCGCATCGGATACAGCAACTCCGGCCGGGCCGAACACGGTAGACAAAGCTCGCTCGAGCTACGTCGTGATATTGCCCAATATAGAGGCGCCGCACACCCACTATGCTTCACGGACGAAGTAATGGATCATCAAATCCCTGAAGGGTTTAAACCTGTGAACATTGAATCCTATGATGGCACAACAGACCCCGCGGTTTGGATCGAAGACTATCTCCTTCATATCCACATGGCCCGCGGTGACGATCTTCACGCCATCAAATATCTCCCACTCAAGCTTAAAGGACCAGCTCGGCATTGGCTCAACAGCTTGCCAGCAGAGTCAATTGGGTGTTGGGAGGACCTGGAAGCCGCATTCCTTGACAACTTCCAGGGCACATATGTGCGACCACCAGACGCCGATGACCTAAGCCACATAATTCAGCAGCCAGACGAATCGGCCAGACAGTTCTGGACACGGTTCTTAACAAAGAAAAATCAAATTGTCGACTGTCCGGATGCGGAGGCCCTCGCAGCCTTCAAACATAACATCCGCGACGAGTGGCTGGCCCGGCACCTAGGACAGGAAAAGCCGAAATCCATGGCAGCCCTCACATCACTCATGACCCGCTTCTGCGCGGGAGAGGACAGCTGGCTAGCTCGCAGTAACAACCTCAGCAAAAATTCTGGCAGTCCAGATAACAAGGACCGCAATGGCAGGTCACGTCACAACAAAAACAAATGCCACATTTACGGCGATAACACTGAGGATACGGCAGTCAATGCCGGATTCAGAGGCTCCAAACCCGGTCAGTGGAAAAAGACATTCAAAAGAACTACTCCGGGTCCGTCCAATTTGGACCGAATACTCGACCGCTCGTGCGAGATACATGGCACCCCCGAAAAGCCAGCCAATCACACCAACAGGGATTGTTGGGTATTCAAGCAGGCAGGCAAGTTAATCGCCGAAAACAATGACAAGGGGCTGCATAGCGACGACGAGGAAGAGAACCGGCCGCCGAGCAATAGAGGACAGAAGGGTTTCCCCCCACAAGTGTGGATGGTAAACATGATATATGCAACCCACATACCCAAGAGGGAGCGGAAGCGTGCACTTAGGGACGTATATGCGATGGAGCCAGTCGCCCTGAAGTTCAATCCATGGTCCTCTTGCCCGATCACTTTTGATCGAAGGGACCACCCCACCAGTATCCGCCATGGCGGATTTGCCGCATTGGTCTTAGACCCAATCGTCGATGAATTTCACCTCACCAGAGTCCTGATGGACGGCGGCGGCAGCCTGAACCTGCTTTATCAGGATACAGTGCGCAAAATGGGCATAGACCCCTCAAGGATTAAACCTACAAAGACGACCTTCAAAGGCGTCATACCAGGTGTAGAGGCCAATTGTACAGGCTCAGTCACACTGGAAGTGGTCTTCGGATCCCCAGATAACTTCCGAAGCGAGGAGTTAATCTTCGACATGGTCCCGTTCCGCAGCGGCTATCACGCTCTGCTCGGACGGACCGCGTTTGCAAAGTTCAACGCGGTGTCGCATTACGCATACCTCAAGCTCAAGATGCCAGGCCCTCGAGGAGTCATCACGGTCAACGGAAACACTGAACGCTCCCTCCGAACGGAGGAACACACAGCGGCTCTCGCGGCAGAAGTACAGAGCAGCCTCTTAAGGCAATTTTCGAGTTCGGCCGTTAAGCGACCGGACACGACCAAATGCGCCCGGAGTAACCTACAACAAGACCACCTGGCACGTTCCGAGCATGCGTAGCAATGCGGCCCCAACCCCAGCCCCTGCCAAATTGCAAGACTGGTCCTTCGCATACATCATTACACTCTGGAGATACCATGGGCATAGGGGGAGGGGCACGGCCACCACAGGCCCAGAATGCGGCTTAACCGCACTAGGGGCTCCCAAGTGTGTGGCTCTTTTTATTTTTCTTTTTTCTTACGCACAGGACTCCATCCACCAAAGGCCCTGTCCGGCAGTAGACCTGCCAAACACACGATGCAACAGCCAGGGGAGAAGAAGGGCTACGGCGAGTATCCAGGTGGTCTCCATTACGAGCATTAAATCTGTTTTCATACACCATTCCGCGGCCTACCCCTGGAGGGGGACATGTTTAATAGTCTTACCCCTTGCTTACCGCACTATTTGTATCGTTCTGCATTCATCGCAGAATTCCTTGAATAAACAATGCATCGCTTTTCGCTTATAATTGCATTTATTTCTTATATATATGTTCATTTACGACATCTTGCATCCGTACACTTTGGTACGGCCGAATACACCAGGGGCTTAAGTTCCCCGCATTATGGTGTGATAAGTCCGAACACTTTCACAAGTGCGGCACCCCAAACCTATAGCATTATATGCATCGGCTCCGAATCATGTCTTGGGTCAATAGTTGGGTTTGCCCGGCTCCCATGTTTTGGTACCTTACGTTCCGTTTTATCGGCTAAGGTAGCACTGGAAGAACCACTGTGATTGCGCCCCGGTTGAGCTGGGCGAGCGCCTCAATGGAGAAGCTAAAACTGACCGTCATGATAAGGTGAGAGCTGGTCACTGTTCCAGAGGTCTTTTCGAGTCCCTAAAGACTGATGCCGCTTAGAGCGAGGAACCGGCTTTGTCCGGCCCAGGCGTGGATAGCGCCCTGAACTCGGTCTTCCAAACACTAGGGGCTTCGCCAAAATTTAAAATTATAGAATTCTATGGCTAAGTGAGAGTGTTCAAGCATTATAAGTCTGGTTGCCTCGTTCGTTGTGTTGAGCGCCTCCCTAGATGGACCCAACAATGGGAACAAGAGCGCTCAAGTTTATCCCGAACACCCCAGCACTCGTGGCATGGGGGCTGAAGCCGACGACTTGCCATCTCTCAGATTTGATAAACGGCTGCACATAAGGTAATATTTTAAATTAATAAGCGTTGCTTAGCGCATATGAACAAAGTTTTTAGCGCACAGGATAACACATTGCGAGTCTACTCAAATATTACATCTTTGGAGCACTCACCCGCAATCATGCGGGCACCCTTCAGGACACTCTTATAATACATTTCGGGCGCACGATACTCCTTGCCCGCCGGCGGCGTGTCCGTCAGAAGCTTCTTAGTGTCCATCCTGCCCCAGTGCACTTTTGCACGGGCAAGGGCCCGACGGGCACCTTCAATGCAGGCGGAGTGCTTGACGACTTCCACCCAGGGACACGCATCCACTAGCCGCCGCACCAGGCCGAAGTAGCTCCTACGCATGGCCTCCTTGGGCCACAGCCGAACTATGAGGCCCTTCATGGCCTGTTCGGCTACCTTGTGGAGCTCGACCAGCTGGTCGCTAAGGGGCACCGGATGTCCGGCCTCAGCATACTGAGACCAGAAGACCTTCTCCGTCGAGCTCCCCTCCTCGGCCCGGTAGAAAGCGGCAGCATCGGACACGCTGCGAGGCAGATCTGCAAACGCTCCTAGAGAGCTCCGAATTCGGGTAAGTAACAGGTAATTCACATTCACATGCTTGCTTTGCATGAAAAATGCCTTACCCGCCGCTATTTTCTTCACCGCCTCGATTTCCTAGAGGGCCTTGTGGGCTTCGGCCTTAGCGGCTTTGGCACTCTCAAGAGCCGATGCAAGCTCGGACTCTCGAGTCTTCGAGTCGCGCTCCAAACTCTCATGCTTTTCCACGAGAGCCTGGAGCTCTTGCTGCACCTCCGCCACCCGTGCCTCCTGCTTCTCTCGCTCAGCTCGTTCCGCGGTCGCATTGCGTTTGGCCGCGGACACGACCTCCTTCAGGGTCGCCACCTCGTTCGTGGCCCCTGGAGTACCCACGTTATCCTTGTTATTTCTCTTGCAACCAAAATCCTTTTCTGTAAGGTACAAATTTAATACGGTGTTCCTCACCTTCCTTGTCCTCGAGTTGCTTCTTGGCACGGCCGAGCTCACTCTCGGACCGCTCGAGGTTCTGCTTCAAAGCATTGACCTCCGCAGTCAGTGCGGCAGAGGTCAGCAGCGCAGCCTGCAAACCCATATTGACATACTTTTTAGACCTCCTGCGTATATCTTTTTAGATCCTTAGTCCGGCTTTTCTTTCCGAACACCGAACCGAGCATCAGGGGCTACTGTCTATGTGGTATTATATTACATATTTTAAATTTCTTACCTCAAAGCCTGTTAGAAGGCTGCTGCAGGCTTCGGTCAGCCCGCTTTTGGCAAGCTGAACCTTCTGAATCACCGCACTCATGATAGTGTGGTGTTCTTCCTCGATGGAAGCGCCGTTGAGCGCCTCCAACAAGTTATCCGGTGCCTCCGGTTGGACGGAGGCCGCCGGTGTCACAGTCTTGCCCTTCTTACGAAGGGGCCGCCTGCCGGACTCCGGAACCACTGCAGATTCCGGTGCGGAGTCCGGTGCGAAGTCCGGGAGGTTGCCCTGTGGCACCTCCGGAGCCTCCCCCTCCTGGCGGGTCCCCTCCTGGGATCCCACCTCGGCGTCATCAGCGTCACGAGGGATGGAGGCGGTCGGAAGGGAATCCATATCCGACGTAGCCAAGGACCCGCTCGACGAAGCGGGAAGATCGTCCTTGGCTGGACTACAGGTTGTATGCGGCATTAGAAGGACACCATGTGGCAAAAAGAGAAATTATAAATCATTCGGGAATTCGGACACTTACAATCTTGCCAGGGGCTTGGCCCTTGAGGGCCACTCCTCGTCGCTATCGTCGGTGTTGGCGGAGCAGTCCGGAGGAAGGGTCCGTCCTTTCTTGGACCCTTCGGCCGCCCTCGTTGGGGAGGCCTTCCTCTTCTTCTCTCCCCCCGCTAGGGGAGAGGCCTCTTTCTCCTCCTCCTCGGGGAAGGAGTCCGTCTCGGAGTCATCGGACGATGAGTCCGATACCACCTGGTGCCGGGAACTCCTTCGGGTTCCCGTGGCCTTCTTCTTGGCCTTCTTCTCTGGCACGACGTAAAGTGCCGGGACTAGCATCCCCGTCAAACGGGTGTCCGCTGGGTCTTCTGGAAGGGGAGCCGGACAGTTAACCTGTCCGGACGTCTTCTGCCAGTCCTATTAAAGGCATTGGGAGTTTAGATCCCACATAGAGTCAAACTATGAAAGAAATGAGTGTCCCATAAAGGATAACATAGCTTACCTCGTCGGCCGGGCGCTGCGTGCTGAATCCACGATGTTCAGTTGCGGATGCGGGGGCTTCTCCGCCCTTGAACAGCACCCTCCAGGCAGCTTCGTACGTCATGTCGAAGAGCCCGCTCAAGGTCCGGTGCTGTGCCGGATCAAACTCCCACAAATTGAAGGCCCGTTGCTGGCAGGGGAGAATCCAGCGGACGAGCATGACCTGGATCACGTTGACAAGCTTAAGCTTCTTGTTCACCAGGGTCTGGAGACAGGACTGGAGTCCGGTCAGCTCCTCCGAACTACCCCATAGCAAGCCCTTCTCTTTCCAGGAGGTGAGCTGCATGGGGATACCAGATCTGAACTCGGGGGCCGCTGCCCATTTAGGGTCACGCGGCTCGGTGATGTAGAACCACCCCGATTGCCACCATTTGATGGATTCCACGAAGGCACCCTCAAGCCAAGTGACGTTGGGCATTTTGCCCGCCATGGCGCCTCCACACTCTGCTTGGACGCCCTTCACCACCTTCGGCTTGACACTGAAGGTCTTTAGCCACAAGCCGAAGTGGGGCTGGATGCAGAGGAAGGCCTCGCACACGACGATAAACGCCGAGATGTTGAGGATGAAGTTTGGCGCCAGATCATGGAAGTCCAGGCTGTAGTAGTACATGAGCCCCTGGACGAAGGGGTGAAGTGGGATGCCCAGTCCGCGAAGGAAGTGGGGAAGAAATACGACCCTCTCATGGGGCCTGGGGGTGGGGATGAGCTGCCCCTCGTCGGGCAGCCGGTGCGCGATGTCGCCGGACAGGTATCCGGCGCCGCGCAGCTTCTCAATGTGCCCCTCCATAACGGAGGAGGCCATCCACTTGCCTCCTGCTCCGGACATGGCTGGAGAAGGTTGAGGCGAGATGTGCGGACTTGGGCGCTGGAGCTCGAGTGCGCGGAGATGGATAAGCAAAGGAGGAGGAAGGCGTAGGTAAAAAAGGTGGATCCTTATCCCCTTATATATGGGCGGACGAAGACTATGCGTCCCTACCGGCCTGGTAAAACTCGCTTATCTCCCTAGCGCCACTTGTGCGGTTGGGTTACTCATGTCCGTATTGATGGGAATCCCGGAATAAGGGGAACACGATCTCTGCTTCAACAAGACGTGCCAAGGAAACCACTTCTCTAAACGCGCTGAGGTGGTATAATAAAAACGATTCAAGTAAAGGCTTGGTAGTGGTGTGACGTCGCGCCACAAAATACGCCAGCAGATTGAACTTGTGTAGATATTATTCTCTCTACGGTGGTATGTGGAAGTTATTTTACAGAGCCGGACACTATCCTAGTGTTCACAATCTTCTATGAATTATTCGGAGGAGGAACCCGCCTTGCAATGCCGAAGACAACATGCGCGCCGGACTCGTCGTCATTGAAGCCTGGTTCAGGGGCTACTGAGGGAGTCCTGGACTAGGGGGTGTCCGGATAGCCGAACTATCATCATCGGCCGGACTCCAAGACTATGAAGATACAAGATTGAAGACTTCGTCCCGTGTCCGGATGGGACTTTCCTTGGCGTGGAAGGCAAGCTTGGCAATACGGATATGTAGATCTCCTACCATTGTAACCGACTCTGTGTAACCCTAGCCCTCACCGATGTCTATATAAACCGGAGGGTTTTAGTCCGTAGGACGAACAACCATTACAACAATCATACCATAGGCTAGCTTCTAGGGTTTAGCCTCCTTGATCTCGTGGTAGATCCACTCTTGTACTACCCATATCATCAATATTAATCAAGTAGGAGTAGGGTTTTACCTCCATCGAGAGGGCCCGAACCTGGGTAAAAACATCGTGTCCCTTGTCTCCTGTTACCATCTGCCTAGACGCACAGTTCGGGACCCCCTACCCGAGATCCGCCGGTTTTGAGACCAACATTGGTGCTTTCATTGAGAGTTCCTCTGTGTCGTCACTGATAGGCTTGATGGCTCCTTCGATCATCAACAACAACGCAGTCCAGGGTGAGACTTTTCTCCCCGGACAGATCTTCGTATTCGGCGGCTTTGCACTGCGGGCCAATTCGCTTGGCCATCTGGAGCAGATCGAAAGCTACGCCCCTAGCCGTCAGGTCAGATTTGGAAGTCTAAACTTCACGGCTGACATCCGCGGAGACTTGATCTTTGACGGATTCGAGCCACAGCTGAGCGCGCCGCACTGTCACGATGGGCATGATTTAGCTCTGCTGCCGGACAGTGCCCTCGAGGCCGCACATGAGTCCGCTCCGACCCTTAGTTCGGAGCTGATCGCGCAGATCGAGGACGGGTGCCTAGACACCGCCTCGGGGGCTGCAACCTCTACGGCGATGGAGCCGAATACTGACCTTGTCCCTTGTAAAGCTCGTGACTCCGAGGTGCCGGACTCCTCGTCGGACTCCGAACCTCATGCGCCCCTACCAATCAAATCCGATTGGGCACCGATCATGGAGTTCACCGCCTAGGACATCTTTCAGCACTCACCCTTTGGCGACATCCTGAATTCGCTAAAGTATCTCTCGTTATCAGGAGAGCCCTGGCCGGACTGCGGTCAGGACGGTTGGGATGCGGACGACAAAGAAATTCAAAGCCCACCCACCACCCACTTTGTAGCCACTGTCGACGATCTAACCGACATGCTAGATTACGACTCCGAAGACATCGACGGTATGGATGACGATGCCGGAGACGACCAAGAACCAGCGCCTACGGGGCACTTGGCCCCTGAGTTTTAAAGTGGACGGGGTTCTGAATTTAATTCCACCCGCCCACCCAAACATAAGAGCTCTATCCCAAATTCGGCAAGAGCCCGCAGAAACAGTACACCATTACTGGGCCAGATTCCTCCTGGTTATGAACAGGATAAAGGACTGCCGCGAGGAGGACGCAATTTCATTCTTCTGCAATAATTGCATGGACAAGGGAATCCTAAACGCTGTAAGTCATCGTGAAATTACATGCTTCGCGGGCTTGGCGTCCATAGTGCGAAAGTACTGTGTGATGGAAAGCGCCTGGAAAACCAGAATCAAATTTTGGGACAATCCGGCCCTGAATACAACCCCAGTCCAAAATAAAAGGGTGCATTATCGCCAGGCACCTGGGTTAAACACCAAAAAGCAAAAAACCCTCTATAGGGCATGGAACCGTACTGGAAGGATGGCTCAATGGACCCTGCAAAATTCATAGTACAGAGGGTGCCGCTCCAACTCATAGCCTTAGAGCATGTTAGATACTACGGCAGGTGGCCAAAAGTGGCGAAGAGCTTCTAACTCCAGAACACCAGTCCAAGGATACCAGTACGGTATTAACAGTCTTCGAGACTTTTGCATCAAATAATATGCGGAAGCGAACACTCCGCAGCCTTGCCAAAGTCTACCAAGTAGCAACAATAAACCCATGGAGTGACACGGCTATTAGCTTTAATGCCAGTGACGAACCTAAATTCCGAACAGCCCGAGCACCAGCCGCATTGGTCCTCAGTACAATAGTGGATGGTTTTCGCCTTACCAAGGTACTCATGGACGGTGGCAGCGGACTGAACCTCATTTACGAGGAAACCCTTCGAAAAATGGAAACAGACTGGAGCCGCATTGAGCGAAGCAGCACAACCTTTAGAGGAATAATCCCCAGTCGGGAAGCATGCTGTATAGGAAAAATCACACTGGATGTGGTGTTCGGCACGCCTGATAATTACAGGTCCGAGGAGGTCAGGTTCCAAGTGGCCCCGTTCAGCAGCGGATACCACGCTCTATTAGGGCGAGAGGCATTCACAATTTTTCAAGCTGTACCCCATTACGGGTACATGAAGCTCAAAATGCCCGGGCCCAATGGAATCATCACTCTCGCTAGTGACCCGGACATAGCACTCTGCACCGAAAATAAGACAGCCGCACTGGCCCTGGAGGCACTATCTAAAGCCCTAGCGGCCGAAGAACTCACTACGTTGCGCTCCACGGTGAATAGGGACAATGTGATACTCGATAAGAGATCCAAGTCCACCTCCTTTAAACCAGCAGACGAAATAGTCAAATTCCAAGTCCATCCAATGGACCCTACTAAAACGGCCTCCATTGGGGCACAATTAAACCCTGATGTAGACGCCGCACTACGAGACTTCCTACGCGAAAATTGGGACATCTTTGCCCGGCACCCTTCAGACATGCCAGGAATCCCACGCTGGCTGGCCGAGCACATCCTAAACATCATAAAAGGATTCAAGCCAGTCAAACAGGCTCTTCGGCGTTTTTCCGAACCCAAGAGACAGGCCATGGGAGAGGAGCTAGCCAAATTATTGGAGGCCGGATTCATCAGAGATATAAAACATCCTGACTGGCTAGCAAACCTGGTGATGGTACCAAAGAAGGACAAATTCTGGCGCCTATGTGTCGATTTTAAAGACCTCAACAAGGCTTGCCCAAAGTATCCCTTCCCCCTCCCCCGCATCGATCAAATTATTGACACTACCGCAGGACACGATTCATTGTGTTTCCTCGATGCATACTCCGGCTACCACCAAATTAAGATGGCAGAGCCCGACCAAGCCGCAACGGCATTCATCACTCCAGACGGCCCATTCTGCTTCAACACAATGCCCTTTGGGCTCAAAAACGCCGGCGCAACATATCAGCGCATGATTCAGACATGTCTGGCAAACCAGATCGGCAAAATAGTGGAGGCATACGTAGATGATGTGGTCGTCAAAACCAAGCACGTAGAAACTTTAGTAGACCATTTGAGTCTCACATTCGATAATCTCTGAACATATGACATTAAGCTTAACCCAGAAAAATGTGTTTTCGGCGTACCAGCCAGAAAGCTCTTGGGCTTCATTGTATCCGGTAGAGGAATTGAAGCAAACCCAGCCAAGATCCGAGCTCTGCCACAATTGGATATCCCAAAGGACCTCAAACAAATACAAAAATTGACGGGATGTGTGGCGGCTTTAAGCCGCTTTATCTCCCGTTTAGGAGAAAAAGCATTACCGCTTTATCGCCTTCTCCGATGCACCGAACACTTCGAGTGGACGGATGCCGCCACGGCCGGACTCGAAGAAGTAAAAGCCATATTGGCAACAAATCCGGTCCTGTCCGCGCCCAACATGGGCGAACCAATGATATTATATATCGCGGCAACTCATCAAGTTGTAAGCGTGGTACTCGTTGTCGAACGAGAAACGGACGGACACAAGTTCCCCCTTCAAAAACCAGTTTACTACGTGTCCACTGTCCTGACTCCATGCAAGTCGCGGTACCAGCATTATCAGAAGATAGCATACGCGGTGTTCATGGCATCCCGGAAGCTGCGACACTACTTTCAAGAGTGTTCGATAATAGTAGCCTCCGAAGTACCTGTTAATGACATTATAAACAACCGCGACGCAACGGGCCAGATTGCCAAATGGGCCATTGAGCTCCTCCCGTTCGACATAACCTATAAGCCACGGCGAGCTATTAAGTCGCAAGTTTTGGCCGACTTCGTCGCTGAATGGACTGAAGCCGAACTCCCTAAAGTGTACGGCACATATTCCAACTGGATCATGCACTTCGACGGCTCCAAAATGTTGGCTGGTCTGGGGGCTGGCGTCGTTCTGACGTCCCATACCGGAGATACAGTTCAATACGTACTCCAAATAATGTATACAAACTCCAACAACGGAGCCAAATACGAGGCCCTTCTACCTGGCCTCCGGATGGCAGTCTCCATGGGCATTCAACGCCTAGAGGTGCACGGGGATTCGAACCTCGCGATATCCCAAATAAATGGAGACTTCGATGCCAAGGATCCGAAAATGGCAGCTTATCGCAACGCCGTCCTAAAAATGTCAGCTCGGTTTGAGGGGCTGGAATTTCACCATATAGCCCGGGATAACAACCAGGCAGCAGACGTATTGGCACGCATTGGCTCAAAGCGCGATGCCGTCCCTCCCAACATCTTCCTAGAGAGGCTATTCAAGCCATCCGTACTATGGGAGGGGGAATCCAGAAATAATAACCCGGACCCAACCGCACTGCCCGACACCGAACATTCTGACACAATTGGCGGTTCTGCCAACGAAGCAACATCCTCAGCCCATGTAATAATGGCAGTCATTGCCCCATGTACGGAACCATTCCTAGCCTACCTAACCAGGCAGGAACTTCCCGAGGACCAAAACGAGGCCCGCTGCATAGTGCGGCGATCGAAAGCCTATAAGGTCCACGAGGGAGAGCTTTACAAGAAAAGCACAACCGGAGTCCTTCAAAGGTGTATCTCCGAAGAGGAAGGGCAGAACCTTTTGGCTGAAATTCACGCCGGACTCGGCAGGCACCACGCTGCAGCCCGGGCCCTTGTAGGCAAGGCCTTCCGTACAGGATTTTATTGGCCGACGGCCCGGGCAGATGCTCAGGACTTAGTCCAACGATGTGTCGGTTGCCAGCTCTTTGCAAATCAAAGCCACATGCCACCCACCGCCCACAAAACTATACCCATAACCTGGCCCTTCGCGGTCTGGGGGCTTGACATGGTTGGACCCCTTAAAGGAGGAACCCACAAGCAAAAATACTTACTGGTCATGGTGGATAAATTCACCAAATGGATAGAGGCCAAACCTGTTAAGACGGCCGAATCCGGACCAGTGATAGACTTCATATCAGGGGTCGTACACCGTTACGGCGTCCCCCATAGCATCATCGCTGATAACGGCACGAACTTTACGACCGACGAGGTCAAACTCTAGTGCAAAAACATGGGAATCAAGCTTGACTATGCTTCAGTCTATCACCCTCAAACTAACGGTCAGGTCGAGCGAGCAAATGGTCTAATCATGAGCGGCATCAAACCCAGATTAGTGCGGTCCCTCAAGGAATCTAACACGCACTAGGTAGAGGAGCTAGACTCCGTACTCTGGGGGCTGCGGACCACTCCGAATCGCACCACCAGATTTACACCATTCTTTATGGTATACGGTGCAGAGGCAGTTCTGCCCTGCGACATAATTCATGACTCACCTCGCGTGCGCATGTACAAAGAAATAGAAGCCGAGCTCGATCGGCAGGACAGTTTGGACGCATTGGAGGAGGAGCGTGACGTGGCAAAAGCCCGTTCCGCATTCTATCAATAGCAAGCTCGAAGATATCAAAGCAGAGAAGTACGGGCCAAAACTTACAACATTGGCGAGTTAGTTCTACGCCTGCCGGACAAGAAAAAGGACAAACTCAAGCCCAAATGGGAAGGTCCCTTTATCATCGACCAAGTCCTGACCGATGGAGCGTACCATCTGCGAGATGCGTCGGATAACCGACTCGAGCCGAACCCATGGAACGCAGCTCGTCTCCGAAGATTCTACACCTAGCGTCGGATTCTGAGTTCGTCTCCTTCCTCCGTCTATATTTTACATATTAACTGTCTTCTGTTTCTCTCCTTCTCCCTCCTTTCCTATTACAGCCTTTGAAAGCTTGTTTGCACATTGTTCGCACACACTTGACGCGCTATCCGCGCTCATTATACCTGGGGGCTTCTTTAACAGAAGCTTATTTATACGGGCTTCATGCCCAACACATGTGTCACACTTCCGCATGTACCTTTTATTCACCATTATATGCATCGATATGACTTAAGTTTTGGCCAAGCTGGGTTGCCTGGCTCCTGTGCTTACCCCTATGTTCCCGATTGTTCGGCTAGGCGGTAAAGGGAGCACCTCTGTGATTGTTACTGCCGGGTCAGCCGGATGTGTACCTCAGACTGGGTGAAGCCGAAAGCTAGCATTCTTAAGGGAATATTCGGTCGGTGAACTAAAAGATGATTTCTTACCTATTTATTTATCTGCCCCCGGATGTTTTTTTGCTTTTTTCGCAGTCCGGACATGCACTTTAGGGCATGCCTCCCAGGGAAAGGAACTCCTAACGGAACTATTCTCCCTGGAAGATGTTTCTTACTAACCATGTAATATAACATAACTAGTTGGGCACTTGTCTGATAAAGCACTAATGACCCCTACGCCTGGTCTCCACGCATGCCCTGGTTCTTATATAACCGCGAGGGTATTCGAACACACTCCGGACTATTGGGTCCCGAGGTTGAAGCGAAAAGGTCCGCTATGACAAACGATCTACAATCCGGCTAGAAGGCATTTTACATGTCATCTTAAATTACATAGTCAACTTGACTGGGCATATTCCTCTTCAATGCCATCTAGCAGGCTGTCTAGTTTACAGTCCTGTTGGGAAAACTTTGCGGCCAATTCTACTTGGCCGTACACTAAGCTCACAGGGATCTCCTTCCCATCGGGCCCGCAGGTCCGACCTCGGCCATGTGGTTTGGGTCAGCCTTCGTGTACCACGTCTTCATCATGGCCCAGGCCTCCCTGGCGCCTTGACGGCAGGCTGATATCTTCCATAAGCGGAAGCGCTGCCGTGCTCCCTGAAGCCTCTCTGCAAGCTTTCCAAGGCCTTCGGGCAGGGAGACAGATGGCCACAAGGCCTGGGCGATGCCTTTCATCACCTGCCAAACTCGTTTGTGCAGTTGCAAGAGCTCGGGAAGAAGGTCACCCGTAGAACCGGGCATTTCCTCTGCAGGACGGCCTGTGAGCATACCTACAGACATAACTCTGTTAGTCAACTTCCTCGCCGAACTCTTTTTCAAAGTTTGTTCAAGCACTTACTAAAAATGCCGCGTCGAAGCCGCCGATTCTCCTTAACGGAGTCAGATAGCTGGGCATGAACATCCTTTAGTTCCTCACCCAGCTGGGTGTTGGCATCTTGGAGATTATTTTTCTCCTGCCTCACCCTCGTAAGCACATTCTTGCCGGCCTTTAACCGGCGCATGAGTTGTTGCTTGTCCGGATCTATCCCGGCGCCATCTGCAATATTATTATCAGACTTATACACATGCCGCACTTCACAAATTACTTATCTTTTGAAGCATATATTACCAGAGGGGGTCTCTTTGGCTTCCCCCGCTGCGGCTAGTGCGGCCTCAAGTTGGGCCTTGCACTCCTCCAGCTCCTGGGACAGTTGGGCATTCTTTTCTGTAAGTTCCTGCACAATAAATGATCCTTAAATCAGTTATTCTAACTATTTCAAGTCTCGGGGGCTACTGGCATATATAACTGTCAAATTTTCTCACCCGTATGTCTTTTACATACTGCTCCGTGGCTCTGGCTAGACCATTTTGAGCGGCACGGAGGTGCACATCTCCCGAATTAAAGGCATCCGATGCCTCTGGGGAGAAACACGCGTCACGAAGAACTATCCGGCGGCGTCTGTGATTCATGGCACTCTCCACCTTGGAATTGGTGGCAGATAACCTGTCGGCATCCTCTGTCGGAGGAACATCCGATGCACGCCCCGTGTTCGCCTCCGCTTCTGGACCGGGCTTTGGAGCCTGGCGAGCGGAGGATTGATTGGCAACCTCTCCAGATACAGTCCGGCGAGCGCTCTTCTTCCTGAAAAGGCACGAGCGTTAGCATGCCTCCCGGGAATAAAGCCGGGGAGTAAGGTGACGCGCCATACCGTTGCGTCGGAGTTTCGATCCGAACCGCACTTCTTTTTAGCCTGCTGCGTCGTGCTGCCCCTTGTTGGCTAGCCGCCGCGGGCTCGTCCTTCCGCCTCAAGGGCTCCCCCTGCGAAACACCATTGGTATACGGTGATCAAGAACATGCACGGATGGGTCATTTCCAAAGTATTGGGACTTCGGTCTCAGTTACCTACGAGGCGGGGAGTATTCCAGGGTAATCGGCCGTAATGGCGACCAAGGCATTATCGATGCTCAGTTGGTGGGATACCCTGTCGATCAGCTCCACCGATATGTCCGGATCCTCTTGGGAGGCCGGATCGAGGAACCGTTCCGGATCCTCGGGTTGTGGAGGCGGGCTGTTTATATCCTTTGCGGCCCGGCGCAGTTCCTGCGCCGAAATCACAAAATGAGATACTTGAATATGGGAATATGGATCGGATGAGCAAAAAGAAATATCCGCTTACCTAGCTTCGAGGATTGTACATAGAAAATCCGCCCCGCGGATTGACGTGGAGGAACTCCTTCTCTTCTCCCTTGTACAATGTGGACAAGATCTTTATCAGATCGGCGACCGATCGCGGCCCCTTACGGCCGCAGCGGGTGGCATCATCCTCCCCGTTGAAATCCCACATGGGGTGGCCTCTATACTGGAGCGGCTGCACCCCCCGCATAATGCATGTGGACATGACCCCGATCATGGTCAGTCTGGAATGAGCTAACAGCCTAATCCGGCTCATCAGGTAAAGGACGTCCCTGTAATTTTCCTTCTGAGGACTCCGCGGACGCCAGCTTAGGCGTTTCTTCAAAGGAGCATTGTTAAACTCAGGGAGGCCGACCCGAATAGGGCCCGGCAGGGGGACATCTTCTATATAAAACCATGCCGAAGGCCAGTCTTCGAACGCCTTCTTCGGGGTTCTGGATAGATATCCGGTCCCGGCGATGCGCCATAGTTCGGCGCCGCCCACTTGATATATTGACCCCTCTTGAGAACGG
This sequence comes from Triticum timopheevii, assembly GCA_963921465.1. NCBI lineage: Eukaryota > Viridiplantae > Streptophyta > Magnoliopsida > Poales > Poaceae > Triticum > Triticum timopheevii. Next base: position 504,463,134 of record OY997274.1, read on the forward strand.
GGCACAAGGCAGAATAGCTTCTTCCACAACGCAAAATGAGGCTCGATGCCCAAAAACAGCTCGCAAAGGGCCACGAAGCCCACAATATGCAAAATGGAGGCAGGCGTAAGGTTGTGCAACTGGAGGCCATAGAACTCCAGGAGCCCCCGGAGAAACGGATGAATTGGAAATCCAAGCCCTCTTATCAAATAAGAGACAAGGCATACCCGCTCTCCTTTGGAGGGGCTGGGGACGCTCTCCGCTTGCTTTCCGCCCTTATAGGTGGCGAGTCCGGCCCGAACTGGGACCATGAAGGCTGGGGGAAGAAATCCCTTGGTTTGGAGCGCCACTAGCTCACTATGCGGGACGGAGCATCTCTCCCAATCTCTAGGCTGAGGGCTGGGAGGGCGAGAGGAGGAGCCGCGTCGACTGTCCATGATGGAATCGATTTCTGTCAGATGCACTCTGATGAATGCTCACGAAGGGAGGATGGTGTGATTCGGATCTAGATCCTCGTCCCTTTTATAGGCAGCTTATTTGCGCAGCTAGGGGGATAAATGTAAAAATACACTGGCTTTTCACATTCGTTCAACACGTGGAAGATGGCCATTATTGGGCGTGGAAGCCGAGGAGTGCAACATTTACAAGAAGCCGGACGCTATTCAACAGGTGCATAGCATTTGGAGAAGAACCCGCCTTGTAATGCCGAAGACAATCTACGCGCCGGACTCATCGCCATTGAAGCCTGGTTCGGGGGCTACTAAGGGAGTCCCGGACTAGGGGGTGTCTGGATAGCCGAACTATCATCTTCGGCCGGACTCCTGGACTATGAAGATACAAGATTGAAGACTTCGTCCTGTGTCCGGATGGGACTTTCCTTGGCGTGGAAGGCAAGCTTGGCGATACAGATATGTAGATCTCCTACCATTGTAACCGACTCTGTGTAACCCTAACCCTCTTCGGTGCCTATATAAACTGGAGGGTTTTAGTCCGTAGGACGAACAACAATCATACCATAGGCTAGCTTCTAGGGTTTAGCCTCTCTGATCTCGTAGTAGATCTACTCTTGTACTACCCATATCATCAATATCAATCAAGCAGGAGTAGGGTTTTACCTCCATCGAGAGGTCCCAAACCTGGGTAAAAACATCGTGTCCCTTGTCTCCTCTTTACCATCCGCCTAGACGCACAGTTCGGGACCCCCTACCCGAGATCCGCTGGTTTTGACACCGACAGCGTATAATCCATGGACTCAACATTAGTCAAAAAGAACTCATATACTTATTGCAAAAATCGACAAGTCGTCAAAAACCAAGCACTATGCGTGTGCTCCTAGGGGTATAGATTGGTAGGAAAAGACCATCGCTCATCCCCCACCGCCACTCATAAGGATGCACAATCTAAGAACACCTCATGTTTCAAATTTGTTACACAATTTTTACCATAAGTGCATGCTACGGGACTTGCCAACTTCAACACAAGCATTCTTTAAATTCATAATCACCCAACTAGCATGACTCTAATATCACTACCTCCATATCTCAAAACAATTATCAAGTATCAAATTGATCATAGCATCCAATTCACTTCCTATGATAGTTTTTATTATACCCAACTTGGATGCCCATCATTCTAGGACCAATTTTATAACCATAGCAAATACCATGCTGTTCTAAAAGAATCTCAAAATAATATAAGTGAAGCATGAGAGATTAACAATTTCTACAAAATTAAGCCACCGCCGTGCTCTAAAAGATATAACTAAGGCACTAGAGCAAAAACTATCTAGCTCAAAAGATATAAGTGAAGCACATAGAGTATTCTAGTAAATTCCAATCAAGTGGGTTCCTCCCAAAAGGTGTGTACAGCAAGGATGATTGTGGTAAACTAAAAATCAAAGACTAATATCATACAAGACGCTCCAAGCAAAACACATATCATGTGGGGAATAAAAATATAGCTCCAAGTAGAGTTACCGGTAGACGAAGACGAAAGAGGGGATGCCATGGTCATCCCCAAGCTTAGGCTCTTGCCACTCCTTATTCCATAATCCATCAAATCTTTACCCAAAACTTGAAAACTTCACAACACAAAACTCAACAGGAAATCTCATAAGCTCCGTTAGTGCAAGAAAGAAAAACCACCACATAAGTACTGTAATGAAATCATTATTTATTTATATTGGTGTTAAACCTACTGTATTCCCACTTCTCTATGGTTCATACCACTTAATACTATCCATAGATGCATCAAAATAAGCAAACAACACACGAAAAACAGAATCTATCAAAAACAGAACAGTCTGTAGCAATGTGTACTCTCAAATACTTCTGGAACTCTAAAAATCCTACCAAAATAGGAAGTCCTGGGAAATTTATCTACTGATCTACAGAAAAAAGAATAAACGCAAAATCACGTTTCTGTGAATTACTAAAATTATTTTCGTGCGTGCAAAGTTTCTATTTTTCAGGAGAATCAAATTAACTATCACCATAGGTTATGCTATAGGTTCTACTTGGCACAAACACTAAGTAAAACATAAAAACACATCTAAACAGAAGGTAGACGAAAAAATTATTTTTAAACAGAAGCAAAAACTAAAAACTAAAATAAAATTGGGTTGCCTCCCAACTAGAGCTATCGTTTAACGCCCCTAGCTAGGAATAAAAGCGAGGATAGATCTAAGTAGTGCCATCTTTGGCACTCAATTCATAAGTAGCTCGCATGATAGATTCATAAGGTAATTTAACTTTATTTCTTGGAAAGTTCTCCATGCCTTTCCTTAATGGAAATTGGAACCTAATATTCCCTTCCTTCATATCAATAATCGCACCAATTGTTCTAAGGAAATGTCTACCAAGAATAATAGGACAAGAAAGATTGCAATCTATGTCAAGAACGATAAATCTACGGGCACATAGTTCCTATTTGCAACAATAAGAACATCATTGATCCTCCCCATAGGCTTTTTAATGGTGGAATCATCAAGGTGCAAATTTAAAGAGCAATCATCAAGATCATGGAAACCTAGAATATCACATAAAGTTTTCAGAATTGTGGAAACACTAGCACCCAAATCACATAAAGCATAACACTCATGATCTTTAATTCTAATCTTTATAGTAGGTTCCCACTCATCATAAAGTTTTCTAGGTATAGAAACTTCCAAATTAAGTTCTTCATCATAAGATTGCATCAAGGCATCAACAATATGTTTGGTAAAGGCTTTATTTTGACTGTAAGCATGAGGAGAATTCAAAACGGATTGCAACAAGGAAATACAATCTTCTAAAGAACAATTATCATAATTAAATTCCTTGAAATCCAATATAGTGGGTTCAATGCTATTTGAAGTCTTGACCTCTCCAATCCCACTTTTACCAAATTTAGCATCAAGATCTAAGAACTCTGAATCATTGGGACGCCTTTTAACTAAAGGTGACTCATCTCCAGTCCCATCATTATTAAGATTCATATTGCAAAACAAAGATTTAATAGGGGACACATCAATAACTTTTAGATCTTCATCATTATTTTCATGGAAACTAGAAGAACACGCCTTTACAAAGTAATCTTTCTTAGCACGCAATCTAGCGGTTCTTTGTTTGCACTCATCAATGGAAATTCTCATAGATTTGAGAGACTCATTGATATCATGCTTAGGAGGAGTAGATCTAAGTTTCAAAGAATCAACATCAAGCGAAAGTCTAACAACGTTCCTAGCCAAATCATCAACTTTAAGCAATTTTTCTTCAAGCAAGGCATTAAAATTCTTTTGAGAGACCATAAATTCTTTAACACTATTCTCAAAATCAGAGGGCATCTTATTATAATTACCATAAGAATTATTGTAGGAATTTCCATAATTATTAGAGGAATTACTAGGGAACGGTCTAGGATTAAAGTTTCCTCTATAAGCATTGCTACCAAAATTATTCCTACCAACAAAATTCACATCCATAGATTCATTATTATTCTCAATCAAAGTAGACAAAGGCATATCATTGGGATCAATAGGAGCACTCTCAGTAGCAAATAATTTCATAAGTTCATCCATCTTTCCACTCAAAACATTAATTTCTTCTATAGCATGCACTTTTTTACTAGTAGATCTTTCGGTGTGCCATTGAGAATAATTAGCCATAATATTATCAAGGAGTTTAGTAGCTTCTCCTAAGGTGGCCTCCCGCGGCCGAATCTAAAAGATTTCTAGAAGCAAAATTCAATCCGGCATAAAAAATTTGTATGATCATCCATAAATACAAACCATGAGTAGGGCAATTGCGAATCATCAATTTCATTCTTTCCCAAGATTGGGCAACATGCTCATGATCAAGTTGTTTAAAATTCATAATATCGTTCCTAAGAGAGATGATCTTAGCGGGAGGAAAATACTTAGAGATAAAAGCATCTTCGCACTTATTCCATGAATCAATACTATTCTTAGGCAAAGACGAAAACCAAACTTTAGACGATCTCTAGGTGAAAACGGAAATAACTTCAATTTAACAATATCATTATCCGTGTCTTTCTTCTTTTGCATCTCACACAAATCAACAAAGTTGTTTAGATGGGTAGCGGCATCTTCACTAGGAAGGCCAAAGAATTGATCTTTCATAACAAGATTCAGCAAAGCAGCATTGATTTCACAAGACTCAACATCATTAAGAGGAGCAACCGGAGTACTAAGGAAATCATTATTATTGGTATTGGAAAAGTCACAAAATTTGGTATTGTCTTGCGCCATCACGACAAGCAATCCAACACACAAGCAAACAAAAAGGCAAGCGTAAGAGAGAGGAGATTGGGAAAGAAAGGGCGAATAAAATGGCAAGGATGAAGTGGGGGGGAGAAAAACGAGAGGCAAATGGCAAATAATGTAAGTGCGAGGGAGACGAGTTTGTGATGGGTACTTGGTATGTCTTGACTTGAGCGAAGACCTCCCCGGCAACGGCGCCAGAAATCCTTCTTGCTACGTCTTGAGCTTGCGTTGGTTTTCCTTGAAGAGGAAAGGGTGATGCAGCAATAGTAGCGTAAGTATTTCCCTCATTTTTTGAGAACCAAGGTATCAATCCAGTAGGAGGCTCCTCAGAAGTCTCACGCACCTACACAAACAAACAAGAACTCGCAACCAACGCAATAAAGGGGTTGTTATTCCCTTCACGACCACTTGCGAAAGTGAGATCTGATAGAGATAATATGATAAGATAAATATATTTTTGGTATTTTATAATATAGATAGGAAAAGTAAAGATGCAAATAAAAGTAGATTGAAAGCTTATATGATAAGAGATAGACCCGGGGCCCATAGGTTTCACTAGTGGCTTCTCTCAAGATAGCATAAGTATTACGGTGGGTGAACAAATTACTGTCAAGCAATTAATAGAAAAGCGAATAATTATGAGATTATGTAGGCATGATCATGTATATAGGCATCACGTCCGTGACAAGTAGACCGACTCCTTCCTGCATCTACTACTATTACTCCACACATCGACCTCTATCCAGCATGCATCTAGAGTATTAAGTTCATAAAGAACAGAGTAACGCATTAAGAAAGATGACATGATGTAGAGGGATAAACTCATGCAATATGATATAAATCCCATCTTTTTATCCTCGATGGCAACAATACAATACGTGCCTTGCCGCCCCTGCTGTCACTGGGAAAGGACACCGCAAGATTGAACCCAAAGCTAAGCACTTCTCCCATTGCAAGAAAGATCAATCTAGTAGGCCAAACCAAACTGATAATTCGAAGAGACTTGCAAAGATAACTTAATCACACATAAAAGAATTCAGAGGAGGTTCAAATATTTCTCATAAATAAACTTGATCATAAACCCACAATTCATCGGATCTCGACAAACACACCGCAAAAAGAGTTACATCTAATAGATCTCCAAGAAGATAGAGGAGAACTTTGTATTGAGATTCAAAGAGAGAGAAGAAGCCATCTAGATAATAACTATGGACCCGAAGGTTTGTGGTAAACTACTCACGACTCATCGGAGAGGCCTTGGAGATGATGTAGAGGCCCTCCATGGTCGATTCCCCCTCCGGCGGAGCGCCGGCGAAGGCTCCAAGATGGGATCTTGCGGATACAGAAGGTTACCGCGGTGGAATTAGGTTTTCGTGGTCGCTTCTGATGTTTTTGGGGTACATGGGTATATGTAGGAGGAAGAAGTAGGTCGGTGGACGCTCGAGGGGCCCATGAGGGTGGGGGGCGGGTCGGGCACCCTCGTGGCCGCCTCCTTTGTTTCTTGACTTCCACTCCAAGTCCTCTGGATTACGTTTGTTCCAAAAAGATCGCTCCCGAAGGTTTCATTCCGTTTGGACTCCGTTTGATATTCCTTTTCTTCGAAACACTGAAATAGGCAAAAAAAACAGCAATTCGGGCTGGGCCTCAAGTTAGTAGGTTAGTCCCAAAAATGATATAAAAGTGTAAAGTAAAGCCCATAAACATCCAAAACGGGTAATATAATAGCATGGAACAATCAAAAATTATAGATACATTGGAGACGTATCAAGCGCATGAAGAAACTCCATGCTGATGGGTTTTTGGAATCACTTGATTATGAATCACTTGATGCTTGTGAACCATGCCTCATGGGCAGGATGACTAAAACTCCATTCTCCGAAACAATGGAGCGGGCAACAGATTTGTTGGAAATCATATATACTTATGTATGTGGTCCAATGAATGTTGAGGCTCGCGACGGGTATCATTATTTTCTCACCTTCACAGATGATTTGAGATGATATGGGTATATCTACTTGATGAAACATAAGTCTGAAACACTTGAAAAAGGTTCAAAGAATTTCAGAGTGAAGTGGAAAAACATCATAACAAGAAAATAAAGTTTTCAGCGATTTGATCACGGAGACGAATATTTGAGTTACGAGTTTGGTCTTCAATTAAAACAATGTGGAATAGTTTCACAAACTCATGCCACCTGGAACACCACAGCTTAATGGTGTGTCCGAACGTCATAACCATACTTTATTGGATATAGTGCAATCTATGATGTCTCTTACTGATTTACCACTATCGTTTTGGGGTTATGCATTAGAGACAGCTGCATTCACGTTAAATAGGGCACCATCTAAATCCGTTGAGACGACACCATATGAACTGTGGTTTGGCAAGAAACCAAAGTTGTCATTTCTTAAAGTTTGTGGCTGTGATGCTTATGTGAAAAAAATTCAACCTGATAAGCTCTAACCCAAATCGGAGAAGTGCGTCTTCATAGAATACCCAAAGGAAACTGTTGGGTGCACCTTCTATCACAGATCCGAAGGCAAGATATTCGTTGCTAAGATGGATCCCTTCTAGAGAAGGAGTTTCTCTTGAAAGAAGTGAGTGGGAGGAAAGTAGAACTTGATGAGGTAATTGTACCTTCTCCCGAATTGGAAAGTAGTTCATCACAGAAATCAGTTCTAGTGATTCCTACACCAATTAGTGAGGAAGCTAATGATGATGATCATGAAACTTCAGATCAAGTTACTACAGAACCTCGTAGGTCTTCCAGAGCACATACCGCACCAGAGTGGTACGATAATCCTGTTCTGGAAGTCATGTTACTAGACCATGATGAACCTACAAACTATGAGGAAGCGATGATGAGCCCAGATTCCGCGAAATGGCTTGAGGCCATGAAATCTGAGATGGGATCCATGTATGAGAACAAAGTGTGGACTTTGGTTGACTTGCCCAATGATCGGCAAGACATACAAAATAAATGGATCTTCAAGAGGAAGACGGACACTGATAGTAGTGTTACTATCTACAAAGCTCGAATTGTCGAAAAAGGTTTTCGACAAGTTCAAGGTGTTGAATACAATGAGATTTTCTCACTCGTATCGATGCTTAAAAGTCTGTCTGAATCATGTTAGCAATTGCCGCATTTTATGAAATTTGGCAAATGGATGTCAAAACTACATTCCTTAATGGATTTCTTAAAGAAGAGTTGTATATGATGCAACCAGAAGGTTTTGTCGATCCTAAAGGTGCTAACAATATGTGCAAGCTCCAGCGATCCATCTATGGACTGGTGCAAGCATCTCGGAGTTGGAATATACGCTTTGATGAGTTGATCAAAGCATATAGTTTTATACAGACTTGCGGTGAAGCTTGTATTTACAAGAAAGTGAGTGGGAGCACTACAACATTTCTGATAAATTTATGTGAATGACATATTGTTGATCAGAACTAATGTAGAATTTTTTGGAAAGCATAAAGGAGTTTTTGAAAGGAGTTTTTCAAAGAAAGACCTCAGTAAAGCTACTTACATATTGAGCATCAAGATCTATTGAGATAGATCAAGACGCTTGATAAGATTTTCAATTAGTATATACCTTGACAAGATTTTGAAGTAGTTCAAAATGGAACAGTCAAAGAAAGAGTTCTTGCCTGTGTTGCAAAGGTGTAAAATTAAGTAAGACTCAAATCCCGACCACGGCAGAAAATAGAAAGAGAATGAAAGTCATTCCCTATGCCTCAGTCATAGGTTCTATAAAAGTATGCCATGCTATGGACCAGACCTATTGTATACCCTGCCCTGGTTTGGCAAGGGAGTACAATAGTGATCTAGGAGTAGATCACTGGACATTGGTCAAAATTATCCTTAGTGGAATAAGGATATGTTTCTCGATTATGGATGTGACAAGAGGTTCCTCGTAAAGGGTTACGTCGATGCAAGTTTTTGTGATAGCCTGGCTTATTAGGGATGATAGACTACTCATATCAATAAGGAATTCCTTCTTTTCCGAGAGCCCATTCGGACAGAACTCCAAAGTTAACCGTGCTTAGCTTGGAGTAGTTTCAGGATGGGTGACCAACCGGGAAGTTGCTCTCGGGTGCGTACGAGTGAGGACAAAGTGCAGAGAAAAGACTAGTATTGATCTGTGAGGCCAGTCTAGATCCCGCCAAGAGTAACGACCACCGGCGGGTGTGTCCGGGGCGTTACAAGTTGGTATCAGAGCCGACCCTCGCGGTTACACGGATGGTTGCGGATAGGTGCGCGGTCATGTTGTGCATGACGTTTGTGACCCGTCGTGGCACACGGCATGGCACATGTGCCGGACTGGAAGCACAGACGTATGTGCCAAGAGGGAACGTTCCTGTGGCCCGACAAGGACGTCGGTTCCTCTGAGTGGGGGTGTATGTGATAGCCTGGCTTATTAGGGATGATAGACTACTCATATCAATAAGGAATTCCTTCTTTTCCGGGAGCCCATTGGGAAAGAACTCCAAAGTTAAGCGTGCTCGGCTTGGAGTAGTTTTAGGATGGGTGACCGGCCGGGAAGTTGCTCCCGGGTGCGCACGAGTGAGGACAAAGTGCGCAGAAAAGACTAGTATTGATCTGTGAGGCCAGTCTAGATCCCGCCAGGAGTAACGACCACCAGTGGGTGTGTCCGGGGCGTTACATTTTGACACTGATCCAGATGACTCTAAGTATCAATCTGGATACATATTGAAAGTGGGAGCAATTAGCTAAAGTAGCTCCGTGCAGAGCATTGAAGACATAGAATATTTGCAAGTTGGTATCAGAGCCGACCCTCGCGGTTACACGGATGGTTGCGGACAGGTGCGCGGTCATGTTGTGCATGATGTTTTTGACCCGTCGTGGCACACGGCATGGCACATGTGCCGGACTGGAAGCACAAACGTATGTGCCAAGAGGGAACGTTCCTGTGGCCCGACAAGGACGTCGGTTCCTCTTAGTGGGGGTGTATGTGATAGCCTGGCTTATTAGGGATGATAGACTACTCATATCAATAAGGAATTCCTTCTTTTCCGGGAGCCCATTGGGAAAGAACTCCAAAGTTAAGCATGCTCAGCTTGGAGTAGTTTTAGGATGGGTGACCGACCGGGAAGTTGCTCCCGGGTGCGCACGAGTGAGTACAAAGTGCGCAAAAAAGACTAGTATTGATCTGTGAGGCCAGTCTAGATCCCACCAGGAGTAACGACCACCGGCGGGTGTGTCCGGGGCGTTACAATTTGACACTGATCCAGATGACTCTAAGTATCAATATGGATACATATTGAAAGTGGGAGCAATTAGCTAAAGTAGCTCCGTGCAGAGCATTGAAGACATAGAATATTTGCAAAATACATACGGCTCTGAATGTGACAGACCCGTTGACTAAACATCTCTCACAAGCAAAAACATGATCACACCTTAGTACTCTTTGGGTGTTAATCACATAGTGATGTGAAATAGAATAGATTATTGACTCTAGTAAACCCTTTGGGTCTTGGTCACATGACGATGTGAACTATGGGTGTTAATCACATACAGATGTGAACTATTGGTGTTAAATCACATGATGATGTGAACTAGATTATTGACTCTAGTGCAAGTGGGAGACTGAAGGAAATATGCCCTAGAGGCAATAATAAAGTTATTATTTATTTCCTTATTTCATGATAAATGTTTATTATTCATGCTAGAATTGTATTAACCGAAAACTTGATACATGTGTGAATACATAGACAAACAGAGTGTCACTAGTATGCCTCTACTTGACTATCTCGTTGAATCAAAGATGGTTAAGTTTCCTAGCCATAGACATGAGTTGTCATTTGAGATCACATCATTAGGAGAATGATGTGATTGACTTGACCCATTGCGTTAGCTTAGCACTTGATCGTTTAGTATGTTGCTATTGCTTTCTTCATGACTTATACATGTTCCTATGACTATGAGATTATGCAACTCCCGCTTACCGGAGGAACACTTTGTGTGCTACCAAACGTCACAACGTACTGGGTGATTATAAAGGTGCTCTACAGGTGTCTCCGAAGGTACTTGTTGAGTTGGCGTATTTCGAGATTAGGATTTGTCACTTGATTGTCGGAGAGGTATCTCTAGGCCCTCTCAGTAATGCACATCACTATAAGCCTTGCAAGCAATGTGAATAATGAGTTAGTTGCGGGATGATGCATTACATAACGAGTAAATAGACTTGCCGGTAACGAGATTGAACTATGTATTGAGATACCGACGATCGAATCTCGGGGAAGTAACATACCGATGACAAAGGGAACAACGTATGTTGTTATGCGGTGTGACCGATAAAGATCTTCGTAGAATATGTGGGAGCCAATATGAGCATCTAGGTTCCGCTATTGGTTATTGACCAGAGATGTATCTCGGTCATGTCTACATAGTTCTCGAACCTGTAGGGTCCGCACGCTTAACGTTCAGTGACAATTTATTGTATGAGTTATGTGTTTTGATAATACTGAAGGTAGTTCAGAGTCCCGGATGAGATCGGGGACATGACTAGGAGTCTTGAAATGGTCGAGATGTAAAGATCGATATATTGGACGACTATATTCGGACATCGGAAATGTTCTGAGTGATTCGGGTATTTATCGAAGTACCAGAGAGTTACGGGAATTCGCCGGGGAGTATATGGGCCTTATTGGGCTTTAGAGGAAAGAGAGAGGAGAGGCTGCACGCCCCCCAAAGCCTAGTCCGAATTGAACTAGGGGGAGGGGCTGCGCCCCCTCCTTCCTTCTCTTCTCTTTTCCCTTTCCTTGACTCCTACTCCTACTACTTGGAAGGGGGGGATCCTACTCCCGGTAGGAGTAGGACTCCTCTAGGGCGCGCCATAGGAGGGACGGCCCTCCCCCCTCCTACACTCCTTTATATATGGGGGTAGGGGGCACCTCTAAACACACAAGTTGATCTCTCCCAGCCGTGTGCGGTGCCCCCTCCACCATATTCCACCTCGGTAATACCGTAGCGGTGCTTAGGCAAAGCCCTGCGTCAGTAGCATCATCAACACCGTCATCACGCCGTCGTGCTGATGGAACTCTCCCGCAAAGCTCTGCTGGATCGGAGTTCGTGGGATGTCATCGAGCTGAACGTGTGCTGAACTCAGAGGTTTTGTACGTTTGGTACTTGGATCGGTCGGATCGTGAAGACGTACGACTACATCAACCGCGTTGTGCTAACACTTCCGCTTTCGGCCTACGAGGGTACATGGACACATTCTCCCCTCTCGTTGCTATGCATCACCATGATCTTGCGTGTGCGTAGGAATTTTTTTTGAAATTACTACGTTCCCCAACACTTGTTTCCTAGCATTGCAACACCGTTTGTGCTCACTTTTATCATTAGTTACCTTGCTGTTTTTATAATTTCAGATTACAAAAACCTATATCTACCATCCATATTGCACTTGTATCACCATCTCTTTGCCGAACTAGTGCACCTATACAATTTACCATTGTATTGGGTGTGTTGGGGACACAAGAGACTCTTTGTTATTTGGTTGCAGGGTTGTTTGAGAGAGACCATCTTCATCCTATGCCTCCCACGGATTTATAAACCTTAGGTCATCCACTTGAGGGAAATTTGCTACTGTCCTACAAACCTTTGCACTTGGAGGCCTAACAACGTCTACAAGGAGAAGGTTGCGTAGTAGACATCAAGCTCTTTTCTGGCGCCGTTGCCGGGGAGGTGAGTGCTTGAAGGTATATCTTTAGATCTTGCAATAGAATCTTTTAGTTTCTTGTTTTATCACTAGTTTAGTTTATAAAAGAAAATTACAAAAAATGGAATTGACGATGCCTCATATGCTTCATCTTTTTAATATCTTTCATGAAAATAAGTATTCTGATAATTGTGCCAAAGTGTTAGAAGAAGAATGCATTAAATTGTTTGGCACTAAATCTTTAAATGATGAGCATGATTGCAATGTTGTTAGTATGAACTCTTTGAATATTCATAGTACTAATGATGATTGCACTAGTCATGATGAAAATGTCTCTTATAAGCATGTCAACTTTTGTGGAGTGCATAGAGTCTGCAAGTACACACCAAATAGGGAAGATGGATTTTGCAATAGGCATAAGTATTTAGAAACTAAATGGTTGCAAGAGAGGCTAGATGTTTGTGCTAAAAATTTAAAATTTATTTGCCATCCTTGTGAACTTTGCAATGAACGTGATCATTTAAATATCCAATGCAAATTGTTTCATGATCGAATCGTGTCCAAAAATTGTGATGACTTGATTTCCCTTCCACATCATAATGAACTTAGTTTGCTTTTGGGTTATGAAGTAATGAAACGTATAACTAAGGATATGCCAGAATTTGTCCTTGATAAAGTTCTTGATTTTGATCTAGAGGAAATTTATATGTATTGTGTGGTGAATTGCATTGAAAATCCTTACATTGCCAATTACGTAAAATCAAGAAAACAAATAGAAGATGAAGAGAATACTAATAAAAGGGAAGAGATTTCCAAAAATCCTCCTATTCTTTCTTATGATGAATCAGGTAACGAGGAGGAGCCTTCTATCCAACCAATCTCATTAATAAGGAGCTCCAAAAAGAGGGATAACCCCACACATGATGCAAAGAAGAAAAAGAAAAGACGTAGAAGCAAAGGTAAAAAGGTACCCCTCCCAAATGATGTTGCTCCTATTACTCATTGTGATGATGATAATTGCTATATTATTGGTGCTATCCATACTATTAATGATGAGAGTGATTATGCTTATGATATGAAAAGGCCCAAGCTTGGGGATGCTATGTTTGATGAGAATGCCATGTTTGAGAATTTATTTGCTGCAATTAATGTTTGTCCCAAGCTTGGGGATGCTATGTTTAATGAAGATGATATTTTAGCCTCCCAAGTATTGATGAGCAAATTTATTATGATGATAGCATGCCTCCCATTTATGATGATTATTATGACGACACTTATGCTATAAAAAGTAGTGATGATTATATTTATAAAAATTGTCATGATTATGATTAATCTTTTTTTGAACATTATTCTTTTAATGTGGAAACAATTTATAGTATTCGAGTCTCTTATGATACTCCCACTATTCCGAATAAGAAGAATTTTGCTTATGTGGAGAGTAATAAATTTTCTATGCTTGTAGATCATGAAAAGAATGCTTTATGTGATGGTTATATTGTTGAATTCATTCATGATGCTACTGAAAATTATTATGAGGGAGGAATATATGATTGTAGGAATTGCAATAATATCAAGTTTCCTCTCTATGTGCTTAAAGTCTTAAAGTTATGCTTGTTTAGCCTTCCTATGCTAGTTGATTATTGTTCCCATAAATTGTTTGCTCACAAAATCCCTATGCATAGGAAGTGGGTTAGACTTAAATGTGTTAGTAATATGCTTCATGATTCTCTCTTTATGTTTCAATTCTTATCTTTTATGCGAGCATCATTGAAATCATCATGCCTAGCTAAAAGGCATTAAAGAAAAGCGATTGTTGGGAGACAACCCAATATTTACCTTTACTATTTTTGTGTGTTCACATGATTATGCTACTGTAGTAATAATGTTTTATAGCTTTTGTTTCAATAAAGTGCCAAGTAAGACCTTTAGGATAGCTTACGTTGATAGTTGTGTTGATCCTGCTGAAAATCAGAAACTTTTGCATCAAGTAAATTAGTTTTTATAATTCAAAGAAACGTGATTTTGATCCGATTCTTTTTGCTCTAGATTGGTACACAAATTTCTCAGGTTTTCCTAATTTGGTAGAAGTTTTTGAGTTAAAGAAGTATTCGAATGATACAGATTACTACAGACTGTTTTGTTTTTGATAGATTCTATTTTCTATGTGTTGTTTGCTTATTTTGATGAATCTATGAGTAGTATCGGAGGGTATGAACCATATAAAAGTTAGAATACAGTAGGTATTACACCAATATGAATTTAGAATGAGTTCACAAAGTGGTGATTTATTTTCTTATACTAACGGAGCTTACGAGTTTTTTGTTGAGTTTTGTGTTGTGAAGTTTTCAAGTTCTAGGTAAAGATTCGATGGACTATGGAATAAGGAGTGGCAAGAGCCTAAGATTGGGGATGCCCAAGGCACCCCAAGGTAATATTCAAGGACAACCAATAGCCTAAGCTTGGGGATGCCCCGGATGGCATCCCCTCTTTTGTCTTCGTTCATCGGTAACTTTACTTGGAGCTATATTTTTATTCACCACATGATATGTGGTTTGCTTGGAGCGTAATTTTCTTTTGTTAGTATTTGCTTGCTGTTATTTAGAATAAGGTTTTGCATCTATATTTTCAATAAAAATGTCAAGGATAGCCTTTACCATGCTTATTTTGCAAGTATATATGTTGCTGTTTCAAAACAGAAAGTTTACCACTGTTGCAAAAATTCCCTAGAAAAGTAAGAAAATGATAAAATGTTGAAAACTTTTGCATATTTAGCTCTGATAAATCTTCTACAGTGTGGTAGACTTTCATAATTTTTGGAATTAGGGAAGTATGATGAATCTTGCATTCTTTACAGACTGTACTATTTTGGCAGATTGTTGTTATGTTTGCATTGTTTGCATATGTTTGCTTGTTTAATGATTCTATTTGAGGATAGGAGTATTAAATATGCAGAGACATCTAGTATGCAATGTTGAATAATAATTTTTGTGATTTGTTACAGTATAAAATGATAAGTTTTTTGCATTGGTTTATACTAACTTATCTCACGAGTTCTTGTTGAGTTTGGTGTGGATGAAGCTTTCGAGATTTAGGAAACCGAGATATAAAAGGAATTAAGGAGACACAAAAGCTCAAGCTTGGGGATGCCCAAGGCACCCCAAGATAATATTCCAAGAAGTCTCAAGCATCCAAGCTTGGGGATGCCCCGGTAGGCATCCGACCTTTCTTCTTCAACAATTATCGGTTAGTATCGATTGGACATAAGTTTTTGCTTCTTCACATGAAGTGTGCTATCCTTGAAATGTCATTTTGTTTTGTTTTGATTGCTTGAATAAAATACCAAGACCTGAAATTCTTAAATGTTAGAGAGTCTTCACATAATTGCACAATTATTTGACTACTCATTGATCTTCACTTATATCTTTTGGAGTAGTTTGTCTTTTGCTCTAGTGCTTCACTTATACCTTTTTAGAGCATGGTGGTGGTTTTATTTTGTAGAAATTATTGATCTCTCATGCTTCACTTATATTATTTTGAGTCTTTTAAACAACATGGTAATTTGCTTTGGTTATAAATTTAGTCCTAATATGATAGGCATTCAAGAGGGATATAATAAAAACTTTCATATGGTGTGCATTAAACACTATGATAAATTTGCTACTTGATAACTGTTTTGAGATATAAAGGTGGTAATGTTAGAGTCATGCTAGTTGGGTAATTATGAAATTGAGAAATAGTTATGTTAAAGTTGGCAAGTCCCGTAGCATGCACGTATGGTGAACGTTGTGTGACAAATTTGAAGCATGGTGTGTTCTTTGATTGCCTTCCTTATGAGTGGTGGTCGGGATCGTGCGATGGTTAACTACTACCAACCCTTCCCCTAAGAGCATGCGTAGTAGTACTTTGCTTCGAGGGCTAATAAACTTCTGCAATAAGTATATGAGTTCTTTATGACTAATGTGAGCCCATGGATTATACGCACTCTTACCCTTCTGCAATTTGCTAGCCTCTACGGTACCGTGCATTGCCCTTTCTCGTCTTGAGAGTTGGTGCAAACTTCACCGGTGCATCCAAACCCCATGATACGATACGCTCTATCACACATAAACCTCCTTATATCTTCCTCAAAATAGCCACCATACCTACCTATTATGGCATTTCCATAGCCATTCCGAGATATATTGCCATGCAACTTTCCACCATTCCGTCTATTATGACACGCTCCATCATTGTCATATTGCTTTGCATGATCATGTAGTTGAGATCGTATTTGTGGCAAAGCCACCTTTATATTTCTTTCATACATGTCGCTCTTGATTCATTGCATATCCCGGTACACCACCGGAGGCATTCACATAGAGTCATATTTTGTCCTAATTATTGAGTTGTAATTCTTGAGTTGTAAATAAATAGAAGTGTGATGATTTCCATTATTAGAGCATTGTCCCATGTGAGGAAAGGATGGTGGAGACTACGATTCCCCCACAAGTCAGGATGAGACTCCGGACGAAATAAAAAAAGGAGAAAAAAAGAGGAAAAAAATAAAAAAAGAGGCCAAAGAAGCCCAAATAAAAATAAAAATAAAAATAAGAGAAAAGGAGAGAAGGGACAATGTTACTATCCTTTTTTCCACACTTGTGCTTCAAAATAGCACCATGATCTTCATGATAGAGAGTTTCTTATTTTTTTCACTTTCATATACTAGTGGAAATTTTTCATTATAGAACTTGGCTTGTATATTCCAATGATGGGCTTCCTCAAAATGCCCTAGGTCTTCGTGAGCACGCAAGTTGGATGCACACCCACTTAGTTTCTTTTTGATGAGCTTTCATACATTTATAGCTCTAGTGCATCCGTTGCATGGCAATCCCTACTCCTCATATTGGCATCAATTGATGGGCATCTCCATAGCCCGTTGATTAGCCGCGTCAATGTGAGACTTTCTCCTTTTTTTGTTTTCTCACATAATCCCTATCATCATACTCTACTCCACCCATAGTGCTATGTCCATGGCTTATGCTCATGTATTGCGTGAGGGTTGAAAAGGCTGAAGCGCGTTAAAAAGTATGAACCAATTGCTTGGCTGAAACCGGGGTTGTGCATAATAGGAGCATTTTGTGTGATGAAAATGAAGCATGGCGATTTTGTAGGGATAAGCTTTCTTTGGCTATGTTATTTTGATAAGACATAAACTGCTTGGTTAGCATGCTTGAAGTATTACTATTTTTATGTCATTATTAAACTTTTATCTTGAATCTTATGGATCTGAATATTCTTGCCACAATAAAGAAAATTACATTGAGAATTATGCTAGGAAGCATTCCACATCAAAAAAAATCTGTTTTTCATTTACCTACTCAAGGACGAGCAGGAATTAAGCTTGGGGATGCTTGATACGTCTCCAACGTATCTATATTTTTGATTGTTCCATGCTATTATATTATCTGTTTTGGATGTTTAATAGGCTTTATTATACACTTTTATATTATTTTTGGGACTAACCTATTAACCGGAGGCCCAGTCCAAATTGTTGTCTTTTTTCCTATTTCAGTGTTTCACAGAAAAGGAATATCAAATGGAGTCCAAACGGAATGAAACCTTCGGGAGAGTGATTTTTGGAACAAACATGATCTAGAGGACTTGGAGTGGACGTCAAGAAGCGAGGAGGCCACGAGGCAGGGAGGCGCGCCTGCCCCCCTGGGCGCCCCCCCCCCCACCCTCGTGGGCCCCTCGCAGCTCCACCGACCTACTTCTTCCTCCTATATATACCCATATACTCCGAAAACATCCAGGGGCACCATAGGTCGGGAGTTCCGCCGCCGCAAGCCTCTATAGCCACCAAAAACCAATCGAGACCCTGTTCTGGCACCCTGCTAGAGGGGGGATCCCTCACCGGTGGCCATCTTCATCATCCCGACACTCTCCATGACGAGGAGGGAGTAGTTCACCCTCAGGGTTGTGGGTATGTACAAGTAGCTATGTGTTTGATCTCTCTCTCTCTCTCTCTCTCTCTCTCTCTTCTCGTGTTCTTGATTTGACACGACCTTGATGTATCGCGAGCTTTGCTATTATAGTTGGATCTAATGATGTTTCTCCCCCTCTACTCTCTTGTAATGGATTGAGTTTACCTTTTGAAGTTATCTTACCGGATTGAGTCTTTAAGGATTTGAGAACACTTGATGTATGCCTTGCATGTGCTTATCTGTGGTGACAATGGGATATTCACGTGATCTACTTGATGTATGTTTTGGTGATCAACTTGCAGGTTCAGTGACCTTATGAACTTATGCATAGGGGTTGGCACACGTTTTCGTCTTGACTCTCCGTAGAAACTTTGGGGCACTCTTTGAAGTTCTTTGTGTTGGTTGAATAGATGAATCTGAGATTGTGTGATGCATATTGTATAATCATACCCACGGATACTTGAGGTGACATTGGAGTATCTAGGTGACATTAGGGTTTTGGTTGATTTGTGTCTTAAGGTGTTATTCTAGTACGAACTCTATGATAGATCGAACGGAAAGAATAGGTTCGTGTTATTTTACTACAGACGCTTGAATAGATCGACCAGAAAGAATAACTTTGAGGTGGTTTCGTACCCTACAACAATCTCTTTGTTTATTCTCCGCTATTAGTGACTTTGGAGTGACTCTTTGTTGCATGTTGAGGGATAGTTATATGATCCAATTATGTTATTATTGTTGAGAGAACTTGCACTAGTGAAAGTATGAACCCTAGGCCTTGTTTCTTAGCATTGCAATACTGTTTGTGCTCACTTTTATCATTAGTTACCTTGCTGTTTTTATAATTTCAGATTACAAAAACCTATATCTACCATCCATATTGCACTTGTATCACCATCTCTTCGCCGAACTAGTGCACCTATACAATTTACCATTGTATTGGGTGTGTTGGGGACACAAAAGACTCTTTGTTATTTGGTTGCAAGGTTGTTTGAGAGAGACCATCTTCATCCTACACCTCCCATGGATAGATAAACCTTAGGTCATCCACTTGAGGGAATTTTGCTACTGTACTACAAACCTCTGCACTTGGCCCAACAACGTCTACAAGGAGAAGGTTGCGTAGTAGACATCACTTGGCAGGGGTTGTACCAAGGCACCAAAGGCGGTTGCAGTGTGGTACTTGAGGCAGTGGCCACACAAGACCTCTGGATTTGGCACTCTTTCTTTGGGATGCCAGGAACTCACAATGACATCAATGTCCTGTCAGTGCTCCCCTGTCTTTGCCAAGCTTGTTGAAGGTCATTCTCCTCCAGTGAACTTCGAGGTAAATGGGCGGCACTACAACAAGAGGTACTACTTGGGTGATGGCATCTATCCGAGATGGTCGACATTTGTGAAGACTATCTCAAACCATGTGCCAGGAGGCAAGAATGCCTTCTTTGCGAAGGTCCAGGAGGCGTGCAGGAAGGATGTCGAGCAGGCATTTGGTGTGCTCTGAAACATCTCCAACGTATCTATAATTTTTTGATTGCTCCATGCTACTTTATCTACTGTTTTGGACTATATTAGGCTTTATTTTCCACTTTTATATTATTTTTGGGACTAACCTATTAACCGGAGGCCCAGCCCAGAATTGCTGTTTTTTGCCTATTTCAGTGTTTCGAAGAATTGGAATATCAAACGGAGTCCAAACGGAATGAAACCTTCGGGAACGTGATTTTCTCACCGAACGTGATCTAGGAGACTTGGACCCTACTCCAAGAAGTGCCAGAGGCGGTCACGAGGGTGGGGGGCGCCCCCCCTAGGGCGTGCCCCCCTGCCTCGTGGCCCCCCTGTTGCTCCACCGACGTACTCCTTCCTCATATATATACCTACGTATCCCCAAACGATCAGAATAGGAGCCAAAAACCTAATTCCACCGCCGCAACCTTCTGTATCCACGAGATCCCATCTTGGGGCCTGTTCCGGAGCTCCGTCGGAGGGGGCATCCACCACGGAGGGCTTCTACATCAACACCATAGCCCCTCCGATGAAGTGTGAGTAGTTTACTTCAGACCTTCGGGTCCATAGCTAGTAGCTAGATGGCTTCTTCTCTCTTTTTGGATCTCAATACAATGTTCTCCCCCTCTCTCATGGAGATCTATTCGATGTAATCTTCTTTTTGTGGTGTGTTTGTTGAGACCGATGAATTGTGGGTTTATGATCCAGCTTATCTATGAATAATATTTGAATCTTCTCTGATTTCTTTTATGTATGATTGAGTTATCTTTGCAAGTCTCTTCGAATTATCCTTTTTGGTTTGGTGATATGTCTCCGTCGTATCTACTTTTCCAAACACTTTTGCCCTTGTTTTGGACTCTAACTTGTATGATTTGAATGGAACTAACCCGGACCGACGCTGTTTTCAGCAGAACTGCCATGGTGTTGTTTTTTGTGCAGAAAATAAAAATTCTCGGAATGTCCTGAAACTCCATGGAATACCTTAGAAAAATAAAGAAAAATCCTCACAAAAGATGAAGACCAGGGGGCCCACACCCTGCTCACGAGGGTGGGGGGCGCCCCCCTGGGTGCGCCCCCTACCTCGTGGGCCCCCTGGTGGCCCTCCGACGCCAACTCCAACTCCATATATTGGCTTTCGGGGAGAAAAAAAATCAGAAATCATCATGTTTTACGATACGGAGCCGCCGCCAAACCCTAATCTCTCTCGGGAGGGCTGGTCTGGAGTCCGTTCGGGGCTCCGGAGAGGGGGATTCGTCGCTGTCGTCATCATCAACCATCCTCCATCACCAATTTCATGATGCTCACCGCCGTGCGTGAGTAATTGCATCTTAGGCTTGCTGGACGGTGATGGGTTGGATGAGATTTATCATGTAATCGAGTTAGTTTTGTTAGGGTTTGATCCCTAGTATCCATTATGTTCTGAGATTGATGTTTCTATGACTTTGCTATGCTTAATGCTTGACAATAGGGCCCGAGTGCCATGATTTCAGATCTGAACCTATTATGTTTTCATGAATATATGTGTGTTCTTGATCCTATCTTGCAAGTCTATAGTCACCTACTATGTGTTATGATCCGGCAACCCTGAAGTGACAATAATCGGGACCACTCCCGGTGATGACCATAGTTTGAGGAGTTCATGTATTCACTATGTGCTAATGCTTTGTTCCGGTTCTCTATTAAAAGGAGGCCTTAATATCCCTTAGTTTCCAATAGGACCCCACTGCCACAGGAGGGTAGGACAAAAGATGTCATGCAAGTTCTTTTCCATAAGCACGTATGACTATATACGGAATACATGCCTACATTGCATTGATGAACTGGAGCTAGTTCTGTGTCACCTTATGTTATGACTACTACATGATGAACCACATCCGGCATAATTATCCATCGCTAATCCGGTGCCTACGAGTTTTCCATATACTGGTTTACACTTATTTACTTTTCCTTTGCTACTGTTACAATCACTACATAATACCAAAAACATTACTTTTACTCTCTTTACTTTTGTTACCATTACCACCACTATCATATTACTTTGCTACTAAACACTTTGCTGCAGATATTAAGTTTCCAGGTGTGGTTAAATTGACAACTCAGCTGCTAATACTTGAGAATATTCTTTGGCTCCCCTTGTGTCGAATCAATAAATTTGGGTTAAATACTCTACCCTCGAAAACTGTTGCGATTCGCTATACTTGTGGGTTATCAAGACCTTTTTCTGGCGCCGTTGCCGGGGAGCATAGCTCTATTCTTTGAGTCACTTGGGATTTATATCTGCTGGACACTATGAAGAACTTGAAAGATGATCGAACTACTATTTTGCCCTCAACTACGAGGGGAGGTAAGGGACTGCCATCTAGCCTTGCACTAGATTCTCCTTCTGTTATGAGTAAGTTCACGACACCTAAACCTACTACCACTATTGATTCTGATATGTCGCATGTTATTGATGATGCTACTTCTGCTATGCACGATACTTATGATGAAACTACTTCTATGCTTGATACTACTGTGCCACTTGGTGAATTTCTTGATGAGCAAATTGCTAGGTCTAGAGAAAGAGAAATTATTGAACCTGAACACGATGATGTTAGTGATGATGAACCTATGCCTGCTATTCCTGAGGGTTATCTTTTTTATGCTGAATCTTCTGCAGCTATTTTTGCTTGCCAGGATAGACGTGAACTTAAGAGGTTGCTAGTCAAATGGAGTAAAGAATCTTTTAGAAATAGAATGAGACCTGATCCTGCTTTTGCTACTTCACCTATCTGTGTGCCTGATCAAGATTATTATGATTTTTTTGTTGATCCAGATATAATTACTTTGGTTGAATCTGGTCCTTTTTATGGCTATGAATCTGAAACTGTTGTGGCACATCTTACTAAGTTAAATGATATAGCTGCCCTGTTTACAAATAATGAGAGATCGCGCTACTTTTATTTACTTAAGATATTTCCGTTCTCATTAAAGGGTGATGCTAAGATATGGTATAACTCTCTTGATCCTGGTTGTGTGCAAAGTCCCCGGGATATGATTTATTACTTCTCTGCTAATTATCTCCCTGCTCATAAGAAACAAGCTGCTTTGAGGGAAATATACAATTTTGTGCAAATTGAAGAAGAGAGTCTCCCACAAGCTTGGGGGAGGCTTCTCAAGTTACTTAATGCTTTGCCTGATCATCCTCTTAAGAAACCTGAAATATTTGATATCTTTTATAATGGACTAACTGATGCTTCCAGAGATTACCTGGATAGTTGTGTTGGTTCTCTTTTCAGGGAAAGAACACCGGATGACGCTGAAATTCTATTGAATAATATGTTGGCAAACGAAAATAATTGGGCGCCTCCCGAGCCACCTCCTGAGCCAGTTCCTGAGCCAATTATTGAGCCTATTCCTAAACCAACTCTGAAGAAGAGAGGTGTTCTATTTCTCAGTCCCGAAGAAATGCAAGAGGCAAAGAAATCTATGAAAGAAAAAGGTATTAAAGCTGAAGATGTTAAGAATTTACCTCCTATTGAAGAAATACATGGTCTTAATTTACCGCCTGTTGAAGAAGTATATGATCTCAATTACTTATTTAATGAAGACCTCCCAATATCCCGACACAGGTAGTAAAGGTAAGTTCTCTCTATAGATATGATAAAGCTGAAGTCCCTCCTACTAAAATTGCTAGTCAGTGTTTGGATGAGTTTGATGACTTTATGTTTAAGCAAGATGACTTTAATGCTTATTTTGGTAGACAATTAAAACAGAATACCTTTATGATTAAATGCTTGGGTGATTATATGGCTGATATTAGAGGTAAACTTAAACTTGTTAGCAAGCATGCTTCTATGGTTACCACTCAAGTAGAACAAGTACTTAAAGCTCAGAAAGAAGCGCTTGATGAAATGAATAGTAAGAAAAATGATTATGCTGTTAGAGTGGCTACTAGAACTGGTAGAATGACTCAGGAACCTTTGTATCCTGAAGGCCACCCTAAGAGAATCGAGCAAGATTCTCAGAGAAATAATATTGATGTACCTAGGTCTTCTAAAAGGAAGAAAAAAAAATGATAGGACTTTGCAAACTTCTAGTGAACCTATTGCTGAACCACCTGAGAATCCAAATGATATCTCTGTTTCAGATGCTGAAACACAATCAGGTGATGAACATGAACCTACTGATAATGTTAATGATAATGTTCATGTTGATGCTCAACCTAGTAATGATAATGATGTAGAAGTTGAACCTGCTGTTGATCTTGATAACCCACAATCAAAGAATCAATGTTATGATAAAAGAGACTTTGTTGCTAGGAAACACGGTAAAGAAAGGGAACCATGGGTTCAGAAATCCATGCCTTTTCCTCTGAAACCATCCAAGAAAAAGGATGATGAGGATTTTGAGCGCTTTGCTGAAATGATTAGACCCATCTTTTTGCGTATGCGATTAACTGATGTGCTCAAAACAAATCCTTATGCTAAGTATATGAAAGATATTATTACTAATAAAAGAAAGATATCTAAAGCTGAAATTTCCACCATGCTTGCTAATTATACTTTTAAGGGTGGAATACCAAAGAAACTTGGAGATCCAGGAGTACCTACTATACCATGCTCCATTAAGAGAAATTATGTTAAAACTGCTTTATGTGATCTTGGAGCCGGTGTCAGTGTTATGCCTCTCTCTTTATATCATAGACTTGACTTGAATAAGTTGACACCTACTGAAATATCTTTGCAAATGGCTGATAAATCAACTGCTATACCTGTCAGTATTTGTGAGGATGTGCCTGTTGTGGTTGCAAACGTTACTATTTTAACGGACTTTGTTATTCTTGATATTCCCGAGGATGATAGTATTTCTATTATTCTTGGAAGACCTTTCCTTAATACTGCAGGGGCTATTATTGATTGCACCAAAGGCAATGTCACTTTTCATGTTAATGGCAATGAGCACACGGTACATTTTCCGAGGAAACAACCTGAAGTTTATAGCATCAACTCTATTGGAAAAATTCCATCGATTATATTTGGAGGTTTTGAATTTCCTCTCCCTAATGTCAAGAAAAAGTATGATATTCTTACTGTTGGGGATTTTCATATCCCCGTTGAGGTAACTTAGTGTTATTCGAAATTTCTCCGGTTCCGTGATTATTCGGAATGAGTTTGTTAACAAGACTTGATCAACCTTCTTAGTGGGTTCATTTTGATGATCACGAGATGGATGAAATTAGAAGTACAACCTTCTGTATCCTCTTTATATTTTCTGTTATTTAGTAGAAATAAAGTAAAATAATATTTTCTATCTGTTTCCTGACTTATCCGTGCAATATAAAAATATCCCGAAAATAAAAGTCCTCATAATACCATGCCAATTTAATATGATTTTTTCGGGAATATTTGAGAATTTATTGTGCAAAAATCACCACGGGGGGAGTTGCCACCTGGCCACGAGGGTGGAGGGCGCGCCCTACCCCCCTGGGCGCCCTCCCTGCCTCGTGGGTCCATGGTGGCCCTCCTCCACTTATTCCTGCACCCATCTTCTTCCTTTGTCTCACACAAACACGAAATACCAACTCAAGCACGAGTTCCAGCCCCCGTTGCTGTGATTTTCGATCTCCTTGCTCAAGGCACCTCTTGCAAAACTGCTTGGGGAGATTGTTCCTTGGTATGTGACTCCTCCATTGGTCCAATTAGTTTTTGTTCTAGTGCTTTATTCATTGCAAATTTGTGTCGCATAGGTTACCATGTTCTTGAGCTTGCATGTCAAATTTATATGGTTCCAAGTAGTTCCAATGCTTTATATAGGCTCTAGGCACTTGTGGGAGTTGTTACTATCAATTTTATTGAAGTTGGTTCACTTTTATTTGAAGTTACTAAAAATTTCAGATTGTTTCAGAAATAATGAAGAAATTCTTGAGGGGCTCGTCGAGCCGAAGCTCTAAGGAAAAACAAAAGGAAGAAGAGGAGAAGCCCAAATTTAATTTGCCTCGCACCGCGGAGGTCCGGTCTTGTGAATGGCCTTCCGATGACTTCTTGAGGAGAGCTGGGATTTATGAAGATTTCTATTTATTGATTGAGAATGCTGGCCTCACCAACTTCCTCCACGACCAACGTCATCAGTATCTCTTACCCACAAATACTTTTGTGCAAAACTTCTACTTTTTCCCTAAGAAATCACCTCCAACAGTAGAGTTTCATTTATATGACGTTGTTAAAGAGATGACATTAGTTGAATTCTGCGAGGTTTGCATAATACCCTTTGAGGGCACCTTAGATGAACCCCACTGTAACGAAGTAGAAGCTTTTATTAACACTATCACGGTAGGAGAAACCAGGAAAGTTTCTGACGCGAGGATCACTAGCATACATTATCCTGTTTTACGCTACTTTGCCTTATTTGCTAGTCGTTGCTTGATTGGATGCGGGAACTGTGGGAACCTTAGTATTCCTGATATTATTATTTTGCTCCATGGTTTATACCGTAATAACTCTGTCAGTATGGGTGGAATTGTTGCTAGACGGTTAAGTCTGAACCGTACTAAGGGCCCCATCTTTGGAGGCATTTATGCTTCACGCCTAGCTGAACATTTTGAGATACCTATTAGGCATGCGGAGAAAGAAGAAACAGCGCTGCCCCGTGCTTATTTAGATTACAAGAGTATGATAGCGCATGATTTTCTTGTTAAGTCGCGATGGGGAGCTCAAATATAAATTGTACTTTGATAAACATCACCCTGAGACTATTACTTTGCCTGCTCCTTCTTTGTTTAACTTGTCTGCAGAACCTCACATCGTTCCGTGGTCAGCTGTTCAAGCCTATCGGAACCCTACACCAGTACCGGAGCCGGAGCCACAAGATGAGCCTCCACGACTATCTATTTATTCTTGGGATCCAGAGGAGGCTGCCAGCCAGTGGAAGTCAGAGTCTTCTTCGTCACAGTATGACCCCAGCTACACCTACGGATATCCGCCAGGCCATCCCTGGCAATAGACCAACTTAGGCCAAAAGCCTAAGCTTGGGGGAGTACGTATTTCCCACCGACATTACATTCATGTTCACACACACACTCATTGCTAGATGTCGGTGCTCAACTTTTTCACTATAATATCCATGCTAGTTTAAATTTCTTTTTCTAGCCTTTTTCTTCTTGTGTTTGATAAACTTTAAGAAAAACAAAAAAAATAGTTAGTTTACTCTCCATGCTTGTAGTAGAATTAAAAAGAAAATCCAAAAATATTTCTCGTTCTTCTTTTACTTGTTGGGAGCTTTTCCGTGTAAATAGTTTTTATTTCTTTTCCTTTCCTTGGGGGTCGAGAAGACCATATTGAAAATGCTTAGTGGCTCTTATATGCATGATTGTTTATTTAACTTAGAGCCCATATTACTTGTCTTCTCTCTTGAGTTGAATGCTTGAAGATTCCAGCTTAGTCCAATGCACGTGCACTCATTATTATACACACCATTCGGTCGTGCAAATGAAAGGCAATAATGATGATATATGATGGACTTATTGGGAAAAGAAAAGCTGGTATGAACTCGACCTCTCTTGTTTTTGTAAATATGATGATTCATCGTTCTTGATTCAGCTATTATGAAGTAAACATATTTGCAATGACATTTAGAGATTATAGTTGCTTGTGCCATGCTTGATTAGCTATGAGTTATAATGGTTTACCTTGCGTGCCAACATGCTATTAGAATGATTATGATGTGGTATGATGGGGTGGTATCCTCCTTTAAATGCATTGAGTGACTAGAATTGGCACATGTTCACGCATGTAGTTGAATCCAATCAACGTAGCCTTCATGATATTTATGTTCATGGTGGATTATATCCTACTCATGCTTGTACTCGGTGTGAATTAATTTTAATGCATGTTTACGACTGTTGTCGCTCTCTCAGTTGGTCGCTTCCCAGTCTTTTGCTAGCCTTCACCTGTACTAAGCGGGAATACTGCTTGTGCATCCAAACTCCTTAAACCCCAAAGTTATTCCATATGAGTCCACTATACCTACCTATATGTGGTATTTACCTGCCGTTCCAAGTAAATTTGTATGTGCCAAACTCTAAACCTTCAAATAAACATTCTGTTTTGCATGCTCGAATAGCTCATATGTCAACTAGAGCTGCCCTTATCTTCCGTGTTAGGCGGGTTATTCTCAAGAGGAGTGGACTCCGCTCCTCATTCATGAGAAAATGGCTGGTATCCGGGATGCCCAGTCCCATGCTTCATGCAAACTAAATCAAAATAACTGCAAACAAAACTCCCCTTGGGACCCGTTGAATGTTGGAGGCACTCGTTGTTTCAAGCAAGCCATGGATTGATGCTTGTGGAGGAAGGGGAGTATAAACTTTACCATTCTGTTTGGGAACCGCCTATAATCTGTTTAGCACGGAAGATATCGTCGTCTTTTAGTTGTTATGTTGACAATGAAAGTATGCCGCTCAAAATATAATTTATCTTTATTTCAAAACCAAGCTCTGGCACCTCTACAAATCCCTGCTCCCTCTGCGAAGGGCCTATCTATTTACTTTTATGTTGAGTCATCGCCCTTCTTATTAAAAGCACCCGCTGGAGAGCACACTGTCGTTTGCATTCATTATTATTGGTTTATATTGGGTATGACTTGACTGGATCTCTTTTACCATGAATTACAATGTTTAGTCAGTCCTTGATCTTTAAAGGTGCTCTGCATTTATGTTTTGCGGTCTCAGAAAGGGCTCGCGAGATACCATTTTGTTATATCATGTTATGATTATTTTGAGAAAGTGTTGTCATCCGAGTTTTGCTATTATGGCTCGCTAGCTGATTATGCTATTGATATGAGTCATTGTGAGACCTACGTGTTATTGTGAGTATGGTTAGTTTATAATAATTGCTGAAACTTGAATGCTGGCTTTTCATGTTTACAACAACAAGAGCAAACCGAGTTTGTAAAAGTTTTTCTTTTTCTCTTTTAGTTTGTCAAGTGAATTGCTTGAGGACAAGCAAGGGTTTAAGCTTGGGGGAGTTGATACATCTCCATCGTATCTACTTTTCCAAACACTTTTGCCCTTGTTTTGGACTCTAACTTGTATGATTTGAATGGAACTAACCCGGACTGACGCTGTTTTCAGCAGAACTGCCATGGTGTTGTTTTTTGTGCAGAAAATAAAAATTCTCGAAATGTCCTGAAACTCCACGGAACACCTTAGAAAAAATAAAGAAAAATCCTCGCAAAAGATGAAGACCAGGGAGCCCACACCCTGCTCACGAGGGTGGGGGGCGCCCCTGGGCGCGCCCCCTACCTCGTGGGCCCCCTGGTGGCCCTCCGACGCCAACTCCAACTCCATATATTGGCTTTCGGGGAGAAAAAAAATCAGAAATCATCGCGTTTTACGATACAGAGCCGCCGCCAAGCCCTAATCTCTCTCGGGAGGGCTGATCTGGAGTCCGTTCGGGGCTCCGGAGAGGGGGATTCGTCGCCGTCGTCATCATCAACCATCCTCCATCACCAATTTCATGATGCTCACCGCCGTGCGTGAGTAATTG
Organism: Triticum timopheevii; assembly: GCA_963921465.1. NCBI lineage: Eukaryota > Viridiplantae > Streptophyta > Magnoliopsida > Poales > Poaceae > Triticum > Triticum timopheevii. The sequence continues at coordinate 504,492,553 of OY997274.1, forward strand.
CATCGTGGGCTTGCTGGACGGTGATGGGTTGGATGAGATTTATCATGTAATCGAGTTAGTTTTGTTAGGGTTTGATCCCTAATATCCATTATGTTCTGAGATTGATGTTTCTATGACTTTGCTATGCTTAATGCTTGACACTAGGGCCCGAGTGCCATGATTTCAGATCTGAACCTATTATGTTTTCATGAATATATGTGTGTTCTTGATCCTATCTTGCAAGTCTATAGTCACCTACTATGTGTTATGATCCGGCAACCCCGAAGTGACAATAATCGGGACCACTCCCGGTGATGACCATAGTTTGAGGAGTTCATGTATTCACTATGTGCTAATGCTTTGTTCCGGTTCTCTATTAAAAGGAGGCCTTAATATCCCTTAGTTTCCAATAGGACCCCGCTGCCACGGGAGGGTAGGACAAAAGATGTCATGCAAGTTCTTTTCCATAAGCACGTATGACTATATACGGAATACATGCCTACATTGCATTGATGAACTGGAGCTAGTTCTGTGTCACCCTATGTTATGACTGCTACATGATGAACCACATCTGGCATAATTATCCATCTCTAATCCGGTGCCTATGAGTTTTCCATATACTGGTTTACACTTATTTACTTTTCCTTTGCTACTGTTACAATCACTACATAATACCAAAAACATTACTTTTACTCTCTTTACTTTTGTTACCGTTACCACCACTATCATATTACTTTGCTACTAAACACTTTGCTGCAGATATTAAGTTTCCAGGTGTGGTTGAATTGACAACTCAGTTGCTAATACTTGAGAATATTCTTTGGTTCCCCTTGTGTCGAATCAATAAATTTGGGTTAAATACTCTACCCTCGAAAACTGTTGCGATCCCCTATACTTGTGGGTTATCATTTGGCCAACTAGATTGGTAGTTCTTGCAATAGGAGAAGTGCTTAGCTTTGGGTTCAATCTTGCGGTGTCCTTTCCCAGTGACAGAAGGGGCAGCAAGGCACGTATTGTATTGTTGCCATCGAGGATAACAAGATGCTTTTTTTATCATATTGCATGAATTTATCCCTCTACATCATGTCATCTTGCTTAAGGCGTTACTCTGTTTTTAACTTAATACTCTAGATGCATGCTGGATAGCGGTCGATGAGTGGAGTAATAGTAGTAGATGCAGAATCGTTTCGATCTACTTGTCTCGGACGTGATGCCTATATACATGATCATACCTAGATATACTCATAACTATGCTCAATACTGTCAATTGCTCAACAGTAATTTGTTCACCCACCGTAGAATATCTATGCTCTTGAGAGAAGCCACTAGTGAAACCTATGGCCCCCGGGTCTATTCTCATCATATTAATCTCCATTACTTTATTACTTGCTTTGTTTTTACTTTGCCTTTTACTTTTCACTTTGCATCTATATACGAAAAATACCAAAAATATTATTTATCATCTCTATCAGATCTCACTCTCGTAAGTGACCGTGAAGGGATTGACAACCCCTAATCGCGTTGGTTGCGAGGAGCTATCGTTTTGTGTAGGTACGAGGGACTTGTGCGTGGTCTCCTACTGGATTGATACCTTGGTTCTCAAAAACTGAGGGAAATACTTACGCTACTTTGCTGCATCATCCTCTCCTCATCGGGGAAATCCAACGCAGTGCTCAAGAGGAAATACCTTGGTTCTCAAAAATTTCTGGCGCCGTTGCCGGGGAGGCTCACGCAAGAAAGTCAACTATACCAAGTACCCATCACAATCCCTATCTCTCGCATTACATTATTTGCCATTTGCCTCTCGTTTTCCTCTCCACCACTTCACCGTTACCGTTTTATTCGCCCTCTCTTTCCTAATCTCCTCCTCTCTTTCCCGTTTGCCTTTTTTCCGTTGCCTTTTTGTTTGCTCGTGTGTTAGTTTGCTTGCTTGTCGTTATGTCTGAAATTGGGGAAATTATTGCCGACATGGGTGATAATAATATCATGGAAAATTCTTAAGCTCCTGCTAAAGAATCCCCTACCTATCATACAAAAAGATTTCGAATCGGTAGTGGTAATATTATTGGAAAAGGAGTTATTCAAGATTTCTTTACTTGTGCCGGTGCTTTGCCCTCTATGGGAAGTTCTATTCTTCATAGAACTAGTAGTCTTGCGGACGCCATTGCCATGCTTATCATTGAACTTGAAAGGCAATTTATGCATATGCACCCTTCTATACAAAGGATTTTCCTAGAATTTTCTAATATCGAACACTCCTCTGTTAAGCGTGTCACTACTATCTTTTTGGCTCATGAATTCAGATTTATAATAAAAGAGGCCAAAGAAATCTTTGCGCATTATAGGGTGGACGCCGGCCGTCCTCCCATAGAATCTATCCTCTTTGATCAAGAAGAAATTATGCGTTTTCAATCTCTTGACTATGTTGCTTTCAATGAAAACCTTAGAAAAAAGGTGCCAACCAACATTTTAATTGATAGAATCTCTGAACTTAATGATGATTTGGCTATTTGAAATAATGAGTTAGGATACTCTCTTGAGTATAGACTCACAAGGTTCTGTCAAAAGAATGCTTATAATGATGAATTGGTTGTGCATTATGAAGGGCCAAAAGAGGAACCTATACCTCCTAAAATTGATCTTGGGGATTCTTGCCATATTAAATTTAGCCCTTTTGATTACTTTTGCTTGCCTCAAAGAAAACTTGCTGCCGAACTTAGAGAATATGAAATGAGTTTCACCGATCTATCTTATTACTACGGCACTACCTAGATCTATCCTTGCTTTTATGCCTAGCTAGGGGCGTTAAACGATAGCGCTTGTTGGGAGGCAACCCAATTTTATTTTTGTTTTTTTGTTTTTGCTTCTGTTTAGGAATAAATAATCCATCTAGCCTCTGTTTGGATGTGGTTTTATCTTTTAATTAGTGTTTGTGCCAAGTAGAACCTATAGGATAACCTACGATGATAGTTGATTTGATTCTGCTGAAAAACAGAAACTTTGCACGCACGAATATAATTTTGTTAAATCACCGAAACGTGCTTTTGCATTGATTATTTTTGCTGTTGTTCAATAAAAAAATTGTACAGGACTTCCTATTTTGGTAGAATTTTTAGAGTTCCAGAAGTTTGTGTTAGTTACAGATTGCTACAGACTGTTCTGTTTTTGACAGATTCTGTTTTACGTGTGTTGTTTGCTTATTTTAATGAATCTATGGCTAATAAAATAGTTTATAATCCATAGAGAAGTTGGAATACAGTAGGTTTAACGCCAATATAGATAAAGAATGAGTTCACTACAGTACTTTGAAGTAGTCTTTTGTTTTCTTTCTCTAACGGAGCTCACGAGATTTCTATTGAGTTTTGTGTTGTGAAGTTTTCAAGTTTTGGGTGAATTCTTTTGATGGATTATGGAACAAGGAATGGCAAGAGCCTAAGATTGGGGATGCACATGGCACCCCCAAGATAATCCAAGGACACCAAAAAGTCAAAGCTTGGGGATGCCCCGGAAGGCATCCCCTCTTTCGTCTACTTCCATCGGTAATTTACTTGGAGCTATATTTTTATTCACCACATGATATGTGTTTTGCTTGGAGCGTCTTGTATTATTTGCGTCTTTGCTTGTTAGTTTACCACAATAATCCTTGCTGTACACACCTTTTGAGAGAGCCATACATGAATTGGAATTTGTTAGAATACTTTATGTGCTTCACTTATATCTTTTGAGCTTGATAGTTTTGCTCATAGTGCTTCACTTATATATTTTGAGCGTGATAATTTTTGCTCTAGTGCTTCACTTAGATCTTTTAGAGCACGGTGGTGGATTTGTTTTAAAGAAACTATTGATCTCTCATGCTTCACTTAGATTATTTTGAGAGTCGTTAATAGCATGTTAATTTGCTTAATGTTAATATACTTGGTATTCAAGATATGTGAAACTTTCTTTTGAGTGCGTTGAATACTAAGATAAGTTTGATGCTTGATAATTGGTTTGAGATATGAAGATGGTAATATTAGAGTCATGCTAGTTGAGTAGTTGTGAATTTAAAGAATACTTGTGTTGAAGTTTGTGATTCCCGTAGCATGCACGTATGGTGAACCGTTATGTGATGAACTCGGAGCATGATTTATTTATTGATTGTCTTCCTTATGAGTGGCGGTCGGGGACGAGCGATGGTCTTTTCCTACCAACCTATCCCCCTAGGAGCATGCACGTAATACTTTGCTTTGATAACTTCTAGATTTTTGCAACAAGTATATGAGTTCTTTATGACTAATGTTGAGTCCATGGATTATACGCACTCTTTCCCATCCTTCCACCATTGCTAGCCTCTAATACCACGCACTTTTTGCCGGTATCACACACCCACCATATACCTTCCTCAAAACAGCCACCATACCTACCTATCATGGCATTTCCATAGCCATTCCGAGATATATTGCCATGCAACTTTCCACCGTTCCGTTTATTATGACACGCTCCATCATTGTCATATTGCTAGCATGATCATGTAGTTGACATCGTATTTGTGGCAAAGCCACCGTTCATAATTCTTTCATACATGTCACTCGTGATTCATTGCATATCCCGGTACACCGCCGGAGGCATTCATATAGAGTCATACTTTGTTCTAAGTATCGAGTTGTAATTGTTGAGTTGTAAGAAAAATAAAAGTGTGATGATCATCATTATTAGAGCATTGTCCCAAGTGAGGAAAGGATGATGGAGACTATGATTCCCCCATAAGTCGGAATGAGACTCCGGACGAAAAAAAAGAGGCAAAAAAAAAAGCGAAAAGGCCCAAATAAAAAAATGAGAGAAAAAGAGAGAAGGGACAATGCTACTATCCTTTTACCACACTTGTGCTTCAAAGTAGCACCAAGATCTTCATGATAGAGAGTCTCTCATTTTGTCACTTTCATATACTAGTGGGAATTTTTCATTATAGAACTTGTCTTGTATATTCCAATGATGGGCTTCCTCAAAATGCCCTAGGTCTTCGTGAGCAAGCGAGTTGGAAGCACACCCACTTAATTTCTTTTGTTGAGCTTTCATATACTTATAGCTCTAGTGCATCCGTTGCATGGCAATCCCTACTCACTCACATTGATATATATTGATGGGCATCTCCATAGCCCGTTGATATACCTAGTTGATGTGAGACTATCTTCCCTCTTTTTGTCTTCTCCACAACCACCATTCTATTCCACATATAGTGTTATATCCATGGCTCACGCTCATGTGTTGCGTGAAGATTGAAAAAGTTTTGAGAATGTCATAAGTATGAAACAATTGCTTGGCTTGTCATCGGGGTTGTGCATGATTTAAATATTTTGTGTGGGGAAGATGGAGCATAGCCATACTATATGATTTTGTAGAGATAATTTTCTTTGCCCATGTTATTTTGAGAAGACATAATTGCTTAGTTAGTATGCTTGAAGTATTATTATTTTTGTGTCAATATGAACTTTTGTCTTGAATCTTATGGATCTGAATATTCATATCACAATTAAGAAGTTTTACATTGAAATTATGCCAAAGTATCACTCCGCATCAAAAATTCTCTTTTTATCATTTACCTACTCGAGGACGAGCAGGAATTAAGCTTGGGGATGCCTGATACGTCTCCAACGTATCTATAATTTTTGATTGCTCCATGCTACTTTATCTACTGTTTTGGACTATATTGGGCTTTATTTTCCACTTTTATATTATTTTTGGGACTAACCTATTAACCGGAGGCCCAGCCCAAAATTGCTTTTTTTTGCCAATTTCAATGTTTCGAAGAAACGGGATATCAAACGGAGTCCAAACGGAATGAAACCTTCGGGAACGTGATTTTCTCACCGAACGTGATCCAGGAGACTTGGACCCTACTCCAAGAAGTGCCAGAGGCGGTCACGAGGGTGGGGGGCGCCCCCCCTAGGGCGCGCCCCCTGCCTCGTGGCCCCCCTGTTGCTCCACCGACGTACTCCTTCCTCCTATAATACCTACGTATCCCTAAACGATCAGAACAGGAGCTAAAAACCTAATTCCACCGCCACAACCTTCTGTATCCATGAGATCCCATCTTGGGGCCTGTTCCGGAGCTCCGCCGGAGGGGGCATCCACCACGGAGGGCTTCTACATCAACACCATAGCCCCTCCGATGAAGTGTGAGTAGTTTACTTCAGACCTTCGGGTCCATAGCTAGTAGCTAGATGGCTTCTTCTATCTTTTTGGATCTCAATACAATGTTCCCCCCCTCTCTCGTGGAGATCTATTCGATGTAATCTTCTTTTTGCGGTGTGTTTGTTGAGACCGATGAATTGTGGGTTAATGATCCAGCTTATCTATGAATAATATTTGAATCTTCTCTGAATTCATTTATGTATGATCGAGTTATCTTTGCAAGTCTCTTCGAGTTATCCTTTTTGGTTTGGCCAACTAGATTGGTAGTTCTTGCAATGGGAGAAGTGCTTAGCTTTGGGTTCAATCTTGCGGTGTCCTTTCCTAGTGACAGAAGGGGCAGCAAGGCACGTATTTATTGTTGCCATCGAGGATAACAAGATGGTTTTTTTTTATCATATTGCATGAATTTATCCCTCTACATCATGTCATCTTGCTTAAAGCATTACTCTGTTTTTAACTTAATACTCTAGATGCATGCTGGATAGCGGTCGATGAGTGGAGTAATAGTAGTAGATGCAGAATCGTTTCGATCTACTTGTCTCGGACGTGATGCCTATATACATGATCATACCTAGATATACTCATAACTATGCTCAATTCTGTCAATTGCTCAATAGTAACTTGTTCACCCACCGTAGAATATCTATGCTCTTGAGAGAAGCCACTAGTGAAACCTATGGCCCCCGGGTCTATTCTCATCATATCAATCTCCATTACTTTATTACTTGCTTTGTTTTTACTTTGCTTTTTACTTTTCACTTTGCATCTATATACCAAAAATGCCAAAAATATTATTTATCATCTCTATCAAATCTCACTCTCGTAAGTGACCGTGAAGGGATTGACAACCCCTAATCGCGTTGGTTGCGAGGAGCTATCGTTTTGTGTAGGTACGAGGGACTTGTGCGTGGTCTCCTACGGGATTGATACCTTGGTTCTCAAAAACTGAGGGAAATACTTACGCTACTTTGCTGCATCATCCTCTCCTCTTCGGGGAAATCCAACATAGTGCTCAAGAGGTAGCATGCTCCAATCTCGATTTGTTGTTGGCTGGTATCCTTTTCAAACCAGGTCGAAAGATCAAATGTGGGAGATCATGACTTGCTGTGTCATCTTGCACAACATGATCATTGAGAGCGAGCAGGAAGAGCCAATGTTTGACACAGAACCATGTTACAGGCAGGGTCCTCTTGCCCAAGTTGATCACCAACTACCGACAACCTGGACTGCCTACCTCAATATGCGCCAGGAGATCCGAGACCCACAGGTGCATCAAGAACTGCAACACGATCTGGTGGAGCACCTATGGAGGCTCAAGGGCGACGCCGGGAACGAGTGTGATGAAATATGAGTTTTTATTTATTGAACTATATAATTTGTATTAAACTATTTGTTGTTGAACTATTTATTGTTGAACTATTTGATTTCTATTGATTTTCTGTGATGAACTATGGAGGCAAAACACGCCAAACCACGCCGAACTATGTGATGAACTATTTGATTTTCTAGTTGATTTCTATTTGTTGGATTATTTATGGAGAATTCACGCCGAAACACGCCAACCCGTGCCGAGTATGGGTCGATTCACGCAGATATCAGACCTTTTTGGGTGAAAATGGGCCGAATAATGGGCCAAAATCGGCGCCTGGGGGCGACGGCTGGGTGCCCAACCGCCCCCAGAGCCGATTTTGCCGCCGGCTTGCCCCCAGTCGACGATTTTTATGCCTCCTGGGGGGGGGGGGCAATGGCTGGAGATGCTCTCAGACACAAAGCTTTCAAGTCCTTCTTCGAGGAACAAAGAGACCGACAACAAAGAAGTTTAGATATGCTGGAGTGGCATTTCTCAATCTTGTGACGCACACGCTAAGATGGGAGCAACAGGTAACAAGCGTCAGCATCTTCCACGGGAGCTTCCTCTCCTTAACTTGATATCTTCAGGCTAGTACTATTTTCCTTGTGTTCCCATGAAATGCTTCAGTGCTCGACCTGTCTCCTCGCCGCTGGATATGCTACCCCGCGGCTGATGTTGGGTTGGGTGCGTACCACCTGCTTTGCTTGAAGCAACCCCATTTACTTCCTCAGCATATCAAGAACGCAATGAGGCTCTTCTTCCGTGCTGGACGGGTCACCGTGTGTCGGCAACGCCTTAATTTTTATCATCCTTGGTGTTTGCGTACGAATTATCTTTTTAGGAAATGCACACAAAATCGTCACAAATGCCACACAGGGCAAAACAATAGCAACATGGCTACTAGCACAAAGCTCACACATGCCATCAAGAAAAGAGACACCGACAAGGTTACCATCCAACGTCATCGTCATCACTCCTACAGGAGCCAGCTAGTCCGACTTCACCCAATTCGACCACAAACGAAGTCCTCGCCCCAACTCAATTGACGAACATTGCATGAGAGAAACGATGAGGAGGCGTCGACCAGGCCCCACAATCCATGTTTCATCATCTCTGTTCACATTATTGGTTCGACATCCATGTACGTGACCATTGAACACAATCAACAACCAATACATGTGCTAGTGTGATGAGGACACGACTACCTTGAATATGATCACAAATATTGCATATGCGTATTTATTTGAGGTGATTTTTGGTAAAAGTTGTGCAATAATTTATTTATGCTATCCAGAACAAAAGTACTCCACCTATTTTTGTTTCATGCCTAATTGCAGGACTACCGAACACTTGTAAAATTCACATATGAAGATAAGGGAAAAAAGTTCGTTTAGGTGTTGTTCAAGAAGTTCTCTCACGTCACTTTTAGCCCAAGAGAAGATAGAGTCCAAGTCTCTCACGTTCTGAACTCAGATTCGGACTGCACATACATACCTAACTCAAAACGCCAAGATCTCTTTCACCTGGACTCCGAATTGGATGATTCTTTCTTGCTAGAAAGTTTATTTTGTGCACTTTCCAACCCAATTGGACCCACCTTCAAGTTCTTCTGGAGCGTTGAGATATTGACGAAATAATCTGACACTGCAGTTGAATCCGAGTCAAACTACAAGTCCAGAGATGTTGCATCACCTCCACTTGGGCCCATGGGCCTTGTACGACCTAGGGTTAGTTTTAGGCTACCTTGGGACGTCCTCCACCTCCTTGGCTGCCACCCCTTGTTCCTATATAAGTAGATCAATATAATAGCTTTTTTCCTTGGATTTTGTCTAGATTAAAGTACGTCATAGCTGCAACTCGCGTACTTCATTTGTGTCCAACAACCAGACCAAGACGTCACAGAACCCACTTTCATCAATAAATCCTTCATCTTATATTCGCAATATCCAGATTGCAATATCAGTTTCTTGCTTGTTCTTCGTTTGCCTACAGGAAATAGACCCTCGTGGTCAGGTTGATCGTGCTCCGGCGTGGTTAATAACCTCTCGGAGTTGGTTTAGCGATTTCTAAGGCGCGACGTCTTCCCACGTTCGTAGTCGAATTGTGAAAGCCTACTCCACCAAAATGAGAATCACTATCTCATCGAAAGACGGGACACTTCGCCTCTATCATAGTGTAACATCCATATATGTGTCCTCTTTGACTTCTGACTAGGGACCTAATTTAGAATAATCATTGAAGCACAGGGTTTCACAGACAAGTCACTTACTTGCTAGTCAATACAAATAATATAAATCGTGAATACAACAAAATATAATCATGTATTTGATTACCTCTAGGGCATATCTTCTAATAATTTTAGGAGCGATACCTACAGCGCTAGTGGATCCTACCGGCCCACACAAGGAAACCACCCCAAGACAAATCGTAGATTGGGGCAGGGTGTGCAAATATTAAAGAGTCACATATTAGGCAAGGTGCGCAAATATTAAAGAGTCATAGATTAACGCAAGGTGCCCAGAGTTTAAAGAGCCTAGTCATGAGAGACTAGAAGGCCTCCAAAATTCAATGAGAAGTCAAAGTCCCAAGGTCATGGTCTCGAAACCAAATTCAGACCCACCATATGGGCATGAAGCCCTCTCGTGCCTAGCATGACGGTGCACTTGCATAGGATCAAAGTTATCAGTTAGAGAGGATGGATAAAAGATTTTAACATATTCTTCAGAAAATACGAAATAATTGTGTAAGCTAAAGAATGACATGATAGCAAAAGAACGGTACTTAGGAATTATATCAGAAGAACTAGATAAACTAAGGGGCATGCAATAAAACTACTATTGCACGTATAACAACAGAAAACATGCTATCACAAAAACAAAAGACAAAAGACTACAATTGCTAGAAAATATATCCAGTTAAGCAGAGACAAAGTCTTCGTATAGTAAACCGAGTACAACACTTAGCAAAATCTAAAGAGCGGAACATAATGAAAGTACAAAGATACTTTTGCATCAACCAGAGAGAAAGGAGGAAGGTAAAACTCTTCGAAAGTCAACATATTAGATAAAGTGAAGTTGAGCAAGGAATTAGAACCTGTTGCTCGATGAAGACACACAATGTATTTACCTGAGTTCAAATTGCTGGCATGGTTCTATGTCATGGGGTCGAGAGGCTTAGCCACAACTTTGAAAAAACATAAGTGTTCTCCTTGAGCTAAGTTCTTCATTACTTGTACAATCACTCGTGGTAAATCTTGCGGTGATCTCTGGACCGGTAAAAGCTTGTTCCTGATAGTTCCACACTTTGGATGATCTAAACAACCACTAATCGTTTAGGGGATGCACAATCCTCAAGAGTTACAAGTCCAAGTTAGACTCGATCATTTTCTCTGATGATGCTAAGTCATTTGTCACATTTAGGCTTTGTGAAATTTCCTCACTTGGGATTTCTCTCAAATCATTGCAAAGTGGGTCGCTTAGACAACACTTATCTCAAATTAATTTGGTGCACCCAACTGCAAATGGTTGGGGGCTAGATGACTAATTATAGCTGGCGAGGAAACCCATGTGATTGATATAATATGGCCGTTGGAGACACACTCACCAAAATGTACATGTGACACGTGAAAACGGTCTAATTTTTAAACTCAGCTCTAATGAACAATTTGGGCGACAAGTTTTCCAACTCCTCGGCGAGAAATTTAACCTGGGTGCTTCGAAGACTTAACTTCAACACCAATGATAAATAACTCACTTGGAAGGAAATTTCCAAGTCTTACAGATTAAACAATAAGTTTGATTAAGCGCGCGTGCACACAGACACGAAGATCTAATTTTGCTTCACTTAGCCCTCCCCCCTAACATCACGTTTTGCCCAATCAAATGAAGACTATAAAAATGGGTAAGCAAAAGTCTACACAACAACTTCCAGTTCTTCAACGGGCATTCCAAAGACTTCAATGTTCTCGCATCATTTAGGGCTCATCGTCCATTGGTTAAACCAAATCCTCAGTGACTTTCACATGTGTGTACTCATAAACATCATTTAAAACCCATAAGGGGGCACTAGATGCACTTGTAGTTTGGAATTCGAGGATGAATACCATAAGCGCTAGCAGAGCTTCCCCTTCAATTAAATTGGGCTATTGCCCATAATATAGAAAAATCATCATGCATAAGCTTAGTTATCAGGCTCAAACACCAAAGGTTACTCAAAAATTCAAGCATAATTTGTCTTCCTAGCCACATTCAACTATGCTTGCCCCCCTCAACAATCTTCATCAAGCTGCTCTACTAATTTGGCGCGGAGGGGCTTCTCATAATTTTGTGGAAACTTTGGGAGCTAGAAAATCCACAATATTTAGAAAACGCCAATGAACACAACCCAATCATTGTTAGGTGCATTATATCCGATTTTACACTTTGGGCACATATATCTAAAGAACCGAGTGACAAGTTAGCGGCTTAATCGTGGCGAGATTACTTCCTCATGCTTGGTCGGATGTGAATCCTCTGACTTAATTGAGGTGAACTTGGGTTGCTAACATGACTTAAGTTAAAGAATCTCAATTGTGCTTGGTTGTGGTCATGTAATGCTCAACCCTTTGGGTTATTTTTGAAGTGGTATAATGTGTGGAAATCCAATTCTTCTCTTGGGAGCATATGCTCCTGTGCATCAAAAATGTTATTTTGCAAATGCCATTTTTTAAAAAGGTGTGTAATTGTGACATCCAAATGCCACCCGCAAAATTTTAGGGGGAAAGGTTAAACATTTTGACCTCTGCAGGAAAAACAACAACAACAAGTCTAACACTAAATGTTACCTCTAAATGTTACAATTAATATTGTTTCTTTTCACCGTTGAAGCACTGCTATCATGTTTCACATAAAAATTGTCAAGCACGCTGGTTACACTAACAAGAACATCTAATAAAAGCATACTTTTTAAAATTTATCTACTACTTATTTTGAGCTTACTGTTCATCCGGAAACATTTGCACCCCAGAGCCAAAACGGCCATCCCATTTGCTTGGGTGGATATTCTTTTCCCCTTTCCCCAACTCCCTTGCAATGATCCGTGAAAGAACATTTTACAAATAAATTTTGGTTTAACCTTAAAAAACATGACCTTTCCACACCTACTAGTATGAACCCATGGGCGACCACACCTTCGAATGACTACAAGAGCATGCAGAGCCCCACCAATTCGACATGCATGTGCAAGCGTGCTTCTAGTCTTTATCGCCTCCATGACCCTTGATGGGTAGGTTTTCTGTCCTCGGAGAAAGCAGCAAACGCGGAAGTTTGACAACTACTCGAGGAGGATAGTGTTTTGACTAAAATCAAAACAAATAGGTATTTATTTTAGAAAATGTGCTTTTTAAACAAACATGTTCATGTATTCTACATGCCTGCAAATTTTCATCAAAGAATACATGTGCCGTAATTTTAGAAAACAACAAAAACATGTGCAAAGTCTATTATTTCTAGCATGGATTTGCTATTTTCACACGTCGCAACACATGTTCTTTTCTCACATTTTTTCAGAAAACACAAAATGTCTTTAATTGTACATTAGCTCTATTTTACTGTCAGCTTGAGCAGATTTTTTTTTTTTGAGACAAAGCTTGAGCAGAGTTTTTTTTTGAGTCGCTGCCCAAAGAAAGCCCAAACCCAAAACCTTGCCTTGAGAGGAAAAAACCCCCAAAACCGCCCAAGTGCCGACTCCCGACCGTCCTCGCAGTTATGGATTCCTCCTCCGCCTCCCCTGCGGCGGCGGCGGCTGCGCCTGCGGCTGGTGCTGCTGCCGCCACGGACCGGTACACGTTCAGGCCGGGGCTGCGGTGGCAGCCGGAAGTGGAGGAGTACTTCGCCTCGGCGTACGGCCGCGACCACTTCGCCCGCATCTCCGAAGCCCTCGCGTGAGTTTGGTTAAATTCCTGCTAATCTTAGGTTCCTTGCTGGCTATTGCTTTGAGTTTGGACGAGGGTAGCTGGAATAGATCCTTGGGGTCTTTGCCGGGATAAGCTTAAAGATTTTTCTGCGGGCGGCCTTGCCCTTGGACAGCCGGTGCCTATGCTTTCGTTAGTTTTGTGTGCTTCAATGTTCCACTGGAACAGCTGCGCGGATTAAGAGGAAACTCGAAAAGCTTTTCATCTCGATGCGTTGATAGCAGAATAGTTATGTACGAGCCCAAGGAAGGGCCGGAAGCAACACCGCTAGACCCACTGCAGCACTGCCCCAGTGCCCCTGTCGACCTCTGCTCTCATTGTGTCGGGGAAACTGTTGGGTGTTGGGCTACATTGTCGAAGAAGGCGGCATTGTGCTGCTTCGAGATCCACCATGCCACGGCATGCTCATTGAATAGGTAGGTGCCCTTTCGAGGGGCGGTGTGGGGAGAGTGGATGTCTTGCTGTCACGAATCCACGAAGTATTCTCCAACAATGGGCAGCCGGGTGGTCGATCGAATCCATGAAAAGGCCTCGTGCCATAAGGTTCAGGGAAGGGGCAGCCGGTGAGGAGGCGGGCCATGGTCTCCTCTGACTGTTCACAAAGCAAGCACCGTGGGGCATGCTGCAAACCACGCCTCGCGAGCCTGCCTGCAGTCTAACAATGGTCATCTGTTAAGGTTCAACTGCGGAGGAGCCCAAGAGTTCAGTTAAGCTTCTAATGTCTTGGAAGAATAACGGCCTCATTGGTTCGAAGACTTTGTGGTTTAATTTCTCCTACATTGGATGATAGGAATACTTCGCCATTTCTATGAAACCAAAGCAATTTCATAGGAATCAAAACATTTACCACTATCTCTATTTTGCACATGCATTTATATCATATTACTTTTCACAGTTTGCATAGATTCATGCGAATAAAAGAGACAAAGAGGCCCTAAAAATCCAAATAGAAAACAAGCTTAACTCTGATATCTCTTGCATGGATCGAAAAAACAAGCTCAACTCTGAGACTGTTCTATCCTAAGTCAGTCAACTATGATTCTGAAGTAATGTGATACTACAGTGGCTGTGTACAAACAGAAACCAGGTGCTGATATGATTAGGGAAAGACCAGTTCTTAATCTAATGGCTAAAGCAAAACACAACTAGAATTACTGTTTCAAGATTCCCCAAGACTTGTTTGACTTTAGACTTTCTACTTAGTTGCTCTGATGATTGAAGAAAAAAAATGTCTTTTTGCATAGTAGTTAATTAAGTATCCCTCCATCCCACAATATAAGAGCGTTTTTGACACTAGTGTAGTGTCAAAAACGCTCTTATATTATGGGATGGAGGGAATTTTTTTTTGTGTAAGTAGAAGTTTAGGATTTTTTATGTGATTAGGTTTAAGGATGAGGAACATGAGCATTTGCCTTTGCTTGTCTTGTTTTCAGTTTCCAACCTGCCAACTTGGTTGTGTAATTAACTTTATCCCTGCCTTTTCAGTACAACAAGGTGCAAAGCTTTTGTGTTTTCTCAAAACAAAAAGAACATTTAAGCTGGAGAGAAATATAACTCAAAAAGGGGTATTTAAGAACAGAAGTGTGCTTTTACTTGGCCAATTGGTTTATAGAAAATTCATCTTCAACTCACCACTAAAGTGTATTGATTGTCAAATTTTCTGATCCCATGAGTGTCTGTTAATTTCCTAATTCATATGGTGTGAGGAGAATGGGTTTCGAGAAAGAGATGAAAAACAAGATGATTTGGGGTTGAGAGTTAAAGCTTGTGAGGTTTGAGCATGTAACTGCAACTTGGCTCAAACCCCACCCACTGAACTTTGTTGTGCATATGCTTTCGCTGCTTCCACTTATTACTACAAACACCATTTGTATCACTTCACTGAGCATGTGGATGTTGCTAAATCGTAGCAACACTTCAAGGATATTATGATTATGGTGAGTTTACTTGGGATAGTACTTTGTGTCCTTGGCTTCCTTCACAGTATACTGTAGATACTTTTCTTTACTATGTTTAGTCTTGGGAAATACTAAGTGGAAAACTAGAGTGGCTCATGACTTCACCATGCAGTCAAGTAGAGATTGATGGTAGCAGTAGTAAAAGGAGCTAAATCTGCAGTTTCGTGCCAATTTCCAGTGACCTACGGTATTAATGTTATGTTATGACTAAACTAAGTTTGACTTTCTTGATCAGGCATCCTTCTTGCTACTCTTGCATCCGTGTGAATACTCTAAAGTCTACCACTGATACTGTCATGGAAAAACTGCTGAAATTGGTAAATCAGAATGAACTTTCTTGTGAATTTAATGGTTTGAAGATCGGTGAGCAGAATGGTGGAGAGCAAGCACATGAAGGGAGTTACCTGGTGCACAAGTGCCCGTATTCAGGCCTTGAAAATGTTTTATTTGTTCGAGGTTCAGGACCACATGCTCTGCATTACGATGACCAACCTGGTCACTCTATGAAGGAGATAATTGTAAGTCGAAAATGTGCAGAGTCAGTTCTTCGAGGAGCCCAGGTGTGTTCTAAAAACCACCACCATCTTTCAAAAGACACTGTTGGTTATTCCTTCCATACTTTTTTCAGACCCTTCCACATTGACGTAGGACATTAGACTTCTCTTTTGCCATTCAAGTTTTGCGTTGTCACTCCCAATCCCAAATTTAGCTGCCACATTTTTTCATGCATGTTTATCTACTTCTCAGTAAGTCAAAACATCGTTCATAGTGTCACAAACATGCTCATGATGCACTGGGAATACCTACTGTATCTTACTAAATTACCTTTAGCAAGTTCGGAATGATTGTTGTTGCCCTTCTACAGTTAGCTAATTTATTTCCTTTTTTCTGGTTAAATGTAATATGCTTATATTGTTTTTTTTTCCTTTGCTGACTATTGCATCTATTTATTTTCTCTTGAGCTTCTTGACCTGCATTCGATAAATTACTGAAAAGAGTTCTCAGAAGTCCTTGGTGCTAGACTGGGTGGTGTGCATTAATCTTAATGTCTTCATCCATCTACATCTTTTCCCTGGAATTTGAGATTTGGAATACCTTAATTACTACTCCTAGATGTTATCTCACTGCAAGTTCACTGTTATTACGAAGCACACACACTCCCTTTTCTGTATGTTTGATCTTTCCTGTTCATTTGCTTTATCTTTAGGTGTATGTCCCTGGTGTTTTAGCTTGCAGTGCACATGTTGAAAAGGGTGATAAGGTTGCAGTATCAGTTGCTATTGAACAACCTGTCAAGGACAGTGGTTGGGCTGTTGGTATAACACGAGGAATCGTTCTACAGGGGTTGCAGTCAGGCGAGTTTTTGTAGTGGAAGTTGCCAGTTCTCTTTGATGCCTTGTTGAATAAATTGATCTGTTTTTTCTTATACGCCTTAGAATAGATGGTTGAGCTGTATTTGTTTTAGTTTGGTGTACAATGTTGTTTCCTCTGATCAAATACAAGGTCATAAGTTGTAAAGTCTACTCAACATTGCAGATGCACATTATGAAGAGAGAAAGGGTTTGTACATTGGTCAAGGGATTGCTGCAATGTCAAGGGCAGGAATATTTCGTGTTCTTCATGGAGTTGCAGTAGAGATGACTGAGAGGGTATACAAACTACCATCTTTTAATGGTATGTTTTTTTTCTTGAATACGCAAGAGCTGCATATCGTTGCATTAAGAAAAAGTGTATTGAATATTCGAAGTACAACCCCACAAATCCACACAAACAGCACCAAATTACATATGCGTTAGTGACAGCAAAACGCTCATGACCGAAGCAATTAAACTACTAAACAGCCTCAGTTGACAGTAGCCTTAAGCTGCACGAACCACTTAGCTCCTGCCAAATAGTAATTTTTTTGATACATTTTTGAACCTTTTTCTGCAAAGGAGCAAGGAACATCGCTTCCATGCCAGGCGAAGGATGTTGGTCATCCGCTTAATGCCAAGGTTCAACCCGTCTGCCTTCTCCTTCAGGAACCGCAGGGCGTCCCGTTGGTTGTCATTTAGTGAGGGGTTGAGCCAGGACTATTTAGTCTCCCGGTGGTGCAGAGCGGACAACATTCCAGAACAGTGCCCTAGAATTCTAATGGAACCCGGGTCATGACTGCTTTGACAGAGGCACAGGCAGGCGGTCACCTTGCCTCTGCGGTTTAAACGACGAGGGCCTTCGATATCCCTGGGCGTGAAGATGGTTCATCAATGGAGGACGGCGACGGTGTCAATTAGTGCTCTTGCGTCTGTGGAGCCGGGGAGTTAAGCACCCCAACATTTTCTTTGTTCTCGACCTCCGTTCTCCATTGCGGAAGCTCGGGGTTGGCCTGTAGTTGGGCTTCTTGAAGTGGCGCCTCCAGATTGCGCCACATCATTCGGTGCGGCCTGGTCGGCTCCCTCGCTCTCCATGTGCTCGTCCTCTTTGAAAGCGGAGGTCATGCTGGGGCAAGGAGGAGCTTGGGCGACCGGCACCGCCATTAGTGCCCCCGCAAAAGTGCGCAACATGGTATGAAGGGTCACGACCGGAGTGCCCATTGAGGCACCAGCCATATCAGCGCCTATCTCGCGCTGTGGCCTGCAAGACAAATTATATATAAAAAGCAAGTCTACTATAATGGACAGAGTAGCTGAAAAAATGACTTACATGTCTACTTTAGGCCTTGCTCGGACTTTTTTGAGGTGGCGCCAGTAGAAGAACGACCCGTGGCGCCGGGCGAGGAATGGCTGGAGCCAAGCCCCTTGGTCCTTCTTGCGCTTCTCCCACCTTTCTTCCTCTTCAGGCGGATTTGGCGGGTCGGCCTGGGAGCTTGATGCCCCTTCATCTCGGGTGCGCTTCACGATAATAAAGCCTTCTGTGCTGGAGTTCGACGACCCCTCGTTGTGGGAGGCCGGCGTACGTGTGGCAGTCTGGGAGTTGTCCACGGATTGAAGGAATGTCATCTTCGAGGTCTCTTCATCCTTGGACTGCAGAGCCGGGGAACGGACTCCATGAGCAATGTGGCTGAGTAAAGAACAAATTATCAGTCAGTTTGGATTATGAGGATTGACAAAGCGGAAAAGATAAGTGATGTTTACCTCGGCAGCAAGCACCTTGCCTGAGAAGCCCATGTTGGACAATGCTGTGGGAAAATCCGACATCTTCCCCTTGAATAGCAGGGAGAGCATCTCTTGGACGAATTTGGATTCAAAGAAGGGATCCCAGATTGCCCTCGTGGGATCATCTTCCTTTGTGTACCGATGCATTGGGTGAGCTTGGGATTGAAGTGGCTGGATACCTCGGCTTAGGGCCACATGCATCACGTGCACTTGGGTCACGCCTTTGTCGGCTAGATCGCACACTCTACGGTGAAGTCTCTTCATCATGGCTGTTTCTACCAAATTGTTTTTGGGACTTCAGGAATGACGTTTGATTGGGGGAACCTGGCTAAAAAGTGTGACTACCAGCTTGGGGAGGGTTGTGGACGTAGAACCACTCTTTCTGCCATGTTTTTATTGGTTTCCAAGAAGTCGCCGATGAGATATTCCGATTTGGCCTGCTTGTAGATGGTGGCTCCTCCGCACTCGCAGGTCTCACTCACGTTTGTTTGGAGCTTAACTTGGAAGTACCTCCTCCACAAGCCGAAGTGGGTTTCGACACAAAGAAAGGCCTCACAAAGGGTGATGAAGCACAAGATCGGGGGAGAGGGGGGGGGGGAGATGGTGGATTTTGAGGCAGTAAAAATGCAGAAGACCTCAAAAGAAAGGATGAATGGGAAATCCAATGCTGTGGATGAGGAAGGGGGATGAAAAATAACCCGTTCGTGTTGCTCCGGCTTGGGCACGGCCTCCGCCAGGACATCGCCGTTCTCTGCCACGATGACCGGAGAGCGCGAGAAGGCGACGGTAGGCTGAGGGAGATGACCACCTTTTGCGAGGCGTTCTAGCTGGCCGCCTGTTAGTGGGAGACATCCGCTTGCCCTTGGTCTTCGATGGGACCTCCTTGCGGGCGATGACCTTCCCGGTGTTGACGAGCTTGCCGTTCATCAGGCGGCGCTTAACCATGGTGGCGTGGTGGTGCTCCGTTGGGGCTGTAGTGTGGCGACGCAACGGAGCAGCAGGACGCGGCAGCGGTGCGAGGAAGAAGGAAGCAGAGGAGGTGAGAGTGTAAAGCCCTCCCCCTCTCCGTTCATTCCCCTTATATAGGTGTATGGGAGGTTGAACAACGACATCAATTAACGCCATGCGGCAAGCTATCTCTTTGTATCCTGATAACAGCGTTAAAGGCACATGGGGATCGCGGAGTTTGCCGTTAGCTTCGTGCGGGAATCGAGGCGCACGTCGTTAGTTCATGGGACGTGGCCTTGGTGGGGCCCACTCCCACACGTCACTTTGACTAGCGGTTCAAGTTTGACACATGGTCCGGTTTGACTAGCTGATGAGACCGGTCCGGCCTGACGAGCAAGATTGGACAAGTTGAGTTTGTAAGTGTCGCGTCGGAGTTCGGCTCGCGAGGGTCGGATACACGGCAAATTTTTTGTGGCGCAGGTCAGCTATCTTCATCAACAATTCCAGACCGAAGTTGTTCGTGCAACTTCGGAAGCAGTCCGTCATTCGAAGGCCGAGTGCGAGCAGATGTTGTTAGCGAAAGCTTTGAAGAACCAGTTTCAACCTCGGCAAGCTGAAGACAATGTGCAGTTCGGTGCTGGTCAAGGTGCAACCAAGTTTGAAGACTGATTCAGGGTTACTGGCGGTGTTACGGCCCAGGGGTGCCGCACCTTGTCGGTTGCCAGCCCAAGGGTGCCCCTTAGGCCGGTTTTGCCCTAGGCCACCAGTACAGCCCACGGGCCTCGTAAGGGAAGACTCTAGAAGCCTTGCCATCAAAGATAAGGAAGCAGAGCCATGGAGGATCCCCTCCACGTACGTAGCCGACTAGGTTGTGTAACCCTAGGGGCCTCAGTATGTTATATAAGCCGAGGCCGACCTAGTCGATAGATACATTACAATCCCTTGGTTCATACTTGTACTTTGTACACCCCAATCGCAATATACACAATAGTAGTAGGGTTTTACCTCCACCAAGAGGGCCCGAACCTGGGTAAACTCGCGTCCTTGTTTCCCCTTCGACAATCACCACGCCAGGATACCCTATCGAGGGATTTGCTGGAATCATCTACGACTGTTGGCCATTGGAGCCTAGCCCCCAAGGCCAATATATAGATGCATGTATAGAAGAAGAGGAATATAGAAGTGAGGTTCCAAACTTTTTCCCAAGTTAACCACATGGTAGCAGAGCAGGGTTGATGGAGACGCTCTATCCTGGTGGCTGCAGGCAGCGTGTCAGTATGACGACCTGCAGATCGATGATGCTAGGAAGTCAAGTTAATAGGGGGCTTGAATTTGCTTGCGCGCATGTGTGTGTGTTTGTCAGAGCCTGGTCCACTTAAGAAGAGGAATAGAGAAGTGAGGTTCAAGAAATTTCACCAAGTTAATCACATAGATAGTGATTATGTATGGTGCTGCTAGAAGGAGGGCGCAAGAGGGCCGACCGGGGGCCTTTTTGCCCACGACCGGGCAAGAGGGAAAGGATTTCCTTCTTAATTCTTGCTTGATTAGATTGATACATCTCCTCTCTTTATATAGAGAGGTTTACTTGACTCCCAAGCAAGGCTTACTTGACCCCTAAGCAAGCGACCCTTATCTCTAATTAACCCTAAGACTAATTACGTACTCTAACACTACACCCCACCTGGACATGCAGCTTGTCCTCGAGCTGCAGCCTAACCAAATTATAACCATGACTCGACGCAACACAAACCTAACACCTAAAAACAAGCCTTTTACATCTCGGCTTGTTTTATTATTCTCAACCTGAAATGGACTGGGACGCTTTATTTTCGACCCCTTAACAAAAAGTGGACACCATCCGCACGTCGGACGTGCACGTGTACAGCCACCTGGACCCCATGGACACCACCTGGACAAAAGGAGTGCATGTGTATGACCACCTGGAAGTGGTCGCAAGAGTGACCAGCAGAGGCGCCCTCGCGGCGGCCGGTGGCGGAATGCAGTGGTGCTACGCGGTGCGCTGCTGTCGGTGACACCATGCCTTCTCCCTGCCGGACGGCTGTTGGTTTGCACCGCACAGGGAAGAGTGGAGGGCTTGCGATGGAGAATGACGAGGAGGGATGCGCCCTCCAACCGCCGATGTCGCAGACTTTGAGGTCGCTGCCCGCGGGGAAAACAGCATGCCCGCCGCCCGTGGGGGAAACCGCATGCCCCAGATCCCCGACGCAACGGATGAGATCGAGGTCCTTTGCGCAGCGAAGGGCAACTTGGAGGAGCGGCAGCTGCAGACCACGCATCTCCCGCACACGCCGACGCGCTAGGAGGCCGCGCGCAGCAGCCTGTAGCCTCACCGCCGCCGACACGTGGCGAGTAGCGATCCAAGACGGAAGCGGTGACGGCGACAGCGGGGACTGGACTTGGTGAAGCGGGACTCCCGCCGGTGCGGTCGATGCGGGGCCGGAGCTGACCGACGGTGGCTGCTGCAGCTGCTGCGGTGGAGCACCGAGCGCGGCGGAGGCCGCCAGGAGCGGCGGCTGCCACTGCAGCCAGGGCTGGGCGGTGGTGGCGATGGATGGCAGCTGCAACGGCTGTTGCAGTGGCCCGACGAGCGCGGCGAAGGCAGCCTGGTGCGGCGGCTGCCACGGCGGCGCGGGGGCGGCGATGGGCGCTGGAGGCGCGGCGGGAGCCGGCGCCGGCCACTGCGGGGCGGCAGCGGCAGCTGCAGCATCCCAGCGGAGGCCCCTGGATGCGGCGAGTACCACGGAAGGGCCGGCGGCCTGGTGGCAGCGGTCGGTGGCAGGGGCGGCGGCGGCCCGTAGGGGCTGGCCAGGTACAGCCGGATCCCCTGGACGGCTGTGACGAGGTCGTTGAGGACCCCGGTGATCTCCTCCGGGGTGTAGGCGACGGCCGGTGGTGCGGTGGAGGGCGCCGGCATCTGGGCGGTGGCGGCGCCGGAGGATGCGACCAGCGGCGCGGACGGGGAGGGTAGCGGCGCGGTGGTGACGGTCTGCAACGGAAGCGACGGGGTTGGCGGCGGCGAAGACATGATCGGAACTGAGCTACCTGATACCAAATTGTTATGGTGCTGCTAGGAGGGCGCGAGAGGGCCGGCCGGGGGCCTTTTTGCCCACGGCCGGGCAAGAGGGAAGGGATTTCCTTCTTAATTCTTGCTTGATTAGATTGATACATCTCTCTTTATATAAAGAGGTTTACTTGACTCCCAAGCAAGGCTTACTTGACCCCTAAGCAAGCGACCCTTATCTCTAATTAACCCTAAGACTAATTACGTACTCTAACAGATTATATGTTGTTATCATTCTTAAGTGTGCCTCATTAGTAATTAACAGATACCCCAAAGTCAGTTTTATGAAAATTTTTCGCTTGAGTTCTATACTTTTCTGTGCGTAAACTTAGGGCTCTGATGATATTTTCTCATAGGACTTGTATTTGAGGTAGAATAATTAGTAAGATATTTTGAGAATGAAAAATCGATATAATAGATCTGTTTAAGAAGTATATTGAATATGAGAGTACCATGGCAATGATCTTCATGAAGCATATCTGGCCTAAAGCTAACTTTACCTGAGCAATCGTCTGTGGCAGTGAGAACTAGTGCCAATGATCCCCACGAAGTTACCATTAGCCATAGTTAGCTTCCATATTTCCATCGGACATTTCACTGTAAATCATATCTGTTGTTCTGGACTAGTAACCAACACATATTTATCTTGCGTTTGGCCTACTAGTTCGTGGTGATATGCATTCCAAAGCTCAGAAAAAGTGATATAGCATGGAACTGTGGATGATGCAAAATGCCTTTCGCATCTGTTGCACTGTACATTTTCAGATTCATTAACTAACTGTCCTTTTCTTTTATCATTTAGACGTGCTTGAAGGGGAGATATTTCTTCAAAATTTGCCAAGTATTGTGGCTGCTCGTGTCCTTGGTATGACTTGTAACTTTTTTAGAACATTTCTTTGTTGTTCCATCAACCAGAAGTGTGATTTTATCCTACTCATTTTATCTGTTGCTGTGGTCTTTATTATTTGTATGTATAATATGTATCTGAAAACAAACTGCTGCTTGCTTTCTAGCAACTTAGGATTAAATAAAGGTACAGGGTAAACAATAAAATAATGGCTACAGCTAAGGAAATAGTAGTTGTAGGATGGTGTCGTGACCTCACTGAGACCGACTAAGAGTCGGGGAAAAGCAACCTAAGGAGGTGTTCGTGGAGGGCAGAGGCACCGCTAAGCACACCCGCCGGCCACCCTAGGCAGAAGAGCCTGAATGTTTGGCCTAGCTCCCTCAAACACCCTGGCACTCCAATGCTTCCAAACTTCCCAGGCCTCTAGGACAGATTCCATATGCTGAGGACTTCGCACATGTAGACCCACATCCTTACCATGGTCTTATCCAGTATCACCATCCTGTTGATATGGTGTGGGTCAGTTCCACCATGCTGAGAATAACAATGGGAATGATAATGTGTCTGCTCAATTGCCCATGGACCCTGGACACCCTCCTACCCTGGTTAGAGACCAACAGCTGCAAGATGGTCAGTCTTCAGAGCCTCCTTCCTCTGTTAAGATCTAGCTGATTGATAATAGTGATGCATATTCAGACAGTGTTAGCGACAGTGCTCCTGATCATGAGAGTGTCACCGTGGACACTGCTTGGGCTAACTCTCCTGTCAGTCTTTAGGAAGCGGTGGAGTTGCTCTTCGAATGGCAAATTTTTCAGATTCTTAAATGTCTTTTTCTATTGTTAACATCAGAGCTCCTGAAAAGAGGGTCACTGTAGACATGCAGGATCTCAGCCCACCCTTTCCCTCAAACTTATTGTCAATATGAGTACTTCTGCTGACCTTCGTACTGCCTCTAAGAAGCTTTGCTTTGATCAGAATCTGTCAGAGGACCTGCTGCTACTGCTCCCACAGCATGTTTCCTGTTTTGATCGTTTTGAGGATCACTTCCAGGATGATAGAGGTGTTTGGATCACCTACTTCAGGTGCAAACGCAAACTGTTCATGTCTCTGAAGCTTCACTCAGGAGGAGCCCTCACATAAGCCAGCTTCATGATGGTCTCAGTACGCCATACCCTCTGCAATCTAAGAAAGGCAAGCTCCCGGGGGTCTCATCCCCTTCCTGCAAGAAGCCCTCTAAAACCTGGAGTTGGACATCGCACCACCTTATTGCCAGCCTGTACCTTATCTGCCCCTGGACACCACCCAGGCCACTGGAACTGGCTACTGTGGCATCCCTCCAATGCAGCAAAGCTTCAGCTTCCAAGGATTATCAATGAAGATGTGGACTGATGGCCTTGGTGGGACGGGCTCCTTTGTGCCCTTCAAATCTTTTGTTTTTTTGAACTTTATCTATGTTTGTTATCACTGCTGGCCTATAGCCGTTTGCTTATGTGTCATGTTGGGATTGCTTTTGGATTATCTCATTTACTATGGTCATGCTGCTAGGTGTATGTCACTGACGGACAGCTATGCTGCTCGTCCTTATGATCTCTAACTGTTTAAATATGGATAGAAATGTTTCCTGTGGAGGTGGCCGCCGAACTTGGAGTAGGAGCTGGCGTGGGGCTGTTGGGAGGGGAGGCGCCGGGAGGGGTAGGGGTAGGTTAGAGGGCGCGAGCTATAGCCTGTCTTTATGTATTTTATTCAACTGAAACTACAAAAGAAGTTGTTGGAATAGTCAACCAATTACTCTTGCTAGAAACAAAACAGTTGAAATGTTAAACCGTAGGACATCTGATTTAGTTTTCTCCTAGCAACATGCATGTCCACATATGGTTGACCTACAAGATATTACTTGCATGCTTTAGAATTTTGCTGCTGTAATTATAATGGCTTCTAGACCTTAGGCTATCCTGGGTTTGAGTGTTTTCTCATATAAACAACAGTATTTCCTGTCCTGATGTGTTTATGTGCAATTTTTTTATTTTATTTAACAGATCCCCAGCCAGGAGAGCAAATATTGGACATGTGTGCTGCTCCAGGAGGGAAAACAACAGCAATTGCTATCCTTATGAGGGACAAAGGAGAGATTATTGCCCTTGATAGATCTCACAATAAGGTAATTCATTATGTTAGATTCAGCATACGATGTTGCATCGAGTTAATGTTGCCATCTGAACTTATGTGGTCATGTTTCTCCCCTGCATGTTGTGTCCGGGTCATGGTTTGATGTGTTATATATGGCTTCATGAAATATCCTTCTTTCATGACAAAAGGCAAATAGAAACTACAGTGGTTTGTGCTGGTCTTTTGTGGAACTAGAGAAGGGAAGAAAAGATTGTGAATCTCAAGCTTTGATCGGATTGGTAACACAATAATGCATGCTTACCCTCATCTGTGTCAATGAGCTTTGATCTATGGTTGATCTATTTGGGGAAGGTAAAAATGGAATTTCAAAAGCAGAAAGGCAATTATTCTGGGCTGGGTGATCCTCTTCTTTAGAAACACCGAGTACAACTTAAAAGCACACGCGTACATGCACCTACAAAAGAATAGAGTCACAGAGCTTTAAGATTGATGAAGTCACCAGACGCCTCGCTATCGGCAGGAAGCCTCTCATTGAAGGAACATCATGCCTTGATGGAACACACATGGCCGCAAACTTTGGGTTTGAACCCTAGTGGGCTAGGGGTACAATTAACCTTCTCGCCATCCAACCACAACTTGGTCCTATGGGTTGGGGTGATCCTGGCTAGGACTTTATAGTCTGACTCTTACTCTAGGACAACTCAATTCTAACTCCATTCTTTCCTAATTGATGATCTGACTTGTATGCAACATTGGTGCTTTCTGTTTGCTTCTCCAAAAGGCTAAAGCTACTGCTCTCATCCTGTTAGACCTTATTCCATTTCTTACCCAGACTCAGTGATTTGGGTTTTATCTCCTGTAAAACAAACCACTTTGCTCAGTCCGGCATGCTCCACCTCAAAGCTTGGGGCTGCTGCAAATTGGAACTAAAGAGTGTCTGCTAAAAATTGGACTTTGTTGCGCTACGTCAGATATATGTGTCTCCAAAAGGAGTTCACAACATTTATTGAGGGTAGAGGACCAATTAAATAATAGAGATTCTTGTGATAGATAATCTTATGACGCTGTGGCATGTCAAGTGAATTTTGCCCTATGGAGAGATCACATGCATGCATGCATTCATGCACAATCGTCGACCTCATGCTTGCATCATCGGCTTTAATTGTTAAATCCAAATTTTCAAAATGATGTATCACACAAATTGTTAATCCAATTAGCGACCCGTCTTCACTTGTGAGTTCGTCTCGACGAGGGGCTTCAAAAGTAGTAACAACTACTTTTCAAACCCTAGAAAAGTGGTTGTTACTGTTAGAGTAATATATACATAGCTTTACCCTTTGTATTTTCCATGTGGCTATTAATTAGAAGAAAGACCGTTTCAGACGCCTACAATTGAATAGGAGTGCAGACAACATAGCGAAGTACAAGATGGCAAGGAAGACCGCAAAGCAAGCTGTGAGTGAAGCAAGGGGTCGGGCGTATGAGGGCCTCTACCAGCGTTTAAACACGAAGGAAGGCGAAAGGGACATCTATAAGATGGCGAAGATCTGAGAGAGGAAGATGAGGGATGTCAACCAAGTCGAGTGCATCAAGGACGGAGCAGGTCGGCTTATGGTGAAGGACGAGGTGATCTAGCATAGATGGCGAGAGTACTTCGACAAGCTATTCAATGAAGAGAATGAGAGCTCTGCCATTGAACTGGACGACTCGTTTGGTGATACCAACAAGCATTTTGTGTAGTTTGAGGTCAGGGAGACTTTAAAAAGGATGAAACGAGGCAAGGCGATGGGCCCTGATTGTATCCCCATTGAGGTCTAGAGGTGCCTCGGAGACAGCGATAGTATGGCTAACTAAGCTTTTCAACCTCATTTTCCGGGCAAACAAGATGCTCAAAGAAGGGTGGCGTAGCATATTAATACCAATCTTTAAGAACAAGGGGATGTTTAAAGTTGTACTAATTACTGTGGGATTAAGCTGATGAACCATGGAATGAAGCTATGGGAGAGTCATTGAGCACCGCTTAAGAAGAATGACAAGCATGACCCAATATCAGTTTGCTTTCATGCCTGGGAGGTCAACCATGGAAGCCATTTTCTTGGTACGACAACTTATGGAGAGATACAGGGAGCAAAATGACCTGCATATGGTATTCATCGACTTGGAGAAGGCCTACGATAAGATACCGCATAATTTCATGTGGTGGGCCTTGGAGAAACACATAGTCCCAGCAAAATACATTTTTTTAGAAGAGCAGGGAGGCCCTCCCCGGTTCCATTGCTCGAATGAAAACCCCAGACACATAATCCATACATCAGCTCACTGAGAGGAGCAGTTCATGAAGCAGAAAGTAAAAAGCAAACTGGTCACTAGAAGCCCTGTTACAAAAGCAGCTGGGGGGGGGGGGGGGGGGGGGGCACCGAGCACGCTGAGACGTAGAAACCTCTACAGGATGCAGACGCCTCCCTGCAAAGCCCTTTGTGTCTTCATGGGCGGTGCTGCAGCAGCCTGCGGAGACCAGCAAGTGATAAGGGTTGACACCGGGCTGGCAACTGCCGTATTGCCGCGGTGGTCTCTCTTCCTGGGAGACGAGAAGCTTTCATCATCTTCAGAGATCTTGAGATTCCTCCATGGTTCGAACACCAGCGCGTTGTGGGAGTTCAGCCACTCTTGATCAGCATATGTTTCTGAAGGAATTTCGCCAGTTGTGCCGCAAAGACCATCAGTCTTTCCTTACACAAATCCGTGGATAGAATGACCCAGTTCCTTATACTGTATTCAAGATCGATCTCAGCACCTGGTTAACAGAGATCCAAGTAGTGCTATTGAAGATCAAAGAATTTCCTTTTTTCCAAAGGCACCATAGCACAACTGAACTAACAGTATTCAAGGCAGAGTTTTTCTTGTTAGAAATCCAGAATCTAGCAACAGACTCAAAGTCAGCTCCCATCTGAACATCAAAGTGCTCATTAATGAAAGCCCACACGTTTTTAGCCACAATACAGTCAAAGAACAGGTGCCTAATGGATTCTTGATCAGAACAATAAACACAATCAAGTGGTTTAATGATATGTCTCTTCCTTAGCGTATCTATAGTCATAAGCTTGTTGTTAGCGAGCAGCCAGAGAAAGACATGAATTGTGGGAGGAACCCTAAGTTTCCACATTGCAGGGATAAACATAGGTTGGATCCCCCCAAAGTTGATCACATGATAAAGTGAAACTGGAAGAGTATTGGCCTTTGTTATCCATCTGCCATATCAGAGCATCAGGTTCAGAGGACAGCCCAATACTTTGAGCAATTTCTACTAATTGGTACCATTGTTCCATCATTTTGTCATCAAAGTTTCTCCTGAAGGTGAGTTTCAATTGATGCTCATCCCAAACCTCATTGACACATTTAGTTTGCTCATTGCAAATAGAGTAGACAAGCCAAAATTGGACTGCTAAAGGGGAAGTACCAAACCAGGTGTCCTCCCAAAATCTAACTTTATCACCTATACCAATTTTCCACCTATACCCAAATTTCAAAGTTTGAGTAATGGAGTTAATCCCTTTCCAGAACCTGGAGCAGTTTTGGGTAGGGGGAGGAGCAAAAAGGTTGGGTCTCCCAGCCATATATTTATGATCAATAATCTGTTTCCAGGGTTTCCCATCTCCCTCATAATATCTTTTAATCCAGGAGCCCAGTAGACAGATATTGATCTCTTCAAGGTTGGGAATGCCAAGGCCCCCAAAATCTTTCTTCATAGAGACCATCCCCCAGTTAGCTAAATGTAGTTTCCTATGTCCTTCAAAGTCATTCCACAGACAATTAGCCATTTGGGAGTTGATCATATGAATGGCCCATTTAGGGAATTTAAAGAAAGAGAGGAGATAGACAGGGATTAGTGTTACTCATAATGGTTACCCATTCAACTCTTAATGTTTTTCTTCTCGGCTTCAACTTTTTTCTACACCCAGTGGCGATAATACGTGTATGGTGATTAACGTTTGCAAGCTCAAAGTCATGTGGAACTGTATGCATACATCGGGAACACATCCAAAGTAGAGTATACACACGACAATAAATTTATTCTTAGTCAAACGAGCATGTCACAATCTTCAACTCCTACAATCGGGAACACATCGAAAGTAGGAAAGTAGATATACGGCAATAATTTTATTCATGCTCAAACCGGCATGTTGTAATCTTCAACTCCTACATCGGGAACACATAGAAACTAGAGTACCGATCAAGTCCTACATGTTTTTGTATTTGCTTTTGTCAAACCCTCTAATCTTCAATCCGGCGTCCGAGTCTCTGCCATTATTTTCGTCGTTGGTATCTTTATACTCCGAGCTGCTTGTTGAAGATTCTTTTGAAGGCGGCTCAGAGAAAACTCGTATCTCGCTGCAGACGGTACACTTGTAGGATGCCAAGTCTGAGAACCAATTCATTAAGTCGTTCGTCGTCCCGGGCACTTGAAGACACATGACGCATAGCACGGTCGCCGGCTTGATCTGCTGTTTGTCCAATGGAACAAAGTCCGCCAGCTTGATCTCCTCGTCCTTGAGAAGGGAGGTCGCCAGGTCTATGGGATGGGAGGTCGCCTCCTTGGTGTGCTGATTGTCCATGGGAAGAAAGGAATAAAGACATTCGGTTGCTTGATCTGTTCACACGAACGAACAAAAAAAAGGAAGGAACAGGATTATTGGTTCCTAAAACTAAGGCTAGCTGCATGATTTGCACCACATCTAATTTTTTTCCTAACTAACCTACACGCTGCATGCAGAGAACACACGGGTTGGGGCTGTCCTAATAAAGCATCTTCTTTTTTCTAGGGATGTAACACGTGGGATTTGATCAGTGGAAGGGTAAAATTGTCAACAAATGCAACACACCATATAATCTGGATTTTTCGTCAAAAAACAATATACCCTATATCTAGGTCTAGAAACGGAGGGAGTAAATCATATATGTATATGGTACTAGGTTTCTTGTATTTCTTTTTCAGATTCCTAGTTTATCTCCTAAGGTCATGTTCACATTGATGTGTTAGAAAACTTTACGAGATGTCAGCACCTGAGCAACAAAAAATCTGTCATGATGCACATGCACATGAAAGTATGCCTTTATTTATGTATTTAATATTTAGCATGTGCTCCCTGATGGTGTATATCTTATGTATCTAACATTTTTCATGTGTTCCCTGATGGTGTATATCTTTATCCCGAGAATCATATTGTCGTTGTAATAACATAAAGTTATATTCCAGGTGATGGGTATTTTGAAGTTGGCTGATGAGATGGGCCTAAGTTGTATAAGAGCTTATAAACTTGATGCTCTCAAATCTGTACGGAAGGCTTATGAGGAAAGAAATCTTGGCGTGGCTGATAATTGCTCTGAAGCAATTGTGACCCTAGCGGAGAACTCTGGCCCTATCCGTAGTACAATCGGTGCCAGGGTTACAAATGCAGCTGAAGACAGCTCAACTGCAATAGTTGAGCAGACTGGTAAGCAGCATGCCAATTTATACCCATGTCTTCATTTTTCTTCACCACATCAGCTCTATTCTGTGCATCATGTTTCCTGGATCCTTTTTGTTCACATGATGGTATCATATGGATTTTTCAGATCTCTGGATAACATGGATGTTTTAATGTTCCTTAGGTATTTCTAGTTTGGAGTGAGAACTGTGTCTGAATTTGTTTGAATTATTTAGACACTAACCTAAATTGTTACACTATTTCCTGAAGTAGCAGCAATATATTTGTTGTACATCTTGGACACTGTATGTTGATCTTTTCCACTATTCGGGAATTTCATTTTTTCTTTTAAATGATGGAAAACCAGATGCCAAAAGGTATGTTAGCAAGGCAGACCTCAGGAAGAATTTAAGGCGAATGAGGAACGGGACAGGAAGAAGTAACTGCTCTGGAGGTAGAGTTGAAGACTCGAAAGGATTCTTTCCAAGCAGCTTTGATCGTGTCCTCCTTGATGCTCCATGTTCTGCACTTGGCTTGAGACCTCGACTCTTTGCTGGTGAGGTAAGGGACTACTATACCTAAATTGCGAATGTTGTTGATCGTTAAATTGCACTTTACGTTCTTTGCATCACATATGTTACAATTGTTTGCCTATATGAATACAACATCAACAAAACAGTAACCATAATTTATAATTACTATCCGTATTATATTTTATATTATAAAATAAACTCAGATATTTCATGTTTAACATAGTGACATCTAATCAAGCTTCAATCCATTGTTAAGGTTCATGCATCAACTAGTAGAACCAAAAGTTGGAGAAGGTTGGGCCTTGACATATACTTGAACACCTCCTCTCACGTGTGACTTGATAAGGCCTACATGTGGAAGAAAGAGTGCAAGCAAATATTTATTAAAAATGTGAAAGCCAAGACTTGAACCCAGAGGTTTCGGATTAACAAAGCTTGGAGGTATCGTACTTTCAAAACAACTCGCTATCGGCATAAAGAACTAGGCACCCTAGAGTCGCTGACTTCTCATACATGAGGTACCAGACCCAACCGGGCACCCTACGAAAATGATTTGGTAGATGTTGATCTGGTATGGGCCTGGCCCATCACAACTTAGGCCCATAGGGCCGAACTCGTGTAAGTGACTTAGAAGAGGAGGGCTGATCAATGTTTGGAGATGAGTGCTGCCACATCCTACGACACACAGAGACGAGCTGCTGGTACACCTCTCATTCAACATAGCATCATACGCCGACGATGGCGGGGCCTGACGGGAAGGCGGCGAAGGGGCTCATCTCGGCAGCGGGCACTCATCTCATGGATGTGCGCCAGCTAGCGGGGAGGTCTGCTAGTGGCTGCGTGCGAGTGCGGGAGACGTGAAGGTGGCACGTGAGATGTGTGGCGGGGCTGCGTGGGAGACACGGCGACATCACAACTTGGTCAGGAGGAGATGCTCATGCTGCTAGAAACTGCTGCTACTATAGGCTTGTGTTGCTGCTGGTTCTATGTGGTTGTGCAGTGATATCATGGACGAGAGTAATGGATAATCCATTTTTCATTTTTATCTTGTGTCCAACAAGATTTTTCAGGTCTCCAGAGATTTTCTTCATCATTAGCGCATCCCTTCTGGAGACCCGACCCTGCAGAAGAAATTAGTTCTTAACCACCCACATTTGTAAGGGTGGCTGAGAAGCAATGTATCTAAGTGCGCCAATTGAGAATTTATGCATTGAAGCAAATGCACTTCTCTTCACAGAGGGGTTAGTATACTCAAATAAATATGCTGAGAAATTTTCAAAAAATTGTGAACATAGTGGTTCGAAGAATAATGCACACATTCATCCGACCGATGATTGTTTCCCTGCGAAACAAAGGCATTAACACGACCATAAGTGGGTCTGTGACCATTTGAAGACTTTGGTCCATATGAAAAAAATTCCCTGAGGTTTTTCTTCTTCATCAATGGTGTCATGGCGACATGCACCTGAAGACTTTCCAGAAGGCTTTTGGGCACCCAGATTTTCTTCATTGGGGACCATTCCTGCAGTTAGTTCCAACAAATTTGGTAAATACTTCACCATTCTGATTCTTGAACAATTTATAGTTGGAGTCAAATGACTCATCAGGAGGCTCTTTTGCAGGCACCTAGGTAATTTTTGGGGTACTGCTTAGGTTTTCAATAGGATCCATCTGCATTAATTTTTCTTTCAAATGCAATACCCTCTTTCCTAGGATTTCTATTCAAGATCTGCTTCTTAAGCACATCGCAAAGGGTTTGATGCCCTATGAGGCTTTTATACATGCCTGTCATATACAATTCCTTCAACCCTGTATTTTCTTCAGTGATATTTGTGGTTCCTCAGATGAGGAGTCAGTAGCCACCGAGACAGTTGAAGAAATTGCACTTGCATTTGAACATTCAACAGAAGAATTTGCATTTTCACGGTCAAGTCATTTCAAGTAAGGTGGCACAAATTCTTCCTGAGCGGTACTGATCTATTGAGCAAGCAAGACATCATTTTACGTTCGAAGATCATCATGAAACACTCTCAGTTTTTCGAGATCTTGCTTTCTTTGCTACTCATGATCGGCTGAGATGGCCACATGACGACTTTGAAGTTTGTCATACTTTAACTGAAGACTTTGAAGGTCACCAGCCAAAGATTGACTTCGATCCATTTCCTCATCCAACAGATCATCGCTTTTGTCTAGCAGTTTTTGAATCTTTTACATAGCAGTTTGTTGCTCAGTTGCAATTTTAGCAATTTTCTTATAGCTTGGTTTAGATTCACATTCAAAGTCATCTTCATTGAAAGTATCAAAGTAGGCAGCACGTGAGGATACGTTGGCACCTTTTGCCATGAAGCAATAGGTGGGAGCGGAGTCGTTGTCGCATGCCTCGGCGTCGGAGACGTAGCCATTTCCTTCATGGTTGAAGATGGACTTGGTGACGAAATCGGCAGCGAGAGGTAGGCTCGCCACACCCGAGTCTGACTCCTCAGATTCCTCATCTTCCTCTTGATCGGATTCTTCCTCAGAATCCATTTCCTTGCCGATGAATGCACGCGCTCTGCTAGAACTGCTCTTCTTGTATGATGAAGATTTTGAAGAAGACTTTGAAGATTTCTGCTTCTCATCAGAACTGTCATCCTTGCTCTTCTTCTTCTTTGACTAGTAAGCTTGCACGTGCAACGCACGATAACGCAGTAGAAAATTGTTTTCTCATTCATCTAGTTATGATTGGCCATAAAAAATATAAACTATTGACATAACAATCTCAAATATACATATAATTCTTCATGTTTTGTAGTAGTGACATATATTGACATAACAATCTCAAATGTAAACTATCGCTCACAAGAAAGAAATCATCCTCGAAGTGGCTTTTCCTTTCAAAAAATATTGCAAATGATAACTCTTTTACGGTTATCTACTGAAATCTATAATCATTTTCCGCAAATGACAACTATTAGGGAACGAAAACAGATACCTAAGACCTTTAGTTGTGGAAGGAAGCAACGACGGTGGTGGCTCCTACATCCTCGAAGATAGTGAAACCGGGACTCTGAAATATCGTCGTTTCCATGTCATGTGTTCAAGGTCTGCTTGGAAGGGAGGTACTTAAATAATTAGACAATAATAACACTTTTGCTATTTGATTCATATCAACTCATAGAGTACGGTAGAAAAATGCAATCAAAAACAGATAACAAGAAAATGACATCTTAATGCTATTACTACTCAAACACATGCTTTTTCGGTATTCCAAACTGCAAGAGCACTATGAGCCTTGTATCCATCTATTTTTTATAGAAGCATTTGTAGATAAGAATGGATCGACCAAATTATGATAGGGAAACAAAATTGTATACAGAGTTATAAAAAGGAAATAAATCGATGGGGTTTCCAACCTGGTTGGGGAAACCTATCAAACATGCAATCCAAACAAGCTAAAAGCCAATGAAACCAATGCTCTCACCAAAAGCATGGGAGAAGCTTGCATGTGGTTGGCAGTGAGGTGCAGAGGTTGAGGTTGTTGCACCAATCACCCATGCAAATTCAGAATTTTCCAAAATTAAGGAATTTATATGACCTTGTCTGACACATATCATCAACAATGAAAGAGCGACACTCGACAACGCAAGGCACAAAATATTACAAGAAATTTTAATTTACAATCTACAAATAGTTATCCCAATGGAAAACCTGCAAGCATCAAAATATAGGACATCATGGATCAATTTTGAATAATATTCTTATTGCAGTACGATGAGAGCAAAATAGGACACAAACCATAAATAGCAGCGATGAATATTTCACCGTATGGAGTATTCAACTCTTAATGGTAAAGAAAAAAGAGCATGGCTGCATTTAGTTGAAGATGCTCTAGGTAAAGTGTGAAATTCATTTGAAAAATCTGAAAACACATTTGTCATATACCATTGCCTTAGGTACTGAACACAGCCAAATCTGAAATCTGTTTTCCATAGTTCTTCGTGGTACACAGCCAAATCGTAAACTTATTTGTATATTCCATTACTAATTTGATTGTGCAAAGAAATTTTTGGATCCCATTTAGAACATGAGCAGTAGCACTATAAGCATGTGATGCATACTGTGTCCAATTTATACAGCATGTGGAAGTAAAATGCAATTGTATCCGTCACCAAATTATCAAAGACATACCCTGTTAGGACATGGAGGCTGAAAAACAGAGAATATAGAAGACAGAAATAATTGGGTTTTTTTGTGACTTGAATTGAGATAAATGTATAAGCATTCAAAGAAAGTTTATTTGTGACTCCAGAAATAAAAAGCTAGAAGTACCACCGGCACTAATTTTTTATGCATACTATCTTTACACTGTTAATGCTATACTACCTTGGTTGTGAACTCTAATATATTAGATGATAGACATATTTGTGCTTACAAATCAGAATAACAAAACAACACATTATAGAGACCGTTCCTGTCTCTTGCAAGTTAGGATGTGAACAAAATAGGAGTAACCAATTTTCTCAATTTGGGTACCTGACCTCCGACTAAAAGGAGCACATGAATCAACATAGCAAAGCGATGAAGGCCTATGGCAAACCAAACTGAGAACCACCTTGATGAATAGGAAATCAAGCAAATAAGAAATTCCTATACATTATTGAACCATGCTGAACTTCACGTGTACAGGGTATGTTTTCAGAAATAATCAAGGGGAAAAGCCCACTTTGATTTTTACCTTGCAGACTGAGCTCTGATTTATGAAATTCCATACATCATTGGACCATGCTGAACTTCACGTGTACAGGGTATGTTTTCAGATAAATAAACCTTCTCATCATCTTACATGTCATCTTCTATAAATCTACACAAATTTTCCTAATCTGAACTAAACAGCTTTGAAACAAACTGAAAAATTATCAGCATCTGAACTAAACATTTGTGAAACAGACTATAAAAAATCAAAATATAAGCACATGTATGGCTCGCAATGGATCACAGCAAAAAACGTAGTTGCTGATTAATCCATCCTAAAAAATCTAAACTATATTGGAAACAATGTAGTTGTTGATTCACGGAGCCATAATTTTCCAGATTTGGTCTCACAATGTAGGAAAAGACCTTTCAGAATTTTAGATGGTATTCGGATCCTTATAGTTGGACTTGTATGCATCAGTCAGAGTCGTTCAAATTTCGGTCAGTTAGCTTTAGGAGAAACGTACTCAAACAATATTTGAGTCAGCAAATATTAATCTTAATAGTAAGGCACAATATTCATTAAGTTCCTATTATGATTCTTCGTACCAACACTACAACCTAGAAGAGTAAATCATACAACTATGTCCGAAACTTGACATCAAACAGTGTGAAAGAAGAAATTAAATGGACAAAATTATATACATACCTTTACCCTTTAACTGTGTTTAGAAGTATTCAATCCATTCCTGGGATAAAAAAAAAGGTTTCTAATTCACCACGTCAATCCAGTGAGGTGCAAAAGAAATCTCCACTATAATCCCCCAAACAACAAAATACACATGTGAATTATGTTCTCATGCGATAGCCAAGTCCATCTAACTGAATAAATAAAACTATAGAGGTACTCGGATATAGTGATCAATGTGTTTGTGGTGGCTGTACGGAGTGTTAACGGCAAGATCGGGGATGACGTGGCCGCACGAGAAGCGAGAGAAATCAGGTAGAAGATTCAGATATACAAGTACAGATATAAATATATAGATTTTTCATAGATTAATCTTGGACGTGAGATTTCCAACAATACTACTCTAGTGGCCGCTGAAGATGGATATGTGCACGGGCTCAAGCGTGTGCCAATGTCCGAAAAGGGAGGAGCTGCTCCTGCTGCTCCAACGCAAGAGACAACAATCACCATGACAACCACGCAGGCCTGCAAATAAAGAACTTATTAATTCTAAGATCAAGTTCCCGATCTTCGTAATTTGCACAACACCTTTGTGAAAGTGCTTCTTATCCATGCGGTAGCACAAGAGGAGCGGATGGCGGCGACCGCGATCTACGCTCGCGCCCATAGGCAGTAGAGGAGGAGCGGCAGGCGGCAGTGGCGACCTGCGCTCGTGCCCATGGGGCAGCAGAGGAGGAGCGGCAGGTGGCAGCGGCGATCCGCGCTCACGTCCATAGGGCAACAGAGGAGGAGCAGTAGGCGGCAGCGGTCCTTGGGGCATCAGCGGAGGAACCGTAAGGCATTTGTTTACAACAATTAAGGCAAAGGCCAGAGAGAAAATTACGGGATTACAATCCCCACTAATTGAGGACCAAGAGGTGCGCCTGGTGGTTACCATATCCCCACTAATTGTGGACGAAGAGGTGCGCGAGGTGGTCTGCCCCGGCAGAACATTTAATCTGGGCCGTTAACTTGTGTGGCAGACTATTGATGTAATATAGACTCTCGGATGCGATTTAATTAGATTGATCCGACGTTCCTGATAATCCCGTGTACAGTTGTTGGTGTAACCGTAGGGTAGTTTATGTTTGCTCTTTTAATAGTAGTGTAGATTCCTTTTCCCAGATAGGGCAAGCTTCTTGCATTTGTGGCAAGTTTTCTTCTTGTAGTGTCGAGCAGAAGCTTCTCCAGTTTTCTTCGAGTCATACTTTAAGACTTTCCAAAGCGGTTTTTCTTTGAAAACTTCTGGAATTTCTTCACTAGCATTACAAGTTCTCTACCAATTTCTTCGAGGCCATTGAACTATAGTCATATTCTTCTTCAGAGAAATTCCTTTAGCTTTTGCTTTTGCCTTTAGGGCGCGAGGTCGTCCATAGCTTGGACCATACATGTCTCTCTTCTCAAAAGGGCAGCCTGGTGCATGTAGCTCCCGCTTGCGCAGGGTCCGGGGAAGGGTCCGGCCACTTTGGGTCTGTTGTACGCAGCTTTTCCCTACATTTCTGCAAGAGGCTGTTTCCAAGACTTGAATCCGTGACCTCATGGTCACAAGGCAGCAACTTTACCACTGCGCCAAGGTTCTCCTTCTCAGCTTGCTAAAATTCAAGAGTATTGAGCCTCTCAAGAATATCAACCAGGTCATGTTGCTTGTAGTTATGACGCTCTTGAATCATCAGTCCCAAGATGTCAAATGAACTGTCAAGCGATCTCAACAATTTTTTCACCACCTCATGGTCAGTTATGTTAGAGGCCCCAAGAGCTTGAATCTCATTGGAGATATCAGTGGGGCGATCGAATGTTTGCTGGACGTTCTCATTGTCGAGTCTCTTGAAGCGGTTGAAGAGATTGCGATGAACATCAACTCGGGAGTCACGTTTAGTTGAAACCCCCACGTTGACTTTGAAGATCCTATCCCAGACATTGTTCAAGAACTCGGCCGAGTTACCATTTAAATGCCCATTTAATCGCTACTCAGTGCCTAACTGAGGCAAATAGCACATACTCGGTTCATTAAATGGTCAAGCCGATTAACTGGCATTTAATCGGTTGTCAGACGATTAACTGATTGTCAAACCGATTAATCGGTGATGGTTCAGGTAAGTGAAGCGGCATCCAAATAAAAAAAAGGGGGCAACCGAAGCGGCAATCCAGGTTGGCCCCATAACCTCCGGCGGTGCACCCTCCCTCTCCCAAATCGCAGCGCCCGCGCCCCTTCCTCTCCTGACTCCTCACGAGCTCCGGTGTTTGACTCTAACATGTTTGACGAGTTCCAGTTGTTGTATCAACTGTATGTCTAGTTAGGAAGGCTGAGATTGAACTCAAAAGACACCAAGTCTTCACCTTATTCCCCTTGAGCTAAGGTCACTTAGACCCTGCCCAATCACTCGTGGTAAGTCTTCAAGGTAGACTTTCAAAACCTTCACGGACTCGTTCTATGGCACTCCACAAATTCTTCTTGGATGCTCAGAACATGACGCCTAACCGCCTGAAAGAGTGACAGTCTTCAAAGGCAACATGCGTCGAATCACACAGGACAATCTCTTTAGTGATGCTCAATCACTTTGGCTTTAGGTGTTTGGGCATTTTCCTCACTTGGGTTTTCTCAAATGACACTTGTCAATCTTTCTCTTGGAGTAGCCAACCAACTACTGATTGTGGGGGGCAGCTATTTATAGCCAGGGGCAACCATACATGGTAAGACATAAATCCCCTTCGGACACGACCATTGTTAAGATAAGGATCCACTCAACAGCTGGCACTTGCACAACAATGGCTGGAACGACAATTTCATCGGAACTCTTATTTTCCTCACATGGTAGGCAGATCGCACTGGCGAAATCCTAACTCTTGAGTTAGACCAATTTCGTCAACGACCGGAAGAACTTTGTCTCTGTCGCTGAAGAACTCGACTGCACTGCAAGAGATTTCCAAAGTCTTCACTCAAATAAATAGGTATGTTTCAGGTTTTTGCATCACTTTGGAAATACACTATGTATCACCTAGACCCCCTTTAACAGTACGATGTTTCCTATTGACTCAAATAAAGAACAGAAGAAATACATTTTTAGGGGTCGTCTTTTGTTGGTTAAACCAAAATTTCAGGGACTATATCTTCTGTGTACACTCACAAACACATTAGTCCCTTAACCCATTTGTCTTCAATGCTCCAAAACCACTAAGGGGGCACTAGATGCACTTACACCAACAAGAACTCAAAGGAGAGGAAGAAGATGGTGAAGATTCGCCGACACCTGGTGCTAGGTTATACATCCCAGCTACGAGAATTTCTCCATCGACTGAGAGTCGAAGTAGGTGCCCCCTCTACGGTATCCACGCGTACCGTAGTAGTAATTCAGCAAACACTTCGTCGTCTAGGAGACTGCATCTCAGGATTGTCCTCAGGAGTGCTAAGAAAGAATATATATTTTGCAAGCAGCTATTTTAGGCGCGCGCCCTGGCAACAACACTACGGATAATGATAGAAATGTATAGACCAAAAGTGACGACTACATATTAGTGCAGTGCCTGATGCATGCTTCAAAAACTTTTTTGAGAGCTATAGTGCCTACAATATGATTGGTGGAGCTAAATGCTTTGTTCCAGCAGCAAGGTCCAAACGTTATGAGATAACTAAGGCCATGTTTAGCTTCAGGTCGAATTACCCGACACCAGTCGGACTTTAGGACCCATCTTTAGCTTCAAGTCGAATTGCTCGACACCAGTCGGATTTTATTACCCATCTTTAGCTTCAGGTCGAATTGCTCGACACCAGTCGGATTTTATGACCCATCTTTAGCTTCAGGTCGAATTGCTCGACACCAGTCGGATTTTAGGACCATTCAGTCGGATTTGAGACCAATCGGGTCACCTGACAGAAGCTTCATTGCGATTACGCGATTGATGCCACACTCGGATTTATATACTTAGTTGGATTTATTCGACATGATTCCTTCAGCCCCTGTTCTTGATCTTCTTTCGGCTCTAAAGGTTGCATACGACCTTGGATTGAGATGATCCAAAAACAAATTTATTCGTTTCGACGATACGAAGATTTTGCATGTTGAGCACTACATTTGAGGCCATATTAGTTACATTTTATGCCATGCCATAATCTAGTGTTAATGTGCGCACCTCTGAACTCG
Organism: Triticum timopheevii; assembly: GCA_963921465.1. Lineage (NCBI taxonomy): Eukaryota > Viridiplantae > Streptophyta > Magnoliopsida > Poales > Poaceae > Triticum > Triticum timopheevii. The sequence continues at coordinate 504,533,635 of OY997274.1, forward strand.
TTATTACTTCCGCATCCGAACTCTATTTTGGACCATCTTTCTATCAATTTTGATCTTCTCAAATAGGGTCGTCCAAAGGCAAACTCCGTACTTAAATCTGATCTTATATTGCCATGGTTTCAAGCTATCCTTCACATAGCAGCCAGTCCCTGGAGCATGCCGAATCAGCGAGCCGCTTGCCGGTTAGGACATGGCAACTTGTATCACCTTGGGAGAGCTATAACTGGTCACTGCAGATGTCGTATGTGTACCTTGCTCCAGAGTGTCTATATCCCTCCAGGCTGTTTCTCCATGTTTTGGGCACCTTCCCCAATGCGCCTCACCTGGGTCCTGTCACAGCAGGAATGCCTCGTTCAGCAGGAGTTTTGCCAAAAACGAGTGCAGACACTCTTCAACTTGTCGGCGTTCTACATCTACCTTTGGGATTTGTATTAGAGCTTAGTAATTGTTACTATGTGTTTGGCCTTACGCAAGAGCATTATATCAGGATCTTGTTTATTGCGTGATGGATATTCGTTTCAAGTTTGATAACAATGGTTGTTCTATATATTTAAAGGATATGTTTTATGGCTGTGCACCTGTTAAAGAATGAGTTATTTATTATGGATCTTGAATGTAGTAATCTTGTATTTAACACTGTCTAGTTAATTGCCCGTGTGTTGCAATAGGGGCATACATATTCTAGTGGTTCAACACCAATTGTGTCTAACATAAATCTTACACCAATCACATTCTAGATTTCGGTAAGATTTGATTTGATTTGAGTATGGGTAGGGGAAGGCAAGAAATGTTTTGATTTAGTTGGCTCGTGTGGCCAGCTCATTAATTGGAATCGCAACATACCACTTTTGAAACCCCAGAAAAGTTGTTAATAGAAGAGCTAGGAATTTTTTCGCCTAGAATAAAATAAATTATTGAGCATTTTATTTTCTATACTGCAGTTTGCTTTCTCTGGGCCATGTCAAAGTGGAAGTCCACTAGGACTTGAACTTATATCTATCTTCTAGTCAACATCCAGCCCCCCTCCTATCTTTCGTTGGATCCGGTTCCAAACCTACCCCGACTTGGACTTGGACCCGTGACCAACGACCCATCCTAGCCAAACCTCATTAGCCCTGTGCGAATACATCTTCCTCAGCTCCGAAATCTTCCCTTGGATCTAAGCCAACTCGGATATCGAAATTATTCACATTACAAAATTGTATGCAAATTTTATATACAAATTCACATGCAAATTGACAGACAAATTCACATATACCTAAAACAGGAGGACTGCATTTACCCCGGGCCAGCGCACTAGGAGTCCGGGTCTGGCATGGCGGCATTCCTTGGGACGACGCGACAGCAATGGAGGGAGGGTGGAGAATGCCAGGTCCGCGTGGCAGTTTTTGTGGACGCCAGAGCTCTGGCCCAACAGCATGCGCTGCGCGGAGGGGCAAAGGCCAGTAAGAGGAGGAGCTGCACGGCGAGGGGGGGAGGCTGGGGAGGTTGGAGGCGAGTGTTGCGCAGCGGAGGCCCGCTGGTGAGCTCCTGACACGGGAGGGAGAGCCACGTGCAAGGGAAGTTTCCTCCCGCTCTCTGTCGTTCGGTTTTGGGGCCTGAGGGTATGCCTGCGGGAGTTGGGGCTGGGTAGGAGGGGTGTTATGGGGGGCCTGCATTTTCCTGGCTCTAATAGGGGGCCTGCTGGAGATTCTCTAATATCTAGATGGCTAATTTTAGTACAACTTGCTAACTTATTTGCTGTTTCATGCATTGCATTATTACAGGAAACTCTGGAATCGCTGAGAAAGAATGCGACGTATCAAAGAAGATTGTTTGATCAAGCTGTTAAGCTAGTTCGCCCTGGTGGGATAATTGTTTATTCCACGTAAGTCTGTTGAACTTTTTTTTATTGTTACTGGGGTAGAAGGTCAAAAAACTCGTGCTACATTGCTCTGTTCTCTGGTGCTGGTGCACAGTAGTTCAATTCACGTTTTCATTGCTTGACACAGTTAAGAGATACTGAGTACCCACTGTATTTCCTGTACTGGGATAGTGGGTCTCTGTTTGGATAAAAAGCAGAGCCTGGATTATAAACAGTGCAGCTAGTGGTCTAACAGAGATTCATTGTAACTGATGTAGCAATACCAAAAAAACAAACATAAATGATGTTTTTTCTAGTCATGCATGAACATTTTATTAGTATTCAGCAGGTGAAACGATCAATTTTGTTCCATCTACATACACTGCTGTGCACGATATCAATGTTAGCTACTTGATGGATAATCGTAGTTGCTCCATAAACTGCATAACTTGCTAGTAGTCATTTTATCTTGCATATGCCCGCCATTTATGCTGGTGTATTGTTTAAGTGACCTACTATTTAAATGGGAAGCAAATAAGCAATACAACTCGATGAACAGTGTTGATTACTACTGGTACCTTCTTTATTTTTCTGCTTTCCAGGTGTACCATAAATCCAGGAGAAAATGAGGCTTTGGTCAGATATGCCTTGGATACATACAAATTCCTGTCACTAGGATCACAGGTAAGTTCAGTGACTTGTATGTTGTTGTGTCTTCGCTGCGGTGGATTAATGTGTCAGAAGATTTTGTTTGTGCTACTGCACATGTAAAGTTTTCCGTTTCTCTTTAAAAGCGATGCATGTCTTTTATCTGCAATGTGTCTACTTGATTCTGCTGTTGGAGAGACGTGTTTTATTTTAGCCATTCGAAAATTTTAACTCCCTTCTGCATTTTCTACTTCCATCACCCTTGTTAGCTCTGGCACCTTCTACGGATGTGAGTTTACATTTTTGGCAGAACTGCAGCCATGAGAAGTGAGCTAAAATGGTTAAATTTGTAATGTTACTTTCTCCCCTTGTCTGTTCTCAAAAGTCACCCAGCACATTTTCTGTGTCCTCTCCGTCCCTCTCCTTTCATCCACAAATCCTTCTTTTTCTCATTCATTGGTTGTTGGGAGCCAACTAGCATGATTGCTCGACGCTGGTGCCCAGCTGCCTGTGCTAAGGCAGTGCAGGAGGCATCTCAAATGGCCTCTCCACCGCACAGATCTGTTCCTCTATCTTGGTGCCATCGTGACACACAGAGTCCTCCACATTTGCGGCACTACATTCCACAAGTATGCCTCCTCGCCTCATTACTGTATTACTGCCGTGTCGAGCCGCTGCAGCGCTGAGATGCCTTGAGTTCCACTCATGCTGGTGCTCTCCAGGGTGTCTTCGTTTGGACAGTTGGATGCCGCATGGCTGCTTGGCCCGTTTACCACTGTTGGCGGTGTGCCAACGGCGCTGGCCCCTGGCCCTGAGATCCAGGATTGGTAATGTTAGAGTTATAATATAAGTCATGTACCCCTTTGTATTTATTCCGTTATATGAGGGGTTTTCTGCATATGTTCCACACCTGTACATGTATATATATATATATCGGCCTATGGCCTCATGGGAATACAAGTTGCATATTCCTAACATGGTATTAGAGCTAGGTCAATTTTTTGCACGCTGCAACTCGTGCGTTTGATCTGTTCGCTCGATCTCCTCTCCGTCTCTCGATCGAAGCAGGGGGTTCGTCCGCTCTCCTCTCCAGCCGCCGAGAGTCCTCCACGCCGCCCATCCCGCTGGCACCCAGGGAGCCCGAGCCCCCGCTCTCCTCTCCAGCCGCCGGGAGTCCTCCACGCCGCCTATCCCGCCGGCGCCCAGGGAGCCCGGCTGCCGGCCCGTCCAGATCGGGAGTTACCCAGCCAGCCATCCCGCACGCGCCCCGGGCGCTCGTCTCAGCCGCCCGTCCCGCGGGTGCCCAGGGAGCTCGTCCCAGCCGCCCGTCCCTGCTCCAGCCGCCCGTCCCTGCTCCAGCCGCGGGTTCTCTCTCCAGCCGGCTTCCGAAGCTCCCGTAGCCCGCGCCTGATCCCGATCTGGTTGTTCTCGCCGGATCCAAAAAAAAAAAGTCTGCTGCATCGGGTTTTGTTGCTGTCCCTCGCTGTCCGGTGATCTTTGATGGTACTAACTACACCGAGTTCACTGGCTTCATGCGCATTCACATGCGTGGCATTCGTCTTTGGGGTGTTCTTTCTGGCGAGGTCTGCTGTCCGCCACGTCCAGTTCCTCCGGTGGCTCCTACTCCGCCCACTCCATCGGTTCTTCCCACGGATGCTAATCAGGCCGCCAAGGATGCGGCTAAGGTTGCTGATGAGGCTGCTGATCGTGCTTATGATGAGAGGGTTTTGGCTTATGAGGAGGCTCTTCAGTTGTATCATGGTGCTCTGTCTGCTTACACCCAGTGGCTTGATGATGATGCTCGTGCTGCAGCTGTTCTCACTGCTAGTGTTCTGCCTCAGTTTGCTTCTGAATTTCTGGGTCTTTCTACTGTCTTTGAGATGTGGACCCGTCTTCGTGAGCGCTATCAGCCCTCTGGTGATGCCTTATACCTCTTTGTGATCCGTCAGGAGCATGCTCTTCAGCAGGGTGACTCTACTGTTGATGACTTCTATGCCCAGAGTTCTGCTATCTGGCGTCAGCTTGATTCTCTCCGTAGTGCTGGGTGTCGTACCTGCCCCTGTTGCCAGGCTGTCCAGGCCAATTTGGAGTTTCATCGCGTCTATGAGTTCTTGTCTCGGCTTCGTAAGGAGTTTGAGCCCCGGCGTGCTCAGTTGTTTGCTCGTGGCCGTATTTCTCTCATGGAGGCGCTTTCTGAGATTCGTGCAGAGGAGACTCGCTTACGTGGTGCTGGTTTGCTGGAGGTTCCTTCTGTGCTTGCTATTCGTGCTCCTACGCCACCTGCTCCATCGACCACTTCTCGCTCGAGTGCTCCGCCGCTCTTGCCCACTCCTTCTGGAGGCTCAGGTCGCTCTCGTCCACACTGCGCCTATTGCAACAATGATGGTCATCTTGAGTCTCAGTGCTACACGAAGAAGAAACACCTGCGCAAGGCTCGATCATCATCTTCAGGGACTTCGTCGTCTACCTCGACAGCTTCAGCCATTGCTTTGACTGAGCAGGATATTCTGAGACTTAAGCGTCTGCTCGCGGCTTCAGGTTCTTCCTCGACGGGTACTGCCGGTTCTGTGACTGATGCTTCCCGCACTGAGCACTCACCCTCTACACAGTCAGGTACATCCCCATGGGTTCTGGACTCTGGAGCTTCTTTTCATATGTCTTCTCATTCTTCCACTTTGTCCTCTCTTCGATCACTCGATTCTCCTATTCATGTCCTCACTGCTGATGGTACTCCCCTTTCTGTTGCTAGTAGAGGCAATCTTACTACTCCTTATTCTGTTCCTGATGTTGCTCATGTTCCTCGCCTTACCATGAATTTATTTTCTGCTGGACAACTTACGGATTCTGGTTGTCGCGTCATCCTTGACGTTGACTCTTGTTCTGTCCAGGACCGTCACACGCACACTCTGGTTGGGGCTGGCCCTCGCCGCCGTGATTCTCAGGGTCTTTGGGAGTTGGACTGGCTTCATGTTCCTTCTGATGCCACCACCATCGCCAGTTCTCCCGCTTCTGTTGCCTCCGTCACTGGTTCCTTCCAGCAGTGGCATCATCGACTTGGTCATCTGTGCGGTTCTCGGTTGTCTTCTTTAGTTCGTCGAGGCCTTCTGGGGTCTGTCTCAGGAGATGTCTCTTTAGAGTGTCAGGGTTGTCGTCTTGGCAAGCAGATTCAGTTACCATATTCACATAGTGAGTCCGTGTCTAAGCATCCTTTCGATTTAGTCCATTCTGATGTATGGGGTCCGGCCCCTTTCGCTTCGAAAGGTGGTCATAAATACTATATTATTTTTATAGATGATTTCTCTCGTTACACATGGCTTTATTTCATGACTTCTCGTTCTGAGGTGTTGTCTATTTATAAGCGTTTTGCTGCCATGGTTCATACTCAGTTCTCTTCACCCATTCGTGTTTTGCGTGCTGACTCTGCTGGCGAGTATATCTCTAAGATGTTGCGTGGTGTTCTTGCTGAGCACGGGACTCTCTCTCAATTCTCTTGTCCTGGTGCTCATGCTCAGAATGGTGTGGCTGAGCGAAAGCATCGACATCTTCTTGAGACGGCTCGTGCATTGATGATTGCTGCCTCTCTCCCGCCTCATTTTTGGGCTGAGGCCGTCTCCACATCCACCTATCTTATCAATATACAGCCTTCCGCTGCTCTACAGGGTGGTGTTCCTTTCGAGCGACTTTTTGATCGTTCTCCAGATTATTTGATGCTTCGCTCGTTTGGTTGTGTTTGCTATGTTCTTCTTGCCCCTCGCGAACGCACCAAACTGACCGCTCAGTCTGTTGAGTGTGTCTTCTTAGGCTACAGTGATGAGCATAAGGGGTATCGTTGTTGGGATCCTATTGGTCGTCGGATGCGTATCTCTCGAGATGTGACTTTTGAAGAGTCTCGTCCCTTCTACCCACGCCCATCTTCCTCGAGTTTTTCAGTGCAGGATATCTCTTTCCTCACTTTTCCTGACTCACTTCTCACCCCTGCCGACACTGTACCTCTCCGTTCCACTTCCTCTCCCTCTCCACATCTAGTTGACTTGCAGCCACCATCCTCCCCGGTCTCCTCGCCTAGCATGTCACCGGGTTCTCCACCCTCATCTCCGGTGACTTCCTCCCCGGTCTCCTCTCTCAGTCTGTCACCGGATTCTACACCTTCATCTCCGGTGACTTCTTCGTCACCACCCCCTGATTCTACCTTGCCAATTCCTCCTTCTATTATTCCATCTCTTCCTCAGCATTACACTCGTCGTCCACGACCAGTTGATGCCTCTATGGATGGGTCGTCATCTTCCTCTCAGCCTACTTATGGCTTGCGTTCTCGTCCTCGTCCGCCTGTTGATCGCTTTGGCTTTCCCACCGCTGGTGCTGCTGTTCTTGAGCCAACTTCTTACCGTCAGGCTGTTGTTCATCCTGAATGGCAGTTTGCGATGGCAGAGGAGATTGCTGCTCTTGAACGTACTGGTACTTGGGATCTTGTTTCTCTTCCTCCCGGAGTCCGTCCGATCACTTGTAAGTGGGTCTACAAGGTTAAGACTCACTCCGATGGTTCTCTTGAGCGTCACAAAGCTCGTCTTGTGGCTCGTGGTTTTCAGCAGGAGCATGGTCGTGATTATGACGAGACTTTTGCTCCTGTGGCTCATATGACCACTGTTCGTACCCTTCTTGCTGTTGCCTCTGCACGCCACTGGTCTATATCTCAGCTTGATGTTAAGAATGCCTTTCTTAATGGTGAGCTGCGTGAGGAGGTGTACATGCAGCCACCACCTGGGTATTCTGTTCCTGATGGCATGGTATGTCGTCTTCGTCGCTCTCTCTATGGCCTTAAGCAAGCCCCCGCGCCTGGTTTGAGCGCTTTGCCTCTGTGATCACTGCTGCTGGTTTTTTAGCAAGTGCTCATGATCCCGCATTGTTTATTCACCTTTCTCCTCGTGGTCGGACATTTCTTCTTCTTTATGTTGATGACATGATCATCACGGGGGATGACCCCAAGTATATTGCCTTTGTAAAGGCCCGTCTTAGTGAGCAGTTTCTTATGTCTGATCTTGGACCTCTTCGCTACTTTCTTGGGATTGAAGTCTCTTCTACCTCTGATGGCTTTTTTATATCCCAGGAAAAGTATATCCAGGATCTTCTTGCTCGTGCTGCTCTTACTGACGAGCGCGTTGTTGAGACTCCTATGGAGCTCAATGTTCACCTCTGTGCTACTGATGGTGATCCTCTCCTTGATTCGACGCGTTATCGTCATCTTGTTGGCAGTCTTGTCTATCTAGCTGTCACTCGTCCGGACATATCCTATCCGGTTCATATTCTGAGTCAGTTTGTCTCTGCCCCCACCTCGGTTCACTATAGTCATCTCCTTCGTGTTCTTCGATATCTTCGAGGCACTATCTCTCACCGTCTATTCTTTCCTCGCTCCAGTTCTTTACAGCTCCAGGCCTATTCGGATGCTACGTGGGCTAGTGATCCTTCCGATCGCCGTTCACTTTCTGCTTACTGTGTTTTTCTTGGTGGTTCTCTCATTGCCTGGAAGACGAAGAAACAGCTTGCAGTTTCCCGTTCGAGTGCCGAGGCTGAGTTGCGAGCAATGGCTCTTTTGACGGCAGAGGTGACTTGGTTACGGTGGTTACTTCAGGATTTTGGTGTTTCTGTCACTACACCGACTCTGCTTCTATCTGACAGTACAGGTGCTATCAGCATTGCACGCGATCCTGTGAAGCATGAGCTCACCAAGCATATTGGTGTTGATGCTTTCTATGTGCGTGCTGCTGTGCAGGATCAGGTTATTGCTCTTCAGTATGTGCCTTCCGAGTTACAGTTGGCGGATTTCCTGACGAAGGCTCAGACTAGAGCACAACATGGCTTTTATCTCTCCAAACTCAGTGTTGTTCATCCACCATGAGTTTGTGGGGGGGGGGGGGGCGGGGGTGTTAGAGTTATAATATAAGTCATGTACCCCTTTGTATTTATTCCGTTATATGAGGGGTTTTCTGCATATGTTCCACACCTGTACATGTATATATGTATCGGCCTATGGCCTCATGGGAATACAAGTTGCATATTCCTAACAGGTAAAACATGAGTGCCCAATTTTCTTTTAACGGAGTTGAGCAGCAGAAGTACTAAAAGCAAACAGGAGTGGCAAAAGCAAGGGACACCTTTTCCAATGCAAAACCCACTAGCTATATATTTACAGCACAAAACTTGAAAGATATCTCATTAATTTATCTGTTGCATTTCATCACTTGTTTGAAATTAATGGTTGTTGCAAAAGTTGGCGGAAAAGCTTGATCGGTTTGCGAAGATGCCACTGAGCTGCTCACCTGCCTGGGCTTGAATCCCTCTGCCTGCTTTGTTCATAACATAATTGAAATATTCGTTTATTTGCGAAACAATAGTTTAGCTCAACATTATAGTGCATGTTAAAGCTGGTGAACTTGATTTAAAAATGATAGCATGCCACCTTAAGACAATGTAGAAGCAAATTAGGTCTTGGACCCTTTGGTGGTATCTGCATTTTTGCTTCAAATATGCATACATATTTCTAACTTGAGTAGAGAAATTGAGTGCTTTTCTTATATTCCATCTGTTCTAAATTATAAGATGTTCTAACTTTTTTTGAATCTGATAAATATAGACGTGTTTTAGTGTGTTTGTTCACTCATTTCAGTCCGTATGTAGTCCATATTGAAATATCCAAAACGTCTTATAATTTGGAACAAAGGGGATATATAATATGTAAACATGCTGTGCTATATGACTCGTTGCTAAACTTCCGACACCATTTCTGTTGTCAACCCTTTTTCAGCACCCAAAAGTTGGAGGACCTGGTATTATTGGCTCGTGTAAGCTGCCCAACAAGGCATATACTGAGTAAGATCCAAATATTTTTGTTATATCTTTGTTTGAATTTGGCTCCTGAACCTGTTATCAAGATTTTGTTGTGGAACGACCATTTCGTGATTTGGCAAAACTCAATGCCATAATTTGGCACATGGCTACAACCGGATGTGGTACATTTGGGGATTGCATCCCAAACTTTTTTTATTGTTTCTTTTGACTTTTTGAGAACAGTAGAATAACATGAGGCATTTACCGAAAAAGGCTTTCGCCCCGCTGTATAAATAAAGCAAACCGCCAGAGAGCATACACACAGAATCAAGTCCACACACACACACACCCAAGTCTCACAATAAAGTACATAGGTTCTGCTGAGGGCACAGCTCAACAAGCCCAGAAAAGAAAAAACGACAGAACATGCCGGACGAAGATATCGCCTAGTCTGGCTCCGGCGGAGGCGGCGGGGGTGGCGGCGACAGGCGGACGGCCATCGATCGAAGGTCGGCGATGAAGGCTGAGATGGCGTCGCGGTCCAGGGGGCGGCTAAGCGGCCGCCAGAGCTGCAAGAAACCCGAGAGTTTGAAAAGAGCGTCAGTAGCCCGGCGAAGGGGAGTGTGCTGAATCACTAGCTTATTGCGGACAGTCCAGAGGGTCCAGGCGAGGACCCCAATCTCAAGCCACCTAATGTGGCGAGAAGTCATGGGGGACATTTGGAGTTCGGCAAATAAGTCCGGGAAGTTGGTATGACACCAATCTCCACCGACCACTTCGCAAAAGCAGCTCCAGAGGAACTGGGCGGAAACACAGGAGAAGAAAATGTGGTTCGAGTCTGCGGGAACCCCACAGAGCGGGCAGATGCCAGTACCCGGGCCATTTCGCTTGCGCACCTCCATCCCGGACGGAACCCGACCGCGAATCCATTGCGACATGAAGATGCGGATTTTCAGGGGCAGGCGAATGGACCACACCATCGAAAGGGGGAGGGGGGCAGAGGAAGGGGCGATGGCTAGGTATAGCGACTTGGTGGAGAACTGGCCCGAAGGCTCAAGGCGCCAGCGCACCAGGTCAGGACCACCATCCACCATAGGCTCGTGGAGAGCGACACAGTCAAGCAACTCACGCCAGGCGGCGGATTCCAAGGGGCCGAAAGGCCGCCGAAAAGCAAGGCGCCCTAAGTCAAGAAGGGCCCTATCAACAGAAATCACGGGATCGACGGAGATAGAGAAGAGGCAGGGAAAGCGAGTCGCAATGGGAGTGTCCCCGGCCCAGCGATCGAACCAGAACAACGTCGATACTCCGGATCCCACCGAGATGGAGGTCCCGATACGTAGGATCGGGAGAAGCTGAACAATCGACTGCCAGAACTGAGAACCGCCAGACTTCTGGCAGAAGGCGAGGGGCTGGCCGCGCAAGTATTTGTTCCGGATGATGTCAAGCCAGAGGCCACCGTGGCCTTGCAAGATACGCCAAAGCCAGCGGGAGAGAAGGGCGATATTCATCCGCTTAGAGCACATGATGCCCAAACCCCCTTCCTCCCTAGGCTTGCAGATGTCCGGCCAGCTGACCATATGGTATTTCTGCTTGTCATGGTCGCCCGCCCCGTAAAAGCGGAATTGGACCTTGGCGATCTCCTGGTGAAGGGTTTCGTGGAGACTGTAGAAGCTCATGAGGAACAAGAGGAGGTTGGAGAGGGAGGAGTTGATGAGAATAGTCCGGGCCGCCTTGGACAGCCACCTCCCCTGCCAGGGCTCGACACGAGTTTGGAGCTTGGCCACGGAGGGGCGCAGGTCCGCGACGGTGAGCCGGGAGTCACTAATGGGCGTTCCCAGGTAGGTCGTGGGGAAGGAGCCCATGCGGCAATTAAGTCTGTTGGCGATGGCCAGAGACTCCGAGGGGGAATAACCCATCACCATAACATCACTCTTGTCGAAGTTGATCTTGAGGCCGGACATCTGTTGGAAGCAAAGGAGGAGAAACTTGAGGTTGGAGATGTCCGTCTCCGAGCCTTCGACCATGATGATAGTGTCGTCAGCATACTGGAGGATGGAGATCCCGGAGCCACCGGCAAGGTGGGTAGTGATCCCATGAATATGGCCGGCGGCTTTCGCCTTGTCTAGGATGGAGGCAAGCGCGTCCACGACCATGTTGAACAAGAACGGGGAGAAGGGGTCGCCTTGCCGAACCCCACAAAGGGTGGGGAAGAAAGGGACAATCTCACCGTTGATGTTCACGGCCGTGCGACCGCAAGAGACCATCTGCATGACTAGTGATCCACCGGTCGTCGAAGCCCTTCCGAAGAAGGACCTCTCGGAGGAAGGACCAGCTAACCGTATCGTAAGCCTTGTGAAAGTCGATCTTCAGGAAAACCGCCTTGAGGCGTTTGACGCGAACTTCATGAAGGACCAGGACCCCATCCAGGATGTAACGGCCCTTAATGAAGGCCGACTGGTTGGGGTGCGTCACTCGGTCAGCCAGCAGGGTCACCCTATTGGCGTACCCTTTGGCAAGGATCCGGAAAATCACATTAATAACCGTCATCGGGCGAAATTGGCGAATGTCGGACGCCCCAGGGACCTTGGGGATGAGAGAGATGATCCCGTAATTGAGACGCCCGAGATCAATGGATCCAACGTAGAACTCGTCGAAGATGGCCATGACCTCCGGTTTAATCACGTTCCAGAAGGTCTGGAAAAATTTAACCGGGAGGCCGTCCGGTCCCGGTGCCGAGGAAGGGTTCATGCCCTTGATGGCCACCCAGACCTCGTGCTCAGAGAAGGGAGCCGTAAGGGTAGCGTTCTCCGAGACGAACACCAACTGGGACACTGACCAACAATCAGGGGCGAGAGAGATGTCGCTTCTAGGGGCGGCAGAGAATAAGGATCTATAGAAACTGTTGACGTGGGACCGGATGTCGCGGGGGTCTTGGAGGAGAGTCTCACCATCCCACAAGAGGGGGATGGTGTTGCGTCTACGGCGCCCGTTGGCTATGGCTTGGAAGTATGCCGTATTCGCGTCACCTTTCAAGACCCATTTCCGGGCACCACGGAGGCGCCAATAGGCCTCCTCATCAGTGTAGATCACGGAGAGCTGGTCTTCAAGGTCATATCAAGAAAGGCACTCGTCCGGAGAAAGACCCACCGCGTCAGCCCGCAGGTCGAGGGCCTGAATCGCGGATAACAACACCTTGCGCTCCCGTAAGTCTCGACCCAAATTTGCACCCCATCCCTTCATGAACTGCCGACCACGTTTCGCACAGAAGTGCCACACGTCAATGGCCGAAGGGGGTCGGGGGTGAGGATGGGCGCGAGCCTCGATCCACCGAGCGCTAACGACGTCGGTAAACCCGGCCTGGGAGAGCCAGAAAGTCAAAACGGAATCGAGGGGTGACCGGCGGACGCTCGTCCGCAGAGGAGAGAAGCAGGGGCACATGATCTGAGCCAATCCGTGTGATGGCGCGAAGGGAGGCTAAGGGGCAGCGGAGGTCCCAATCCGGGGACACTAGGACCCGGTCCAAGACAGACTGGGTCGGGGAGGCTTGCCTGTTGGTCCAGGTGAACCTGGCACCAATCCTATCGATCTCGCGGAGACCAAGGTGAGCAATGAAATCATTGAACATTTGCATCCGCGCAAAGTAGACATTATCATTGCTCTTGTCTTCCGCTACGCACAGGAGGTTAAAATCGCCACCCACTACCACCGGAAGGGAGGCTGCTGAGATCTTCCGGTGGAGCTCCTCGAGGAAGGCAGCCGACCTACTATGGTCGGCAGACCCGTAGACGATCATGACCTCCCACTTGAAGTTGAGAGATCTCTCGAACAGCTCCATGCTCACAAAGAATTCTCCCCGATCCATGCTACCCACCTCAAAGGTGGCATCCTTCACACCTAAAAGGATGCCACCCGAGTGGCCTGCGCTCCCACTAGAAGGGAGCCAATGCCACGCAAAGAGGTGAGAGCTCAGATGGTCAGGCTCAGGGAGCGAGAAATCGAGACGCATGGTTTCTTGAACGGCTACTATGTCAATGTGTTCCTCTCGCATGTATTCCACTAGTTGGCGGCGTCGACCATCATGGCCGAAACCACGGATGTTCCAGAATAGAGCCCGCATTAAGGCGCCATTGGGGGGCTGCTTGACCCCAGGCTCAGGGGGAGGAGGATGCGGTAGACCGCAAGGCAACCAGACTGAAGAGAGGACCGAGCTGGGCCTAGGGCAACCAACTGGCCCAACAGGACCGGACCAGAGGCAGGAGCCGACGCCGAAGCCATGGGGGCGGTGGCGTGGGGGGGGGCACGTAACGTCGGGGCGCCGGGGTCGGGAGGATCCCATCCCGGGCGCAGGGGGAGATGGGTCGCGACGACTGGGAGGGAGAGGGCGAGCGCCCACGGCGAGGGGGAGGCGAAAGGGACCTCCGGCGTGACCGCCGGTCCCCCGAGGCGGCCGGCCGAGGCGACCGAGACTGGCCCCGGCCTTCCCTGCGCTCGGGCGAACGGCGGCTGTCCCGGAGCTCGCGGAGCTCCCGCCGGAGCTCCTCCTCGCGCCGGAGGGCGTCTGGAGAAGGGCGGGAGCTGCCGCGTTGGAGCTCATCCGCCTTCCGCTTGGAGCGGGGCGCCCCATCCTCCCAGTCGCGCGGCATGGGGGGCCGCGGCGGAGGGGGGAAGGCAGGGGGGGGGGGGGGGGCGAGGGAGGAGGGAGCGGACCGGACGAGCGGGGAGGGGAGGAGGCCGAAGCCGGGGCTGATGGAGGCGCGACGAGAGGAGGCAGAGGGCGAGACGAAGCGGCGGCGCAGGGGGGAGGAGGATGCGGTAGACCGCAAGGCAACCAGACTGAAGAGAGGACCGAGCTGGGCCTAGGGCAACCAACTGGCCCAACAGGCCTGGGCCGGCCCGGGGGGAGGAGAGGCCAGCAGGCCTGGCCGCACATAGGCCCAGCGGCCGAGATGGGCCGGGGCCCAACAGCCCAGCCGCTCCAGCGGCCCGGTCCAGGCGACGGGGGGGGGGGGGGGCACGGGAGCCCGAAGGGAATCCCTTCCAGGGCCGGCCGCCGCCACTGCCGGCGGCGCAGGACCGACGCGAGCAGCCAGGGGCAAGGGATCCTGCCGGACCGAGCGAAACCGGAGGCCCGAGGACCCAAAGTTCGCAATGAAAGGGCAGAAGGGGGAGGAGCGAAAGACCGGGATGGGGGGGGGGACGGGAGGTGAGGGACGACGAGGGAGAGGGGGAGGCCGGCGGCCGGGCCTCCGCCGCCAGGCGGCGCCAGGAGGAGCGGGCGGCGCCCCGGTCGGAGCGGCCGGCCACGCCCTAGGAGCGCCCGCGCCGGCGGCGAGCGGCCCTACCAGCCAAGGCCGCCCCTTTATGCCCCTCCGCCCGAGCTGGGCTCAAGGGGATCGACGGTGGCGACAATGGCGCCCGCAAGCCGGCAGCAGAACCCCTCACGTGGGGGGCTGAGCTGCCAGGCCGGCGAGGCAGCGTGGCGCGACGGAGAGCAGGGGCGGGCGAGGCGGCGGGGGGCAGCGGGGAGGGGGGGGGGAGGGGGCGGGGCGTCGTCGGCGCAATCCGCCCAGCGGAACCGCGGCGCGGGGAAGGCGGCAGCCGGAGCATCCGGCGAGGCGGGTGGCAACGCAGGGCCCGCGCCAGAGGAGGCGGCAGGGGCGGGGGAGGAGGGCACCACCGGCGGCGGGGCGTCGGGAACGCCAGGGTCGCCAGAGCGGGAGGCAGCCATCCTCGGTTCTACCCTTGCCGCTTTGCCTTTTTAGAAACCAGAATCCCATGAGGCATTTCATATGCATAGGCATCAGCAATCTACATTGGTTTGATAAGCTGTCCTTGTGCATAAGACTGTATTGGGCCAAATAAGCTGGTTTGTTGATCAAACTGCTGGACAAGGTTTGTTTTAATAATTCTGGCCCTTCTTGCAGCGTGCTGCTCTGTAGTACTAGAAGCATTTTACTCCCTTCTTCCCAAAATATAAGGCGTGATTGACTTTGCACGTTTTTTGATGTACGACTTTGACCACTAATATATATCAAAGTACATGAATAGAACATGGATAAATGGCATTGTCGTATTTGTCTTGTAAAACAATTTTATTTCATATGTTTTTATAGACATACAATACATGCAAATCATAGTCAAAGTTGTGCGATGAAGACCAAAAAAGTCAAACGGCGCCTTATATTTTGGGAAGGAGGGAGTACATTGTTGGAAGAACTTTTGGTCTATGGCATTTTATTTATTAGCATTTTCCTGTAAAAAAATGTATTTATTAGTAATTATGTTATCAACTGTTCAGACATATAAGACTAGCAGGCGGCACTTGGCTGAATCAATATATGTTTAATCTTGCTTCAGTATATAAAATGTTTTGTATTACTATGTGTAAAATAGTCATGTACCTACCTTTTACCCATGAGACTTTTATTTTGCATGTGTTCCAGTAAAAGTTGCCTGGACAACTCTAAAAATCAAACGCTCTTGCAGGCAGTGGTTGACGGAGGATGAAGCACAACTTGTCCAGAGGTTTGATCCATCATCATCACTGGATACGATGGGTTTCTTCATTGCGAAGTTTAATGTTGGGCAGAAGGAGGACTGAGCAAAGTGTGGTTTGTGTTGAGCACCATATGTTGGGTACTACAAATCTTCAATAGAATCTGTTAAATTGCAGGCATTTTCAGTAGTCACTGGCATGTATTGTTGCGACTACCTGCATTGCATCCAAACATTTCTTGAGAATTTTGGTTATCTAGGCTTATGTAGTAACGAAACACAAGAGGACTATGATTTAAACATGTGTAAGTTTGATATATGACAGAAAATTTTCGAGGTGTTTCTAGGTTATCACTGGATGGGTGGTGGGTTGTAACAGAATTAAAGAACAATGTTGGGTTGGCCTTCATGATAGGTCTTTGGCTGGAGATGACTAGTTGTTCAATTATTTAGTGTGTATTGTTTTGCAGAACTACAATATTTTCTTATTTTTTGGCTTTTGGTTACTTAAAAACATCTCTACCAGATGGTGTTAATCCAGTAGCCATATCTTCATATAGTTTATTGATACGGCCACGGGTCTACATCAGTTATCAACAAAAAAAAAAGATTCATATGTACTCCCTTCGTCCCAAAATATAAGAACGTTTTTGACACTACAGGAGTACTTGATTGTGAGATCACCAGTATCTTATTCTTACCAGTCTGTTGGTTGTTGGCATGCCAGTCTATTGCGGGTTTTGTGCTACGTCGTCGCACTCCATCTATCTTGTGACGTTTTCTCATTTCACTCTTGCACGCCTTGGAAGGACAGAAGAATAAATGCTTGCTCATGCCGTCCACTATCACGCCTGCTCAAGCGATGATCGGACACAATAATTGATAGTTTAAGTATTGTTGCGTGTGTCCGTGAGATGTGAGCGTTCAGCGTTGTGGCATCCCGGCTCAGAGCAACCGATTTACCTTGCATTGCTAGCCAGAGATCATGTCTTCTCGCAATACACAACAACTTGATACAGAAATACAACCACTTTATTGATCTCTTGCGGGTACATAGGTTCGATGATACATAAGGAAGCGAGGCCAAGTAGCACACACGGTGCCACTGCACTTATGTACATTACTTAGTGGGCAGGACAGGGGCCTCAATGGTAACGATACAACTACGCGGCAGCGGAACAACGACGTAGAAGGACTCCATCTCACATCGACACTACTGTGACACAGCCCAGACTGCGATGATCAGTGTGAAGGAAATATGCCCTAGAGGCAATAATAAAGTTGTTATTTTATATTTCCTTATTCATGATAAATGTTTATTATTCATGCTTGAATTGCATTAACCACAAACTTGATACATGTGTGAATACATACACAAAACACCGTGTCCCTAGTATGCCTATACTAGACTAGCTCGTTGATCAAAGATGGTTAAGTTTCCTAGCCATGTGTTGTCATTTGATGAACGAGATCACATCATTAGGAGAATGATGTGATGGACAACACCCATCCGTTAGCATAGCATAATGATCGTTCAGTTTTATTGCTTCTGCTTTCTTCATGTCAAATACATATTCCTCCGGCTATGAGATTATGCAACTCTCGGACACCGGAGGAATGCCTTGTGTGCTATCAAACGTCACAATGTAACTGGGTGATTATAAAGATGCTCTACAGGTATCTCCAAAGGTGTTTGTTGGGTTGGCATATATCGAGATTAGGATTTGTCACTCAGAGTATCGGAGAGATATCTCTAGCCCTCTCGGTAATGCACATCATATGAAGCCTTGCAAGCAATGTGACTAATGAGTTAGTTGCGGGATGATGCATTACGGAGCGAGTAAAGAGACTTGCTGGTAACGGATTGAACTAGATATGAAGATACCGACGATCGAATCTCGGGCAAGTAACATACCGATGACAAAGGGAATAATGTATGTTGTCATAGCGGTTCGACCGATAAAGATCTTCGTAGAATATGTGGGAACCAATATGAGCATCCAGGTTCCGCTGTTGGTTATTGACCAGCGAGGTGTCTCGGTCATGTCTACATAGTTCTCGAACCCGTAGGGTCTGCACGTTTAGCATTCGATGACAATTTGTATTATATGGGTTATGTGTTTTGGTGACCGAAGGTTGTTCGGAAACCCAGATGAGATCACGGACACGACGAGGAGTCTCGAAATGGTCGAGAGGTAAATATTGATATATTGGAAGGTAGTATTCGGACACCGAAAGTGTTCCGGAATGTATCGGGTACATATCAAAGTACTGGAGGGGTTACCGGAACCCCCCCCCCCCCCCAGGGAAAGATATGGGCCATATGGGCCATAGGAGGGAGGCACACCAGCCCACAAAGGGATGGCACCCCCCAAGGAGGAGACCGAATAGGACTAGGGGAGGGGGTGGCGCCCCCCTTTCCTTCTCCCCCTCTCTCTCCTTCCCCCTTTCCCCCTCCGGTAAAAGGAAGGGGGCCGAATCCTACTAGGACCCCAAGTAGGATTCCTCCTACTTGGGGCGCGCCTAGGGCTGGCCTCCTCTCCCTCCCTCCTTTATATACAAGGGGCGCCCCTAGAAGACACATCAATAGTTCCAAGCCGTGTGCGGTGCCCCCTCCACAGTTTACGCCTACGGTCATACTCTCGCGGTGCTTAGGCGAAGCCCTGCGCGAATCACATCACCATCACCGTCACCACGCCGTCGTGTTGACGGAACTCATCTACTTCTTCGACCCTCTACTGGATCAAGAGCTCGAGGGACGTCATCGCGCTGAACGTGTGCAGAACTCAGAGTTTTCGTACGTTCGGTACTTGATCGGTCGGAACGAGAAGACGTTCGACTACATCAACCACGTTAAGCAAACGCTTCCGCTTTTGGTCTACGAGGGTA
The DNA here is from genome assembly GCA_963921465.1 of Triticum timopheevii. Classification (NCBI taxonomy): domain Eukaryota; kingdom Viridiplantae; phylum Streptophyta; class Magnoliopsida; order Poales; family Poaceae; genus Triticum; species Triticum timopheevii. The sequence continues at coordinate 504,552,332 of OY997274.1, forward strand.
CGTGGACACACTCTCCCCCTCTCGTTGCTATGCATCTCCTAGATAGATCTTGCGTGAGCGTAGGAATTTTTTTGAAATTGCATGCTACGTTTCCCAACAGTGGCATCCGAGCCAGGTCTATCCGTAGATGATATGCACGAGTAGAACACAAAGAGTTGTGGGCAGTGATCGTCATACTGCTTACCACCAATGTCTTATTTTGATTCGGCGGTACTATTGGATGAAGCGGCCCGGACAAACCTTACATGACCTGTAAGTGCATCTAGTGCCCCTTAGTGATTTTGGTGTATTGAAGACTTATAGGTTAAGGGACTGATGCGTTTATGAGTGTACACAGGTCTATAAGTCTATGAGGAGTTTGATAATTATAGAGAAAGTCGACCCCTAAAAATGAAGTTCTTCAACTTAAGACTTTGGATTTCTTAAGACTTTGGTGAAGAAATTGGTGTGACCTTGAAGACTTGGAATTCATTCGAGGAACATGAAGCGTGAAGACTTTTGTTTTCGTAGTTTCATTTTCTCTTTCTTGAGTCATAGGAAACACCGTACTATTAAAGGGGATCGAGGAAATACTAAGGAAAAATTTCCATGTGATGCTCAACTCAAAATCCTACACCTACCAATCCCTTCGAGTGAAGCCATCGGAAATCTCATACAGTTCAGTCAAATTTCTTCAGTGACAGAGACAAAGTTCTTCTGGTAACTGAGGAATTTGTTCTGACTGAGGAGTTAGGAATTCGCCAGTGCGGATTGCCTACACAGTGAGGAACATGACAGCCCTGAGGAATTTGAGAGTCAAAATTCCGACCGTTGCTGTGCTATGCGCCAGCTGTCCCAAAATATCTACCCACCTAACGGTCATATCATTGAAGGGCATTTATGTCTTATCATGTCGGGCTGCTCCCTAGGCTATAAATAGCCGCCCCCTACAACCACTAGCTGGTTGGCTGCTCCGAGAGAAACTGACACTTGTCATTTGAGAGCATCCCATCCTTCGAGGACTTTGAGCGAAAATCATCGAGTGAGGAAAACCCAAACCCAAAACACCTTCAAACCCAAAGTGATTGAGCATCACTGAAGAGATTGATCCTGCGTGGATCCGACGCTTGTTACCTTTGAAGACTGTGCTTCTTCCATACGGTTAGGCGTCATGGTCTAGAGCATCCAAGAAGAATTGTGGATTGCCGAGTGACCGAGTCTGTGAAGGTTTGGAAGTCACCTGAAGACTTACCACGAGTGATTGGGCGAGGTCTGTGTGACCTTAGCTCAAGGATAATACGGTGAGGACTAAGTGTCCTGGACTGTGTGTCCTCAGGTTTAAATACCTAGCCGCTCCAACCAGACGTACAACTGAGACAACTGTTGGAACTGGTCTACCAAATCATTGTCTTCACCAAGCTTACTGGTTCTATTTCCTCAACTCTTTCATTTCCTCATTTCAGTTGTTGTGTGCCTATTCATATCTGTTTGAAGACTTTCTCAATTTCCTCAGTTCAATTTCTTCAGTATGTCCGTCTTCATCCTATGTTATCCTGTGTTTACGCTTTCTGTACTCTATGCTTGTCTTCATTTCATCATGATGACTATGTTAGTGTTCTGTCATGTTTACTTTTGAGTACTTATTCCGCTGCAAGTAGTTCTTCACTAAGGAATTTCCTCACCATCAAATTCCTCAGTGAAGAATTCATAGAAATCACCTATTCACCCCCCTCTAGTCGATATAACGCACTTTCAATTGGTATGAAAGCAAGGTACTCCCTTTTTTGTGTGATTTTGGTTTAACCGCCTGGAGTTTTAGTTATGTCGCCCACGGGTATGATCAAGGTCTCTGCTGGGTGTCCTACCTTCAATGGAACAGACTATCCCTACTGGAAGAATAAGATGCAAATGCATCTTGAGGCAATTGATAATGATCTTTCGTATGTTGTGGAAAATGGTGTTCCCTCAGTCACACCTTCTCTGAACGCTACTGATGTGAAGAGATTCAAGCAACTCGATTCTCAAGCGAAGAACACCATATGTGGCCATCTGAGCAAAGGGCAGTATGGAAGAGTGAGTGCTTTGGAAACTACTAAGCTTATCTGGGATAGGCTGTCCAAAGTGAATGAAGGAGTCTCAACTCAACGTGACTCTCATGTTGACGTTCTTCGCAATCTCTTCAACCGCTTCAAAAGACTCAACAATGAAAATGTTCAACAAACCCTCGATCGCCTCACTGACATCTCAAATGAGCTTCAAGCACTTGGTGTCACTGACATCACCGACCACGAGGTGGTGAAGAAATTGTTAAGATCGCTTGATTCTTCATTTGATACTGTGGCACCGATGATTCAAGAACGTGCTGATTACAAGTCACTTGATCCCGCCGATATCCTCGAGAGACTAAACACTCATGAGTTTCAGCTTGCTGAGAAGAGAGATCTCTATGGTTCGAGCTATGGCAGATCACGTGCTCTGAAGGCCAAGGCAGTCTCTGAGTCTGAAGATGAAGACTCTGGCAGCAGCCTTGGTGATCCTAATGAACTGAGCCAGGAACTAGCACTGCTCGTGAAGAAATTTCAGAAGTTCTCAAGACGTGGTCGCTTTGGGAAATCCTCAAGGAGTAATGATTCCTCATCCAGTGACTACAAGAAGAGGCTATGCCACAAATGCAAGAAACCTGGTCACTACATTCAAGATTGTCCTCAGTGGGATAAGGAATCAAAGAAGAAGAAGTACAAGGATTACAGTTCTGATGATGTGAAGAAGAAGAAGAAATCCTCAAAGTCTTCATCATCAAAATCCTCAAAATCTTCATCTCACAAGAAGAGCAGCTCCAAGAAGGCTCGGGCATTCATTGACAAGGAAATGGACTCTGAGGCTGAATCTGAGGAACATGAGGATGAGGAGGCATTTGAGGAGTCCGAGTCTGGTGTGGCGAGCCTAGCTCTAGCTACTACATTCGTCAGCAAGTCTATCTTCAACTCTGAAGAAGATGGCATCACCAACAAGGCTGGTCGATGAAGGCAATGATGACTACGCTCCCACCTATTGCTTCATGGCAAAGGGTGCCAAGGTAACTAAATACCCCTCCTCTGAATCTAGTGAGGATGAATCTGATGAAAACCTCAAGCCCAGCTACTCTAAACTTGCTAAGATTGCTGTGAAACAACAAAAGGCTATTGAAAAGGTTCAAAACATGCTAGACAAAAGTGATGATATGTTGGGTGAAGAAATGGATCGCACTAAAACCTTGACTGAAAATCTTCAGAGACGTCAGTCTCGGTTTGACAACCTTCAAGGTCATCATAACACTCTCTTATCTGATCACGATAAGCTTTCTTATGAATTTCTTCAAAGAAAGCAAGATCTTGAGAAGCTAAGAGTGAATTATGAAGATCTTCAGAAGGAGCGCGATTCATTACTTGCTGAACAAATCAGCGCTACTCAGGAAGAATTTGTTCCTCCATGTTTGAAGTGCATTGAACGTGAAACTGCTAATTCTTCACCTGAATGTTCGAATGCTTCTAATGCTACAAATTCTTCATCTGTCTCTGCTATCACTAATTCCTCATCTGAGGACATTGCTAGTATCACTAATGGTGCAGGGCTGAAGGAATTGTACATGACAGGCATGTACAAAAGCCTCAAAGGGCATCAGACTCTTTGTGATGTGCTTAAAAAGCAGATCCTCAACAGGAACCCTAGGAAAGAGGGTATTGCCTTTGAGAGGAAACTCAATGCTTATGGAACATATTGGAAGCCTGAATAGTACGCCAAAACCTCATGGGTTGCTGCAAAGGGACCTCCAGTTGATCCATCCAATTTATATGGCTTTACATGTGAATCTCCTCATTCTTCTGATGAGTCATTTGACTCCAACTATAAACTGTTCAAGAATCAGAATGGTGAAGTATTTGCTAGATATGTTGGCACTAACTACAGGAACGGTTCCCCTATGAAGAAAATCTGGGTTCCCAAAAGTTGCCTTGAAAGTCTTCAGGTGAATGTCCTCATGACACCACCTGTGAAGAATAGGAACTCCAGATCAAATTCTTCATATGGACCAAATTCTTCATATGGATCCAAGTCCTCATACAGACGAAATTCCTCACGTGGATCAAATTCCTCAAAAGGATCAAAGTCCTCATATGATCATCATCGTGCTAACCCTGCTGTTTCGCAGGGAAGAGCTAAGGGCTATGAATATGAGCATTATTCTTCCAATCATTATGTTCATAAGTCCTTGAAGAATTTCTCTGCTTATTCATATGCTTATCCTAACTCCTCTTATGTGAAATGAAGTGGACTGACTTCTATGCCACCTTTATCATATGGAGCTCGCAGAGTGATGAATTCTTTTCCACCCCTTCAGATGTGGGTGGTGAAAAAAAAGAACTAATCTCTTATGCAGAGTCAGGTCTCCAGACGTGCTTAAAACGTTTGAAGAATTTGCTGTAGACCTGAAAATTGCCTGAAAGGACGCAAGCTAATCATGAAGAAATGAACTTTCATTTCTCATGTCCTCATACTGTTTTATCTGTTCTATTGCTTGACGAAACTGATCTGATGATATTGATGTCATATCCTTCACTGATGAAGTATATGAGTTCGTAAGTTGCACTAATTCATTTGCAGGATGATCAACCCAAAGCCAATGAGTGGGTCCTCGATAGTGGATGTACGAATCACATGACTGGTGACAAGAATCTATTGATGGATTCTCCCTTATCACCATTGCATCTGAAGCATATCATCTTCGCTGATAAAGGCAAAAGTCAGGTATCGGGTCTAGGTAAGGTTGCGATCTCAAAGGATCGACACATGGACAAAGTCATGCTTGTCGAGTCCTTAGGATACAACCTCATGTCTGTCTCAATGCTTTGTGATCTCGATATGGTTGTTGTCTTTGGCAAATATCGTTGTGTTGTGATCATGGAAGCTGACAATTCCAAAGTCTTCGAAGGCTTTAGGATAGGAGACTTGTATATTGTTGATTTCTCTACAGGACCACAACCGGCCGTATGCCTACTTGCAAAAGCTTCAGAAGGCTGGCTATGGCATCGACGACTTGGTCATGCTAGCATGAGGAATCTGCACACGCTTGCGAATAAGAAGCATGTCATTGGCATTGGGAATGTCAAATTTCTCGAGGATCACTTATGCGGAGCCTGTGAAGCTGGAAAGATGACAAAGGCCAAACATCCAGTGAAGACTATCATGACTACCACTCGACCATTTGAATTGCTTCACATGGATCTTTTTGGTCCTAATCATTATTCTGCAGTTACTAATGATGCATCTCTATATGGCTTTGTTATTGTTGATGATTATTCTCGTTACACATGGGTGCACATTGTCACTTACAAACATGAGGTGCAGGAAGTCTTCAAACGATTTTCCTCGAGGTCTTAAACCAACTTTGGTGTGAAGATCAAGCACATCAGAAGTGACAATGGGACTAAGTTCAAGAATTCCTGTCTTGATGACTATCTTGATGAACTTGGTATTACTCATGAGTTATCTGCTCCTTATACTCCTCAGCAGAATGGCGTCGTGGAGCGCAAGAACAAAACTCTTGTTGAGATGGCTCGCACTATGCTTGATGAATACAAAACGCCTCGTCGTTTCTGGATTGAGGCAATTGATATTGCGTGCCACATCATCAACATAGTATATCTTCACAAATTCTTCAAGAAGACCGCTTATGAACTCCTCACTGACATAGCAACATCAATCTCAGAACATAGTGGATACTAGGGATCAAATCCTAACAAAACTAACTTGATTACATGGTAAATCTCATCCAACCCATCACCGTCCAGCAAACCTACGATGGAATTACTCACGCACGACGGTGAGCATCATGAAATTGGTGATGGAGGATGGTTGATGATGACGACGGCGACGAATCCCCCTCTCCGGAGCCCCGAACGGACTCCAGATCAGCCCTCCTGAGAGAGATTAGGGCTTGGCGGCGGCTCCGTATCGTAAAACGCGATAAAACTTTCTCTCTAATTTTTTTTCTCCTCGAAACGGAATATATAGAGTTGGAGTTGAGGTTGGTGGAGCAGCAGGGGGCCCACGAGACAGGGGACGCGCCCAGGGGGAGGGGACGCGCCCCCCACCCTCGTGGACAGGGTGTGTGCCCCTAGCCTTGATTCTTTCGCGAGTATTTTTTATATTTTCCAAAAGTTATCTCCGTGGATTTTCAGGTCATTCCGAGAACTTCTGTTTTTTGCACAATAAATAACACCATGGCAGTTCTGCTGAAAACAGCGTCAGTCTGGGTTAGTTTCATTCAAATCATGCAAGTTAGAGTCCAAAACAAGGGCAAAAGTGTTTGGAAAAGTAGATACGTTGGAGACGTATCAACTCCCCCAAGCTTAAACCTTTGCTTGTCCTCAAGCAATTTAGTTGATAAACTGAAAGTGATAAAGAAAAACTTTTGCAAAATATGTTTGCTCTTGTTGTTGTAAATATGTAAAGCCAGCATTCAAGTTTTCAACAAAGATTATGAACTAACCATATTCACAATAACACTTAGGTCTCATGTTTACTCATACCAATGGCATAATCAACTAGCGAGCAATAATAATAAATCTCGGATGACAACACTTTCTCAAAACAATCATAATATGATATAACAAGATGGTATCTCGCTAGCCCTTTCTAAGACCGCAAAACATAAATGCAGAGCACCTTTAAATACCAAGGACTGACTAAACATTCTAATTCATGGTAAAAGAGATCCAGTCAAGTCATACCCAATATAAACTAATAGTAATGCATGCAAATGACAGTGTGCTCTCCAGCGGGTGCTTTTAATAAGAAGGTGATGACTCAACATAAAAGTAAATAGATAGGCCCTTCGTAGAGGGAAGCATGGATTTGAAGAGGTGCCAGAGCTCGATTTTAAAATAGAGATGAATAACATTTTGAGCGGTATACTTTCACTGCCAACGCAACAACTATGAGATCTCGATATCTTCCATGCTACATACATTATAGGCGGTTCCCAAACAGAATGGTAAAGTTCATACTCCCCCACCACCAACAAGCATCAATCCATGGCTTGCTCGAAACAACGAGTGCCTCCAACTAGCAACAGCCCCAGGGGAGTTTTGTTTAATTATTTCGATTTGCTTTGATCTTTTTGATGATGGGACTGGGCATCCCGATTACCAGCCATTTTCTCGTGAATGAGGAGCGGAGTCCACTCCCCTTGAGAATAACCCACCTAGCATGGAAGATACAAACAACCCTAGTTGAAACATGAGCTGCTCGAGCATACAAAACAGAATTTCATTTGAAGGCTTGGAGTTTGGCACATACAAATTTACTTGGAATGGCAGGTAAATATCGCATATAGGAAGGTATGGTGGACTTATATGGAATAACTTTGGGTTTATGGAGTTTGGATGCACAGGCAGTATTCCCGCTTAGTACAGGTGAAGGCTAGCAAAAGACTGGGAAGCGACCAACTGAGAGAGTGACAACAGTCATGAACATGCATTAAAATTAATCAACACCAAGTGCAAGCATGAGTAGGATATAATCCACCATGAACATAAATATCGTGAAGGCTATGTTTATTTGTTTCAACTACATGTGTGAACATGTGCCAAGTCAAGTCACTCGAATCATTCAAAGGAGGATACCATCCTATCATACCACATCACAACCATTTTAATAGCATGTTGGCACGCAAGGTAAACCATTATAAGCTCCTAGATAATTAAGCATGGCATAAGCAACTATAATCTCTAATTGTCATTGCAAACATGTTTATTCATAATAGGCTGAATCAGGAACGATGAACTCATCATATTTACAAAAACAAGAGAGGTCGAGTTCATACCAGCTTCTCTCATCTCAATTAGTCCATCATATATCGTCATTATTGCCTTGCACTTGCACGACCGAACGGTGTATATAATAATAATAGTGCACGTGCATTGGACTAAGATGGAATCTGCAAGCATACAATTCAAGAGAGAAGACAAAGTAATATGGGCTCTAAGTTAAATCAACAATCATGCATGGTAGACACTAAACATTTTCATTATGGTCTTCTCCTCTCGACCCCCAAAGGAAAGAAAAGAAATAAAATTATTTACATGGGAAAGCTCCCAACAAGTAAAAAGAAGAACGAGAAATCTTTTTGAGTTTTTTTCTTTTAATTACTACTACAAGCATGGAAATTAAACTAACTATTTTTTTGGTTTTTCTTAAGGTTTATCAAACACACAAGAAGAAAGCTAGAAAAAGAAAATAAACTAGCATGGATAATACAATGAAAAAGTGTGAGCACCGACAACTAAGATAAGTGTGTGAACATGAATGTAATGTCGGTGAGAAATACGTACTCCCCCAAGCTTAGGTTTTTGGCCTAACTTGGTCTATGGCCATGGATAGCCTCTACTCTCCCCGGTGTACTAAGGAGTGTCATCTGGATACCACTGGCTGGCGATCTCCTCTGGATCCCACTGATAATAGGATGGACGGTAAGGGTCCAGTGGCGGTTCCGGCTCAGGCTCTGGAGCTGACGTCTGGCCTCGGTGAGCGTACACGGCCTTTGGCAAGACAAGGTAATGGCCTGCAGTTAAATCAAACAAAGAAGGTGTAGGCAGGGTAATAATCTCATTATGTTTCTTATTAAATCTATGGTTATGCAGAAGCATCTTATCATCATTGTCAACAATAAACTCATGCTCTACCATGCTCCTGTAATCTAAAAAGGTAGGGGGCAGCAGTGTCTCCTCTTTCTCATCATGCCTAATAGGTATCTCAAAATGTTTAGCAAGGCGTGCAACATAGATACCTCCAAAGATGGGGCCCTTTGTACGGTTTAAGCTTAACCGTTTAGCAATAATGGCACCCATACTAAAAGTGTTATCACCAATAAGGCATGGAGCAGAATAATAATATCAGGAACACTGAAGTTTCCACTATTTCCACGACCAATTAAGCATCTACTAGCAAATATGGCAAAGTAGCATAAAACAGGAAAATGTATGCTAGTGATTCTCGCATCGGAACCCTTCCTCGATTCCCCTACAGTAATAGTATCAATAAAACCATCCACATCTTTACGATGTGGCTCATCTAAGCTACCCTCAAAGGGTATTCTACAAGCCGCGCAAAAATTACGTAATGACATTTCCTTAGCCTCATCATATAAATGAAAAGATACTGAAGGACGTGAATTCTTAGGATAATAATAAAAGTTTTGCACGAAAGTATTGGTAAATAAGAGATACTGTTTGATCCGATCATGGAGGAAGTCGGTGAGGCCCGCATTTTCAGCCAAAGAATAAAAGTCTTCATAAATCCCGGCTGCTCTCAAGAAATTATCACAAGGCCATTCACACGGCCATACTTCCGCTACGCGAGGAAGATTATACTTGGCCTTTTCTTTCTCCTTAGCTTGTTTATCCTTGGAGCTTTGGCTAGAGGAGCCCCTCAAGAACAACCTCTTCATCTTTTTCTGAAAATTTCTGAAATTTTTAGTAACTCAAAATAAAAGTGAATCAAACTAAACAAGATTGATAGCAACTACTCCCACAAGTGCCTAGAGCCTATATCATGCATTAGAATTACTTGGGACCTCATAAATTTGACATGCAAGCTCAAGAACAGGGTCACCTATGCAGAAAAAATTTGCAATGAATAAAGCACTAGAACTAAAACTAATTGGGCCATTGGAGGAGTCACATACCAAGCAACAATCTCCCAAAGCAGTTTTGTGAATGGAGCTTTGAGCAAGGAGATCAAAAATCACAGCAAAATGAGCTAGAACTCGTGCTTGAGCTGGATGGGGATTTTTTGGGAGGAAGATGGAGTGTGTGGGTGCAATAATAAGTGGAGGGGGGCCACCATGGGCCCATGAGGTAGGGGGGCACCCTGTAAGTGTGGGCGCGCCCTGGACCCTCGTGGCCAGGTGCCAGCTCCCCCCGTTGTGTTCTCAGTGCCTAAAATCCTCAAATATTCTATAAAAATCATACTAAATTTGCAGGGCATTTGGAGAACTTTTATTTTTGGGATATTTTTTTATTGCATGGATAATTCAGAAAACAGACAGAAAATACTAATTTTGCTTTATTTAATCTAAATAACAGAAAGTAAAAAGAGGGTACAAAAGGTTGTGCCTTCTAGTTTCATCCATCTCATGATCATCAAAAGGAATCCACTAACAAGGTTGATCAAGTCTTGTTAACAAACTCATTCCAAATAACATGGAACCGGAGAAATTTTGAATAACACTAGGTTACCTCAACGGGGATATGAACATCCCCAATAATAAGAATATCATATTTTTTCTTGACAGTAGGAAGAGGAAATTCAAAACCTCCAATAATGATAGTTGGAATTTTTCCAATAGAATTGATGCTATGAACTTGAGGTTGTTTCTTCGGAAAGTTTACCGTATGCTCATTACCATTAACATGAAAAGTGACATTGCCTTTGTTGCAATCAGTGACAGCCCCTGCGGTATTCAAAAAGGGTCTACCAAGGATAATTGACATACTATCGTCCTCGGGAATATCAAGAATAACAAAGTCCGTTAAGATAGTGACATTTGCAACCACAATAGGCACATCCTCACAAATACCAACATGTATAGCAGTTGATTTATCAACCATTTGCAAAGATATTTCAGTAGGTGTCAACTTACTCAATTCAAGTCTACGGTATAAAGAGAGAGGCATAACACTAACACCGGCTCCAAGATCACATAAAACAGTTTTAGCATAGTTTCTTTTAATGGAGCATCGTATAGTTGGTACTCCCGGATCTCCAAGTTTCTTAGGTATTCCACCCTTAAAAGTGTAATTGGCAAGCATGGTGGAAATTTCAGCTTCCAGTATCTTTCTTTTATTTGTAATGATATCCTTCATGTATTTAGCATAAGGATTCACTTTAAGCATATCAGTTAAGCGCATACGTAAGAAGATAGGTCTAATCATTTCAGCAAAGCGCTCAAAATCCTCATCATCCTTTTTCTTGGATGGCTTAGGAGGAAAAGGCATGGGTTTCTGAACCCATGGTTCTCTTTCTTTACCGTGCTTCCTAGCAACAAAGTCTCTTTTATAATAACGTTGATTCTTTGATTGTGGGTTATCAAGATCTACAGTAGATTCAATCTCTACATCATTATTATTGCTAGGTTGAGCATCAACATGAACATTATCATTAACATTATCAGTAGGTTCATGTTCATCACCTGATTGTGTTTTAGCATCAGAAATAGAAATATCATTGGGATTTTCAGGTGTGTCTACAACAGGTTCACTAGAAGCATGCAAAGTCCTATCATTTTTCTTTTTCTTCTTTTTAGAAGAACTAGGTGCATTTAAATTATTTCTTTGAGAATCTTGATCAGTTCTCTTAGGGTGGCCTTCAGGATACAAAGGTTCTTGAGTCATTCTACCAGTTCTAGTAGCCACTCTAACAGCAAAGTCATGTTTATTATTTAATTCATCGAGCAAATCACTTTGAGATTTAAGTACTTGTTCAGCTTGAGTGGTAACCATAGATGCATATTTGCTAATGAGTTTAAGTTCACATTTGACTCTAGCCATATAATCACTCAAGCGTCCAATCATGTGAGAATTACTCCCTAATTCTCTACCAACATAAGCATTAAAACTTTCTTGTCTAGCCATAAAATCATCAAATTCATCTAAACATTGACTAGGAAATTTAGTAGACGAGATTTCAACTTTATCATATCTATAGAGAGAATTTACCTTTACTACCTGTGTCGGGTTATCAAGACAATGTGTTTCTTCAACAGGCGGTATATTAAGACCATGTATTTCTTCAATAGGAGGTAAATTCTTAACATCTTCAGCTTTAATACCTTTTTCTTTCATTGATTTATTTCCCTCTTGCATATCTTCAGGACTGAGAAATAGAACACCCCTCTTCTTCGGAGTTGGTTTAGGAATTGGCTCAGGAGTTGGCTCAATTGGCTTAGGAATTGCCTCAGGAATTGGCTCAGGAAGAGTCCAATTATTTTCGTTAGTCAACATATTATTCAATAACAATTCAGCTTGGTCGACTGTTCTTTCCCTGAAAACACAACCAGCACAACTATCCAAGTAGTCCTTGGAAGCATCGGTTAGTCCATTATAAAAGATATCAAGTATTTCATTTTTATTAAGAGGATTATCAGGCAAAGCATTAAGTAATCGGAGAAGCCTCCCCCAAGCTTGTGGGAGACCCTCTTCTTCGATTTGCACAAAATTATATATTTCCCGCAAGGCAGCTTGTTTCTTATGAGCAGGGAAATATTTAGCAGAGAAGTAATAAATCATATCCTGGGGACTACACACACAACCAGGATCAAGAGAATTAAACCAAGTTTTAGCATAACCTTTAATGAGAATGGAAATATCTTAAGGATATAGTAATAGCGGGATTTCTCATCATTAGTGAACATGGTGGCTATATCATTTAACTTAGTAAGATGTGCCACAACAATTTCAGATTCATAGCCATAAAAAGGATCAGATTCAACCTAAGTAATTATCTCAGGATCAATAGAGAATTCATGATCCTTATCAGTAACAAAGATAGATGAAATAGCAAAAGCAGGGTCATATTTCATTCTATCATTTAGAGTTTTCTGTTTAAGTTTAGCTAGTAACTTCTTAAGATCAGATCTATCATTGCAAGCAAGAAGATCTCTAGCAGTTTCTTCATCCATAACATAACCCTCAGGAACAACATGTAATTCATACTTAGGGGGGAGAACCTTCATCATCACTATCATCAATTATTTCATATTCAATAATTTCATTCTCTCTAACCCTAGCAAGTTGTTCATCTAGAAATTCACCTAATGGCAAAGTAGTATCAAGCATATAAGTAGTTTCATCATAAGTATCATGCATAGCAGAAGTGGCATCATCAATGACATGCGACATATCAGAATTCATAGCAGTGCCAGGTTTAGGTGTCGCAAGCTTACTCAAAATAGAAGGAAAATCTAGTGCAGAGCTAGATGGCAGTTCCTTACCTCCCCTCGTAGTTGAGGGAAAAATCTTAGTTCTTTCGTCTTTCAAGTTCCTCATAGTGATCAGCAGATATAAATCCCAAGTGACTCAAAGAATAGAGCTATGCTCCCCGGCAACGGCGCCAAAAAATAGTCTTGATAACCCACAAGTATAGGGGATCGCAACAGTTTTTGAGGGTAGAGTATTCAACCCAAATTTATTGATTCGACACAAGGGGAGCCAAAGAATATTCTCAAGTATTAGCAGTTGAGTTGTCAATTCAATCACACCTGGATAAATTAGTATCTGCAGCAAAGTATTTAGTAGCAAAGTAATATGATAGTAATGGTAATAGTGGCAAAAGTAAAGATAGCAGTTTTGTAGTAGTTGTAACAGTAGCAACGGTAAAGTAAATAAGCAAAGCACAATATGTGAAAAGCTCGTAGGCATTGGATCAGTGATGGATAATTATGTCGGATGCGATTCCTCATGTAATAGTTATAACATAGGGTGACACAGAACTAGCTCCAATTCATCAATGTGATGTAGGCACGTATTCCGAATATAGTCATACGTGCTTATGGAAAAGAACTTGCATGACATCTTTTGTCCTACCCTCCCATGGCAGCGAGGTCCTAATGGAAACTAAGGGATATTAAGGCCTCCTTTTGATAGAGAACCGGACCAAAGCATTAGCACTTAGTGAATACATGAACTCCTCAAACTACGGTCATCACCGAGAAGTATCCCGATTATTGTCACTTCTGGGTTGTCGGATCATAACACATAATAGGTGACTATCGACTTGCAAGATAGGATCAAGAACTCACATATATTCATGAAAACATAATAGGTTCAGATCTGAAATCATGGCACTCGGGCCCTAGTGACAAGCATTAAGCATAGCAAAGTCATAGCAACATCAATCTCAAAACATAGTGGATACTAGGGATCAAACCCTGACAAAACTAACTTGATTACATGGTAAATCTCATCCAACCCATCACCGTCCAGCAAGCCTACGATGGAATTACTCACGCACGGCGGTGAGCATCATGAAATTGGTGATGAAGGATGGTTGATGATGACGACGACGATGAATCCCCCTCTCCGCAGCCCCGAACGGACTCCAGATCAGCCCTCCCGAGAGAGATTAGGGCTTGGCGGTGGCTCCGTATCGTAAAATGCGATGAAACTTTCTCTCTGATTTTTTTCTCCCCGAAACGGAATATATAGAGTTGGAGTTGAGGTTGGTGGAGCAGCAGGGGGCCCACGAGATAGGGGGCGCGCCCAGGGGAGGGGGTGCGCCCCCACCCTCGTGGACAGGGTGTGGGCCCCTTTGCCTTGATTCTTTCGCCAGTATTTTTTATATTTTCCAAAAGTTATCTCCATGTATTTTCAGGTCATTCCGAGAACTTTTGTTTTCTGCACAATAAATAACACCATGGCAGTTCTGCTGAAAACAACGTCAGTCCGGGTTAGTTTCATTCAAATCATGCAAGTTAGAGTCCAAAACAAGGGCAAAAGTGTTTGGAAAAGTAGATACACTGGAGACGTATCAGCTACTCCTTCAGTTGATAGAATATGCCCCAGAAACCTACTTGCTTGAGCCAAAACTCACACTTGATGAATTTTGCATATAACTGATGATCACGGAGCCTTTGCAATACTGCCCGGAGATGTTTTTTATGCTCTTCTTCTCCCTTGGAATATATGAGAATGTCGTCGATGAATACCACCACAAACTTGTCCAAGAAGTCCATGAACACCTTGTTCATCATGTGCATGAAGAATGCGGGGGCATTTGTCAGACCAAAAGACATGACCGTGTACTCATACAACCCATAACGAGTGATGAATGCGTTGTTGGAAATTTCTTCCTTCTTGATTTTGAGTTGATGGTACCCGGTCCTCAAATCAATGTTTGAAAAGATTTGAGCTCCACTTAGTTGTTCAAACAGATCATCAATCCTGGGAAGTGGGTACTTGTTCTTGATGGTGACATCATTAAGCTGATGGTAGTCCACACACATGCGAAGACTACCATCCTTCTTGTCCACGAATATAGCTGGTGATCCACATGGTGAAGAGCTAGGGAGAATGTACCCTTTTTAGCATTATCATCCAGTTGCTTCTTCAATTCCACTAGCTCAGATGAAGGCATTCTGTAATATTTCTTGTATATAGGTGCTGTCCCGGGTGCAAGATCAATAGTGAACTCGAGCTCATGATCTGGTGGCATTCCTGGCAATTCTTCAGGAAATACATCTAGAAACTCACTAACCACTGGGATTGATTCCATGCCTGAGGCCACAACTGTATAAATCATATCCCTTTTGGGCATGGTTCTGCGAGTACAAACTGTGCTGCTTGCCCTATCGGGTTTATTAATGTGACTTCTCTGGTTGCACAATTGATACAGACTTGGTGTCTTGCGAGCCAGTCCATTCACAGTATAACATCCGGCTTCGTTGATTCAATTGACACCAAGGTGGCAGGGAAAATAAAGTCCATGGATGTTTATCTCCAGACCACGACATACCACATTGGTTTGAGCATGGATCCTGGGGATTGTACCACCATGAATTTCTCAAGAAGAGAGCAATAAAGCTTGGTTTGGACAACAAAACTTCGCGAAGTAAAAGAATGGGAAGCCACAGAGTCGAATAAAATTGTTGCAGATATGTTATTAACAGGAAAGATACCGATGACCACTTCGGGGTTTTCTTGGGCTTCTTCGGCGGAGAGATGATGCACTTGCCCTTGAATGAGCTTCTAAGATGGGAAGGATCCCATGTTGTTGACTTGTGCCTTGAGTGTTGTAGTCGGCTTGCCATTCCTGGGACACTGCCTTGCGTAGTGCCCGGTCTGGCCACAAGTGAAACACACATTATTGCGCTGATTGTCTTCCCTTACGGGGCTGTTCACATTGTTCTTGACTCGATATTCATTCTTGTTGGCATTCTGCTGCCATGTTGGCTTTGATGACCCACAAGTATAGGGTATCTATCATAGTCCTTTCTATAAGTAAGAGTGTTGAACCCAACGAGGAGCAGAAGGAAATGACAAGCGGTTTTTAGTAAGGTATTCTCTGCAAGCACTGAAATTATCGGTAACAGATAGTTTTTGTGATAAGGTAATTCGTAACGGGTAACAAGTAACAAAAGTAAACAAGGTGCAGCAAGGTGGCCCAATCCTTTTTGTAGCAAAGGACAAGCCTGGACAAACTCGTATATAAAGCAAGGTGCTCCCGAGGACACATGGGAATTTCTGTCAAGCTAGTTTTCATCATGCTCATATGGTTTGTGTTCGTTACTTTGATAATTTCATATGTGGGTGGACCAGTGCTGGGGTGCTATCCTTACTTGGACAAGCCTCCCACTTATGATTAACCTCTCTCGCAAGCATCAGCAACTACGAAAGAAGAATTAAGGTAAACCTAACCATAGCATGAAACATACGGATCCAAATCAGACCCTTATGAAGCAACGCATAAACTAGGGTTTAAGCTTCTGTCACTCTAGCAACCCATCATCTACTTATTACTTCCCAATGCCTTCCCCTAGGCCCAAATCATGGTGAAATGTCATGTAGTCGACGTTCACATAACACCACTAGAGGAGAGACAACATACATCTCATCAAAATATCGAACGAATACCAAATTCACATGATTAATTATAACAAGACTTTCCCATGTCCTCAGGAACAAACGTAACTACTCACAAAGCATATTCATGTTCATATTCAGAGGGGTATTGAATATCATTAAGGATCTGAACATATGATCTTCCACCGAATAAACCAACTAGCATCAACTACAAGGAGTAATCAACACTACGAGCAACCCACAGGTACCAATCTATGGTTTTGAGACAGAGATCGGATACAAGAGATGAACTAGGGTTTGAGAGGAGATGGTGCTGGTGAGGATGTTGATGGATATTGACCCCCTCTCGATGAGAGGATCGATGGTGATAACAATGGCGGTGATTTCCCCTTCCCAGAGGGATGTTTCCCCGGCAGAACAGCTCCGCCGGAGCCCTAGATTGGTCCTGCCCAGGTTCCGCCTTGAGACGGCGACGCTTCATCACGAAAGCTTTCTTATGATTTTTTATAGGGTAAAAGGCACCATATAGCAGAAGATGGACGTCGAGGGCCTGCCAGGGGACCCACGAGGCAGGGGGCGCGCCCAGGGGGGTAGGGTGCACCCTCCACCCTCGTGGCTGGCTGGTGGCCCCCCTCTAGTGCTTTCTTCACCCAATATTTTTATTATATTCCAAAACTGATATCCATGAAGTTTCAGGACTTTTCGAGTTGTGCAGAATAGGTCTCTAATGTTTGCTCCTTTTCCAGTCTAGAATTCCAGCTGCCGACATTCTCCCTCTTCATGTAAACCTTATGAAATAAGAGAGAAAAGGCATAAGTATTGTGATATAATGTGTAGTAACAACCCATAATACAATAAATGTTGATATAAAAGCATGATGCAAAATTGACGTATCAACTTCCCCAAGCTTAGACCTCGCTTGTCCTCAAGCGAAAGCCAATATCGAAAAATATGTCCACATGTTTAGAGATAGAGGTGTCGATAAAATAAAATACGAACATGAGGGCATCATGATCATCTTTAGAATAGCATATATATTGTCATATGATTTCTTATGCTTAAGTAACAATCTATTCACAATGTAAAGTATGAATCAGAAACTTCATTGAAAACTAACAAACTATGATCTCATTCATTGAAGCAATTGAAATTTATCATAACATCGGAAAGACTCAATATAAGAACTTTTCAGCAAGTCCACATACTCAACTATCATTTAGCCTTTCACAATTGCTAACACTCACACAATACTTATGGGTACAAAGTTTCAATTGGATACAGAGAAAGATAGGGGCTTATAGTTTCGCCTCCCAACCTTTTACCTCAAGGGTAATGTCAACAATAATACTTTATGAAAACCTACATCCAAGTGGATATATATGTCGGGATCTTTCCAAAACATAGTGCTTGCCAAAGGATAAAGTGTAAAAAGGAAAGGTGAAGATCAACATGACTCTTGTATAATGGTAGAAGGTAAAAATAAAAGATAGGCCCTTCGTAGAGGGAAGCAGAGGTTGTCATGCGCTTTTATGGTTGGATGCACAAAATCTTAATGCAAAAGAACGTCACTTTATATTGCCACTTGTGATATGGACCTTTATTATGCAGTCTGTTGCTTTTATTTCTTCCATATCACAAGCTCGTATAAAGCTTATTTTCTTCACACTAATAGATCATACATATCTAGAGAGCAATTTTTATTGCTTGCACTGATGACAACTTACTTGAAGGAACTTACTCAATCCATAGGTAGGTATGGTGGACTCTCATGGCAAAACTGGGTTTAGGGAAGTTTGGAAGCACATGTAGTATCTCTACTTGGTGCAAAGAATTTGGCTAGCATGAGGGGAAAAGGAAAACTCAACATGTTGGATGATCCATGACAATATAACTTATTCAGATATAAGGAACCATAACCCATTACGTTGTCTTCCTTGTCCAACATCAACTTTTTTAGCATGTCATAATTTAATGAGTGCTCACAATCATAAAAGATGTCCAAGATAGTATAATTATATGTGAAAACCTCTCTTTCTTTATTACTTCCTATTAATTGCAACGATGACCAAAATTATGCTTGTCAACTCTCAACAACTTTTATTCATCATACTCTTTATGTGTGAAGTCATTACTCTCCATAAGATCAATATGATCTTTTTATTTCTTTTTATTCTTTCTTTAATTCCCTCAAGATCATAGCAAGATAGCAAAAGCCCTCAACTCAAAACTACTCTTTATTATAGATAACTCACGGACTCGATTACATAGATAGAGATCAAAACAAAACTCAAAACTAGATCATACTAAAACTTTATTCTACTAGATCAAGATGTAACCAAAAGGATCGAACTAAGTAAAAGGATAAAGATACAAGTGTGATGGTGATACAATGCCGGGGCACCTCCCCCAAGCTTGGCAATTGCCAAGGGGGGTGCCCATACCCATGTATTTATGTCTCTTTCTTCGGAGGTGATGATGTTGGAGTTGTTGATGATGTAGGCTTGTCGTCCATCTTCCAAGGCATAGGCTCACCATCATAGAAGGATGGACGAGTCTCTGCGATCCTCAAATCTGCAGCCAAGCTCATCCTCTTGAATCTATATTTATACTCACAGTTTTGGTTTTGCAGGTCATAGATCTGGGCCTGGAGGTGCTCGATTTTCTCGTGAAGCTTGAAGATGGCCTCCCCGATGTTCTTGGCATCCAACTTGTGGTTGTTGGTGAACTCTGCAATCATCATGTGATTGGCGTTGAGTCCACATTCCACCATCCCTTGGCACTTGAAAACTTGTTGCTCCATTGCTTCGAGTCTTGTCACTACAAAAAAAGACACATCTGTGACATTTTGCGCCGAACGAATTTTTTTCTGTCATACATATGACACTTCTATGATGATAATTGTGACAGAACCCGGTATCATCATAGATGTGGTGGGCTCCTACTTCTATGACAAAAAATCATGACAGAAGATGGGCTTTTCGTCCTGGGCGAGCTGGAGACGCAGCTGCATGACATTCTTTGGGCCGTCCATGACGGAAAAAACCATGGTAGAAGCGAGGGGTAGGAAAATTTCATGGAGTTGCCGGTTACGGTGGGAGGTCGGGGGCCGAGTAATGCGCGTTTCTCTTGTACACGTACGCGCATGTGTGCGAGGCGTTGGCTCTAATTGAACCCGAGCAAGGCGTTGGGCTCTAACGGAACCCGAGCGATTGCACTGCAGGCTATGCGTTACTGAACCCGAGCGATCGATCGATGGCTGTTAACTGAACCCGATGGAGCGATTCCTTCGCTACTGTTGCTAACTGAAGCCGATCGATTGGATGAACTGTGAGTGTTGCGGGGGGGGGGGGGGGGGGGGTTGGATGAACAGTGAGCAGTGGCGTTGCCTCTGGATGAACAGGACCCTGTGGTGTGGAGGGCTGGATGAACAATAAACGGTACAGGGGTGGCCGTGGAGGGGTGGTTGAACAGGACCCCGTGGTGTGGAGGGCTGGATGAACAGTAGACGGTGGAGGGCTGGATGAACAGTAGATGGTGGAGGGTTGGTTGAACAGTAGCCGGTGGAGTAGCGTGCGGTGGAGGCTGGATGAATAGGAGCCTGTGGAGGCTGGAGGAGGTCGACGGTAGCCCGTGGAGGCTGGAGGAGGTCGACGGTGGAGATGAACACTATCCCGTGGAGTCCCGTTTTGCGGTACGCCACACCCCTCCCGATGAACAGGACCCCCGTTTCGACCGTAGGAGGTCCGTTTCCTCCGTTTTGCGGTACGCCACACCCCTCCTGATGAATAGGACCCCCGTTTCGACCGTAGGAGGTCCGTTTCCTCCGTTTTGCGGTAGGCCACACCCCACCCGATCAACAGGACCCCCGTTTTGATCGTAGGAGGTCCGTTTCCTCCGTTTTGTGGTACGCCACACCTCTCCCGATCAACAAGACCCCGTTTCGACCGTAGGAGGTCCGTTTCCTCCGTTTTGTGGTACGCCACACCCCTCCCGATCAACAGGACCCCGTTCCGAACGTGGCCGGTCGAACACAAGGCCGTTTCCTCCGTTCTGCGGTACGCTAGGCCTCGTTTCCATCGCCTGTTCCGTCCAAGCCGGTTGGCTCCTAGGCGTTCCGTTGCCTCCCGATGAACACGACGCATTCCGTTGCCTCCCCATGAACACGACACATTCCTTTGCCTCCCCATGAACACGACGCATTCCGTTGCCTTCCCATGAACACGACGCATTCCGTTGCCTCCCCATGAACACGAGCCCTTGCCGTACGTATGCGCGACTAGGCGTTTGAGACCCTGCCCGTATGTACACATACGTGGCCGTATTTTCTTTCTTGCACCCTGGCCGCTGTACGTACGTGTACATGGTACGTGCGCGCCTCTACTATGACACGTGCGCGCCTCTACATCGACCAGTATGTACGTACACGTTCGCGACCAGGATGACAATGTACGCTTCGACCAGGTGGGTCCCGACTGTCAGGCACTTCCTTGCCTGCGAAGATGTAGCTGGTGGGTCCCAGCAGTCAGGGGGGGCGAATCGTTTTGGTTTTTTTTTGCCCGGACGCACTTCCTTGCGTGCGAAGGTGTAGCTGCTGGGTCCCAGCAGTCAGGGGGGCGAATCGTTTTTTTTGCCCGGACGCACTTCCTTGCGTGCGAAGGTGTAGCTGCTGGGTCCCAGCAGTCAGGGGGTAAATCATTTTTTTTGTCTCGGACGCACTTCCTTGCGTGCGAAGGTGTAGTTGGTGGGTCCCAGCAGTCGGGGGGCGAATCATTTTTTTCGGACGCACTTCCTTGCGTGCGAAGATGTAGCTGGTGGGCCCCAGCAGTCAGGGGGGCGAATCATTTTTTTCTGGACGCACTTTGTTGCGTGCAAAGATGTAGCTCGTGGGTCCCAGCAGTCACGGGGCAAATCATTTTTTTCGCGAAATACGGTGGCCCGTCCGGTGGGTCCCTCCTGTCAGGTGGAGGAATAATTATTTTGCGCGTAATAAGGAGGCACTTCCTTGCGGCTGCCGTGGACCCAGCTGTCAGCCTCTCCACGTACAGTCCACGTCCGATGGAAGTCATTCCTTGACCACGTTGACCATGCTGCGCCGAGAGCACCACGGCGGTGGACGGCGGCGAGGCCTAGGAAGGGGACGACGCGGAGCCCGGGAAGACGCGGTAGTGGATGCACACGCAGAGAGGAGTATGAGGGTTCACTGGTTCGGCTGTGTTGCCGTCACCGCAGAATAACAGGGGGTGTGGGTGAGTGGAGGGATGGCCTGGCCAACGGTGGGAGTAGTAGGGGGCGGTAAGGCCTCCGCGGCAGCACAGCCGGCCACGGGAAGCAGGAGCAGGCGGCACGACTGGCGCTGCTTTGGGCGGCTAGAGCAAGAATACCAGAGGTTGAAGAAGCACGACGGCCGTTGGATGGACATCGTATGGTCACTGCAGCTAGAATCGTTTATATTGACTAAGTTGACAAAGCCCTTGGTACGTCAACTTAGTAGGCCCACAGGTCAGCTTCCTAAACGGTGCGCCCCAGATGTCAGGGGGAGGAATCATTTTTTGGGCGGGTGAAGCTAGAATATCCGAGATTGAAGAAGAAGCACGGCATCCGTTGGATGGACATCCAACGGCCACTGCTGCTAGAACCGTGTGTTGACTATAAGTTGACAAAGCCTTGCATATGCGTCAACTCTGTTTTTTTAGGGGACGCGTCAACTTAGTAAGGCCAGAAGTGTGTGGCAGAGAACTTATAGCCCATTTGAGATTTGTAAGAATGTGTAGCCCATTTTTGAATTCTAATGGAATTTATTACAACCCATTTACAGTTTGTTAAAAGTACAGCCCATTTCAACCAACCGTTCAAAACAGAATTCAATAAAATTTCCCACATTTTGATGGGATCTGAATATTTTTATCCCGAAATTTCTAGTCAGATTAAATACAATTTCAATATAAATTTATATTACATAAAAATCCAACCAAACATTGCGCTCGCAACAATTAATGAAACTAAAATTTTCAATATTCCAAAAATAATATTTTATAAAGTAATCACTGTTTGGTGCATTTTTTATAGTTACTACCCAGTTTTTATAATTACATCCCATTTATTATTTCTTAAAGCCCATTTTCTTGTTAAGCCTAATGCATCCCTCCTAGGAAAGATTTGCAGCCCAGCGGGGCGGAGAATAACAACTTGACCTTGCCTGGGTATTCCTAAAAAAAGTATAGCTGGGCTAGCCATTTTCAGCTTGAAAAAAATTAATATCTGGGCTGGATATCTGGCCTGGGCTAGACGGGCCACAAACCGCCTAGTTAATACCTGCAGCGATGTTTTCGTTGTTGTTCAGAGGAGAAAAATTAATATCTGTGGTAAACATCAAAAAACTCTGCAGTGTTCACACCTCAAAAACACAAATACTGCTCGAGCTGCTTGGTCCCAGCTGTCGGCCGCTTCTTGTGCAATTGTCTCGTTTATTGACTACTCCCTCCTTTCCGGTTTATAATGCTCAATTCAAAAATCTCACCAATCAAGGTAGATGGAGAGTGGTGGAGTACTTTTTGTAGTTTTGCAAAAGCACCTAAATAATGCTCTTGTTGTCCTCAAAAAATTATGTTTATCAATGCATTAATTGCAATGCATGCATGCATAAAGTACATGCATTGGTCAATTTTCTCTTAATACTTGCATGGAATGATTTAATGCACCTTGGAATCTGAACATGTGATGGAAAACAACCAAATTGAGCCTTATAAAATGGAAAAACTAAAATTTTGAGATAAGCCCTATAAACCGGAAAGGAGGGAGTACATAAGTTGACAATGGTGTGGGACCGTGATGTCAGGAAACCAGGAGGAAGCAAAATAAATTATATATATATATATATATATATATATATATACATAAACACTATTCTGATCATGGGATCAGAATAATATTCTGATCACAACCTGACCTTCCCAATTAATGCGCCTGAACTTCTCTCTGTACTAACCTGACCTTCGGGCTATCTTCGCAACCGTGGCTTCCCCTGCGAGTTTTTCTGACCATTCGTGTTGTTTGAGGTGTAAGTGTAATGTGGACACATTTTTAGAGTCTAAATGCTTGTTTTGATTCGGATTCTAGCACATTGGCGGATTTGCTCTCGGGGTCGTGATGAACTTCTGTCTGTTACAAGTTTAATGCATGTTTTGGATGTTTTCGATGTTCTGGAACGATGCGGATTAGGTTTTGGTACGAGTTTGGAGAACAAATTCTTTGTTATTTCAAATTTTTTTTGAAATCGCCCGTGTTCTTCATCCGCCCAAGATGCAACCCGCGTTTCTGTTGATTTCTAGTTTTTCTTTATAGTTTGCTTTCTGATTTGCGTACTTTAGTGAAATTCGAGGCTTACCGATCCGTAATTTTTAATCGGGAGGATCCTTACGGTTTGATTTCTAGCAATTTGATGTTTGCACTCCCGCGGGTTTCCTGATGTTATTTTAGCGGGTTTGAAATTTTCCCTCTGGTAGTCGAAAGGTAGTTGCCAGATCATTTCCAAGGGGTGTGCGGATGTGTTGCAATCTTGGGCAGATGATTTTATGCTTCGGACGAATTTGTTTATTCATTATTTCTAGATCTTATAATGGTCGTTGTACAAGCTGGACTTCTGCGTTTACATACTTGAACTTCTTCTTTTCCTTCGTTAGATTCTGTTGGGGCTGGGCCGGCTCGGATCGGTATCGGGGGAGGATCAGTTGGATCGTGTTGGTTTTGTCCGGGTTTCTGTGCTGGACTTCTGCGTTTTCATACCTGAACTTCTTCTTTTTCTTTCGCTGCAATATAATGCAGCAAGTCCTTTGTATCAGAATCCGTTACTAGATTTCTTCTACAATTTTTTGTTGTAGCTAGTGTGTAAGTGTGGAGCTGGACTTCAGTAGATGCTGGACTTCTTTCTAATTGATGGTTGAACTTCCGGTTTTCCACATTGTATTCCATATTTTGCAAGGCGAAGGTGCATCGTGCTATATATTTTTTTATTTTTTTTATAATTTTAGTTCCTGAGCTGTTATTTTTAGAGTTTGTCTCGCGGGCAATCATGGGATTAGTCCAAGTATGCATGCACCTTTTTTGCAGATCATCTAAGGGTCGTTGTACAAGCTGGAGTTCTGTATTGTTCATACCCGAACTTCTATTTTTCCTTCTTTTGCATTGTAATGGAGCAAGCCCCTTTGTATTTCTTTCTATTTTTATGTTATTTTTCGTACTTTTGCATTGCTTTTTGATTTTTTTGATAGTCCCATGAGCAACCGTGTAATTTTCGTATGGATATGTGTATATTTTCTTATTTTTTTCTAGTCTGTTTTCGTACTAATAGTAGTTGGTGGCCTTCAGTGAATAACTAGCCTGAACTTCTGTATGCTAATCGTTTTTATAATGTTAATTTTGAGGTTTTCACAAAAACCCGAACTTCTCTATCTTTTCTATTTGAACTTCTTTTAAAATATAATTATTGTTTTGTTATTTTAAGATTTAAATAATTGTAGACATTGAAATAGGCATTGGGCCTATTGACAAATGCAGTAGCGCGAGGCCGAGCAGGGGGGGAGGGGGGGAGGGACCCCCCTCCCCTCCCCCTACGAGGCCGAGACAGGAATGAGCCGGAGCAGGTGACGACACGGCGTGCCGCGTCATCGCATGCGGAGGCAAGTCCGTCACATCCGTGACCCCACTATCTATCTTAGGGTTTTTAGGGTTTAGGGTGCGTGCGGTGGGGGTGGAAACAGAATAACCGCATTGCATCCTGTCAAATCCTAGCGCGTAGCAATGCGGTAGCGCGAGGCCGAGCAGGGGGGGAGGGGGGGTCGGGACCCCCCTCCCCTCCCCCTGCGAGGCCGAGATAGGAACGAGCCGGAGCAGGCGACGACGCGGCGTGCCGCGTCGTCGCATGCGGAGGCGAGTCCGTCACATCCGTGACCCCACTATCTATCTTAGGGTTTTAGGGTTTAGGGTGCGTGCGGTTGGGGGTGGAAACAGAATAACCGCATTGCGTCCTGTCATATCCTAGTGTGCAGCAATGCGGTAGCGCGAGGCCGAGCAGGGGGGGAGGGGGGTCGGGACCCCCCCTCCCCTCCCCCTGCGAGGCCGAGACAGGAACGAGCCGGAGCAGGCGACGATGCGGCGTGCCGCGTCGTCGCATGCGGAGGCGAGTCCGTCACATCCGTGACCCGACTATCTATCTTAGGGTTTTTAGGGTTTAGGATGCGGGCGGTGGGGGGTGGAAACAGAATAACCGCATTGCGTCCTGTCAAATCCTAGCGCGCAGCAATGCAGTAGCGCGAGGCCGAGCAGGGGGGGATGGGGGTCGGGACCCCCCTCCCCTCCCCCTGCGAGGCCGAGACAGGAACGAGCCGGAGCAGGCGACGACGCGGCGTGCCGCGTCGTCGCATGCGGAGGCGAGTCCGTCACATTTGTGACCCCACTATCTATCTTAGGGTTTTTAGGGTTTAGGGTGCGTGCGGTGGGGGGTGGAAACAGAATAACCGCATTGCGTCCTGTCAAGTCCTAGCGCGCAGCAATGCGGTAGCGCGAGGCCGAGTAGGGGGGGGGGGTCGGGACCCCCCCTCCCCTCCCCCTGCGAGGCCGAGACAGGAACGAGCCGGAGCAGGCGACGACGCGGCGTGCCGCGTCGTCGCATGCGGAGGCGAGTCCGTCACATCCGTGACCCCACTATCTATCTTAGGGTTTTTAGGGTTTAGGGTGCGTGCGATGGGGGGTGGAAACAGAATAACCGCATTGCGTCCAGTCAAATCCTAGCGCGCAGCAATGCGGTAGCGCGAGGCCGAGCAGGGGGGGGGTCGGGACCCCCCCTCCCCTCCCTCTACGATTCCGAGACAAGAACGAGCCCGCCGCGTCGTCGCATGCGGAGGCGAGTCCGTCACATCCGTGACCCCACTATCTATCTTATGGTTTTTAGGGTTTAGGGTGCGTGCGGTGGGGGGTGGAAACAGAATAACCGCATTGCATCGTGTCAAATCCTAGCGCGCAGCAATGCGGTAGCGCGAGGCCAAGCAGGGGGGGTCGGGACCCCCTCCCCTCCACCTGAGAGGCCGAGACAGGAACGAGCCGGAGCAGGCGACGACGCGGCGTGCCGCGTCGTCGCATGCGGAGGCGAGTCCGTCACATCCGTGACCCCACTATCTATCTTAGGGTTTTTAGGGTTTAGGGTGCGTGCGGTGGGGGGTGGAAACAGAATAACCGCATTGCGTCCTGTCAAATCCTAGCGCGCAGCAATGCGGTAGCGCGAGGCCGAGCAGGGGGGGAGGGGGGTCGGGACCCCCCTCCCCTCCCCCTGCGTGGCCGAGACAGGAACGAGCCGGAGCAGGCGACGACGCGGCGTGCCGCGTCGTTGCATGTGGAGGCGAGTCCGTCACATCCGTGACCCACTATCTATCTTAGGGTTTTTAGGGTTTAGGGTGCGTGCGGTGGGGGGTGGAAACAGAATAACCGCATTGCGTCCTGTCAAATCCTAGAGCGCAGCAATGCGGTAGTGCGAGGCCGAGCAGGGGGGGAGGGGGGTCGGGACCCCCTCCCCTCCCCCTGCGAGGCCGAGACAGGAACGAGCCGGAGCAGGCGACGACGCGGCGTGCCGCGTCGTCACATGCGGAGGCGAGTCCGCCACATCCGTGACCCCACTATCTATCTTAGGGTTTTTAGGGTTTAGGATGCGTGCGGTGGGGGGTGGAAACAGAATAACCGCATTGCGTCCTGTCAAATCCTAGCGCGCAGCAATGCGGTAGCGCGAGGCCGAGCAGGGGGGAGGGGGGTCGGGACCCCCTCCCCTCCCCCTGCGAGGCCGAGACAGGAACGAGCCAGAGCAGGCGACGACGCGGCATGCCACGTCGTCGCATGCGGAGGCGAGTCCGTCACATCTATGACCCCACTATCTATCTTAGGGTTTTTAGGGTTTGAGGTGCGTGCGGTGGGGGGTGGAAACAGAATAACCGCATTGCGTCCTGTCAAATCCTAGCGCGCAGCAATGCGGTAGAGCGAGGCCGAGCAGGGGGGAGGGAGGGTCGGGACCCCCCCTCTTCTCCCCCTGCGAGGTCGAGACAGGAACGAGCCGGAGCAGGCGACGACGCGGCGTGCCGTGTCGTCGCATGCGGAGGCGAGTCCGTCACATCCGTGACCCCACTATCTATCTTAGGGTTTTTTAGGGTTACATATGAACTTCATCTGTTTTTGTACTTGAACTTCTTCTTTTTGTTTCTTTGTGGTTTATTTATTCTTATTGCTTTACTTCTTTTATTAGAGTACTTGAACTTCCGTTCTTTATTTTTTGAACTTCTTTTCTCTTGTTTTTTATGGGCTTATTTATGTATGTATGTTTCTTCCTTTAGTAGTGTATTTTGCCATCTATTTTTTGGTTTTGAGGATATCAACTTTGCTGTTTTTTTGATCTTATCTCATCATAATAGATGCATTCAAATTGTGCATTTATTTTATCTACACATGTATTTACTATTTTAGCTGTTGGGGGGGGGGGGGGGGGGTAAAACTGTAAATTTGGTGTAGCTGCAAGTCCCACGACAAGTACGCATTAACGCACCATCTGCCTCGCCACCACCTGTCAGAAATTTCCTCTCCCTTTGTCGCTCGCTCTCTCTTCCCTCTCCGACGCTCCCCTGCCTCCTTCAACTGCTACTCCCCATGATCCCTCCGCCCCTGTCCCGTGCGCTCGCGAGTGGAGTAACCGGCGCACTCCCCCGCTCCTATTACTCCCCCGCCCCGCGCTCTCCCTCGCCCAGCCCATTCTCCTCTGCTCTGAAGCGAGGGCGGCAACTGCTTGCGCGTGGCGTTGTGGGGAGTGAAGAACCGCCGCGGATTCGTGCTTGGAGAGGTACAAACGCTGCGCCCCGCCCCCTTCCCCCTAATGCTTGTATTCACTTTCGCCAGATCTGTGGAGGCCTGCCCTGTTTTCTCTGTTTGCTCTCGTGTCCGCCTCCTACCCCCTTTTTCTGATGGTTTGTGGGACATTAGGTAGGGTTCTTGGGCGTGTGTTGGTTGGAATGCATTCCCCCACGGCCAGATTTGTTTGTGATATGCTTGTGGATTTTCATTTCCCCTTTGTTGATTTTAGCAGTCAGGTGCATGTCAGAGAGGTTGTGGTGTGATTGTTAATGCTAGATCTGTTGTATCTAATGGCATTAGTGCTGTGGATTTGGAGGTCTAGATTATGTTTGGGACATTGTAGTTAGTTTCTGGATAAGTTTTTTTGTTGTGCTTGCCTATATGTGCTACTGTCATCTATTTCATACTTGTTGGTTCTAGTTGTTTGTAGTTGGTTCTAGTGTTTGATTCAGTTTCCTTTTTTGCATTTTGTTGTATGTTTTTGTAATTACTAACTATATGGAATTCATCTTCTGTGTTTACAGGTTGTTCTAGTGTTCGGGCATTCATTGAGGCGGTTGTGTTGCCATGGCTTCAAAATCATCTCCGGGTATCTTGATGTAGTTGTATCTTTTTTTTAAAATAGTAGTTTTGTTATATGTGTCTGCCCATATCTTCATTTGGTATTTATGTTGGACTGCCAGTCTTAGTAGTGTGAACTTCTAACAAGTTTTGTGTGTATGCATTGTTACACATAGTTTATGTGTATGCCATTTCATGTTTAAAATGTATATCTTTGTTTTTTGTTTTGTTGTTATCATCTTCATGGCATTGATATTTAGTTTGCCTGTGAAATACTATTCGTGGTCATGCTACGTCTTTTTTATGTGCTATTTGCTTGGGTCACGTAGTTTAATTTGGTTGATCTTCTGTTATGCACATTTTGTTTTACCGCTTTGTTATGTACCGTTGAACTTCTGGACATTCATGATGTATGTAGTAGCACCTCTGGTGTAGATTGTTTTTATGTTTAGTTTGTAGATTTTTTTGTTAGTTTTTTGTGTTTACTGCTTTGTTAGGTATTGTTGAACTTCTGGGTATTGGACATTGTTCTAAAAGTAGAAGTCCTTTTGGTGTAGGATTGCGGATTAGAACTCATCTGCCTTTTTACTTGCATTTTTTGTAGTTGGTGATGAGTTGAATAGTTCTGAAAAAAATGCCTGCGATCAAGATGGAGCTTCAGAGGTTAATACTGATGCTCCAATATCTGATGCGGCTAAATCACCCATTATCCCTTTGACTGTGATTGCCGAGGTTGCTTCAAGCCTTGACAATTTTTCAAGCCTTGAGGATCTTGCTTCTGTGGCTCTTGCTTCACCTAGTATGTGAAACGCCTTTTCTTTTCATTTTAAAGTTTTGAGCCATGTTTTTTTAGTTTGTTCATGTTGTTTGTTTTTGTTTTTGTTCCTGACTTTTTTTTTATTTTTTGCTTTGATTTTTTGTGTTCTTTTGCAGATGTGTCGACAGAGGAGGAAGCTTTGAACACCATCAATGATGTTTTATCTGATTTGGGTTTATCAGAAACCCCTGCTGCTGCTGAGGAGGAGGCTCCGTCAGTCAAAGGTTGTGATCCCATTCAGGATCCTTTGTGCTCTCTTCAGATGTCAGAGATGCAGTCGCAGTCTGTTGATGGCACTGAACCTGTCACACAACCCGAGGATGTGCCTATTCAGCTTCTCCTGGAGGACCAACGTAAGAGGAAGAAGTAAGAAGATTTTGACAAGAAGAGGGCGGCCTGCCTTGACAAAGGTTCTGATGTTCCTGGATCTGTTCGTGCGGCTGAGCTCATTGTTGATGAAGACGTGCCATGTGGTAGTGCTGGCACTGTTGTCCCTGTTAAGAAGAAAATCAAGAAGACTGCTGCGAGGAAGCTAGTAGTTGGTGCAGTTACTCCTCGGAAGAGCCCACATGTTTCAAGGCCTGCAGAAGTTGTTGAAGATGAAGGGTTAGGCCTTGGTGGTACGCCATGCCGTAGTCCTCGCGTGCTTGCCACTGCCGTGCCTACACCTTCTCCGCTTGGTGCTGGTGCATCTGTTAAGGGGAAGAAATGCGGCGTGAAGCGCAAGGTTCCACCTGCAAAGGTCAACAAGGGTGCGAAGAAGCGTTCTCGTGTTAATCCAGAAGACAAGGATGACGCTGACTTCAATGCTGATGATGAGGACGACGTCGATGATGACGCTGCCGCTACTCAGGTATGAATGTCTCATGTTTACTGTTTTTTAGAGCATTTGTCGCTATTGTTGTAGTTTTATTGTTTTTAGCACTGGCTTGGTGTACATAGCGGACCTTCTGCTCCATCTCTGTATAGACGAATAAATTAGCCGACGTGCTTTTGCTTTTACGGTATTACTGCCTTTGTGTACATAGTTGAACTTCTGGGTATATACATGAATAAATTAGCTTAACTTGTTGGTATACATGTTTGATTACTGCCTTAGTGTATATGGTTAAACTTCTGCTTTTTAAATTTCCAACATTCTTGAAAGCATGTTAACTAGTGTTCATACATGGTTGTACTGCCTATGTAGACATAGTTGGACTTATGAGATACATGTTTCATTACTGCCTTGTTGTACATGGTTGAACTTCTGCTATGTAAATTTCCAAACAATTTGAAAGCATGTTAACTTCTGGTCATACATGGTTGTACTGCCTATGTGACATAGTTGGACTTCTGGTATTCATTTTTTATTACTGCCTTGTTGTACATGGTTGAACTTCTGCTATGTAAATTTCCAACATTTTGTTAGCATGTTAACTTCTGGTCATACATGGCTATACTGCCTATTTAGACATAGGTGGACTTCTGAAATGTACTGAGCGTGTAATTTTGTAGGCACTAGTGGGATTATGGTGTAGCTTGTGTGTCACATTGTGTATCTCATTTTTTCCAGTATCAGCTTGTGGAGCGGTCTGAGAGGAGGAAGAGAGGATGCAAAGCGCCCGAAGAAGGTGGCCAAGGAGGAGGTGAGGCAAAACGTTTTAACAAGACGGTTCGCTGCTCACTTGGAGAGGTGAAGATGTGTGCGAAAATGCTACAACTTAGGCACAAGACGAGGGTTATCAAGGCTGGTTTTGGTTGTGTGTTTGACCTGAAGGTTGATTCCAACATTTCTCGCCCTTTGATGGGCAACATCTACATGAGGATTGACCCTGCAACCATGGTTCTGGATATGGGTGAGGCGAACAAGGTTCCGCGTATTACAAGTGATGCTATTCACCATCTGTTTGGATTCCCTCAAGGTAATCGTACCCCTCCTAGGCCTTCGAGTGATGGTTTTGATGACACTATTATGAGGTTGAAGGGCAAGCTTGGGTACGCTAGGAGTGACGACATCAAGATAAAGGATCTACGGAATATCCTCGCGGATCTTGTGAAGGATGAGACGAAGGATGATCTTGCTCTGCAGGTGTTTTACCTGATTGTTTTCATGAAGGTGGTTATCCCTGTAACGTCTACGCGAGTGTCCAGGGAGGCAGCAATGGCTGAGAATCTTGTGTTTGAGGATATGGCAGATATGGACTACTGCCAGTTGGTTGTTGATGACCTTCGAAGTGCTGTTATTAGGTATCAGCAAGGTACTAGCAGAGGAAAAGCTGTCATAGGCTGTGCCATCGCGCCGCTTCTTATGTACCTGGACTGCCTTATCATTGGCAAGACGCCTAATGTTGACTTGAGGACGCCTCGCATCAATTACATGGATCAGGCCAAGCTTCTTGAGCTCGCTGCGGCTGACTTGGTCAGGAAAGGTGATGACGACCCAGCCAACTGGGTGTTTGGGAGACTACCTGTGAGTGTTTCTTCTTTTCTGTGTAGTTAGTACTGCCTTTTGTGTGCATGGTTGAACTTCTGCTATGTACATAGATGACCTTCTGTTTGATATAGACGGGGGTAAATTTGCTGAACTGCTTGGCTTATATGGTATTACTGCCTTTGTGTACATATGTGAACTTCTGGATATATTCATATGAAATAAGCTAAACTTTGTTGTTGCACATGCATGGTTGAACTTCTGCTATGTAAATTTCTAACATTTTTGAAAGCATGTTAACTTCTGGTCATACGTTGTTGTACTGCCCATGTAGACATAGTTGGACTTCTGAAATGTACTACGTGTGTAGGCATTATTGGAATTTTTGGTGTAGTTTGTGTATCTGATTGTTCTGCCTTTTTTTCCTTGGCATTGTCTTTTTTTCAGTATCAGCTTTGTGGTACTAACTTGAACTTCTGCTACTGTCTTCTGTATTTCTGCTTCCATGTTCTTTCATTTGTTGTGCGACATGTTGATTTTTGTTTTCATATATGCAGTGGAAGACACAGGCTGAGGTTGTGTTCTTTAGGGTCATCGAACGCCCTGTTCTTACTATGCCTCGTGCCGCCGGCCTAGGTAGTGGAAGTCATCCGAGATTTGAATTCTCGCGGGATGTTAACACTGGTGCCCCCCTGTAGATCCAGGAGGTTCTTCTGCCCGTGTGAGTGCTGCAGTTGGCATTTCTTCCGAGAGTTTGTTCGATGTTGCGAATATTTCCCTTTCTAGGATTGATGGACTTCTGGAAACTGTTTGTGGAGAGATGGCTCGTGTTCCGACAACGGTTGAGCGCCTTAGTCGCGTGGATGGTATTCTTCCTCCTGGCCACGGTTTTGATGTTGATTCTTCAAAGGAGCTTTTGTCGATTGAAGCTAAATATCCTGCCGAGCTTCGTGAGAGCACTTCCCACCTCCGGGCTAGTTTTGTGTTGTTCAAGGAAATACAGGACGCCCGATGCAAGCCTTTTGAAGATGAGGCGAGTGTTGTTGTGAGAGAGATTCAGAGGCAGGGTCCCGTTCATTTGGGTCGTGAAGGAGGCCATGTGGAGCGTACCGAAGAGGTTTGTTTTATGTTGGCTTTTGATATTTCTCTTGCACTAGTGTTCATTGCTAGCTTTGAGTTATTACTATTATGCAGTTATAGGGTGACCTTCTCTGTTTATAGGACCTGAACTTTAAGTGCTTATGCACCTGAACTTCTATGACTTTGATGACTGGCCCTTTTTGTTCCTTTTTGTATCTTATGGTAGTTTGGTATGTTATCTTCTATGTTTACTATATTTGGACTTCCATGATGTGTCAGTTGTGATAGCTGACCTTCTCTGATTATGTAACGTGAACTTCTGATGATTAGGTATTTGTTTTCTACATGATTATTTTCTAGTCTTTTTTCTTTTTGGTACTAGTATTTTTTTCCTGGGTGACCTTCTCTGTTTATAGGACATGAACTTCAAGTGCTTCTGCACTTGAACTTCTATGACTTTTGATGACTTTCCCTTTTTGCCTTCTTTTGCATCTTTAATGGTAGTTTGATATCTGGTCTACTATGTTTACTGTATTTGGACTTCCATTACGTGCCAGTTGTGAGACCTGACCTTCTCTGATTATGTAACATGAACTTTTTGCTGATTAGGTATTTGTTTTGTACATGATTATTTTTCTAGGCTGTTGATGATGGTGCTGGGGTTAGGGAGGATGTTTTACCTGTGCATGAAGATGATCCTGTGCATGATCCTTG
This sequence comes from Triticum timopheevii, assembly GCA_963921465.1. NCBI lineage: Eukaryota > Viridiplantae > Streptophyta > Magnoliopsida > Poales > Poaceae > Triticum > Triticum timopheevii. The sequence continues at coordinate 504,586,389 of OY997274.1, forward strand.
CCCCTCTAGTGATGTATTAGTTGATGAGGTTCATGGCAGTGAAAATAAGGTACCATTTTTTCTTGTCCTTTTGTCTTGTTGCCCCTGAGACGGACTTGCTGCCCCTGTGTATGAGGTTCAGTCAGCCCTTTTTAATGACTTTTTGTTTCTTTTTGGAGCAGCAGAATGATGATGTTAGTGTTGCTCCAGAGAAGGCTGCAGACATGTCCGTCTAAGGCACCAGCTGCTCCGACGGGGTGATCCTGACTGAACCTCAGTCGTCCGTTGGCGCTGAGGTTTCTGGTGCTGAGCAGGGCAAGACAACTGGAGACATTATTTTGGAGAAAGATCATGTTGAGTCTGGTGTACAAACTGGTGGTAGTACTGCTGCAAGCCCGGAGAAGTATCCTGCAACAGAGCCATCAGTTGATGTTGATGCTGTACAAACTGGTGGTAGTACTGCTGCAAGCCCGAAGAAGTCTGCTGCAGCAAAGCCATCAGTTGATGTTGATGCTGCACAGGCACAACCAAATGTTTTTCTTGTTTCAGATTCTCCGGTTGCTACAGCTGCTGCTGGTGTCCTTCCCGATGACGCTGCAACGTCTACTGAAGACGACGATGAAGATACCGAAAGCGATAGCTATGGAGAGGAGGTTGATCATTCCAGTGCTGCCGCTGGTCTAGGAAAGGATCCATGAAGAGAGGAGCATGCTTCTCTCTTCTTTCCCCATCCCCTCCCCTCTTTGTTGTTTGGTTTTTAGTCCATGATATCCCCTGTGAACTGCCTGTGTGGTCTAGGTTGAACTTCTGGTTTTGTTATTTGCCGTGTGGGTTGTAAAGAATGTTAAGTGAACCTGTTTTTCTATGTGGGTGGATGTTTGTAATGCATGTGTTGTGATGTCTATGATGCTGTGGTTTTATCCTTTTCTGATGTAGCAGCTGAGATGTGCTTATGTGCTTTGAGTGTTTCTGTTAATTGCTATTTTCTTTTTGGTGAGCAGATAGCGACATTGCCGTCGTCCGAAAGAAGGTTGATGACTTTTATTACAGTGCAACTAGGCTTAGGAATGATTGTTCCAAGAGGTGAGTGCAGCTGCTCAATATTTACATCATCCATGTACCCCCCCTGTGAATTGCCTGTGGTTTCTTACCTGAACTTCCCAACTCTATGTACCTGAACTTCTTGTTTTTTATTTCTCCGGTGCTGAACTTCTGGCCTCTATGTACTGCCTGTTGTGATATAGCTGAACTTCTGTGCTAACATGTGTTATGAACTTCCTGAGTTTCCTGATGCTGAACTTCTTTTACTTTCTGTTCGCTTGTTTTAGATCAATGATTATGTTCCAAAACAAGGAGTGTGAAGCTACTGTTGAAGATGTTGTAGTATCTTTTGGTCCTCGCGGAATGCTTCGGTCTAACGTGGCTGAGTGTGCACTCTACTGTCTACGTGTGAAGTACCAGGGATCAGACAAACTCATCCTGCCGTATTGGGTTTGTGTAAGTCAACCATACAGTGATTTCTTTTCCGTTTTTTCCCTACCATTTTTTTGGTTTAAACTTTTTTGTCTCGTTTTTGTATTTTTTCATATGTTGGTGTTGCCTGCATTATTTTAGGACAAGATTTTCAGAGGTCAATTTGATTCGCGTGTGAGGAAGTACTTCATGGCGAGTGGTCCAGATAGCATGGATGCACATGATTCGGTATGCAATATCTTGTTCTTTGCCTCTGTATTAGTTTTGCAGTGCGGTCCATTGTGTTAATATTTGTTTTATTTTTCTTTTGTACCGTTCTGATATTAATTCTCATTTTTAATGATTCGTGTGTTTATGATGCTTCAAGTTGTTTTCCCTACTTTTGACCCGCCTGAGGTTCTTGCTTCCATGGGTGGTGTTGGTCATTGGGTGTCGGTATTCCTTGACCTGAAGAATTCAAGGTTCCAGCTTCTCGATTCCTACTATGGACCAAAAGATGAATGTGCGGTACGCCTGTTTTGGCAGATGACCGACAACATCAAGAGGCTTTGGAATGATGCCAGCAACGACAGGGAGACACCCTTCAGTCCAGTTAGCATCGACGATTTCCCTCTGGATTGGATTGATGTCCCCCAGCAGCAAAACAAGTATGAGTTCCACCTTTTCTCTTTTATCTCATCTGTTTAACTGTAGTTGTACTTAAGCTGCGACGCGTTTAATTCGTTGGCTTTCTTTTTCTGTTCTAACACTATTCTTTTTACTTCGTTTGATGGCAGTATCGACTACGGTTTCTTCATGCTTACGAATGTTAATTCGTATCATGACGGGGTTCTTGCAAATTATTCCCATGAGAATATCAGGGATATCAGGAAGACATGGATGTACTCAATGGCTTCTTCTAACCTGTTTGAGACAGACTTCCAATCTCTGTTTGGCTACTACACATGTAAGTATTTTGGAAGTTGGACTGCTTACCTGCACTTCATCTTTTATTCTACCTGAACTTCATATCTTTTTTTTTCTAATTAAACTTGAGAGATGATGGCTTTCTATGGTTTTTGTTAGCTGTAGTTGAATGATTTCGAGTTCATCGGTTTATCTTGAACTGTGCCTCTGGTTGTGCCTGAACTTAATTTAGTTTTTTTACTACAACTCATTTTTTTAGGTCAGCTTGAGTAGTAACCATGTCATCTTCATTAGTTGGACTGCACATTGTGATGTTCCTGAACTTCAGTTTGTATTTTAATGGTGATGTTTTCTCTTCTTTTTTTTCTTTGATAGTGGATCCGTTGGAGTGGACCGATTACCACTACTCATTCCTCGGGTCACAGGAATACCAGCCTAGGGACGAACCGATGAGTACAGCTCCGATAGAAGATGATATACCTCGGACCCTCATTCCTTCCAAGTTGGGGAGCAGGCTTGTGGTATTCTTGGTACTCCAGAAACCCCTTGCTACAGGAAGGCTGATGCAGTCGAAGCAGCCGAAGCAGAAGTGATTTCGTCCGATGATGATTTTGAGAAGATTGCTCACCCGAAGAATGTTAAACGTGCTGCTGGAACTGTTGCTGGTAGAGGTGGGAAGAATGCAGTGATGACCAGGAGGAAACCGGCAGTTGAGTCTGGGAACATAACTACCTCCAAGCGAGCATCAAGATTGCCTTTGAAGTGGCGTTCTCCTGTCCCTCCCCTGAAAAAATATAGTTACTCTCATCTATCCGAGGCCCGGAAGTTGAAACAGTATGTGCTGAGTAAAGACGGACTGGAGAAGTATTCTGGGTGAGTTACCCTATTCTGTCGTTCCCATGCCTTGGAGTTGTAGTGTCTGAACTTCTGTTGTTGTATTGTCTGAACTGCCATTGTTTTAGTATATGAACTTCTGTTTTATGTCTCCTCTTGCCTTTTGATTTATAGTGTTTTGACTTTTGTTTTGTTGTTGTATCTGAACTTCTAATATATTTTTTACCATCCTTTTGTATTCTGCAGGACAAGCTAGTGCATGTTTTCCATCCCTGGGAATGTGATTGACCTCATAGGAAATTTCCTTTATAGGCTTTTCGGTGAAGGGCAGCAGATGGAAGGAGATATAATGGATTATCTGATAAATTTGTGGAAGGATAACCCGGAGACCTCTGAGATATTCTCTAATCCTGACAGGGTTGTACTTAGTCCCTACTTCATACAGGTTTTCTTTATTTGCACCCCTATCTCCTTTTTTTGCCTTAGTTTTGTTGTAGTGGCATCTGTGAGGTGTTTTAATTGTGTTTTGGAGAATGCACAGTACTGCCTGGAGTATGATTTCTTCGCCTCAAAAGTTCCAAATTTCGATGCAAAAAATTCGGCTAAACTCCTCCCAATGTTTGTTCGCAAGGAAGAAGACCTTCTTAACGCAAAGCTGGTTAGTTTTTCATAAATCTTGCTTTTTTCTTAATTTCATGTGCATCCTTTTGCTGAGTTTGTCAATAAGTTTTTATTCATGCCGTTTCTTCAGTACATATGCTTTATAGTTTGTGTTCACCAGTCCTTTCATTCTTGCAGGTTTTAATGATTCTATTCAAGCCAATTGGCACAATGGCGCACTACAATGTGTACGTGGTGAATAGATATCGTGAGAGCATTGACATCCTCGATTCACTTTCTTACGAAAATATGCAAACGTTGCGATCGAGTTTCCACGGGGACTGCCAAAATATCGTGAGTGTTTCTTAGCCTGGACATCCTTTCACATTCTCTTGTTTGACACGAAGTTTATCATGCCTTTGTGTTTACAAAATATGTTGCTGTCTCTGTTTTGGTAATACTGCTTGAACTGACTGTCATTTAGAAGTTGAACTTCTGCTATTTTTGTTTTAGTGGAGCTTATGCAGGTGTCGCTTTTTTATGTACCTGAACTTAACTATTTTGGTTAACATGTTTTTGAATTCATCTAATTTTGATATTTCTGGCAGATGAAGATGTTTGTTGGGTTGCTCGAGGAGGTGTACGGCAAGGCTGCATACAAGGCGAGCAATCAGCCTAACTGGGTTACTATTGCAAAGAGGCCGACTTTCATTGATGTTCCGAAGCAGAAGAATAATGATTGTGGTTTCTTTGCCGTGAAGTTCAGCTCTTCGTATGACGGCGATGAGATTGTTGAAGATTTTGGTGATGTGGAAGTATGTTCTGTCTTTGTTCTTGTCTCATCATCCTTTGATTTTTTCTTGTGTGTTTTTGCTGTGATGCTCCTGCTGTGGTTTTAGATATGCGTTACTAAACCATTGTTTTCACCTTTCTTTTTTGTTTTGCAGGCCGCTGCAAATGACTGGAAGGCTGAGTTCATGCACACTCTGATTTTTAGCGAGAAGAATGAAGTCATGCGTTCAGAACTCCCTAAAGAGATCCAGTCCTTTGGCCCGTGAATTCAAAGCATTAGTTTCATTTGTAGATTTTATTTCGTACAGAGCTTTAGGTTTGATAATGATTGGAACAATTCCGTAGAGATTTGGGTGTAAGAATGTTTTTAGTGATTTGTGTATCTAGTATATGTGAAGCACTATTACTTATGATATTGTGGACAAATGCATTTGGTGTGAAGAATGATTTGGCTTTTGTGAATTTCAATGTGCTGCGTTGTTTTTCAGTATCCATGTGTTGAATGTTTTTTGCCCCAATAGATGTACCTGAACTTCTGCCTCAGTTTTGGTTGAACTGCTTCATTTTTTTTGGGGTTGTTTATTTCTGGGCCCCCAACGTATGATTGTAGAGTTGAACTTTTGCTTTGAGAATGCGGCTGGGCTGCTGGTTTTAGATGGAGAGGATATTCTGTGTTGTGTAATGCATTGGTAATTTTGAACCCAACCAATATGTATGCTTTTGTGTACATTTGTTTTTTTGTGTTTTTTCAAGTTGGAATGTATTTCATATGTAAATTTGTGCAGAGGTATTGTTGACGTTTCTTTTATCTTTGTCGGCATTGTACATGAACTTCTGCACGTATCCAAGGAGAACTTCATGTTTGAACGCGTTGTTCTAGGCTTGCTAACCTTAGTTTATGCGGCGAAACTTTATTTTTTTAAGCATATTCTTTTCCTACATCGATTTTACATTCCAGAACTTCTTCTGTAAGCTGACATGAACTTCAAAATTGTATGATTATTTGCTGGTTGATCTTTCATGCAATACATCACCAACACATATCTTCATCTCATAACATACCAGGACTTCTGCAGTAATAGTACTTGAACTTCACAGTGTATGTTTTTCAATTTAACACTTGCGCTTTCATGCAATACATCACCAGCACATATCTTCATCTCATAACATACCAGGACTTCTTCAGTAATAGTACTTGAACTTCACAGTGTATGTTTTTCAATTTAACACTGCTTGCGCTTTCATGCAATACATCACCAGCACATCTATTCCTGCCATAGCATACCAGGACTTCTGCAGTAATATTACTTGAACTTCACAGTGTATATTACCAGGGGATGATGACATAATGTTCTAATTGTGTTAATTGACCTATTCTAATTGTTCATGAGCCTTGCGCTCCTCCTAGGCTTTGGTGGTAGAGGTTTTTGCTTGACATGTACCTCTTCCTCTTCATCGTCCTCTTCGTCTTCATCGTCGTCTTCCTCTTCCTCTTCGTCGTCTCATTCCACTTCCTCTTCATCTTCGTCTTCCTCTTCTCCGTCGTTGTCTTCATCTTCGTCTTCCTCTTCATCTTCGACCACCTTCTTGTTGTTGGCTCTAGGTCTTGTTTTCTGTTTCTTCTCTGGTATTTTGCTTGTCTTTTCAGCATCTGCGCGCTTCAGGCATGTTCTTGCATTATGTGGTTCATACTCCTTGCATACGCTACAAAGCCTGCTGCTTGCTTTCTGTGGGTGTGGTCCCTTCTTTTGTTCCATAACTTTGGGTTGCTGTTTTTGAGATTTGGGTTGCTTGACCTCCTCATCATTGTTTCCTTCCAAGAGTGTTGGACAGGTCAGCTTGTTGTGTCCTGCAACCTGGTTGCACACACTGCATTTCCTGTGTCCAAGTGGCACTCCATTCTCGTCGTGCATGACGACTCTTCCTGCAGGTGGTGCCTTTATTTGAGCTCTCTTGTCACTTTTCTTTGCTGCAGTAATTTTCTTCCTACCCTTTGTTTCAGAATACAACGGCAATTTCATCGTCTCTTGCTGTCGCTGCTCCATTGACTGGCCATCACCCTGCTTGCATTGGCTGGCTTCAGCGGCAGTGTTGAGCATTTCAGCTGCATAATAATGAAGGTCATCTTCAATTGCAGCGTCCTCTTCAGCCATCCTTTCGTCAGCATCCGCTTGATTTGCTGAATGTATTGCATCAAGCTCTTCCACAAGCCTCTTGAGAACATAGTATGCTCTGTCATATTGCTGGTCACATCTCATCGCTTTCTTGTTAACCATCAAATTCAGCTGCAGCAATATGTCTTGCTTCGATAGCCTTGAGCTGCCATCCGATGCCATTGTGTTGTAGTCCCTTGTATCAAAATTTGGTTGTGATCTTGCAGTCTTTGTGTACCGTTTGAGGATATACTTGTTTGGAAAATTGTCAGGCTTGAGGTAGTCAAGTATGTTCATGATGTGAAGGCAGAACAGGCCTGCATTTTTGTGATGAATGCAGAATGCATAGTTTGAGAGCCAGCAATGAGTTTCATAAATTTTGATATGATACTACCAGTCTAGCTATTTAACGAAGTTGTTTTTTCGCTCACCTGTGTGTGTCCAGAGCTTGCATTCACACTCATATATTTCATTCTCTGGGTCAGCTACAACCTAGAATTCATGCTTTGACCAGGAAAATCTTTCTTCATCATCATGGCCAGGCTTGTTGTGGTAGTACACAAGGTACTTAGTTGGCTCTGCTGTACGCTTTGCGCGGAATAGTGTTGCCTTTCTCATCCTATTCCTCATCTCGGTGTACACGGCTCTCCTGTACTTGATGGACATGTCTTCCTCGTAGCCGTAGGTTGTTTTTGTCACAGGATTGGTCTGCACATGTCAAAAAGTGAGGTATTAGTCGAGGCAGAGTCATGGGTCTCATTTTTTAAAAATTCAAAGTGCACATGTTGAAGGCAAAACAGAACATGATGGGGGTGTTTTGTACTTGTCATCTTACCATGCTGGTCATTGTTTGCTCGTTCTCCTTCTGCATCCGAGTTTGTATGCAAGCATTGACTCGCCTAGCAAACTTGTGTAGGTTTTGGGTCCCCTTGACAAACCCTTTCTTTAGCACGTGGTTCATGCTCTCACTTCGTTGTGTGGAAGTCATTCTAGCACAGAAAATGTTCTTGTAATATGCTGAAATCCACATCTTCCTATCACTCCAGAGCTGCATCATCATCTGGTCGTTCTCCAATTTGTACTTGTGCATGAGTTTAGCCCATGCGTCTTCAAACTCCGTTGGCATCAGCGGCCAGTTTAATATAGCTGTGAACTCCTCTTTGAATGTTTTATACTTTTTGTACAGCAACGCGAGGTATTCCCTGTACTTCTTCAAGATGTGCCAACGGCATAGCTTGTGGACGGTGTTTGGAAATGATTGTGGTATAGCTTTCGCCATCGATGGGCATTGGTCTGCATGAATTAAAAAAATGAAACTTGATTCTTTTTTTGTACTGATGGTGAACTTATGTTGTACAAGTACTTGAACTTCAGATGAAGCAATATGACTATCTAAAAACGGCACATGTATTTTTTCTTACAGCAGTGTTCTTGAACTTCTGTGGTACCAGTGCTTGACCTTCACATAAATAACTATATTTTTCTGAACATGTTACATGTTTTTTTTCTGAACATCTTTTTGTCCTTGAACTTCTATGATTCCTGTACTTGAACTTCACATTCATGACTAGTTTTTTTGTAAACATGTGACAAATAATTTTGCTTTCTTCTACTGTTTGGTTGGACTTCTGTGCTAACATGTGGTTGAACTGCTTGCTGTATATTATTTTGTAAACATGTGACAGATAATTTTGCTTTCTTCTACTGTTTGGTTGGACTTCTGTGCTAACAGTGGTTGAATTGCTTGTTGTATATTATTTTGTAAACATGTGACAGATAATTTTGCTTTCTTCTACTGTTTTGGTTGGACTTCTGTGCTAACAGTGGTTGAACTGCTTGTTGTATATTATTTTCAGATAAAACCAAATATACCCAATACAGACCCACAGACTGGAAAGATGATGAAACTTGAGGAGTTTTTTATTTGAACTCACCTGTTAGAATGCAAGTTGGGTGCTTGTTGTTCATGCACCGTAGAAATGTATCGAACAGCCACTTGAATGACTTTGCATCTTCGTCTCTTATCAGGGCAACAACAAATATAGTTGACTGCAAGTGATGGTTTGTTCCAACAAACACTCCCAGGGGCATATGAAATCTGTTGGTCTTGTAAGTCGTGTCGAATGTTACGCAATCGCCGAAGTCTTGATAGGCTCCTCGGCAGCTTGCATTGGACCAGAAAATGTTTTTAATTGACTTGTCCTTGTCCACTTGGATGTCATAGAAAAACTCATCATTTATCGCCTTCATGTCTTTGAAGAATGAAACAAGTTTCAATACATCATCCAAATCATCTTTCCTTGCATTCATGGCTTTCCTGCAAATCACATGCAAAGATGCATTTGTTTATTTTTTGCTAGCAAAGGATTGTGAGCTAGGATGCTATTTTTACATTGCAGTATGTTGGTGTTTGAGTACTTACTGGTTTAGCAGGTGTCGTCCGGTCATGCTTAGGAAGTAGCTTCCATCTTCATTTTCAGATAGCATGGACATGATTGTCGTGTGCTTGACATCATGGTACTGCAAGAGCTTTACGTACTCCAAAATAGGGGGGTCATAATTCTTGTGTGAGTGCAAAAACACCAGCATGTCATCAGTTTGCATGAGCTGGTGATTATGATTGTACTCAATGTCCACTGCCACACATGTGCCATCCTCCTGCACCTTCACCCTCATTCTTGCATTGCAGCCCGTCCTCTGCGATGTTTTGTTTCGCTTCCTGCTGGCCTCTGAAACTGAAGATGTGTGTATCCCTTGGAAGGCGCAAACAAAATACTTGTGGTTGTCATTTCCACCCGTCTTCCTGATTCCAAAACCAGCGTGCCTGGCGTATCTATTATAAAATTCCCTTGCTTTATCTACATCTTTGAATCGCATCTTTAGTCTTGGTATTAGATAATCCGGTAGATCTAGCATCTGCAGAAAAAGAAAAATAAATCCAAACAACACCTTAAAATGCAGTTTATGAACTTGTTATTCTGGAGGGAGCAGAAAATTTGCAGATAATACAAGATGCGTATATAAATATATATTTTTCACTTACGTGCTTGTATGATCGCAACTCCGCTGGTGTCGGCTGCTGTCCCTCTAGGATGGGGCATGGAGGAGTAATCATAGCAGGATGCAGTAGTGGATCACGAGGAGGAAGTAGGGATGAAGATGGCCTCTCTCTTGTTTGCGTCCTTTTTGCTTGAGGTGGTTGTGGAGGTATTGCGATCCTGGTCTTGGTTTGCTCTTTTGTTCTGTGAAGCAATCCATCTACCTTTTGCCCTGTACAATTCTGACTTGTAGCATCAGTAGCAGGATCAAACAGTGGTAGTGTGCAGATCACTCTCCTCCGTGTGTGTGTTGCTGTTGGATTTGTCCTGGGATCCGGTTTAGTTGCTTCGCTTTGGCATTGATGAGGCACACCAGGATAACCTCCAGAGTTACACGCAGGACTTGAGCTAACCCCCTCCTCCATCGGCGTGCTTGGGAGTCTGCTGGTGGATACAAAGAATCCGCGGGGGATTTCCGGCGTCACCCAATTAGGTGGAGGCGTAAACTTGTGCGGATAGGGATGTGACCCAGCTTCTCGGGAGTATACGTGTGTTTCGGTTGTCGTCCATTTTTGGTCTGGAGCAGGTTGGTAATGTTGTTGGTGCGTTTGAGGTGTGACCCATTGAGAGGGTGGTGCAACGCGTACAGGCTTTGCATTGTGTACTTGCTGCTGGGAACTTCTAAGCTTCTTCATGCGTCTCTCGTCTTGCTAACATAAAAGGAAAAAATGTCTGTTAGCACACAGGTTATATCTGCATATACCTTGATAACTGAACTTAGCATTATTCACAGCATGAACTTCTCATAAAAAAGTGGTCAGAGACATCACACTATGCACTAAAGTGAGCATCTGCCAATGCCTTTGTACCTGAACTGAGCACCCTTCACAGAATGAACTTCACATCCTGTTTTTTCAATTCTGCAATATGTACCTGAACTGAGCACTCTCCACAACCTGAACTTCTTGTTTTGCAAAGGGGAAATACTGTCTACAGTTAGAAAACCTGAACCTTCATGAGTTTTTTGAATGGTTGGACTGCTAGTGCGTACCAACCTGACCTTCAAGTCATATCACATGCATATTCTATTTTCCTTTTTATTTTTTTGAATGTGAATGTGAATGTGAATGCAGGCAGATTTTATAGTGTTTGTAGCCTGAACCGAGGCTCACATACTACCTGGACTTCACATGCGTGTAAGCAGGCAGGCATATTAAGCAGGCAGGCATATTTTACAATGCTGTTTTTTGTAGCCTGGACTGAGGCTCATACACTACCAGAACTTCACATGGTTATAAGCAGGCAGATTTTTAAAAAGCTTTTGTAGCCTGGACTGACGCTCACACACCACCTGAACTTCACCTAGCTGTAAGCAAATAACAAACCGAAGGAAGGAAGAAGTTCAACCATACCCTGGCTTGAAGTTCGGCCAACCTTTTTCCAGCAACTGATAGGCCACCTTGAGTACAATTCATCGTGGATGTATGAGAGGAATCCCATGGCAATCCATGTCTTGCAGGGGCGCGAAGTTCATCTGCACGAAGCAAGAAGGTCAGAGAAGGCAAGATTGAAGAAGAATGCAAGACCAGGGACGAAGTTCATGTACAATTCTTAGATTTGAAGGCGCCGCCGATGCGGCCTCCGCCGCCGAGATGCTTCCTTGGGTTTGCTGTTCGCCGTAGGTTGCGCCTTGGCCGTCACGAGCACTGCCAAGCCGTCTGGCGGTGACGATGGACCGAGGATGAGGCTTCCAGAAGTCCATGGCGGCAGTTCATCGCAGAAATCCGGCGGCTTCACCGGCTCCGCTGGCTCCAGGCGATGCAGGCTCCCTCGTGCTGGCGTCCGCCGTCGCTCGCTCGCCCGCACCGACGGTCGGGCAGGAGGTGGAGTCGGAGGGGGCGAAGCTCGATCCGGTCGGCCAAGATCTGGAGAAGGAAGGCAGGCGCTGGATGCGGCGGATTTTCGGCGGTGAATCACGGCGGAGATCGAGGGGAGGAGCGGCGAGGAGGGGGGTTGGGGAGGGGCAGCTCGATCGGGATCGGGGTCCAGGTGGGATTCTGTCGGGATTGGGGTCCAGGTGGGATTCTGTCGGACCGGGTCGGCAGTCCAGGAAGTTCGGGAACCTGTCTTCGGGCCCTATATATGGGCTTCCGTGATCCAAATAGTTATTCTAATCCTGGGATTAGAATAGTTCTACTCTATATATATAATTAGGAGGCACTTGCGTACGTGAGGCTATGGACCTGGTGGGTCCCCATTGTCATCCTATCCTAGTAAAGTCATCTCCTCGCACGCGCGCGCTTTCCGCCCGAAACAGTCAGCGCCGGCCGCCCCGCTTCCCGGTGCAGGCGATTGCTCCGCCTTCAAATGACACAAGTGCCGTCCGTCCGTCCATCTGCCGCACACATTAATGATACGCGGTTGCCGAGGCAGCTACTCCGGCGCCACACGTCCGTCCCTCCGCCCGCCCACCATTGCTATATAAACTGCTGCGCCGGCCATAGCCGCAGTCATCCGCATCCGTTCCCTTTATCCTGTCCACACCTCTACTGCCCACCATGGCTTCCTCGCGCTCCAGCGCTCTTCGGGACAGGCGGACGACAGACCACAAGGAGATGGCAACCATTACTGCCGATCGGCTGGCCGGCAGGCAGCTGGAGGATGATGACGTCCCAATGGAGAACATGGTAGTCGACGATCCGACGCCAACCCCCTCCTCTGCGCCATCCTCACTGGTGCATTGCACCATGACCATCGGCGAGGCCCGTGCCCAATATATGGACAGGGTGAGGCAGATGCGTGAGGAGCAGTTCCGGAAGGCGCAGGCCGCCGCCGCCTACAACCACCATCTCCTCCAGGAGCACCTGCAGGCGGAGGACCAGATCGCCGCGGAGCGAGCGAAGCAGGAGGCGCTGCTCGACTCGTACCGCTCCGCCCGCAAGGGCCGCCTCAAGTGCTGGCGGTACCGCATGCGGGTGGCGGAGGCTGCGGCCGCCTACAAAGAGGTTAGCAAAGAGGGCGATGAAGCGGGCGAGGTGCTGTTTGACGAGACCAAGGACGAGGCAGAGGACAATGCCGGCTCCGACGAGTCCCCGCTCCGCTGGCATCGACGACGCCCTGCTTCGCCGAGGCCCCGCGGCGCCAACCATGAGGCAGAGGACACCGCCAGCTCCGCCAAGGCCCCGCGGCGCCAACAACGAGGCAGAGGACACCGTCGGCTCCACCAAGGCCGTGCCCCTCCAACAACGAGGAAGAGGACATCACCGGCTCAGCCGAGGCCCCACCTTGCGGGCAACGTGGGGGAGGATTTCCACCGCTCCGCTGAGGCGCCGCATGCCGGCAATGAGATAGAGGACATCGCTGGCTCCGCCGAGGCCCCGCCCCGCTGCCAACGAGGCCGCGCCACACAGAAAACGAGGAAGAGTAGAACACGGTAGGTCGCCGCCGCTCGGGTCCAAGTAAGGCCACCGCTGCTACCCTCCGGTTGAAGCCAAGCTAGGCGGGTTGACCATTGACGGCCGGTTAGTTTCTTGGCGGCGACGTGGAGTCGGAGAGCTGCGCTGGAGAAGAGCGCTGCTTCTACTTAACTGCTGGTGACAGTTGGCTGACTGACACGTGGGCCCAACAGGCCACATGTCAGTTATGCAACTGCGCCTACAGTTAAGTCACTGAAGCTTCTGTTCGGCTCAGCGGGACACATGTGGGTAGCTTCGGTTAATTAATTATACCTCCAGCACACCCCTTTTTAGTTTTGTTTTTTTAGAAAAGGAGGATGACCCCCGGCCTCTGCATCTGGGAGATGCATGCAGCCGCAAACATCCCTTTTTAGTTGAAGAATTTATGAAATGTAATGAAATCCGACATGTTTATATGAAATCTGACCGTGTATGAATGACTTTATTTCGATTAGTTCGAATTCCTGTATCACTGGCATTGGATGAACATGCAAAACAATACGTACTAGCATTATTCCCAGGGTGATCACCACGTTTGCAGCAGTTTCACATGTACTCCCTCTGGTCCTTTCTAGTCTGCATACAAGTTTTGTCTGCAGTCAAAGTATCTCTACTTTGACCAATCTTATACAAAAAAGTATGCACTCTCACAATGTGCGAAGTAAAAAGGAACAGAAGGAGTACAAAGAGTTTGAGCAGCTTTTTAGCATTTCTGTACATTGCAATCAAACACACAGGCCTGGCAATTCATAGAGAACATTCAAAACAATCGATGATTATGCATCTCAGCGACTCACATGTCAGAGGCAATATTTACTTCACAACTAAAGAATAAAGAAAGAATTGATCGACGCTGCTGACAGCAAAGGGCGTCCCATTTGAAAATATCAAACGCATATCTTGCTAAAATCAATGAGCAAAATTTGACAAGGTTGTCCCATTCCAAAATATCAAATGCCTACGATTGTGGAATGGGCAGGGTTTGCCATCAGTTCGGACATTGACATGGCACCTCGTGCTAAATAAACCAGCTGTTCTTTTTGTGCAGTTCCACCAAAATCAACCAAATTCGCGCGTAGCTTGTATGATTTCGCCCTTATATGTTGCAACGCCTTGAACTTATGGGCACCTCCTTTCTTGTGGTGGAAATGAATGATTCGATGTATTCTTGAACATTTTGTGCAGTTCCTGTTGAAATCAAGCTGAGCACCCCTGTTTGCACAAATACAAAAAAGTGATTAGTATAAAGCAAACTGTACTATGAATTGACAGTTTCAACAGGCACATACATGGTCCATGTAGAGCACACTTTTAGAAAAATGGAACTCACCAGAAAGAATCCTGGAACAACATTGTACTCGCGCATCACAGCAAAAAATGGAGATTTGTCAGTCCTTCTGAGTTGAAGTTTGTTTGGTCTTGTGGGGAGTAATGTAACCATCCTTCAACTGCTCCTTCTGATGAGAAGCTAGACAGGGCTTCTTCATCCTGGCATAATCGGAACTAGTCACTTCACATAGTCCATATTCTTTTTCAGAGGATGATGATCCCTGTTTACTCGAAAAAAAGGAAAGGAAATATTTAAAACAGCACAGATGAAGCACTTCTCAAGGACAATACCACCTTTTCATGACAGTATCTAAACAGTAGCACAAGACGAATAGAGATGACAAAGCTCAATCATATGGACGAAATCAGTGGGCGAGTACCAACATTTGTCAGGAGGCTGATTATGTAGAGCATACAGATGAAGCACTTCTCCGGAACCATCTGTTGCTATCTACGGGGGTGGCCATGCTTACTATATACTCCTCGATTAGTTTAATGTTTCCAACATCTTCTTGTGCAGTTCCACTAAAATATATGGTATCTTCAAAGAAGATCCCTGTTTGCACAAGTAGAGATAATTACGTATGGCATCAAATCAGTGGCAAAACAATTGCTCGTTCCAGCCATAGCAATAAATTAAGATGCAAAACTATATCATTACTTGTGTCATCACAGTTCCAGCGCTTCATTACAACACCGGGAGTTGATTTTTGATTTTCTTCTGCTTGTTCTTCCCCTTCATCACTTGGTTTAATAACAGACAAGCTTCGCCTTCAATGTAAGATTTGGCATGTCAATTAGGTAGCACAAGTATAGTACTAAACTTAATTTTCTGATGAAAGTGGCAAAATACAGGCCAGCAGTTGTGAAATATCCTTATCTTACCTCAATGGGATATTACGGTGCACATACAGATTGGAAGTCTTGTCTCCATTTGTGAATTTCACTAAAATCAAGCAACATTATCGTACAAGTAGCACAACATATGAAAGCACACTGCAGAATCATGTGAAAGAAGGCTAGTACTGACCCTCATGATGCGGAATTCAAACAACTCACAAGAAGAAGATCTGAACCAAATTCGCGTTAACGGATAGGAAGTAAGATCTCCTCTTGTGCAGTTCCACTAAGATCAAGCAATCAAGCAACGTTGTTGGTGTGACATTTTGGTTTAACTGCACAAAACACTCTTAAAACAAAAGTGTTTTGTGCAGTGCAACAAAAGGTCACAATGGCAACGAGGTGAAGTAGATAACCCTGTTTACACAGAGGTGCAAAGGAAACAATTAGTGGTCAATAATGGTGGATGACACAGAAGCCAACAAAAAGAAGCATCTACCTTATTTATATGGGAAAGAAAGCAAGACAGTAGCATTTCTCAAACGGTGGCATTGATTAATATTAACATAGAGATTATATTAACAATAAAATTCGTTAAACATGTAATTTGATTTTAACCGTGGCATTGCATCAATTTTCCAGCGGCATTATTAGACGGTGTTTGTTTACATGGACATTTTCGTGTAGGGACTAAAAAAACTCCGTGTCAGTCACATCTAAACCAAACAGGAGGGACTTTTAGGGACTAAAAGTGGGCATTTGGGACTAAAGAAAGAAGACCCCGAGGGAGTCATTTTGGGACTTTTTCCAACAGTTGCCCCTGCCATGCATCACACCTTGTTTCTATTAGTTCATTACTAGGGGTAACATGGTCTTTTATCATGTCATTTAATAACTTCTAGTCCATGTTTAGTCCCTGGAACCAAGCAGGTAGGGACTAGGGAGTTTTTAACCAAACAGGGCCTTAGATTAACAACAGCTAATGAGTTGCACGGGACAGTGGACACACCAGCACCATGTGCATCTACCGATGTACTGTGGTCATGCACAGTCTGTTGCAACAAAGAACAAACAACCAAGGAGAATATTTATGTTGGTCCCAGTTTTGTTATCTTTAGACACCTTTCCCTATGTGAGCGCAGCAAATCTAGTCCTACTCAAACTCTACAGCCTTGTCCCTTCCTTTCCTTTTTGAACTAGTACTTTCGCCCCTTCCTTTCCTCTTCTAACCACGTCCTAGATTTATGCGATACAACTTTCCCCACTACTTTCCCCCATTCCTTTCCTCTTTGAACCACATCCTAGATTCATGCTATACAACTTTCCCCCTTCATTTCCTCTTTGAACCATGTCCTAGATTCATGCTATATACAACTTTTCCCACTACTTCCCCCCACTCCTTTCCTCTTTGAACCACGTCCTAGATTCATGGTATACATGCAGCTAGAGCAATGCATGTGGAGTAAGTAAAATATACCTTAAGGTTCTTGGGGCGTGGTTCGGCGGGCGATGGGACGACGGCGAAGAAGAAGGGGTCGGAGGCCCTCCCATGCCACCGCTGAGTGGAAAGTGAACAGAAGCGCTGGTAGTGGATTTCCTCCCTCACCGACGGCGACAGTGTTAAGCCTCCTTCCCTTCCCGGCGGACGGATCCTGCCGGCTCTTTGAGCAGCAATGAGGGGAGAGAGAGAGGCCAACGAAGTCTTGTTTAGATCTAGAGAGGGCGAGAGAGTGTGAAGAGAGCAACTACAAGCGATGAGGCTCCAGCGGGAGAGGGCGAGAGAGTGTGAAGAGAGCAACTACAAGCGTTGAGGCTCCAGCGTGTATATATATACTGGAGAGAGTGTGTGAAGCGTGCAAACCCTAGAAAACATTTTGACCAGTCAAAGAATCCTCCTGGCAAAAATTATGCTCAAGTGTAGTTATCGAACCCGAGACCTCAAGTTTGATGAACAAACAGGCTAACCAGCTACACAACCCTCCCGTTATGTTCAACGAGAGGAAAATAACCTTTTATACATTCCTGCATTCGTGTGACACGCATGCCGTGTTTTTTTGTGTGTGTGGGAGTCATTAGGATTTCAATCATAATAGTGTCATGTGGCTTTGGTGGTAAGACTATCCACAGTGATGCAGAAATAATGTAGCCTTAGTCACCTTACCTCTCTCCACGTAGTACGTTGGGTCCCATCAGTCAGAGGGTGAAATAAACAAATTAATAAGAAAAATTAAAAGCGCCAGCGGTGTATCTTACTACCTCACACATCTCGCTACTGCTCGGGAACACTGTCCAATTGATCCCTCTGTTCGCTCACGTACTATTTTAAGTGAATCCTTATTATAACATGCACACAAATTTTGGGCACTTGTATTCGACTTAAGTCAGTGTGCCACCATATCTGGTATACTTACTACTCCCTCCGTCTAGGTGTAATAAGTCAAGTTAGAAGGTGCAACGGGACCAAGGTGCGTGCGTGTGCGTGTGTGTGTTTAACAACATGTGTGTGTTAGAGAGTGCGACAGATCGACCTACTCCTACAAAGAGATGGTGTGTAGTGCACGATTTTAGCCGCGAGAGTCGGTGCATCCTCTCGTTTCCGAGCGTGTCCGGTAGGGACATGCGGAATGCTGCCACGCCCGCTCCTGACCAGCCTGGCCCACCCAAAGCCCCTCCATCGCCCGCGCGCGCTTCCCGCCCGAAACGGTCAGCGCCACTCCAAAGAATTGGTGCCGCATTCATGCCCGGGTAGAGTGGACGCGACCTCTCACTAGCACAAGAGTGATGGTTGCTTCGTCCGTCCAACTTACTGCTGGGTCTATGTGATTTGACGGCTCATTGGTCTTTATTACTAAGGTGGTAGGACTGCTGGATGTCCCACGCTTTCGGTGAAAGGAGGTAGTAGATTACAATTTTCTCCATTCTTACAGCGGAGGAGTGCAAGAGCAGTGAAAACACGCAGGCTCAGTGATTACATGGCCCACCTCACACTATCACCGTGCGACACCTAACTCTTTACATAGTACTCCCTCCGTTCCTAAATATTACTAGATGAGTCCCCGCGCATTGCCGTGGAATAGTGGTATATCTCTCTGCGCAAAATTATCGATTTCATAGCACTAAAAAAATCTATAACCGCATGAAAAATGTGGTAGCCAAACTAAATAAACTCCCATCATCATTTAGATCATCCCACTAAGGAAAAAAGATCAGCCAACTCCTACTGCATAATGGGATTATATTTTTCTTTTTGACATGTTAATGGGACTTAAAAGCTCACTTACATGCATGCTACCGGTGCATGCTTGCATGCAGACATGTTGATGTGATTTAAAACCCACTCACATGCATGTGCCACGGTATTTCTGCATGCTTGCATGTGGCTTAGTGCGGAGCCTCTCAACGTCTAGATCAGACGGCTATTATGACTGATTTACTTCATCTAATGGCTACGTCAATTTTGATGATGTGGCTCAAGGAGAGGATAGAGAATTCCTAATAGTGGGGGCTAGCTATTACTAGTAGATAAGTCTTTGTAGAGATTCCACTAGGTGAACTACATACGGAACAAAATGAATGAATCTACACTTAAAATGCATCTATATACATCCGCATGTGGTTCATGGCGAAATCTCTACAAAGACTTATATTTAGGAATGGAGGAAGTACTAGTATAGTACTACTACGTACTATAATTTATCAGCGAGATAAATTTGTACAATGCTATGAAGCTTCCAGCTCCTGCTACATGTATCTTGCGTCCAAGGTTGCCCGTTGCAACATTTCATCAAATACAAATGAGACTAACATGCATGCTATTGCATCTCAATGATTGACAGATCATAGCAAATATGTACTCCCTCCGTTCCAAAATAAGTGTCTCAACTTTGTGCAAACTTTAGTACAAAGTTGTACTACTACTAAAGTTGACACTTATTTTGGAACAGAGGAACCTAAAGAAAAAAGCAATCCATGCAGTCCCTAGCCCTTGAACCGTGAACCCTGACCAGGCTTCAATTTGCTGGCAATGTTCGAGCTCCTAATAAATGAAGTTTGCAACCTTTTGACCATCAGATCATTTTGTGCAGTTTCACCAAAATCGAGATGAGCATCCCTGTGGCAAAGAAATTGAAGAAGCGTGATTAGAATAAGATTACTGGGACTAGTTGATGAGACATAAACTCATCACAAATACAGTACGTAGAAGCCAGTAGAGGTATCACGTATGTGCGGGGCAAAGAAGTAGATAAATATCCACAGGGAGTGATGTGGGCAGCTGGAGCAGTGGTGCAAGCCGGCTGTAAAGGGAGTTGTACCTGAGGGACGTAGCTCAACCTTGAGGAGGGCGGCGGGAGGCGGCAACTGCCCACGTCGCGGCAGTGAGCAAGGGACGAAGGCAACCTCACCGTCTTTGTGAGAGAGAACAGCGGGGACCCTTGATCGGGACGTGTCGACAGTGGGTATTCGCCGTCGGCGACGGCCACCGCATCTACACTAAGCATCCACCCCTTCCCCAAGCGGACGTGATCCGCCGGGATGTTAGAGATGTGGCCACAGTCGTTTTGTGCGAGAAAGTGTGAAGAGAGCAACCCCAGCAAGCAACCGTGTAGGCTGGCCCGTCCTGACTATGTATATAGTGGAGCAGTTTCCTTTTCTCTCCATATGAACCTATCATATTGCATATGTGCCACTGAAGAAAAAAAATTATTTATAAATGACACGGCACCTACTACTCGTTCTCCTATAACCTTGCGCTTGGCATCTCCAAAATATTAACCTTGCGATTGGCTCTTCGCCTCTTCGAGAAGTCGAGCAATAATGGTAGTGCAGTATATATCATTCTGGCTATATGAGACCGAATGAATTGCTGCACGTCCACCACGTGGGCGAGGGTCGAGGGGCGAGGGAGAGTGCTACTACATACGGAGCAAAATGAGTGAATGTACACTCTAAAATACGTCTATATACATCAGTGTTTGGAGTATGTACTAGTAGTTCATATTGAAATCTACTAAAGGACATATATATTCCAAACAATATGATATAATCTCTATAACCAAGGTAGTAGGGACGAGGAGTAAATGAAGGGAGTAGTAAATTTTTCTCCTCGTCCTGCGAGCCACCGCGCGCATGGGCGAGGGAGGAGCAAGCTTCACCTCATCCTGCGAGCCACCGCGCCTGTGGGCGCGGGAGACGACGTACTAAGCAAGCTTCTCCTTGTTCTGCGAGTTGACGGGACACATCAAAAGTACTCCAGTGTATAGAGCCTTGCCTCTAAGGTAGGCCCCACATGGTTTGCCTCTTTTTTTAATTTAACATAACGCGTCAAGTCGCAATTTGTTTGTTCACCCGTGGTAGACGATCCTCCCTCCACCAAGTGGACAACCAGTACACGTGCCAAATTACCATGTGGGCTGCCTTTTTCGTACAGAAATGAGCTCCACCGTGTACCTACGCGGGTGTGGTTGGGAAAGAGAGGGGAGTACGTGCACCATGCATGCACCTCTTCTCTTCGTGCACGTCCCCCACCTACGTGGGTGTGTGTGTGAGAGATACAAACCGCGTTCGTGAGTGTTTTTTGTTTTGTGGTGGGGGTGGGGGTGGGGTGGGGGGTTGATTTCGTGAATTATTTGCGGGAATATGTGTCGATGACATCTCAAACAAAATTTTGCATGCAATGTGTGTGAAATGGAGGCCTATCCATATCATGCATAGAGGGTCGGGCAATCCACGAGAAGAGAGGGAGGGGTCATAGCTATCGATAGAGTCGAAGAGAGGATCAAGTGGGTGGGTGCGAGATCGATGAAGAGAGCCATCGAAATTGTGTGTGTGTGCAAGTCAAAGATATAGGGCGACTGGCCTACCGGAACATTAGAGGGCACATGTCAAGTTTGTGTGTGGCAGGGAGACATGACTAGAGCGCTTGATGTATCGGTGTGTGTGGGAGGGAGGGGGTGGGGGGAGGGGTAGGCAGAGGCCTAACTATAGAGGTAGAACAACTCGTATATGTGTTGAGAAGGAGAGACCCAACTATGTCTTGAGGGAGATCGGTTGACATCCATACATAACTGAAGGACGGGAAATATGATGGGACAGAGAGAGAGAGAGAGAGGAGAGAGAGAGGGAGGGAGAGGGAGGGAGAGGGGTAGAGTGCTGGATGGGTGATGGAGTTGCTTCTCGCAGATGTTGGGAGAGGCCTACTAGACAAACTGAGGGTGGAACTGCAATGTTATCAATAAGAGTGGGGATGTGTTTCTGTGTGTGCCTGTGCGTGATAGATCTGTCGGGACGCATCCATGGATGATGAAGGGGAACCATGTGTTTGGTAAGCAAACCTAACTAGATCGGTAGATCAATTGTTGTTTGTTAGAGGAAGGGAGAGACACAACTAATGAGGTAGATCGATTGATGTGTGGGTAACGAGTTATAAGGACCTAGCTGGCTATATGTATAGCGAGAGATCGGTCGGTGTACGTCCATTTGTTAGAGGCAAATAAGGCCCAGCGAGACGGATAGATAGAGAGAATGGAGCTAGGAGGTGGTGCGAGTGGCCCAACTACTAGCTAGATAGGGGGAGGAGTGTGCGGTTGTGAGATCGATGAAAAGAGGGGCGAGAGTTTACACGTGTGTCTGACCATATGAGAGACACGAGGCAAGGACACATAAAGGAGGAGATTGAAGCTGTGTGTGTATGCTGTAGGCAGGCATCGCTGGAGAGGTTTATCGATCGGTGTGTGTCGGAAAGGAGTTGTGGAGACTCTGGGAGAACGACCTAAATAAAAAAATGAATGTGCCTGGTGGATAGAATGCCGAGGGAGGGGGAGGGCGAGGAGGGCGTGTGCATGCACGAGAGAAAGTTAGTGGTAGCTACAAAGGTTAGAGGATTGTGTGGGTGTAAGAGACTAACAAAGATCATAATTTGATATGAAAGCGGATTCATATATTTGAATAGGAGATCATAGTGTTTTAAACAAATGCATGCATGAATATAGCGGTGATACACGTGCTGTGCACATGTTATACCATAATGTGATAATGCATGGCGTTTGCAACTCACAGCTAAATGCCGAACAATCTAAACCATACTATACATCAAACAATCTCACATTTTATTTGGATTTGTGATAATGTGCGGCGTTTGCAGCTTACAACTAAATATCGAGCAATCTAAACAATACTATATATCAAACATTCTCAGATTTTATTTGAATTTGTGGTAATGTGTGGTGTTTGCAACTCACATCTAAATACTTGTAGGCGTAGGGGGCGGGGCACCATACATAATGTGATAAACACATTATACATATGAGACATGGTTTAGATTATGAAGATCTAGCTAGAGCTAGAAATGTAATGTGATTTGAAATCAAAATAAAGTGGATTCAAAAAATCTAGTTCGAGTTCATATAGTACACATAGTTCATATGTAACTCGAGACTAATCATGTGGTGTGCTGTGAAGATAATACACAAATGATGGTTTAACTTGAAAATAATGATGATTGTAGATCTTATTAAAATAGAGAAACGAATTCAAATGCTTTGACTTCACAACAATCATTACTGTAGATCTTATTCAAATTTAGTTCATATTGAAGCGGTAGTATATACGTTTGGAATGCACTAAAACGTTCATTTGAGTAGTAGGTTGCATGCATTATACACATAGCGAAATATTTTAATTGAACATAACATGAATTCAAAGTTTTGAATGACATTTGTAGTGCGCATTGATTTGGTACAGTACACGTTAGGCTTGTCCGGAAATTTCAACCCGCGCCTTGTTAGCCCGAAATATTTAAGATATATCTTTGTCTCGTTGTGCTCCGACAACTCCCTCCATCTCAACCCGCGCCTTGCTATTCCGAAATTACCACGCGCGCGAAAACTCCCACCTCCTGTGAAATCCCGACACGCGAAATGCCCATGGTACCCCTGAACCGAAAGAACCGCCTCAAATCGGTGGGGGGGTACTTTCGTAACTTACCCCACATTTCTTACAAGCGCATCTCTAAGCCATGGTTCCCCACTGCCATCCCATCCGCCCACCCATTTGTACACCGAGGCCGCAAAAACCTGCGACAAAACCCCACACCCTACTCCGTCCGCCACCCAACCGGAGCCTCTTCCCCAACGACGTCGTCCACAGCAACACCTCGACGTCCCTCATCCACCGTACCGGATGAGGATCCGTCGTCGATCTCATCGTCCCACCGGTTCAGCCACCCCGTCCTCCACCTCCAAGGAGCTGCCCCGACGTTCCCCTTGTCTTTCGCGCCACCTCCATTCCCACACCACCGTCTTCACCTGCACCACCGGAAGAGCATCATCATCACCATTTCCTCGGATGAAGCTGCAGCCTAATCGGCGCCACCAAAGAGGTTGTACACTAATCACCGCATTTTCTTCTTGATTCGATCTCACGGTGCTGCCGGCGCTCGGTCCCGAGCCGACACGGCATGGCTCCATCCACGGCGGCATCGCCGACCACTTCCTCCACTGCGTCGCTCCCTCGGCGGCGACGTCCACATCAGTAGGAGCTGATGCTGCTTTAGCTCTTGCTCGCGCCACTGCTCTACTCTTGCTCTCGGTCCCCTGCCTGGTCTACTCTTGCTATCGCTCTTGCTCCCGCTGCTGCTCTCGCTCTTGCTCTTGCTTGTGAAGCTGCTCCGATTTGGCTACACTTCAGTCGACTGAATCAACTTTTGGGTCAGTCAATTTTCAAGGGGTGGGCTCGCCGGGGTGAAGGAAGAACCAGCCGCAGCGGGGAGGGGGGCTCACCGGAGAGGTACCCCACTATCTATCTTAGGGTTCAGGATGGGGGTGGTGGTCGCCGGCGGTGGCGAGGCGTTGGCGGGGCGGTGGCGTGGGGATCGCCAGAGAAAAAGCTCGGCACGGGGGGCCTAGAGGGATGGCCGGGGCGACGGCGGACCGGCGGTGGGGAGTGTTTTCGGGGCGGGCGAGGCGGCGCACCGCCGGCCGCGGGCGGCGAGGGGCTGCTGTTTGGCCGGTGGTGGCTGGCGGCTCTGGGGGGTGGAGGTTGAAGATGAACCGCATGCCCTTGATTTTGTATCCAACGGCTGCAAAATCGACTGACCAGAGATGAAAAAGTCAGTCGACCGACGTGTAGCCTCACCTTGCTAGTGCGTTCAGTTTCGACAGCAAAATTCAGTTTCGACAGCAAAATTCAGTTTCGACAGTTAGGTTCAGTTTCGACAGTTAAGTTCAGTTTCGATAGTTAAGTTCAGTTTCGACAGTTAAGTTCAGAGATGAGCGGCTGATGTATTTTACATCTAGAACTTTGTGGTTATGTATTTTACGTCATGTATTGGAGATGCTATTATAATTCCACTCAGGTTAACGTTGTTCGTTGTCTCTCTTGTCCTGCTTCAGCCTCGGTGTCGTACAACTCACCGGAGCTGCTCCAACGACGAAACCCTCCATCACAGCGGAGCAGTACCTCGGGCTCCATCTCCAGACGCCTAAGATCTTCTTCCCCTCCTCCGACAGCAAAGTCAGCCGGAGCATCCTCACCGGCCAACCCAATCACGCTGAGATCGACATGGCTTCGCCAAAGAGGTTGTACACTTGTTGCATCTCTTTTTTACTCTACATGTTATATATGTTGTCCACTGAGCACACGGATTTGTTCCTTTAGTGTCTCCTTGAAAGAAAAAACGTAGGAATTTTAATTTTCACTTGCCCTCCTTTTCAAATTCCTATTCATGAAGCACAAGACTAAGAGATAGTAGCATAATAGCATTATAACCGTACATTTTCTTGTGGTTTGACTTAATCTCACCATGCTTCTTTGCATCCTGTGATCTTCCAATTGTTGTGAATCAAACACCAAGATTGGCAGAAATCCTTTGCTTTTAAATTCTTTGTTTTGCACGTGCATTCCTATCCTATTCTGTCTATTTCCTATCCCTGCATTGTTGGAATCCTCCAATTCAAACGAGCCCTTATAGAATTACTTCTCTTACATATAGTTTTCAAAGAAAACCTTGCGTGGTTTGTCCCACTCCTGCTGCGCTGTCGTCCACCCCAGCTCTGCTGCTCCAACAATAGAAGGGTCCAGCACAGCAGGGATCCTGCCTCCAGACTGTCTTTCGCCGCCTCAGATCTTCTTCCCCGCCGCTGGCAGCCATGAAAACTGCATTAACATCATCAACCGAGCAGATGACCTCGAGGACTACACGGGTCCGCAAGAGAGGTCGCACTCTTTCGTGTCTGCTTACGTTATGCATCGCTTAATATTACATGCTACTTTATCATCCTGTTCACCGATTAGACTCTGAGTCAGCTCCAAACTAATGGTCAAACTTGAGTTTTTAAATGGTTGTGGGGTACATATCGGGGCCGCTATCAATAGTATCTATCTACTATCTGGTTAATCTCCAGTGTCTACTATGAGTTTCATGTTGGGTGGGAAACAAACAGTAAAGAAGCCATTATCTGTATTTATTAACTGAAGCCATTATCTGCCTGCTATTATTGGTTTTGGGTTTATCCACAGGTTGCTACCATCACTCTGGATTTCTGCATGCACTCCTTACATAATCTCACTATGTTTTATTCCTATGCATGACAGTTATTGTAAACAATGGAACTGAACATGTAGAGCAAAAGAGACGAGCCTTGCGTGGCAATATAATTTCATGCAGACATCGCTCCATGGTAGGCGCAAAGGCAGCCCCCCTCCATGCATTTCGGATTGTAATCAAGAGGAAGATATCTGTTCTGAGGGGGATTCGGAAGGAGAAGATAACTCCTATTTACCCGGTGAGGTCTTCGCTCTAACTTGACATGCTGATGTTGGTTATATCATGCATATGGTGTCTTGCATTGCTTACTTATACATCAAATATGTCATCTGCTTAGTTTAGACATCCTTTGTGCGAATGCCATCTGTTTAGTTTATTCATCGTTTATGTGAATTATGCAACGCCACCTTGTTTAGCCAGGCATCATATATGTGAATTTTGCAATGCCATCCTGCTTAGCCAGTCATCTTATATGTAAATTATATCAGGCCATCCTTTTTTTCGTTACATATTACATTTGTCAAAAATGTTAGTACATTCAACTGCTCTTCGTGTGCATCAGCCATTTGACATGGTGATGGCAAATTCTGGAGTGAAAACAAGGTCTTCTGAGCAGACTATGCTATCTGGTGAAGCGCATATCTTGCTGGTTACGGATAGCTCCTCAGAGGAGGATTCAAAGACAGATGACCAGTCCTATTCCCCCCCCCCCGAGGTGTATGCTCTAACTTGGCAGGGTTATGTTGCTCATATCGTGCGTATGGTGTCTCGCATTGCTATGTCATTTGATTAGTTTAGACATGCTTTGTGTGAATGCCACCTGTTCAGTGTCTAATTACCATATATGTGAATTATGCATTGCCATCTTGTTGCATGACATTATATATGTGAATTATACAATGCTATCTTGTTGCAAAGGCATTATATATGTGAATTATGCAATGCCATGCTGTTTAGCCAATCATCATGTATGTGAATTATATCATGCTATCATTTTTTTGTATTATGTGTTCCATTTGTCGACAACGTTTGTATATTCAACTACTCTTCCTGTGCATCAGCCATTTGAAGTGGTGATGGAAGTATCTGGAGTGAAAACAAGGTATTTAGAGCAGACAATGCTACCTGCTGAAGCAGACATCTTGTTGGTTACAGAGAGCTCCTCAGAGGAGGATTCAGAGACTGATGACCAGTCCTATTTCCCCCCTGAGTTCTATGCTCAAACTTGGCAGGGTTATATTACCCATGTCATGCATGTTGTATTGCATTGCTTAGTTTCTACATCATATATAGATTGCCATCTGCTTACTTGCTTACTATATAAATCATATATTTGAATTATATCATGCCATCATGTTTACATAGTACATACACATCATCTATCTGAATTATGGCATGGCAACCCATTTAATAAATACATCATATGGTTATATCATCTCATCCTGTTTTGTGTTTACAGTCATCATATTTAGAATTATGGCATTCTATCCATGAATGTATGTGAATTATGGCATGCCAACCTATTTAATAAACACATTATATAGTTATGTCATGTCATCCTGTTTACATAGTCTCATATTTTGAACTATGTCTTTCCATCTTTTTTAGTTAGCCATCATAATATGAAATTGTGTCATGCTATCCTGTTTAGTTAGCCATCATATATGTGGAATTGTGTCATGCTATCCTGTTTGGTTAGACAACCTAAATATGAATTATTTCATGCCCTCTTTTATTCCCCACTATCCATTGCACCTGTCTATCATAAAATGTCTATACTTTCAATTACTTTTCTTGTTTATCAGCCATTTGAATTGGAGAGCGTGATGGCAGTATCTAAGGGAGTAACAGCACGATCTTCAGAAAATATAGTGCTACCAGTTGATGCAGATAGAACCACGGTTGTACTTGCCCAAGGACCAGATCCACCACACATAACCCAGACTCTCGCAGATTGTACCCCTACCCAGTTGGACAGAGAACCAGCTACACCCCTTCTAACCCCAACCCCGGCAGATAGTAACCCATTTCCAGTTGACACAACACCGTCTCCACCACAGAGCACCCAAACACGAGCGGTTAGTAAGGGAACCGCAGTGCCCAAAGCATGAGGACAACCACTCTGAATCCCAACTCAACGCTTAAAGGAGAAGAAGATTTGTTCTCAGGTCAGGTTCTGTAGCTATGGTTCATACTCCTTTGCTCTTGCATTACTGTATTTACTCATACCAACTATTTTCAAATTTGAAGGATGGAATTGAAACTCCAATGGCGCAACAGGTATGTTTTAAACCTGTTTCTTTAACTGGTTTGCTGTTGTAACCTGCTCTATGTTGATTTCAGTTTCAATTGAATAAACAGTTATGTTCTCATGTCATGCACATTACAAGTGTTGTTATTGCTCTATAGTTACCCACACTTATATTCTGTCTATTCTCCTTTGTCTTGAACAAATATTGTTTGAACTGTGTCTCTATCTTGATTTGGCAACAAAAACTAGAATGATATAGACCATAAAGTGACCATGGTATGTAGATATATGTTTGTTTCATGCTGTTATCCTGTCCACTTTACTACTGAACTCATTTACCAAAATGAGTTTCATATACAACATGGTAAACATCTGATGTGTCTGCTTGTTTCTCTTTTAGAATGCGGACAAAATATTGGAGAACAGTACCGCGCTATCCAATGGTAAAGGAAGTAATGCAGATAAGGTTCAAGATAGTGAGACATACCTATTGGTCTCCAAGAAAGTTGATAAAAGCTATCTTGACGACAGTGAGGGAACCCAAAAGTCCTGTCTTGATGTAGTGTTCGAGTTACTGGCCACTACTGCTGGCACAAGCTCTTCGAACTCGCTGCCTGAATCAGTTCGTCTTCTTGAGTCTCAACTTCAAGTTGAAAGACATCGATCAGATGTGCTGCGACAGGAAGCTGAAGGACTGAGGAAGTCCCTGCAGAATTCAGATGCATATTTTCTGGTGCAACAGCAAGCGCTGGAGGATTTCAGCGCCAAACAAGAGAAAGTTAATAAGCTTGCTAAGCATCTTGCCAGCATTATGGGTACCCAGGATATTGTTTCTTGAGATCTTCTGAAGTGGTTTCAGTTCTGGTTTTGTTTTGCTGCGGCATTTATTTGCGCTGGTCGCCAACTTTGACAACCAGTGTATATGATATGCTGCTTTGTTCCCTATATTTGCACTGGTGGCGAACTTTGATGCCCAGTGGATGTAATATGTGTAACAGCCGTGATAGCCTAGCATAAGTTGCTTGCTTATTTATTTCCTTGTTGTCTTGTTTATTTGTTTGCTTGTAGTCAGTGTAGTTCTTTTTAGAACTAGGCCACAATAACCATGGGCTAATATTTACTGTATTGACACTGGGCCTCCTACGGGCCGTAGAAACAGTGGGCCTTCTACGGGCCGTAGAAACAGTAGGCCTTCTACGGGCCGTAGAAACAATGGGCCTTCTACGGGTCATAGAAACAATGGGCCTTCTACGGGCCGTATCATCAATGGGCCTTATACGGGCCGTATGACCATAATGGGCCATCGTTAATAGGCCGTATTTGACGACGCTATGAAAATGGCCCAACGTATTAACCGACCACAAACGGGCCGATGTAACCACGGGCTGAATTTGGCCCACAAGCAGAAAATGACAGTAACGGGCCGTAAGTAAACGAATGCTGGAAATGAGCCCAAGAATAAATGGGCTCTCAGAAGGCCGAAAGATAACATTTGCTGGAAACGGCCCAACTGAATAATGGGCCCTTAATGGGTATAAAGTGATATATTGTTCATTACGGGCCGGTTTCACCACGGGCCGTTAATGGGTGTAAAGTGATACACTGTTCATTGCGGGCCAGCTTCACCACGGGCCGTTAATAGGCCAAGAGTTACATAGGGCCTCATATGGGCCGAAATACGTCATGGGCCATACATGGGCCAGAAGCAAAAACGGGCTGGAATCATATTGGATGGCCCAGATGACGCTAATGGGCCTAATTCGGATAGGGCGTAACGGGCCTTGGGTTCGCGGGCTTTAAATGGGCTATATGCGAACAGGCCGTTAACAGGCTTTCCATGGCCGACCCGCCACCTTTTGACCAAGTCAAACAGACCGGCCTTTTCACAGGAATGGGCCTCTGTTGGGTCGTGCCACGTGTCAACGTATCATAGGCGCCTTCTGTCCAATGAGTGGATGACATCTGTCCCAACGGTGAGCCGACACGTGTTTGCTCCAGTCAATGATGATTTTACACGTGGAAAATCCCCATTGGTCGGGGCTGTTAATGGGTTATCGGATCCAAAACCCGACCCGATAGCTTAACGGTGTTCCGTTACAACGGATGCCACGTGTTGGTCACCCTTGACGAAAGCACTTCTGTGACACGCGATTTATCATCATGGAAGTGGACACTTTCGTGATGATAATTTTGGTAATGTCATGGAACACTTCTACGACAGCATAGGTATGACTATCTTGATTCTGTCATAAATTTGTCATGGATGTACATGCATGACAAAAAATGCGACCTACTTTGACAAACACGTACCATCACGGAAGTGTATTTTTCTTGTAGTGTGTCTCCACGCTTCCGGTCCTCTTTGGTCCCTCAACATCATGGATGTGCAGCACCCCCTCATGCATCTCAATGGTTTGAGGGTGTTGCAGCACCTCCGCGAGTTAAGGGTTGATGACCTTCTCAAAAACTTGTCCTTGGGGGCACTTGGAGACGTCATGGTGATCTAGAATTATCAGAAAACAGCCCGAAACAAAAACAGAGGATTTTGTCGTGGTACGGTGGTAAAAACCTTCGGGCGATTATATAATAAATTTTTACTGACCAGAAGAAGTGTCGTGCAAGAAAACGGAGTCCGGAGGGCACACGAGGTGGCCATAAGGCAGGGGCACATGCCCAGGGGGGTAGGGCGCGCCCTTCACTCTCGTGGATGCCTCGTGTCTCTTTCGGAGTACTTTTAATTTTCCTAATTTTTCAAATATTCTAAAACGGAGATAAATTGCTATTTGAATAGTTTTGGAGTCTGTTTACTTACCGTACCACATACCTATTCCTTTTAGGAGTCTGAAACATTCTGGAAAAGTGTCCCTTATATACTCCTCCGGGGTTACGGTGTTAATAACATTGGTTTCAACATTTGTGGGATTACTTGAGATATAATGTTTGATTCTTTGACCGTTTACCACCTTCGGATTTGTGCCTTCAGCGTTGTTGATTTTGATGGCACTGGAATGATAGACCACCTCGATAATGTAAGGAGCTTCCCATTTAGAGAGAAGTTTCCCTGCAAAAAATCTTAAACAAGATTTGTATAGCAAAACATAATCACCTATATTAAACTCACGCTTTTGTATCCTTTTGTCATGCCATCTTTTAACTTTTTCTTTAAACAACTTGCATTCTCATAGGCCTGGAGCTAATGTCAAATAACCACTTCTCACTGGCAAGTTTGAAATCATAATTGAGCTCTTTAATATCCCAATATGCCTTATGTTCTAGTTCGAGAGGTAAGTGACATGCTTTTCCATAAACCATTTTATACGGAGACATACCCATAGGATTTTTATAAGCAGTTCTATAAGCCCATAATGCATCATCAAGTTTCTTGGACCAATTCTTTCTAGATCTATTAATAATATTTTGCAAAATCAATTTAATCTCTCTATTACTCAATTTTACATTACCACTAGACTGAGGATGGTATGGAGATGCAATTCTACGATTAACATCATACCTAGCCAGCATTTTACAAAAAGCACCATGAATAAAATGTGGACCACCATTAGTCATTAAATATCTAGGGACTCCAAACCTCAGAAAAATAACTTCCTTAAACATCTTAATAGAAGTGTTATGATCACCACTACTAATTGGAATAGCTTCTACCCACTTAGTAACGTAATCAACAACAATTAAAATATGTGTATACCCATTGGAGGAAGGAAAAGGTCCCATATAATCAAAGCCCAAACATCAAATGGTTCAGTAACAAGTGAATAGTTCATAGGCATTTATTGACATCTACTAATATTACCAATTCTTTGACATTCATTGCAAGACAAGACAAACTTACGGGCATCTTTGAAAAGAGTAGGCCAATAAAAACCGGATTGCAATACCTTATGTGCAGTTCTATCTCCAGCGTGGTGTCCTCCGTAAGCCTCGGAGTGACACTTGCGTAGGATCTGTTCATGTTCATGCTCGGGTACACAACATCTAATAACACCATCTACTCCTTCTTTATAAAGGTGTGGGTTATCCCAAAAGTATGTCTTAAATCATAGAAAAACTTTTTCTTTTGCTGGTATGTGAAACTAGGTGGTATAAATTTAGCAACAATTTAATTTGCATAATCAGCATACCATGGAGCAGTACGAGAAGCATTTATGACAGCTAATTGTTTATCAAGAAAGCTATCATCAATAGGTAGTGTGTTATCAAGAACATTTTATAACCTAGACAAGTTGTCTGCAACGGGGTTCTCAGCTCCCTTTCTATCAATAATATGCAAATAAAATTCTTGTAGCAGGAGATCCCATCTAATAAGTCTAGCTTTAGCATCTTTCTTTTCCATAAGGTATTTAATAGCAGCATGATCAGTGTGAATAGTTACTTTGGAATCAACAATATAAGGTCGGAACTTATCACAAGCAAATACAGCTGCTAAAAATTCTTTTTTAGTAGTAGCATAATTTCTCTGGGCACTGTCTAGAGTTTTACTAGCATATTGGATAACATTTAATTTCTTATCAACTCTTTGACCTAGAACAACACCAACAACATAATCACTAGCATGACACATAATTTCAAAGAGTAAATTCCAATCATGTGGCTGAACAATAGGTGCAGAAATCAAGGCTTTCTTAAGTATTTCAAATGCTTCTACACAGTCATGCTAAAAAACAAAAGGAACATCTTTTTGCAAGAGATTAGTGAGAGGCCTAGAAATTTTAGAGAAGTCTTTAATAAACCTCCTATAGAAACCAGCATGACCAACAAAACTTCGTATACCTTTGATATCTTTAGGACACGACATCTTTTCAATAGCATGAACTTTAGCTTTATCAACTTCAATACCTCTTTCAGAAATTTTATGCCCCAAGACAATACCTTCGTTAACCATAAAGTGGCACTTCTCCCAATTCAAGAAAAGATTAGTTTCTTCGCATCTCTGCAAAACTCGATCAAGGTTACTTAAGCAATCATCAAAATAAGTTCTGTAAACAGAGAAATCATACATGAAAACCTCAACAATCTTTTCACAAAAGTCAGAGAATATAGCAGTCATACATCTTTGAAAGGTAGCAGGTACATTGCATAAACCGAAAGGCATACGTCTATAAGCAAAAGTACCGAAAGGGCAAGTAAAAATGGTCTTTTCCTGATCCTCTTTCGACACAGGTATTTGAGAGAAACCAGAATAACCATCTAGAAAGCAAAAATGTGTATGTTTGGATAGTCTTTCTAGCATTTGATCAATAAAAGGTAGAGGGTAATGATCTTTTCTAGTAGCTTTATTTAGTTTGCGGAAATCAATTACCATTCTATAACCTGTAACAATTCTTTGTGGGATCAATTCATTCTTATCATTAGGAATAACAGTTATACCTCCCTTCTTAGGGACACAATGAACGGGACTTACCCACTGACTATCATCAATAGGATAAATTATACCTGCTTCCAGAAGCTTTAATATTTCATTTCTTACCACTTCTTTCATCTTAGGATTTAACCGTCGTTGATGATCAACAACTGGTTTAGCGTCTTTCTCCAGTTTTCTTTTGTGTTGACATAGAGTGGGACTAATGCCCTTAAGATCATCAAGAGTATATCCAATGGTAGCACGGTGCTTCTTCAGAGTTTTCAATAATTTCTCTTCTTCACTCTTTGAAAGGTTAACACTAATAATAATAGGATATATCTTCTTTTCATCAAGATAAGCATATTTAAGAGTATCAGGTAATTGTTTAAGCTCAAACACGGGATCTCCCTTGGGTGGAGGAAGATCCCCAAGGATTTCAACGGGCAAGTTGTGTTTCAAAATAGTTCCCTGATTAAAGAATACTTCATCTATTTCCCTTCTTTCATTCATAAACAAATCATTTTCATGGTCTAGCAAATATTGTTCTAAAGGATCATTAGGAGGCATGACAATAGAAGCAAGACCAATAATTTCATCCTTACTAGAAATTCTTTATCATGGGGTTGTCTATGAAATTTAGAGAAATTAAAATCATGAGCCGTATCCCCTAAACCAACAGTAACAATATCCTTTTCGCAGTCTATCTTAGCATTAACAGTATTCAAGAAGGGTCTACCAAATATAATGGGACAAAAGTCATCTTGTGGGGAACGAGGAACAAGAAAATCAATAGGATATTTAATTTTCCCACACAAGACTTCATCATCTCTAACAATCCCAATTGGTGAAATAGTGTCTCTATTGTCAAGCTTAATAGTAACATCAATATCTTTTATCTCAGAAGGTGCAGTATCATGCATAATTTCTTTGTATAAGGAATGAGGTATTGCACTCACACTAGCACCCATATCACATAAGCCAGGATAACAATGATCTCCTATTTTAACAGAAACAACAGGCATGCCAACAACAAGTCTATGTTTACCTTTAGTATCGGGTTTAGCAATTCTGGCAGCTTCATCACAAAAATAAATAACATGCCCATCAATATTATCGACCAAGAGATCTTTGACCATAGCAATACTAGGTTCAACTTTAATTTTCTCAGGGGGTGTAGGTGTTCTAGTATTACTCTTATGAACCACAGTTGAAGCTTTAGCATGATGTTTTATTCTAACATGAACAGGTGGTTTCTCAATATAAGCGGTAGGAACAATAGGATCAACATTATAAGTAATAGTTTTTTCTTCAACTTTAATAGGTTTTACTACCTTTACCTCAATGGGAGGATGATATTTAAACCACTTCTCCTTAGGGAGATCAACCTGAGTAGCAAATGATTCACAGAAAGAAGCTACTATCTCAAAGTCAAGTCCATATTTAGTGCTAAATTCACGAAAAGCATCGGTATCATAAAAGATTTAACACAATCAAACTTAGGGGTTATACCTAACTCCTTACCTTCCTCGAGTTCCCAATCTTCAGAGTTGTGTTAAATTCTTTCCAATAAATTCCATTTGAATTCAATAGTCTTCATCATAAAAGAACCAGTACAAGAAGTATCGAGCATGGAGCGATCATTATGAGAAAGCCGAGCATAAAAATTTTGAGTAATAATTTCTCTTGACAGCTCATGATTGGGGCATGAATATAACATTGACTTAAGCCTCCCCCAAGCTTGAGAGATACTTTCTCCTTCACGAGGCCAAAAATTATATATATAATTTCGATCACGATGAACCAGATGCATAGGATAAAACTTCTGATGAAATTCCAATTTCAATCGGTTGTAATTCCATGATCCAATATCATCACATAGACTATACCATGTCAATGCCTTTCCCTTCGAAGATAAAGGGAAGACCTTCTTCTTGACAACATCCTCAGGCATACCTGCAAGCTTAAATAATCCAAAAACTTCATCCACATAGATTAGGTACATATCGAGATGTAATGTTCCATCTCCTGTATAAGGATGAGCTAGTAGTTTCTCTATCATACCCGAAGGAATTTCAAAGTAAATATTTTCAGTAGGTTGAGGAGAAACTCTTTACTCTTCTGGTCAGGGAGAAGATACCCCAAACAAGCCTCTCAAAGGATTACTTTCCATAGTAACAAGTGACAGTAAATTTTAGCACACTATATAAATGTTTCCTTACCAAGTTCCACTTACCAAAGGCGCTTCACTCCCTGGCAACAGCGCCAGAAAAGAGTCTTGATGACCCACAAGTATAGGGGATCTATCGTAGTCCTTTTGATAAGTAAGAGTGTCGAACCCAGCGAGGAGCAGAAGGAAATGACAAGCGGTTTTTAGTAAGGTATTCTCTGCAAGCATTGAAATTATCGGTAACAGATAGTTTTTGTGATAAGGTAATTCGTAACGGGTAACAAGTAACAAAAGTAAACAAGGTGCAGCAAGGTGGACCAATCCTTTTTGTAGCAAAGGACAAGTCTGGACAAACTCGTATATAAAGCAAGGTGCTCCCGAGGACACATGGGAATTTCTGTCAAGCTAGTTTTCATCATGCTCATATGGTTTGTGTTCGTTACTTTGATAATTTCATATGTGGGTGGACCGGTGCTGGGGTGCTATCCTTACTTGGACAAGCCTCCCACTTATGATTAACCCCTCTCGCAAGCATCAACAACTACGAAAGAAGAATTAAGGTAAACCTAACCATAGCATGAAACCTATGGATCCAAATCAGCCCCTTATGAAGCAACACATAAACTAGGGTTTAAGCTTCTGTCACTCTAGCAACCCATCATATACTTATTACTTCCCAATGACTTCCCCTAGGCCCAAAATCATGGTGAAGTGTCATGTAGTCGATGTTCACATAACACCACTAGAGGAGAGACAACATACATCTCATCGAAATATCAAACGAATACCAAATTCACATGATTACTTATAACAAGACTTCTCCCATGTCCTCAGGAACAAAGGTAACTACTCGCAAAGCATATTCATGTTCATAATCAGAGGGGTATTTGATACGTCTCCAACGTATCTATAATTTTTGATTGTTCCATGCTATTATATTACCCGTTTTGGATGTTTATGGGCTTTACTTTACACTTTTATATCAGTTTTGGGACTAACCTACTAACCGGAGGCCCAGCCCGAATTGCTGTTTTTTTTGCCTATTTCAGTGTTTCAAAGAAAAGGAATATCAAACAGAGTCCAAATGGATGAAACCTTCGGGAGCGATCTTTTTGGAACAAATGCAAACCAGGAGACTTGGAGTGGACGTCAAGAAAGAAACAAGGCGGCCACGAGGGTGCCCGGCGCGCCCCCACCCTCGTGGGCCCCTCGTTGCTCCACCGACATACTTCCTTTGCCTATATATACTCCTGTACCCTAAAGACATCCAGGAGCACCACGAAAACCTAATTCCACCGCCGCAACCTTCTGTATACGTGAGATCCCATCTTGGAGCCTTCGCCGGTGCTCCGCTAAAGGGGGAATCAACCACAGAGGGCCTCTACATCATCTCCAAGGCCTCTCCGATGAGTTGTGAGTAGTTTACCATAGACCTTCGGGTCCATAGTTATTAGGTAGATGGCTTCTTCTCTCTCTTTGAATCTCAATACCAAGTTCTCCTCGATCTTCTTGGAGACCTATTTCATGTAGCTCTTATTGCGGTGTGTTTGTCGAGACCCGATGAATTGTGGGTTTATGATCAAGTTTATCTATGAGAAATATTTGAATCTCCTCTGATTTCTTTTATGTGTGATTGGTTATCTTTGCAAGTCTCTTCGAATTATCAGTTTGGTTTGGCCTACTAGATTGATCTTTCTTGCAATGGGAGAAGTGCTTAGCTTTGGGTTCAATCTTGTGGTGTCCTTTCCCAGTGACAGCAGGGGCAGCAAGGCACGTATTGTATTGTTTCCATCAAGGATAAAAATATGGGGTTTATACCTATTGCATGAGTTTATCCCTCTACATCATGTCATCTTTCTTAATGCGTTACTCTGTTCTTATGAACTTAATAATCTAGATGAAAGCAGGAGTCGGTCGATGTGTGGAGTAATAGTAGTAGATGCAGAATCGTTTCGATCTACTTGTCACGGACGTGATGCCTATATACATGATCATGCCTAGATACTCTCATAACTATGCACTTTTCTCTCAATTTCTCCATAGTAATTTTTTCACCCACCGTAATACTTATGCTATCTTGAGAGAAGCCACTAGTGAAACCTATGGCCCCCGGGTCTATCTTTCATCATATAAGTTTTCCATCTACTTTTATTTACATCTTTTACTTTTCAATCTATATCATAAAAATACCAAAAATATTTATCTTATCTTATTATCTCTATCAGATCTCACTTTCGCAAGTTACCGTGAAGGGATTGACAACCCCTTTATCGCGTTGGTTGCGAGGTTCTTGTTTGTTTGTGTAGGTGCATCGGACTTTTGAGGAGCCTCCTACTGGATTGATACCTTAGTTCTCAAAAACTTAGGGAAATACTTACGCTACTTTGCTGCATCACCCTTTCCACTTCAAGGGAAAAACCAACGCATGCTCAAGAGGCAATAGTATTGAATAGCATTAGGGATCTGAACATATGATCTTCCACCGAATAAACCAAATAGCATCAACAATAAGGAGTAATCAACACTACTAGCAACCCACAGGTACCAATCTGAGGTTCTGAGACAGAGATCGGATACAAGAGATGAACTAGGGTTTGAGAGGAGATGGTGCTGGTGAAGATGTTGATGGAGATTGACCCCCTCTAGATGAGAGGATCGATGGTGATGACGATGGTGGTGATTCCCCCCTCCCAGAGGAATGTTTCCTCAGCAGAACAGCTCCGCCGGAGCCCTATTGGTCCTGCCCAGGTTTCGCCTCGAGATGGGTGGCGCTTCGTCTCGAAAGCTTTCTTATGATTTTTTACAGGATAAAAGACACAATATAGCGGAAGATGGACGTCAGGGGCCTGCCAAGGGACCCACGATGCAGGGGGCACCCAGGGGTAGGGCGTGCCCTCCCCCTCGTGGCTGGCTGGTGGCCCCCCTCTGGTGCTTTCTTCGTCCAATATTTTTAATATATTCCAAAACTGATCTCCATGAAGTTCACGACTTTTGGAGTTGTGCAGACTCTAATATTTGCTCCTTTTCCTGTCCAGAATTCCAGCTGCCGGCATTCTCCCTCTTCATGTAAACCTTATAAACTAAGAGAGAAAAGGCATAAGTATTGTGAAATAATGTGTAGTAGCAGTGCAAAAAATATTGATATAAAAGCATGATGCAAAATGGATGTATCAGGCTTGAACTCAAAGTGAGATTGCTGCCAGGTGCGAGCCTTCTGAACGATCTGCATGTCTTTCTTAGTCTCAAACTTGCATTTGAGGTCTTCATAAGCTGGCTTATTATCATGGACGAGCTTGTGCTCCCTTTCTGTGATGAGAGCCTTGTTCACCAAAGTCTGGAAATCCAGAATGTGCAACATGCTGAGTGTGCATCGAAGTGTCTGGTTGAGTACTCCAAGGAATCGGTCTATCTTCCTTTCTTCGGTGGCCACATCATGAAGGGAATAACAAGCCAAGTGAATGAATTTGTTTAAGTACTCACTTACTGACAGGTTTCCATGTGTGGGAGCAAGGAATTCTCGCAACTTGACCTTCATAATTCTGGTGGGAATGTAGTACTTGCGAAACTTGTCCTTGAATTTATCCCAAGTGACCTCATCGTCTGCGGGCCACATGGCTTTGTTATTATCGCACTATATAGCAGCGGGTCCTTCGAGATAGTGAGTAGCAAATGGAATCTTGTCGATTTCTTTGGTACGAGCAATTTCCAATTTCTTTTCAATTGTCCTCAACCAATCGTCGGCCTCCATAGGGTCAACAACTTGACTGAAGCTGGGAGGCTTGGTCCTCTGGAAATCTGACAACTTGGAGTGATTACCATTCTGATTATTGCTTTGCCCAACCATAGCCTGCATACTTCTTAGAAGTTCAAGCAAATCTTGGTTTCTATTTTCTTCAAACATGCGCATAATCTGCTCTGTTATAGGTGATGCGGTGGAGGAGGTGGTGGAGGTTGATACAGTTCTGGTGAATGTCTTGCTTGTCTGGCAGAGCGACAAACAAGGACATCGTCACCACCATGGCTACTATTACCACATCTTATCATCCTATATTTTTTCCCGGTATGAAGCATCGAGATGAGCAACATCCGTAAAAGGGAACAAAAGGCAAGCGACAAATCCGAGAAAAGCGATGAAAAACCAAGGCAAATAGAAGTTCCAACATAATTATACATAGACACATCATACATGAAAGGAAACATCATGGAAAGTACACTCATACATCCTCGTCTACTCCTGAAGGACATGACACGCTGGTGCTGTGAAGATCCTGCTAGGGTCTCCACTACAAAAAAAATATACTTCCGTGATGATACATGTTTATCACAGTAGGTCGCGTTTTTTGTCATGCATGTACATCCATGACAATTTTTTGACAGAATCAAGATAGTCATACATGTGCTATCGTAGAAGTGTTCCATGACATTACCAATATTATCAACACGGAAGTGTCCACTTCCATGACAATAAATCACGCGTCACAGAAGTGCTTTCCGTCAAGGGTGACCGACATGTGGCATCCACCGTAACGGAACGCCGTTAAGCTATCGGGTCCAGTTTTGGATTCGATAACCCGTTAACAGCCCGGACCAATGGGGATTTTCCATGTGTAAAATCATCATTGGCCGGAGGAAACACGTGTTGCCTCATCGTTGGGACAGATGTCATCCACTCATTGGACGGGCGGCGCCTATGATAGGTCGACATGTGGCACAACCCAACAGTGGACCATTTCGGTGAAAAATGTCAGCCCAATAAAAATTAGCAGGCCGGCCCATATAAGGCCTACTTGTGTCAGGTCCATTTAAGCCCACGGCCCATACGAGATGTGCCAATTTGTCCTCTCAACGGCCCGTTAAAGATTTGACACCAATGCAGCCCATCCTCAGTTCGAGGCCGTTAACAGCCCACTATATATTTGGGCTCAACATCGGCCCGATGAGATTTCAGCCTGTTAATGGCCCATTCAATGGATGGGCCAATTTTCAGGATGTACATCTTTCGTCCTTTTAGCGACCCATTTAAATGTTGGGCTAATTTCCGGCCCGTAGTGTCTTTCAGCCTGTTGACGGCCCATAAATCAGTTGGGCCATTTGTAGTCGGACCTGAGTTTTGGCCTTTTAGCGACCCATTTAAGTGTTGGGCCAATTCCCGGCCCTGTGTGCCTTTCAGCCTGTTAACGGACCACAAATGAGTTGGGCCATTTGTAGTCGGACCTGAGTTTTGGCCTTGTAATGGCCCATGCCCTTCATGGTCCAATACCAGCCCGGTTTCTCTTTCGGCCTGCTAAAGTCCCACAACACAGTTGGGCCATTTACAATACGACCTGACTTTCGGCCTCTTAGCGGCCCATGCTCTTCATGGTCCAGTACAAGCCTGCTGTCTCTTTCGGCCTGCTAAAGGCCCACAGTATAGTTGGGCCATATGTAGCCCGAACTTAGTAACAGCTTGTTAACGACCCGTGAAATCAAATGGGCCCACCTGTTGCCCGCTTCGATGTCGGCCTGTTAACGACCCGGGAGGTAAGAGGGCCGACCATTAACTTTTGGCCTGGTAACGGCCCATTAACTTAATGGGCCCACTAAAGTTGAACATGTCTTTAGGCCAAATTAGATAATTTGAGCCCATTATGACGAACAATTATGCACAGGGCCAAAACCGATGAAGCAAAGGTACGGCATACAGGAAAAAATGTTGCACATCCAGCATATAATACAAGAAATTACATCCACTGGACGATCAAAGATTGATGCCAGTGCAAATAAATGAACAGAACCTAACGATCTACAATGTCACAATCTGCAACCTCAGCACGGATGACGCCCATAAGCATGTGGGCAAGTTCTTGCTGCTTTGCTACACTGTCTCTGAAAACATTGATCAGTTGTTGTTGCGCACGAATCTGCACCTCTGATTCCTCCACCATTTCCATCGTTGCTTCAGCCATTAATTGGTTCACAAACATACATTTTCTCATTGCATTCAAGACAGAGGATACTGAACAGATTCAGATGGCGATTTTGGCAGGCTTATATTATTGATAGTGGAGAGTGTCTCGACCACTGCATCATAACATAAATTAGGAGGAGAACCAAACAGATTAATCATGAGTTATTGCCATATTACCTGGCCTAGATTTATTGGAAAGAAACAATGGGGTTGCCTTGCTATTTCCAGAGTTTGTCTTCTTATCTTCAGCAGCCTGCACCAAATTAACACACTAGCATTGCTATCATTGGCCAAGTTAGATAAGGAAAGCAACATTGACACAACGAACGTTTGGGCAACTAGCCTACAACAAATTAACACAATAGGGCACAGCTATCATCAGCCAGGTAAGGTAATACGAAAGCAACATTGACACAATGAATGAATGGCCAACCAGAGCAGAACTACAATTCAGTAAGGTAATACGAAAGCAACATTGACACCAAGGCAGTTTTCTTTACAAAAATCATTGACGCCTTTAACATTTTGCTACAACTAATTTTAGATCAGATAAAGGTTGGATTCACGCCGATTAACAAAATACACGTTGATGTAAAAATATAGTGATATACAACAGGTACTTACATCAGCATTGGAGCACAGAGAATTCCCCCAAGAAATTTTCCTCGAATACGATCCCAATGAAGGAAGTCTTCTATCATTTAACCTTATTTTCTAAAAGAGAGATGGGTAAGAAACATATAGAAAATATGATCAGAATGCTATAAAATTTCATGATGCGAGGATACGCACACGCTTCTTAGAATGGTGTTGACATTCTTTTACTGGACTGGAGCGGACTAGTTCTTTGGCCACTGGAATCTGCTTATTATCAGTGGGAGTTGGGTTTCTTTGTGCCGGAGCAGTATCTATGAAAAATGGAGTTGGTTTATTATCTCCTGGCATTTGGATCTTTTGCAAAGACCTGGTTTGTAACCCTTCAGATTCTAACATAGCCGTCTTCCCCTTGCATGACTTATATGGAAGAATGGTGCTTCAATTATAAAACATGCTATAGCAGAGATGGAATAGGTACTGAAGAATAGAAAGGCATGACATATTCACATGTATTCCCTCCATCCGGAAATAAATGGATGGGTCTAGGCGTATTTCAGTTCTAGATACATCCAGTTTTATCCATTTCTGTGACATGTAATCCGGACGGAGGGGGTATGATGTAAGAGCTAGGGATACGACAGGACAACACAGTAAAAAAAATACTAAACCCACTGCAGAACCAAAGTATTCAAACCCACTGATATGAGATAGTACACCCATGCAGCTTAGGATGCAAAACTACCAGGGAGTTTTCCTTACAAAAATCAACATTGTGGCCTTTAATCATACATTTTGCTACAACTAAAATTAGATCAGATAAAGGTTGGATTCACGCTGATTAACAAAATACATGCTGATGTAAGAATATAGTGATATACAACAAGTACTTACATCTTCATTGGAACATAGAGAATTCCTGCAAGAATCTTTCCTCACAGACGATACCAGTGCAAAAATTCTTCTATCTGTTAAGCTTATTTTATAAAAGAGAGACGGGTAAGAAACATGTATAAAATATGATCAGCATGCTATAAAATTTCATGATGCAGGGATACGTGCACGCTTCTTAGAATGGAGTTGACATATGTTTGCTGGACTGGAGCGAACTAGTTCTTTGGCCACTGGAATCTACTTATTATCAGTAGGAGTTGGGTTTCTCTGTGCTGGAGCAGTATCTATAAAAACTGGAGTTGGTTTATTATCTCCTGGCATTTGGATCTTTTGCAAAGACCTTGTTTGTAACCCTTCAGATTCTAACATAGTCGTCTTCCCCTTGCATGCCTTGTATAGAAGAGTGGTGCTTCAATTATA
Organism: Triticum timopheevii; assembly: GCA_963921465.1. Classification (NCBI taxonomy): domain Eukaryota; kingdom Viridiplantae; phylum Streptophyta; class Magnoliopsida; order Poales; family Poaceae; genus Triticum; species Triticum timopheevii. The sequence continues at coordinate 504,629,963 of OY997274.1, forward strand.
AAACATGCTACAACAGAAAGATGGAATAGGTACTGAAGAATAGAAAGGCATGGCATATTGACATGTATTCCCTCCATCCGAAAAAAAATGGATGGGTCTAGGAGTATTTCAGTTCTAGATACATCCTTTTTATCCATTCAGCAACATGTAATCCGGACGGAGGGAGTATGGTGTAAGAGCTAGGGATACGCCAGGACAACATAGTAAAAAACACTAGTTGAATGTGAAACTGTATGCTAGCGGAATACGTACAGAAAAAATTAAGGCAACATACACGTGTATGATTGGGAAACTAAGATGGCATTGCAACAGAGCACTAGAACATCACTTCAATGTAAAAACATGGTATGGTAGATAGATGAAGTACATACTGATGAATAACAATGCATAAGATATTCAGAAGCATGATGTCCAAATTAAGCAGATGGCGTTGCGATAGAGTAGAATGACAGTACTTGAATTTGAAAACATGTTATCATGAATGGAATAGGTAGTGAGAAACAGGAAGGCATGACATATTTACATGCATGATTAACATGCTAAGCACATGGCATAGCAACAGAGTAGATACACTCCAGGACATTATATGCATGTTATACCCATATCACAGGCCAAGTTAGAGCAAGGACCTTGTGGGGTGAAGAGGATTCATCATATTTCTGCAAGTCTTCTGAAGAACTGCCTTTACATGTTCCATCATATTGGGTATCATTGACATCAAGTTTATTGGCCTTTACAATGCTCCGTGAGGTTCTTGTGGATATATCAGTGTGTGCAATTATATCTGACATGCATGGAAGACAACTAGTAGTTAGATTTATGTAATGAGTGCCTGTAGGAGATGACATAAATAGTAGGATTGGGGTTAACTAGCAGCAACAGGTCTCAAAAACTAAAGGGAGAACACAGATGAAAGCTATAGAATATGTATCGTTTGTACTCGAGATTAACTAGATGGCACACAAAAGTATTAAAGAACAACATAGGTAATACTAGAAGTGGTATAATACTATAATCACCAGCCTATGGGATAGCATTGGCTGATGGATGATAACTATGGAACAACGTTGCCTAAAGAACAAGTATCTTAGTTGAACTATGGAACGACGTTAACTCCTGAACAAGACCCGTAAGAGATCAGCATGAATATACAGTGAAATGTGGTAATCTATTTTTCATGCTTAGATGAATAACAAAGCCATAAATGTTGCACACAAGTAAGATGAGGGTACAACCTATCTGACCGCCATCCATAGGAGTGAGCATCATGTGCTGACTTGTCGATGGCCCTGCAGTTGTTGTGGCTGTCCATGTCGGGCATGCGCATTCGATGCAGGGAACTGTTGAGTGGGGACTATAGCTCCCTTATGGTGTGCTTCCCTTGTTGGAGCAGTTGCGGTGGGTCAGAAGATGGTGTGGCTGAAGATGCAGATAACGCATAATGTTAAGAATGACACATCTCTTTGATCTGAAGAAATACACTAAGAGATCAACAACAAGGTATGAGAGTGGTCACACGTCTGTTGACTGAAGACTAAATTGGGGTCACATGATTTTATTTTATTTTGGTACTGTGCGATCCACGCCGGATGGCTTGATGGTCGTCTTGTGCCTCCCGGCTGACACTGTTTGGAATCTTCCCCGAAGAGCCAGCGACCAATGGCAGACTAGCCTGCCACCACCGTCCGTGGCCCCGACAAAAACCCCACTCCCTGCCCCACGCACTGCCGTGGTTGCGCCACCCCCGGGCCAATCCACAAAGACTCGCCGTCATCCAGATCCGGCGGCAGCAGTACCTTCAACCCACGCAACTCTAAGGTAGCATCTAAGCGCTGCTTCCGCGGTGAACTTGCAGCCCCGCACCCTTACGTTAGACACCAGCCAACCGGCAGCCTAGGAGCTCCGCCGCCTCGAGGGGTGTTGCTTCCCATTTGGCCCAGAATAAAAATTCAGATAGTTGACGCCTAAATAAAGTGATTTGAGATGAGGGTGCGACCTATCTGGCGGCATGGTGAAGTAGGTAGCTCCAACAGCTGAGTCGGTGAGGCCCGATACGTCCATTTTTGCGTCATGCTTTTATATCAATATTTATTGCATTATGGGTTGTTATTACATGTTATGTTACAATACGTATAGCTATTCTCTCTTATTTTACAAGGTTTATCATGAAGAGGGAGAATGCATGCAGTTGGGATTCTGGCTGGAGAAGGAGCAAATATTGGAAACCTATTTTGCACAGCTCCAAAAGTCCTGAAACACCACGGAAGTCATTTTTGGAATTAATAAGAATTTTGAGCAAAGAAAGTACCAGAGGGGGCCCACACCCTGGCCACGAGGGTGGGCGCCCTCCCCCCCCCTACTAGGCGCGCCCCTGTCTCGTGGGCCCTCTGTTGGCCCTTCGGTGCCCATCTTCTGCTATATGAAGTATCTTACCCTGGAAAAATCATAAGCAAGCTTACGGGACGAAACTCCACCGCCACGAGGCGGAACCTTGGCGGAACCAATCTAGGGCTCTGGCGGAGCTGTTCTGCCGGGGAAACTTCCCTCCAGGAGGGGGAAATCATCATCATCGTCATCACCAACGATCCTCTCATCGGGAGGGGGTCCATCAACATCAACATCTTCACCATCACCATCTCCTCTCAAAACCCTAGTTCATCTCTTGTATCCAATCTTGTATCAAAACCACAAATTGGTACTTGTGGGTTGCTAGTAGTGTTGATTACTCCTTGTAGTTGATGCTAATTGGTTTACTTGGTGGAAGATCATATGTTCAGATCCTTAATGCATATTAATACTCCTCTGATCATGAACATGAATATGCTTTGTGAGTAGTTATGTTTGTTCCTGAGGACATGTGTGAAGTCTTTCTATTAGTAGTCATGTGAATTTGGTATTCGTTCGATATTTTGATGAGATGTATGTTGTCTCTCCTCTAGTGGTGTTATGTGAACGTCGACTACATGACACTTCACCATTATTTGGGCCTAGAGGAAGGCATTTGGAAGTAATAAGTAGATGATGGGTTGCTAGAGTGACAGAAGCTTAACCCCTGGTTTATGAGTTGCTTCGTAAGGGGTTGATTTGGATCCACTAGTTTCATGCTATGGTTAGTGAGGGAGTCCTGGACTAGGGGGTGTTCGGATAGCTGGACTATCATCATCGGCCGGACTCCAAGACTATGAAGATACAAGATTGAAGACTTCGTCCCGTGTCCGGATGGGACTTTCCTTGGCGTGGAAGGCAAGCTTGGCGATACGGATATGTAGATCTCCTACCATTGTAACCGACTCTGTGTAACCCTAGCCCTCTCCGGTGTCTATATAAACCGGATGGTTTTAGTCCGTTGGACAAGATAACCATTACAACAATCATACCATAGGCTAGCTTCTAGGGTTTAGCCTCCTTGATCTCGTGGTAGATCCACTCTTGTACTACCCATATCATCAATATCAATCAAGCAGGAGTAGGGTTTTACCTCCATCGAGAGGGCCCGAACCTGGGTAAAAACATCGTGTCCCTTGTCTCCTATTACCATCCGCCTAGACGCACAGTTCGGGACCCCCTACCCGAGATCCGCCGGTTTTGACACCGACATTGGTGCTTTCATTGAGAGTTCCTCTGTGTCGTCACCGATAGGCTTGATGGCTTCTTCAACCAACAACGACGCAGTCCAGGGTGAGACTTTTCTCCCCGGACAGATCTTCGTATTCGGCGGCTTCGCATTGCGGGCCAATTCACTTGGCCATCTGGAGCAGATCGAAAGCTACGCCCCTGGCCACCAGGTCAGATCTGGAAGCCTAAACTTCATGGCGGACATCCGCGGAGACTTGATCTTCGATGGATCCGAGCCACAGCCGAGCGCGCCGCACTGTCACGATGGGCATGATCTAACTCTGCCGCCGGATAGTACTTTGGAGGCCGCACACGAATCCGCTCCGACCCATAGTTCGGAGCCGATCGCACGGATCGAGGACGGGTGGCTGGACACCGCCTCGGGAGCTGCAACCGCTACGGCGATGGAGCCGAATACTGACCTTGTCCCTTATAAAGCTCATGACTCCGAGGCACCGGACTCCTTGCCGGACTTCGAACCTCCTGCGCCCCGGCCAATCGAGTAGGATTGGGCGCCGATCATGGAGTTCACTGCCGCGGACATCTTTCAGCACTCACCCTTTGGCGACATCCTAAATTCGCTAAAGCATCTCTCGCTATCCGGAGAGCCCTGGCCGGACTACGGCCAGAATGGTTGGGATGCGGACGACGAAGAAATTCAAAGCCCACCCACCACCCACTTTGTAGCCACTGTCGACGATCTAACCGACATGCTAGACTACGACTCCGAAGACATCGACGGTATGGACGACGATGCCGGAGACGATCAAGAACCAGCGCTCACTGAGCACTGGAACGCCACCCCAACCCATGACGTATATATGGTGGACACCCCAAAAGGAAGCGATAATGAGGAACAACGGGGCACAGCAAAGGATAATCCCGCCGACAAACAACCAAAACGGCAACGCAGACGCCGCACTAAGTCCCGCCTCGACAAAAATAGCACTCCTAATGACCCAGCAATAGAGCAGGGCAAACCAGTGGACGACGAACATGCAACCAAACAACCGTCCGAACAGGACGAATCGGATAATCAATCCATGCCCGGCGAAATCAACAGTCCAGACGACCTCACACCGGACACACCACCGGAGCATAAGAATCTTCACAAAAGACTCGTTGCCACTGCAAGAAGTCTGAAGAAGGAAAAACGGAAGCTCAAAACAGTGGAAGACACACTCAGAATGAGGTGGAGCAAAGTACTCAAGACCGCAGACAAATATGGCAATGGCCACCAAACAAAGAGCTACCCGAAGTGCAAGCTGCTGCCTGAATTCGACGAGGAGGCCATAGAGCCCCCACAGTCAAAAAGCAAAGAGGCCGCCTGGCCGGACAGATGACCAGATGACAGGCCAAAAGCGACAAGCAGCGCCGCACACAAGCCGGCCCATGATCCTCGGAAAACAAATGGCCCGGTCAGGTCCATTTACGGGCCAAAAAAGAGGGCCCCAGGAAGCAACACAACACGCCAAGTGTTCGAAGATAGCGGCACACCCAAATACAGGGGCGCCGCACACCCACTATGTTTCACCAATGAGGTGCTGGATCATGAATTTCCAGCAGGGTTCAAACCCATAAACATAGAGGCATACGACGGAACAACAAACCCTGGAGTCTGGATAGAGAATTACATACTACACATACACATGTCTAGAGGAGATGATCTCCACGCCATAAAATATCTACCCCTCAAGCTCAAAGGGCCAGCTCGGCATTGGCTCAAAAGCCTCCCAGAAAACACTATTGGAAGTTGGGAAGAGCTCGAGGACGCGTTTAGAGCAAATTTTCAAGGGACTTATGTCCGCCCTCCGGATGCAGACGATCTAAGTCACATAACTCAACAGCCCGGAGAGTCTGCGCACAAATTCTGAACAGGTTCCTTACTAAAAAGAACCAAATAGTCGACTGTCCGAACGCTAAAGCCTTAGCAGCTTTTAAACACAACGTCTGAGACGAATGGCTCGCCAGACACCTCGGCCAAGAGAAGCCGAGGACAATGGCCGCGCTAACAAGCCTCATGACCCACTTTTGCGCGGGGGAAGACAGCTGGCTAGCAAGATGCAGTACCAGCGACCCGAGTACATCCGAGATCAGAGATGGAAACGGAAAATCACGGCGCAGAAAGGATCAGCGCCGGAATAAATAAAAAAGCCCAAAGAACACAGCGGTCAATGCCGGATTCAAAAGCTCGCGGCCAAACAATAAAACACTGCCTCTTAAGGACAACAGTGATGAGCTATCCAACTTAAACAAAATTTTGGATCGAATATGTCAAATCCACAGCACCTCCGGAAGGCCTGCAAACCACACCCACCGAGATTGTTGGGTTTTCAAACAGTCCGGCCGACTCAACGCCGAACACAAGGGGCTCGACGCGCCAAGCGAGGACGATGACGAACCCCACCAGCAGAGCACCGGAAAACAAAAGACTTTCCCACAAGAAGTCAAAACAGTAAACTCACTCCATGTGATAGTACGGAAAAACAATGCGGCACCCGCCAAGGAAGATGCCGCACGGTCCACCCCAGCGGAACCTTGAAATTGGATGTCAAAACCAATCACTTTCGACCACCGGGATTATTCCAGAAGTATCCGAAACGCAGGTTGGACTGCTTTGATATTGGATCCTATAATCAACGGACTACAATTTACACAAGTCCTGATGGACGGCGGCAGCGATTTAAATCTGCTATATCCGGACACAATCCGCAAGTTGGGGATAGACCTTACTAAAATTCGATATAGCCGCACTTCCTTCAAAGGAGTGACACCAGGCCCTTACGCCAAGTGCACAGGCTCCTTACTACTAGAAGTTGTGTTCGGGTCACCCGACAACTTTCGACGCGAAAGGCTAACCTTCCATATCGCCCCATTCAAAAGTAGCTATCAAGCACTATTGGGATGTGAAGCTTTTGTCCGCTTCAACGCAATACCACATTACGCGTCTCTTACACTTAAAATGCCCGGTCCACGTGGCATCATTTTGTTAAAAGGTCGTTCCAAGACCCCGGACACGGCTAGACGAGTCCGGCATAAATAGGATAGGGGCTCCCTAGCCGCACACCCCTTCATAAGGGGCTGTGTGTATAAGCAATAATGAGCTAATATCGGCTCAGCTTTATTCATTCATTAATATTTCCATTTTTATGCACTTTTCGCACGACTTCCTTTCAAAATAAGTTCCTCTCTTTTTACAGATGAACAACATGCACACCCGTCCAGGATACGGCACAACGGAGACACAGGCGCAGACGTGCAGTAGGGACCCGTCGCAAGGATTCTTTTTAGATTAAGACCCTGCATAAACCTTTTTTACTGTCTCTTGTTGCTATAATCCCCTGGTTTCTCATTATAACCAGAGAGGAGACTGACGTTTTGGCATCGGTCGCGTCAGAGGACCTCGCCCGTACCTGGACACTAGGGGCTCAGGGCATTGTTCTGCCCATTATTATAAAGACCGAACACCTTAGGGAGTGTTCGGCGTCTCGAGTTAGGCCTTATGTGCATCAGCTCCGAATCATGTCTTTGGTCAAATGTTGGGTTTGCCCGGCTCCTGTGTTTTGCTGCCTTACGTTCCGTATCATCAGCTAACGCGGCACCAGGAGAACTACTGCGATTGTGCCCCAGTTCGGCTGGGCGAGCACCTCAGTAGAGAAAGCCGAAAACTGACTGTCATGATACATCGAGAGACTGGTTAACCACTCGATCGACTACTGGAATGTTTAGAATTCCTCTGCTTTGACGAAGGGCCATTTCCCGGTCAGGCACACAGGCGCCCCGAATTCGGAGAGCACAGTGCCACTAGAGGCTATATCGTAGCCCCACCCTCGAACTCCTATGGCTAAGTGAAAGTGATAAAGCATTATAGTCCGGTTGCCTCGTTTGCTAGCTACCACCTCCTTCACAGGACCGAGACGTCGGATTAAGTGTGAAAACGCGCTATTTTTTGCGAACACCCCCGCACCTTGTGCGTGGGGGCTGAAGCCGACGACTGCATCTTTCAGGTTATACACACCTATACATAAACGGCCGCACAGGAGATATTTCACTACTTGGACGCACAAGTATAAAAAAGTGCTTACATCATAAACATCGTCTTACAAACCAAAACGTTCATTTGAACATGACATTTTTTGAGCACTGCGACTCTATTACACGAGCACCACGCAGAACTTCCCCAAAATAGTGCTCGGCGGGTAACCGGCTCTCGTCCGAACCCTGGGTCGCAACAGCGGTGGCATCCATCTCTGTCCAATGTGTCTTCACACGGGCGAGGGCCATCCGTGCACCCTCTATGCAGGCCGACCGCTTCATTGCCTTGATATGCGGCACCGCCCCAAGAAATTGCTGCAATAAGCCAAAATAGCTCTTCGGCTTGGGCCTATCCGGCCAGACATGAGTCACAATATCCGTCATGGCAAGTCCGGACAACCTATTCAGCTCAGCCCATTCGGCCAACCGATCGGTCAGCGGAAGTGAACGATCCGGACTATGCAATTGAGAGCAAAATAGCTCTTCCGTCTTGTGATCCTTCTGACTTCGGAAGTGCACAACGGGATCCGCCGCACTCGCCGCTAAGTCCATATAAGGATCCTCCGGACCCCACAGCTGGCCGAGCTGAGCATACTTTGGATTCGTAAACCTTCGGCGCAGCAGAAAAGGCTTTCCAGCCACAATGTCCCCGGCTTGGCGCAGCTCCTCCTTTATAGCCCGCATTGCAGAACGGGCATCCTTGGCTTCGGCGGTGGCCTTCCCCAGGTCTTCTTGCTCCACTAGGCGCTCTTTTTCAAGAACCTTATTGCGGTCGGTAGCATCTTTTAACTTCACGGCCATTTCGGCCATCTCTTCCCTGCTTCGGTAGTGGGCAGCCCTTTCGGTTTCTAACTCCTCGGCCGCCCTCGAGGCAGCCGCATCACTCCTTCTGGCCTGCTCCTTGGCTTGAGCAAGTTCTGCCCGAAGGCTCTCCGTAGCAGTGGCACCATCTGCGTCAAGCACACATATTGTAAGAGGTGGGCTTCGGCTCTCTTGCTAGGTGACCGCAAATAAACACTTACCTTGCGACTCGTCAAGTCGCCTATTGACTAGCGCGATGTCCGCATCTGCAACATCGAGTTGCCGCTTTAGTTCAGCAACTCCATCAGTCCGGCTGGCCCCCGGACGATCCGCCACCTACATAAGAACGGCGAAAATTAAAACCTGCGATTTTGATCCTCGGCATGCTGTCGTTTTCGACAACCTACCGAGTCTCAGGGGCTACTATCTATACAGGGCGCACTTTATGTGCAAAACTGTCAAAAAGGTGTGTCATTTTTACGTACCTCAAACCCCGCCAGCAAACTCCTGACGGCATTGTGCAATCCGCTTTCGGCGGACAAAATCCTTCCAATCACCATACTCATCAATGCATGGTGATCTTCTGAGATGGACACCCTCTCAAGCAGATCCTTCAGCTCCCCCGTCCGAACACTAGTCGGCGCCGAACTCTTCGGCTCTGTCGGGCTCGGTGACACCCTCCGTGATGACACTTCAGGCTCGTCCGCCCTATCCGACCACGCAGCAGACGGAGGCGTCTCGCTCTCCACCATCTCCGGACGAAGGTCCCCCGAAGACGAGCTCATTTGAGAAGGTCAGAGATCCGAACTACAAGGTAAAAACTTCAGTTATCCTCAGAAGCACAAATAGGGAAGTCTCTTATTATCAAATTCCCCTTTCTCTACTTACGGCTCGCTGGAGGGCTGATTCTTTAGGGGAGACTGTGCGGCCGGGGCCTCCCCGGACGCAGGACCCTATGGTGAAGATTTCTTCCCCCGCTTAGGGGCTTTGGCCTCCGGGTCTTCAGAGGCGGTCCTCTTCTCCCCTTGGAGGGAGGGATTCTCGATCCCCCCTTTTTCAAGAGCCTCCTTAGGTGAGGCGGTAGCTCCCTTATTTTCCCCATCGCCTTCTTCTGAAGGCGCAACCTCCAGCATCCTGACCAGCACGGGATCCAGCGCGGTCTCCGGGAGGGGGGCCGGACACCGTATCAGCTTTGCTTGCGCTATCCACTCATGTTAAAGGACAACGGGTTAAAAGGCGAATTGTAGAAAGGCAAACAAACGGTATGTCCGAACACCGAGCTACTTACTTGAGTATCCGGGCGATTTCAGCTTAGGCCGGCATCCTCGGTCAATTCCGGACACACCTCCCGTGATCCGAAGAACAATTTGTACATCTCCACGGGTGTCGTACCCATGAAGTGTTGGAGAATCCATGGTCCCTCCGGATTAAACTCCCATAGCCGGAGAGGACGGCGTTTGCAGGGCAGGAGATGCCTAATCAGCATAACCTGTATCACCACGACCAGATCGATCTCCCTCGCTTGGAGGTCCCGAATCCGGCCCTGCAATAGGGGCACATCCTTTGATGGCCCCCAGATGAGCCCTTGGTTGACCCACGACATCAACCGTCGCAGAGGTCCCGAGCCGAATACGGGCGACGGCTTCTGCCTGCTGCCCTTCGGAGCGGTAATGTAGAACCACTCCTGTTACCACAAGCCGAGCTCCTCTTGGAAGGAGCCCTCGGGCCACGGGGCATCGGCCCTCCTGCTTATGGCCGCCCCGCCGCACTCTGCCTGACGCCCCTCGATCATCTTCGGCTCCACATTGAAGGTCTTCAACCACAGGCCGAAGTGAGGGGTGATGCGGAGGAAGGCCTCACAAACGACGATGAATGAAGAAATATGGAGGATGGACTCCGGAGCCAAGTCATGGAATTCCAACCCGTAGTAAAACAAGAGCCCTCTGACAAAAGGATCCATCGGGAAGCCTAAGCCCCGACGGAGGTGGGATACAAAAACGACGTACTCGCCGGGCTCAGGGGTGGGGATGACCTGCCCTTCGGTGGGCAGCCTGTGCGAAATCTTGTAAGTCAGGTACATGGCCTCTCGCAGCTTCAACACGTCCTCCTCCGTGATGGAGGAGGGCATCCACCGGCCCTGTAGGTCGGAGACGGACATTGTTGGAGGTCCGAAGCGCTCGAATCTGGGGCTCTGGGTGTTGGAACCTGGGGCAAGGAGAAGATTCGAGGGAGGATTGAAGAAAAGAAATGAGCCTTGGTCCCATTATAAAGAGGGAGAATACCAAGAGCCGTCAACGTGACTGTTCGGGACTCGCCTCCGATGGAGGAGGCGTGGCAACGGGCCCACGTCCATATTGATGGGAATCCCGGGAATAAGGGGAACATGATCTCTGCTTCGACAAGACGTGCCAAGGAAACCGCTTCGCTAAACGCGCTGAGGTGGTATAATAAAAAACGATTCCAGTAAAGGCTTGGTAGTGGCGTGACGTCATGCTACAAAATACGTCAGCAGATCGAACTTGTATACATAATATTCTCTCTACGGGGGAATGTGGAAATTACTTTGCAGAGCCAGACACTATACTGGTGTTCACAATCTTCTATGAATTATTCGGAGGAGGAACCCGCCTTGCAATGCCGAACAATATGTGCGCCGAACTCATCGTCATTGAAGCCTGGTTCAGGGGCTACTAAGGGAGTCCTGGACTAGGGGTGTTCGGATAGCCGGACTATCATCATCGGCCGGACTCCAAGACTATGAAGATACAAGATTGAAGACTTCGTCCCATGTCGGGATGGGACTTTCCTTGGCGTGGAAGGCAAGCTTGGCGATACGGATATGTAGATCTCCTACCATTGTAACCGACTCTGTGTAACCCTAGCCCTCTCCGGTGTCTATATAAACCGGAGGGTTTTAGTTCGTAGGACAAGATAACCATTACAACAATCATACCATAGGCTAGCTTCTTGGGTTTAGCCTCCTTGATCTCGTGGTAGATCCACTCTTGTAATACCCATATCATCAATATCAATCAAGAAGGAGTAGGGTTTTACCTCCATCGAGAGGGCCCGAACCTGGGTAAAACCATCGTGTCCCTTGTCTCCTGTTACCATCCGCCTAGATGCACAGTTCGGGACCCCCTACCCGAGATCCGCCGGTTTTGACACCGACAGTTAGGTTTACCTTAATACTTCTTTTGTAGTTGCGGATGCTTGCAATAGGGGTTAATCATAAGTGGAATGCTTGTCCAAGAAAGGGCAGTACCCAATCACCGGTCCACCCACATATCAAATTATCAAAGTACCGAACGCGAATCATATGAGCGTGATGAAAACTAGCTTGACGATAATTCCCATGTGTCCTCGGGAGCGCTTTTCTCATTATAAGAAATTGTCCAGGCTTGTGCTTTGCTACAAAAAGGATTGGGCCACCTTGCTGCACCTTATTTACTTTCATTGCTTGTTACCTGTTACAAATTATCTTATCACAAAACTATCTGTTACCTACAATTTCAGTGCTTGCAGAGAATACCTTACCGAAAACCGCTTGTCATTTCCTTCTGCTCCTCGTTGGGTTCTACACTCTTACTTATCGAAAGGACTATGATAGATCCCCTATACTTGTGGGTCATCAAGATTCTTTTCTAGCACCATTGCCAGGGAGTGAAGCGCCTTTGGTGAGTGGAACTTGGTAAGGAAACATTTATATAGTGTGCTGAAATTTTCTGTCACTTGTTACTATGGAAACTAATCCTTTGAGGGGCTTGTTCGGGGCATCTTCGCCCCGACCAGTAGAGCAAAGAGTTTCTCCTCAACCTACTGAACCTAATGAGAATGTTTACTTTGAGATTCCTTCGGGTATGATAGAGAAACTGCGAGCTAATCCCTTTGCAGGAGATGGAACATTGCATCCCGATTTACACCTTATCTTTGTGGATGAAGTTTGTGGATTATTTAAGCTTGCAGGTATTCCTGATGATGTTGTTAATAGGAAGGTCTTCCCTTTATCTTTGAAGGGAGACGCATTGACATGGTATCACTACAAAAAAACACACATCCGTGACATTTTGGGCCGAACGAAATTTTTTTTATGTCATACATATGACACTTCTATGATGATAATTGTGACAAAACCCGGTACCATCATAGATGTGGTGGGATCCTACTTCTATGACAAAAAATCATGACAGAAAATGGGCTTTTCGGGCGGACCGGAGACGCAGTTGCATGACATTCTTTGGGTCGTCCATGACAAATAAAACCGTGGTAGAAGCAAGGGGGGGGGAATTTTGGGGAGTTGCCGGTTACGGTGGGAGGTCGGGGGCCGAGCGATGCGCGTTTCTCTCGTACACGTGCGAGGCGTTGGCTCTAACTGAACCCGAGCCAGGCATTGGGCTCTAACTGAACCCGAGCGATTGCACTACAGGCTATACGTTACTGAACCCGAGCGATCGATCGATGGCTGTTAACTGAACCCGATGGAGCGATTCCTTCGCTACTGTTGCTAATTGAAGCCCGATCAATTGGATGAACAGTGAGCATTGCGGGGGTGTTTGGATGAACAGTGAGCGGTGGCGTTGCCTCTGGATGAACAGGACCCCGTGGTGTGGAGGGCTGGATGAACAGTAGACGGTGGAGGGGTTGTAAGTGCATGTAGTGCCCCTTAGTGATTTTGGTGTATTGAAGACTTATAGGTTAAGGGACTAATGCGTTTGTGAGTGCACACAGGTCTATAAGTCCATGAGGAGTTTGATATTTACAAAGAAAGTCGACCCCTAAAAATGAAGTTCTTCGACTGAAGACTTTGATATTCTGAAGACTTTCTGAAGACTTTGAAAGTGAAGAAATTGGTGTGACCTTGAAGACATGGTATTCATTTGAGGAACATGAAGCGTGAAGACTTTTGTTTTCGTAGTTTCATTTTCTCTTTCTTGAGTCATAGGAAACACCGTACTGTTAAAGGGGGTCGAGGAAATACTAAGGGAAAATTTCCATGTGATGCTCAACTCAAAATCCTACACCTACCAATCCCTTCGAGTGAAGCCTTTGGAAATCTCATACAGTTCAGTCACTTTCTTCAGTGACAGAGACGAAGTTCTTCTGGTCGCTGATGAATTTGTTCTGACTGAGGAGCTAGGAATTCGCCAGTGCGAATTGCCTACATAGTGAGGAACATGATAGCCCTGAGGAATTTGAGAGTCAAATTTCCGACCATTGCTGTGCTGCGCGCCAGCTGTCCCAAAATATCTTATCCACCTAACGGTCATATCATTGAAGGGCATTTATGTCTTATCATGTCGGGCTGCTCCCTAGGCTATAAATAGCCGCCCCCTACAACCACTAGCTGGTTGGCGGCTCTGAGAGAACTTGACACTTGTCATTTGAGAGCAACCCATCCTCTGAGGACTTTGAGCGAAAATCATTGAGTGAGGAAAACCCAAAACCAAACCCCTACAAACCCAAAGTGATTGAGCATCACTGAAGAAATTGATCCTGCGTGGATCCGACGCTTGTTACCTTTGAAGACTGTGCTTCTTCCAGACGGTTAGGCGTCATGGTCTAGAGCATCCAAGAGGAATTGTGGATCGCCGAGTGACCAAGTCTGTGAAGGTTTGGAAGTCGCCTGAAGACTTACCACGAGTGATTGGACGAGGTCTGTGTGACCTTAGTTCAAGGAGAATACGGTGAGGACTGGGTGTCCTGAGCTGCGTGCTCAGCGACTGGGTGTCCGGGACTGTGTGTCCTCGAGTATAAATACTCAGCCGCTCCAACCAGACGTACAACTGAGACAGCAGTTGGAACTGGTCTACCAAATCATTGTCTTCACCAACCTAACTGGTTCTATTTCCTCAACCCTTTCATTTCCTCATTACTGTGTTGAGTGTTCTTTCATATCTGTGTTTGAAGACTTTGACTGAAGACTTTCTCAATTTCCTCAGATCAATTTCTTCAGTCTGTTTGTCTTCACCTTGTGTTATCCTGTGATTACGCTTTCTGTACTCAGTGCTTGTCTTCATTTCATCTTGATGACCATGCTTGTATTCTGTTATGCTTACTTCTGAGTACTTATTCCGCTGCTAGTAGTTCTTCGCTAAGGAATTTCCTCACCGGCAAATTCCTCAGTGAAGAATTCATAAAAATCGCTTATTCACCCCCCCCTCTAGTCGATATAACGCACTTTCAATTGGTATCAGAGCAAGGTACTCCCTTGTTCTGTGTGATTTTGGTTTAACCACCTGGAGTTTTAGTTATGTCGACCACAGGTATGAAGAAAGTGACATGCCCTATCTTTGACGGTCATGATTATCCCAAGTGGAAGGCCATGATGAGGAAGCGCCTCATGGCAATGGACAGCAAGTTGTGGACCGTCACTGAGATTGGGCTTACCGATCTATGCAAGAAGGCAGGCACTGATGAAATTCGCAAGTTCACTCGACTCAACATCATGGCGAAGGACATCATCTGTTCTTGCCTATCCAGAGATGAATTCAAGCGCATTATGCATCTTTGCAATGCGAAGCTTATCTGGGACTGAATCTCTGATGTCTATGAAGGTCATCGAACCCGTCATGATCCCTGGTTTGAGGACTTCAAGGAATCCCTCAAAACGATGACTTTCGAGCCAGAATCATCATCTTTTGCATCATGTCTCATGGCAAAGGGTGACGAGGTAACCGAATGCTCCTCATCCGAGTTTTGTGACGATGAATCTGATGATGATGGATCTGATGATGATATTGAATCTAGTTATACCAAACTTGTTTGCATTGCCACTAAACAACAAACGGCTTTGGAACAAGTTCAAAACATGCTAGACAAAAGTGATGATATGTTGGGTGAAGAAATGGATCGCACTAAAGCCCTTACTGAAAATCTTCAGAGACTCTCTTATCTGATCATGAGAAACTTTCTTATGAATTTCTTCAAAGAAAGCAAGATCTTGAGAAGCTAAGAGTGAGTTATGAAGATCTTCAGAAGGAGAGCGATTCATTACTAGCTCAACAAATCAGCGCTTCTCAGGAAGAATTTGTTCCTCCATGCTTAAAGTGCATTGAATGTGAATCTGATAATTCTTCACCTGAATGTTCAAATGCTTCAACTATTACAAATTCTTCACCTGCCTCTGCTATCACTAATTCCTCATCTGAGGACATTGCTAGTATCACTGACGATGCAGGGTTGAAGGAATTATACATGACAGGCATGTACAAAAGCCTCAAAGGGCATCAGACTCTTTGTGATGTGCTTAAAAAGCAGATCCTCAACAGAACCCTAGGAAAGAGGGTATCGCCTTTGAGAGGAAACTTAATGCTGATGGAACATATTGGAAGCCTGACCAGTACCCCAAAACCTCATGGGTTGCTGCAAAGGGACCTCCAGTTGATCCATCTAACTTATCTGGCTTTACATGTGAATCTCCTCATTCTTCTGATGAGTCATTTGACTCCAACTATAAACTGTTCAAAAATCAGAATGGTGAAGTATTTGCTAGATATGTTGGCACTAACTGCAGGAACGGTTCTCCTATGAAGAAAATCTGGGTTCCCAAGAAGTGCCTTGAAAGTCTTCAGGTGAATGTCCTCATGACACCACCTGTGAAGAACAGGAACCCCAGATCAAATCCTTCACGTGGATCAAATTCCTCAAATGGATCAAAGTCCTCACATGATTATCATCGTGCTAACAACTCTGTTTCGCAGGGTAGAGCTAAGGGCTATGAATATGTGCATTATTCTTCAAACCATTATGTTCTTAATTCCTCGAAGAATTTCTCTGCTTATTCATATGCTTACCCTAACCCCTCTTATGTGAAACAAAATGGTTTGGCCTCTATGGCACCATTCTCATATGGTGCTCGCAGAGTGATAAACTCTTTGCCACCCCTTCAGATGTGGGTGGTGAAGAAAGAACTAATCTCTTCTGCAGGGTCAGGTCTCCAGACGTGCTTTAACGTCTGAAGAATTTGCTAGGGACCTGACAAAATTGCCTGAAAGGACGCAGGCGAATCATGATGAAATGAACCTTCATTTCACACGTCCTCATACTGCTATATCTGTTTACTGATTGATGAAATTCATCTGATGAACTTGATATCATATTCTTCACAAATGAAGCATATGAGATTGTAAGCTACACTAATTCATCTGCAGGATGATCAACCCAAAGCTACTGAGTGGGTCCTCGATAGTGGATGTACGAATCACATGACTGGTGACAAGAATCTATTGATGGATGCTCCCTTATCACCGTCACATCTGAAGCATATCATCTTTGCTGACAAAGGCAAAAGTTAGGTATTGGGTCTTGGTAAGGTTGAAATCTCTAAGGATAAACACATGGACAAAGTCATGCTTGTTGAGTCCTTAGGATACAACCTCATGTCAGTCTCAATGCTTTGTGATCTTGATATGGTTGTTGTCTTTGGCAAGTATCGCTGTGTTGTGATTATGGAAGCTGACAATTCCAAAGTCTTCGAAGGCTTTAGGAGAGGAGATTTGTATATTGTTGATTTCTCTACAGGACCACAGCCAGCCGTGTGTCTACTTGCAAAAGCTTCAGAAGGCTGGCTATGGCATCGACGACTTGGTCACGCAGGCATGAGGAATTTGCACACGCTTGCAAAGAAGAAGCATGTCATTGGCATTGAGAATGTCAAATTCCTCAAGGATCACTTATGCGGAGCCTGTGAAGCTAGAAAAATGACCAAGGCCAAACATCCAGCGAAGACTATCATGACCACTACTCGTCCATTCGAATTGCTTCACATGGACCTCTTCGGACCTAATCATTACTCAGCAGTCACTAATGATGCATCTCTATATGGTCTTGTCATTGTTGATGATTACTCTCGATATACATGGGTACACATTGTTACTTACAAACATGAAGTGCAAGAAGTCTTCAAACGTTTTTCCTCGAGGGCTTCAACCAACTTTGGTGTGAAGATCAAGCACATCAGAAGTGACAATGGAACTGAGTTCAAGAATTCCGGTCTTGATGACTATCTTGATGAACTTGGTATTACTCATGAGTTATCTGCTCCCTATACTCCTCAGCAAAATGGCGTCATGGAGCGCAAGAACAGAACTCTTGTTGAGATGGCTCGCACTATGCTTGATGAATACAAAACGCCTCATCGTTTTTGGATTGATGCAATTGATAATGCGTGCCACATCATCAACAGAGTATATCTTCACAAATTCTTCAAGAAGACGGCCTATGAACTCCTCACTGACAAGAAACCCAATGTGAGTTATTTCAAAGTCTTCGGTGCTAAATGTTGGATTAGAGATCCTCACCACCATTCTAAATTTGCACCAAAAGCACATGAAGGTTTTATGCTTGGTTACGGAAAGGACTCGCACACCTACAGAGTCTTCAACATTGTTCTTCACAAGATTGTAGACACTGTAGATGTGCGGTTCGATGAAACTAATGGCTCGCAAAGAGAGCACCTACCTTCTGTGTTAGATGAACCAGCACCTGAGGATTCTATCAAGTTCAAGGAAACTGAGGATGTCATTCCTACTGAAGAATCTGCTGAAGAATTCATTCCAGTTCATGAAGAACGTCGAGCTGATGCACCTGAAGAAAATGCTGAGGAAAATGGTGCTGAAGAAAATGCTGATCAAACTCCTCAGCGACAACCAGCTCATCCTCGCGTTGCAAAAGAAGTGCAAGTGGAGAAGATCATCGATGACATTAGAGCACCAGGTCCTCTCACACGCTCAAAAGCTTCACATTTATCTAACTTTTGTGGGCACTATGCTTTTTTCTCTATCACAGAGCCCACTAAGGTAGATGAAGCATTTTTGGAGCCGGAGTGGATTCAGGCTATGCAAGAAGAATTACATCAGTTCGAGCTCAACAATGTCTGGGAACTAGTCAAACGTCCAGATCCTCGCAAGCATAATATGATTAGCACAAAGTGGATCTACCGCAACAAGCAAGATGAAAATGGCCTTGTAGTGAGGAATAAGGCACGACTGGTAGCTCAAGGCTACACACAGGTTGAAGGAATTGATTTCGATGAAACTTTTGCACCTGTTGCTAGACTTGAGGCTATTCGCATATTACTTGCTTATGCTAACCATCATGATATCATCTTATATCAAATGGATGTGAAAAGTGCATTCCTCAATGGTAAGCTTGAGGAAGATGTATATGTTGCTCAACCCCCAGGTTTTGAAGATCCAAAGAATCCTAACAAAGTCTTCAGACTTAATAAGGCCCTCTATGGCCTCAAGCAAGCCCCTCGGGTGTGGTATGATACATTGAAGGAATTCTTCGTGAAGAATGGCTTCACACCCGGTTCACTCGACCCTACTCTCTTTACTAAATCTTATGGTGGTGAACTGTTTGTGTGCCAAATATATGTTGATGATATTATCTTTGGCTGTACTGACCAACGTTATAGTGATGAATTTGCCTATATGATGAGTGAAGAATAACAAATGTCTATGATGGGAGAGTTGAAATTCTTCTTAGGTCTTCAAATTCGTCAACAGGGCAATGGTATATTCATATCTCAGGAGAAATACCTCAAAGATGTACTGAGGAAATTCGGCATGCAAGATTGCAAAGGCATCAAAATTCCTATGCCCACAAATGGCCATCTATGCACTGATGAAAATGGTATTGACTTCGATCACAAGGTATACCGCTCCATGATTGGTTCTTTATTGTACTTATGTGCATCTAGGCCAGATATAATGCTTAGTGTTTGCATGTGTGCCCAATTTCAAGCTGCACCGAAGGAATCACACCATAAGGCTGTGAAGCATATTCTTCGATATCTAGCTCACACACCAACACTAGGATTATGGTACCCCAAGGGCTCTGATTTTAATCTCATTGGATATTCTGACTCTGACTATGCTGGTGATCGTGTGGACCGCAAGTCAACTTCTGGCACTTGTCATTTCCTCGGATGATCTTTGGTCTGTTGGTCCTCGAAGAAACATAACTGTGTATCACTGTCTACTGCGGAAGCTGAATACATTGCTGCTGGCTCTTGCTGTGCTCAACTGCTTTGGATGAAGCAAACACTCAAGGACTATGGCGTCAACGTGAAGAATGTGCCTCTCCTCTGCGACAATGAGAGTCTCATCAAGATTGCTCACAACCCAGTTCAGCACTCGAAGACAAAGCACATTCAGGTTCGTCATCATTTTCTTCGTGATCATGTGTTGAAGGGCGACATCTCCATCGAGCACGTGAAGACTGAAGAACAGCTAGCTGATATCTTCACCAAGCCCTTGCATGAGAAGAGATTTAGCAAGTTGCGGTGTGAGCTAAATATCTTAGAATCTTCAAATGTTCTTTGAAAAGGACACACACCCTGACACTTATGCAAAATTGATGACTTAGATGTGCAACACATGAAGAAACGTTTTTCTTCAATCAATGAAGAATAACACTCTAAGTGTGAAGAAATTAATGAAGAATTTGATTCTCAGAACCCTACGACAATTGTACGTGGTGTCTGAAATCATCATTCTTATACGGTGGGTCACGCCAGCACAAAAAGTTGAAAAATCTTCAATTTGAGTCTTTCCTCAGTTTTGAAATTCTTCAGTTTTTCAAATTCTTCAACTTTGCAAAATCTTCACTGTTTCCGTCGTTTTTTTTCATTGGCTATATATATATATATATATATATATGAGTTTATCTCCTCTACAGCATTCACTTATAGCTATTTCTTCAAGTTGCTTTTTCTGCTAAGTGAATGTGATCGGACCCTTCCCCCTCTATGCTATACTCAACCATATCTATTCACAAATTCTTCATGTGCGTTCTATTTGAAACTTGTTCAAAATCTTCACTGAGTCCTTGTCAGCTGAAGAAATTGCGAACGAAACTTTAAAACAAATCTTATCCAAATTTTTGGTTTTGCCGCTCAAACCGTTCCGCATCCCACAATGCATTATTCTATTCACCCATGATCGTACACGATCTCAACTACACAGTACGTGGGTGACACATGTCGCGAGAAGGAGAAAGGGCAGGGGCACGTTCGTCCCAAATCTTCGGGCGAACAGTTTTTACCGTGTCTATAAATACCCTTCTCCCCTTCCTCACTTCATTTACTCCGCTCGATCGCTTCTCTCTCGCTCGAGCTCCTCAAACCCTAGCGCCGCCGCTACTCCATCTTCGCCGGTGAGGAAGAGCTTCGCTGCCTCGACCTCGTCGCCGTCGTACTCACGCCGACTGCGGAAATCTTCACTCCGCCGCCGCCGTAGATGTCTTCCTCTGCCAAGTTAGGGCGTGGGAGATCTAACCTGACAAACTTCACATCTGTTCTTCTCAGTTCATCGTGTTCTTCACTTCGGGTAATTAAAAGTTACTTTTATTACTCACTTTGATTCTCAAACTTTCCTGAAAATCTTCAAAGGTGTTTATTCTTCAAATCTTCACACATATGAACACCTCACACATCATATGATCTTGAACTGTTTCTCTAAGCAATCATTTTCTTCAAGATTCCCTAATTGTGTGGATCTTCGATCTGTACAACTCTGGAACCTAAGACAAGAACACTTAGTGAAATTCCTCAAGGTTCATCTGGTCAAATTCCTCAAAACTTGTTCTTTTCGAAAAACCTTCTGAGAACGCATATGACCTCCAATTCCTCGCACCTATACTCTGTTCACAGGTACTCATGTCTGTTGTTGAATCACTAGGTTCTCATCAACTTAACTCATTTGCAGCATTCCTTGAAGAAAAACTGCATACTTCTTCAGAAAATTCGATTGTTCAAATTCCTCAACTGAAGAATATGGCAGACGGTAAGAAGCCGCAGAAAGGAGGAAAGAAACCTGAGGTTATGACTGCATTTGAAATCCCTAAGGAAATTTATGCTGACTATTGCACACCTGATGAAGCAAAATTTGGCAAAGAAAACAAAAATCAGCGCAAGGTGCGCATACAGAGGATTGAACGGAGATGGGCAAGGGAATGGATGGAATACAGATATGTGACTCCAAAGTACATGAGGAAATTCGCCCTCAACCCTCCATGCCCAAGAGCTCCATTGGCACCTGGCCAAGAAGCTGACCCCACCAGCATCAAGCGTGGTGAGGACTTTCCTGAAGAATGGGCTAAGCGCCAAGCTAAATTGGTAAGACAAGCCAAGGAGGTAGTGAATAAATTCAATGAGGATTCTGCCACTGCTACTGCTACTGAGGCCTCGGTCAAACCGAGGAAATCCATGCCAAAGAAGCCTGCTCGTAAGCCAAGTGCTTCACCAACAGCGCCCTCACGGCCAAGTTCCTCAGCAATGCCCTCACGGCAAATTCCTCACACTGCTACTGCTCGACCAAAGGCCTTAGCAGCTCCTTCAAAGTCCTCAGCTCCTGTGCATCTGGCTACATGTCAAAGAACTGCTGGTTTCTCGATTGCCTCTGGTGTTTCAGCAAGTTCCTCAGCTGCACCAATTTCCTCATCAGGCCCCACACTGTTGAAGACTAAAGCAACAGCTGGACGCGGTCCTCGGCCAAGTCCAAAGAAGAAACAGGTCGTGTTTCACGTGCCTTCTGATGATGAAGCCTCTGATGATGAACTTGCAGAAATCATCAGAGGCAGACAAGTGAAGGCCGCTAGAGCCAAAGGCACATATGTGCCACTGCTTTTGGATCCAAGAAAGATCCTCGACTACATTGACCTCTGGCACAAGGATCCTAACACCCCTATGCCTGATTTTCATCTGACCACTGGTCAAAGTCACATGCTGACCCATTTCATCACTGAGGAGAAATGGAAGTTTGAAAAGGCAAGAGAGATCAAGAAAGCTCAATACAGAAAGGAGAAGCTCCTGAAGAATAACGTTGTCAGGATGACACCTGAGGAACTTCTCCAGGCTCAGTCTGAAATTCAAGCCCTCAGCAAAGACTTTGATGCCTACTATGCTAATTGGCAAGGAGCTAAAGTGAGATTCATCAATCTGACGAAAAAATTCACAAATGTTGCAGCCCCATCGCAACAAGAAAATCTTCAGGCTGCAGACTCTGCTCAGCCTGCTGAAGAACATGCAAGCACCGCTGATGACTTTTAGCCTGCTGAAGAAAATGCTAGTTCCAGGGCTGGTGAAGAAATTCCAGCCGCTGAAGAAATTGCCAGGGCATCCACTAGTGGTGCGCCTGAAGAAACTGAAGAGATCGGAGCAACTGCATCAGTTGCGCCTGAAGAAAATGAACCAGATTCCTCAGCTCCTCCCGCGCCTACACCAACTCCAATTCTTCCATCTACATCTGCTGTGAAGAAAACCACGGCTGCAGAGCGAGCTGCAGTGAAGAAAAGGAAGGCATCAGCTGCGTCAAATTCTTCGGCTGCGAAGAAGATGAAGCCAATGACCATCTCACTCGAAAATCCAATTGATGATGTTCCGATTTCCTCCATGCCATCAAAGGACCTTGTTCCTTTTGGAGAAGACTATGAGATCCCAAGAGGATCTGATGAAGAAAATCATTCTGCTGCTTCGTCAGAGCAGATTGATGAAGAAATTAAAGTGGATGAAACCCCTTCAACGCCTGTCATCTCCTCACCTATGCCTCAGTTCACAGCTGAAGAGGCTGGTGTTGAGGAAATTGAAGATGAATATGTGGATATAGGATGCACCACATCTGTGATGAATGATGACTTTTGGGAAAGTCAGCATCCCAATACTCCTCTCTTCACACCTATCCAACAGATTCCTCAGTCCCCTGCAACAACAGTTCAAATGGGCTCTGAAGAAACTCAACCCACTCCCTCTATGCATGAAGACATTCCAGCCGCTAGTGCTGAAGAACCTGCTGCTGCTGATCCTCAGGTTGCACACGAAGAGGAACCAGAAATTCCTCGGCCTGAAGAACCTGAGCTCGCGATTCCTGAGGTGGTGATGCAACTCACTGACACCCCTCTGCCAAAGCCAAAGAATCCGTTCTCAAGCAAACAGAAGTTCAAGGCTGAAGACTTCTTTGCCGAGCATGTATTCTTCACTGACTACAACCCCTATGACTCTGCTCGCATAAGGAAGAGGCGTTTCTGGACTGCTAGTCAGGCCAACTTCTATTCCTCTGTGATGTTTGACAAAGACAAAATCTTCGATCATGCACATATTCCTCACGTGGACATGGAATCTCTGCCATGCTTCGAGCCAGTCCTCAGTGTTCTTCACGATGCAGGATTACTAAATTTCTGCACGCACATTTGCGATTGGAATGAAGAACTCATTCTTCAGTTCTACGCGACACTGCATATCACTGGAGACGCTGAAGATGTCAACTCATGGGTGTTGGACTGGATGACTGAAAACACTCACTACAAGGCACCGGCAACTGAATTGCTTCGTGTCCTTCCTCTCAATCCTCCCCATGACAGTGCACGTTGCACCTACAGTGACCCTGAACTGACAAATCACTATATGCAAGTGCTCATGAAGCCTTTGAAGCCTGGGCAGGCCCCACGAACCAAATTCCTCGTCAAGGAATTACTCTATGTGCCTCGGACTGTCTATCGCATTCTGACAAAGACAATGAGTCCTATCAAAGGCCACGACTCAAATGATGAAGAAGTCGTTGGCATCATGAAGAATATGCTTTTCAACATCATTCATGGCGTTCCTGTCAACTTCCATGATTTCTTCATGAGAACTCTGGGCAATATTGCTATGTCACCATTCGAGCTGAAGCCCTATGCGCCTTGGATTATGAGATTCATCAGGGCAAGATCTTCACTGAATTACAAAGCTGACACTCTGAACCACGGTATCTACTTGCCTCCCATTGAAGTCCTCAAACGGACAGTTTCATCAGCTGATGATAAAGGCAAGGCAGCTGCTGTGATCGACGAAGGCATTCGTCCATTGGAGGGTCAATTTCGCAAGGCTGCATCTTACTCTACCAGTGACGACTCTGCTGCACATGACTCTGCCGCAGATACCTCAGCCAAGCAAAATCCTCAAGCCACAACACCCAGGGTGATGACTAACCGTGAGTTGCTCCTCAGTCTTCATCAGAAGGTTGATCGCAATCACAAATGGGTAAAGCGTCAGTTTGGTGCACTTCTTCACAATATGACCTCAACACACAATGCAGTGAAGAAGAACCAACACTACCTTCATGAAATCTTCAACCGCATCTGGGCTCTCCTCACTCATGTCTATAGCGCTGAAGAAATGATGACTATGGGTCTCAAGGAAGAATTTGACTGGTCTGCACCTCCTCCGAAGAAACTCAAGAGGGTCAAAGTTCCTCCATTGGTGGCCAGCTCTTATTCTTCATCGCGTGACACTCATGAGAATGAAGATTTGGACAACACTGCGGCAGGCCCTGCTACAACAAACAACCCCGACAACGCTGGCGCTCCTCCATCGACTTGAAATTCTTCAGGGGCGTTAGTCCTCAGTTTCAATCCTTTTGGTCATTTGATGACAAAGGGGGAGAAATCTGAGTTAGTCTTCAAGCGGGTCTATATTAAGGGCATTTTTTTAAGTTACAACTCTCGTTCTTCTGAAACTTTTATTTGGATCGAGTTGTAATCTTAAACCCGATGGTGCGCTGATACTTTTGTTGCATTATGCTTTTATTGCTTTCGGCATGCTTATTCCTCGTTAATGACATTGCACGCATGCTGAATCTCATCAGGCACCATATTTCATCATGCATTTCAAATTCTTCATATTATATATCAAATGCGTGTATGAATTACAAGATATAGGGGGAGATCTCCATGATTCAACTCTTCAAATGTGCATTGCCTCAAACGCAAATTCCTCACTATGCACATCTTCAGGGGGAGTTCTTCTATATCTTGCTATCAAATTCCTCAATATCAGTATTTACACTTCATACATTTATCCCCGCTGAAAATTTAACCTATATTGTCATCAATCACCAAAAAAGGGGGAGATTGTAAGTGCATCTAGTGCCCCTTAATGATTTCGGTGTATTGAAGACTTATAGGTTAAGGGACTAATGCGTTTGTGAGTGTACACAGGTCTATAAGTCTATGAGGAGTTTGATATTTACAGAGAAAGTCGACCCCTAAAAATGAAGTTCTTCGACTGAAGACTTTGATATTCTAAAGACTTTCTGAAGACTTTGAAAGTGAAGAAATTGGTGTGACCTTGAAGACTTGGTATTCATTTGAGGAACATGAAGCGTGAAGACTTTTGTTTTCATAGTTTCATTTTCTCTTTCTTGAGTCATAGGAAACACCGTACTATTAAAGGGGGTCGAGGAAATACTAAGGAAAAATTTCCATGTGATGCTCAACTCAAAATCCTACACCTACCAGTCCCTTCGAGTGAAGCCTTTGGAAATCTCATACAGTTCAGTCACTTTCTTCAGTGACAGAGACGAAGTTCCTCTGGTCGCTGATGAATTTGTCCTGACTGAGGAGTTAGGAATTCGCCAGTGCGAATTGCCTACACAGTGAGGAACATGATAGCCCTGAGGAATTTGAGAGTCAAATTTCCGACCGTTGCTGTGCTGCGCGCTAGCTGTCCCAAAATATCTTATCCGCCTAACAGTCATATCATTGAAGGGCATTTATGTCTTATCATGTCGGGCTGCTCCCTAGGCTATAAATAGCCGCCCCCTACAACCACTAGCTGGTTGGCTGCTCCGAGAGAACTTGACACTTGTCATTTGAGAGCAACCCATCCTCCGAGGACTTTGAGCGAAAATCATCGAGTGAGGAGAACCCAAAACCAAACCCCTACAAACCCAAAGTGGTTGAGCATCACTGAAGAAATTGATCCTGCATGGATCCGACGCTTGTTACCTTTGAAGACTGTGCTTCTTCCAGACGGTTAGGCGTCATGGTCTAGAGCATCCAAGAGGAATTGTGGATCGCCGAGTGACCAAGTCTGTGAAGGTTTGGAAGTTGCCTGAAGACTTACCACGAGTGATTGGACGAGGTCTGTGTGACCTTAGTTCAAGGAGAATACGGTGAGGAGTGGGTGTCCTGAGCTGCGTGCTCAGCGACTGGGTGTCCGGGACTGTGTGTCCTCGAGTATAAATACTCAGCCGCTCCAACCAGATGTACAACTGAGACAGCAGTTGGAACTGGTCTACCAAATCATTGTCTTCACCAACCTAACTGGTTCTATTTCCTCAACCCTTTCATTTCCTCATTACTGTGTTGAGTGTTTGTTCATATCTGTGTTTGAAGACTTCGACTAAAGACTTTCTCAATTTCCTCAGATCAATTTCTTCAGTCTGTTTGTCTTCACCTTGTGTTATCCTGTGATTACGCTTTCTGTACTCAGTGCTTGTCTTCATTTCATCTTGATGACCATGCTTGTATTCTGTTATGCTTACTTCTGAGTACTTATTCTGCTGCTAGTAGTTCTTCACTAAGGAATTTCCTCACCGGCAAATTCCTCAGTGAAGAATTCATAAAAATCGCCTATTCACCCCCCCCCCCCCTCTAGTCGATATAACGCACTTTCAGGGGTGGCCGTGGATGGGTGGTTGAATAGGACCCCGTGGTGTGGAGGGCTGGATGAACAGTAGAAGGTGGAGGGCTGGATGAACAGTAGATGGTGGAGCGGTGGTTGAACAGTAGCCGGTGGAGTAGCGCGCAGTGGAGCTGGATGAACAGGAGCCTGTGGAGGCTGGAGGAGGTCGATGTTAGCCCGTGGAGGCTGGAGGAGGTCGGTGGTGGAGATGAACAGTATCCCGTGCAGTCCCGTTTTGCGGTACGCCACACCCCTCCCGATGAACAGGACCCCCGTTTCGACCGTAGCGCTCCAACACAAGTCCGTTCCGTCCGTTTTGCGGTACGCCACACCCCTCCCGATCAACAGCACCCCCGTTTCGACCGTAGGAGGTCCGTCTCCTCCGTTTTGCGGTACACCAGGCCCCTCCCGATCAACAGGATCCCGTTTCGAACGTGGCCGGTCGAACACAGGGCCGTTTCCTCTGTTGTGCGGTACGCCAGGCCTCGTTTCCATCGCCTGTTCCTTCCAAACCCTCCCGATGAACACGACCACGCATTCCATTCCGACCCAGCCGGTTGGATCCCCATAAACACTACTACGACGTTGTTTCTTCGTTCTGACCCAGCCATGTACGTATGCGCGAGTAGGCGTTCGAGACCCTGTCCGTATGTACGTACGTGGTCGTATTTTCTTTCTTGCACCCTCGCCGCTGTACGTACGTGTAGATGCTACGTGCGTGCCTCTACTACGACACGTGCGCGCCTCTACTACGACACGTGCGCGCCTCTACTACGACACGTGTGCGCCTCTACATCGACCAGTATGTACGTACATGTTCGCGACCAGAATGACAACGCTATGCACACTTCGACCAGGTGGGTCCCGACTGACAGGCATTTCCTTGCCTGCGAAGATGTAGCTGCTGGGTCCCAGCAGTTAGGGGGGCGAATCATTTTTTTTTGCCCGGACGCACTTCCTTGCGTGCGAAGATGTAGCTGGTGGGTCCCAGCAGTCAGGGGGGCGAATCATTTTTTTTTGCCCGGGCGCACTTCCTTGCGTGCGAAGATGTAGCTGGTGGGTCCCAGCAGTCAGGGGGAAATGTTTTTTCGCAAAATACGGTGGCCCGTCCGGTGGGTCCCCGCTGTCAGGTGGAGGAATAATTATTTTGCGCGTAATAAGGAGGCACTTCCTTGTGGCCGCCGTGGACCCAGCTGTCAGCCTCTCCACGCACAGTACTGTTCTGATGGAAGTCGATCGTTGACCACACTGACCACGCCGCACCGAGAGCACCATGGCGGTGGACGATGGCGAGGCCTAGGAAGGGGACGACGCGGAGCCGGGGAAGACGCAGCAGTGGATGCCCACGCGAAGAGGAGTACGAGGGTGAGGCTGCCGTCGCCGCAGAATAACAGGGGTGTGGGTGAGTAGAGGGATGGCCTGGCCAGCGGTGGGAGTAGTAGGGGTGGTGAGGCCTCCGCGGCATCACAACCGGCCACGGGAGGCAGGAGCACGCGGCACGACCGGCGCTGCTTTGGGCGGCTGGGGCACGAAGAGCAGAGGTTGAAGAAGCACTACGGCCGTTGGATGGACATCGTATGGTCACTGGAGCTAGAGTCGTTCATATTGACTAAGTTGACAAAGCCCTCCGTCCCCGTAAACTTAGTAGGCCCACAAGTCAGCCTCCCACCAAGGTGAGTCCCAGCTAGCAGGGGGAGTATTCATTTTTTTGTGCGTAATAAGGAGGCATTTCCGGCGGGTCCGAGCTGACAGCGGGGGGAACGTTTTTTTCGCGAAATACAAAGACCCTTCTGGTGGTCCCAGCTATCAGGTGGAGGAATTAATATTTTGCACGTAATAAGGAGGCATTTTCCTGTGTGGGCCCCTACTGTCAGCCTCTTCCGATGGCTGTTGTTTGTTGACCATGTTGACCTCGCCGTGCCGAGAGCACAAACGCGGTGGATGAGGGCGGGGCCCAGGAAGAGAACCACCCAGAGCCGGCGAAGCCACCGCAGCGGATGCCCATGCTGAGGGGAGAACGAGCGCTGACTGGTCAGCTGCGGGGTGAGGCAGACGTCACCGGAAAATAATAGGATGTGTGGGTGGTTAGAGGGATGGCCTGGCGGCAGCATAGCCAGCCACAGGAGGAGGGAGCAGGCAGTCCCGCCGGCGCTGGTTTGGGCGGCTAGAGAAGGAAGATCAGAGATTGAAGAAGCACGGCGGCCATTGGATGGACATCTAACAGTCACTGCTGTGTGTTGACTAAGTTGACAAAGCCTTGCGTACGCGTCAAAAAAAATTAGGACAGCGTCATTGTCAACCTAGTAGGCCCAGAGGTCAGCCTCCAAATATGTGGAAAACAGCATACAGCCCATTAGCCATTATTTTCAATAATTTACAGCCCATTTGCTAATTCTTAAGGATATTTGAAGCCCATATTCTTTTTATTAGCATTACAGACCATATATTCTGGGCACTGCTAAAAAATTCAATGAAATTTTGCATATTTCGGTGGGGTCCGAACTCTTTTAATCATGAAATTTTGAGTCACGTTAAAAATAGTTTTCAAAAAATTATATCAAAATAAAATTCAAAAAACAATTCTCCGCAAAAAATGAATTAAATTTAGAATCTTAACTAGCAAGATGCCCGTTCGTTGCACGGAACATGAAGATGCATTTGTATGAGTAGTTTATCTTGTGGGTGAAAAGATGATATTTTAATGTAATTGCCAGTTGGCTTTGGTTTTTATAAGAGTAGAGAGTAGAGAAATCCTGAAAAATGATATTTTAATGCAATTGCCGGTTGGCTTTGGTTTAAAAATTTACAGCTCATTTCTTACAACTTATAGCCCATTTTCTAGGGAAGCCCATTTCTTATCCCTCCTCGTCTTGATTTGCAGCCCAGCAGGGCTGAGAAAAGCAAGTAGGCCTCGGTTTTGGTATTCTCCAAAAAAAAGAACTGGGCTAGCCAATTTCAGAAAGAAAAAAAATATCAACTGGGCTCGTCATGCCCTTAATAAAAGCGTAAGCATGGGCTAGACGGGCCACAGCCCCCACACAGCGCAGTTGTGCTCCGTCTCTGAAACTGAAAAACAGCTAGGCGAGCTGCTGGGTCCCTGGTGTTATCCGCTCGTTGTGTAATTTTCTCGTTTATTGACTACATTGACAATGGCGTGGGACCTAGTTGTCAAACAATTAGGAGGAAGTATTGTTTTGTCTTGTAATAACGAGGCACCTGCTTGCGAAATGCAATGACCCTGGTGGGTCCCTACTGTCAGCCTCTCCACGTACAGTCATCTCCTGATTCCTCTTGGTTGTTGACCATGTTGACAACACCAGACGGCGGCGAGCACAGCGAGCTAACCAAGGCAGAGAATGACGGCAAGGCCTTGAACGGGAACGAACAACAGCCATGGAAGATGCGGCACTGTAGTGGCAGGTGGAGGGGAGTACGAGGGCAACAACATGCAAGTCAAGCATACAAATGGTACAAAAAGCCCAAGGATTAATTGTTCATCAAATTTTTAGACAAAACCCAGATTGAACATGACAGTAACATCTAACCCAACCACTCTTTTTTGTAGTCACAAACAAATGGATCGGTCTGATCCATAAAATCAACATCCTGTGCAAAAAAAATTATTTTAGGATGTCTACAACTTGTTGTAAATAGAAGCCGAGCACGTTTAGAAGCCCATTTGTCCACCTGAAACTTCTTTTTTTGCTGTTCAACATGTTCGTCCGTGAGAAATCTCTTGCTGTAAAAATTAAGCCTCATGGACAATAGTAACCTTGCATTCAACAGGAAGAATGTGACAAAACTTCTATTTGCCTGGTTGGATGCATATCGTCCCATCGTTATTGTCCTCAAACGAATGTCATGAGAACTGAGGAAATCCCTGTGCTGATTACGCCAACGATTGGTTATATGTTTTTCTCCATGTGGTTCTACCTAAGTAGACATGAAGATTGAAAACAGTTAAGGTCTGAAAAAAGTATATGTCGAAAGAACGACAGCTGAATAGTTAATTCTAGTACAATATATACAGGCTTTCAATGTACATGAAATCATCACCTCTATGTATAAATTCTCCAGAGATCGAAAGCATCGCAGTAAGCCAATAATTATGTCCAGATCAAAACTATACATTCTGATATATATGATCTTGACAGAATCCAGCAGCATTGATAGGCTATCAATGGACGAACTCTTCATTGAGCATATAACATAATATTAGTACCCAAAGTGTACTCCAAGATGATATAAAACTTATGCGCACAAATGAAAAATGCAGCATATGATTACAAATGTGTAGATGATAATATACGGTACCTGAAAAGGTGAGGAGCCAAACACCAACTCCTTGTGATTATTAAACAGGTCAGGAATTACACCCAAGGTCTCCAGTTTGGGTGCAGAGACGACAGTTATTTCTGAAGGTGTATAACAATTATGAAGGAGCAACCTTTCAAGTGAAGGGTCATTTTCGATGATGAGCTGTTGTCCTTCAAAACAAATTCCAATGCTTTTAAGGTGAGGCGACTTTATTTGGAGACAACTAATACCGATTTCTATTCCCAAAACAACCAGCAAGCGCTCCAGGGCAGGGCAACTGGAGTGGATGATGCTGTGCAGTGAGGCCTCCGACAGATAAACCACCACAAGCGAAAGTTTTTTTAGCAGTGGGAATCGAAGCATTTGTACTAGATCATCTGGTAGATGGCACCGGGCGAACGTGGCGGTGTGGAGAGAGGAGAAAAACCGCGAGATGGACAACGGTGGTGTGGGCACGAATTCTTGGTATGTTTGTGGTATGAAACTTTCGTGGTAATGGTAGAACTCAAACTGCTGGAGTTTTCCGAATTCAGGGGATGTCAGCCAAGCGTCCACCTTGCTGGGTATGGACAACATCTAGCTTGTTGGAATGCAGAGGCATTGAACGGGGCCCTGCTGGTGAAAAGAGACGATGGCTCTGATGAGATCAAATTTAGGAAGGACAGATATCTGACGACATTCGAGATTGAGGGGTGTGGTGCACCATAGAGGGCGCCACCGAGTTGAGAGGACTTGTGTGCGGCAGCAATCCTTGGTGGGGAGAAGCGAGATGATCTCCTCAAGGATGACGTCTGGGAGATCGCTGATGCGGTCCACTGGAGATTCTACCGGTTCCTCAGATCCAGGTGGGGGGCTCGCCGCTTCTCCCCGCACTACCGGGTGTGGGATCTACAACCGGCGTCGCCGCTGGCAGGAGCCTCGTCTTCTTGGCACTGGGGCCAGCCGACTCCATTTTCCTTGTGGGCGTCATGCCGAGATCACGGGTTTGAGCAGAGTAGCCAGAGACGAGCCTAGTGGCAGTGCGAGTGGGGAAGAAGGAGGGCTGGGGATTTCTATAGGAGTGGAAGAAGATGAGCAGGCGTTTTCTGTACGAGTGAGGAAGAAGGTGAGCGGGGTTTTCTGGACGAGTGAGGAAGATTGGGGAGCGGGGGAAATTGGGTGGGGAGATGGAAGCGGGAGAGCGAGATGTTCGTGTTTATAAGGCCCGCTGCACTAACTACTCGCTTTTTCCCAAGAACCGCACTCTTCTTTTGCGTTGCTGCATGACTGGCCATGCATGCAGGATGCATGTGCCCGCCGGCCACTGCATGCGCCTGGTTTGTTACTAGGCCTATTTAATAGGGTGGCTATGGAGTAAATTAAGGAGATTTATTTTCTCTGTGTGCATCCACCAAATTAGAGGATGCGGTACTGGATGCAGACATTCATATTAAACTAACATTCAGAAGAACAAAAGTTTAGCATGTCTATGCATCTCAATGATTCACCATACTATAACCAATATACAAAACTGTGAGAAGATGTGGAAATAAAGAAAATCGGTCGATGCTTCTCTGAGCAAAGGGCCTCCCTGCGCACGCATTAATTTCCTGGGCATGCTTGTTTCTTCTCAATGTTGCGAGCACTTTGAGCATGTTGGCAACTCCACAACTAGCTAGCTGACTCATCTTGCAATTGATGCTGACACATTTGCAGCAAACACATGAGGCAATAGAGATGACTCAACATGGGTCCATATTGTGCAGTTCCCCTGATATCATATTCATTGTCCTGAATCTGAAAAGATAGGAAAACAGTAGCTATACTTAAACGGTGTTGCAAAACAGTAGCACATATCAATAGCTCGGCATGACAAAACACGATCATCTGGACGAAGGGGATACTGACCTGCCTGAGGAAGATTACATACAATTTCATAAGTCCTTGGTTGATTTCCACCTTCGGCTGCACTACTTGTTTGCTCCTCCACACATGACAGGATCGTTCCACACTGCATTCAGCAAGTCAACGTACGAATAAGCTAATTTCATCTTGCGGTGGTCATCGTACCTAGTTACGAATGTAGGAATACATGGAGCACCATGAGGTTAGCTGACAACAGATAGATGCAGCCATATAAATTTTGTGCGGTGCTACCAAAATTGAGGTTTGTATCCTTTCCCGTTATGAGAATTCTTCTTGAAGTTGGTAGAATGTGACGGCTTGTTCTTTGCATCAAACTTGCCTTTCCCCTGAGATTTTTTGTTGTTGTTTTGGGGCTGGTTGGGCTGGAAGTTCTTCTCGTGTACCATGTGGGCACTAGAAGCTCCCTCGGCGACCCGAGCACGTGTGTCTTTTGCTCTCGCCTTCTCCTCAAAATCAAGAGTGCTAATGAGATCCAAAACAGAAAACTCATGTCTCTTGTTTTTTAGAGAAGTAGCAAAATTGTTCCACGAAGGTGGAAGCTTGGCAATGATGGTCCCAGCAACAAATTTTTCCGGCAACACACACTTAAAGTACTCAAGTTCCTTAGAGAGTGACTGTATCTCATGAGTCTGCTGAACAACAGAGCGCTCATCAGTCATCTTGTAGTCACAAAATTGCTCCATGACGTACAACTCGTTGCCAGCGCCCGAGGGCCCAAACGTGGCCTCGAGCGTAGCCCACATGTATTTGCTGCTGTCAAACAACATATATGAATCCACAATGGAATTGTCAAGAACACTCAGCAGGGCGGCTTTGAAGAGGGTATCCATGTTCTGAAAAGCTTCCTGCTGTGTAGGATTAAGATCGCCCTCAGGCTTACCCTTAGTGGCGTCATAGCAGTACATGATCTGAAACCAATATACTGCTCTTGTGCGCCACCTTTTATATTGCACCCCTTAAAAGTAGGCGGCTTCAAAAGCGCACCAAAACCACTCGGAGTAAATTGCATGTGATCAAGTTTTTGGATTGGATTGTTGAATATATGAGCAATTTAGTATGAGATTTAATCTAAATCAGCAGTAAATAGATCATGACGACAATTGCAAACATCAAAGTAATGATGCGGACTAAACCAGGAGGACAGAATCACATACTATATAGCGGGAGCAGAACCGATGTGGTTGATGTTGTCACTCATGCCGTTGATGAAGAGGTTACCGAGGTCGGGGAAGAAGGCTGTCGTTGAGGCAGCAGTCACAGGAGTGTGCTCCCCAAAAACCTGATCGCCCCTCTCCCGTACAGGATCACGAAAGGCGGGGTTCGGAGGACTGTTGTCCCTTCTCGCAGTGCACGCCGGAAGGAGGGCTGGAGAAGAATTGTGTGGCGGTGCTAAGATCTGGAACGGTGCGAAACCATATGATACAGCGGCGGCTAGGGTAGAGCATGTCAGGTCGGAGTATAATAGTAGGCCTTTGGCCCCCAAACCCCACGTCCAAGTCAATAATAGCTAAAAAAAGTCAATAATAGCCCCACCAAGGTTTGTCTAAAAAAACGGAGTAATTAAGGCGTCCGTTAGTCCCTTTAGTATAAATACAATATCATTAATAATGGCCCCACCTTTTGTCTCACAAAGTAGAGTATGTTGGAGTACAACCGGCTAGACGTTTACAATACGCTTCTCTTCTCTCTCCTCTTCTCTCTCCTTCAACTAAGCACAAATACTATATTTTAATCCTTATAGCCTGCTTATGTCATCTAATTATAGTACTTGCTCTAAAAGTTACTATCCACTGTGTAGTCTGAAATGCCGGGCGTGCAGTGGGCGGTGCCCTCGGTCGGCGCGCCGCTTCAATGGTGGAAGCAGTGAGAGGTCACATCGCCCTGACTTGCCATCAATGTGGAGCGGCGGGCTCAGCTGGCGCCAGGCGGGAAGCGCGCGCGGGAGGGGGAGTGGTTTTTGTTGGGCCAAGAAGGTGAGAAGCCAACTTGGGATCGGTCCGGACGGGGGAATATCATGTGCTCCCATACTCTGCATATGACACTAGTCTATGTTACTACTCCCTCCTTTCCGGTTTATAGAGATGTTTAGAGTAAGATAGTAATATGTTACAGTACAAGTTACTCCCCACTATGACCAGCCTTGGCCTCTCCCAGTGCTCCACCATGTATAGCTGCTAAGCCTGCCACGTAGGCATAAAATATGATGTGGCACCAATAAACTAAGCACCTATGCATTGAACACTTGAGTTACTAAGCCATTTAATGCACTTAGCACCTCATCTAAAGAGCATTAATAGTATAGCCAGCTGCTGGCTATAAGCGTACAGCCCATCTTATAGTCAACATGTACAAAGTGTCTAGGAGCACGTGCTAGAGCTGGCTCTTCACGAAGAGCCCGCTTACCTTCTCTCTCCTCTTCTCTTTCCTCCAACTAAGCAGAAATGTACTACCGTTTATTCCTTATAGCCCGCTGACTCAGCTATATTTTACTTGCTCTAAGCACATCTAACCACTTGCTAGCACCCCCTTGACCGTGGACCTTGACGGTGTACGTCACCTTGTGTCTCATAATTTTCCTCGTCATCATCTGAGTCCTAGAAGATCTCACCCACATCATCATTAGCATGCAGACGCCTTGATAGACAACGTGCGCAGAAGGAGTAGAGGCGACTGGGGACGCACCACCACCACGTCGTGGGCACTCCGTATGTGCTCATGTGCGTGCAGCATGTGTGTTTTTCCATCGGTGCTAGCTCTAAGGCCGAGGCTGCGGTCGTCTTCGTCTCCGACTAGTAGTTGAGAAACGACAGCAAAGAGGTGCTGCAAGAGATGCGTATGCGCCGTTGCATGCGAGCTTCGCCGTAGCACGATGAACCGGACGTTGCCGCGGATGGCGCACGCCTCCATGCAGTTGAGTGTGTGCGCATGCATGTGTTATTCACGTGCATTCTGCGGCCGAGCGTGTGTGCATGCATGTCTTGTGTACGTGCATTGTGTGCTCCATGCTGTGCGTGTATGTGCATGAGTTGGATCGGATGGAGTTAGTGCGTTGGCTTGTGTACATATTTTAGAGTGTAGATTCACTCATTTTGTTTCATATGTAGTCCCTTATTGAAATATCTAAAAAGACTTATATTTGGGAACGGAGGGAGTATAAAATATCTTCAACTTAGCATCCTGATGTACCGTTTCTAGTGGTTAGCGAAAAGTTCATGTTCTTTTAGTTGTTTATAGGTGGGCAGGCGGCAAAAACAAGGGGAAGCGCGCAAGAATCCTTGCAAATGCTCGACCACGAGGTTCCTGGCTCCTCCTCGGTCGTCGGGAATCTATGCTCTTCAACTCTTTTCTTTTATGTGAGCTTTGTTCATCCTTTTCCCAACACGCGATACATCTAGCATCAAGGTGCACGTGTCATGCAAGAAAATGGAGATAATCAGATAAGCAGTGCGTAAGTGAGTCATGCGGGGAGGAAAGTGGGGGGAAACCCTTTTCTGTAAGTGAGTCGTGCACTTCGATGGCACCTACGCAATATTTTTTCTCCTCGATGGCATGTGAATATTGCACGTACTCAACGACGGAGCATGGGATGGTAGCAATGACATCGTCAGCCCTTTTTGGAGAGAGTACATACTACTAGTAAATAACTTTGATGTGTCCCGTCAACTCGCAGAACGACGAGAAGCTTGATTATGCCTTCTCCCTCGCCAACTCGTGTGTGGTGCCTCGCATCACGAGGAGAAACTTTTGCTTACAAGCGGTGGACGTGCAGCAGTTCATTTGGTGTCAGATTGCCAGAAGCACTACTGTAGAACCATCCACTTCCGGAAGAGGCGAAGAGCCAAGCGCAAGGTCACCTACTAACCCTAGGCTAGGCGTAGTGGGACTAACATAAGTAGGGTACCTCCTTTTTTTTATTCTAGAAACAACCACACGTGAATATTAAGGTGCTGGTTACGTAGAACAAATTTCCTGCAGTCCGTGCTCAGCCCTCCTCTATCTCTCTTCTCAGCCAGCCAGCGGACGTGCGGAGCCCATCGTCTGTTTGCTCACATGCGGCCCCACATGTCAGTGAAAACGCAAGAGGGCCCACTGAACCTGCACATCTTTCACCTCGACGTGCTGGTGATGAAAAACAAATCCAAGAAAGATATTCGGTGGCCGCTTTTGGAGTTACTCAAGAGTAGTAAGATTCTATTTACAGTTTAACCCAAGATGCACATCTCGTGGCTTCACCTTATCAACTACCACTCTATTTTGTTTCATGACACGACCTGGATGCTGGATGTCCCACGTGTCGGCAAAAGGAGGAAGAACCCGACCAAATCTTCGGTTGTGCTCTCGGATTAGACTAGTTGTGCTAACTTAAAATTTTTATTGTGTACTCCCTCCGTTCCAAAATACTTGACTTCCATTTGTCCAAAAATGGATGTGCCTATATACTAAAACATGTCTAGATACATATATATTTTGACAAATACTACCTCCGTCCGGGTTTATTGGTCCCCATTATATTTCGTGCCAAATTTTGACCATAGATTAAACTAACAAAATGTTTACGCATGTCACCAAACATTATATTTTTGAAAACTATGTTCAAATACGAATCCAATGAGATAATTTTTCTTGACATGCATTAACATTTTGTTAGTTAAATCTTTAGTCAAAATTTGACACAAACTACAAAGGGGACCTATAAACCAGGACGGAGGTAGTAGAATGGAGGGAGTAGAATGGATGCAAGTTTTTGTATTGGGAAGAAGAGTACATCCTTATATTGATAGAGCATTGGAGTTGGCCTTACAAGTGGGACCGCAGTTGAGGAAACCGACTATCGGCAAACCCCCACCTCGCCTGCCGCGCGATGGCTGAGTTAGAGAAACGATGAGGTTGAAGAGATTGCTCTAGCATGGACTTCAAGAAATATGGTGTCAGATGGAAGTCGTGCTGGTGGCGTGTGCCATACTCCTGGACGTGAATGCTTGTTCTGGCCCATGCCACCCTACTACTCCTACCACTTACTATATAGTACTAATATCGAGGATTCGAGGTGCTGGTTACGTAGTACAATATGGCTACAGTAAAAACAACCGCACGACGCGTGAAGCATGTGAAGCTAGTACAAATAGTGTACTACTATTGTTGATTGGCCTCATCCGATAACCTGTTGCAATGCACGTACAATTATGTATTCGAAAAATATTTTTTTGCCTCATCGCACCAGTCACTCACAGAAGCAACTCAAAAGCCATTCATAAATTTAGTAAGTTTATCACAGGCATATCATTTTATTACATACAACAGGTCATCAACCCACATCGACAATGAGGATACATTATAAATACTAAAGTTTTCACCACACAACAAATAACAAGCAATGAAATGAACTTCAACTCAACCATTCCTTGGCGTTGGAAACGCTTCCTTTGAACCACAAGTGATTCTCTGGGATGGGGCATCTATTGTCGATCTCGAGACCAACGCAGGACTGATCATCCAGGCTGAAGCGGCCTACTATATCAGTACCAGGGTAGGGAACCACGCTAATGTCCGAGGTATAGACATAGTTGCTTCTCATAAATGGTGCTAGTAACGTTGTGTCAACAGCAGTTGGATCGCCTTTCACCATCATCGGATAGTTTTGTCCAAGGAAGAGCGAGTTTTCTCCAAGACTATCAATTCTGTACCAGGGAGAAGGTGTTGGCGCTAGCACATTAGTATCCATCCTGAATACCATGCAACGGGTGTTGAAATAGGTCCGGAGAGTGCGACCATGTGAGGCTACACCTGCTTCCTTAGCAGTAACATCATCAGTGGGTTGTATACACACGAGAAGAGGTGATCCATCGGAATTAGTTGCCAGGCGCCAACGAGTATATGGGTGCTCCTCGTCCTCATGCTCATGATCATCACCATCGTCATCTCCCCCTTGGTTATAAAAATTTTCAAGTATAGGTGGTGGAATGTTCACAGGACCTTGGAAACACAAGAAGAAGGTTAATTAGTAAAGGGAAACTTGCTAACCCGCATGCATGTGGATGAAACAATTATAATTACGGTGGAAGACAAATGTATCGAAATCATAATGATTCCATGCAAAAACAATGCCACGAGTGGTGGCAGCAAACACAAGGCCCTCGTATTGAATTGCATCACAGTACTCATGCGTGTACAGAAACTGATTTTTGAGCAATGTCCATCTAGTCAAACCAGCAACGACGGCAACAAGCTTGTCGAAGATAGCAACAACTTCATAGTTGTTGTAATTCCAAGAGCAGGTGGGAACTCGAGAAATTGCTATCTTCCGTAGAAGACAGTCACCATGATTGTATTTGAACGTGCATACAATACTGGTCTGCTCAACCTCTGGGCAGTCTGCTGAGATTTTTGGAAGTGGAACCCGGTCACGAGTGTACACATTCACAAGTTCCCACTCGCAGTTGGACCCAATGTAAACAACCCAATCTCCATTTGCACCTGCCCAAGCCTTGCCCTCAAGCGATGGCATCTTAACATCATATGTATCATTATCAAGCGGCATCAACTTGCACAGGGCGAGGCCTCCATCGTGACGACGCCAGTCATCAGGGTCACGGCGAAGAAGATAGGGGAGATCAAACCGCTCCTTGACTCTTGGGTTCCTTGTAATGATGTTATTAGTTGAGTCAAGAATGGGCTTGAACAAACCTGCCATGCTAGCCGAGGTGATGACATCGCACTGATCAATGAGTTCCTCCACCACATCATCTTTAAGATTGGGGCAAGAATAACGGGGTCGTTTCCGTCCTGTTCCCTCCATGGAGAAGACGATCGAACAATGGCAGAAGAAAGCGTGAAGGGCTGAAGGAAAATGTAGGAGGGAGAGGAAGAGCATGCGACAGCAGTTCCAAATCGAGAGGGAAAGGCGAAGAGCCGGTGGACGGTTGCCAGTTTGCCACGGTTCACGAAGGGGCGCCCCGGCCTACACGTCGGTTCGGAAATACTCCTACTACTCGCCGTCGTCTCACTGATATGTTGGAATGGGACCACATGTCAAAGAAACATGGTGTGTAATTTCTCGTGCAAAATGCGATCTGGTCGCGTTGGCCCGAGGTGCCGCATTAGGTTTTTTTTTTGAAAGTTTGCCGCATTAGTTATCGACCTTTATTTTTTTTAACATGCAATCTGAATGGATAGCTCCTGTGGTCATTACACGTGAGCGAATATAGTGATGGTTGATTTGCCCGAGCAACTTATTACTGTGGGAATATGGGAGTACCAACGGATTCAAGGAACAGAGAAATGATGGTTGCTTCGTCTGAGCAACTTATTGTGGCGAAGGTTGGGTCTGTGATTTGACTGCTCACTAGTCATTACTACTGCGGCGCAACAACCGGGGTGAATCTTTCCCTGAAGTTGTGTTGTGCACTCAATATTGCTGCATGGCAGGTGGAGCCGGATGAAGGATGTCCAACATGTCGGTGAAACGAAGTTGAATTGTTTCTGGCATTGCTATCAATCGTTCAAGATTTGTTTATATGTATGCATAATTTTGATGAAATTGTACTGTGATGCTATGAAGGTTTCAACTCTGGTTCCCGCAAGAAAAAAAAGGTTTCAACTTAGGATTCTTGTGCCTTGCCTCGAGATTATCTCGTTACAACATTCCATCAAATACAAATGAAACTACCATGGCTAATGCATCTCAATGGTTCGCAGATCAGCGCCAATATTCACATCACAACTGAAGACAAAGTTGTGAGAAGGTGTACAAATAAAGAAAAAAAATATAATTGATCGATGTTGTTCGTAGGCATGGCTCCATTTCCTTGGCACAGTGTTCATTGCTTGGCAGCTAGTTTCACCCAGCTCTGTAGCCAAAAAAGAGGTGTATGAAGGACACCACAATCCGATCATTTTGTGCAGCTCCACTAAAATCGGGCGGACCATCCCTATTTGCAAAGATATCCAGTCAGTGTGATTACAATAATAGTGGAACTAGATGATGAAACATAACACACATAAATAGAAGCCGATCACCTGTACGATCTCTCTATAGGACTAACTTCTTGTTGGAGAAGATTAGGCACGAAGTTGGATGAGGAGGATAGCAAAACCAATCTCCCTTCCCGCAGTCCCACAGAAATGTAAAAACGTTGCCCGTGTGACATTTTGGCGGAACTGCACAAAACACTCTTCAGAAAGTGATTTGTGCAGTTCACCAAAAGGTCGCAATAGCAACGAGGTAAAATGGATAGCCCTGTTTGCAAAAGGAGGTCGAAAGGAAACAATTACTGCCCAATAACACGAGTTGAAGACACATACGCCAACAAAAAATAAGCATGTTCCATGTAAAAAGGGAAAGATAGCACATGGTGGTTTATCAAAAATGGTTTGAGGACGAGATTGCAAGATGGAAAGTACGCCGGCCGAGATACGATTTAAGCAAACAACTAAAGAAGATCCACATGCAGCAACGTGGGAAGATGGGCAGTGGAGCAAGGTCAGAGGAAGTTGTACCTGAGGGTCATCGGGATGTTACTAGGAGGGCGCCGACGGCCGGGATCTGCCCATACTGCGGCAGCAAGCAAGTGGCAAAGGCCCTACCGCGCCGGAGCTTGGTCAGAGAGAACGGCGGGTACCGCAAATCGGGACGAGCTGCCTCAACGCCGTCGAACGGAGAGACGATGCATATCCTCCCTTTCCGTCGGCGGACGGGATGCGGCCGGATCACTGACCAACGCTGAGAGAGAGAGGCCATGGCGGCCTTGTGTGAGATTGTGTGACGAGACTCACGAGAGACAAACCCATTTTTCCATTTTCCCCACGGCAATGGTTTTATATTCTAGGCGTGGTACCCGACCCTCCTTCGAGTAAACAACCGCTACACGCATCAAATTATCACGTGGGCTGCCTTTTCATACAGAAACGAACTCCACCGTGTACCCGCGCGGGTGTGGCCGGGAATGAGACATGAGTACATGTGTCATGCGTGCACTTCTTCTTTAGGTGCAGGTACGTACGTGGGTGGGTGTGAGAGAGATGGTTTGTGCGAAACAGAGGCAATGTGTTGATGATATCTCAATCAGAAAAACGTAACATATGCAATGTGTGTGAAATGGAGTCATGGACGTGAGATATCGATAGAATTGAAAACAGGGATGAAGTGTGTGGCCGCGCGATCAATAAAGAGTGCCATCGAATTTGTGTTTTCCCATGTCAAAGATACAGGGCGGCTGGCCTACTGGAATTTGAGAGGGCAGAGGTACAGTTCTTCTCCGTGGCATGGGTACCTACCTACAATGTTCGACTATCGGTGTGGGGGGGGGGGGGGGTAGAGACCGGTCGACTAGTATATGTGTGGGAAGGAGAGAGACCTAGCTATGTATTGAGGGAGATCGATCGACATCCATGGATATGTGTAGTAGAGGAATAAGGTTGGGAAAAAGACAAAGGTAGAGCATCGGAGGGTTCGTGGTGGAGTGGCGTCTCACAAATGGTGGGAGAGGCCTGCTAGACAAACGGAGGGTATGAGTGCAATATCAATAAGAGAGGGCGGGGGATGTCTGTCTGTCTATGCACGTGCGTGTGAGAGACGGGTCGGGAGGTATTCAAGGATGATAAGGGGAGAAGATATGGTTGTGGTAAGCATGCGTAACTACATAGGAAGATCAACCGTCGTATGTCCGAGAAAAGGAGAGACATAACTAGCAAGGTAAGTGTATCGGTGCTTGGTGAAAACGAATTATAGTCGACCTGGCTATATGTAGGGAGATTAGTTCATATACACGCCTGCATGTGTTAGAAGCAAATAAGGTCCGGAGAGGCAGACAAGGAGAGAGGGTGCGGCTAGGAGGTGGTGCGAGAGGCCTACCATGTCGAGGGGGGAGGAGTGTGCGAGCATGTGATTAATGAAAAGAGGGGCGGGAGTGTGCACCTGCGTGGAATCGTATTGGACATATGGGGGCATGGACGGTGAGAAGAGAAGAGGGGAAGTATATATGTGTTTGTTGTAGGCACACTTGGCTAGAGAGGTATATCGACCGGTGTGTGCCAGAAAGAAGGAGCCGGGGGCCTACACACACCGCTGGTGGACGACCTAAAGAGAAATAATGAACGTGCGCGATGGAGGGGCGCTAAGGGTGTGTGAGGGGGGCGGGCGTGTGCCTGCACGATAGAAAGTTAGCGCTAGCTAGATACAAATAGAAGAGGATCGTGAAGGTGTAAAAGACGAACAAAGATCATAATTCATTATAAGAAGGTGGATATGGATACTTGAAGAAGATATCATAATGTAGAACATTGATTATAATTTGGGCTAATGTGTGGCTTTTGCAACTCAGGTCTAAATATTTGTCATAATGTAGGGGGCGGGCACTATACTTTGTGTGATAAACACCGTGTACATATGGAACATGGTTTAGATTATGAATATATAGTTAGTACATCAAATGTACTATTATTTGGAATCAACATCAAGTGTATTCAAAAAATAGAATTCGAGTTCATGTAGTACACATAGTTCATATCTATCTCTATAGTAATCATGTGGTGTGTTATTAAGGTAATACACGAATGATGGTTGAAGTTGGCAACAATCATGATTGTAGATTCTTATTGAAATAGAGAAAGGAATTCAAATTTAGTTCGAATTGCAGCGGTAGTATAGACATTTGGAATGCACTAAAATGTTGGTATGAGTAGGTTACATGCATTATACAGCAAGCAAAAAAAAATAATCGGACATAACATGGATTCATACTCCCTCCTTCCATCTCTATAGGGCGTAATGAGATTTTTCAGACCGCCTTTGCCTATTGACAAGATTAATAGTACATGACATGGACAATGTAAAAATTATATCATTGAAAGAACCTTTCACAGACGAAGTTAATGGTGTGCTTTGTGAAAGTTGCATGTCATATATCATTGCTCTAATATTTGGTCAAAGTTAGCATCGAAAAACGCATTAGGCCCTATATAGATGGAAGGAGGGAGTAGC
This sequence comes from Triticum timopheevii, assembly GCA_963921465.1. NCBI lineage: Eukaryota > Viridiplantae > Streptophyta > Magnoliopsida > Poales > Poaceae > Triticum > Triticum timopheevii. The sequence goes on from OY997274.1 coordinate 504,674,059, forward strand.
TTTGAATAGCATTTGTATAGTAAAACGGGGCAAGACTCTCTCTTTGTGTGGTGTGAATAGTTTTATTTTTTTCATTTTCTTTTTGGTTGAGGGAAGTGCGAATTGATTTGGTACGTACAAGTACAATATTACTACACGTTAGGCTTGTCCCTAAAATTCAACCCGCGTCTTGTTATATCCCAAAAATTCAGATATCGTGCTCCCAAAACTGGCGCCTTCACAACCCGCGCCTTGCTATCCCGAAATTACAACGTGCGCGAAAACTCCCTCCAGCTGCCAAATCTCGACACGTGAGATCCCCCTTCTAACCTGAGCCGAAAGGGTCGCTAGTTCAAATCGGTGGGGGGGTACTTTTGTAACACACCCTACATTTTGGACAAGCGCGTCCCTAAGTCATGCTTCACCCCCTCCCATCGCCCCATTTTCACCATTCGAAATCCCAGGCCGCCATAACCTCTCTGCTCTACCCGCGAAACCCCACCCTCCTCCGTCGGCCATGTCACCATTGCCCAGCTGGAGCCTCCTCCCCGACGACGTTGTCCACCGCAACAGCTCGACGTCCCTCGTCCACCTCCCCGGATGAGGATCCGTCGTCCATCTCGCCGTCCCGCCGGTTCAGACGCCCCGTCCTCCACCTCCAAGGAGCTGCTCCGATGATCGCCTCGTCTATCGCGGTTGCTCCATCCCCACAGCGCTGCCTTAACCTGCTCCACCAGAACCGCAGCATCCTCACCGACTCCTCGAACGAAGCCGAGGCCTACTCGGCGCCACCAAAGAGGTTGTACACTCATCGCATCGCACCTTCTCCTTAACTCGACCTCCCAGCACCGACGGTGCTCCATCCCACACCCCCATGGAGCGGCTACCTTGAAGACGGCTCCGCGGGCGACATCTCCACGGCGACTCTCCCCCAGTGCGAGGCCCCTTCGGCGGCAGCGTCCATACCAGCCGGATCTGCTACTGCTGCTATGGCTCTCGCTCGCTCGCTCGCGCTGCTGCTGCTACTGCTCCGGCTCTCGCTTGATTGCTCGATCGCTCGCTCGCCCAGCTGCTGTTGCTGCTCTCCCCCTCGCTCGTGCTGCTGCTCTGCTCCGATTAAGCCACACTTCAATCGACTGAATCGACTTTTGGGTCAGTCGATTTTCAGGGGTTGGGGGGGCTTGCCGGAGTTAAGGAAGAACCACCCGCAGCGGGGACGGGGGATCGCCGGAGAGGTACCCCACTATCTATCTTAGGGTTCAGGGTGGGGGTGGGAGGCCTAGAGGGCTGGCCGGGGCGGCGGCGGCGAGTTGTTTCGAGGCGGCGAGGTGGCGCTGGGGCCGGCGGTTCGGTCGGTGGTGGCAGGCGGCTTAGGGGTGTGCAGGTTGAAGATGAACTGCAGGCCCTCCCTAAACTACATGTCAAGTGCCTCTCTGCTACCATTGCGTTCAGTTTCGACAGTAGCATTCAGATTCCACAGTAAATTTCAGTTTCGACAGTTAAGTTCAGAGTCAACAGTTTTTACCTCATCTGTTGTAGTCAGGTGGTTTTTGGTGATGTTAATTTTACATCCATTTTTCATCATCTATTGGAGATGCCATTAGAATCCCACTTGAGATTGATGATGTATGTCTTGTGCTGCTTCATCCTTGACGTCTTACGTCTCACTGGAGCCGCTCCAACGATAGAACGATCCATCACAACAGAGCAGTGCCCTGGACGCCGTCTACAGATTCCTCAGATCTTCCTCCACACCTCCGACAGCCACCTTTGCCTCAACTGCTTCAGCGACCAACCCAATGATGCTGAGGTCGACACGGCTACGGCAAAGAGGTTGTACACTTGTTGCATCACTTATTACTATACATTCACGTCGATCCATTAGGGCTATTTTGGTTCAACGGAAAAACATAGCAATAGGGAATTTTCCAATGGCACTCTACTATTCAATTATTCATGCATTTTGTTGAAAGGAATGAAGCAAAACATCCACCTGGAGCTACTTTTCAAAATCCTATGCATGAAAACAATACCAAGTGCATTAGTGCCAGAATAACATTCTAACTGTACATGCTTTCATATGGTTTCTATTTATTTTGGCCATGTTTCTTTGCATTCCTCTGCTCTTCCAATTCCTGTAAACCAAACACCCAAGTTGACAGAAATCCTGTGTTTACAAATGCTCTGTTTACCATGTGCATTTTCCTATCCTATTTCGGTGTTTTTCCTATCCCTGCGTTTTAAGAATCATGCAAGCCAAATGAGCCCTTACAGAATTACTTCAGTTACATGTACGTGTCGAAGGGAACTTTGTGTGGTTTGTCCTGGTCCTGCCGCGATGTCGTCCACCTCACCTGAGCTGCTCCATCGACAGAAGCATCCACCAAACCAGACATCACGACTGCTGACCGTCTTTCGCCGCCTCAGATCTCCTTTCCTGCCACCGGCACCCACCCCAATGGCATCACCATCATCGACTCAGCAGATGAACCTGAGGAGTACATGAGTCCACAAGAGAGGTCGCACTCTTTTGTTTCTGCTTATGTTATGCATTGCTTAAACTTACCTGCTACTTTATCGTCCTGTTTAGCTCTTGGACTCCCAACTCAGGTCCAAATTAATGTTCAAACTTGAGTTCTGAATTAGTTGTGGGGCACATATCGAGGCATCAATGAATAGTATGTCTGTCTAATATCTGGTTCACCTAGGGTATTCCTATGTTGTTCATCTTGGGTGGGAAACAAATAGTAAAGCAATCATCATCTGCCTTTTTATTAATTTACAGCAATCATCAGCCTGCTATCATTATATTTGGATCCATCCACTGGTTGTTACCATCACTCTAAATTTTTGCATGCTCTCCTTACATAATCTCACCATATTTTTTCGTATGCATGTTAGATATTGTACACAGTCATGCTGAACATGTAGAGAAAAAGAGAAGAGTTTTGCGCGGCAATACAATGTCATGCAGACATCGCTCCATGGTGGGTTCAATGGCCAACCCTCCCCACCCCTCTCCAGATTGTAATCCAGAGGAAGATATCTGTTCTGAGGCGGATTCAGACGCCGCTGACCACTCCTATTTACCCCCCCCCCCCCCCCCCCCCGCCCCCAAGGTGTTTGATCTACCTCGGCATGATGATGTTAGTCATATCATGCATATGTTGCCTTGCAGTGCCTACTTTTGACATCATATATGTCATCTACTTAGTTTAGACATGTTTTGTAATGCCACCTATTTAGTTTCTATATCATATATGGGAATTATGCAGTCTCATGTCTTTTAGCCAGCCATAATATATGTGAAATGTGCAATGTCATCCTGTTTAACCAGGCATCATATATTTGAATGATATCTTGCCCATCCTTTTCTTCATTACATTTCCATTTGTCGATAATGTTTGTACATTAAACTACTCTTCCTGTGAATCAGCCATTTGGGTGGGAGATGGAAAAATCTGGAGTGAAAACAAGGCCTTCAGAGAAGACGGTCCTACCTGTCGAAGCAGATCTCTTGTTGGCTCCCGATAGCTCCTTAGAGATGGATTCAGAGACAGATGACCAGTCCTATTCCCCTACTGAGGTGTATGCTCTAACTTGGCACGGTTATACTGCTCATATCATGCATACGGTGTCTTGCATTGCATAGTTTAGACATCATATACACAATATTTAACACCATGTTCTTAGTTCAGACATCATATCGAATGCCCTCTGTTTAGCATATAAATCACATATGTGAATTAAATGATGCGATCCTGATTACTTAGATAACATGTAGGTGAATTATGTCATGCGATCCTGTTTAGTTATTCATCATATCTTTGAATTATGTTATGCTATGCTATCCAGTTTAGATAGACATCATATATGTGAAATTATGTCATGCTATCCGTTTTAGTTAAACAATATACATGTCAACTATTTCATGCCCTCTTTTTTCCACACTATCTATTGCATCTGTCTCTCATACAATGTCTGTACATTCAACTATGTTCCCTGTTTATCAGCCATTTGAATTGGAGCGGGTGATGCCAGTATCTAGCGGAATAAAAACACGGTCTTCAAATAAAACAGTGCTACCTCTTGGTGGAGATAGCACCCCGGTTGTACATGCACAAGAACCAGCCCTACCACACATAACCCAAACTCTCGCAGATTGTACCCCTACTGCGATGGATAGAGAACCAGCTTCACCCAATCTAACCCCAACCCCAGCCGATAGTAACCCAGTTCCTGTTGACACAGCACCATCTCCACCATAGAGCTCCCAAACAAGAGCAGTTAGTAAGGCAGCTCTAGTGCCCAAAGGGCCAGTACTATCACGTGAACCCCAACTCCACCAGTTAGTACGCCTATTCCTATGGAGGAAGCACAACCAGCCAGTCGTAGTTTAGCATCTATCGCATTTGATGTTGTTAAATTGTATGTGTGTATCTTCCCATCTTGGAAATATTATACTAAAGATGAAGGAAAATGCCAGTTGCAGGTGTTTGTCCAGGAGTTATGTGTAAGTAATATTATTCATGGCAATTACTTTGCTTCGTCCCATACATCCTACCTCCATGATGGTTATAATACAGCAAATTTTCCCATTTTTCTCTATAGAGAAGGACCGATTTGGAAACTCGGGATGAGGTAACATGTGCTAATACCTCTGCTATCTTCAAGAATGCTTGGTGGCAGTATCGGAATTACCTGAAGAAAACGTACTTCACCGGCAAAGAAACTCATCAAATTCCCTTACGTTCTCCTGAGACACATTTACTGGACGATGACTGGGAGCACCTTGTTCTGTACTGGTCCCGAACCAAGAATGTGGTAAGGTCTATGAGCTCATTTTCTATTTTTAAGTATTATATTCTTGCGTCTTATTGTACTCTGTTCATGTAGAACAAGTGCCTAAACCTGAAGAACAACTGTTCTAATTTAAGATTCCATTGCTATCATAGTTCAAAAAAGCGCTAGGCGTTAATTGTGCGTTTTGCCACCGCCTTGCGCTTTACTGACCAAAGTGCATGCTTATGCGCAGTTATGCATAGATTAAGCGTAGTTATGCGCAATGCGTTTTGCCAACGCCTAGAGCCTAGGCGCTCTTAAGCGCTCGCTTAGGCGCGCCTTTTTTAACTATGATTGCTTTGCTCTTGTATCACTGTATTTACTGATGCAAACTTATTTTTAAATTGAAGGATCTAATCGAAACTCCAATGGAAGATCAGGTATGTTCACGCATGTTTCTTTAACAGGTTTGCTCTTATCAATAGCTCTTTTGATTTCAATTTCAATTGTGTATACAGTTGACTTTCATATCATGCACATTACTAGCATCACAACAGAGCCAATAGTGTTGTTGTACATGTAGACCCGTGGTACCCATCTGAAATCTTGTTGTGCCGTGTAGTTTCCCATGCTTTGTATTATTTCACTGCTGCTTTGTCTTGAACTGATATGATTTGAACCGTGCCTCTATTTTGATTTGGCAAGACAATGCAGTGACCATAGGACATAGATATATGTTTGTTTGATGCTTTTATTATGTACTAGTACTTGGCAATAGAAGACTTGGTAGTTTAATCCTGTCCACCTTACTAATGAACTGGTTCACTGAAATGAGTTTCATATACTAGTACATGCTAAACTTGTTATGTGTCTGCTTGTTTCTTCTTTTAGAATGCTGACAGAATATTGGGGAAGAGTGCCTTATTAAGCAATGGTAAAGGAAGTAATGCAGATAAGGTTCAGGATAGTGACACATTCTTGTTGGTCTCCAACAAAGCTGATAAAACAGCTAAGGAAGACTATCTTGAAGACAGCGATACAACCCCAAAGTCCTGTCTTGGTTTAGTGTTCGAGTTACTGGCCACTACTGCTTGCACAAGCTATTCAAACTCACTGTCTAAATCAGTTTGGTTTCTTGAGTCTCAACTACAAGCTGAAAGACATCGATCAGCTATGCTGCGACAAGAAGCAGAAGGACTGCGAAAGTCCCTGGAGCATTCAGATGCATACTTTCTGGTGCAACAGCAAGCGTTGGAGGATTTTAGCGCCAAACAGGACAAAGCTAATCAGCTTGCTAAGCTTATTGCCAGCATGGTGGATACCCATGATAACGTTTCTTGAGCTCTTCTGAAGTTGTTTCAGTTATGCTCTTGTTTTGCTGTCGCGTTTATTTGCACTGGTGGCCAATTTTGACGGCCAGCGTATGTAATATGCTGCTTTGTTCCCTATATTTGCACTGGTGGCGAACTTTGATGCCTAGTGGATGTAATATGTGTAATAGTGGTAATAGGCTAGCCTTAATTGCTTGCTTATTTATTTCCTTATTGTCTTGTTTAGTTGTTTGCTTGTAGTCACTGCAGTTCTTTTTCTGTGTTTTTCTAGTGGCCACAATAGCCTATTTTTGGTAACTAGGCCAAAATAATCATGGCAACACACGGACTGTTGTAACCATGGGCCTCTTGCAGGCCATATGATCCATGGGCCTTTGTTTGGCCGTAGGACCATTGGCCTTCTATACGGGCCGTAGGGATCCATCGGCCTTCTATACGGGCCTTAGGGATCAATGGGCCTTCTACGGGCCGTAGGGTCCATGGGCCTTCTACGGGCCGTACGATCCATGGGCCTTCTACGGGTCGTACTATCCATGGGCCTCATACGGGCCGTAGGATCCATGGGCCTTCTACGGGGCGTATCATCATTTCGCCAATCATGGGTCATACTATTCGTGGACCATAATGGGCCGTTAATAGGCCGTATTTGATAACTCTATGAAAACGGCCCAACGGGTTTTTTTTTACATGAAAACGGCCCAACGTATTAACGATCCGCAAACGGGCCAACTGTAACGACGGGCTGAATTTGGCCCACAAGCAGAAAATGATAGTAACGGGTCGTATGTAACCGAATGCTGCAAATGAGCCCAAGAATCAATGGGCCCTGAGAAGGCCGAAAGATAACTTGGGCTGGAAACGGCCCAATGGAATAACGGGCCGTTAATGGGTATAAAGTGATACACTGTTCATTACGGGTCAGTTTCACCACGGACCGTTAATGGGCCAAGAGTTACAAAGGTCCTCATATGGGCCGAAAGAAGTCATGGGCCACACATGGGCCGGAAGTTAAAATGGGCTGAATCATATTGGACGGCCCAGATGATGCTACTGGGCCAAATTCGGATAGGGCGTAATGGGCCCCGGGTTAGCGGGCTGTAAATGGGCTATATGCGAACAGGCCGTTAACAGGCTTTCCATGGGCCGGCCCGCCAACTTTTGACCAAGTCAAACGGGTCGGCCTTTTCATAGGAATGGGCCTCTGTTGGGCCGTGCCACATGTCGCCGTATCATAGGCGCCTTCGGTCCAATGAGCGGATGACATCTGTCCCAACGGTGAGCCGACATGTGTTTCCTCCAGCCAATGATGATTTTACACGTGGAAAATCCCCATTGGTCGGGGCTGTTAATGGGTTATCGTATCCAAAACCCGACCCGATAGCTTAACAGCGTTCCGTTATGGTGGATGCCACGTGTCAGTCACCCTTGACGAAAGCACTTCTGTGACGCGCGATTTATCGTCATGGAAGTGGACACTTCCGTGATGATAATTTTGGTAATGTCATGGAACACTTCTATGACAGCACAGGTATGACTACTGAAAGTGCAACTATCCCTAGGTGGTTTTGGTAATTCATAACAACATATAGCTCATTGAGCTAATGCTATTCCAAAACTATTATTTCAGGAAAGCTCAATGAATGGCATGGCATGGATGATGAAAGTGGATCCCTCAAAATACTAAGGACAAAGGATTGGCTCAAGCTCAAAAGCTCAAGACTCTTCATTTTATATTTTAGTGATCCAAGATCACATTGAGTCTATAGGAAAAGCCAATACTATCAAGGAGGGATGAGGTGTTGCTTAATGAGCCTCTTGCTTCATGTGCTTGGTGATATGCTCCAAAATCACCAACTACTTTCCCACATCCACAAATGACCTAAACCCAAAGCCAAAATCGGTCACACCGATTCTTCCTATCCGGCGCCACCGATTCCAAAAGTCATAGCCACTGCCACAAACCCTAAGCAAATCGGTCTTACCGATAGGATCTCGGTCTCACCGAGATGGAGTTGCAATCTCTCTTTTTCCCTTCGTAACGTTTCGGTCTAACCGAAGTGAGTGATCGGTCCCACCAAGATTGCAATGTAAACTCTCTGTTTCCTTTTTGTAACATTTCGGTCTCACCGAAAAGAGAAATCGGTCCCACCGAGTTTACCTAACCAACTCTCTCGAAAGCTTATTACCAAATCGGTCTCACCGAGTTTGTGTAATCAGTCTTACCGAGATTACGTTATGCCCTAACCCTAACCGAATCGGTCTCACCGAGATGCATGTCAGTCCCACCGAAAATCACTAACGGTCACTAGGTTTACTAAATCGGTCCGACCGAGTTTAACGATTCGGTCCCACCGAGTTTGGTAAATTGTGTGTAACGGTTAGATTTTGTGTGGAGGCTATATATACCCCTCCACCTCCTCTTCATTCGTGGAGAGAGCCATCAGAACAAACCTACACTTCCAGCATACATTTTCTGAGAGAGAACTACCTACTCATGTGTTGAGGCCAAGATATTCCATTCCTACCATATGAATCTTGATCTCTAGCCTTCCCCAAGTTGCTTTCCACTCAAATCTTCTTTCTACCAGATCCAAAACTTATGAGAGAGAGTTGAGTGTTGGGGAGACTATCATTTGAAGCACAAGAGCAAGGAGTTCATCATCAACGCACCATTTGTTACTTCTTGGAGAGTGGTGTCTCCTAGATTGGCTAGGTGTCACTTGGGAGCCTCCGACAAGATTGTGGAGTTGAACCAAGGAGTTTGTAAGGGCAAGGAGATCGCCTACTTCATGAAGATCTACCGCTAGTGAGGCAAGTCCTTCGTGGGCGACGGCCATGGTGGGATAGACAAGGTTGCTTCTTCGTGGACCCTTCGTGGGTGGAGCCCTTCGTGGACTCGCGCAGCCGTTACCCTTCGTGGGTTGAAGTCTCCATCAACGTGGATGTACGATAGCACCACCTATCGGAACCACGCCAAAAACATCCGTGTCTCCAATTGAGTTTGAATCCTCCAAACCCTTCCCTTTACTTTCTTACAAGTTGCATGCTTTAATTTCCGCTGCCTATATACTCTTTGCATGCTTGCTTGAATTGTGTGATGGTTGCTTGACTTGTCCTAAAATAGCTAAAATCTGCCAAACTCTAAAATTGGGAAAAGGTTAAGTTTTTATTGGTCAAGTAGTCTAATCACCCCCCCCCCTCTAGACATACTTCAAGGTCCTACAGGTGGTATCAGAGCTTTGGTCTCCATTTGCTTTGATTTCCATAGATTTTGGTGGTCATAGCCTTGGTTTCACAACCTAGGAGAGTATGGCGTCTAGCGAGGGAAATTATCACCGTAGAGGTCCTTACTTTGATGGTACTAATTTTGCTAGTTGGAAGCATAAGATGAAAATGCATATTCTTGGACATAACCCCGCCGTTTGGGCAATTATTTGTATTGGCTTGTAAGGTGAATTTTTCGATGGGAGAGAACCGAACCGTGAAGCTAATGCGGAAGAATTGAAGATGCTGCAATACAACGCTCAAGCTTGTGATATCATCTTCAACGGATTGTGCCTCGAAGAATTCAGCAAAATCAGCCGTCTTGAGAATGCAAAGGAAATTTGGGATACTTTGATTGATATGCATGAAGGTACCGAGTCTGTCAAGGAATCCAAGTTGGATGTGCTCCAGAGTCAGCTTGACAAGTTCAAAATGAAGGATGGTGAAGGTGTCGCTGAAATGTACTCTAGGCTTGCTCTTATCACAAATGAGATTGCCGGCTTAGGGAGTGGAGAGATGACCAACAAATTCATCATCAAGAAGATTCTAAGAGCATTAGATGGAAAGTATGATACCGTGTGCACATTGATTCAAATGATGCCAAACTACAAAGATCTCAAGCCAACGGAAGTCATTGGAAGAATTGTTGCTCATGAGATGTCACTCAAGGATAAGGAGGAACTTCACAACAAGTCAAGTGGTGCTTACAAAGCCTCAAGTGAAGCCCCCACATCATTAAGTGAGAAACCAACCTTCAATGAAGAATTGAGCTTAATGGTGAAGAACTTCAACAAATTCTACAAGAGTAGAAGCAAAGAAAGAAGCTCCAAATCAAGGTCTTACAATGACAAGAGATCTTCTAGTCGAGAGCGCAATTGCTACAATTGTGGGAGACCCGGACACTACTCCAATGAGTGTACGGCACCCTACAAAAGAAGAGAAGACTCTCCAAGAAGAAGGAGCAAAAGAGAAGAATCACCACCAAGAGAGAGGAGGAGTAGAGATGATCGTTATGAACGAAGACCCTCACGGAGAAGCAAGGATTCGGAAAGGAAGGACAAGTCATCAAGGAGCTACACAAAACGAAGACATCAAGCTCATGTTGGTGAATGGGTATCCGGCTCCGACTCCGACAATCACTCCGAGAGAAGCTATCACTCTGACTCCGAATATACTCAAGATGAAGGTGTTGCCAGTCTAGCACTTATGTCAACCAACTCCTACGACATATTTGACTCACCAAATGAAGGTGTTGGAAGATGCTTCATGGCCAAAGGTCCAAAGGTAACACATCCCGAGTATGTTGATTTCAATAGTGATGAAGATGACTTGCTTGTGGATGATGATTTACTTGTTGACAACTCTAGTGATGAATACAATGATGAAACATCAATTAATCATGCTAAACAAGATAAAACGAATGACAATGATAAGGAGAAAATTGAGCTTCTAACTAAAGAACTAAACTCTCTTAAGTTAGCTCATGAAACTATCTACGAAGATCATTGAGAACTTTTAAGGGCTCATGAGAAGTTACGCTTTGAAAAGCTCAATCTTGAGCAAGAGCATGAGTTCTTAAAAGCAATCAATGATGATCTCCGCAAGAAAAGTTCTTCTTACATTGCCAAGCATTTACTCTTATCTACTTACATGCCTCAAGTCAAGTCTAGTAACAAGTATAAGAAAGATACTTCCTCTAGTAGTAACAATAATAATGTCAAATCCAATATTGTTGCTTCTAGTAGTTCTCTTGATTCCACTAATGATTCTCTTAGCCAAGTTACACTTGAGCAAGAAAATAGCTTATTGAAGGGAATTATAGAGAAAGGTGTTTACAAGAGCCTTGCTGGGAGTAAGCAATTCGAGGAAATTGTACGCAAGCAAGGAAGGCACCGGAAGAATCAAGGTGTTGGTTTTGAATGAAAGTTCAATGCCAATGGAGTTGAGTGGGAAGAAGATCAATACCCCAAGACGAAGTTTGTTCCTCAACAAGAGAAGTATGATCCTACTTCCTTCAAGGGAACACAAGCTCAAGATGATCTTCCACCACAAGACCACAAGAACAATGGCAAGGACAAGCTTCAAGAAGAGATTGATGCATTTGAAGAAGCACCTAAAGCCTCGTTCAAGTGGGTCCCCAAGACTACGTCAAGTTCCACTTCATCAAGTACAACTACAACTCCAAGGATTCCCATCAAGATGATGTGGATCCCAAAGAAGAAGAACTAGAGAGTTCTTGAGGGTGACTTCGCCAACATTCTTCACTCATATCATTTTGGCAAGAACAAGTGCAATCAACTTCCACATCTTGCACTAGTTCAAGGAGTCACAAACCCTCATGTTGGTAAGGCAAGGGACAAGGTAACCTAATGATTTCATGGACATCATCTTGTGTGTGCATCACTCTATGTCTATGGATATTCTTGTTTGTTCCTTGTGGGACTAACCCATGTAGGTAAGTTGAAAGTGCAACTCACTCCAAAGGATTGCTCCAAATTATCTACATCAACATTGAGCATCTACATCTTCGACACCTACATGAAGTCATCATCGACAAAACCCAAGGTTAGTTCATCCCTCTAAGGGGGGATCTCACATCTAGGGGGAGCTTAACTCTAAGAATTGAGTCAAAGCAACTCTAATGGTGTGAACACATTAATGCATTATGTAAAAGTGGTAACCCCACTTGAGCTTAAACGATGAGTATGACCTATGATCAAATGTTCTCATTTGACTCCTAAGTCAATATACTCATATATAGATGACCTAGTCATTGCCAATTGTTTGATAGATGCTAGAATTGGTTGTGCATGCTTTGCCACATATTTCATTTGCCATCTTATTGTGTGAGCATGTTGGTGCATATTTTACTCATTCAAGGACATCCACTTGTTTCTTTGATTGTTTGGTTCTTTTCTTTTTGCCAAGTGGATGGACAAGAATGCCTAAGAACCTTATTTAGCTATCTATGCTTTTCTCATCTCAAACTCTGTTCATGCTACATCACAAAATTTGATCAAGTCAGATTCGAACCACTCTGTGTGAGGAGCACTCGGAGTCCCCGATTCTTCATAGACTTAAACTTCCAAATCCTCTTTGTGATTCTCGTCAGACCGATTCCTCCATTTCGGTCCTACCGAGATCACCAAGTTGATCTGAGTTTTCAATCTCGATGCAACCGATTTGAACTTTTCGGTCTCACTGATTTGTTATAACTGAACACAGTTATGCATCTCGGTGCCACCGAGTTGTTCCACTCGGTCACACCAATAGGGTCGGGCTATATAGCCATGAGCAAAAGTTTGGAGATTTTTCCGAAACCCTTAGCCCGCGCAACAGCTCGCTTTGCCATCGGTGGTCTCCGGATCGTCTCCTCATCGCCAGCAGCCTCCTGTCGCTGGTCTTTGCCGCCGTCAACGGATTTCGTCCCCGCCGTTGCCGCCGTAGCAAGTCCACCGCCAAGTTAGGGTATGGACTTGATCTTTGTGTTATCCACGTCTGATTCCTAGCACATTGTTTTCATATTGATTCTTGCCACGATTGAGATTCTTGTATCCAGCCAAAATAGTCCATAAATTAGATGCGATTCAAATTTTTAGGGTTAGGTTTCCGCTGAAACCATCTCGGACCCACCAAGTTGAAAAACTCGGTCTCACCGGTTTGGCTTATGTCATTGCACTAGTGACTCTCGGTCTGACCAAGAATTACTAATCGGTGCGACCGATTTGAGGATTCTGTGAAACCCTAGCAGTCCCGGTGCCACCGAACTGAAACTCGGTCCAATCGAGATCATCAGTTTAGGTTCCAAAACTGCTTCGGTATCACCGAGTTTGAAAATCGGTTGATCTGAAATGCTTTCTGTGGAAAACTAAAACTGAACTTTTGAATCATCCTTTTGCAAAAATCTCTGCATTTTGTGATGCTCATCTATTATATCTCATCTATAACTCTTCACAGGGTCAGCAGTCAGCTTTTGCAGTATGTCTGATCAGAGTGACAGCCAGAACAGGTCAGAAGAGCAGATGGACTTGAGTGAGGGCACTAGTCCCTCAACTTCAGATGATGGGAGCAGAAGTACTCCTAGCAATTTGCCTAAGGCTGCAACTAGGCAAAGGAGGAAAAGAACTTCAGATTCTGAGGATGAAGATTACAAAGCTGAGGAAGATGAGGCCACTTCCAAGAAAGTGGTGCTCAAGAAAGAGCATGGCTCTGCACAGAGCACAAAGCCAGGTCTGAAGAAGAAAGTTCCTACTAAGAGAACTCCTATGCCAAAGGCCAGAAAATCCACTCAAGTGCCAGCTCAAGTTCAACCCAAAGAGGCACCTGCAAGGAAAGATACATCATCCAAACCTCAGAAAGCCCCCACTGGTGCAACTATGAAGTTCATAATTGAATCAGAGGATGATGGTGATCAGGACAAGAAAAAGAAGAGAGCAAGAACCACAACTGCCAAGGTCCTTGGAAAGCCCTCAATGAGAAGAGATTCTGAAGAAGAGGAAGAGGATGCTGCACCAGCACCTAAGGCAGCTAAGCTTATGGGTGATGCAATCAGGTCAGGGGCTGCAACATCCAAGCCCAAGGAAGCACCCAAAGCTGCCTCCAAGGCCAAGCAAGTTCCAAAGAGGAATACTAGGAGTATTCCAGCTGCTGAGAAGAACAAGGCCCCAGTGCCAAATGTTGCTGAAGATGAAGATGAAGAAGGACAGGTCCTTAGAAAGCTCAAGCCCAAGATACCAGACCAAAATGATGCCCATCCTGTGGCTGAGGACATGAGAATCAGGAAGGATTCAGGGCTGAGACTGTGGAGGATGGAAGACCCATATGCTTCAAGAAGAAGAACTGTTGTTGACTACAGGTTCCATACAAAGGAACAACAGGACTTTTATGAGACCATTCTGTTGGACAAGAAGCCCATAGTCTGTGATATGAGGTGGGTCGACTGGACCTACATCAAGGACAATGAAGAGCACTATCCTGGAGTGCAAGACAGCTTTATTGCTTGTGGAGTTGCTGATTTTGTTGGACAGAAGTTCACTAACTGGAATGATGAGCTTATCATGCAGTTCTACTCCACAGCACATTTTTACCTAGATGGTAGAATTGTTTGGATGTCTGAAGGTACAAGGTACCAATCCACTATTGAAGAATGGGCAAGTCTGATAAATGCCCCCAAGGAAGAAGAGGATGACCTGGACATTTATGCAAAGAAGAAGTTGGGTCACAATTCAATGGCTCACATGTAGAAGGAAATTCCAGACAAGGCTGTAGAGACTCGCAAGTTTGGATCAGTTCACTTTCTGCTATCAGGATTGCCAACCATCAATTGGATTATGAGGCACACTTTGTTGCCCAAGTCTGGTGACCATAACATGATCAAAGGGCATGCCATCAACATGCTGCATGTGTTTGATGTGCACCAGAAGTTCAAAGTCATGAGCCTAATAGTTGAAACAATCAAGAGGACTGCAGCAGATCAGAAGAGGAGCTGTGGATATGCACCTCAGATCCAGGAGTTGATTAACTCAAAGATGGGCACAGGGAAATATCAGTTGGATAAGGAACATTTTCCAATTTATCCAAACTTTGAGGACAATGAGGTTGTCATGAATGAAGATGATCCACAATCAGTTCAAGCTCAGGAGAAGAAGGAGAAGGCAAAGAAGGAGAAGGCTGCCAAGATGCGAACTCAAGAGGAGGCATCTGAATATTTCTTGAAAACCAAACAAGAGCAGCTTGGTTACTTGATAGCATCAACCTTCAGGATTGAGAAAGGACTGGCCACCCTCACTTAGAATCAGGAGAGTCTTGAGAGAATCATGGAACAAAAATTCTATGATCTAGATGTTAAAGTAACTAAGATTCAGTCAGCTGTAGAGCAGCTGCAGGATGATACGCAGGAGAGGAAGGGCAAGACTACCACCAATGTGTTTGCCAGAGTGCCCAGAGCCCAGAGGTCAGTTGCAGTGCCAGTGACAGACACTAGAGCAACAACTTCAGCACCAGCTACTGCCCCTACAGTTCCAGTGCAACCAGCTCCAGCATCCACTCTAGCACCCTCTACTTCAACTGAAGCCTTCGTCTAAGGAGCCATCAGGACACCACCACCAGAAGATCAAGCCTGAGAGTGGATCTAGCACTATGCATTTTCTATGAACTTTTTGGTAACTTGTTGCCAAAGGGGGAGAAAAATGTATACATCATAGGCTTCGAGAGAGAGAGTGTGTTGCTTTTGTTCTCTCTTGCTTTATTTGGTGTTTTTCAAACTTTGTTTGTGTTTGGTTGAGATACTATGCTTGTGAGACATTGATGATCATGTGTTTGATCATAAGCTACACTTATGCATGCTTGATATTATCCTATCTATCTTATGTGATCACTCACTATGCTTGGTGATGAGTTCATGTATTCATTGTTTATTATTTTGAGCGCTCCACCAAGATGTATGTGACATGGAAGAGTAACCCATGAGCCTAATTCATTGTGCATTTGCAGTCCAAAGCAAATCTTAACCCATGCACAAACTTAGGGGGAGCTCTTGCTTATCACATACTTCTCAAAGCGACGATGTTATTCAATCTTATTATCATTTGTCGAAGCTTTGATCTATATGTTGTCATCAATTACCAAAAAGGGGGAGATTGAAAGTGCAACTATCCCTAGGTGGTTTTGGTAATTCATAACAACATATAGCTCATTGAGCTAATGCTATTCCAAGACTATTATTTCAGGAAAGCTCAATGAATGGCATGGCATGGATGATGAAAGTGGATCCATCAAAATACTAAGGACAAAGGATTGGCTCAAGCTCAAAAGCTCAAGACTCTTCATTTTATATTTTAGTGATCCAAGATCACATTGAGTCTATAGGTGTGACGCCCCCGATTCAATCGTACACTAATCATGCACGCAAACGTGTACGATCAAGATCAGGGACTCACGGGAAGATATCACAACACAACTCTAAAAACATAAATAAGTCATACAAGCATCATAATACAAGCCAGGGGCCTCGAGGGCTCGAATACAAGTGCTCGATCATAGACGAGTCAGCGGAAGCAACAATATCTGAGTACAGACATAAGTTAAACAAGTTTGCCTTAAGAAGGCTAGCACAAACTGGGATACAGATCGAAAGAGGCGCAGGCCTCCTGCCTGGGATCCTCCTAACTACTCCTGGTCGTCGTCAGCAGCCTGCACGTAGTAGTAGGCACCTCCAGTGCAGTAGTCGTCATCGACGGTGGCGTCTGGCTCCTGGACTCCAGCATCTGGTTGCGACAACCAGAAAAAAAAGGAAAGGGGGAAAAGGGGGGAGAAAGCAACCGTGAGTACTCATCCAAAGTACTCGCAAGCAAGGAACTACACTACATATGCATGGGTATATGTGTAAAGGGCCATATGAGTGGACTGAACTGCAGAATGCCAGAATAAGAGGGGGATAGCTAATCCTGTCGAAGACTACGCTTCTGGCAGCCTCCGTCTTGCAGCATGTAGAAGAGAGTAGATTGAAGTCCTCCAAGTAGCATCTCCAAGTAGCATCTCCAGGTAGCATCTCCAGTAACATCGCATAGCATAATCCTACCCGGCGATCCTCTCCTCGTCGCCCTGTTAGAGAGCGATCACCGGGTTGTCTGTGGAACTTGGAAGGGTGTGTTTTATTAAGTATCCGGTTCTAGTTGTCATAAGGTCAAGGTACAACTCCGAGTCGTCCTTTTACCGAGGGACACGTCTATTCGAATAGATAAACTTCCCTGCAGGGGTGCACCACATAACCCAACACGCTCGATCCCATTTGGCCGGACACACTTTCCTGGGTCATGCCCGGCCTCGGAAGATCAACACGTCGCAGCCCCACCTAGGCACAACAGAGAGGTCAACACGCCGGTCTAAATTATATGCGCGCAGGGGTCCGGGCCCATCGCCAATTGCACACCTGCACGTTGCGAGGGCGGCTGGAAGCAGACCTAGCCTCCCTTATACAAGAGTAGGCGTTCCAGTCCAATCCGGCGCGCGCCGCTCCGTTGCTGACGTCAAGAAGACTTCGGCTGATACCACAATGCCGGGATACCCATAACTACTCCCGCGTAGATGGTTAGTGCGTATAGACCAAATGGCCAGACTCAGATCAAATACCAAGATCTTATTAAGCGTGTTATTATGAAGCAACCGCGGACGCCGACCAGGGCCAGGCCCACCTCTCACCTAGGTGGTCTCAACCTGCCCTGTCGCTCCGCCACAAAGATCCACACAGAGGGCCGTCGGGACAAAGGTCCTTTCAGCCCCCAATCCGTGAATCACTCGCGGGTACTCTTCGAGCGGACCCGACTTTAGTCACCATCTGTAGTATGTATGTATGTATAGTATATACCCGTGATCACCTCCCGAGTGATCATGGCCCGATAGTATAGCAAGGCAGACTGACAAGAATATAGGGCCAATGATGATAAACTAGCATCCTATACTAAGCATTTAGGATTGCAGGTAAGGTATCAACAGATGTAGCAACAATGTCAGGCTATGCATCAGAATACGATCAACGGAAAGCAGTAACATGCTACACTACTCTAATGCAAGCAGTATAGAGGAGAATAGGCGATATCTGGTGATCAAGGGGGGGGGGCTTGCCTGGTTGCTCTGGCAAGAGAGAGGGGTCGTCAACACCGTAGTCGAACTGGGGGGTCGTCGGCAGCCTCGGGGTCTACCGGAAAGAAGTAACGGAGGGGGAACACAATAAATAACAGAGCAATCAAAGTATCACAAAGCGTAGCATGGCAATACGCGGTGCTAGAGGTGACCTAACATGGTAGGAGGTGGTACCGATGAAGGGGGGAAACATCCGAGAAAGTATCCCCGGTGTTTCACGTTTTCAGACAGATGAACCGGAGGGGGAAAGTTGCGTGTTCGCTATGCTAGGGATGTGGGGTGGATAAACGGGTTGCGTATCCGGATTCGTCTCGCCGTTCTGAGCAACTTTCATGTAGAAAGTATTTTCATCTGAGCTACGGTTTATTTTATATTAATTTTAAAAGATTTAAATCATTTTAGGATTAATTTAGTTATTTTAATACAACATTATCCAGAACAGTGTTTGCTGACATCATCATGACATCAGCATGACGTCAGCAGTCAACAGAGGTGTTGACTAGTCAAACTGACGTGTGGGTCCAGTGGGACCCACTTGTCATTCACTGTTAGGCTAATAGGGATTAGGTTAAACTAATTACAGTTTATTTAAGCTAACAGGTTAATTAGCTTAGTTAAAGAGGATTAATTAACTTAATTAATTCACTAATTAATTAATTAATTAGAAATTTTATTAATTCATTTTTACTTATTTTATTTTTATTTTATCAAAAACGTTCTAGGGGCGGGCCCCACATGTCAATGGCCCTAGGGACCTTAGTGGGGGTCGGCTAACGGGTGCGGGCGAAGGGGTGCCCGCACACCAGAGCCCACCAGGGGAGGGGAGCACTGGCCACGACGGGCCAGAGCAGGGTGGTGCGGCAACGGGCGCCAACGGACAGAGGAGCAGGAGCGGGCGACGAGCTGCAGCGACGTGGTCGCGTACGACAACAACCGAGCGTAGGCGGGGAGGAGGGGCGCCCAGCAGCGAGCAGGAGCCGCAGGACGTGCGGGCGGCGGTTGCGGGGCGCGCCCCGGGCGCGTCGAGGAGCGGGCGTGCGTGAGCGGGCGCGGCGAGCACGCCGACAGAGGCGGCGTCGGGCGCGGGGTGCCGTTGCGAGCAGGGGAGGAGGAGGGATGCCGGGGGCTCACCATGGGGTCATGGGGTCTAGGCAGTGGGGGTTGAGGAGGAGGACGGAGACGAGGCGTCGAGGAGGCAGTCCGGCCACACGGTCCTCGTGCGGCGGGGGCGAGGTAGCTCCGGGCGGGGTCCCGCGTCAGCGTGGTCGTGGATGGGCGGAAGGGCGCCGGTGGGGCGATAGGAGGGGGCCGGCTCCGCGAGGGAGGTGACGGCGACGCCGAGGCGGCGATGGGGCGATGGGATCGGGGGGTCGCCCCGATCCAGATCGGGGAAGGGCGAGAGGGAGGAGTGGGACGAGTGGGGGGGATCGGGGGAGTAGTGGGGGTTAGGGTTTCGGTCAGTGGACCGAGGGGGTTAAGTGGGGTGGCCGGCTGGGCCTGGTGGGTTGGCCCAATGGGGTTGATGGCCTGCTGGGCCGGAGCCCCGGGGGGTTTTCTTCCTCTCTTTTCTTTTTAGTTTGTTTTTCTGTTTTTGTGTTTTCACTTTTTCTTTTATTTATTACTCTTTTCTGTTTTAATTTATTTTGAAATATTTAGGCACTTTCTAAAAATATGTTTTCTTTACTATAATTGCCCTTGTAATATTCGGCACTCAACGAACATTTTTGTTTCAACTTTTGAAAACTTTTGTTGTTTGACATATTTTGAATTTAAATTTTGAAACGGTTTCGAATCATTGCGAGGTTAGCAACAGTAACCGAGGTGACATGGCATGATTAGTGTGGGATTACTGTAGCATGATTATCCGGGCGTTACAAATCTCCTCCACTACAAGAAATCTCGTCCCGAGATTTAAGAGGCGAAGTAGAGGGAGAAGGTTCTGGTTACGAATTTTGTAGCGAGTGTTCTCGGTCTTGGTTGCTCTTCTCGAAGAGGCCGATCCATAACCTTGATGTCTTCATTTCTCTGCTTCAGGTTCTCATGATGAAGTTGGCATCCTTTCTTTGGGAACTCCATCGTACTTACGAAAGAATAAAGGGTGGGCATTCTGGGAGAACGGACGTCGGCAAGGTTGACTATTGGGTCGACAACATCGAGGAAGGTGGCAGAAAGTAACTCTCGAATTGAATCTTAAGAAATTATCGAGAGCAAGGTAATGAGGTAACCTAGAAAGTTTCAAGCGGGCAGGCAATCGTTCGATGCCTGTAATAGGGCGTGAAAGGGTCAAAACAACGGGAATAAGTATTGTGTCCGATATCAGACCTGAAGGTGGCTCGTGAATTACATACGAGGTCATGCGCGAGGAACAACCTTGGGAACAGGGGGTGTACATGGGAGTCAGGTTTCGATCCTGTGGAACTGTGGGTTATGGGCCCACCATGTGGGTTAAAAGTAGGAAGGGCAATGACGTCTTGCACGGTCATGTAAGCAAGGCATGTCAGAGGTTAGCATGTCAGTTATAAGTCAGTAACAACGCCGATACCAAGGGCGAGGGACGAAGAGAATCATTTTCCTGCTCGTTGAACGAGGCGGGCCAATAGGCACGATTCTCGTCCATCGGTGGCTACCAGAATGTCATCAACAGTAGCAATAGGGTCTTGTTGATAGAATTGTACAACGAGGTGTTTACATAAGCAGGAGAATATTACTGCTTAGATCAAATAGATCACAAGAAGGTTTAAACAAAACAATGGAAAGAAAAATGTGTTTAAACACATATTTCAGGGGTATATCCTTCCCAAGGACAAGCAGAGTATGATATCCATGATAGGCAATAATGTAGAAAACCCTTTAGGTAAGGGGAGAGAAAATTCATGACATTACCCATACAACGGTGTTTGGATAATTGATAAAGAAACATTTAGCATTGGGCTTTAAATGTTCTTGTTGAAAATTGGAGTATCACAGACATGCTTCGAGGTAGCAATGATATGGTGTTTCAATCAAGGGCCGGACTTTGGATACTCAGAGGATTCATCGGGAATAACTTATAGAATAAGTTTTACAATTCCCTCATGGAAGAATGGTTAACCTTGCCAAAAAGGAACAACTATAACAATAGGTCCTCCGGCCAGGTGTGCTAGGCATGATATCACCTTACCGGGTTATGTAGAGACCAATGTTATAACTCATGGGGATATGTCCCAACCATCATATCTGACCGAGATTCAGATCTGATTGGTGTCAGGATACCTCGGACTCAGGATGTCTGAGAAGAAAATGTGCAACACAAATTGACGAGATGACATTGTAAGATTCTCGGAAAATGAACTATGGAAGCAAATTCCGAAACAAGAGTTCAACATTAAACCAAGGAGAAGACGGGGAACTGGCTGATGGACTTAGCGACTATTCATCGAGATTAACAAAAGATGGATTTCCACAATGATGTGAACAAAGAGATGATACTTGTCAATTCAAATGATATAATGTTGTATGCCCGAGGAAAACATACACCATCAATCATTAGTTGAAAAAGTGTGCCTGAAATATGACCTTAGGCAGCAAGATCAAGGTTAGAGTGACGATTCAATAACCAACAGTCTAAGAACGAACTGTCGATCGTTAACTTCAAAGCAATAGGGTTGCTAGAAGTACAAAACTCAAGCAGCATCATTAGTATATTGGTATCCCGGTTAAAAACAACACGGGGACCAAGGAAGAATGGTGATGGTGAGAAGTATCATCTTACCGAGAATTTCTAAGAGGTGGAGCAATCCCCACAACATTCTCGACATAACAGACAGTAAAACTTCAAGGCAGAACACAACACTAGCTGGAGAGCAAGTTGTATTCATAATGTGGACAAGTTCGCGATGAAAGGAAGTCAAAGGTGTTGTAGATGGTAATAAAAATCATCGAGGGCAAGGAGGGTATTTCTCATCATGAACATAGTTGACATCTCAGAAGAAGTCAAAGTGTTGAAGGTGATCCAGCACAGTTGCCGGGAGGTTTCGAGAGGATGCAATCAAACAACAATGGCAACAAGCAAGGGAATGACGAAGTAGCAAGTTATAGGATCAATCTATAAGATGCAAGCTCGGAACCAAAGCTACCTTTCAAGACAAGCAACATGATGTTGAAGGCTCGACGTAAGTCGTGCTCACACACTGAAGAATTCATGCCCCAGAGAAGGACGCTGTAGTACAATCAAAAGTAGAAAGATCAGGATGCAGCCAATAGTCTAGGAATGACCAGATTGGTCCAGAATTTCCTAGTAAAAATTCTAGGGGTATTTGATTTGTAGTGCGGAATAATTTCACTAGTCGGTGCCCTCGGTTGACAACAACCCAGAACCCGTAGAGTGATTACGACAAGGAAAGACATTACTCCAACAAAGTTAGTAAGAGGTGGTGCAATGGCAAGACATCTTCGAGATACTAGGGGGTAATACTCGAAGGTAGAACATGATAGAAGTAGAACCGGGTCACTGACCTATGACAGTAGATACTTCAACCTTGCCAAAAATAGACGAGGTACTGGAATGAATTCCCATCAGATATATCAGATCAGGACAGCATGGTCGGAACCCACGATCATAAATGATCGAACCACGGATACAAGACAAACTTATAGCAAGGGGGTAACTATTTTTACGAGCAGCTTCCATGGTAAGTTATACACCGTGTCCATGGGCATGAACGCAAGGTTCAAGGTCGACTCCCACTTCTTCAATGTATAACCTTCCATTCACTTCTTGCTTTGATAAAAGCATTAGTGTTGAAAGTTTTACCTGGTGAAATACCATATGAGTATGACTCGTGAAAACTTCCGAGTTCACACATATTAAGGAAGGCATGGGTTCAACCCATCAGGGCATCTTAGGAACATATACCACAACTTAGGAGTAAATAATACAAGCTCGAAAGTAGAGCATTGTTCAGAAGCAGACGACACAATTTACCAAAAGCATTATATACCCATGGAAAGGCTCTCAAGGCTATTCAATATGAAGGACGCTGTCGGATAAAATCCAACAAAGGAACCGATGGTCCACAAGGGATCTGATGTGAGCATCGGTACTCAACCAGAGGAAGAAGAATGCACGGGCATCATATTATAGAACATCTGAATAATTCGATGCTTAGATAACAAAGGAATTACGATTTCCAAAATAAATGATCAGAAGCAGTCACTGATCAAGGATGGATAAGTTGGATGGACCAGAGGCACAATTGACGACAAATAGTTTGGTCGAGAACCAGCTCATGTTCAAAAATGATGTCTGAGCCGGAAAGATAATTTAGAAGGGTTCATAGATGATTGTGTGCATTCGCACACATGTTGAATCAATAGGATCAAAATGACGGTGTCAAAAGATACAAGTGAATATTGCCAGATATATGGGAAGCATCCATAATGCTAGTAGACAAGTATTTGCAGAGCAATAAAGCTGCTAAGGATTTTCGGAGGATTGAATAGTATCTGAATGTATTTTTGTGAAACACATGAACAACTTTGGACGAACGGATACTCGGCAAGCGCGAGTAAATATCCGCAGGGGTATTCAGGTGGCAAAGAACAGCAAGGCAGTAAGCTCAAAGGATTATCGAAACAACGACGAGTGTTTCGGGGTATCTTGTAATAACAAGACATACTAGGGATGAATGTAAGAATAACAACTGCAAGTAGTTATCCAAAGGGTTGAGGGTGGAAGGGAATTGCAAACGCGATGAACACAAGTTCTCGGGTTAACAGCGGAGAGTATCTTCATGGTCTTCATGTGCAGCAGAGATCCTTAGTAATAAGGGGCTCTCCGGGTGAAAGTGATAACAAGATCCTAATGTTAGATTTAGCAAAATTCATTTAACCCGAATAGAAAAGAGATCAGAGTTCCAGAGTAAAGGTCGAGGAGTAAAAGATCCTAATACCACCCAATGGCGACGTGGGCCCATGGGCCGCACAGCCATGTTAGTAAAAGTTTTGCAATGTCTAGACTCGACTTCGGCCAAGGAGTGTGGAAGGGGGATTCCTACAGGCAGTCGGCTCTGATACCAACTTGTGACGCCCCCGATTCAATCGTACACTAATCATGCACGCAAACGTGTACGATCAAGATCAGGGACTCACGGGAAGATATCACAACACAACTCTAAAAACATAAATAAGTCATACAAGCATCATAATACAAGCCAGGGGCCTCGAGGGCTCGAATACAAGTGCTCGATCATAGATGAGTCAGCGGAAGCAACAATATCTGAGTACAGACATAAGTTAAACAAGTTTGCCTTAAGAAGGCTAGCACAAACTGGGATACAGATCGAAAGAGGCGCAGGCCTCCTGCCTGGGATCCTCCTAACTACTCCTGGTCGTCGTCAGCAGCCTGCACGTAGTAGTAGGCACCTCCAGTGTAGTAGTCGTCATCGACGGTGGCGTCTGGCTCCTGGACTCCAGCATATGGTTGCGACAACCAGAAAAAAAGGAAAGGGGGAAAAGGAGGGAGAAAGCAACCGTGACTACTCATCCAAAGTACTCGCAAGCAAGGAACTACACTACATATGCATGGGTATATGTGTAAAGGGCCATATCAGTGGACTGAACTGCAGAATGCCAGAATAAGAGGGGGATAGCTAATCATGTCGAAGACTACGCTTCTGGCAGCCTCCGTCTTGCAGCATGTAGAAGAGAGTAGATTGAAGTCCTCCAAGTAGCATCTCCAAGTAGCATCTCCAAGTAGCATCTCCAGGTAGCATCTCCAGTAACATCGCATAGCATAATCCTACCCAGCGATCCTCTCCTCGTCGCCCTGTTAGAGAGCGATCACCGGGTTGTCTGTGGAACTTGGAAGGGTGTGTTTTATTAAGTATCCGGTTCTAGTTGTCATAAGGTCAAGGTACAACTCCGGGTCGTCCTTTTACTGAGGGACACGGCTATTCGAATAGATAAACTTCCCTGCAGGGGTGCACCACATAACCCAACACGCTCGATCCCATTTGGCTGGACACACTTTCCTGGGTCATGCCCGGCCTCAGAAGATCAACACGTCGCAGCCCCACCTAGGCACAACAGAGAGGTCAACACGCCGGTCTAAATCCTATGCGCGCAGGGGTCCGGGCCCATCGCCCATTGCACACCTGCACATTGCGAGGGCGGACGGAAGCAGACCTAGCCTCCCTTATACAAGAGTAGGCGTTCCAGTCCAATCCGGCGCACGCCGGTCCGTCGCTGACGTCAAGAAGGCTTCGGCTGATACCACGACGCCGGGATACCCATAACTACTCCCGCGTAGATGGTTAGTGCGTATAGACCAAATGGCCAGACTCAGATCAAATACCAAGATCTCGTTAAGCGTGTTATTATGAAGCAACCGCGGACGCTGACCAGGGCCAGGCCCACCTCTCGCCTAGGTGGTCTCAACCTGCCCTGTCGCTCCGCCACAAAGATCCACACAGAGGGCCGTCAGGACAAAGGTCCTTTCAGCCCCCAATCCGTGAATCACTCGCGGGTACTCTTCGAGCGGACCCAACTTTAGTCACCATCTGTAGTATGTATGTATGTATGTATAGTATATACCCGTGATCACCTCACGAGTGATCACAGCCCGATAGTATAGCAAGGCAGACTGACAAGAATATAGGGCCAATGATGATAAACTAGCATCCTATACTAAGCATTTAGGATTGCAGGTAAGGTATCAACAGATGTAGCAACAATGTCAGGCTATGCATCAGAATAGGATCAACGGAAGGCAGTAACATGCTACACTACTCTAATGCAAGCAGTATAGAGGAGAATAGGCGATATCTGGTGATCAAGGGGGGGGGGGGGCTTGCCTGGTTGCTCTGGCAAGAGAGAGGGGTCGTCAACACCGTAGTCGAACTGGGGGGTCGTCGGCAGCCTCGGGGTCTACCGGAAAGAAGTAACGGAGGGGGAACACAATAAATAATAGAGCAATCAAAGTATCACAAAGCGTAGCATGGCAATACGCGGTGCTAGAGGTGACCTAACATGGTAGGAGGTGGTACCGATGAAGGGGGGAAACATCCGGGAAAGTATCCCGGTGTTTCACGTTTTCAGACAGATGAACCGGAGGGGGAAAGTTGCGTGTTCGCTATGCTAGGGATGTGGGGTGGACAAACGGGTTGCGTATCCGGATTCGTCTCGCCGTTCTGAGCAACTTTCATGTAGAAAGTATTTTCCTCTGAGCTACGGTTTATTTTATATTAATTTTAAAAGATTTAAATCATTTTAGGATTAATTTAGTTATTTTAATACAACATTATCCAGAACAGTGTTTGCTGACATCATCATGACATCAGCATGACGTCAGCAGTCAATAGAGGTGTTGACTAGTCAAACTGACGTGTGGGTCCAGTGGGACCCACCTGTCATTCACTGTTAGGCTAATTAGGGATTAGGTTAAACTAATTACAGTTTATTTAAGCTAACGGGTTAATTAGCTTAGTTAAAGAGGATTAATTAACTTAATTAATTCACTAATTAATTAATTAATTATAAATTTTATTAATTCATTTTTACTTATTTTATTTTTATTTTATCAAAAACGTTCTGGGGGCGGGCCCCACATGTCAATGGCCCTAGGGACCTTAGTGGGGGTGGGCTAACGGGTGCGGGCGAAGGGGTGCCCGCACACCAGAGCCCACCAGGGGAGGGGAGCACTGGCCACGACGGGCCGGAGCAGGGTGGTGCGGCAACGGGCGCCGACGGACAGAGGAGCAGGAGCGGGCGACGAGCTGCAGCGACTTGGTCCTGTACGACAACAACCGAGCGTAGGCGGGGAGGAGGGGCGCCCAGCAGCGAGCAGGAGCCGCAGGACGTGCGGGCGGCGGTTGCGGGGCGCGCCCCGGGCGCGTCGAGGAGCGGGCGTGCATGAGCGGGCGGGGCGAGCACGCCGACAGAGGCGGCGTCGGGCGCGGGGTGCCGTTGCGAGCAGGGGAGGAGGAGGAGATGCCGGGGGCTCACCACGGGGTCATGGGGTCTAGGCAGTGGGGGTTGAGGAGGAGGACGGAGACGACGGCGTCGAGGAGGCAGTCCGGCGACGCGGTCCTCGTGCGGCGGGGGCGAGGTAGCTCCGGGCGGGGTCCCGCGTCAGCGTGGTCGTGGACGAGCGGAAGGGCGCCGGTGGGGCGACAGGAGGAGGCTGGCTCCGCGAGGGAGGTGACGCCGAGGCGGCGATGGGCCGATGGGATCGGGGGGTCGCCCCGATCCAGATCGGGGAAGGGCGAGAGGGAGGAGTGGGACGAGTGGGGGGATCGGGGGAGCAGTGGGGGTTAGGGTTTCGGTCAGTGGACCGAGGGGGTTAAGTGGGGTGGCCAGCTGGGCCTGGTGGGTTGGCCCAGTGGGGTTGATGGCTTGCTGGGCCGGAGCCCCGGGGGGTTTTCTTCCTCTCTTTTCCCTTTAGTTTGTTTTTCTGTTTTTGTGTTTTCCCTTTTTCTTTTATTTATTACTCTTTTCTGTTTTAATTTATTTTGAAATATTTAGGCACTTTCTAAAAATATGTTTTCTTTACTATAATTTCCCTTGTAATATTCGGCACTCACCGAACATTTTTGTTTCAACTTTTGAAAACTTTTGTTGTTTGACATATTTTGAATTTAAATTTTGAAACGGTTTCGAATCATTGCGAGGTTAGCAACAGTAACCGAGGTGATGTGGCATGATTAGTGTGGGATTACTGTAGCATGATTATCCGGGCATTACAATAGGAAAAGCCAATACTATCAAGGAGGGATGAGGTGTTGCTTAATGAGCCTCTTGCTTCATGTGCTTAGTGATATGCTCCAAAATCCTCAACTACTTTCCCACATCCACAAATGACCTAAACCCAAAGCCAAAATCGTTCACACCGATTCTTCCTATCCGGCGCCACCGATTCCAAAAGTCATAGCCACTGCCACAAACCCTAAGCAAATCGGTCTTACCGATAGGGATCTCGGTCTCACCGAGATGGGGTTGCAATCTCTGTTTTTCCCTTCGTAACGTTTCGGTCTAACCGAAGTGAGCGATCGGTCCCACCGAGATTGCAATGTAAACTCTCTGTTTCCTTTTTGTAACATTTCGATCTCACCGAAAAGAGCAAATCAGTCCCACCAAGTTTACCTGACCAACTCTCTCGAAAGCTTATTACCAAATCGGTCTCACCGAGTTTGTGTAATCGGTCTTACCGAGATTACGTTATGCCCTAACCCTAACCGAATCGGTCTCAGTGAGATGCATGTCAGTCCCACCGAAAATCACTAACAGTCACTAGGTTTACTAAATCGGTCCGACTGAGTTTAACGATTCGGTCCTACCGAGTTTGGTAAATTGTGTGTAACGGTTAGATTTTGTGTGGAGGCTATATATACCCCTCCACCTCCTCTTCATTCGTGGAGAGAGCCATCAGAACGAACCTACACTTCCAGCATACATTTTCTGAGAGAGAACTACCTACTCATGTGTTGAGGCCAAGATATTACATTCCTACCATATGAATCTTGATCTCTAGCCTTCCCCAAGTTGCTTTCCACTCAAATCTTCTTTCCACCAGATCCAAAACCTATGAGAGAGAGTTGAGTGTTGCAGAGACTATCATTTGAAGCACAAGAGCAAGGAGTTCATCATCAACGCACCATTTGTTACTTCTTGGAGAGTGGTGTCTCCTAGATTGGCTAGATGTCACTTGGGAGCCTCCGACAAGATTGTGGAGTTGAACCAAGGAGTTTGTAAGGGCAAGGAGATCGCCTACTTTGTGAAGATCTACCGCTAGTGAGGCAAGTCCTTCGTGGGCGACGGCCATGGTGGGATAGACAAGGTTGCTTCTTCGTGGACCCTTCGTGGGTGGAGCCCTCCGTGGACTTGCGCAGCCGTTACCCTTCGTGGGTTGAAGTCTCCATCAACGTGGATGTACGATAGCACCACCTATCGGAACCACGCCAAAAACATCCGTGTCTCCAATTGCGTTTGAATCCTCCAAACACTTCCCTTTACTTTCTTGCAAGTTGCATGCTTTAATTTCCACTGCCTATATACTCTTTGCATGCTTGCTTGAATTGTGTGATGATTGCTTGACTTGTCCTAAAATAGCTAAAATCTTCCAAACTCTAAAATTGGGAAAAGGTTAAGTTTTTATTGGTCAAGTAGTCTAATCACCCCCCCCCCTCTAGACATACTTCAAGGTCCTACAACTATCTTGATTCTGTCATAAATTTGTCATGGATGTACATGCATGACAAAAAATGCGACCTACTGTGACAAACACGTATCATCACGGAAGTGTATTTTTTTTGTAGTGTATAGGCTATGTGATGGTACGGGATCTTGGAACTATAAACGATTGAAGTTGGAATTTCACCCAAGTTCTATCCTATGCCTCTTGTTCATCGTGATCGTAATTACATATATAATTTCTGGCCTCACAAAGGAGAAAGCATCGCTCAATCTTGGGGGAGCTTAAGTCAATGTTATATTCATGCCCCAATCATGAGCTCTCAAGAGAAATGATTATTCAAAGTTTTTATGCTCGGCTTTCTCTCAATGATCGCACCATGCTTGATACTTCCTGTGCTGGTTCTTATATGCTAAAGACTACTGAATTCAAGTGGGATTTACTGGAAAGAATTAAATGCAACTCTGAAGATTGGTGTTCCGACGATGGTAAGGAGTCAGGTATGACACCTAAGTTTGATTGTGTTAAATCTTTTATGGATACCGATGCTTTTCGTGGATTTAGCGCTAAATATGGACTTGACTCTGAGATAGTAGCTTCTTTTTGTGAATCTTTTGCTGCTCACGTTGATCTCCTAAGGAGAAGTGGTTTAAATATAATCCTCCCACTAAAGTAAAAGTAGTTGCACCTATTACAGTTGAAGAAAAGACTATCACTTATAATGATCCTATTGTTCCTACTACTTATGTTGAGAAACCACCTTTTCATGTTAGAATAAAGGATCATGCTAAAGCTTCAACTGTTGTTCATAAGAGTAATACTAGAACATATACACCTCCTGAGAAAATCAAAGTTGAACCTAGTATTGCTATGGTTAAAGATCTCTTGGCTGATAATATAGATGGGCATGTTATTTACTTCTGTGGTGAAACTGCTAATATTGCTAAACCCGATGCTAAGATACATAGACCTGTTGTAGGCATGCCTGTTATTTCTGTTAAAATAGGAGATCGTTGTTATCATGGCTTATGTGATATGGGTGCTAGTGCTAGTGCAATACCTATTTCCCTATATAAATAAATTATGCATGATACACACCCACTGAGTTAGAAGATATTGATGTTACAATAAAGCTTGCCAATAGAGATACTATTACACCATTTGGGATTGTTAGAGATGTTGAAGTCTTGTGTGGGAAAGTTAAATATCCTGCTGATTTTCTTGTTCTTGGTTCCCCACAAGATAGCTTTTTGTCCCATTATATTTGGTAGAACCTTCTTGAATACTGTTAATGCTAGGGTTGATTGCAAAAAGGATGTTGTTACGATTGGCTTATGAGATATGTCTCATGAGTTTAATTTTGCTAAATTTCATAGACAAACCCATGATAAAGAATTGCCTAGTAAGGATGAAATTATTGGTCTTGCTTCTATTGCCATACCTCCTACCGATCCGTTAGAACAATATTTGCTAGACCATGAAAATGATATGTTTATGAATGAAAGAAGGGAGATAGATGAATTATTCCATAAACAGGGTCCTATTCTGAAACACAACTTACCTATTGAAGTCCTAGGGGATCCTCCTCCACCCAAGGGTGATCCCGTGTTTGAGCTCAAACCATTACCTAATAATCTTAAATATGCTTATCTTGATGAAAAGAAGATATATCCTGTTATTATGAGTGCTAACCTTTCAGGGCAAGAAGAGGAAATATTATTGAAAACTCTGAAGAAGCACCGTGTTGCTATTGGATATACTCTGGATGATCTTAAGGGCATTAGTCCCACTCTATGCCAGCATAAAATTAAATTGGACGAAGGCTCCAAACCAGTTAGAGATCCTCAACAACGGTTAAATCCTAAGATGAAAGAAGTGGTAAGAAAGGATATACTAAAGCTCCTTGGGGCAGGTATAATTTATCCCATTGCTGATAGTGATTGGGTAAGTCCTGTCCATTGTGTCCCTAAGAAGGGAGGTATTACTGTTGTTCCTAATGATAAAGATGAATTGATTCCGCAAAGAATTATTAGAGGTTATAGGATGGTAATTGATTTCCGTAAATTAAATAAAGCTACTAAGAAAGATCATTACCCTTTACCTTTTATTGATCAAATGCTAGAAAAACTATCCAAACATACACATTTCTACTTTCTAGATGGTTATTTTGGTTTCTCTCAAATACCCGTGTCAGCGGAGGATCAATCAAAAACTACTTTTACTTGCCCTTTCGGTACTTTTGCTTATAGACGTATGCCCTTTGGTTTATGTAATGCACCTACTACATTTCAAAGATGCATGATGGCTATATTCTCTGACTTTTGCGAAAAGAGTTGTGAGGTATTCATGGATGATTTCTCCATTTATAGATCCTCTTTTGATGATTTCTTGAGCAACCTTGATCGAGTTTTGCAGAGATGTGAAGACACTATTCTCGTCTTGAATTGGGAAAAGTGCCACTTTATGGTTAATGAAGGCTTTGTCTTGGGGCATAAGATTTCTGAGAGAGGTATTGAAGTTGATAAAGCTAAAGTTGATGCTATTGAAAATATGCCATGTCCCAAGGACATCAAAGGTATAAGAAGTTTCCTTGGTCATGCCGGTTTTTATAGGAGGTTCATTAAGGACTTTTCTAAAATCTCTAGGCCTCTGACTAATTTATTGCAAAAAGATATTCCTTTTGTCTTTGATGATGATTGTGTAGAAGCATTTGAAATACTTAAGAAAGCTTTGATCACTGCACCTATTGTTCAGCCACCTGATTGGAATTTACCCTTTGAAATTATGTGTGATGCTAGTGATTATGATGTAGGTGTTGTTCTAGGGCAAAGAGTTGACAAGAAATTAAATGTTATCTAGTATGCTAGTAAAACTCTTGATACTGCCTAGAGAAATTATGCTACTACTGAAAAAGAATTCTTAGCAGTTGTATTTGCATGTGATAAGTTCAGACCTTATATTGTTGATTCTAAAGTAACTATTCACACTGATCATGCTGCTATTAAATATCTTATGGAAAAGAAAGATGCTAAACCTATACTCATTAGATGGGTTCTCTTGCTCCAAGAATTTGATTTGCATATTATTGATAGAAAGGGAGCTGAGAACCCCCATTGCAAACAACTTGTCAAGGTTAGAGAATGTTCTTGATGACCCACTACCTATTGATGATAGCTTTCCTGATGAACAATTAGCGGTCGTTAGTGCTTCTCGTACTGCTCCATGGTATGCTGATTATGCTAATTACATTGTTGCTAAATTTATATCGCCTAGTTTCACATACCAGCAAAAGAAAAAGTTCTTTTATGATTTAAGACAATACTTCTGGGATGACCCACACCTTTATAAAGAAGGATTAGATGGTGTTATTAGATGTTGTGTACCTGAGCATGAACAGGAACAGATCCTACGCAAGTGTTACTCCGAACCATACGGAGGACACCACGCTGGAGATAGAACTGCACATAAGGTATTGCAATCTGGTTTTTATTGGCCTACTCTCTTCAAAGATGCCCGTAAGTTTGTCTTGTCTTCTGATGAATGTCAAAGAATTGGTAATATTAGTAGACATCAAGAAATGCCTATGAATTATTCTCTTGTTATTGAACCATTTGATGTTTGGGGCTTTGATTACATGGGACCTTTTCCTGCCTCTAATGGATACACACATATTTTAGTTGATGTTGATTACGTTACTAAGTGGGTAGAAGCTAGTAGTGCTGATCATAACACCTCTATTAAGATGCTTAAAGAAGTTATTTTTCCAAGGTTTGGAGTCCTTAGATATCTCATGACTGATGGTGGTTCACATTTTTATTCATGGTGCTTTTCGTAAAATGCTTGCTAAGTATGATGTTAATTATAGAATTGCATCTCCTTATCACCCACAGTCTAGCGGTCAAGTAGAGTTCAGCAATAGAGAGCTCAAATTAATTTTGCAAAATACTGTCAATAGATCTAGAAAGAATTGGTCCAAGAAACTTCATGATGCATTATGGGCCTATAGAATTGCATATAAAAATCCTATGGGTATGTCTCCGTATAAGATGGTTTATGGAAAAGCATGTCACTTACCTCTCGAACTTGAACATAAAGCATATTGGGCTATTAAAGAGCTCAACTATGACTTCAAACTTGCCGGTGAGAAGAGGTTATTTGATATTAGCTCACTTGATGAATGGAGAACCCAAGCCTATGAGAATGCCAAGCTGTTTAAAGAAAAAGTTAAAAGATGGCATGAAAAAAGAATACAAAAGCGTGAGTTTAACGTAGGTGATTATGTGTTTTTATTCAACTCTCGTTTAAGATTTTTTGCAGGAAAACTTCTCTCTAAATGGGAAGGTCCTTACGTTATCGAGGAGGTCTATCATTCCTGTGCCATAAAAATCAATAACTTTGAAGGCACAAATACGAAGGTGGTGAATGGTCAAAGAATCAAACACTATATCTCAGGTAATCCTATAAATGTTGAAACTAATATTATTGGAACCGTAACCCCGGAGGAATACATAAGGGACACTTTCCAGAATGTTTCAGACTCCAAAAAGGAATAGGTATGTGGTACGGTAAGTAAACTGACTCCAAAATAGTTCTAATGGCAATTTTTCTCCATTTTGGAATATTTAAGAATTTTGGTCTGTAAAAATTCATTATATAATATCTCGAAGGTTTTAACCACCGTATCACGCAATTATCTCATGTTTTCATTTTGAGCTGTTTTTCTGACAGATCTAGAGCACCATGACGTCTCCAAGCGCTCCCAAGGACAAGTTTTTCGAGAGGGTTATCAACCCCTATCTCGCGGAGGTGCTGCAACACCCTCAAACCATTGAGATGCGTGAGGGGTGCTGCACATCCGCGATGTGGGGGGACCAAGGCGTACCGGAAGCGTGGAGACAAAGTTCAAAGCTATGGAGCAACAAGTCTTCAAGTGTCAAGGGATGGTGGAGCGTGGACTCAACGCCAACCAGATGATGATCGCGGAATTCACCAACAACCACAAGCTAGACGCCAAGAACATTGGGGATACCATCTTCAAACTTCATGAGAAAATCGAGCATCTCCAAGCCCAGATCTATGACCTGCAAAACCAAAACTGTGAGTATGAATACAGGTTCAAGAGGATGAGTTTGGCTGCAGATTTGAGGATCCCGGAGACTCGATCATCCTTCTATGATTGTGACCCTATGACTTGGAAGATGGACGACAAGCCTACATCATCGACAACTCCTTCTCCACCACCTCCGAGGACATAATCACATGGGTATGGGCACTCCCCTTGGAAACTGCCAAGCTTGGGGGAGCTGCCCCGGTATCGTATCACCATCACACTCCTATCTTTACCGTTTTACTTAGTTCAATCCTTTTAGTAATATCTTCATCTAGTAGAATAAAGTTTTGGTATGAATTAGTTTTGAGTTTTGCCTTGTGATCCCTCTATGTAATCGAGTCCGTGAGCTATATAATAAAGATTAGTGTTGAGTCAAGGGCTTTGCTTTCTTGCTATGATCTTGAGAAAATAGAAAGAATAAAAAGAAATAAAAGAGTTCATATTGATCTTATGGATAGTAATGACTTCACATATAGAGAGTATGAGGCTTAAAAGTTATTGAGAGTTGACAAACATAGTTTTGGTCATCGTTGCAATTAATAGGAAGTAATAAAGAAAGAGAGGTTTTCACATATAAATATACTATCTTGGACATCTTTTATGATTGTGAGCACTCATTAAGTATGACATGCTAAAGAGTTGATGTTGGACAAGGAAGACAACGTAATGGGTTATGTTTTCTCACATCTCAGTTAAAGTATATTGTCATGGATCTTCCGAACATGTTGAGCTTGCCTTTCCCCCTCATGCTAGCCAAATTCCTTGCACCAAGTAGAGATACTACTTGTGCTTCCAAATACCCTTAAACCCAGTTTTGCCATGAGAGTCCACCATACCTACCTATGGATTGAGTAAGATCCTTCAAGTAAGTTGTCATGTTGCAAGCAATAAAAACTGCTCTCTAAATATGTATGACTTATTAGTGCGGAGAAAATAAGCTTTATACGATCGTGTGATATGGAAGTAATAAAAGCGACGGACTGCATAATAAAGGCTCATATCACAAGTGGCAATATAAAGTAACGTTCTTTTGCATTAAGATTTTGTGCATCCAACCATAAAAGCACATGACAACCTCTGTTTCCCTCTGCAAAGGGCCTATCTTCTACTTTATGTCTTTTACTTTATGCAAGAGTCAAGGTGATCTTCACCTTTCCCTTTTTTATTTTATCCTTTGGCAAGCACCTCGTGTTGGAAAGATCCTGATATATATATATATATATATATATATATATATATATATATATATATATATATATATATATATCCAATTGGGTGTAAGTTAGCATGAACTATTATTGTTGACATAACCCAAAGGTGAATACGTTGGGAGGCGAAATTATAAGCCCCTTTCTCAGTGTCCGATTAAAACTTCATAACCATAAGTATTGCATGAGTGTTAGAAATTGTAGAAGACTATATGATAGTTGAGTATGTGGACTTGCTGAAAAGCTCTATTCTTGACTCTTTCCGATGTTATGATAAATTGCAATTGCTTCAATGACTGAGATTATTGTTTGTTAGTTCTCAATGAAATTTCTGAACCATACTTGACATTGTGAACAGTTTGTTACTTGAGCATAAGAAATCATATGACAAAATCTATATATGTTGTTGTTATAAGAATGATATGATGCCCTCATGTCCGTATTTTATTTTTATCGACACCTCTATCTCTAAACATGTGGACATATTTTCCGATTTCGGCTTCCGCTTGAGGACAAGCGAGGTCTAAGCTTGGGGGAGTTGATACGTCCATTTTGCATCATGCTTTTATATCAATATTTATTGCATTATGGGCTGTTATTACATGTTGTGTTACCATAATTATGGCTATTCTCTCTTATTTTACATGGTTTATCATGAAGAGGGAGAATGCATGTAGCTGGGATTCTGGCTGGAAAAGGAGCAAATATTGGAAACCTATTCTGCACAACTCCAAAAGTCCTGAAACTCCACGGAAGTCATTTTTGGAATTAATAAGAATTTTGAGCAAAGAAAGTACCAGAGGGGGCCCACACCATGGCCACGAGGGTGGGGCGCCCCCCCTACTGGGCGCGCCCCCTGTCTCGTGGGCCCCCTGTTGGCCCTCCGGTGCCCATCTTCTACTATATGAAGTCTCTTACCCTGGAAAAAATCATAAGCAAGCTTACGGGACGAAACTCCGCCGCCACGAGGCGGAACCTTGGCGGAACCAATCTAGGGCTCCGGCGGAGCTGTTCTATCGGGGAAACTTCCCTCCGGGAGGGGGAAATCATCGTCATCGTCATCACCAACGATCCTCTCATCGGGAGGGGGTCCATCTCCATCAACATCTTCACCATCACCATCTCCTCTCAAAACCCTAGTTCATCTCTTCTATCCAATCTTGTATCAAAACCACAAATTGGTACCTGTGGGTTGCTAGTAGTGTTGATTACTCCTTGTAGTTGATGCTAATTGGTTTACTTGGTGGAAAATCATATGTTCAGATCCTTAATGCATATTAATACTCCTCTGATCATGAACATGAATATGCTTTGTGAGTAGTTATGTTTGTTCCTGAGGACATGTGTGAAGTCTTGCTATTAGTAGTCATGTGAATTTGGTATTCGTTCGATATTTTGATGAGATGTATGTTGTCTCTCCTCTAGTGGTGTTATGTGAACGTCGACTACATGACACTTCACCATTATTTGGGCCTAGAGGAAGGCATTGGGAAGTAATAAGTAGATGATGGGTTGCTAGAGTGATAGAAGGTTAAACCCTAGTTTATGAGTTGCTTCGTAAGGGGCTAATTTGGATCCACTAGTTTCATGCTATGGTTAGGTTTACCTTAATACTTCTTTTGTAGTTGCGGATGCTTGCAATAGGGGTTAATCATAAGTGGGATGCTTGTCCAAGAAAGGGCAGTACCCAAGCACCGGTCCACCCACATATCAAATTATCAAAGTACCGAACGCGAATCATATGAGCGTGATGAAAACTAGCTTGACGATAATTCCCATGTGTCCTCGGGAGCGCTTTTCTCATTATAATAAATTGCCCAGGCTTGTCCTTTGCTACAAAAAGGATTGGGACACCTTGCTGCACCTTATTTATTTTCATTGCTTGTTACCTGTTACAAATTATCTTATCACAAAACTATCTATTACCTACAATTTCAGTGCTTGAAGAGAATACCTTACTAAAAACCGCTTGTCATTTCCTTCTGCTCCTTGTTGGGTTCGACACTCTTACTTATCGAAAGGACTACGATAGATCCCCTATACTTGTGGGTCATCAAGGCCGGCGCGGTTGCGGTGGCGATCGGCGGCAGGGAAGCAGCGATGTTGCGACGGTCAACGGCTACGGGGAAGCAGCGCTGGGACTCTGGACGGATCCAAAGTTGGAGCCGCTCCAGCACCGTGAACAACAGCGGGGGTGAATCGGCTCCGGTACGGTTCACGCGACCGTCGTCGAGGCAGCTCCAGCAGCACAGAGTAAGAGGCACACGGCCTAGTGCACGCCGGCAAATGGACAGCATCTCCGGCATTAGGGAGGAGGGCGGCTGTGAAATTGGTGCGGTGGGGCACCATGGAGGAGGGGCTGAGGTTTCGCGGCTCGGGAGAAGGGAGCTCCTGGGGAGAAGGTGATTTGGCGCCCATGAGGTATGAATGGGGGGCGGAATTGGGAGGGGAGTGGAACCATATCTTACGGACGCATTTGTCTGAAATGTGGGGAGGAGTTACAGTTCTACCCCTGCCTTTAGGCTTCTCGGCTTAGGTCTGTGTACTTTGGGTTGGGGATAGTAGAGTAACTTTGCTTCTCCCCAAATAATGGGCGGGAGCGATTTCGGGCGAGGAGGGCGTGTTTTGAAATATAGTGGGCGCGAGCGATTTCGGGCGAGGAGAGCATGTTTTGAAATAGTGGGCGCGAGCTATTTCGGGCGAGGAGAGCGTGTTTTGCTGACCATGGTTTATGAATTATTCGACACATGTCATTTCGGGCGAGGAGAAGACGCACTTGGATGAAGTTACAAACCTACCCTCGATGTACAACGGGCCAATTGATGTGTGTCCCACATAGGCCGGTAATTTCGCGTCTCCCATTTATATGCTCGGGCGAATTCCACCGAGCAAAGGATGTTTAACGGTTCGTTTAAATTTTGGGAGAACGAGCACCCACGTCTACCTTACCAAGTCGATTTGAATCAAATTTTGAAATATTAGCTTGTCACTTCTTTTTTAGATGGAGAGATGATGCTCGGGAGTAATGTGTT
Organism: Triticum timopheevii; assembly: GCA_963921465.1. Lineage (NCBI taxonomy): Eukaryota > Viridiplantae > Streptophyta > Magnoliopsida > Poales > Poaceae > Triticum > Triticum timopheevii. The sequence goes on from OY997274.1 coordinate 504,712,572, forward strand.
TTTATCCCCTTTTCACGACGGCATTTGGAACCGTCGCCTGGTGAGTGACTGCGATAGGGGGGGGGGTCCTTCCACACGACCCAGAAACCGTCGGGGATATGCCCTCTTGGCACACACGCTCGATAAAATGAGGTCGTGTGCGACCGATGAGCGATCAAATACGGTTATATGTACAATAATGCTAAAAAACAATTATACGGGCAAAATCGTTTCCGGTCATAAGTTCATCCCGCACAGCCAGTCCCCCCCCCCTAAACGTTTCCGTTTGCATATACATCCCACATAGTCTCTCCAAGGAAAACGTTTTTGTTCGCAGGTACATCACACATATTTTTCCCTATTAAATCGTTTGTGATAGCATTTCCATTGCACACGGTATTAACAATTTTATCGTTTGCGTTATTAAATGCATCACACACGGTGCGTAGAAGAAACTGTGTGGCAAAGGCTGTCCATCACACATAGTTTTTATGTGGTAAACGTTTACGCCAGGTGGCCTAACGCAAACAGTTTTCAAGAGGACGTGCGTGTGATTGTTCATTAATTCAACACAGTTTAGTCCTAGAATCTGCGTGTGTTGCTTGAAGTCATTGCCCACGGTGTTTTCTCAATAACCATTTGCAATAAAAAAACTAATTAGCAGGCTAATTATCCTATTATTAATAATTCATTTATTAATATAATTGACATTTCATATTAAGCACATAATATATTTCATTTTCATAAATGAAATACATCAGAGTACAACATCATATAGCTTCAACACTTAGCTACCCCATTACACAACTGTACCAGCACCAAGTTTCACATGCAACATCTATAACCTTTCAAAATTAGCCCTTATAGACAGATGTATCTCATCTGGAAAACTGCTGAAGCAGAAGGCGAATATTGAGCCTTCATTGATGTTGAAGGTCTTTGCAACTTTAGGCCAGTGTATGTGGATGATTGACCGTCCATCCTTCGTCCCTTTCAGAAACACTTCAATATTGAACCGTGGGTGTTGTATGAATACTTTCCTCGCGAGAGGTAATCATCAGTGAACTGCTTTGAAAAGGCATGAAAACAAGGATGTGCATAAATATCTTCTCTATATTGAAAATAGGGCAAAGGAATAAAAAAGGCAAGGTATAATAATTAGTAACATCCTGCAGTGAACTGATGTCTTCTTCATTGTGCAGACAAAGATCTTATTGTTTTTTGTCGCTAGTTTCTTTATCCTAACAATTTTTTCGAGTTTCTTGATTTGACTGATATTCATGGACAGCTAATTTCCCCATATGCTAAAAGGGTCGAACAGTGGGTCAAAACCTTTGACAGCAGGATCTACATGTGCAAGACCAAATTGATAAAAACCTAAATATTAGAATGGTTCCTGCAATTGTACAATAATGTGCTATTAGATAAAGGAGCATGCATGTGCAAATCTCAATTGTAAACCTCAATGCTTCTCATTGTTTCCCTCTAACACATATAAGGTAGTTAGTGATCAGGTTAAGTGAGGGTTCACATGCTATTAGTAAAATATGTTGATGAAAAATAAGCACATTGCAGATTTATCAGATTAATTCAAGCCACATGGAAAGCCAAATGAACTTTCAGGACGACCGTACGTGCGAGCAGGCGCAGATCGTCGCCCCTCCGCCTCGTCTTATAACAAAACATGACCGTGAGGAACACCGTCGGCGGTAGCGCCACCTCCTCATCGCTGAGGAGGACGAGCGAGCCATGGCGGAGTGGCGCCAGCGCTACCCGCAGGACGTCGCCGACGAGAACACCTTCTGGGCGGAGAGGATGGCAAGGCGCCACGTGGAGCAGGCGGACATGCGTCGGCGGAAGGCACTGGCCGTATCGTAGTGAGATCTCATTAACGCAGGTGGGGAGTCGTTCTTTGACTCAGACGATCCTCGTTGGGAAGAAGCGTGGCTCGATACCTCGGACAACACCACCGAGAATGATGACTCGGAGTAGGTTCTAGTTGCATCGTAGTTTTTATCTAGTTGCACTGTAGTTTTTTTTATCGTGTTGGACTAGTTCTTTTTATCTATCTATGCTATGATGAACTATGTCCGCAGTGTGAAATATCTATGTATCTTTTTTTACCTATTTTTAATCTATGCATATATTTTTTTTATTAGTTTTGAGTACATATGTTGTTTGTGCGAGAGAGCGCGCGCAGTTTTTTGCAGCGGCTCGCGCACACTAAAATTTGCAACGGCCGCTGGAGCAAACACACCCCGCCGTGCAAAAACAGACGATCCGCGCGCTGCAAATGATTTTTTTTACGCGCGGTCGGTCGTTGGAGATGCTCTTAGTGCTCGTTTGTGTTTCATTGTTTTTCTCCTCCCCTACGGGTTTCTGTGGGAAAAAAAAAGCAGCAAGCTCAAGCGGCCAACAAGTCTTTACAGCATCCCCATTCCCCAACACCTCCGATCTATCGCTCCAAGCTTCCATGGAGAAGGAGCCAGGCACGAACATCGAGGCTCTCATCCGACGGCTTAGCCTCCACCAGCCGCCTCCACCCCCTTACTCCGGCGATCCCTCAACAGCGGCGACCCCCGCCGCAGCCAACTTGTTTCAGCCTCGGAGAGCCGCCGTGTTGGTCTGCCTCTTCCAGGACGCTGCCGGCGAGCTGCGTGCCCTCCTCACCAAGCGCGCTTCCTCCCTCTCCACCCACTCCGGTGAGCAGCTCGCTCGCTTCTTCGTGGCAGCTTTTGATCGATCCGAATCGTGGCGCCCCGGTAAAAAAAAATTTAGGGGAAATGTGTCGATGTATGCGCAGGTTGGGGTTCAGGGGCTGAAACATCCTACATTCGCTTTCAGGTTCCATTTGACGGTCCATAGGTGTCTGAATTGCTATTTTGCTTTTGTACTTCTCCGAATTTTATCAAGGGGAATTCAAGCAAAGAATTTGACTTCTGGTTGGAAGTTGAAGCAGAATCTAGTAGAAAGCGTTGGTGTTTAGCAGCATTCAGACTTCAGATGTTTGTACAGCTGAGCCCATACGGGTTTTAATATAGTAAACTACGTGTAACTACTGTTGTTTATCATTAATCTTAATTCATTGGCTCCCGGTTCTTCTAGCAAGCTCTTAAAAACTATTCCTTGCGAGTAGGTATGCTACCATGGTGTTCAGTTAGTTTATGCTACCATGATGTATTGTCTCTTATTAGACCAGGTAAGTACAGTGGCCTAAATATTTAGAACTTGTTATGTACATGGGCTAAGCACATGCATGCTGGTCCTGAGGTTTTGGTCAGCGCGGAGCGATTTCGAGAAATCCCTTGGTATATAAAATCTGATAGTCCCTTGGTAAATATGCATTCTACATCGTTCTAGTTTAATAGTCACCATTTGATACATTTTAGTGTATATGAAAATCCCCCCCCCCAGAAAAGGCTACAAGTTCCATAATATACTGCAAAAATCCTAAGATTCCTACAAATACCCAATATTCTTACAAGAAAATTTAGATTTTTAACCTAGCTCTCTGTTCAGCGCTGGTTTGGCTTGTCTTAGCTTTTATATTGAACAATCAGGTTAACAAATGGATGCCAACCCAGACACGAGCTTGATAAACCCTGTCTGATTTTGTTTTCCCCATTTGAGATTTGCAGGGGAGGTTGCATTGCCCGGAGGAAAGGCAGAGGAGGGTGATGCTGATGATGCAGCAACGGCATTAAGGGAGGCAAAGGAGGAGATTGGGCTTGATCCAGCCTTGGTCACTGTCGTCTCCTCGCTTGAGCACTTCTTGTCCAAGGTAAAATGTCTATGGGTTCTCGCCTGTACCCCTACTGAAAAAAATCACATCGTACAGCAGGACAGATTATTTAAATGCATCATTGAAAGGCATGTTAGTTTTTTTTTCTTCTTCTTAGACTTCGAGAAAACGCATGCATGCAGCTAAGATTTAGGATATGCTTATAGATGTTTTGAGGATCATGTAGCAGGCTGTTCTTTAGAGTCCTCTTTTGCCGGATAGAATGTTATCTTTTTGTACTTTTCATATCTCAAAATTAATGTCATGAGCTCTCTTGGAAAGTTGCATAGCAAGTGAAACATTTATCTGAAAGATGAGAAAATTGACTGTAGTTTGAAATGGACCAAAAGCGTACCGCAGTTTAACTTGGGGCTAGGCAGCTTGTTTAGGTCGTATATGTTATCTCTTGCTTTTCAAGGTGGTGGACGTGATCATTTTTGCATTCTTAATGGTCTTGTTTAGGATTTGATTGCGGTAAAGATTGTGTTACAATATAGGCACTGTTTTTTATGTTATGTAACACATGTGGCCTTTGACCACACTTGTCACATGCCTCTGAAGATTACTTTAATTCTGCCATTTCATTACATGATGTTTATGTGAAATATATAGAACAAAATAATGCTAATTTATCAATGAATAATATAAAATCAACTTCCTAGAATTGAGATGCATATCACCTGCTGCAGAGGAAGCCTGGTTTAGTCACTGAATTCGTTGTAGTAAAATGGCTAAGATGTAGGCCTTAGGCCAGGAGCTCCCTTTGTTTTGTTTCTTAGCGCTTTCCAAGCCCACTACAAATTATTGTGCCGTCTCCCCGTTTTGGTGTTTTGATTGATAGATTTCCATCAAGATTAATATTCTCCATTTCTTTGGCAGCATCTTCTGGTAGTTGTTCCTGTTGTTGGCATACTCTCAGATATACAGGCTTTCAAACCTGTCCTTAATGTTGATGAGGTGGACGACATTTTTGATGTACCCCTAGAGATGTTCCTCAAGGTCAGTGCTATCTATGTTTTCACATGCTAATTAATGGGCTATATACAGTCTTTATTTATGTTTTTTAGGCTATGGTACTTATGTAAGCCTGGGTTGCATGTTTGTGATATTTGCAATTCACCGCGAAAATGACCAGTCAACTGGAAAGAAGTGAACCACGTGAATTACCATGCTGTGTGACGTATTGTGCTACAATAATATGTATACTGGAAAATGCTTAGCCACAGCAGTAGTGGCGCAAGAAATTTCTTATATTTTTTTTCTTGAAATCTTAGAATTTACTCAAAGCCGTTCTCCCTTCGATCCCTTTGTCAGGATGAGCGCAGGATATCCGAGGAGCGAGAATGGATGGGGCAGGCGTTCACACTTCACCACTTCGATTATGAGAAAGGCGACAAGACGTATGTAATCTGGGGGCTGACTGCTGGCATCCTGATTCACGCGGCTTCAGTTGTATACCAGCGGCCACCAGACTTTGCTGAGCGAAGGGTACAATTCAACCTGCCGAAGTACTCACAGGAGTCTTCTCCAATGCCATGATCAGGATTAGGATGCACACTCAGTTACATGCCTGATTCAGCACACAGAAGACTACATACACCAAAAGATATGGTATAGAATCTAAAAGGTTTCCAAATCATGTGCTGTTATACAATTCATTCTTTCTTCGATGCACCACGTCCCTGCGATTGATGTGAAGTGCGATACCCTGGTGGTTCAGCTGCGACGATGATCATCCAAGCCGTGCCACATCAAGCAATGGGTTGCCGATTACGGCGCATTCGATGGTGTGCAGCTTGCCACACACAGCGACTAAAAATCGAACGTTTGACAAACATATTTGTAGTCTATTCTTTGCATAATAATACATTGCAAGAGCATTAACATTCAAAAAATTGTTTGCTGCTAATTTGAGTACACTCCAATCATTTGCTCCGCTGCTTCTCTACTCTGGTTGCTCCTTTCTTGCACTATATTATTTCCCCCGTCTTTTGCTCCAATCTGTTGCCTAATTATTATCACCGCAACACGGTCTACACTGAAAACACCTTAAACCATATATAAAATGGAATTCACCACCACCATTTTGTAGTTCCGTGAGAAGTAGAATTGGCGATTAACTTCAATTCAAACATTTTCGGGTGTCAACGGAACTGCAGTGCATAGAATTATTATCTGAAAATCAACTCCAACTTCCGTTTGCTTAACGGTTCGAGGTTACTGCGTCGCACCGATTACCAACTGTGTTTCTGCATTGTAGTCTGAGGCCGAAAAATTGTAGTCTCAGCCTCCATTGTCAAAATACAAACTGAATATACAGCACAAAGTAAAATACACACCACAAGGGTTTATACCACTGCAATCTGTATGATCCAGCACCAGTGTGCACTGTCTCCAGTGTTCAGAGTTCCCACCAGCTATCAAATATCCTCGGGGTTTATGTTCTCTTCTATGACCTCGATGCAAGATCCAACTGACCTCCCAGAAGACATTGCCTCCTTAAGCTTCGATCTAGCCTTTTCATGGCGGCGCAGTATCAGAACGATGTTCAGCACAGCCCACCTCACCTGTGAATCAGCTTTGTTCTGGGTGAAACCCAGGCTCTTGAACAGTCCATCCAGCTGTTAATGGAAGAAAGACGAAAGTGCATAGCAGATAATTAGAGGATTGGGTTACATGATGTTTTGTCAACTTAGAACATAAGTAAACTAAATGCCGGAAAACCTTGTTAACGTCGTCTAGTCCTCCTTCGGCGTATCCATACAGAAGATACTCGGTTGCTACTCCGGCCAGTGCAATACATGAGAACTTGTTCAGCATCTGCCATTAGATCCAACTTATATCCAGGTCAATCACAAATATGGACCACTATCAGAAGGCAGCAAATCGTGTAATACCTTATGATATTGTACATAGCTATTCGCCGGAAAAGCAGTAGTTCATGGGGTGGCAATAATTCCGCCCATCCCAGAATATGCTAATTGTGTATTAAAATGGCAGTCACCTTAGGTCGAAGTAAACCAAGCAGAGAGCTTTGGAATGGGGATTACTAGTTGCCTAGTGTGTGTTTTTACATCAATAAAGCTTTTCCATATTTTAAATGATCCAACACTATTTTGACCACCTTTAAATTTTAACTTCGGTGAAAGCATATAATCAGTGTATCCATTGTGGCAGCTGTGAGTTCTGATGCTGATATACAGTTGGAAGTAGACCTTTATTTTTTGCCAGGATTTGGAAGTAGACCTTGAAGAACAACGAATAACATCTTACATCATTTTTACGTGCTTTGCAAACAATAATAATTTAGAGACTCTCACCTTCGCAGACAGTTTGCCTGTATTGATCTGAAAATGAAAACAACAATTAGGCTGATACGCATATAACTAACTTCTTTGTAGGAAAATATATAGAACAACAGCTTAACAACACAACATGTAAGCAAAGCAGCAGGTGTTCCATACTGGCTTTCTGTAGCAGACAATCGTTTTCTATATTAGGAAAGTAGTTGGTGGTTAACAATAAACATTTCATCTACAATGCTCGTCCATTTGCCCATGTTCAGTCGAATTGTATGTATCATAAAATTGCAAAAGAAGAGCATCTCGCTCTGTACTGAGATATAAAACATTATGTTTTACCATTACAAAAGAATGGAGAAAGATACTCCCTCCTTTCCATAATTCTTGTTGTGGTTTTAGTTCAATTTTGAACTAAAACCACGACAAAGATTATGGAACGAAGGGAGTACAAGATTTGGGGACTGCAGTTATTATGAATAATTGATCTCTGTTTTCTACCCTTCACTAATCTGGCTACTGCTTAAAGAGCAAATAGTGTTAACAGATTCTTTTATTGCACAGAATTAGATTTGACTAATTAGTAGAAACAGAAGAGTTGTACTGCTTGGTCACAGTGACAGTAACACTGGGGCCACAGAATATTTCATGAATATAAAATTTATTACTAAATTCAATAGTTTAGAAGGTGTGACATGCACACTCAAGACTGACAGGGAGATAAGTGTATCTAGTAGAATAAAGGAGCAAAAAATGCTAGGTAGGTATTGTGTGTTAATTAAGAATAATAGCACTTCAAAGATTATCACAATATTAAGAATTGAGTTAGAAAACTAACCTCTTCAACAAACTCAAAGTCCACGAAAGCTGTCCCAGCTTGCACGTTCAGTGATCCTTGTTTCATAAGTGTATCTAAAGATGTGATAGTATATTCCTCCGGAAGCACTCCAAGCAAGTATGCTATCAAGAAGTGACCAGCTTCATGCTTCGCATATTCCATATGTAGGATATTAATAGTTTAGATTATGTCTGCTAAACCACACTTGAAAAAGTATACAAACAGTTTGCTCATATTGTTCAAGAATGACATATTATTGAAAGTTTGTTCAAGAATGGAATATTATTGAAATTTTGTTCGAGAATGGAATGTTATTGAAATTGAGTTTGTATACCTCAATAACTCTGTTGTGGTACTTCTCGCTGAGACTGTGAGCAATTGTGTCAAGAACCAAGTTTCTCGCCCCTCCATTGTAATATATCTAGAAAGCTGTAGCCATGTAAGTTCAAGCAACAGATGGCTGACTCAAGTGATTATACCATTTCTGTGGGGAAATTTATACGCACTAATGTTCTACATTACTTTATATGGATTTTTCTCCAAGTGATCCTAAGAATCAGTTAAATGGCTGCAAGTACGTACAAACTTAGCTGAATCGACCATACTTCCAAGAAACATACTAGGAAGCTATGATGTTGGATGTTTATGCAGGCAAACTAATAGGACTGCTTAATTAGTTCGAAACTGAACAAAAACTCACGCTAATTGGCACCAAAGAAGCACACAACAAGATGAACAGATCGGTTCTGCAGAGAGTATCTATTCACTACCTTTGATAATTGAGTTTTCCTCTAAGAGATGAATTGCTCATACAAAAATCAAAGGTTGTTGCTAAAAACTGCAACAAGGTAGCCACAAAGCACGCATGGCCCAAGCATATGCTTTGAAATAACAACACCACGCGAATAGTAACAGTTCAACAGCCAGTCAGCAACAAGACATGTAACAGATGATACACAAGGTCGAGTAGTCAATTAAATAGTTAGCAACAAGATATGTAACAGATGATCTACAAGGCCGACTAGTCAAGTAAATAGTAACTCACCAAATCAACAGACCACACGAATAGTAGGCCTACAAAGGTAAGCAGAGCTTGGAGTTGAGAAAGCTGAAACGCAAATGAAACAGAAAGCCCTCCAAGAAGCGCGGCAATTTGGAGATTTCTCTCAATTGATCCCAAAGTCTGATCCACAGGAGATAGGAAAGAAGAAGTATCGATCCCATTTAGCTTAAGCTCGTCTAGTTTATAAAGCCTTTGAGGTACCTAATAGAGATTTTGGTATAAAACAGCAGAGTTAGTATGCTACATAACATTCTAAAAAAAAGGATAAAGGTAAAGCTTCACTTTCTTCCTTGTCAAAATGTAGCACATTCTAACAGGTGGAAATGACACAGCACAAAGAAGCAAAGTTGAAGTGTTTGCTAGTCAAATATGTGCACTGGCACTAAAGATCAACAATAGTTTTTCCATGTAATTGTTTTGAATATAACCTTCAACATAGAAATACTTGCAGTTACCGGCCATGCAATGGTGGAGAATATTTCGAGCATTATTTTGGATAAATGATAGCATGAAAATCAACTCATCGTACGTTCGTGCAGATTATTCACATCGGTTTATCAAGAGTAAAACAAGTGTAACATTTTAACAAAGTTGCTTCGTTTGCTAGTCAATACTAGCAAAGTTGCATTGTCCTCAATCAATTTAATTAAAAGTTGCATTGTTTGCTAGCCGAATATGTAGCAGACTGGCACTAGACACCATCAATAGTTTTTCCATGTAATTTGAATATACTCCACAGTGTAGAAATATTCACAAATGCCCGTGATGGAAAAAAAATCTAGATCAGACTTTATAGGCGACAGGTAGGTGGTGTGGCCACAGCCCGTGGAGTGATGGTGGTTTTCACTCGGTTTTCTGTAATAAACCGAGCCTTGTGTGGTTTCTAGGTCCGGTTTTCCTCGAAAAAATGGATCAGTTCTTTTCTTTTGTATGCAAGTTGCGGGAGGTCCCCGCTATGTTACAAGGCTTCGGAAAAAAAATGGTAAGATTTGGAACATCTAATTCCCATGGCCAATATCCAAATCATGGACCGTAAAAACTCTTACTAATTCCATCCAACAAAACAGTCCTATATGGTACTCCACTATACTAGTATCGGATTCGGATTCGGGCGAGACGGAGGAAGGCTTTATAAGAGCATGCCGTGGAAGAAGCAATCCAAAATTATGTGGTTCTAAACTTCTACTCCCTCCGTCCCATAATATAAGAGCGTTTTTGACACTACTGTAGTGTCAAAATCGCTCTTATGTTATGGGACGGAGGTAGTATTGCTAAAGCATATGCAACTGATCATTACGTCAAGCAAACTACAAATAAACTGCACACTAACCATACAAGTAAAATCGTACGTCTCTGAAAAAAAAATCACATCTCTCGCATCGCACCCTCTCTATGTTCATCAGTTCATCCCCACTCTAATTCGGAGACGATCGAACGTGAACAATTGCGTTGAGAGCAAAGGCAACACGAGGCCTGGAGAAATGATACGCAGCACCAGGAGAACACCAACCTGCCTGGCGGCGCCAAAGCACCGGAGCCCGCCGCCCTCCCCCTGCGAGCTGCGCACGAGGGACAGCGCGGCCTCGTCGTTCCCCTTCCGCAGCTCGTCGTCCACCTGCTCGAGCACCGCCCTCAGGCGCGCGGCGGCCGGCTCGGAGGAGGTGTTCGCGGCGCGAGCCGGCGGCAAGCGCAGCCTGGCGGCGGCGGCGGCGGGATGCAGCTGGGTGAAGCAGCAGCAGGTCGATCCTCCCAGTATCATCTCTTCCACGCGGAGTCGAGCAGGTCCACAGACACGAAAACCGACGGATTTATGAGAAAGTATTACGCCAACGGTTCAAGTGCTGGCTTCTTCTGCACCTTTTCTTTAGGGTGATAAGGCGCAGGCCGACCGGCCAAAATTTCGGCAGCTGTGCGATTGAAGGCCCCCGCATCATTGGATCTCTCTGCTCCTTCATCCTCCTCTCGCAGCTCACACATCATCCTGCCCCCCTCCTCGCATCTCGTATGCGACGCCCCTGCTACTAGCCCCACAGGCTCCCGAGCGCTCATCGTCATTGTTAGAGTTGCGTCGAATATCATTGTACAAGGTAGGTTACAGTTGGATTTGGGTTTTGAATCGTGTGTAGATAGGGTAGAAGTTGTGTCCTAATAGGACATCTGTATCATAAGTCTATCATCTATATTGGGGATAGACACACGATGTAACCTATGCCAACATAATAGTACGAGCACGCAGGGGAACCGGCGGCGTGTGCCGGTGTCCGGGCGGGCGGGGTGCGGTATTGTAGCGGTATCATGGGGAGGAGCGCCATAGTGAGGCCCCGGAGATGTAGACATATCGGTGAACCTCATTAACAAATCTCGGTGTCGTGCTCGTGTTATTGCTTGATCCTCGATAGATCAACGGAGCGTCTTAGATTTATTCTAACAGTCGCCATCCCCATTGTTGTCTTGCTCGCCGCTCGTAGCAAAGGCCACCGCTCGCCGCTCGCCACAGTCGTCCGATGGCCTTGCGGCTCGTCGTGCTCCACCTCTGGTTGCAGCAACGCCGGATGGGGTTCCAGCAATGCCATGATACGTCTCCAACGTATCTATAATTTATGAAGTATTCATGCTACTATATTATCCATCTTAGATGTTTTATATGCATTTATATACTATTTTATATGATTTTTTGGACTAACTTATTAATCTAGAGCCCAGTGCCAGTTTTTATTTTTTTTCTTGTTTTTGAGTTTTACAGAAAAGGAATACCAAACGGAGTCCAATTGACGTGCCAATTTTTGACGATTTTTTATGGACCAGAAGAAGCCCACGGAGCATCTCAGATGGACCAGAAGAGTCCCGAGCCGTCCACGAGAGTGGAGGGCGCGCCCTACCCTCCTGGGCGCGCCCCCCTATCTCGTGGACGACTCGGAGACCCCCTTGACGTGAAACCGACGCCAAAATTCCTATAAATACAGAAACCGCCAGAAAATAACCTAGATCGAAAGTTTCGCCATCGCAAGCCTCTGTAGCCACAAGAAAACAATCTAGGCCCTCTCTGGCACCCTGCCAGAGGGGGCCATCATCACCGGAAGCCATGGAGGAGGATCCCGGAGGGGCCATCATCGCCATGAAGGCCAAGGACCAGAGGAAGAACCTCTCCCCATCTAGGGGGGGGGGTATGGAGGAGGAAGCACAAGGGGGAGAACCTCTCCTTCTCTCTCTTGGTGGCGCCGGAGTGCCATCGGGAGGGGAATCATCACCACGGTGATCGTCTTCATCAACATCACCACCATCATCACCATCCTCATCTCTTTTATGCGGTCCACTCTCCCGCACCCCGCTATAATTCCTACTTGAACATGGTGCTTTATGCCACATATTATGATCCAATTATGTGTTTCCATCCTATGATGTTTTGAGTAGATATCCTTTGTCTTTGGGTTGATTGATGATATAGATTGGTATGAGTTGTACGTTTTATTTTGGTGCTGCGCTATTGTGCCCTCCGTGTCGCGCAAGCGTGAGGGATTCCCGCTGTATGGTGTTGCAATACGTTCATGATTCGCTTATAGTGGGTTGCTTGAGTGACACAAGCATAAACCCGAGTAAGGGGGTTGTTGCGTATGGGATAAAGGGGACTTGATGCTTTAATGCTATGCTTGGGTTTTACCTTAATGATCTTTATTAGTAGCGGATGCTTGCTAGAGTTCCAATAATAAGTGCATATGATCCAAGAAGAGAAATTATAGCTTATGCCTCTCCCTCATATGAAATTGCAATGACGACTACCGGTCTTGTTAACGATTGCCTAGGATAATTCCGCACACCGACTCATCATTATTTCCACACTCGCTATTTATAATATTTAGCAATATATTCTAACTTTATGATAACAACGCCTACTTTTATGTTTTAGCTCTCCGATATCATGCAAAGTTATTCTCTTCATACCCACAACGTAGTTTTATTTCTCGCTTCTAGTTGGAAGCAAATGTTCGGTGTACGTAGGGTCGTATCAGTGGCAGATAGGACTTGAGAGAATATTGATCTTACCTTTAGCTCCTTGTGGGTTCGACACTCCATAATTATCACTTCCACCATTGGGAATTTCTACGATGATTCCCTGTACTTGGGGATTATCAAGCTCTTTTCTAGCGCCGTTGCCGGAGAGCAATAGCGTGGGGTTGATATTCTCGTGTGTGCTTGTTTGCTTTCTTCACTAAGTAGATTTTGTTTTTCCTTTTTGTTTCTGTTTAGTTGTGGTTGAAACATACAAAAAAAATTAAGAATGAAAATACAAAAAAAATTACTTGCCTCTCATGCCTAAAAAGTTTTTCAATGAGAGAAGTGATTGGAAGGTTACGCATTGGAGAAGTGAGGGTCGACCTTGAACACTTGTGTTCATGCTTATGGAAACAATGTAAAAAATTTCATGGAAGCTTCTCTGAAAATAATTATCCCCTTGCATATATCCATTGTATTATAAAAATAATGTGTCAGGCTTTGGTTTTAGGATGATTAGATTGCTTGTTTACTATGTGAAGTACAAAAACAGAAACTTTGGCTGTAGCGCGTGAATTTACATTTTTTTTACTAGAAAGTCAAATGGGTCTGAAACTTTTTGCACATTACTTCTATAAAAATTGCTTAAATTTTCATATATGTTTAGAATTTTTTGGAGTTACAGAAGTTTACTAAACTTTCAGATTTCTACAAACTGTCCTGTTTTTGACAGATTCTGTTTTCTGTGTTGATCGCTTATTTTGATGAATCTATGAGTAGTATCGGGGAGTATGAACCATGGTGAAGTTGGAATACAGTAGATAAAGTGATAATATGAAATTGAATGAGTTTGCAACAGTACCTGAAGGTAGTGATTTGCTCTAGTATACTAACGGATCTCACAAAGTTTTTGTTAAGTTTTTGTGGATGAAGTGTTCGAAGAACGAGGAGTTACCAATGTGAGAAGAATAAAGAGAGGCAAGAGTTCAATCTTGGGGATGCCCAAGGCACCCCAAGTAAATATTCCAAGGATACTCAAGCATCTAAGCTTGGGGATGCCCCGGTTGGCATCCCATCTTTCTTCTTCAACAATTATCGGTATACCTTAGTTTTTATTTTGTTCACATGATTTGTGTCCTTTGTGTTTTTGCTTTTCCTTTAAGAACCATGCTAGTATGAGATAGTGATAACCCACAAGTATAGGGGATCGCAACAGTTTTCGAGGGTAGAGTATTCAACCCAAATTTATTGATTCGACACAAGGGGAGCCAAAGAATATTCTCAAGTATTAGTAGTTGAGTTGTCAATTCAACCACACCTGGATAACTTAATATCTGCAGCAAAGTATTTAGTAGCAAAGTAGTATGGAAGTAACGGTAACAGTAGCAAAAGTAACAGTAGCAGTTTTGTAGTAATTGTAACAGTGGCAACGGTAAAGTAACTAAGCAAGCAATATGTGAAAAGCTCGTAGGCATTGGATCAGTGATGGATAATTATGTCGGATGTGATTCCTCATGTAATGGTTATAACATAGGGTGACACAGAACTAGCTCCAGTTCATCAATGTAATGTAGGCATGTATTCCTAATATAGTCATACGTGCTTATGGAAAAGAAGTTGCATGACATCTTTTGTCCTACCCTCCCGTGGCAGCGGGGTCCTAATGGAAACTAGGGATATTAAGGCCTCCTTTTAATAGAGTACCGGACCAAAGCATTAACACTTAGTGAATACATGAACTCCTCAAACTACGGTCATCACAGGTAAGTATCCTGATCATTGTCACTTCAGGGTTAACGGATCATAACACGTAATAGGTAACTATAGACTTGCAAGATAGGATCAAGAACTCACATATATTTATGAAAACATAATAGGTTCACATCTAAAATCATGGCACTCGAGCCCTAGTGACAAGCATTAAGTATAGCATAGTCATAGCAACATCAATCTCAGAACATAGTGGATATTAGGGATCAAACCCTAACAAAACTAACTCGATTACATGGTAAATCTCATCCGACCCATCACCGTCTAGCAAGCCTATGATGGAATTACTCATGCACGGCAGTGAGCATCATGAAATTGGTGATGGAGGATGGTTGATAATGACGACGGTGATGAATCCCCCTCTCCGGAGCCCTGAACGGACTCCAGATCAGCCCTCCCGAGAGAGATTAGGGCTTGGCGGCGGCTCCGTATTGTAAAACATGATGAATCCTTCTCTGTGGTTTTTTTCTCCCCGAATGAGAATATATAGAGTTGGAGTTGAGGTCGGTGGAGCTCCAGGGGCCCACGAGGCAGGGGGCATGCCCTAGGGGGCGCGTCCCCCACCCTCATGGACAGCGTGTGGCCCCCCTGACGTTGATTCTTTCGCCAATATTTTTTATTAATTCCAAAAATTTGCTCTGTGGATTTTCAGGTCATTCCGAGAACTTTTATTTCTGCACAAAAATAACACCATGGCAGTTCTGCTGAAAACAGCGTCAGTCCGGGTTAGTTCCATTCAAATCATGCAAGTTAGAGTCCAAAACAAGGGCAAAAGTGTTTGGAAAAGTAGATACGACGGAGACGTATCAACTCCCCCAAGCTTAAACCTTTGCTTGTCCTCAAGCAATTCAGTTGATAAACTGAAAGTGATAAAGAAAAACTTTTACAAACTCTGTTTGCTCTTGTTGTTGCAAATATGTAAAGCCAACATTCAATTTTTCAGCCAAGATTATGAACTACCCATATCCACAATAACACTTAGGTCTCATGTTTACTCATATCAATGGCATAATTAACTAGCGAGCAATAATAATAAATCTCGGATGACAACACTTTCTCAAAACAATCATAATATGATATAACAAGATGGTATCTCGCTAGCCCTTTCTGAGACAGCAAAACATAAATGCAGAGCACCTTTAAAGATCAAGGACTGACTAAACATTGTAATTCATGGTAAAAGATATCCAGTCATAGTCATACCCAATATAAATTAATACTAATGCATGCAAATGATAGCGGCGCTCTCCAGCGGGTGATTTTTAATAAGAGGATGATGACTCAGCATAAAAGTAAATAGATAGGCCCTTCGCAGGGGGAAGCAAGGATTTGTAGGTGCCAGAGCTCGATTTTGAAATAGAGATAAATAACATTTTGAGCGATATACTTTCGCTCTTAACATAACAACTGAGAGATCTCGATATCTTCCATGCTACACACATTATAGGCGGTTCCCAAACAGAATGGTAAAGTTTATACTCCCCCGCCACCTACAAGCATCAATCCATGGCTTGCCCGAAACAACGGGTGCCTCCAACTAACAACAATCCTTGGGGAGTTTTGTTTGCAATTATTTTGATTTGATTTGAGCATGGGACTAGGCATCCCGGTGACCAGCCACTTTCTCGTGAACAAGGAGCGGAGTCCACTCCTCTTGAAAATAACCCGCCTAACATGGAAGATACAGACAACCTTAGTTGATACATGAGTTGTTCGAGCATACAAAACAGAATTTCATTTGAAGGTTTGGAGTTTGGCACACACAAATTTACTTGGAACGGCAGGTAGATACCGCATACAGGAAGGTATGGTGGACTCATATGGAATAACTTTGGGGTTTATGGAGTTTGGATGCACAAGCAGTATTCCCGCTTAGTACAAGTGAAGGCTAGAAAGAGACTGGGAAGCGACCAACTAGAGAGCGACAACAATCATGAACATGCGTTAAAATTAATCAACACTGAGTGCAAGCATGAGTAGGATATAATCCACCATGAACATAAATATCGTGAAGGCTATGTTGATTTTGTTTCAACTACATGCGCGAACATGTGCCAAGTCAAGTCACTCGAACCATTCAAAGGAGGATACCACCCTATCATACCACATCACAACCATTTTAATATCATGTTGGCACGCAAGGTAAACCATTATAAGCTCCTAGCTAATTAAGCATGGCATAAGCAACTATAATCTCTAATTGTCATTGCAAACATGTTTATTCATAATAGGCTGAATCAGGAACGATGAACTAATCATATTTACAAAAAACAAGATAGGTCGAGTTCATACCAGCTTCTCTCATCTCAATCATTTCATCATATATCGTCATTATTGCTTTTCACTTGCACGACCAAACGACGTCGATAATAATAATAGTGCACGTGCATTGGACTAAGCTGGAATCTGCAAGCATTCAATTCAAGGGAGAATACAAGGTAATATGGGCTCTTGGTTAAATCAACAATAATGCACATAAGAGCCACTTAACAATTTCACCATGGTCTTCTCCTCTCGACCCCCAAAGAAAAGAAAAGAAATAAAACTATTTACATGGGAAAGCTCCCAACAAGCAAAAGAAGAATGAGAAATCTTTTTGGGTTTTCTTTTAATTACTACTACAAGCAGGGAAAGTAAACTAACTATTTTTTTGGGTTTTTCTTAAGGTTATCAAACACACAAGAAGAAAGCTAGAAAAGGAAATTAAACTTGCATGGATAGTACAATGAAAAAGTATGAGCACCGACAACTAGAGTGCTTAGGCTTTTGGCCTAAGTTGGTCTATGCCCATGGATGGCCTGGCGGGTATCCGAAGTTGTAACTGGGGTTGTACTAAGATGCAGCAGCCATTGCTTCCCAAGCTGCAGCCTGGAGGCGAGCTGCCTCCGTCCTCCTCTCATCCCCGTTCGCCTCCTCCCTGGTGATAACATATCTTCCTTTTGCCTGATAGTCAAAGAAGGCAGGAGCAGGGAGAGTAATATGGACAGCACGATGTCTGTCAAAGATTAGTCGATACTGGAGGATTTGTTCATTCCTCTCAAGAAAATGATGATTAACCATGGCATTATAATCTAAATAAGCGGAAGGCAACTCCATATCATTTTCATGTGCGGGTATACCAAGATAATTAGCCACACAGGTTGCATAAATCCCTCCAAACAAGTCTCCATCTAAACCATTATTATGCAACCTACGTGCAACAATTGCCCCCAAGTTATATTGTTTATCTCCTAACACCGCACTCTTGAGAACACTAAGATCCGGAACACACATATGACAAGCTTCATCTTTACCATTAATGCATCTACCTATGAAGAGAGCAAAAAAGTGTATAGCAGGAAAATGCATGCTCCCTATGGTAGCTTGTGCTATTTCTCTAGACTCCCCCACAGTGATACTAGCAAGAAAGTCGTTATATTCGGATTTACGAGGTTCATTGACACTACCCCATTGTGGGAGTTTACAAGTAGTGGTAAAATCTTCTAAGTGCATGGTATAAGATTTATCATAAAGATCAAACAGGACAGTGTGAGAATTGCGCAAAGATGAAAATTTAAACCTTCTCACAAAGGAATTAGTTAAATGGTAGTATTGAGGGCACTTATCTTGCATGAAGTCCTCAAGATCAACATTATGCACATAAATTCATCCTTGATGCCTGCTTTGACCATAAACTCCTCTGACGGCCATTCACAAGGCCGCACATGAGCTTCCTGTTGGGGAACGTAGTAATTTCTAAATTTTCCTACGCACACGCAAGATCACGGTGATGCATAGCAACGAGCAGGGAGAGTGTGTCCACGTACCCTCGTAGACTGAAAGCGGAAGCGTTGTGACAACGCGGTTGATGTAGTCGTACGTCTTCACGATCCGACCGATCCAAGTACCGAACGCACGGCACCTCCAAGTTCTGCACACGTTCAGCTCGATAACGTCCCTCGTACTCTTGATCCAGTTGAGGCCGAGGAAGAGTTTCATCAGCATGACGGCGTGATGACGATAATGGTGATGCTACCGACACAGGTTTTCGCCTAAGCACCACTACGATATGACCGAGGTGGATTATGGTGGAGGGGGGCACCGCACACGGCTAAAACATCAATGATCAACTTGTGTGTCCTTGGGGTGCCCCCCCGCCCCCGTATATAAAGGAGCTAGGGGGAGGCGGCCGGCCAGGAGGAGGGCGCGCCAAGGGGGGAGTCCTACTCCCACCGGGAGTAGGACTCCTCCGTTCCTAGTAGGACTAGGATAAGGGGGAAGGAGGAGAGATGGGGGAAGGAAAGGGGGCGCTGCCCTCCCCCTCCTTGTCCAATTCGGACTAGAGGGGGAGGGGGTGCGCGGCCCTGCCTTGGCCGGCCCTCCTCTTCTCCAGTAAGGCCCATATGGCCCATTATACTCCCCGGGGGGTTCCGGTAACCCCCCGGTACTCCGGTATATGCCCGAACTTGCCCGGAACACTTCAGAAGTCCAAACATAGTCATCCAATATATCGATCTTTATGTCTCAACCATTTTGAGACTCCTCGTCATGTCCGTGCTCATATCCGGGACTCCGAACTACCTTCAGTACATCAAAAACACATAAACTCATAATACTGATCGTCACCGATCGTTACGCGTGCGGACCCTACGGGTTTGAGAACTATGTAGACATGACCGAGACATGTCTCCGATTAATAACCAATAGCGGAACCTGGATGCTCATATTGGCTCCTACATATTCTACGAATATCTTTATCGGTCAAACTGCATAACAACATACATTGTCGCCTTTGTCATAGGTATGTTACTTGCCCGAGATTCGATCGTCGGTATCTCAATACCTAGTTCAATCTTGTTACCGGCAAGTCTCTTTACTCGTTCTGTAATGCATCATCCCGTAACTAACTCATTAGTTACATTGCTTGCAAGGCTTATAGTGATGTGCATTACCGAGAGGGCCCAGAGATACCTCTCCGATAATCGGAGTGACAAATCCTAATCTCGATCTATGCCAACTCAACAAGTACCATCGGAGACACCTGTAGAGCACCTTTATAATCACCCAGTTACGTTGTGACGTTTGGTAGCACACAAAGTATTCCTCCGGTATTCGGGAGTTGCATAATCTCATAGTCATAGGAACATGTATAAGTCATGAAAAAAGCAATATCAATATACTAAATGATCAAATGCTAAGCTAACGGAATGGGTCAAGTCAATCACATCATTCTCTAATGATGTGATCCCGTTAATCAAATGACAACTCATGTCTATGGCTAGGAAACTTAACCATCTTTGATTCAACGAGCTAGTCAAGTAAAGGCATACTAGTGACACTTAGTTTGTCTATGTATTCACACATGTACTAAGTTTCCGGTTAATACAATTCTAGCATGAATAATAAACATTCATCATGATATAAGGAAATATAAATAACAACTTTATTAGTGCCTCTAGGGCATATTTCCTTCACTTCCCTCGGTGGTTCATCGTCCTGCTCATGTATTGCGAGCCTAGGTCCTTGCTTCCTTGAAGAACCACCTTGGTACATTTTCCTAGACATATTTCTTCATCTGAAAAATCTCTGAAATTTTTAGTAACTCAAAATAAAAGTGAACCAAACTCAACAAAATTGATAGCAACTACTCCCACAAGTGCCTAGAGACTATATCATGCATTAGAACTACTTGGGACCATATAAGTTTGCCATGCAAGCTCAAGAACAGGTCACCTAAGCAGCAAAAATTTGGAATGAATAAAGCACTAGAACAAAAACTAATTGGACCATTGGAGGAGTCACATACCAAAGAACAATCCGCCAAAGCAGTTTTGTGAGTGGAGCTTTGAGCAAGGAGATCAAAAATGGCAGCAAGATGAGCTAGAACTCGTGCTTGAGCTGGATAGTGATTTTTTGGGAAGGAAGAAGAAGTGTGTGGGTGCAGGAATAAGTGGAGGGGGGCCACTGTGGGCCCACAAGGCAAGGGGGTGCGCCCAGGGGAGTAGGGCACGCCCTGGACCCTCGTGGCCAGGTGCTTGCTCCCCCTGCTGTGTTCTCAGTGCCAGATATTCTCAAATATTCCAGAAAAAATCATATTAAAATTGCAGGGCATTTGAAGAACATTTATTTTTGGGGTATTTTTTATTGCATGGATAATTCAGAAAATAGATAGAAAATACTATTCTTTTCTTTATTTAATATAAACAACAGAAAGTAAAAAGAGGGTACAGAAGGTTGTGCCCTCTAACTTCATCAATCTCATGCTCATCAAAAGGAATCCACTAACAAGGTTGATCAAGTCTTGTTAACTAACTCATTCCGAATCGCATGAAACCGGAGAAATTTCGAATAACACTAGGTTCCCTCAACGGGGATATGTACATCCCCAATAATAAGAATATCATATTTCTTCTTGACAGTAGGAAGAGGAAATTCAAAACCTCCAATAATAATAGTTGGAATTTTTCCAATAGAATTGATACTATGAACTTGAGGTTGTTTCCTCGGAAAGTGTACCATGTGCTCATTACCATTAACATGAAAAGTGACATTGCCTTTGTTGCAATCAATACCAGCCCCTGCAGTATTCAAAAAGGTCTACCATGGATAATCGACATACTATCTTCCTCGGGAATATCAACAATGACAAAGTCCGTTAAGATAGTTTCGTTTGCAACCACAACAGGCACATCCTCGCAAACACCGATAGGTATAGCGGTTGATTTATCGGCCATTTGCAAAGATATTTCAGTAGGTGTAAACTTATTCAATTCAAGTCTACGATATAAAGAGAGGCATAACACTAAGACCGGCTCCAAGATCACATAAAGTAGTTTTAACATAGTTTCTTTTAATGGAGCATGGTATAGTTGGTATTCCTGGATCTCCTAGTTTCTTAGGTATTCCACCCTTAAAAGTATAATTAGCTAGCATGGTGGAAATTTCAGCTTCTGGTATCTTTCTTTTATTCGTAATAATATCTTTCATGTACTTAGCATAAGGATTCACTTTAAGCATATCAATTAAGCGCATACGTAAAAAGATAGGTCTAATCATTTCAGTAAAGCACTCAAAATCCTCCTCATCCTTTTTCTTGGATGGCTTAGGAGGAAAAGGCATGGGTTTCTGAACCCATGGTTCTCTTTATTTACTGTACTTCCTAGAAACAAAGTCTCTCTTATCAGAATGTTGATTCTTTGATTGTGGGTTATCAAGATCAACAGCAGGTCCAATCTCTACATCATTATTATTGCTAGGTTGAGCATCAACATGAACATTATCATTAATAATATCACTAGGTTCATGTTCATCACCAGATTGTGTCTCAGCATCAGAAATAGAAATATCACTGGGATTCTCAGGTGTTTCAACAACAGGTTCACTAGAAGCATGCAAAGTCCTATCATTTTTCTTCTTCCTTTTAGAAGTACTAGGTGCATCTACATTATTTCTCTGAGAATCCTGCTCAATTCTCTTAGGGTGGCCCTCAGGATACAAAGGTTCCCGAGTCATTTTACCCGTTCTAGTTGCTACTCTGACAGCAAAATCATGTTTATTATTATATTCGTTGAGCAATTCATTCTGAGCCTTAGCACTTGTTCTACTTGAGTGGTGACCATAGAAGCATGTTTACTAATGAGTTTAAGTTCACCTTTAGCTCTGGCCATATAATCACTCAAGTGTCCAATCATATAAGCATTACTTTTCAATTGTCTACCAACATAAGCATTAAAGTTTTCTTGTTTAGCCATAAAGTCATCAAATTCATCCAAGCATTGGCTAGCAAACTTAGTAGACGGGATTTCAACTTTATCATATCTATAGAGAGAATTTACCTTTACTACCTGTGTCGGGTTATCAAGACCATGTATTTCTTCGATAGGTGGTACATTAAGGCCATGTATTTCTTCAACAGGAGGTAAATTTTTAACGTCTTCAGCTTTAATACCTTTCTCTTTCATAGATTTCTTTGCCTCTTGCATATCTTCAGGACTGAGAAATAGAACACCTCTTTTCTTTGGAGTTGGCTTCGGAATTGGTTCAGGAAGTGTCCAATTATTTTCATTTGTCAACATATTATTCAATAGCAATTCAGCTTGATCGACGGTTCTTTCCCTGAAAACACAACCAGCACAACTATCCAGGTGGTCTCTAGAAGCATCGGTTAGTCCATTATAAAAGATATCAAGTATTTCATTTTTCTTAAGAGGATGATCAGGCAAAGCATTAAGTAATCGGAGAAGCCTCCCCCAAGCTTGTGGGAGACTCTCTTCTTCAATTTGCACAAAATTATATATTTCCCTTAAAGCAACTTGTTTCTTATGAGCAGGGAAATATTTAGCAGAGAAGTAGCAAATCATATCCTGGGGACTACGCACACAACCAGGATCAAGAGAGTTAAACCATGTTTTAGCATCACCCTTTAATGAGAACGGAAATATTTTAAGGATATAATAGTAGCGAGATTTCTCATCATTAGTGAACAGGGTGGCTATACCATTTAACTTAGTAAGATGTGCCACAACAGTTTCAGATTCATAACCATAAAAAGGATCAGATTCAACCAAAGTAATTATCTCAGGATCAACAGAGAAATCATAATCCTTATCAGTAACACAGATAGGTGAAGTAGCAAAAGCAGGGTCATATTTCATTCTAGCATTCAGAGACTTTTGTTTTAGCTTAGCTAATAATTTCTTAAGATCAGATCTATCATTGCAAGCAAGAAAATCTCTAGCAGTTTCTTCATCCATAACATAACCCTCGGGCACAACAGGCAATTCATATCTAGGGGAGAATCTTCATCATCATTTCATCAATATTATAAGGTTTAATAATTTCATTGTCTCTAGCCCCAGCAAGTTGTTCATCAAGAAATTCACCTAATGGCACAGTAGTATCAAGCACAGAAGTAGTTTCATCATAAGTATCATGCATAGCAGAAGTGGTATCATCAATAACATGCGACATATCAGAATTGATAGTAAAAGCAGGTTTAGGTGTCGCAAGCTTACTCAAAACAGAAGGAGAATCAAGTGCAGAGCTAGATGGCAGTTCCTTACCTCCCCTCATAGTTGAGGGAAAAAATCTTAGTTCTTTCGTCTTTCAAGTTCCTCATAGTGATTAGCAGATATAAATCCCAAGTGACTCAAAGAATAGAGCTATGCTCCCCGGCAACAGCGCCAGAAAATAGTCTTGATAACCCACAAGTATAGGGGATCGCAACAGTTTTCGAGGGTAGAGTATTCAACCCAAATTTATTGATTCGACACAAGGGGAGCCAAAGAATATTCTCAAGTATTAGCAGTTGAGTTGTCAATTCAACCACACCTGGATAACTTAATATCTGCAGCAAAGTATTTAGTAGGAAAGCAGTATGGAAGTAACGGTAATAGTAGCAAAAGTAATAGTAGCAGTTTTGTAGTAATTGTAACAGTGGCAACGGTAAAGTAACTAAGCAAAGAGCAATATGTGAAAAGCTCGTAGGCATTGGATCAGTGATGGATAATTATGTCGGATGTGATTCCTCATGTAATGGTTATAACATAGGGTGACACAGAACTAGCTCCAGTTCATCAATGTAATGTAGGCATGTATTCCGAATATAGTCATACGTGCTTATGGAAAAGAAGTTGCATGACATCTTTTGTCCTACCCTCTCGTGGCAGCGGGGTCCTAATGGAAACTAAGGGATATTAAGGCCTCCTTTTAATAGAATACCGGACCAAAGCATTAACACTTAGTGAATACATGAACTCCTCAAACTACGGTCATCACCGGTAAGTATCTCGATTATTGTCACTTCGGGGTTAACCGATCATAAAACATAATAGGTGACTATAGACTTGCAAGATAGGATCAAGAACTCACATATATTTATGAAAACATAATAGGTTCAGATCTGAAATCATGGCACTCGGGCCTTAGTGACAAGCATTAAGCATAGCAAAATCATTGCAACATCATTCTCAGAACATAGTGGATACTAGGGATCAAACCCTAACAAAACTAACTCGATTACATGGTAAATCTCATCCAACCCATCACCGTCCAGCAAGCCTACGATGGAATTACTCAGGCACGGCGGTGAGCATCATGAAATTGGTGATGGAGGATGGTTGATGATGACGACGACGAATCCTCCTCTCCGGAGCCCCGAACGGACTCCAGATCAGCCCTCCTGAGAGAGATTAGGGCTTGGCGGCGGCTCCATATCGTAAAACATGATGAATCCTTCTCTGTGGTTTTTTCTCCCCGAACGTGAATATATAGAGTTGGAGTTGAGGTCGGTGTAGCTCCAGGGGGCCACGAGGCAGGGGGCGCGCCCTAGGGGGGGGGCTCCCCCACCCTCGTGGACAGGGTGTGGGCCCCATGACATTGATTCTTTCGCCAATATTTTTATTAATTCCAAAAAGTTGCTCCATGCATTTTTAGGTCATTCCGAGAACTTTTATTTCTGCACAAAAATAACACCATGGCAGTTCTGCTGAAAACAGCATCAGTCCGGGTTAGTTCCATTCAAATCTTGCAAGTTCGAGTCCAAAACAAGGGCAAAAGTGTTTGGAAAAGTAGATACGATGGAGACGTATCAGATATCCCTTCATTGATTTATAGAATGCTTCATGTGCTTCACTTATATATTTTAGTATGATCTTATAAAATTGCTCTTTGTGCTTCACTTAAATCTTTTGACTATGGTTTTATAGAATGCTTCGTGTGCTTCACTTATATATTTTGAGCTTGGATATTGGTTAGTCTATATTAATTGTATAATTCTCCATGAACTTCACTTATATCTTTTGGAGTATGAATAATACTATAATCTAAAGTGGGGTTGGAAGAATGTCAACTTTAGGAATTAGTGATCCCACTATTTTGGAGGGTGTTGAATCTTAGTGTGATATTAATGAAAGTGGATTTGTAAGAGTGTCAACTTTAGTTAGTAATGATTCCACTATTTCGGAAGAGGTTCCAATTGATTATGAGAACAAAGCTGCTACCTATGATGATTATTGTGATGACATGTATGCTATAAATAATAATGTTAACCATGAAACTTCTCATCATGCATGATATTAATTTTCAATTGGATTATGCCTCACATGATCGTTATTCTGTTGAGTTTGCTCCCATTATTCCGAATGAGAAGAATTTTGCTTATGTGGAAGAGTAGAAAATTTTCTATGCTTATAGATCATGAAAAGAATGCTTTATGTGATGGTTATATTGTTGAATTCATTCATGATTCTACTGAAAATTATTATGAGGGAGGAATATATGCTTGTAGGAGTTGCAATAATATCAAGTTTCCTCTCTATGTGCTTAAAGTTTTGAAGTTATACTTGTTTTGCCTTCCTATGCTAGTTGATTTTTGTTCCTATATTATTGCTCACAAAATACCTAGGCATAGGAAGTGGGTTAGATTTAAATGTGATAGTCATATTCTTCATGATGCTCTGTTTATGTTTCAATTCTTATCTTTTATGTGAGCATCATTAAAATCATCATGCCTAGCTAAAAGGCATTAAAGAAAAGCGCTTGTTGGGAGACAACCCAATATTTACCCTTACTATTTATTTGTGTGTTTACATGATTAAGCTACTGTAGTATTCATGCTTTATAGCTTTTGTTTCAATAAAGTGCCAAGTAAGACCTTTGGGAAGACTTGGGTGAAAGTTAATGTGATCTTGCTGTAAAAAACATAAACTTTGCGCTCACGGGATTAGCTGTCATTTTTTATAGAAGAGTGCTTTTGAGTTGATTCTTTTTGTAGAAGATTAATAGACAAATTACTCACGTCCAACAATTTATTTCATAATATTTGGAGTAGCATAAGTATGGTTGCTGTTCAGATCATTACAAACTGTTCTGTTTCGGACAGATTCTGTTTTCATTGCATAGTTCGCTTGTTTTCTATTTTCTATGGCTTATATTTCTCAATGTAAATTGTAGAAATGGTATGGTACAGTAGGCATTGTGTGAGAACAATTATGAACCTTGTCTTTTACAGTACCAGAGTGAATGGTTTACTCTTTACCATACTAACCTATCTCACGAAGTTCCGTTAAGTTTTGTGTGATTGAAGTTTTCAAGCTTTGGGTGAGATATTGATATGAGGAGAATAAGGAGTGGAAAGACCCTAAGCTTGGGGATTCCCAAGGCACCCAAGGTAATATTCAAGGAAGACTCAAGAGCCTAAGCTTGGGGATGCCCCAGAAGGCATCCCCTCTTTCGTCTTCAAAACTATCAGTATACCTTACTCGGAGCTATATTTTTATTCGTCACATGATATGTGTTTTTCTTGGAGCGTATTTTCTATTTTACTTGCTGTTTGAATAAAATCATTGGATCTGAAATCTTGAATGAAAAATAATCCTCCCATGGCTAGTTAATTATTTGACTACTCAGTGTTCTTCACTTATATCTTTTTGAAGTAGTTTGTCATTTAATCACGTGCTTCACATATATCCTATGAGTAAATGGTTGAATGAATTGAATATTATAAATCTGAATTTATATATGTTTCATATGCTTATACCATGGGGAGTAATGACTTCACACATAATAAGTATAGGTGGTAAATTTCTTGAAAGTTAGCAAACACAGAATTGGTCACTTGAACAATTAATGAAAGAATATTGAAGGAAGAGAGATTTCATATATAAATATACTATCTTGGACATCTTTTATAATTATGAGCACTCATTAAAATATTACATGCTAAAAGGTTGATGTTAGACAAGGAAGACAACTTAATGGGTTATGTTTTCCTATATCCGAAATGTTATATTGTCCTGGATCATCCAACATGTTGGGCTTGCCTTTCCCTCTCATGCTAGAAAAATTCTTTGCACCAAGTAGAAATACTACTTGTTCTTCCAAACACCCCTTAAACCAGTTTTGCCATGAGAGTCCACCATACCTACTTAAGGATTGAGTAAGACCCTTCAAGTAAGTTTTCATCGGTGCATGCAATAAAAATTGCTCTCTAAATATATATGATCTATTAGTGCGAAGAAAATAAGCTTTGTACGACTAGGGAAGAAATAAAAGTGACAGACTGCATAATAAAGGTCTTTATCACAAGCCGCAATATAAAGTGACGTTCTTTTGCATTAAGATTTTGTGCATCCAACCATAAAAGCGCATGACAACCTCTGCTTCCCTCTGCGAAGGGCCTATCTTTTACTTTTATCTGCTACCCATATACAAGAGTCATGGTGATCATCACCTTTCCTTTTTACACTTTTTCCTTTGGCAAGCACTTTGTGTTGGAGCGATCCGGATATATATATATATATATATATATATCCACTTGGATGTAGGTTTTCATAAATTATTATTGTTGACATTACCCTTGAGATAAAAGGTTGGGAGGTGAAACTATAAGCCCCTATCTTTCTCTGTGTCCGATTAAAACTTTGAACCCATAAATATCACATGAGTGTTAGCAATTGTGAAAGATTAAATGATAGTTGAGTATGTGGAGTTTGCTGAATCAAAGATCTTACATAGACCCTTCCCGA
Source organism: Triticum timopheevii (assembly GCA_963921465.1). Classification (NCBI taxonomy): domain Eukaryota; kingdom Viridiplantae; phylum Streptophyta; class Magnoliopsida; order Poales; family Poaceae; genus Triticum; species Triticum timopheevii. The sequence goes on from OY997274.1 coordinate 504,740,797, forward strand.
AAATAAGATGAATTGCAATTGTTTGATGACTAAGAGCACTGTTTGTTAGTTTTCAAGAAAGTTTATGATCTATACTTTAACATGTGAATAGCTTGTTACGTGATCACGAAAAGTTTTATGAGATGAGCTACTGTTATGACATATAATGATGCTAGAAAAGGTGATTGAAATTATCATTGATCAAACTTGTGCACCTGCTAGCATTCACATTTCATAAATTATTTCTTTTATCATTTACCTACTCGAGGACGAGCAGGAATTAAGCTTGGGGATGCTGATACATCTCCAACGTATCTACAATTTATGAAGTATTCATGCTACTATATTATCCATCTTAGATGTTTTATATGCATTTATATACTATTTTATATGATTTTTGGGACTAACTTATTAACCTAGAGCCCAGTGCCAGTTTCTATTTTTTTTTCTTGTTTTTGAGTTTTACAGAAAAGGAATACCAAACGGAGTCCAATTGACGTGCCAATTTTTGACGATTTTTTATGGACCAGAAGAAGCCCACGGAGCATCGGAGATGGACTAGAAGGGTCCCGAGCCGTCCACGAGGGTGGAGGGCGCACCCTACCCCCCTGGGCGGGCCCCCTATCTCATGGACGACTCGGAGACCCCGTTGACGTGAAACCGACGCCAAAAAATCCTATAAATACAGAAACCCCCAGAAAATAACCTAGATCAGAAGTTCCGCCGCTGCAAGCTTCTGTAGCCACGAGAAATCAATCTAGGCCCTCTCTCGCACCCTGCCAGAGGGGGCCATCATCACCGGAGGCCATGGAGGAGGATCCCGTAGGGGCCATCATCTCCATGAAGGCCTAGGACCAGAGAAAGAACCTCTCCCCATCTAGGGGGGAGGCCATGGAGGAGGAAGCAGAAGGGGGAGAACCTCTCCTCCTCTCTCTTGGTGGCGCCGGAGTGCCATCGGGAGGGGAATCATCGCCGCGGTGATCGTCTTCATCAACATCACCACCATCATCATCATCCTCATCTCTTTTACGCGGTCCACTCTCCCGCACCCCGCTGTAATTCCTACTTGAACATGGTGATTTATGCCACATATTATGATCCAATGATGTGTTGCCATCCTATGATGTTTTGAGTAGATATCCTTTGTCTTTGGGTTGATTGATGATATAGATTGGTATGAGTTGTACATTTTATTTTGGTGTTGTCCTATTGTGCCCTCCGTGTCGCACAAGCATGGGGGATTCCCGCTGTAGGGTGTTTCAATACGTTCATGATTCGCTTATAGTGGGTTGCTTGAGTGACACAAGCATAAACCCGAGTAAGGGGGTAGTTGCGTATGGGATAAAGGGGACTTGATGCTTTGATGCTGTGGTTGGGTTTTATCTTTATGATCTTTAGTAGTTGCGGATACTTGCTAGAGTTCCAACTATAAGTGCATATGATCCAGGAAGAGAAAGTATGTTAGCTTATGCCTCTCCCTCATATGAAATTGCAATGACGACTACCGGTCTTGTTAACGATTGCCTAGGATAATTCCACACACCGACCCATCTTTATTTCCACACTCGCTATTTATAATATTTAGTAATATATTCTAACTTTATGATAACAACACCTACTTTTATGTTTTAGCTCTCCGATATCATGCAAAGTTATCCTCTTCATACCCATAACGTAATTTTATTTCTTGTTTCTAGTTGGAAGAAAATGTTCGGTGTACGTAGAGTCGTATTAGTGGCAGATAGGACTTGAGAGAATACTGATCTTACCTTCAGCTCCTTGTGGGTTCAACACTCCATACTTATCACTTCCACCATTGGGAATTGCTACGATGATTCCCCGCACTTGAGGATTATCATGCCACCAGCCGGCATCATATCTTGCTGTGTGCCCACCATAGCACCCCCATGCATCGATAGAAAAGCAACTGTTGTCGTTGCCGTCGCTATTGTCAGCTCATTGCTCTCTTGAAGCTTTTTCAGAAGCTGGTTGAAGGTTGCTCGTTGTTGGTTGTAGTTTTTCCCAATTACCGTCACCAGTCACCACAAAGAAAGAATGGTGGTAACAAACTATGTCGCCGATCCTAGCAAAATTGACCATAGCTGCAGCAAAATATGTGGTCGTCGACGTCGCGTATTCAGCATCATCATTAGTGATGTAGCAAATGTCGACGCTGGTAGTAGCAAAATTTTATGATGGTTGCAGCAAAAAAATGTCTCACCATAGAACCAACGCAGCTCGCGTGCTACGGGTAGCAACTCGTCATGCTGCAAATTGTAGCAATTCATGACGATGATTGTAGCAGGGCGTGACACCGATTGTAGCAAAAAACCATGACACCGATTTTGTGTGATGTAGCAAAACGCAGTGCTGGTTGTAAGAGGACGTGATACCGATTGTAGCAATTTGTGACGCCGGTTGAAGCATGTAGCAAAAAAACTGCGACACCGGTTGTTCCTTGGAGCAACACCGCCCATCCTCGTCGCCCTGCCGTCGCCATGCTTACCCAGTTTCAGAGAGGGGGAGAGAGATAGAAGTCTAGCTACTACTATGGACCCATAGGTCCTAAAGGAACTACTCACACATCATCATGGAGGCAACAAGGTTGATGACGATGGCCTGTCCAATCATTCCCCCTTCAACAAAGTGCCAGAAAAGGGCTCCAGATGGGATCACTTCGAAACAGAGGCTTGTGGCAACGATAAAATTCTTTCGGGTCTCGCTTTGAGGGTTTCGGGAAATCATAGAATTTATAGGCTTGGAATTAGGTCGAACGGATTTGTGGGGCTCCCACAAGCATGTCCGACGCGCCCGACTGGGGCCGCGCCACCTGGGCTTGTCGGGCCCACAACCCACTTCTGGCTCCCCCGAAGCTTCTACAATTTTCTATTTTACACAAAAATTTCATCATGTAGGTATGGATTTTACGCGAAACTAAAAACATGAAAAAAAATGACTAAATAGGTTAGTCCAAAAAAACAATATAAATAACATATCTCTACTACCTAAAAAGAACGTAAGATTCCATTTCAGTTTTCTTCCCACCACCCCTTCATCCAATATTTCTCGTATAATAATCAATCACCTTAATTTACTTACCTTCTAAATCAATGCCACTTTAATTTACTTACTAAACTTCTGATCAAAATAGATGGTAAATCACAGTCAGAATTTGATGAACATTTATTTACATAGTTGCATACTATGAGCAAGTAAATCACTTCTGATCAAAATCTATATCTATATCTATCTATACCTACTAATAAAGGGGCTATTTCTTCTTACCACCGTAATTCTATCGTCCGTCCACTTCGTCCGTCGTCGTCCATCCGTTAAAAATTCCGCTTGTACGTAATTGTTGGCCTGGGAGGGGGGGGGGGGGGGTCGGCCACCTCTTGTGGGCCGAAAAAATATTGTGGCCCAATGAATCCGGACAAACAACCCAGCTGCAGTGGCAGCCCATTGAATACGGCTGGAGGCAAAAATGATTATGTGGTTTAGGGATCGATACATTGCCCTGCCATTCAGTTCCCAGCGCTGGTCCACCTGAGCTAGATCGTGCTCTTATACCAAGAAGAATTCGCTCGGCTATGTAACTCATGATTTGATGTGAGTCGGATTACTCATCGAAAGGCAACAAGCAATCGGACATTTAGATACACCAGAAGAACGCCCGTGCGTTGCAACGGGGCCACATTAACTTTAAGAGTTCAATATTAATATTCTCATACATATCAAGTGACATTGGCGACCTTTTTTACCATCAAATCCTAACACACACACACACTCTTCCTCCCTCTTCCTCACTCTCTCTCCCCCTCTCCCTCTCTCTCTTTAACACACACACACATATCCATCTTATTGGGTACGGTATCATAATTCATCTATTTCACACACACACGCTAGTGCATAAAAATATGGATTATGTGTATTATATTTGCCACCACAACTGAGGGAATTAATTTCATGTAAATCGGCCAGCCACAACTCCAAGAATACACGAAGGAGGTGGCCCAGGTCGGCGTCAGCACCGTCCGGCGCGGGCCACAGACCCGCTTCCAAGTGCGTCTGCGCGCCAGCCACCCAGGCCGGGTCCTTCAAGTGCCGCTTCCACCGGACCAACTCCCAGGGCCACGGCCACGGCCAGCACCAGGGAAGCCGCCCTTCTTCGCCCCCTTCACCAGCCGTAGCCAACGCGGTGCCGCGGCACCCGTCCTCGCTGTCCTCGTCCTCCGGCACCGTCGCGACGCAGTGATGCAGCCCAAACATCGGCCTCGAGAATCAAGAATGCTCGACAACAGAGAGGGAAGGGAAGATCATATACATGTCATAAGAAAGGGAGTTTATTTACTGCTCCCTCGATGTATTGTTTCCTTTTTTGGAGATTGATTACCATCCATGAGTTAAGATAAGGTTAATGTGATTGAGTGATTTTTCTGAAAATAAATTATTTGTTTTCTAATTAATGTGATTGAGTGATTTAAGGTAAGGTTAATTAATTTAGATTTGATCTTTAGAGATTGTTCGTGATTGATTCTACATTACTAAATAACTTGCGCCGGTATGGAAAGTTCTGATATGTTCAGATTTCTTTCATTGTGTGAGAGGGTGACGCGAAAATAAACCGATGAAGTGGGGGGAGGGGATGAAAATGAAAAAAACCAGCGAAGGTGGGAGGAGGTACCAAAAAAACCATGGGAGGTGGGACGAAAAAACTGGAAGCGAGACTACCAACTGCTTCATTAGGAGTAGAGATTATAACTGAGCAATTTTCCTGCCCTCTCAGACCATTAGCCTTTATATACGTTGGATCATCATTTTGAGCATTTTTTGCCATCAGATTTGCTGTGAGTAGTACATAATAGCTCACTATCAACGATCGCGACCCCTCTTGGGCCTCTGCTCTGGTGGCTTTTTTGGGCGTCTCAAGTTAATTGGGCTGAAAGAGCCCGTAGCAGCCTCCCCAATGTGGCTCTTCCACGACTGACCTGGGTCGCGACTGAAGTCGGAGCTACGGATCCCATGAAGACTGCACTGGGTTCGGACAGGGCCTCATGTGGCGATGGTGCGGGGTCGCCTCCATTGCCTCGTTCAGTTTGGTTGCACGGCGCGGCGGGATCGTGTGTGGCGAAAGGCCGATGGATCGTTGCAAGCTCTGGCAAGGGGATGGGAAGCGGTGATGCGGCTCTGCAACACGAGAGGCACCTGCCTCGACTTGTTATGGCAACACTAGAGAATCAGTGTAACATCCCAAATTTTCAATTTGGAATGTTATACATTAGATCATCATTGCATATCATATTTTATTGCATTTTGGCTTGATCCTAGAAATTCTACGCAACTCAAGGACCCACGGAGAGAGTTGGGGATTTTGTTATTTTCATATTTGAGCTTTCTCAAATTTTGAAAAGGGGATCAATTGGTTTTGATTATTTTTCTTCCTAATATTTCTAAAATAAAAATATATGAGAGGGGATAAAATGACTTCTCCAAAATAAATGAAATATTAGAGGAAAAATGTTAAAATCAATTTATTTATTTTATTTAGGTTTTATTGCAATTTTATTCGAATTAGAAAAATTGCACGTATTTCAAAATTGCATTTTAGGGCCAAGAAAATGTCCATCTTGTTCAAAATATTTTATTTAGACGATGAAAAATTGTTTTGGCATTTTTAGTTATTTATTTTTTTTCTAGGATTTATTTACGGCGGAACATTTTAAAAAAAATCTCTGCGCGCCCGACTGGGCCGAAGGCCCAGCCGAGCCGGGCCAAGCCCGCGCCGCTGCCGCCTTCCCCCCGGGAGGGAATCCACCCCACCGTCGACGCCGAGTCCGGCCGGGGCACGCCTCCTGAGGCCGACCCCGACCCGGCGCCCCCTCCTCCAAGCCAGCGTCGCCCCCCTCTTAAATACCGCCGCCGCTGACCCCCACCACCACCCGAACCACCCCGCTGCCCAGCGGTGACGCCGCTCGCAGCTGCCGCCCCGCTGCCCCACCGGACCCCGCCAGAGCCGCCGGATCTCGCTGGAGCCCCACCAAGGTAGCCGCCCACCGTCGCTAGTTTTCTAGAGAAAACCGATTCGTTTTTAGAAAACCCTAGGTTTTATTTTTTAGATCGGTTTATTTTTTTCCGGTTTATTTACTTAGCGAGCGTCCGCTTGTTCGTTCGTTTTAACGAACGAGTTTCACCGTTTAGCCGCAGACAGCGAACGTTCGTTCGTTAGCCTGTTCATCAGTTTTTCTTTTTCCAGGGTTTTCCGCGATTATTTTCGATCGCAATTTCTACCCTGATTTTCGTTTTAGTTTTTCTCTCCGCTCATTTATCGGAATCAGGCGATTCAAATGCCTAGAGTTTCGTCTCGAAACCCTCTTTCTGTTTAACCAACTTAAACATGATTTTCTTACTGTAAAATTTTACTTAAGTCCAGATTAGTAAACGAAGCTTGTTTCTTCCGCAATTTGAGTTTCGTTGTTTCGTTCAGTTTGATTCTTTTTGCAAACCGGAGTTCTTAAGTTGAACTTTCTGGTTAAGATCTCTTATTTGAGTTTTACCCGTGCTTCTAGTTGAGTGCTTATTGTATGCTTGTTTGTTTGCGATAGAGTACCCGGAGTGTGAAGCGTGCTACTATGAGTGTCTAGGTTTCACGGATCATCAGCATGGCAAGTAACACTTTGATCATACCTCTTTACTACCCAATTTTATTGCATTAGATCAATATGCAAACAATTGCATGGTTAGGATCTGATTAATATGTGGGTTTTGGGAAGTAGATGAGGTAGTACCTATTGTCCTGTTTATTATCAAACCTTTGGGAGTTACTTCTATGTTTGCTTACATTGCTATGCTATTCTTGTAGACGTGGATTGGGTGAGTGTATCCATAACAGATGTGAGTGTTGTTAATTAACGGTTAACTTAAGTTGGCTACTTTAATTCACATCTGGGTGGATTGAGGCACCTGGGGAACCCAGTGTTGCCTGTATTTTTGGAAATCCCGGGGTACCGTGTGATTCTCCTATGGACCGCCACCCAGGCTCAAAGGGATCATAAGATTATTCATGCTAGAAACCTCCATGTGCAGCCACAAGCTATTATGGGCTCTAGCATAGTTGAGTACTTTGCAAGACCTCTTTCAGTGGTGGGCTAGCAGATGTAGGGGAAAGTAGGTGTAACTGTCCAACCAGAGTAAAGAGTTATTGTTTCAGAAAGACTGTGTCTCATTTCTCCGACCATGGATGTATTTGAGTCTTGTGGGGAAAAGTGCGCAAACCTCTGCAGAGTGTACAAACTAATCATGGTTAGCCGTGTCCCCGGTTATGGATGTTTTGAGTATCTAGGTCTTGGATTATCATGTTGATCTCATCATGTTACTTAATTTAATTTTGATTGGGTTTAATGATGATGCTTAATTGGGATTGAGTTGGAGGAAACTTCTCAATGTTTAACAACCACTATGATAGTTAAATAAAACTTATTCCTTTGTTGTAGGGAAAAATTGGCTTTATGCAAAACTGTAACCATAGAGTTTTCCACCAGCCATATATGCATGCAGTGATAGCATTATTCTGTTCATTACTCTCTATGTGTTACATTGCCAGCATATTCCATGTGCTGACCCGTTCCAGGCTGCAACATTCATGTTGCAGACTTTTCAGATGACGAGTAAGGTGCCTTAGGTCGTGATCTTTCACTCAGTGATGCCGTTGGAGTTGATGGACTCACTTTATCTTCCAAGCTTTCTACTGTTATCATTTATAGATGGCCTTAAGCCATATTTATTGTAATAAGTTCTCCTTTGAGATATTCGATGTAATAAGTGTGTGATTGCTACTCTGTTATAAATCCTTCAAGTACTGTGCGTGTTAGCATTACCGATCCAGGGATGACACTGATGCACAGAGATCAGACTGTTTGAGGTTTGGTTGCTACAATCAGCGTCTTGTGCTTCTGTTTCCCTTCCACGCCATTTGTGTCTTCCTCGGCAGGTACAGGCGTACAAATCGCCCCTCTCTTATGCAGATTCCTAGAGTTTTTGAGGGAGGTATCACATCTTGAATTCAGTTTGACAACCCGGCCATCCATGCATTTGAGACCATGTCTGGTGTCCTGATTCCAGTTTGATGGCAAGCCATCAATGCATTTGACAGCCGCCCGCAGGGAGAAGGACACTGGCTAAGGTGTATCGTGGGACTCTGCCATGCCCACCTAATTACAGTTCATGACCAAGGCTGCTAACACCGATTCTGAATTTAACAACAACTAAGCATTAGGATTGTCCCTCCGGTTGTACCAATTTTTGCAGTCGTTGTGTTCGCTATATGTTTGTTGCGCGGTGATCAGTAAGCATCCACACTTCCCTTGCACGTTCATATCAAATGTAAGATTTTTTGGTACAAGGTATTGTGGTTGAGTTTCTAATTCACAATACAAATTAAGCAACTATTTTTTTGCGCATGCCGTGCAAATTCAGTTTCACATATGGTGATTCTAATGTGGAAATTTGATTTTCATTTCATGTAATTGTGAGGGTTCCTGGTTGTATCACCATTTCTCTCTGCACGTACATCTAATTTCTAAGCAGCAAAGGTACACATTCCAAGCCAAGGAATGAAGCTTAGTGTTATTCACGTGTGCATGCTCCTTTGGCCATGGACGAAGTGGACATGGTAATTCAGCCAACTTTCTTCCAATTTGGTATCAAATCTGTGTACCATTTATTTATAACATTAGTATTGATGTGGTCGCCACCCTGATTGACATGGGTCAAATCAAAGGCGAGAGCTGTGGTGACTCTTCCAACACGCAATCCATGTTTTCAGTCGTCGGATCTGCACTAATAGGCATTGTAGCCTCAGGATCTATTTCTTTTAATCTCGCATGGGCTTAAATGACGAACAGAGGTGTTGTTTGATTAGCTGCACCCTGCTCTCCTTGAAGTTCTTACATGGCTCCTGGGAGGTTAGCTTTGTTTATTCCCTGTATTTATTTATCTTTGTTCCTTCAAAGAACTATGCTCAGTCTGTTGCAGTTCAGAGTGCAGAGTATAGAACTAAGTCATTAGGAATGTCTTCACATCAAGGACATTTGGAATTTGGTACCAAATGAGGCATATTAGATTTTGTAAATCGACATGGCCAGAATGTTAGATGAAGGTATAATGTGCTCTGCAATTCTGCATAATTCAATTTGAAATCACATTTACTGTATGGTCTCTTACTTTTTTTGCACTCCTTATTGTGCCATAAATTCCTAATTCTTCGACATGTAATCTGCAAAATCACCGTATGATTTTTCTTTTACGAGCTATTGGTCTTTGTTGATATGTATATTGCACGCGCTAGTTGTGGAATAAATGGGAGTTTCCATTCTTTGTGATTGGACGAGCACCAGATTTCTTAAAATAATTATGCCCAAAAAAGTGACAAAGATGCATACACTATTAAGTAGTTGACTTAGACTATGATAGGATATGAACAGTTCATGAAAGGAGCATAGGCAAGAACATTAGAGTATTTTTTTATATTATATATAATGGTCTTTTAAGTGTACCACCAACAATATATTTAAGTGCTACTGCTGGGAGATGAATCTCCATATTCATTGATGTTTCCAAAGGTAAAAAAAGAGAAATACAGAATATACCTAAATGTGATATGCATAGTATACATGCTGCAAGTTTGTGGCATTTGTTCCATCCTGATAACCATATTGTGCAATTGTAGCCTGATTTGGCTCTCCATGCTATTCGATAGAAATTTTTGGGAAACACCATCTTGGTCGCTAAATTATGACATGTCTATTCTATTACATCAACCAGTGTTGTGATGTTGTAAATGGATTACCTCTCTTCACTGTTTGCACATTTAGAACAGATTGTGTTTGTTCATATATTTAGTAAAATTGTTCCTCCTTGAAGTCTGTACTCATCTCTATCTCTACTACTATTAACAAGCAAACACATTCATTGCTAAGTGCACACAGCCTAACGTACTCATAACAACATGGATTAATTACACCCTCATGATCAGATCACTTTATCTGATCTAACCGTCAAAATTGTACTAACCATTAGTCAAATCTGCGTTTAGCAATTTAGCTGGGTGGACGAAAACACTGCCAGCGACCAAAGAGAGGTTCAATTAGCAACCATGTAATCTCATCCTCAATTGTTGCTAACCTCCCACCTAATCACACCTCGAAATAAGCGCTAACCCAAAATCCCGGCGTCCATCTCGATCCTACCTATGCCACTGGATCCCAGCCCGTCGCCGCCTCCATTGTGAGAACCAGCCAGAAGAGGAGGACGAGCACGACAACGACGCACCCGCCGTCGACTCTCACCGTCCATAATAGGTGTGCTGACACCCCTCTCCATCTCCATCTGCGAGGGTGATACGTCTCCAACGTATCTATAATTTTTTATTGTCCCATGCTATTATATTATCTCTTTTGGATGTTTAATGGGCTTTAATATGCTCTTTTATAATATTTTTGGGACTAACCTATTAACCGAAGGCCCAGTGCAAATAGCTGTTTTTTGCCTATTTCAGTGTTTCGCAGAAAAGGAATATCAAATGGAGTCCAAACGGAACGAAACCTTCATGAGGATCTTTCCTGGAACAAACACAATCCAGGAGACTTGGAGTGGATGTCTAGGAAGCAACGAGGTGGCCACGAGGCAGGAGGGCGCGCCCAGGGGGGTAGGCAGACCCCCACCCTCGTGGGCCCCTCGTAGCTCCACCGACCTACTTCTTTCACCTACATATACTCTTATACCCTGAAAACATCCAAGGGAGCGACGAAACCACTTTTTCACCGCTTCAACCTTCTGTATCCGTGAGATCCCATCTTGGGGCCTTTTCCGGCGGTCTGTCAGAGGGGGATTCAATCACGGAGGGCTTCTACGTCAACACCATAGCCTCTCCGATGATGTGTGAGTAGTTTACCATAGACCTTCGGGTCCATAGTTATTAGCTAGATGGCTTGTTCTCTCTCTTTGGATCTCAATACAAAGTTCTCCTCGATCTTCTTGGAGATCTATTCAATGTAATTCTTTTTGCGGTGTGTTTGCCGAGATCCGATGAATTGTGGGTTTATGATCAAGATTATCTATGAACAATATTTGATTCTTCTCTGAATTCTTATATGCATGATTAAATATCTTTGCAAGTCTCTTTGAACTATAGGTTTAATTTGGCCTACTAGATTGATCTTTCTTTCAATGGGAGAAGTGCTTAGCTTTGGGTTCAATCTTGTGGTACTCGATCCCAGTGACAGAAAGGGAAACGACACGTATTGTATTGTTGCCATCGAGGATAAAAAGATGGGGTTTATATCATATTGCTTGAGTTTATCCCTCTACATCATGTCATCTTGCCTAATGCGTTACTCTGTTCTTATGAACTTAATACTCTAGATGCATGCTGGATAGCGGTCGATGTGTGGAGTAATAGTAGTAGATGCAGAATCATTTCGGTCTACTTGACACGGACGTAATGCCTATGTTCATGATCATGCCTAGATATTCTCATAACTATGCACTTTTCTATCAATTGCTCGGCAGTAAATTGTTCACCCACCGTAATATATGCTATCTTGAGAGAAGCCACTAGTGAAACCTATGGCCCCCGGGTCTACTTTACATCATATAAGTTTCCGATCTATAATTATAGTTTACTATTTATTTTGTAATCTTTACTTTCTAATCTATACAACAAAAATACCAAAAATATTTATCTTATTATCTTTATCAGATCTCACTTTTGCAAGTGGCCATGAAGGGATTGACAACCCCTTTATCACGTTGGTTGCAAGGTTCTTGATTGTTTGTGCAGGTACTAGGCGATTTGCGTGTAGTCTCCTATTGGATTGATACCTTGGTTTTCAAAAACTGAGGGAAATGCTTACGCTACTTTGCTGCATCACCCTTTCCTCTTCAAGGGAAAACCAACGCATGCTCAAGAGGTAGCAAGAAGGATTTCTGGCGCCGTTGCCGGGGAGATCTACGCTCAAGTCAATGAAGGAAATATTCCCTAGAGGCAATAATAAAGTTGTTATTTATATTTCCTTATATCATGATAAATGTTTATTATTCATGCTAGAATTGTGTTAACCGGAAACTTAATACATGTGTGGATACATAGACAACAGAGTGTCACTAGTATGCCTCTACTTGACTAGCTCGTTGAATCAAAGATGGTTAAGTTTCCTAGCCATGTACATGAGTTGTCATTTGATTAACGGTATCACATCATTAGAGAATGATGTGATTGACTTGACCCATTCCGTTAGCTTAGCACTTGATTGTTTAGTATGTTGCTATTGCTTTCTTCATGACCTATACATGTTCCTATGACTATGAGATTATGCAACTCCCGAATACCTGAAGAACACTTTGTGTGCTACCAAACGTCACAACGTAACTGGGTGATTATAAAGGTGCTCTACAGGTGTCTTCAATGGTTCTTGTTGAGTTGGCATAGATCGAGATTAGGATTTGTCACTCCGATTGTCGGAGAGGTATCTCTGGGCCCTCTTGGTAATGCACATCACTATAAGCCTTGCAAGCAATGTGACTAATGAGTTAGTTGCGGGATGATGCATTACGGAACAAGTAAAGAGACTTGTCGGTAACGATATTGAACTAGGTATGGTGATACCAACGATCGAATCTCGAGCAAGTAACATACCGATGACAAAGGGAAGAACGTACGTTGTTATGCGGTTTGACCAATAAAGATCTTCGTAGAATATGTAGGAACCAATATGAGCATCCAGGTTCCGCTATTGGTTATTGACCGGAGGTGAGTATCGGTCATGTCTACATAGTTCTCGAACCCGTAGGGTCCGCACGCTTAACGTTCTCTGACGATTTGTATTATGAGTTATGTGATTTGATGACCGAAGTTTATTCGGAGTCCCGTATGAGATCGGGGACATGACGAGGAGTCTCGAAATGGTCGAGACATAAAGATCGATATATTGGAAGGCTATATCCGGACATCGGAAAGGTTCCGAGTGATTCAGATATTTTTCAGAGTACCGGGCAGTTACGGGAATTTGTTTTGGGCATTAATGGGCCATACGGGAAAAGAGAGAAATGCCTCAAGGGTGGTCGCGCCCCTTCCCCATGGACTGGTCCGAATTGGACTAGGGAAAGGGGGCGCCCCCTTCCTTCCTTCTCCTTCTCCCTTCCCTTTTTCCTATTCCATGTGGGAGGTGGAATCCTACTAGGACTAGGGAGTCCTAGTAGGACTCCACACTTTGGGCGCACCCTATGAGGGCCGGCCTCCTCCTCCCTCCATCCTTTATATACGTGGCCAGGGGCCCATAGACACACAAGTTGATTGTTCCAAGCTGTGTGCGGTGCCCCCTGCACCATATTCCACCTCGGTCATATCGTAGCGGTGCTTAGGCGAAGCCTGATGACCCACAAGTATAGGGGATCTATCGTAGTCCTTTCGATAAGTAAGAGTGTCGAACCCAACGAGGAGCAGAAGGAAATGATAAGCGGTTTTCAGTAAGGTTTTCTCTGCAAGCACTGAAATAATAGGTGATAGATAGTTTTGTGATAAGATAAATAGTAACGAGCAAAAGTAAATAAAGTAAATAAAGTGCAGCAAGGTGGCCCAATCCTTTATGTAGCAAAGGATAAGCCTGGACAAATTCGAAAAATGAAGAAGAAGTTCCCGAGGACACATTGGGAATTATCGTCAAGCTAGTTTTCATCACGTTCATAAGATTCGCGTTCGGTACTTTGATAATTTGATATGTGGGTGGACCGGCACTTGGGTACTGCCCCAACATGGACAAGCATCCCACTTATAATTAACCCCTATTGCAAGCATCCGCAACTACAAAAAGGAGTATTAAGGTAAACCTAACCACAACATTAAACAATGGGGCCATATCAACCCCTAACGAAGCAACACATAAACTAGGGTTTAAGCTTCTTTCACTCTAGCAACCCATCATCTACTTATTACTTCCCTATGCCTTCCTCTAGGCCGAAATAATGGTGAAGTGTCATGTAGTCGACGTTCACATAACACCACTAGAGGAGAGACAACATACATCTCATCAAAATATCGAACGAATACCAAATTCACATGACTACTAATAGCAAGACTTCACCCATGTCCTCAGGAACAAACGTAACTACTCACAAAGCATATTCATGTTCATAATCAGAGGGGTAATAATATGCATAAAGGATCTGAACATATAATCTTCCACCAAGTAAACCAAATAGCATCAACTACAAGGAGTAATCAACACTACTAGCAACCCACAGGTACCAATTTGTGGTTTTGATACAAGATTGGATACACGATATGAACTAGGGTTTTGAGATGAGATGGTGCTGGTGAAGATGTTGATGGAGATTAACCCCCTCCCGATGAGAGGATCGTTGTTGATGACGTTGGTGATGATTTCCCCCTCCCGGAGGGAAGTGACCCCGGCAGAACAGCTCCGCAAGAGCCCTAGATTGCCTCGTGGCGGCGGAGTTTCGTCCCGTAAGCTTGCCCACAATTTTTTCCAGGGGAAAACCCTTCATATAGCATAAGATGGCAGCCGGAAGCCCACCAGGGGGCCCAGGAGATAGGGGGGCATGCCCTACAGGGAGGGGGGCGCCCCCTGTCTCCTGGACAGGGTGTGGGCCCCCTGGCCTATTTCTTTTGCCCAATAATTCTTATTAAATCTCAAAAGTTGTTTCGTGGAGTATCAGGTCTTTTGGAGTTGTGCAGAATAGGTTTCCAATGTTTGCTCCTTTTCCAGCCAGAATTCCAGCTGCCGGCATTCCCCCTCTTCATGGTAAACCTTGTAAAATAAGAGAGAATAACCATAAGTATTGAGATATATTGTGTAATAACAGCCCATAATGCAATAAATATTGAAATAAAGGCATGATGCAAAATGGACGTATCAACTCCCCCAAGCTTAGACCTCGCTTGTCCTCAAGCGGAAGCCGAAATCGAAAAATATGTCCACATGTTTAGAGATAGAGGTGTCGATAAAAATAAAATACGGACATGAGGGCATCATGATCATTCTAATAACAGCAACATATATGGATTTTATCATATGATTTCTTATGTTCAAGTAATAGGCAATTCACAATGTCAAGTACGGTTCAAAAACTTCATTGGGAACTAACAAACTATAATCTCAGTCATTGAAGCAATTGCAATTTATCGTAACATCAGAAAGAGTCAATAGTAGAGCTTATCAGCAAGCTCACATACTCAACTATCTCGTAGTCCCCTATAATTGTTAACACTCACGCAATACTTGTGGTTATAGAGTTTCCGCCGGACACTGAGAAAGATAGGGGCTTATTGTGTTGCCTCCCAACGTATTAACCTTTAGGTGATGTCAACAATAATAGCCTATGCCAACTTACATCCAATTGGATATATATATATCATGATCTTTCAAACATGAGGAGCTTGCCAAAGGATAAAATGAAAAAGGGAAAGGTGAGGATCACCTTGACTCAAGCATAAGGCAAAACATAAAGTAAAAGATAGGCCCTTCGCAGAGGGAAGCAGAGGTTGTCATGCGCGTTTAGGGTTGATGCATAAAGTCTTAGTGCAAAAGAACGTCACTTTATATTGCCCCTTGTATGTGGACCTTTATTATGCAGTCCGTCGCTTTTATTACTTCCACAACAAGTTCATACAAAGCTTATTTTCTCTGCACTAATAAGTCATACATATTTAGAGAGCAATTTTTATTGCTTGCACCGATGACAACTTACTTGAAGGATCTTACTCAATCCATAGGTAGGTATGGTGGACTCTCATGGCAAAACTGGGTTTAAGGATATTTGGAAGCACAAGTAGTATCTCTACTTGGTTCAAAGAATTTGGCTAGCATGAGAGGGAAAGCCAAGCTTCAACATGTTTGGAAGGTCAATGACAATATACCTTAACTGAGATGTCGGAAAACATGAACCATTACGTTGTCTTCCTTGTCCAACATCAACTCTTTTAGCATGTCATACTTAATGAGTGCTTCACAATCATAAAAGATGTCCAATATAATATATTTACATGTGAACCCCTCTTTCCTTATCACTTCCTATTAATTGCAACGATGACCAAGGCTACGTTCATCAACTCTCAACAATTTTTATGCCTCATACTTTCTATGTGTGAAGTTATCACTATCCATAAGATCAATATGAACTCTTTTGTTCTTTCTACTTTTTCAAGATCATAGCAACATAGCCAAGCCCATGACTCAACACTAATCCTCATTATAGATAGCAGACGGGCTCAATTACAAAAAGAGATCACAAAGAAAAACTCAAACTACTTGATATCAAAACTTCAACTACTAATAGATCAAGATACTACTAAAAGGATCGAACTAAATAAAGCAGTAAAGATAGGAGTGTGATGGTGATACGATACCGGGGCACCTCCCCCAAGCTTGGCAGTTGCCAAGGGGAGTGCCCATACCCATGTGATTATTTCTCCTTCTTCACGGTTGGTGTTATGATCTTCTTGGCGATGATGCCCTTCAGGATGTGGTTCTCCTCCTCGAGCTTATTTACTTGTTGTTTGAGGTCCATATTTTCTTTACGAAGCTTTCCCGTAACGGCCAAAGCTCCTTTTACCCAAGGATGCTGCATAGCTTCTGGAGAACAAGTGAAACTCTTTTTCATATTTTCATAAGAAAGAAATCTAGAGTTGGAAGGGATGACCGAGGCAGGGACAGCCAGGCTAGGTAGTTCCCCCATAGTGAATTCTGCTCGGAGACGAGAGGTAACTTCTTGATCTTCCTCCATGGCATTTATCCTTTTCAAATCAGGTTCCATATCATCCTCTGTTGATGGTCCAAAGTGATAGGCATCGCTATTTGCTCCTGGACCTGGCGTTGGGTGAGACACCCGGCTCTCCCTGACTGACTCCTGAGAAGACATCTAGCTTTACTCTGCAACAGGAACTGCTGGAAACAAAAACAGAGGATATTTGCATGATATGGTGGTCAAAACCTTCGGGAGGATATATAATGAATTTTTACTGACCAAAATACGTAACATACAAGAAAACGGAGTCCGGGAGGCACACGAGGTGCCCACGAGATAGGGGGGCGCACCCTACAGGGGGGCGCCCTCCTCTCTCGTGGGAGCCTCGTGCCCCTTTCGGACTACTTCTTTCTTCCTAAAATCCTAAAATAATCCAAAACTGATAAAAATTGCCATTAGAGTTGTTTTGGAGTCGGTTTACTTACCGTATCACGTACCTATGCCTTTTCGGAGTTTGGAACATTCTGGAAAGTGTCTCTTATGTATTCCTCAGGGGTTATGGTTCCAATAATATTAGTTTCAAAATTGATAGGATTACTTGAAATATAATGTTTAATTCTTTGGCCATTTACCACCCTCGGATTTGTGCCTTCAAAGTTGTTGATTTTTATAGCACCAGAACGATAGACCTCCTCGATAACGTAGGGACCTTCCCATTTTGAGAGAAGTTTTCCTGCAAAAAATCTTAAACAAGAGTTGAACAATAACACATAATCTCCTACGTCAAACTCACGCTTCTGTATCCTCTTATCATGCCAGCGTTTGACTTTTTCTTTGAAAAGCTTAGCATTCTCATATGCTTGGTTTCTCCATTCATCAAGTGAGCTAATATCAAACAACCTCTTCTCACCGGCAAGTTTCAAGTCATAATTGAGCTCTTTAATAGCCCAATATGCTTTATGTTCAAGTTCAAGAGGTAAATGACATGCTTTTCCATAAACCATCTTATATGGAGACATACCCATAGGATTTTTGTATGCAGCTCGTTCTATAGGCCCATAATGCATCGTCAAGTTTTTTGGACCAATTCTTTCTAGATCTATTCACAGTCTTTTGCAAAATTAATTTGAGCTCTCTATTGCTCAACTCTACTTGACCACTAGACTGCGGGTGATAAGGAGATGCGATTCTATGATTGACATCATACTTAGCAAGCATCTTACGGAAAGCACCATGAATAAAGTGTGAACCACCATCAGTCATAAGATATCTAGGGACTCCGAACCTCGGAAAAATAACTTCCTTAAGCATTTTAATAGAAGTGTTATGATCAGCACTACTAGTTGGAATAGCTTCTACCCACTTAGTAACGTAATCAACAGCAACTAAAATATGTGTATAACCATTGGAGGCAGGAAAAGGCCCCATATAATCAAAGCCCCATACATCAAATGGTTCAATAACAAGAGAATAATTCATAGGCATTTCTTGACGTCTACTAATGTTACCTATTCTTTGACATTCGTCACAAGATACAACAAACTTACGAGCATCTTTGAAAAGAGTAGGCCAATAAAAACCAGATTGTAGTACCTTGTGTGCAGTTCTATCTCCAGCGTGGTGTCCTCCATAGGATTCGGAGTGACACTTGCGTAGGATTTGTTCCTGTTCATGCTCAGGCACACAACGTCCAATAATACCATCTACTCCTTCTTTATAAAGGTGTGGATCATCCCAGAAGTAATGTCTTAAATCATAAAAGAACTTTTTCTTTTGCTGGTATGTGAAACTAGGCGGTATATATTTAGCAACAATGTAATTAGCATAATCAGCATACCAAGGAGCAGTACGAGAAGCATTGACAACCGCTAATTGTTCGTTAGGAAAACTATCATTAATAGGCAGTGGGTCATCAAGAACATTCTCTAACCTAGACAAGTTGTCTGCAACAGGGTTCTCAGCTCCCTTTCTATCAATAATATGCAAGTAAAATTCTTGGAGCAAGAGAACCCATCTAATGAGTCTAAGCTTAGCATCTTTCTTTTCCATAAGATATTTAATAGCAGCATGATCAGTGTGAATAGTAACTTTGGAATCAACAATATAAGGTCTAAACTTATCACATGCAAACACAACTGCTAAGAATTCTTTTTCAGTGGTAGCATAATTTCTCTGGGCAATATCAAGAGTCTTGCTAGCATAATCGATAACATTCAATTTCTTATCAACTCTTTGCCCTAAAACAGCACCTATAGCATAATCACTAGCATCGCACATAATTTCAAAAGGTAAGTTCCAGTCAGGTGACTGGACAATAGGTGCAGTGATCAAAGCCTTCTTAAGCGTTTCAAATGCTTCTACACAATCATCATCAAAGACAAAAGGAATATCTTTTTGCAATAAATTAGTCAGAGGCCTAGAGATTTTAGAAAAGTCCTTAATGAACCTCCTATAAAAACCGGCATGACCAAGGAAACTTCTTATACCTTTTATGTCCTTGGGACATGGCATCTTTTCAATAGCATCAACTTTGGATTTATCAACTTCAATACCTCTCTCGGAGATCTTGTGCCCCAAGACAATGGATTCATTAACCATAAAGCGACACTTTTCCCAATTTAGGACGAGACTAGTGTCTTCGCATCTCTGCAAAACTCGATCAAGGTTGCTCAAACAATCATCAAAAGAGGATCCATAGACGGAGAAGTCATCCATGAATACCTCACAAATCTTTTCACAAAAATTAGAAAATATAGCCATCATGCATCTTTGAAAGGTAGCAGGTGCATTACATAAACCAAAAGGCATACATCTATAAGCAAAGGTACCAAAAGGGCAAGTAAAAGTAGTTTTAGATTGATCCCCCGCTGAAACAGGTATCTGAGAGAAGCCAAAATAACCATCTAGAAAGAAAAAATGTGTGTGTTTGGATAGCCTTTCTAGCATTTGATCAATAAAAGGTAAAGGGTAATGATCCTTGTGGCTTTATTTAACTTACGGAAATCAATTACCATCCTATAACCTGTAATGATTCTTTGCGGAATAAATTCATCTTTATCATTAGGAACAATGGTAATACCTCCCTTTTTAGGGACACAATGGACAGGGCTTACACATTCACTATCATCAACGAGATAAATAATACCTGCCTCAAGGAGCTTTAGTATCTCCTTTCTTACCACTTCCTTCATTTTGGGATTTAATCGTCTTTGAGGATCTCTAACTGGTTTGGCATCTTTCTCCACTGAAATTTTGTGTTGGCATAATGTGGGACTAATGCCCTTAAGATCATCCAGAGTGTATCCAATAGCAGCTCGGTGCTTCTTCAGAGTTTTTAATAATCTTTCTTCTTCTTTCTCTGAAAGGTTAGCACTAATAATAACAAGATATATTTCTTTTTCATCAAGATAAGCATACTTAAGATTATCAGGTAAGGGTTTGAGTTCAAACACGGGATCACCCTTGGGTGGAGGGGGATCCCCAAGAATTTCAATGGGAAGATTATGTTTCAGCATAGGTTCTTGTTTAAGGAACACTTCATCTATTTCTTTCCTTTCCTTCATAAACATATCATTTTCATGGTCTAGCAAATATTGTTCTAACGGATCAGTTGGAGGAACAGCAATGGTAGCAAGACCAATAATTTCATCCTTACTAGATGGTTCCTCTTCACGATGTTGTCTACGAAATTTAGAAAATTTGAACTCATGAGACATATCACCTAGACCAATAGTAACTACATCCTTTTCGCAATCTATCCTAGCATTAACGGTGTTCAAGAAGGGTCTACCAAATATAATGGGACAAAAGCTATCTTGTGGGGAGCCAAGAATAAGAAAATCAGCACGATATTTAGCTTTCCCACACAAGACTTCAACATCTCTAACAATTCCCATTGGTGAAATAGTATCTCTATTGGCAAGTTTAATTGTGACATCAATATCTTCTAACTCAGCATGTGCAATATCGTGCTTAATTTCGTTGTATAAGTCAATAGGTATTGCACTAGCACTAGCACCCATATCACATAAGCCATGATAACAATGATCTCCTATTTTAACAGAAATAACAGGCATGCCTACCACAGGTCTTTGTTTATCTTTAGCACAAGGTTTGGCAATTCTAGCAGTTTCATCATAGAAATAAATAACATGCCCATCAATATTATCAGACAAGAGATCTTTAACAATAGCAACATTAGGTTCAACTTCGATTTGCTCAGGAGGTGTATAAGTTCTAACATTGCTCTTATGAACAACAGTCGAGGCTTTAGCATGACCTTTTATCCTAACATGAAAAGGAAGTTTTTCAACATAAGCAGTAGGGATAATAGGATCACTATATGTAATAGTCTTCTCTTCGACTGTAATAGGTGCAACTACTTTCACTTCAACGGGAGGATTATATGTAAACCACTTCTCTTTAGGGAGATCAACGTGAATAGCAAAAGTTTCACAAAAAGTGGCTACTATCTCAGAGTCAAGTCCGTACTTAGAGCTAAATCCATGGAAAGCATCGGTATCCATAAAAGATTTAACACAATCGAACTTAGATGTCATACCTGACTCCTTACCATCGTCGGAACCCCAATATTTAGAGTTGTGTTTAATTCTTTCCAATAAGTCCCATTTGAAATCAATAGTCTTCAGCATATAGGAACCAGCACAGGAAGTATCGAGTAGGTTGCGATTATCAAGAGAAAGCCGAGCATAAAAATTCTGAATGATCATTTCCCGAGAGAGCTCATGATTGGGGCATGAATATAACATTGACTTAAGCCTCCCCCAAGCTTGAGCGATGCTTTCTCCTTCACGAGGCCAGAAATTATATATGTAATTATGATCACGATGAACAAGATGCATAGGATAGAACTTCTGGTGAAATTCCAACTTCAATCGCTTATAATTCCAATATCTCGTATCATCACATAGCCTATACCATGTTATTGCATCTCCCTTCAAAGATAAAGGGAAGAACTTCCTTTTGACAACATCATCGGGAATACCTGCAAGCTTAAATAATCCAGAAACTTCATCCACAAAGATGAGGTGTAAGTCGGGATGCAATGTTCCGTCTCCTGCAAAAGAATTAGCTAGCAGTTTCTCTATCATACCATAAGGAATCTCAAAGTGAATATTTTCATAAGGTTCAGTAGGTTGAGGATCATCTATTGGCTCTTCTGGTTGGGGTGAAGATACCCCAAACAAGCTCCTCAAAGGATTAGTTTCCATAGTGACAAGGAACAGAAAATTTCAACACACTATATAAATGTTTCCTTACCAAGTTTCACTCACCAAGAGCGCTACGCTCCCCGGCAACGGCGCCAGAAAAGAGTCTTGATGACCCACAAGTATAGGGGATCTATCGTAGTCCTTTTGACAAGTAAGAGTGTCGAACCCAACGAGGAGCAGAAGGAAATGATAAGCGGTTTTCAGTAAGGTTTTCTCTGCAAGCACTGAAATAATAGGTGATAGATAGTTTTGTGATAAGATAAATAGTAACGAGCAAAAGTAAATAAAGTAAATAAAGTGCAGCAAGGTGGACCAATCCTTTATGTAGCAAAGGATAAGCCTGGACAAATTCTAATAATGAAGAAGAAGTTCCCGAGGACACATTGGGAATTATCGTCAAGCTAGTTTTCATCACGTTCATAAGATTCGCGTTCGGTACTTTGATAATTTGATATGTGGGTGGACCGACACTTGGGTACTGCCCTAACATGGACAAGCATCCCACTTATAATTAACCCCTATTGCAAGCATCCGCAATTACAAAAAGGAGTATTAAGGTAAACCTAACCACAACATTAAACAATGGGCCCATATCAACCCCTAACGAAGCAACACATAAACTAGGGTTTAAACTTCTTTCACTCTAGCAACCCATCATCTACTTATTAATTCCCTATGCCTTCCTCTAGGCCCAAATAATGGTGAAGTGTCATGTAGTCAACGTTCACATAACACCACTAGAGGAGAGACAACATACATCTCATCAAAATATCGAACGAATACCAAATTCACATGACTACTAATAGCAAGACTTCACCCATGTCCTCAAGAACAAACGTATCTACTCATAAAGCATATTCATGTTCATAATCAGAGGGGTAATAATATGCATAAAGGATCTGAACATATGATCTTCCACCAAGTAAACCAAATAGCATCAACTACAAGGAGTAATCAACACTACTAGCAACCCACAGGTACCAATTTGTGGTTTTGATACAAGATTGGATACAAGATATGAACTAGGGTTTGAGATGAGATGGTGCTGGTGAAGATGTTGATGGAGATTGACCCCCGCCCGATGAGAGGATCGTTGGTGATGATGTTGGTGATGATTTCCCCCTCCCGGAGGGAAGTGTCCCTGGCAGAACAGCTCCGCCAGAGCCCTAGATTGATTCCGCCAAGGTTCCGCCTCATGGCGGTGGAGTTTCGTCCCGTAAGCTTGCCCATGATTTTTTCCAGGGGAAAACCCTTCATATAGCAGAAGATGGCAGCCGGAAGCCCACCAGAGGGCCCAGGAGATAGGGGCGCGCCCTACAGGGGGGGCGCGCCCTACAGGGGGGGCGCGCCCCCTGTCTCTTGGACAGGGTGTGGGCCCCCTGGCCTATTTCTTTTGCCCAATAATGCTTATTAAATCTGAAAAGTTGTTTCGTGGAGTCTCAGGTCTTTTGGAGTTGTGCAGAATAGGTTTCCAATGTTTGCTCCTTTTCGAAGCCGAATTCCAGCTGCCGGCATTCCCCCTCTTCATGGTAAACCTTGTAAAATAAGAGAGAATAGCCATAAGTATTGAGATATAATGTGTAATAACAGCCCATAATGCAATAAATATTGAAATAAAAGCATGATGCAAAATGGATGTATCAAAGCCCTGCGTTGGTAACTTCATCATCACCGTCATCACGCCGTCGTGCTGACGGAACTCTCCCTCCAAGATCTACTGGACCGTGAGTTCGTGGGACGTCACCGAGCTGAACGTGTGCAGATCGCGGAGGTGCCATATTTTTGGTACTAGGATCGGTCGATCGTGAATACGCATGACTACATCAACCGCGTTGTCATAACACTTCCGCTTACGGTCTATGAGCGTACGTGGACGACACTCTTCCCACTCGTTGCTATGCATCACCATGATCTTGCGTGTGCGTAGGAATTTTTTTTGAAATTACTACGTTCCCCAACAGTGGCATCCAAGCCAGGTCTATGCGTAGATGTTATATGCACGAGTAGAACACAAGTGAGTTGTGGGTGATAATAGTCATACTGCTTACCAGCATGTCATACTTTGATTCAGAGATATTGTTGGATGAAGCGGCCCGGACCGACATTACGCGTACGCTTACGCGAGACTGGTTCTACCGACGTGCTTCGCACACAGGTGGCTGGCGGGTGTCAGTTTCTCCAACTTTAGTTGAATCGAGTGTGGCTACGCCCGGTCCTTGTTGAAGGTTAAAACAACACATACTTGACGAAAAATCGTTGTGGTTTTGATGCGTAGGTAAGAGCGGTTCTTGCTCAGCTCGTAGTAGCCACGTAAAACTTGCAACAACAAAGTAGAGGACGTCTAACTTGTTTTTGCAGGGCATGTTGTGATGTGATATGGTCAAGACGTGATGAGATATAAATTGTTGTATGAGATGATCATGTTTTGTTAAATTTATCGGCAACTGGCAATAGCCTTATGGTTGTTTCTTCATTGCATAAGATGCAAGCACCATATAATTGCTTTACTTTATCGCTATGCGATAGGAATAGTTGCAAAAGAAATAGTTGGCGAGACGACCATGTGATGACACATTGATATAGATCAAGATGATGGAGATCATGGTGTCATGCCGGTGACGATGGAGATCATGACGATGCTTTGGAGATGGAGATCAAAGGCACAAGATGATGATGGCCATATCATGTCACATATTTTGATTGCATGTGATGTTTATCTTTTATACATATTATTTTGCTTAGTTTGGCGGTAGCTTTATAAGATGACCCCTTACTAAAATTTCAAGGTATAAGTGTTCTCCGTGAGTATGCACCATTGCGACAGTTCTTCGTGTTGAGACACCACGTGATCGGATGTGATAAGCTCTACGTTCATATACAACGGGTGCAAGCCAGTTTTGCACACGCGGAATACTCAGGTTAAACTTGACTAGCCTAGCATATGCATATATGGCCTCGGAACACTGGAGACCGAAAGGTCGAGCATGAATCATATAGTAGATATGATCAACATAGTGATGTTCACCATTGAAAACTACTCCATCTCACGTGATGATAGGACATGGTTTAGTTGATTTGGATCATGTGATCATTTAGATGACTCGAGGGATGTCTATCTAAGTGGGAGTTCTTAAGTAATATTATTAATTGAACTTTAATTTATCATGAACTTAGTCCTGATAGTATTTTCATAACTATGTTGTAGATCAATAGCTCGCGGGGTAGCTCCCCGTTTAATTTTGATATGTTCCTAGAGAAAAATAAGTTGAAAGATGATAGTAGCAATGATGCAGACTTGATCTGTGATATGAGGATTGTACTCATTGCTGCACAGAAGAATTATGTCCTTGATGCACCACTAGGTGACAGACCTATTGCCGGAGCAAATGCATACGTTATGAACGTTTGACAAAAGCTCAGTATGATTACTACTTGATAGTTTAGTGCACCATGCTTTACGGCTTAGAACCGGGACTTCAAAAACGTTTTGAATGCCATGGAGCATATGAGATGTTCCAAGAGTTGAAATTGGTATTTCATACTCATGCCCATGTCGACAGGTATGAGACCTCTGACAGTACTTTGCCTACAAGATGGAGGAGAATAGCTCAACTAGTGAGCATGTGCTCAGATTGTCTGGGTACTACAATTGCTTGAATCAAGTGAGAGTTAATCTTCCAGATAAGATAGTAATTGAAAAAATTCTCTAGTCACTATCACTAAGTTATTAGAACTTCGTGATGAACTATAATATGCAAGGGATGACAAAAGTAATTCCCGAGCTCTTCGTGATGCTGAAATCGGCGAAGGTAGAAATCAAGAAAAAGCATCAAGTGTTGATGGTTGACAAAGACCACTAGTTTTAAGAAAAGGGCAAAGGGAAGAAGGGGAACTTCAAGAAGAAGAACAAGCAAGTTGCTGCTCAAGTGAAGAAGCCCAAGTCTGGACCTAAGCCTGAAACTGAGTGCTTCTACTACAAAGGGACTGGTCACTGGAAGCGGAACTGCCCCAAGAATTTGACGGATAAGAATGATGGCAAAGTGAGAAAACGTATATTTGATATACATGTTATTGATGCGTACTTTCCTAGTGTTTGTAGCAACCCCTCGGTATTTGATACTGGTTCAGTTGCTAAGAGTAGTAACTCGAAACGGGAGTTGCAAAATAAACAGAGACTAGTTAAGGGTGAAGTTATGATGTGTGTTGGAAGTGATTCCAAGGTTGATAAGATCACCATCGCACACTCCCTTTACCTTCGGGATTAGTGTTGAACCTAAAATAAATTTTATTTGGTGTTTATGTTGAGCATGAATATGATTGGATCATGTCTATTGCAATACTGTTATTCAAGTCAAAGAATAATTGTTGTTCTATTTACATGAATCAAACCTTCTATGGTCATACACTCAACATAAATGGTTTATTGAATCTCCATCGTAGTTATACACATATTCATAATATTGATGCCAAAAGATGCAAAGTTAATAATGATAGTGCAACTTATTTGTGGCACTAACGTTGAGGTCATATTGGTGTAAAGCGCATGAAGAAACTCCATGCTCCTGGGCTTTTAGAATCACTTGATTATGAATCACTTGATGCTTGCGAACCATGCCTCATGGGCAAGATGACTAAGACTCCGTTCTCCGAAACAATGGAGCGAGCCACTGACTTATTGGAAATAATACATACTGATGTATGCGGCCCGCTGAAGTGTTGAGGCTCGCGGCGGGTATCATTATTTTCTGACCTTCACACATGATTTGAACAGATATGGGTATCTATAACTACTAATAAAAGGGCTATTGCTTCTTACCACCGTAATTTGGTCCGTTTTTTGGTCCGTTCACCTCGCCCATATTAATAGGTATAGATGTGAGGTGGTACTATTCTAACCTGCTGTTACATATCGAACATCTTTGGCCTAGAACCAGAACCAGGGAAAATCAAAATCACAAGCTCCCGTCCCGTCCCTTGACACTGAAGGAAGATTTGGTCTCCAAATAAATAAATAGTCCCACCTTGCTTATCTGTATCTAATCACATCAATTCATATATGTACGAGAGTTGCCTAAAAACAAGCCGCCTCGAAATCAACAAGCAGAGTCCCGCAAAAAAAAATCAACAAGCAGAGGGATCCTACAGGAAAGGAAACACGAAGGAGCAAATAATCAAGATTTACAGAGGCCCAGGGAGGAGGAAAGAGATGTACAATCACCAACAGCAGCTTACCACGAGCGTCGTCGGGTAGCAGCAACGGCGGCACGCGGCCGACACTACAGTCGACGGGCACGGCTGCTCGGCTACATCGGGTGAGGAAGTAGATGCCAGATGGCAGATGGGGTCATGAGAGAAGGAGATGAAGTCGGGTCGTGGGCGTGTGGTTGCTCGCTCAGCTGCATCCGGTGAGGAAGGAGATGAAGCATTTGCGTCGGGTGGCAGCAACAGCGGCAGCCGACCCCTATAGTCGACGGACATGGCTGCCTCGGATGAGGATGACGACATGAGAGAAGAAAACATTATGGCTGCTAGACACGTCCGATGCGTGACAGACGAGATTTATCAGCCGACAGATATTTTAATCCTTTTCCTATTAAAAACGGAGGACATGCACGTCCATGCTGCTTGTCTCAAAATAAATGAGATTTCTTTTGTAGCTGAACCACGTGACATTCATTCATGGATACAATTGCATACCCACATCGCCACACGTAGCAAACATCAAAAGGCATCCAAAACACACACAATACAACACTTTGCAGGAGAACCCGGTGAATAAAACACAAAGAAACTCTTGGGGGTCCTAAAAGCAAAACACCAATTGTCTCTGCCATATGCCAATGTCGTGCAAGCTTCGTCGGATAGAGGGGAGACACTAACTACCCATGATAGAATTAGCACCATAGCAGACAAAGCTGCAGTGTAAGCTACTGAAGCAGGCTGTCGCGTGACCCAAGACCTTGTGGCTCGTCGATTGGGGATCATCCCCATGTTCTTCTGTCCACGGCTCCACTGCACACATCCAACAACATAGGAGAGAAGACACGAAGCGGCTATCCTGCACGCGCCTTTCCGTGCCGAATCGGTTGTGTCTTCCAGGCTAGGTCACCGCCTCGTGCTGGAAGGACATAACACCAGTGATCCCACTACATCCGGAATGAGGCCTTACACAGGATCGTGGGCTTTGCACGGTAGAGTGTGGTTGGCTCTCTAATTAAACAGAATTCTGAACTGGATGGTAGCATAGAGTATTTAACCTGTCTTTCGCAGGATGTGCATTCCATCGATTTTGTAAAATATGCACGTTGAGGGTCTATAACATAAGTGCTCCTTACCACCGGCGTTTCAGATAATCTCATCTTCCGGTTTAAATGCCTCATTTCAAAATTCTCCGCAAACAAGATAGATAATAAGTGGATGACACGGGTTTCATGGGTCCAAAACTGACCAATAAAATATGCCACACATGTTCAACCCCAAAAGCAATAAATGCATCACTCTATCCCTAATTTGGTTGGTGCATGTACAATGACCTCTATCTGAGTCTCTATCATCTTCACTAGATCGGGTTCGCGCCGTGGCGCGAGGGTGCCGGTCAGAACGTTTAGACAAAACATGTAACAGTTTGCCGGTAAGAGCCCAGGAATAGCATGTGTAGACAACCAATTGTATTAGAAGCAAAACATAATGGGACTGAAGATGACATCAGGTTATAAGACAGAATCAAGCTCGGTGATTTCATACGACCAAGATAAAACACAGGACCATACATTACTTTTTACGACAAAGAGATAGGAATTAAAATCTGAAATCTATACATGCCTTGTTCAGAACAAAGTGAAAATAGCAACATACCACCAAGTGGTACCTTTCACTACAAAGACAACAACGGGAATCTAAAGGCAGATATCGAGGTTGGAACAAGCAAACCATTAAACAATTATAACGACGAATTAAGAGTAATCGTCACAGGAGACTTGCTGTCCAGACATGTCTTGTGATGGTAAATTGCAGGGGCAGCTTTAGAGCTTGCAACATGAGGGCAAAAAATGTGGGAATTGGGAATCACCATTAGATAGTCATCATCCTGTAGAGGAAAGTTAAGGACAAAATAATTGTTTTACGAAAGGATATGCAGGCAAGAGTACTGTTGCTGTAAAACTACTGAAACTACTCCATAGAATTTACAGAATTAAGATGATCTCCTGGAGTAGTTCAAGCAATACTGGAGTAGTTCAAGATACTGAATCTTGGTGCAGCACTAAGCATGAGATACAATACTCCAAAAAATTAACACAATCAAGAAAATATAAAAGCAAGTTAACAATCTAACAAGGCAAGTTTCTGTACTGCACCAAGTCAAAATCTACTGCAATATTTAAGCTACTGAATATTACAAAACAGTGAAGTGAAGTTCCATTTTAAGCTACTGCAATCTTTCTCTTAAATCTACTCATGCATCTGTGGAACTTAGCAGTACTCATTTAAGAATGGAGTAAATTAACTTGGCAGTATGCAAACTTTGAGTAAGTTGACTTGGCATTATATTGAAATTCCACTACAGTCTTTAAACTACTATAACCAGTCGGAAATCTACTGGAAACCCCTCAAAGAAGTTCATCTTTTGTACCGAGTACCTTGCGGATGGCGTCGCAACCGGCGAGGACCTCCTCGATGTGCGTGCACTTCATCACCGGCTTATTCTTGTCATCCTCGATGGCTTCCTCGAGCTTGGTCTTGGCCTTGCTGGCGGCACCGGGCTTGGACTTGGGCTCCAACTTCCACTTGTGATCAAAGCTGACGTCATTGGGGGGAGGCGAGCTCCGCCTCCCACTTGAGAGCCCAGCCCCGTGCGGCTTCTCCTCGGCCGTCCACTTCACCTTGCAACCCCCCGGGGAGGCGGCGGCGTAGGTGTACTTGCGGTGAGGCGGTTGTGCGCCTTGGTGCGAAGGTGCCGGTCTAAACGTAGTAATTAAGCAGGTAATAGTCCAGTTAGTAGGAAGGTTTGAGAAACTGTTTACATCTAAAAAATCAAAGTAACCATCCATGATAGATGAGTTTACTATATCACAAATAGCAAAATAAACCCAATGCAAGGTAAGCAAGGCATAGTCAATCCACGAGATAATTGATTTGCATGGTCACGACAAAAGCATGAAGAGAATTGGCAGTGAACTGGACACTAAAACTGAACATTTTTGTGATATTCTAAAAACTTTCATACACATAAACGATTAATTTCACAAGGGAATGAAATATACCAGCACATGGGTGTTACATGACTAAACTGAAAAAACAGGGGCAACAGTAGCAGCGCCTAGCAGAACAGCTGAGCAGCTACAGGCAAGGCAACCAGCAGCGGCGCAGCAGCCAGCGGCGGCAGCAGACGGACGCGGCAAAAGGAGCACGAGGACACGGGGAGGGGGGGGGGATCTGGTGGTGGCTACAGTATCCTGGGTTAAACAATGTACAATCATCCAACACACAACACTTCAATCATTTACAAACCTTCTCAACCTAAGAACCAACAGCAGCTCACCTTGCCTCATGTTGAGTCTCAAGGAGGGTGTCAAGGAGGCAAGGCACCCCAATCGCAACAGGGCGAATCAGAGGCAACCCATCTTAAACTCACCGTCTTGGTCCTCCTTCAGGCAACCGTCAACGGACAAACCAATGAATGTTCCTTTGATGAAAATGCCCTTCTTCTTTCAGTTCATTGTACCTTGCATCTGGTCAGTTCACTGAAAATTAAAGCGAACATTGTATAAGTCCATCCATAAAAGGGTGTGAGCCCCTCAATATGCCAACTAAATATTTTGTCCAGTGAGTGAACTACTAACTCTCTATCATGATACTCATAGTGATACTAAAAAAATAAAAAGGCATCAATTGCATAACTAAGAGGAGAAAATCTGATGCATAAGTATAGATATGTGATATAAATATGGCCTTGGCTAAAATACCTGCAGGTAATTAATTGATCAAAATTAATTGGGAACAATCACTCTGAGCAACTAACAATAATAAACATCACCAACTCAGTTCTCTAGAAGAACAAGAAGCCTGTCTATAGACATACCAACGAGAAAAGGATGTGCAGACCATGGCATGGATGCAGACAAAAAAATGAAGATAAAGCATCTGAAGGAAAAGAATACCATGATGTCACAGTTTGCCATATGTGTACTCCAAATGAACAGAACTGTAGCTGCTAGCACCCTGTAAAAAGAATAGATTGATCCGACCTAGATGTAAGCACATGTGACACGCACACAAGAAGACATGAGAATGAAAGCATGGAGAAATCGCCAACCTGTCAGACCAAAGCAACAAGTGGTAAACCGAAGATTAGCACCTGCAAATACCACACCCAAGCATCAGAGTAGGCTACTTAGTCAAATAACAAAAAAATGAAAAGGGAATCAGGGGAATAAGCAGAGCAATGCGGGAGGAGAAGGGTGGGGGTGTGGCCCACGCAGGAGCATGGCGGCTAGGGGTTCTACCTGCTGCTGGCCAGTGTTGTTCGGTAAGACCCGTCGTGTAGCCCGACATAGGAGGGCCGCGATTTGCAGACCATGCTGTCCCCGATGACGAGCGCCGCGGGGAGGACAAACTCCTCATCCCAGCCAGAAATTCAGCCGCTGACCAGATTCGGGGGAGAGACGGCAGGCCGGCCTGGCTGCCTCCCGCCGCTGGCCTCCTGCTGTCCCCAGCTCCTCCCGCCGTTGGCCTCCTGGCCGTCCCCAGCGAGAAAACCCGGCCTCCCCAATGCGGCTGCGACATGAGAAGGGATGGTGGAGGGGAGGAGGAGGAGGCGGCAGAGCCCGCTCGGGGTGGAGCACGGGAGAATGGAGGCGGTCGTGGGATTGAGGAGGTCGTCCATGGCCGCCACCGCGCTCACCAACGAGCCCCCGCGCCAGGATCCGCCGCACCCCTCGACCCCTCCAAGCGGTGGGTAAACCCTCAATCCTCCTCTCCATGCAGCAGCACTGGTTACGGAGAAGGAGGCGACCGTCGGGGCCCAGCTCGACGGCGGGGCGGATCCAGAAGCCCCGCCCGTTTCCGTGGTCGTAGCCATGGTAGATCTGGCCTCCAACAAGGAAGAGACGCGATCTCCATCCACGGTCTCCCTCCTCGCATCGGCGGCGGCTGACGAGGTGCGGGTGCTCCTCCTCCTGGATCCAGAGAGAAAGAGACGGGGAGGCGGGGGCAGACGGGGAGCACGGCGGCGAGTGCCCCGAGCGCCAGCGCGGCCTGGTCGAGAGGAAGGGGAGGAGATGCGGGAGCGCCGCGGAGTGGGGGGTGGGGAGCGAAGGGGAGAATGGGGGAGTGAGGAGAGGAGGAGAGAGGACGACACGCTGGTGCCCTATCGGCACCCCTCTCCTGAGATGCGAAAAGACGGAAATACCTTGGTGGGGGTAAGGTATTTACAGTCCGATGCAATTGAAATTTTATCCAAAGTCTGAGAACGATCGGAGATCGCACGGCTCACACGAAATCAACCCGAGATCCGACGGCCTGTATCGTGAGAAGATTTCGATCCGACGGCCGAGAAGCTCTAATCGCTGAGGAGCCTCCGGCATCCCTCCCTCTCATTTTTCTGGATGAATTAAATAGGGCGTGAGACTCACAACACTTTAACTAGATGTGACTCAAAGTGGGCCTAATATATAAATATTTGAAAATTTTGAGATAGCCCTTTATACCAGAAAGGAGGGACTATAATGCTTACCGAGGGAGTATAACATATGTGTGCAATATAATACAAATTCTTCCTTCTTTTTTGTTTATTGAGCCTATCTCATTACTTTACTTTTTTTGGTTTGGATCATACTTTCATTTGTTTCCATCACCTCTTTAAATTCCAAGGCGCATTAAATTTCTGCATGCAAAAGTTAAAAGAAAATTGACCAATGCATGTAACCATTCCCACTCATTCGGTGGTCACACATACATGCACCACAATTAATGGAGATTAATGCATGATATGCTTTTTTTTCTAGACCTCGGCATGTGCCTCCCTACCATCAGGATGTTGTCATGCCATGTTGGTGGACGCATCAATTTTCTCTTCCGTTGCAACGCACGGGCATATGTGCTAGTATCTACTTAATGAAACATAAGTCTGAAGCATTTGAAAAGTTCAAAGAATTTCAGAGTGAAGTAGAAAATCATCGTAACAAGAAAATAAAGTTTCTATGATCTGATCGTAGAGGAGAATATTTGAGTTACGAGTTTGGTCTTCAATTAAAAAAATGTGGAATAGTTTGACAAACTCATGCCACCTGGAACACCACAGCATAATGGTGTGTCCGAACGTCATAATCGTACTTTATTGGATATAGTACAATTTATGATGTCTCTTACCGATTTACCACTATCATTTTGGGCTTATGCATAAGAGACAGCTGCATTCACGTTAAATAGGGCACTATCTAAATCCGTTGAGACGACACCATATGAACTGTGGTTTGGCAAGAAACCTAAACTATCGTTTCTTAAAGTTTGGGGCGGCGATGCTTATGTGAAAAAGTTTCAACCTGATAAGCTCGAACCCAAATCGGAGAAGTGCATCTTCTTAGGATACCCAAATGAAATTGTTGGGTACACCTTCTATCACAGATCCGAAGGCAAAATATTCGTTGCTGAGAATGTGTCCTTTCTGGAGAAGGAGTTTCTCTCGAAAGAAGTGAGTGGGAGGAAAGTAGAACTTGATGAGGTAACTATACCTGCTCCCTTATTGGAAAGTAGTTCATCACAGAAATCTATTCCTATGACTCCTACACCAATTAGTGAGGAAGCTAATGAGGATGATCATGTAACTTCAGATCAAGTTACTACCGAACCTGATAGGTCAACCAGAGTAAGATCCACACCAGAGTGGTACGGTAATCCTGTTCTGGAGGTCATGTTACTTGACCATGACGAACCTACGAACTATGAGGAAGCGATGATGAGCCCAGATTCCGTGAAATGGCTTGAGGCCATGAAATCTGAGATGGGATCCATGTATGAGAACAAAGTGTGGACTTTGATTGACTTGCTCGATGATCGGCAAGTCATTGAGATTAAATGGATCTTCAAGAGGAAGACGGACGCTGATAGTAGTGTTACTATCTACAAAGCTAGAGTTGTCGCAAAAAGGTTTTCGACAAATTCAAGTTGTTGACTACGATGAGAGTTTCTCACTCGTATCTATGCTTAAAGTCTAGACGAATCATGTTAGCAATTGCCGTATTTTATGAAATTTGGCAAATGGATGTCAAAACTGCATTCCTTAATGGATTTCTTAAAGAAGAGTTGTATATGATGCAACCAGAAGGTTTTATCAATCCGAAAGATGCTAAAAAGTGTGTAGGCACCAGTGATCCATTTATGGACTGGTGCAAGCATCTCGGAGTTGGAATGTACGCTTTGATAGTGTGATCAAAGCATATAGTTTTATACAGACTTGCGGTGAAGCCTGTATTTACAAGAAAGTGAGTGGGAGCACTACAGCCTTTCTGATAAGTATATGTGAATGACATATTGTTGATCGGAAATGATGTAGAATTTCCTGAAAAGCATAAAGGAGTGTTTGAAAGGAGTTTTTCGAAGAAATACCTCAGTGAAGCTGCTTACATATTGAGCATCAAGATCTATAGAGATAGATCAGGATGCTTGATAAGTTTTTTCAATGAGTACATACCTTGACAAGTTTTTGAAGGAGTTCAAAATGGATCAGTCAAAGAATGAGTTCTTGCCTGTGTTGCAACGTGTGAAGTTGAGTAAGACTCAAAGCCCGACCACGGCAGAATATAGAAAGAGAATGAAAGTCATTCCCTATGCCTCAACCATAGGTTCTATAAAGTATGCCATGCTTTGTACCAGACCTGTTGTATACCCAGCCCTGAGTGTGACAAGGGAGTACAATAGTGATCTAGGAGTAGATCACTGGACATTGGTCAAAATTATCCTTAAAGGACTAAGGAAGTATGAGGGAGTCCTGGACTAGGGGGTGTCCGGACAGCCGGACTATCATCGTCCGCCGGACTCCAAGACTATGAAGATACAAGATTGAAGACTCCATCCCGTGTCCGGATGGGACTTTCCTTGGCGTGGAAGGCAAGCTTGGTGATACGGATATGTAGATCTCCTACCATTGTAACCGACTCTGTGTAACCCTAGCCTCCTCCGGTGTCTATATAAACCGGAGGGCTTTAGTCCGTAGGACAACATACATTACAACAATCATACCATAGGCTAGCTTTAGGGTTTTAGCCTCCTTGATCTCGTGGTAGATCCACTCTTGTACTATCCATATCATCAATATTAATCAAGAAGGACGTAGGGTTTTACTTCCATCAAGAGGGCCCGAACCTGGGTAAAACATCGTGTCCCTTGTCTCCTGTTACCATCCGCCTAGACGCACAGTTCGGGACCCCCTACCCAAGATCCGCCGGTTTTGACACTGACATTGGTGCTTTCATTGAGAGTTCCTCTGTGTCGTCACCGATAGGAAGGATGCCTCCACCCGTCTTCAAAGACGGTGTTTTCGCCAAAGGGGCCTTGGTCGCCGGCCAAACAATCCGGCTAGGTGGTTTTCTTATGACCGCCTGTCCGGCCGCCACTTCGACAATGACTTCTCAAGTCGTCAGAAGCAATCTTCGCGTCAGCTCGAAATCTGCCGAGCAGTTGGATCCAATAGAGCTCTCGTCTGTTAACGAGCTCTTGGATCGCATCGCCGCCCTGGGAGTCGCTACAGACTACAATCAGATTGGGCTTAAAACCGATCTGAGAGAGATTAACTCTCCCCAGGCCACCCACCACGTCGCAGTGGTAGAGGAGCAGTACGGCAACTCTTCGCCTATATTGAAAACTAGTCACGTCCGGATTCCCGAACCCTCCATGCCGGATTTCCGTGGAGGGACGGACTTCGATCGAGCATTGAACTTAAAACCATGCATCGCCCCGGACTCGCTGGATCGTGTCCAGCAACCCAAGCTTCCGAATTCGGAAACTCCTCGGCCTTTAAGCCCCAAGATGGGCAGGGATCCGGATTTTAGTCCCCCCACCCGCCCAGACATATGCGATCTATCTCTAATACGGCAAGAGCCCACTGAAACAGTACATCACTACTGGGCCAGATACCTCCTGGTTATGGACAAGATAAAGGACTGCCGAGAGGAAAACGCAATCTCAATCTTTTGCAATAATTGCACGGACAAGGGAATATTGAACGCCATCGGTCGTCGTAAAATTACACGCTTCGCCGATTTGGCGTCCATAGTACGAAAGTACTGTGCGATGGAGAGTTCCCGGAAAACCGAAAACCAATTTTGGGATAATCCGGCCCCAACCCCAGTCCGCAACAAAAGGGTGCCTCACATTCAGGCCCCAGATGCAAAAAAGAAAAAGCAAAAACCCCATAAAGGGCACGGAACCGTATTGGAGGGATGGCTCAATGGACCCTGTAAGCTTCATAGTACAGAGGGAGCCGTCCCAACACATAGCCTTCAAGCATGTTGGATATTACGGCAGGTGGCCAAAAGTGGCGAGGAGCTTCTAGCCCCGAAAAACCACTCCAACAATACCGGTACGGTAACAACAGTCTTCGAGACCTTTGCATCAAACAATATGCGAAAATGAACAATCCACGGACTCGCCGAAGTCTACCAAGTAGCAACAGCAAATCCATGGAGTGACACAGCCATCACCTTCAACGCTAGCGACGAACCTAAATTCCGAGCAGCTCGAGCATCAGCCGCACTGGTGCTTAGTCCCATAGTGTACGGCTTTCGGCTTACAAAGGTCCTCATGGATGGCGGCAGCGGACTAAACCTCATATATGAGGAAACTCTTCAAAAAATGGAAATAGATTGGAGCCGTATTGAGCGAAGCAGCACAACCTTCAGAGGAATAATCCCTAGCCGGGAAGCGCGCTGCACCGGAAAAATCACACTCGATGTGGTGTTCGGCTCGCCGGACAATTATAGATCCGAAGAAGTCACGTTCCAAGTGGCCCCGTTCAACAGCGGATATCACGCTATATAAGGACGAGAGGCATTCACAATTTTTCAAGCAGTACCTCATTACGGGTACATGAAGCTCAAAATGCCTGGGCCCGGCAGAATAATCACTCTCGCTAGTGATCCGGACATAGCACTCCGCGCCGAAAACAAGACAGCCACACTAGCCCTGGAGGCACTATCCGAAGCCTTAGCAGCAGAAGAACTCACCGCGCTGCGCTCTACGGTGAACAGGGACGATGTGATACTCGATAAAAGATCCAAGTCCACCTCCTTCAAACCAGCAGATGAAATAATAAAATTCCAGGTCCACCCAACGAACCCAACAAAGACGGCCTCCATTGGGGCACAATTGAACCCCGAAGTAGACGCTGCACTGCGTGCATTCCTTCGGGAAAATTGGGACATCTTCGCCTGGCATCCTTCGGATATGCCCGGAATCCCACGCAGGTTGGCAGAACACAGCCTAAACATCCTAAAAGGATTTAAGCCAGTCAAACAGGCTCTTCGACGATTTTCCAAACCCAAAAGACAGGCAATGGGAGAAGAGCTAGCCAAACTATTGGAAGCCGGATTCATCAGAGATATCAAACATCCGGATTGGCTAGCAAATCTGGTAATGGTACCAAAGAAGGACAAATCCTGGCGCCTCTGTGTCGATTTTAAAGACCTCAATAAGGCTTGCCCAAAGGACCCCTTCCCTCTCCCCCGCATCGACCAAATTATCGATGCTACCGCAGGGCACGATTCGTTGTGCTTCCTCGACGCATACTCTGGCTATCATCAAATCAAGATGGAGGAAGCAGACCAAGCCGCTACGGCATTCATCACTCCATACGGACCATTCCGCTTCAACACGATGCCCTTCGGACTTAAAAATGCCGGCGCAACATATCAGCGCATGATTCAAACATGTCTGGCTACCCAGATCGGCAAAACAGTCAAGGCATACGTAGACGACGTAGTCGTCAAAACAAAACACGTCGAAACTCTAGTAGACGATTTGAGGCTCACATTCGACAACCTCAGAGCATATGACATTAGGCTGAATCCGGAAAAATGCGTTTTCGGCGTACCAGCCGGAAAGCTGCTGGGCTTCATTGTATCCGGTAGAGGAATTGAAGCAAACCCGGCTAAAATCCGAGCTCTGTCACAGTTGGATATTCCAAAAGACCTCAAACAGATACAAAAATTAACAGGATGCGTGGCAGCTTTAAGCCGCTTTATCTCCCGTCTAGGAGAAAAGGCATTGCCCCTCTATCGCCTCCTCAGACGCACCAAACACTTCGAGTGGACGGATGCTGCCACTGCCGGACTCGAAGAAATAAAGGCCATATTGGCAACAAATCCGGTCCTGGCTGCGCCCAATCTAGGCGAACCAATGTTGTTATACATTGCAGCAACGCATCAAGTCGTAAGCGCAGTACTCGTCGTCGAACGAGAGACGGAAGGGCATAAATTCCCTCTTCAAAAACCAGTGTATTATGTATCCACTGTGTTAACTCCCTACAAATCCCGTTACCCACACTATCAGAAGATAGCATATGCGGTGTTCATGGCATCCCGGAAGCTCCGACACTACTTTCAAGAGTGTTTGATAACAGTGGCCTCCAAAGTACCACTCAATGACATCATAAACAACCGTGACGCAACGGGCAGGATTGCAAAATGGGCCATTGAGCTCTTACCATTCGATATAACTTACAAACCTCGGCGAGCTATAAAGTCACAAGTTTTGGCTGACTTCGTCGCTGAATGGACCGAAGCCGAACTCCCTAAAGAGTACGGCGCATACTCCAATTGGGTTATGCACTTCGACGGCTCTAAAATGTTGGCCGGACTGGGGGCTGGCGTCGTATTGACGTCCCCAACCGGGGACACAGTCCAGTATGTACTTCAAATAATGTACACTGACTCCAACAACGCAGCCGAATACGAGGCCCTGTTACATGGTCTCCGGATGGCAGTCTCCATGGGCATTCAACGCCTAGAGGTGCGCGGGGATTCAAACCTTGCAATATCCCAAATAAATGGAGGCTTTGACGCCAAGGATCCGAAAATGGCAGCATATCGCAACGCTGTCCTAAAAATGTCAGCTCGGTTTGAAGGACTCGAGTTCCATCACATAGCCCGAGATAATAACCACGCGGCCGACGTATTGGCACGCATCGGTGCAAAACGTGATGCTGTCCCTCCAAATATCTTCCTGGAACGGCTCTTCAAGCCATCCGTACTATGGGAAGAGGAGCCCGGAAGTGACAAACCGGACAAAACCGCGCCAATCGGCGATTCAGCCGATGACATAACACCTTCAGCCAACGACATAATGGCAGTAATCGCCCCGTGGACAGAACCATTCCTAGCCTACTTGCTTAGGCAGGAACTTCCCGAAGACCAAAACGAGGCCCGCTGCATAGTCCGGCGGTCGAAAGCCTACAAGGTCCATGAGGGAGAAGTTTATAAGAAAAGTACAACCGGAGTCCTTCAAAGGTGTATCTCCGAAGAGGAAGGGCGAAACCTCCTGGCTGAAATCCATGCCGAACTAGGCGGACACCACGCAGCAGCCCGGGCCCTTGTAGGAAAGGCATTCCGTACAGGATTTTATTGGCCAACGGCCCGGGCAGATGCCCAGGACTTAGTCCAGAGATGCGTTGGTTGTCAACTCTTTGCTAATCAGAGCCATATGCCACCCACCGCCCTCAAAACTATACCCATTACCTGGCTGTTCGCAGTCTGGGGGCTTGATATGGTTGGACCCCTTAAAGGGGGAACCCACAAGCAAAGGTACCTATTGGTCATGGTGGATAAATTCACCAAATGGATAGAGGCCAAACCGGTCAAGATGGCAGAGTCCGGACCAGTGATAGACTTTATATCCGGGGTAGTACACCGTTACGGAGTCCCCCACAGCATCATCACCGACAACGGCACGAACTTCACAGCCGACGAGGTTAAGTCATGGTGCAAAAATATGGGCATCAAGCTCGACTACGCTTCAGTCTATCACCCTCAAACCAACGATCAAGTGGAACGAGCAAATGGTCTAATAATGAGCGGCATTAAACCCAGACTAGTGCGGTCACTTACTAAATCTGACACGCACTGGGTCGAGGAGCTCGACTCCGTACTCTGGGGGCTGCGGACAACGCCTAACCGCACTACCGGATTCACACCATTCTTTATGATCTACGGCGCAGAGGCAGTCTTGCCCTGCGACATTATTCATGACTCACCTCGAGTGCGCATGTACGAAGAAAGAGAGGCCGAGCTGGATCGGCAGGACAGCTTGGACACATTGGAGGAAGAACGCGACGTCGCCAAGGCTCGCTCCGCATTCTATCAGCAGCAGGCCCGAAGATATCAAAGCAGAGAGGTACGGTCCAAGACTTACAACGTTGGTGAACTAGTTCTACGCCTGCCGGACAAGAAAAAGGACAAGCTCAAGCCCAAATGGGAGGGCCCCTTCATTATCGATCAAGTCCTGACCGGCGGAGCGTACCGTCTACGAAATGCGTCGGATAACCGACTCGAGCCGAACCCATGGAACGCAGCCCGCCTCCGAAGATTCTATGCCTAGCGCCGGACTAAGAGTTCGTCCCCTTCCTCCATCCAAATTTTTACACTTTGGCTGTCTTTTGTTTCTCTTTTCATTACCTTTTTACTACAAAGCCCGTAAGGGCCTACTTTCACATTGTTCGCATACACTTGATGTGCCATCCGCACTCATTATACCTGGGGGCTTCTTTTACAGAAGCTCAATTATAAGGGTCTCATGCCCAGCACATGTGTCAAGCTTCCACATGTACCTTTTACTCACCATTATATGCATCGATATGACTTAAGTTTTGGCCAAGCTGGGTTGCCTGGCTCCTGTGCTTACCCCTACGTTCCCGATTGTTCGGCTAGGAGGTAAAGGGAGCACCTCTGCGATTGTTACTGCCGGGTCAGCCGGATGTGTACCTCAGACTGGGTGAAGCCGAAAGCTAGCGTTCTTAAGGGAATATTCGGTCGGTGACTTAAAAGATGATTTTTTTACCTACTCATTTATCTGCCCCCAGATGTTTTTTCTGCTCTTTTCGCAGTCCGGACATGCACTTTAGGGCATGCCTCCCAGGGAAAGGAACCCTTAACGGAACTATTCTCTCTGGAAGATGTTTCTTACTAACCATGTAATATAACATAACTAGTTGGGCACTTGTCTGATAAAGCACTAATGACCCCTACGCCTGGTCTCCATGCATACCCCGGTTGATTCTTAACCAAAAAGGTATTCGGACACACTCCGGACTCTAGGGTCCCGAGGTTGAAGCGAAAAGGTCGGCAAAGACAAACGATCTACAATCCGGCTAGAAGGCATTTCACATGTCAATTTAAAGGCAAACATACATTGTCAAAATTAC
Organism: Triticum timopheevii; assembly: GCA_963921465.1. Taxonomy (NCBI): domain Eukaryota; kingdom Viridiplantae; phylum Streptophyta; class Magnoliopsida; order Poales; family Poaceae; genus Triticum; species Triticum timopheevii. The sequence goes on from OY997274.1 coordinate 504,782,173, forward strand.
TGATTGTATTCCTCCTCAATCCCGTCTAACAGGCTGTCTAACTTACAGTCCCGTTGGGAAAATTTAGTAGCCAACTCTACTTGGCTGTATGCTAAACTCACAGGGATCTCCTTCCCATCGGGCCCCACCGGTCCAACTTCGGCCATGTGGTTGGGATCCGCCCTCTTGTAACGCGTCTTCACCATGGCCCAAGCCTCCCTGGCACCTTGGCGGCAGGCCGAAATCTTCCATAAACGGAAGCGCTGCCGCACTCCCCGAAGCTTCTCCGCAAGCTCCCCAAGGCCCTTGGGTAGGGAGAGGGCTGGCCATAAAGCCTGGACGACGCTGCTCATTGCCTGCCAAACTCATTCGAGCAGCTGCAACAGCTCGGGAAGTTGATCACCCGTTGATATGGGCATCTCCTCCGCGGGGCGACCTGTGAGTATACCTACAAGACATAATTTGTCAATCGACTTCCTCACCGAACTCTTCCTTTCAAAGGAGTCCGCTCAAGCACTTACTATAGATGCCGCGACGAAGCCGCTCAGTCTCCTTAACGGAGCCGGACAGCTCGGCCCGAACACCTTTCAGCTCTTCTCCGAGCTGGGCACGGGCATCCTGGAGCTTGTTCCTTTCTTACTGCACCCTAGTCAGCACCCTCTCGCCGGCCTTTAGCTGGCGTAGTAATTCTTGCCTATCCGGATCTTGTCCGGCGGCACCTGCAATGTCACTATTAGACTTGCGCACACGCCGCACAGCCCTTATATTTATTAATAAAAATGTGTTACCAGGAGGGGTCTCTGCGTCTCCTCCTGCAGCAGCAAGTGTGGCCTCAAGTTGGGCCTTGCATTCTTGCAGCTCCTGAGACAGCTGGGCATTCTTCTCGGTAAGAGCCTGCATTTTAAATGATCCTTAAATCAGTTAATATAACTACTTTAAGTCTCGGGGGCTACTGGTGTATATAACCATTAAAATTCCCTTACCCGTATGTCTTTCACATACTGCTCCGTGGCTCTGGTAAAACCATCTTGAGCGGCACGGAGGTGCGCATCCCCTGCGTTAAAGGCGTCCAATGCCTCAGGGGAGAAGCACGCTTCACAAAACACTGTCTGGCGGCGCCTATGGTTCATGGCGCTCTCCACCTTAGACTTGGTGGCGGACAGTCTATCGGTTTCCTCCGTTGGAGGAGGATGCAACCCGCGTCTTGCGCTTGCCTCCCCCTCTAGGCCAGGCGCTGGAGCCTGGCCGGTATAGGTTGGATCGGCAACTTCCGCGCCCGCAGTCCGGCAAGCGCTTTTTCTCCTATAAAGGTCATGAGCCCTCAGACGTTTCCTAGGAACGTTGCTCTGAAAATTTAAATACGAAGTTATACCTTTGCGGCGACGTTTCAGTCCGTGCCGCGCTCCTTTTCCGCCTGCTGGACCGGACTGACCTTTGTTGGTCAGCCGCCGCGGGCTCGGCTTCCCGCCTTGAAGGCACTTCCTGTAAAATACCATCGTTTACGAAGGTCAGAAATGGGCAAGGAAGAGATAATGGTATCTGGACCTCGGTCACAGTCACCTGGGAAGCCGGATACAGTCCGGGGTAGTCCGCCGTAATGGCGACCAAAGCATTATCCATGCTGAGCTGATGAAACACCCCGCCGATCAGCTCCACCTTGATGTCCGGATCCTCTTCGGAGGCCGGATCCAGGGATCTTTCTGGATCCTCGGGTTGCGGAGCGGGACTTACCATGTCCTCCACAGTCCGGCGTAGATCCTGTGCCGAAGACGTAATGTAAGAAGCCTAAACTTCGAAAGCGTGGGTTGAGCCCTTGAAAGTGTTCGCTTACCCATCCTCTAGGGTTGTTCATGGAAAACCCATTCAAAGGGTTCGTTCGAAGGAAGTCCTCCTTCTCCCCCTTGTACAGGCTGGACAGGATCTCCACCAGATCCTCGGTCGAATCCGGCCCTTCGCGGCCATGACGGGTGGCATCGTCTTCCCCGTTGAAATCCCACATGGGGTGGCCTCTGTATTGCAATGGCTGTACCCCCCGCATGATGCATGTCGCCATGATTCCAATCATGGTCAACCCGGAATGGGCCAGTAATCTTATTCGGCCCATCAAGTAATGGACGCTCTTGTCTTCCTCCAATCGGGGGCTTCGTGGGCGCCAGCTGAGGCGTTTCTTCAGAGGAGCAGCACTAAACTCCGGGAGGCCAATCCGGACTGGGTCCGGCAGCGGAGCGTCTCCTATATAAAACCACTCTGAAGGCCAGTCTTCGGACGCCTTCTTGGGATCCCGGCAATGCGCCATATTTCGGCGCCGCCCACTTGATATATGGACCCCTCGTGAGAACGGGGTACGAGGCAGAACAACCTCTTCCACAATGCAAAATGGGGCTCAATGCCCAGGAATAGCTCGCAAAGAGCTACGTAGCCCGCGATATGCAGGACAGAGGCGGGCGTGAGGTGGTGGAGCTGGAGTCCGTAGAACTCCAGGAGCCCGCGGAGGAACGGATGTATTGGGAATCCGAGTCCCCTTATCAGATAAGGGACGAAGCATACTCGCTTCCCTTTATTGGGGCTTGGGGTAGCCTCCGCTTGCCTCCCACCTTGATAAGTGACCAGTCGGGCTCGGACCGGGACCATGAAGGCCGGAGGGAGATATCCCCCCGCTTGGAGCTTCGCTAGCTCGTTGTGTGGAACAGAGCACCTCCTCCAATCCCCTGGCGGTGGGCTGGGAGCGCGAGAAGAGGAGCCGCGTCGACGGTCCATGATGGAATGGATTTTTAGGTCAAGGGCGCTCCGATGAACTATTTGCGGGAGGAAGATGGTGTGGTTTGGATCTGGATTTTTGCCTCTTTTGTAGGTGAACGACTCGCACGACTAGGGGGTGAAACATAAAAAGACACCCTGGCTTTTCGCATTCGTGCGACGCGTGGAAAAAGGCCATTATTGGGCGTAGAAGCCGAGAAACACAGTATTTATGATAAAGCCGGACACTGTTCAGCAGGTACATGGAACTTGAAGGGAGAACCCGCCTTGCAACGCCGAAGACTATATACGCGCTGGACTTATCGTCATTGAACCCTGGTTCGGGGGCTACTGAGGGAGTCCTGGACTAGGGGGTGTCCGGATAGCTGGACTATCATCGTTCGCCGGACTCCAAGACTACGAAGATACAAGATTGAAGACTCCGTCCCGTGTCCGGATGGGACTTTCCTTGGCGTGGAAGGCAAGCTTGGCGATACGGATATGTAGATCTCCTACCATTGTAACCGACTCTGTGTAACCCTAGCCTCCTCCGATGTCTATATAAACCGGAGGGCTTTAGTCCGTAGGACAACATACATTACAACAATCATACCATAGGCTAGCTTTAGGGTTTTAGCCTCCTTGATCTCGTGGTAGATCCACTCTTGTACTATCCATATCATCAATATTAATCAAGCAGGACATAGGGTTTTACCTCCATCAAGAGGGCCCGAACCTGGGTAAAACATCGTGTCCCTTGTCTCCTGTTACCATCCGCCTAGATGCACAGTTCGGGACCCCCTACCCGAGATCCGCCGGTTTTGACACTGACAAAGTATTTCTCGATTATGGAGGTCATAAAGAGTTCGTCGTAAAGAGTTACCTCGATGCAAGCTTTGACACCGATCCAGATGACTCTGCGTCTCAATCTGGATACATATTGAAAGTGGGAGCAATTAGCTAGAGTAGCTCCGTGCAGAGCATTGTAGACATAGAAATTTGCAAAATACTTACAGATCTGAATATGGCAGACCTGTTGACTATACTTCTCTCACCAGAAAAACATGATATCACCTAAGTACTCTTTGGGTGTTAATCACATAACGATGTGAACTAGATTATTTGACTCTAGTAAACCCTTTGGTTATTGGTCACATGGCGATGTGAACTTTGGGTGTTAATCACATGGTGATGTGAACTGTTGGTGTTAATCACATGGTGATGTGATCTATATTGTTGACTCTAGTTCCAGTGGGAGACTGAAGGAAATATGCCCTAGAGGCAATAATAAAGTTGTTATTTATATTTCCTTATATCATGATAAATTTTTATTATTCATGCTAGAATTGTATTAACCGAAAACTTAGTACACGTGTGAATACATAGACAAACAGAGTGTCACTAGTATGCCTCTACTTGACTAGCTCGTTGAATCAAAGATGGTTCAGTTTCCTAGCCATGGACATGAGTTGTCATTTGATTAACGGGATCACATCATTAGAGAATGATGTGATTGACTTGACCCATTCCGTTAGCTTAGCACTTGATCGTTTAATATGTTGCTATTGTTTTCTGAAGGAAATATGCCCTAGAGGCAATAATAAAGTTATTATTTATTTCCTTATATCATGATAAATGTTTATTATTCATGCTAGAATTGTATTAACCGGAAACATAATACATGTGTGAATACATAGACAAACATAATGTCACTAGTATGCCTCTACTTGACTAGCTCATTAATCAAAGATGGTTATGTTTCCTAACCATAGACATGAGTTGTCATTTGATTAACGGGATCACATCATTAGGAGAATGATGTGATTGACTTCACCCATTCCTTTAGCTTAGCACTTGATCGTTTAGTATGCTGCTATTGCTTTCTTCATGACTTATACAAGTTCCTACAACTATGAGATTATGCAACTCCCGTTTACCGGAGGAACACTTTGTGTGCTACCAAACGTCACAACGTAACTGGGTGATTATAAAGGAGCTCTACAGGTGTCTCCAAAGGTACATGTTGAGTTGGCGTATTTCGAGATTAGGTTTTGTCACTCCGATTGTCGGAGAGGTATCTCTGGGCCCTCTCGGTAATGCACATCACTATAAGCCTTGCAAGCAATGTAGCTAATGAGTTAGTTACGGAATGATGCATTATATAACGAGTAAAGAGACTTGCCGGTAACGAGATTGAACTAGGTATTGAGATACCGACGATCGAATCTCGGGCAAGTAATACCGATGACAAAGGGAACAACGTATGTTGTTATGAGGTTTGACCGATAAAGATCTTCGTAGAATATGTAGGAGCCAATATGAGCATCCAGGTTCCACTATTGGTTATTGACCGGAGACATGTTTCAGTCATGTCTACATGGTTCTTGAACCCGTAGGGTCTACACGCTTAAAGTTAGATGACAGTTATATTATGAGTTCATGTGTTCTGATGTACCGAAGATAGTTAGGAGTCCCGGATGTGATCACTGACATGACGAGGAGTCTCGAAATGGTCGAGACATGAAGATTGATATATTGGACGACTATATTCGGACACCGAAAAGGTTCCGAGGGTTATCGGATATATACCGAAGTACCGGGGGGTTACCGGAACCCCCCGGGGGGTTAATGGGCCACATGGGCCCAAAGTGGAGAAGAGGAGGGGCGGCCAGGGCAGGCCGCACGCCCGCTCCCCCTCTAGTCCGAATAGGACAAGGAGGGGGGCGCCCCCTTCCCTTCCTTCCCCCTCTCCTAGTTGGACAAGGAAAGGAGGGAGTCCTACTCCCGGTGGGAGTAGGACTCCTCCTGGTGCGCCCCTCCTGGCGGGCCGCCCCCTCCCCGTTGCTCCTTTATATACGGGGGCAGGGGGGCACCTCTAGACACAACAACAATTGATCCTTGAGATCTATTAGCCGTGTGCGGTGCCCCCCTCCACTATATTCCACCTCGATAATATCGTAGCGGTGCTTAGGCGAAGCCCTGCGTCAGTAGAACATCATCATCGTCACCACGCCGTCATGCTGACAGAACTCTCCCTCGACACTCGGGTGGATCGGAGTTCGAGGGACATCATCGAGCTGAACGTGTGCAAGAACTCGGGGGTGCCGTGCTTTTGGTGCTTGATCGGTCGGGCCGTGAAGACGTACGACTACATCAACCGCGTTGTGCTAACGCTTCCGCTTTCGGTCTACGAGGGTACATGGACAACACTCTCCCCTATCGTTGCTATGCATCACGATGATCTTGCGTGTGCGTAGGAATTTTTTTGAAATTACTACGTTCCCCAACAGTGGCATCCGAGCCTAGTTTTATGCGTAGATGTGATATGCACGAGTAGAACACAAGTGAGTTGCGGGTGATACAAGTCATACTGCTTACCAACATGTCATACTTTGGTTCAGCGGTATTGTTGGATGAAGCGGCCCGGACCGACATTACGTGTACGCTTACGTGAGACTGGTTCTACCGACGTGCTTTGCACACAGGTGGCTGGCGAGTGCCAGTTTCTCCAACTTTAGTTGAACCGAGTGTGGCTACGCTCTGTCCTTGAGAAGGTTCAAACAACACTAACTTGACAAACTATCGTTGTGGTTTTGATGCGTAGGTAAGAACGGTTCTTGCTCAGCCCATAACAGCCACGTAAAACTTGCAACAACAAAGTAGAGGACGTCTAACTTGTTTTTGCAAGGCATGTTGTGATGTGATATGGTCAAGACGTGATGCTATATTTTCTTGTATGAGATGATCATGTTTTGTAACCGAGTTATCGGCAACTGGCAGGAGCCATATGGTTGTCGCTTTATTGTATGCAATGCAATTGCCCTGTATTGCTTACTTTATCACTAAGCGGTAGCGATAGTCGTAGAAGCAATAGGTGGCAAAATGAAAACGATGCTACAATGGAGATCAAGGTGTCGTGCCGGTGACGATGGTGATCATGACGGTGCTTTGGAGATGGTGATCACAAGTGCAAGATGATGATGGCCATATCATATCACTTATATTGATTGCATGTGATGTTTATCCTTTATGCATCTTATTTTGGTTTGATTGACGGTAGCATTATAAGATGACCTCTCACTAAATTTCAAGGTATAAGTGTTCTCCCTGAGTATGCACCGTTGTGAAAGTTCTTCGTGCTGAGACACCACGTGATGATCGGGTGTGATAGGCTCTACGTTCAAATACAACAGGTGAAAAACAGTTGCACACGCGGAATACTCAGGTTAAACTTGAAGAGCCTAGCATATACAGATATGGCCTCGGAACACGGAGACCAAAAGGTCGAGCGTGAATCATATAGTAGATATGATCAACATAGTGATGTTCACCATTGAAAACTACTCCATCTCACATGATGATCGGACATGGTTTAGTTGATTTGGATCACGTGATCACTTAGATGATTAGAGGGATGTCTATCTAAGTGGGAGTTCTTTAGTAATATGATTAATTGAACTTAAATTTATCATGAACTTAGTACCTGATAGTATTTTGCTTGTCTATGTTTGTTGTAGATAGATGGCTCGTGTTGTTGTTCCATTGAATTTTAATGCGTTCCTTGAGAAAGCTAAGTTGAAAGATGATGGTAGCAATTACACGGACTGGGTATGTAACCTGAGTATTATCCTCATTGCTTCACAGAAGAATTACGTCATGGAAGAAACGCTGGGTGCCAGGCCTACTGCAGATGCAACTGACAACGTTAAGAACGTCTGGCAGAGCAAAGCTCATGACTACTCGATAGTTCAGTGTGCCATGCTTTACGGCTTAGAACCGAGACTTCAACGACGTTTTGAACGTCATGGAGCATATGAGATGTTCCAGGAGTTGAAGTTAATATTTCAAGCAAATGCCCGGATTAAGAGATATGAAGTCTCCAATAAATTCTATAGCTGTAAGATGGAAGAGAATAGTTCTGTCAGTGAACATATACTCAAAATGTCTGGGTATAATAATCACTTGATTCAACTGGGAGTTAATCTTCCTGATGATAGTGTCATTAACAGAATTCTTCAATCACTGCCACCAAGCTACAAGAGCTTCGTGATGAACTATAATATGCAAGGGATGGACAAGACTATTCCCGAGCTCTTCGCAATGCTAAAAGTTACGGAGGTAGAAATCAAGAAGGTGCATCAAGTGTTGATGCTCAATAAGACCACGAGTTTCAAGAAAAAGGGTAAAGGGAAGGAGAAGGGGAACTTTAAGAAGAACAGCAAACAAGTTGCTGCTCAAGAGAAGAAACCCAAATCTGGACCTAAGCCTGAGACTGAGTGCTTCTACTGCAAGCAGACTGGTCACTGGAAGCGGAACTGCCCCAAGTATTTGGCGGATAAGAAGGATGGCAAGGTGAACAAAGGTATATGTGATATACATGTTATTTATGTGTACCTTACTAATGCTCGCAGTAGCACCTGAGTATTTGATACTGGTTCTATTCCTAATATTTGCAACTCGAAACAGGGACTACGGATTAAGCGAAGATTGGCTAAGGACGAGGTGATGATGCACGTGGGAAATGGTTCCAAAGTTGATGTGATCACGGTCGGCACGCTACCTCTACATCTACCTCCGGGATTAGTTTTAGACCTAAATAATTGTTATTTGGTGCCAGCGTTAAACATGAACATTATATCTGGATCTTGTTTGATGCGAGACGGTTATTCATTTAAATTAGAGAATAATGTTATTCTATTTATATGAGTAATATCTTTTATGGTCATGCACCCTTGAAGAGTGGTCTATTTTTATTAAATCTAGATAGTAGTGATACACATATTCATAATGTTGAAGCCAAAAGATGCAGAGTTGATAATGATAGTGCAACTTATTTGTGGCACTACCGTTTGGGTCATATTGGTGTAAAATGCATGAAGAAACTCCATACTGATGGACTTCTGGAATCACTTGATTATGAATCACTTGGTACTTGTGAACCGTGCCTCATGGGCAAGATGACTAAAACGCCGTTCTCTGGAACTATGGAGCGAGCAACAGATTTGTTGGAAATCATACATACTGATGTATGTGGTCCAATGAACATTGAGGCTCGCGGCGGGTATCGTTATTTTCTCACCTTCACAGATGATTTTAGCAGATATGGGTATGTTTACTTAATGAAACACAAGTCTGAAACATTTGAAAAGTTCAATGAATTTTAGAGTGAAGTGGAAAATCATCGTAACAAGACAATAAAGTTTCTACAATCTGATCGTGGAGGAGAATAGTTGAGTTACAAGTTTGGTTTACATTTGAAACAATGCGGAATAGTTTCGCAAATCACACCATCCGGAACACCACAACGTAATGGTGTGCCCAAACGTCGTAATCGTACTTTACTAGATATGGTGCGATCTATGATGTCTCTTACTGATTTACCGCTATCTTTTTGGGGTTATGCTTTAGAGATGGTCGAATTCACGTGAAATAGGGCACCATCAAAATCCATTGAGACGACGCCTTATAAACTGTGGTTTTGCAAGAAACCAAAGTTGTCGTTTCTTAAAGTTTGGGGCTGCGATGCTTATGTGAAGAAACTTCAACCGGATAAGCTCGAACCCAAATCGGAGAAATGTGTCTTCATAGGATACCCAAAGGAGATTATTGGGTACACCTTCTATAACAGATCTGAAGGCAAGACTTTCGTTGCTAAATTCAGATCCTTTCTAGAGAAGGGATTTCTCTCGAAAGAAGTGAGTGGGAGGAAAGTAGAACTTGATGAGGTGACTATACCTGCTCCCTTATTGGAAAATAGTTCATCACAGAAACAGGTTTCTGTGACAACTACACCAATCAGTGAGGAAGCTAATGATATTGATCATGAAACTTTAGATCAAGTTACTACCAAACCTTGTAGGTCAACCAGAGTAAGATCCGCACCAGAGTGGTACGGTAATGCTATTCTGGAGGTCATGTTACTTGACCATGACGAACCTACGAACTATGAGGAAGCAATGATGAGCCCAGATTCCGCAAAATGGCTTGAGGCCATGAAATCTGAGATGGGATCCATTTATGAGAACAAAGTATGGACTTTGGTTGACTTGCCCGATGAACAGAAAGCCATCGAGAATAAATGGATCTTCAAGAAGAAGACTAACACTGATGGTAATGTAACTGTCTACAAAGCTCGACTTGTTGCGAAAGGTTTTTGACAAGTTCAAGGAGTTGACTACGATGAGACTTTCTCACCCGTAGCGATGCTTAAGTCTGTCCGAATCATGTTAGCAATTGCCGCATTTTATGTTATGAAATATGGCAAATGGATGTCAAAACTACATTCATGAATGGATTTCTGGAAGAAGAGTTCTATATGATGCAACCAGAAGGTTTTGTCGATCCAAAAGGTGCTAACAAAGTGTGCAAGCTCCAGCGATCCATTTATGGACTGGTGCAAGCCTCTCGGAGTTGGAATAAACGCTTTGATAGTGTGATCAAAGCATATGGCTTTATACAGACTTTTGGAGAATCCTGTATTTACAAGAAAGTGAGTGGGAGCTCTGTAGCATTTATGATATTATATGTAGACGACATATTGTTAATTGGAAATTATATAGAATTTCTGGATAGCATAAAAGGATACTTGAATAAATGTTTTTCAATGAAAGACCTCGGTGAAGCTGCTTACATATTAGGCATCAAGATCTATAGAGATAGACCAAGACGCTTAATTGGACTTTCACAAAGCACATACCTTGATAAAGTTTTGAAAAAGTTCAAAATGGATCAAGCAAAGAAAGGGTTCTTGCCTGTATTACAAGGTGTGAAGTTGAGTCAGACTCAATGCCCGACCACAGCAGAAGATAGAGAGAAAATGAAAGATGTTCCCCATGCTTTAGCCATAGGCTCTATCATGTATGCAATGCTATGTACCAGACCTGATGTACGCTTAGCAATAAGTTTAGCAGGGAGGTACCAAAGTAATCCAGGAGTGGATCACTGGACAGCGGTCAAGAATATCCTGAAATACCTGAAAAGGACTAAGGATATGTTTCTCGTTTATGGAGGTGACAAAGAGCTAGTCGTAAATGGTTACGTCGATGCAAGCTTTGACACTGATCCGGACGATTCTAAATCGCAAACCAGATACATGTTTATATTGAACGGTGGAGCTGTCAGTTGGTGCAGTTCTAAGCGGAGCGTCGTGGCAGGATCTACATGCGAAGCGGAGTACATAGCTGCTTCGGAAGTAGCAAATGAAGGAGTCTGGATGAAGGAGTTCATATCTGATCTAGGTGTCATACCTAGTGCATCGGTACCAATGAAGATCTTCCGTGACAATACTGGTGCAATTGCCTTGGCAAAGGAATCCAGATTTCATAAGAGGACCAAATACATCAAGAGACGCTTCAATTCCATCCAGGACCAAGTCCAGGTGGGAGACATAGAGATTTGCAAGATACATAAGGATCTGAATGTTGCAGACCCAATGACTAAGCCTCTTCCACGAGCAAAACATGATCAGCACCAAGGCTCCATGGGTGTTAGAATCATTACTATGTAATCTAGATTATTGACTCTAGTGCAAGTGGGAGACTGAAGGAAATATGCCCTAGAGGCAATAATAAAGTTATTATTTATTTCCTTATATCATGATAAATGTTTATTATTCATGCTAGAATTGTATTAACCGGAAACATAATACATGTGTGAATACATAGACAAACATAATGTCACTAGTATGCCTCTACTTAACTAGCTCATTAATCAAAGATGGTTATGTTTCCTAAACATAGACATGAGTTGTCATTTGATTAACGGGATCACATAATTAGGAGAATGATGTGATTGACTGGACCCATTCCATTAGCTTAGCACTTGATCGTTTAGTATGTTGCTATTGCTTTCTTCATGACTTATACATGTTCCTACAACTATGAGATTATGCAACTCCCGTTTACCGGAGGAACACTTTGTGTGCTACCAAACGTCACAATGTAACTGGGTGATTATAAAGGAGCTCTACAGGTGTCTCCAAAGGTACATGTTGAGTTGGCGTATTTCGAGATTAGGTTTTGTCACTCCGATTGTCGGAGAGGTATCTCTGGGCCCTCTTGGTAATGCACATCACTATAAGCCTTGCAAGCAATGTAACTAATGAGTTAGTTATGGAATGATGCATTACATAATGAGTAAAGAGACTTGGCGGTAATGAGATAGAACTAGGTATTGAGATACCGACGATCGAATCTCAGGCAAGTAACATACCGATGACAAAGGGAACAACATATGTTGTTATGCGGTTTGACCGATAAAGATCTTCGTAGAATATGTAGGAGCCAATATGAGCATCCAGGTTCTGCTATTGGTTATTGACCGGAGACATTTTCGGTCATGTCTACGTGGTTCTCGAACCCGTAGGGTCCGCACGCTTAAAGTTAGATGACAGTTATATTATGAGTTCATGTGTTTTGATGTACCGAAGATAGTTCGGAGTCCCGGATGTGATCACGGACATGACGAGGAGTCTCGATAAGGTCCAGACATGAAGATTTGATAGATTGAACGACTATATTCAGACACCGGAAAGGTCCCGGGGGTTATCGAATATATACCGGAGTACCGGGGGGGTTACTGGAACCCCTCGGGGGGTTAATGGGCCACATGGGCCCAAAGTGGAGAAGAGGAGGGGCGGCCAAGGCACGCCGCGTGCCCCCTTCCCCTCTAGTCCGAATAGGACAAGGAGGGGGGCGGCGCCCCCCTTTCCGTCCTCCCCTCTCTCCCTTCCTTCCTCCTCTCCTAGGTGGACAAGGAAAGGAGGGAGTCCTACTCCCGGTGGGAGTAGGACTCCTCCTGGCGCGCCCCTCCTGGCCGGCCGCCCCCTCCCGCTTGCTCCTTTATATACGGGGGCAGGGGGCACCTCTAGACACAACAACAATTGATCCTAGAGATCTATTAGCCGTGTGCGGTGCCCCCCTCCACTATATTCCACCTCGATAATATCGTAGCAGTGCTTAGGTGAAGCCCTGCATCGGTAGAACATCATCATCGTCACCACACCGTCGTGCTCACTACAAAAAAAAGACACATCCGTGACATTTTGGGCGGAACGAATTTTTTTCCTGTCATACATATGACACTTCTCTGACGATAATTGTGACAAAACCCGGTATCATCATAGATGTGGTGGGCTCCTACTTCTATGACAAAAAATTATGACAGAAAATGGGCTTTTCGTCCTGGGCGGGCCGGAGATGCAGCTGCATGACATTCTTTGGGCCATCCATGATGGAAAAAACCGTGGTAGAAGCGAGGGGGAGGAAGATTTTGGGGAGTTGCCGGTTACGGTGGGAGGTCGGGGGCCGAGCGATGCGTGTTTCTCTCATACACGTGCGAGGCGTTGGCTCTAACTGAACCCGAGAGAGGCGTTGGGCTCTAACTAAACCCGAGCGATTGCACTGCAGGCTATGCGTTACTGAACCCGAGTGATCGATCGGTGGCTGTTAACTGAACCCGATGGAGCGATTCCTTCGCTACTGCTGCTAACTGAAGCCGATCGATTGGATGAACAATGAGAATTGCGGGGGGGAGGGGGGTTGGATGAACAGTGAGCGGTGGCGTTGCCTCTGGATGAACATGACCCCGTGGTGTGGAGGGCTGGATGAACAGTAGACGGTGGAGGGGTGGCCATGGAGGGGTGGTTGAACAGGACCCCGTGGTGTGGAGGGCTGGATGAACAATAGGCGGTGGAGGGCTGGATGAATAGTAGATGGTGGAGGGGTGGTTGAACAGTAGCCGGTGGAGTAGAGCGCGATGGAGGCTGGATGAACAGGAGCCCGTGGAGGCTGGAGGAGGTCGACGGTAGCCCGTGGAGGCTGGAGGAGGTCGACGGTGGAGATGAACGGTATCCCGTGGAGTCCCGTTTTGCGGTACGCCACACCCCTCCCGATGAACAGGACCCCCGTTTCGACCGTAGAGCTCCAACACAAGTCCGTTTTGTCCGTTTTGCGGTACACCACACCCCTCCCGATCAACAGGACCCTCGTTTCGACCGTAGGAGGTCCGTTTCATCCGTTTTGCGGTACGCCACACCCCTCCCGATCAACAGGACCCCCGTTTCGACCGTAGGAGGTCCGTTTCCTCCGTTTTGTGGTACGCCACACCCCTCCCGATCAACAGGACCCTGTTCTGAACGTTGGAGGTCCGTTTCCTCTGTTCGGCGGTACGCCAGGCCTCGTTTCCATCGCCTGTTCCGTCCAAGCCGGTTGGCTCCCACGCTTTCCGTTGCCTCCCGATGAACACGACGCATTCCGTTGCCTCCCCATGAAAATGACGCATTCCGTTGCCTCCGCATGAACACGAGACGACGCTGTTTCTCCATTCTGACCCAGCCATGTACACAAGCCCTGGCCATACGTATGCACGAGTAGGCGTTCGAGACCCTGCCCGTATGTACGTACGTGGCCGTATTTTCTTTCTTGCACCCTCGCCGTTGTACGTACGTATACATGCTACGTGTGCGCCTCTACTATGACACGTGCACGCCTCTACAACGACCAGTATGTACGTACACGTTCGCGACCAGAATGACAACGCTACGTACGCTTCGACCAGGTGGGTCCCGACTGTTAGGCACTTCTTTGCCTCGAAGATGTAGCTGGTGGGTCCCAGCAGTCAGGGGGTGAATCGTTTTTTTTTTGCCCGGACGCACTTCCTTGCGTGCGAAGATGTAGCTGGTGGGTCCCAGCAGTCAGGGGGCGAATCATTTTTTTGCCCGGACGCACTTCCTTGCGTGTGAAGGTGTCGCTGGTGGGTCCCAGCGGTCAGGAGGGCAAATCGTTTTGTTTTTTTGCCCGGACGCACTTCCTTGCGTGTGAAGATGTAGCTGGTGGGTCCCAGCAGTCAGGGGAAACGTTTTTTTTTGCAAAATACAGTGGCCCGTCCGGAGGGTCCCAGCTGTCAGGTGGAGGAATCATTATTTTCCGCGTAATAAGGAGGCACTTCCTTGTTGCGGCCGTGGACCCAGCTGTCAGCCTCTCCACGTACAGTCCACATCCGATGGAAGTCGTTCCTTGACCATGTTAACCACGCCGCGCCGAGAGCACCAGGGCGGTGGACGACGGCGAGGCCTAGGAAGGGGACGACGGGGAGCCGGGGAAGACGCGGTAGTGGAAGCCCGCGCGGAGAGGAGTACGAGGGTTCACTGGTTCGACTGTGGTGTGAGGCTGCCTTCGCCGCAGGGCCTGGCCAGCGGTGGGAATAGTAGGGGGCGGTGAGGCCTCCGTGGCAGCATAGCCGGCCATGGGAGGCAGGAGTATGCGGCACGACCAGCGCTGCTTTGGGCGGCTGAAGCAAGAAGACCAGAGGTTGAAGAAGCACTACGGCCGTTGGATGGACATCGTACGGTCACTGGAGCTAGAATCTTTCATATTGACTAAAATTGACAAAGGCCCCCGTCCAGTCAACTTAGTAGGCCCACAAGTCAGCCTCCCACCATGGTGGGTCCCAGCTAGCAAGGGGAGTATTCATTTTTTTTGTGCGTAATAAGGAGGCACTTCCAGTGGGTCCGAGCTAACAGCGTGGGGAACGTTTTATTCGCGAAATACGCTGGCACGTCCGGTGGGTCCCAGCAGTCAGGGGGGAAACGTTTTTTTTCATGAAATAAGGTGGCCCGTCCGGTGGGTCCCTGCTGTCAGGTGGAGGAATAATTATTTTGCGCGTAATAAGGAGGCACTTCCTTGAGGCTGCCTGGACCCAGCTGTCAGCCTCTCCACATACAGTACTCTTTCGATGGAAGTTGGTCATTGACCACGTTGACCACGCCGCGCCGAGAGCACCTGGGCGGTGGTCTGGACGATGGCGAGGCCTAGGAAGGGGACGACGCGGAGCCGGGGAAGACGCAGCAGTGGTAGCCCGTACGGAGAGGAGTACGAGGGTTCACTGGTTCGGCTGCGGTGTGAGGCTGCCGTCGCCGCAGAATAACATGGGGTGTGGGTGAGTAGAGGGATACCCTGGGACAGCGGTGGGAGTAGTAGGGGGCGGTGAGGCCTCCGCGGCATCACAGCCGGCCATGAGAGGCAGGAGCACGCGACACGACCGGCGCTGCTTTGGGCGGCTGGAGCAAGAAGACCAGAGGTTGAAGAAGCACTATGGCCGTTGGATGGACATCATACGGTCACTGCAGCTAGAATCGTTCATATTTACTAAGTTGACAAAGCCCTCCATCCCCGTCAACTTAGTTGTCCCACAAGTCATCCTCCCACTATGGTGGGTCCAATCTAGCAGGGTGGGTATTCATTTTTTTGTGCGTAATAAGGAGGCACTTCCTTGCGTGCGAAGATATAGCTGGTGGGTCCGACATGTCAGCGGGGGGAACGTTTTTTTCACGAAATACAGAGGCCCTTCCGATGGGTCCCAGCTGTTAGGTGGAGGAATCATTATTTTGCGCGTACAGTCCACGGCCGATGGATGTCGTTCGTTGACCACGTTGACCAGGCCGCGCTGAGAGCACCATGGCGGTGGACGACGGCGAGGCCTAGGAATGGAACGACACGGAGCCGGGGAAGACTCGGCAATGGTTGCCCACGCGGTGGGGAGTATGAGGGTTTACTGGTCCGGCTTCCGTCGCCGAAAAATAACAGGAGGTGTGGGTGAGTAGAGGAATGGCCTGGCCAGCAATGAAGTAGGGTGGGGTGGTGCGGCCTGTGCGGCAGCACAGCCGGCCACGGGAGGCGGGAGCAGGCAGCCCCACCGGAGCTGGTTTGGGTGGCTGGAGCAAGAAGATCAGGTATTGAAGAAGCAGCATGGCTGTTGGATTAACATCCAACGGTCACTGCTGCTAGAATCGTTTGTGGACTAAGTTGACAAAGCCAAAGTACACATCAACCTAGTAGACCCACAAGTCAGCCTCCAAATCTGTCCCAAACAGCATACAGCCCGAAATTTCTAGCCAGATTCAAATTAATTTTAAATCTAAATATACCTTAATTTAAATTCAATGAAATTTTACCGGCACAAAAACAATGAAATTTAAAATATCAAAATCCGAAATAAAATTGTATTTGGGAACTAATTGCCTGTTTGCTGTATTTTTTTTTTCATTTTACAGCCCATTTATTATTACTTATAGCCCATTTCTTTTTACTTATAGCCCATTTCTTATTACTTATAGCCCATTTTCTGGGCAAAATGCATCCCTCCTCGTCTTGAAAGATTTCCGGCCCAGCAGGGCATAGAAAAGCAAGTAGGCCTATGTTGGTTATTCTGCAAAAAACAAAATAGCTGGCTAGCCATTTTTCAGAAAGGAAAAAACAAACTAGGCTGGTCATGTGCTAAACATATGAAATAAAAGCCTGGGCTAGATGGGCCACGGGTCCCGCACAACCTAGTTGATACCCTTCTCCGTCCCGAAAAAACAAAATTACTGCGAGCGCTGCTGGGTCCCTACTATCATCCTCACCATGTACAGTCATCTCCTTATTCCTCTCGGTTGTTGACCATGTTGACAACACCGGAGGGCAGCGCCGCGGCGAGCGAACCAAGGCGGAGGACGATGGTGAGGCCTCGGATGGGAACGAACAGGAGCCGGGGAAGATCACAGCCAGCCGTGGGAGGCGGGAGCAGGCGGTCCCGTCGGTGCTGGTTTGGCTTTGGCGGCTCGAGGAAGAAGAGACTGAAGAAACGCGACAGATGTTGATGTTGGAAATATGCCCTAGAGGCAATAATAAAAGTATTATTATATTTCCTTGTTCATGATAATTGTCTTTTATTCATGCTATAACTGTATTATCCGGAAATCGTAATACACGTGTGAATACATAGACCACAATATGTCCCTAGTGAGCCTCTAGTTGACTAGCTCGTTGTGATCAACAGATAGTCATGGTTTCCTGGCTATGGACATTGGATGTCATTGATAACAGGATCACATCATTAGGAGAATGATGTGATGGACAAGACCCAATCCTAAGCATAGCACAAAGATCGTGTAGTTCGTTTGCTAGAGCTTTTATAATGTCAAGTATCTTTTCCTTAGACCATGAGATTGTGCAACTCCCGGATACCGTAGGAGTGCTTTGGGTGTACCAAGCGTCACAACGTAACTGGGTGGCTATAAAGGTGCATTACAGGTATCTCCGAAAGTGTCTGTTGGGTTGGCACGAATCGAGACTGGGATTTGTCACTCCGTGTAAGCGGAGAGGTATCTCTGGGCCCACTCGGTAGGACATCATCATATGCGCAATGTGACCAAGGAGTTGATCACGGGATGATGTGTTACGGAACGAGTAAAGAGACTTGCCGGTAACGAGATTGAACAAGGTATAAGGATACCGACGATCGAATCTCGGGCAAGTACAGTACCGCTAGACAAAGGGAATTGTATACGTGATTGATTAAGTCCTTGACATCGTGGTTCATCCGATGAGATCATCGTGGAACATGTGGGAGCCATCATGGGTATCTAGATCCCGCTGTTGGTTATTGACCGGAGAACGTCTCGGTCATGTCTACATGTCTCCCGAACCCGTAGGGTCTACACACTTAAGGTTCGATGACGCTAGGGTTATAAAGGAAGTTTGTATGTGGTTACCGAATGTTGTTCGGAGTCCCAGATGAGATCCCGGACGTCATGAGGAGTTCCGGAATGGTCCGGAGGTAAAGATTTATATATGGGAAGTCCTATTTTGGCCACCGGAAAATGTTCGGGATTTTTTGGTATTGTACCGGGAAGGTTCTAGAAGGTTCCGGAGTGGGGCCCACCTGCATGGGGGGACCCACATGAACGTGGGTAGTGGGGGCAAGGCCCCACACCCCTAGTCAAGGCGCACCAAGATCCCCCCTTAGAAGGAATAAGATCATATCCCAAAGGGATAAGATCAAGATCCCTAAAAAGGGGGGATAGCAATCGGTGGGGAAGGAAATGATGGGATTTCTTTCCTCCCACCTTTGCCAACGCCCCAATGGACTTGGAGGGCAAGAAACCAGCCCCCTCCACCCCTATATATAGTGGGGAGGCGCATGGGAGCTTCACCCTTGCCCCTGGCGCAGCCCTCCCTCTCCCAAGTGCTCCTCCTCTCTCGCGGTGCTTGGCGAAGCCCTGCAGGATTGCCACGCTCCTCCACCACCACCACGCCGTTGTGCTGCTGCTGGATGGAGTCTTCCTCAACCTCTCCCTCTCTCCTTGCTGGATCAAGGTGTGGGAGACGTCACCGGGCTGTACGTGTGTTGAACGCGGAGGTGCCGTCCGTTCGGCACTTGATCATCGGTGATTTGAATCACGACGAGTACGACTCCATCAACCCCGTTCACTTGAACGCTTCCGCTTAGCGATCTACAAGGGTATGTAGATGCACTCTCTTTCTACTCGTTGCTGGTCTCTCCATAGATAGATCTTGGTGATACGTAGGAATTTTTTTTAATTTCTGCTACGTTCCCCAACAGTGGTATCAGAGCCAGGTTTATTGCGTAGATTCTTTGCACGAGTAGAACACAAAGTAGTTGTGGGCGTTGATTTTGTTCAATATGCTTACCGTTACTAGTCCAATCTTGTTTCGACGGTATTGTGGGATGAAGCTGCCCGGACCGACCTTACACGTACTCTTACGTGAGACAGGTTCCGCCGATTGACATGCACTTGGTGCATAAGGTGGCTAGCGGGTGCCAGTCTCTCCCACTTTAGTCGGAACGGATTCGATGAAAAGGGTCCTTATGAAGGGTAAATAGCAATTGACATATCACGTTGTGGTTTTGCGTAGGTAAGAAACGTTCTTGCTAGAAACCCATAGCAGTCATGTAAAACATGCAAACAACAATTAGAGGACGTCTAACTTGTTTTTGCAGGGTATGCTATGTGATGTGATATGGCCAACAAGAATGTGATGAATGATATGTGATGTACGAGATTGATCATGTTCTTGTAATAGGATTCACGACTTGCATGTCGATGAGTATGACAACCGGCAGGAGCCATAGGAGTTGTCTTTATTTATTGTATGACCTGCGTGTCATTGAACAATGCCATGTAATTACTTTACTTTATTGCTAACCGGTAGCCATAGTAGTAGAAGTAATAAGTTGGCGAGACGACTTCATGGAGACACGATGATGGAGATCATGATGATGGAGATCATGGTGTCATGCCGGTGACGATGATGATCATGGATCCCCGAAGATGGAGATCAAAAGGAGCAAAATGATATTGGCCATATCATGTCACTATTTGATTGCATGTGATGTTTATCATGTTTATGCATCTTGTTTACTTAGAACGACGGTAGTAAATAAGATGATCCCTTACAACAATTTCAAGAAGTGTTCTCCCCTAACTGTGCACCGTTGCTACAGTTCGTCGCTTCTAAGCACCACGTGATGATCGGGTGTGATGGATTCTTACGTTCACATACAACGGGTGTAAGACAGATTTACACAGCAATACACTTAGGGTTAACTTGACGAGCCTAGCATGTACAGACATGGCCTTGGAACACGGAGACCGAAAGGTCGAGCATGAGTCGTATAGTAGATACGATCAACATGAAGATGTTCACCGACATTGGCTAGTCCGTCTCACGTGATGATCGGACACGGCCTAGTTGACTCGGATCATGTGATCACTTAGATGACCAGAGGGATGTCTATCTGAGTGGGAGTTCATAAGATGAACTTAATTATATTGAACATAGTCAAAAGACCTTTTGCAAATTATGTTGTAGCTCGCGCTTTAGTTCTACTGTTTAGTTATGTTGCTAGAGAAAATATAGTTGAAAGTTGACAGTAGCGATTATGCAATCAGTAGAAAGCTTATGTCCTTAATGCACCGCTCACTGTGCCGAACCCCAAATGTCGTTTGTGGATGTTGTGAACATCAGACATACACATTTTGATAACTACGTGATAGTTTAGTGAAACGGTTTAGAGTTGAGGCATCAAAGATGTTTTTCGAAACATCGCGGAACATATGAGATGTTTTGAGGGCTGAAATTGAGATTTCAGGCTCGTGCCCACGTCAAGAGGTATAAGACCTCCGACGATTTTCTTAGCCTGCAGACTAAGGAGAAAAGCTCAATTGTTGTGCTTGTGCTCAGATTGTCTGAGTACAACAATCGCTTGAATCGAGTGGGAGTTGATCTTCCAGATGAAATAGTGATGGTTCTCCGAAATCATTACCGCCAAGCTGCTAGAGCTTCGTGATGAACTATGATATATCAGGGACATATATGATGATCCTTGAGATATTCGCGATGTTTGACGCCACGAAAGTAGAAATCAAGAAGGAGCATCAATTGTTGATGGTTGGTGAAACCATTAGTTTCAAGAAGGGCAAGGGCAAGAAGGGATACTTCATGAAACGGCAATTCAGCTGCTGCTCTAGTGAAGAAACCCAAGGTTGAACCCAAACCCGAGACTAAGTGCTTCTGTAATAAGGGGAACAACCACTGGAGCAGAATTACCCTAGATACTTGGTAGATGAGAAGACTGGCAAAGTCGATAGAAGTATATTGGATATACATTATGTTAATGTGTACTTTACTAGAACTCCTAGTAGCACCAGGGTATAAGATACCGGTTCGGTTGCTAAGTGTTAGTAACTCGAAATAATAGCTACGGAATAAACGGAGACTAGCTAAAGGTGAGCTGACGATATATGTTGGAATTGTTTCCAAGTTTGATGTGATCAAACATCGCACGCTCCCTCTACCATCAAGATTAGTATTAAACCTGAATGGTTTATTGAATCTCGATCGTAGTGATACACATTTTCATGCCAAAAGATATAAGATAGTAATGATAGTACCACTTACTTGTGGCACTGCCATGTAAGTCATATTGGTGTAAAACGCATGAAGAAGCTCCATGTTGATGGATCTTTGGGCTCACTCATTTTTGAAAAGTTTGAGACATGCGAACCATGTCTATTGGTGTATATGCATGAAGAAACTCCATGCAAATGGACCGTTGGAACTCACTTGATTTTGAATCACTTGAGACATGCAAATCATACCACATGGGCAAGATGACTGAAAAGCCTCGGTTTCAGTAAAATGGAACAAGATAGCAACTTGTTGGAAGCAACACATTTTTGATGTGTGCAGTCCAGTGAGTGCTGAGGCATGCAGTGAATATCGTTATGTTCTTACTTCACTGATGATTTGAGTAGATACTGAGTATATTTACTTGATGAAACACAAGTCTGAATTATTGAATGGTTCAAGTAATTTCAGAGTGAAGATCATCGTGACAAGATGATAAAATGTCTATGATATGATCATAGAGATGAGTATCTGAGTTACGAGATTTGGCACGCAACAAAGACATTGTGGAAATTGTTTCACAATTAATACCGCCTGGAACACCATAGTGTGATGGTGTGTCCGAACATCATAGTTGCACCCTATTGGATACGGTGCGTACCATGATGTCTATTATCGAATTACCACTATCGTTCATGGGTTAGGCATTAGAGACAACCACATTCACTTTAATAGGGTACCACGTAATTCCGTTGAGACGACACCGTTTGAATTATGGTTTGGAGAAACCTAAGCTGTCATTTCTTAAAAGTTTGGGGCTGCGACGCTTATGTGAAAAAGTTTCAGGCTGATAAGCTCAAACCCAAAGTGGATAAAATGCATCTTCATAGGACACCCAAAACAGTTGGGTATACCTCCTAATTCAGATCCGAAAGCAATATGGATTGTTTCTTGAATCGGGTCCTTTCTCGAGAAAAGGTTCGTCTCGAAAAGTTGAGTGGGAGGATGGTGGAGACTTGATATGGTTATTGAACCATCACTTCAACCAGTGTGTATCAGGGCACAGGAAGTTGTTCCCGTGGCACCTACACCAATTGAAGTAGAAGCTTATGATAGTGATCATGAAGTTTCGGATCAAGTCACCGCCGTACCTCGTAGGGTGACAAGGATACGTACTACTTCAGAGTGGTACAGTAATCCTGTCTTGAAGGTCATGTTGCTAGACAACAATGAACCTATGAGCTATGGAGAAGTGATGGTGGGCCCAAATTCCGACAAATGGTTAGAAGCCATGAAATCCGAGATAGGATCCATGTATCAGAACAAAGCATGGACTTTGGTGGACTTGCCCAAAGATCGGCAAGCCATTGAGATAAATGGATCTTTAAGAAGAAGACGGACGTGGATGGTAATGTCACCATCTATGAAGCTCGACTTGTGGCGAAGAGTTTTTCACAAGTTCAAGGAGTTGACTGCGATGAGATTTTCTCATCCGTAGCGATGCTTAAGTCCGTCGGATTCATGTTAGCATTAGCTGCATTTATGAAATCTGGCAGATGGATGACAAAACGAGTTTCCTTACCAGTCTTCGTATGGAAAGGTTGTATGTGATACAAATCAGAAAGTTTTTGTCGATCCTAAGGATGCTAAAAGGTATGCTAGCTCCAGTGATCCTTCCATGGACTGGAGTAAGCATCTCGGAGTTGGAATGTGCGCTTTGATAAGATGATCAAAGATTTTGGGTTTATACAAAGTTTATGAGAAACTTGTATTTCCAAAGAAGTGAGTGGGAGCACTATAAAATTTCTGATGAGTATATGTTGTTGACATATTGATGATCAGAAATGATGTAGAATTTCTAGAAAGCATATAGGGTTATTTGAAAACTATTTTTCAATGGAAAACCTGGATTAGGCTACTTGAACAATAAGCATCAAGATCTATAAGATAGATCAAAATGCTTAATAGTACTTTCAAATGAGCACGTACCTTGACATGATCTTGAAGGTGTTCAAGATGGATCAGTCAAAGAAGGAATTCTTGCCTGAGATGTAAGGTATGAAGTTAAGACTTAAAATCTTGACCATGGCAGAATAGAGAGAAAGGACGAAGGTCGTCCCCTATGCTTTTATCATAGGCTCTCTACAGTATGCTATGCTGTGTACCGCACCTGTACTGTGCCTTGCCATGAGTCAGTCAAGGGGTACAAGAGTGATCCAAGAATGGATCACAGGACAGCGGTCAAAGTTATCCTTAGTAACTAGTGGACTAAGGAATTTTCTCGATTATGGAGGTGATAAAGAGTTCGGCGTAAAGAGTTATGTCGATGCAAGCTTAACACCTATCCGGATAGCTCTGAGTAGAAATACCGGATACGTATAATGGAGCAACTTTTAGTATAGCTCCAAGTAGAACAGTTATTTGGAATAGCTCCAAATAGAGCGTGGTAGCTACATCTAGGAGATGACATAGAGATTTGTAAAGCACACACGGATCTAAAAGGTTCAGACCCGTTGACTATAACCTCTCTCACAAGCATAACATGATCAAACCCAGAACTCATCGAGTGTTAATCACATGGTAAATGTGAACTAGATTATTGACTCTAGTAAACTCTTTGGGTGTAAGTCACATGGGGATGCGACCTTGAGTGTTAATCACATATCGATGTGAACTAGATTATTGACTCTAGTGCAAGTGGGAGACTGTTGGAAATATGCCCTAGAGGCAATAATAAAAGTATTATTATATTTCCTTGTTCATGATAATTGTCTTTTATTCATGCTATAACTGTATTATCCGAAAATCGTAATACACGTGTGAATACATAGACCACAATATGTCCCTAGTGAGCCTCTAGTTGACTAGCTCGTTGTGATCAACAGATAGTCATGGTTTCCTGGCTATGGACATTGGATGTCATTGATAACAGGATCACATCATTAGGAGAATGATGTGATGGACAAGACCCAATCCTAAGCATAGCACAAAGATCGTGTAGTTCGTTTGCTAGAGCTTTTATAATGTCAAGTATCTTTTCCTTAGACCGTGAGATTGTGCAACTCCCGGATACCGTAGGAGTGCTTTGGGTGTACCAAACGTCACAACGTAACTGGGTGGCTATAAAGGTGCATTACAGGTATCTCCGAAAGTGTCTATTGGGTTGGCACGAATCGAGACTGGGATTTGTCACTCCGTGTAAGCGGAGAGGTATCTCTGGGCCCACTCGGTAGGACATCATCATATGCGCAATGTGACCAAGGAGTTGATCACGGGATGATGTGTTACGGAACGAGTAAAGAGACTTGCCGGTAACGAGATTGAACAAGGTATAAGGATACCGACGATCGAATCTCGGGCAAGTACAATACCGCTAGACAAAGGGAATTGTATACGGGATTGATTAAGTCCTTGACATCGTGGTTCATCCGATGAGATTATCGTGGAACATGTGGGAGCCATCATGGGTATCTAAATCCCGCTGTTGGTTATTGACCGGAGAACGTCTCGGTCATGTCTACATGTCTCCCGAACCCGTAGGGTCTACACACTTAAGGTTCGATGACGCTAGGGTTATAAAGGAAGTTTGTATGTGGTTACCGAATGTTGTTCGGAGTCCCGGATGAGATCCCGGACGTCACGAGGAGTTCCGGAATGGTCCGGAGGTAAAGATTTATATATGGGAAGTCCTATTTTGGCCACCGGAAAATGTTCGGGATTTTTCGGTATTGTACCGGGAAGGTTCTAGAAGGTTCCGGAGTGGGGCCCACCTGCATGGGGGGACCCACATGAACGTGGGTAGTGGGGGCAAGGCCCCACACCCCTGGTCAAGGCGCACCAAGATCCCCCCTTAGAAGGAATAAGATCATATCCCAAAGGGATAAGATCAAGATCCCTAAAAAGGGGGGATAGCAATCGGTGGGGAAGGAAATGATGGGATTTCTTTCCTCCCACCTTTGCCAACGCCCCAATGGACTTGGAGGGCAAGAAACCAGCCCCCTCCACCCCTATATATAGTGGGGAGGCGCATGGGAGCTTCACCCTTGCCCCTGGCGCAGCCCTCCCTCTCCCAAGTGCTCCTCCTCTCTCGCGGTGCTTGGCGAAGCCCTGCAGGATTGCCACGCTCCTCCACCACCACCACGCCGTTGTGCTGCTGCTGGATGGAGTCTTCCTCAACCTCTCCCTCTCTCCTTGCTGGATCAAGGCGTGGGAGACGTCACCGGGCTGTACGTGTGTTGAACGCGGAGGTGCCGTCCATTCGGCACTTGATCATCGGTGATTTGAATCACGACGAGTACGACTCCATCAACCCCGTTCACTTGAACGCTTCCGCTTAGCGATCTACAAGGGTATGTAGATGCACTCTCTTTCTACTCATTGCTGGTCTCTCCATAGATAGATCTTGGTGATACGTAGGAAATTTTTTTAATTTCTGCTACGTTCCCCAACAGTTGAATGTCAATCGAACGGTCAAGGTTGGCACAATCGTTTTTTGACTAAGCTAACACCAAGTAGCATACTTTTTTATATATAGGAAGAAAACTGCGAGGAAAATGCGTTCGTCTACCGTCCTCCTCACAAGGAACGTTCGCCACATAAGTGACTAGCACCCTTGGTTTTCAACCGAGAGGTCTTGGGTTCGAGTCCAAGGAACTCTCAATTTTGTCCTCCTGCCTTCCTCGCAAAAAAAGGGAAAGAAAATCAAAGACTTGGGAAGGCGTACAGAATAAGCTAGTGTACTGGTAAAGAGACGTTGCCGAGTTTTAGAAAAAAGAAAGACGTGCTCCTGTAGCTGGTTCGAATCCAAACCTAGACTATGACTATATATGGTGCTATGCTACTCTGTAAGTAATGAAACTGACATATCCAATGTTTGCTTCTCCTCTTCTCTACTTACTTTGCCTAGCATCAGAAGCTCTGGCCGCAGCAACCATGTCCGATGGCTGCTCGTCCACCTGCTCTTCAGCAGGCAACAACCAGATATGCGCCAAGTCACCACCCGTACCATCGCCTGTGGGTCTCATCACACCCCCGCCGGCACGCGCACCGCAGCCGATTGCTCATCGCAACCCGCTGCCATTGGTGTGGTGCCACTGCTGCAAATCACGCAGAGTCATCTGTCGCGTCTCAACCACAATCCGCAACCCTAGCCGAGTCTTCTACAAATGCCCGAATCATGGGGCAATAATATGTTTAAGTGTTGTTCTGCTGCTTTCAGTTGCTGATTTTTTTAATAGTTTGGTTGATGATCTTCCAATTTGATTCGTGCAGAAAAGGGAAGATTCGTGTGATTTGTATTTCTGGGAAGTTGCTGATGTGGGGGAATGCAACTACGCTGATTATTTGGTTAGCCAAGGAATACCAATACCAGCAGGTTGGGGTGTTGGACAAGTAACTGAAGGAACGGCATAAGAGGAAGATGCGGAGCAGAAGGTTAAAGATGCAGTTCCTCTGATCATGACCAAGCAACAGCTGCTGAACGGCCTTGACAGCAATGAGGAGATGAAAGAGCTTGTGAAGATAATGGGCAAAATCGATGTGCTCTGTAGGATGATTGTCTCTTTATTTGTAGTGTATGTAGCACTCGTGATGTATTCAGTGGCTACGACATGAGCACTTTGCTGAAACTAGTAATGAATGAAACCTGTGTAGCAGGCTGGGCGTAGTGTTGTGAACATCTAATGATTTCTATTAACGGAAATCAGGGGGTATCCCCTTTTGCTCATATAAATAAATAAATAGCAGAGGCCTTGTCGGGTCAGCTTTGTTCTCATTCGAAGACGTCGAGCAAATTGCAGTCCAACAGCAAACTACGTCATCAAATTCAAGTTTCACAGCCAAATATGAGTACAACTAAACAACAATGTCATCATGTTTTAGTTGTCATACAATCACCAAACACAAATCAGCATACATAACAAGTGATGTTCTCACAGCAAAATACTAAACAACATGTTCATCAGGTTTCAGTTGTCATAGCAAACAGAATTTCACATAGTAGATAAAAAAACATCTTCTGACAGGCAAATACGACAAAAGCAATGTAATCATCATCCGCAGCAGCAGCGTCAACATCTTTGCCATGTGTATCAGTCTGAATCATAATTCCCCACGGTGTCATCTTCTTCTTCGTCCTCAACATCCTCGAACGTTGGCTTCTTCTTGATCAACTCTTGTATGTCCACAGCACGACAGGCAATCTTTTCGCCGGCGTCATTGACGTGATGGTTCTCAAAGATATTAGGAACATCTGTGTTATCTTGTACATCAGGAGCAGTGTAAGCATCATCTTGTTGTGCAACTTCATTAAACAAATTCCTCTGCTCAAACCTTTGCAATACTCTCCAGTCATCTCTACGCGCAAATGTGTCTTCCAAGAAAAATATCTGTGTTGCTTGATTTGCCAAAATAAAAGGCTTGTTGGTCTGGTACGCCGCCTTGACATTGATGGATTTGAAATAATCATCAACTCTGGGTTTTGCGATCCTGGAAAACAGGTTATACCAACAACAACACAACAGAACCACACACCGATGATCCTCAAAACTGGAGATATACTGCAACTGAACAATGTCTGTTATGTTAGCATACATTTCAGTTGTCTCTTTGTCATACGTATCCGTGCTCATGATGGCACTGTTTTATGTCTTCCTGCCTTTGTCTCGTGCAAGGGTGTTGTAGCGCACATCTCCAACAACGCAAGATTCATAATGTCTTACCCGAGTATCAGGACCCATTGCTAGTGAGTAAAGGGCATCATCAACTGCCTGCCCATCCTCCCGCATCTTCTTAACCTATGGTTAGAAAATACACAAGCTGATTATCTTATATACTCAATATATTAAAAAAAACTGACAGTGCACTTCAAAAGCTTACATGGTTCTTGAACCATTTCGCAAATCCTGCCATAACCAGTTTGTCAATGTTTCTTGGATTTTGCAGCAGTAACTCCTCTTTGTAGATGCTGCACAACATAGTGATCGCGTCAAACATCTAAATATATAAGAATGTGCTGCAAATTTAGTAGATTACGATGTATAAGCTGCAGTACTGCACTTACTTGATATAAGGTAGTATCTCAAGACAGATATTCAACACATACCAAAGCATTTTGTCCAAATCTTTAGGTTTGTCCTCTTGTCGACTCTTCCCTGTAACTCAAACAGAATAATCGAAAACATTGAGCCCGGGATTGTCTTCACCCACCTCTTTGCTAAGCTGATCAGCTGGTTCAATGTATTTTTAGCAGAATGTCAACGCTTCTATAGCAATGTAGGCCTCTACAATGGAACCCTCGGGTCTAGCTCTATTCCTAACATAGCCCTTGAAAGTGCCTAGCCGCCTTTCAATAGGGTACATCCAGCCATACTGTACTGGACCTCTAAGTAGTGCCTCATCAGGTAGATGAACAGCCAAATGCACCATCACATCAAAGAAGGCTGGAGGATATATCTTCTCAAGGTCGCATAGGATAGTTGGTATCTTGTCTCTAAGACACTCCAAAGCATCTATCCTGATATTTCTACTGCAGAGTTCCCTGAAGAATTGTCCCAACTCTGCAACTTCTCTGTATAAGTCAGGGCGGCCCAATCCTCTAAGGATAATAGGTAAAACCCTTTGAAGTAGGACGCGACAGTTATCAGTTTTCAACCCTTGTACCTTGTTTCCATCTGGACTAACTCTCCTTTCAGGGTTGGAAGCAAATCCATGTGGGAATCTCACACGTGACAGGACCTCGCAGAATTCTTTTCTTTTTACCTTGTCCAAGACGTACACAGCTGGTGCCATATCCCGTGGTTTACCTTCATCTTGCACCTGCAAATCCTTTCTGATACCCAGGTGTGTCAAATCAATCCTAGATTTTAAGGTATCTTTCGTCTTGCCTTCAATGATAAGAAGTGTGCCGATAATGCTGTCACATATATTTTTCTCGATGTGCATCACAACAAGATTATGCCACAGATCCAAATCTTTCCAATACTCCAAGTCCCACAAAGTGGACCTGCGGGTAAACAATAATCTCTCTTCTACCGTGCCACGCTTCCTTTTCCCGCTACCATTACCAGGATGGTTTCCTGGTGTAATATGCCTGACCTTCTCTAATTCCACTTGCAACTCATCGGCGGTGAGCCTCTTTGGCGCATCACGGTTTTATGCTTTGCATTGAACACATGTCTTCGGTATTTTCTAGGATGTGGCTTGTCCTTGGCAAGGAAACGGTGGTGTCCAATGTTACAGATCTTGCTAAGTATTGCGTATGACAGCGGATTCCTGTCACAGCGAACACATGCATTGTAACCATGTGTCGTTCGCCCTGACATAGTGCCCAAAGCCGGATAATCATGGATGCACCAAATTACAACAACACGCAGAAAGAAATCAGCTGGTGGGCTGCTATATAGCTCTCGAGTGAGAACACCCTTCCATAGCTGTTGAAGTTCCTCCACAAGAGGCTCCATGAACAAATCAAAATCCTTTCCAGGACTTTTTGGACCTGGGATGAGCAAGTCCATCATGTAGTTTGATTCTTTGGTGCAGACATTTGGAGGCATGTTGTAAGAGATAACAAGCACTGGCCACATGCTACATGTGGCGCTCTGGTGACCAAATGGGTTAAATCCATCTGAAGCTAAGCCAAGTCTAATGTTTCTCGGGTCAGCAGCAAACTCTTTGTGTTTATCATTGAAGCTTTTCTACTCACTACCATGAGATGGATGGCTCATTACATTCTGATCTCTGTACTCCTGGTTCCTAGAATGCCACAGTACATCCTCTCTTGTTTCAGCATCATGAAACAACCTCTGCAATCTTGGTGTAATTGGAAAATGTCTCAGAACATTATGAGGAACCCTCTTCACAGCATCGCCATCTTTCCATCTAGATGATTTGCATTTCGGGCATTCACTTAAGTTGGCATAATCCTTCCGGAACAGAACACAATTATTCTTACAAACATGGATCATATCATATCCAATTCCAACTGCACGAAGGAAATTCTTCATTTTACTGTAGGTGTGTGGCAGCTCAGACGCATCTGGGAAAGATTTGCGGAAAGCAGCCAACATCGCATCGAATGATTTGTTGGTCATCCGCTCAGATGTCTTCACCTGAAGAAAGGTGACCATAGCTGAGAATACTGGCAGCTTATTTCCTGGGGTGACAGCAATGTTGCATTGTTCCAACATGTGGGCCCACCATTTTTCTTCTGCAGGTGAAAGTTCACGGAATGCACAAGCATTTCGTAGCATTGTTTTAATGTTGGTCAAACTCACTGGCTCCACCACCACCACCTCCTCCTCCTCTTCCACCTGAGCATCAGGCAGATCAAGTTGGTGATCTGCTGCTTCCACGTAGTCAATAACATTGACGTTCACAGCTTCACCATGATGAACCCACCTAGTATATGTGACCGACATCCCATACAAGTGTAGATGATTTTGCACAGTTGGCTGGGGTCTTGTAACTGAATTCATACAACTGCTACATGGGCAGAGCACATCTGATTTTGGACCACCGTACTCAGCTCTAATAAAGTTCATGAAGTTTTCAACCCCCTCGACATATGCAGCAGAGAATCTTCGAGCAGAAGTTATCCAAGTCATGTACATCTGTTAGACATACAAATTAGTTCTTCTACTAGATATTACAGGAAAAACATATATGCTTTTTTATGAAGTCCAGAAAAAGATACCTAGGTCGATGTCTAAAGCTATGGCAAGATATTTGGACGAGCAGATCTAAGTAATGAAATATATGTAAAGCTAATTCAGCAAACAGATTTGAGTGCTAAATTATGGCAGGCTGTTTCAGCAGTCAATGAGGCCGAGCACACAGCCATCAAACTATCGAAGGCCATCGCAGCAACAAAGATCGAGTATAAAATGGTGTAGAGCTATTTCACCTAACAGATTGGCTACTAGACCATGGCAATCTACGTCACAATAAATATATGGCAGGATATTTTAGTAACTAATCGGCCTTGGCATGCCATCTCAGCTAAGCAGATTGAGTGCAGAACAGGGCAAGGAAGCTTCTTAAGCAGAGCATATTGACAGTAAACTACTTCGGCAAACAGTGAGATTAATAGCGCCTATCAGCTAACATTCAGCGCTACACCGACATGAACGGGGCCTCAGTCTAGAATGCGCGTACCGTGGGAGAAGCTGACCGCCGTGCGTCTCCACACGAACGTCGCCAGCGGTGGCGGTGCTGACCGCCGTGCGTCTCCACACGAACGTCGCCAGTGGTGGCGGTGCTGACCGTCGTGCGCCTCCACAAGAACGTAGCCAGAGGTGGCGGCGCGGCTAGAGGACGGCAGTCTACGAGAGCGTACTGTGGGAGCGAGAGGATCGTCATGCGTCCCCTCGATGAACCGAGGTGCCGACATATTGGCGCGGCGGGAAGGGCGGCTTTGGCGGAGAGACGAGGGGGGAGGGGGGGTTTAGGGAATATATGGCTGAAGGGCGGTTGAATCGAATTTGGGGGGAATTTTTGTGGGGGGGGGAGGATTTTCACGCGGTGGGCGGGGGGAGTTAGACGCATGGTCGATTTCTCCAAGTGCAGTCCCACGTGTCAGTGAAGAGGCAAGCCGAAGCGCGTTCCGTTTGCGTGAGCCGTGTGCAGGACCGAACGTGTGTGGGGTGCAATGCGACCACGACATGAGTGTTGTGAGTGTACCGCCTTTTTTCCTTTTAAACTAGGTGCTTCGCCCCTCAAAAAAAAATGTTGCTTCACGCGATCCATCGATACTACTACTAGTAATCCGGTAATCCCGACTAAAACGGCGCGGCCTGGTCTTTTCCCGCACGATATGCTGGGAGGTTGGCTTAGTTGGGTTTTTTAGATTTGTCTCGGTTCAATAAAAAGCAGAGTTGGTGATGATGGTGTGCCTGTCATCCTACAATATAGGCCGTCCGATCTATATCTAACAGATAGGAAGGAAACTATGACAATTTACCCGCACTCCTCTCCACATTTGCAGATAAGGCTTTCCCTCATTCATCCTTTTCTCCCACAAGATCTTGATCTTCCGTGCAATGCACGGGCATCTTGCTAGTACTCCTACAATATGTATATTATTGTGAAAGTTCATATACACCGGCCGAGATTAATGCAAACACGACAGATTTTCATTACATTTCGAACTTTTATAGGACAGAAAAATAAAAGAAACCCAACCCTAAACCTATTCGACGGCGGCGACCGACGTCCTCCATCTATGTTCTCTATGTACGGGGGCGGGGTTCAAGACCCGTGAAGTGAAGGTGCGGTCTCCGGCGAGGAAGAGTAGAACACGGGATATGGACCGGCCAGTTGGCACACCATGCCCTGCCGCCTCCCATGCCCTACTCATCCTCGGAGGAGTCCCCGACCTCGGAGGTGCCGGACGTTGGACGGCGGCAAGTAGGACGCGTGGCTGACGGTGCTCCCGTCGTCGGCTGCCAGCGTGGCCACCGCTTGTGCGGTCGCGTCCGCGTCCGGCTACGCCGCTATTGCGTAGCGAGAGGCGACTTGAGCGAGGGCGGCGACCTCAAGCTTCATCCCCGAAGACAAGCTCTCCCGCAGAGCGTTCGCACCACCAGGTAGGAGGACGATGGGCTATGGTGTGGAGGTTAGCTGGGCATTGCCGCTTTAAGTAACGCATTCCGGTGAGGCCAAGCGTCCGGGTGCGTCATTAAGTCGCCGGAGTTGGTTCCTCGGGCACCGAGCCTCTTAACGACGACATATGAACGGACGACATGAATGCGGGCAGCTGGCGCCGGCTGGGAACGCACCACGCGATGGCGCGAGGGACGAGGGCTTTGGTGTGCCAGGGTAGTCAGCTGCGGTCGTGGCAACGTTGGAGATGCCCTTTGCTCAAATGCGATCCCCGCATGTCATTGAAAAAGCAAGACGACCCGGCATGGTCTCAGGTCCAGAGGATGCAGTTGGGCGCGCTACACCACTCCGCGGACGCGTCGCGGTGCCCCGTGCATCCTCGACAAGCCGGGTGTTGGGGTGTGTTTGGATTGTGGCCAAAGTTCACCTTACCAAAATTTTGGTCATGACCCAAAGATTGGTCTTTGTTTGGATGGTTGCCATTTCTTTGGCATGCCAATGAACTCTAGCCAACTCTAGTTCATTTTTCTTACCAATGTCGGCCAAATCATGGGCAGCCAATACCTTAACCAAAATTTTGGCTACCCAATGCTTTGATGGGGCAACCTTGGGCACAAACCAAACATACCGTTGGTCGTACCACAGCACTAACGCCACCCTCGGCACACTGAAACCGACTGTTTCTATCGATGATATGAGTGTGTCGCTCACCGTGGTCGCCATGTCCAGAGGGGGTGCTGGAGCTGCGCCCCATTGTTGGCCCCAACGACCCACATGAACGGTTGTCGGTGGCGAGGAGGTAGTGGGCGGCCTCCTCCATTGGACTAGTCTGCGCTACGTCGTCCCGAGGGGTGAGCCCCACATGTTGGTTTCCCTGTTTTCCCGGCCATATTTGAGCGTCAGTGCTCCGCGTTGCGCATTAGGCCTTTCACTATGTAGGCCAAGCGAGACAACTTATTGTTTATTTGAGCCGTTCAAGTGTAATCATGTGGCGTTTGCTTATTTCTCATTCCTCTCCAACCCTCTTCTCCATCGATCATGTCGCCCTCCAGTCGAGTCCATCCTCCCGCATGCCTCATTTGAACATTCCGCCGAGTATCATTCGCATGTACCCACCCTAGTCCTCTTTCAATAGATCTCCAGAACCCGAGATGAAATCGAGAGGGAACGAGTGGGGGCACGTGATACCTAAGGCGGATTCAAAATTTTTAACCGGTGATCATAGCATCCGCAAATCATATATAAAGGGTATTCAATGTTCGTTTCGTTTTTGAACGTACAATATACTCCCTCCTATCCTTTCTACTTTACATATAAGTTTTATGTGTAGTCAAAGTATCTCTACTTTGATAAAAAAAAGGTATCAACATTCAACAACGCCCAATCAATATTGTTAGATTCGTACGTACTCCTAGATTTGTACTCGAGATGGTTTCCAATTTGACTATTGACAAGATTAATAGTACTCCTTTCACATAGGTGAGTAAGTCATCTTAGGCTGTGCACCGTGACCAAGGAGGAGGGGAAAACGAGAGACATTAATGTTTATTTGCTAATTAATAGTATTGAATGCAATGAACTAACCACTGCTATGTCATGTTTGATAGTCTCATGTCATTAAAAGCATGCACACCCTCATCTCTTATTGGTTCATATGTCAAGAAACAAGAAACGAGGTAGAAGTTAATGCACCGCACCTACGTGTTTTGGGATTATTTGGTTTTCGTAAGATGACTTACACACCTAGACGGAGGGAGTACATGAGATGTATAATGTGAAAATTATATTATTGGAAACTCCTTTCACATACAAAATTGACCATATGCTTTGTGTAAATTGCATGTCTTATATTATTACTCTAACATTTGGTCAAAGTTAGCCTCGAAAAATGCATTAGACCCTGTATGCTTTGTGTAAGTTGCATGTCATATATTATTACTCTAACATTTGTGTAAGTTGCATGTCATATATTATTACTCTAACATTTGTGTAAGTTGCATGTCATATATTATTACTCTAACATTTGGTCAAAGTAGTATAGTGGAAGTGGATCCTCTGACGTAGGTATCCCTGCCTTACCCTCCCTTTCGGTCACTTACTGGCGGACCCCATGCTTTCTAGGCCCCGCATGTCAGTTACTCAATGGGATCGGCCACGTCAGGGGATCCTCATCCATAGTATACTCCCTCTGTTTTTATTTACTCCGCATAAAACGGAGGGAGTGGTGGTATAATAAATGACACGGCGGGGGAGGGGGAGGGACGTCGGTTTGCTCTCAACTGCGGTCCCACAAGCGAGCGAAAACGCAAGACGAAGTGCGTTCCATTTGGTGAGCGACGTGGAGGGTCCAGCGTGCCGGGCTGCAACGCGAACGCGACAACAGCGATGTACAGTCAAAACTGATTGACCGGTCGTCACCGGAACCACTATTCACACCAGAACCTTCGCTGCTCGGCCTACGCCAGCCACTGCCCTAAAACCACACCAAATCTCCAGCCCATTCCCCCACCTTTCGATCCCCTAGCCCGCATCAAGCGTCCCCTAGTTCACCAAAAAGCCATGGTGCACCGCAAGATCACTTACTACAAGATGCTGACGCCAGAGCGCCGCGCAGAAATCGCGGCGGCGGTCAGCGCCACAGACCTCCGTTCCCAAGCTCACTTTGCGGCGGGCCAATCCCCGAGTTCTCTGGAGCCAAGCTACAAGGAGGAGGAACCCGATCCAATGTTCACCGCGGAGGTCGTGGCACAGAAGGCCCGTGATGGGTATGAGATGATGGACGTCGACTTCGTGCCGGCGTCCGAGTCCCCCATGGTGCAGGCGGACTAGCGGTTCAACATGGCGATACTAAAGGAGGACTGGGAGGCAGAGGCTCAACTCGACATGGAGCGCGCGCATGCCGCTGCCATCGAGGCTCTCCTGCAGGCGGAACCGGATGTCGTGGATGTGAACCGGGCGGCGGAGGCTCAACTTGAGGCGGAGTGCACGGATGCCGCTGCCATCGAGGCCCTCCTGCAGGCAGAACTGGACGTCGTGGACATGAACCGGGCGGCAGAGGCTCGACTCGACGCAGAGCGCGTGGATGCCGCTCTCATCGACGCCCTCCTACAGGCGGAACCAGAAGTCCTGGACTTGAAACGGGCGGCGGAGGCTCGACTCGACGCGGAGCGCGCGGATGCCGCTGCCATCGAGGCCCTCCTGCAGGCGGAACCGGACGTCCTCGACTTGAACCGGTTTGTGCTCTCGTCCGTGCAGAGCGCCCGCACGCTCCGCTTGAACGAGTAGCTGGAGGCCGAGGACAACCACGCTGCGGAGACACACGTCGGCAGCGCCGGCTGGTTCACGCCGGCAGCCAAAGACGACGAGGCCGTCTCTTTCCGCGAGCAGTGATAGTTTTTCTTTATGTTGTTGTTTTTATGGATCTTTTGCTGTGTAAAAACATACTATTTGTTATGCAAGTCGCCTGACTTGGGTCAGTCTACCATTTCAGGCGGTTGGATGAATATCCTACGCTCCTAACCCTTCTTTCCTTTTTCCTCACCTCTTCTTCTTCCCCAACAGACCACCGCACGGGCCGTACGGATACTCCCCAACATGCAGTTGGATAAACATACACTATGAACGAAAATTATGTGTCAGCGATAGGATGGCAGAGTTTCGTTTGTTCACATGTGACAGCACGTGTCAGTGAGGGTGCGTTCCCTTGGTTGGGTTTGCGGCGTGCAGGTGCGACTGCGTGAGGGTGCGGTGCGACCGCAGCGTGCAGGAGCGACCGTGTGCGCAACTGTACCTCCTTCTCATTTTGAAAACTTTAGGCAAGCTTGGCAAAAATGTGTGGCGAAGTTTGGCAATGCAAGGCCTAGACCCAAACAGGATAAGTACGTACATACTTGGAGTACTAGTGTTAAAAAAGAAGGGCAGGGTTTTCCTTCGCGGGATTTAATCGATACAAATCCTCATTTCACGTGTCAATTAATGCGTATTTTTTTCTCGAAAGACCAAAGAGCTAACCATCTCACTCCTCATCGCTTGATTAATGCAGCGCCATGCAAACGAACCTTCTCACTTCCGCATGCATGCAGGGGATGTTAATGTCCATGGTTACTAACCCCATCAATTTTGCCTCGATTAGTGTTAGTAGCCCTTTGCAAATTGTAATTTTGATATACTGGCCTTGTGTACAAAAAAAATAGAGGTAGTAACTATATTTGAATTCCTTGCCCATTGCGGTGACGTCGACGACTTTTTTTTGTGGTTTGGCGAAGTGCGTTCAACGGAGAACACCATTGAGGGAGACCAAGGTAAGTCGTTCGCAAGTGCCGCCTGCAAGCCGAGAGAACCGCCTTATTTGCATCCAGGAAGTCCTTTACTAGTACTACTACTAGGAGTACTAGTGCGGTTAGATGGTTTCTCGAAGAAGACGATGGAGAAGCGGAGTCAGCGGAGAGTGAAATGATAGTTGCTTCGTCCGTGCTTTGTGATTTGACGCCTCACTGCTTTGTGATTTGTGATAGAAGGGACAAGGGAGTAGACTCCGTGCTCTATACTGTACTACATGCGTCCAAGCATGGGAGAAAGAGGAGAGACGTTGCATTTTTCTATTCCTTCAATCAATCAATTAGTGAGCTTCGGTTCCATCTTTTTGGCTTTGGCAACACCGTCCACAATGGTTCCCACGATGCCAAAAGCTATTTTCACATTTGGCTACACATTGTGGATGCCCTTAACCGTACCACTTGGTTTTGCTCCTGTGTGCTATCTATACAAATCTCAATTATATTGCTCTAAAAAATTACAGAATCAAAGGTTAGTAAAAAGGAGGTGATTTTGCCGCGCGGATGGCGGGGGAGGTTTCTTATTTTCGAAGGATGTTGTCCTGGCGGTTTGCTAACATGCGGTCCCACGTGTCAATGCTTTACCAAGCTGATCCGCGTCCACATGAGGCAGAACAACGGCAGAAGCAACCCGTGGTTAAGTTGAAGAAGATGAGGGAGAAGCGGATTCAGCAACGAGTGAAATGATGGTTGTTTCGTCCCTCCAACTTCTTTTTTTAGCATTATTACTTCGTCCCTCCAACTTAACTGCGGGAAAGGTGTAGCTTTGTGATTTGACGCCTCATTGCTCATTACTACGCCGGCGCCATGACTGGGGTGCTTCACCCCGGGTGCTCTGCACTGTATTCCAGTATGGCACGTGGACCCGGTAGCTTGATGTCCCACATGTCGGCAAAAGGGACTAGAAGATTTATAAAAGCGAGCGCTTCACTCTTACGACGGAGGAGTAGACAACACGACGGCCCAGTGAACTGTCACTTGTACTGTATAGTACTATAGTTTTGCTGTTTCGCACGATCCATCGATACAAACCCGATTAAACAGGAAAGGGCGGGATTTTTCCTGCGCGGTAGATGATACTGGCCATACATTTCAAAGGCAATTTTAATGTATGCAAAGTGAATAATTATAAGTAACAATATGATATCTAGTAAAACTAAAAACACATATGATTTATTGTGTTAGAGTGTAGTAGTAGTGTTGTATTGCATAGTCGTTAGATGTAACATGCGAGAACGTGTAGAGATGTAGTTTTGGAGGGCCTACAGAGAGAAAAGTGTAATACGGTCACCGAACTTCAGAATAAGCTGATTACGGTCACTATATACATTTTGCGGTGATTATCCGGTCACTTGCTCATAGTTCAGCATTGGATTGCACTCTGTTGACCGGCCAAATAGTCTGCGTGGCGCCATGTTGACTAGTTAAATTGACCATGTTCCTTGTGGGTCCCACCTGTCAGTTCGCATAGGGAAAAGGTCAGATAAACACAAATTTACGCAGGCGCGACAAGGCTCCAACCCGTGCGCGGGAATCACCTGGTTGTGTATGTGTCTGTCAGGGCATGATGTGTGCACATGCACGTGTAGGTTGAGCACTTGAGCGTGAGAGTGTGTGTTGGTCGTGTGGTGTACTGGTGTGTGCATGCATGCGTGCGTGTGTGCGTGTGAGTGTTGCGTGCGTGCGTGGCTACGTGTGTACGTGTGAGTGTTGCGTGCGTGCGTGGGTGCATGTGTTTGTGTGAGTGTTGCGTGGATGGAGTTCGTGTGCATGCGTGCGTGTGTGTATAATCACCACACCAGCTCTTGTGTGTTAAAACAGACGTCTCAGCATACCAATACAAGACCACCTTGTCCGCTGTGCTCGCGGTCATGACTTCAAACCACCGTCAAAATAATTTTTTGTCGTTTGTTTTCATTCTTACTAGCAAGATGCCTATGCGTTGCACGTAACATAAAGATGCATTTGTATGACTTGTTTATCTTGTGAGAGAAAAGGATGAACGAGGGAAGGCCTTATTTGCAAATGTGGAGAGGTGTGTGGGTACCTTTTTGCAAAATTGCCATAGTTTCTTTCCTATCCGTCAGATATAAATCAGACGGCCTATGTTGCGGGATGGCA
Organism: Triticum timopheevii; assembly: GCA_963921465.1. Classification (NCBI taxonomy): domain Eukaryota; kingdom Viridiplantae; phylum Streptophyta; class Magnoliopsida; order Poales; family Poaceae; genus Triticum; species Triticum timopheevii. The sequence goes on from OY997274.1 coordinate 504,821,633, forward strand.
GGCACACCATCATCACCAACTCTGTTTTTTATAAGAGTGTATTTTATGTATTTTATAATAGTGTAGATGTAGAGTAGATACAAGTCGACAGGTGCGCATGATGTTAGTGAGATAATGTGATGCAACACTAGAGGTGCCACGTGGAGCGTTTAAGTGGTCAACTAGTCATGTCATGAGCAAATACAAAGTTGTACGGTGAGCCCGTGACTGTATAATAACCACTAAACATAAACGGTGACCGTAATGAGTGGATTATGAAGTCCAATGTATGTATCGTGCTTTCGCTTCAAATACAATGATCGTCATTGCATATATCGCGAGAGAAAGATGAAACACGCGTGAATTTTCTGGGGGCTTACTTTTAGAGGACCTGGAGATAGTTTTGTGTGCATACATGAAAGGGGCGTACAGGGGGGTATGCGATGGAGAGAGAGATGCTCTTCGTTTCTCTTTATTATGACTAACTTTGTATATAGTATAAAAATATACAAATTCATAGTGCAGAATAAATATCATTGTGGGCACCATGCAATGCAAATTAGCGTTCGTACTCCTCCATATAACTTTGTAATGTTGTATATATGTAGAAACTCTAAAATAATTTTTTGGCCACACTTTATTCAAAAGGAATGTTGTATGTGAAATAAACGTGAAGAGAGGGCTTTTTAGATCAATGGGGTACGTGATGTAACATGTGTGAATGTGTAGTTGATGCATTTGGTGGGGCCTAGAGAGGTATGTGTGTGTATTACGTATTCGAGAGAGGCATGTATAGAGGGGCCGACAGGGGGGCATGGGAGAGATAGCACGAGAAATGAGAGTGGTCTAGAGAGAGAGACGAATATGACGTCACGACAATAGATTCCATTCCCTTGAGTGTGTATATGCAAGGGGGGAGGGAATAGAGGCACCAGGAGAAATTTTCTGTGTGTGTGGTGTTTGTGTTGGTATGTGTGGGTGTGAGAAGATAATGAGACGTGGGGGCAGAGGGTGTGTCACCGCGTGAGGTCCGGTGGGTCAAGGTGAGGCCCTTCGTTCGGTTCCGTCCTGCGCCACATTGGTCGGCCCATGACACATTTAGGAAGACCCATGGATGACTAGTCGTACACGACAAAGATAGCAGAATTGTGAAGGACTTTGTGTCCACTGACAAAGCCGACTAGGATTTGTAACCCTAGGTTCTCGGACTAAGGTAACCCCTTTATCTCTGATATTACTATTCATTCAACCTAACTTTAAGGGGCATCCTACAGAATGCTCTGCTAGAATCATACTCGTCGATTAGGAAGAGAGGTGTGAGATAATGTGTGAGAGACAGGCGTAAAGATAATGTGCATACATGAGACACGTAGGCAGGTCCATGTATATAGAAAGGATCGATGAGGATTGTGCGTGTGTATGTTTGCGAGAGCAAGAGTGCTTGTGATAAAGGTTAGTGAAAACAGTTGTAAATGGTTATGAGAGGGAGGGAGGGTTATATCTAGAGCATGTGTGCGAGAAAGACACCTCGGGAGAGAGTGTCTGAGCATGTGTGAGAGACCACCGATGGAGAGTGAAACTACACGTAAAAGACTGCTCTACACATTGATTAAAGATATAAATTGTATCCAAATATTAGGATGGGATCATGATATTGGCAATTCACGTAAGGAGCGGTCATTGATCCATCAGACATCTAGATTCTACCGAATTTGAGCATGTCTATGTTATTATTCGACACAATTGATCCACATAGTTAGTATTTTGAACTCCAGACAATGCATCGCTTTAGCAATCGAATATAAACGTGAGTATAGTTCATATTGTGTGTGTAAAGCATATTATACGTACGAAAGTTACACAATGGACATTTATAAATAGCTACCTATGAACTAGCATACATTTGAATTCAACCTAAGGTGGTTTAAAAAAATCGAATTCAACATGAAGTCCATTCAATTATTTGAATTTGATATCATGGCATTTGTAAACCATACTAAACTATGGGGGTACCAATCTTTGATCTGATTTTGTACATAATAGCATATGTAGTCGTGTACATAATAGATTCAAATTTAGCTCCTCCATTCCAAAATAATCGTAGTTATAGGATTTTCAAGTGTCAAAATTTCAAAAGGAAGCGGATAATTTAATGAGGTTTTCAAACATACAAGGTCAAATATAACGTTGTCTATTTAGGTCAATCCTCATAGTTCAAGAGTACTCTAAACGTGAATGCTTGTGTTTCAAAATTTCGAACGAAGCGCCAAAAGAGCCTCTACTCGCCCGAAACCGCGTGAGACCAATGTTTGGTAGTACAAGGAAATTACTTTTCTAATAACTCCGACTTGTGAAACCTACCGGCCCAACGTCCAAAGGTCTAAACCGGGGTAGGTTTGTAGCTTCATCTAGACGCCACACAACCGCCTCCGAAAAACATTCATACACAATGGCCGCCTAAGCACACATGCGCGCGACCGAAATCGCTCCCGCCCACTATTTGGGACACCTGGGATTACCATCCTACCCCCGACCCGCAGTAGGTCCTAAATTTAAGAGGGGGGCAAAGTTTGTACTTTCCCCAAATTTCAAACAAGCGTGTCCCATCTTTTGTTCAGAAAAGCCAAAAACAAGCGCGTCCCAGACCGAAACATGGTCCCCCCCCACCCGTCCGATTCCCCATTTGTACTCCGTGGGCGCCAAAACTACCTCTCCACCAGCCGCGAAACCCCGGCGTCCTCCGTCCGCCACCCCATCCCACCCATCAACCGCCGCCCTCCTCCATCACGCCGGAGCCGATACCCCGACGTCGTCGTCCACCGCAACCTCAACCGCAACACCCTCCACGGCTAGTAGTTGAAGCCGAGGCCGAGCCGTCCGTACCTGAGCCAGTTCAACCACGCCGTCCTGCGCCTCACCGCTGCCGCTCCAACTTCGCCACCCTCCACCGCACCGGATCTATTCCTACTACGCCGTCCTTCGCCGCCTCGGATCTACTTCCCCTCCGCCGACATACGGCCACGGCAACACAGTCAACAATTTGGCCATGGGTTCGTCCAAGCCTGCACCCTCCAGAACATCGGTTTCCCCGGTAAAAAGAAGATCGGCGCGACATGTGGAGGTGACCACACCGGCAACCGAAGAAGGTACTCCTCTTCCCTTATTCATGCAAATCTTACGTCTCTGCTTGCACGGTATTCATCCCACAGAAGACACTAGTTGACCGCTTCTTCTTGATACTAGATGTTCCTAGTAACTCATGATGCACAAGGTTTCTCCTCATATACTATTTCACCTTAGCTAGAGGTCCGTCGCCCCCCTGAATTTCAATTTTTGGCCAGTTGATTCCCAATTAACGGAAGCATTCCCCGGCGTAACAGGCGCTAGTACGACTATTACGCCGGGGAAGCAGCGCCTTGGTGTTTATCTTAGGGGCGTCTGCAGCCTAGAGCTACTGGCGCCCGATCTGGAGGTCGGCCGGGATTAAAGGGATGGCTTGGGGGCACTGCCAAGCATGGCGGTGGTGTGAGGTCGATGGGAGGGCGGGGCGGCGGAGGCACGGGTCTGGGCCAGTGGTCGCTGGCGGTTCGAGAAAGATCGTCAACAGTGACTGGCGGGAGGTAGACGAAGGCCATCTGCCAGTTCCTTATAGATCGGATGGTTCATTAAAAAAATCGACTTACCTATTTATTTTCAGTCGACTATTATCTTAGAAATGACCACATGTGGTGGTGTGCTGGAGGAGTACCTACATTTCCTATGCTCATATATTACAAAATCATACGGAGTAGAATCTAATTTTGTTTGCCATGCAATGTTGTAGAGCTATCATATGTCTCCTGTCATTTATTTTTCAGCGACCTGCTATCTGCTACTTTTACAGTGCACTAGTTCTGCACACACTTCATCCATACTCTCACTATTGTGTTTTTATGCAAGGGTATTTCAGAGTCTGCCGAAAGCGAAGCAAAAAAGAAAAGAGACAAGTCGTGCCAGCTTTCTACGCGGCTAGGCGCGGCACGTTATAGTGCTTTAAAGGGTGCAATGTCAGCAGATGGAGACGGTAAATGTTACTCTCGAGTTGATGACCTCGCTCACAATGAACCACCACCCCAGGTGCTTGCTTTAACTTCGCGGTGTCATATGTGGTTGCATGTTTCATATGGTGTCTAGCTTGTATTCGAAAGGCCGAAGTCGGTCTTTATTAAGATAAGGAAAGATATTTTTACATGAACCACCATCCCGTGAGCACCAGAAGACAAATAGCTAGTCAGGGCACTGGCCGAGCCAGTGACAAGCCCAACAAAGTCAGGCATCACATGGAAGCCAACTAAAAAGCCGCGATGGTGGCGAAGCAGCCCGCCTCCCACCAGGCTCTCAGGTCCTAGATGATCATGTTCACCACTCCAGCCGGATGTCTAGCTTGTATTGCTTCCAATTTGGTTAAATTGCATCTGCTTAGCTTACACATTATACCTTTGAATATGACATGCCTTTCTGTTTTTGGTACATACTAGTACATCTGTGTATTAACCATGTTATTACATCAAATTAATGTTCTTGTGTATCCCTCATCAATCACTTATGACGAGGCAGACAGGCAAGGGGACTACTCCTCATTTAAAGAATGCAGTGTCAGCCTCCTGACATGATTCTCAAGAAACAGAAATGCTAGATGAAGATAGTGAACGTAGCTCCGTAGTTGATTACAGCATTTCCCCTACACTAGCATCGCAGGTGCTTGCTCTAACTTGGCAGCATGATATGTGGTTGCATGTTGCATATGGTGTCTAGGTTGTAATTCTTCCAATCTGGTTAAACTGCATGTGCTAGTCTGCTTAGCTTATACTCCTGTAAATGTGACATTATACCTGTTAATGTGACATGCCTTCCTGTATTTAGTACATAGTACATCTGTCTATTAAACATGTCCTTACATAAAACTATTGTTTTTTTTGTATCCCGCATCAATCAATATGACGAGACACCTTTAGTATATGCAGTGTGATATTAGTTGCATCTTTCATATGATTTATAGCATGCGCTGCTTCTAATTTGTTGAAATTCCATTTATGATGGGACGCTTTTAACTTGGCAGAGTCATATTGGTTGCATCTTTCATGTGGTGTCTAGCTTGCATTGCTTCTTATTTGCTAGAATGGTTTATGCTTAGTTTACACAAACAGTTGTGAACATGCCATGCCGTCCTGTTTTTCATACATATTCCATCCTGGTATCATGTGTTTGCCTTATATCAAAGTAGTGATTGTCAGTATCATGCATGAATGAGTTCTGAAGAGTGAATTTTATTGCTTTTTCTTGTCGGTTTTACTTGACAATTCAAAATCAATAAAGCGGAAGGAAGTTAGCAAGGCAGCAGATAAAGGTGCTCCTTCCAAACGGAGGGACTCTACAGTTTCTACTCCTCCACACCCCCAAGATGATTTCCAAGACAACACATGCATAGACACTCAACAAAGTTGTGTTTATGATGATCATGTCTCCCCTAGTGCAGCATCACTGGTGCTCCCACTAACTTGGCACTGTTATATGTGGTTGCATGTTATGTGTGATGTCTAGCTTGTATTGCTTCTAATTTTGTTGAATTCCATCTGCTTAGTTTACACATTATACTTGAATAAGACACGTGTTCCTGTTTCTAGAACATACAATATTTGTCTATCACACCATGTTCTTACATCAAATTACTACTGTTGTGTAACCTAAAACAATCACTTATCATAAGACACGTTTGACTTCGGAGTGTGATATAGGTTACATCTCACATTCTTTTCTAGCTTGTACTACTAATTTGTTGAAATGGCACTTATGACGAGACAGTTTTAACTTGGTAGAGTGATATTCGTTGCATCTTTCATATGGTGTCTAGCTTTCATTGCTTCTAATTTGTTGAAATGCATTCTCCTTAGTTTACACATCATAAGCTGTGAATATGCAATGCTGTGAATATGCAATGGCACTAATGACGAGAGACCTCTAACATGGTAGTGTGATGTTGTTTGCATCTTGCATATGATTTATTTCGTGTACTGCTTCACATTTGTTTAAACGCCATTTATGCTGAGACACTATTAACTTGGCAGAGCAATATTTGTAGCATCTTTCATATGGTGTCTACCTTCCATTGCATTGCTTCTAATTTGGTGAAATGTCTTCTTCTTAGTTTACACATCATAGTTCTGGTTACCTCTTCCGTCCTGTTTTTCATACATATTACATCCTCCTATCATGTGGTTGTCTAACATCAAAGTTCAGTTTGTCTGCATCACGCATCAATTTGTTCTGAAGAACTAAATTGTTATTCGTTTTTCTTGTCGGCTTGACTTAACATGGCACAGAGAAAGAGGAAGAAACACAGAATGGCAGGGAATGAGAAGTGGATGAATCCCGCAGATTCTACTGGTACTGATGGTCCAATAGAAGGTGAAAGTCCAGCGGAAAATTCTACAAACACGGCATCCCATGCTACACGAGCTGCAAAAAAAGCCAAACAGAAACAAATAGCTGCCACCAAACAAGCAGAGACAGCCCTAGTTCTTGCAACACCTACCACAGTACTACCCGTTGCACGACATACTCGTGCATCAACTGAGCTAGCAGCACGTTCGCAAGCTCCCTTGCACCTGACACTACTTCCCAAGCACTCTTGACACAAGACGAGTTGGCAATATCAGATGAACCTTGTGAGCTTCAACAGCAAGAAGGTAGTTGTTGGAGTCAAGTTACAGTTGCATGCTTCTTTATATGTAGTCTCACAGTTTGATGTACACTAACACTTCCTATGTTCATTGTTGGACTAGCACCTAGGCGCAAGAGGAAACAAACATCAGGGATAATGCTAGATAGGTTAACTAAATCTAGAGGAGGAAGAATGGAGATCCGTTTTGAGGCAGGTTTAAAAAGGCCACGTGATGATACAGAGTCAGCCAAGTTAGTATCAGAGGCGGCGGTTGCCGTTAGGTGTCATGTACATATCCTCCCAACATGGATTCAGTACAGGAATGACAAAGACGAAACCCAGTTCAACACCTTCCTCGACCATTTATCTGTAAGTATGGTTATGTATGGAATATCGTCTTGCTCTGTCCCATACTTTCTAGGTTGCTGATAATGAGACTCCCATAATTTTCAACAGATGAGGTTCAAGTTGGATAGCCAAGATGATGCAACCAGACAAGCTTGCACCCATCTTTTCAAGTCTGCTCTGCGACAGTATCGGTATAACTTGAGGAAAACTCACTTTGAAGGCAAGGCTAACAGTGAACTTCCCAAATATCTCCAGTGGAAAATATATCGGATGAAGACTGGAGGGGCCTTGTTAAACACTGGTCTGATCCAAGTATCAGGTACATTATATATATGTGATCAGATCACATGTTGAAGTCCTATTGACGCATGTGCCACACAAATATATCTTCTTGTAGGTGAACTGTTCAAAGAACAAGGCCAACCGTACGAAAGTGAAATTCCAACAGACGACAGGATCTCGTAGCTATATTGCACACTTGGAGGCTCTTGTAATTAGCTGTTGTTTCAATCTTTTCCTTGTACCATATTATCAGATCTATATTGACTTGTTTGAAATGCAGAGGAAAGCCCGCAAGGACCAAAAAGTACCTGAACCAAATGCTGTGGAAATCTTCAAGGACTGTCACACCAGCAAGAAGAAGGTCATGACTACACCAGTCAAACCCGCTATTGTAAGTCATTAATCCTCATGCCTTTTAACTACTACTTACTCTGACTTGTGCCTTGAACTGCATGGTTTGCAGCCAATGTCTATTACTCTTTTCAATTTTATACACAATTGTCTTAGAGTATCATTGCACCTTACAAGGTTTAAAAGGGAGGAGTGATGTTCCTTTGATCTTGACCCGTAATCTAGTTCCATGCTGGACTTGCCCACACAATGTTACAATTGCCTGTTTGTCTGTTCTCAGTTGTTTTGTGATATGAATGATGTCATACTATGCTTACCGTATTATAAACTTCGTCTCTTTATCCTTAGCCCTCAATACAATGTGAAGAAATAGACAATACATTAGCGATGGTACATGATCATATGTTTGGAACCCGGTTTTATTATGTACTTTGCAATAAAATACAACTAATATTTTACATGGGTTCACCAGAATAAGTTCTGTATATAGACCAAAGCTATTTTGTTTGGTTTTGCTGCCTCCTTAATATCTTCTGTTCTGGTACTGCTAATGTAAAACCTCAACTTTTCAGCAAGCTATGGAAAAAATTATGGAACCGCCACCTTCTGAAGGTGGCGAGGCAACTATAACAGCAATGTCAGCTCTTGCTGCAGTGGGTCAGTACCTGTCCACTAACAGTGCCAAAAGCACGTTCCTGCGTAATACTGGGTTGGTTGTTAAGGCAATATCGTCCAAACTGCCTCATGATCAAGATATGCAAGCTCAAAGCAATGTTGTATCTGCGCTCCAGACACAAGTCCATTCCCTAACAGAGGCCCTTTGTGAAACAAGGAGAAACATTGCTCAATGTCGACAAGATATGCATGGTTTTGAAACCAGACTATCAGACATTTGCTATGTTGTTCAGGAGCATAGGGGAAATGAAGGAGAGGGTTATGGTGCTCCATCGGACAATACAGCATGAAAACATAACAGTCAGGTCAAATGAACCGAGCTTCTGAACTTCTGGTGGTGCATTTATCTGCTAGACTATTAAGTTTTATGCCAACCTTCCTTTTGTTATATAGTTGTAATTTGTTTTGGTGTGATACAAAATTTATTCTTAACGTGCAGCCACCGGCTGAAGAAAATAGCAAGCCATTTTTGTATAGTGTAGGGTGTTCCCTATATTTGCACTGGTGGCAATTTTTTATGCCGAGTGGATGTAATTTGTGCAATCGCCTTAATAGCCTAGCGTTAGTTTCGGCCTTATTTATTTCCTAGTCTTCTTTTTCCCTGGTTTGCTAGTGGCCGCAACTACCCATGGGCCATATACAGGCCGTAGGATCCCTGGGTCTCCTACGGGCCGTCGATAAATGGGCCTGTAATTGGTGGGCCTCGGGCCGTCGATAAATGGGCCTGTAATCGGTGGGCCTCGAGCCGTCGGATGAATGGGTCTACATGGGCCGTAATCGGGCGTAATTGGTATCGGCCCAGCACGGTAACGGGCCGTTAACAGGCCGTAGGACTGCAAAAGCTTAATTCTGTCACAGGCATAACGGGTCGTTAATGGGCCAGAATATAGGACGGGTTGGCCAGAAACGGGCCGACTCTTGCCATGGGCCGAATTTGGCCCATTAGGGTAACAGGCCAGTAACGGGCCGACTCTTGCCATGGGCTGAATTTTGCCCATTTGGGGAACATGCCAGTAACGGGCCGACTCTTGCCATGGGCCGAATTTGGCCCATTAGGGGAACAGGCCAGTAACGGGCCGGAAGTAATCGAGGGCCGAAAAGGAGCCCAAGAACGTATGGGCCGTCAATAGGCCGAAAGCTAACACGGGCTGGAAACGGCCCATGTAAATCATGGGCCGTTAACGGGTACAAAGAAAATTACTGTTCATTATGGGCTAGAGTCACCGTGGGCCTGTAAAGGGCCGAAAGATACGAAGGCCTCGTATGGGCCGAAAGACGTCGTGGGCCATACATGGGCCGAAAGTGAAATGGGCTGGTGTTATATTCGACAGCCCACATGATGTTGTTGGGACGATTTCCTTTAGTGCCTAACGGGCCGTAAAATGGGCTATTTGCGAAGAGATCGTTAACAGGCTTTTCATGGGCCAGCCCGTTAACTTTTGACCAAGTCAAACGGGCCGGCTTTGTAAGCTAAATGGGCCAGTGGTGGGCCGTGGCACGTGTCAACATATCATAGGCGCCTATCTGACCCACTGACGAGCTGACACGTGTTTCGTCCGGCCAATAAGAATTTTACACGTGAAAATTTCCCATTGGTCGGGGCTGTTAACGGGTTATCGGATCCAAAACCCGACCCGATTGCTTAACGGTGTTCCGTTATGGTGGATGCCACGTGTCGGTCACCCTTGACGAAAGCACTTCTGTGATGCGTGATTTATCGTCATGGAAGTGGACACTTCCATGATGATAATTTTGGTAATGTCATGGAACACTTCTACGACAGCACATGTATGACTATCTTGATTCTGTCATAAATTTGTCATGGATGTACATGCATGACAAAAAACGCAACCTACTGTGACAAACACGTATCATCACGGAAGTGTATTTTTTTGTAGTGGCTGGCGGAACTCTCCCTCGGCACTCGGCTGGATCGGAGTTTGAGGGATGTCATCGAGTTGAACGTGTGCAAGAACTTGGAGGTGCCATGCTTTCGGTGCTTGATCGGTCGGGTCGTGAAGACATACGACTACATCAACCGCGTTGTGCTAGCGCTTCCGCTTTTGGTCTACGAGGGTACGTGGACAACACTCTCCCCTCTCGTCGCAATGCATCACCATGATCTTGCATGTGCATAGGAATTTTTTTGAAATTACTACGTTCCCCAACACTTTCTTCATGACCTATACATGTTCCTATGACTATGAGATTATGCAACTCCTGAATACCGGAAGAACACTTTGTGTGCTATCAAACGTCACAACGTAACTGGGTGATTATAAAGGTGCTCTACAGGTGTCTCCAATGGTACTTGTTGAGTTGGCATACATCAAGATTAGGATTTGTCACTCCGATTGTCGGAGAGGTATCTCTGGGCCCTCTCGGTAATGCACATCACTATAAGCCTTGCAAGCAATGTGACTAATGAGTTAGTTGCGGGATGATGCATTACGGAACGAGTAAAGAGACTTGCCGGTAACAAGATTGAACTAGGTATGGTGATACCAACAATCGAATCTCGGGCAAGTAACATACCGATGACAAAGGGAACAACGTATGTTGTTATGCGGTTTGACCGATAAAGATCTTCGTAGAATATGTAGGAACCAATATGAGCATCCAGGTTCCGCTATTGGTTATTGACCGGAGATGAGTCTCGGTCATGTCTACATAGTTCTCGAACCCGTAGGGTCCGCACACTTAACGTTCTCTAACGATTTGTATTATGCATTATGTGATTTGATGACCGAAGTTTGTCCGGAGTCCCGGATGAGATCGGGGACATGACGAGGAGCCTCAAAATGGTTGAGACGTAAAGATCGATATATTGGAGGGCTATATTCAGACATCGGAAAGGTTCCGAGTGATTCGGATATTTTTCGGAGTACCGAAGAGTTACGGGAATTCATATTGGGCCTTAATGGGCCATATGGGAAAGGAGAGAAAGGCCTCAAGGGTGACCGTGCCCCTTCCCCATGGACTGGTCCGTATTGGACTAGGGAAATGGGGCGCCCCCTTCCTTCCTTCTCCCTTCCCTTTTTCCTATTCCATGTGGGAGGTGGAATCCTACTAGGACTAGGGAGTCCTAGTAGGAGTCCACACTTTGGGCGCGCCCTATGAAGGCTGACCTCCTCCTCCCTCCATCCTTTATATACGTGGCCAGGGGGCACCCCATAGACACACAAGTTGATTGTTCCAAGCCATGTGCTGTGCCCCCCTCCACCATATTCCACCTCGGTCATATCGTAGTGATGCTTAGGCGAAGCCTTGCGTCGGTAACTTCATCATCACCATCATCACGCCGTCGTGCTGACGGAACTCTCCCTCGAAGCTCTACTGGACCATGAATTCGTGGGACGTCACCGAGCTGAACGTGTGCAGATCGCGGAGGTGCCGTACGTTCGGTACTAGGATAGGTCGATCATGAAGACGTACGACTACATCAACCGCGTTGTCATAATGCTTCCGCTTACGGTTTACGAGGGTACATGGACGACACTCTTTCCTCTCATTGCTATGCATCCCCATGATCTTGCGTGTGCGTAGGATTTTTTTTGAAATTACTACGTTCCCCAACAGTCAAGACATACCAAGTACCCATCACAAACTCTTCTCCCTCGCATTACATTATTTGCCATTTGCCTCTCGTTTTCCTCTGCCCCACTTCTAAAGCAATTTTCGAAAACCTTTGCCTTTTCTTCGCCCTCCTTCCGTTCTATTTTGTGTTACCATGTGCCTTCTTTTTGCTTGCATCTTCGCTTGCTGAAAGTTTATGGATCCTCATCCCCTTGCTAATCTTTTTAAGAGATCCAATTATGATGAACCAATTTCTAGTGACTTGAGTGCACTAGATTATCTTTATGAGGTTTTGCTTGAAATTCGTGAATCTAAAAATTGTGATGACGAAATTTATGAAGGGATTCACGATAGCTCCTTGAATAAAAAGCATGATTGCAATGATTTTACTATAAATTCTCTTGATGACAATTGTACTAATAATATGCAAAACCCTAAGCTTGGGGATGCTAGTTTTGCTATGTATACTACTTTTTGCAATGATCATGATTGGGGTGATTCTTCTTATGAACTTGAAAACTTATTTAAGCCCCATGATGAATATGGGATTGATAATAGTGTTTGCAATAATATTGAAAGTGGTTTGGAAGAGTGTCAACTTTAGATCCCCTATATTTGGAGAATGTTCAATCTTATGGTATTTTTTGATAAAAGTGGGTTTGGAGAGGTCATGACTTTAGTTAATGATAATCCCACTATTTTGGAAGAGTGTCAACTTTGCATGCATGTGGATCGTGTTGAAAATATTTTATGCGATAGTTATTTTGTTGAATTTGCTTATGATCCCACATGTAATTATTATGAGAGAGGAAAATATAGTTGTAGAAATTTTCATGTTACTAAATTACCTCTCGTTATGTTGAGATTGCTATTGTTTATTTCCTCTTCCTTGCATATGCTAGTTTTTGCTTGCTATGATAATTTGTTTGCCTATAAGATGCCTATGCATAGGAAGTATGTTAGACTTAGATGTGTTTGTCATGTGTTTCATGATGCTCTCTTTGTGCTTCAGTTCTTGTCTTTCATGTGAGCATCATCAAAATTATCAATGCCTAGCTAGGGGCGTTAAACGATAGCGCTTGTTGGGAGGCAACCCAATTTTATTTTTGTTCCTTGCTTTTTGTTCCTGTTTAGTAATAAATAATTCATCTAGCTTCTGTTTAGATGTGGTTTTATGTTTTAATTAGTGTTTGTGCCAAGTAGAACCAATAGGATCTTCTTGGGTGATAGTTGTTTGATCTTGCTGAAAAAGACAGAAACTTTGCGCTCACGAATATAATTGTTAAAACTCACAAGAACGTAATAAAATACCAATTCCTTTTGCAGTAGATCAGTATACAAATTATCCAGGTTTTCCTAGTTTTTCAGATTGTTTGGAGTTCCAGAAGTATTCGAACAAATCACAGGTTTCTACAGACTGTTCTGTTTTTGACAGATTCTGTTTTTCGTGTGTTGTTTGCTTATTTTGATGAATCTATGGCTAGTATCGGGGGGTATGAACCATAGAGAAGTTGGAATACAGTAGGTTTAACACCAATATAAATAAAGAATGAGTTCATTACAGTACCTTAAGGTGGTGATTTGTTTTCTTACACTAACGAAGCTCATGAGATTTTCTGTTTAAGTTTTGTGTTGTGAAGTTTTCAAGTTTTTGGTAAAGATTTGATGGATTTTGGAATAAGGAGTGGCAAGAGCCTAAGCTTGGGGATGCCCAAGGCACCCCAAGGTAAAATGCAAGGAGAACCAAAATCCTAAGCTTGGGGATGCCCCGGAAGGCATCCCCTCTTTCGTCTTCGTCTATCGGTAACTTTACTTGAGGCTATATTTTTATTCACCACATGATATGTGATTTGCTTGGAGCGTCTTGTATGATTTGAGTCTTTTCTTTTTAGTTTACCACAATCATGCTTGCTGTACACACCTTTTGGAGAGACACACATGAATTGTAATTTATTATAATACTCTTTGTGCTTCACTTATATCTTTTGAGCTAGATAATTTTGCTCTAGTGCTTCATTTATACCTTTTTAGAGCACGGTGGTGGTTTTATTTTATAGAAATTATTGATCTCTCATGCTTCACTTATATTATTTTGAGAGTCTTTTCGAACAGCATGGTAATTTGCTTTGGCTATAAAATTAGTCCTAATATGATAGGCATCCAAGATGGGTACAATAAAAACTTTCATATAGAGTGCATTGAATACTATGATAAGTTTGATACTTGATGATTGTTTTGAGATATGAAGATGGTGATATTAGAGTCATGCTAGTTGAGTAGTTTTGAATTTGAGAAATACTTGTGTTAGAGCTTGCAAGTCCCGCAGCATGCACGTATGGTAAACGTTGTGTGACAAATTTGAAGCATGAGGTGTTTCTTTGATTGTCCTCCTTATGAGTGGCGGTCGGGGACGAGCGATGGTCTTTTCCTACCAATCTATCCCCCTAGTGCGCATAGTGCTTGGTTTTGATGACTAGTAGATTTTGGCAATAAGTATGTGAGTTCTTTATGACTAATGTTGAGTCCATGGATTATACGCACTCTCACCCTTCCATCATTGCTAGCCTCTTCGGTACCGTGCATTGCCCTTTCTCACCTTGAGAGTTGGTGCAAACTTCGCCGGTGCATCCAAACCCCGTGATATGATACGCTCTATCACACATAAATCTCCTTATATATTCCTCAAAACAGCCACCATACCTACCTATTATGGCATTTCCACAGCCATTCCGAGATATATTGTCATGCAACTTTCCACTGTTCCTTTTATTATGACATGCTTCATCATTGTCATATCATCTTGCATGATCATGTAGTTGACATCGTATTTGTAGCAAGGCCACCATGCATAAGTTTTTCATACATGTCACTCTTGTTTCATTGCCCATCCCGGTACACCATCGGAGGCACTCATATAGAGTCATATTTTGTTCTAGTATTGAGTTGTAATCCTTGAGTTGTAAATAAATAGAAGTGTGTTGATCATCATTATTAGAGCATTGTCTCGAAAAAAATAAAAAAAGGCCAACTAAAAAAGGGAGGCCAAAAAAAAGAGGAAGGCCAGAAGGGACAATGCTACTATCCTTTTTTCACACTTGTGCTTTGTCACATCCCTAGTTCTGGTATGCTCAAGGCTAGCTAGTCATGTGTGCATCATGTTTAAATTCTATTTAAATTTGAAATGGGGATTTGTGAAACCCTCAGAATCATTTCTGGAAATGACCCAAATAAAAATTGCTCCAAAAGGGTCCAAGAAAGTGCTCATGTTGCTCTCTGAAAATATTGGACAGAGATAAAAATCAAACCAATATTTTTAGGAGCTCATAAGTATTTATTTTGGGCATTTGGAATTAATGCATAAATATTTGCATTGGATATATATATGTTATATATATAATATATGTCCAAAAATTGTGCCACTTGTTGGGGAGCTCTGAAATAATACCACTAGTTCCTACAAAAATTGGCATAAGAAAATAAAATGATTTAGTATTTTTATTAAAGCAAAACAAATGTCAGAATATAGAACAGAGAAACAAAAGGGAAAAACCTTACCTGGACCTACCTGCGGCCCAGCTCCTGTACTGGCCCAGCACTGCGCAGCCCAGCAGCTGGCCCAGCCCGCCTCCTCCCCTGTCGTCTTCCTCCTTGCCAGGAGGATGGGCGCATGCCCGACGCGCGCGCACCGCCGCGCCGCGCCACCTCCTTCCTCCCTGCCTGTCTGTCCTCCTTCTCGTCGCTCTGGATGCTCTGCGCGACGCCACGCGCCGCCCCGTACCCCTCTCACTCTCCCCCGGTCCTCTCCTCTCCTCTCCCTTGCTTTCTCTCGCGTCCGAACGCGCCCGCCGCCGCCGACGAGCACCACCGCGTCCACCGGCCACCCCTCGCCCTGCCGCTGCGCCCAGAAGCTCCGCCACGTCGCCGGCTACCTCCCCGTCAAGCCACGTGCCTCGGGATGCCCTGGAGAGCCGCCTCGCCGCCGTCTTCATCTCCAGTCGCCGGAGATCGTCTTCGCCGCCCCGCCGTCTTCAGCGCGTCCCCGAGCTCACCGACAAGCCTGTCGAGTCCGTCGTGAGCATCTCCCCGTTTCCCTCTCCCCGTTCCTCCGTTCCCGCGTCGTAGCCCCCTTCCCCCGCCATGGCCGTAGCTCCTCGCCGCCGGTCATGTCGCTGCCGTTGTTCTAGCGCGTGTTAGTTGCACCTTAGCACACGATCGTGCTCCTGGTACCACGAGGGTGCCGCAGATCCCCTCGGGTGGCCTCCCCGTGCCCTGCAGCCCGCTCCCGCTCGAAGCCGTGCTCCGGCCGCCGCCCCGAGCTCCGCTTCGGCGAGCTCCGGCCACCCCTCCTCCTCCTTCCTGCCCCACTAGATGCGCGAGAGCGCAGGCTACGCCCCGGTGCTCTCAGACACCGCCCCCGTGGCCCCCAACGCGGACGCCGCCGCGTCCTGTGGTCGCCGCCGCCGACCTCGCCACCCTGACGGGTGGGCCCCGGTCGGCCAGGAGATTAGCTTAGTGCTAATCACCGCCCAATTAACCACTGACACTGATCAGTGGGCCCGGTGCCCCCTAATCCTTTTAATTAAGCAAATAACCCTCTGTCTAACCCCTTGTCACTGACGTGTGGACCCCACATGTCAGGTTTGACCCTGGTCAGCCCCGGTTGACCTGCTGACGTCGTGCTGACGCAGTAATATATTTTCTGGATTTAAATTAAATCAGGAAAATTCCAGAAAATGCTATAAACTTATAAAAATCATATAAATTCAACCGTAGCTCAGATTGAAATAATTTATATATGAAAAATTATCAGAAAAATGCAATCTTTCCATCTGTACTAGTTTCATGCATGACAAACCAACTTATACATGCTGTATATGAGAAAACACATTATGGCATTTTAAGAGACTTAATTTAGAGTTGCATTTGAACCCTTGGTTCAAATGGATCTCTTCCAAATAGAATGCTAGATGCATTAGCACAAACAATATCACATCTACATGCCATGATCATGCATCATATTGTTGCATATGTTGTGTACTGATTGTCGACACCGTTCCTTCTCGATAGGTCCTGCTCCGGAGAGTGTTCCAGAGTACTTGTTTGAGGAGCAGTGCCTTCCTTGTTGATCTACCAGGCAAGCAAACCCCCTTGTTCATTCCGATACAATCCTACTCTTTCGCTCCTGCTCTCAGTTATTACATTAGGACAGCAACTATTCATCTGCTACTTTGTGCTGCGGTAGTTGAACCCATTCCTCTGCATGACTTGTCATTGCCACAGTAAATAGTTGAAACCCACTAGCATGTGTAGGAGTTGATTGAGCCATGTTGTGTTCCTACCATGCTATGCCTGCTATTGCTTAGAGTTGGGTCAGGTCTGATTCATTGGGAATGAATTGGAGTGTTATGATATGTTCTGATGCTGAGAGTGAAGTGTGTGAACACGATTTGGTAAAGGTAGCGGTGAGAGGCCATGTAGGAGTACATGGTGGGTTGTCCCAGTGGAACCGTCCTTAAGCACTGAGTTCTATGTATGTTGTCCAATGACTCAATACTACCACACATTGGGTTCCAGTAACTCGGCCCCTCTCGACTTATTAACTAACCTGATCTCTGTCCAGGAGTCGCAATTAGTTTCTGGTGTTTGTAGGTAGTGCTAATTTTCTACCAAGTGGCACCCGGCAGGGTGGGCTTGGGACAGACTAGGCACACGTGTCCTGATGTACCGAGTGGCACCCAGATGGTGGGCTCGGGAACCCTGCACACATCGTTTGGGGTCGTGAGCGACACCCCGGCCGGATCTCCTTGCGGATGGAACACGAATAGGCGATAAACCTGGACTAGAGTCTTGTGTGGTTAGTCAGGTCGTGGCCGACACCCTCGCCAGGCTTCCGCTTGAAGGTTGCCGAGATACATGACGTGTACATGGAGGTAAGTGGCGAGAGCGTGTGTGAAGAAGTACACCCCTGTAGGGTTAACACGATCTATTCGAATAGCCGGGTCCGCGGTTATGGACTTCTTGGATGCTTACATGGTACATAGACAACTTCAAGTGGATACTCTAAAATGCTCAAGACAAGTGTGAGTGCTATGGATGGCCTTCTCGTAGGGAGACGGGGATGAATCCATAGTAGTGTATTGTGTGGTGACTAGTGGACTCGTGTGCGCCATATCACCTCAAATAAGTTCTCGTAGTCATAGAACAGGATAGCCACTGAGTCAAAGCTGGCTTGCTGCAATTGAACCCAACATTACCTTCTTGATACAAGTGCATGTATGATAGGATCTGACGTAAGTCTTGCTGAGTACCTTTGTACTCATGTTGCTTTAATTATGTTTTTGCAGCGGAGACTTCAGTCTTACTAGTGTTCTCGTGGACTTCGACGAGTAGCTTGTACCTCAGCTACGATCTTGATCGGATGTTGTAGATAGTCAGGCTCTTCAGCCTTTTTCATTTGTAGATGTCTGTACTCAGACATGTAATGCTTCCGCTTGTTGCTTGTGTGCTCTGATTGTTGGGTCATGTGACCCCTGTGTGTAATAAATGCTATGATGGCTCTTCTGAGCCTTTATCTATATGAGTTGTTGAGTTATGTTGTGATGCCATGTTGTACAACACATACTTGCATGCTATGCGTATGTGTAATGTGTATTGCTATGTGTGGGATCTGACTATCTAGTTGTTTATCCTTAGTAGCCTCTCTTACCGGGAAATGTCTCCTAATGCTTCCACTGAGCCCTGGTAGCTTGCTACTGCTCCGGAACACTTAGGCTGGCCGGCATGTGTCCTTGTTCGTTCATGTGTCTGTCCCTTCGAGGAAATGTCACGCGGTGTCTACCAGAGTCCTGTTAGCCTGCTACAGCCTGGTTTACCGGAGTCCTGCTAGCCCAGTTGCTACAGCCCGGATTCACTCGCTGATGACCGACACGTTCGATGTTGGGTCATGTATGCATGTCCCTGTAAGTTAGTGCCACTTCGGGTTCACGACTAGCCATGTCAGCCCGGGTTCTCTGTCATATGGATGCTAGCGACACTATCATATACGTGTGCCAAAAGGCGCAAACGGTCCCGGGCATGGTAAGGCGACACCCGTGGGAATACCGTGCGTGAGGCCGCAAAGTGATATGAGGTGTTACATGCTAGATCGGCGTGACTTAGGATCGGGGTCCTGACCGCTTTGGTATCAAACCAAATCTGCAAAAAATAGAAAAACAGAAAAATAGGAAAAGAGAGAACTTACCTGGCACTCACCTGCAGCAGAGCCGGCCCAGCTCGCTGGCCCAGCCCACTGGCCTCCTCCGTGTCATCTTCCTCTCCTGCCAGGAGGACGAAGGTGCGTGCTCGCCGCGCGCGTCCATGCGCGAGCCAGCTCCTGCTTCCACCGCGACGCCCCGGCTCTTCTGGATGCGCCACGGAGACGCCCCGCACCTCCCTCACCCTCTCCCGTTCCTTCCCCTCCTCTCCCTCGCTCTCTCTCACCAAGCCCGAGCGCTGCACCCGCTGCTCGCCACCACCGCAGCCATCGCCTCTCCCTCGCCCCCTCAAGCAGCCCAGAAGCTCCGCCGCATCTTCCTAGTCCTCTCCACCGAGCTACACGGTGCCGGAGGCCTGTTTCATCGCCACCATCGTCGTCTTTGGCCTCGGCCGCCGTGGATCGCCGCCATCGATTCGCCGCACGCAGAACGCCCCCAAGCCCGCCGAGCTTCTCTCCGACCTCGCAGTGAGCTCCTGATCCGAACCTCTCTCTTCTCCTCGCGTTTGCGACCTCCAGGATGCATCTCCGCCATGGCCGAAAGCTCGGCTCTGCCGCGCATGTCGCCGTCGCCGTTCTAGCCGCCGCCGCTTGCGTCCGAGCCCACCCTTGTGCTCAGCAATCCCCCAGGAGCCGAACGCACCCACTCACCTGTCCTGCCGCGCCTCGTAGCGCCGTCTCGAAGCACCTCCGTACTCCGGTGGCCGCCCGGCTCGTCGCCGCCGCTGCTACACACACCCACAGCACGCCACGCGGCCACCACCAGATGCACCGCACTGCCAGCAACCCATAGCCGCAAACCGCGCTCGAAACCGTCCCCTGTAGCGCCTTCCCGCAGCGTCTCCGTCGTCGGTTTTGGTCGCCGCCGGCCGAACTCCGGCGATGTCGACGTGGCCCGTCATTAGCCACTAACAGCCCCACTAATTAAGCTTAGAGACACTGATAGCTAGGCCCCACTGTCTAACTAAACATAGCTTAATTTCTGTTTAGTTTTAATTAACAACAGCGGCCCCACGCGTCAGCTTTGACCAAGCTGACGTGGCCGTTGACTGGGCCCACATGTCAGCGGCACTAACCAGCCCCAATCATTGACCAGTGGACCCCACTGGTCAGGTTTGACCTGCAGCAGCGCCCGTTGACCTGCTGACGTCACAGTGAGGTAGTGCTGACGCCATAACTCATTTTCTGGATTAATTTTAATTCAGGAAATTCCAGAAAATATCCAAAACTTCAAAAATTCATAGAAATTAATCGGTAACTCCAAATCAAACAAATTATATATGAAAAATGATCAGAAAAATCCAATCTATCCATCTGTACCATTTTCATGCATGTTAGAACAACTTTTTTTCACTGTTTAGGTCAAATCAATTAAATTGCATTTGAATAATCACATATGGAGTTTGAATTTGAATCTTGTATTCAAACCAACTTCATTTAATCTGTTGCTAGTTGCATCAGCTCAAATCATAGCATATTGCCATGTCATGATCATGCATCATATTGTGCATTGCATTGATTGTGTTCTTCCTTGTTTGCCGGTGTTTGTCCCCTCTCGATAGACGTGGTTCGATGATGTGATCAATGACACCAATGAAGAACTATACTATCTTCAGAAGTGCCAGGCAAGCAAAACCTCCTTGTTCATTCCGATACAATCCCACTCTCTCGCTCCTGCGATGATGTGATCAATGACACCAATGAAGAACTATACTATCTTCAGAAGTGCCAGGCAAGCAAAACCTCCTTGTTCATTCTGATACAATCCCACTCTCTCGCTCCTGCTCTCTTTTACTGCATTAGGACAACAACGATTCAACTGTTACATGTTGCGGTAGCTGAACCCCTTTCCTCTGCATGACCTATCATTGCCACAGTAAATAGATGAAACCCACTAGCATGAGTGGGAGTTGTTTGAGCCCTGATGTGCCTACTCATTCATGCTTGTTTGTCATGCCTACTACTGCTTAGAGTTGAGTCAGGTCTGATTCATCGGGGATGAATTGGAGGTGTGTGAACATGTCCTGCTGTGTGTAGTCTAAATGTGTGAACACGATTTGGTAAAGGTAGCGGTGAGAGGCCATGTAGGAGTACATGGTGGGTTGTCTCATTGAAACTGTCCTCAGGAACTGAGTTCTGTGTTTGTGATCCATGAACAGCTACTACCACACATTGGGATCCTTAATTGACTCTCTTGACTTATTAGCCAACTTGATCTCTGTCCAGGAGTTGCAACTAGTTTCCGGTGTTTGTAGGTAGTGTTAGTAGTCTACCAAGTGGCACCCGATACAGGTGGGCTTGGGACAGACTAGGCACAGTGGCACGGTGTACCAAGTGGCACCCGGATGGTGGGCTTGGGAACCCTGCTCACATCGTTTGGGGCCATGAGCGACACCCCGGCCGGATCTCCTTGCGGATGGAACCCGAATAGGCGATAAACCTAGACGAGAGACTTGTGTGGTTAGTCAGGTCGTGGCCGACTCCCTCACCAGGCTTCCGCTTGAAGGTTGCCGAGATACACGAGGTGTACATGGCGGTAAGTGGCGAGAGCGTGTGTGAAGAAGTACACCCCTGCAGGGTTAACATTATCTATTCGAATAGCCGTGTCCGCGGTAAAGGACTTCTGGGTTGCCTGTACAGTTCATAGACAAGTGAAAGTGGATACTCTAAAATACGCAAGATAAGTGTGAGTGCTATGGATGGCGTTCTCGTAGGGAGACGGGAGTGGATCCATAGTGGTGTATTGATATGGTGAATATGTGGACTCGTGTGCGCCACCTCAAAAGAGTTACTTGCAGTCGTAGTTCAGGATAGCCACCGAGTCAAAGCTGGCTTGCTGCAGTTAAACCCCACCACCCTTTGTTGATAATGATGCATATGTAGTTAGTTCTGATGTAAGTCTTGCTGGGTACATTTGTAGTCACGTTTGCCTATTTTATGTTTTTGCAGAGACTTCCGTCTCACTAGTAGTTCCGTGTGGACTTCGACGTTTAGCTTGTTACCTCAGCTACGATCTTGTGCCCTCAGCAGGATCTGGTAGATAGTCAGGCTTCACAGCCTTTTTCTTTTGTAGATGTCTGTACTCAGACATGTTAAGCTTTCGCATGTGCTTTGACTTGTATGCTCTGAATGTTGGGTCACGAGACCTATGTTTGTAATATCTCGCTCCTCGAAGCCTATTGAATAAAATACTTGAGTTGTAGAGTCATGTTGTGATGCCATGTTGTATTTGCACATATCGAGCATATTGTGTGTATGTTATTGAAATGCTTGGTATGTGTGGGATCTGACTATCTAGTTGTTTATCCTTAGTAGCCTCTCTTACCGGGAAATGTCTCCTAGTGCTTCCACTGAGCCATGGTAGCTTGCTACTGCTACGGAACACTTAGGCTGGCCGGCATGTGTCCTTCTTCGTTCCTGTGTCTGTCCCTTCGGGGAAATGTCACGTGATGAATACCGGAGTCCTGTTAGCCTGCTACAGCCCGGTTCATCGGAGTCCTGCTACCCCAGTGCTATAGCCTGGATTCACTCGCTGATGACCGACACGTTCGATGCTGGGTCATGGATGCCTGTCCCTGTAAGTTTGTGCCACTTTGGGTTTACGACTAGCCATGTCAGCCCGGGCTCCTTATCATATGGATGCTAGCGACACTATCATATATGTGTGCCAAAAGGCGCAAATGGTCCCGGGCAAAGGTAAGGCAATACCCGTGGGAATACCGTGCGTGAGGCCGCAAAGTGATATGAGGTGTTACATGCTAGATCGATGTGGCATTGAGTCGGCGTCCGAACACGGGGGGACAAAAGAAATCCCCCCCCCTAGGTGAAAACGGTCAACATGATCTACGCCGCTCACATCCCCAAGCGGGAACAAAAGCGGGTGCTACGGGACGTCTATGCGATGGAGCCAGTCGCCCCCAAATTCAACCCATGGTCAGCTTGTCCGATCACCTTTGATCGTAGGGATCATCCTACTAGCATCCGTCACGGCGGCTCAGCTGCATTGGCCTTAGACCCAATCATCGACGGATTCCACCTCACGCGAGTCCTTATGGACGGCGGCAGCAGCCTGAACCTGCTTTATCAGGACATAGTGCGCAAAATGGGCATTGACCCTTCAAGGATCAAGCCCACCAAAACCACCTTTAAAGGTGTAATTCCTGGAGTAGAGGCCCGTTGTACGGGCTCTATAACATTGGAAGTGGTCTTCGGATCCCCGGACAACTTCCGGAGCGAAGAGTTAATCTTTGATATCGTCCCTTTCCGTAGTGGTTACCATGCACTGCTCGGGCGAACCGCATTCGGTAGATTCAATGCGGTACCACATTATGCATACCTCAAGCTCAAGATGCCAGGACCGCGCGGGGTCATCACTGTCAATGGAAATATGGACCGCTCCCTTCGAACAGAAGAGCATACGGCAGCCCTCACGGCAGAAGTACAATGCGGCCTACTCCGACAAGCCAATCCGGCGACAACTTCGACCACCGTCAAGCAAGCCCGGAGCACCCTGCAACAGGATCATCAGGAACGCCAAGAGCGCGATTAGCAGTCCGGCCTCCGCTTAAGCCCCTTCAAAGCAGCATTCATGCCACGCGTACACAATTACACACTCAAGATACCATGGGCATAGGCGGAGGCGCATCAACGACTCAGTCAATAGTGCGGGTAACCGCCCAATACCTTCATAATATTTCCCTCTTACCTTTCAGGACACCATGTTAGTGCAGCATCCTCAGAAATGCCGAATTGCCGGACTCACATGGGAGAGACATCTAAAGGAGGCAACAGATGTTGTGCGCAGAAGGAAATACCCAGGTGGAATCTATTTACGATCATTATACCTGCTTTATCTATCTTTACACAACCTGCCCCCGGATAGGACATATCAAATAGTCCTATTTATCTCTGCCTAATGCATCCATTGTAAACATACGCTTAAACATATTATTTGTCAATGGGAGATCATATATAGTGTCAGCTTATTGTTTTTATTTGAGCATTTTTTTTCTCTTATAAATGTTTATTTGATATTGCATCCATACACCTGGGTACGATCAGTTTGCCAGGGGCTTCTCATGGCGCCCCGTAATATGGCAAGTAAAGTCTGAACACTTTCAATAGTGCGGCACCCCAAACATATAGCACTATATGCATCAGCTCTGAATCATGCCTTGGGTCTACAGTTGGGATAGCCCGGCTCCCTTATTTTGGTGCCTTACGTTCCGTTATATCGGCTAAGGTAGCGCAGGGAGAACTACTGCGATTGTGTCTCGGTTCTTCCGGACGAGCACCTCAGTAGAGAAAGCCGAAAACTGACCGGCATGATGTGGCGAGAGCTGGTCTCTGTTCGAGAGGTCTTAAAATCCTTAAAGATTTTCCGCTTTAGGCGATAAATCGGCTTCGTCCGATCTAGGTGGTATAGCGCCCCAATTCGGCCTTCCGGATTCTAGGGGCTTCGCCGAAATTTAAAATTGTAGACTTCTATGGCTAAGTGAAAGTTATGAAGCCGCATAGTCCGATTGCCTTGTTCGCTGCGCCGGACACCTCCTTAAGGGACCAAACATTTGGATAAAGAGTGTCCGGGTTTTTCCACGAACACCCCAGTACTAGTTACGTGGGGGCGAAAGCCGACGACTGGCCTACTTTCAGAATTTTATAAACAGTCGCATAGAAGGTAATATTTTAAATCACACAAGTGCTACATAGCACACGTAAATTCGCCCATAAAATTACAACAATGGCAGAGGTACATTTAGTCAAAGATCTTGTCCTTGGTACATTCATCAGCCATGAGACGAGCACCCTTCATAACGCCATCATAGTACATCTCGGGATGGCGATGCGCCTTGCCCTCCGGCGGCCCGTCCTTGACCAGCTTCTCCGCATCCAGCTTGCCCCAATGCACCTTGACGCGGGCAAAGGCCCGGCGGACACCCTCGATGCAAACGGATCGCTTCATCACTTCAAGCCGCGGACAGGCATCCACCATCCGCTTGATCAGGCCAAAGTAGCTACTGGGCAAGTGCTAACCAGGCCACAACCAGACTATGAAACTTTTCATAGCCAGTTCGGCCGCCCTGTGGAGTTCGACCAACTGCTTCAGTTGGTCACTCAGAGGCATCGGATGTTCGGCCCCAGCATACTGGCACCAGAACAGCTTCTCCGTTGAGCTCCCCTCCTAGGAACGGTAGAACTCCGCCGCGTCTGATATGCTGCGTGGCAGATCTGCGAATGCCCCTGGAGAGCTCCGAATTCGAGTAACTAAAAGAAACGCCTCCCTCACATGTTTGCTTTGCATAAAGAACTTCTTACCCGCTGCTATCTTTTTGGCCTCCTGGATCTCCTGTTGTGCCTTCTCGGCTTCGTCCTTGGCGTCTTTCAAACTCACAAGGGCCTTCTCAATCTCGGCCTCTTTCATCTTAAGATCATGCTCCATGGACTCGTACTTCTTGCCGAGGTCCCGGAGCTCTTGCTGTACCTCGCCCACCCTAGCACTCTGCTTTTCGCGCTCCTTGCATTCCAAGGCCGCTTTGTTTGCGGCCTGGGACACCGCTTTCTTCAGGGACGCCACTTTGGCGGTGGCCCCTGTTACACATTCACGACGCTTTGGCGTTAGACTAGCCAATTTTGTCTATCCTCAAATACATAAGAGAGGGGAATCACTTACCCTTGTTCTCCTCGAGCTGCCTCTTCGCGAGGCCGAGCTCTCCCTACGCCTACTCCAGGTCCCGCTTCAGTTCGGCAACCTCGGCAGTACGGGCAGCAGCAGCAAGCAGCACAGCCCGCTTATTCACACGAATACTTATTATTAGACTCTTGCGGATTATAATTGACCCTTTGTTTGGCTTTTCTTTCCGAACACCAAACAGAGTATCAGGGGCTACTACCTATCGGGTGGTAATTTTACACATATTTCTTACTTACCTCAAAGCCTGTCAAGAGGCTGGTGCAAGCTTCGGTTAGTCCGCTCTTGGCGGATGAAACCTTCCGAATCACCGAACTCATAAGAGTACGGTGCTCTTCGTCCATGGAAGCGTCGCGAAGCGCTTCCAGCAGACAATCCGGCGCCTCGTGCGCAACAGAAATCCTTGATGCAGACGGCTCGCCTTCCCTAACGAGGGGCTGTCCGCCTGAGTTCGGAACCATTGAAGGTTCCGGGACAGTGTTCGGCTGAGAGCCCGGCCTACCGCGGCTCTCATCGACACGATCCGCGGGGATCTTGAACCCCGCGTGTCCGACATCTGGGACCCCGCCTCGGGGCGTCTCCAGAGTCACCTCCCCCCGCTCTAGGAGCCTCCAGGACAACACCTCTGTGTCATCCGCGGGCTGAGGAGTAGTGGCTGTCAGAAGCGAATTCATCTCCGAATTGCTCAGGGACCCGGAGGAAGATACCTCGGGGTGAGCCCTGGCCGGACTGCACATATGTTCGGTGTTAAACAAAAGCTATAGAGTGAAGTTATGATGGAGTGCGGATACTAACGATCGCACTGGGGGCTTCCCCCTGGGCAGCCACCCCTCCTCGCTGAGGTACTTCGGAGGCCTTGAACAGCACCCTCCATGTGCCTTTGTGCGTCATGTCGTAGAGCTTCCGGAGCGCCTGGTGTTCGGCCAGGACGAACTCCCACAGATTGAATGCCCGCCTTTGGCATGGCAGAATCCGGCGAACGAGCATGACCTGGATCACATTGACAAGCTTGATGTTCTTGTCCTTCATGCTCTTGATGCAGGTCTGGAGTCCGGTCAGCTCCGTAGATTCGCCCTAGGACAGGCCCTTCCTTTCCCAGGAGGTGAGCCGCATGGGGGCTCCAGATCTGAATTCGGGTGCCGCCGCCTAGTTGGCGCCACACGGCTCGGTGATGTAGAAGGAGACATTGTGGCTAGAAAGCCCTTTCTGCTGCGTAGGAGATTTACGGATCCGAAGTATGCTCAGTTGGGCCAGTTGTGGGGTGCGGAGGATGCTTATCTGGATTTGGCGGCGAGTGTGGCGGACGCAGTCGTGCACTTCCGCAGCCAAAACGATCACGAGATGGAAGAGCTTTTTTGGTCTCAATTCCATAGTCCAGAGCATTCACTTCCGTTAATCGACCGATTGGCTGAGTGGGCTGAGCTGAATAGGTTGTCCGGACTTGCCATGAAGGATGTGGTGGCTCATCTGTGGCCGAAAAGGCCCAAGCCGAAGAGTTATTTTGGCTTAGTGCAGCAATTCCTTGGTGCGGTGCCGCATATCAATGCGATGAAGCGGTCGGCATGCATAGAGGGTGCACGGATGGCTCTCGCCCGTGTCAAAACATACTGGGCAGAGATGGATGCCACCGATGTTGCATCCCGGGGTTCGGACAGAAGCCGATTACCCGCCGAGCACTATTTTGAGGAAGTCCTGCAGGGCGCTCGTTTAATAGAGTCGCTGTGCTCGAAAAATGTTATGTTCAAATGACATGTATGATTTGTAAAACCATATTTATAATGTAATGGCTTTTTATACTTGTGCGTTCAAGTATTGAAGTATCTCCTGTGCGGCCGTTAATGTATATGTATATATATAACCTGAAAGATGGCAGTCTTCGGCTTCAGCCCCCACGCACATGATGCAGGGGTGTTTGCAAAAAGGCGCATTTTCACACTTAATCCAACGTCTTGGTCCTTTGAAGGAGGTGATAGCATAGCAAACTAGGCAACCGGACTATAATGCTTTATCACTTTCACTTAGCCATAGGAGTTCGATGGTGGGGCTACTATATAGCCCCTAGGGGCACCGCGCTCTCCGAACTCGTGGCGCGTGTGTGCCTGACCGGGAAACGGTCCTTCGTCAAAGCGGAGGAATTCTAAACATTCCGGTAGTCGATCGAGTGGTTGACCAGTCTCTCGCTATATCATGACAGTCAGTTTTCGGCTTTCTCTACTTAGGTGCTCGCCCGGCCGAACCGGGGCACAATCGCAGTAGTTCTCCTGGTGCTGCGTTAGCCGGTAGAGCGGAACGTAAGGCAGCAAAACACAGGAGCTGGGCAAACCCAACATTTGACCAAAGACATGATTCGGAGCTGATGCATATAGGGCCTAACTCGAGACGCCGAACACTCCCTGAGGTATTCGGTCTTTATGATAACGGGCAGAACAATGCCCTAAGCCCCTAGTGTCCAGGTACGCGCAAAAACTTCTGGCGCGGCCGATGCCAAAACGTCAGCCTCCTCCTCGGTTATGGTGAGAAACCGGGGGATGTGTATCAACAAGAGACAGTAAAAAAGGTTTACGCAGGGTCTTAATCTAAAAAGAATCCTTGTAAGGTGTCCCTGCTGCACGTCTGTGCCTGTGTCTCCATTGTGCTGTATCCTGGACGGGTGTAGCACGTTGTTCATCTGTAAAAAGAGAGGAACTTTAGTTTTGAAAAATATCGTGCAACAAAATGTATTTAAAACAGAGTATGATTTAAAAGATGAATAAAATTGAGCTTTATTGGCTCTCATTGTTCATGCGTGCAGCCCCTTGTAAAGGGGTATGCGGCTGGGAAGCCCCTTATTTATTTATGCCGGACTCGCCTAACCGTGTCCGGGGTCTGAATGACCTGTTTTTAGGGGCTTTGATCAGCAAGGTCGGATTAGTGTGTGGCTGTCAAGGCAGTCTCACGTTCTTCCGTGGTCGAGGAACAGTCGAAGTTACCTTTTAATGAGATGATGCCTCGTGGACCGGGCATTTTAAGTGTAAGAGACGCGTAATGCGGTATTGCGTTAAAGCTGGCGAAAGCTTCGCGTCCCAATAGTGCTTGATGGCTACTTTTAAATGGGGCGATATGGAAGATTAGCTTTTCGCGACGGAAGTTGTCGGGTGAACCGAACAAAACTTCTAGTAGTAAGGAGCCCGTACAATTGGCATAAGGGCCTGGCGTCACTCCTTTAAAGGAAGTGCTGCTATGGCGAATTTTGGTAGGGTCTATCCCCATTCTGCGGATGGTGTCCTGGTATAGCAGGTTTATATCACTGCCGCCGTCCATTAGGACTTGTGTAAATTGTAGTCCGTCGATTATAGGATCCAATATCAGAGCGGTCCCTTCTGCATTTCGAATACTTCTGGAATACTCCTGATGGTCGAAAGTAATTGGTTTTAACATCCAATTTCGGGACTCCGCTGGGGTGGACCGTGCGGCGCGTGCTTTAGTAGGTGCCGCACTATTTTTCCTTGTTATCACTTGAAGTGAGTTCACTGCTTTGACTTCTTTTGGGAAAGTCTTCTGTTTTCCGGTGCTCTTCTTGTGGGGTTCGTCATCGTCTTCGCTTGGTGTGTCGAGCCCCTTGTGTTCGGCGTTAAGTCGGCCGGACTGCTTGAAGACCCAACAATCTCTGTGGGTATGGTTTGCAGGCTTCCCGGGGGTACTGTGGATTTGGCATATCCTGTCCAAGATTTTGTTTAGGTTGGATAGCTCGTCACTATTGTCCTTAAGTGGCAGTGTTTTGTTATTCGGCCGAGACCTTTTGAATCCGTCGTTGACCTTCGTGCTCTTTGGGCCATTTTCCTTAGTCCGGCGCTGATCTTTTCTGCGTCGTGGTTTCCCGTTTCCATCCCTGACCTCGGATGTACTCGGGTCGCTGGTGCCGCATCTTGCCAGCCAGCTATATTCCCCCGCGCAAAAGCGGGTCATGAGGCTTGTTAGCGCGGCCATTGTTCTTGGCTTTTCCTGGCCGAGGTGTCTGGCGAGCCATTCGTCTCGGACGTTATGTTTAAAGGCTGCTAAGGCTTTGGCATCCGGACAGTCGACTATTTGGTTCTTTTTGGTGAGGAACCTGTTCCAGAATTTGCGTGCTGACTCTCCGGGCTGTTGGGTTATGTGACTTAAATCGTCTGCATCCGGAGGGCGGACATAAGTCCCCTGAAAATTTGCTCGAAACGCATCCTCGAGCTCTTCCCAACTTCCAATGGTATTTTCTGGGAGGCTTTTGAGCCAATGCCGAGCTGGCCCTTTGAGCTTGAGGGGTAGGTATTTTATGGCATGGAGATCATCTCCTCTAGCCATATGTATGTGTAGGGTATAATCCTCAATCCAGACTCCGGGGTCTGTTGTTCCGTCATATGCCTCTATGTTTACGGGCTTGAATCCTGCTGGAAATTCATGATCTAGTACCTCATCGGTGAAACATAGGGGGTGTGCGGCGCCCCTGTATTTAGGTGTACCATTATTTTCGAATACTCGACGTGTTGTGTTGCTCCCTGGAGCCTTCTTTCTTGGCCCATTGATGGATCTAGCCAGGCCATCCTTTTTGCGAGGGTCCTTATGTGGATCGTGTGCCGGCTTGTGTGCGACGCCGCTTGCCGCTCTTAGCCTGTCATCTGGTCGTCTATCTGACCAGGCGGCCTCTTTGTTTTTTGACTGTGGGGGCTCTACGGCCTCCTCGTCAAATTCAGGAAACAGCTTGTGCTTCGGGTAGCTTTTTGCTTGGTGACTATCGCCATATTTATCTGCGGTCTTGAGTAATTTGCTCCATCTCAGTCTGAGTACGTCTTCCGCTGTTTTGAGCTTCCGCTTCTGCTTCTTCAAACTTCTTGCAGTGGCGACGAGCCTTTTATGGAGGTTCATATGCTTCAGTGATGTGTCCGGCGTGAGATCATCTGGACTGTTGTTTTTGCCGGGGATGGGTGGCTCTTCCAGTTCATCCTGTTCGGACGGTTGCTTGGTGGCATGTTTGTCGTCCACTGGTTCGCCCTGCTCTATGGCTGGGTCTGTGTGGGTGCTGTTGTTATCGAGGCGGGACTTCAGGCGGCGCTTGCGTCGCCGTTTTGGCTGTTTTTCGGGGGAATTATCCTTCGCCGCGTCCCGTTGTTCCTCATTATCGCTTCCTTTTGGTGTATCCACCATGTATACATCGTGAGTTGAGGTGGTTTTCCAGTGCCCAGTGGGCGCTGGTTCTTGGTCGTCTCCGGCATCGTCGTCCATACCGGCGATGTCTTCGGAGTCGAAGTCTAGCATGTCGGTTAGGTCGTCGACAGTGGCTACAAAGTGGGTGGTGGGTGGGTTTTGAATTTCTTCGTCGTCCGGATCCCAACCGTCCTGACCGTGATCCGGCCAGGGCTCTCCTGATAATGAGAGATATTTTAGCGAATTCAGGATGTCGCCAAAAGGCGAGTGCTGAAAGATGTCCGCAGCGGTGAACTCCATGATCGGCGCCCAATCGGATTCGATTGGTAGGGGCGCGGGAGGTTCGGAGTCCGGCGAGGAGTCCGGCACCTCGGAGTCACGAGCTTCACAAAGGACAGGGTCAGTATTCGACTCCATCGCCGTAGAGGTAGCAGCCCCCGAGGCGGTGTCTAGCCACCCGTCCTCGATCTGCGCAGTCGGCTCCGAATTAAGGGTCGGAGCGGACTCGTGTGCGGCCTCCAGGGCACTGTCCGGCAGCGGAGCTAAGTCATGCCCATCATGATAGTGCGGCGCGCTCGGCTGTGGCTCGAATCCATCGAAGATCACGTCTCCGCGGATGTCAGTCGTGTAGTTCAAACTTCCAAAGCTGACCTGATGGCCAGGGACGTAGCTTTCAATCTGCTCCAGATGGCCAAGCAAATTGGCCCGCAGTGCAAAGCCGCCGAATACGGAGATCTGTCCGGGGAGAAAAGTCTCACCCTGGACCGCGTCGTTGTTGATGATCGAAGGAGCCATCGGGCCTATAGGTGACGACACAGAGGACCCCTCAATGAAAGCACCAATGTAGGTGTCAAAACCGGCGGATCTCGGGTAGGGGGTCCTGAACTGTGCGTCTAGGCAGATGGTAACAGGAGACAAGGGGCACGATGTTTTTACCCAGGTTCGGGCCCTCTCGATGGAGGTAAAACCCTACTCCTGCTTGATTGATATTGATAATATGGGTAGTACAAGAGTGGATCTACCACGAGATCAAGGAGGCTAAACCCTAGAAGCTAGCCTACGGTATGATTGTTGTTCGTCCTATGGACTAAAACCCTCCGGTTTATATAGACACCGGAGAGGGCTAGGGTTACACAGAGTCGGTTACAATGGTAGGAGATCTACATATCCGTATCTCCAAGCTTGCCTTCCACGCCAAGGAAAGTCCCATCCAGACACGGGACGAAGTCTTTAATCTTGTATCTTCATAGTCTTGGAGTCCGACCGATGATGATAGTCTGGCTATCCGAACACCCCCTAGTCCAGGACTCCCTCAGTCACCTATGCCACATACCACTTGGAAGGTCCTGCTAGTCTTTGGTGGCAGAACTATGAGGCTATGCTTCCAGCTGGCCAGATTCCTACTTGGAGGGATTTCATTGAGGCTTTTCGCGAGCATCACATTCCCCAGGCCCTCCTTGATCGCAAGAGAGAAGAGTTCTGTAGCTTCACCCAGAGTAAGATGGCTGTTGATGCTTACAGCAGAGAGTTTGAAAACCTCGCCCGCTATGCCACAGAAGAGGTGTCTACGGACGCCAAGAAGCAGGCTAGGTTCCGGAAGGGTCTCAACCCCAAGTTGCATCGTGATCTCCACCTACATCATTGTGATACATTCCAAGCTCTTGAGAACAAGGCCATTAATGCAGAGACAACTCAGCTCACTTACGAGGAGTCTCATAAGCACACCCGTGAGTTGGGATCTTCTTCCGGTTCGGGCTCGCAAAAGCGCCGGATTTGGGTTTCGAACTCCGCTCTTCCTCCCGGATATTCACCGAGACCATCTCATGTGGTGCCTCACCCAGCTCAGTCGTATGTTCCACCTAGGCCTACTGGTAGACCACTTGTCAGTGCGGGTCCACGTCCAACTTCAGGGACTTGCTTCACATGCGGGAAGCCAGGACACTATGCACGTGACCGCTCTTAGACTAGTTATGCTCCACCCCACCCCGAGAAGACTGTTGGCTGTGTTAAGCCATCAAGCAAGACGATCAGCCAGATCGCACTAAACATGGACATGTGCATCACGTCTCAGCTAAAGACGCTCATGATGATTCGGATGTCGTTCTTGGTACACTCCTTGTTAATTGTCATCCAGCATCGGTTCTATTCGATACTGGAGCATCTCATTCCTTCATTTCTGAAGGCTATGCTCGTTTGCACAACATGTCATTTTGTGATATGCCAACTCCTCTTGAAATCCAAACTCCAGGGTCTAGATGGCAAACCACCAGAATCAGCTATGGTAATGAAATCCTTGTTGATAGACTTGTATTTCTTGCATCACTTGTAGCCCTCAAGTCCTCAGGTATTAACATCATCTTGGGTATGGACTGGATGACAGCTCATCATGCCAAGATTGATTGTTACACCAGGTCTGTTCAGCTCACACACCCATCTGGCAAGATAGTCACTGTCTCCACCAGAGTTGCAAAGCGTCAGCTCTATTCTCTTAATGCCAGCCCTCTCCCTGACCTTGAAGATATCCCGGTAGTTCGTGACTTTCCGGATGTCTTTCCAGAGGAACTGCCAGGTGTTCCACCTGACGGAGATGTAGAGTTCGTCATAGATCTTATCCCAGGAACCGCTCCAATCTCTAGGAGACCTTACAAGATGGCACCCTTAGAACTAGCTGAGCTTAAGAAACAACTTGATGAGTCCTTGCAAAAGGGTTTCATCCGTCCTAGTTCTTCTCCTTGGGCTTGCCCCGTCCTCTTCGTCAAGAAGAAGGATGGTACGGACCGGATGGTTGTAGATTATCGTCCCGTTAGTTTGTTCATGATAAAGAACAAATATCTGCTCCCCAGGATCAATGACTTGTATGATAAGCTCGATGGATCCTTAGTCTTCTCCAAGATGGATTTGAGGTTAGGCTACCACAAAATCAAGATCAGAAATGGGGACATTCCCAAGACAGCATTTGTCACTCGTTATGGCCAGTATGAGTACACCGTCATGTCCTTTGGTCTAACCAATGCTCCAGCTACATTCTCCCGCTTGATGAACTCGATCTTCATGGAGTACTTAGATAAGTTCGTCGTGGTTTACCTCGATGATATTCTTATTTACTCGAAGAACGAGGAAGAGCATGCCGAACATCTTAGACTTGTGCTAGAAAAACTCAGAGGGCACCGCTTTTATGCCAAGTTCTCCAAGTGCGAATTTTGGTTGCCAGAAGTGACCTACCTAGGCCACGTAATCTCTGGTAAGGGCATTGCTGTCAATCCCGAGAGAGTTAAGGCTGTTCTCGATTGGACTCCACCTGAAACCATTAAACAAGTTAGGAGTTCCTTGGTCTAGCTAGCTATTGTTGCTGCTTTGTTGAAAACTTCTCCAAAGTAGCTAAACCCCTCACGGAACTTCTCAAGAAGGATAAAAAGTTCGAGTGGTCCCCATAGTGTGAGTACAGTTTTCAGGAACTGAAAAGATGCCTGACTTTTGCTCCCATACTTGTGCCACCGGATTTCACGAAGGACTTTGTTATCTACTACGACGCCGCACGATAAGGACTAGGTTGCATTCTTATGCAGGATCGTCATGTGATTGCCTATGCATCTCGACAGTTGCATCCACATGAGGAGAATTATCCTACACATGATCTAGAGCTTGCAGCCGTAGTCTATGCACTCAAGACCTGGCGACACTACCTTCTTGGTAAACGTTGCGAGATCTACACCGACCACCAGAGTATCAAGTATATCATCACCCAACCAGATTTGAACCTTAGGCAAAGACGTTGGTTGGAGTTGATCTCAGATTATGACTTAGGGATTACCTACACTCCAGGCAAAGCTAATGTCATGGCTGATGCGCTAAGCCGTAAATCCTATTGCAACAATCTCATGTTGCAGCAGGGTCAACCACTTCTCCATGAGGAATTCTATAAGCTTGATCTTCACATTGCTCCTCACGGATTCCTTTCTACCTTGGTGGCGAAACCTACTCTTGTGGATCATATCATAGAAGCCCAGAAGCATGATACGGGAATTACCCGGATCAAGAGAAACATTGCCAAGGGTATTGCTGGTAGTTTCTCTATAGATGATCGAGGTGTCGTTTTCTTTGGAAACCGCTTGGTGGTCCCCAAGAAGCATCATCTTCGACAACTGATTCTTAAGGAGGCGCATGAATCTCCTCTCACGATTCATCCCAGTAGTACTAAGATGTATCAGGACCTACGCCAGAGGTTCTGGTGGACTAGGATGAATAGAGAAATCGCTCAGTTTATTGCTAACTGTGATGTTTGTCGTCGCGTTAAGGCAGAGCATCAAAGGCCTGCTAGCACCCTTCAGCCTTTAGCCATTCCTGAGTGG
This sequence comes from Triticum timopheevii, assembly GCA_963921465.1. Taxonomy (NCBI): domain Eukaryota; kingdom Viridiplantae; phylum Streptophyta; class Magnoliopsida; order Poales; family Poaceae; genus Triticum; species Triticum timopheevii. The sequence goes on from OY997274.1 coordinate 504,856,990, forward strand.
AAATGGGATAAAGTTGGTATGGACTTCATCACCGGCTTTCCCAGGACCAAGAGAGGGAATAATGCTATCTTCGTAGTCATTGATCGTCTCTCCAAAGTGGCGCACTTCCTACCTGTTCGAGAGAATATCACTGCTAGTCAGCTTGTTGACTTATATATTTCTCGAATAGTGTCATTTCATGGTGTTCCACTAGAGATCAATTCAGACCGTGGTAGTCTTTTCACTTCTCACTTCTGGGAGAGTTTCCAAACTGCCATGGGAACCCATCTTTCCTTCAGTACCGCTTTCCACCCTCAGTCGAGTGGTCAGGTGGAAAGGGTCAATCAAATTCTCGAAGACATGCTTAGAGCTTGCGTTATCTCATTCGGTATGGATTGGGAGAAATGTCTTCCTTTCGCCGAGTTTGCTTATAACAATAGCTATCAATCTAGTCTCAGGAAAGCTCCTTTTGAGATTCTCTATGGACGAAGATGTCGAACACCTTTGAACTGGTTAGAAACCGGTGAAAGACAATTCTTTGGACCGGACATGATCCAGGAGGCAGAAGAGCAAGTTTGCATCATTCGTGAGGATTTAAAAATAGCCTAGTCTCGTCAAAAGAGCCAGTATGATCGCCATCATAAGGATATGACTTAATGAAGTTGGCGACAAAGCTTACCTTCGGGTTACTCCTTTGAAGGGTACCCATCGATTCGGTATCAAGGGAAAGTTGGCTCCTCGTTACATTGGTCCTTTTCGCATTCTCGCTAAACGAGGAGAGGTTGCCTACCAGTTGGAACTACCCCCACATATTTATCGAGTTCATGATGTCTTCCACGTCTCTCAACTCAGGCGTTGCTTCTCGGATCCTATCCACGGAGTGGACCACAAAATGCTTGATCTCCAAGATAACCTCACACACCGAGAGTACCAGGTTCGCATTCTTGATCAGGCAGAGCGTGTCACTCGATGTCATAACATCAAGTTCCTCAAGGTTCAGTGGTCTCATCATTCTGAGAGAGAAGCTACCTGGGAGCCAGAAGATCGTCTTCGACTGGAGTACCCCGCTTTCTTTTCGTCGACCCCTGAATCTCGGGACGAGATTCTTTCAAGTGGGGGCGAGTTGCCACATCCCTAGTTCTGGTATGCTCAAGGCTAGCTAGTCATGTGTGCATCATGTTTAAATTCCATTTAAATTTGAAATGGGGATTTGTGAAACCCTCAGAATCATTTCTGGAAATGACCCAAATAAAAATTGCTCCAAAAGGGTCCAAAAAAATGCTCATGTTGCTCTCTGAAAATATTGGACAGAGATAAAAATCAAACCAATATTTTTAGGAGCTCATAAGTATTTATTTTGGGCATTTGGAATTAATTATTAAATATTTGCATTGGATATATATATGTTATATATATAATATATGTCCAAAAATTGTGCCACTTGTTGGGGACCTCTGGAATAATACCACTAGTTCCTTCAAAAATTGGCATAAGAAAATAAAATGATTTAGTATTTTTATTAAAGCAAAACAAATGTCAGAATATAGAACAGAGAAACAAAAGGGAAAAGCCTTACCTGGACCTACCTGCGGCCCAGCTCCTGTGCTGGCCCAGCACTGCGCAGCCCAGCAGCTGGCCCAGCCCGCCTCCTCCCCTGTCGTCTTCCTCCTTGCCAGGAGGATGGGCGCGTGCCCGACGCGCGCGCACCGCTGCACCGTGCCACCTCCTCCCTCCCTGCCTGCCTGTCCTCCCTCTCGTCGCTCTGGATGCTCCGCACGACGCCCCGCGCCGCACCGTACCCCTCTCACTCTCCCCCGGTCCTCTCCTCTCCTCTCCCTCGCTTTCTCTCTCGCGTCCGAACGCGCCCGCCGCCGCCGACGAGCACCACCGCGTCCACCGGCCACCCCTCGCCCTGCCGCTGTGCCCAGAAGCTCCGCCACATCGCCGGCTACCTCCCCGTCAAGCCACGCGCCTCGGGATGCCCTGGAGAGCCGCCTTGCCGCCGTCTTCATCTCCGGTCGCCGGAGATCATCTTCGCCGCCCCGCCGTCTTCAGCGCGTCCCCGAGCTTGCCGACAAGACCGTCGAGTCCGCCGTGAGGATCTCCCCGTTTCCCTCTCCCTGTTCCTCCGTTCCCGCGTCATAGCCCCCTTCCCCCGCCATGGCCGTAGCTCCTCGCCGCCGGTCATGTCGCCGCCGTCGTTCTAGCGCACGTTAGTCGCACCTGATATATGCCGAACACGGGGGGACAAAAGAAATTCCCCCCCAGGTGAAAACGGTCAACATGATCTACGCCACTCACATCCCCAAGCGGGAACAAAAGCGGGCGCTACGGGACATCTATGCGATGGAGCCAGTCGCCCCCAAATTCAACCCATGGTCAGCTTGTCCGATCACCTTTGATCGTAGGGATCATCCTACTAGCATCCTCACGGCGGCTCAGCCGCATTGGCCTTAGACCCAATCATCGACGGATTCCACCTCACGCGAGTCCTTATGGACGGCGGCAGCAGCCTGAACCTGCTTTATCAGGACACAATGCGCAAAATGGGCATTGACCCTTCAAGGATCAAGCCCACCAAAACCACCTTTAAAGGTGTAATTCCTGGAGTAGAGGCCCGCTGTACGGGCTCTATAACATTGGAAGTGGTCTTCGGATCCCCGGACAACTTCCGGAGCGAAGAGTTAATCTTTGATATCGTCCCTTTCCGTAGTGGTTACCACGCACTGCTCGGGCGAACCGCATTCGGTAGATTCAATGCGGTACCATATTATGCATACCTCAAGCTCAAGATGCTAGGACCGCGCGGGGTCATCACTGACAATGGAAATATGGACCGCTCCCTTCGAACAGAAGAGCATATGGTAGCCCTCGCGGCAGAAATACAATGCGGCCTACTCCGACAAGCCAATCCGGCGACAACTTCAACCACCGTCAAGCGAGCCCGGAGCACCCTGCAACAGGATCATCAGGAACGCCAAGAGCGCGATTAGCAGTCCGGCCTCCGCTTAAGCCCCTTCAAAGCAGCATTCATGCCACGCGTACACAATTACGCACTCAAGATACCATGGGCACAGGCGGAGGCGCATCAACGACTCAGTCAATAGTGCGGGTAACCGCCCAATACCTTCATAATATTTCCCTCTTACCTTTCAGGACACCACGTTAGTGCAGCATCCTCAGAAATGCCGAATTGCCGGACTCACATGGGAGAGACATCTAAAGGAGGCAACAGACATTGTGCGCAGAAGGAAATACCCAGGTGGAATCTATTTACGATCATTATACCTGCTTTATCTATCTTTACACAACCTGCCCCCGGATAGGACATGTCAAATAGTCCTATTTATCTCCGCCTAATGCATCCATTGTAAACATATGCTTAAACGTATTATTTCTCAATGGGAGATCATATATAGTGTCAGCTTATTGTTTTTATTTGAGCATTTTTTCTCTTATAAATGTTTATTTGATATTGCATCCATACACCTGGGTACGATCAGTTTGCCAGGGGCTTCTCATGGCGCCCCGTAATATGGCAAGTAAAGTCCGAACACTTTCAATAGTGCGGCACCCCGAACATATAGCACTATATGCATCAGCTCCAAATCATGTCTTGGGTCTACAGTTGGGATAGCCCGGCTCCCTTATTTTGGTGCATTACGTTCCGTTATATCGGCTAAGGTAGCGCAAGGAGAACTACTGCGATTGTGTCCCGGTTCTTCCGGACGAGCACCTCAGTAGAGAAAGCCGAAAACTGACCGGCATGATGTGGCGAGAGCTGGTCGCTGTTCGAGAGGTCTTAAAATCCTTAAAGATTTTCCGCTTTAGGCGATAAATCGGCTTCGTCCGATCTAGGTGGGTATAGCGCCCCAATTCGGCCTTCCGGATTCTAGGGGCTTCGCCGAAATTTAAAATTGTAGACTTCTATGGCTAAGTGAAAGTTATAAAGCCGCATAGTCCGATTGCCTTGTTCGCTACGCCGGACACCTCCTTAAGGGACCAAACATTTGGATAAAGAGTGTCCGGGTTTTTCCACGAACACCCCAGTACTAGTTACATGGGGGCGAAAGCCGACGACTGGCCTACTTTCAGAATTTTATAAACAGCCGCACAGAAGGTAATATTTTAAATCACACAAGTGCTACATAGCACACGTAAATTCGCCCATAAAATTACAACAATGGCAGAGGTACATTTAGTCAAAGATCTTGTCCTTGGTACATTCATCAGCCACAAGACGAGCACCCTTCATAACGCCATCATAGTACATCTCGGGATGGCAACGCGCCTTGCCCTCTGGCGGCCTGTCCTTGACCAGCTTCTCCGCATCCAGCTTGCCCCAATGCACCTTGATGCGGGCAAAGGCCCGGCGGGCACCCTCGATGCAAACGGATCGCTTGATCACTTCAAGCCGCGGACAGGCATCCACCATCCGCTTGATCAGGCCAAAGTAGATACTGGGCAAGAGCTCACCAGGCCACAGCCGGACTATGAAACCTTTCATAGCCAGTTCGGACGCCCTGTGGAGTTTGACCAACTGCTTCAGTTGGTCACTCAGAGGCATCGGATGTTCGGCCCCAGCATAGTGGCACCAGAACAGCTTCTCCGTTGAGCTCCCCTCCTAGGCATGGTAGAACTCCGCCGCATCTGATACGCTGCGTGGCAGATCTGCGAATGCCCCTGGAGAGCTCTGAATTCGCGTAACTAAAAGAAACGCCTCCTTCACATGTTTGCTTTGCATAAAGAACTTCTTACCCGCTGCTATCTTTTTGGCCTCCTGGATCTCCTATTTTGCCTTCTCGGCTTCAGCCTTGGCGTCTTTCAAACTCACAAGGGCCTTCGCAAGCTCGGCCTCTTTCTTCTTAAGATCATGCTCCACGAACTCGTACTTCTTGCCGAGGTCCCGGAGCTTAGCGCTTTCTTCAGGGACGTCACTTCGGTGGTGGCCCCTGTTACACATTCACGACGCTTTGGCGTTAGACTAGCCAGTTTTGTCTATCCTCAAATACATAAGAGAGTGGAATCACTTACCCTTGTTCTCCTCGAGCTGCCTCTTCGCGAGGCCGAGCTCTCCCTGCGCCTACTCCAGGTCCCGCTTCAGTTCGGCAACCTCGGCAGTACGGGCAGCAGCAGCAAGCAGCACAGCCCGCTTATTCACACGAATACTTATTATTAGACTCTTGCGGATTATAATTGACCCTCTGTTTGGCTTTTCTTTCCGAACACCAAACAGAGTATCAGGGGCTACTACCTATCGGGTGGTAATTTTACACATATTTCTTACTTACCTCAAAGCTTGTCAAGAGGCTGGTGCAAGCTTCGGTTAGTCCGCTCTTGGCGGACGAAACCTTCCAAATCACCGAACTCATAAGAGTACGGTGCTCTTCATCCATGGAAGCACCGTGAAGCGCTTCCAGCAGACAATCCGGCTCCTCGTGCGCAACAGAAGTCCTTGATGCAGACGGCTCGCCTTCCCTAACGAGGGGCTGTCCGCCTGAGTTCGGAACCATTGAAGGTTCCGGGACAGTGTTCGGCTGAGAGCCCGGCCTACCGCGGCTCTCATCGACATGATCTGCGGGGATCTTGAACCCCGCGTGTCCGACATCTAGGACCCCGCCTCGGGGCGTCTCCAGAGTCACCTTCCCCCGCTCTGGGAGCCTCCGAGACAACACCTCCGTGTCATCCGTGGGCTGAGGAGTAGTGGCTGTCAGAAGCGAATTCATCTCCGAATTGCTCAGGGACCCGGAGGAAGATACCTCAGGGTGAGCCCTGGCCGGACTGCACATATGTTCGGCGTTAAACAAAAGCTATAGAGTGAAGTTATGATGGAGTGCGGACACTAATGATCGCATTGGGGGCTTCCCCCTGGGCAGCCACCCCTCCTTGCTGAGAGCGGCCGTGGCGGAGTAGTCCGGAAGGGGCACCTTCCCCTTCTTGAACGCCCCAGCCTCCCCTTCTGGGGCGGCTTTCCTCTTCTTCTCCCCCCCCCCCCCCCAGTGCGGGAAGGTAGAATTTCTTCCTGATTCCCCCCGCCTCCGCAGGAGGAATCTGTCTCGTCGTCATCAGACGATAGGGGTATGACGGCCTTACGACGAGGGCCTTTTCCGGCCCCCTGGTCCGCCTCCCTGGGCCCCTCATCCTTTCCGGATGGGGCGTCTTCTTCTTCTTCTTCCTCCTCCCCTTCGTGGGAGGAGTGTGTCTCGTCGTCGGACGGAGCTTCTGGCATAATCTTACGCCGGAGACCCTTTCGGGTCCCCGGGGCCTTCTTTTCGGCCTTCTTCTCTAGCACCTTGTACGGTGCCGGGACTAACATCTCCATCAGGAGAGCATCAGCTGGGCCTTCTGGCAACAAAGTCGGACAATAAACCTGCTCCGCTGTCTCCACATAATCCTGAATAAAAGTGCATAACTATTTAAGGCTCTCTCATGAATACATTGGAAAGAACCGAATCCGGTGGTAGTCTGAGAACTCACCTGACTAGGAGCCCGCGCGGTGTGAAGCCCGCGGTCCTCGGATATGGGAGGAGGTACTTCGGAGGCCTTGAACAGCACCTTCCATGCGCCTTTGTGCGTCATGTCGTAGAGCTTCCGGAGCGCCTGGTGTTCGGCCAGGACGAACTCCCACAGATTGAATGCCCGCCTTTGGCATGGCAGAATCCGGTGAACGAGCATGACCTGGATCACATTGACAAGCTTGATGTTCTTGTCCTTCATGCTCTTGATGCAGGTCTGGAGTCCAGTCAACTCCGTAGATTTGCCCTAGGACAGGCCCTTCCTTTCCCAGGAGGTGAGCCGCATGGGGGCTCCAGATCTGAATTCGGGGACCGCCGCCCAGTTGGCGCCACGCGGCTCGGTGATGTAGAACCACCCCGACTGCCATCCTTTTACGGTCTCTGCAAAGGAGCCATCCAGCCAGGTGACATTAGGCATTTTGCCCACCATGGCTCCTCCGCACTCCGCTTGTTGGCCGCTTACAATCTTCTACTTCACGCAGAAGGTTTGCAGCCACAGGCCAAAGTGAGGCCGGATGCGGAGGAAGGCCTCGCACACGACGATGAACGCCGAGATGTTGAGGACGAAATTTGGGGCTAGATCATGGAAATCTAGCCCGTAGTAGAACATAAGCCCGCGGACGAAGGGATGAAGTGGAAATCCCAGTCCACAGATGAAGTGGGCAACAAACACGACCCTCTCATGGGGTCCTGGGGTCGGAATGACCTGCCCGGCGTCCGGTAGCCGGTGTGCTATGTCTGTGGCCAAGTATCCGGCCGCTCGAAGATTTGTGATGTGCTTCTCCTTGACGGTGGAAGCCACCCACTTGCCTCCTGCTCCGGACATGTTTAGCTGTGTGGAGAAGACTTGGGCTTGGGCGCTGGAGCTCGAGGGGGCAAGAGTGGGCAAGGGAGAAAGGAGGTGTCGGGGATATACCCCGTGGTGTAAACCGGCCGGAAGTTTAACCCGGCCGGACTGGACGACTCACTGGTAACCCGCCTGGAGCTTGGCGGTTCACGGGATACCCGCCCGGTCTTGGCGGTTCATTTGTAACCCGGCGGGCGGGTCAGATGGATGACGAGGCCCATGGCCCAGAAGGCCGGTTCACGTTTAATGGTGGGCTGATTTATGAGGAAAGCATAAGGACTATTCTTCTACAAAGGAAGCAAGACTAGGACTCCACTTGTAACAGAGTAATCCTAATCCAACTAGGACTAGTCATGTAAACCGCTCCTTCAACATATATAAGGAGGGGCAGGGCTCCCAAAGAGGGACAAGTTACAAGCTACAAGCAAACAACAATCTCTAGGGCTAGACACAACTAGAGGAGAGCTGGTTTACGGCGACTCCCTCATGAGCATAATGAGATCTAGCCTCAAAAAGCATGTAGGGTTTTTACCGGATGATGTTTCCCGGGACCCGAAGCTGTCTAAATCCCTGTCTTATGTTGCGTATCTCGATTCCGCTCAACCCCTCTCAAGCTACCACATAGATGTGTTAGCCTCGCGACTAAGTCCTGACACTAAGGACATCTGCCGTGACAAATCCACGACAGTTGGCGCCCACCGTGGGGCCTGCGCAAGGTGGTGTTGAGTTCTTGGAGGGATCTTTCCCAGGATCGAGAAGTTTGCAATTTTTTGTTATTATCCCGCATCTTGAGAAATTTCATGGATGAAGAAAAGGTTACAGCTGAGGAATCTACATCATGGACGAGCTGTCAGAGTAGCATACACAAGATTTACGATCCAAAGCGATTAGGGTTCCTGCGTCTATGCACCGCCGTCGTCGTGTGATCAATTCAGTCAAAAGATCGATTCTACTAAAAAAGCTGTTGTATGCTGCAGCCGCGTGTTACCGAGACCGACAGGTAACCGAGATTGACGCAATCGATTTGGCCCAAGCCTCCGCTGCCTCCGAGTTGCCCACGGAGGAGCTGCCTCCATCCAAGTCGTGCGTGCCGGCTCCTTCGGCGAGAAGATAACCATGGATCTGGATCTGGGTCGTGGACGATCTGGGTCGCTGCTGAGCCTGCACGCCGCCGACGCGAATCGCCAGGCTGCATCTTCCGCATCCAAACCGGTTTCTATTTCAATGCGATGAGAGTCGCCCCCGACGTTAATCGCCTCCCTCGTCGGTCTCGCGCCCGTTCTTGTGCGGGTCAGGGAGTTGCCCAATGAGCCGCCCCGGTCGATTGAGTGGCTGCTGCTGCTGCTTCTGAATCAAACCCACCGATCCAACCTTGCCTGCAAAGTGGACGAACCGAATATCTACAAACCGCCGCCGCCGGCGCTGCTGTGGTCTGTGGACGAACTGCCTTGACCCGCCACGGCCTCACGCTGTCGGGCAAGGGTGACCCGCCGTCATGGTCTGCAGCCCAGGTAGCCGGATCAACCCGACTGTAGCCACTGCCGCTTCTCCGTGGATCGCCCGCTCCTGCCCGAGTCGCCCCTGTGGCTTTGTGATATCTTTCGTCGGGGAGATGGACAACCTGCCGTCACGGATCAGACTCGCCATCGCACCTCCGCCGTCACCACCGCGCCAGGGAGTCTCCTGCAGTTGCCTGCGCTGCGCTGTGGCCGGTTCCGCATCGCCGCTGATCCGGGTCAGGCTCCGCCCCACGCGCCGACTAGCCACCGCCCGGCTACCTTTCTGCTACGCCATGAGTCACCGCACGCCAAGCTCGAGCTGTTGCCCTTGCCACTGCGGCACATGCCGTCTACCGTCACTGCTGCTTGGCCCGCCAAGTCGCCTACTATCGCTTCCGTGTGTGTTGACCCGCCGTTGGCGCAACACCGGCCTCACCTCGGGTCACCGACGCCGCCCGGTCAACCCTGAGCCGCCTGGGTCATGATTCAACTCCGCCGGTTTACTTCCACTTCACTTCGGCCTCCGAGTCGCCGCCTGTGGATGTGTTGAGCCGCCCCAGCGCGGGCGGTTCTAACCTGATTGGTTTGACCCGCCTGCAGTTACCAACTATGTTGCCATGCGGCCACGCGCCGTTCAACCTTCATCTATCAGCCAGCCCTTCACATCGTTGGGCTGCCCTTCACATGGAGTCACCGAGGCTATGACCAGCCGGCGCCTCCATTGAGCTGCCGTCGCAGGTCCCTTTACTATGGCTGGCCCGCCTCCAAAGCCTCGCTGACGGGGCCGTCACCGCGCCGCGTACGATCAGAACCGTCACCCGCCTCGGATGAGGTGGTGATTGAACGAGCCTACAAGCCGCTGACGACGTCTCGAGGGCCGGCCCCTACTACATTGACTTGCGGATCAACCCGCTGCCATGGTTTGCCCCGCCGGGTCACCTTGTCCCGCTGGGGCCATGCCCACACAATGCTTAAACCACCAGTCTCGCACTGAGTCGCCGCCGGGTCACCGCCGAGCGCCCTGCCAAATCGCCGCCGGGTCACCCTCGCAGTGCCCTGCGCCGCCGCATCGGCCGGCTTTGAGTCGTCACCCGCCGACCGTGCCTTCCGCCGGCCACGCCAGTCTTCCACATACTGCTGCACTGGTTGCTTCCGTGTCACGGTGCCGCCCGGGCGATCCGTCGTTGCCACGAGGCCGCCCTGGTTGAGTCGCCTTGTCGCTGATCCGTCCGCGCCTCAAGCCGGTGTCCAAGCTGCCCTGCTGCCGCCGTTGTGGCCATGGATGTAGCCCGGGCTGCCCGCGCCAGTCCGACCGGCCTCCGCCGTTGCCTCACCGAGCGCCCGCGACCACACCTCGCAACCACCTCCGCTGTGGCTCTTCCTTGCGACCTGCGCCACTCAAGTCATATTTCCAGCAGCCTCGTGAGGCCTTTGGTCTGCTTGATAAGGTGTCACATGAGTTGGAATATGTGCAAGTAAATCACCCTTGCGAGAGGACCAAGACCATGGATCGAGTCCCAAGGGTAACAAGTGTCACGTTCATCCGATGAAAATACCAGGTGTTTTCTGCCCGATTTATTTCATCATGATATTTTAATTCCTCCGAAAAACATTATTCTGCCTTTAATGTTTTTATACGCAGGACAAATTGTTCCATGATCATGACAACAACAATAAGATCATCTGTCATCCAAATACACCGGACAGTTATTCATCATTGAAGCGGAGTTATATCATGGATATGGAGTGCATAGCATCGTCATTTTTGCATTACATCTATCTGTGCTACCGTGCTCAACGGAAGTGCTTACGCTATCGCCCTTGCGGTATGGTCTACATCAATATACCGGGCCGCACCTGTCTGTACGAGCTGAGTATGAGCAAGTCACAGCTTGGGTAGCCCGTTTTTCTTTCAACAAAATGAAGACAAATTATCATATACAATCAACCGCCGTCTGCACTGGATGGCTCAATGGGCAGGCGCACAAGTCGCCGCCACTACAGTTTGGTTAACTTCAAATCGCCAGTTGGAAGGAACCATTGGCCGAGTTGCTGACACGGCTCATACGGTATCATTTATAACCCGCCGCAGTCACCTCAACCTTCTGTGGATTCACATCATGCTACCAACACCAATGATATACAAGTTATGCCGGTTTATATGACGGTCAAATATGGAGAATCTCAAGCCAACTCTTCGAGTCACCTTGAGACTCGGGGGCTACGATGATATGACGCAACAAGTCTTGCCAGTTTCAGCAAATTTAAAAACCCCAGGACAATGGAGGGAAAGATAACCCGGTCCCGGAGACTACTGTTATTTGAAGGACGTCAGAAAATTTCCGGCTTAGAAAGTATATGACAATTACAAAATCCTGGCTCAATGAAGAAGTTCTGGGTCATCAGAAAAGATTCCGGTTTAAAATCCGGCTCAAGGGAAGCCAGTCTCCCTGAAGTTCTCAAATCCGGTTTAAGAATTTCCAGTTCAAAAAGGAATTAACTTCTCGCAAGTTCGAGATTAAAGGCCGTCAGAAAATTTCCGGCTGAAAATGAAGATTCCGGTTTAAAATCCGGTTCAAGGGAAAGATGTCTCCCACAAAGCTTTGAAGCTCTCAATATCCGGTTTAACGTCCAGCTCAAGAAGGATTTATCTCTTGCAAAAAGTTAAAAATTACCGAAGAGGATCTGCTGCCATGATGCACGGTTCAAACACGGGTATCCCGCCTTATTGGCCTAAACATATTATTGATCATATGGGGGCTTCTGCTTCATAAAGCGGGGCCTCTGTTCTTTTTACATCATGCGTGGTTACACGGAGGTTCTGTCTTAAAGCGGCCTCCGGTTTACCCCTTGAAATTTGCTTTTTATATCACTTGGGGCCTTGGTCGTGTCCGGACCAACGCGACACCTTTTGATAGGCGAAAGCCACCAGATCACTTGGGGACATGGTCAAGTCTGAACCAGTCACGCCTCTTGATCGGCCTAAGGCCACAAAATCACTTGGGGGCTTGGTCGAACCCGAACCATTGCCACGCCTTTTGATTGGCATATATGCCACGGTTTAATTTGGGGACCTGGCTGACTTGAACCATTGTCATTCCTATTGGGGGCTTGGTCCTGTCCGACCATGGTAACACCATCTGATCAGCTCAGTATATCATGTCTTTTGCAAATGGTTTTATCATTGCCTTTGCTTGAAATTTTCTTTAATAAATATTTCTTCTGTGTTGCGTTCTTAAACCGACAAAATTCGCAGACCGGTTCGACTATCAATTGACGGAACACAGTCAATTCTTAATCCGGAGATTATTTGCCCGGTTTGATTTTTTGATTTTATGTTACCATCTTATTATAGAGCAAACCGGTGTTCATTAACCCGGTTTGACTTTCAAATTACATGTTGTCAGTACATGATCAAGTTATAATCCGGAGACTATCAGCCCGGTCTGGTTTCGACTATAAGTCGCCAGCATTATATATGGTTAATCCGGTGTTTATCACAACCCGGTACGGTTTATCATAAACCGGCACAATATGGAAGGAGTTATCAGTACTCAAGATTGGGATTATCACCCTTACTACAAAAAGTTGGTAAACCAATGATGTGATTCAATGTCACAGGTATGATATATTTCATATTTGATTATTCTTAAGTGCAGCCTTGGTTATAAACCTAGGTTATATGTTGGGCATTATGACCCGTCCGGCGGTAAACCGCCAGGACACTTTAAACTTGTTGTATGCAGAGACAGATTGAATAAAGCATGATGATAAATTATCCGGTGTTTATTAAACTGGCCTAGCTTTAAGACGATAAGTCGCCAGTATATATTTGGATTGCGCCATTGGAATCATGCGCTCATAAATCATTGGATTATATTATTCAAATTTTTAATAGCCAACATGGCTGGATTTCTATTATGGTTATCAATAACCAGTATTATGATTAAGGTTTTCAAAATCGCTTTAGCGCAATGGCTATCATTTTATCAAAGGATATGATTTATTTTGCAATGGAAGGAATAGTCCCGAGTCGCTGCAGGCTTACGACCCGGCACTTGGGGGCTACATTATTTAAGTTGAGATTATATCAAATATGCAAGTCTCATGTCATTGCAAGCATGCACCATGACACTTGGGGGCTAATGCAAAGTCCTTTTTTGCTCATCTTATTGAAGACCCGACTCATCACATTATAATGAGCCGGCCCTTGGGGCCTACCAACTACTCCTGCCAATAATTCAAGGTACAAAGCTTTTTATACATTATATTGCAGGGCCCACTGCTCAGTTGGTAAAGCACAAGACTCTTAACCTTGTGGACGTGGATTCAAGCCCCATGATGGGGGTTACATCATATGATGTTATTTTCATTGAAGTATATATCAAGTCCCAGCTCAATATTATCTTACTGAGCCAGCCCTTGGGGGCTACACCGTTGCTGTTCAAAGATTACATGATTATATTTACAAAGTCCCTGCTCATTATTGCATAATGACCCGGCCCTTGGGGGCTACACTGGTTGAAGTTTTTATGAGCATCAGGAAATTACAAGTCCCAAATTACTGCAAGCATGACAACCTGGCACTTGGGGACTACATATGGGAATACTCAATTCTGACTAGTGATTGAGATGAACAACCTGGATTTCTTCAAGATTGTGATATTTATATTGAAGCAAAGTCTTAAGCCACCACTTTGTTCTGCTCAAAGACTTGGGGGCTACAGGTATTATATTATTATCGAAGAAATATTTTCAAATTCTCTGATTGAGCAAACTAGGTTGACCCGGCGTCACCAATCATTATGACCCTGTGGCTGCAACTCGGCATCATTAATAATCATGAACCGGCGTTGGCAACAATCATGAACCGGTGTCTGCAACAATCATGACTCGAAATTATCAAGTTTTTATAACCCGACAGTCTTTGGCAATGATAAAACCGGCAAGTTCTGCATCTTCAAACCGGTTGAATATCAGATGAGTATTTCAAGACCAATATTTCTTAAACCGGCGCTTTGGAAGCCGATTCAAGTGGATTATTATTCACAATATTTTTTCTATAAGAAGCGAACATCAGCAATTTGAGTATGAAGCTGGTTATTGACCCGGATTTTCTAGAAGGAGGAAATGAAAAGGACTTAAGGACGATCAGGTGCTGGTCTACAAGAATTCTTAACCCGGAGCACAACCTGCCAAATTTGTTCTGGTGTTTATTTTGCAGCATAAGTTTACCATGGATAAATCCAAGCTAAACTTGGGGGCTAATGTCAGGGATATACCCCGCGGTGTAAACCGGCCGGAAGTTTAACCCGGCCAGACTGGACGACTCACTGGTAACCCGCCCGGAGCTTGGCGGTTCATTCGTAACCCGGCAGGCGGGTCAGATGGATGACGAGGCCCATGGCCCAGAAGGCCGGTTCACGTTTAATGGTGGGCCGGTTTATGAGGAAAGCATAAGGACTATTCTTCTACAAAGGAAGCAAGACTAGGACTCCACTTGTAATAGAGTGATCCTAATCCAACTAGGACTAGTCATGTAAACCGCCCCTTCAACATATATAAGGAGGGGCAGGGCTCCCAAAGAGGGACAAGTTACAAGCTACAAGCAAACAACAATCTCTAGGGCTAGACACAACTAGAGGAGAGCTGGTTTGCGGCGACTCCCTCATGAGCATAATGAGATCTAGCCTCAAACAACATGTAGGGTTTTTATCGGATGATGTTTCCCGGGGCCCGAAGCTGTCTAAATCCCTGTCTTATGTTGCGTCTCTCGATTCCGCTCAACCCCTCTCAAGCTACCACATAGATGCGTTGGCCTCGCGACTAAGTCCTGACACTAAGGACATCTGCCGTGACAAATCCACGACAGGAGGCATGGGTAAAAATGAGGAAATCTTATCCCTTTATAGAGGCGACGAAAGCGGTGCGCCTCCCCACTTGCCCGTTGGGAATCGCTTGCTTCCCAAGCGCCACGATTGATGGTGTGGTGGGATTACCCATACCCGTATTGATGAGAATCCCGTGATAAGGGGACACGATCTCTGCTTTGACAAGACGTGTCAAAGAAACCGCCTCGTAATATGTGTTGTAGCTGGTTGTGGGAAAACGGTTCGAATGATGATCCAACCGTAATGACATGTCACGTCATCAGAAAAAGTTGTCAGCAGTTTGCATTTGTGAAATATCATTCTCTCTACGGTGGCATATGAAGATCATTTTGTGGATCCGGACATGATTCAAGTGTTCGATAATTACTTCGGAGTATTCGGAGGAGGAACCCGCCTTGCAATGCCGAAGACAATACTGCGCGCCTGACTCATCGTCATTGAAGCCTGGTTCAGGGGCTACTGAGGGAGTCCTGGATAAGGGGGTATCCGGACAGCCGGACTGTGTACAATGTCCGGACTATTGAAGCGTGAAGATACAAGACTCAAGACTTCGGCATGTGTCGGGATGGGACTCTCCTTTGCATGGAAGGCAAGCTTGGCGATCCGGATATTATATTTCCTTTCTTGTACCGACTCCATGTAAACTCTAGCCCTCTTCGGTGTCTATATAAACCGGAGAGGTTGGTCCTTAGAAGGCCGATCACAATTACAATCATACCATCATAGGCTAGCTCTTAGGGTTTAGCCTCTACGATCTCGTGGTAGATCTACTCTTGTACTACCCATATCATCAATATTAATCAAGCAGGAAGTAGGGTTTTACCTCCATCGAGAGGGCCCGAACCTGGGTAAACATCTGTGTCCCTTGCTTCCTGTTACCATCAGCCTTGACGCACAGATCGGGACCCCCTACCCGAGATCGGCAGCCTCCTCGCAGCCTCCAAGTAGAAGAGTCATGGGCAGACGTGGCCGGGCATGTAGGGCTCGTCGCAGTTGAAGCACAACCCTTGGCGGCGACGCTCGATTTGTTCGGCCGGGGTGAGCCGGCAGAACGGGCACGTCGCGGCGAGGGGTGTCGTGGAAGCCTGAGCAGGCTGACCCTACGCGGGAACATCCGGCCAGGGTGGCGGCCCAGCGGCCCGGGACGGTAACGCCTGCTGGATGGCCACCGCGCGGCGCTCGAACGCGCGGGCATAGTACATGGCCGTCTGGAGGTCCTGGGGTCCCCACAACTCCACGTCCATGTGGATATGATCTGGTAGACCGCCGACGAACAGCTCAGCCCGCTGGCGAGCCGTCATGCCGGGTGCGTGGCACGCAAGGGCCTGAAAGCGGTCGGTGAAGTCCTGCACCATAGAGGTGAAGGGGAGACGGCCCAACTCTGCCAGCCGGCTCCCGCGTATCGGCGGCCCGAAGCGAAGGAGGCAGAGCTCGCGAAAACGCTCCCATGGAGGCATGCCGCCCTTGTCCTGCTCGAGAGCGTAATACCAAGTCTGTGCGGCAGCTTGGAGGTGATCTGAAGCGAGCCAGGTGTGGTTCGACGCGAGCATGCATTGCCCCCGGATGAACTGGTCACACTGATTAAGCCAGTTGAGGGGGTCCTCGGTGCCGTCGTGGGTGGCGAATGCGAGCTTGTAGAAGCGCGGCGTCGTTTGGGTATGACCGCCGTGAGGGTACAGCTCGGCGGTGCGGAGCAGCGGCGCCGGGTCGATGATCACAGGGGGGCCCCCGTGGAACGCCGGCGCATCGAGGCCAACGTAGGGGGCTGCGGAGCTGGAAGACCTGCCATATTGCGCCTGCTGTGACGACACGTGCGGCGGTCCCGAGGCCATCGTGTAGACCGGCTGAGACGATGACTCGGTCAACCAAGCCGGTAGCGGGGATGGCGAGAGCGGGAACCGAACCTGGTGGATCGGGACTCCCGCCGGCGCGGTCGATGCGGGGACGGAGTTGACCGGCGGTGGCTACTTCGGTGTCGCGCCGGGCAGCGGCAGCGGCTGCTGCGGTGGAGGCCGTCAGGAGCGGCGGCTGCCACTGCAGCCAGGGCGGGGTGGTGGTGGCGGTGGATGGCAGCTGCAACGGCCACGACAGCCACGGCGACACGGTGGTGGCAATGGGCGGCGCAGCCGGGTGCAGCCCGTAGGACCCGTCCAAGAACAGGCGGATCTCCTGGACCGCCAGGGTTAGGTCCCGCAGCGCCCCGGACACCTCCTTCGGGGTGAGGACGACGGGGGTGGGCGCGACGGAGGAGCCCAGCGCGGGCATGAGTGGGGCGACGATTGTGGTGGTCGCCGGGGGCGACGAGGTGACCGGCAGCGGGAGAGACGGGTTGGGCGGCGGGAAAGACATGATCGAACCGAAGCTAACTGATACCAAACTGTTATAAACTAGGGTTCTATCGGGTCTAGGCCGGAGGTTGTAGGGGAAGGAGGGAGCTGGTCGTGGACGAACACGCGGACGCCGGCGGCTAGGCGCCGTCGTGCGCGAGGAGGCGGCGGCTGAGAGGGAGATGGCGCAGGAAAGGAGGCAGCTAGGGTTAGGTCTCCCGGCTCCCTAAGGAAGCCGATCAAATATGATTGCTTCTTGCTTAATTCCAAAACGGATCCTTACACGAGTTTATATAATCCTCGTACTAAGATAATTGGGCTAAGCCCCTAATAATGATAAGATAGACCGGGCCACAATTAACTGAGCTAAGACCCTAATATGCCGGTCATAACTGGGGTGTGCCGGTTTTATTGCTCAGATGAAACAGATACCGTGTGCTCTTACAGAGTTAAGATGAATCTACTTTGAGTTGCAGGCGAGAAGGTAGTGAAAATTAATAAACTTAAAAGTCTCCACTCTGGAGCAGAAAAATGTTGTTAGCGCAACATGCAGTATGATCCAGGTCAGTAGTTGAACTTATAAGTGTAAACACACCCAAGGATTCATGTAAATACTTCCTCCGTTACAAAATAGATGACCCAACTTTGTGCCAGATTTATATTAAAGTTGGGTATAAAGTTGACTTATCTATTTTGGAACGGAGGGAGTATATAGCAGGTTCACACTATTATACTATGCGCGCACACACACAGCAGTCTTGTGTTTGAAGTGACTATTACATATGTGCTGACCGCACGAAGCTGCAGCTTTTTTCTTCTTATGTGAGGGAGATATTGGACGCTCTCGGTAAAGCCATCTTTGAAAAATGGGCACGTCTAGGTCTAAATAAAGAGCCAACCTAAGCCAGTTATTGTTTTCTTTGAATTCAATTCAGATAGCTCTAATAAACTATTTCTGTAAAGATGTGTCATGTATTTTCGAGCAAGTTTAAGTCTCCACAAATCGCTGTATCTGATGCCATCGATAGATCACTTCCACTATGTTTTGAAATGTCTTTTTTTTCAGTTGATGGGTCTTTCTCTCAAGAGACAAAAAAGGGCCATCATGAATATGCAATAGTTAGATCTATAGTTACATTTTTTTCGCAGAATAACACATGGAAATTCATGGTTTATCAGTTATATTCTTAGTGTGTAACTGTAAACATGTATGGATTTCGTGTACTTCAAACATTCTCCTTTTGATTATTATTAGTTGAAGCGTAGCTTTGTTATGTCATCTAGAGTTTCAATATGCTACATATTGGTTGATGCGTGCATTGCACGTGCTCGATTGCATGTATATATTGCTCCTCTGGCCTCTGCACCTCGTAAACAGACACCTCGATGGCCTAGCAAATTATTGCGGCCTTGGATTTGTACCGGTGGCCAATGCGTACACAAGGGCAGTGATCCGTTTTACGACTTGAGGCCTAGTGGAGGTATTTGTACTTTCTTGCCCTCAATTTTTGCTTGCGCACCAACTCTTTATTAGTTACTCGCTCAGTCCCATAATGTAAGACGTTTTTTGACACTGCACTAGAGTCAAAAACGTCTTGCATTATGTCATGGAGGGAGTATTTTATATAGTGTCATATCTTCTATTTTTAAAGACACTATTTTACTTTGGTTCTTCAACGTTGGCCAATTTAAGCAAAAAAACTTGAAGCCACATACATAAAATAATGCAAACATAATGCAAACTTTAAATGGTTGTTTTCCTTTCCATGATTTCTCTGTTCCCAAATGTTTGTTTTCGATGTTGCTTTGCATGGGATAACTATGAAGTATTATCTGTGACAGTGGCCAAGTCAGAGTTTTAAGTCTTTTTTTATAAGCATCGGTATATGTTGCTTTGCTTGGGGTAACATGAAACTATTCTCGGTGATAGTGAAGACCAAACTTTGCAAAGTAAAGACCCCTCCCACAATTCCTTAGTTCTACTTCTACTACAGCCAAGGACATACAAAGGTAATGAGGAAACCACCATCTAGAAAGGTTGGATGGTGAAGAAGAGCATGCTCAACTATTTCTGAGAGGTTGCAGAACATGCAAGCATCGGAGATGGCATAGCCTTGTCTAAAACGACATTGGTTGGTGTACCTCTTACGGTCCGGCAGCCATACGAACAAATGATAACTATTCGTTGAATATATTTCCTGATTCAGAGTTGCAAAAGGGGAGCATTTTATAAAAGTTCAAAGGCTGTAAAATATGTTGTGATTTGGTATCTCTCCCTACGTACAGAACCTTTTTTTTATCATTCTCCTAATTGTACTAGCCAATGTCAGGGGTTTAATTGTGACTAGCAAAAGAGGATGCAATGATTAGGGTTATTATGTGCACATTTGGCTTGCGTACTTCTATTATATCAAAATGGATTGGTTACAAATTATGTCTATCAATCAAGACGTGCGTTGCACGTGCACGCTTACTAGTATGTGATACACATCAAGTAATTGGTCATTTCACTCATTTGTGCTGGAGCTTGTGTTATCTATGCGGCAAATCGTGTTAGGTAATTCAAAAATTGTTGCTTTTTCTCGCACTTTACAAAATCAAATACTATGAAGGCCAGAGCATTGGTTACATTGTTTTCATTCAAAGTGCTAATAATAAACAGCACAGGTTTCCCGTGAAAAAACAACAACACAGGTTGGTGATAAAGCATGTATGATAATACTTTAACAAGCAAACAATTAAGAAATATATATCCGTATATTTTTATGACTTCCAACCATTCTATTTGCAAAATGGACGGGCGCAGCAATGCGCGCCGTCATGATCTAGTCGATTTTTATATTACACTAGTAGAATGCCCGTGCGTTGGCATGGGCATTTTAATTTTTGTTCTGATAGCATACATATACCTATACTATTGTGTATAACTCGATGATTTTTTTAACTTTTTCTAACAACATCGTGTTCTAAAAAAAACATCGCATCGACACCCTTGTCATAGGATTGTCTATGAACATCGACATAATACATCTCCATCTCTTTCATACTGTTCAAAAATAAACATATATAAAAAATACACATTCTGTATTATCATGTGTAACAAATATATAAAGAAGAACAATTATTTGTATGCATCTCTTCTAGAAGTAGTGTAAGACTCGATGAATTTTTAGTCCGTCCATCATAAAGTTTTGTCAATTGACATTTTCAAAGCATCATCTGAAGCCATCTGTCTTAATCTCTAATTTACAAAAGTGAATATATAAACACATCTTAAATTAAAAAATAAGACAAGCCCGCATACATTATATATTCATTGGTCTGCTCGCTTCGTGCAGGTGACTGTTTCAGTCAGAGTGAGTGGCGTCACATTTTTTAGTAGAGTGAGTTGCATGTCAATTTTAATAAACTGTAAGCTCACCTGTAATCACTTGTCGTAACTATTCTCTGGAAATGACTTGCTAGGGGCATTTGATATTTTTATTATATATAAAAGTATATGTCATTTATCTCAGAGCAAACAGTCTTTTTGCCTAGAAAGGAAAAAGTTGCTCCTTTTCTTCTCTTCTTAAAATAAAAAAACAGATCACTCTCTGACTCTCACTGCATGGCACAACACTCACACTCAGATCTCATTCCCCTGGCCTGCTCTCTTCGCTAGGGTGCTGTCGCCGCCATCTCTCCCCGCCAAGGGTCTCAGTGTCGCCTTCCCTCGATGCCACGTCATTCAGCCCACACCTTCCTCTCACCGCCTCCTTCCCTCCACGACATAGTTATTTTTGCTTTCTTCCAAATCATGCATACTGATAATTAAATTATATTTATTATAGTCCACCATAAAGTAACATATAACAGACAAGATCAATCATCATTGCATGTCCTTTTAGTATTCTTCCAAATCATACATAGTGATAATTAAATTATTTTTATTATATAGCCCACCATAAAATACCATATAACCGACAGGATTTCTTAAGCATGTGTATGTGGTAGCTGCAAAACTCATATTTTGTTGGACCAGTTGTGGACTTCACACTGCACTGTTATCCACCTTGGCTCGATTACTTGCAATTCCATCCCAAATAAGCTCCTATTTTGGTGTCATTTCCAAGTATCAAACCCAAACATGATATTATATCGCAATACATTTGAAGAGCTCCCAAATATATAATATCTGTCCCAAGTGCAAATGCACCGCACGAACAATAAAATGAGAAACATCAAAAAGGAAATGTATTATATTATGTGTTCTGAACAAGAGACCGCAGGAGCTCAATTACTTGCAATTCCATCCCAAAACTAATGATTGAGATGCAAATGGGATATGCCCTCACTGAAATGAATCCCCACCATGATCACATGACATTCGGTTGTTCATGTTCTTAACCAAGATATGCATGGTATTATGATGTGAACAAGATCAACAAAATAATACAGAGAGAACACAAGAGCTCACCTGTTCGATATAACACTTCCGTTCCCTCACAACCTAGATTACACGTGCTGCAAGTAATTACTAAATGTAATGCAAGGAGATATAAGACAATGGTGGTGAGATTTAAATAACATAAGCCGTGAATGGCGAAGTTGCATATTGTAGAGCTTCTCATCATCGAGCATTGAGGCGGGGGCACCAGCCGCAACTGCATGTGTTGTTGAATGCTTACGGGTGTCCAGATCCTCTGCTCTGCTGACTCGTTCGGTGCGCTTAGCACACCTCAATAGTGCTTCTTCTTCCGCCAGGCCCGTGCTCCGTCATTCGGCTTCCCTCGCATCCCTCAACCAGAAATTGATTCGGTTGAAGTTTTGCTAAGATTTCATTTGATTCAATAGAGTTAACACAGGACATAGGAAACATGAATGAGAGCTCTTAAGTTGGGCAGAAACACGCAACAATGGTATGTCTAGAAGGAAATGTGCATTGGTTATCTCAACAAAAATCAAAAAGTTTCAGTACTACGTAGTATGTTTTGTTTTTAACCATAATAATATTCTTTGACCAAAAGGTCTCTACTTCACAATATAAACATCAATTTAGAGAAAAACCGAATGTCATGTGGTGCATGTTACTTTAGCATGTCACAACTAAGCTTTACCTCCAGCAGCACAAGAAATGACATGAATTAATAACATATGTACGAAGAATCGAACCTCCATCAACCAAATGTAAACTACAGTCTAGCATATCAACATCATTGGCCAACAGGCGAGCGGGACGGCCCACCCCCCTGAAAATCAGGGGGAAGAGGTTTGTAATTGGTTGTTAGATGGAAAGAGTATGTAAAAGCCTGTAAATCTTTGTATGTCTAGCATTTTTGTTTTTAGTGGGATGCCGAAAAACCAGTGCGGGGGCTGTGGTGGTGGGGTTGAGACGAAAAAAGCAGCGAAATAAAACGGTTGAAAGTGGTGGGATAAAAATAAACCGTACTATTCAACTAACTCAGACATTAAAAATAGAGATAGTACCACATCGTTTCTTTAAACTGATTTGTACAAGGTCATATAGGTTAGCTGGCCTCCTGTAGCAAGTCGCCCAATAAAAGAGCTTATTGTGAGATCGGGCAAGAGGCGAGCTTTTTTGGACATTTAAATCAATGAAAGGATGGATGTGCATGTGGGCCTAGACCGAAGACGACATGGTGAATGCCTCGAGGAGGCGAGGCGGTGGCTCCAAGGCTGGAGTGGAGTTAGGCTGGTCATAGTGGGGAGTAACTTAGACTAGTGTCATATACATGACACTAGTCTAAGTTACTATTTTTATAATGCAAAGTAACATGATAGTAGTGTCATAGATGGCTTCATTTATTAGCTTATAGACTCATCTTGTCTTGAGAAGCGCTATGTTACAATAACATATTATGTTACCATCTCACATTAAATACTTGCCACATAAGCAAAAAAAATTAGAGTGCGCTATGTTACCAGCTAAGTTACTCCCACTATGACTAGCCTAAGCCGTGTGCCAACTGGCAAGGTGCCTGCAGATGTGAGTTTCTGAGTTTTTACCATTCTAATCCAAATATCACAAGCTGGCTGCTCCATTCCGGCCAGAATCATGCCAAACCCTCGCGTCGCCACCATGGCCCACGGCGCCGCCTCCCTCCTCCCCACCGCCGGCTACGACGGCGAGGACCGAATCAGCGCCCTCCCGGACGACCTCCTCCGGGCCATCATCTCCCGCCTCCCCGTCATGGACGCCGCCCGCACCACCGCCCTCGCCCCCCGCTGGCGCCACCTCTGGCACTCCACACCGCTCGTCCTCGACGATGTCGACCTGAACGACTCCGCCCGTGAGGCCATAGTCTCCCGGGTCCTTGCCGACCACCTGGGCCCCTTCCGCGGCGTCCGCCTCGCCAGATGCAGGTTCGCCTCCCTGGACCATGACCTCGCCGAGTGGCCGCGCCTCCTCGTCACCAAGGGCATTCAGCAACTCGTCCTCCACAACATGCACATCCAGCCCCAGCACACCTCCCCGCGCCTCCCCGCTGAAATCCTCCGCTGCGACTCGCTCCAGCACCTCTCGCTGGGCTTCTGGACGTTCCCCGCCGACGTCTCCCACGGCGCCGACGTCTTTCTTCCCAACCTCCGCAGTCTCGTAATGGTCAAGATTGACATGAGCGACCATGACCTGGAGTGTTTCGTTGCTGCCATCCCCGTTCTGAAGACCATTTTGCTCGCCCGCAACAAGCCCAAGCATGTGCGTCTCCGCAGCCAAAGCCTCCAGTGCGTGGTCGTTGGAGGATCCTCGGTGAAGAAGGTCACCGTGATGGAAACGCCGCTGTTGGATCGCCTTATCTTGGTGGAACGGCCTCCTAGTGCTATTGGAGCTGCTCGTGTAAGGGTCAAGATTACCTGTGCACCCAACCTGCAGGTGTTTGGCTACCTGGAGCCAAGAGCTCAGAAGCTGCGGGTCGGCGATGATGTCATCGAGGTACGGTTACCTCTCCATCTCTATCTCAACATGATTATTACTCCCTCTGTTCCAAAATATTTGTCTTTTTAGAAATTTCAACAAGTGACTATATACGAAGTGAAATGAGTGAATCTACACTTCAAAATAGGTATACATACATCTGTATATTGTAGTCCATTTGAAATGTTTAGAAAGACAAATATTTTGAAACGGAGGGAGTATTTTTTAATGGTCAAAGGGTGTTGCATATATATGTTCATAAATCTTGTCAGGGCGTACAAGAGGATAGGTGATCTATCTCAGCATGAAATTATTTAGGATTTTAGAAAATCATTCCATCCACTGAGATCCATCCACCATGGTCTTCTCTACGATTATAGAACAGTTAATGAGTTATGATATTTATATTTCTTTTGGTGCAAATTATTCCATTCATCCATCAAGAACACTGTGGTTCATATGTGTGAGTATGATGTGTATCTGTCAGTCTGTCTATCCATCAAGAACAGTTAATGAGTATAATACTTATCTTTCCGTCCGTCAAGAATAGTTAATCAGTATGATGTGTATCTGTCTCGGTGCACCGCAGTGCAGCCAAACATAGTGGTGAGCCCAAGAACTGTGCTTCCAGGCGTCAAGATATTGGCCTTGAGGGTGAATTTTGGTGTTTTCAAGGAGGTCAACATGCTTGCCAGCTTCCTTAGATGCTTTCCAAATGTTGACATGCTTCACATCGAGGTTTCTCCCAATTCTTTCTGTCAGTAGATCATTTGGCAACGTTATAATGAATTACTAGCAGCATGGTCCATATATATAACTGAACTGTTTACGCACTGGCATAGATTTGCAGTCTCTTCTGCATGATCCATCCATACCTGGCTATGATCCCACTGGGGAGCACTATGCCAAGTTCTGGCAGGAGGCCAGTCCGATCAAATGCTTGCGATCATATGTCAAAAGGATGGTTATCCACAAATATCAAGGGCATCAAAACGAATTTGAATTCCTCAAGTTCATCTCCAAGGATGCGCTGGAGCTGCAGTCTTTGGTGCTTGTGCCACCTAAAGAAAAAATTTCTTTACCGGACGAGGTGAATGAGATGATAGACAGACTGGGGTGTCCACGGTTTCGAGCATGGGCCTCTAAAGTGTTGCTGGTGTTGACCAAAGTAGACATTGGTTTTGACGGTCCGAAGTCATTAGACCTTAAGGTCGACGACCCTTTTCACTGCTCGATGCATGGCTAATTTGTTTGATGTATGTATGTATGTATACAAGATCAATCCAAGCCTTTTGGGGAATCATTGACTGTTGTAGTGCAAGATCACAATGTTAAAGTTTGGTTTGGAGGCATGCTATCTCTTGGGTTAAACCAGGTTTCAACTAGGAGTACCAAGAGTACATGTAAGTATCTAAGCTGGCAGAACGACTGAAAAGACCAGCGTTATCTTATAATGTTATCTAACGTCGTGTATTACTAGTGATAAATCAACCATGTGGTTCTGAATTCTGATATAGTAGGTCTGCTTTGTACCCATTTTCTCTGCTATGCTCTGGTTTTGTAGCGTGCCACCTCTGTCAGTTTTGGTTCATATCATCAGATGATCCGACTATACCAAGCTAGGTTGACAAGTTTTCCGGTGCTATGCAACAGAAAGAAAAAAAATAAACTTGTGCTAGAACTGAATTGAGGAAGACTGCTAGCATGTTGCTGTTTTATGCACAAAGGCCATATGACTGAATCGCGGAGGTCTGGGAGGTACCCCAGAAGAAGATTTCAATTACATAGGATCTGACTAGCTCCTGCACCTGCTAAGTAAATATGATCTGACCTTGTATCCTGCTGTTATTTTAGAGGCGCCTTAGGAATAACACAGTTAATAGTAAGTCTCAAATCTTTGCTTTAGCGCACTTCCTGCAAAACCATATCCAGTCTCACGCTGAAAAAGTTGACTTCTCTGTGTTGTTGCCTCCGCATTCTGGAATCTGGGCTGGTAGTGTAGGGTCTGTTTGGATGCTCGCACGGTTTCCCGGGATTTGGATAGGTAGAGCCTGTTCTAGGTGATACGAGTTCTGAGCCATATTTTGCAAGTTGTAAGTTGTTTGGTTGCTTGCGTTGCCGATTTTTTTTCAAACGATCGATTATGTGCGATGAATTTGAAGAAATTCATCTAAAATAAATCTAAATTTGAATAAGAAATTGAGGAGTTGCAGGTAACAAAACTTGGAATCAATTGCCAGAATAGCTATCCACATCTTTTTCATGTAGACCTCTCATGAAAGCGGTGGATTGACAAAGTAGATGGTCAAGACGGTATGTGAGAGACGTTGAAGAAAATAAGTTCACACACATGAACACCCGCACTACATTAGGAGATGCAGATCTATTTGTATATGACAGTCGAAACATAAAACTTACAGAACAAAAGTTGTGTGAACGGGAGAGATGAAACTTCTTCTCAAAGACAAAGAAAATTTCGAACGACCAACCGTCAGCAGCAATTTTGACTAAATCCGCCTAAAAGAACTCTAAACATACACACATAGTTGAAGATTAACCAATAACAAAAATAAGATTAGAACGTCAATGTGCATCCTTTTTGTGTAGATTTTATCTTGAATCGAAGCATCATTGTATAGATTAGAAGCGATAGGTGGAGAAGATTAAGGAATACAATGGTGCTTCGAGACTGGGGTTCATCAACAGCACCTTCAGCCAGTGAGAATCTGCATTTCCTTTTCTGGCCCCTGGAAACTGCGGATTCCCGAGGGCCGTGGAGTGGTTTGAGAACTGTGCGGGCCAATTTCTAACCAAACAAACAGCTCAGATTTGGACCCAGAAAGCCTGCATCAAATCGTTCCAACCTCCAACCTCACGTGGCGAGTCCACCTCGTCTCCATCGGGCGGCGCTGTTGATGAACCCCTGCCATGTCCTTGAGCTCCTGCGACAGTGCCACTCCATCCGGCACCTCTACCAGCTCCACGCCCACCTCCTCGCCCACGGCTCGTCCGCCGTCGCCTCCCTCGCCTCCCAGCTCGTCGCCTCCTACTGCGCGCTCTCCGGTGGCGGTGGACACGCGGGGCTCTGCCACGCCCGCCGCCTGTTCGACAGAGTTCCCAACCCGGAAAGGTTCGCGTACAACAGCCTTATCAGGGCGTACTCCAACAGCGGTTGCCCCCAGGAGGCGCTCTGCCTTCACCGGGATGTCCTCCGGCGCAGCATCCTGCCAAACGAGTTCACGCTGCCGTTCGTGCTCAAGGCGTGCGCCAGGGCGCGGGCCGCAGAGCACGCGCTGGCCACCCATGGAGTGGCTATCAAGCTGGGGTATGTGCGGCAGGTGTTCGTGGGCAACGCGCTCCTGCACTCGTATGCGTCAGCCGGGTCGCTGCGGGATTCCCGGCGGTTCTTTGCTGATATGGTGCCGGACAGAAATGTTGTGTCCGTGGAACACGATGATTGGTGGATATGCACAGGCCGGGGAGACCAGCGAGGCGTGTGCGTTGTTTGCAGCGCCGGTCATAGGGATGGCACCCGCAGGGTTTGGGTATGGATGGAGCCATCCCATACCCTTACCCATCCCCTCTGAGCTTACCCATCATCCTTATCATACCCATCAATGGGTATAATTTTTTCCCATACCCATTACCCGACAGGGTACATGGGTACTCATGGGTAAAACTACCCATGTTTGCAAAGCATAAGTTTGAACTACTCATAGTCATAAAAACAACATATAATTATAATCTATAAACAACAATAGATTATAACAACAACAACACACTTTTAAACAACAACACATCATAAACAACATCATATTTAATAAACAACATCACTTTCTCGTAAACAACAACACATCAAAACATCATCACACAGTCGTATATTTTGAGTTCACAAATTATGATAAAGTGTAGAGATAATTTTGAGTTCAGATAGATTTTATATGGGTACATGGGTATGTGGGTGTGGGTTACATGATCCCATACCCGTACCCACTCTACCCGATGGATTTAACATTTTCCTATTCATATACTCATGGATAATTTTTTGTCCCATACCTTTACCGTAATAGGATTTTTACCCGCAGGGTACGTGGGTAATGGGTACCCATTGCCATTCCTTAGGGCCGGCCCTGAGGGGGGGGGGGGGGGGGGCAGGGGGGGCGGCCGCCCCGGGCCCCCAAAATCAAGGGGCCCCTTCCCCAGACGCGCAGGTAGCCCATGGGCCATTGCCCAGAGAGGTAGGCGAGGGGCGCAGCAAAGCTTCGATCACGCAGAGGCAAACCTTCGTTCCTCAAAAAGAGGCAAGAATTCCTTTGATCGGGCAAACGCTGCCTTCCTCCGATCCTTAATTGCCCAGATTGCTGATTCCTATCCCCCAACGAGTAGTACTAATTTTTTCTTTTCAAACTCTTCAGACGGCTTACTCAGAGCCGAGGTGATCTCTATTCCGAGTCCTGGATCGCTGGACGTGCACATCCTCGAGCGCCTGCCGCCTGAGTCAGACGCCGGTCCAATGGCTTTAGCGTCGAGCGCTGATGATCGATGCCGATCCGATCTATCCCAGGTGCTTCGTATTGCAGTTACATATTCCCCACACACGTATATTGCTAATTAAGTAATTTACTTCAGCATACAGATTGCGTACTTTGCATTGTTCATTCATCACATTTTTTTTAAAAAAGAGAGCGTCCTCTTCATTTTCATTTAACTAAAATCACAATGTTCTTACAGTACCTTCACCACTTCACCACATGTATCTTTCGAAGTATACATGTTCATTATATTAGGGCATGTACAACGTGAGCACTAGTAGCGAGCGCCAATGTGTAATTCCTTTCGGTTATACCTCATTTCCATTTGATCACTAGCGCCAATTTGGATTTCCTTTCGGTTATGCCTCGTTTCCGTTTGATCACTAGCGCCAATGTGGATTTCCTTTCGGTTATGCCTCGTTTCCGTTTGATCCAAGGATTTCCCTTTGCGTTGATGCATGAAGTGTTGCAGGGCGTCCCAAAAAGATTTTGCTCACACACATATTTGACGAGAGGCTAGCGCTATGCTGGACGCTAAAAACGTCCTAGAAAATCTTTTAGTTTCAACTAACTCAAAAAGATTTTAATTGTTGGATGGAGTAGACGCTAGCATAGTTGCTCATCCATTTTTCTCACTTGTATCCCATGTAAATTGATTTTTATCGGTCAAGCAACATACTGTAACAACAGGATCATGCTCGCGCAATGTGGTAGATCGCGTTGCGCGACAGGGCATACAAGCGAATGTTAGCGCTTTAGAATTTTTGTATTTATTATTATTGCTATAATGTTTATATTAAGGGCCCTAAATTTTATTTCGCCTCGGGCCCCCAAAATCTCAGGACCGGCTTGTTTGGAGATGAGGTGCCAAGGAGTGTTGGCCGATGTGTTCACGTTCGTCAGCCTGCTTCTCATTTGCTCAAGTGAGGGAAATCTTGAGGTTGGCCGGCTGGTGCATTGTCATATGTTGGCTAGTGGATCCCGGGTAGATCTGATTCTTGGCAATGCACTGGTAGACATGTACGGTAAGTGCGGGGGATCTGTGGATGGCTCGTAGATGTTTTGACGTGATGCCCATAAAGAATGTCGTTTCATGGACTTCCATGCTTTGTGCCCTGGGAAAACATGGCTCGGTTGATGCTGCGAGAGATTGGTTTGAGCAGATGCAGGAGACTAGGAGAGGACCATAGTCTCCTGGAATGCCATGATCTCTTGCTATGTTCAGGGTGGCCGATTCCATGAAACTTTGGGTCTTTATAGCCGTATGAAATCTCTAGGTCTCACTCCAGATGAGGTTAGCTTGGCTGGCGATTTGGCCTCTGGAAGTTCTTGCCAGTTGTTCCTCCTGAACGATGTGCTACACAAGCGCTCATATACACGCGCATACACTCATCCCTATGAACGCACACACGCACACTCTATCCCTATGAGCATCTTCGAGAGACTGAGCCGGCATATCATCTTGAGATTTACGAAAGTCACCGTAGGCGCCTTGTCATCGACGGGAACGTCTCCTCCCACTGAAAGCGCATCGCCGGAAATCCTGAAATAAATCCAGAAATAATGCGAGAATCAGGATTTGAACCCTGGTGGGTTGGGGATACCACTGTCCACCTAACCAACTCAACCACAGGTTGATTCGCAAATGTTTTCCTTTTGTTTTAAAGAAGAAAGATTGGCAAGAACTGATGCCTACCTGAACGGGATCGCGACCCAGTGAACCTTGCCACACCAACCACATCGGAAGGCGCAACAGCCGGGAGAATCTCCTATTATGCGTGCCGATCGTTGGGTAGCAACCTAGCATGCACTCCCCGCTCCCCCATCGCGTGCTTTTAGACTGACTCATATTGGGGGCGGGCGAGGAGCCCCTATATTTTTTGTTTCATTTTGTTATTTTGTTTTTTATAAAATTGTTCGGGATTTAAAAACAATTCTGGATTTCAAATAATGTTCAAGATCCCAAAACAAAAATTGAATTTCCAAAAATATTCATGAGTTTGAAAAAATGATTTTGAATTCGAACAGTGTTCTCAGGATTGAAAATAATGTTCACAATTCAAAAAATGTTTGTGATTTCCAAAAATATCCGTGAATTCAAAAAATATCAAACTTTTGAAAAAATGTTTGCAGATTCAAACATGTTCATGATTTTTTTAATGTTCAGAAAAATATTCATAAATTACAATAAAGTTCATCGATTCAAAATATGTTTGTTGATTCAAAAAAATGTTCATCGATTCTAAAAAATCATGCATTACAAAAAATTTCCCCCAAAAAATATTTCTCAATTCCAAAAATGTTTGCAGATTCTAAAAAATGTTCACAAGTTTTGAAGAATCTTGACAATTTGAAACCAGGAAAAAGACTAGGCCGGCTCAGAAATATACGTGCGGGAGTGGTGTGTGTGTGTGTGTGTGGGGGGGGGGGGGGGGGGGGGAGGTGGGAGGGCGGTCACTAACCAGCGACCCGTGCGCCCAATTAAGATTGGCCAGCTATATCCACCAATCCTATTTACTGTCTGTTGCGTCACTGAAAAGCATTTCAACAAAGCCGTGCATCCCTCCCCCGCGCCCCCTCCACACTGGTAGCTAAGTGGGCCGGTCCATGTATATTCTTTACCGGTTTCTTTTTTTTCATTTTCTTTACTTTTCCTTTATCTTTTTTCTTTTTTTCCATTTTTTTGTTTTATCAATTTAGTTGACTTTTCATAATTTTCGTGATCTTATTTCCAATTTGAAAACTTTAAAAAAATTGTGAACTTTATATTTCTTAAATTCATGATTTTTTTCTCAAATTGGTGAACTTTAAAATTACAATTTTATTTTCAAATAATTGTGAAAAAATTTGTTCAAATTCATGATATTTTTTCATTTTTGTGAACTGTTTCGAAATTATCAAATTTCCTTTTCTTCTCAATTTGTGATTTTTTCAAATTTCATATACTTTCTTCAAATTTGTTAAACTTTTTCTCAAATTTGTTAAACTTTTTTCAAATTTCTCAAACTTATTTTTTCATTTTGAGAACTTTTTTCCTTTTTGCTAAAGTCTCGGTTGTCGTTGGTGGTCTGGTCAACGGTCACGGGGTCCACCAGTTAACCATTTTTTAAAAAAAACTGAGCTGGCCCACCTACTACTGCATGAACACTACTTATCGCGCCAATTAGGAATTCTCAGCTTATAGCAAGACGAAAGAAGCTCCCACCTGGAGGACTTGCCTGTACACTACAGTGATGTCCTAGTCCATTCATTCGGTCGCTCATGGTTGCTTAGCTACAGTAATGTGCATACCCATTCATTCGGTCGCTCATGGTTGCTTAGATGGTTCTTCGATTCAGTTCTCTTTCAACTTTTTTCTTTCTATTTTTTATTTTCTTTTGTTTTTACCTCAGGTTTCTTTATTTCTTCAACGGTTCTTTGTTTCTTTAGTATTACTTCAGTTTCTATCCTTTTCGTCAGTCTTCAGGGTTTTACTTTGTTAAACTTTGGAGTTTTCATTATTGTTCTCAGTTATCTGTGGTTCTTTTTGCTTTTCTTGGTTTTCAGTGATTTTATTTTATTTATTATTCTATTTCTTTGTTTTTCGGTTTTGTTTGGATTTGTTTCAACACAGGTCTACGTTCTCGTATACATCAGGTATATTTTTATACACGTTTAACATTCTTCAAATACATGATTAGCATGTTCTTAAATACACAATTTGATGTCTATCTTTTTTCATACACATTGTATATTTTTTATATACATAAAAACTTTTTATACACGTTTTACATTTGGAAAGTTTTAGGAAAAAAAATTGTCTCCTACATCTTGGAAAATTTATGAAAAAAGTGATCTATGGAACATGTAACATGTCATTTTTGCGTAAAAATGATTGGACCGGCCGCATGACAATTTGAAGGAAATTGTCTTCTCTAGAACATGGCAATTTTTCAAAATGTTTTGAAAAGTAGAAAACCTTTAGTTTTACCACGTTTCATTGTGTGGTTATGTTTCTTAGGCATTCAAGTTTAACCTGAATATTATGGGGCACACTCTTTATTGAACACATGTCAAATTTCTCTTCTATAGCATGGCAAAAAACCTAATTTTTTGATGTGGTCATGACAAATTCCAATTGTTGCCATCTTTTTCAAAAAACAAATCTCCTAAATTTGCCATGTGCCCATGGTGATTTACTACATTTGCCATCTCTATTAAAAAAATATCCTAAATTTGCTATCTGCCCATTTTAAAATTCAAAAACTTGCCATGTTTTTAGAGACAAAATCACTAAAATTGACATGTGCCAATGGCAAGTCCCTAAAGTTGCCATCTTTTCAAAGAAAAAAAAAATCTCTAATGTTTCCATGTACCCATTACAATTTTGAAAAGTTTGCATGTGTTTTTACATAGCAAAAATCCTAAAATTGTCATATGCAATTTTTATTATAGGTAGCATGCAAGTTATACTATTTAAACCATGTAAAATTTATCATCATGGTAGTTTTTTTGTAGGTAGCATGGCAATTTATTGTCCTGACCATGGCAGTTTTATTAATTTGGCAGTGTCAAAATTATTAATTAGGCCATGGTAGTTTTATTGTATGTAGCATGGCAATTTTGCTCTTCAAACCATGACACATTTGTTAATTAGACCATGGCTGTTCTATTGTAGGTAACATTACAATTTTATTATTTAGACCATGAAATTTCTATTAATTAGACCATGGGAATTTTCTTTGTCTTACAACTATTTGTGTTTTTGGACCATGGAAAATTTGTTGGACTTACTATGGCAAATATGTTTAACATACCATGGTAAATTATTTTTCATGCACTATCAGATTTATTGACATGGCAAATTTCCACCTTCTGACGAGCACAAACTTTTTTTCGAAATAGAATTTGCCGTGTGAACATTATGGAATTTTTATCAATTTTCTATGATTTTTAGTGAAGCCAATCTTTTCTTAGTTTGCCATGTTAATCACCCATAATTTTTCTTGCATGATCTAGATAAACATCTTTCCTGTTAAATTTGGCATCAGACCATTCCAGTTGTTTATAAATTGTGGCATGGCAGATTATTTTTTCCAGATAACATGGCACATTTATTTGACTAGGATGATAGTTTTATAAAGTATAGCATGGCAATTTTTATAAATTAGAGCATGGTAATTGTAAATTTCATCTGTATAAGAAATATTTTCTTTGTCGATGGCAATTTTTCTTTTTGTAAAAAATCAGTTATCTGGGCCTCCGGGAAAGGGCTTCTCATTCGCTGGATTCCCGCTGAAGCGAATGCTCGAGAAAGACGTCTCATTCGCTGGATCTTGTCTCAAAAAGAAATTGCTGGATCCCCACTGAAGTGAATGCTCGAGAAAGAGCATCTCGTTCGCTGGATCGTTCCTCCCTAGCAAACAAATCGTTCGCTTGAGGGAACCTCTAAAACCGGCGTCAATTTTTTCCTTTTGAAATATCACGCTCTATTGATCAAGAGAGGGAACCTCAATACAATCCGGGGTTAGCGCATCTCCAGCAGGCGCGCAACACGCCGCGCGCTACAAACAAGTTTGCCGCGCGCCGTTCGCCTGGTTTTGCGCGGCCAGCGCTGGCTCCAACAGCCGCGTTAAAATACAGCGCGTGCGGCTCCAGCAGCGCGCAAAAAATGCAGCGCGCACGACTCGCACAAACAACATATACATTTCAAATAGAATAAAAAATGATCAAAATAACAAAATAAATCAACAATAAATAATTCAATTTCGTTATTATTACAACCTAAACAAATAATCTATCGTTCAGTACAACAAATACTGCAATAAACACAACAAATAGTTCACGAACAAGGCCGGGGAAGCGTCGGAACGGTCGCCGGGTGGCGCGGGCGGCGGCGGCGGCGCGGCCGGATGGGAATGGGAGTTGCGAGCGAGCGCGGGAGCGGGCGTAGCAAATAAGCGGCGCGCGGTTGAGTTTCGGCCCGCGCGCTGAACTACATATGCCGCGCGCTGTTTTTGCGCGCCCGCTGAAGCAAGTATACCGGTTGCCCGCGTGCTAAAACGTTCAATTTTACGGTGCGGCGCTAGTTTGGCACGGCTGTTGGAGATGCTCTTAGAGTCACTAGTGAACTTAGAAGATCTGGTTAGAATATGTGCCGCGACATTCGACTAACGATTTACATGACTAAACCGAACGGACGAGAACGACGCCGTCTCCTTGATAACAGTAGTGATGATCCTGATGCCGTGATGCGTGATCAATCTGTCGATAAGCATCATTTCTCCCATATAAAAGTTGGATTTGCGTTCGCGTCACGTCGTCCATCCCTGCAGCCGCATGCGTCGCTCATCATAGGCCGGCAACAGGAGCTAGCTAGAGTAGCTCACCTTTATACATTGCACTGGGGACGGCGGACGCCGGATAAGTCTCCCCTACTCCGTTTTGTACGTACGTCACGGGGGCCTACAGTTAACCCCAAGAAGCAGATGATCATGTTTAATGCAACGGCTAACCCTAACAACAAGCCACTCGTGATGTAGGACTACTACTGTGTGCCCCGTGCCCGACAGTCCATGGCAAGACGCCAGCCGCTACGCTGTACTGTCACCGGCCAGAGCAACAGGTAACCAATCTACATGCACTCGAGCAAGTTGCTAGGGCCTAGGGGGTAGGGACTACTGCTCTAGTGCTCTTGTCACTGGTCACTCGGCGTCTCGCGACGGAAGTGCGAGGGAACTTGAACACGCTCCGCTTTGAAGTCAGCTAGTGGATCAAAATTGGCAGTTGGAGAAGGTGAATCTATCTTTTCGCTACTAATAATTTGATGCGACCACTCCTAGAATAAGTTCGGCACAGCATGTTAAGGGCATCCCCAGCCGTTCCGTCCCCCAGGGCGACTAAATTGAGCATCCTGGGGGCGTGTCGGCACTAGTTCGGCCCCTGGGGGCGAGCTAGCTCTCAGTCACGCACCCACGCGCCGGCCCCAGAACGCGGTATATTCAAACTTGGTCGTTCCCGCTCTTAAAAGACGCCGCAAATCCGGTGATCGGGCGTAGTCTGGCGTTACAAAAAAACAGAGCGCCGCCGCCTCGGCGGGGTTGGTCCCAGGTGTTGGCGGAGTCGGCGTGCGCGAGCTCGGCGGTGTCGGAGCTGCTTCGGTGTCGGGCTGCGTCGGCGTGGCTTCGACACTGCTGGGCGGCGACGTAGAGGCTTCGCTCGGGCTTGGCGTCCGTGTGGCCGTGGGCGTTGTCGGTGTCGTCGGCGTTGCCGTCGGCAGCTCGTTCAGGATGAGGCCGCGCTGCACCAGGTACCACGCCTTGAGCTTCTCGTCGTTGCTCTGGAGCATGTCCGCCCCGCCCATCAGGAAAGCCATGTCGGTGTTCCTCTTCTTCGCGGCGACGTTCGTCCGGAGCAGGTCGAGTTTGATGGCGTTGTTCTTCATTAGCGCCGACCACCGCGCCTCGGTCTTCTCTTCGCGTAGGACGGCCCGGGCTTGGGCATCGGCGAGGCAATGTTCGATGGACTCCTGCACTCGCGCGGTTGCCGCGTCGGCGTTTTTCCCCTTCTTGGCCAATTTGTGGCCGTCCGGCCTCCCCTCCGACGCGCCCGGAGTCGTCGCGTCTGGCTTGTATGTCTCCTTGGCCTTGTCGAGGGCACGCCGGACTTCCGCCCACTTCTCGCACTTGTCAATGCGCTTGTAGACGTGGAGGTGCTTGAAGTCGGCGTCTTGGTTGTCGCCCCTGTACATGGCGAACATACGCAGCAGCTGCGCGGACGGACGAACAGTTGGCGAACGGCGGGCGTAGGGGACGAAGATGTGCGGGCGAACGGCGTGCGTACCTGATCCTCAATGCTGGCGCCGCTCTCCGGCCGAGCCGCGACCTCCTCGACGATTCCATGCCATTTGTTGCACGCCAACTGGATACGCCCCCAATGGTTCACCATCGCCTTGGACCCGCGCTGCATGTAGACGCCTTTGAAGTAGGGGTCGACGAGCTTCCGCTCGTCGAACTCGGCCTTGATGCGGTCCCAGTACGTCTCGAAGCTCTGGTTCGCGCCGGTGGTTGGGTCGAGGCAGACGACTTTCCACGCTTCGGCGAGGCATTCCTCCTCCTTGGACGTCCACTTGATGCGCGGTTCGCCCGACCTAGCGGCCCGCTTCTTTTT
Source organism: Triticum timopheevii (assembly GCA_963921465.1). Lineage (NCBI taxonomy): Eukaryota > Viridiplantae > Streptophyta > Magnoliopsida > Poales > Poaceae > Triticum > Triticum timopheevii. The sequence goes on from OY997274.1 coordinate 504,893,641, forward strand.
CTGGCGCCCCTTCGTTGGAACAGGAGCCGGCTCCTCCTCCTCCTCCTCCTTGTCCTCCTCCTCCTCCTCGGGTTCCTGCGCGTCGTCGCCGTAGACGTAGCCGAGCTCGGCCTCCATGTCGCCGTTGAGATCCACTACCTCGTCCTGGGTGGCGAACCCGGGAGACGAGGCGGCCGCGGCCGACCCTGTCGCGATGATGTCGTCCATGTCGGCTCCCGTGTCGTCGGCGTCGCCGAGGTGCGAGAAGGGTAGCGGACCACGGTAGAGATGGGGCGTTGGTGTAGTCGCGTAGGCGGCGGGCGGCGAGTAGTTGTATGGGGGGTACTGCACGCCGACGAAGGCGGGCGAGGGCGTGCGCGTAGCGGGGTGACCATGGGGGAAGGTCACGTTTGGTTTGAACCCGCCGTGCACGTCGCCGTCGGCGTAGCCGGGCGACCATGAACCCCATGGAGATCCGGCGCCTTGCTGTCCCCAGGGCGCGTATTGGGCGTGGCTGACGACGGGTGGATTCATCCCCGCCTCGGCCGACGAGGAAGACGCCGCCGCGCGCGCCGCGTTGTCGCGGGCCTTCTTGGCTATGGCCCTGTTCCGCCTGTCGGCGGTGACTTCTTCTCGCCGCTGAACTTCCACCCTCCACTCGGCGTTCGACAGGCCCGGTGGCTTCGATGGCGACGCCCTCGGGTTCCTCTGCTTCGGTTGGGTCACGGCGCCAGTCGCGGTCGCCGCCGCGCGCGGCATGGAGTATTTCTTCGGCTGCATGGCGGCGGAAGGCGAGCGGGTTTGGCGGGAGAAAGGGGGAGAATGGCGGGAGGAAGCCGAGCGCGCGGGAGAGAAGAGAGAAAAGCGTCAAGGAAACGGCGGGAAAAGGCCCTCGGGTCGCCTCCAGTGCGGGCCCACACGCCTTTTTCGCTTGCGCCGGCTCCCCAAGCGCCCCCCAAGGCGTCGGGTTCGGCCTGGGTCCGCCGGCACCAGTTTTGGCCCGAGCCGGCGAAAAACGGGCTTCTGGGGGCGCGACTGGGGCCTTTTTTGACGCCAGCGCGACAAAATCGCCTGGGGAGGGCCTGTTGGGGGCGCGGCTGGAGATGCCCTAAGCAGCAGCAAACAGCTCCACATGGAGCATACAGTAGACCAAGTGGTACATACTCCGTCCCAAAATAGTGTGCAAAACTTCGGCCAAAAAGCTGGCCCCGCGTCGCCCACCCGCGGGCGACTCGGGCGCTTACCCTAGCCGCCCCCGAACTCCACCTCCCCCGCCGCCTTCCTCCCCCGCCGCCATCGGCAAGCACCTCCGGGAAAAGCCCGCGCGCCGTCGGCGGCGGCGGGCCTCTCGATTTTCACCCTCTTGTGCAGCTCGGGCGGCGCGGGGCGCTTGTGTCTGCAGGGGTGTTGGGGCCGGCACGGCGAGCTGACGGAGGCGTGCGAGCTCGCGGAGGCGCGCCGCAACGGGCGCGGGGGGCTTGTGGAGGCGTGGATCTGGGCGCGCCGAGCTGGCGCCGTCGGGCGCGCGTGGCTCGCGGAGGTGCCGATCTAGGCGCGGCGAGCTGGCGCCGACGGAGGCGACGGGCGCAGGCAGGCTCGCGAAGGCGCTCGGCTGGACGCGGCGCGCAAGGGCGCTCGTCTGCAGGGGAGCGCAGAGACCGGTGCTGCAGCATGGCATGGCGATCAGATCCAGGGCGCTGCGAGTGGATGGTGCTCCGTCGTCGCCCCTGCACGGATCTGCGACGTGCCGGTCACGGGTGGCGCGTGTGGGGCTCCGGGACGCCCGGATCTGGCGTGTAGGAGGCATGCTGGGCGGGAGGGCTCCGGCCAGCGCGGATCTGGGCGCGGTGGGCGCTTGGTGACCGCGGGCGGTGCTGGAGCAGAGGGGCTCCGGCCGCGGTACGGATGCGGGGTGCAGGACCGATCTGGTCTCTGCAAGCCCGCCGTCGGGGAGGCTTGGCGGTGGCCCTGCGCAGCGGTGGCGCGCCCGCTGTTTGGGGGCGCGATTCAGTGGAGGCACATGTCGACCTCGGCCTGCTGCATGGGAGTGGATGTCCGGGGTGATAGCCTGGTCGGTGCTGGCCGGCCGGTGGCGACGGTGTCTGTGGGCGTCGCTATCCTCCTTGGAGGCGTCGTCGTGATTCACACAGATCTCCCGGATCAGTTCCTTCGGGTGAAAACCCAGATCCTGCTGCAGGGTCGGGCGGTGGCGTCGTCCTCAACGTCGTTGCCCTCTTTAGGGCACCATCTTGAAGACTTTGATCCCTTTGGTGCTTTCTACAACTGGACGTGCAGGATGGCTTCTGTGGCAATGATGACAGTGGTGTGCAATGTCGGAGGCGTGGCCTTGGTCGTGGTAGTCGGCTCTTCTTCTCCGGTGTGTCCGTGGGTGTGCCTCGACTGCCTGTTGCTGTGAAGTCGAAGCCACAGTGGGGGGCCGGTGGTAGACGATGACACATGACAGATGGCTCGTTCGGTGATCCCTTTTGACGCCACCCCTGCCTAGTTCCCTTAGTAGTACATCGTCGGAGTCGGAGTTGCGCTGCCTAGTATAGGATGTGTGGAGTGTTGTGCTGCAGCTATTAGGGTTGTTGTTTTTTTCTTTCCTTTTCTTTTTCTTTGATCTTTGGATCTGGTCCTAGGACCTTCACCATCTTGTTGTTTTCCGTTGCTTCCTGCTATTATCAATGAAATGCCAGCGATGCTGGATCTTCCAAAATAGTGTGCATTAGAGTATTTTTTATGTGAAACCTTGTAAATTTTGACCAAATTTATAGAAAAAATTGTCATTGTTTGAAATACCAAATAAAAAACATTAGATTTATCATGAAATATATTTTAATATTGTATATGTTTGTTATTGTTAACATACATACTTTTTCAATAAACTTGCTCAATGTTTGTGAAGGACTTTTGCGAAAACCAATGCACACTATATTGAGACAGAGGAAGTACTATTTTCATTTTCACTTTGCAGCCCACGGAGGATAGAATCATTCGGGACGAACAAGTGATGGAAAACATCGATAACCCAAGTGGACGGAGCGGGTATGTCTAGTCTATAGGTTGATGGCGGCCAATTTATCGCAGGAGGCCGACATTTTTTGATTGAAGGCGACTAATGTTGGTACTCTACCCTTTTGGGTGTTAGGGCATCTTCAACACGGACCGTCAAATCGTTCGCATATGTCCGGACAACACAAAGGATCCCACTCAAGGATAAATTACGCTCCAATTTTCTAGCCATGCCATAACTAACACTTTAATGAGTGGAAAATTACAAACTTTAACATTAATATTTTTACTTGACCAAGATTATTCAACTAGTAAACCTTCGTATTATAACCTCAATACTGTTATCAAATGCAACGGATACACATGCAAGTTGTTATTATACCACCTGTATATACCTGGTATTTTTAGACCAAACATATAACTCATGCAAATTGCCACTTCTATTTAAGTCTCAAAAAGATATATATGAAGCATGGGAGTGCTAATAATTTTTATAAAATATTTCTCGCGTGGTCAAACAAGTCTAAGTGGAGAACGGGAGCAATTACCTCAACTCAAAAGATATAAGTGAACATAATGGAGCATTCTATAAATTTTAGATGAATGTGTGTTTCTCCTAAAAGGTGCAATCAGAAAACAATGATTGTGGAAATCAAACAAACAAACAAACCTAAGAAAAGGGAAAGTCGTTTCAAGCAAAACACATATCATGTGACGAACAAAAATATGTCTTCAAGTGATATTGATAGATTGAAGACGAAAGAATGTTACCTTGGGGTGCCTTGGGCATCCCCAAGCTTAGACTGTTGCCGCTCCTTAATCTCTTTTCATCATCATCTCACCCCAAACTCGAAAACTTCGGCCACACAAAACTTAACGGAACTCGTGAGATGGGTTAGTATGATAAATAATAACCATTCACTTTGGTACTGCCATGAAAAGATTCATAATTGTTCTTACATAATAACTATTGTATTATATCATCTTTATAGCTTATACCCCCGATATAATCCATAGAAACACCAACATAAGCACACTATACAATAAAAACAGAATCCATCAAAAACAGAACATCACATAATGATGGAATTTTTAGTCATACTTCTGCAACTCAAAAAGTTCTGAAAAATTAGGACAATGTAGAAATTTGTAACCCAATACTGTGTAAAATTTCAGGAATTGATCACGCTCCAGTACACCAGAACAACAAATATTGAACGCAAAAGTATCTGATTCAACAAGCATCCAAACTATCCTAACGGCTTCACTTAGCACAAAAATCAAAAGAAAAGATACAAACATAATTGTTACAGTAGCAATAATAATGTTGACACACAAAAATACGAAGGGAAAAGTAAAGATAACTATTGGGTTGCCTCCGTTTAATGCCCCTAGGTAGGCATAATGCATAGTATCACATATTGTCATCTTTCGAACCCTTGTTGTTTGTATTTTCAAGGGATTTAGGAGTCTTTCCAGTCGGGCACTTACTCAATTTACTTTCTTTATGCTCATTCATTATCCAAAGGAAGTGATAAAAAAATCTTGCTCTATTACACCACAATTTAGATTTGAGGGTTCGATAGTTTTTGTTTTTGGTTTCCCTAGTAAATCTTTTAACACTTCAAAGGAGTCAAAAACAGTATTCCTAATGAAATACCGCTTAAATATCAAGTCTAGAATATGTCTATGATGACTGGACAAACCATCCTAAAAGCTTTGGAGCAAGATTCTAACATGGATTTTGGGAGTGGCTTTTTCATGTATTTCTAATATTTTATGCCAAGCTCCTACTAAAGATTCATCATGTGATTGTCTAAAGGTTAAAATATCGGAAACCTCCCTAGGGAGTGGAAGAGTAGGAAGCATAGCATCCATGATATGAATATTCAATGGGCGGAGGCTTGGTTGGCTTAACCGCTTGTTGGCTACTAAGTGCATGAGCAGCTTTGGATCCGTGTCTGGTGGTACATCCCCCGTTGTACTGCGGCCGACTACCGGTCGTGTCCCGTCAATCGGGTGGCTTCAAATAGCTGGAATAAGAGTGCTTGCATGCTAGTACCCGACCTACATGATGTGGTGCTTCGTATAATTGTTGCATCACGACAGACGCCCTTTGGGTGTGCCACTGCAGCCGAATAGCGCTTGCGGCAATGCCTCGTGGCACTGGCACATTACGTGCCTACTGCTATCAAGGCAACCTCGCTCCCGTTGTTGGTCTTGGATGCTGCTCACGATAAAGGGTCATGGCTCATTTGGTTGCCTCGACACGAACAAATGCTCTCTAAACTGAGAACAACCGGAACAGGAGTTGCCTCTACCTCTCCACAGTTACGTGGTAGGATATGCAACTCTTTGCGCTGATCCTCAAGGAGGATGAGCTATGCTGCTCAACAACAACAACCAGCCCGGCTGTTGCCTCTGAGTTTCCACGCAAGTGAAAGGGCAGGACGACGGCTGACGCTTGGTGTCACCGAGGACGTGCTACCTGGTTGATCCTGCCATTAGTCATATGCTTGTCTCAAAGATTAAGCCATGCATGTGCAAGTATGAACCATGAAACTGCGAATGGTTCATCAAATCGGTTATAGTTTATTTCATGGTAGTGCTACTTGGATAACCATAGTAATTCTAGCCCTAATGCATGCAATAGACCCCGATTTCTGGGAGGGGCGCATTTATTAGATAAAAGGCTGACGAGGGCTCTGCTTGCTGATATGATGATTCATTATAACTCGACGGATGGCTATATCATTCTATTTAGTAAGATGTGTCACAACAATTTCAGTTTCATAACCATAAAAAGGACCAGATTCAACCAAAGTGATTAACTCAGGATCGACAGAGAATTCATAATCCTTATCAGTGACAAATGTAGGAGAAGTAGCAAACTTAGGATCATACCTCAGTCTCTCTATCATAGCTTTTTCTTTCAGCTTACCCAGTAATTTCTTAACATCATCTCTATCATTACAAGCAAGAATTTCACTAGCTGTCTCCCCATCTATAACATGTCTCTTAGGTATCTTAGGCATTTCAACTCTAGGAGAGCTAGGCATAATAGGTGAATCATAATTTTCATCAGTTTCAACATTCTCAAATTCTTTAGCTTTAGCAATTTGTTCATCAAGGAATTCACCTAGTGGCACAATATCATCAAGCAAAGTACTAGCATCATCACAAGCTTCATTTATAGCATAAGTAGTATCATCAATTAATTGCGACATATCAGAATGAATAGTAGGTGGTGGTGTCGCAAGCCTACTTAAAATAGAAGATGAATCAAGTGCGGAGCTAGATGGCAGTTCCTTACCTCCCCTCGTCTCAGAGGGTACAATCTTAGTCTTAGCGCCTTCTAGATTCTTCATAATGTAAAATCCCAAGTGAACTCAATAAATAGAGCTATGCTCCCCAGAAACGGCACCAGAAAAAGGTCTTGATAACCTACAAGTATAGGGGATCGCGACAGTCTTTGAGGGTAGTATTATTTTGATTATATGAGATCCACACCTTGACACCTGAAATTCCGTTACGAGTAGATACTTCTGCAGGAGCATAATTGATTTTCTAGTTAAATACATTACAATCACTATGGAGGAAATAGACTTAGTAGTTAAAGAGATGAAAACCAATACAACTCCTGGCCTAGATGGCTTACCACTAATCTTTTAGAAACATTTTTGGGAGATGGTTAAAAAGGTGGTTAAAAGAATGCTTGATAGCCCGCATGCTGAGGAGTTGCAACTTGGACTACTAGGGCAATCAGGTTTAAGTTAAGCCTGAACACCTTAGTTATCCACTTCTCTTCCGACACAAGCTTCTTTGCCATGCCTTCCCCATCAACTGGAAATCTAGTATGAAAGGCAAGGGGCGCAGCGGCAAAGATAGTAACAAAAGTATTTTTTTGTAAAAATAAAGAAAGCTGATAAAAGGCAAAAGGCAAGAAACATGAGAACAAGAAATGATAAGTGTGTGCGAAGGCACCTAGTTTGTCTGGTGAAGCCTCCCCAGCAACGGCGTGAGACATTCTTCTGCTACTTGTGATAGTGTTGTGATTCCCCTGAGAGGAAGGGTGATGTAGTATAGTAGCAGATAGTATTCCCCTCGGTTAAGAACCAAGGTTTATTTAACCAGTAGGAGACACCACACAGAAAAATTTAAACAATATCTGCACACACAGAAACAAATGCTTGCAACCCAACAAGGCAAGGGGGCGTCACTCCCCTTGTTTCTTGTTCAATTGCTAGGATTAAATCTGGTAGTGATAGATATAATGAATAAAAGTAAAATAAAAAGTAATAATAAACATCAAACAATTCTAGGATTTGTTTTAATATAGATGTGAATGTGACCCGGGGGCTATAGTGTTTACTAGAGGCATCACTCTCATAGTAGCATCAGTGGGTAAATAAATTACTGTTTGGCAATTGATAGAAAAGCACATAGTTATGATGATCATCCATGGCATAATTAATATATAGGCATGATGTCCGTGACAAGTAGACCAAAATCCATCTTGAAAAATCGAGGATTTTGCCTAGAGGGAGGGGTGAATAGGCGCTTTAAAATAATTACGGTTTGGACTTGAACAAATGTGGAATAAAACTAGCGTTTATAATTTGTCAAGCACAAAACCTAAAACAACTAGGCTCACCTATGTGCACCAACAACTTATGCGAAGCAAGATAAATAACTATGTGATAGCAAGATATATAACATGAAACACTATGGCTATGACAAAGTAAAGTGCATAAGTAGAGGGCTTGGGTAAGAGATAACCGAGGCACGCAGAGACGATGATGTAACCTGAAGTTCACACCCTTGCAGATGATAATCTCCATTTGGAGCGGTGTGGAGGCACAACGCTCCCCAAGAAGACACTAGGGCCACCATAATCTCCTCACGCCCTCGCACAATGCAAGATGTCGTGATTCCACTAAGGTACCCTTGAGGGCGGTCACTGAACCCGTACAAATGGCAACCCTTGGGGGCGGTCACCGGTACCCATACACTTTGGCAACCCTTGGGGGCGGTCATTGGAACCAGTACAAATTGCTCGGGGCAATCTCCACAACCTAATTGGAGACCCCATCGCTTGCCCGGAGCTTTACACCACAATGATTGAGCTCCATAGCACCACCAACCGTCTAGGGCGCCTAAGCACCCAAGAGGAACAAGCTCTAGGGTACCAAGCACCCAAGAGTAATAACCTTCTCAACTTTCACGTCCACGTATCACTGTGGAGAACTCAAACCGATGCACCAAATGCATTGGCAAGGGCACACGGAGTACCCAAGTCCTTCTCTCCCAAATCCCACCACAACAACTAATGCCATGAAGGAAAATGAGAGGAAGAACAAAGAAGAGAACACGAAGAACTCCAAGATCTAGATCCAAAGGGTTCCCCTCACATAGAGGAGAAAGTGATTGGTGGAAATGTGGATCTAGATCTCCTCTCTCTCTTTTCCCTCAAGAACTAGCAAGAATCATTGGAGGGATTGAGAGATAGCAAGCTCGAAGAAGGTCAACAATGGGGGAAGAACATGAGCTCAAAAGGTTAAGAACCATTGGGGAAGAAGACCCCTTTTATAGGAAGGGAAAATCCAACCGTTATGCCTTCAACCCGCACACAAGCGGTAGTACCGCTCAGGCGAGCGATACTTCCGCTGGCACGGTAGTTTCAGCCGTAACGTGCAACTGAGAAACTCAAGGATGCAGTAGTGCCACCGGAGCGGTACTACCGGTCCCACCAGCTGTACTACTGCTAGGTGTTGCGTGTACAGGTGAAACCATGGTAGTAGAGTAGGGCAGCGCGGTACTATCGACGGAGCGGTACTACCGCCCACTATTGCCGCTCTACTTCCTCGTAGAGGAAAAACGTATCCAAAGGCTAAAATATAAGCGGAGGTTCCTGCGGTAGTAGAAGGGTTGGAAGTACCGCGCAAGCGGTACTACAACGCACTACTACCGCTGGGGTGATAAAGTATCCAGAAGCCCAAGAACAAGCGGTAGTGCCTGAAGGAAATATGCCCTAGAGGCAATAATAAAGTTATTATTTATTACCTTATATCATGATAAATGTTTATTATTCATGCTAGAATTGTATTAACCGGAAACATGATACATGTGTGAATACATAGACAAAACTATAGTCACTAGTATGCCTCTACTTGACTAGCTCATTAATCAAAGATGGTTATGTTTCCTAACCATAGACATGTGTTGTCATTTGATTAATGGTATTACATCATTAGGAGAATGATGTGATTGACATGACCCATCCCGTTAGCTTAGCACATGATTGTTTAGTATTCTGCTATTGCTTTCTTCATGACTTATACATGTTCCTGTAACTATGAGAATTATGCAACTCCCGTTTACCGGAGGAACACTTTGGGTACTACCAAACGTCACAACGTAACTGGGTGATTATAAAGGAGTACTACAGGTGTCTCCGAAGGTACATGTTGAGTTGGCGTATTTCGAGATTAGGTTTTGTCACTCCGATTGTCGGAGAGGTATCTCTGGGCCCTCTCGGTAATACTCATCACTTAAGCCTTGCAAGCATTATAACTAATGAGTTATTTGTGAGATGACGTATTACAGAACGAGTAAAGAGACTTGCCGGTAACGAGATTGAACTAGGTATTGGATACCGACGATCGAATCTCGGGCAAGTAACATACCGATGACAAAGGGAACAACGTATGTTGTTATGCGGTTTGACCGATAAAGATCTTCGTAGAATATGTAGGAACCAATATGGGCATCCAAGTCCCGCTATTGGTTATTGACCGAGAATGGTTTTAGGTCATGTCTACATAGTTCTCGAACCCGTAGGGTCCGCACGCTTAAGGTTTCGATGACAGTTTTATTATGAGTTTATAAGTTTTGATGTACCGAAGTTTGTTCGGAGTCCCGGATGTGATCACGGACATGACGAGGAGTCTCGAAATGGTCGAGACATAAAGATTGATATATTGGAAGCCTATGTTTGGACATCGGAATGGTTCCGGGTGAAATCGGCATTTTACCGGAGTACCGGGAGGTTACCGGAACCCCCCGGGGGGTTAATGGGCCTACATGGGCCAAGAGGGAGAAGAGGAAGGAGCCAGGAGGGGGCCGCGTGCCCCTCCCCCTCCTAGTCCGAATAGGACAAGGGAAGGGGGGCGGCGCCCCCCCTTTCCTTCCCCTCTTCCTCCTCTTTCCCCTTTCTCTCCTACTCCTACTTGGAAAAGGGGAGTCCTACTCCCGGTGGGAGTAGGACTCCCCCCCTTGGCGCGCCCCTAGGCCGGCGGCCTCCTCCCCCTTGGCTCCTTTATATACGGGGGCGGGGGGCACCCCATAGACACACAAGTTGATCTACGGATCGTTCCTTAGCCGTGTGCGGTGCCCCCTTCCACCTATTCCACCTCGGTCATATCGTCGCGGAGTTTAGGCGAAGCCCTGCGCCGGTAGAACATCATCATCGTCACCACGCCGTCGTGCTGACGGAACTCATCTCCGGAGCCTTTGCTGGATCGAAGGGCTGGAGATCGTCATCGAGCTGAACGTGTGCTGAACTCGGAGGCTCCATACATTCGGTGCTTGGATCGGTCGGATCGTGAAGACATACGACTACATCAACCGCGTTGTGCTAACGCTTCCGCTTACGGTCTATGAGGGTACGTGGACGAACACTCTCCCCTCTCGTTGCTATATCATTACCATGATCTTGCGTGTGCGTAGGAATTTTTTTTGAAATTACTACGTTCCCCAACAGTGGCATCCGAGCCTAGGTTTTATGCGTTGATGTTATGTGCACGAGTAGAACACAAGTGAGTTGTGGGCGATACAAGTCATACTGCTTACCAGCATGTCATACTTTGGTTCGGCGGTATTGTGAGATGAAGCGGCCCGGACCGACATTACGCGTACGCTTACGCGAGACTGGTTTCACCGTTACGAGCACTCGTGCTTAAAGGTGGCTGGCGGGTGTCTGTCTCTCTCACTTTAGCTGAATCGAGTGTGGCTACGCCTGGTCCTTGCGAAGGTTAAAATAGCACCAACTTGATGAACTATCGTTGTGGTTTTTGATGCGTAGGTAAGAACGGTTCTTGCTAAGCCCGTAGCAGCCACGTAAAATTTGCAATAACAAAGTAGAGGACGTCTAACTTGTTTTTGCAGGGCATGTTGTGATGTGATATGGTCAAGACGTGATGCTATATTTTATTGTATGAGATGATCATGTTTTGTAACTGAAGTTATCGGCAACTGGCAGGAGCCATATGGTTGTCACTTTATTGTATGAAATGCAAACGCCCTGTAATTGCTTTACTTTATCACTAAGCGGTAGCGATAGTCGTAGAAGCAATAGATGGCGTAACGACAACGATGCTACGATGGGGATCAAGGTGTCGCGCCGGTGACGATGGTGATCATGACGGTGCTTCGAAGATGGAGATCACAAGCACAAGATGATGATGGCCATATCATATCACTTATATTGATTGCATGTGATGTTTATCCTTTATGCATCTTATCTTGCTTTGATTGACGGTAGCATTTTAAGATGATCTCTCACTAATTATCAAGAAGTGTTCTCCCTGAGTATGCACCGTTGCGAAAGTTCTTCGTGCTGAGACACCACGTGATGATCGGGTGTGATAGGCTCTACGTTCAAATACAATGGGTGCAAAACAGTTGCACATGCGGAATACTCAGGTTATACTTGACGAGCCTAGCATATACAGATATGGACTCGGAACACGGAGACCGAAAGGTCGAGCGTGAATCATATAGTAGATATGATCAACATAGAGATGTTCACCATTGAAACTACTCCATCTCACGTGATGATCGGACATGGTTTAGTTGATTTGGATCACGTGATCACTTTGATGACTAGAGAGATGTCTGTCTAAGTGGGAGTTCTTAAGTAATATGATTAATTGAACTTAAATTTATCATGAACTTAGTACCTGATAGTATCTTGCTTGTCTATGTTTGTTTGTAGATAGATGGCTCGTGCTGTTGTTCCGTTGAATTTTAATGCGTTCCTTGAGAAAGCAAAGTTGAAAGATGATGGTAGCAATTACACGGACTGGGTCCATAACCTGAGGATTATCCTCATTGCTGCACAGAAAAGTTACGTCCTGGAAGCACCGCTGGGTGCCAGGCCTGCTACTGATGCAACTGACGACGTTAAGAACGTCTGGAAGAGCAAAGCTGATGACTACTCTATAGTTCAGTGTGCCATGCTTTACGGCTTAGAACCGGGCCTTCAAGGACGTTTTGAACGTCATGGAGCATATGAGATGTTCCAGGAGTTGAAGTTAATATTTCAAGCAAATGCCCGGATTGAGAGATATGAAGTCTCCAATAAGTTCTATAGCTGCAAGATGGAGGAGAATAGTTCTGTCAGTGAACACATACTCAAAATGTTTGGGTATAATAATCACTTGATTCAACTGGGAGTTAATCTTCCTGATGATAGCGTCATTGACAGAATTCTCCAATCACTGCCACCAAGCTACAAGAGCTTCGTGATGAACTATAATATGCAAGGGATGAACAAGACTATTCCCGAGCTCTTCGCGATGCTGAAAGCCGCAGAGGTAGAAATCAAGAAGGAGCATCAAGTGTTGATGGTTAACAAGACCACTAGTTTCAAGAAGAAGGGCAAAGGGAAGAAGAAGGGGAACTTCAAAAAGAACGGCAAGCAAGTTGCTGCTCAAGAGAAGAAACCCAAGTCTGGACCTAAGCCTGAAACTAAGTGCTTCTACTGCAAGCAGACTGGACACTGGAAGCGGAACTGCCCCAAGTATTTGGCGGATAAGAAGGATGGCAAAGTGAACAAAGGTATATGTGATATACATGTTATTGATGTGTACCTTACTAATGCTCGCAGTAGCACCTGGGTATTTGATACTGGCTCTGTTGCTAATATTTGCAACTCGAAACAGGGACTACGGATTAAGCGAATATTAGCTAAGGACGAGGTGACGATGCGCGTGGGAAATGGTTCCAAAGTCGATGTGATCGCGGTCGGCACGCTACCTCTACATCTACCATCGGGATTAGTATTAGACCTAAATAATTGTTATTTGGTGCCAGCATTGAGCATGAACATTATATCTGGATCTTGTTTGATGCGAGACGGTTATTCATTTAAATCAGAGAATAATGGTTGTTCTATTTATATGAGTAATATCTTTTATGGTCATGCACCCTTGAAGAGTGGTCTATTTTTATTGAATCTCGATAGTAGTGATACACATATTCACAGTGTTGAAACCAAAAGATGCAGAGTTGATAATGATAGTGCAACTTATTTGTGGCACTGCCGTTTAGGTCATATCGGTGTAAAGCGCATGAAGAAACTCCATACTGATGGGCTTTTGGAATCACTTGATTATGAATCACTTGGTACTTGCGAACCGTGCCTTATGGGCAAGATGACTAAAACGCCGTTCTCCGGTACTATGGAGAGAGCAACAGATTTGTTGGAAATCATACATACAGATGTATGTGGTCCAATGAATGTTGAGGCTCGTGGCGGATATCGTTATTTTCTCACCTTCACAGATGATTTGAGCAGATATGGGTATATCTACTTAATGAAACACAAGTCTGAAACATTTGAAAAGTTCAAAGAATTTCAGAGTGAAGTAGAAAATCATCGTAACAAGAAAATAAAGTTTCTACGATCTGATCGTGGAGGAGAATATTTGAGTTACGAGTTTGGTCTACACTTGAAACAATGCGGGATAGTCTCGCAACTCACGCCACCTGGAACACCACAACGAAATGGTGTGTCCGAACGTCGTAATCGTACATTACTTGATATGGTGCGATCTATGATGTCTCTTACTGATCTACCGCTATCGTTTTGGGGTTATGCTTTAGAGACGGCCGCATTCACGTTAAATAGGGCACCATCAAAATCCGTTGAGACGACGCCTTATGAACTATGGTTTGGCAAGAAACCAAAGTTGTCGTTTCTTAAAGTTTGGGGTTGCGATGCTTATGTGAAGAAACTTCAACCAGATAAGCTCGAACCCAAATCGGAGAAATGTGTCTTCATAGGATACCCAAAAGAGACTATTGGGTACACCTTCTATCACAGATCTGAGGGCAAAATTTTCGTTGCTAAATTCGGATCCTTTCTAGAGAAGGAGTTTCTCTCAAAAGAAGTGAGTGGGAGGAAAGTAGAACTTGATGAGATAACTGTATCTACTCCCTTATTGGAAGGTAGTTCATCACAAGAACCGGTTCCTGTGACAACTACACCAATTAGTGAGGAAGCTAATGATATTGATCATGAAACTTCAGATCAAGTTTCTGCTGAACCTCGTAGGTCTACCAGAGTAAGATCCGCACCAGAGTGGTACGACAATCCTATTCTGGAAGTCATGTTACTTGACCATGATGAACCTACGAACTATGAGGAAGCGATGATGATCCCAGATTCCGCAAAATGGCTAGAGGCCATGAAATCTGAGATGGGATCCATGTATGAAAACAAAGTATGGACTTTGGTTGACTTGCCCGATGATCGCAAGCTATTGAGAATAAATGTATTTTTAAGAAGAAGACTGACGCTGATGGTAATGTAACTGACTATAAAGCTCGACTTGTTGCGAAAGGTTTTCGACAAGTTCAAGGGGTTGACTACGATGAGACTTTCTCACCCGTAGCGATGCTTAAGTCTGTCCAAATCATGTTAGCTATTGCTGCATTTCATGATTATGAAATCTGGCAAATGTTGGAAATATGCCCTAGAGGCAATAATAAATTAGTTATTATTATATTTCCTTGTTCATGATAATCGTCTTTTATTCATGCTATAATTGTATTATCCGGAAATCGTAATACACGTGTGAATACATAGACCACAATATGTCCCTAGTGAGCCTCTAGTTGACTAGCTCGTTGTGATCAACAGATAGTCATGGTTTCCTGGCTATGGACATTAGATGTCGTTGATAACGGGATCACATCATTAGGAGAATGATGTGATGGACAAGACCCAATCCTAAGCATAGCATAGAGATCGTGTAGTTCGTATGCTAAAGCTTTTCTAATGTCAAGTATCTTTTCCTTAGACCATGAGATTGTGCAACTCCCGGATACCGTAGGAGTGCTTTGGGTGTACCAAACGTCACAACGTAACTGGGTGGCTATAAAGGTGCATTACAGGTATCTCTGAAAGTATCTGTTGGGTTGGCACGAATCGAGACTGGGATTTGTCACTCCGTGTAAGCGGAGAGGTATCTCTGGGCCCACTCGGTAGGACATCATCATTTGCGCAATGTGACCAAGGAGTTGATCACGGGATGATGTGTTACGGAACGAGTAAAGAGACTTGCCGGTAACGAGATTGAACAAGGTATAAGGATACCGACGATCGAATCTCGGGCAAGTACAATACCGCTAGACAAAGGGAATTGTATACGGGATTGATTAAGTCCTTGACATCGTGTTCATCCGATGAGATCATCGTGGACCATGTGGGAGCCATCATGGGTATCCAGATCCCGCTGTTGGTTATTGACCGGAGAACGTCTCGGTCATGTCTGCATGTCTCCCGAACCCGTAGGGTCTACACACTTAAGGTTCGATGACGCTAGGGTTATAAAGGAAGCTTGTATGTGGTTACCGAATTTTGTTCGGAGTCCCGGATGAGATCCCGGACATCACGAGGAGTTCCGGAATGGTCCGGAGGTAAAGATTTATATATGGGAAGTCCTGTTTTGGTCATCGGAAGAGTTTCGGGGTTTATCGGTAAAGTACCGGGACCACCGGGAGGGTCCCAGGGGTCCACCAAGTGGGGCCACCGGCCCTGGAGGCTTGCATAGGCCTAGAGTGGAAAGGGACCAGCCCCAGAGTGGGCTGGTGCGCCTCCCACCCTTGCCCAAGGCGCAGCTAGGAGGGGAGAGGGGAAACCCTAGGCACAGATGGGCCTATAGGCCCACCCTAGGGTGCGCCCCCTCTCTCCCCCTCTTGGCCGCCCCCTCCAAGTCCCATCTAGGGCTGGCCGCACCCCTTGGGGTGGGAAACCCTAAAGGGGGAGCAGCCCCCTTCTCCCCTATAAATAGTGAGGCCTAGGGGCTGCCCACAACACGCGATTCGATCTCTCGTTGGTGCAGCCCTGCGTCCTTTCTTCCTCCTCTTCTAGCCACAATCCTCCACCACCACCACGCCGTTGTGCTGCTGCTGGATGGAGTCTTCCTCAACCTCTCCCTCTCACCTTGCTGGATCAAGGCGTGGGAGACATCACCGGGCTGTACATGTGTTGAACGCGGAGGTGCCGTCCGTTCGGCACTTGGTCATCGGTGATTTGGATCATGACGAGTACGACTCCATCAACCCCGTTCACTTGAACGCTTCCGCTTAGCGATCTACAAGGGTATGTAGATGCACTCTCTTTCTACTCGTTGCTGGTTTCTCCATAGATAGATCTTGGTGACACATAGGAAATTTTTTGAATTTCTGCTACGTTACCCAACAGTGGTATCAGAGCTAGGTCTATTGCGTAGATTCTTTGCACGAGTAGAACACAAAGTAGTTGTGGGCGTTGATGTTGTTCAATATGCTTACCGTTACTAGTCCAATCTTGTTTCGACGGTATTGTGGGATGAAGCGGCCCGGACCAACCTTACACGTACTCTTACGTGAGACAGGTTCCACCGATTGACATGCACTTGGTGCATAAGGTGGCTAGCGGGTGCCAGTCTCTCCCACTTTAGTCGGAACGGATTCGATGAAAAGGGTCCTTATGAAGGGTAAATAGCAATTGACATATCACGTTGTGGTTTTGCGTAGGTAAGAAACGTTCTTGCTAGAAACCCATAGCAGCCACGTAAAACATGCAAACAACAATTAGAGGACGTCTAACTTGTTTTTGCAGGGTATGCTATGTGATGTGATATGGCCAAGAAGAATGTGATGAATGATATGTGATGTATGAGATTGATCATGTTCTTGTAATAGGAATCACGACTTGCATGTCGATGAGTATGACAACCGGCAGGAGCCATAGGAGTTGTCTTAATTTATTGTATGACCTGCGTGTCATTGAACAATGCCATGTAATTACTTTACTTTATTGCTAACCGGTAGCCATAGTAGTAGAAGTAATAAGTTGGCAAGACGACTTCATGGAGACACGATGATGGAGATCATGATGATGGAGATCATGGTGTCATGCCGGTGACGATGATGATCATGGAGCCCTGAAGATGGAGATCAATGGAGCTATATGATATTGGCCATATCATGTCACTACTATATAATTGCATGTGATGTTTATTATGTTTATGCATCTTGTTTACTTAGGACGACGGTAGTAAATAAGATGATCCCTTACACAAATTTCAAGAAGTGTTCTCCCCTAACTGTGCACCGTTGCTACAGTTTGTCGCTTCTAAGCACCACGTGATGATCGGGTGTGATGGATTCTTACATTCACATACAACGGGTGTAAGACAGATTTACACAGCGATAACACTTAGGGTTAACTTGACGAGCCTAGCATGTACAGACATGGCTTCGGAACACGGAGACCGAAAGGTCGAGCATGAGTCGTATAGTAGATACGATCAACATGAAAATGTTCACCGATGATGACTAGTCCGTCTCAGGTGATGATCGGACACGGCCTAGTTGACTTGGATCATGTAATCACTTAGATGACCAGAGGGATGTCTATGTGAGTGGGAGTTCATAAGATGAACTTAATTATCCTGAACATAGTCAAAAAGGATTTTGCAAATTATATCGTAGCTCACGCTTTAGTTCTACTGTTTAGTTATGTTCCTAGAGAAAATATAGTTGAAAGTTGACAGTAGCGATTATGCGGACAGTAGAAAGCTTATGTCCTTAATGCACTGCTCAGTGAGTTGAGCCCCAAAACGTCGTTTGTGGATGTTGCGAACATCGGACGTACACATTTTGATAACTACGTGATAGTTCAGATAAACGGTTTAGAGTTGAGGCACCAAAGATGTTTTCGAAATGTCGCGGAACATATGAGATGTTTCGAGGGCTGAGATTGGGATTTCAGGCTCGTGCCCACGTCAAGAGGTATGAGACCTCCGACGATTTTCTTAACCTGCAAACTAACGGAGAAAAGCTCAATCGTTGAGCTTGTGCTCAGATTGTCTGAGTACAACAATCACTTGAATCGAGTGGGAGTTGATCTTCAAGATGGATAGTGATGTTTCTCCAAAGTCATTACCACCAAGCTGCTAGAGCTTCGTGATGAGCTATAACATATCAGGGAAAGATATGATGATCCTTGAGGTATTCGCAATGTTTGACACCGCGAAAGTAGAAATCAAGAAGGAGCGTCAATTGTTGACGGTTGGTGAAACCACTAGTTTCAAGAAGGGCAAGGGCAAGAAGGGATACTTCATGAAACGACAAATCAGCTGCTGCTCTAGCGAAGAAACCCAAGGTTGAACCCAAACCCGAGACTGAGTGCTTCTGTAATAAGGGGAACAGCCACTGGAGCAGAATTGCCCTAGATACTTGGTAGATGAGAAGGCTGGCTAAGTCGATAGAAGTATATTGGATATACATTATGTTAATGTGTACTTTACTAGTACTCCTAGTAGCACCAGGGTATTAAATACCGGTTCGATTGCTAATTGTTAGTAACTCAAAATAAAAGTTGCGGAATAAACGGAGACTAGCTAAAGGTGAGCTGACGATATGTGTTGGAAGTATTTCCAAGTTTGATGTGATCAAACATCGCACGCTCCCTCTACCATCGAGATTGGTGTTTGCGTTGAGCATAGATATAATTGGATTATGTCTATCACAATACGGTTATTCATTTAAGGAGAATAATGGTTACTCTGTTTATTTGAATAATACCTTCAATGGTCTTGCACCTAAATGAATGGTTTATTGAATCTCGATCGTAGTGATACACATTTTCATGCCAAAAGATATAAGATAGTACCACTTCCTTGTGGCACTTCCATGTAAGTCATAATGGTATAAAACGCATGAAGAAGCTCCATGTTGATGGATCTTTGGACTCACTCGTTTTGAAAAGTTTGAGACATGCGAACCATGTCTATTGGTGTATACGCATGAAGAAACTCCATGCAAATGGATCGTTTAGACTCACTTGATTTTGAATCACTTGAGATATGCAAATCATACCACATGGACAAGATGACTGAAAAGCCTCGTTTTCAGTAAAATGGAACAAGATAGCAACTTGTTGGAAGTAACACATTTTTGATGTGTGCAGTCCAATGAGTGCTGAGGCATGCAGTGAATATCGTTATGTTCTTACTTCACAGATGATTCGAGTAGATGTAGAGTATATTTACTTGATGAAACACAAGTCTGAATTATTGAATGGTTCAAGTAATTTCAGAGTGAAGTTGAAGATCATCGTGACAAGAGGATGAAATGTCTATGATATGATCATAGAGATGATTATCTAAGTCACGAGTTTTGGCACACAATTAAGACATTGTGGAAATTGTTTCGCAATTAATACCGCCTGGAACACCATAGTGTGATGGTGTGTCCGAACATCATAGTTGCACCCTATTGGATATGGTGCGTACCATGATGTCTCTTATCGAATTACCACTATTGTTCATGGGTTAGGCATTAGAGACGACCACATTCACTTTAAATAGGGCACCACGTAATTCCGTTGAGATGACACCGTATGAACTATGGTTTAGAGAAACCTAAGTTGTCGTTTCTTAAAGGTTTGTGGCTGCGACGCTTATGTGAAAAGGTTTCAGGTTGATAAGCTCGAACCCAAAGCGGATAAAATGCATATTCATAGGACACCCAAAACAGTTGGGTATACCTCCTAATTCAGATCCGAAAGCAATAGGGATTGTTTCTTGAATCGGGTCCTTTCTCGAGGAAAAGTTTGTCTCGAAAAGTTGAGTGG
Source organism: Triticum timopheevii (assembly GCA_963921465.1). Classification (NCBI taxonomy): domain Eukaryota; kingdom Viridiplantae; phylum Streptophyta; class Magnoliopsida; order Poales; family Poaceae; genus Triticum; species Triticum timopheevii. Next base: position 504,913,547 of record OY997274.1, read on the forward strand.
GAGGATGGTGGAGACTTGATGAGGTTATTGAACCGTCACTTCAACTAGTGTGTAGCAGGGCACAGGAAGTTGTTCCTGTGGAACCTACACCAATTGAAGTGGAAGCTTGTGATAGTGATCATGAAGTTTCGAATCAAGTCACTACCGTACCTCGTAGGGTGACAAGGATGCGTACTACTTCAGAGTGGTACAGTAATCCTGTCTTGGAAGTCATGTTGCTAGACAACAATGAACCTACGAGCTATGGAGAAGCGATGGTGGGCCCGGATTCCGACGAATGGCTCAAAGCCATATAATCCGAGAAAGGATCCATATATGAAAACAAAGTGTAAACTTTGGAAGAACTACTTGATGGTTGTAAGGCTGTTAGGTACATATGGATTTTAAAAGGAAGACGGACAATGATGGTAAATGTCACCATTAAGAAAGCTCGACTTGTCGTTAAGATGTTTCCCGACAAGTTCAAGGAGTTGACTACGATGAGACTTTCTCACTCGTAGCGATGCTAAGAGTCTGTTGGAATTATATTAGCAATTACTGCATTATTTATGAAATCTTGCAGATAGGATGTCAAAACATTGTTTCCTCGACAATTTTCTTGAGGAAAGGTTGTATGTGATACAACCGGAAGGTTTTGTCAATCCTGAAAGATGCTAATAAGTATGCAAAGCTCTAGCAATCCTTCTAAGGACTGGAGTAAGCATCTCGGAGTTGGAATGTATGCTTTGATGATGATCAAAGATTTTGGGTTTATACAAAGTTTATGAGAAACTTGTATTTCCAAAGAAGTGAGTGGGAGCACTATAGAATTTCTGATAAGTATGTGTTGTTGACATATTGATGATCAGAAATGATGTAGAATTTCTAGAAAGCATATAGGGTTATTTGAAAACTGGTTTTCAATGGAAAACCTGGATTAGGCTACTTGAACAATAAGCATCAAGATCTATAAGATAGATCAAAATGCTTAATAGTACTTTTAAATGAGCACGTACCTTGACATAATCTTGAAGGTGTTCAAGATGGATCAGTCAAAGAAGGAGTTCTTGCCTGAGTTGTAAGGTATGAAGTTAAGACTTAAAGCTCGACCACGGCAGAAGAAAGAGGAAGGAAGAAGGTCGTCCCCTATGCTTTTATCATAGGCTCTCTACAGTATGCTATGCTGTGTACCGCACCTGAAGTGTGCCTTGCCATGAGTCAGTCAAGGGGTACAAGAGTGATCCAAGAATGGATCACAGGACAACGGTCAAAGTTAACCTTAGTAACTAGTGGACTAAGGAATTTTCTCGATTATGGAGGTGATAAAGAGTTCGACGTAAAGAGTTACGTCGATGCAAGCTTAACACCTATCCGGATAGCTCTGAGTAGAGATACCGGATACGTATAATGGAGCAACAATTTAGAATAGCTCCAAGTAGAACAGTTATTTGGAATAGCTCCAAATAGAGCGTGGTAGCTGCATCTAGGAGATGACATAGAGATTTGTAAAGCACACACGGATCTAAAAGGTTCAGACCCGTTGACTATAACCTCTCTCACAAGCATAACATGATCAAACCCAGAACTCATCGAGTGTTAATCACATGGTAAATGTGAACTAGATTATTGACTCTAGTAAACTCTTTGGGTGCTAGTCACATGGGGATGTGACCTTGAGTGTTAATCACATATCGATGTGAACTAGATTATTGACTCTAGTGCAAGTGGGAGACTGTTGGAAATATGCCCTAGAGGCAATAATAAATTAGTTATTATTATATTTCCTTGTTCATGATAATCGTCTTTTATTCATGCTATAACTGTATTATCCGGAAATCGTAATACACGTGTGAATACATAGACCACAATATGTCCCTAGTGAGCCTCTAGTTGACTAGCTCGTTGTGATCAACAGATAGTCATGGTTTCCTGGCTATGGACATTAGATGTCGTTGATAACGGGATCACATCATTAGGAGAATGATGTGATGGACAAGACCCAATCCTAAGCATAGCATAGAGATCGTGTAGTTCGTATGCTAAAGCTTTTCTAATGTCAAGTATCTTTTCCTTAGACCATGAGATTGTGCAACTCCCGGATACCGTAGGAGTGCTTTGGGTGTACCAAACGTCACAACGTAACTGGGTGGCTATAAAGGTGCATTACAGGTATCTTCGAAAGTATCTGTTGGGTTGGCACGAATCGAGACTGGGATTTGTCACTCCGTGTAAGCGGAGAGGTATCTCTGGGCCCACTCGGTAGGACATCATAATTTGCGCAATGTGACCAAGGAGTTGATCACGGGATGATGTGTTACGGAACGAGTAAAGAGACTTGCCGGTAACGAGATTGAACAAGGTATAAGGATACCGACGATCGAATCTCGGGCAAGTACAATACCGCTAGACAAAGGGAATTGTATACGGGATTGATTAAGTCCTTGACATCGTGGTTCATCCGATGAGATCATCGTGGAACATGTGGGAGCCATCATGGGTATCCAGATCCCACTGTTGGTTATTGACCGGAGAACGTCTCGGTCATGTCTGCATGTCTCCCGAACCCGTAGGGTCTACACACTTAAGGTTCGATGATGCTAGGGTTATAAAGGAAGCTTGTATGTGGTTACCGAATGTTGTTCGGAGTCCCGGATGAGATCCCGGACGTCACGAGGAGTTCCAGAATTGTCCGGAGGTAAAGATTTATATATGGGAAGTCCTGTTTTGGTCACCGGATGAGTTTCGGGGTTTATCGGTAAAGTACCGGGACCACCGGGAGGGTCCCGGGGGTCCACCAAGTGGGGCCACCGGCCCTGGAGGCTTGCATAGGCCTAGAGTGGAAAGGGACCAGCCCCAGAGTGGGCTGGTGCGCCTCCCACCCTTGCCCAAGGCGCAGCTAGGAGGGGAGAGGGGAAACCCTAGGCACAGATGGGCCTATAGGCCCACCCTAGGGTGCGCCCCCTCTCTCCCCCTCTTGGCCGCCCCCTCCAAGTCCTATCTAGGGCTGGCCGCACCCCTTGGGGTGGGAAACCCTAAAGGGGGCGTAGCCCCCTTCTCCCCTATAAATAGTGAGGCCTAGGGGCTGCCCACAACACGTGATTCGATCTCTCGTTGGTGCAGCCCTGCGTCCTTTCTACCTCCTCTTCTAGCCATGCTCCTCCACCACCACCACGCCGTTGTGCTGCTGCTGGATGGAGTCTTCCTCAACCTCTCCCTCTCACCTTGCTGGATCAAGGCGTGGGAGACGTCACCGGGCTGTACATGTGTTGAACGCGGAGGTGTCGTCCGTTCGGCACTTGGTCATCGGTGATTTGGATCACGACGAGTACGACTCCATCAACCCCGTTCACTTGAACGCTTCCGCTTAGAGATCTACAAGGGTATGTAGATGCACTCTCTTTCTACTTGTTGCTGGTTTCTCCATAGATAGATCTTGGTGACACGTAGGAAAATTTTTGAATTTCTGCTACGTTACCCAACAGCAAATGGATGTCAAGACTGCATTCTTGAACGGATTTCTAGAAGAAGAGTTGTATATGATGCAGCCGGAAGGTTTTGTTGATCCAAAAGGTGCTAACAAAGTGTGCAAGCTCCAGCGTTCCATTTATGGACTGGTGCAAGCATCTCGGAGTTGGAATAAACGCTTTGATAGTGTGATCAAAGCATATGGTTTTATACAGACTTTTGGAGAAGCCTGTATTTACAAGAAAGTGAGTGGGAGCTCTGTAGCATTTCTAGTTTTATATGTAGATGACATATTGTTAATTGGAAATGATATAGAATTTCTGGATAGCATAAAGGGATACTTGAATAAAAGTTTTTCAATGAAAGACCTTGGTGAAGCTGCTTATATATTGGGCATCAAGATCTATAGAGATAGATCAAGACGCTTTATAGGACTTTCACAAAGCACATACCTTGACAAAATTTTGAAAAATTTCAAAATGGATCAGGCAAAGAAAGGGTTCTTGCCTGTGCTACAAGGTGTGAAGTTGAGTCAAACTCAATACCCGACCACAGCAGAAGATAGAGAGAAAATGAAAGATGTTCCCTATGCTTCAGCCATAGGCTCTATCATGTATGCAATGTTGTGTACCAGACCTGACGTATGCTTAGCAATAAGCTTAGTAGGAAGGTACCAAAGTAATCCAGGAGTGGATCACTGGACAGCGGTCAAGAACATCCTGAAATACCTGAAAAGGACTAAGGATATGTTTCTCGTATATGGAGGTGACAAAGAGCTAGTCGTAAGAGGTTACGTCGATGCAAGCTTTGACACTAATCCGGACGATTCTAAATCGCAAACCGGATACGTGTTTATATTAAACGGTGGAGCTGTAAGTTGGTGCAGTTCTAAACAAAGCGTCGTGGCGGGATCTACATGTGAAGCGGAGTACATAGCTGCTTCTGAAGCAGCAAATGGAGGAGTCTGGATGAAGGAGTTCATTTCCGATCTAGGTGTCATACCTAGTGCATCGGGACCAATGAAGATCTTCTGTGACAATACTGGTGCAATTGCCTTGGCAAAGGAATCCAGATTTCACAAGAGGACCAAGCACATCAAGATACGCTTCAATTCCATTAGGGACCAAGTCCAAGTGGGAGACATAGAGATTTGCAAGATACATACGGATCTGAATGTTGCAGACCCGTTGACTAAGCCTCTCTCATGAGAAAAACATGATCAGCACCAAGACTCCATGGGTGTTAGAATCATTACTATGTAATCTAGATTATTGACTCTAGTGCAAGTGGGAGACTGAAGGAAATATGCCCTAGAGGCAATAATAAAGTTATTATTTATTTCCTTATATCATGATAAATGTTTATTATTCATGCTAGAATTGTATTAACCGGAAACATGATACATGTGTGAATACATAGACAAAACTATAGTCACTAGTATGCCTCTACTTGACTAGCTCATTAATCAAAGATGGTTATGTTTCCTAACCATAGACATGTGTTGTCATTTGATTAATGGGATTACATCATTAGGAGAATGATGTGATTGACATGACCCATCCCGTTAGCTTAGCACATGATCGTTTAGTATTCTGCTATTGCTTTCTTCATGACTTATACATGTTCCTGTAACTATGAGAATTATGCAACTCCCATTTACCGGAGGAACACTTTGGGTACTACCAAACGTTACAACGTAACTGGGTGATTATAAAGGAGTACTACAGGTGTCTCCGAAGGTACATGTTGAGTTGGCGTATTTCGAGATTAGGTTTTGTCACTCCGATTGTCGGAGAGGTATCTCTGGGCCCTCTCGGTAATACTCATCACTTAAGCCTTGCAAGCATTATAACTAATGAGTTATTTGTGAGATGACGTATTACAGAACGAGTAAAGAGACTTGCCGGTAACGAGATTGAACTAGGTATTGGATACCGACGATCGAATCTCGGGCAAGTAACATACCGATGACAAAGGGAACAACGTATGTTGTTATGCGGTTTGACCGATAAAGATCTTCGTAGAATATGTAGGAACCAATATGGGCATCCAGGTCCCGCTATTGGTTATTGACCGAGAATGGTTTTAGGTCATGTCTACATAGTTCTCGAACCCGTAGGGTCCGCACGCTTAACGTTTCGATGACAGTTTTATTATGAGTTTATAAGTTTTGATGTACCGAAGTTTGTTCGGAGTCCCGGATGTGATCACGGACATGACGAGGAGTCTCGGAATGGTCGAGACATAAAGATTGATATATTGGAAGCCTATGTTTGGACATCGGAATGGTTCCGGGTGAAATCGGCATTTTACCGGAGTACCGGGAGGTTACCGGAACCCCCGGGGGATTAATGGGCCTACATGGGCCAAGAGGGAGAAGAGGAAGGAGCCAGGAGGGGGCCGCGCGCCCCTCCCCCTCCTAGTCCGAATAGGACAAGGGAAGGGGGGCGGTGCCCCCCTTTCCTTCCCCTCTTCCTCCTCTTTCCCCTTTCTCTCCTACTCCTACCTGGAAAAGGGGAGTCCTACTCCCGGTGGGAGTAGGACTCCCCCCCTTGGCGCGCCCCCTAGGCCGGCGGCCTCCTCCCCCTTGGCTACTTTATATACGGGGGCGGGGGGCACCCCATAGACACACAAGTTGATCTACGGATCGTTCCTTAGCCGTGTGCGGTGCCCCCTTCCACCATATTCCACCTCGGTCATATCGTCGCGGAGTTTAGGCAAAGCCCTGCGCCGGTAGAACATCATCATCGTCACCATGCCGTCGTGCTGACGGAACTCATGTCCGGAGCCTTTGCTGGATCGGAGGGCCGGAGATCGTCATCGAGCTGAACGTGTGCTGAACTCGGAGGCTCCGTACGTTCGGTGCTTGGATCGGTCGGATCGTGAAGACGTACGACTACATCAACCGCGTTGTGCTAACGCTTCCGCTTATGGTCTACGAGGGTACGTGGACGAACACTCTCCCCTCTCGTTGCTATATCATCACCATGATCTTGCGTGTGCGTAGGAATTTTTTTTGAAATTCCCCAACAGTGCCCGTTACACTGGAACCGCAGAAGTACCGGGCAAGCGGTACTACCACTGCCCAGGGCGGTACTACCGCTAGTGAGCTTCAAAATAGCCCAAGCAACTAGATGGAAGCAGGAAAACCAGAACTGCCATAACTTCTGCATATGAGCTCCGAATTGAGCAAACTCAAGCTTATTGGATAGAAGATGACACATACTATGCAAACATCAATGTGAAATACCAAACATATAGATACGTGGAACCTCTATGAATGAATAACCAGCAAAAACCACAACATCGGAAACATCATAGAAGATGCATGTGAACTCTGTTTTCGATGAACTCGACCTTGTCATGAAGATGACCATAAGGTCCAAAGCTCACAAGGAGAAACACCAAACAAGAACCAAGAAAGATGATGAAAGGATACAATACTTTGAGATCTCTAAGAATGGTACGATCAAGCTACTAACTTGAGACCCCCCCCCCCTTGATAGTATAGCAATCGATCCTATAACTTGGTCTCCCAACTACCACCATGAGACCGGTAAAATAGAAAACCTATCAAGAATAAAACTTTGCCTTGCACATAGTCCACTTGAGCTAGATGATGACGATCTTTACTTCCTCAAGTTGGACCACCTTTCTTGATTGCATTGACTCGATGAAGACAAGTAGATTTCCCCCCATACTCCACTATGGGCGAGCCACTCTTCGACACATCGTCATAAGTCCGTTGTCACCACTATGGATGGCAAGGTTCAAGCATGATCTCTTCATGATGCTCCACTTGAACTTGCAAACCGCAATCTTGATGATGATCGCCACTTCATGTCATCTCCCATGGGTTGTATGAGATCTTCCTCTTGATGCAAGCCCATGAAACATACCTAACCCCATAAAGAACTCTCATGTAGACCATGGGTTAGTACACAAAGTGTAATGGACAATGCCTACCATACCATGGGATCACTTGATCCCTTTTAGTGCATCTTACATGCTTTGCATGTTGATCAACTAGATCCACACTTTAACTTAGTCTTGATCAACCTTGTATCATGTCTTCTACATGACCATCTTTGGATAATTCCTTTAATAGCACCTTGGTCATCTCATAAACTACTCGAACCCGACACATGGACTTCAAGAGAATCCTATGGACAAACCCTTCAAATACAACTCAAGGCAACCATTAGTCCATAGAGATTGTCATTAATTACCAAAACCAAACATGGGGGCACCACATGTTCTTTCACATCTGCATCTACTACTATTACTCCACCCCAAGACCGCTATCAGGCATGCATCACAAAGTATTAAGTTCATGACAAACAGAGTAATGTTTTAAGCAAGATGACATATGTACACAGAATAAGACCATGCAATATGTTCAAATCCTACCATTTACCCTTAGTAGCAACAATACAATACGTGCCTTGCAACCCCTCCTATCACAGAGTAAGGATACCACAACATCGAACCTACTACTATGCATCACTCCCTCCGAAGATCTAATCATCAACTTGGCCAAAGAAAACTCATAGATAGGAAAGCATACATAGCTATAAAATGACACATAAATAAATCTTGGAGAAGACTCAAATATTTTCAATGAATAATCTGATCATATACCCACAATTCATCGGATCCCAACAAACGCATTGCAAAAGTTTACATCAATTGATCTCAGATGAGATCATTGTATTGAAGAGCAAGAGAGAGAGAGAGAGAGAGAGAGAGAGAGAGTGAGAGAGAGAGAGAGGGCCATCTAGGTACTGCTACGGACCCATAGGTCCTGTGGGAACTACTCACACATCATCATGGAGGCAACAAGGTTGATGAAGATTGCGTCCCCAATGGTTTCCCCCTCCAGCAGAGTACTGGCGAAGGCCTCTAGATGGGATCCCTTCGGAACAGAGGCTTGCGGCAGTGAAAGAATTGTTTTGGGTCCCGTCCCGTAGGTTTCTAGATATACGGGAATTTATAGGTCTAGAATTAGGTCAAACGGAGCCAAAGGGGGGCGCAAGGCACCTGGGCGCGCCCTACCCCCAGGGCGTGCCCCCTTGCCATGTCGCTCCCTTGTGCACCGTCTGGTCTCCTCCCAAAGCTTCAAGGGTCTCTATTGGTCCAGAAAAAATCATCAAAAAGTTTCATCGTGTATGGACTTCCTTTGGTATGGATTTCCTAGAAAACTAAAAACAAGCGGAAAATAGCAACTAACACTGGGCACTGAGTTAATTGGTTAGTCCATAAAATAATATAAAATGAAATATAAAGTATATAAAAGTGAAGATATAATAGCATGAAACAATAAAAAATTATAGATACGTTGGAGACGTATCGGTGCCCTCAACTTCGGTCCAAAGGGTACAATTCCGGATGTCCAAGTCAGCCGCATGTAAAGCAGAAGTGGTGCACTTGTTCATATTGTATGTCAAACAAATTCATCATTTTCCTCTTTGCTGAGTCTATCAATATCCATCGTCTAAGGGCTTGCTAACATCAATCGAGACCCTAGCTCGAAGATATTGATATGTCTCCAACGTATCTATAATATTTTATTGTTTCATGCTGTTATATTATCAATCTTGGATATTTTATATACTTTTACTAGCAACTTTATATCATTTTTTGGGACTAACCTATTGACATAGTGTCCAGTGCCAATTGCTGTTTTTTGCTTGTTTTTTACTTTGCAGAATATCAATACCAAACGAAGTCTGAATGCCACGAAACTTTTTTGGAGATTTTTTTGCCCAGAAGACACCTAGGGAGCCAAAGGAGCACACGAGAGGAGGCCCATGGGGCCCACTAGGTACCAGGGCGCACTAGGGGCCCTAGGGGCCCCAGGCGCGCTGTGCTGGGTAGTGGAGCCAACGGGAAGCTTCTTGACATACCTCCGCCTCTATAAATACTCTAAAATCCCCAAAACCCTAGGGGAATCGACAAAACACTTTTCCAGCCGCCGCAAGTTCCAGAACCACGAGATCCAATCTAGAGGCCTTTTCCGGCACTTTGCCGAAGGGGGCAACGATCACGGAGGGGTTCTTCACCATCCTTGTTGCCCCTCCGATAATGTGTGAGTAGTTTACCACAGACCTACGGGTCTGTAGCTAGTAGCTAGATGGCTTCTTCTCTCTTTTTGATCTTCAATACAATGTTCTCCTTGATGTTCTTGGAGATCTATTTGATGTAACTCTTTTTTGCGGTGTGTTTGTTGGGATCCGATGAATTATGAGTTTATGATTAGATCTATCCATGAATATCATTTGAGTCTTCTTTGAACTCTTTTATGTGTGATTATTATAGTGATGGGTTCGATCTTGCGGTGCTCAATCTCAGTGGCAGAAAGGAGACATGACACACATGTATTTTTGCTATTAAGGGTAACAAGATGGGGTTTATTCATACGTGGGTTTATCTTGTCTACATCATGTCATCGTTCTTATTGCATTGCTTCATTTCTCCATGAACTTAATACACTAGATGCATGTTGGATAGCGGTCGATGTGTGGAGTAATAGTAGTAGATGCAGGCAGGAGTCGGTCTACTAATCTTGGATGTGATGCCTATATACATGATCATTGCCTTGGATATCGTCATAATTATTTGCTCTTCTGTCAATTGCCCAACAGTAATTTGTTTACCCACCGTATGCTATTTTCTTGAGAGAAGCCTCTAGTGAAAACTATGGCCCCCGGGTCTATTTCCTTTCATATATCAAAACCAAAAATACCTTGCTGCAATTTTTTTATTTTGTGTTTTTCTAGATCTATTTATCCAATCTCATACAATTTAATCTATCTCAATATCGTTGAGGGATTGACAACCCCTTTACGCATTGGGTTGCAAGTTTTTATTGTTTGTGTGCAGGTGCTATTTACATAGTGTTGCTTGGTTCTCCTACTGGATTGATAACCTTGGTTCAATAACTGAGGAACATACTTACTGTTGATGTGCTGCACATCCCCTCCTCTTTGGGGAATTACCAACGCAGATTACAAGCAATCAGATAACCACCCACATGGTCAAACTGAACCGAAGTTGCTTCTTTATCGACCTGTTGAGCTATCAACTTGCCCCATGCATCATCACACAGATTGTAGGGAAGATTCGGAACCCTATCCCATAGACTGAACCGTTCAAACTGAACCTCATCCGGCCTCATACAATCTTTGAACTCAGCCAAGATGATTGCGTTCTTGCTCACATGCCATGGAGATCCCTCCTGAATCCTATCTTTGTCCCCTTGTGCCTCAAATTCCTCCACAAAGTGCCCCCATCGATCTAAACTGGAGTCCTCTAGGGTTTCCCCATGCCGGCCGAAGCGCGCTTGAGATGGCCTGGATATGGAAGAGATTGCGGTGAAGAACCCTTTGAGCGAGGAGCCAGTTCACCGGCTTCCCTTCTTCTCTATCATTACTCACCAGCGGAGTCGCTTCCTCGTCGGTGATCCCAAGCTTACCGAACCCTTTGACGAATCTCGTCGCATGCCGCTGGGTGGTGTCGCCATGTCCCAACGGAAGTCCGGGCCACCTTGCCATGAAGATCTGACGAGCGCCATCTGGTCCGCTCGAAACCCTAATCGATGTAGGGTGTTTTAGGTTTTCACGGAGATTAGTAGCACACTGTCTTGATCTATCCTTTCGGGTTCTACCTAGTGAGCGGTCAAATTAGCCCACCCTATGCCTTGGGAACACACCACGGTAAAAAAAAACTCAACCGTGACTGTTAAATGCAATTAAACCACCTCAATGATCATAACCTCTATTCTTAAATAGCTGCAACCCACTACCTAATTTTTCTTTTCATGCAACTATGCCACATCATCAAGTCATGCATGCGATCACAAGTTACAATTTTTGCATTAATCTATTCATGCAACCATGCATGTTACTTTGTTCCACTTATTTATTGTGCGGGCATAGACGGCCATGTTGCATATTTTTTGTAGCATGACCTATATATATTTGTACGTTGTGCATTTGGAGCAAATATATGTAGGTCATGTTACACATTTTTGTTAAGAATGACACTCGTTTGACTTCAATCTAATATATATATATTTTACAATATTTTGTCACAAGCTTCATATATACTTTATTGCTTTCAAAATATATTCAAGAGCATTCTTAAATTCGTTTTTGCGATAGTTTTATTTTTCAAGCATCTATTTGTGCGTAAGTTTTACCAAGATTTCTGTAGCAACGCGTCGGGCATCATATAGTTTAGAGTAGTATTGGAGTCCAGTGCCCTTCATTACCATGGCAAGTGTATTTTCTTTACGAGTAGCCGATGGGAACTCTGCCTTTTTATATGGAAGACAAAAATTGAGCAGTGGCACGCATATGGCCACAGATTATGCGACAAAGTACTCATAAACAAACAAGAGAGAGAGAGAGAGACTCCACGAACTAATCAGTAGGACAAAGCGTATGCATTAATCAATATTAGAAAAATTACAGTGTACATCCAAGTGGTACTAAGTGTTAGAGTAAAACGGCAAAACGGTATACACAGTCTGCAAGAGGGTGGCCACAAGCAGGACGACGGCGGCGACGAGGGAGATGAACACCCAGGGATTCCTCAGGTACCTCTGAAAGAAATTGGCCCGCCACCTGTTCCACCTCATCCGGCAATGGGCCTTGACCCGCCGCTGCACGTCGTGGAGCCTGCTGGACGGGCTCATCACCCCGCCCTTGTTCAGCGTGTTGTTGAGCAGCTTGGCCACCTCCTCGTCGCTGCCCAGCCCGCACTCGATGATGTTCTTGGACCTCAGCAGCGCCACGTCCTTGGCCGAGCTGATGATGTTGTCCATGAAGATCACGTACGCCGTCACGTCGTTGCCGGCGCCCGGGTGGAGCCGCTCGAACGCCATCAGGTTCAGGAACTTCTTCTCGGTCCGGTCGTCGACCCTGATCGCCGGCATGCTGAGCACGCCGTGCTCGAAGTGGACGTCGAGGAGGCTGTCGGTGTCGCTCACCTTGAAGTGGATTCCGGCCTCGTAGATCTCCATCGCCGAGGGCATGACATATGCTGTCGATCCTGTGCGCTCTTGGTGGTCACCGTGGGTGAGGCTTGTGTACAAGATGTCGAGAGGGTGGAGCCCGAGGTGATTGATGCCTACCAGGTGCCGCCGCCACGGACAGAGAGAATCGAGCACCAACCTGCTTACTCCTGAAGCATTCTATAGCAATCAGTTAGAACTAACATGGTTGCCTCGGTCTCCATTAACCATATTTTTCAATAAGATTAACAGGTTCCATATATTCTGATTAGGGTGTGGCTTCGAGTGAGATTTAACAAGTCTCAGTCAAGTGATATAACATGCAAGAGAGAAAAAGAAAAACTACAAAGAAAATTTTGCACGGATCTTAATGTAATATCTTACGGATATAACATCGACTGAGACTTTGTTAAGTCTTAGTCGACTGAGACCTAGCAAGACTGTTCTGATTAATCTGCATTACAGTTATCTCTTTTTTGCTGAATGAATATATGAATTTTCAACTTCTTAGACCAAAAGTGCTTCCACTTCCACTTCTAAAATAAACACTGAAAATTTTACTCGCGGAACTGGATTGTGAATTTAACAGGAACGGGTTTGTCTAAGTCACAGTGCCCATATATGTGTATATACAAGTTAGTGAAATGATAACGGTTTAATCACACAACGTCTTGTAAAATCGGCTTGAAAATTCAACTCGACAGGCAGTTATTTTCATTTCATTCAGTCATTTTTTCTTACTGGAACTTTGTTGTTTGTTCTTTCATTCCCCTTATTCCCTCTATCCATCAGCGTGCGAGCTCGATGCCGTACGCATCGATCGGTATAAGCGGAGGCTGGCGCGTGGTGGAGCGCCGTCGACGCGCCAACAGCAACCGGAGCGAGAAGAGCTAAGATTACATCGCTTTCACACAAAGTTTGCCGACAATCTATCATGTCTCTTTCATCTGTCGCCGTCGAGGTCGGCATGCAAGAACACTAGCTCAGCCATGCCTTCTACGCCAATTAAACTGAAGCCAGCACCAATCCAGCCAAGCCAACTAACTGAATCCAATTAAACTGCAGATAGATAGTACCAATCCGAGTGATCAATACTGCTATGTATACGTAAATCTACCAGTGAATTGATTATTGTCTGTTTAAATCTGGTCGGTCGGAATTTGGTAAACTAAAAGGGGGAGGGGGATTGATAAAGATGAAGGGACCAAAGAATTATGGATCGATGAAATAAAGTGGAGGAGTGGTGCAGTACAGTACCTGATATCTGTCATGATCCATGACAACGAGGAGCCTCTGGAGGAGGAGAAGCGGCAGCTGGTTCTCCACGACGACCATGTCGGACTGGATGTAGTTCCAGAGGTAGAGGTAGCCGTACTTGCTGAAGACGGGGTCGTTGGGCGCGTAGTCCTCGTGCACCTTCCCCCGCAGCGCGTCCATCCGCATGGCCTCCACCAGGAAGCAGCCGTCGGTGACCATGAGCTCCACGAAGCGCTCCCGGTTGTCGACGCCGCGCCACTCGTCGCCGAGGTCCTTGTAGGCGTCGAGCAGCTGCGTGGCCACCTCGGCCACGGCGGCCACGAACTCCCGCAGCGGCTTCCCGGAGCGCTTGACGAGGTGCACGACGGCGCGGCGCTTGTGCTCCTCCATGGGGAGCAGCTCCGGGTCGCCGTGGTGGAAGGGCCCCAGCGAGACCAGCTCCGGCTGGTACGCCTTGCTGTTGTGCAGGTTCTTGATCCGCTCCGGGACGCGGTAGACGGAGTGGCGCTTCCAGCGCGCCATCTCCACCGCCGGGTCGATGTTCATGTCGCCGATCGTCTTCTCCATCTCCACCACCCAGCTGCCCCCGCCGCCGCCGCCGGTGCTCAGACTGAAGGCCAAAGCCGCATCTACCGCCTCTACCTTCGGGTACTCGACCTTGTTCGGGGACGAGGTTGCCTCCCCCATTAATCACGTAGTACAATCAGCAGTGGCCGGACGGCGACGTGGTGACGCCCAGCCGAGTCGACTGACGGAAACGTGCAAGTTGGCTGCGCCCCGTGTACCGATGTCTCTGGACTCATCTTGGCCACAAGTTGCTCGCTTGCACGGGCTCCACCATACACCCCTTTCTGGATTACTCCCAACCTTTGTGTGTGAACTATGTATGGTATCGGCGGGAAAGCAGACCTGCCCGGCGCGATCACTGTGACAGCAGCAGAGCATATGCTAAATTGCTAATGCTGGTGGCCACCAATAATATAGCCTGTACTGACCGGCGACGTGTTGAGACTTGGCCGACTGTTGCTACATCGAAAGCAGATACCACACCACAGCAGAGACTGTTTTTACCTTTGGTCCATTCAATTTTTTAGATGAGACCCTATCGTTTACAACAACTCCATTGTCTCAGCTCACGCCAGATCACGGTCTCCCCGTCGTTCTCTCTCTGTATGCTGCAGCCCTGTCCACCAACACCAAGCATCCGATGCGTGGACGGCGAGGCGAGATCTGGCGGCGAGGCGAGGCACTGCTCAGCGTATGACTTGCTAGGCTCCACCGGCGTCCGCCCTTTTCTGCGTTATACTAATCCGTAGGGGTCCAACCAGACCACCACTACCATCCGCCCATGTCCCCACTAGTTTAATCTGTCCAGGTCCTCGGGCCCGCGCTAACACTAGATGACGGAGCTCCCACCCAGGATACGCCCCCGACGCGAAAACTGGTTTGGTATGGACGAGTCACGTATGGTTTATGTGTTTGTTGGGAAGTGACCACGCCTACGGCACTAAACTATCGAATTCGAATAAAGCGTCGACAATTGAATAAAGAAGCATCATTGACTTTAACAGCCACACTACCTTCACTAACAAAATTTTGGATCCACCTGTGTCATTTATCGGAGAAACCCCTTTCATTCTCAAGGCCTGCTGAAGGAACGATCATTTGATCTTGCAATAAGCCTTTTCAAACCCAATCTTGAAAATTACCTCATTCATATGTTTTCGGGTGCATCTCGTGAACAATCTCATGTAGGATTACTACCATGTCGAGTATATTTCTTTCTTACATAAAAGTTGTTTGAGATGGTTGGATGACATGGTTAGCAACCGTGCTGAGCCAATTAGTAGCCACTTTGATGAATATCTTGAAGCTGGCATTAAGGAGACACGTGGGTATATATTGTTGGATCAGCTCAGGCCCCTTAGTTTTCGCTAACAAAATGATCTCATCAAAATTAAACCTGAATAGGTCAAGTTGGTCAGCATGAAGACAATTGAACAATTCTATATTGTCAGTCTTGATGTCATCACAAACATTCTGATAGAATTCTGCGGGGAAGCCATCAGGGCCTAGATATCTGTTATGTTCCATTTGAAACACTGTGGCTCTCACCTCCTTCTCAGAGAAAGGTGTCATGTGGATATCATTCTCTTCTGTTGTGACTTATGAAATAGTATCCGTTTGGATGTCGTCAAGGATGAAATTCCCTTCGTCTGGTCCCCCAAATAGAGATCTGTAATATTTGGTGATCGGCAAGCAAACAGGCAGTTATGCCAAAAAAAGCAAGCAAAATGACCGAGAGAAGTGAGAAAAGGCCCAATCTACACAACGAAAAGGCATTTGTGTCAAAAAGGTAATAAAAAGACAAAGAGAAGTGAGAAAAAGTCATTTATATACAACAAAAATGCATTTGTGCCAACGCCATAAGAAAGCTGACACCTCATCTATCAAAAATGTCACTTATGCCAAAGGGTGTGTAGCTACCACCATGCATAGAAAATCACTTCTCATTATTATCTTCCTTCAAGATAAGTTGGCTTTGGATCTTTGATAATATTTGTTTTCCTCTTCCTGCAAAAGGTGTGCAATTTTTTCATTGGGTTGATTTTTTAATTCAATCTCTCGATGCTATGCGAGTCTTTCCGATTTTGTCGAGGTCATCAAATCGTGGAGATGCGTTGTTTTTCTTTTTTCTACATTCCAATGGTGTGTTTCGCCCACCCAGATAGGTATTCCCTTGTCGGCCTTAAATTTTGGTTGTAGTTTCCTATGTTTTGACTGGAATTGTGTACCCTTATACGTGCGGTAGTGCTACTTGTGAGCTGCGTTGGGATTTTCTCCGAAGAGAAAGGGTGAAGCAATATACTTGTAGCGGATAGTATTTTCTTTAGTAGAGAAACAAGGTTATCGAACCAACAGGAGAACCACGTAAACGCCCATCAATAATACCTGCACACACAAGAGCAAATACTTGCACCCAACGCAGGCAAGAGGGTTGTCAATCCCCTTGTACTCATTAATTGCAAGGATCGAATCTGGTATAGGTAGATAGATAAATTGCAATCTAAAATAAAATAAAAAATTTGCAGCAAGGTATTTTTGATTTTGTAATATGATTAAAATTGACCCCGGGGCCATAGTTTTCACTAGAGGCATGTCTCTCATAATAATAGCATACGGTGGGTAAACAATTACTGTTGGGCAATTGATAAAAAAGCGCATAGTTACATAGGCATTACGTCCGTGACAAGTAGACTGACTCCTTCCTGCATCTACTACTATTACTCCACCAATCGACCGATATCCAGCATGCATCTATGGTATAAAGTTCATGACAAACAGAGTAACGCTTTAAGCAAGATGACATAATGTGGACATAATGAAACCAAGCAATATGATTAAACCCCATCATTTCCCCCTTAGTAGCAGCAATACAAATATGTGCCTCCCTACCCCTTCTGTCACTGGATGAGGACACCGCAAGACTGAACCTGCTACTATGCACCACTTCCACTGAAGATCAATGGATCAATTGGGCCAAAGAAAACCCATAGATCGGAAAGCGTTACATAGCTCTTACAATCAAACATAATAAACTTCTAAAAAGACTCAATTATAACCCAAAATTCATCAGATCCCAACAAACACACCGCAAAAGAGATCATGTCGGATAGAACCCTGAGGAGAACATTGTATTGAAGATGAGAGAGAGAGAGAGAGAGAGAGACCTAGCTAATCACTATGGACCCATAGGTCTATGGGGGACTACTCACACGTCATCGCAGGTGCAACAAAGTTGATGTAGAAGCCCTCCATGATCGACTCCTCCTCCGACAGAGTACTGGAAAAGGCCTCTAGATGGGATCACGGAAGAACAGAAGGTTGCGGCAGCGGAAAAATTGTTTTGGGTGGCTCTCTGGTGGTGATGCGACCCCGTCTTCGGAGAAGAGGGAGTTCAAGGGGAGGTCCGATCTTCACGGCGTAGGATCGATAATGGATGGGGGATAACTAGCTGCAAGCAGCCGAAAAATGGAAAATAAGAGATTATGACCCGACGAGGAGGAGGCTCACCGAAGCTTGCAATCCAAACATTCGCCGATCCACAACCCTCAATACTACCCCACACAACCACACTCAAGTTGTGGAGCACGGGATAGGTGCAATCCACAAGGGAAACCACGAACTCTAATCCACACAACACGATCTAGTCGTGGAGCACGAATTATGAGCAATTTCTCAAAGAATCACGAGAATAAGGATAACAAGAGCTCTCCAATCTCAGGAGGAGTCTATGTCTTTGGTCTTTGATAGAAATGGCAAAAGTCCCCAACAAAGGGAAGAGCTAGCCTATTTATAATCGGGACAACCCCCCTGGATAGGTGTGAAAGAGAACTAGCTTCTGGAACCAGCTTAGGTGTGAAAGAGAACCAGCTTTGGTTTGACTAAATGGCTTCGAGACTTAATGAGGTAGCTTCTGGAAAACTCTCGTTGGAGGTGGTTGGCAGTTCCCGACCAAACATTGTTCACTGGTGTCGAACAATGTTTCCTTCAGCAGAAAACTCAAGTTCTGGGAACCTTTCGCAAGTTGGGATATCCAAACTCGTGCAAAACATTGTTTCATCAGAATCGGAACAATGATTCTTCAGCAGACGACTTATTTCTTCATGAACTCCTAACTTTGTTTTTTGGCCATAAAACATTGTTTTACACGGATTGAAATGTGTTTGGCCTTCTTCGACATTGCAGCTGAGTTCAACCAACAACAAAGGAGATGAAAGTGCAGCCATGTGTTCAAGATTATGGTATAAACTTAAGTTAGCGTTCACCTGGCAATGTGTACGTTTGACACGAAATATTATGATTTCTCCTTTGATGACCAAGGATGTATAAATGGTTGTCATGTCCTCATCATCCTCCCCCTCTTGAAAAGGAGTCATCCTCGACTCTAGGGGTTTAATGGTTTTCATGTCCTCACCCAGGTGGGTTTGGAATATTTGGGAATTTATAGCGCTGGAATTATGTCAGACGGAGCCACGAGGGGCCCATAAGGCATCAGGGCACGCCCTATTACCTTGTTGTCTACTCGTAGGTCTTCTGTTCCATCCCCGAAGCTTCTAGAGGATCTTTTATGTCCAGAAAAAAAATCGTCAAAAAGTTACGTCGTGTGTGGACTCCGTTTGGTACAGATTTTCTATAAAGCAAAAACAAGCAGAAAACAACAACTGGCACTAGACACTGAGTTAATAGGTTAGTCCCCAAATAAAGTTGCATATAAAGTATCTAAGAATGATAATATAATAACATGAAACAATCAAAATTTATAGATACGTCAGAGACATATTAGGCAGCGCTAGGCATCGATCGACCGACGAAAGCCTTGACTAGTCACATCCTGCATCGTTGAATCACATCATTATGGGCAATTCGTCAACCCCCTTTCCACCACTCGCAGGAGCCCACTGACCTGGCATCTCCATGCTCGCAACACTGATGCTCGTCCTTGGGGCCGCCCCTGTGGTCACATTGGAGGCTGCAGAGACCACCGCCTGCTCACAGCTGTTGGGAAACATAGTAGAAAACAAAAAAGTTTGCCCTACAATCAACCAGGAACACTATGAAGTAGCAATAATGATTTAGATTGTATCGTTACCAACTCAGAGTTGTAGCGGAAGAAAACGAGTCGGTTTATATCATACTTGAAGTCCCTTGAACCGTTCATGAACAATCCTTCGAACGGAACACCGAAAGCACGACCTCTCCACAGTTTGCAAGCGTACGGTCTTCACGATCCGGTAGCACTTCGCCGACCAGAGATAATCGTCACCGAAGAATTAGAGGGAGGAGATTATAACCACACTGGGCTTTTAATTATGTGGATTAGAGAGGATCTAGATGTAGCTCTAATTGGATCAACTACAACTAGAACTAGAGAATTTGAGGAGGCTCCAAAAACTTTTGTGTCTAAAAGTGCCAAAACCTCAAGTATATATATGTTGGAGGGAGGGGAGCAGGCACCAAACAAGGAGGAAGGTCCCCCGCCCCTTTGCCGGCCATGAGGAGGGGGAAAGCCCTCCAATTCGCCCCCCTTCTTTCTACCAGAGGGAAGGGGGCGATACCTCCTATTAGGCCCAAGTGGCCCAATATGCTTTCCACCACTTGGCCTTGTAAGGTCCGTTGATATTTAAATAAAAATAGAAGCCTCCTAATTGTATTAGAGCCTTTTAATATTAATTTAACATCACCGGAAACTATTTCCACCTATATATAATTTATCGCTATTACCCAATAAACCTCGAAACCCTTCCTGTGGTCCTGAAACGCTTCCGGTTCCCCTCAAAACTATTTCGAATATTAATGAAACTATTTCGTGAATATTTCCTCGTTCCTGTCCTACTAACACTCAGCAGATCATCATTACCTTCAACTTGTGATCCTGTAGGTTTGGTAAAACATATACATGAACAAAACCCCTTTTGTTCAATGAACAATAGTGGAACCATGGACATCCATATCGATCCCTATGAGTACATGAATGACATTCGAGTCAAACTTTGGTTATAATGTGTTTTTCCCTTGATACTTTACAAAACTCAAGGTGAGATATATCGGTATCCTCTTGAGTCATACACATGCTCACCATATCGGTCTCCTCATTACCAGTTTTGTTCTTCTTCCTCATTGACATGTCCTGGCATCCCCGTGACCTAGTCACCTATGTCTATCTAGATGATGATGTATGCCGTCACACCGAGAGGGCCCTAAGAATATCTCTTCATTGTCGGAGGAGCAAATCCCATTCTCGAGTTATCTAGTCCCTTGTCAAACTTTTTGATGAACTTGTAAGTTGTCATTATGATCAGCGTGTTACAGATGACATTTGAGCAACCCCAAAGTTCACCATATGGTAAGAAGTGACTACGATACTCTTATGGTCTAAGGAACTAAATCACAAGTTAAATCTTCGTGTTATGGCAACTGACTTCTGACTGTTGTATCTCAAACAATAACAAATAAGTTTGGGTCGATTCAATATGATTGTTCTTCTAACATCGTATTCTCAAAGTTGTTTTAGGACTATCGTTACACTTAACGATATCTTAAGATCCGGAAAACATGATCACCAACAACATTTGAGCTAGTCTTAGAGGCGAGACTAGGAATCGTATTTTACCATTTATCATTCCACACGTGCATATGAGTTTTCCACTGAATCGCACTTCCAGGATCCTATGAGTTTTCCACTGAATCGCCCCTAGTTTCTGAAAACACGTGGTCTTGCCCAACCCACTTTGGTGTATTGTTTTTTGCCCTTTGACCATTTGACCGACACTTTCTAAACTTCATAACTACTTCATTCTAAATCAGAAAAATGCAAATAAGATACCAAAATGTTCGGAAAAACATCACATGTATGTCAATGTCACTTGCACTCATGACCAAAGTGTTGGTAATTGCCCATTTGAGTTTTAGCTCTTATCATACCACCATGAACAGTAAAATCTAAAGAAATCGTAAAATTCAAAAAAAAGTTGATTGCAAAGAAGGACAAATGTTTTAAGTGCTTGCCAAGTTTCATGAGGGAATGATATTCGTGGAAGTCATGGCAAAAAAACACAATCAACACTCAAAAATAGATTTTTTTGCCACGACTTCCACGAATGTCATTCCCTGATGAAACTTGGCAAACACTTAAAATATTTGTCATTCTTTGCCACCAACTTTTTTTTATTATTTTTTTGATTTTATTGTTCATGGTGGTATGATAAGAGCTAAAACTTGGATGGGCACTTACCAACACTTTTGTCATAATGCAAGTGACATTGACATATAGGTGATGTTTTTCCGAACATTTTGGTATCTTATTTGCATTTTTTTGATTTAGAATGAATTAGTTATGAAGTTTTCAAAGTGACGGTCAAACGGTCAAAGGGCAAAAACACAAGATGCCAAAGTGGTTTGGGCAAGACCACATGTTTTCAAAAACTAGGGGCAATCCTGACGAGGGGGACACAACTAAGGGTATAAACCAATTATCCCATAATAAAATATTATTGCCTCTAGGGCATATTTCCAACAGACTCTCACTTGCACTAGAATCAATAATCTAGTTACATGGTTTCTTTGACACCTATGGCTATCTGGTGTTGCTCATGCTCTGCT
Organism: Triticum timopheevii; assembly: GCA_963921465.1. Lineage (NCBI taxonomy): Eukaryota > Viridiplantae > Streptophyta > Magnoliopsida > Poales > Poaceae > Triticum > Triticum timopheevii. The sequence goes on from OY997274.1 coordinate 504,935,427, forward strand.
CGTGGTAGAGGCTTCGTCATCGGGTATGACACATTCAAATCCGTGTGAATCTTGAGTATTTTCACAGAACCCTTATCAATGTACTATCGGATAATGTGATACTTGTGCTTGATATGTCTGGTCTTCATGTGGGATGGTGCTTCCTTTGCTTGAGCAATGACACCACTATTATCACAATATAGTGCCATTGGGTTCATTGCACTTGGGACCACACCAACTTCATCAAGAAACTTCTTGATCTAGACCGCCTCACTCAAAGCTTTTGTAGCCGCAATATATTCTGCTTCCGCCATAGAATCCACAACGGTGTTCTGTTTGAAGCTCTTCCAAACTACTGCCCCTCCATTGAGGGTGAAAACATAGCCCGATTTAGATTTATAGTCATCTATATCAGTCATGAAGCTAACATTAGTGTAACCATTTACAATGGGCTCTTCCTCTCCTCCATAGACGAGGAGCATGTCCTTTGTCCTTCTGAGGTACTTAAGTATATTTTTAATAGTTGCCTAGTGAGCCACTCCAGGATCACTTTGGTACCTACTAACACTTAGTGCATAAAAAAATCTGGTGTTGTACATATCATGGCATACATGATGGATCCAATTGCTGATGCATATGGAACTCCACTCATCTGCACGCGCTCAACAACTATCTTAGGACATTGATTTCTAGTAAGTGTCGGGTCATGTGACATTAGGAGATAACCTTTCTTTCTATTCTCCATTTTAAACCTCTTTAAAACCTTGTCAATTTACATGCTTTGGCTTACCGCAATTAGACATCTTGATCTATCTCTATAGATCTTTATGCCCAATATATAAGTTGCTTCGCCTAAGTCTTTCATCAAAAGCACACTCTTCAATGAATCTTTTTTTGTGCTAAGAAACTTTACATCATTTCCAATCAACAATATGTCATCTACATATAAGGTTGTAAAAGCAATAGATCTCCCACTAAACTTCTTGTATACACAAGCTTCTTCGTCATTTTTAATGAAGAGAAACTCTTTAACCACTTCATCAAAACGTTGACTCCAGCTCCTTGATGCTTGCTTCAAACCATAGATATACCTTTGAAGCTTGCACAACTTTACGACATCCTTAGGATCGACAAAACCTTTTGGTTGTATCATATATACTCCATCCATTCCCTTATACAATGCCACAAACTCATATTACAGGTACCAAGGTAAAATTTAATGGCTGCTTTGCAAGCCGACGTTTGCGCAACCCCAAAGTTCATCATATGGTAAGAAGTGACTACGATACTCTCATCGTTTAAGGAACTAAATCACAAGTTAAATCTCTGAGTTATATCAATTGACATCTGATGATTGTATCTCAAAGTATAACAAACAAGTTTGGGTCGATTCAATATAATCGTTCTTCTAATATCATATTAAAGTTGTTTTAGGACTATCGTTACACTTAATGATATCCTAAGATCCGGAAAACATGATCACCGACAACATTTGAGCTAGTCTCAGAGGTGAGACTAGGAATCATATTTTACCGTTTATCATTCCACACGTGCATATGAGTTTTCCATTGACTCACACAATCCAGGATCATAACAGTTATAGCTTAGAATATAAACTCCTAAATTAGTAATGTCGACTCCCCCCTCTCTGGCGACTCCCCCCTCCCCGGCGATTCCTTAGGCGATCCATGGCGAATCCTCCTAGATCCATCACCTTACTCTCGTGCTCCCCCCTTTGGACCCCTCCCCAGGGGAGGGCATTGCCGCCAAGGTTAGATCTCGTTTTTTCACCCTGGTTCATGTTGTTTCCCCCGAACTCTCTTTCCACCTTGTTGTCTCTTTTGGAGATACACCTTCCCCCTCTTGGTTGATCATGTAGGTCATGCATTATGTGCATGCCTTGGAGGCGATCCGGTTCATTTTCATGTCATTCAGATTTGTGGCTTTGTTTTCCATTTCTCTGTGGCCTCCAAATCTGTTGGTTTCCTCGTTTATCACCTCCGATCTTTCTCTTGCCATCATTTTTCATGTTATTTTCACCTTTGGGGCTTTGGCGGACCAAACTGGTCCTAAGAACACTCCCTTTGGCTTCTTGAACTAGATCGAGAATGGACTACGATCTGGCGTCATGCCACCCTCACCGGTGCAAATCAAACTCCGGTCGACCATCGTCGGCAGCCCCCAGTTCCACCAATCCGTATCTCTGACTCCAACGCCCCAATGAATCTTCCTCGGATCATGTGCCCGTTAATCGCGCGATCGATCAACAGTCACAATTTTCAAATCCCTCTTCCACCTGGCCCACCACCCCAATCCACCTCTCGCATGAGCCCAATCTCTCCAGGATTGCTTCCAATCCTACCTCCGACCCTATCGAGCCCATCCGGGCCATCTTCTGTGGACGTTGCCTTGCACCTGGTCACCTTGTCGTCAACTGTTCCAATGATTTCCGATGTAGAAGCTGTTTCAAATACGGACATATATCCCATACTAGTCTCAACAAACCCAAATGTTGCCTCATTTTTTGAAGGAAATATGCCCTAGAGACAATAATAAAGTTGTTATTTATATTTCCTTATATCATGATAAATGTTTATTATTCATGCTAGAATTGTATTAACCGGAAACTTAGTACATGTGTGAATACATAGACAAACAGAGTGTCACTAGTATGCCTATACTTGACTAGCTCGTTAATCAAAGATGATTAAGTTTCCTAGCCATAGACAAAGAGTTGTCATTTGATAAACGGGATCACATCATTAGAGAGTGATGTGATTGACTTGACCCATCCGTTAGCTTAGCACTATGATCGTTTAGTTTATTGCTATTGCTTTCTCCAGAACTTATACATGTTCCTGTGACTATGAGATTATGCAACTCCCGAATACCGGAGGAACACTTAGTGTGCTATCAAACGTCACAACATAACTGGGTGACTATAAAGATGCTCTACAGGTGTATCCAATGGTGTTTGTTGGGTTGGCATAGATCGAGATTAGGATTTGTCACTCCAATTGCCAGAGAGGTATCTCTGGGCCCTCTCGGTAATGCACATCACTATAAGCCTTGTAAGCAATGTGACTAATGAGTTATTCATGGGGTGATGCATTACGGAACGAGTAAAGAGACTTGCCGGTAACGAGATTGAACTAGGTATTGAGATACCGATGATCAAATCTCGGGCAAGTAACATACCGATGACAAAGGGAACAACGTATATTGTTATGCGGTTTGACCAATAAAGATCTTCGTAGAATATGTAGGAACCAATATGAGCATCTAGGTTCCACTATTGGTTATTGACCGGAGATGAGTCTCGGTCATGTCTACATAGTTCTTGAACCCGTAGGGTCCGCACGCTTAACGTTCGATAACGATCGGTGTTATGAGTTTATGTGTTTTGATGTACCGAAGGTAGTTCGGAGTCCCTGATATGATGACGGACATGATGAGGAGTCTCTAAATGGCCGAGACGTAAAGATCGATATATTGGATGTCTATGTTTGGACATCGAAATGGTTCCGGGTGAGTTCAGGCATTTACCGGAGTACCGGGAGGTTACCGGAACCCCCCGGGAAGTATATGGGCCACATTGGGACATAGTGGGAGGGAGGAGAAGGGAGCCTAGGAGGGAGTGCACCCCCCAAGCCCAACCCCAATTGGGTGGGGGGCTGCTATGTCTTGAGCTTGCGTTGGTTTTCCTTGAAGAGGAAAGGGTGATGCAGCAATAGTAGCGTAAGTATTTCCCTCAGTTTTTGAGAACCAAGGTATCAATCCAGTAGGAGGCTCCTCAAAAGTCCCACGCACCTACACAAACAAACAAGAACTCGCAACCAACGCAATAAAGGGGTTGTTAATCCCTTCACGGCCACTTGCGAAAGTGAGATCTGATAGAGATAATATGATAAGATAAATATATTTTTGGTATTTTATAATATAGATTGGAAAAGTAAAGATGAAAATAAAAGTAGATTGAAAGCTTATATGATAAAAGATAGACCCGGGGCCATAGGTTTCACTAGTGGCTTCTCTCAAGATAGCATAAGTATTATGGTGGGTGAACAAATTACTGTCGAGCAATTGATAGAAAAGCGAATAATTATGAGATTATCTAGGCATGATCATGTATATAGGCATCACGTCCGTGACAAGTAGACCGACTCCTGCCTGCATCTACTACTATTACTCCACACATCGACCGCTATCCAGCATGCATCTAGAGTATTAAGTTCATAAAGAACAGAGTAACGCATTAAGAAAGATGACATGATGTAGAGAGATAAACTCATGCAATATGATATAAACCCCATCTTTTTATCCTCGATGGCAACAATACAATACGTGCCTTGCTGCCCCTATTGTCACTGGGAAAGGACACCGCAAGATTGAACCCAAAGCTAAGCAGTTCTTCCATTGCAAGAAAGATCAATCTAGTAGGCCAAACCAAATAGATAATTCGAAGAGACTTGCAAAGATAGATTAATCTCACATAAAAGAATTCAGAGGAGATTCAAATATTTCTCATAGATAAACTTGATCATAAACCCACAATTCATTGGATCTCGACAAACACACCGCAAAAAGAGTTACATCGAATAGATCTCCAAGAATAGCAAGGAGAACATGGTATTGAGATCCAAAGAGAGAGAAGAAGCCATCTAGCTAATAACTATGGACCCGAAGGTCTGTGGTAAACTACTCACAACTCATCGGAGAGGCCTTGGAGATGATGTAGAGGCCCTCCATGATCGATTCCCCCTCTTGCGAAGCACCGACGAAGGCTCCAAGACGGGATCTCACGGATACAGAAGGTTGCGGCGGTTGAATTAGGTTTTCATGGTATGTTCTGATGTTCTCGGGGTACGTGGGTATATATAGGAGGAAGAAGTAGGTCAGTTGACGCCCGAGGGGCCCATGAGATAGGGGGGCGCCCAGTACGGGGGGGGGGGGGGCACCCTCTTGGCCTCCTCGATTGCTTCTTGACTTGCACTCCAAGTCCTCTGGGTCACGTTCATTCCAAAAATCACGCTCCCGAAGGTTTCATCCTGTTTGGACTCCGTTTGATACTCCTTTTCTTCGAAACACTGAAATAGGCAAAAAAAAACAGCAATACGTGCTGGGCCTCCGGTTAGTAGGTTAGTCCCAAAAATGATATAAAAGTGTAAAATAAAGCTCATAAACATCCAAAACAGGTAATATAATAGCATGGAACAGTCAAAAACTATAGATACGTTGGAGTCGTATCAGGGCCCCCCCCCTTTCCTTCCCCCCCTCTCCCCCTTACTTCCTCTCCTAATCCAACTAGGGAAGGGGGGGATCCTACTCCTAGTGGGAGTAGGACTCCCCTTGGGGCGCGCCATAGAGGGCCGGCCCTCCCCCTCCTCCACTCCTTTATATACGGGGAGGGGGGGGGGGCACGCCATAGACACCCAAGTTGATTGTTTAGCCGTGTGCGGTGCCCCCTCCACCATATTCCACCTCGGTCATATCGTTGTAATGCTTAGGCGAAGCCCTGTGCCGGTAGCTTCATCATCACTATCATCACGCCGTCGTGCCGATGAAACTCTCCCTCGACCTCAACTGGATCTAGAGTTCGTGGGATGTCACCGAGCTGAACGTGTGCTGATCGCAGAGGTGTCGTATCTTCGGTGCTATGATCGGTCGGATCGTGAAGACGTTCGACTACATCAACCGTGTTGTCATAACGCTTCCTCTTACAGTCTTCGAGGGTATGTAGACAACACTCTCCCCTCTCGTTTCTATGCATCACCTAGATAGATCTTGCGTGTGCGTAGGAATTTTTTTGAAATTACTGCGTTCCCCAACATTTTTCGTGTCAAAGCCAAACATATCCCGAATCCTCCTACAACCTCCACTACACGTGACGACTGATACTTCTCCAACGTATCTATAATTTATGAAGTATTCATGCCATGTTTACAACAATTTTATATGGTTTTGGTATGATTTGCATGGAACTAACCCGGACTAATGCTGTTTTCAGCAGAACTACCGTGGTGTTGCTTTTTGAGCAGAAATAAATGTTGCACCGAAACTTTTTGACGATTTTTTTGGAACAAAAGAGGCACTAGAAGCTTCGTGGGAGGACCAGAAGGTGAAGGAGGTGAGCACAAGACACCTGGGCGTGCCCAGAGGCCCAGGCACGCCCATCTTCGCGTGAAACAACGCCAAAAAATCCTATAAATACAGAAACCCCTAGAAATAACCCTAGATCGGAAGTTCTGCTGCCGCAAGCCTCTGTAGCCATGAAAAACCAATCGGGAGCCTATTCCGGCACCCTGTCGAAGGGGGGAATCATCACCGGAGGCCATCTTCATCATCCCTACGGCCACCATGATGAGGAGGGAGTAGTCCACCCTCGGGGCTGAGGGTTTGTACCAGTAGCTATGTGTTTAATCTCTCTCTCTCTCGTGTTCTTGAGATGGCACGATCTTGATGTATCGCGGGCTTTGTTAATGTAGTTGTATCATAGGGTGTTTCTCCCTCTCTATCTTGTTGTGATGAATTGAGTTTTCCCTTTGAGATTTCATTTTATCGAATTGAATACTTTTATGGACTTGAGAGCACTTGATATATGTGTTGCATATGAATACCCATGGTGACAATGGGGTATTATATTGATTCACTTGAGATATGTTTTGGCACACAACTCGCGGATTCCCAAGGTGACATTGGGGTAATCTATGCATGGGGGTTGATGCACGTTCTCGTGTTTTGTTTCTCCGATAGAAATCTTTGGGGCACTCTTTGAGGTTCTTTGTGTTGGATTGAGTATTATGAATTTGAATTTGCTTTGGTGTATTTTAGTACGAACTCTTGATAGATCGATCAGAAAGAATAACTTGGTGTTATTTTAGTAAGAACTCTTGATAGATCGATTAGAAAGAATAACTTGGTGTTATTTTAGTACGAACTCATAGATCGATCGGAAAGAACAGCTACAAACAATTTGTTTTTATGTTCTCCGCTAGATAAGAACTTTCGAGTGATTCTTCATCGCACGCTGAGGTAGTTATATGATCCAATTATATTAGCATTGTTGAGATATTGCACTAGCAAAAGTACGGACCCTGGGCCTCATTTTCAAGCATTGCAATACCATTTGTGCTGACTTTTGTTACTTGCTACCTTGCTGTTTTTATTGTTCCTATCACAAAAATCAATATCTACTATCATTACTACACTTGTATCACGATTTCTTCACCGAACTAGTGTATCTATACAATTTACCATTGTATTTGGTGTGTTGGGGACACAAGAGACTCTTTTTATTTGGTTGCAGGGTTCTTTGAGAGAGACCATCTTCATCCTTCGCCTCCCACAGATTGATAAACCTTAGGTCATCCACTTGGGGGAAAATTGCTACTGTCCTACAAAACTCTACGCTTGGAGGCCCAACACGAGTGTACAAGAATAAAGTTGCGTAGTAGACATCAATGACTCGATGTCCACGCCAAGCCCCCTCCCTACTCCATCCCTCCCATCACAGCCTCGTTCTCCCTCTTCGTCACCTCTGCTGCCACCTTCTCCACCACCCCAATCTCCTTGGCCGTTTGCCATGGCCACCTACCCATGCGGTCCAATCCCCCACCTCCCTCCAGGCACTAGCATCATGGAGCTCAATGGCCACCTCCGCTGACGCACCTACCACTATCTCAGAGGCTCTCCACTAGTCAAATCCTACGAATGGGGCATCATCGACCTCGTGCCAGTGTTGGACCCAGGGCAGTTCAACGCTGACGTACACCTCATCTGCCACTTCCTCGAGCAGACCAAAGGTTTTCGCATTGTGGAAATCTCTCGAAGCGCCATGGGAGCAGCCCTAGTTCGTTTTGCATCTACCATCGACTTCGACGCTGCCATCGTCCAGAGCCCGTACTTCATCGGCGACTCCACACTGCATGTGATCAGACATGATAGAGGTATTAATCATCAAGACTGCACTTTCACCCATGATGCTTGGATTATGATGGTCAACTACCCGCTTACGACATGGCACCCTGAAAAAGTTAGAGAATCTATTAGTGGCTTTGGCAAGTTCCTAGTGTGGAATCGTGATGCTTCAAATCGTGCAAAAGTGCTTGTTAAAGTCCGTGTCCCTGGTCTTCTTGAAATCCCTGTTAGCCATGTTCTGTGTGAAAATGTTGATGATGTGGGGCACGATCAATCATGGACTTGTGCAGGTTACATCCTTCAGGCTGATTTGCTTGGGGCAGTTGGTGGTGATGAGGATCCTATCCCCCCTGATGGTGTTCTCCATCCTATGCCCAATGCACCATTTGGAGGCATTTGGGACGCTGTTGATTTCCAAGAGAACAACATGCCAGAGGGTGATGAAGAGCTAGTAAATGATGCCAATGGTGTACCAATGATCCCCACTCCTCCTATCAGCCCGGATCACAATCATGGTGCTGCCCCGGCAGCTAGTAGTCTGCATGCTGCCACTGAAGCTATTGATTGTTTTATTGCTCTACAAGATGTGATGAGTAAACTGATGGTTTTTGCACCTGATGCTCTGAAGAAACTTGAAGGACATACTGTGATTGCTGCTAGATGCCAAATGATGGAAGTTAATGATGAATTTGGCAATATCAGAAAATGTCTTTTCATAGTCAGTACTGAAGAAATACCTACTCCATTTGTCAGCAACTGCACCATCACTGAGCTTTCTGATCAACCTGTTGTACCTGTTGTGGTGGAACCTGCCTATGTTCATACTGATACTGGCCCAATTGGCAAACGCGAGAAAACTCAAGCCCCACTTGACATTCAAGATGTTAGAAGAAGTAGAAGACTAGCTGGCCTAAGTGTTGGATTTAAGAACAAAGAGGCAGCCACATTAGCTCTATGGAAGAAAAGTGGGCCAACTATCAAGAGGAACCTAGCTGCTGCTTTTGATCATGAAGTTATAGATGCTGATGCCCCTCCACCCCTGAGCTCCCAATCAAGATCATCCAGACCATTGCCACAACACACTGCCAAGTGCCTCCTAGTGAGGTTACTGAAGACAAGTTGAACTCCACTGATTTTAATGAATAAATCCTCCTCTAGTGGAATGACATGGTGTAATAAGTTTATGGCCAGTCATAGCCTCTTTTTTACTGCCATTATGGCATTAGTTGCTTGATTTTGTATCAGACCTTCAGATTCTAGTTCCAATTATGTAGCACTTGTTATATTTGCCTCTGTCTCTGGGAATTACTGCCCAGCATCATGTGCTATATGTTCTGTTACTTGCATTGGATAATGTTACAGTCAGCAAATTCAATCATATCTGATTCAAATGCAATTTTTATGTACTCTCACACTGTTGATTACTTCAACAATAGTGTGCAGAAGTTTTTATCATGAATAGACATTGGAATATATTAAATTGGAATGTTAGAGGTATCAACTCATAGGTGAGATGGGATGATAGTAGACAAAAAATAGAGGAAAGTAAATGCAGCATTATTTGTTTGCAAGAAACAAAGAGAGATTCTTTTGATACTGCTTACATAAATAAATTCTCCCCTAGAAGGTTCACCAATTATGCTTACTGTCCATCACAAGGGAACTCTGGTGGCATAATAACCATATGGAATGGCAGCTTATATGATGGTAGCACTGTTGATCAAAATGAATTTCAGATCACTGTTAAACTCATTTGCAAGCTTACTGGGCAAATTTTCTTCATCAACAATGTTTATGGCCGCTGCCACAATGAACTCAGAGCTGATTTTATTAATTGGTTAAATAATGTGGATTATTCACATATGGAGCACTGGATGATGATGGGTGATTTCAGTCTTATTAGAATCACTCAGGACAGAAGCAGACCAAGAGGTGATGTTAATAACATGCTATTATTCTACAGTGCCATTCTAGCCCTAAACTTTGTTGAAATCCCACTCAAGAGCAGAAGTTTCACCTGAAGAAACATGAAGACCAACCACTTTTAGAAAAACTTGACTAGATCTTTACATCTTCTCAATGGACTATTGATTTCCCCAATACCATGGCCCTACACTGGTACAACGAGGTGCTATACAAATGGTTTTTAACCCCTTTCTGTGATGGTGTTTTGAACCATCACTTAGTGAGTGACTGTGATAGGGGGGTCCTTCGCACACGACCTAGAAATCGTCGGGGATAGGCCCTCCGATCACACATGCTCGACAAAGTGAGGTTGTGTCCGACGGGCGAGCAATCAAATACGGTTATACGTACACTTGTGCTAAAAAAATACAATTATACAGGCCAAATAGTTTCCGGTCATAAGTACATCCAACACAGTGAGTCCCGGCTAAACGTTTCCGTTCGTATGTACATTCCACACGATCAATCCAAGGAATACGTTTTCATTAGTATGTACATCCCACACAGTTAATCCAAGAAGTACGTTTCTGTTCGTATATACATCCCACACAATCACTCCAAGGAAATTGTTTCCGTTCGCAGGTATATCACACACAATTTTCCCCATTAAATCGTTTGTGATAGCGTTGTCATTGCAGACGATATTAACAATTTTATCATTTGCATTATTTAATGCATCACACATGGTGCGTAGAAGAAAATTTGTGGCAAAGGCTGTCCATCACACACAAAATTTATGTGGTAAACGTTTGCATAAGGTGGCCTAACGCAAACAGTTTTCAAGAGGATGTTGTGTGTGATTGTTCATTGATCCAACATGGTTTATTTCTAGAAACTATGTGGGTTGCCTGAGGTCATCGCCCACGGTATTTTCTCAATAACCGTTTGCAATAGAAAAACCCAATTAGCAGGCTAATTGTCATATTATTAATAATCCATTTATTAATCTAATTGACATTTCATATTAAACACACAATATATATATGTATTTCATTTTCATGTTAAGGAAGCATGATTTCATAATTGAAATACGCAGAGTACAACATCATATAGGTTCAGCACTCAGCTACCCCATTACACAACTGCACCAGCACCAAGTTTCACAGGCAACATCTGTAACCTTTCAAAATTAGCATCATAGATGGTACATAGACAGATGAATCTCATCTAGAAAACTGCTGAAGCGGAAGGCGAATATTGAGCCTTCATTGATGTTGAAGGTCTTTGCAACTTTAGGCCAGTGCCTGTGGATGGTTGACCGTCCATCCTTCGTCCTATTTAGAAACACTTCAATATTGAACCGTGGGTGTTGTATGAATAACTTCCTCACCTCCTGACCATAAAGGTGGTTTGAGAGGTAATCATTAGTGAACTACTTTGGAAAGGCCTGAAAACAAGGATGTGCATAAATATCTTCTCTATATTGGAAATGGGGCAAAGGAATAAAATAGGCAAGGTATAATAGTTAGTACCATCCTATAGTGAACTGATGTCTTCTTCATTGTGCAGACAAAGATCTTGTTGTTTTTTGTCGCTAATTTCTTTATCCTAACAATCTTTTTGAGTTTTTTGACTTGACTGATATTCATGGACAACTCATTTCCCCATATGCAAAAAGGGTCGAACAGTGGTTCAAAACCTCTGACAGCAGGACCTACATGTGCAAGACCAATGTGATGCCCCCAATTCAATCATACACTAATCATGCACGCAAACGTGTACGATCAAGATCAGGGACTCACGGGAAGATATCACAACACAACTCTAAAAACATAAATAAGTCATACAAGCATCATAATACAAGCCAAGGGCCTCGAGGGCTCGAATACAAGTGCTCGATCATAGACGAGTCAGCGGAAGCAACAATATCTGAGTACAGACATAGGTTATACAAGTTGCCATAAGATGGCTAGCACAAACTGGGATACAGATCGAAGAGGCGCAGGCCTCCTGCCTGGGATCCTCCTAAACTACTCCTGGTCGTCGTCAGCGGGCTGCACGTAGTACTAGGCACCTCCAGCGTAGTAGGAGTCGTTGTCGACGATGGCGTCTGGCTCCTGGACTCCAGCATCTGGTTGCGACAACCAGAAAGAAAGGAAAGGGGGAAAAAGGGGGAAGAAAGCAACCGTGAGTACTCATCCAAAGTACTCGCAAGCAAGGAACTACACTACATATGCGTGGGTATATGTGTAAGTAGGCCATATCAGTGGACTGAACTGCAGAATGCCAGAATAAGAGGGGGGATAGCTAGTCCTATCGAAGACTACGCTTCTGGCAGCCTCCGTCTTGCAGCATGTAGAAGAGAGTAGATTGAAGTCCTCCAAGTAGCATCTCCAAGTAGCAACTCCAAGTAGCATCTCCAGTAGCATCGCATAGCATAATCCTACCCGGCGATCCTCTCCTCATCGCCATGTTAGAGAGCGATCACCGGGTTGTCTGTGGAACTTGGAAGGGTGTGTTTTATTAAGTATCCGGTTCTAGTTGTCATAAGGTCAAGGTACAACTCCAAGTCGTCCTGTTACCGAAGATCACGGCTATTCGAATAGATTAACTTCCCTGCAGGGGTGCACCAACTTACCCAACACGCTTGATCCCATTTGGCCGGACACACTTTCCTGGGTCATGCCCGGCCTCTGAAGATCAACACGTCGCAGCCCCACCTAGGCACAACAGAGAGGTCAGCACGCCGGTCTAAACCTAAGCGCGCAGGGGTCTGGGCCCATCGCCCTGAGCACACCTGCACGTTGCGTGGGCGGCCAGAAGCAGACCTAGCCTAGTGGCGTTCTAGTCCAATCCGGCGCGCGCCGCTCAGTTGCTGACGTCAAGAAGGCTTCGGCTGATAACACGACGCCGGGATACCCATAACTACTCCCACGTAGATGGTTAGTGCGTATAGGCTCGTAGCCAACTCAGATCAAATACCAAGATCTCGTTAAGCGTGTTAAATATCCGCGAACGCCGAACAGGGCTAGGCCCACCTCTCTCCTAGGCGGTCTCAACCTGCCCTGTCGCTCCGCCACAAAGATCCACTCGCGGGTGCTCCACCAGCCGACCCGTCTTTGGTCACCACATGTATCATGTATAACGTATAAATTATATACCCGTGATCACCTCCCGAGTGATCACGGCCCGATAGTATAGCATAGCAGACGGACAAGAATGTAGGGCCACAGATGAAAAATACTAGCATCCTATACTAAGCAAGTAGGATTGCAGGTAAAGGTATCAACAGTAGTAGCAAGGACAGGCTATGCATCAGGATAGGAATAACGAAAGCAGTAACATGTTACACTACTCTAATGCAAGTAGTATAGAGGAGAGTAGGCGATATCTGGTGATCAAGGGGGGGGCTTGCCTGGTTGCTCTGGCAAGAAGGACGAGTCACCAACACCGTAGTCGAACTGGGCAGCAGCAGCGTCGGTCTCGTAGTCTACCGAAGAGAAGAGGGGGAAGAAACAATAAATACAGTGCAAACATAAGCAAGACGACGCAAGACATGACAAAGAGCGATGCTAGGTGTGTCCTAACGCAATATGAGGTGATGCCGGCGAAGGGGGAAAACATCCGGGAAAGTATTCCCGGTGTTCCGTGTTTTCAGGCAGAGGAGCCGGAGGGGGAAAGTTGCGAGTTTGATATGTTAGGGGTGTGTGGCGGACGAAAGGGCTGCGTATCCGGAATCGTCTCGTCGTTCTGAGCAACTTTGATGTTGAAAATATTTTAATCCGAGTTACGGATTAAAAGATATGATTTTTTAAAGATTTTATTAATTTCTAAAATTTAATTAATTATTTAATTTATTTGAAAAACAGATTATTGACATCAGCATGATGTCATGCTGACATCAGCAGTCAACAGAGTTGACTTGGTCAACCTGACGTGTGGGTCCCAGCTGTCATTGACTGTTTAGTTAATTAGAACTTAGCTAATCTAATTATTGTTTAATTAACTAACTAGTTAATTAGATTAATTTAAACAGGACTAATTAGCTTAATTAATTCACTAATTAATTAACTAATTAATTATTAATTTTATTAATTCATTTTATTTTATTTTATTTTATTTTATAAAACGTTCTGGGGCGGGGCCCCCTTGTCATAGGCCCTATGGGCCTTATCGGGCACAGGGGGGAGCGGGCGCTGGGTGCTACGGTTACGGGCGCCGGGGCGTGATGGCGCCCGAGCGGAGGCCGAGCACGGGCGGCGGCCAGCGAGGGGCCGCGGCGGAGGCCGGCGCAGGGCGCGCGGAGGGTCGCCGCAGAGGTGCGGCCGGTCGAGGGCGACAACGGCGAGCGAGAGGCGCCGGTGCACGGGGGGGGGGGGGGGGGGGCTGCGAGCACACGGGGAAGCCGGAGACGGCGCCGCGGCGGCAGTTGGCCGGAGCAAGAGGCGGGTGAGCGCAAGGCGCGTGGGTCGGCGAGGCCAGAGCAGCGCCGGTGAGGCGGGACCTCGCACGCGGGAGAGTGACGAGCGGGAACTGGAGCGGACGCGGTCAGGGTCAGGCGCGGTCGAGGCGAGGACGGCCAGTGAGCCACGGTGGTGCGGCCCGGGACAGAGGGGAAAGGAGGGGGGGGGTCCTCACAGTGGTGCGTAGGGCAATGGCAGCGGTTGGCGAGGAGGAGGACGGGGACGCGTGCATTGCCGGAGATGAGGAGGCGGTCCGGCGAGGTGGCATTCCAACGAGGGAGGCTTCGGGCGGCGGCGGGCATCGGGGTCGGGGACGAGGCAGTCCGGCGACGGCGCGGCCGTGGAGGAGGCGGCGACGACCGAGCGGCGCTGTTGCGGTGGCGCCAGCGGTGGGGCGACAACAAGTGGGGACGGGGCGCGGTTGACCGCGATCGAGCGGGGGAAGGAGATGGGGATCGAGCAGAGGAGTGGGGGGGGGGGGGATCGTGCCGATCCACCGATCCAGATTGGATCGAGAGGGGGAGGAGGAGTGGCAACGTGGGGGAAGTGGGGTGCCGGTGGTTTAGGGTTTCGGGTAGTGGGGGTGGACAAGGGAGCGGTGGTGGGCTGGCCGGTTGGCCCTTGCCAGGTTCGGCCGGCCTGGTGGGGTAGCCGACTGGGCCGGCTGGGTCGAGGCCCAGCGGGGGAAGCGGGGGTTCTTTCCCTCTTCTTATTTTTATTTGCTATTTTTGCTTTCTTTCAGTTTCCTTTTATTTTAGCTTTAGTAAATTGCCAAAGTGGCACCTAAATAGATTTAACAAATTTATGCCACTGCCACAATAGTTTAATACTTATGACAATTTAGTTTTGAAAATGTTTATTATCTTTAAAGCATTTAAATAATTGTATTTGCTACTGTTATATTCATTTTAGAGTATTTAAACATTTTATAAAAGTGTGGTTTCTCCACCATGATTACCTATGCATTATTTGGCTCACACCGAACATTTTAGTTTTAATACTTGAAAACTTTTATTGTTTACTTGATTTTGAATTTGAATTTGAATCGGTTTTTGAACTAACGAGAGATTATCAACAGTAACCGAGGTGACGTGGCATCCTTAGTAGAGGGTTACTGTAGTTTAATTACCCGGGCGTCACAAATCTCCTCCACTACAAGAAATCTCGTCCCGAGATTTAAGAGGTAGTGAAAGGGGGGAAGGTTCGGTTACGAATCTAGCGGGTCTTCTCATTCTGGCTTGCTCTTCTCGAAGAGAACCGGTCCAATACATTGATGTCTTCATTTCTCTGCTTCAGGTCCTTATGATGAAGTCGGCATCTTTTCTTCAGGATCTTCATCGTATTTACGAATAGGTAACGGGGTAGATCTAAAACGACAGAATGCTATAAGGGTAATAACCTGGGATTAACCCATGAATGAGCATATGAGTACCTCTCGAGTTGAACAAATAGAACACATTGAGAGTAAAGTTGGAAGGTCCAACAAGAAGTTTCAGGCAGCCAGGCAATCGTTCAATGCCTAGTCAGAAGGTGAAAGGGGTTTCAAGCAACGGAATAATTATTGTTTTCATTGCCAGAATTGATGATCTCATCGGAAGGTGGCTCATGAATTATGTACGAGTCCACGCAGGAGGAATAACTTTGGGAACAGAGGGTGTACAAGAGAGTCAGGTTTCGATCTTGGTGGAACTGTGGGTTATAGGCCCACCATGTGGGTTAAAAAGTAGGAAGGGCGGTAATGTCTCGCACGATCATGTAAGCAAGACATGTCAGAGGATAGCCTGTCAGTTATG
This sequence comes from Triticum timopheevii, assembly GCA_963921465.1. Classification (NCBI taxonomy): domain Eukaryota; kingdom Viridiplantae; phylum Streptophyta; class Magnoliopsida; order Poales; family Poaceae; genus Triticum; species Triticum timopheevii. The sequence goes on from OY997274.1 coordinate 504,951,484, forward strand.
TCGACAACAACATCGATACCAAGGGTGAGGGACGAAGAGAACCATTTTCCTGCTCGTTGAACGAGGCGGACCAATAGGCAAAGTTCCCGTCCGTCGGTGGCTACCGAAATGTCGTCAACACTAGAAACAGGGTCTTACTGACAAAGTTGTACATCGAGGTGTTTGCACAAGCAGTGGATTATTACTGCTTATATCATATAGATCATAGAAAAGTTTTAAACAAACCAATGTAAGGAAAATATGATCATCAGATAAAACAGAACAACTGTAAGGAAAATATGTTTAAACACATATTTCAAGGGTATATCCTTCCCAAGGACAAGCAGAGCAAGATATCCATGATAGGATATAAAGTAGAAAACCATTTAGGTAAGGGGGGGGGGAGAATCTCATGATATTACCCATACAACGGTGTTAGGATAAATGATAAATAAAATCTAGCATCGTGCTTCAAACGTTCCTGTTGCAAATCGGAGTACCATTGACATGCTTCGAGATAGCATTGACATGGTCTTTAGGTGAAGATCAGACTTTGGAAACACGAAGGATCCATCAGGAATAACTTGTCGAATAAGTCTTACAATTTCCTCATGGATGAATGGATAACCTTGCTGAAAAGGAATCTATAATGATAGGTCCTCCAGCCGGGGGGGGGGGGTGCTAGGCATGACATCATGTTACCGGGTCATCAAAGGATCAACATCATAACTCTTGGAAAGTTGTCCCAACCATCATATCTGACCGAGATTTAGATCCGATTGGTGTCAGGATGCCTGAGACTCAGGATGCCTGAGAGGAAAAGGTGTAATACAATTGACAAGAAGACATTGTAAAATTCTCGAGAAATGAACTATGGGAGCAAGTTCCAAAACAAGAGCTCATCATTAAATCAACGAGAGGATGAGAAGGTGGCTGATGGGCTCAGCGACAATTCATCGAGAATTCCAACGGATGGATTTCCACGATAATGTGAACAAGAAGATGACACTTATCAATTCAAACGATATAAGGTTGTATGCTCGAGGAAAACATACACCATCAATCACTAGTTGAAAGGTGTGCCCGAAATATGACCTTAGGCAGCAAGATCAATGTTAGAGTGACGATTCAATAACCAACAGTCTAAGAATGAACTGTTGATCGTTAACTTCAAAGCAATAGGGTTGCTAGAAGTCCAGAACTCAAACAACACCATTCACTTATTGGTACCCCGGTTGGAATCAACACGAGGACCAAGAAAGAATGGTGATGGTGAGAAGTTTCACCATACCAAGAATTCTTAAGAGGTGGTGAAATTCTCACGACATTCTTGACATAAAAGATGGTAATACTCCAAGGTAAAGACGAACAAATGCTGGATAGCAAGCATGTTAAGGTATAACACAAAACACGAACAAGTTTGTGTTGAACGGAAGGCAATAAAGTGGTCGATGACAACACAAATCATCGAGGGCAAGGATGGTATTTCTCATCATGAATTCTTGATACCCTGGAAGAGCTCGGAATGCTGATGATGATCACGACACATTTGTCGAGAGATCTCATGAAGATGTAATCGATCGGCGATGACATCAAGTTAAAGGAATGATGAAGCGAAAGGTTATTGGAATCATGGGTACGACACAAACTCAAATCAAGTTTGTTGTTCAAGGAGAAATGATATGACTAGGAAGATCGACGCAAGATTAGCTCACCGTCGAAATTTGTGCTCCGCGAAGAACCAGATAGCACAATTAAATTTAGCACGATAATAATGTAGCCGATAAGGATAGGAATGCCATGATGGAGTATTAAACTCGTAAGCAATGAAGATTACTAAGAGTTGTCGAATCGCAGTGCGGACTCGATTCACTATTCGGAGTTCTCGGTTGACGACAACCCAAAACTCATGGAGTGACTATGATAGGGAAAGGTATTACTCCGGCACAAATTCATAAGATGTAGTGCAATGGCATGATATCCTCGAGATATCAGGGAGATAATACTCGAAGGCATATCAAATTAAAGGTTGAAGTGGGGTGTATAGATCTATAGAAGACAAGCGCTTTTACTTGTCTGAGAAATGGAATCAAAGGAAGAAATTAGGGTCGGAACCACGATTGCAAAGGGTCAATTCACAGATCCAGATGATATTTTCAAGGAAATAGTTATTATTGCAAGAAGCTTCCATAATAGGATCTACATCGTGTCCATGGGCATGAACACAAAGGTTCAAGGTCGACTCCCACTTCGTCAATGCATAACCTTCCGTTAACCTCTCGTATTTCAAAAATGACATTAGTTCTTGAAAGTTTTACCTGGTGCACTACCAGATAAGTATGACCCGCGAAATCTTTCGGGTTCACACGGATAATGCGTAGGTTCAACCCATCAGGGCATCTTAGGAACATATACCACAAACTTCAATAGTAATTACCACCAGCTCGAGAACAGAGCATGGTTGAGAAAACAAAGGATACAAATTACCAAAGGCTTTATATATCCGTGGAAGGGCTCACAAGGTTATTTGAATATAAAGGACACTGTCGGATAATAATCCAACAAAGGACTTGACGGTCCACAAAGGATCTGATGTGAGTATCGCTACTCAACCAGAAAAGGAAAGATTGCAAATGCATCAGGTTATAGAATCATCTGACTAATTCGAAGCATAAATGCAAAGGAATTATGAATCCAAATCGAAGGATCAGAAGTAATGCTCTGATTAGGGATGGATAAGTTGAATAGCCTTAGGGTACAATCAACGGCAATTGGATTGGTCGAGAACCAATTCCAGTTAAAAGAATGGCAGCTCAGCCAGGAAGGTAATTTATAAGGATCAATAATGATTGCGTGTATTCGCAAACATATTGAGTCAACAGACTCAAAATGGTAATGACAAGGAATGTCTATAAGACTACGAGACTTATGGGATTAACCATAATGCAAGCAAGCAAGAATTTCAAGAGCAAAAGGCTCTAGAGGATTTTCGGAAGATCGAATAGTATTTTGAAAACTTTTGTGAAACACATGAACAACTAGGGATGAGCGGATTTTCGACAAGTGCGAGGATTTATTTGAAGGGGTATTCATGTGGCAAAGAACTGCCAGGCAGTAGGCACAAAGTATTCTCGGAATAATAGCGAAAACTTTGGGGAATCTTGTAATAACAAGATCAATGGGGGATGATCGCATGAATGGCAAGTGTAAGTAGTTATCCATAAGGATTTATCGGTGGTCAGGAATTACAAAAGCGACAGGCACAAGGTCTCGAGAGAATATCGGAGAGTATCTTCAAATTCTTCTGGTTCACGGAGCAATCACCTGTAGTGAGGGGTTCTCCGGGAGGAAGTAGTAATGAGATCCTAAAGTTAGTTTTTAGTAAAAATTGTTTAACCTGAATAGAAGAGAGTTCAGAATCCCAGAGTAAAGATCGAGGAGTAAAATATCCTAATACCACCCAATGGCGACGTGGGCCCGTAAGGCACACAGCCATGTTAGTAAAAGTTTTGCAATGACTAGACTCGACTTCGGCCAAGGAGTGTGGAAGGGGGATTCCTACAGGCAGTCGGCTCTGATACCAACTTGTGACGCCCCCAATTCAATCATACACTAATCATGCACGCAAACGTGTACGATCAAGATCAGGGACTCACGGGAAGATATCACAACACAACTCTAAAAACATAAATAAGTCATACAAGCATCATAATACAAGCCAGGGGCCTCGAGGGCTCGAATACAAGTGCTCGATCATAGACGAGTTAGCGGAAGCAACAATATCTGAGTACAGACATAGGTTATACAAGTTGCCATAAGATGGCTAGCACAAACTGGGATACAGATCGAAGAGGCGCAGGCCTCCTGCCTGGGATCCTCCTAAACTACTCCTGGTCGTCGTCAGCGGGCTGCACGTAGTACTAGGCACCTCCAGCGTAGTAGGAGTCGTTGTCGACGATGGCGTCTGGCTCCTGGACTCCAGCATCTGGTTGCGACAACCAGAAAGAAAGGAAAGGGGGAAAAAGGGGGAAGAAAGCAACCGTGAGTACTCATCCAAAGTACTCGCAAGCAAGGAACTACACTACATATGCGTGGGTATATGTGTAAGTAGGCCATATCAGTGGACTGAACTGCAGAATGCCAGAATAAGAGGGGGGATAGCTAGTCCTATCGAAGACTACGCTTCTGGCAGCCTCCGTCTTGCAGCATGTAGAAGAGAGTAGATTGAAGTCCTCCAAGTAGCATCTCCAAGTAGCAACTCCAAGTAGCATCTCCAGTAGCATCGCATAGCATAATCCTACCCGGCGATCCTCTCCTCATCGCCATGTTAGAGAGCGATCACCGGGTTGTCTGTGGAACTTGGAAGGGTGTGTTTTATTAAGTATCCGGTTCTAGTTGTCATAAGGTCAAGGTACAACTCCAAGTCGTCCTGTTACCGAAGATCACGGCTATTCGAATAGATTAACTTCCCTGCAGGGGTGCACCAACTTACCCAACACGCTTGATCCCATTTGGCCGGACACACTTTCCTGGGTCATGCCCGGCCTCTGAAGATCAACACGTCGCAGCCCCACCTAGGCACAACAGAGAGGTCAGCACGCCGGTCTAAACCTAAGCGCGCAGGGGTCTGGGCCCATCGCCCTGAGCACACCTGCACGTTGCGTGGGCGGCCGGAAGCAGACCTAGCCTAGTGGCGTTCCAGTCCAATCCGGCGCGCGCCGCTCAGTTGCTGACGTCAAGAAGGCTTCGGCTGATAACACGACGCCGGGATACCCATAACTACTCCCACGTAGATGGTTAGTGCGTATAGGCTCGTAGCCAACTCAGATCAAATACCAAGATCTCGTTAAGCGTGTTAAATATCCGCGAACGCCGAACAGGGCCAGGCCCACCTCTCTCCTAGGCAGTCTCAACCTGCCCTGTCGCTCCGCCACAAAGATCCACTCGCGGGTGCTCCACCAGCCGACCCGTCTTTGGTCACCACATGTATCATGTATAACGTATATAGTATATACCCGTGATCACCTCCCGAGTGATCACGGCCCGATAGTATAGCATAGCAGACGGACAAGAATGTAGGGCCACAGATGAAAAATACTAGCATCCTATACTAAGCAAGTAGGATTGCAGGTAAAGGTATCAACAGTAGTAGCAAGGACAGGCTATGCATCAGGATAGGAATAACGAAAGCAGTAACATGTTACACTACTCTAATGCAAGCAGTATAGAGGAGAGTAGGCGATATCTGGTGACCAAGGGGGGGGGGGGGGGGGCTTGCCTGGTTGCTCTGGCAAGAAGGACGAGTCACCAACACCGTAGTCGAACTGAGCAGCAGCAGCGTCGGTTTCGTAGTCTACCGAAGAGAAGAAGGGGAAGAAACAATAAATACAGTGCAAACATAAGCAATACGACGCAAGACATGACAAAGAGCGATGCTAGGTGTGTCCTAACGCAATATGAGGTGATGTCGGCGAAGGGGAAAACATCGGGAAAATATTCCCGGTGTTCCGTGTTTTCAGGCAGAGGAGCCAGAGGGGGAAAGTTGCGAGTTTGATATGTTAGGGGTGTGTGGCGGACGAAAGGGCTGCGTATCCGGATTCGTCTCGTCGTTCTGAGCAACTTTGATGTTGAAAATATTTTAATCCGAGTTACGGATTAAAAGATATGATTTTTTAAAGATTTTATTAATTTCTGAAATTTAATTAATTATTTAATTTATTCGAAAAACAGATTATTGACATCAGCATGATGTCATGCTGACATCCGCAATCAACAGAGTTGACTTGGTCAACCTGACGTGTGGGTCCCAGCTGTCATTGACTGTTTAGTTAATTAGGACTTAGCTAATCTAATTATTGTTTAATTAACTAACTAGTTAATTAGATTAATTTAAACCGGACTAATTAGCTTAATTAATTCACTAATTAATTATTAATTTTATTAATTCATTTTATTTTATTTTATTTTATTTTATAAAACGTTCTGGGGCGGGGCCCCCTTGTCATAGGCCCTATGGGCCTTATCGGGCACAGCGGGGAGCGGGCGCTGGGTGCTACGGTTACGGGCGCCGGGGCGTGATGGCGCCCGAGCGGAGGCCGAGCACGGGCGGCGGCCAGCGAGGGGCCGCGGCGGAGGCCGGCGCAGGGCGCGCGGAGGGTCACCGCAGAGGTGCGGCCGGTCGAGGGCGACAACGGCGAGCGAGAGGCGCCGGTGCACAGGAGGGGGGGGGGGGGCTGCGAGCACACGGGGAAGCCGGAGACGGCGCCGCGACGGCAGTTGGCCGGAGCAAGAGGCGGGCGAGCGCAAGGTGCGTGGGTCGGCGAGGCCAGAGCAGCGCCGGTGAGGCGGGACCTCGCACGCGGGAGAGTGACGAGCGGGAACTGGAGCGGACGCGGTCAGGGTCAGGCGCGGTCGAGGCGAGGACGGCCAGTGAGCCACGGTGGTGCGGCCCGGGACAGAGGGGAAAGGAGGGGGGGGTCCTCACAGCGGTGCGTAGGGCAATGGCAGCGGTTGGCGAGGAGGAGGACGGGGACGCGTGCGTTGCCGGAGATGAGGAGGCGGTCCGGCGAGGTGGCATTCCGACGAGGGAGGCTTCGGGCGGCGGCGGGCGTCGGGGTCGGGGACGAGGCAGTCCGGCGACGGCGCGGCCGCGGAGGAGGCGGCGCCGACCGAGCGGCGCCGTTGCGGTGGCGCCAGCGGTGGGGCGACAGCAAGTGGGGACGGGGCGCGGTTGACCGCGATCGAGCGGGGGAAGGAGATGGGGATCGAGCAGAGGAGTGGGGGGGGGGGGATCGTGCCGATCTACCGATCCAGATTGGATCGAGAGGGGGAGGAGGAGTGGCAACGTGGGGGAAGTGGGGTGCCGGTGGTTTAGGGTTTCGGGTAGTGGGGGTGGATAAGGGAGCGGTGGTGGGCTGGCCGGTTGTGAAGGAAATATACCCTAGAGGCAATAATAAAGTTATTATTTATTTCCTCATATCATGATAAATGTTTATTATTCATGCTAGAATTGTATTAACCGGAAACGTAATACATGTGTGAATACATAGACAAAACTATGGTCACTAGTATGCCTCTACTTGACTAGCTCATTAATCAAAGATGGTCATGTTTCCTGACCATAGACATGTGTTGTCATTTGATTAGTGGGATCACATCATTAGAAGAATGATGTGATTGACATGACCCATTCTGTTTGCCTAGCACTTGATCGTTTAGTATACTGCTATTGCTTTCTTCATGACTTATACAAAGTTCCTGCAACTATGAGATTGTGTAACTCCCGTGTACCGGAAGATCACTTTGTGTGCTACCAAACATCACAACGTAACTGGGTGATTATAAAGGTGCTCTACAGGTGTTTCCAAAGGTTCATGTTGAGTTGGCATAATTCGAGATTAGGATTTGTCACTCCGATCGTCGGAGAGGTATCTCTGGGCCCTCTCGGTAATACTCATCACTTAAGCCTTGCAAGCATGTAACTAATGAGTTAGTTATGAGATGACGTATTACAGAACGAGTAAAGAGACTTGCTGGTAACGAGATTGAACTAGGTATTGGATACCGACGATCAAATCTCGGGCAAGTAACATACCGATGACAAAGGGAACAAAGTATGTTGTTATGCGGTTTGACCGATAAAGATCTTCGTAGAACATGTAGGAACCAATATGGACATCCAGGTCCCGCTATTGGTTATTGACTAGGGACGTGTCTCGGTCATGTCTACATTGTTCTCGAACCGTAGGGTCCGCACGCTTAAGGTTTCGATGACAGTTACATTATGAGTTTATGTATTTTGATGTACCGAAGGTTGTTCGGAGTCCCGGATATGATCATGGACATGACGAGGAGTCTCGAAATGGTCGAGACATAAAGATTGATATATTGGACGGATATATTTGGACACCGGAAAGGTTCCGGAGAAGTTTGGAGCTCCGGGAGGTTACCGGAACCCCCCGGGAGGTATATGGGCCTTATTGGGCCCATGTAGGAGGAAGAGAGAAGGAGCAAGGGAAGGGGGCGCGCCCCCCAAGCCCAATCCGAATTGGGGAGGGGGCCGGCCCCCCCTTTCCTTTCTCCTTCCCCCTCTTCCTATTACTACTACTAGTACTACTTCCTAATACTAGTACTCTTTCCTTCCCCCTCCAAATAAGATAAGGAAAAGAGAGGGAAACCTACTTGGAGTAGGTTTCCCCCTCCTCATGGCGCGCCCCCCTAGGGCCGGCCACCTCCTCCCTCCCTCCTTTATATACGGGGGTAGGGGGGCACCCTAGGACACACAAGTTGATCATTGATCGTTCCTTAGCCGTGTGCGGTGCCCCCCTCCACGATATTACACCTCGGTCATATTGTAGCGGTGCTTAGGCGAAGCCCTGCGATAGGAGAACATCAAGATCGTCACCACGCCGTCGTGCTGACGGAACTCATCTCCGGAGCTCAGCTGGATCGGAGGCCGGAGATCGTCATCGAGCTGTACGTGTGTCAAGAACTCGGAGGTACCGGAGTAACGGTGCCTGGATCGGTTGAACCGGGAAGACGTACGACTACTTCCACTACGTTGTGTCAACGCTTCCGCTTCGGTCTACGAGGGTACGTAGACAGCACTCTCCCCTCGTTGCTATATCATCACCATGATCTTGCGTGTGCGTAGGAATTTTTTTGAAATTACTACGTTACCCTTCAGTGGCATCCGAGCCTAGGTTTTTATGCGTTGATGTTACATGCACGAGTAGAACACAAGTGAGTTGTGGACGATATAAGTCATACTGCCTACCAGCATGTCATACTTTGGTTCAGCGGTATTGTTGGATGAAGCGGCCGGGACCGACATTACGCGTACGCTTATGCGAGACTGGTTTTACCGCCGTGCTTTGCACACAGGTGACTAGTGGGTGTCTGTTTCTCCAACTTTAGTTGAACCGAGTGTGGCTACGCCCGGTCCTTGTGAAGGTTAAAACGGAGTCTATTTGACAAACTATCGTTGTGGTTTTGATGCGTAGGTAAGAACAGTTCTTGCTAAGCCCGTAGCAGCCACGTAAAATTTGCAACAACAAAGTAGAGGACGTCTAACTTGTTTTTGCAGGGCATGTTGTGATGTGATATGGCCAAGACGTGATGCTATATTTTATTGTATGAGATGATCATGTTTTGTAACCGAAGTTATCGGCAACTGGCAGGAGCCATATGGTTGTCGCTTTATTGTATGAAATGCAAACGCCCTGCAATTGCTTTACTTTATCACTAAGCGGTAGCGATAGTCGTAGAAGCAATAGATGGCGTAAACGACAACGATGCTACGATGGAGATCAAGGTGTCGCGCCGGTGACGATGGTGATCACAACGGTGCTTCGGAGATGGAGATCACAAGCACAAGATGATGATGGCCATATCATATCACTTATATTGATTGCATGTGATGTTTATCCTTTATGCATCTTATCTTGCTTTGATTGACGGTAGCATTTTAAGATGATCTCTCACTAAAATTATCAAGAAGTGTTCTCCCTGAGTATGCACCGTTGCCAAAGTTCGTTGTGCCGAGACACCACGTGATGATCGGGTGTGATAAGCTCTACGTCCATCTACAACGGGTGCAAGCCAGTTTTGCACACGCAGAATACTCAGGTTAAACTTGACGAGCCTAGCATATGCAGATATGGCCTCGGAACACGGAGACCGAAAGGTCGAGCGTGAATCATATAGTAGATATGATCAACATAATGATGTTCACCATTGAAAACTACTCCATCTCACGTGATGATCGGTTATGGTTTAGTTGATTTGGATCACGTGATCACTTAGATGACTAGAGAGATGTCTGTCTAAGTGGGAGTTCTTTAGTAATATGATTAATTGAACTTAAATTTATCATGAACTTAGTACCTGATAGTATCATTGCTTGTCTATGTTTGTTTGTAGATAGATGGCTCGTGTTGTTTTTCCGTTGAATTTTAATGCGTTCCTTGAGAAAGCAAAGTTGAAAGATGATGGTAGCAATTACACGGACTGGGTCCGTAACCTGAGGATTATCCTCATTGCTGCACAGAAGAGTTACGTCCTGGAAGCACCGCTGGGTGGCAGGCCTGCTGCTGATGCAACTGACGACGTTAAGAACGTCTGGCAGAGCAAAGCTGATGACTACTCTATAGTTCAGTGTGCCATGCTTTACGGCTTAGAACCGGGTCTTCAACGACGTTTTGAACGTCATGGAGCATATGAGATGTTCCAGGAGTTGAAGTTAATATTTCAAGCAAATGCCCGGATTGAGAGATATGAAGTCTCCAATAAGTTCTACAGCTGCAAGATGGAGGAGAATAGTTCTGTCAGTGAACATATACTCAGAATGTCTGGGTATAACAATCACTTGATTCAACTGGGAGTTAATCTTCCTGATGATAGTGTCATTGACAGAATTCTTCAATCACTGCCACCAAGCTACAAGAGCTTTGTGATGAACTATAATATGCAAGGGATGAACAAGACTATTCCCGAGCTCTTCGCAATGCTGAAAGCCGCGGAGGTAGAAATCAAGAAGGAGCATCAAGTGTTGATGGTCAACAAGACCACTAGTTTCAAGAAGAAGGGCAAAGGGAAGAAGAAGGGGAACTTCAAAAAGAACGGCAAGCAAGTTGCTGCTCAAGAGAAGAAACCCAAGTCTGGACCTAAGCCTGAAACTGAGTGCTTCTACTGCAAGCAGACTGGTCACTGGAAGCGGAACTGCCCCAAGTATTTGGCGGATAAGAAGGATGGCAAAGTGAACAAAGGTATATGTGATATACATGTTATTGATGTGTACCTAACTAGAGCTTGTAGTAGCACCTGGGTATTTGATACTGGTTCTGTTGCTAATATTTGCAACTCGAAACAGAGACTACAGAATAAGCGAGCACTGGCCAAGGACGAGGTGACGATGCGCGTGGGAAACGGTTCCAAAGTCGATGTGATCGCCGTCGGCACGCTACCTCTACATATACCATCAGGATTAGTTTTAGACCTAAATAATTGTTATTTGGTGCCTGCGTTGAGCATGAACATTATATCTGGATCTTGTTTGATGCGAGACGGTTATTCATTTAAATCAGAGAATAATGGTTGTTCTATTTATATGAGTAATATCTTTTATGGTCATGCACCCTTTAAGAGTGGTCTATTTTTATTGAATCTCGATAGTAGTGATACACATATTCATAATGTTGTAGCCAAAAGATGCAGAGTTCATAATGATAGTGCAACTTATTTGTGGCACTGCCGTTTAGGTCATATCGGTGTAAAACGCATGAAGAAACTCCATACCGATGGACTTCTGGAATCACTTGATTATGAATCACTTGGGACTTGCGAACCGTGCCTCATGGGCAAGATGACTAAAACACCGTTCTCCGGAACTATGGAGAGAGCAACGGATTTGTTGGAAATCATACATACAGATGTATGTGGCCCGATGAATGTTGAAGCTCGTGGCGGATATCGTTATTTTCTCACCTTCACAGATGATTTAAGTAGATATGGGTATATCTACTTAATGAAACACAAGTCTGAAACATTTGAAAAGTTCAAAGAATTTCAGAGTGAAGTTGAAAATCATCGTAACAAGAAAATAAAATTTCTGCGATCTGATCGTGGAGGAGAATATTTGAGTTACGAGTTTGGTTTACATTTGAAACAATGCGGAATAGTTTCGCAACTCACGCCACCTGGAACACCACAAAGAAATGGTGTGTCCGAACGTCGTAATCGTACTTTACTTGATATGATGCGATCTATGATGTCTCTTACCGATTTACTACTATCATTTTGGGGTTATGCTTTAGAGACAGCCGCATTCACGTTAAATATGGCACCATCAAAATCCGTTGAGACGACGCCTTATGAACTGTGGTTTGGCAAGAAACCAAAGTTGTCGTTTCTTAAAGTTTGGGGCAGTGATGCTTCTGTGAAGAAACTTCAACCAGATAAGCTCGAACCCAAATCGGAGAAATGTGTCTTCATAGGATACCCAAAAAAAACTGTTGGGTACACCTTCTATCACAGATCCGAAGGCAAAACATTCGTTGCTAAGAATGGATCCTTTCTAGAGAAGGAGTTTCTCTCGAAAGAAGTGAGTGGGAGGAAAGTAGAACTTGATGAGATAACTGTATCTACTCCCTTATTGGAAGGTAGTTCATCACGAGAACTGGTTCCCGTGACAACCACGCCAATTAGTGAGGAAGCTAATGATATTGATCATGAAACTTCAGATCAAGTTTCTACTGAACCTCGTAGGTCCACCAGAGTAAGATCCACACCAGAGTGGTACGGTAATCCTATTCTGGAAGTCATGTTACTTGACCATGATGAACCTACGAACTATGAGGAAGCGATGATGAGCCCAGATTCCGCAAAATGGCTGGAGGCCATGAAATCTGAGATAGGATCCATGTATGATAACAAAGTATGGACTTTGGTTGACTTGCCCGATGATCGGCAAGCCATTGAGAATAAATGGATCTTTAAGAAGAAGACTGACGCTGATGGTAATATTACTGTCTATAAAGCTCGACTTGTTGCGAAAGGTTTTAGACAAGTTCAAGGGGTTGACTACTATGAGACTTTCTCACCCGTAGCGATGCTTAAGTCTGTCCGAATCATGTTGGCTATTGCTGCATTTCATGATTATGAAATTTGGCAAATGGATGTCAAGACTGCATTCTTGAATGGATTTCTGGAAGAAGAGTTGTATATGATGCAGCCGGAAGGTTTTGTTGATCCAAAAGGTGTTGACAGAGTGTGCAAGCTCCAACGTTCCATTTATGGACTGGTGCAAGCATCTCGGAGTTGGAATAAACGTTTTGATAGTGTGATCAAAGCATATGGTTTTGTACGGACTTTTGGAGAAGCCTGTATTTACAAGAAAGTGAGTGGGAGCTCTGTAGCATTTCTAGTTTTATATGTTGATGACATATTATTAATTGGAAATGATATATAATTTCTGGATAGCATAAAGGGATACTTGAATAAAAGTTTTTCAATGAAAGACCTCGGTGAAGCTGCTTACATATTAGGCATCAAGATCTATAGAGATAGATCGAGACGCTTAATAGGACTTTCACAAAGCACATACCTTGACAAAATATTGAAAAAGTTCAATATGGATCAGGCAAAGAAAGGTTTCTTGCCTGTGCTACAAGGTGTAAAGTTGAGTCGAACTCAATGCCCGACCACAGCAGAAGATAGAGAGAAAATGAAAAGTGTTCCCTATGCTTCAGCCATAGGCTCTATCATGTATGCAATGCTGTGTACCAGACCTGACGTATGCTTAGCAATAAGCTTAGCAGGGAGGTACCAAAGTAATCCAGGAGTGGTTCACTGGACAGCGGTCAAGAACATCCTGAAATACCTGAAAAGGACTAAGGATATGTTTCTCGTATATGGAGGTGACAAAGAGCTAGTCGTAAATGGTTACGTCGATGCAAGCTTTGACACTGATCCGGACGATTCAGAATCGCAAACCGGATACGTGTTTTTATTAAACGGTGGAGCTGTAAGTTGGTGCAGTTCTAAACAAAGCGTCGTGGCGGGATCTACATGTGAAGCGGAGTACATAGCTGCTTTTGAAGCAGCAAATGAAGGAGTCTGGATGAAGGAGTTCATTTCCGATCTAGGTGTCATACCTAGTGCATCGGGACCAATGAAGATCTTCTGTGATAATACCGGTGCAATTGCCCTGGCAAAGGAATCCAGATTTCACAAGAGGACCAAGCACATCAAGAGACGCTTCAATTCCATTCGGGACCAAGTCCAAGTGGGAGACATAGAGATTTGCAAGATACATACGGATCTGAATATTGCGGACCCGTTGACTAAGCCTCTCTCACGAGCAAAACATGATCAGCACCAAGACTCCATGGGTGTTAGAATCATTACTATGTAATCTAGATTATTGACTCTAGTGCAAGTGGGAGACTGAAGGAAATATGCCCTAGAGGCAATAATAAAGTTATTATTTATTTCCTCATATCATGATAAATGTTTATTATTCATGCTAGAATTGTATTAACCGGAAACATAATACATGTGTGAATACATAGACAAAACTATGGTCACTAGTATGCCTCTACTTGACTAGCTCATTAATCAAAGATGGTCATGTTTCCTGACCATAGACATGTGTTGTCATTTGATTAGTGGGATCACATCATTAGAAGAATGATGTGATTGACATGACCCATTCTGTTAGCCTAGCACTTGATTGTTTAGTATATTGCTATTGCTTTCTTCATGACTTATACAAAGTTCCTGCAACTATGAGATTGTGTAACTCCCGTGTACCGGAAGATCACTTTGTGTGCTACCAAACGTCACAACGTAACTGGGTGATTATAAAGGTGCTCTACAGGTGTTTCCAAAGGTTCATGTTGAGTTGGCATAATTCGAGATTAGGATTTGTCACTCCGATCGTCGGAGAGGTATCTCTGGGCCCTCTCGGTAATACTCATCACTTAAGCCTTGCAAGCATGTAACTAATGAGTTAGTTATGAGATGACGTATTACAGAACGAGTAAAGAGACTTGCTGGTAACGAGATTGAACTAGGTATTGGATACCGACGATCAAATCTCGGGCAAGTAACATACCGATGACAAAGGGAACAAAGTATGTTGTTATGCGGTTTGACCGATAAAGATCTTCGTAGAACATGTAGGAACCAATATGGACATCCAGGTCCCGCTATTGGTTATTGACTAGGGACGTGTCTCGGTCATGTCTACATTGTTCTCGAACCGTAGGGTCCGCACGCTTAAGGTTTCGATGACAGTTACATTATGAGTTTATGTATTTTGATGTACCGAAGGTTGTTCGGAGTCCCGGATATGATCATGGACATGACGAGGAGTCTCGAAATGGCCGAGACATAAAGATTGATATATTGGACGGATATATTTGGACATCGGAAAGGTTCCGGAGAAGTTTGGAGCTCCGGGAGGTTACCGGAACCCCCCGGGAGGTATATGGGCCTTATTGGGCCCATGTAGGAGGAAGAGAGAAGGAGCAAGGGAAGGGGGCGCGACCCCCAAGCCCAATCCGAATTGGGGAGGGGGCCGGCCCCCCCTTTCCTTTCTCCTTCCCCCTCTTCCTATTACTACTACTAGTACTACTTCCTAATACTAGTACTATTTCCTTCCCCCTCCAAATAAGATAAGGAAAAGAGAGGGAAACCTACTTGGAGTAGGTTTCCCCCTCCTCATGGCGCGCCCCCCCTAGGGCCGGCCACCTCCTCCCTCCCTCCTTTATATACGGGGGTAGGGGGGCACCCTAGGACACACAAGTTGATCATTGATCGTTCCTTAGCCGTGTGCGGTGCCCCCCTCCACGATATTACACCTCGGTCATATTGTAGCGGTGCTTAGGCGAAGCCCTGCGACAGGAGAACATCAAGATCGTCACCACGCCGTCGTGCTGACGGAACTCATCTCCGGAGCTCAGCTGGATCGGAGGCCGGAGATCGTCATCGAGCTGTACGTGTGTCAAGAACTCGGAGGTACCGGAGTAACGGTGCCTGGATGGGTTGAACTGGGAAGACGTACGACTACTTCCACTACGTTGTGTCAACGCTTCCGCTTCGGTCTACGAGGGTACGTAGACAGCACTCTCCCCTCGTTGCTATATCATCACCATGATCTTGCGTGTGCCTAGGAAATTTTTTGAAATTACTACGTTACCCTTCAGGTTGGCCCTTGCAAGGTTCGGCCGGCCTGGTGGGGTAGCCGACTGGGCCGGCTGGGTCGAGGCCCAGTGGGGGAAGCGGGGGTTCTTTCCCTCTTCTTATTTTTATTTGCTATTTTTGCTTTCTTTCAGTTTCCTTTTATTTTAGCTTTAGTAAATTACCAAAGTGGCACCTAAATAGATTTAACAAATTTATGCCACTGCCACAATAGTTTAATACTTATGACAATTTAGTTTTGAAAATGTTTATTATCTTTAAAGCATTTAAATAATTGTATTTGCTACTGTTATATTCATTTTAGAGTATTTAAACATTTTATAAAAGTGTGGTTTCTCCACCATGATTACCTATGCATTATTTGGCTCACACCGAACATTTTAGTTTTAATACTTGAAAACTTTTATTGTTTACTTGATTTTGAATTTGAATTTGAATCGGTTTTTGAACTAACGAGAGATTATCAACAGTAACCGAGGTGACGTGGCATCCTTAGTAGAGGGTTACTGTAGTTTAATTACCCGGGCGTCACAACCAAATTGTTAAAAACCTAAATATTAGAATGATTCCTGCAATTGCACAATAATGTGCTATTAGGCAAAGGACTATGCATGTGCAAACCTTGATTATAAACCTCAGTGCTTCCCATTGTTTCCCTGCAACACATATAAGGTAGTTAGTGATCAGGTTAAGTGAGGGTTTGCATGCTATCAGTAAAATATGTTGATGAAAAATAAGCACATTGCAGATTCATCAGATTAATTCAAGCCACATGGAAAACCCATTTATCCAAACCAAGCATGATTAAGAACTAGGAAATATATCAATTGTATATGTTTCTCATGTATTAAGTGCAGCCAAATTCGATTTATTCCTCACATGCACAACAATACAAAATTCTACCCACGGCAACTGGACATTGCATTGCAGAATTGAACCAAGCAGTTAACTAAACACCACAACAAATGAACCAAACATTAACTGAGCACCACATTGTACAATATAACATACTCCTAATAGAAGATAATACAGTTAACCAAACCAAGCATGCTTAATAACTTGGAAATATAGCAATTGTATTTGTTTATCATGTATTTAGTACATCCAAATTCGATTTATTTCTCACATGGTATACAATAACAGAATGCACCCACAACAATTACGCATTGCATTACGGAATTGAACCAAACAGTTAACTAAACACCACAACAAATGAACCAAATGTTAACTGAGCACCACATTGCACAATGTATAACATACTAGAAGATCAGACAATTAACCAAACCAAGCATGCTTGACAACTTGGAAATATAGCAATTGTATTTGTTTCTCATGTATTTTGTGCAGATAAATTCGATTTATTTCTCACATGGAAGACAATACAAAATTGCACCATGAAGAATTGAACATTACATTTGCAAAATTGAATCAAACAGTTAACTAAAGACGACAACTAATTAACCAAACAATTAATAAGTGAGCACCACATTGCATGACATATAGAACATATACACTAGAGCAACAGATTGCATGGTAAAAGTAGATAGGACAGTTCACTAGAATTTGTTAAGGAAAGGCAGGAGCAACACATGCAACGGGTAAATCGAGCATGCTTAACCGGCGTAGCTAGCAAACTGAACATAAGTCCCTATAGTGAGCTAATAAGACAAGCTACTCCTCATCGTCGGAGTATCGTTGATGATTGGCTCCTTGGACATGGAAGAGGGCAAGGCCTCCACATCGTGGGTTCCCTCATTGTAGTGGTGAGTTTCCTGAGCCGCACCAGGCACCAACCTGCTGGCTCTTGAGTTGAGGTAAGCACGGGCACGCTGAGAAAACACCTCGTAGTCTTCGTCGAAGGCACCGATGATGGCCTCGAGAAAACGGCACGATATGTCATTTAAAGCAGCCAACCGCGTTGTGGCATTGGCGCGCAAGGCATTGATGGTGGCCTCAACGGCGAGGTGCTCCTCCAAGATCTAGGGGGTCAGCACGAATGGCAGCCATTGCAACCTCATCCGCGCGTGCGGCTGTGATTTGCTTATCCGCTGCCAAATGCTCGTTGAGCTCCTGGCTATACTGCGTGCACCATGGCTTAGGGCGGCGCTTATTTGGGGGAGGGGTCGGTGATTTGGGTGGAAGGTGTCGTGCCGGCGGTCGGGGCATGTGGGGTGTGGAAGGAGGAGGATGGGGGTTGGGTGTGGATTACCTGCCTGGATCGACGAGGCGGAGCAGCGTGAAGGAGGGTCGTCGGCGAGGAGGTGGCGCTGCAAGCAAGGAGTGAAGGTTTCAACTTGGAAAGGAAGGCGGAAATAGGGGAAATGTGGCTTTTGGTACGGGGGAGGGGGCAGGGAGGTAGATATTTCCGTGGAAGCCAAAATTTGGATCGGTCCAACGAAAAAACTGGCGGGCAAAGTATCATCAGACACGGTCCCTTATTCAGCACTGTGTATGATATGTGAACATCAGAAACGACTCATATAGCTTAACCCATGTGTGATGAGTTTGAACGTGCAAATTGTGGTTCAAATTTCCCTAGTTACAGTGGTCATCCACGTCATTGCATAATTTGGGTACACACAGGAGACTACAGCACACCCACACTTCTTAATCTAGCAAGTTCAGCAATTAAACAGAGCTAGCTGACCTGAACTTACTCTAAAAAAATTAAAGACCGGTGCTCTTAATTAAACAAAACAAAGAGTACTACTACGGCTGGTGCTTGTCGATCTCCGCCGCCTCCTCCATGTCCAGCCTATGCCCGACGATCTCTTGGGGAAGGGGCTCCATGGCATCCATCACACCATACTCGGCAAGCATCTCGCCATCCGTGTCTGCCATCTATTTGGAAAAGTCCGCCACAAGCTGGGCGTGGGAGGCTGCGATCTGGGCTTGGACAGGCTCCGTCGTGGCAAGGTACGCCACGGAGGAACGGACGACTGCTCAAATGCTCTCGGCGATTGCCAACTCTTCGGACGTGGGTTTCCGACCGTTGTCGGAGAAGCTTCGTTCGATTTGCGTGGTGACCACCACGAGCTGGGCGTGGGTGGCCTCGACATGGTCGTGGGTGGCCTCCATCAGGGCTAACGCCTCCGCTGCAAAATGGACAGCTGTTGTGCTTCTCTCGCTAGTTGCTATCCCCGAGGTAGATGTTGCTGCCGCCACCTGAGAAGCAACAACGGCCGTTTGGGCTGCCTTGGCCGCCCGGTCGCAGATTGCGGCTGCGCTCATGCAGATTCTTAGCACGCACACGGTGGCTGCAGCCGCGCTCTCGCCGGAGTGGGCCATCGAAGTTGCCCTTAGGACACAGGTCCATGTCCCCATCTTTCACCGTCTACGATTAAACAGTGAAATGATATTTGGGGATCGAGCTAGTGTGCTTGACACACCGACTGTGGACTGTAGCCGACGCACCTTCTTGCGTAAGTGAAAGGATCGAGATGTACCTAGAGGGGGGTGAATAGGTACAATTATAAATTTTAATTGTTACTTAGCAATTTTAGGCAATAATGCGGAATATGAAAGTGAGCCTAACAATTTCAAGTATGATGCTAAGAGCTAAGCAAGGTAAACAAGTAACACAAGTATGTGAGTAAGCAAGCACAATATGATATAAGTAAAGACTAAGAGAGAAGGAACCACAAATAGGAAGTTAGGGTTAGGGATAACCGCAACTCCGGGAGACGAGGATGTATGCCGATGTTCACTTCCTTGCAGGGAAGCTACGTCACCGTTAGAGAGGTGGATGTTACCACGAAGGCACACCAACGCCACGAAGGCTCACCCTATTCTCCCTTTGAGACAACACCATGAAGGCGTTTCTCAACCACTAGTGGTAGACCATGGGGTGGTCTCCAAACACTCACAAACTTTCCGGGGTAATCACAATGGTCGATTCCTCTCCGAATGACTCCTACCGCCTAGGAGTCTCCAACCTCCAAGAGTAACAAGAATGATGGGGAAAATCTCAAGACTTGCTCAAAACACGAATTCCTTTGGTGCAAAGGTGGCGAAGGAGTGGATATATCACTTGAGTGGACAACTTCTCTCAAAAGCTCTCAAATCCTTTAGGGATCTAAGAGTTGGTGTAGGAGTGTGTGAGAGTGAGAGAGTGAAACATGTTCTTGAGAGTGTTCAAAGTGAATGGTCAACCCTCTCCCGTGGGGGAAGAGGGCTATATATAGTGTGGGTGCAAATATGGCCGTTGTAGTGTAAGTGACAGGGCAAGCTGGACATCCGGGACAAGGACCGGACATCCGGCCTAGCGTAGTACTTGTGAAGTGAAACAAAAAGCAGAGGACAAAATAGAGGGGCCAGACATCCGGGGCAAAGCCTGGACATCCGGCATGACTGGAATACCCGGACATACGGCGAGTTCACAGAACCTATAAGCTCCCTGGATAGCTCAAGCCGGACATCCGGCTTGGGCAGCCCGGATATCTGGGGAACACGAAGAGTCCGGACATCCGGTAGTCTGGCAGGACATCCGGGATAAAAGGCAGTGCAAAAGTGTTCTCTGGAAGCTGGGTACCGGACATCCAGTGTGCGGGTCGGATATCCGGCATGCAGCCCGGACATCTAGCAAGCAGCCCGGACATCCGGCTAGGAAGAGGAGGCAGAATATAAGCACCAGAATATTGTGTATGTGCCTAAGACTTAGAAGCTAGGAATTTTGTGACATGAGGAAGTCCTTCACAAACCCTACCAATCCCCTCTTAATAGTGTGGGATCCTATACTCAAGAATCAACAAATATATAATCTCTTGATACTTCTTCCTGGAGTAAGATCAACTCCATATGTTTATGATCCACACACCATTAACATCCAGGGACTAACACCTGGGATTGACTTGACAAACATAGGTAGTCCCCTACATGTATTGTCATCAACATCAAAATTTGATGTAAGGGCATGATTGCACTTTCAATCTCCCCCTTTTTGTTTGTTAACGACAACCATACATGTAGTGCCACACATACCAAACATAAGATAAATACATTGAGAAGTGTTGTTTAAGAGAGCATAATACACTATATGTGCCTATTTGCTTTAGCTCCCCCTCAATGTGTGCACAAGATAATTATGTTAAAAATACATTGCACATTTTTCATCGTAGCATATGTAGCCCAAAAAGATAGAACATAGAACAAGCACATATGATACACATCATCAGCCCATAGCATCAACAACCCATAGCCACATGGATAATAAGATAGTCTCATATATAGTACAATTAAGTACCATAGGTAGCATAGATAGAGAGACAAATAGCAATATATAGGTAGCATACATAGAGAGACAAATAGCAACATATAGCACGATATTCTTAACAACTAAGGTACTACTTCTCCAACTTCGGCAGCAACATGCAAAAAGGGGCGAAGGCCATAAGAAGATCAACAAGTAAATCAATCCTGGCGGATGTCAACATCATCAGCTACCCCCTCCAAGAACTCGGCATATTCGTCACGAGACGAAAAACGGAAGGTAGAAGTGGATGGAGCACCAGGAATGGGATCATCGTCGCTCACCGGACTCCCACGGTCGCGAAGGCACTGCTTGAATTGGTTCTTGGAGATAATGAGGCGCTTCTGAACATCATGGTTTTGCTGACAGTTAAAAGTGATAGCCTTCATAATAGCAGACTGAGCCTTGCCCATGAACGAGGCAAGACGTCCATGAGGCCCGGTCGACGAGGAAGGTACTGAGGACCCCGTGGGCTGAGTCCCATTTGCAGACCTCCTAGGCTGACTAGGTGCAGCAGATGGTGCAGGAGCTGCCTTGCGCATATGACGGAGGTTTCCAGATGGAATGCACAACAGTCTTAACAACCTCAAATGGAGCAGTGTGGTCAATCAACGCCTGAATGAATGGAGCATGAGGGAATTGGCGTGTCTGAAGAAAGCTGGAGACACGGATCTCATGCCAAATGTAATGGGCTGTGTCAAGTGGCTCTGTAGGCTTGTCATGCATACGTACCATCAAATCAATGCAGTAGTTGCGAGCCCTCGAGCGATCTCCCTTCTTAGGATAAAGCATGCGAAGCACAATCTGATAGAGAATGTAGTATGGAGACCGGAAGATGGAGACTTCATTGGGTGGATACTCACGTTCCTCTAGGGTGAGCTGAGTGGTAGGCTTAACAAGAGCCATGCAAGCATCAATCCCTTTAGGCCTATGCAGTGGATACAAACTGTGGATTTTATGGCCAACACTAGAGAAGCCCAAAATCTGAACAAAATTGTCATGGGTGATGCTCAGCACAGTATCATCGGTCATCCAGGTGAGAGTGTTGTTGGGGCCAATGAAGCAGGTGGCATAGAACTGGAGGATGGCAACTTCATTCCAATCACACTTGAAAAGTCATTGCTGGATCGAGAGCCATATCATCAATGATATTGATCGCATTGTCAGGAAACATGGCAGGATGATCACAATGAATTGAAGATCCAAGTATTTATGAGGAGCAAGTCCACGACCGCGAATGAAGCTAGAGTAGAGATCCTGCTGCATGCGAGTACGGAACCGAGGATCCTCTGCACCAGCCACCATCTCATACGGGTTGGTATCCCGTCAAAACTCAAGATATGGACTAGCCCCCACGGTCTTGAAATCGCGAGTGGGGCGAGCCCCGCTGAGAGGGATCTCCATTGAGATGTGACGACCATGGAAAACGGGCAACACAGAGCCCGGATCGGAGGCACGGGCTCCCTTCTGGTGCCCAGTTTCGACTGTCCAACAGAGCTCGTAGGGGCAATGTCTTCCTCTTCCTTCCCAACATAGTCTGCATCATCCAGATCAGAAGCCGAGGGACTGGGTGAGGGAGCCCGACACTTCTTCTTAGGACTAGTGGTGGTCTTCTTCTTAGGTCGACCATGTTCCTCGGAGTCGGTGGAACCTTGTTGGCGATCGACTAAAACGGATACACGATACGGATACGATGAGAAGGAGCCAAAAAGGTATGAACTAGGGTAAAGCAATTAAATAGTGGGGGATTTTGAACATGACCATAGGACAAGTCCATGTGGTAGATCAAAATATCGACATGCCCGTGGTTAAGTTGTTTAGCCAAGTACATCGAGAGGAATTTAGGCTTGGAAAGTGTCATCAAAGCAACAGAGAGATATACATATCAAGATAATCATGAGATTTTACCGAAATCCTAGAATGGTTGAGCCAAACGAAGAAGTAGGTAAGAACAAATAACAGCCATACCCCAGGAAGAAGGAGGGGGACCGCATTGCTTGGTATGCGCCATGAGGAACTCCGACGGCCGACCCCCGAGTCAACACCCTAACCGACCCTTCCCGAGTGATTCACACTGCAACCCAGAAAATGGATTGGGTGGAAGTGTAGATCGGGAAGAGATGAGGGCGTGGGCAGGAGATCGAGGCTGGAGGATGGAGGAGATGGTCGGGGCGGGCCGGAGCATAGCCCGGCGGCGGCGACTTGAAATAGGTGGGGGAGCGAGAAGGGAAGAAGAGGGGAACTGTCCCCAAATCTCGAGCCCCCCCTTTTATGTGTCTGTGAGCGTACGAGCCGTACATCTAGGGGCAATGCCTGGATATCCAGCGACAGGAGGTCAGAGAACAGAATTCCAGGGCCTGGATATCTGGCCACTGGAGGCGCCTGAAGAGTTTGAGCAGCAGAAAACTGCCAGGGCCCGGATGTCCTGCAGTGGGACTAAATGTCCGACCACTGGACAGAGATACCAACTGGGAGTAAGATATTGTAAGGTCCATATAGTGATATTTTGGTATAGACTCCGCCAAGGAGATTTAGAGATTGTAGAGATGAAGAACTAAGAAATTTATGGCCATACTAAGATGCGCAAGTTACCCAACAACATTAAGCGAAGAAAGATTCATATAAGCAATGTACGTGCAGTGACCGAAGTCACCATGTTTGAGCATATGAGACATAGTACCGCAAAGATTTGAACTTTGGGTACATAGTCACGACTCCATCATTTAAAGCACCATAGTTTAAAAACCATGATAACTTTGAGAGTGTTTGTTCTATTTATGCATTATATAGGGTGCGCACCAACATGAGTTGAATGTGTCCCCCTAAATATATGCCTACATCAAGGCAAGACATTAAGTAAATGCATGCATGGGTACAAGATTTCACATAATGTTGTCAAGCTCCAAGATACCAAGTTCACGCCTAAGTTGACAAAACCTTGCTTCATCCAATGGTTTGGTGAAAATGTCTACAAGTTGCATGTCTGTACCAACATGAGCAATATCATGTCACCCTTTTCCACATGATCTCTCAAGAAATGATACCTAATACCAATGTGCTTGGTGCGAAGATGATCTTTGGGATTCTCAGCAATACTGATGGCACTTTCATTATCACATAGAAGAGGCACATGTCTATAGGTGATATCGTAATCCTTCAAAGTTTGCCTCATCCATAGAAATTGAGTTACACAATCGGTAGTTTCAATGTATTCGACTTCGGCGGTGGAGAGGGCGACACAATTTTGCTTCTTCGAGGACCAACTTACCAAGGAGCGTCCAAGAAATTGACATGCACCGGAGGTGGACTTCCGTCCCACTTTGTCTCCAGCCCAATCTGCATTCGTGACCCAGTGAGATCAAACTTGGCATCCTTGGGGTACCATAGACCCAACTTTGGGGTGTGAACAAGGTATCTAAGAATATGCTTAACCGCCTTATGATGACTTTCCCTAAGGGAAGCTTGAAATCTCGCACACATGCATACACTGAACATGATGTCTAGTCTAGATGCACAAAGATAAAGCAATGAACCAATCATAGAGCGGTAAATAGATGAGTCGAAAGGGGTATCGTTTGTGTCTTCAGTGAGTACAATTTTGGTTGGCATGGGTGTATTACATGGGCTAGCATTTGTCATGTCAAACTTCTCTAGAATATCCTTGAGGTATTTTTTTGAGATAAGAAAATTCCTTCTTGAAATTGTTGTATTTGAAATCCGAGAAAGAACTTCAAGTCCGCATTAAGTGTCATTTCAAAGCTCTTGGTCATGGATGCCGCAAACTTCTTGCACAAATGAATGTTAGGAGAACCAAAAATGATGTCCTCTACATAAATTTGGCGTAAGATCAAATCACCCTTTTCCCTCTTAGTAAAAAGAGTGGGATTGATCACCCCTCTCACAAAACCATCATCGAGTAAAAACTTCTTAAGATGATCATACCAAGCAAGAGGTGCTTGTTTGAGGCCATACAAAGCCTTGTGAAGTTTATACACATAGTCTTTGTGATTGGGATCAACAAACCCAGGTGGTTGTGACACATATACTTCTTCTTGTAGAGGACCGTTAAGGAAAGCACTCTTCACATCCAATTGATGTAATGTAAAACCATTGAAAGTGGCATAAGCAAGTAAGATGCGAATAGATTCGAGACGGGCAACGAGAGCAAAGGTCTCACCAAAGTCCAAACCTTCAACTTATGAGTACCCTTGTGCCACTAACCTTGCCTTGTTGCGGATGATTACACCATTCTCATCTTTCTTGTTCTTGAAAATCCATTTTGTTCCAATGACATTGTGTTCCATAGTGGGCCTCTTGACTAATGACCACACTTGGTTGCGCTCAAAACTGTTCAACTCTTCTTACATAGCAACGAGCCAATCATTGTCCATCAATGCATCTTATACCTTAAGTAGCGCAAAACTAGAGACAAGTGAGAAGTGAGCACAAAAGTTTGTCAAATGTTTACGAGTGACTCTACCTTTCGATATTCCGGTAAGAATTTGATCAACATCAAAACGACCGGCCACTCGGGGCATGATGGAGGTTAGGCTGTGGCGAGGTTCAACTCCATGTCCATCATCCACATCCTCAACATATGGATCATTAATGTGTGGTGGAAGATCTTCTTCATATTGCATTTGTTGAGGTTCATCATCAATTATTGCACTTTCTTGTTCTTGCTCTTGAAGATGATGATGGTGAGGGACTTGATCTTCTTCTTGTACTTGAATTACGGGCATCGGTTGAGCAATAGGAGCTTGTGGTGGTATGGGTGTTGAAGTGGTTTGATGATGTGTGAAACTTCCGTCTTCTTCTTCATCATCATGAGGTTCTTGTTCCATTGGAAGAATAGCACCAACACCCATGGTCAAAATATCTTGAGAAAAATCTTCTTCACCTACATCACTTAGATCAACTTGCTCCCCATGGGAGCCATTAAATTCATCAAACACCACGTCACAAGTTTCTACAACACATCCATTGGATTTGCTATAAACTCTATAGGTGTGAGAGTTTGATCCATAGCCAACAAATTTGCCCTCAATTGTTTTGGATTGAAATTTTCCTAACCGTTCTCTTTCGTTGAGGATGAAACATTTGCACCCAAATACACGGAAGTACTTGATATATGGCTTGTTCCCGGTTAGAAGTTCATATGGAGTCTTTTCCAATATTGTGCAGAGGAAGAGCCGGTTTGATGCATGGCATGCAGTGCTGACAGCCTCGGCCCAAGAACTATGTGTCGGTGGAGAATGACACCTATGGGATCGCTGGAATCCCTACTACGGTCGGTGGGTGCGAGGTTGTGGAAAGAGCGGGTCTAGGAGCCAGCACAAGGATCGTTTACCCAGGTTCGGGCCGCGAGGATGCGTAATAGCCTAGTCCCGCTTTGGTGTATATTTGAGTGTTCTTGAGTTCTTGAGCTAGCCATGGTGCGTGACTTGTTCAAAAGATCCGAATCCTTTCTCAGTATGCCTCAGGCCTCCTTTTATTGGTTGAAGGGGACGCCACAGTGGCACATAGGAGGTGGAAAGGTATACAGTGTACAAGCTTATTGCCTGACATCACAGGACAAAACGCATTAAATGCGCTACTTAGGTGTCCTCTTGATTTATCGGGGATGCCAGGGAAGCCCGTCCCATCCGTCGCCGCCTCGCCTTGCTTCAACACGCGTCCAGGCCAACGAGGCGTGCAGTGCCATGTAGGCTGGCAGGCTGCTGAGGTCGTGCAGTGGCAGTCTCTTCAGAAGATCTACATGCCACCACGCAGGTGCTTTCTGAGTCGGTCTAGAGGCCGCACGTCGCCACATAGGTGCTTGCCTAGCTGGCTGGGTTGGCAGCTGCATGGGAACGGTGGTGGAGTCTTGGCAGATGTGGGCCTGGATGCGGCCCCGCTGATGTCCTCGGTAAGGGTCTTGTCGGGGTCCCGGCAAGGGTCTTGCCATGACATCACGATCGTCCCCGGCAAGGATCTTGCCGGAGGTCTCATGGATCTCCTCGGCGAGGATCTTGCCGAGGATCGTCGTCTTGTGGTCCTCATCTGATCTTGTGCGTTTATGATCTTCAGAAGATTTGCATGCCACCATGGAGGTGCCTCCCGAGCCTTGGTTCCAATGTGGCTGACGATGTTGGAATCCTCGGAGTCAAGGGTGGCGCGCTCTGCTGGCGTTGGGCAAGCTGCCCTGGCAAGGGTCTTGCCGGGGCTGCGGAGGCTGCCCCGGCAAGGGTCTTGCCCGGGGAGTCTACCTCGCCCTCTTGCTCTTTGTGTCTCTGGTCTTGGTGTTGCTTTGATTGTCTTGTGCCTTTGGCTTCCTTCCTCTGCCCTGCTAAGTGTGGCCGCGGACGCAGCTCTGACTGCCTGTGCACAAGTAAAGGGGTACGAAAGAGAGCCCCTACTTTTGTACAGCGAGACTATGTGGTGACTTATATTAATCCAACATGGACCTTGCCATCTCCACAAGTGTACGGTTCTTCCTTTCGGCTACACCATTTTGTTGAGGAGTGTATGGTGCGGAATATTGATTCTCAATCCCTTCATCACTAAGAAATTCTTCCAAGGTATAGTTCTTGAACTTGGAGCCATTGTCACTTCTTATTGCCAAGATTTCTTTGTCAAACTTGCATTGAGCTTGCTTGGCAAAATCAATGAAGGTGGTCTTCATCTTGTCCTTGGACTTGAGGAAAAACACCCATGTATATCTTGAGTAATCATCAACAAT
Source organism: Triticum timopheevii (assembly GCA_963921465.1). NCBI lineage: Eukaryota > Viridiplantae > Streptophyta > Magnoliopsida > Poales > Poaceae > Triticum > Triticum timopheevii. The sequence goes on from OY997274.1 coordinate 504,979,134, forward strand.
GACAAGTGTTGGTGTCAAAACCGGCGGATCTTGGGTAGGGGGTCCCGAACTGTGCGTCTAAGGTTGATGGTAACAGGAGGCGGGGGACACGATGTTTACCCAGGTTCGGGCCCTCTCTATGGAGGTAATACCCTACTTCCTACTTGATTGATCTTGATGAATATGAGTATTACAAGAGTTGATCTACCACGAGACCGTAATAGCTAAAACCCTAGAAGTCTAGCCTGTATGATTATGATTGCCTCTACGGACTAAGCCCTCTAGTTTATATAGACACCGGAGGGGACTAGGGTTGTACAAAGCCGGTTACAGAGAAAGGAATCTTCATATTCAGGCGCCAAGCTTGCCTTCCACGCCAAGGAGAGTCCTATCCGGACACAGGTGAGAGTCTTCAGTCTTGTATCTTCACAGCCCACCAGTCCGTCCCATGTCAACAGGCTGGATGCCCAAGGACCCTCTTAATCTAGGACTCCCTGAGTAGCCCCTGAACCAAGCTTCAATGACGAGGTGTCTGGCGCGCAGATTGTCTTCGGCATTGCAAGGTGGGTTCCTCCTCTGATTACTTCAAAGTACCTGACTTAAAGACCAGTATTCAGCTTTCCATTTAATGTCGCGCCCATCGGCTTCCACACCTTCATGACTTCAGCTTCCATGTGTCGAGCGAATATAAGAGGTCAGGGTATTTTTGCACATATCAGCCTAACCATGTAAGAAAGGCGTCTATTTAAAGAAATTGGTATCTTCAGATCCATTCCACACCAAGCAAGCAATCCTCAGAGCTTGCTAGGAGAAACCATTCCAACATGATTAGCACTCCCAGCTCTTCCTTCCGTCCCCACGGCCCAAAAAAGGTGATTGGGGGAAATGTTCTGTACCCCACAATTATCTAGTAAAGTTGCAGACACAGGTATTTCTTCCCCCCGCGGATTTAGTCCCCGTTCGAGCAGGATTGACTTCCTTCAACGGTGGTGCTCAGGCGGAGAATTTCCCCAATCCATCCAGGGGGAACGAGTGTGCTTCATTCCCTACTTGCTGAGAGGCGTTTGATTTCCAATCCACCCGTTGTCGGTGTCAAAACCAGCGGATCTAGGATAGGGGGTCCCGATCTGTGCGTCTAAGGCTAATGGTAATAGGAGGCAAAGGACACGATGTTTTACCCAGGTTCGGGCCCTCTCGATGGAGGTAGAACCCTACTTCCTTCTTGATTGATTTTGATGATATGAGTATTACAAGAGTTGATCTACCACCAGATCGTAGAGGCTAAACCCTAGAAGCTAGCCTATGATGATTATGATTGTCCCTATACGGATCAAACCCTCCGGTTTATATAGACACCGGAGGGGGCTAGGGTTTACACATAGTCGATTACAAAGAAGGAGATCTAATATCCGGATCGCCGAGCTTGTGTTCCACGCGAAGGAGAGTCCCACCCAGACACGGGACGAAGTCTTCAGTCTTGTATCTTCACGGTCCAACAGTCCAGCCAAAGTATATAGTCCGGTTGTCCGGATACCCCCTAATCCAGGACTCCCTCAGTAGCCCCCGAACCAGGCTTCAATGACGATGAGTCCGGCGCGCAGTTTGTCTTCGGCATTGCAAGGCGGGTTCCATCTCCGTATACTCCAAAGCAGATTAAGGATTGTGTCCAGCTCTTTTGAGATAATTTCCACACACCACTGTAGAGGGCATAACACTTCACAAATCTGATCTGCTGACAATTTTTTTTACGGTGTGCCCTTACGCCGTGGCCTGGCCCAACGTGAACCAGTTTTTCTTGGCCTGCCTCGATACATGTTGCGAGGTGGATTTATTGGAACGCCTTGCCAAAGCAGAGATCGTGTTCCCCTTATCACGGGATCCTCCATCAATACGAGCGCGTGCAACCCCACGACGCCCGTTGTCATGACTCCGTGTTTTTAGGTAAGTCCCAAGCGGTTACGCTGAGGACGCTTGATATTCACCCCCTTTATAGAGGGGTCGAGGCCTATCCCTCTTTTCTACCATGCTTACGCCTTTTTGCATCTCGAGTTCCAACACCCGAACCCCAAGCATAAGCACTTCAGATCTTCAATCATGTCCGAATCCAACCCTCAAGCCCAGTGGGTGGCGTCCTCTGTCACAGAGGAGGACATCACGAAGCTGATGGAGGTCAGATATCTGACCGCCGAGATCAAGCACAGGCTCCCTGCTCCAGGGCAGGTCATCCCTACTCCCGAACGCAATGAGAGCGTCGTATTTGTTTCTCACTTCCTCCACGGCTTAGGCTTCACCCTTGATCCCTGTCGGTGTCAAAACCGGCGGATCTTGGGTAGGGTGTCCCGATCTGTGCGTCTAAGGCTAATGGTAACAAGAGGCAAGGGACACAATGTTTTACCCAGGTTCGGGCCCTCTCGATGGAGGTAAAACCCTACTTCCTGCTTGATTGTTCTTGATGATATGAGTATTACAAGAGTTGATCTACCACGAGATCATAGAGGGTAAACCCTAGAAGCTAGCCTATGATGATTATGATTGTGCCTCTATGGACTAAACCCTCCGGTTTATATAGACACCGGAGGGGGCTAGGGTTTACACAGAGTTGGTTACAAAGAAGGAAATCTAATATCCGAATCGCCAAGCTTGTCTTCCACGCAAAGGAGAGCCCATCCGGACATGGGATGAAGTCTTGAGTGTTGGATCTTCACGGTCCAACAGTCCAGCCAAAGTATATAGTCCGGCTGTCCGGATACCCCCTAATCCAGGGCTCCCTCAGTAGCCACTGAACCAGGCTTCAATGACAATGGGTCCGGCCCGTAGATTGTCTTTGGCATTGCAAGGCGGGTTCGATCTACGAATACTCCAAAGTAATTACCAAACACTTAAATCGTGTCCGGATCTGCAGGACGATCTTCACATGCCATCATGGGGAGAATGATATCCCACAAATAACCTACTGACATCTTTAGATAACATGACGTAACACCATGGTCGAGTCATTATTGAATCGTCTCTCCACAACCAACCACCGTACATATTGCGAGGCGGTTTCCCGGGCATGTCTCGTCGAAGCAGAGATCGTGTTCCCCTTATCGCGGGGCTTTCATTAATACGGGCATAGGTAGCCCCATCGCACCGTTAATCGTGGCGAGTGGGGAACGAGCGGGTTCCACTAGGCAAGTGGGGATGCACAAAAGTTTTTATCGCCTCTATGAAGAGATAAGGTCTCTTCCTCTTTACCCACGCCTTTCCCTTCCGCTCATCCATTCCCCTTTGCTCGAGCCCTAGTGCCCAAGCACTCATCTTCTCCACCAAAGAGAGGTTCTCCGAAGATGTTCGGATCCGGAGCAGGAGGCAAATGGATGGCCTCTACCGTCTGGGAGAAGGATATCAAAAAGCTCCGAGAGGCCGGGTACCTAGCCAAGAAAATTGGCCACCGTCTCCCGACGACGGGACAGATCGTCCCCACTCCGGAGCCCCACGAGAGGGTCGTGTTTCTTCCTCATTTTGTCCGCGGGATCGGGTTTCTCCTCCACCCATTTGTTCGCGGCATCATGTATTATTATGGGATTGATTTTCATGATCTGTCCCCTAATTCTTTCCTCAATATCTCGACATTTATCGTCGTGTGTGAGGCCTTCCTCCGCATCTCGCCCCACTTCGGCTTATGACTGAAGATCTTTAATGTGAAGCCCAAGGTGGTTAACGGCGAGCACGCTGAGTGCGGCGGCACCATGGTGAGCAAGATGCCCAAGGTCACATGGCCGACGGGCACCTTCAATGATTCCGTCAAGGAGTGGCAGTAGCAGTGGTTCTATATCTCCGAGCCCCGTGGTAAAAAGTGGGCCGCTGCTCCTGAATTCAGATCTGGAGCCCCACTGCGGCTTACGTCCTGGCCCAAGAAGGGCCTGAACTGGTCCTCCTCCGATGAGTTGTTGGTGCTCTAGCCACGCGTCCAGAGCATGGTAGACAAGGATGTCAAACTTGTCAATGTAGTCCAGGTGATATTAGTTCGCCTGGTTCTCCCTTGCCAGCACCAAGCCTGCGGCTTGTGGGAATACGACCCAGCCGAGCACTAGACCCTACGGGAGCTCTACGGCTCCTCACACAAGGACATTTGGAAGGTGCTCTTCAAGTCCGGTAAACCGTGGCCGGGCTTCGCCGAGGACCGCGGGTATCAACTGTCCCGCTCTGCAAGTTCGGTAAGTCATTGCTATGTTCTGTATATCCATGTTTAGCTGTCATATCCCAGGGGAGACGCTTTTATCATGCTTTATACAATAATCCTAGAAATGGACGAAAAAGGTGGGGCGGATACATTGTCCGGCCCCACTACCGGAGGAACCGGCAGGACCTCTTCTGACGAAGATGCTGGTCCCAGCGCCTTACGAGGCACCGAAGAAAGAGGCCTCCAAGAAGGTCAAGAAGACCCAGAGCGGCCTCCGTCGCCGCGACGCTTTGGACACAAAATCCAAGGACTCCAGCGACCATCCTTCATCCGAAGACGAAGAGGAGGAGGAAGAAGACAAGTCCTCCCCGGCGGGAGGGAAGAAAAGGACGGCTTCCTCATCCCTGGAGGCCGAATCGCCAAAGAGGGGGAAAAGTTCCCTTCCGGAGGCGTCCACCACGGCTGCCAATAGCAGCCCGGAGTGGGATCCCAGGGCCCAGCCCCTGGTAAAGTCATGAGTACACGAAATCCGAACACGCCTACTCGCTCGGGGTTATTAGGGTGTAGTATTTTTAACTGTCGCCGTACTTTGTGTAGCCCGGCAAGGTCCCAGCCGGACAGTCCTCATCGGAGGATTCGCTGAGCTCAGATGCCCTGGAGAGCGAGACGCCTCCAGAGGCCCCTTCCTCGAAGCCTAGGCGCGACACCGAGGTGTCGTCTCAGCAGGACCCGCACCAGGGAGGGCATATCTCTGGGGCCGGATACACGGGAGCAGCGGTTCCCATGATCGTCGACGGCGGGGGCGATCTTAGATTCGGCCCGCAACCGGACACGGTCCTGGAGACCTTTAAAGCACCAGGATCGGGCGAGCAGCCCCCCTTGACGGAGGGAGGCAACCCCGCTCCACTAGCAACCTTTGTCCAAGCAAAGTTGTCGGGCGGACTATCGACAGCGCTAAAGAGTGCGCCCATTGTCGATGAACATCGTGCCCTGATGGGTGCGGTGATTGAAATGGTTCAGTCCGCTGAGAGCGGACTGAATGAATTCTGCCTTAGCCTTATAAAAGGCTTTGAGGTATGTTTTTAGAAACCTTTGAAGATTTTCATAGTATGAGTAGTAGCCCCTAATGCACTGTCCGGTGAAAGAGAGAGAGCCGGATAGGGGATCAAATTTCCGCTTCGCAGGAGACTCAGTTAATGACATATATCCCTTGGTTTGAAAACAGGCGTCTGTAGCGACGACCACTCTCATAATGTGGAGGTGTCCGGACTAAAGCAGAGTCTGGAACGGGCCGAAGAAGAACTTGGCCACGTGAAGAAGCAGTTGGAGGACAAGCAAGGTATGTCGAGACCTTTTGCTAAGTTGGGCACGAACGAGTAGTTGTACCTGATGAAAATATTTGTATTGTATGCTCTAGGAGCGAGTGCCAAAATTGAGGCACTGAAGAAGGCTGTGGCCGAAGCCGACAAGAAGGCCGCTGTAGAGCAAGCTCTTCACGAGAGGCACGAGGCCAGGGTCATTGAAGCTGAGCGAGAGCTCCAGGAGGCCGTGAAGAAAAGCGAGACCTTGGAGCAGAGTCTAACAGGGAAAGAATCCGAACTCGCCCAAGCTCTCCAAGCCGTAGAGGATGCTCTGGAAGAAGCCCGAGGTGCTCTGAAGGATATTCAGGAGGCACGGAGGGTTGCGGCTGGTAAGGCTTTTTGTACTCAAAGTAACTTTTACATAGTAATGGGAGGAACTCTAAGCGACAAATTGAATTCTCATTTCTCCAGGGGTGTTTGCAGACCTGCCGCGCAGCATATCTGATGCTACCCAATTCTACCGAGCTGAGGAGAAGAAGTCTGCAGAGAAGCATTTCTGGTCATAGTATTTGGCGCCGAATTATCTGGTGTCCTTTATCGATCAGCTGAAACAGCTGGTCGAACTGCACCAGGCGGCCGAACTAGCCATGAAGGACTTAGTTGTCCGGCTGTGGCCCATGGAGCCAATTCCAAGCAGTTACTTTGGACTCGTGAAGCGGATTGTTGGTGCTTGCCCTCGGCTCGAAGTCATTAAGCGATCGGTCTGTATAGAGGGTGCACGCATGGCGTTTTCCCGTGCGAAGGTGCACTGGGGGAAGCTTGATGCTGAAAAGCTGATGACTGAGGGACCACCGGAGGGTAAGGAGCATCGCAAGCCCGAATTATACTATGAAGGTGTCCTGAAAGGAGCCCGCCTTGTGGCGGAACAGTGTACCAAAGACACTATATTTCCCTGAAGGAAGTCATGTTGTCAATTGTAATGCGGGATAGTGGCACTGTTATTGTTTATTGCCTGTTATATGAACGTTTTTCTTCTTGTGCGGCCTTTTAGTGTATATAAATCCTGAGAGTTGGCCAGTCGTCAGCTTCTGCCCCCACGTAAGAAGTACGGGGGTGTTTGGGACATACCTGAACACTCTTTATCCCATTTTTGGGTCCTTAAAGGAGGTGTTCATTACTGCGAACTAGGCAATTAGACTATAGGGCTTTATCACTCTCACTTAGCCATAGGAATTCGAGTATGGTAGGTGCAGGCCCTGGTGTTCGGAAGACCGTACGAGGGGCTCTAACGGCGCCTGATTGGATGACCGATCCGTCGCACTTTGCATTTGTTATGGCATTATGCGGAATAAATCTTTAAAGATTTTACAACCTCTCGAATAGCTGATCAGCTCTCTCTATATCACGACAGTCAGTTTTTTCAGCTTTCTCTACTGAGGTGCTCGTCCGGAAGAACCGGGACACAATCGCAGTAGTTCTCCCAGCGCTACCTTAGCCGATGGAGCGGAACGTAAGGTACCAAAATATGGGAGCCGGGCAAACCCAACTAATGACCCAAGACATGATTCAGAGCTGATGCATATAGTGCTATAAGTTCGGGGTGCCGAGCGACCGAGAAGGTGGCCGAACTTTGTTGGCATATTATGAGTACTATGAAGCCCCCGGCATGAATGTTATTGAAATCTACGTATTGTAGTACGCGTATGAGTACGGTTTATGCTTATGAAAAGAGGTGTGCTGGCGGAACCTGTCGTGGCCGGGATGGAGGAGGCTGTGTGTGGATCCGAAGTGTATCCGAACTGTCTCCTTGGGGGGTGCTTATGTGTTCCCGCCTTGCGCGTCCGAGCTAATTCCATGTCGCCAGTCCCGTTCTCCGCAAAAGTCAGTCTGTAAAGACAAATGCTTGGAGGCAGTTACATGTCATATGGTGGTTGAACCGCGGGTGCTCGGTCGGAGCTTGGTCGAGCCAGGCTATCATGCCGTAAAGTAGCTCGGACTCCTCTGTTGGTGTCCGGGTGGTTGACTGCTGACTCAAAATTTGATAAACGGGCACAACTCGCTATCTCAGCGGTGGTATAATTTCCACTGTTAGGGTGGAGTTCGGCCTTGCCCTTAATTGTGAACATGTCACGTGGGTTTGGCCTGATTTTGTACCGTGTTGAGTCTAGCCAACGCGGTTCGTCCCGGTAGTATATGATAACTACTATATAAGGGGACAATGCCGAAGACTTATTCTTCGGCATGGTATTTGTTTGGTTATCCGAAGACAACCTCCAGGGTGGTGGGCCTGTAAAACTAGGCCTTTGCACCTTGGACGGCATCTTTTAGAAGATGTTATTAATGGGATTGATCCTCGAGGGGTCAATACCTATCTGGCAAATTTTTTCCTGGCGCAGCGAGTTTGGGCTGCTGTTTATGCCCGTAGGGGCTCGTGTGAGATGGAACCCACAAACTATTGGGTCGATGGTAAGTGCATTTAAATTGCTATGGTTAATATTGTCCGGATGGTTTATGTGATCGGAGATGATCGGCCTTTTTTTGTACTGCTGAGGATTTTCCTTTGACCTCGCCATGTTTGGTGGTCTGGGCTTCTCATTTTTTTGAGACCTCCTTTCATTGCTTCTGGCGCACGGCCTACTGTTTTGTTTTGAGGATCCGGCATTCTCTATTGGTATGCTTGGCCGCCACTTTAGGGGTACCATGAATTTGACATGGTTGGTTGAGTATGCTGCCTGGAGCTGTTCTTTCTCCGCTGACCGGACTGGGGGCCGCAGAATTCGGCACCAACTCCCTTGTCTTGGTCGCCATCATTATTGTGGTGACCCTTATGTCTGTTGCATTGAGGTTTATGGATGATGCCTCGCATTTCCTGCGTATTGCCTCGGACCGTGGTGTATTGGCATCGGGGTGTGGGCTTTAGGACCTCCTTCTCAGGTTGAGGTAGCGAATTGTGCTTCGCGTATGCCTTGGTGGGGCGATCGAGTCCGTATTTGTAGGATCGAAAGTATGTCTATGGGGGGGGGGGGGGTGATTAGACTACTTGATCAAATAAAAGCTTATCCTTTTTCCAATTTTAGTCTTTGGCAGATTTTAGCTATCTTAGCACAAGTCAAGCAATCTTAACACAATTCAAGCAAGCATGCAAAGAGTATATGAGCAGCGGAAAGTAAAGCATGCAACTTGCAAGAATGTAAAGGGAAGGGTTTGGAGAATTGAAATGCAATTGGAGACATAGATGTTTTTGTCGTGGTTCCGATAGGTGGTGCTATCGTACATCCACGTTGATGGAGACTTCAACCCAAGAAGGGTAACGGTTGCGCGAGTCCACGGAGGGCTCCACCCATGAAGGGTCCACGAAGAAGCAACCTTGTCTATCCCACCATGGCCGTCGCCCACGAAGGACTTGCCTCACTAGCGGAATATCTTCACGAAGTAGGCGATCTCCTTGCCCTTACAAACTCCTTGGTTCAACTCCACAATCTTGTCGGAGGCTCCCAAGTGACACCTAGCCAATCTAGGAGACACCACTCTCCAAGAAGTAAAAAATGGTGTGTTGATGATGAACTCCTTGCTCTTGTGCTTCAAATGATAGTATCCCCAACACTCAACTCTCTCCCACAGGATTTGAATTTGGTGGAAAGAAGATTTGAGTGGAAAGCAACTTGGGGAAGGCTAGAGATCAAGATTCATATGGTAGGAATGGAATATCTTGACCTTAACACATGAGTAGGTGGTTCTCTCTCAGAAACAGCAAGTTGGAAGTGTAGGTTCGTTCTGATGGCTCTCTCCACGAATGAAGAGGAGGTGGAGGGGTATATATAGCCTCCACATAAAATCTAACCGTTACACACAACTTGCCAAACTCGGTGGGACCGAATTGAGAAACTCGGTCGAACCATTTAGGTAATAAGCTAACCAGAGAGTTGGTCAGGTAAACTCGGTGGGACCGGTTCGCTCATTTCGGTGGGACCGAAATGTTATGAAAAGGAAACAAGGAGTTTACATTGCAATCTCGGTGGGACCGATCGCTCATTTCGGTGGTACCGAAATGTTATGAAGGGAAACAGAGAGATTACAATCCCATCTCGGTGAGACCGAGATCCCTATCGGTGAGACCGATTTGCCTAGGGTTTGTGGCAGTGGCTATGACATTTGAACTCGGTGGCGCCGGATAGAAAGAATCGGTAGGGCCGAGTTTGACTTTTGGTTTTGGTCATATGTGGATGTGGGAAAGTAGTTGAGGGCTTTGGAGCATATCACTAAGCACTATGGAGCAAGAAACTCATTAAGCAACACCTCATCCGTCCTTGGTAGTATTGGCTTTTCCTATAGACTCAATGTGATCTTGGATCACTAAAATATAAAATGTAGAGTCTTGAGCTTTGAGCTTGAGCCAATCCTTTTATCCTTAGCATTTTGAGGGGTCCACTTTTCTCATCCATGCCATGCCATTCATTGAGCTTTTCCTGAAATATTCATCTTGGAATAATGTTAGCTCAATGAGCCATATGTTGTTAGGAATTACCAAAACCACCTAGGGATAGTTGCACTTTTAGTATTCCTTGGTTGCCAGGACCTTGGTCCATCTGTCTGTGAGCAAATCTAGGTTAGTTTTGAGCTGCTGTTGCTTATTTTTCAGGCTTTTCACCGTGGCCATAAGCCATCGCTTAAAGTGAACTTGCTCTGCTGGATCCTCAGGCACGCCAAATTCGTCGTCGCCGAGGCTCACCTCGTCTTCGAAGGGGGGCATGTAGTTGTCCTCCTCCAAGTATCCGTTAGTCGCATGTCCGGCCTGCTCGAAGGCATGCTGATCAGGATTGTATTCATCTTCGGCACCATCCGGATTGTTATCGTCTCCAGTGACGGTATTGCTGTGGCAGGGCTTGGAGCGGCGCCGATGATGCCCATGCTTTGCTTTCTTCCTAGAGGGGTTATCCTCCATTGCCTCATCGCCATTGGTTTGTTTCGGAGTGTCCACCATATATATATCATATGAGGAGGTGGCTGTCCAGCGCCCCATGCGCAGTGGTTCCTATTCTTCTCCTACATTGTCGTCCAAACCGTCGATGTCTTCAAAGTCGAAGTCAAGCACGTCGGTTAAATCATCGATCGTGGCAATGAAGTGGGTGGTGGGTGGGCAACAAATTCCCTCGTCGCCTGCTTCCCACTCGAGCCGGACATAGTTCGGCCAGGAGTCTCCTGACAAAGGGAGAGTCTTTAACGAGTTCAGCATGTCGCCAAAGGGCGAGTACTGGAAAATAACCGCAGCGGTGAACTCCGTTACCGGAGCCCAGCCAGATTCGGCGGGCTCGGGGGTGCGCGGACTGGAACCTACAGTCGGACATGAGTCCGGGGGTCCGGTGTCACAGGCTTCCATGGGGGTGGAGTCTGTGCTCGGTTGTACCGCCGATGAGTGTGCGGCCTCCAGGGCGGGGTCCATCCACCCATCCTCGGACGATGAGATCTACCCCGGATTTAGGTCCGGAGCTCCTGCAGGTGCGATATCCTGAGAATTGTCCGACAGCAGGTCTAAGCCGTGCTCGTCGTGACTGTTCGACGCTCCTGGCGTTGGCCCAAATCCATCGAAGATCAAGTCTCCGCGGATATCGGCCGTGTAGTTCAAGTTTCTGAACCTGACCTGATGGTCAGGGGCGTAGCCGTCGATCTGCCCCAGATGGCCAAGCGAATTGGCCCGCAGTGCGAAGCCGCCGAACACGAAGATCTGTCCAGGGAAAAAAGTCTCACCCTGGACAACGTTGTGGTTGATGATTGAAGGAGCCATCGAGCCTTGCAGGGACGACACAGAGGAACTCTCAATGAAAGCACCAATGTCGGTGTCAAAACCGGCGGATCTCGGGTAGGGGGTCCCGATCTGTGCGTCTAAGGCTAATGGTAACAGGAGGCAAGGGACACGATGTTTTACCCAGGTTCGGGCCCTCTCGATGGAGGTAAAACCCTACTTCCTGCTTGATTGATTTTGATGATATGAGTATTACAAGAGTTGATCTACCACGAGATCGTAGAGGCTAAACCCTACAAGCTAGCCTATGATGATTATGATTGTGCCTCTATGGACTAAACCCTCCGGTTTATATAGACACCATAGGGGGCTAGGGTTTACACAGAGTCGGTTACAAAGAAGGATATGTAATATCCGGATCGCCAAGCTTGTCTTCCACGCAAAGGAGAGTCCCATCCGGACACGGGACGAAGTCTTCAGTCTTGTATCTTCACGGTCCAATAGTCTGGCCAAAGTATATAGTCCGGCTGTCCGGATACCCCCTAATCCAGGACTCCCTCAATCCCTTCGTGAGAGGGCTCATGTTCTACTACGAGCTAGATTTTCATGATCTAGCTCTGGACGCCATCCTTCACATCTCTTCGTTCATCGTCGTGTGGGAAGCCTTCCTCCACATCACCCCGCACTTCAGCTTATGGCTCAAGACCTTCAATGTGACGCCGAAGATGATTGAGGGGCGACACATGGAGTGCGGAGGTGCTGTAATAAGCAGGAACGCCGACGCCCCGTGGCCAGAGGGCTTCTTCCCGGAGGTGTCTGATCTGTGGCAGCGAAGGTGGTTTTACGTCACGGCTCCTAGAGGCACAAAGTGGGTGGCTGCCCCTGACTTCCGTTAGGGCCCTCCACCTCAACTGGTGTCATGGGACAATGTGGGACTAGACTGGGGGCTTGTTAATGATGTACCAACATTGCAGAGCCGCATACGGGAGCTTCTTGAGAGGAACATCAGCCTTGTAAGCATAATTCAGGTAATGCTAGTCCGGCGGATCTTGTCGTGCAAATGCCGGCCTCTCTGGATGTGGGAGTTCAATCCGGAAGGTCCGCAGACTATTCTGCACTTCTTCGGTGTGACACTCGAAGGGATGTGTAAGTTATTCTTCGGACCACAAGTAAAGTGTCCGGACACCACCGAGGTTGCGGGCCTGAGCTGCAACCGCCCAGATACCCGAGTAAGTAACCCAGAAACCGAACACTTCGTTTATTTTTATCATAACATTATTCTGAAAACCATCCGCTGCCAGGAATGGCTCAATAAGGCGGAGAGAATCAGGTGTCCGGCGCCACTTCCTGAAGGCGCACCCAGTCCTGTCATAGCCAAGATGCTTAGTCGTGTGCTAAGTCAAGTGCCCTCAGGGAAAGATGAAGGGAAGAACGGAGAAGCAGAACTTCACACATTGCACATCCAAACCGGGGGAATAGCTACCTCCCGAAGGAGGATAGTTGGGGAGGGGAATCTAAGGTCTCCTCCCCTCGTGGGAAGAAAAGGGCCGCCTCCGAAGACTTGGAGATGGAGGTGCCCAGACAAGGGAAGAAAACTTCACCAGGGGGCCCTGCCCCGAAGGGCGTCCTCACCGCGCCATGCCAGTAAATAGGCCAGCCCTCGGCCGAGCTGTAAGTTAATCACAAATACACAGCTACTCCTCTCTCCTCTGAGAACAATAACCAGGATCCCTCTTTTGCAGTCCGGCTAGCAGCTCTTCTCGATAGAGTTCGTCTTCGGGGGATCTCCTTCCGGAGATGATGGAGATTGAAACCCCACCAGCCTTTCCGCCTCATGGGGCGGGCGACCCCGAGGTGTCGTCACGGAGGAGTCCAGATTTGCCTAGACCAGAAGCTAGTACTTCGGCAGCCCTAAGCCCGGAGCGTTCGGCTCCCACGGGGGGTGATAAGAAGGGTCAGGCACAGTTTGGCCACCAGTCGGACACGCTGACGGGCCTTCTGGAGCAAGCTGCTCTCTAGGAGGATCACCGTTCATTAATGAGAACGATGCTTGAGAAGATTTCATCTGCCACAAGCGGGTTGAATGAAGCTTTTACGAGCCTGCTCAGAGGCTTTGAAGTATGTAATGAAATACGTAATTTTTTGATTGCGGCACACGCGCTAGGTGTGCTCCATATGGATAGTAGCCCCTGAGACTCTGGTTGCCAGCCCTAGGTGGCAAACGGAGGATCACATTGTTGAGTAATGATCGCACTGTATTAATGCGCAGGTGGCTAAGGTTCCGGCCGCCGACCGGTACATTGAAGTCGCCGAACTGAGGCGACAGATTGAAGTTGTGAATGCCGACATCACACTTGTGAACGAGCGGCTTAACGAGTCATAAAGTATGTGCTCTGCTTTCCTTATTTTTATAGGAAATATTAAGAGGAGCATAATGTTAATGTGATATGCTCGGACTACAGGCATAGCTGCCGTGGAGGCCCTGAGGGCGGAACTTGCCCTAGCCAAGGAACAAGTCCGGGCGAGCAATGCGGCTGCCCTAAAGGCGGCCGAAGAGTTGAGAATCGAACTGGCTGCTCATCGCTGAAGCGAAGATAAAATAGCCGAGATGGCTGTGGAGCTGAAAAACGCCGCCATCCGGTATGAGCTTCTTGAAAAAGAGAATCAGGCGAATTCGGCTGACCTGAATAAGGCCCTTGAGGCGGCCAAGGAGATGCGTTCCGAAATTAGGGATGCGCGGGAGGAGCTTCGACAGGCTGGAGTAATCGCGGCTGGAAACCCCTATTTGTTGCAGATGAAGTTTTTAGATCCAAAGTACGCTCCTCTAGATCGATGCTGGAGCCCTGTAGACGCGTATGCGGATTTGGCGAAGAGTACGGCTGATGCGGCCAAATTTTTCAAGGATCAAAAAGATAATGAAGAGGAAAAGCTGTTCTCGTCGCAATTTAGTGCTCCAACGCGCCCATTGCCATTAAGTGAGAGGATGGCTGCTGTGGCCGAGCTCCATAGGCTGTCTGGTCTTGCAATGCAGTCTATAATAGACCATCTATGGCCAAAGGGGCCTAAGCCGAACAGCTATTTTGGTTTAGTGCAACAATTCCTTCGTGCCGTATCGTGGATTGATGCCATAAAGAGGTCGGTGTGCATAGAGGGTGCACAGATGGCTCTTGCCCGCGTGAAAGCATATTGGACAGATATGGAGGCCACCATCATTGCGACCCAGAATCCGGCAGGAAGCCAGGATCTGGCCGAGCACTACTTGGAGCAGGTAACAGAAGGTGCTCGCTTAATAAAGGCTCAGTGCTCGAAGAATGTCATGGTCGAGCACCAAGGCAGCTGATCCTCCGTGCCGCATACTAGTCGGGTAGTCCCTGTGATCGAAGGTGATCGGGCAGGCCGACCAGTGGTTAAGTTTGGGAGCGACGGGCTCTATAACGTATGCGTCTATAAGCGTGCGTTCGCGCCTTCTCTTGGGTATGTGAGTCGCGTGGATCATGCTTACTGTTTTTACCTCTGGTGGGAATTTTTCTGTCCTCGTCTTCACTTGGTGTTTCCCTTCCCTTCTGTTTGGCATTTAATTTTCCGGCCTTCTTAAAGACCCAGCATTCTCTGTGAGTGTGGTTTGCAGGTTTTTCGGGGGTGCCATGAATTTGGCATAGTCTGTCCAGGACTTAGTTCAGGCCGGACGGTCCCTCTTTGCTGCCTTTAAATGGCCTCTTTTGTTGACCAGGTCGAGAGCCCCTGAATCCGGTGTTGACCGTTGTGTTGTCCGGACTTTCTTCCTTGTTTCGATGTTTGTTTTTATTGCGTCGTGGCTTCCCATTGCCATCCTTGATTTCGGATGTGCCTGGGTCGCTGGTGCCTCTATGAGCCAACCAGCTGTCTTCACCCGCACAAAAGCGGGTCATGAGGTTTGTTAAGGCTGCCATTGTCCTCGACTTTTCTTGGCCGAGGTATCTGGCGAGCCACTCATCCCGGATACTGTGCTTGAAGGCCTCTAGGGCTTCGGCATCCGGACAATAGACAATTTGATTCTTCTTAGTGAGGAATCTATTCCAAAGCTTGCGGACGGACTCTCCGGGCTGTTGAATTATGTGACTTAAATCATCAGCGTCTGGAGGTCGGACATAGGTTCCTTGAAAATTGGCCCTGAAAGCATCCTCAAGTTCCTCCCAACTTCCGATTGAGTTTTCGAGGAGGCTTTTCAACCAGTGCCGAGCTGGTCCCTTCAACTTGAGGGGAAGGTATTTAATGGCATGGAGGTCGTCCCCACGAGCCATGTGGATGTGAAGGATAAAATCCTCAATCCAGACCCCGGGGTCTGTCGTTCCGTCATATGCCTCTATGTTCACGGGTTTGAAACCCTGTGGAAATTCGTGGTCCAGTACCTCTTTGGTGAAGCATAGAGGGTGAGCGGCCCCTCTGTATCTGGACATGTTGTGGCGTGCTATCGACTGTTATTGTGTCCGGTGCTGATTCCGAATTGGCACTCGATCAGTCTGATCGTATTGGTGACCATAATCCTGCACCGGAGCGTGTTCTCTAGACCAATAGATGGACCTGGTCGCGCCGGCCTTTTTATCCAGGAGCTCATGTAAATCGTGTGCAGCGTCAGTGGCTTCTCTATTGCGGTTACGAAGTGGATGGTCCGGCCTACTGGCCGTATTGTTCTTCGGTGGAACGGCCTCATCGTCGAATTCTGAGCAGCTTGCACTTTGGATAGCTCTTTGTGTGGCGATCGTCGCCATATTTTTCTTCAGTGTCTAGCAATTTATTCCATCTACGATTGAGCGTTTCCTGTGCGGCCTTAAGCCTTTGCTTCTGCTTCTTTAGACTTCTCGCGGTGGCCATAAGCCTTCTATGGAGGTTATCTCGTTCCAAACGTGTTTCTGGGATGATGAATGTGTCGTTGTCCGGACTGTGCTCTTGTCCCGGGGCAGTTTGATGAGTTCGGCCCTCGGGATCACTGTGATCGAGCGTCTGCTCCGGGCTGTGTTCGGCATAACCTGGCTCATCCTACTCCATCGCTGGGTCCATATGGTCATTGTTGCCTTCGGAGTTGAATGGGGTGTCGATCTTTCTAGCGCTGTTATCGCTGTTTTTACTATGGCTAGACTTAGAGCAGCGTCTGCACCGTCGTTTTGGCTTTTGTCCGGGGTTTATCCTCCGTTTTGTCGCCATCGTCCTCCTTGGGCTTGTCCACCATGTATATATCGTATGATGAGGTGGCAGTCCAGCGCCCTGTGGGCGGTGGCTCAGAATCGTCCCCTGCACCAACGTCCATAACGTTGGTGTCATCGGAGTCGAAGTTAAGCATGTCTGTTACGTGGTCGATAGTGGCTATGAAGTGGGTGGTGGGTGGGAACGAATTTCTTCATCGCCTTCTTCCCCCTTAAGCCGAACATAGTTCGGCCAAGCATCTCCTGATAAAGAGAGAGACCTCAATGAATTCAGCATGTCACCGAGGGGCGAGTGCTGGAAGATATCCGCAGCGGTGAATTCCATTTCTAGAGCCCAACGAGAATCAGCAGGCCCGGGGTCGCGCGGTCTGGAACCTGCAGCCGGACACAAGTCCGGGGGTTCGGAGACACAGGCTTCCTTGGGGGTGAAGTCTGTGTTCGGCTCTACCGCCGATGAGTGTTTGGCCTCTGGGGCGGGGTCCATCCACCCGTCCTCGGACGACGCAATCTGCCCCGGATTTAGGTTCGGAGCTCCTGCAGGTGCGATATCCCGAGCATTGTCTGACAGCAGGTCTAAGCCGTGCTCATTGTGATTGTTCGTCGCTCCTGGCGTAGGCCCGAATCCATCGAAGATCAAGTCCCCGCGGATATCGGCCGTGTAGTTCAAGTTTCCAAACCTGACCTACTGCCAAGGACGTAGCTGTCAATCTGCTCTAGATGGCCAAGCGAATTGGCCCGCAGCGCGAAGCCGCCGAACACGAAGATCTGTCCGGGGAAAAAAGTCTCACCCTGGACCGCGTTGCTGTTGATGATTGAAGGATCCATCAAGCCTTGCAGCGACGACACAGAGGAACTCTCAATGAAAGCACCAATGTTAGTGTCAAAACCGGTGGATCTCGGGTAGGGGGTCCCGATCTGTGCGTCTAAGGCTAATGGTAACAGGAGGCAAGGGACACGATGTTTTACCCAGGTTCGGGCCCTCTCGATGGAGGTAAAACCCTACTTCCTGCTTGATTGATTTTGATGATATGAGTATTACAAGAGTTGATCTACCACGAGTTCGTAGAGGCTAAACCCTAGAAGCTAGCCTATGATGATTATGATTGTCCCTATACGGATCAAACCCTTCGGTTTATATAGACACCAGAGGGGGCTAGGGTTTACACAGAGTCAATTACAAAGAAGGAGATCTAATATCCGGATCGCCGAGCTTGTCTTCCACGCAAAGGAGAGTCCCACCCGGAGACAGGACGAAGTCTTCTGTCTTGTATCTTCATGGTCCAACAGTCCGGCCAAAGTATATAGTCCGGCTGTCCGGATACGCCCTAATCCAAGACTCCCTGAACCGTTCCTCCGAGGACTTCTGGAGTATTATGGCCTTCAACTGCATGATTTCACTCCTGCCTCCATCCTACACATCGCGGGTTACGTTTCTCTTTGTGAGTTATTCCTAGTGTTGGGGATATAACTACTGAGTATAAACCGCCTAGGAGGGGCCGGGTTACACTCATAAGGAGTCATCCATATTGAAGCCCATGAAGACAAGGAGTATGGCTCTTTACTACAGAGACTTGAAGGCCCAGAGCCCAAAGGCGGATTAGGGCCCGTAGACATAAACCCCCATGAAATATGTAACTTGTATTGTAAGATAGGAAATGGTAGAAACCGAGTCAGACACATGTATGAGCCGGCCTCGGGATTCTGTAAACCGCCGGGCGTCAACCTGTGTATATAAAGGGACAACCTGGTGGCGGTTCAGGGACAAGAAAGAACAACTCGAGAGCCATGTAAAGCGGATTCACTCCCTGATCATCGAGACCCCATCAATTCCACCACAACTGGATCGTAGGCTTTTACCTTCACCGCAAGGGGTCGAACCAGTATAAACTCCCCATGCCCTTTGTCCGGTTTAACCCCTTTAAGCTAATCTCGCTGCGATGGCTCCATGACTAAGCACTACAAAAAAATTACACTTCTGTGATGATACATGTTTGTCACAGTAGGTCGTGTTTTTTGTCATGCATGTACATCCATGACAATTTTATGACAGAATCAAGATAGTCATACCTGTGTTGTCGTAGAAGTGTTCCATGACATTACCAAAATTATCATCACGGAAGTGTCCACTTCCATGACGATAAATCGCGCGTCAGAGAAGTGCTTTCGTCAAGGGTGACCGACACGTGGCATCCACCGTAACGGAATGCCGTTAAGCTACCGGGTCGGGTTTTGGATCCGATAACCCGTTAACAGCCCCGACCAATGGGGATTTTCCACGTGTAAAATCATCATTGGCTGGAGGAAACACGTGTCTGCTCATCGTTGGGACAGAGGTCATCCACTCATTGGACGGAAGGCGCCTATGATACGTCGACACGTGGCACGGCCAAACAGAGGCCCATTCTTGTGAAAAGGCCGGCCCGTTTGACTTGGTCAAAATGTGGTGGGCCAGCCCATGGAAAGCTTGTTAACGGCCTGTTCGCATATAGCCCATTTACAGCCCGCTAACCCAAGGCCCGTTACGCCCTATCCGAATTAGGCCAAGTAGCATCATCTGGGCCACCCAATATGATTCCAGCCCGTTTTCACTTCTGGCCCATATATGGCCCATGACGTCTGTCGGCCCATATGAGGCCCTATGTAACTCTTGGCGTATTAACGGCCCGTGGTGAAACTGGCCCATAATGAACAGTGTATCACTTTACACCCATTAACGGCCAATGGTGAAATTGGCCCGTAATGAACAGTGTATCACTTTATGCCCATTAACGGCCCGTTATTCCGTTGGCCGTTTCCAGCCCATGTTATCTTTCAGCCTTCTCGGAGCCCATTTATTCTTGGGCTCATTTCCACTATTCGTTTACTTACGCCCGTTACTGTCATTTTCTGCTTGTGGGCCAAATTCAGCCTGTGGTTACAGTTGGCCCGTTTGTGGTCCGTTAATACGTTGGGCCGTTATGGTCGGCCCATGAACGGACGATTCCAACTCTAGCCCATTTACGGCCATAATGCGGCTTGTTATTGGCCCATGTTATCATATTGCCTGTATAAGGCCCATTGATGATACGGCCCGTAGAAGGCCCATTGTTTCCACGGCCCTTAGAAGGCCCATTGTTTCTACGGCCCATAGAAGGCCCACTATTTCTACGGCCCGTAGGAGGCCCAGTGTCACTACAATAAATATTAGCCCATGGTTATTGTAGCCTAGTTTTAAAAAATAGGTTATTGCAGCCACTAGCAAACCGCGGAAAAAGAACTGCAATGACTACAAGCAAACAAATAAACAAGACAACAAGGAAATAAATAAGCAAGCAACTTACGCTAGGCTATCACGGCTATCACATATTACATCCACTGGGCATCAAAGTTCGCCACCAGTGCAAATAAACACGCTGACAAAAGAATATACAAAACTGAGAGCACTTCAGAAGGCATTAGTCCTGGCCAGGAAGGGCCCCCCAAACAGCTGAAGAAGCTGAGTAGACCTCAGTTGTGTCAACGATAGATGCATCAACACTAGATTTAAGGCTTGATGGTGCGCATGGCAGTCCTCTGACATCTTCATTGCATCTTTGACTTCAAGTCGGAGCTGAGCTGAAGCAAGCCTTTCCACTTTAAGTTGAGACTGAAGAAGTCGAACTGATTGAGGCAGCGATTGCACAGAGGTTGTCTCACACCTGCTGGTGAGTAGCTTCAACTCACTATCTTCATCAAGACAGGACCTTGGGGTCATCTCGCTGTCCACAAGATGGTTTGGCTCACTATCTTCCCTAAAGTTCTGCCTGGCGTAAGAGATACGACTCTGAAAGAGAAACAAGGAGACACGTAACAGGTTTCACAATTATATAAGCAAATAAATGGATCTGTTCTGCATAAGGAACGTGTTTTTACAACTACAATTTGAAACTGGTAGTTGTTGCAAACATCCAATCAGATGTAAACAGCAAAGCAAACAGTAGTGGAGGAAATGATGCCTATCCAAATCTATACTAGAACAAAGTTTGAAGGCTTGAGAAGGATGAACTTACATTACATGTTAACATAGGCTGGACAAAGCCCTTCTCCATGTTGATGGAAGGATAATTCAATAAATTCCCCAAAGAAAATTCTTTATAAGCGTTGCCATTATTCTACATTTTGCAAAGAGTAAATATAGATCAAATAATATTGGAAGAAATAGAGGATAATGAAGCTCAGGTGCAGACTGATGATACATAATCAAATAGCAATTAATTAAGTACATCGTTACAAGGCAAAAGGGAGAGAGGTACTGACGAGAGCAATGCAGAGCCCATTATTGTTTTGAGATCGTATGATCCTTTGAGCAAGGAGATTCATCTGAAATTAGTTTTCTCACAAGAGAGAAGGTAAGGCACAAGCAGAAATTTAGGAGTTCAAATTTTGAATTGATATCATAGACAGTACCTGACGCTAGGCTCCCAGCAGTTCTAATAGGGGTTTGACCACTGGAGTAGGGGTAAAGTGTGGTACAGTTGGGCCTATGTTTTCTGTGGCTACTGATCTATCTGATTTAACAGGTATCACATCCTTTTCCAAATACCTAGTTTGTACTCATTGAGGATCTGCACTCACCCTCTTCCTTTTGGACATCTATTATGAAAGAACAACATTTGACTGGAAAAACATAGTGTGACGACACATGGAATAGGTACAGAAAATGGATAGGTATGGCATATAATCATATATGATGCTTAAACTAAGCAGATGGTGTAAAAAAGTAGAAGTAATGCAAGAGGTCAGATGTAAAATATGTGCGACCAATACAACTTTGCAAAGCTAGAGCAAGCACCTTGATGGGTGAATAAGATAGGCCATCCTCCACCATGCCAAGTTTGTTAGCCAGTGGATCGTTCCGCAATATTCCTCTCGTGCACCCATTCTCATATTCTTTTTGATAATTTTCAATATCTGACATGCATGAAAACATAAAAGCAAGTGATATTTTCTTTGTAATGCAGAAGTGATTCTAATCCAATACTGCCTCTCTGTAAACCCCTTTGTGCTATCTCTGCAATTCTTTTAAAAGATGCCATGCATGCTGTAATTTGTTCTGTGCATTAATATAATGTGGCCTACTACTCAAAATATGAGAGCCCCAGAAGTGATGACACTTCGGAGATGATAGCTTCAACATATAGTAAAGAAGAACAAGTCGACCTGACCTGACAGATTCAAAATATACTAAGGGAGAACAACTCGACCTAACCAGTCGACCGCAAGAGAAGAGTATCATCTTAAAGAAGAGCAGAAGAGCAAGCAGATTGAAGATATTACAAGTCTTTCAATACAATGTCGGTTGGCCACCCATGATGAACCAGAGTGCATAGAGAAATACTATTCTTTCTGGTCTCTCCATATGTGGCTCACATGCATTTCGAAACTAAAGTAGGAACATTTAGCTCACCAATTAAACATCTCTCAGTTTTACTAATATCAGCAATAATATCATATATGAATTTGTACAACTAAGCTTGTTTAGCTCGATGGGTGGAGCAGTGCTATTACGACACGAACCACGTAGGCTGATTGTGGTCATCATAAAATGGGGAAAACATAAGCATGATGA
This sequence comes from Triticum timopheevii, assembly GCA_963921465.1. Taxonomy (NCBI): domain Eukaryota; kingdom Viridiplantae; phylum Streptophyta; class Magnoliopsida; order Poales; family Poaceae; genus Triticum; species Triticum timopheevii. The sequence goes on from OY997274.1 coordinate 505,001,086, forward strand.
GTACAGTGTTTACCGTGGCAGTGGGATGGCAGATCTGAAGTTGCAAACCACGCAAAGGGTAGTTAGCAACCGATGTTTTTTTTTGAAATAACAACTAAGATTTGGTATGGACAAGAAAGTACGGTCAACAAGTGACAAAGAAATGCAATTATGCTGTCTCTCTATATGTCGCGACATGCATTTGGAAACTCAAGTGGGACCTTTAGCTAACCAATTAAATGTGTCAGTTAACTAATATCACTATCATATCACAATCATATTTGAACAACTAAGCTTTCGAATTCTGGGTGTTGTGTTATTTAGCTTGAAGGGTGGAGTAATGCTAGTATGACAGAAAGCACCTACGCAGATCATAGTAGAGTAGATAAAAGGGGAAAACCCTAAGCATCAAGAGAAAAATCAGGAAAGTGGAACTAGCTGGACCAGTGGGTGGCGCACATGCTTTTCGAAACGAATATAGGAACATTAGGTGACCAATTAAACATTCTCTGTTTTAGTGATCTGAGCATCATATCAGATTCGTATTTCAACACGTAAGCTTTGGGTTGAGGTCTTGAGGAGCAGTGCTAGCACGACACGAAGCACCTACGATGATGGTAGTGAATATAAAGGGGGGAAACCATAAGCTTTACGAGTATAGTGCTCGTGCCATGGCGGATCTGAAGGTGCAAACCGGACAAAGCTACTTCACAACCAATGTTTGCTTTCAACTAGCCACTACGATTTGGTACGGACAAGAAAAGTATAGTAAACAAATTACGATCTATTTTCCGGGCGAGATCAATAACTTAAGCACATATGGAAGAGTACCACCTCTCTTGCAACGCCGTGTAGGCCTATGCTGATACGTTGAGGGTGCTGCGGGTGCGATGGCTGTCGGTGGCGGGGAAGAAGACTTTAGACGGTAGACGGTCGGGTCGGGGGATATATCCTGTTGCCGTGGACGAGGCGGTCATAGGAGCGGCAATGGCAAGGTGGACAACGGCGCCGATGAAGCGAGAGGAGGCGATGAAAGGATCCTAGTCCAGCGCCGTGTATGAGAGACGTCCATCTCTTGAAGTGGACGACGGGGTAGGGGTAGCGGCTCCGGCAAGGTGGATGATGGGGTGGCGGACGGAGGAGGCTGGCCGCAGTGCGGAGGTTGTCGTGCCGCCGATGGTGCATGAATGGTGAAATGGAGGGGAGGGGGATCTCAAACTTTGGGACGCGCTTCTCTGAAATGGGGGAAAGTTACGAACTTATCCCCCGTTTAAAATTTTGGACATCGCGTCGGTTGGGGATAGGACGGTAATCTCGCATCTCCCAAATATTGGCCGGTAACTATTTCGGGCGAGGAGAGGGTGTTTTGCCGCCCACGGTTGGCGCCCACGATGTATGAACGGGGCTGATAGGTAGGGCGGTTGTGTCACGTCTGATGGAAGTTACACATCTTCCCCTATTTAAAATATTAGCCTACATTGATTTCGGACTAGGAGAGTTTGTTTTGCCGCCCACCGTGTATGAATGGGGAAATGGAGGAAGAGACACATTTATTTTGGACGAGCTTGAATCAAATGTGTTTTGCCGCCCATGTTTGGCGTCCACCGTATCTGAATGGGCTTAGAGGCCGTCGTGTCACGTCTGATTGAAGTTACTAGTCTACCCCTATCGACAGCAGTGTAAATCCGGTCGATAAGGATGTCAAGTGTCAGGGGTAGACAATAATTTCCATCTCGCAAACACTTGCTTCGGGCAGCCCACAAAGTATAGTTGGTGTTTAGACGCTTTGTTCAAAACTTGGGAGAATTAGCAGTCATGTTTGCCCTGGGACCTGGCAAACTAAGTTCAAATCCAATTTGTATTCGATTACGAATATCCACAGATAATTATATGTTTTGTTATTTATTTCTTCAACACCACAACAAAGATTTATTCCACCTTTATATATGATTATTATTTAGAAATGTCGTGATCTTCGAATTCAGTAGGTTGGATACACTCTGATTCAAACAGTTATTTCATCCAATACAATATGCTCACACGAAAAACAGTTCACCTTATGTCAATCATACAAGTACTGAGGATTACCTCGCCTAGAAAATTCGGATCATCACAACACATGGACAACATGGAATTCTGGACAACATAGGGGGTCTTGCAACATAATCCATTCAGAGACATGACACAACATGCAAGTACAATAATCTAATGACAATTTCAACTGGTATCTAAAGAAGAACCGAGATTACCTTGGGCTTCGGATAGCAGAAACAGTAGGACCTCCTCTGTCTTCAAATGCAACATTCTTACTTCCTCCAATTCTTGGGTTTCTCGCATAATGCGTGCCGCTAATTCTGTAATTTCCAGCCTCAATATAAAGATTACCTCATTCATGGCAGCCACACCATCTCTTTCTGCCTCTAGTAGAGCCTCAAGCACTATAATATCTGTGCTCAGACTGCTCTCTGTGGTGTTGCCTCTGAACTGCTACATCTGGTAACATGGATGGCGCACTGCTTCCAAAAATAGATTTTGGGGTTGTACATTGTGTCCTAGTGTGAACGGCATCCAGAAAGGTTTTCGCTGGACATAAGTAAGAGATAATTATCGTATGATCCAGGCAGTAAGCTTACATGGTAAACAACGGATGAATTATTGCCAAGCATGGCAAACCATATTTGAATGGTTCGAAGCAGCATCAGCCGAAAAGAAATAAAAATGGTAAGATGAAACTAGGGATGTAAGTGGCAAATAAACGACATCCGCCAGTCCCATCTAGTTAGTTTTTGCTACCTCCCTAGTTCATTTTCCTCAAAAAACAAAAACTCTTTTGAACTATCATACCACTAGTGGACTTTAATCGGGATTAAACGGGACCCAGTTGACATCCCTAGTTGAAAGGGAGTGTACAACCGCTATATTTAAGTTGCCAAGGCATCTAAGCAGTTGAAATAATCTGAGAAAGCACTTAATAGTGTGGCCTCATATAAACTACGAAGACAGTCTTGTGATGAAGTTGAGAGGAAAAGTTAAGGACTCAAATGAAATAGGCATGCATTTCTTTACGATAGTACAACAGGCACTGCTGACATATTGGCCAACTCAGGTATAGCGTAACAACAAACAAGCATTCAAATCAAGCAATACTGCAAAGCAGACAACTGAACTATTTGTAATTCGGTAGGATTACATGTTGAGGGCACAAGCCAAGAAAGCAGCCCACTCGCATTACATTTCACATTTACTAAAACACATTGGCTTACCATATGCTGTTGTGAAGCCTAGCTGCTGTTGCAATGTTCTTTGAAAATATCATCAGCATCCCGTGGTTGCAAATCTAGTTGTTGTAGTTTATTCTGCACCATCTATTTAGGTAAAATTAATTTTAATTGCATGCACTGGTCCAAATTGATCATCAATGGTTCATCTAAACTAATGAAAGAAGGGTGTGTGCATACACGACAATATATCTGCTTCCCTCTATTTTTATGCGTGTTCGAGGTGCCAGCCCCAAAAGAACAAATATTTTGCTTGATGGGGTTGGCAGCTCCATAATTAATAGAAGCATCAAATTAGTCATGCAACTTGGGAAGATCAAGAACACACAAACAAGTAATGAACAGAGGCTCGGAGCAGTGATGTAATAGCTAGCATCAGAAAATGTAGGGTAAAACGAACAAAAAGCAGCGGAACCACATGCTAGTTTGTTGATGTGTAATTAAGCATAGAGAACATTAAGCAGTCTGATGGAACCAACAGGTGGCATCAAAACAAAACTAAAGCATATTAACTATATGTGCACTGGTATGTAATTTAGCACATGTAACATGTTCACTGCCAGAAGTATGGCCCTACAGGTGCAAGCAGAATAACGCATCTCATGAAAAACTGAATGATGCCCTGAAGGAATTCAAAGGTGCGGTGCTTATGCTAGGAAAGTGAACGTAGGCGCTGGCCGTTGGATAATAGTACCTGATTCTCGGCAGCGTATGGGTATCGTTGTCATACTTGATAGCTAAGGATCGTCGATGGTGCTCGTGTTGCGATTGAGTTTGGGCCGGCTGTCGCCGTTGCTGAAGCGGCTCTGGTGCTACGGTTGCGGCGCCTGTTGACATACAAGAAAGCTCATCTGTGGTAAGTGAACAGCTGCACGATAAAGAGAAAAACCCAAGGAGTACAAATCGAAATAACCTGATGAGGCTGCGCCGTCGGTAAAGCAGGGCCGGTGGAGTTGAATTTGGCGTCCGTGGAGCGGGTCTGGTGCAGTGGACGAAGGCTTCGGCGGGCGCGTTGTACAGTGCTTTCGGTGAGGCGGATCTGTTGCCGCGGACGAGGGCTTGTATGAAGGGCCAGCGAAGGGGCGGACGAGGTAGTCAGTGAAGGGCCTACGCTGTGGTGGACGAGGGCGCCGGTTAAGCAGATCCGGTGCGGTGGACCATGATGGCGGTCAAGGATATCTGGAGCGGTGGACAAGCCAGTCGCTGAAGCGGCTCCGGTGAAGTGGTGAGTTGGTAGTTGGGGGGTCCAAGGTGCGGAAGGTAGATCTGGCGGGGTGTGAGGTCCACCGCTGCGGCGGAGGACTAGATTCGGCGGCTTGCCGTGGTTGGGGGGGTCGGGGAGTGGAAGGGGAGGGGCTCTGGGGAAGATTGTTGGGGGCAAAGAGGGGAAAACAATGGAGTTACCAAAGCAGCCCTTTTCCATTCATGTGGCAGGGGTAAAACAGGAATATCGCAGGGCTAAACTTTCGGGAGCGTGATATTTTGATGTGAGCGGGAAGTTTGAAAGCTTTTGGCGCCTAAAATTATAAGTATTCTGCTCTCGTACGGCCGACTATGATATGATGGTCGACAATTTGTTTGTTTTGCATGCAAAAAAAATGTGCAAGTTTTGAAAATCAGTGTCTCCAACTTGAAACTTAGATTGTCCATTCAATTCAAATATGGATCATTGATACGGTCCAATTCAGATGAAATTCCAAATGTGTTTATCCTAAATATGATGACAAAAGCAAAAATGTGTATGTGTATGAATAAAGTGAATGATTATAAAGTTTGAACATGCCCGTATGTGTATATCTCTAGGTTTGATATATGAATTTGAAATCACGAAATCCCGGCTTAAAAAATGTACCTCCATTTAAATTAATTACAAAAGCTAATGATGGAGTCGAATTCCAAAATTCCAATCTTAGGTTTGTAATTCTGGTACATCAAGGTATATCATGCATGTTCAAAAGTATCGTTATCTCATAGTACAAACAGTGAAACAAATTGATCAACCATGATTGCACAATATCTCAATTACGCTAAAGTCCCTCAAATATAGACACCTCACTCTTTATCTGAAGTCCACCCCCCCCCCCACCACCACACACACACACACACACACACACATAGAGAAGTCGTTCTCTCCCCAGACACTAACACACGAGCACATTAACACCCCTCTCTCTTGTAAAGTCCGGACCCCAACATAGGTCTCTATCACTTTGTCTCTCGGGCATGCACACATCTCTTCCCTCACTCTCTAGGTCTCCCGCTATCTCTCTTACCCAAGCACACGCACTATGTAGAGTGTATATTTCCCATACACACAAAACGTCGCCCCCAAACGTCTATCTCCCTAGTTATGTTGTTCTCGCACACTCACCTCACACACCACCCCCACTTCAAACAAGCACACTTTGTCTCCTTGTGCACCACTCTCCTCTTTCTATCTCTCCCACATGCGGACCCGCCCCAGCTCCTTCCCTGTATACATATATGTCGTGACTCTTTGCATAGCTCCCTAATGTATAATCGTTCTCGATTTCGCACATTGTTCTCTACACCATCTATTCTAGATCTCTCATGAAGTCCCTATCACACACACGATCACTCGGTTCCCTTGCGTCTCCGTTCATAGGCTAATTTCGGACAACATCAACATTGTCTCCCTATCTATACGCCATTTATGGACACAAACGACCCCTCTCGCCTCTCTCTCTCTCTCTCTCTCTCTCTTTCTCTCTCTCTCTCTCTCTCTCTCTCTCTCTCTCTCTCTCTCTCTCTCTCTCTCCGTCGCTAGCTCTCTCTTTCTCTCACTCTCACACCCCTCTCCCACACACACACTCGATCTCCCTTCCAAAGTCTGCTCCCCCCGCCCGCACCCGTGCTATATCGCTACTACACATGTCACACCATTCCCCCTTCCCCTATACTAGGTTTACATCATCAGTGGTCTCTCTACTCCACATATACTCTCTCCCTGTCACACACAAACGCATGCACAAACACACACAGACACGCACAAAAACCCATTTATCTGGATGCTCATCTCTCCCCATGTCCGCATGTGTATCTCACACACTCACTCTCTAATTATGTATATGTGTCTCCACGTTACACAACACAAAGCCCCACGTACATGTCTCTCTCTATCCTCCACACACATAGACACAAAGAATCTGTTATCATTACCTCGGCTCTAACATATCGCACACTCACTCTCTCTCTCTCTCTCTCTCTCTCTCTCTCTCTCAAACACGCTCAATAAGGGTTTCCCCATGAATAACTTACTGTCTACTCATCAACAGTCGTGGCAGTACGGCGAACACGAGACGTGAAAAAGAATAAATCTACACATGCTTAGACCACCTAGTATGACTACTAGGACTGGAGCAAGCCAAAAAGCACGCCGCTGTCACCCCCTCCTTGTCGGCGACAGGAAAATCTTTGTTTTACACAGTCGAGAAGTCATTGTGCTAAGGCCCCGCATGCCGAGGCGTTGAATAGAATGTAGATGCTAGTTTACGGAAGCAAGTATCAATAATACGTTTGTATCTCCATACTTATATTTCTTCTTTTATAAAAAACCGAGTTGGTGATGATGGTACGCGTGCCATCTTGCAATATAGACCGTCCGATCTATATCTGACGAATGGAAATTAAACTAAAATATGCCCACACCCCTCTCCACATTTGCAGACAAGGCCTTCCCTCGTTCATCCTTATCTCCAACAAACCTCATTGTTGAGCAATTAAGAAAGGAAACCTCTCGAACAAACTTGCCTGGTGGCCGCTGCCGGCGTCGTCAATCCCCATGCCTCCGCTCAGTCCGACCACCAACCAAAACCACACCCCACCCCTCTTCACCTTATCTCATATTTCTCGAGATATCATTAGTTTTTACACATGGGATTACTCCCGCAAGGGTCAATCACAACAAGTGTTTTTATAAAAAAATGCATCTTCATGTTCCATGCAATGCACGAATCTTGCTAGTACTCCTACACAACACTAAGTTGGTGATGCTGGTGTGTCTGCCATCCGTCGTTTCTGACCATTAGATCTACATCTAACGATTGTGAGGTAAGTTGTTGCCTTTTCTCACCAACATCCCACTTGTCTACCAATTTGCAGAAAAACCCATAATTAGTATCTTAAAACCAACCACATCCCTCCCCGACCTCACCAAAACAACCCAAGGAATATATTATAATTGAAACATAATATATCTCTAGTGACATATGTATATCAAAATTAGGGTGTTTTGTACCAAGTTTGTGAATAAGTATTATTCTAATTATGATTCGTTGCAACGGACATGAACATTGCTAGTATTTTCAACCATGCATTTTTTCTTAGTATTCCATAGTTTCGAGTTTTCCATCAAGATATTAGTCACTCATGGTTGATATTTACTTTCAATCATGTACACGTATGCACTATGTAACTAGCCTTGCATATTGGCTTCCAAAGCTTAACTTTCACTCCTACTTACAATGTGTAGAGTATTTAACAAAAAACTACCACTTTCAACCAGCCCTAGGAAGAATCTATTGTACAAAAAATAGCAAAAACATACCCAAAATTTCTTAATCCACGCCAAAAACTACTACCTAGTACTCCTACCGATTAGGTTCGTTTAAACCCATTTATGACTGGGTTGGCCCACACGTTCGTGCTAACGAGGCAGCTGAAACCAACACATTTTGTTTGACCGTTGACACGAGGGACCCACATCTGACCTTCTATCATGTTATTCCCCCCCTCAAATCATTATTTTTCCTAAACATTACTTCAAACAGTACTAATGCGTGTTCGTCGGTGGCGCCGGTGATGAGCGAGTTGCCCGCCGCTCTGCCGGACGGGCCGGACGCCGCGCTGGCCTCCACACGGGTTGGCAGGCTGGCCCGAGCGTGACTCACGAGCGAGCAAGCCGCCGCGCTGGCCTTCGCTCGAGCCAGATGGCTGGCCTGAGCGCGGCGCGGGCGAGCAAGCCGCCGCGCTGCCGTGCCAATCTAGCTAGCAAACCTTGCAGACAAGTAGCTAGACGGAGCTATCTTGGCTAGCTAGCGGCCTCGAGCGCCGAACGGAGCTGGCATCCGGGCTGCCGCAACATGGGCTCCGCACCGCCGGCGGTTTTGACCTCGCCTTCTGCCGGCGGCGGGTAGCTGCGTCCCATGGCCGAGGATGACTAGGTGGACGGGCCGAAGGTAGGAGGTCACTCGAGGATTTTGGTTGGTAAGAGCATGTACAATGGTTGATAATGTAGTCTTTTCTTAAGTCTGCCACGTATGCAAGTGGTAGTAGTTTCTTGGCATTTTAGTGGTTTCTTGCGTTATTAGGGGTTTCTTGTAAGGAACAATGTACGTACTACTAGCGACAAAAGGCGATTCTAGGTTGCGTTGCACTCCAACGAGTACTACTAGTGGTCGCGGGAGTGTATACCTCGTTTTGTGGGTTTGATCCCGGCCGAACGCACGACGGCCTTTTAAAAAAAATAGTACTACTATACTTCGCTGCAAGCCAATATTTTACACGGGTAGTTTGAGTTTTGAAGTCAAACGGACGTGCGACCCCACAATCTGGGTGCACTGGACAGCCTAGCCACGTGAACGGGTTTTCCTTCCTAGCATCATGTGGCTTGCGTGCTCGCCCTAGCCACACCTCGCTTGCAGCTTCCTCATCAAGTAGTAGCATATTTAAACTAGCGCCTCCCAATTAAGCCCGAGGAGCCGGAAAAGCCTGACGGGGCATTGGGAACTGTGCAATATGGCTCTGTATGTAAAGTGCTGTACTACTACTACCTCTGTCCTGGTTTACAGGTCCCCTTTGTAGTTTGTGTCAAATTTTGACTAAGGATTTAACTAATAAAATGTTAATGCATGTCAAAAAATTATCTCATTGGATTCGTATTTGAACATAGTTTTCAAAAATATAATGTTTGGCAACATGCGTAAACATTTTGTTAGTTTAATCTATGGTCAAAATTTTACATAAAATACAATGAGGACCAATAAACCCGAACAGAGGTAGTACTCTGTAGCCTGTGGCGTTGCACGCATGGACTTCACTCCATTATCGGCTCTACTATAAAAGAAAGTCCTCTTGACGTGTTTTTTGGGAAACGGAGGCAAAAGCTTTTCTTAATCTCATTCATAAAGAAGGAACTACTAACAAAGTTCGACGAGATCCATTACACCTCCACAAATGGAAGCGAAAAGCTTAGTCTCGCTGTATCAAATAACTCAAATGTTCCGGCCCCGCAGACCGCAGTAACCGTCGCTGATAAACAGGCTGCTAGTGTGTGCGTGAGAGGAGCGGCTGAGTAGGCCAGCTACTCGTACATGAGAGGAGCGGCTGAATATAGCACCGAGAGTACCCACTAGGCCACTACGCAGGTGTACTTCCCCTGTATTGATAGTACAGTGATGGTTCTAGAGAACAGTAGTACCCTCCACTTCCAACTGTAGCTCCTTGGCCTTGAGATTCAAGAGTTCAAAACTGGTGCACTATACTAGACTAGACTAGAAGTACAGTACATCGCACTACTAGTTGAGAAAAGTAGTACTGGTACTGCTACAGTACGAGTACGTACTCCTCCGTCACATAATGTAAGACGTTTTTTGACACTAGTTGGCGTGTACAAAAAATGGCAAAAACATACCCAAAATTTCTTAATCCACGCCAAAAACTACAACCTAGTGCCAAAAATTTCTTACTAGTGCTATTATTTACAGTATAATGCAATCCCATAACGTTCCATAATGCTGGTACTAGTAGTAAATAATAGCCTCACCCCTTCGCTGAGGAACGATCTACAGTTGGAAGGGACGAGGCCCTGCGGTTACTACGCTCTTATCTCCTACTCGCCAGTTCCCCTCCCCCCGAAGAGAAGGCAGTTCGTCGCTGCTCCCATGGATTCGCCACGCGGTTCTCCTCCTCGTCGGGGCTGGGAGACCTTGGATGACGATCCTCTGGGAGAAATCACACGCCGCTCCGACGTCCTCACTGCCGCAAGACTCGGTGCTTCCAGCACCAACTTTTCAAGACGCTGCTTAAACAGGCTTGGGAAAAGGCCATGCTTGTTGGTCTTCCATGCGTCCTTGAGGAGAAGGTTCTTCTATGGGACAATCCTTCGAACAGTCCACCGCTCCCTGGCCATGGTTGCACGTTGACTCCGCTAGAGTTGCCGACGTTGAGAGGTAGTCGGATTTTGTCCGATGAGCAGGTCAGTAATGAAGTTTGATCATGTAGTACTTAGTTATTCCATTTCCATCCCGTAATTTCTCCCCTGCCCACCGTCTTATATATAGGTCTGGGTCGGTGCCAACAAATATTGGCTTGCATACCTTCGGCCGGAAACCACCAACATTTTGCACAACATCCACAGCAGTGCGGCCGTTCCGGTAGACCCCTTCTCCACCATTGGGATCGGCCTTCCGGACTGGCTGGGCTTGAATACGTATGATGATGCCTACATGAGATTGAAGAAGATAGCAATTGCGGACCCGCTGACAAAGCAACGCGGCTACGATGATTACTATCTCATCACGGCATTCGACATAAGGATTGCCATCAATGCAAGATGCTATAACGGCAGAGGCTGGCGCATGTTGGCGGCGGCAGATTTGTACCCCTACATGTTTGAAGACGCCGTGCGCCATATAGGCCGCATCTTCGTGGTGACAAGCCAGGGGACTTGTTTCATCTGGTTGCCATCCTACGGTACGGGAGATTACAAACGGAATGCACAAACCATCATTTGCATCCCTAACGGTACTCCATTATTTTGCAGGGACCAGTCATCCCCCGATCAAAAGAAGATCGCTGATCCTGGATGTGCATTTGCATCCACAATTCGGTCTAACCTGGAACCTTGTAGCTGACTTTGGCATATTGGGATCAACTATCTTAGCAGTCGTTACCCATGGTACCACTGATGTGCAACATGGTCACACAATCTACCACGATCGGACCGTCACCATCTACCCAGGTATTCCATTTTTTAACCATCTCGCCTTCTCTTTCATTGTTGTACTAGTAGTATACTTAGTACTACTAGTAGGAGTACTTTTTACCTTGGAGGACGCGTATAGCTAGCTAGGCCCTTGAAGACTTGAACCCACTAGCTGCCACCATTTTTGTTTTTCCATGTCTTACTATCTCATCCATGTAGCCAAGAGTGGCTATTTATAATAAGCCAGTTATTTTACTTCCTCTATACCGGAGTAGTACTATTTGCTGCACAGTATTACTGACCGCCATATTTGAGCACAACATTATTATGCATGGACCTTGACTATGCACGTCACCATGTGTCCAGATCTGGGATGTCGCGTGTACCAGATGAACGGCGCCGAGTTCGACCCCTGTGATGCTACGTGGGTGCCGAGGAACACTCTTGGAGAGCACTCACTTTTCATTAGGGACAGCTACCCCATTGTGAAGCGGATGCCACCTTCCGTGCACGACACGGAAGGCCTGCCGTTCATGAAGCATGGTTGTGTCTTCAGTGCTCACCACCGGATGAACAACATGCTGGGACACGCTATCCCTGATTTATGCCGCTTCAGCTTGGATGAGTCTCAATCGTGTGGAACCGGACTAGAAAGCTGCGACAATGATTCCCGTTGCCCACCGCTATGGATCGTGCCATCCATGAAGAACACCTAGGACCGGAACCTAGAGGAGGACATGCATGTAGCCCATCTATAACGTGTAAGTGGAGTACGGTAATTGTGAATGGTAGCGCTGTGAATATATGTAGACTAGTCGTGCACAAATTTATCACATGAATTGGAGATGAACTTGTGTGGCATACTGGCATTTTTCCTTTAGAATTTATTACTAGTAAATGTGTTATGTGTACGTGCAACTTGTGTGGTTGTTGCACGGGCTCCAACACGCTCTTTGAGAAAAAAAAGGTGGCACAGCTTTGGATATACGTGACGTGGCGACATCATACAGTAGCATCGTTCGCTATAGTTGTAGTACACTCCAACTAGGACGACAACTCCTATAAAACCTTGCGCTTGGCTCTATGCCTCTTCGAGAGGTTCAACAGTTCGTACTCGTGTGAACCTTGCACTTGCCTCTTCGCCTCTTCGGAAGGTCCAACAATGATGATACTACAGTACAATATGCTTCTGGCAATCTGACACCGCACGCGTGGGCGAGGGAGAGGCGTAGTAAGCAAGCTTCTCCTCGTTCGGCGAGTTGACGAGACATATCAAAGCAGTACTAGTAGTAGTCCATATTGCGTCCTTTCCGATTAATATGGCTTAATTTGAAACGAGAAAAATACACTGGCGGTCAACGTATGTAACAATACGCTCTTTACGGTCACGATATATAGTTTTGTGTCGATTATACAATCACTAGCTCATCGTAGAGCACTGTATTGCACCCTACTGACCGGCTACATAGTCAACGTGGCACTTTGTTGACTAGTTAAATTGTCACCTGGTTTCTGGGTCCCACCTGTCAGTTGGCAGAGCAACGAAATCAGTTAAGAAAAACTTTACGCAGGCACGACACAAGTCCAACCCTTGCGCCCGAACCGCCCTGGCTGTGTATGTGAGTGCATGCACGTGTCCTCCCTCGGTCTTCCAACAAAGAGTGTACATCGGCTTTAAAACAAAGAGTGTAGTAGTACATGATGTACATCTACACTTGCAATGCATTTAGCCTTTAATCTAAATCGATATTGATTGACTAATGCACCAACTTGTGCTATAGGTATAGGCTACATGTCTATCCTTAATTACAGCATGCAACGGCCTTCATTTAATCTTCTTATCTCAATGGTCGCATGCACACATAATTATGCTACTTTTGGGCGTTAATTATACCCTGGTCAATGTGTAAATCTCTAAATGTACAGTCTTTCATGGACGTAGGGAGTATGTTGAGTACTTGAGCATGAGCATGTGTGTTGCATCGTGTGCTGTGTGCCGCATGGGTGTGTGAGTGTTGCGTGCGTCCATGTGGAGTACGTGAGAGTGTTGCATGTTGCATGCATGCATGCATGCATGGGGCTTACTCCCTCCCATTGACATGTTCATATTTCAAGCTTCCTCTATTCCCTCCATATGGTGATACTCCCTCTGTTCCCAAATAGTACGGAGTAAAAGCCTCCCTCTGTTCCCAAATATGGAGTATTTGTCTTTCTACAGATTTCAACAAGTGACTAGGTACGGAGCAAAATGAGTGAAGTGAGCGTAGAGGCATAGGGATACTGTAGAAAGGAAGTCCTCGCGATCCATCATTCCCCATCTCAGTCAGAGAGAACTATTCAACTAGTCTTCACAGTGAAGTGACAATACACACTGCAGCAGATGGGACACATAATTAATAAGCTGAACCAGCGTGTTGGTGTTACTAAATCAGCCTTACCCAGTACTGCCATCATGTTTGCTAGTAGAGCACGCTTCCGCAAATACGCGTACGCACCTCTGTCCTTCATTACCTGACATATGGGCCCTCTTGTGGTAGACCCACATGTCATCAGTGTAACTATTTACACTCCGAAGGACGGTGCCTATATCCTGGTAGAAGTACTAGTAGAATTGAGATTTAATGCACTTTCTTCCCCGTCTTCCACTCTTCTTCCTCCTCTCTTCTTCCTCCTCCTCTCTTCCCCATCATCGGCCGCACACCATTTACCCCCGCTCACTGCTCGCCCGCCCGCGCCATCTTCCTTGGTAGCTCGCGTGTACCATATCCCCCCGCTCACTACTCGGCCACACGAGGAGAAGCTTCTTCGCTCGCTCGCCCGAATCCACTTCCCTGCTGGCTCGCAGGCACCGAAAACCCCAATGGCAGAACCGACTGGCACGCAGAGCCGTGATTGGAATTCCCTCCCCGATGTTCTCTTGGAGCAGATCTGTAGTCGTATGGACCTACTCAGCACCGTCCGTCTGGCCGCATGCTCGGTGTCTTTGTACCGTCTACTCGTCTGCAACCGGCCGGCTCTTTTCAAGACACCCTGCTTGCTGATGCCCAATCCTCTTAGGTGGCCCAGACACCGACTTGACGATCCTACGGAGGTTGTCGTGGTGCCCCTCGACATGCTACCACTACCCGTCCACCTGTCCTTCATGCGCGGCCACTATTGGGTGGGCATGAAGGCCAACTGGATCGTCCTCATCCACCACACCGGTAGTCCGTGGCGTCTCGTGGATATCTACACCCAGTGAGAGATCACCCTTCCATCGTTGGATACCGCCGACATCGAGCCTCGCGGCCCGCCGGACACTCCTGCCTACTACGCACGAGACACGTCAAGCTTTTGGCTCGACCTCTGTTTGCATAAAGTTGTAATCTGCGAAGTGCCCACACCATCAGAAGACTACATGGATTACAAGCTCATGCCTTGTTCAACATGGGATTAGTCTATCTGGAATCCGGTCGCCATACATGATTATGGTTCATCATCAATCCTGTTGAGGCAACATTTCTGTATGATGCTATAGTGCACGATGGCATCGTTTACACGGTCGACGCACAGATTGGCTGCCTATACTGATGGAATCTATCATCGTTTAATTGTTCTATCTCATCTCATCTTTACCTTATGAATACGACTGCATGTTCATTTGTTACAAATTTAGAATGCATAGCATGTCTATAACCACATCATTGCTATATGTTCCTCTCATTTCCTAGATTTTTATGACCACACATGTTATTGTTAGAGTTGATATGAGAACACTTGGCATCTAATGATTGTTAGAATACATATTATGAGCATAACATCATGATTGCTATATGTTACTCTCGTTTACAAGATTTTTATAACAACGCATGTTATTGCTTAGAGTTGATATGAGAATAGTAGTAGTAAGTGCTATGGTAGAATATGAGTAGGCGCTGTCATAGCTGTTTTCCTGTCATTGTTACATGATGTTTGAACCATGACATGTTGCTATAATATGAAAGCCATTGGCTTATTTTTTTAACTTGGGGTATGATTATGACCACGGAATTGCAATTCTCTGTCTATGATATGTGTCACCGTTATATAAATCTTAATTCCACACATACTCTGAACATGATTGTTTATTTTGTCCTTTTGGTCTCCAATTTGAATTGTTGCGGCAGACGCAAATGCGCTGGCCTTCATGATTCCACGACCTGGAATCATACTAGCCGATGTGTGCTGGTTTATCGCTCGTTCAGCTGACGACGGTCATTTAATGCTCATTCGCACGTACCAAATTGACCAAACCATTACATCAAACCACATGCAGTACAATGCATGGGGCGTTCCTAACATTGATGGCTATGGCTGCTTCGTGTTCGAGAAAGATCCTAGCTCCGTTGGGCCAGGCATATTCAACTTGAGGCGGGTTTACAGCCTAGGCAACCACTCCTTGTTCCTCGGGCTCAATTATCCGATCATCCAACCAATCATCGATCATATCACCGGCGATGATTAGTGTGCTATGCAACTTCCATTCGTGAGGGGGGGCTGTGCTTACACATCATACCATGGGTTTCATGAATCACCATATCCAGAGATTCGTCGACATAGCTTGTTGCCAGGTAATCTTCAGTGTGTGTAAGGCATCAAGCTTCCATGCGATGGATGGCTTTTGCAAACCCGACATGCGGCGATGTGGTTCATGCCAACAGCAAATATGCACAACTTGATTAGTGCTGATATTTAGACTGAGCCATGTATTCTGCTGCTGTAGCACGACCCTCTTTTGTTGGATATTATGTATTGTTGTTAGTTTGAAGCACTCCTCTGATTTGAAGGATAGATACCTTCCTGGGATCAAGTGCATCCTAACTCACCTGCGCAGGATGTACTGATAATGATGATGGAGATGCTGTGCAGAAGCCATATATATACATATATATCAGTTAGGCTTCAAGTGCGTACTTGTTAGTTAAACCTATGTATAAATTGTGACACTAAATACGACTGGTAAGTAGTACAGTAGCAGTACTAGTATACGTCGGTCAAATTATTCATCATGTCCACACATTGAATTGACGTGTCAACACACTGCACGTGAGGTGACACAAGAATCCAGGCGGCGTGTTTGGGTATTCTGGACTTCAGATTTGGAGTACCACTTATCTGTCGAAATCTTTCATCATTCACTTAAAACAGTCAATTGATCATACATTGAGTACCATATAACTGGAATTACCGATGCAAGTCGAAGAAGGATTGGCCGGTGCTGCCGGCTAGCGTCAAGTTTGATCCCACGGATCAGGAGCTGATCGAGCACCTTGAGGCCAAAGTGAGTGTTGACAGCGCGAGATTTCAGTCTCTCATCGATTTGTTCATACCAACCATCGACAGCGAGCACGGCATATGCTACACCCAACCTGAGAAACTTCCAGGTAAGACATCGATCGGCCGTCTTCTTGCACAAACATATTCCTTCCTTTATAGCTCTATTTTTCTTTTTAGATGCAGACCTGGTGAAACAATTACAATTTGATAGTTAATAAAAAGTGAAACAAG
Organism: Triticum timopheevii; assembly: GCA_963921465.1. Lineage (NCBI taxonomy): Eukaryota > Viridiplantae > Streptophyta > Magnoliopsida > Poales > Poaceae > Triticum > Triticum timopheevii. The sequence goes on from OY997274.1 coordinate 505,017,814, forward strand.
TGACTGCAACATGCCAAAGATGTTATGAAAATGCCAACTAGGTACACTAAAACCTATATTCCACAATACTGCAGGTATCACACTGAGTGGCCTAAGGAAGCATTTCTTCCAGCACAATTCCAGGGCGTCCAAAAGGGGCACGTGGACGCGTCGCAAGATACAGTCGGAGTGCGGCATGCACGCGATGTGGCACAAGACCGGCAATGCCTTGCCTGTGATGGTCAACGGCCGGCAGACGGGCAGCAAAAAAGGTTCTGGTGCTGCACACCAACAAGAACTTCGACCAGCAGAGGACCAACTGGGTGATGCACCAGTACCACCTCGGGGACCTGGAGCAAGAGAAGGAGCGGGAGCTGGTCCTCTGCCAGGAGTAGTTTGGTATTGGTAGTTGTACTACCTTGTCGTCCGCAAGTTGGTATTGTTGTTAACGATCTTTTGGTATGAACTTGCATTTGCTTCCAACCATCATGCCGAAGGTCGACGTGGATATAAAGCTGAATCATTTGTTTCAAAACGAATACTCAGGCACCTGATTTTTATTTGATGGGTACCATAAGCACCCGCCGTTCGAATTCCCAGTTCTATAGTTTTTTCGAAACAAATGCATGCACTTATTATCACGATAAGAAAACAATATCCGTGCTGCATACCAGTTATCAATCTGTGCTTGCAGAATTCTCTCGTTTATTGAGCACGTATATTGTTTTTTCAGGTCGAGCAAGTTTCAACTGGGTTGTAGACTGACCGGGGTTGGTTTTGTTTTTAACAGGCCCAGCCCATGACGACAACGGGGCACAAAGATCCAGCATGTATCTACTGGCCTTTGGCCCGCCAGCATTAGTTATATTTTGTCTTACAATATCCGCAGGCAGTTTTTTTTACTGAATCAAACACGCAGCCCAGTTCTATTTTCCTCTTGAAACGCATGTCCTACATCCGTTTTCTAATCTCTACCTATAGTTTTACTAGTTCATATACACGTATCATTATATTGAAAACACATAAAATTCCCTTTTCATATTTACATCCATATTTTTTTTGTTTTTTCCCACCCAGCGCTGATTTTTTACCACTGGTTTTCCCTTAAACCAACTCAATTGTCCCACGTCTTATTCGCTTACAAAAACAAAACGATTTTTTTTGGCAAATCAATAAGTTCTTAAAAAATGTTTATCATTTCGGGATTCAAACAGTTTGGACTCCACCGAAATATGCAAAATAGGGTTGAACTTTTTGACCGTGGTCCTGGACAGAAAATGGGATGTAATAAATTACATAAGAATTAGCAAATGGGCTGCAAATTATAAAAAATAGCAAATGGGCTACAAATTATAAAAAATAGCAAATGGGCTTTATGTTGTCTGCCACAGATTTGGAGGCTGACTTGTGGGCCTACTAAGTTCATGCGTACACAGGGTTTCTTAAAAAAGAAACTTAGTTAACAATCGACTCTACCAGCATCAGACCGTTAGATGTCAATCTAACGGCAATCGTGCTTCTTCAGTCTCTGATCTTCCTACCCCAGCCACCCAAACCAGCACCGTCGGAACCACCAGCTCCCGCATCCCATGGCCGGTAGTGCTGCCGGGCAGGCCTCACGGCCCCATCATACTCGCATCCCTGGCCTGTCTATCCCTCTACTCACCCACACCTCCTGTTATTTTCCGGCGACGGCAGCCGAACCAGTCAATCCTCGTACTCTCCACCGCGCGGGCAGCCACTGCCGTGTCTTCGCCGGCTCCGTGTCGTTCCCTTTGTAGGCCTCACCATCGTCCACCGCCCTGGTGCTCTCGGCGCGGCGTGGTCAACAATGCCCATCCAACGGTCGTAGTGCTTCTTCAACCTCTGGTCTTCTTGCCCCAGCCGCCCAAAGCAGCGCCGGTCGTGCCGCATGCTCCTGCCTCCCGTGGCCGGCTGTGCTGCCGTGGAGGCCTCACCGTCCCCATACTACTCCCACCGCTGGCCAGGGCATCCCTCCACTCACCCACTCCCCCTGTTATTCTGTAGCGATGGCAGCCTCACACCACAGCCGAACCAGTGAACCCTCGTACTCCTCTCCGCGTGGGCATCCACTGCCGCATCTTCCCCGGCTCCAAGTCGTTCCCTTCCTAGGCCTCGCCGTTGTCCACCGCCCTGGTGCTCTCGGCGCGGCGTGGTCAATGTGGTCAATGACCGACTTCCATCAGAAGAGTACTGTACGTGGAGAGGCTGACAGCTGGGTCCACGGCAGCCGCAAGGAAGTGCCTCCTTATTAAGCGCAAAATAATTATTCCTCCACCTGACAGCAGGGACTCACCGGACGGGCCACCAGTATTTCGCGGAAAAAACGTTTCCCCCCTGACTGCTGTGACCCACCGGATGGGCTACCATATTTCGCGAAAAAAACGTTTGCCCCTGACTGCTGGGACCCACCGGACGGACCACCGTATTTCGCGAAAAAAACGTTCCCCCCGCTGTCAGCTCGGACCCACCGGAAGTGCCTCCTTATTACGCACAGAAAAATGAATACTCCCCCTGCTAGCTGGGACCCACCATGGTGGGAGGCTGACTTGTGGGCCTACTAAGTTGACGGGGACAGAGGGCTTTGTCAACTTAGTCAATATGAACGATTCTAGCTCCAGTGACCGTACGATGTCCATCCAACGGCCGTCGTGCTTCTTCAATCTCTACTCTTCCAGCTCTAGCCACTCAAACAAGCGCCGGCGGGAGTGCCTGCTCCCTCCTCCCCGCGGCTGGCTGTGCTGCTGCGCAGGCCTCACCGCCCCACCGTACTCCCATCGCTGGCCTAGCCATCCCTCTACTCACCCACACGGCCACACCTGCTATTATTCTCCGGCGAGGACAGACGAACCAGTAAACCCTCGTACAGTCGTACTCCTCTCCGTGTGGGAAACAACTGCCGAGTCTTCCCTGGCTTCGTGTTATTCCTTTCCTAGGCCTCGCCGTCGTCCACCGCCCTGGTGCTCTCGGCGCGGCGTGGTCATCGTGGTCAAGGAACGGCTTCCATCGGACGTGGACTGTACGTGGAGAGGCCGACAGCTGGATCCACGGCCGCAGCAAGGAAGTGCCTCCTTATTACGCGCAAAATAATTATTCCTCCACCTGACATCTGGGACCCACCGGAAGGGCCTCTGTATTTCGCGAAAAAAGTGCCCCCAGCTGACATGTCGGACCCACCAGCTATCTTCGCACGCAAGGAAGTGCCTCCTTATTACGCACAAAAAATGAATACTCCCCCCCTCAGCTGGAACCCAACATAGTGGGAGGCTGACTTGTGGGCCTACCAAGTTGACGGGGACGGAGGGCTTTGTCAACTTAGTCAATATGAACGATTCTAGCTCCTGTTACCGTACGATGTTCATCCAACGGCCGTAGTGCTTCTTCAACCTCTGGTCTTCTTGCTCCAGCCGCCCAAACCAGCGCTGGTCGTGCCGCGTGCTCCTACCTCCCGTGGCCGGCTGTGATGCCGCGGAGGCCTCACCGCCCCTACTACTCCCACCGCTGTCCAGGCCATCCCTCTACTCACCCACACCCCCTGTTAATCTGCGGCGACAGCAGCCTCACACCGCAGCCGAACCAGTGAACCCTCGTACTCCTCTTCGCGTGGGCATCCACTACTGCGTCTTCCCCGGCTCCGAGTCGTCCCCTTCCTAGGCCTCGCCGTCGTCAACGTGGTCAAGGAACGACTTCCATCGGACGTGGACTGTATGTGGAGAGGCTGACAGCTGGGTCCACGGCCGCAGCAAGGAAGTGCCTCCTTATTACGTGCAAAAAAATGATTCCTCCACCTGACAATAGGGACCCACCGGACGGGCCACCGTATTTCGCGAAAAAATGTTTCCCCTGACTGCTGGGACCCACCAGCTACATCTTCGCACGCAAGGAAGTGCGTCCGGGCAAAAAAAATGATTCGCCCCCCTGACTGCTGGGACCCACCAGCTACATCTTCGCACGCAAGGAAGTGCGTCCGGGCAAAAAAGAAACGATTTGCCCCCCTGACTGCTGGGACCCACCAGCTACATCTTCGCACGCAAAGGAAGTGCGTCCGGGAAAAAAAACGATTCGCCCCTCTGACTGCTGGGACCCACCAGCTACATTTTCGCACACAAGGAAGTGCCTGACAGTTGGGACCAACCTAGTCGAAGCGTACGTAGCGTTGTCATTCTGGTCGCGAACGTGTACGTACATATATACTGGTGGATGTAGAGGCGCGCACGTGTCATAGTAGAGGTGCGCACGTAGCATGTACACGTACGTACAGCGGCCAAGGTGCAAGAAAGAAAATACGGCCACGTATGTGTACATACGGGCGGGGTCTCGAACGCCTACTCGCGCATACGTACGGCGAGGGCTCATGTGTATGGATGGGTCGGAATGGAGAAATAGCGTCATCGTCATGTTCATGGGGAGCCAATCGGCTGGGTCGGAACGAAATGCATGGTCGTGTTCATCAGGAGGGCTTGGATGGAACAGGCGATGGAAACGAGGCCTGGCATACCGCACAACGGAGGAAAGGCCATGTGTTCGACCGGCCACGTTCGAAACAGGATCCTGTTCATCAGGAGGGGTCTAGCGTACCGCAAAACGGAGGAAACGGACCTCGTACGGTCGAAACGGGGGTCCTGTTGATTCGGAGGGGTGTGGCATACCACAAAACGGAGGAAACGGACCTCCTACGGTCGAAACGGGGGTCCTGTTGATCGGGAGGGGTGTGGCGTACCGCGAAACGGATGAAACTGACTTGTGTTGGAGCACTACGGTCGAAATAGGGGTCCTGTTCATTGGGAGGGGTGTGGCGTACTGCAATACGGGACTCCACAGGATACTGTTCATCTCCACCGTCGACCTCCTCCAGCCTCCACGGGCTCCTGTTCATCCAGCCTCCACCGTGTGCTACTCCACTGGCTACTGTTCAACCACCCCTCCACGGGCACCCCTCCACCATCTACTATTCATCCATCCCTCCACACCACGGGGTCCTGTTCAACCACCCCTCCACCATCTATTGTTCATCCAGCCCTCCACACCACGGGGTCCTATTCATCTAGAGGCAACGCCACCACTCACTGTTCATCCACCCCCCCCCCCCCCCCCGCCCCGCAATGCTCACTGTTCATCCAATTGATCGGCTTCAGTTAGCAGCAGTAGCGAAGGAATCGCTCCATCGGGTTCAGTTAACAGCCATCGATCGATCGCTCGGGTTCAGTAACGCATAGCCTGAAGTGCAATCGCTCGGGTTAGGTTAGATCCCAACACCTCGGTCTGGTTCAGTTAGAGCCAATGCCTCGCACACAGGCGCGTACGTACGAGAGAAACGCGCATCACTTGGCCCCCGACCTCCCACCATAACCGGCAACTCCCCAAAATTTTCCTCCCCCTTGCTTCTACCACGGTTTTTTCCGTCATGGACGGCCCAAAGAATGTCATGCAGCTGCGTCTCCGGCCCGCCCAGGATGAAAAGCCCATTTTCTGTCATGATTTTTTGTCATAGAAGTAGGAGCCCACCACATCTATGATGATACCGGGTTTTGTCACAATTATCGTCATAGAAGTGTCATATGTATGACAGAAAAAAAATTCGTTCGGCCCAAAATGTCACGGATGTGTCTTTTTTTTGTAGTGAAGTCCTCACACTAGGATATTTGACGTGATAATTCCACGACAGTTGGCGCCCATCGTGGGTCTATCGCATGATGGTTTCGAGTTCTTAAAGGGCAACGTCGAAGGACTCAACGGATACGCAGTGGGCCGGATGATCAAGAGTCGTCGCGGCAAGCTCTACATCGACGACGCAGGCTAAGGCCCCGACGCGGGCTCAATCGAGTACTGGTACCGGGTCCCCTTTGGAGGAATACACGTCTTCATCGGCAAGATCGGCAAACCGGGCCCTGAGCCAGACATCTGCGTCGACCTCATCGAGACGGCTCAGCGTGCAAGCCCTGCCCGGGTTCAGCCTGCCATGAAGCATGCGTTTGTAGGATTCATCCATGGTGCGGAGTCTGAACCGGTGTCCGACGATGAGAAAGTCGTTTATTCTGATGGCGAATCATCCACCGGTGAGACCGAGTCGCTGTACCAACTGCAAGATGGCCGGTTTGGGGGCTGTTCTGCTGGCGACAGTATTTCGGACCCGCTTGAAACGCTGAACCGGGTTGCGATCTTCATGGCCGTTACGCAGCCCACATTGCAATCTTCAACTGCAGCAATAATGATTTATTGATCAGCATCCGTGGCAGGAGGCCCCGCGTGCCGGCCGGCTCAAGTTCTGTCCGGTTTATTGGACGCCTGGACGACATTGTTGACCACGGAGGTCACCGCGGATAATCAAGATCAACATAACGCGGAGGTCGCAAAGCTGCGAGATCAGATAGCTCAGGCTAAGGAGGACTTGGCAGCTGAGGAGACCAGGATGGCTGATGAGCGGGCCGCTTTAGATGCCTATTCACAGCGAATTCAGGCAGAGAATAATTGGCTCATGCTGGATCAGAGCGCTTCGGACGACGTGTTGAGGAGGAGGCATCGGTCTCGTCTGCCGCTGATTTATGAAGCAATGAATCTCTTCAACACGCCAGGAGCAGGACCTAGTAATCCGTCAGCGGTAAACCGGACTGAAGCATCTGGGACAGGAGCACCAGATCAGCCACTGGTGATGGACCCGCCTCGATGGACACATGACCCGCCGCTACATGCTGACATCACCGGGTCACTTCTCCACCCCTTTGGATAACATGATTGCTGCGGCTTCGTGGTTGGCAGCTATTCCAATGGAGGGCGAGTCTCCAGTGGCGGTTGAGACGCGGCGGTCCAGGGATCTCCTTCAAACTGCTATGGTGCAGCAGCAGGCCTATTCATATAGTCGAGACAGAATTCATTCAACCCCTCGCCCGAGCAGGAGTTATAGCAGGCACATTGATGAACTGGCTGTGTCAAGTAGTGCACGGAACCGTGATGCCCCTCGAGGGCCTAATCCGGCATGTGGTGGTGCAAATGCTCAGAACATGGTGGATAATGGTAGAGCGCGTCGAGAAGCCGAGTTAGCGGCGCAGTACGTGGACCGTCAGCTTACTCCGGTTCGTCCGACAACGTCAGTGGAACGAGGTCTTGCTTTTAGCTCTTGGGGGGTGTCGTGTCTCACCCCGGCTCTATGCACTGTGCGGTTACCCAAGGATTTCAAGGGTCCGCGTAAGGTGCCCAATTACACTGCTGATTTGCCCCCCGAGTCATGGGTTGAAAGTTATGAGATGGCAATGGAGATGCTGGATGTGGATGAAGCGGCATGTGCGAAGTACTTCACCATGATGTTGGATGGAACGGCTCGCACTTGGTTAAAAAGTTTGCCAGTTAACTCCATTGGTTCATGGGCCGAGTTGAAGGCCCGGCTTATAACAAACTTCAAGGACACATGCAAGCCCATGTCAATTGTGGATCTAGCTGCTTATGTCCAAGAAGAAGGTGAATCGACAACCCATTGGGTGCGTCGGGTTTCAGAGATCTTGCATTCATCAGACCGCATCAATGCTGACTCAGCAGTCATAACATTGCAGGGCAATTGCCGGTTTAAATCGCTAAAGTTGAAGTTGGGACGACTCAAGCGTCGCTGCAATGACATGGGAACACTTATGGCAGCTCTGCTTAAGTATGCCGATTCTGATAGTACCAAGGATCCCGAGTCTGACGATGAGAAGCCGAGGAAGGGAAAGAAGAACGGCGGTGCAAAAGGGCAACAACATAACAAGGCGGGCCATGGGAATAATGGTAAGCGTAAAGCGGATAGTAATTCCAATTTTGTGGCTAACACCAATGCGTAGGACAATGGCCAGCGTCGTAATGGTAGACCGACCCCGCGGGGTGGAGGATCAGGTGTCAATCTTGAGCGCCTGTTAAATCAGCCTTGCCCGAGGCACGGGACGCGAGAGAAGCCAGCCACGCACCTCTGGAAGGATTGTTTTATTATGAGGGAGTTGAAAAACTCAGATCTTTTCCGATATGACCATGGACCATCCGGCGGTTCAGGACCGGGGTCTCATGGGCCGGGTTATGGTGGAGGTAATTCCGGTTCAGGATTTCAAGGTAATCAAGGCAGACATGGCAATCAAGCAATCAGGGCAATCAAGGTGGTTATAATCAACAGGGCAGCAACAACAACAGTCAGGTTATCAAAGTCACCTGAAGCAGTTGAATAGTGGGCAGTATCATGTCTTCACCACTAGCATGTGCAAGCGTGATCAGAAGCTTCATAAGAGGGCAGTGAACTTTGTTGAACCGGCGGTACCCCGTTTTTTGCGCTGGTCTGAACAGCCTATTGTGTGGAGTCAAAAGGATCATCCGCCCCGGGTTGATAATCCGGGTCACCTAGCTTTGGTGGTGGCACCTCAGGTTGGAGGTTATAAGTTCACCAAGGTGTTCATGGATGGAGGGAGCAGTATCAACATCTTATATTATGAAACCTTCCGTCGCATGGGGTTGACAGATAAGAATCTTAAACCGTCGAACACCGTTTTTCATGGTGTGGTGCCTGGTAAATCGGCTTACCCAATTGGTAAGATAGCTCTGGAGGTTGCTTTTGGAGATGATCATGATTCAAGGTTGGAGACATTGACTTTTGAAGTGGTGAAAATCAAGAGTCCGTACCATGCCCTGTTTGGTCGTCCGGCTTATGCTAAGTTCATGGCAAGACTGATTGTTCCATGCTATTATATTACCCATTTTGGATGTTTATGGGATTTATTTTACACATTTATATCATTTTTGGGACTAACCTACTAACCGGAGGCCCAGCCCGTATTGCTGTTTTTTGGCCTATTTCAGTATTTCGAAGAAAAGGAATATCAAACGGAGTCCAAACGGAATGAAACCTTCGGGAGCGTGATTTTTGGAACGAACGTGATCCAGAGGACTTGGAGTGCAAGCCAAGCAGCAGCCGAGGCGGCCACGAGATAGGAGGGCGCACCCACCCCTACAGGGCGCGCCCCCAGTCTTGTGGGCTCCTCGGGCGGCCACCGACGTACTTCTTCTCCTATATATACCTACGTATCCCGAAAACATCCAGGGAACCAACGAAACACAATTCCCACCGCCGTAACCTTCTGTATCCGCGAGATCCCATCTTGGAGCCTTCGTCGGCGCTCCGCCGGAGGGGGAATCGACCATGGAGGGCTTCTACATCAACACCATAGCCCCTCCGATGAGTTGTGAGTAGTTTACCACAGACCTTCGGGTCCATAGTTATTAGCTAGATGGCTTCTTCTCTCTTTTTGGATCTCAATACAATGTTCTCCCCCTCTCTTGTGGAGATCTATTCAATGTAAACTGTTTTTGCGGTGTGTTTGTCGAGATCCGATAATCTCCTCTGAATTCTTTTATGTATGATTGAGTTATCTTTGCAAGTCTCTTCGAATTATCAGTTTGGTTTGGCCTACTAGATTGATCTTTCTTGTCATGGGAGAAGTGCTTAGCTTTGGGTTCAATCTTGCGGTGTCCTTTCCCAGTGACAGCAGGGAAACAAGGCACGTATTGTATTGTTGCCATCAAGGATAAAAAGATGGGGTTTATATCATATTGCTTGAGTTTATCCCTCTACATCATGTCATCTTTCTTAATGCGTTACCCTGTTCTTTATGAACTTAATACTCTGATGCAGGCAGGAGGCGGTCGATGTGTGGAGTAATAGTAGTAGATGCAGGCAGGAGTCGGTCTACTTGTTGCTGACGTGATGCCTATATACATGATCATGCCTAGATAATCTCATAACTATTCGCTTTTCTATCAATTGCTCGACAGTAATTTGTTCACCCACCGTAATACTTATGCTATCTTGAGAGAAGCCTCTAGTGAAACCTATGGCCCCCGGGTCTATCCTTTATCATATAAGCTTTCAATCTACTTTTATTTGCATCTTTACTTTTTGCATCTATATTATAAAATACCAAAAATATATTTATCTTATCATACTATCTCTATCAGATCTCACTTTCGCAAGTGGCCATGAAGGGATTGACAACCCCTTTATTGCGTTGGTTGCGAGTTCTTTGTTTGTTTGTGTAGGTGCGTGGGACTTTTGAGGAGCCTCCTACTAGATTGATACCTTGGTTCTCAAAAACTGAGGGAAATACTTACGCTACTATTGCTGCATCACCCTTTCCTCTTCAAGGAAAACCAACGCAAGCTCAAGACGTAGCAAGAAGGATTTCTGGTGCCATTGCCGGGGAGGTCTTCACTCAAGTCAAGACATACCAAGTACCCATCGCAAACTCATCTCCCTCGCATTTACGATATTTGCCATTTGCCTCTTGTTTTCCTCTCCCCCACTTCACCCTTGCCGTTTTATTCGCCCTCTCTTTCCCAATCTCCTCCTTGCTCTCTCGCTTGCTTTCTTCTTCCATGCTTTTGTTTGCCATTATGTCTGAAATTGGGGAGATTATCGTCGATATGGACAATAATGATAACATGGAAAATTCCGAGGCTCCAGCTGAAGAACACCCTATCTTGCATACTAAAAAGTTTCGAATCGGTAGTGGTAACATTATTGGAAAAAGTGTTATTCAAGATTTCTTTACTTGTGCCGGTGCTTTACCTTTCATACAAAGAATTTTTCTGGAATTTTCCAATGTTGAGCTTCTTCTGTTAAACGCGTTGTTGCTATATTTTTGGCTCATGAGTTTAGATTTATAATAAGAGAGGCCAAGGAAATCTTTGCGCACTATAGGGTGGACGTCGGTCGTCCTCCCATAGAGGCGGTCCTCTTTGATCAAGAGGAAATTAGGCGTTTTCAATCTTCGGACTATGTTGCTTTCAATGAAAACTTTAGAAAAAAGGTTCCTACCAATGTCTTGGTTGATAGAATTACCAAACTTAATAATGATTTTTCCCTTCGAAACAATGAGCTAGGATACTCTCTTGAGTATAGGCTCACAAGATTTTGCCAAAAGAATGCTTTTAGTGATGAATTAGTTATGCATTATGAAGGGCCAAAGGAGGAACCCGTTCCTCCTGAGATTGATCTTGGGGACTTTTATCCTGCTAAAATTAGCCCTTTTGATTACTTTTGCTTGCCTCAAAGAAAACTTACTGCCAAACGTAGAGAATATGAGATGAGCTTTCAAGATCTATCTTATTATTATGGCACTACTTAGATCTATCTTTGCTTTTATACCTAGCTAGGGGCGTTAAACAATAGTGCCTGTGTTTTTCTTTGTGTTTTTTGTTTTTGTTCCTGTTTAGTAATAAATTTTGCTTCTACCTTCTGTTTAGATGTGTTTTTATCTTTTAATTAGTGTTTGTGCTAGGTAGAACCTATAGGATAACCTATGATGATAGTTGATTTGATTCTGCTGAAAAACAGAAACTTTGCACGCACGAATTTGGTTTTCTTAAATCACAGAAACGTGCTTTTGCGTTGATTCTTTTTGATGCTGATCAATATACAAATTGTCCAGGACTTCCTATTTTGGTAGGGCTTTTAGAGTTCCAGAAGTTTGCGTTAGTTACAGATTTCTACAGACTATTCTGTTTTTGACAGATTCTGTTTTTCGTGTGTTGTTTGCTTATTTTGATGCATCTATGGCTAGTAAAATAGTTTATAAACCATAGAGAAGTTGGAATACAGTAGGTTTAACACCAAAATAAATAAAGAATGAGTTCATTACAGTACCTTATGTGGTGGTTTTTTTTCTTTCACTAACGGAGCTTATAAGTTTTCCTGTTGAGTTTTGTGTTGTGAAGTTTTCATGTTTTGGGTAAAGCTTTGATGGACTATGGAATAAGGAGTGGCAAAATACTAAGCTTGGGGATGCCCATGGCACCCCAAGATATTCAAGAATAGCCAAAAGCCTAAGCTTGGGGATGCCCCGGGAAGGCATCCCCTCTAATGGTGCACCGGTTTTGCCTACTAATGGCGCACAGTATCACGCCACTAGTATTTTTTAGTAATGGCTCACCAGTGGTGCTTTTTAAAAAAAACAATTTTTTTTTCATTTTTTTCTTAATCTCAGGTTACTATGGCTTAATCTCGGGTCAATATGCTTAAACTCAGGTCAAATCGCACTCCATGGTCAAACTTCCCGAAAGGTCACCCATCCTCATACTACTCCAGCCCAAGCACGCTCAACTTCAGAGTTCTATGCAACCCTAACAACAGCTCACTTCACAGGCACTTGTTGATATATCTAGCATATCAATCCTATTATACCTTGTTGATGTCTAGGACTTTGTTCATGTTCATGACTATGATGAAATTTTGAAAAATATTTCAAACTTCCCGGTCATATTACGTATCATTTTTTGAAAAACAATTCAAAAAAAATTCAAAACCAATTTTTTTTATTACTAGTGGCGCACCGCATACATGGTGCGCCACTAGTAAGTTTGAAATTTTTTGAATTTTTTTGCCTCTAGAACTTGAAAGCCCCGTAACTTTTTTTCCGTTAGGTTTTTGGGGATTTCGAAAATGTTTAACGGGGTTCCCCCGATTAAATTCGGATGTAACTTTTCGAGTAGATGATTTTTCATATAAAAAACTTTTTAATCCGAGTTCGTATGCAAAAGTTATGGCCATTTTACAAATTTCTAGAGAGATTTTGCCAATAAAGTCGAAATTCATATTTGTAAATTTTCCCAACTAGACCAGATATCACATGGGAAACTTATTTTCTTTTATTTTTTTGACATTTTTATCATTTTATTTTATTTTTTTTAAACTGAAAAAGGCGGTCGGGGGGGGGGGGGGGGGTCATTCGGGAACTTTTGGGCCAAGTTAGTAATGGCGCACCGTGGGGTGGTGCACCATTACTAGTTAAACTAGTAATGGCGCACCACACCCACGGTGCGCCATTACTAGTTTTGAAAAGAAAAAAAGAAAAAAAATGATTTTTTTTGAAAAAAACTTAGTAATGCGCACCAGTGGACAGTGCGCCATTACTAGTTAAAACTAGTAATGGCGCACTGTCCACAGGTGTGCCATTACTAACAATTTTTTTTATTTTTTTTCAAAACTACTAATGGCGCACGATGGGTGTGGTGCGCCATTACTATGTCAACTAGTAATGGCGCGCCACTCCCATGGTGCGCCATTAGTAGTTTTGAAAAAATTAAAAAAAATTTACTAATGGCGCACCGTGGGATGTGGTGCGCCATTAGTATTTGCACACTAATGGCGCACCAACACATGGCGCGCCATTAGTATTTAGTAATGGCGCACCACATGTACAGTGTGCCATTAGTGTCCATTCCATCTATAGCCCTTTTCCTAGTAGTGTTGGTAACTTTACTTGGAGCTATATTTTTATTCGCCACATGATATGTGTCTTGCTTGGAGCGTCATGTATTATATTAGTCTTTGCTTTTTAGTTTACCACAATCATCCTTGCTGTACACACCTTTTGAGAGAAACCTACTTGATTAGAATTTGCTAGAATACTCTATGTGCTTCATTATATCTTTTGAGCTTGATAGTTTTTGCTCTAGTGCTTCACTTATATCTTTTAGAGCACAGCGGTGGCTTATTTTTGTAGAAATTTCTAGTCTCTCATGCTTCACTTATACTATTTTGAGAGTATTTTAGAACAGCATGGTATTTGCTATGGTTATAAAATTGGTCCTAGAATGGTAGGCATCCAAGTTGGGTATAATAAAAACTATCATAGGAAGTGAATTGGATGCTATGATCAATTTGATACTTGATAATTGTTTTGAAATATGAAGGTAGTGATATTAAAGTCATGCTAGTTGGGTGATTATTAATTTAAAGAATGCTTGTGTTGAAGTTAGCAAGTCCCGTAGCATATGCACGTATGGTTAAACTTGTGTAACAAATCTGAAACATGAAGTGTACCTGGCTTGTGCATCCTTATGAGTGGCGGTCGGGGACGAGCGATGGTCTTTTCCTACCAATCTATCCCCCTAGGAGCATGCACGTGGTGCTTGATTTTTGATGACTTCTAAATTTTTGCAATAAGTATATGAGTTCTTTTGACTAATGTTGATTCCATGGATTATACGCACTTTTACCTTTACACCATTGCTAGCCTCTTCGTTACCGTGCATTGCCATTTCTCACCTTGAGAGTTGGTGCAAACTTCGCCGGTGCATCCTAACCCCGTGATACGATACGCTCTATCACACATAAACCTCCTTATATCTTCCTCAAAACAGCCACCATACCTACCTATTCTGGCATTTCCATAGCCATTCCGAGATATATTGCCATGCAACTTTCCACCGTTCCATTCATCATCATCATGACATACATTACTTTTGTCATATTGCCATTGCATGATCATGTAGTTGACATCGTATTTGTGGCAAAGCCACCATGCATAATTTTTATACATGTCACACTCTTGATTCATTGCACCATCCCGGTACACCGCCGGAGGCATTCATATAGAGTCATATCTTGTTCTAGTTTCGAGTTGTAATTCATATGTTGTAATCAATAAAAGTGTGATGATCATCATTATTAGAGCATTGCCCAAAAAGAAAAGAAAAAAGAAAAAAGGAAGAAAGGCCAAAAGAAAAAAAGAAAGGCCCAAAAAAAGAAAAAAAGAAAAGAAAAAATAAATAAATAAATAAAAGGGGCAATGTTACTATCTCTTTTTCCACACTTGTGCTTCAAAGTAGCACCTTGTTCTTCACGTAGTGAGTCTCATATATTGTGCTTCAAAGTAGCACCATGTTTTTCATATAGTGAGTCCCATAGGTTGTCTTTTTCATACTAGTGGAAAATTTTCATTATAGAACTTGGGTTGTATGTTCCTACAATGGGCTTCCTCAAATGCCCTAGGTCTTCATGAGCAAGCAATTTGGATGCACACCCACTAGTTTTCTTTTGTTGAGCATTCATTTATAGCTCTAGTGCATCCGTTGCATGGCAATCTTTACTCCTGATGTTGACATCAATCGATGGGCATCTCCATAGCCCGTTGATTATGCTCGTCAATGTGAGACTTTCTCCTTTTTTTTGTCTTCTCCACACAATCCCCATCATCATAATCTATTCCACCCATAGTGCTATATCCATGGCTCACGCTCATGTATTGCCTGAAGGTTGAAAAAGTTTGAGATTATTTAAGTATGAAACAATTGCTTCGCTTGTCATCGGGGGTATAGAAGTTGGGAACATCTTTGTGTGACGAAAATGAAGCATAGCCTAACTATATGAATTTGTAGGGATGAACTTTCTTTTGCCATGTTATTTTGAGAAGACATGATTACTTTGATTAGTATGCTTGAAGTGTTACTATTTCTTTTATCAATATGAACTTTTATTTTGAATCATTTGGATCTGAACATTCATGCCACAATAAAGAAAATTACATTGAGAATTATGCTAGGTAGCATTCCACATCAAAAATTCTGTTTTTATCATTTACCTACTTGAGGACGAGCAGGAATTAAAGACTGTGTTATGTTTATCTACAGCTCAAGATGCCGGGTCATAAGGGGACCGTCACAGTACATGGAAGCCGAAAGATCACTTTGGAATGTGAGGAAGGTGATGCGGCTTATGCTGAGTCAGTTTGTGCAACAGAGGAATTGAAGTTCTATAAGGACAATGTTGATCGGCAGATATGACTTCTTTGAAAAAACCAACTACAGAGCATGATCCGGCTTTGAAGTTTAAATCGACTGATGAGACTAAGCTGGTTGATTTTGTTCCTGGCGATTCATCCAAGCAGTTTAGCATCAGCGCTAACTTGGATCCAAAATAGGAAAGCGCGCTCATCGAGTTCATCCGTGAGAACCGGGACATCTTTGCATTGAAACCTTCTGACATGCCAGGTGTACCGAGGGAACTCGCTGAGCACACTCTTAATATTGATCCCAAGTTTAAACCGGTCAAGCAGTTTCTCCGCCGCTTCAATGAAGAGAGACGCAAGGCCATTGGTAAGGAGGTAGCCCGGCTCTTGGCGGCAGGGTTTATCGTGGAGGTTTTTCATCCTGAGTGGTTGGCTAACCCGGTGCTAGTGCTCAAGAAGAATGGCACTTGGCGCATGTGTGTGGATTACACAGATTTGAACAAGGCTTGTCCAGCTGATCCCTTTGCTCTCCCTCGTATTGATCAAATTATTTATGCTACGGCGGGTTGTGAGCATTTGAGCTTTCTATATGCTTTTTCGGGTTATCACCAGATCAAAATGGCAGTTAAGGACCAGGAGAAGACAACTTTTATAACTCCCTTTGGAGCCTTTTGCTATGTGTCTATGCCTTTTGGGCTCAAGAACGCCCAAGCGACTTATCAGTGATGTGTGCAGAATTGCCTTCATAATCAGATTGGGCGCAATGTCCATGCTTATGTGGATGATATCGTGGTAAAATCCAGGAAAGCAGAGACATTAATAGCTGATTTGAAGGAAACTTTTGATAATCTCAGGGTTTATAAGATGATGCTTAATCCGGCCAAGTGTGTTTTTGGTGTGCCGGCAGGCAAGATCTTGGGTTTTCTGGTGTCCAACAGGGGCATTGAGGCTAATCCAGAAAAGATCAAGGCTATCATGTCCTTGGCTAAACCGGCGTGTGTCAACGATGTTCAACGTCTAGCGGGTCGTATTGCAACACTAAGCTGGTTTATCACCCGGTTGGGAGAGAAGGCAATCCCTCTATATCAGATGATGAAAAAGACAGACAACTTTGTCTGGAGTGATGCTGCTAATGTGGCGTTTGAGGATTTGAAGAAGCAGTTAGCCGAGCCGCCTGTTCTTGCTGCCCCCATTGACAAAGAACCATTGCTGTTATATGTGGCTCCTAATGCCCGAGCTGTTAGCGTGGCTATTGTGGTGAAGCGTAAGGAGGCAGGTAAGGAGTATCCGGTTTAGCGGTCGGTTTATTACATCAGCGAGGTGCTTATTGAGTCAAAGAAGAGATATCCACATTGGCAGAAGCGGGTGTATGGAGTTTTTATGGCGAGCCGAAAGCTTAAGAAATACTTTCAGGGCCATCCCATTACTGTGGTCAATTTAGCTCCTTTGGGAGATATTATTCAAAACAGGGAGGTGACTGGCTGGGTTGCTAACTGGGCTATCGAGCTTGGACCTCACGGGTTAAAATATATGCCTCGCACAGCTATCAAGTCCCAAGCGCTCGTGGATTTCATCAATGACTAGATAGAGTTACAGGCGCCGGAGGATAAACCGGATAACATATACTGGACTATTCACTTCGACGGGTCCAGACAATTGGAGGGCTCGGGGGCTGGAGTGGTTCTTACTTCCCCTCGAGGTGACAAATTTTGTTATGTTCTCCGCTTGATGTTTCCCTGTACTAACAATGCAGCTGAGTATGAGGCCTTACTCCACGGTCTTCGGATGGCTAAGGAGATGAACTTAATCTGGGTACATTGCTTTGGCGACTCCGATTTAGTGGCTCAGCAAGTATCTGGTACTTGGGATTCTAAGGATCCGCTCATGGCGGCTTATCGGCGGGAGGTGGATATCATTGCTGGTCACTTCAAGGGTTACCAGGTCGAGCACATTGACCGGTGCAAGAATGAAGCGGCGGACGCGTTAAGCAGGCTCGGGTCTCAGCGTAAACCGGTGCCGCCCAATGTCTTTCTTGACGTCTTGCATAACCCGTCGGTCAAGATACCAACGGAGGAGGATCTGGCTATTCCCGACCCGGAGGCTCAATTTGTAGCGGTTCTTCATGCTATCCCGGACTGGACGATGCCCTACTTCACGTATATGACCCAGGGCGAGTTACCCGCGGATGAAGTTTTGGCCAGACAGATAATCCGGCGATCCAAGTCCATGAAAATTGTCAATGACGAGTTACATCACTGCAGTGTCTCGGGGGCGTTTCAACGTTGTGTTTCTCCTGAAGAAGGTTGTGAGTTCTTGCATGAAATCTACGAAGGGGATTGCAGCCATCATGCTGGTTCAAAATCCCTTGTGGCTAAGGCTTTCCGACACGGTTTTTATTGGTTAACAGCTCATGCTGATGCTGAGGATCTGGTCAGGAAGTGTGATGGTTGTCAGAAATTTTCATGTCGAGCCCACGTTCCGGCCCAGGAATTGAGGATGATTCCAATCACCTGGCCGTTTGCAACTTGGGGACTAGATATGGTTTGACCTTTCAAGAGGTCCAAGGATAAGAAGACCCACCTTCTGGTGGCGGTTGATAAATTCACCAAGTGGGTGGAGGCAGAGACAGTCAGCAAGTGTGATGTAGCCACGACGGTTCAATTCATGAAAAATGTGATTTTCCGCTTTGGTTTTCCACACAACATTATAACAGATGATGGCACGAATCTTTCCAAGGGTGCTATGGAAGAGTTCTGTCAACGTGAGCACATCCGGCTTGATGTGTCATCAGTGGCTCACCCCCAGTCTAATGGTCATGCGGAGAGAGCTAATCAAGAAATCCTGAAGGGTATCAGGCCCAGGCTTATGGTACGTTTGCAGAGGACGCCGAGTTATTGGGTGGAAGAGTTGCCTTCCGTATTATGGAGCATTAATACCACCCCCAATAGATCTACGGGTTACACACCCTTCTTCATGGTTTATGGAGCAGAAGCAGTTCTCCCAAGTGATATTCGCCATGGTTTATGGTTTACGTTGAAGCGGACAATGAAAGAGCATGCCAAGATGCATTGGACCTGTTAGATGAAAAATGGGACATAGCAGCAGCTCGTTCGATGATTTATCAGCAAGACCTGCGGCGTTATCACAGCCGCCGGGTTAAAACCAGAGCTTTTCAAGAAGGCGACTTAGTGCTCCGGCTTATACAAGATCAGACCGACATGCACAAGTTATCCCCACCTTGGGAAGGGCCCTTTGTGGTCAGCAAGAATCTAAACAACGGGTCATACTACCTTATCGGTGTTCGAGAGCACAAAGACTCACGCAAGTCGGAGGAGGAGACCCGCCGGTCGTGGAATATTGCTCATCTTTGGCCTTACTGCACCTGAGCCATAGTCTCCTATTATGTACATATTTTTGACAATGTATATATTATGATCAATATAATAAACCGCCATCCTTGCTAAAGCGGGGCCTCTGCCATTCATCTTTAAAAAAAATTCTTGGTTACATGGGGGCTTCTGCTTATAAAGCGGAGCTCTGTTTGTCCATGAATCCGGCTTATAAAGCTACAAAAAAGAGAGAGAGAGCACAGCTAGATCATAAGCTTGGGGGCTTAATACCCAATATCATAAGGAGCCAAAGAGAGTTCATTGCAAAAGTACGACTCAAACATAGGCACCTATTGAGCACATCTCAGCATGTTGTTTGGGGGATCTTTGCTTCTACAAGAACAAAGAATCTACACCTTGCAATAGGCTATAAAATCCAGGCTTGGAAGCCAGGTGTATTCACCTAAAACCCCGAGTTAACCTGCCTTCATCAAGTAAGTCACTCCGCCCAGGTAATCCTGGTATGACCCGCCGAACGTTTGACAAGTCAATCTTATACAGACCCTGAACTTGTCAAAGTTAAAACGATGATTGGTCAATGTGAGGTCCATCTTAAAAGGCTTTGTAAAACAGTTTAACTCGGCGGCCTGGCAGCCCATGAAAAGCCTCGCATTTTTTGCATATTTTATTCGCACATCTTTCTTTTTTGATGATTATGAGATTTATATTTAAACTAGTTCTTGCTAAACCGGTCTGGCTTTTGAGTTGCCAAGCACAAAATTACAAAGATGACTGGTGTCAATTGACCCGGCTTGGCTTTCAACTATGAGTTGTTAGTACACGATCAATTATAAATCGGAGTTTGTTAACCCGGTCTGGCTTTGGCTATAAGTTGCTAGTATGGTCATCTGGTGTTTATTATAACCCGACATGACTTCATTATAAACCAGCACAGCATGGTGGGAGTTATCAGCACTCAATATTTGGGTTATCACCCTTACTACAATAAAGTTGATAAATCAACAGTGTGATTCAACATCACAGGTATGATGTATTTCATATTTAATTATTCTTGAAAATATAGCTTGGTTTATAAACCCTCGCTTTATATTGGGTGTTATGACCCGTCCGGCAGTAAACCGCCAGGACAATTTTATCATATGCCGAAACAAGATTGCATAAAACTGCTAAGGATCATAAGTCGACATACCATTCTCATGACGGATCAACGGTATCAGGCAAAGTGAATATGCACGATGGCATAGCAGACCAAGTGTTTAAACTAGCCTATTACAAGGCGATTTGATGCCCCAAAAGGATAATTATTTATCACACAAATTGTAGTGCGCAGAAGCTAAACCGGCCGCCGGATCATGATTCTTCCTCAGGCTGACTTGAAGGTTGTGGATCGTCCTGCGCCGGTTCAGCCTCCTCCTCTCCACCCAGTGGCTGGAAATCAATGGTTGCCCAGTCTATCCCAGTTAAGGCTCGGAAGACAACTTCATCGCTTATAAGTGTGGACGGTTCAACATCAGGGGCGTAAGTATGCTTACGGATTGGCGGGATAAGATTTTGTACTTCATAAATAGATACATCAATCCGTTTGTTGTCTATGTCATAAATCGACCGATGGAAAGACAAATCAGTCTCTTCAGCCAGTTTGCTTGCACGTGGACGCATTTCCTTCATCAAAGCCCTGAGGGCATCATTATCAAAGTCTGACCCATCTTGTTTTTGGCTGGGATAGCCGTTTCCAATGTCTTCCGGATCAAGATCAGATATCCAGGCCTTGGCCCGAGTCAATGCAGACAGTGCACCAGCCCTTGCAGCTCATCTCTTCACCTCCTCAAGCTGGGTAGGCGTCATGGATAACTTTGCCAATGTTTCCTTGATTAAAGTTGGAGGCGGTTTATTGTATGAAGCTGTGCAGATGACCCGTTGAATGCCGGTATATAACTGCTCTATCAATGTATAGGCAGCCTTCAGTTTTTTGCGCATGTCCGAACCAAAATGAGCAACACGGCTACCTGCAATGGTCAAAGTATTATTAAACCGGCAGTTTTCATGGCTGTTATTTGTTTAAAACTTATGAAGAGGTTATTTACCAAAGACAGCAGAGGTCATAGCATTGATTTGCCGCTTCAGGCCAGTTAATTCCTCTCTCATCGGATTAAGGGCTGCTTCAGCATCTTCTGCCCGCTTTACCAAAGTTGCTCTTTCAGTTTCCCAGGCTGCCCATTCACCTTTAAAGCCATCCTTCAGTTGTTCAATGGCTATTAAAGCGCCGGTCAGCTCTTCCTTAGCCTTGGAGGTTTCTGCTTGCTGGGACTTAATATTTTCTTGAAGGTCGGCGATTTGAGATTCCTTTTTGTTCACATCAGCCTGCAAGAGACAGTTAATGAGTTGGTAGTGTATATATGAAGTCCCAAGCACATAACAAATTATACACTTGGCACTTGGGGGCTAATGCGGATTGCCTTTTATCAACTGACAATTTAAAGTCCCAAGCATACAAAAAGTTATATACTTGGCACTTGGGGGCTAATGCATATCGAACCTTCATGACAGGAAAGGTACTAGTTCATCTTAAAGGTATAAACCGGCCCTTGGGGGCTATGCAAGCAAAAATACAATATTACTATACTACAAATCCCGGTTCACATCAATTTTATGAACCGGCCCTTGGGGGCTACTGGAGTCGAGCGCCAGTTATAAGGAAAGAAAATTTATGCAAGAGGGAGTGATATTTACCTCATACCGTTCCTTCATCGGGCCCACTAAACCGGCTTCATAGTCGCGGCTTGTGTACAGGCGGTTTAAATATACAGAATGGATGTCTTGGGTGCTGAGATGAGCATAGCTTGATAAATCTGTTTTCCACTTGCCCTTATTCATAGCAGAAAATTCTTCCTTGGCAGAGTGCGTTGATAAAGCGACAAGATTGCTAGGAGAGATAAACCAAGTGCCAGTAACAACAACATCGTCATCTGTAGTTTTGGCCGGGCTAGGCGGTTTATCACTTGTTCTTGTTGGACTTGGTGGATCAACGGCTAGGCTTGGCGGATTAGCAGACTGGCTCGTCGGATTTATTTCTACTGATTCAACAAAAGTGTCCTGAGCTTGAGGTACCGGATCGTCCAGGATAGTATCAGCATTCAGGTCAAAGGCCTCCGAGGTCTTCTCTGGTTTAGTGGCCGGATTATCATTGGTCGGTTTATTCAACTTAGCCTTCTTGCTAAGTATGGCTTTGGCTCTGGACAGAACAGACACAAAGTTAGTATAATCAACAAATTCAAGGCATAAAAGGTTAAGTGTGATAAGCTTACCCAGGAACGGTTTTGAGGGGAGGAAGTTTTGTGGATGATGACTCGCCGGAGGACGAACGGGAGGTTCCCTGATAATTTGAATCAGACGGATTAAGAGGATATCGGAAATAACCCACCCTGGAATAAAGTGTATTAGAAGTACAAGAGACCTCTTGACGGCGTTTGCGAACCAGAGAGTTCGGTAAACCGGAGGAGGTAACCACTTGGCTACTATGCCGGGTTGTGTCGCGAGCTTCATACTGTTGTGTCTTCAAAGAAAAGTGCGGATCCGAATAAGAGGGTGTGAAAATTTTACTTTATGGACTGCTCGACGGAGTTTTGGTACTGGCACATGATTTGAGTCGGAAGATAGAACAATTACCTCTGCATCACCAGTGTGGCTAGCTTCCGCATCATCATGATAATAATCATTGTCAATGAGATGTATGAAAAAAGAACCAAGAGAATCAAGTTCTACCTCTGACTCCAGGTCATCAAGTTCTACATCATTGGGCAGGTCAGAGTCCTCGGCGGTTTTCTTCTTCGCTGGCTTCTTTGTAACCCTGGTCTTGATGCGAGGCGCTCTTGCCGGTTTATCCTGCGGCTTCGCCAGTTTATCCTGTGATTTCTTTTTCCAGAACGGATCATCACCCTGTGCAGATGGACAAAAGTTATAAAGGAATGTTTAAGTGGGGATAGATTAAGATAAAAATAACGCAATGCTTACAGATGGCGGTTTGTTGGAAGTACAGAAGGGACTAAGCCCTACTTTGCTGCATACAGCCACCGGTTCATCAAGCATTTTCTTGACAGATTTGGTGACTTCCTCATCAGTGAGCTGGATGTCAATATGACGCTGAGGGTCTTTCAGATCCCCTGTGTATTCACACATTAAACCGGGGCGCCGGCTTAAAGGCATAATGCTCCAAGAAACCCAGCACCGAACAAAGTCAACGTCTGTCAGACCGTCTACAACAAAAGCTCTGAGTTTTGATAGCTGAGGGGCGTATTTTGATCGTTCCTTGGCAGTCAGTCATTGAGGAACCGGATGCTCTCTGGTAAGCCGGTGTGCACGGTAACCCGGCAGAGGGTTCTCATCAGGTGGAGATGTATCACGGCAGTAAAACCAAGTCTGATTCCAGTCCTTGGGATGACTATGATACTTGGTGTGAGGCAAGCTAATGTCTTTTCTCTTCTGGATTGAGACCCCGCCCAGCTCAGTGTTAGGTCCGTCTGTGAACTCGGTACGACGGTTCAAATAGAAGTAACCTTTGAACAGCTCAACAATGGGTTCTTCTTGCAGATAAGCCTCACAAAAAATTTGAAAGTTACAAATATTGGACACGGAGTTAGGCCCAGTATCTTGAGGGCGGATCTGGAAGCTGGCAAGAACATCACAGAAGAATTTTGAACTAGGAGGGCTAAAACCTCGACCCAGATGGTCAGCAAAAACAACCACTTCTCCATCCTTGGGCTTAGGAGGATTTTCTGGACCAGGAACTCTCCTGTGTATGACTTCCTTCGTTGCTAAAATGCCAGTGGCAACAAACCCAGTTAACTGTTCTTCAGTAACCCGGTAAGGAACCCAATTGCAAGCATAGAACGTTTTGGCCATTTTAACGGAAAGCTGGAAAAGAGGATCAATGCCGGTTTAAGATTCATGACTGATGCAGATAAACCGGCCTAAGGACAGCGGAAGAAGAAATTGAAACATATGTACATGATAAACCAGATTTTGACATTGAGGTTGAGTTGGCGGATTAAGAGAGGACAAATGGTACCTGGCGGGTTATCATTTTCTAAAGGTTAAACCGCCTACAATGGTGTGGAAGCTACAGATCTGAAAAAATTCCTAAGTATTGCACAAACAGGTTTTACAGGTTGGTATTATAAGTTTGGATCCACCGCAGTTTTAAAAAGGAGAAAAATTCAAAAGCCCTAAGTGGTGACAGCAGAACAGCTAAAAACCAGATGGGATCTGTTTACTGAAAAAGAGATGCTATGATGAGGAAAATGGACTATAGCTATGGCCGCACAGGGAGAATATCCAGTTTTATCAAGTTCTGATGTGGCAGCAAAGTACAGCAATGAAAGACGACGAACACCAAAGAACACCATTGAACACCAAAACCCTAGCAGTAGTCTAGGATAGAAGGAAAGAAAACTTACAAAGGTTGAAGGAGTAGCGGAGAGGCACCGCGTTTCTCTAATCAAATTAGGTTGATACAGCGGTCGTCATTGGAGCAGAGGCAAAGGTCGACGACGACGGCTATGCTCGAGCACTGAGGTGACGCGAGGAAGAGGACGAGGCACAGAGGCACAGAAGGGGAAAAGAGATGACCATGGTCCTATTTATAAGACGAAGGGATAAGCGATAGGCATGGGAACCGAGGAGCCCAAAAAATGGATATGAGATAGAGCTATCGCCTTGATTTTTGGATACTTATTAATAAAAGGGAAGTATATACGGTTTTAACAAACAGATGACGTCATAACGGTTTATTACAATCTCGGAACATGACATCACGGCGGTTTAAAAAGTTCACATGAAGATGATGTCATGGCGGTTTACAAGATTCACGTGAAGATGTTCAAGAAGAAATTTTCCAAAGTATTGAAGATTGACATGAACAGGTTCAAATCAATCTGGGGCCTAATGTTGGGGATATAACTACTGAGTATAAACCGCCCAGGTGGGGCCGGGTTACACTCATAAGGAGTCATCCGTATTGAAGCCCATGAAGACAAGGAGTATGGCGCTTTACTACAGAGACTTGAAGGCCCATAGCTCAAAGACGGATTAGGGCCCGTAGACATAAACCGCCATGAAGTATGTAACTTGTATTGTAAGATAGGAAACGGTAGAAACCGAGCCGGACACGTGTATGAGCCAGCCTCGAGATTCTGTAAACCGCCGGGCGTCAACATGTGTATATAAAGGGACGACCCGGCAGCGGTTCAGGGACAAGAAACAACAACTCAAGAGCCAGGTAAAGCGGATTCGCTCCCTGATCATCGAGACCCCATCAGTTCCACCACAACTGGATCGTAGGCTTTTACCTTCACCGCAAGGGGCCAAACTAGTATAAACTCCCCGTGTCCTTTGTCTGATTTAACCCCTTTAAGCTAATCTCGCTGCGATGGCTCCACGACTATGTTCTCACACTAGGACATCTAACGTGATAATTCCACGACACCTGGGTTTCGAGGCCCATTTTGAATTATGGAGGAAACTATTCTGCCTCGTCCCTCGTAGACAAGAGGGATCAATATTTGAAGTGGGCGGAGCCGAGGTATGGCGTATCACCAGGACCGGATACGTGTCCGGCATGTCGAAGAAGGCATACGAAGAGTGGCCTTCCGAATGGTTCTATATCAAGGACGTCGCCCTTCCCGACCAAGTCCGAGTGGGTCTTACCGAATTTTCAAGCGTTTCGTTGAAGAAACGCCACAACTAGCGCCCTCGGAGCCTTGAGGAGGAAGATAGCATGGAAGTCCGTCAATTGATGAGCAATATAAATACGCTCGCCCTGTCCGGATTATCAATAGTCGAGGTAATGGCGACTTCCATTGTACGAGGGGTTCAGCCACTCCAATACATAAGGCTTCACATGTGGCACTATAATAGGGAAGATGACGCCTCCTGCTGCGGTCGGAAGGGTCCGGACTCCCCCGCCGCTTTGGCCAAAATACTGGCCGAACTATACAAAGGGGAGAAAGAGGAGTTCACTCGTATTAAGCGCCGAGATGGATTTTCCATGTACAATCCTCCTAGCTGGGTGAGTTCCAATCCCACTACTCTACTCCTTGAGTCACTTTCCATGGACATTAATCCGTCCATTTGTAACAGGAATGGCAGAAGATCACCAAGGGGCTCCACAGCCCTGCCCCACAGCCAGAGGACCACAACCGGGACCTTGACCCCGGATTCAAAGAGGATCCAGACATATTCATGGAGCTCGAGGATGGGGTGTTCTACCAGGCGAGCTATGACGGCACGGAAGTGGCCATCACCGCCGACTATCCCGGCCCCTCCCTGCCTCACATGTAAGTAATCAGGAGACATCTCCTCCGAAAGAGCTTCCTCATTCTGCCTCACCCACCGCACTATCTTGTGCTCCAAAGGGGAGGCGCTCGGCGCGCCATCCTGCACCAGAGGCGACTCCAAAGAGAGAGGCGCCCGCACTGAGCAAGCTTGGAAGGAAAGCGAAGACACATCGGAGCCGTCATCAAAGAGGTATGAATTCGTAAATATGCCCTTTGGCGGTCACATCAACCTGTGACATTATCCGTTTGTGTCTTATCAGGAAGGGCGTTCGCCGGACTATGTCCGGGAGTCCTGCTAGTCACACTCCCAACAGCGAGGTTCCAGGCCCTGCCGTAACGATGAGTGCTGATACAGGAGTGCCACTAGATTGTCCTTTGGCAGAGGATTCAGACGATGTGTCCGTCACAAACTCGGAAGTGGAGAGCGTCATGAACCATCTGTGTCGGAGGGCCGCTCTTTGCGACCCCGGCTTTACAAAAGAGGTATTCAATGCCTTTAGCTCGGCTGATGCATACATCCGAGCTGCTCGAGACGGGCTTGCCAGAGCCATAGACCAACATTTGAAAGATATGCGGGTGAGCTCACATTATATACCAGTAGCCCCCGAGACTTGAAGCAGTTGATTTAGCTGATTTAAGGATCATTGTAAAACCATGTGCTTACGGAGAAGAACAGCCTGTTGTCTCTAGAGCTGGAAAAGTGTCGGACCCAGCTAGCTTCTACGACAGCCGAATTGGAGAAATCCAAGAAGGCATCGCATGGTAATGTGTCCCTTCATCGAGAAAAACCGAATTATATACTAGCAACGCTAACACAGTTGCATATCTTATGACAGGATCGTCAGATCATCCGGGAGAGGCACCAGAAGTCACACAAGCGGGTGAACAAGAAGCCAAAAGGCAACGGGTCACGGGTGAACGTATACTGACATGGGTCAGGGAGGAGAAAAACAAACTCCAGGATTCCAACACCTAGCTGGACGAAGAACTGAAAGATGTGCGGGCCCAGCTGGCTGACTCCGTGAAAGAAAATAAGAGCCTGCGAGGCGGCATATTTAGTATGTGTTCAAACTTACCTCCGTGTAATTCAGCGAGGAAAGGACTGACAGAGTTATGTCTGTAGGCATGCTGACTGGCCATCCTGAAGAGGAGATGTCCGGATCTTCAGGCGATCTGCTACAAGAGCTATCGCAAATGCACGAGAGAGCTCGGCAGGTGATGCAAAGTGTTGCCAAGGCCTTATGGCCATCCGCCTCCCCTCCAGGAAGTATGGAGGAGCTTGTACATCTATTCAAGGGAGCGTGACGGTATTTCCAATTGTGGAAAATATCGGCCTGCCGAGAAGGTGCATGAGAGGCCCGGACCATGGTGAAAACATGATATACCAAGCTTGATCCGAATCATATGGCCCGGGTCGGCCTTTAGGGTTAAATGGAAAAGAAATTTCCATTAGTTTGGTATATGACCAGGTAAAAGTAGCCGCAAAATATTTTCAACAGGATTGTAAGCTAGACAACCTGTTGGACGGCATAGAAGAGGAAATTTTTGAGTCCAAGTGACTATGTACTTTCCTTGACATATTTGTCCCTAGCCGGATTGTAAAACAATTGTCATTGTAGACCTTTTCGCTTCAACCTCTGGACCCGAAGGTGCGGAGTGTTTCCGAATACCTGAGCGGCAAAATAAGTCGAGGTATAAGTGGAAACCAGGCGTAGGGGTCATAGTTGCTTGAACAGACAAGTTGTATCCGGCTAGCTATGTTATATTACATTGTGATTGTAAGAAACATCTTCTAGAGAGAATAGTTCCATTAAGGGTTCCTTTCCCTGGGTGAGCATGCGTTAACGTGCATGCCCGGACTGTGATTGAAAAATCGCAGCATACGTAATATCTGGGGGTTCATAGTATAATAAGTAAAACACATATTTAGTCCGCCGACCGAATATTCCCTTAAGAATGCTAGCTTTCGGCTTCACCCAGTCTTAGGTACACATCCGGATGACCCAGCAGTAACAATCGCAGAGGTGCTCCCTTTATGCCCTAGCCGAACTAACGGGAACGTAGGGCATAAGCTTGGCCAAAACTTAAGTCATATCGATGCATATAATGGCTAAGAAAAGGTACATACGAGGAAAAGTCACATATGTGGTGAGATTAATACTCGGAAAATAATAATAATAAGCTTCAGTACAAGAAGCTCCCAGGTATAATGGACGTACATTTTTGAGGATGTGTACGTCGTAGGTGCACGGTTTAGCCACAAGAAAGCTTCAAGACTAAAAAAAGAAAAAGTGAAAAGAGAGGGGAAAACATAATGGAAACAAAAGGGAGAAGGAGACGAACAAAGAGTTTGGCGCTAGGCATAGACTCTTTGGAGTCTGGCCGCGTTCCATGGGTTCGGGTCTAGGCGATTGTCTGATGCATCACCCAGGTGGTATGCTCCTCCTGTGAGAACTTCGTCAATGATAAAGGGACCCTCCCACTTGGGCTTGAGTTTGTCCTTTTTCTTTTCCGGCAAGCGTAGAACGAGTTCGCCAACATCATAAGTCTTGGCCCACACTTCTCTGCTTTGATATCTGCGGGCCTGTTGTTGATAAAATGCGGAACGGGCTTTTGCGACGTCGCGCTCCTCCTCTAGGGCATCTAAGCTATCCTACTGATCAAGCTCGTCCTCTCTCTCTCTTCGTACATGCGCACTCGAGGTGAGTCATGAATAACGTCGCAGGGTAACACAGCCTCTGCGCCGTACACCATGAAGAAAGGTGTATATTCGGTAGTGCGATTGGGAGTGGTCCGCAGCCCCCAGAGTATGGAGTCGAGCTCCTCGACCCAGTGCTTGTCTGATTCTTTCAAAGAGCACACTAGTCTGGGCTTAATGCCGCTCATAATAAGACCATTGGCTTGTTCGACTTGACTGTTTGTTTGCGGGTGATAGACGGAGGCATAATCGAGCTTAATGCCCAGATTAACACACCAGGTTTTCACCTCGTTGGCTGTGAAATTGGAGCCGTTATCAGTGATGATGCTGTGTGGAACACCATAACGATGCACAACACCGGATATGAAGTCTATCACTGGTCCGGCTTCGGCCGTTTTAACTGGTTTGGCCTCTATCCACTTAGTGAATTTATCCACCATGACCAACAGATATTTTTCTTATGGCTTCCTCCTTTAAGGGGTCCAACCATATCAAGCCCCCATACCGCGAAAGGCCAAGTGATGGGGATTTTTTGTAGAGCGGTGGGTAGCATATGGCTTTGGTTGGCGAAAAGCTAGCATCCAACGCAATGTTGGACAAGGTGCTGTACATCTGCTCGGGCCGTCGGCCAATAGAAACCTGTATAGAAGGCCTTGCTTACAAGGGCCCGAGCCGCGGCGTGGTGACCACTAAGACCGGCATGAATTTCATCCAAGAGCTGCCGCCCCTCTTCCTCGGAGATACATCTTTGAAGTACTCCGGTAGCGCTTTTCTTGTAGAGCTCTCCGTCGTGAACCTTGTAGGCTTTCGAGCACCAGAGAATGCGGCGCGCCTCATTCTGATCCTCAGGGAGTTCTCGCCTATTAAGGATGGCAAGAAGGGTTGGGTCCATGGGGCAATGACTGCCATGATAAGATGGGCCAACGGTGTTATCTCGGTGGTTGAGCCCCCGATGATATCGGTGTGTTTGGAATCTGGGGTTATAATCAGATCCGGACTAGTGTTACCGCTCTCCCCTTGCCACATAATGGATGTCTTGAAGAGCCTTTCCAGAAAGATGTTAGGTGGGACAAGGTCGCGCTTGGTGCTTATGCAAGCAAGGACATCCGGCGCTTGATTACTTTCTCGAGCAACATGATGGAACTCGAGCCCCTCGAACTGAGCCGACATTTTGAGAACGGCGTTACGGTAAGCCGCCATCTTCGGATCTTTGGGATGAAAATCTCCATTTATTTGAGATATTGCAAGGTTTAAATCCCCGCGCACTTCCAGGTGTTGCATGCCCATGGAGACAGCCATCCGAAGACCATGCAATAAGGCCTCGTATTCGGCTGCATTGTTGGAGTCCGTGTATAGTATTTGGAGTACGTACTGAACTGTATCTCTAGTTGGGGATGTTAGGACAATGGCTGCTCCTAAGCCCGCCAGCATTTTGGAGCCGTCGAAGTGCATGACCCAGTTGGAATATGTGTTGTACTCTTTTGGGAGTTCGGCCTCTATCCATTTGGCGATGAAGTCGGCCAGTACTTGGGATTTAATGGCCCGGCGCGGTCTGTATGTTATGTCGAATGGGAGGAGCTCAATGGCCCACTTGGCAATCCGGCCTGTGGCATCGTGGTAGTTTATTATGTCATTGAGTGGTACTTCAGAGGCCACCGTGATTGAGCACTCTTGAAAGTAGTGTCGTAGCTTCCGGGATGCCATGAAGACCGCGTATGCTATTTTTTGGTAATGAGGGTACCGGGATTTGCATGGTGTGAGGACAGTGGATACGTAGTATACCGGCTTCTGAAGCGGGAATTTGTGTCTGTCCTCCTTTCGTTCAACGACGAGCACCGCACTCATGACCTGGTGTGTTGTCGATATGTATAATAACATGGGTTCACCGACCTTCGGTGCGGCCAGGATTGGGTTGCTCGCTAAAAGAGCCTTTATTTCTTCCAGTCCGACCCTTGCTGCATCCGTCCACTCAAAGTGATCGGTGCATCGGAGAAGGCGATAAAGTGGCAATTCTTTTTCTCCTAGTCTGGAGATAAAGCGGCTTAAAGCTTCCACACATCCGGCTAGTTTTTGGACTTGTTTAAGGTCTGTTGGCGTAACCAACTATGACAAAGCTCAGATTTTTGCTGGGTTCGCCATAATTCCTCTATTAGAAACGATGAAGCCTAGCAATTTTCCAGTGGGAACGCCGAAAACACACTTTTCCGGATTGATCTTGATGACATATGTACGGAGGTTGTCGAATGTGAGACGCAGATCGTCTATTAATGACTCGACGTGCCTAGTTTTGATGACGACGTCATCTACATACGCTTCAACTGTCTTGCCGATCTGTTTCTCCAGGCATGTTTGAATCATGCATTGGTAGGTGGCCCCGGTGTTTTTGAGTCCGAAGGGCATAGTGTTGAAGCAGAACGGCCCATATGGGGTAATGAATGTTGTTGCAGCTTGGTCGGACTCCTTCATTTTGATTTGATGGTATCTGGAGTATGCGTCGAGGAAACACAGTGAGTCGTGTCCGGCTGTAGCATCAATAATCTGATCAATGCGAGGGAGGGGAAATGGATCCTTAGGGCATGCCATGTTAGGGCATGCCAGGATTTATCCTTCTTTGGCACCATCACCAGGTTTACCAGCCAGTCTGGGTGTTTTATTTCTCTAATGAATCCGGCCTCAATTAACTTGGCTAGCTCCTCCTCCATAGCTTGTCGTTTGGGTTCGGAAAAGCACCGCAGTGTTTGCTTGATCGGTTTATATCCCTTCAGTATGTTGAGGTTGTGTTCAGATAACGTGCGTGGGATTCCCGGCATATCAGAAGGGTGCCAGGCGAATATATCCCAGTTCTCACGCAGGAATTCTGGTAGTGTGGCGTCAACCATTGGGTCCAGCTGTGCCTCGATGGATGCTGTGTTCTTGGGGTCGTCGGGTGGACTTGAAATTTGACTATTTCATCTGCTGGTTTAAAGGAGGTGGATTTGGGTCGCTTGTCCAGGATCACGTCGTCCCTATCCATCGTGGAGCATAGTGCGGTTAACTCTTAGGCCGCGAGGGCTTTAGACAATGCCTCGAGGGCCAGGGACGCAGTTTTGTTTTCGGCGCGGAATGCTATGTCCGGATCACTGGCAAGAGAGATAATACCATTGGGCCTGGGCATCTTGAGCTTCATGTACCATAATGAGTTATAGCTTGGAAGCGTGTAAATGCATCTCGCCCTAATAAGGGGTGATATCCATTGTTGAAAGGGGCCACTTGAAAGGTTATCTCTTCAGATCAATAATTCTCCAGCGTGCCGAATACCACGTCGAGTGTCATTTTTCCCGCGCATCGCGCCTCCCGACTGGGAATGATTCCTCGGAAGGTAGTGCTACTTTGCTCAATGCGGCTCCTGTCTATTTCCATTTTCTTGAGAGTTTCCTTGTAAATGAGGTTTAGTCCGTTGTCGCCGTCCATGAGCACTTTGGTAAGCCGAAAGCCGTCCACGATTGGACTGGGGACCAAGGCGGCTGGTGCCTGGACTGTCCTGAATTTTGGTTCATCACCGGCATTGAAAGTTATGGCCGTTTGCCCCAGGGGTTTATTGCTGCTACTTGGCAGACTTCAGCGAGGCCGTGGAGTGCCCTTTTGCACCTATTATTTGACGCGAAAGTCTCGAAGACCGTCAATACTCTGAGGTCGTCGTCTTCCATGGGGTGTTGCTTTGTGGTATTTTTGGTGAGGAGATCCTCGCCGCTCTTGGCCACTTGCCGGAGTATCCAATATGCTCTAAGGTTGTGGGTTGGTATGGTATCCGGTGTTGTGTGTATTTTGCATGGCCTATCGAGCCATCCCTCCAGAATGGTTATGCTCCCCGTAATGGGTTTTGATTTCTTTACATTGGATTGGGTGACCCACGAGGGTGCATCCTTTTTGCCCGGACGAGGGTTGAGTGAAAACTGGTGGCTCCCAGGGAGTTGCCTGAGTTTTCCAGGCGCTTTCCATTGTGCAGTACTTCTGTACTATGGTTTCCAAGTTGGTCAAGTGTAATATGCGACAGCGGTTAATGGCATTGAGGATTCCCTTGTCCATGCAGTTGTTCCAGAATAGTGAGATCGCGTCTTCGTCGCGGCAATCTTTGATCTTGTCTTTGACAAGGAGGAATCTGCCCAAAAGTGATGGACCGTTTCTTGAGACTGTTGTCGTATGTACATAAGATCGCGTTTATCTCGGTGGGTGGGTGGATTTAAGTCTGAACCCTGGCCCGATTTGGGATCCGGAGTTTGAGAAACTTCCGGGCTTAATAGTCCGGGCTCTGGGATATCAACTGATTTTTCAGGCCCGTTGTCCGATTCTAGGTTCGGAGGGCAGGGCGTGTTGTTCTGTAGACGGGTATTTGGCCCTTCAACTCCGGGAATCCGAACATAGTTCGTCCTCAATATAGAGGGAGAGTTGTTGTTTTGCTCCTCGATTACTGCTACCTGATGGGTGATCGGTGGAGATTTGATTTCTCTCTGATCGGGTTTAAGCCCAATCCGATCGTAGTCTATAGAGACCCCCGGGGCGGCGATGCGATCAAGGATTTCGTTTAAAGACGACAACTCCATTAGATCCATCTGTTTGGAGTGTTCGGACTCAACACGGAGGCGATTTTCGATGACCCGAGAAGTCATCGTCGGCTTGACGGCCGAACGGGCAGTCATGGTAAAGCCGCCCAGCCGGAGGCTTTGACCTAGGGCCAAGGCTCCTCTGGAGGTGATACTGTCCTTGACAACAAGGCGAGCCATCAATCCTATCTTGGACGTCACAGCGGAACTCTCATTGAAAGCACTAATGTCGATGTCAAAACCGGCGAATCTCGGGTAGGGGGTCCCAAACTGTGCGTCTAAGGTTGATGGTAACAGGAGGCGGGGGACACGATGTTTACCCAGGTTTGGGCCCTCTCTATGGAGGTAATACCCTACTTCCTGCTTGATTGATCTTGATGAATATGAGTATTACAAGAGTTGATCTACCACGAGATCGTAATAGCTAAAACCCTAGAAGTCTAGCCTGTATGATTATGATTGCCTCTACAGACTAAGCCCTCCGGTTTATATAGACACCGGAGGGGACTAGGGTTGTACAAAGTCAGTTACAAAGAAAGGAATCTTCATATCCGGGAGCCAAGCTTGCCTTCCATGCCAAGGAGAGTCCTATCAGGACACAGGTGAGAGTCCTCGGTCTTGTATCTTCACAGCCCATCAGTCTAGCCCGTGTCAATAGGTCGGACGCCTAAGGACCCCTTAATCCAGGACTCCCTCAACAAGTCCATACTTTTTCCCACCAAGACTATCCCATGAAGGAGGCCCAAAAAGATCCACATGAAGAAGCTCCAAACGCCTTGAAGTAGATACCATATTCTTGGGTGGCTGCTTTGATGATGTTGCTTCCCGGCTATGCATGCACTACACACACGAACTTCCTCAAAAAGAGACATTGGTTAGTCCAAGGATGTGATTACCCTTTAAGAGATCTTGAATATTTCTCATGCCTATATGGGCTAGCCGGCGATGCCATAGCCACCCCTTGTCGGCCTTGGCCATTAGACAAGTTGCATGGAATGTTCTCTCTTTCGAGAAATCAACCGTGTAAAGGTTGCCATCCAACTCTCTAGCAAAGGCCACTTCGAGAGTATCTCTCTTAAAGACTTTCACATTAGTTAGGCCAAATAGTGTATCATAACCAACGGAGGCCAATTGACAAACAGAAAGTAAATGGTATTTAAGGGATTGGACAAGCATGACATTTGCAAGAGACATGTCATTTGTGATAGCCACCTTTCCCAACCTTAGTGCCTATCCTTTTGATCCTCCACCAAACATAATGCTCATAAATGGTTGAATAGCTTCATGAAATCATAGAGCAATTTTCTATCTCCGGTACATCCACTATCGATCACCCATTTGAATCCACTACAGAAAGCAACCTACACACAATTATGACTTGGTTAGAGGCACCCATTTTGCAATGGGACCTCTCAAGTTAGTCACAAGGGTCTTAGGGACCCAAATAGCATAAAACCAGAATGCATTTCGAGGACCAACAAATTTTGCATAAACTTCTCCATCCTTCATTTTACAAAGTACATAGGATGGAGGCATGAACTCTTTTGGCTTGTTGAGAGTGCGCATGCCCCTTGTGGCCTTCCCACTCACAAACTTACCTTTCTCCTTATGCCCTTATCATACAAACGTTTCTTTAAGAGGAGTGGTGCACTTTTGAGAAGACGTCTTCTTCTTGCTTGTGTTTGGGTCAAACCCGGGCCCTTCTTTGGCAAACACCTCATTGTGTTGGATCAATACCTCATTAAGGTTCTTTTGTCCTTGAGCACATGTCATGAGTCCTTTCTTGAGTTGAGCCTTGAGAAAGTGGTTCTCCTCAAGAATAGATGCTAGGTCACCACTAGAGTTAGTAGTACAAGCATCAACATTGATAATACGAGAAGAGTAAGCCTTGGTTAGAGTTTTAAGATAAGTAAGCTTGAGCGTCTCAAAACTCTTTGTAAGAAGAGTGAGCTCTTTTTCCTTAGTCTTGAGGGACACGGATAGAAGCTCACAATCCTTAGAGAGAGAAGCATGAGACTTCACCAGCTTACTTTTATCATTCATCAACTCCTCGTAAGAGTCCTTAGCCTTTTTCAAGGAGGCAAGTTCTTTAGCATGAACATCAATGTTTGCACCAATTTTCAAGCATAATTCATCATTTCATGCTTCCTCATATTGGACTTTCCGCTCAAGGATTTCATATTTTTCCTTTTCCTCAATGACGAGGGTTTCGAGTTCCTTAATGGTGATGGTGTGCTTAGTCACCATCTCTATAAGCATATGAAACATAGTGAGCTTCTTTCCTTTGAGGGAGCGCATGAACTTATTTAGTTTAGCAAGCATAGGATCATCTATATCATCATCATCATAATTAGCCTCTACATCAAGATACTCATCACAAGGAATAGAAGGAGTGAAAAGAGGAGGGTTTGACCGTGGGGTTACCTTGACCTTGTCAGGAGAGTTTTGGTCCTCTCCATCTTCTACCACGGCCTTTGCCATTAGGCACTTGTGAGCGTTGCCCTTGTAGTCTTCATATAGTTGTTGGTGACAACATCACAACTCTTGTTGACTAGCTTCAAAGTGTTTTGAGAATCTTGAGCTACTCCGGCAACACCACTAACATCATCCAGATCGGATTCTTCATGAGCAACCATTGCTTTCCCATCTCTCTTCTTGAGCTTGGAGTTCAAAGGATTTGGCAACTTCTTCTTGGGAAAGGTCTTGGGAAACCTTGGTTTATCTTCTTTCTTGTCATAAGGGCAATCGTTGGAGAAGTGGTTGGTTTCTTCACAGTTGTAGCATTTTCTCATGTTCTTCTTCTGGAATCTTCGATTGAATTTTCCTGCACTAAACTTCTTGACAAAGAGAGCAATGTCTTCATATGAAGGGCTCTCACCGGAGTCAATCTCATCATCATCTTCTTCTTTTTATTCACTTTGCTCTTCTTCACATACATGCTTGGCCTTCAATGCAAGATTGATCTTTGATGTTGAGGTACCATGCATGGCAAGATGTTTTGTAGCATTTGCCTTTGACTCTTCAAATAGTTGGAAAGTGGATATGATGTCATCCAGTAAAGGAGGTTTCTATATTCGTGGTGTTGTCCGGGACGCACACCGGATGTCCGGCACCCAGCTTCTAGAGAACACTTTGCACTGCCTTTTATCTCGGATAACCGCAACTCCGAGAGACGAGGATGCATGCTGATGTTCACTTCCTTGCAGGGAAGCTACGTCGCTGATAGAGAGGTGGATGTTACCACGAAGGCACACCAATGCCACGAAGGCTCACCCTATTCTCCCTTCGAGACAACACCACGAAGGCGTTTCTCAACCACAAGTGGTAGACCTTGGGGTGGTCTCCAAACCCTCACAAACTTTCCGGGGGTAATCACAATGGTCGATTCCTCTCCGAATGACTCCTGCCGCCTAGGAGTCTCCAACCTCCAAGAGTAACAAGAACGATGGGGAAAATCTCAAGACTTGCTCAAAACACGAATTCCTTTGGTGCAAAGTTGGCTTGAGTGGACAACTTCTCTCAAAAGCTCTCAAATCCTTTAGGGATCTAGGATTTGGTGTAGGACTAGTGTGTGTGAGAGAGTGAAATGTGTTCTTGAGAGTGTTCAGAGTGAACGATGAACCCTCTCCTGTGGGGGAAGAGGGCTATATATAGTGTGGGTGCAAATATGGCCGTTGTAGTGTAAGTGATAGGCAAGCCGAACATCCAGGACAGGGGCTGGACATCCGGCCTAGCGTAGTACTTGTGAAGTGAAACAGAAAGCAGAGGACAAAATAGAGGGGGCGGACATCCGGGGGAAAGCCCAGCCATCCGGCGTGACTGGAAGACCCGAACATCCGGCAAGATGGCCAGATATCCAGAGAGTTCACAGAACCTATAAGCTCCCTGGATAGCTCAAGCCGGACATCCGGCTTGGGCATCATGGATATCCGGGGACCACGGAGCCCAGACATCCGGCAGTTTGGCCGGACATTTGGGATAAAAGGCAGTGCAAAAGTGTTCTCTTGAAGCTGGGTGCCAGAAGGCCGGCGTGCGGGCCGGACATCCAGCGTGCAGCCCGGACATAGGGCTAGGAATAGGAGGCAGAACATAAGCAGCAGAATATTGTGTATGTGCCTAAGACTTAGAAGCTAGGAACTTTGTGACATGAGAAAGTCCTTCACTAACCCTACCGATCCCCTCTTAATAGTGCGGGATCCTATACTCAAGAATCAACAAATATATAATCTCATGATACTTCTTCCTTGAGTAAGGTCAACTCCATATGTTCATGATCCACACACCATTAACATCCGGGGACTAACACCTGAGATTCACTTAGTTAGTCCCCTACATGTATATTGCCACCAACATCAAAATTTGATGTAAGGGCATGATTGCACTTTCAGTAAGCCATAGGCGTACCATACTCCGACGGTGGTCCAAGATATTTTGTACTACATCTCACACGTTTGGTGATAATAAACTGTGTGCGATCTACTTGATTTTTCATCTTGATTTGAATTACATAATGGGGTCACAGCAGCAAAGGAGGGTGTTTGAATTGCTATAACTTTTATCTTCAGTGAACATGCAACTATAGGTGTGTCGTCAAAAAATTGGAATTATTCAGGGTTCATTTAGACATTTTTATATATTAACTTGGTTTTTGTAGCCATTTCAGGTGCACAATTCAAAATTAAACTACATGCACATGCTCCGGTGCACCAAAATGGGTTGTAAAATGATATATGTGTCCATGGGTTTATGCTTATGTCCCATGCAAGAAATGGGGATGAATTTCAAACACCACGGCACCGTGGCTCTCTGGCAAACATTGAGGTAATTGCTTTTGTAATTCTAGTAAATCCAAAACCCGTCTGAAATTCATGAACCTTGGCATGCTATCATGGAATGGCATCAACATGCTGGGGTAAAAAATATTGTCCCATCTGGGGAGGTTATGGTATAAGCTTCTCACAAATCAGAGCTTCTCACAAGAAGCCCCATGGTTCCGTTAG
The DNA here is from genome assembly GCA_963921465.1 of Triticum timopheevii. NCBI lineage: Eukaryota > Viridiplantae > Streptophyta > Magnoliopsida > Poales > Poaceae > Triticum > Triticum timopheevii. The sequence continues at coordinate 505,056,288 of OY997274.1, forward strand.
GTAAACGTGTCACCTTTGTGGACAAAATGATATTCGTCGCCTCTTCTTGCTTTCAATTTTTTTTTCTGGTGTCAACAGAGAACAACAGGAGTGTCGTGTTAAATTGTGGAATTTTTCGGGGTTTGCTTGGACATTTTTATACATCAAGTGAGTTTTCTATGCATTTATGTGCATAATTCAAATTTGAACTACATGCACATGCTTCAGTGCATGTAAATGGGTTCAAAATTGAAATGTGTGTCCTTGGTTGCATGCTGAAGTCCCATCCAAGAAATGAGAATGACTGTGAAACACCTTTCCACCATCGTTCGGTCGCTAACATTGAGATACATGGTTTTTAAATTCTAGTAAATCGAAAATGAGTCTGAAATTTATGAAACTTGACATCCTAGCATGGAACAACATCAACATTCTGTGGTAAAAATATTGTCCCATTTGGGGCAGGTTGGGGTATAAGCTTCTCACAAACCAGAACTTCTCACAACAAGCCTCGTGGTTATGGTAGGGAACGTTTCACCTTTTTGGACGAAATGATATCCATTGCCTCTTCTTGATTTAATTTTTTTTCTAGTGTCAACATAGAACAACATGAGTGTTTTGTTAAATTTAGGAATTTTTCGGGGTTTGTTTGGACATTTTTATATGTTAACTGAGTTTTCTATGCATTTATGTACATAATTCAAATTTGAACACACGCACATGCTCCAGTGCATGTAAATTGGTTGAAAAATCAAATCTGTGTCCTTGGTTGCATGCTTAGGTCCCATGCAAGAAATGAGAATGAATGTCAAACACCTTGCCACCGTCGCTCGGCCGCACACATTGAGATACATGGTTTTAAATTCTAGTAAATACAAAACTCGTTTGCAGTTCATGAAACTTTACATGCTATGATGGAGCGGCATCAACATGATGTGCTAAATTTTTTGTCTCATTTGGGGTAGGTTTTGGTATAAGCTTCTCACAAACCAGAGCTTCTCACAACAAGCCTGGTGATTTCGGTAGGGAACGTGCCGCCTTTGGGGACAAAACGATATTTGTTGCCTCTTCTTGCTTTCAAAATTTCTCTAGTGTCAAGATAGAACAATAGGAGTGTTGTGTCAATTTTTGGGGTTTTTGGGGGTTCGCTTGGACATTTTTATACATTAACTGGGTTTTTAGGCATTTTATGTGCATAATTCAAATTTGAACTACATGCACAAGCTCCAGTGCAGAAAAATGGGTTGACATATCAACTATGTGTCGTTGGGTACATGCTTAGGTCCCATGCAAGAAATGGGAATGATTTTGAAACACCAGGGCACTGTTGATTACTGGCAAAACCTTGAGATCCTTTGTTTTTAAATTCTAGTAAATCCAAAACTCATCTGAAATTCATGAAACTTGGCATGCTATCATGGAATGGCACCCGACATGCTGTGGTATTTTTCGTGTCCATTTTGAGAGAAGGCGCACTCGAATAACAACCAACAAAGGCATTTTGAAACAAATAGCTGGCACTCTAACATCTCAAACATTTGTATAATTTAAATCGTTTGTGTTCTGTTCACCATTCACGTGACGCCACGTGTCTCTCTTTTAATGGCCATAGGAGGTGTCGTGCGGACAGCTGCTTGACTGAATGGGAGGCATGCGAGCGCAGTCCGGTGCGCAGGCTGATCGAAAGGCATGCAAGCTATCCTCCAATGTGCGGGCTCACCGGGAAGCGTGTGAGTTGTACGTTGTGCAGCTCATTGGGAAGCGAGCCCTTTGACTTCCATGGCCTCCCACCTTGCTCGCATCCTTAGCATTAATGGCACGCGAGCTGCTGTTTAATACCGGTGGCCTTACTATTCGCCTCCCATTCCCGTCCCTCCCGTAAACCTCCACCAACGCCATGGCGCAGAAGGATCATCTGCCACTAGTCTTCCAGTTTGGTGAAGTCGACTCCGAGCCGGAGGAGATAGAAAATAAGGATGAATGCGGCCTCATGGACATGGCCCTGAACGAGCTGGCCACGGTGATTGATGCCCCGCGCCCGTCCCAGCTCCCATGCCCGCCCCCGCGCCAGCAACCATCCCTGTAGCATTGACAAGCTGGTCGCCGAACAATATCGCAGATCTGGAAGCCGCTGGGTCAGTGAGGTCTCCCCGGACCCTCGCAAGCTCGTGTACATGCCAGCGCCAGCGCCCGTGCCTGTGCACGTGCGTGCCCAAGCACCCACCGCGGCGCCGGTCCCCATGCGTTTTGCCTGCACCCACCGCGCCTGTGCCCGTGCGCGCGCCCCCCTCAGCGGCATGGGACGCAGCCGTCGACCGCTACCTCACAGCGCTGCAAGCTGCTGTCCTCCTGCGCCCCGCCCGTCGATCGCGCGACGACATGTTTGAATTCCAGTTGAAGAACATTTTGTGCTGCCTTGAAGACTTTAACAACGGCGTCCTAGAGGACGAGAACGACAACACCGGCGCGGCACGCCACCTCCGCCGCCATCGGAATTAGTTTTTTGGGGGTTTAATACTGTATCGGTATATCTCGATCATATGAATATAAATTCGCAGAGTGACTGAATGAAAGATATGGTTTGAACAAACTTGCGTTTTTCTCTCTGAACGTACAGACTTATCAAATGATTTTCTTAAAAAACAACGTAAATGGCTTTTAAATATAAAACACTCATCGCAAATGTTTTAGATAGAACACCCGTATGCAAACTGACAGCTTCCCCAGGAAGCCAAGGGAAAATGTGCCGAGCAGGATTTGTGCAGCTCTTGATCTCAAATGTTTTAGATAGAGCACCCATCTGCAAAGTGAGAACTATGGTCTTCCCCAGTAAGCCAAGGGAAAATTCGCAGTGCAGGATTTGTGCATCTCTTCAACACAAACGATTCAGATTGAATACGGTATGCAAAGCCAGATTTCAGCGCTAAGCCAAGAGAAAATTTGCCGAGCAGGATTTGTACATCCCTTCAATGCAAACGGTTGTTTTGGATGACTCGTGTGCAAACACGTACAAACAATTTGGTAAGATTTGCATCTGTCATATTGGGTACATTGCCTTTTGTCAAACTGGAAAGATTGACATTTGTTGATCTAGTAACATTGCCATTTTTCAACCTTGTAACAATGCCATTTGTCAAAATTTGCAGCTAAAAATCACTAGCACTATCTAATTTTTGCAACTAAAATTTAGTAATTAAGCATAGATTTCATTCATAGATTAAGCAGTCGTTCTTTATACAAATAGTTCAACTCGACAGTTGAACCGACCAAACTTTTCCTCAACTGTTGCCAACCATGTACTGAATTAGCTACTTCAACAATATATACTAGCTAATTTTAAGTACGTTGTACAGTTCCACCACATCTATAGTCAGATGAACTGAACAAAATACTACTACTATGGAGGGGCTTTGTACTATTTCCGGCAGCCTCTCCTCTACCAAGCATGCTCAGTAAGACACAGAGGAGGAGGAGCCTACCAACGAGCTAGACAACTTCAATATGGTGCCTGCCGCTGTTGCACCTTCAGCGATGCTCACCTCGAACGCCCTCTGCAGCTCCAGAGGACCCCTCTCGAAGCGGTGGTTCTCCTCGTGGATCTCTTGATTCCTCGCCTCTACGGCAGCGTGTGATACGGCCACAGCGGCGGTAAGGCTTTTTGCTTGCTCGACGAGGTACTCCTCCTCCTCCCGCAGGAACTTGATGTAACATGCAAGGTCACTGACGCACATGCGAGCATCCACCTCTGTCTCCTGCCTTCGGGTGGCGGTGGTGGAGCGGGTGATGACCCTGGCGGTCGACAGTGGGCTGGCGGCCAAGATCACCACCTCATGCCTTCGGGATGTAGTGGCAGAGCGGGTGATGGCTACGGTGGCCACCAGTGGGGTGGCGGCCACGACGGCCACCTCCCGCCTTCGGGCCGTGCTACATCTCCAACGTATCTATAATTTTTGATCGTTCCATGCTATGATATTACCTGTTTTGGATGTTTATGGGCTTTACTTTACACTTTTATATCATTCTTGGGACTAACCTACTAATCAGAGGCCCAGCCCGTATTGTTGTTTTTTTTCTATTTCAATGTTTCGAAGAAAAGGAATATCAAACAGAGTCCAAACGGAATGAAACCTTCGAGAGCGTGATTTTTGGAACGAACATGATCCAGAGGACTTGGAGTGGAAGTCCATAAATAATCGAGGTGGCCACGAGGGTGGAGGGTGCCCCCCCCCCTACTAGGCGCGCCCCTGTCTCATGGGCCCCTCGGGCGTCCACCAACCTACTTCTTCCTCCTATATATACCCATGTACCCCAAAAACATCAGAAGTGACCATGAAAAACTATTTCCACTGCCATAACCTTCTGTATCCGCGAGATCCCATCTTGGAGCCTTCGCCGGCGCTCCGCCGGAGGGGGAATCGACCATGGAGGGCTTCTACATCAACACCATAGCCTCTCCGATGAGTTGTGAGTAGATTACCACAGACCTTCGGGTCCATAGTGTTGGGGAACGTAGCAGAAATTCAAAATTTTCTACGCAACACCAAGGTCTATCTATGGAGAAACCAGCAACAAGGGGAAGGAGAGTGCATCTACATACCCTTGTAGATCGCTAAGCGGAAGCGTTCAAGAGAACGGGATTGAAGGATTCGTACTCGTCGTGATCCAAATCACCGGAGATCCTAGTGCCGAACGGACAGCACCTCCGAGTTCAACACACGTACAGCCCGGTGACGTCTCCCATGCCTTGATCCAGCAAGGAGAGAGGGAGAGGTTGAGGAAGACTCCATCCAGCAGCAGCACGACGGCGTGGTGGTGGTGGAGGAGCGTGGCAATCCTGCAGGGCTTCGCCAAGCACCGCGGGAGAGGAGGAGGACTTGGGAGAGGGGGAGGGCTGCGCCAGAACTTCGTGTGAAGCTCCCATGCGCCTCCCCACTTTATATAGGGGTGGAGGGGCTGGTTTCTTGCCCTCCAAGTCCATTGGGGCGTTGGCCAAGGTGGGAGTAAAGAAATCCCATCATTTCCTTCCCCACCGATTATTATCCCCCCTTTTTAGGGATCTTGATCTTATCCCTTCGGGATATGATCTTATTCCTTCTAAGGGGGGATCTTGGTGCGCCTTGACCAGGGGTGTGGGGCCTTTCCCCCACTACCCACGTTCATGTGGGTCCCCCCAAGCAGGTGGGCCCCACTCCGGAACCTTCTAGAACCTTCCCGGTATAATACCGAAAAATCCCAAACATTTTCCGGTGGCCAAAATAGGACTTCCCATATATAAATCTTTACCTCCAGACCATTCCGGAACTCCTCGTGACGTCCGGGATCTCATCCTGGACTCCGAACAACATTCGGTAACCACATACAAACTTCCTTTATAACCCTAGCGTCATCGACCTTAAGTGTGTAGACCCTACGGGTTCGGGAGACATGTAGACATGATCGAGACGTTCTCCGGTCAATAACCAACAGCGGGATCTGGATACCCATGTTGGCTCCCACATGTTCCACGATGATCTCATCGGATGAACCACGATGTCAAGGACTCAATCAATCCCGTATACAATTCCCTTTGTCTAACGGTATTGTACTCGCCCGAGATTCGATCGTCGGTATCCCGATACCTTGTTCAATCTTGTTACCGGCAAGTCTCTTTACTCGTTCCGTAACACATCATCCCGTGATCAACCCCTTGGTCACATTGTGCACATTATGATGATGTCCTACCGAGTGGGCCCAGAGATACCTCTCCGTTTACACGGAGTGACAAATCCCAGTCTCGATCCATGTCAACCCAAAAGACACTTTCGGAGATACCTGTAGTGCACCTTTATAGTCACCCAGTTACGTTGTGACGTTTGATACACCCAAAGCACTCCTACGGTATCCGGGAGTTACACGATCTCATGGTCTAAGGAAGAGATACTTGACATTGGAAAAGCTCTAGCAAACGAACTACACGATCTTTGTGCTATGCTTAGGATTGGGTCTTGTCCATCACATCATTCTCCTAATGATGTGATCCCATTATCAACGACATCCAATGTCCATAGCCAGGAAATCATGACTATCTGTTGATCACAACGAGCTAGTCAACTAGAGGCTCACTAGGGACATATTGTGGTCTATGTATTCACACGTGTATTACGATTTCCGGATAATATAGTTATAGCATGAATAAAAGACAATTATCATGAACAAGGAAATATAATAATACTTTTATTATTGCCTCTAGGGCATATTTCCAACAGTCTCCCACTTGCACTAGAGTCAATAATCTAGTTCACATCGCCATGTGATTAACACTCACAGGTCACATCGCCATGTGACCAACATCCAAAGAGTTTACTAGTGTCACTAAACTAGTTCACATCATCATGTGATTAAGACTCAATGAGTTCTGGGGTTTGATCATGTTTTGCTTGCAAGAGAGGTTTTAGTCAATGGGTCTACAACTTTCAGATCCGTATGTACTTCGCAAATCTCTGGGTCATATTGTAAATGCTGCTTCCATGCTCCACTTGGATCTATTCCAAATGGTTGCTCCACTATACGTATCCGGTTTGCTACTCCGAGTCACTCGGATAGGTGTTAAAGCTTGCATCAACGTAACCCTTTACGCCGAACTCTTTATCACCTCCATAATCGAGAAACATGTCCTTATTTACTCCAAGGACAATTTTGACCGCTGTCCAATGATCCATTCCTAGATCATTCTTGTACCCCTTGACTGACTCATGGCAAGGCACACTTCCGGTGCGGTACATAGCATAGCTTACTATAGAGCCTACGTCTGAAGTATAGGGAACGACCTTCGTCCTTTCTCTCTATTCTGCCGTGGTCAAGCTTTTAAGTCTTAACTTCATACCTTACATCTCAGGCAAGAACTCCTTCTTTGACTGATCCATCTTGAACACCTTCAAGATCATGTCAAGGTACGTGCTCATTTGAAAGTACTATTAAGCATTTTGATCTATCTTATAGATATTGATGCTTATTGTTCAAGTAGCCTAATCCAGGTTTTCCATTGAAAAACACTTTTCAAATAACCCTATATGCTTTCCAGAAATTCTACATCATTTCTGATCAACAATATGTCAACAACATATACTCATCAGAAATTCTATAGTGCTCCCACTCACTTCTTTGGAAATACAAGTTTCTCATAAATTTGTATAAACCCAAAATCTTTGATCATCTTATCAAAGTACATTCCAACTCCGAGATGCTTACTCCAGTCCTTAGAAGGATCGCTGGAGCCAGCATACCTTTTAGCATCCTTAGGGTCGACAAAAACTTTCGTATTGTATCACATACAACCTTTCCTTACGAAGACTGGTAAGGAAACTCGTTTTGACATCCATCTGCCAGATTTCATAAATGCAGCTAATGCTAACATGATTCCGACGGACTTAAGCATCGCTACGGATGAGAAAATCTCATCGTAGTCAACTCCTTGAACTTGTGAAAAAACTCTTCGCCACAAGTCGAGCTTCATAGACGGTGACATTACCATCCACGTCCGTCTTCTTCTTAAAGATCCATTTATCTCAATGGCTTGCCAATCATCGGGCAAGTCCACCAAAGTTCAAGCTTTGTTCTGATACATGGATCCTATCTCGGATTTCATGGCTTCTAACCATTTGTTTAAATATGGGCCCACCATTGCTTCTCCATAGTTCGTAGGTTCATTGCTGTCTAGCAACATGACCTTCAAGACAGGATTACTGTACCACTCTGAAGTAGTACGCATCCTTGTCACCCTACGAGGTACGGTAGTGACTTGATCCGAAACTTCATGATCACTATCATAAGCTTCTACTTCAATTGGTGTAGGCGCCACAGGAACAACTTCATGTGCCCTGCTACACACTAGTTGAAGTGACGGTTCAATAACCTCGTCAAGTCTCCACCATGCTCCCACTCAACTTTCCGAGACAAACTTTTCTCGAGAAAGGACCCGTTTCAAGAAACAATCCCTATTGCTTTCGGATCTGAATTAGGAGGTATACCCAACTGTTTTTGGGTGTCCTATGAAGATGCATTTTATCCGCTTTGGGTTCGAGCTTATCAACCTGAAACTTTTTCACATAAGCGTCGCAGCCCCTAATCTTTAAGAAATGACAGCTTAGGTTTCTCTAAACCATAGTTCATACGGTGTCATCTCAACGGAATTACGTGGTGCCCTATTTAAAGTGAATGTGGTTGTCTCTAATGCCTAACCCATAAACGATAGTGGTAATTTGATAAGAGACATCATGGTACGCACCATATCCAATAGGGTGCAACTATGATGTTCGGACACACCATCAAACTATGGTGTTCCAGGCGGTATTAATTGTGAAACAATTTCCACAATGTCTTAATTGCGTGCCAAAGCTCGTAACTCGGATAGTCATCTCTATGATCATATCATAGACATTTTATCCTCTTGTCACGATGATCTTCAACTTCACTCTGAAATTACTTGAACGATTCAATAATTCAGACTTGTGTTTCATCAAGTAAATATGCTCAACATCTACTCGAATCATCTGTGAAGTAAGAACATAACGATATTCACTGCATGCCTCAGCACTCATTGGAGTGCACACATCAAAATGTGTTACTTCCAACAAGTTGCTATCTTGTTCCATCTTACTGAAAACGAGGCTTTTCAGTCATCTTGCCCATGTGGTATGATTTGCATATCTCAAGTGATTCAAAATCAAGTGAGTCCAAACGATCCATCTGCATGGAGTTTCTTCATGCATATACACCAATAGACATGGTTCGCATGTCTCAAACTTTTCAAAAACGAGTGAGTCCAAAGATCCATCAACATGGAGCGTCTTCATGCGTTTGATACCAATATGACTTACATGGCAATGCCACAAGTAAGTGGTACTATCTTATATCTTTTGGCATGAAAATGTGTATCACTACGATCGAGATTCAATAAACCATTCATTTCAGGTGCAAGACCATTGAAGGTATTATTCAAATAAACAGAGTAACCATTATTCTTCTTAAATGAATAACCGTATTGCGATAGACATAATCCAATCATGTCTATGCTCAACGCAAACACCAAATCTCGATGGTAGAGGGAGCGTGCGATGCTTGATCACATCAACCTTGGAAATACTTCCAACACATATCGTCAGCTCACCTTTAGCTAGTCTCCGTTTATTCCGTAGCTCTTTTATTTCGAGTTACTAACACTTAGCAACCGAACATGTATCTAATACCCTGGTGCTACTAGGAGTACTAGTGAAGTACACATTAACATAATGTATATCCAATATACTTCTATCGACCTTGCCAGCCTTCCCATCTACCAAGTATCTAGGGTGGTTCCGCTTTAGTGCCCGTTCCTCTTATTACAGAAGCACTTAGTCTCGGGTTTGGGTTCAACCTTGGGTTTCTTCACTAGAGCAGCAGCTGATTTGCCGTTTCATGAAGTATCCCTTCTTGCCCTTGCCCTTCTTGAAACTAGTGGTTTCACCAACCATCAACAATTGATGCTCCTTCTTGATTTCTACTTTCGCGGTGTCAAACATCGCGAATACCTCAAGGATCATCATATCTATCCCTGATATGTTATAGTTCATCACGAAGCTCTAGTAGCTTGGTGGCAATGACTTTGGAGAAACATCACTATCTCATCTGGAAGATCAACTCCCACTCGATTCTAGTGATTGTTGCACTCAGACAATCTGAGCACAAGCTCAACGATTGAGCTTTTCTCCCTTAGTTTGCAGGCTAAGAAAATCTTCGGAGGTCTCATACCTCTTGACGTGGGCACGAGCCTGAAATCCCAATTTCAGCCCTCAAAACACATCTCATATGTTCCGCGACGTTTCGAAAACATCTTTGGTGCCTCAACTCTAAAACCGTTTATCTGAACTATCATGTAGTTATTAAAACGTGTATGTCCAATGTTCGCAACATCCACAGACGACGTTTAGGGTTCAGCACACTGAGCGGTGCATTAAGGACATAAGCTTTCTGCTGTCCGCATAATCGCTACTGTCAACTTTCAACTATATTTTCTCTAGGAACATATCTAAACAGTGGAACTAAAGCGCGAGCTTACGACATAATTTGCAAAGATCTTTTGACTATGTTTAGGATAATTAAGTTCATCTTATAAACTCCCACTCAGATAGACATCCCTCTAGTCATCTAAGTGATTACATGATCCGAGTCAACTAGGCCGTGTCCGATCATCACGTGAGACGGACTAGTCATCATCGGTGAACATCTTCATGTTGATCGTATCCTCCATACGACTCATGCTCGACCTTTCGGTCTCTGTGTTCCGAGGCCATGTCTGTACATGCTAGGCTCGTCAAGTTAACCCTAAGTGTTTCGCGTGTGTAAATCTGTCTTACACCCGTTGTATGTGAACGTAAGAATCCATCACACTCGATCATCACGTGGTGCTTAGAAGCGACGAACTTTAGCAACGGTGCACAGTTAGGGGAGAACACTTCTTGAAATTTTTGTAAGGGATCATCTTATTTACTACCGTTGTTCTAAGTAAACAAGATGCATAAACATGATAAACATCACATGCAATCAAATAGTGACATGATATGGCCAATATCATTTTGCTCCTTTTGATCTCCATCTTCGGGGCTCCATGATCATCATCGTCACCGGCATGACACCATGATCTCCATCATCATGATCTCCATCATCGTGTCTCCATGAAGTTGTCTCTCCAACTTATTACTTCTACTACTATGGCTACCGGTTAGCAATAAAGTAAGTAATTACATGGCGTTGTTCAATGACACGCAGGTCATACAATAAATAAAGACAACTCCTATGGCTCCTGTCGGTTGTCATACTCATCGACATGCAAGTCGTGATTCCTATTACAAGAACATGATCAATCTCATACATCACATATCATTCATCACATTCTTCTTGGCCATATCATATCACATAGCATACCCTGCAAAAACAAGTTAGACGTCCTCTAATTGTTGTTGCATGTTTTACGTGGCTGCTATGGGTTTCTAGCAAGAACATTTCTTACCTATGCAAAACCACAACGTGATATGCCAATTGCTATTTACCCTTCATAAGGACCCTTTTCATCGAATCCGTTCCGACTAAAGTGGGAGAGACTGGCACCCGCTAGCCACCTTATGCACCAAGTGCATGTCAATCGGTGGAACCTATCTCACGTAAGTGTACATGTAAGGTCGGTCCGGGCCGCTTCATCCCACAATACCGTCGAAACAAGATTGGACTAGTAACGGTAAGCATATTGAACAAAATCAACGCCCACAACTACTTTGTGTTCTACTCATGCAAAGAATCTACGCAATAGACCAAGCTCTGATACCACTGTTGGGGAACATAGCAGAAATTCAAAATTTTCTACGCAACACCAAGATCTATCTATGGAGAAACCAGCAACGAGGGGAAGGAGAGTGCATCTACATACCCTTGTAGATCGCTAAGCGGAAGCGTTCAAGAGAACGGGTTTGAAGGAGTCGTACTCGTCGTGATCCAAATCACCGGAGATCCTAGTGCCGAACGGACGGCACCTCCGCGTTCAACACACGTACAGCCCGGTGATGTCTCCCATGCCTTGATCCAGCAAGGAGAGATGGAGAGGTTGAGGAAGACTCCATCCAGCAGCAGCACGACGGCGTGGTGGTGGTGGAGGAGCGTGGCAATCCTGCAGGGCTTCGCCAAGCACCGCGGGAGAGGAGGAGGACTTGGGAGAGGGGGAGGGCTGCGCCAGAACTTCGTGTGAAGCTCCCATGCGCCTCCCCACTTTATATAGGGGTGGAGGGGCTGGTTTCTTGCCCTCCAAGTCCATTGGGGCGTTGGCCAAGGTGGGAGGAAAGAAATCCCATCATTTCCTTCCCCACCGATTGTTATCCCCCCTTTTTAGGGATCTTGATCTTATCCCTTCGGGATATGATCTTATTCCTTCTAAGGGGGGATCTTGGTGCGCCTTGACCAGGGGTGTGGGGCCTTTCCCCCACTACCCACGTTCATGTGGGTCCCCCCAAGCAGGTGGGCCCCACTCCGGAACCTTCTAGAACCTTCCCGGTACAATACCGAAAAATCCCGAACATTTTCCGGTGGCCAAAATAGGACTTCCCATATATAAATCTTTACCTCCGGACCATTCCAGAACTCCTCGTGACGTCCGGGATCTCATCCGGGACTCCGAACAACATTCGGTAACCACATACAAACTTCCTTTATAACCCTAGCGTCATCGAACCTTAAGTGTGTAGACCCTACGGGTTCGAGAGACATGTAGACATGATCGAGACGTTCTCCGGTCAATAACCAATAGCGGGATCTGGATACCCATGTTGGCTCCCACATGTTCCACGATGATCTCATCGGATGAACCACGATGTCAAGGACTCAATCAATCCCGTATACAATTCCCTTTGTCTAACGGTATTGTACTCGCCCGAGATTCGATCGTCGGTATCCCGATACCTTGTTCAATCTCGTTACCGGCAAGTCTCTTTACTCGTTCCATAACACATCATCCCATGATCAACCCCTTGGTCACATTGTGCACATTATGATGATGTCCTACCGAGTGGGCCCAGAGATACCTCTCTGTTTACACGGAGTGACAAATCCCAGTCTCGATCCGTGTCAACCCAAAAGACACTTTCAGAGATACCTGTAGTGCACCTTTATAGTCACCCAGTTACGTTGTGACGTTTGATACACCCAAAGCACTCCTATGGTATCCGGGAGTTACACGATCTCATGGTCTAAGGAAGAGATACTTGACATTGCAAAAGCTCTAGCAAACGAACTACACGATCTTTGTGCTATGCTTAGGATTGGGTCTTGTCCATCACATCATTCTCCTAATGATGTGATCCCGTTATCAACGACATCCAATGTCCATAGCTAGGAAATCATGACTATCTGTTGATCACAACGAGCTAGTCAACTAGAGGCTCACTAGGGACATATTGTGGTCTATGTATTCACACGTGTATTACGATTTCCAGATAATACAGTTATAGCATGAATAAAAGACAATTATCATGAACAAGGAAATATAATAATACTTTTATTATTGCCTCTAGGGCATATTTCCAACACATAGTTATTACCTAGATGGCTTCTTCTCTCTCTTCGAATCTCAATACCATGTTCTCCTCGATCTTCTTGGAGATCTATTCGATGTAACTCTTTTTGCGGTGTGTTTTTCGAGATCCGATGAATTGTGGGTTTATGATCAAGTTTATCTATGAGAAATATTTGAATCTCCTTTGAATTCTTTTATGTGTGATTAAGTTATCTTTGCAAGTCTCTTCGAATTATCAGTTTGGTTTGGCCTACTAGATTGATCTTTCTTGCAATGGGAGAAGTGCTTAGCTTTGGGTTCAATCTTGCGGTGTCCTTTCCTAGTGACAGCAGGGGCAGCAAGGCGCGTATTATATTGTTGCCACCGAGGATAAAAATATGGGGTTTATATAGGGTAACGCAGCAGAAAACAAAAAATTTCCGACCTACGCACCAGCCCAGGACCACTATGGAGACTGCATACATGGTTTGATCTTTTTCGTTACCGACTCGTAGCACAGCGGGAAGTAGAGTCGATGACGATCGGCGGTGCAGATCCCCACAGCTAGGATTTACAACCTCCCAACCGCGAGGATGTATACCCTCATCTGCTCCTCAGACAGCCCTCCAGGAGACAGTCGAACAGCCCCTCGGACGGTGTCGTGGACAGCCCTTCGGGAGGACCTTCGAAACTCGAACGGTCACTCGGACAGCCCTTCGGGAGGACCTTCGAAACTCGGACGGTCACATGGACAGCCCTTCGGGAGGCACTCACGAACTAAGACCGAAACTACGATCTCTCTACAGAGTTGCACACATACGGTGTCATCTATCTGGCAGGGCTTCGCCGTCCAGAACTAGTTCCTGCCGGAACCCAGACAGTCTTACAGCTCTACAAACTCTTTTTGTGGGAGGGAGAGAAGAAGCTAGATAATGCATGGCATGTGTATGAGAGCAAGGGATGAGAGTGGACGGCTGCCCCTCCACCTCTATTTATAGGAAATCCCAAGGGGTAGGGTGGTTTTACAAGAAAACCCAAAACCCACATGAAATGGAGTTCTTCCCAAGGACCTAAAGAGTGAAAAGAAGCGACAAGTGGGGCCCCATGGATGAGCTGCACCCATGAACGTCCCACCCCTTGTGGGTCCCCCCAAAAGGAGGTTCCCACCTTCCATGTCATCCCCAGATCTTTTGGGCAAAGCCCCAAAAGGTGGCTTTCCATAAAATATCCCAAAAGGCACTTTCACTATTCACGACGACATTTTTCAGCGTCCGTTCGAAATGAAAATATTTATGTGGGCTTAGAACATTTCCAGTACCCACCAAAATGATTTTCAACACGTTCCAAAACAATTCCGTTTTAGTGATTTTCATCTGCGAAAAGCATCTGAAGTGGTTCCGGCAGCTCCGGAGCATATCCGGTTATTATCCCGGAAAATTCCAGAAAGCTTCAAGAATGATTCTGGCACCCTCCAAGAATTATCAGGCATGTGCCGAAACCAATTTGACTTAATGGTACCCTTGAAACAACTTTTCAGTTTCACCGAAATTCATCCAATGACCTCTCTCTGCGGAACCTTTTCCGCTGTCCGAAACTTTTTCGGTGATTTTCTCTCACACTCCTTGTCTAGTATTCAACAGATAGATTACTCTTAAGCGTGTGACCCTATAGGTTCGGTGAAGTATAGACATGACCGGAACCCTTTACAATCAATGATCAACATCGGAGCCGTGGACACCCATATTGACCCCTATACCCACACGAATGAATATTCGAGTGAACCTCCAGTTGCCGTGTTCTATTCCTGTTGCTTTGCGATATGTTAAAAATACCCGAGGTGAGACATGTTGGCATTCCCGTGGATCAACAACTTGTCCACTATGCCAGTTACCTCGTTACCGGTATTGTTCTCTTTTCTCGTTACCGTGTTCCGGCATCCTCGTGATCAAGTCACAAAGTGTTTGACCAGACGATGATGGATACCATAACACCGAGAGGGCCCAGAGATATCTCTCCATCGTTGGAGGAGCAAATCCCAATCTTGAGCTATTAAGTTACTTGACATACTTTTCCATGAACCCGTAAGCCGTCGTAATAGCCACCCATTTACGGATGATGTTTGACAAACCCCAAAGTTCATGAAGCAAGCATGAAGAAACTTGATACTCTCATGGTCTAAGGAATCATGCAAAATTTAACCATCTCTGTGTTATTTACCATTAACTTCTGATGAATGAATCTCATAGGATAACATCAATTCGGGTCGATTCAACACAAATGTTCCTCTAACATTGTGCCCTCAAAATTGCTGGCATAGACATGCCCATGATCAGGAAAACAGAACCATCATGCAACACTTGATCTAGTCTTAGAGGCCAGACTAGGAATACATTTTATCGTTTATTATTCCACATGTGCATACGAGTCTTCCTCCGAGCCTCGTTTTATTTGCAGACTTGAGAACCATAGTAGTTATAGCATGGAACATAAACCTAATTATGAACAGGGAGATAATCAATAAAATTTATTATTGCCTCTAGGGCATATCTCCTGCAGACTCCCACTTACACTAGAGTCAATAATCTAGTTAATGCTAATGCACTTTACACCTATGGCATACCGGTGTAAAAAAATGCTTCGCATGGGGTATAGCCTGATGTCCAAACGGATCTAACGACTTCAGCTCCGTGTGTATCTTTGCATATCCCCATGTTTTCATGCTTTCACAAAATTTATATTTTGTGTGGACTTGGCTTTTATGTATGTGAATCATAGGTCAAACCTGGATTCCTCAGACTGGGTTATGGAGAAACTACCTATAGTAGTGTCCCATTGACAAAAGCCATCTTGGAACCATACTAAGTTCATGAATGAACTATATGATTCAACATCTTGTTTGTCGCTTCTAAAGCGTCAACATACTTAGTCATTTGTTATAGAATTCGCCATAGTATCCTGTTGGGAACAATTTCCAACTACCGTGCCACCATATTGTGTAATACACAAAACACTTAACTTAAATCAAAAATCGCATGGAGAAAAGATGAAGACTGTATCGATGTAACATTTTACAATGAACTCTTCATTATCTCCGCTTGCGAGAAAACATATCATTAGTACTTACTCTAGTACTCAATGACATCTTTCACTTTTTCCCACGATCAAAACTTTGATCACTTTAGTATCCATACGCGCAACACCTTGGGAGTATCGGACATCTGGTTGTTTTACATACCATGGAATACATGATTAATCCAAACACAAAAGTGTGTGGAATCTGCATCATGTATTTTGCTCATCAGTGTTTTGGGACACCGAGTCTTGCAAAAAACTCTTCCATGTGACTCCAGCAAGAATCACTCCTTGGCGGTTTTAAATGCTAAAAGGTTTTAGCACCTTGTCAATATGTATTTGTTGCTAGGCCCTATTAGGTAAATCTATCTCCATAGATCATTATGCCTAATATTGAGGCTATTTAGCCTAAGCACTTCATCAAAAAACTATTTTCAAATGAAGTCCTAATTCGTGTCATGAAATTTATTTCCAATTAACAATGTGTCAAGCACAAAAGGTTTTTAGAAATATTATTACGCTCCCACTTACTTTCTTGAATTACAAGCATCTTCGTTACCCATTGATGAAGTCAAACCCCTTTGACCATTTCATCAAAGCATGAAGATTCCAACTCTATTTTGCTCTCTTCTGTCCATCGCTGGAACTCTGAAGTTTGCACCCTTACTAGCATCCTCTGGATAGACAAAATGCCTTGGACTGTGACACATGCAAGTCCTTGGTTTCATTTCCATCAGATGGAAATCCTATTGTCATCCATGTTTCATATCTCATGATTGAAATATGTATTAATTGCTAGTTCAACCCAAACCGATTTTAAGCATCGCTACGATGAAAACAACCTCATCGTAGTCAACTCTTGAACTTGTTATTTCAACAAGTCGAGCTTTATGGATAAAACATTTTTATCCGTATCAGTTTTAGGTTCCATAAATATTCGTTAGACTCTAAGTCTTCTGAAAGGTGTATCAAGGTTTTAATCTTGAATCACTTATATGGAAACTAACTCGGGTTGTATTGGCATTTAGCCAATTCCGGAGTCAGGACCCATCAACGCTTCCTTGTGTATCGTAGGTATAATGTTGTCTAACAACAATATCTCGTTTGCACACTTGAGAGGTTTGCACGAGCCCTGCCTACATGGTTCAGCTGCAAGTTCGACGGGAGTTCATACATTTCATTGTAGAGACTTCTGTATCAATCGCAGTAGGAAACTCTGGAATTACTTCCAAGGTCTCTTTCCTTTGATCTGATGACGAAGATACTGTTTATCTCGTCGAGTTTCACTATCCTCCCACTCACCTTTTTGACAGATCCATTCTCTTTAAAAGCACACCGTTCCGCGGCAAAACTATTTGCCTCGATATAGTGAGGGAGGAATACCCAACATTTTGGTATAACCTACAAAGTAGCACTTGTCTGATTTGGAATAGGTTTGAAACCTTTTACACAAGCCCCATATTCCAAATGTTTAAGAAAAGATATAACATGGTTGGGCGTACCATACCATGGCTTCATTTCACCAGACCCGATGTAGCTCTTTTCAGTGTAAAAGCCGCAGTCTCTAAAGCATTACTCTTTAAAAGTGATAATGGCAAATTTATTTATGTCATCTTTGACCTTACCATTTCATAAATGGTTAGATTACATCTCCACGGACTTTCCACTTGCAGTGGTGTTCCGGGAGGTGCAAGTTATGAAACCCCTTTCACAACTCATCAGACATTCGCTAAACATGTAACTCAAATATTCCTATGTGCAATCTAATTGCAGAAACATAATTTTCTTGTTACAATAACTTCTACTTCATTTTTGAAAACCTTTCGAATGATTTCAAAAGATCCAGACTTACGTCTCATCATGTAAATATCCATATATCTACTTGAGTCATTTCTGAAGATATGTAAATCCACTACTTGCAACAACATTTATTGAACTACACACATCATGATGTATGATCACCAATAAGTTTGTTGCTCGTTCCTTATGGCCTGTGAACGGTATTTGAGTCACTTCACTTTTCGGTGGAAAGTTGCAAGTGTCAGATGATTCAAAATCAAACGACTTCAAAATCCATCATAGTGGGATTTTTTTCATGCGGGTTTCTCCAATGTGACCAAATGTAGTGCCACACATGTGTGGTATTCTCATAGTCTTGCGACATTTAGCGTCAGCGTTATGGATGTATCATATTACCATGAATATTCATGACATACATCCCATCTTAGATGGAAGCATGGCCCTTCATGTTATTCATAATACTTAACAACAATTGTTGTTTTTATGGACAACTCTTTTGCAACAAACATTGTGTAATGGGCTAGAGTGTATGAAGCTCTAAAATGAATTATGAAAGTAAATCCAGAGGTACTGTATTATTATCAATATTCATAACATACATCTCATTCATAATGAAAGTATGGCCCTTGTGTTATTCATAACATTGAACATAAAAAGTTGTCTTATGTACAACCTTCTTGCAAGATACCTTATGCAATGGGCTAGAGTTTGTAAAACTCTAAATGAATTATGAAAATAAATACAAACGGCAATACACCGATGGAAGGTATAGTAACATTTACTATGCTCCCTGTGTATCCTTAACCTCATTTCTGGCTAGCATTTAGGCCATAGTAGCTCTTACATTGATTCGTAATAGAATGCAATCGAGCGGGTATCTTTGTGATTAACTCGCAATACCCAAGAATTAGTGATTAACATGTTTAACCATAATTCCCAAGAACTATATCTTTGACCAGCCTACTATACATCAAAAACTTGTATGACATTCATACATGAGATGGATATTCCAGTCATCTTTCTTTCTGCCTTTATACTTCTAACAGTTTAACTTTTAGTATTTCTCCTACTCGCAAAAGAAGCACCCAACTTTAAGAGTGGCATTAGCCCCGGACTTCCTAGGCATGTAAGTCATACTAACACCCTTTGGACACTTCCTTTCTCTTTAAGTTGTTGTTTTATTCACCTTTCATCATATGACAGGCGTTCTTCTGGATCCCTCTCTTATCAGTCTAATGCATAGTAAACACTTTACTAATAATTTCTAAACAAACATTGCTTTGGATATTTCATATCTTTCAACCTTTGTTTGTATCTGAAAATTAATTTTTAGTTCCATGAATATCACATAACTATACCAAACTTTCGAAGTTACATATTGCACTTGACCGCAACGGAATTCTAGCTTTTGGATCGAAGGACGAGAGTCTCATCATCCATAGCATTTAGCGGGAGTATACGGAAAGCATGCGATAGGACAAAATCCTTCTCGACACCTTTGAGGACAATCCTCACATTACGTTACCAATCGTAAAGTTTTAACCAGATATTTAACAGCTATTCAATTTTAACAGGGAAGGTGGAAACGCGAGCCATTATTCTATAACTATTTTGCAAGAACTTAGACAGTGTTCATAATTAATTGCACTGAGAATTAAGCATGTTAATTCAACAGTGCGCTCCCACTCAAATCAATATCTCCCGTAATTGATTTAGAGTGATTCAAGATCCATATTTTTATTCGATGCCATTGACGGGTTCATCACTGATGACACGAATTTTAGTCGGTAGGCCAACTTGCCGATCACATCTCTATGTGATTCTTGTTCATCTTTCGATGGGCGTGTTCCGAGCTCAGGACTCTCCTGCGTGAATGTCAAAGGCAACCAAGTGATCTTGCTGCGAGATCTGACCTCACCCGCCTCATTCCTCTCGATTCTTTCGTGCTCATGTGTACATGGCGCACCCCGAAAAGATACGAATTTTAGACGGTGCTACACTTGGGAGAACACTAACTACTTGATATTTTTGTGAGAGATCACCCTAATAAAAAGCGACTACCGCGCAATCAAGAAGGGTGCATCATAAGGGATAAACATCTCAGGCAATTCATAATAGCATGATATGGTATAGCCCTTTCTGACGGAGAAGTCTTTCATTTCTTCGTCTTCGGCATTTGCGTCGGTGTTCACCTTCGCTAAGATTGCCACCACCTTGTCGATGCACCGGATAATATTGCTATCTCTATAGCTAATAAAATAATTGCATTACTTAAGGTTGACACGCAGGTCATTAAAGTGACAATCATATGGCTCCAGCCATCATGGCGAATCATGACACACAGGTCATGTTAATTTACATTATATAGTCATCTCATACATAATCAAATTATTATGAGCACTGCTATACCACATCACATGCAAACCATCCTGCAAAACCGAGTTAGACGCCTCTAATCGGTTCATACAAAAAAAAGGTTTTACGTGGCTTCTAAGGTTTCGACTTAAACCGCAGCTACCAATGTTTTATCATCAAGTATGATTATTCAAGTTGCTAGATTAACATCCCGGGGTGTATGAAACATGAGATAATTAAATCTCGAGCCCCATACTAAACTTCATCATACGCATGACCCCCGCGCAGATCATATCTGCAATGCCCTTTCATCTGCGAATTTCATCTTTCTTTTGACTACGGCAGAACCCAAAGAACTGATAGCACTTCCATGATCAATCAGGATCACGGATTGCCAGAACTTTGTCAAATTCCACCATGTTGTCTCGAGATTGAGCAAACGCAAATTCCAGGGAAACAACAAGAACGTCGGGTAACAGATTTCATCTGTCACCCGCATAAATAATTTTCAGCAATAGATCTCATCTACTCTAAAATTATATTATGCAATACCCATACATCTCCATGTATTCTAGATCGCAACCTGCATCAACGCATAGCACGGCTCATGATGCCACTATAGGGTAACGCAGCAGAAAACAAAAAATTTCCAACCTACGCACCAGCCCAGGACCACTACGGAGACTGCATACATGGTTTGATCTTTTTCGTTACCGACTCGTAGCGCAGCGGGAAGTAGAGTCGATGACGATCGGCGATGCAGATCCCCGCAGCTAGGATTTACAACCTCCCAACCGCGAGGATGTATACCCTCATCGGCTCCTCAGACAGCCCTCCGGGAGGCGGTCGAACAGCCCCCCAGACGGTGTCACGGACAGCCCTTCGGGAGGACCTTCAAAACTCGAACGGTCACTCGGACAGCCCTTCGGGAGGACCTTCGAAACTCGGACGGTCACATGGACAACCCTTCGGGAGGAACTCACGAACTAATACCGAAACTACGATCTCTCTACAAAGTTGCACACATACGGTGTCATCTATCCGGCAGGTCTTCGCCGTCCAGAACTAGTTCCTGCCGGAACCCAGACAGCCTTACGGCTCTACGAAACTCTTTTCGTGGGAGGGAGAGAACAAGCCAGATAATGCATGGCATGTGTATGAGAGCAAGGTATGAGAGTGTAGGGCTGCCCCTCCACCTCTATTTATAGGAAATCCCAAGGGGTAGGGTGATTTTACAAGAAAACCCAAAACCCACACGAAATGGAGTCCTTCCCAAGGACCTAAAGAGTGAAAACAAGCGACAAGTGGGGCCCCATGGATGAGCTGCACCCATGAACGTCCCACCCCTTGTGGGCCCCCCAAAAGGAGGTTCCCACCTTCCATGTCATCCCTAGATCTTTTGGGCAAAGCCCCAAAAGGTGGCTTTCCATAAAATATCCCAAAAAGCACTTTCACTATTCACGACGACATTTTTCAGCGTCCGTTCGAACTGAAAATATTTATGTGGGCTTAGAACATTTCCAGTGCCCACCAAAATGATTTTCAACACGTTTTGAAACAATTCCAGTTTAGTGATTTTCATCTGTGAAAAGCATCTGAAGTGGTTCCGGCAGCTCGGGAGCATATCCGGTTATTATCCCGGAAAATTCCAGAAAGCTTCAAGAATGATTCTGGCACCCTCCAAGAATTATCAGGCATGTGCCGAAACCAATTTGACTTAATGGTATCCCTTGAAACAACTTTTCAGTTTCACCGAAACTCATCCGATGACCTCTCTCTGCGGAACCTTTTTCGCTGTCCGAAACTTTTCGGTGTCCGAAACTTTTCCGGTGATTTTCTCTCAGACTCCTTGTCTAGTATTCAACAGATAGATTACTCTTAAGCGTGTGACCCTATTGGTTCGGTGAAGTATAGACATGACCGGAACCCTTTCCAATCAATGATCAACATCGGAGCCGTGGACACCCATATTGACCCCTATACCCACACGAATGAATATTCGAGTGAACCTCCAGTTGCCGTGTGCTATTCCTGTTGCTTCACGATATGTTACAAATACCCGAGGTGAGACATGTTGGCATTCTCATGGATCAACAACTTGTCCACTATGCCAGTTACCTCGTTACTGGTATTGTTCTCTTTTCTCGTTACCGTGTTCCAACATCCCCGTGATCAAATCACAAAGTGTCTAGCCAGATGATGATGGATACCGTAACACCGAGAGGGCCTAGAGATATCTCTCCATTGTCGGAGGAGCAAATCCCAATCTTGAGCTATTAAGTTACTTGACATACTTTTCCATGAACCCGTAAGCCGTCGTAATAGCCACCCATTTACGGATGATGTTTAACAAACCCCAAAGTTCATGAAGCAAGCATGAAGAAACTCGATACTCTCATGGTCTAAGGAATCATGCAAACTTCAACCATCTCTGTGTTATTTACCATTAACTTATGAAGAATGAATCTCATAGCATAACATCAATTCCGGTCGATTCTACACAAATGTTCCTCTAACATTGTGCCCTCAAAATTGCTGGCATAGACATGCCCATGATCGGGAAAACAGAACCATCAAGCAACCCTTGAGCTAGTCTTAGAGGCTAGACTAGGAATACATTTTATCGTTTATTATTCCACACGTGCATATGAGTCTTCCTCCGAGCCTCGTTTTATTTGCAGACTCGAGAACCATAGCAGTTATAGCATGGAATATTAACCTAATTATGAACAGGGAGATAACCAATAACATTTATTATTGCCTCTAGGGCATATCTCCTACAATTGCATGAGTTTATCCCTCTACATCATGTCATCTTTCTTAATGCATTACTCTGTTCTTTATGAACTTAATACTCTAGATGCATGTTGGATAGCGGTCGATGTGTGGAGTAATAGTAGTAAATGCAGGCAGGAGTCGGTCTACTTGTCATGAACGTGATGCCTATATACATGATCATGCCTAGATAATCTCATAATTATTCGCTTTTCTATCAATTGCTCGACAGTAATTTGTTCACCCACCGTAATACTTATGCTATCTTGAGAGAAGCCACTAGTGAAACCTATGGCCCCCGGGTCTATCTTTTATCATGTAAGCTTTCAACCTACTTTTATTTGCATCTTTACTTTTCCTATCTATATTGTAAAATACCAAAAATGTATTTATCTTATCATATTATCTCTATCAGATCTCACTTTCGCAAGTGGCTGTGAAGGGATTGATAGCCCCCTTTATTTCATTGGTTGCGAGTTCTTGTTTGTTTTTGTAGGTGCGTTGGACTTTTGAGGAGCCTCCTACTGGATTGATACCTTGGTTCTCAAAAACTGAGGGAAATACTTACGCTACTATTGCTGCATCACCCTTTCCTCTTCAAGGAAAACCAATGCAAGCTCAAGACGTAGCAAGAAGGATTTCTGGCGCCGTTGTCGGGGAG
This sequence comes from Triticum timopheevii, assembly GCA_963921465.1. Classification (NCBI taxonomy): domain Eukaryota; kingdom Viridiplantae; phylum Streptophyta; class Magnoliopsida; order Poales; family Poaceae; genus Triticum; species Triticum timopheevii. Next base: position 505,079,981 of record OY997274.1, read on the forward strand.
GTCTTCGCTCAAGTCAAGACATACCAAGTACCCATCACAAATCATCTCCCTTGCATTTACATTATTTGCCATTTGCCTCTCATTTTCCTCTCCCCCACTTCACCCTTGTCGTTTTATTCGCCCTTCTTCCATTCGATCTTATATTTGCTTGTGCCTTCTATTTGGTTGCATCTTTGCTTGCTAAAAAACTATTGATATGGATTCACTTAAAGTGTTCTACTTGGATCATCTTCGATCCTTATGCGCTCGTGCTGAAACCCCAACTAGCCTAGTTGAAGGGAAATCTTTAGATGAGCATGCTCATTTTGTGCGTCATCGTGTGTCACAAAAGGGGTACTCTTATGGGATGAAATAAACCGTTTGTTGTGTTATGCTTGGAATCTTTGTGAAATTTGTGATATTACTTGTTACTCTAAGAACCCTAAAAAACACCTTCCCTACCTATGTGGGTTTAATGAAAATAAAATATTATCTTCTTATGCAAAGGGTGTTTGTAGTTACTATGATATCAAACAAATTAAAGAATTTGTTGCTTTTAGGGGTTCTTATGAAGTTGCTTCCTTGATTGAAAAGTATGGTATTACTCTTTCTGAATCTGAAAATTTTGACATACTTGAATATTGCTATGAAAACTATGCTCATAATGTCTATGTCGAAGAATTTATTGAAAGAATGACCGTTGCTTCTAAAGAAAATAATGATATGCATGAATCTTTAGATAATTGTGATCCCGATGATTTGATTGAAATAACCCTTGATGAACATGATGCTTTCTATTCTTGTGTCCATGATGCCAATATTTTTGAAGACGAATTTGCTATAATTCCTTATGTTAAACATGAGATCGTTGCTATTGCACCAATACTTGATAGTTCCTTCGACGAAAAGCATGATTGCAATGATTTTACTATAAATTCTCTTGATGTCAATTGTGCTAATAATATGCAAAACCCTAAGCTTGGGGATGCTAGTTTTGCTATGTCTACTACTTGTTGCAATGATCATGATTGGGGTGATTCTTCTTTTGATCTTGAAAATTTATTTAACCCCCATGATGAATGTGAGATTGATAATAGTGTGTGCAATATTATTGAAAGTGGGTTTGGAAGAGTGTCAACTTTAGATCCCACATATTTGGATTTTGATCAATCTTATGAAATTTTTGATAAAAGTGGGCTTGGAGAGGTCATGACTTTAGTTAATGTTAATCCCACTATTTTTAAAGAGTGTCAACTTTGCATGCATGTGGATCGTGTGAAAAATATTTTATGTGATAGATATATTGTTATTGCTTATGATCCTACATGTAATTATTATGAGATAGGAAAATATGGTTGTAGAAATTTTCATCTTACTAAATTACCTCTCATCATGTTGAGATTGCTATCGTCTCTTTCTTCTTCCTTGCATATGCTAATTTTTGCTTGCTATGATAATTTGTTTGCTTATAAAATGCCTATGCATAGGAAGTATGTTAGACATAGATGTGTTTGTCACATGTTTTATGATGCTCTCTTTGTGCTTCAATTCTTGTCTTTCTTGTGAGCATCATTGAAATCTCAATGCCTAGCTAGAGGCGTTAAACAATAGCGCTAGTTGGGAGGCAACCCAATTTTATTTTTGTTTTTTTTTGTTTTTGCTTTTGTTTAGTAATAAATTTTTCATCTACCTTCTGTTTGTATGTGTTTTCTTGTTTTAATTACTGTTTGTGCTAAGTAGAACCTATAGGATAACCTATGGTGATAGTTAATTTGATTCTGCTGAAAAACAGAAACTTTGCACGCGCGAAAATAATTTTAGTAATTCACAGAAACGTGCTTGCGTTGATTCTTTCTGATGTAGATCAATAGATAAATTGCCCAGGACTTACTATTTTTGTAGGATTTTTAGAGTTCCAGAAGTATTCGAGAGTTACAGATTGCAACAGACTATTCTGTTTTTGACAGATTCTATTTTTCGTGTGTTGTTTGCTTATTTTGATGCATCTATGGCTAGTATGTAAGGGTATGAACCATAGAAAAGTTGAAATACAGTAGGTTTAACACCAATATAAATAAAGAATGAGTTCATTACAGTAACTTATGTGGTGGTTTTTCTTTCTTGCACTAACGGAGCTTATGAGATTTCCTGTTGAGTTTTGTGTTGTGAAGTTTTCAAGTTTTGGGTAAAGATTTGATGGACTATGGAATAAGGATTGGCAACAGCCTAAGCTTGGGGATGCCCATGGCACCCCAAGATATTCAAGAATAGCCAAAAGCCTAAGCTTGGGGATGCCCCGGAAGGCATCCCCTCTTTCATCTTCGTTTATCGGTAACTTTACTTGGAGCTATATTTTTATTCGCCACATGATATGTGCTTTGCTTGGAACATCTTGTATGATATTAGTCTTTGCTTTTTAGATTACCACAATCATCCTTGCTGTACACACGTTTGGTAGAATCCCACTTGATTATAATTTATTGGAATACGCTATGTGCTTCACTTATATCTTTTGAGCTAGATAGTTTTTGCTCTAGTGCTTCACTTATATCTTTTAGAGCACGGCGGTGGATTGATTTTTTAGAAATTGTTGACCTCTCATGCTTCACTTATATTATTTTAAGTGTCTCTTAGAATAGCATGGTATTTGCTATGGTTATAAAATTGGTCCTAGAATGATGAGCATCCAAGTTGGGTATAATAAAAACTATCATAGGAAGTGAATTGGATGCCATGATCAATTTGATACTGGATAATTTTTTTTGAGATATGGAGGTTGTAATATTATATTCATGCTAGTTGGGTGATTATGAATTTAAAGAATACTTGTGTTGAAGTTTGTGATTCCCGTAGCATGCACGTATGGTGAACCGCTTTGTGATGAAGTTGGAGCACAATTTTATTTATTGATTGTCTTCCTTATGAGTGGCGGTCGTGGACGAGCGATGGTATTTTCCTACCAATCTATCCCCCTAGGAGCATGCATGTAGTACTTTGTTTTCACTGGCTTGTAGATTTTTGTAATAAGTATATGAGTTCTTCTTGACTAATGTTGAGTCCATGGATTGTACGCACTCTCACCCTTCCACCATTGCTAGCCTCTCTTGTGCCGCGCAATTTTCGCCGGTACCATACACCCACCATATACCTTCCTCAAAACAGCCACCATACCTACCTATTATGGTATTTCCATATCCATTCCGAGATATATTTCCATGCAACTTTCCACCGTTCCGTTTATATGACACGCATCATCATTGTCATATTGCTTTTTGCATGATCATGTAGTTGACATTGTATTTGTGGCAAGGCCACCTTCATAAATTTTCATACATGTGACTCTTGATTCATTGCATATCCCGGTACACCGCCGGAGGCATTCATATAGAGTCATATTTTGTTCTAAGTGTTGAGTTGTAATTCTTGAGTTGTAAATTAATAAAAGTGTGATGATCTTCATTATTAGAGTATTGTCCCAAGTGAGGAAAGGATGATGAAGACTATGATTCCCCCACAAGTCGGGATGAGACTTCAGACTTTAAAATAAAACAAAAGGCCAAAAGCGCCCACCAAATAAAAAAGGAAGGCCAAATAAAAAAAGAGGAAGGCCAAATAAAAAAATGAAAGAAAAAGAGAGAAGGGACAATGCTACTATCCTTTTTACCACACTTGTGCTTCAAAGTAGCACCATGATCTTCATGATAGAGAGTCTCCTATGTTGTCACTTTCATATACTAGTGGGAATTTTTCATTATAGAACTTGGCTTGTATATTCCAATGATGGGCTTCCTCAAAATGCCCTAGGTCTTCGTGAGCAAGCGAGTTGGATGCACCCCCACTTAGTTTCTTTTGTTGAGCTTTCATACATTTATAGCACTAGTGCATCCGTTGCATGGCAATCCCTACTCACTCACATTAATATCTATTAATGGGCATCTCCATAGCCCGTTGATACGCCTAGTTGATGTGAGACTATCTTATCCTTTTTTGTCTTCTCCACAACCACCATTCTATTCCACATATAGTGCTATGTCCATGGCTCACGCTCATGTATTGCGTGAAAGTTGAAAAAGTTTGAGATTACTAAAGTATGAAACTATTGCTTGGCTTGTCATCGGGGTTGTGCATGATTAAATACTTTGTGTGATGAAGATAGAGCAACAGCCAGACTATATGATTTTGTAGGGATAACTTTCTTTAGCCATGTTATTTTGAGAAGACATGATTGCTTAGTTAGTATGCTTGAAGTATTACTATTTCTTATGTCAATACGAACTTTTATTTTGAATCATTTGGATCTGAACATTCATGCCACAATAAAGAAAATTACATTGAGAATTATGCTAGGTAGCATTCCACATCAAAAAATTTGTTATTATCATTTACCTACTCGAGGACGAGCAGGAATTAAGCTTGGGGATGCTTGATAGGTCTCCAACGTATCTATAATTTTTTATTGTTCCATGCTATTATATTACCCGTTTTGGATGTTTATGGGCTTTATTTTACACTTTTATATCATTTTTGGGACTAACCTACTAACTGGAGGCCCAGCCCGTATTGCTGTTTTTTTTGCCTATTTCAGTGTTTCGAAGAAAAGGATTATCAAACGGAGTCCAAATGGAATGAAACCTTCGGGAGCGTGATTGTTGGAACGAACGTGATCCAGAGGACTTGGAGTGGAAGTCAAGAAATAATCGAGGCGGCCACGAGGGTGGAGGGCGCCCCGCCCTAATGGGCGCGCCCCCTGTCTCGTGGGCCCCTCGGGCGTCCACCGACCTACTTCTTCCTCCTATATATACCCATGTACCCCGAAAACATCAAAAGCGACCACGGAAAACTATTTCCACTACCGTAACCTTCTGTATCCGCGAGATCCCATCTTGGAGCCTTCGCCGATGCTCCGCCGGAGGGGGAATCGACCATGGAGGGCTTCTACATCAACACAATAGCCTCTCCGATGAGTTGTGATTAGTTTATAACAGACCTTCGGGTCCATAGTTATTAGCTAGATGGCTTCTTCTCTCTCTTTGAATCTCAATACCATGTTCTCCTCGATCTTCTTGGAGACCTATTCGATGTAACTCTTTTTGCGGTGTGTTTGTCGAGATCCGATGAATTGTGGGTTTATAATCAAGTTTATCTATGAGAAATATTTGAATCTCCTCTAAATTCTTTTATGTGTGATTAAGTTATCTTTGCAAGTCTTTTCGAATTATCAGTTTGGTTTGGCCTACTAGATTGATCTTTCTTGCAGTGGGATAAGTGCTTAGCTTTGGGTTCAATCTTGCGGTGTCCTTTCCCAGTGAAAGCAGGGTCAGCAAGGCACATATTGTATTGTTGCCATCGAGGATAAAAAGATGGGGTTTATATCATATTGCATGAGTTTATCCCTCTACATCATGTCATCTTTCTTAATGTGTTACTCTATTCTTTATGAACTTAATACTCTAGATGCATGCTTTTTCCCCTAATGAACTTTTTGCTATCGCGGGCATGGATAGATTCGACTGGCACGTGTTACCTGCCTCGGGTCACTTGGGTGGGATCTTGATAGGCTCTAATAAAGATATTTTTGATTTTGTTTCCTTTGATCATGGGGTCTTTTGGGCTAGTTCTGTAGTTTGTCATAAAGCTCTGAATACCCTTTGCGAGTTTATCGTGGTATATGGGTCTGCTGATCATTCTCTATCCTCTCTATTTCTTAATGAGCTCTCTGTGAAGATCGAGCCCTGCAATCTCCCGATGGTTATCGGGGGTGACTTTAATCTCCTTCGCTGTCCCTCTGATAAAAGTAATTATATCTTCTCCTGGCCTTTGGCGAATGCCTTTAACGATTTTATCAGCGCCAATGCTATCCGTGAGCTTCCCCGAGGTGGAGCTCGCTTTACTTGGTCCAATCACCAGGCTAATCCTATTAGATCAGTTCTTGATAGAGTCTTCATATGTCCCAGGTGGGACTCCCTGTTTCCTAGGGCCTCCCTCGGCGCCAAATGCATCATTGATTCTGACCATACCCCCTTAATTCTTGACGATGGTTCTATTAATCTTAGACCCCCGGCTAGATTCCAATTTGACGCTTCCTGGCTGATCGTTGATGGTTTTATTGATATGGTGGCCGCGAAGATATCCCTCCTGCTTTCCTCTAATGCTCGTTGTCGGTGTCAAAACCGGCGGATCTCGGGTAGGGGGTCCCGAACTGTACGTCTAGGTGGATGGTAACAGGAGACAAGGGACACGATGTTTTTACCCAGGTTCGGGCCCTCTCGATGGAGGTAATGCCCTACTCCTGCTTGATTGATATTGATGATATGGGTAGTACAAGAGTGGATCTACCACGAGATCAAGGAGGCTAAACCCTAGAAGCTAGCCTATGGTATGATTGTTGTAATGGTTGTGTTGTCCTACGGACTAAAACCCTCCGGTTTATATAGACACCGGAGAGGGCTAGGGTTACACAGAGTCGGTTACAATGGTAGGAGATCTACATATCCGTATCGCCAAGCTTGCCTTCCACGCCAAGGAAAGTCTCATCCGGACACGGGACGAAGTCTTCAATCTTGTATCTTCATAGTCCTGGAGTCCGGCCGACGATGATAGTCCGGCTGTCCGGACACCCCCTAGTCCAGGACTCCCTCAGTAGCCCCCGAACCAGGCTTCAATGACGATAAGTCCAGCACATATGTAGTCTTCGGCGTTGCAAGGCGAGTTCTCCTTTAAGTTCCATGTACCTGCCGAACAGTGTCCGGCTTCCTTATCAATGTCGCGCTTCTTGGCTTCCACGCCCAATAATGGCCTTCTTCCATGCGTTGCACGAATGCGAAAAGCCAGGGTATCTTTTATGTTTTACCCCCCAGCTGCGCAAATAACCTGCCTATAAGAGAGGCAAGAATCCAGATCCAAATCACACCATCTTCCTTCCGCGAGTACTCATCGGAGCGCTTCTGACCAAAAATCCATTCCATCATGGACCGTTGACGCGGCTCCTCTTCTCGCGCTCCCAGCCCTCTGCCAGGAGATTGGAGGAGATGTTCCGTCCCGCATAACGAGCTGGTGACGCTCCAAGCGGAGGGATATCTCCCTCCGGCCTTCATGGTTCCGGTTCAAGCCGGGCTGGCCACCTACAAAGGTGGGAAGCAAGCGGAGGCTACCCCAAGTCCCAACAAAGGGGAGCGGGTATGCTTCGTCCCCTATCTGATAAGGGGGTCGGATTTCCTATACATCCGTTCCTCCGCGGGCTCCTGGAGTTCTACGGACTCCAGCTCCATCACCTCACGCCCGCCTCTATCCTACATATCGCGGGTTACGTAGCTCTTTGCGAGCCATTTCTGGGCGTCGAGCCCCATTTCGCGTTGTGGAAGAGGTTGTTCTGCCTTGTACCCCGCTCTCACGAGGGGTCCATATATCAAGTGGGCGGTGCCGAAATATGGTGCATCGCCGGGACCGGATATCCATCCGGAACCCCTAAGAAGGTGTCCGAAGACTGGCCTTCAGAATGGTTTTACGTAGAAGACGCTCCGCTGCCGGACCCTGTTCGGATCAGCCTCCCGGAGTTCAGTAATGCTCCTCTGAAGAAACGCCTTAGCTGGCGCCCACGGAGCCCCCAGCTGGAGGAAGACAAGAGCGTCCTTATTTGATGGGCCGGATAAGGTTACTGGCCCATTCCGGGTTGACCATGATTGGAGTGATGGCAACGTGCATTATGCGAGGGGTGCAGCCGCTGCAATACAGGGGCCACCCTATGTGGGATTTCAACGGGGAGGACGATGCCACCCGTCATGGCCGCAAAGGGCCGGGATCGGCCGAAGACCTGGCGAAGATCCTGTCCGTCCTGTACAAGGGGGAGAAGGAGGATTTCTTCTAGACGAGCCCGTTGAATGGGTTCTCCATGAATAACTTGGCGTTGGGTAAGCGAACACTTTGAGTGCCCGACCCATGGTTGTGGAGGGCATGCTTAGTCCAGCTCCGCAACCCGAGGATCCAGAGAGATCCCAGGATCCGGCCTCCGAAGAGGACCCGGACATAAAGGTGGAGCTAATTGACGGGGTGTTCCACCAACTCAGCATGGACAATGCTTTAGTTGCCATTACGGCTGACTACCCCGGCCTATATCCGGCTTCCCAGGTGATTGTGACTGAAGTCCTGACACCATTATTTCTTCCTTGCTCATTTCTGACCCCCGTATATGATGGTGTTTTGCAGGAGGCGCCTTCAAGGCGGGAAGCCGAGCCCGCGGCGGCTGACCAACAAGGGTCAGTCCGGCCCAGTAGGCGGAAGAGGAGCGCGGCGCAGATTGAAACGTCGCCGCAAAGGTATAGCTCACGGTTCGTTATTTAGAGCAACGTTCCTAGGAAGCGTTTGAGTGCTCATGACTTTTGTAGGAGAAAAAGCGCCCGCCGGACTGCGGGCGTAGAGGTTGCCAACCCAGCCTCTACCAACCAAGCTCCAGCACCTGGTCTGGAGGGGGAGGCGAGCGCAAGGCGCGAGCCGGATACTCCTCCAACGGAGGATGCCGACAGACTGTCCGCCACCAAGTCTGAGGTGGAGAGCGCCATGAACCACAGGCGTCGCCGGACAGTTTTTCATGATGCGTGCTTCTCCCCTGAGGCGTTGAATGCCTTTAACGCGGGGGACGCGCACCTCTGTGCTGCTCAAGATGGTTTGACCAAAGCCATGGAGCAGTATGTAAAAGACATATGAGTAAGAGATTTTAATAGTTGTATATGCCAGTAGCCCCCGAGACTTAAAGTAGTTATATTAACTGATTTAAGGATCATTTGAAATGCAGGATCTTACAAAGAAGAATACCCAACTGTCTCAGGAGCTGCAAGAGTGTAAGGCCCAACTTGAGGCCGCACTGGCTGCCGCAGGAGGAAACACAGGGATCCCTCCTGGTAACACATTATTTTTAAAAAGATAAGTGGTGTGCGGCATGTGCGCGAGTCTGATAATGACATTGCAGGTGCTGCCGGACAAGATCCGGACAGGCAAGAACTACTGCGCCAGCTGAAGGCCGGCGAGAGGGTGCTGAATAAGGTGCAGCAGGAAAGGAACAAGCTCCAGGATGCCCACGCCTAGCTTGGAGAAGAGCTGAAAGGTGTTCAGGCCGAGCTATCTGGCTCTGTTAAGGAGAATCAGCGGCTTCGTCGTGGCATCTATAGTAAGTGCTTGAGCGAACTCCTTTGAAAAGAAGAGTTCGGCGAGGAAGTCAATTGACAAAATATGTATGTAGGTATACTCACAGGTCGCCCTGCGGAGGAGATGCCCATATCAACGGGTGATCAACTTCCCGAGCTGTTGCAACTGCTCGAACGAGTTCGGCAGGCAATGAGCGGCGGCGTCCAGGCTTTATGGCCAGCCCTCTCCCTACCCGAGGGCCTTGGTGAGCTTGCGGAGAAGCTTCAGGGAGTGCGGCAGCGCTTCCGTTTATGGAAGATTTCAGCCTGCCGCCAAGGTGCCAGGGAGGCCTGGGCCATGGTGAAGACGCGGTACAAGAAGGCGGATCCCAACCACATGGCCGAGGTCGGACCTGTGGGGCCCGATGGGAAGGAGATCCCTGTGAGTTTAGTATACGGCCAAGTAGAGTTGGCCGCTAAATTTTCCCAACGGGACTGTAAATTAGACAGCCTGTTAGACGGGATTGAGGAAGGATCCCTCTCTGAGAGTGAAGGTCGTGCACTGCGTTAGTTCTCAGAGAGCCTTCTCAAAAACTAACCAAGTCATAAGCCTTCACTCTCAGAGAGCTAAAGCGATTATCCTTAAGTTAGATTTTGAGAAGGCTTATGACTTGGTTAGTTGGTCTTTTCTCAAGCAGGTCTTGCTCGCGAAAGGTTTTGACGGAGCTTATGTGCATCGTGTCATGCAGTTGGTCTCGGGTGGCCATACTGCCGTTTCAGTGAATGGGCACATTAGTAGTTTCTTCGCCAATGGCAGAGGCCTCCGTCAAGGGGACCCTGCCTCCCCTGTTCTTTTTAATTTTGTGGCCGATGCCTTTTCTAGCATGCTCTCTAGGGCGACGCAATGTGGTCATATCATTCCAGTGATCTCCCATTTACTCCTGGATGGGGTATCTCATTTGCAATATGCAGATGACACAATTATCATGGTGGAATTGGACGACTCCTGTATTGCCAACCTTAAATTCATCTTGCTTTGTTTTGAAGTTGTCTCAGGCCTTAAGATTAACTTCTCTAAAAGTGAGGTCTTAGTGACGGGTGTTGATGATGCAGAAGCTTTGCGTGTGGCCAGGCTTCTTAACTGCTCCTTGGGCTCCTTCCCTTTCAAGTATTTAGGCCTTCCAATTTCTCCTGTCTTGCTTCACGCTAAGGACTTTGCTCCGGCTGTTGCTAAGGTGGGAAACAGGGTGCTTCCATGGAGGGGGAGATATAATACTAACGCTGGCAAAGCTTCTCTAATTAATTCATGTTTACCTTCTCTTCCTATGTTCCTTATGGGTTTCTATCTCCTATCGGCTGGCGTTCATGCTGGCTTTGATAAACATAGGGGAGCTTTTTATTGGAACTCCGTGGATAACAAACGGAAATATAGGCTGGTCAAGTGGCAACATATTTGTAAGCCTAAAAACCTCGGGGGGGTTAGGCATCATTAACATGCAAGTGATGAACAAATGTTTGCTAATTAAGTGGTGGTGGAAAATTATGACTAGTGGGGCCGATTCTCTTTGGTTTTCGATTCTAAAGGCTAAATACTTCCCACATTCTAGCCCCTTGTTTGCCACCGCTAGACACGGATCTCAATTCTGGAAGAACCTTGTCAAAGTCAGGCCTATTTTCCTGGATCATGTTAAGTTTATCGTGTGTAATGGGACTGCGGTTCGCTTCTGGCGGGACTGGTGGTGTGGGGATGCCCCTCTAGCTGTTAGTTTTCCGGTTCTGTTTTCGTATTGTTCTAAGCCGGACATCTCCATCGCGGAGGTGGCGGCGAATAACTGGGATCTGGCTTTTCGTCGTTCCCTGTCTCCTGAAGAGTTAGAAGACTGGCAAAGTCTCTCTGCCCTCTTCCCTGTGCTCTCGGAATCGTCGAATTCTGTGGTTTGGCCCCATTCGGTCTCTGGAAGGTTTTCGGTTAAGTCACTATACTCTAGGCTTATCGGTGGTACCCCTTCGAATAGATTTACTTGCGTCTGGAAATCCAAAGTGCCGCCTAAGATTAAAATTTTCCTATGGCAAGCTTTTTGAGGCCGCCTTCCGGCGGCTGACCAAATTCATAAGCGCAATGGGCCAGGCTCGGAGTTCTGTGATCTTTGCGGTGCTTTGGAAAACTCGGAACACATCGTTTTCCACTGCGTGTTGGCCAAGTTGGTGTGGAGTTGTGTCAGATCTTGGCTCCAGGTTTCTTGGAACCCTTCTTCATTCTCTGAGCTTAGAAACCTAGCCAAAGTATTGGTTGGGGTCACCAAGAGGGTGTTCTGGGTCGGCCTGGGTGCCTTGTGCTGGACTCTTTGGACAATTAGGAACAAATTTACTATTGACCATACCTTTCCATCTAAGCCTGCTGACGTTCTTCTCAAATCATGTATACTATTGCAGCAGTGGAGATCATTGACTAAGGATGAAGATCGGGATGCCCTGGACTTGCTCATCGCCAAAATTCGGGCTTCGGCATCCCACATCTCCAGGCTGGATCTTGCCGTCTGATCATGTTTATCGCTGTTCACTTCGTCTGGTTTTAGTCTTTCCCCTTCCGGCCTGCGCGCCGAGTATGGCAGGTTGCCATGTACCCCTTAAACTATCATTCGGCTGTCCCAGACTTTCTGTTCGGTGGATTTGCGATGTTTCGCCTTTTGTTCGTGTTTATGTTCGGGTCTGTGATGCTGCCGTGTGGCTTTATTTATAAAGTCGGGCTATGGCCTTTTCTCTAAAAATACTCTAGATGCATGCTGGATAGCAGTTGATGTGTGGAGTAATAGTAGTAGATGCAGGCAGGAGTCGGTCTATTTGTCACGAACGTGATGCCTATATACATGATCATGCCTAGATAATCTCATAATTATTCGCTTTTCTATCAATTGCTCGACAGTAATTTGTTCACCCACTGTAATACTTATGCTATCTTGAGAGAAGTCACTAGTGAAACCTATGGCCCCTGGGTCTATATTTTATCATATAAGCTTTCAACCTACTTTTATTTGCATCTTTACTTTTCCTATCTATATTATAAAATACCAAAAAATATTTATCTTACCATATTATCTCTATCAGATCTCACTTTCGCAAGTGACCGTGAAGGGATTGACAACCCCCTTTATTGCGTTGGTTGCGAGTTCTTGTTTGTTTGTGTAGGTGCGTGGGACTTTTGAGGAGCCTCCTACTGGATTGATACCTTGGTTCTCAAAAACTGAGGGAAATACTTACACTACTATTGTTGCATCACCCTTTCCTCTTCAAGGAAAACCAACGCAAGCTCAAGACATAGCAGGCCACGGCAGCGGAGTGGGCGATGGCCCTGGCTTTCGACGGTGGTGTGGCGGCCACAGCGGCAGACGGTGGGGTGGTGGCAACAACCGCCGACGGGCAGCGGCGGCGGAGCGTGTGGTGGGTGTTCCACAAACACCCAACAAGGACGCCACACGCACTACACTATGCTGGGGACTGCGCCACCGCCGCGGTGTAGCCTCCTAGATGGAGTTGTCCTCTGATGACGGCGGAGTGGCTGAGGGACGACGACGGACCGGTGCCATTGGCGATTGTGGGAGAAGCAGACGAGATAAGCTACAGGGAGGGAGGGAGGGGAAAATGCGACGCGGGACTCGCCGGCCGTGAGGGTTTATATAGTAGGCCGCTAGGAACTGGGATTTTGGGGATTTCACCGAGTCTGGCGGGAAGCTTGCGCGGGAACCTAGGAAGTTGCGCGGGAACGGCCTCACCGACGATTCATTGGCGCCACTTTGAGCTACCATTTGGCCAAAAGAACGCCCCTACACGCCGCGCAAGCTTGCGTTGTAAGCCGTCTGCGGCAGCAGGGTGACAAGACGTGCGAGAGAAGGCCGAAAGGACACGTACACATACGGTTAATAAAAAAACATTTGTTATTTAATTACCTACTACCCCATCCTGGTTTATAAATCATCTATGTATTTTTGTGCCAAATTTTGACTAGACATTTAACTAATAAAATACGAATGCATGTCGCCAAAGATTATATCATTGGATTCATATTTGAACATAGTTTCCAATTATATGATTTTTATAACATGCACCAATATTTTGTTGGTTAAATTTAAGGTCAAAATATGGAACAGAATATAAAGGGGACTAATAGACGAAGACGGAGGTAGTAGCACACGGCTGCTCTCTATGCAGCGTCGCAACTGCCGGCCGGCTTGTAGACGACCATTCCCTGTATGTTCAACTTCTCTATGCGTGTGGTTGCTCGCGGTTGAGATGGCCACAGCACACTCTGCTCGCGTCCCTCCGGGTGCTCTGACCTCATCCCTCCACACGCGCTGCCAGTGTTTGGGCCAGCGCGCGATCACGTACGTTCATGTTGCCATTATGCATGTGGTTGCACCGGGCGCGGCGCCACGAAGTAGTTACCCGCTGCAAAAACTGCCATGCGGACACGCTGAGAATCCAGGCCGCACGGCCCTTCATTTATTTATGCGGCCATTTACCTTCACCTCTCGCGCGACATGACACGATAAGCACACCCACGACGACACATACACAGAGGACATCCAACGGTTCCGATGGTGCTCCCAGCGGCCGACGACGACAACGGGGGGGGGGGGCAGTTCACCATGCATCATGTAGTGGACACCCATGTGAGGGGGAATGCCCTCTCGGTGGTGTACACGAACGAGCCGGTCTCGGTGAAGAGCTCCATCCAAACTATGGAGCAGTTGCTTGCTGAGGAAAGTACCAAGTAGTTGGCTTCGACCTCGAGTACACCATCGGTCATGCCGGGCATGATCAGAAGGTTGTCGTCGCCTAGTTGTGCGTGCGACATGACGTCCTCATCTACCACTACCACCTGTCCACAAGGCCTTGTGAGCGTTTCTCCAGGTTTATCAACAGCTCCGACTGCAATTTTGCTAAGGTGGACACCACCAAAGATCTAAAAGCGCTCAAGGTTTCGGGCTTGAAATGCTAGAATCTTGTCAACATCCAGGACCACTACAAGGTCCGGGGCAGCGACAACAAAAATAGAACTCCCTGGTTGACCTCGCCTCGACATCATCGACCCCTACTACATGAAGATGAAGGATGAGAGCAAGAAGGACAAGAACACCTAGCACAGTGTCTGGCATCAGAGACTGGATGCACAACACGTCAAGTACGCGACCAAGGACGCGTACACAAGCTACGAGATGTACAGGCAGATCATTGACATGAGGAAGTGTCTTCTTCCTGCCCCAGACAAGGGATCAAGCCACAGAGCAGTAGCGGGAGCGTCACAAGAAGTAGATAACTAGACGATCATTTCTCCTAGTTTAGAATGCATGCAATTGCTTATTGAGGTGTGTGCGAATATATGTTACTCTTCTGTAGACAGAGAAAATCACACGGCTCATTAGCAGCAATCATCTGTGTTATTATTGGTCTTCGCACACATTTCTGATTACAGACCTGTTTGTCGTGTATCACACACATCTTGTTCGATCGAACTATTTCTGTTGCCTTGGCTCATCACAAACAGTTCATCCAAGTGAACTGTATGCCCTCGATCGCACACACCTTGATCTGACTGACCGTTTCTATTGTGTTGCCTAATCACACACAGTTCATGCTAGTGAACTTTATGTCGTATATCGCACACACCCTCATCTGGCTGCCCGTTTCTGTTGTTCTACCTCATCACAAATAGTTCTGCTGGATTAACAGCATGCCATGCATCGCACACGCAACTCTAATCTGAATCGTGTTTGATGTCACCGCCATCGCAAACGTTTTGTATCTTTTTTGACAATTTTATTACATCACCATTTGTAATTAATGCATCGCACACAGTTTAGTCGAAGGGTCTGTGATTGGACTATCGCGTTTGGACCAACCTATAGTAGTGCTACCACTTGCCAGAGTCTCATCTGATCACATTCCTATTAACATTCAAATTGGTATTGATATCCCCAAGACCACTATCTTCAGATTTGAAACTTATTGGATGGATTTTGATGGTTTCTATGACACTGTATTGCAATGCTGGAACTCAAGTATCCCACTCTCTAACTCTGCCAAAGATACTACTGCTAGATTCAAATGCCTCAAGCATGGATTAAAACAATGGAGCAAAAACTTGTCAAAACTGAATAAGTGTATTGTGGCCAGCAATTATGTTATTGCCTTAATTGATGGCATTGAAGAATAGAGAGACCTAACTATACAGGAAAAGAATTTTAGAATAATCTTGAAGAAGCATGTTCTGAAGCTCCTTGAAGCCAAAAGAATTTACAGGAAGAGCAGATACAAGAGAAGAAAAAATAAATTTGGAGATGAAAATTCAAAATTCTTCCATGCCATGGCTACCGTAAATTACAGAAAAAAAATTCATACCCAGCATCCAGGGGCTTGATGGGACAAGCTATTCATCCCATGACCAAAAAGTTGCAATCATATGGTAGTCATATAAAGAGAGACTTGGAACAACTTCAAATCCCATTATGTTATTTGATCTCTAGCTATGACTTGGTTGAAGCACACAATCTGATACATCTGGATGATCAATTTACAGTTGATGAAATTGAACAAGTGGTCAAAGATTTCCCTGCTGACCGAGCACCTGGACCTGATGGATTTAATGGATACTTTATCAGAAAATGATGCCCCATCATCAAACAAGACTTCTATACTCTGATCTGGGATTTCTTTGAAGGAAACTATGACACTTAGAGCATTAATACTGCCTATATTACCTTGATACCAAAAAAACAGTCTCCTGAAACTATGAATGTTTACATGCCCATATCTTTAGTTAACATGCCCCTCAAATTCATTACTAAGCTAATGGGTAACAGATTACAAAGAGAGATCATTCCAATACTGCATCAGAACCAATATGGTTTTATCAACGGCAAGAACATTCAAGATTGTCTTGGTTATGCATTTGAATACTTGCATCTATGCCACAAATGAAGAAAGCCAATCATCATTGTTAAACTGGATTTTGAGAAAGCATTTGATAAAATTGAGTACTCTGCTATTTTGGGAATGTTGAAATCAAAAGGATTTGGTCCAAGATGGATTAACTAGGTATCCAGAATTCTTCAGTCTGCATCCACATATATTTTACTTAATGGTGTTGCTGGTAAAGTCATACAATGCAAATGTGGGGTTAGACAGGGTGACCCTCTATCCCCACTGTTATATGTTATTGCTGTTGATCTCTTGCAAACCATCATTAATGCTGCCTGGCTAAATGGTGAGTTATCCCTACCGGTGGAAAACAGTTATGGACAACAGTACCCAATCATCCAATATGCTGATGACACCCTCCTGATCATGCCTGCAGAATTAAATCAACTAATGCATCTTAAAACCCTCTTGCAAATGTTCGGCAACTCCACAGGACTCCAAGTCAACTACAACAAATCATCAATAGTGCCAATCAATGTCAGCCTGAACATATGAATGTACTGGCTGCAAATTTTGGATGTAAAGTTGAAGCACTTCCACTCACAAACCTTGGACTTCCACTAGGCACCACTAAACCATCTGTCCAAGACCTCATCCCTGTTATTGCAAATATAGACAGAAAACTATCTGGTGTTGCTAATTTCGTGAACTATGCAAGCATGCTTACATATGTCAATTTTGTCATTGCAGCTGTGCCCATTTTTGCCATGTGCACTTTCAAAATGCATATAATTATTCTGGATCATGTTAACAAATCAAGCAAAAAAATTATATGGCATGGGAATGATAGTGAGAGAAAAGGTAACTATCTTGCAAACTGGAACATGATATGTAGGCCAAAGAGCTAGGGAGCACTTGGTATTCTTAATCTGAAAGTTCAAAGTATTGCACTATTAGTCAAGCAGTTACACAAATTCTACAGTCAAGCAAATGTGTCTTGGGTCAATCTCATCTGGCAGGCTTATTACTCAAACAATGAAGCGCCTCATGCAACCAAAATGAAAGGATCCTTCCAGTGGAGGGATATACTAAGTCTGCATGATATATACAAGAACATGACCACTTGCATCATATCCAGAGGTAATAAAACTCTATTATGGGAAGACTTATGGAATAATAGCTATGCTACAAACAAATTCCCTGAACTGCATTCTTTTGCTCTGGACAACAAGATCTCAATCCAAAAGGCAAAAAATATGGATCCATACTATTCCATGTTCCAATTACCTTTGTCCCTAATTGCTCATCAGCAACTACATCGACTGTCTTCTTCTCTGATTAGCATTAGAGATTCTGATCAACATGACATTTGGAAACTCAATTGGGGCAACAATTTATACAACACCAAGAAAGTATATGATTTCTTGATGGGAGATGATCAAGCACCAAAACCCCTCCAATGGATATGGAAGAGTTGTTGTATGCCCAAGACAAGTTCTTTATTTGGCTTATGCTCTAGGATAGAATTAACACGTGTGACTTGCTCATAAGAAGATAAATCCCACCTGATTGTACTACATGCTCATTATGTGGTGATCAACCTGTTGAAGATCATATGCACCTTTTCTTCTCATGTCCTTTCAGCCAAGGGTTTTGGTGGAGCATCAACATGGAATTCAATACAGATAGTAGCATTCACAACATGATCATTGATGCAAGCACATATACAGATTGGACTTCTTCATGGAGATCATGACCAGTGGCTACTGGAGTATATGGAATCAAAGAAATGGCAAAATATTTGATAACATTGATTGCTCCATCAATCAGTGCAAGATGGATTTCACTTCCACTTTCTATGACACTACTATCAGAGCAAAACCTAGCATCAAAGAGGGCATGCTATCATGGCTAGATTGTACTTAATTTTCTTACTTTGTATTTTTTTTCTTTATTTGTCCTGTTAAGACTCATATGTAAAGTTAGTTTTACATAATTAATAGAAAATGATCTGCAGTTGGGGTTTCCCCTACTATTCTCTAGTAAAAAAAGAAATATAATAATACAATATTATTGCCTCTAGGGCATATTTCCAACAACACCTTGTCCATCTTGTTCCCAGCAATGACTCATGTCGATTACCGTACTGGTGGACACCCTTCCTAGCATGGTGTGAGGTGTCGGTGCCTGTGTCAGTTGTAGCTTGCGATTTTCTTAGTTGCAGCATGCGGGTGAGCCTTCTGTTGACGCTGTCATTGGTTCCAACTCCATGGGGTGTTAGCAGTTGCATCACGGGGTGCTGGTTCCAGCACTACAACAGGCCGGTCACAGCATCACAATGTGTCGGTTACATCAAAAAAATTGCCTCGCCGGTCCCAACAAATCATCTCGCTGGTTGTAGCTTGAAGTGTTGCCAGCTCTGATAGCCGACTCCAGCTCGTGGAAACCATGGTCGCAACTTTCGATTGTCGATTGTAGCAAATGGTGTCCATCATTCCAGCATCGGCGGGTACCAGTTATAACACCACGGCCATCCGGGCGCATCTTTTTCTCTAGCACCGACAACAGCCCCGTCGCAGCTTTTCCGTGCTAGTTCCATCTTTGCCACCGGGAGGTTACAGCTTGTCGCCCTGTGCGACCACCAATTTCGGCAGGCGGTGACCATAGCCGAAGCGTCATGTTGCATGTTCCATCATGTGGTCACCACAGTCATGTCCGCCCAACTGCTAGTTCTAGCACCAACTCAAATGGTTGCCGATGCCTCCAGCCCACAGTACCTCCAGTTGTGACACGTCATGCATCAGCCCCGCAATGCGTTAGTTTTAGCACCAGGGGACGCTGCTCGACGCAAGGCGCATCAGCGGTTGTAGCCATAGGCTTCTACCCCTTGGTAGCGAGCGGTGGTGTCATCCCCAACTTGGCGTAGCTATCATCGCTGATGACCGGCAGCCAGCCCTGACCCCCGCCTCCTCCCTCTGCAATCTATAGGCAGGAGCAGGGTAAAGAGGGAGGAGGGAACAACCTCGCATCACAGTAACGTCCCACGTCCTCGACGGTCGGCCGGCCTGGGCTGCCATCCCCTTGGAACAAGAAGGAGGTGAGAGGCGAAGAGAGGAGAGGTGGAGGAAACAGGTGGAGGAGACCGCCTCCCAGAGAAGAGAAAAGAAACTCGACATTTCGATGAGCGGGCCCCACCAGCCACGTGGCACCTGCGCATAGTGGTCGAGCATGAATAGTTGCATGATTCGAAGGGCGCGCGTGCGGCCGGGACGACACTTCCGCCGGTTGGCCGACATAGACCATTATCCTTCTACATGGCGCCCTCGTTTTGCATGATTTAACTTTGATCATATTTTAATTAACAATATAAGTGATATATGTCATAAAAATTATATCATTGAATTCGATGATATAAGTTCTTTATAAAATATAACCTACATTTATCAGTCGATTGTAATACTTTTATAGTGTCTCTCTCCCTTCTCGATAGTCAACTCAATAACTAATCACTAATTTCAAAATTAATCCATCAAAATACATCTTGCTATCACAATGTGGTATTTCCTATCGGAGCAAACCAGAAATTTTCTGAAAAGGAGGTTCACCTCTCACCTCTACATCAGTGATGCACACGACCGCATACTATTTATTATCAAAAAAAGCTTTCCACTGCACAAAAAAGAAAATCCGGCCCCTAACCCTAGCCCCTGCGTCGCCCCTCCCGCGGGCGACTCGGGCGGTGCCGCCACCTCCCCCTCCCCGTCGCTCGCCCTCCCCCTCCTCTCCTTCCCCGCCACCGCCGGCCAGAGCCGCCGGGGCAAAGCCCCCCGCGGTGGCTGGCGGCGGGGGCCTTCTCCCTTCCTCGCGTCCATGGCCTGCGGGGGCGGCCAGGCCGGGTGGAGGCACCGGGGCGCGCGGATCCTGGCGGCGCGGCGGCGACGATCTTGACGGAGGCGGGCCCGATGGCGGCTGCGTGCGGTTCTCCTCGTGGCAGCGGCCTTCGCCGGCGGCGGGGCGGCACGTGTGCAGCATCCGGAGAGGGGTGGGCACGCGGCCACAATGGCTTCCCGTGCGATCGGAGGTACGTGGAGAAGAGGCTGCGGCGTGTGCCCTCGGGGAGGATGGATATCCTCGCCCAGATCCGTCGACGGCATGGTGGCGGAGGTCGCAGTGGCCGGTCGGCGGCGGTGGAACAAGGCCGGTGGCAGCGACGATGATCTGTCTGGATCCCGGGGCGGCGGCCCTGGATGGTGGTGGCGGGTGAAGCTCGGGCTTCCCGCGGCGGCATGGCGTGGTGCAGTCCCTGTCCAACGCGGATCTGTGACGGCGATCTGTTTGCAGACTGGTTTGGATCAGAGACGGTGACGAGCGCGCGGGATCCATCTCGGCGGCTCTCGCTGTTTGGCGAGGTGGGATGGGAGCCCTCCTCCCAGGCTCCACTAGAGGCACACTCTGGCAGTGGCAGGTGCGCCAAGACTCTTACGGTGGCATTGCTGTTGCGGTTGGTCGCCGAATCTAGGTGGCTTGATCTGGGGCTTTGAAGGCGGTCAAGACGGTGCACAGGTTGTTGGGTGGATTCCTTGGGATGGATCCGGGTGAAAACCTGGTTTTTGGTCGTTGGCCGGAGCCTGATGACGATGCCCTTATCATCGTTTCCTTCATGAGGGCATCATCGAGGTACAAATCCCAAACCCACCCAATACATCCGGGGGAAACCCTAGATCAATTGATCGGATGTCGGCGGCATTCATGTGTCGTTACCCCCTTGGGGCGGCATTCTTGGAGATGCACTCGGGCTCAAGGGACCAGCGGATGGCTTCTTCGGTGGAGCGGTGTTTCGTTCTACATATTCATGGCGGCGGCTCTTGGCGGCATGAAGCAGCGGAGGCTTGGCGTCAGATGTGTGGTGATGGACACGCGCAGGAGGTCGACACTGTCTGGCGTCGTGGTGGCGTCGGCGGCAGCTAGACCGGGCAAGGTTGATGCAGCAGTACAGCTCTGAAGATGGATTGGTGGCAAGTGGTTGCGGCGGCTTCATACCCGACAGGCGTCCTGGTTGAGGAGCGCGCCGGACTGGTGGGTGCCCATACCCGGCAGGCGTCCTGGTTGGGACCTCAGGTCTTAAATGTTAGGTCTGGCTGCGATGTCTGTTTGGTATTAGGCCCATGCTATCAGCGCCCCTTTATCAATTGGATAGGTGTAGCGATAGTTGTTGCTTACACGATAGCTTTAGTCTTATTGTGGTATGATTTTGTAAGGTCTTGTGAGAATAATTAATAAATTGGCCATATGCATCGTCCAGATGCAGAGGCCGGGGGTCCTCCTTTTCTAAAAAAAGCAAGGCCAAATATTGATCCAAAATAAACCAGCATAAAAAAACATTCTTTCGGTACACTTCCCTTTACAAAGTTTACAAATGTTCGATGTAGTTCAATGGGTGAGATTAAAGTACACCCTCTACTCATGTTGACAAAAGAATCTACTGATCATTAGCACGGTCAAAATAATGACTTTTGTCTAATCATTAGCACGGCTTTCAGTAAAGAGTTTTTTTTTTGCGGGAAGTAAAGAGTTGTTTAACATATCCTTAGCCAGGGTCCATTACCGTCTGCAAACTTTCCCCGTGATGGGTGAGTGTGGAATATGTGTGGGACCGGAATTTGTGCAGGGCCGTATAGTATATATGTGCGCTCTCAAAGTAGGAGTAGTACAATTCCGAAGTGCAGAAGTGGCACATGCAGCGGAGCATATGAAGGCGTACAATAACGGTAGTAGTGCAGAAGTGGCACATAGTACTTCCCCAAAATGTGGTGCAGGGCATATGGAAGCACAGTGGTAGTAGCAGGCTACATATGGTACGACAGGACGGCTGCGTGTAAAGACGGAGCAAAAGTAGGCAGCCACCGACCACAGCCCGCTTGTGGCCAGAAGACTGCTCTGCGCGATGCGCGGGCCGCGGGGCCAGTTGGTCCCGGCCCCGGAGTCGCTACGCATGCGACGCAACTGTCCTGTTGACAAGACTTAAGTAGTGAGTTAAGTGATTTCCCCTTTATTTCCCTCGGAGCGCAAGGTGCTATGCTTTAGGCCCTGTTTGGTTCCAAATAAGTCACCAACTTATAAGTTGAAAAGTAAAAAAAATGACTTATTTTGCCAAACAGACCCGACTTATAAGTCACCCCAACTTATAAATCATAAGTTGCTCCACCCCAACTTAAAACTTATAAGTCACCCCCTTTTGCGTGGGTCCTACCATCTACATGATGTTGATTGGTGTGGGAAGATGTGTCAGGTGACTTATAAGTCAGGTGACAACCAAATAGGCGTGACTTATAAGTCATTGGTTTTAAGTCACCTGACTTATAAGTCGGGTGACTTATTGGAACCAAACAGGCCCTTAGAGCAACTCCAACGCGGCCACTCAAATGCACACGCGTTTTGTCCGTTTGAATCGGTCAGGCGGACGTCCGCGTCTCATTTTCATATGGGTCTGCTTGACCGTCCAACGAGAAGGCGGACTCAAATCTACCCGTGTAGAAAAAAGCAGGTCACAGAAATAAACATAATTAAACATTAAAGTAGCCGGTCAACCACCGACCAAAATCCACTTAAACCTAATTAAACATTAATTAAAAACATAAAAAAAGTATGCGCCCGCATGTTGCCCTAGACGTCGTTCACCTTGCCCTTGCCCTTGACGTCGCCATCGCCACCGGTGAGGTCGATGAAGACGAGAGCAGGGCCAGCCCACCCGAATGCCGCTTGGTACGTTGCGAGGGCAGCCTCCTCCGGCGTCTGCTCAGGCGCCGGCATTGCGGCTCGCCGGGCGCGCTCCGCCTCCTCATCCTCAAGACGCGGCGCCTCCGCGTCGCGGCGCAGCTGCTGCTCCCACAGCATCTGCCGCTCGTCGTCGGCCTCTTCCTGGACGAGCCAGTGCGCTTTCCAGCGCTCAAGGTGGGGCGCCTCCTCTTCCGGCGTCGCGGCGTAGTGTACCGGAGGCACGCTCACCCATTCGTGGTACTCGCCGGTCCACATGTAGGCCTCTTCCGGCCAAGTGGGTGGAGGCGGGGAGCGCTTCCGCGTCGGCTCCGGATCCGGCTTGGGCTCGACGATGGGCGGCGGCGGTGGCGGAGGCGGGACGCAGAGAGGGGTATGGACGGAGTCCCCCGCCGCCGACAAGGCAAGGGCTTGCTCCAGACCATCCCAATCCGCGTCCTCCTCGAGCCGGCTAGCCTCCAGCGCGTGCTGCAGAGCCACCTCGAGTGTGGCTTGGTACTCCGTCTCCGCCTCCATTTCCTCCGGCTCTACCCGCGGGGGCGGCGGTGGAAACTGCGGGTTGGCGTCGACGCCTAGCCGCCGTTGCTCCACGTGTTCGAGGGCAAACCAGGCCTTCCAGTTGGGAGAGTCGGCGGTGTACTCGGGCAGCCGCCGCTGCGCCCGGCGCCTGTGCACCTCCTCGTCGTGCGTGCATTGTGTCCGCGGAACCGCCTGCACCGGGATCCTATGTGGATCGAGGTGCCAGTAGTGCGACAGCGTCACGTCGGGGTAAGACAGTGGTTGCCTGTACTCCCAGTGCCACCGCCCTTGGTGCACCGGGATGTGCATACGTCGCCGACCTGACCGGTAACGCGCCGGCGGCGGAGGAGGAGCACGGGAGGATGAGGCGTCGGGGGTCAGCTTGCCCTTGCTGCTGCCGGAGCTGCTGCCAAAGAGGCCCATTGCTAGGGTTTGGGGTGTCGCCGGCAAGGAATCAAGAAAGGGGTGGCGGGGGGCAGATGTGGACGGAAGTGGATAAGGCCGTCCCACACCACACACGTGGGTTAAAAAAGGACGCTTCCATTGGCTGACAAGTGGGTCCGGTACCGGTGATCGTCATAAATTAGACGACGGGCGGTAGTTGGGTGGCCGACAAGTGGGACCGTGGCGGACACATAGGAGACGCGCGGCAATTCCGCGCCAACGCATTTCAGGTGCAATTTTGGGCCGAAAATGGGTCGGCTCGGATGCGAAGCGGACGGCTTTTGGGATTGGTCGGCGCGTTGGGCCGGTGTTTCTATCAACGCTGCTCCAAACGGACATGGGCGGTGGAATGGGTCGCCCCATTGGAGTTGCTCTTATGTAATCAGGCTGAAGGCTAACATCTCACGAGTAGTACTTTCTTTTCGCGATTTGCAGGCAAGATGTGTCCTGCGTTAGAGCAACTCCAACAGCCCAATACTCTTGAATTTTTTTGTTTTTGTCACTCTAGATTTTGACCACTTTGCTTATGCCACTCTAGAATTTGGCATTTCATTTTTGCCACTCTTAGTTTTTGACCCACTTGAATGTTAGTGATGAAAGACATCGTAACTCGCTGCAGGTGCTCCATTTTATGTTTGCAGGAGTCGAAGCTGGAGCGATTATCTGAGGCAATACGAGCTGAGTTGCCCGGCCTGAGCAGGGGCAGAGCGAGGATTTGAACATAGGGGACCAAGTCTAGTTGATAAAAGAATCGGTCTAGGGCCAATTATCATACTATTGTATTAATGTGCCACTTTGGCGCTATGAGACATGCTTACATTTGTATTAGTTTGAAATTGCTGATTACCAATAAGATACAATAAATAAGATACCAGTAATTTTGTCAAAGGAGGACTTAGCTGCTAATTCACTTCCAATCTAGATGATATCATGCAGTACCGGAGAAAGTCGCATTCCCTTTTACTCTGAATTAATTTTGACGGTGTTTAGTTGGGCTTTCTCTTCATAACTGCAAGCACCGGGAGTGGTCTCCATCTCCAAGTGATGATCATGGGTTGAGACATCTATACAAAAAAGGACCAACACCACTCATTTTGGTACAGAGTTAAACGCATATTGCAAAATCTAGAAAAATGCAATAACATTCAACTCCATCACCAGCTCAGCTTCACATTTATTATTCTCAACTATCATATTAAAAATATCAAACAAATTGAGAGAACTAAACAAATTCAATAACAAACAACGAAGGAAGGGTTGCTTGGCTGAGCTAAAACCAAAGTGAGCTACACGGGAACGGGGAAGGCGCTACTTGGCTGGGCTAAAACCAAAGTAAATGGGCCACACTGGAACAGGGAAGGGGATGTTATTCAGAGTACGAGCTATTCGTGTTGTTTCTGAATGTTTGTGAATTCAGAAAGTTGTTTGTGAATAAAAAAATGTTCATGCATTCGACAAATGTTCACGAATTCAAAAAAGTTCCGGCACTCAAGAAATGTCTGTGACCTAAAAAATGTTTGCGAATACAGAAAATGTTCACAAATTTCCAGTGAATAGGATTTCCAGTGCGCTAGTTCCATCCGCACACAACGAAGGCCTAAAAAAAGCAGAACCAGAAAAGCCCAACTACGACCAGACGACCACGAGTCCTACAAAGACTGAGGTAATTAGGAGCGGCAGATCCTATTTCTCGCACAGGACGTTGGATAGTCAGGTACGGAAAATCCTATAGGACGCTCACTGCGTCGTAATGTCGAGGCTTCGCATTGGATCTGCGAGCGATGCAGTGGGTCGGCCCATTATCAAGCGTTCGTTTTTCTGTACCGTTTTTTTCTTCCGGTTTTGGGAACCTTCTAGAAGGTTCCTGAAGTGGTTTTTTCTCCTGATTTTATCCCTTTTTTGGTTTTTCATTTTTGACTCTTGCATTTTAAATTTTTTCCTGTTACTTTCTTCCTGTTTTTTCTATTACTTCTTTGTTTTTCCTTAAATTCAATTTTTTTATGAAATGGTCCGAATTTATTTTTAAAAAATTAAAAAATTGTTCACTTTTTGAAAATGTTCAAAATTTCACAACTTTTAATTTTTTTGGATATTTCAATCAGTAATTCCATTTCAAAAATTGTACACAAGTTTAACAAATGTGCATGTTTCCAAATTTGTTCGGGAGATTCCAGAAAATGTTCCCATCTTAAAAATTGTTCAGAAATTTGTTCGGGAGATTCCAGAAAATGTTCCCATTTGAGAAAATTCTCATGCTGTAAAATATTGTTTGCGGTTTCAGAAAATGTTCCCATTTAAATAGTTTTCCAAAAATGAAAAAATGTTCTAATTTTCAAATTTTGTTCCAGAGTTTAAAAAAAGTTCCAATTTTGAAAAATTGTTCGTGTTTCAAATTCTGGTTTGGAATTTGAAAAAATGTTCCTGTTTTGAAAAAAATGTTCGTGCTTCAGATTTTGGTTTGGAATTTCAAAGAAATGTTCCAGTTTTGAAAAAAAATGTTCATGTTTTCAAAAAAATTTCTAGATGTTCAAAAAATATTCGTGTTTTAAATTTTGGTTTGAACTTTCAAAGAAATGTTCGATTCTTACGAAAGCCTTACAAAAATTTTAGTTCGACTTCGCGTCGCCCCTGTGCGTCGGCGCCCTGTTGGACGCAACGAGCGTCCAGTAAGAGCTCCCGTCACGTACCTCATACCACAGAAGCACTAGTGCATTACAAGGGCTTTTGCAGGCCTTTCTTCCATCGGTTTTAGGACGGACCTCCCTTGAATAGGTTTTTTCTACTTCTTTTTTTGATAACTATCTGGGTTCATCAGCTGTAGTTTTTGATGGACTAGTTGATCCGACTATTTCGGAGGCGCATGCTTGTTGCGAGGCCATTGCTTGCGCACACGATTTGAACATTTGGAATTTGGTTGTTGGCTTGGCTGCCTAGAGGTCGTCACAAACATAAGGGAGCTTCGCCTTCATGCGCACATGCCCTGAACATTATTAAACTTAGTATTAGTAATTTCGCTTTCACATATTTCCAATTTGAGTTTGGAGAAAATAATTTTGAAGCCCACTCTCTAGCAAAAGAAGATGTGTCTCTGGAGGTGGGTCGCCATCTGTGGCTAGGGGTTCGGCCGGATATTGCTTGTATTCCGCTCGTTATGATTTTCGAAGAAACCCTGGTTACCCTAAAAAAATATTTTTTATCTCTCCTTTTAAGGTTTTCATTTTTGTACTTCCATGAACACTTTTTTAGAAGTTCGAAATTTGTGAGTATTTTTATAATTCATGTACATTTTTTCAAATGGTAATAGTTTATAAAATATGTGACCATCTTTTTTGAATTTTTTATCAATTTTTATTTCATGATTTCTTCAAAGTCTGGTATTATTCAGATTTATGCAGAATTTTGAATTCTGGAATATAACTGGGGATAAGTTCTGAAATTTAGGGATAATTTTTCTGAAATATGAGAACAATTTTCAAATATATGATCAATTTTTTAAATCCAGGATCAATTTTCAAATTCATTAACGGTTTTAATTGTGTATGGACAATTTTTTTCATTTCTGATGGACATAGGTTTGAAAATTGAGAACAACTTTCAAATTCATGAAGATATTTTGAAATCCAGGAACAACTTTTAAAATTCATGAACACTTTTTTAATATGGAATAATTTCGAAATTCGTGATTACTATTTTTCATTTCAGAATATTTTTTACTCCTGTAGTATTTTTCAAATTCTTCAACATTTTTCGTAATTTGATTTTTTTTTAAATACTGAGAATTTTTAAAATTCAAAATTTCTTAGTAGTCCCGGAAGTAATAACTAACCAGAAGATTTTTCATGATTCACTCACTAACCATAAGCAAGGCAATAAGTATTCAGCAGGTTTGACACAACATTAGCCCCCTCAATACTAGACTTAAAAAGCAGTAGGTTGTCAACCAAGAACAATAGGTGGTTGACCACCGGGTCAGTCAGAGCCACTTTTATTCCACTAAGATGCGATGACTACGAACTGAATTTTAAAAGGCACAAAAGACCTTCCGCTGCAATTAAGAAAAGATAAGGGGAGATTGGGGCTCCTTGTTGAATACCTCTTGTAGGTTTGAAATTTTGAGGTCTCCCTCATTTAACAACACTAAAAAAGAAACTAATTTGATCATATTCATCACCACATTTATCCAAGATGTCGCAAAACCAAGCTTAACCATAATAGGATGCAAATAGTCCCACTCGAGTCTATCATAGGCTTTGATCATGTCGAGTTTGAGAGCACAAAATCTATTGGTCTTGGACTTGCTTCACTTCTTAAAAAGCAAACATTCATATGCACTAATAATATTATCTACAATTAGTCTACTAGGCACAAAAGTTGGCTGTTCCTCAGAAATAATATCAGGAATTATTTGCTTCAAACGGTTTTGCCACTAACTTTGATGCAAGTTTGTAGAGAACGTTGGAAAGGCTTAGGGGTCTAAATTGTGCCAGAAGTGTGGGATTCATTACCTTGGGGATTAGAACTAGGATTATTTTCATTTATATTCTTGAGCTTCTCCTCCCCTCTCACAATGCACAAGACTACCCTAGTTACTTCATCGCCACAAATGTCCCCGTGTCGCTGGTAAAAATGAGCTGGGAAGCCATCTGGTCTGTGTGATTTAGTCGGGAACATCTAGAAAAGTAGAGCCCTTTTAACCTCCTCTACCATATATGTGAGGTATTGTCACATGCGGCACGACTGTTGGGTCGGCCCATATATCCCTTGCTATACTCAAGCGCGAATTGTAGCTCGCATTAAGTGGGGCATATCCATTCTTCTATGTCTCGCCTATTGCAAGACGATAGCTCGTCTCGCCTCTAGCACATGCACTACGAGACGGGCATAACGTGTGTTCCTGTGGCTCCTTCGAGCAGTTTTCAAAAGATTTTATGGACCTATTTGAATCGGTTTTAGAAGCTTCGGTGTGGTTTTCCATTATTTTTCTAAGTCTTTTCTATATCAGTTTTCACTATTTTATTTTATTTTTGTTTTCTGGCTTTTCTTCATTTCTCAAATATAAGCGGATCGTTTCAGATACACGTTGAACATTTTCATATACAGGTTGAACATTTTTCCAAAATACACATTGATTATTTGTTGAATGCATATTCGACATTTTTTAATACATGGTGACATTTTTTAACACACATTGAATATTTTTCATCAATGCCATGAACATATTTTTGAATGTGCATATATTTTTTAAGTGCATACATTTTTGAAATGGTGCAAATAATTTTTATAAAATCATGCAAACATTGTTTTTACGTTTTATAAAGATTTTTTTGAAAATCTCACGAACATATTTATGAAATGCATGAACATTTTCCTGTTTTTCTCTCTCCCGCTTTCCCCCTTTTTTTCATTTTTCCTTTTTTCTGCGTGTGTTTTTTTCTTCGTTTTTTGTTGGATTTTTTAATTTATCTTTTATAATAAATGTCTAGTTTTCTCAACACATGCAGTACATTTTTATTATAAATCTGAAACAATTTTCTTGATACAAGTTGAAATTTTTTGAATACGTGATTTTTTCAAAATACATGGTTTGAATATTTTTTCCAGTGGGTGGTTAAACTTTTTCAAATACACATTGAAACATTCTTTTGAATGATACACAACATTTTTATTAAAAAATACGTGAACATTTCCTTTCATGGTATAAACATTTTATGAAAAATACCAAGATCCTATTTTGAAATGTGTGATTTTTTAAACATGTAACGTACATGTTTTGATTGGTACGAATATTTTTTTAAAACAAAAATATATTTAAGGGCATTGCACCAATACTTTTAGAAAATATCATTTACTTTTTAAATGCATGAACATTTATTTTAAATGTTACATTTTTTAATGTTTCAAAACTTTTTTTACTTACAAAAAGATTTTCGTCCTTATATAATTTTTTAAATATCATGAATATTTATCAAAAGGCGTGGACATTCTTAAAACGTCACACACATTTCCTTTAAGGCTATCAACGTTTTTTTAGATTACGCACCCATTTTATACATTGGATAAATATTCTTTTAAACATATGATGATTGTTTTTGATAACTTTAGAAATTATTTTCCTTTTTTTAAATATAAGTAAAATTAAAAAGTACTCCCTCCATCCCATAATGTAAGACGTTCTTTGACACTAGTGTTGTAAAAAATCGTCTTACATTTTTTACACTAGTGGTGTCAAAAATCGTCTTACATTATGGAATGGGGGGAGTATGTGCCCTGGATATTCAGCGCTGGGCGGCACTTTTAGGGGCCGCCTTAGGTGAGCGCCACGTTTAGCTCGTAGCAGGCGAGACATATCCATTTCGACAAAGATTTGAGGTTCGTCGCGACGCCATACACCTACCTACATCCCCTACGCCTTCAGCACTGCAGCTAGATAGTCCCCTCTCGTTAGGGTTTTGCTCTCATCCCGGCGGCGCCTCGGCATCGACGTGGAGACCTCGATCCCCTCCGCCTCTCACCACCGTTTCGCTGGCGCCGGGGGCTGCTAGCTAAGGTGGACGAGGGGGACCGGTTAGGGAACCTCCCGCCCGCGGACCGGTGTTTTCCTCGGGCAAGAGATCCAAGCGATGGGCTCGGCGGCTGCGCCTGATGCAGTGACGAGCGAGATGGAAGCGATGATGAAGGAGCTAGGGCTAAAGGAAGATGATCTGATGGACGTGGTTGTACAAGACGGCGACATCCCAGAAGAGGCTGCCCGCTGGATGGCCATAGCCCGCGTTAACATGGACAAGCAGTATAGCCAATACTGGTTCTACCGCAATATGCGAGTTGCCTGGGATCTAGCGAAGGAGGTGAAATTCAGGCCTCTCGAAGAGAACCTATACACGCTGCAATTCTCCTGCTTGGGAGATTGGGAGAGAGTAATGGAAGATGGACCATGGAAGTTTAAGGGCAAGGCAGTCGTCATAGAGCCGTATGACGGAATTACTAGGCCATCATCGATAGAGCTTAACAAGATTGAGATGTGGATCCAGATTCATGACCTACCTGAGCTCTTTTTTGGTCTGATCAAATCATTGGCAGCAACTGTGGGAGATTTCATCTATGCGGAACCAAAATCTCAGGATTTTGAGGGCAACTTCTTCCGGGTCAGAATCAAAGTGGATGTCACTAAACCCCTGAAGAACGCAGTGTCTTTGGTGGTGAAGAGAAAGAGGGAGATCTTTCGGGTTAAGTATGAGAGATTGCCAGATTGGTGTGCGGTTTGTGGCATGTTAGGGCACTTGTACAAGGAGTGTGGCAACGGGATCCATCCCCCATCGTCATTAGTGTTCAAAAACCTTCAGGCTGAATGGTTCAAAAGCCCAGGGCGTGGCCCGGGAGCCGGGAGCTCGCCAGGGTCAGGAAGAGGTAGAGGTCGTTCGGGCCGGGGAGCAGGACGAGGAAGAAGCCAAAGAAACGACCAAGATTGGATGGAGCAGGAGGATGCAAACCCTGGAGTTACTGACGAACTGATGAGAGATGCTGAGAGCAACAGGAAACGTGGATCCATGCAAGTGAACATGGGGAGGCCGGTTGAACCAGAACATGCAGCGTTCAAAAGCAATAATGGCCAGCAGCTCCTCATTCTACCTCCCCCGGTGGTACCCCCAAGCCCAGATTCCAAGCAAGAACCAAAGAGGACCAAGGCAACGGTGGCGTTGTTTGAACAAGGAAACATGAAGCCATCAGGAAGCAACAATCTACCCAATGCGCGTTTGGCGGGCTCCCTCGAGGAGTCACGCCGAGCGCAATGAGTTACTTATGCTAGAACTGTCGCGGAGCTGGCAAACCCGCGACAGTGCGTGAGCTTCGCAATCTAGCGAGGCAATTCGCCCCCTCGATTCTTTGCATTGTTGAAACTCAAATCGAGGGTTCCAGGGTGGAAAACATGGCTATGACGTTAGGTTATAATAAAAGTTTTGCTATAAGTAGCTCCGGTAGGAGTGGAGGTCTTGGAATCTTTTGGAATGAAGAAATAAAGCTTGAAATTTTAGGGTATTCGAAGTACCATATTGATGCTTTGGTGGGTGAGCTTGTTGATATACCAACTAGAGTTACTTTTGTATATGGTGAAGCCCAAGTCAGCGAACGTTACAGAACATGGGACATTCTACGAGGCATTGTTGGATCTTCCGACCTGCCTTGGGTGGCACTAGGTGACTTCAATGAAGTGCTCCATGGGCACGAACATGATGGAGTAGTGATGAGAAGTCAGGCGCAGATGGATGGCTTCCGGGATGCACTGGATACGTGTGGCCTGTCTGACATTGGATACATTGGTAACAATTGGACTTGGGAGAAGAAGGTGATGGGAGGCACGTTCACTAGAGTGCGACTGGATAGAGCGGTGGCTAATCCAGCATGGAGCATCGCCTTCCCTTCGGCCGTCCTGGAGCACAAACTTGCGGCATCTTCGGACCACGTACCAATTCTCCTAACACTACGCGACATGCATGCATGCAGGAGGGCCCCTCGGGCTTTTAAGTATGAGATCGCTTGGGAGCGGGAGGAATCATTGGCGACAGCTTTGGCAGAGGGATGGGAAAAAGGCAATGTTGATTCGGTGCATTCATTACACGAAAAGCTACAGGCGGTGGCGGGAGATTTGAGCACATGGGAACGGACGCATTTTGGTAATGTGCGACAAGAGATCGCTCGCCTCAAGGTACAGCTACAGGAGTTTCGAGGGACCCAGGGAAGAGTCGGGCCCACACATGCGGAAACCAAAATATGTGATAGGCTGGTTGAGCTATATCACAGAGAGGAGATCCTTTGGCGTCAAAGGGCGAGGCTGGAGTGGCTTGTTCATGGGGACAAAAATACGTATTTTTTTCATGTAAGAGCAAGCAGGAGGAGGAGGAAAAACCAGATTAAACAGCTGCAACGCCCGGATGGCCAGGTGACTGATAATGTGGAGGAGATGGAGGAAATGACCACGTCTTTTTACAAAAACCTCTATACTTCAGAGGGGGTCTCAAACATGGAACAAGTTCTGGACACGGTCCCGCTTAAGGTGACTCCAGCAATGAACGACTCTCTCAATGCCCCGTACAGTGCCGATGAGGTTAAGAAAGCTCTTTTCCAGATGTTCCCAGTGAAGGCACCTGGCCCAGATGGGTTCCCAGCACACTTCTTCCAGCGTCATTGGGATCTCTGTGCTAGCGACGTGACAAAGGTTGTGATCAAAATTGTGGAGGGTACCGAATCTGCAGAGAGTATCAATGAGACTGTACTGGTCTTAATACCCAAGGTAAAAAACCCAACTTTGCTCACACAATTTCGTCCCATCAGTTTGTGCAATGTTTTATACAAGATAGCTTCCAAGGTGATCTCTAACCGCCTGAAGTTAGTGTTGCCTGACATCATCTCTGAGGAACAGTCAGCCTTTGTCCCGGGGAGGCTGATTACTGACAACATTATAGCTACTTATGAATGTTTGCATTTCATGAAAAGAAATAAGGCCAAAAAACATCAATCGTGTGCACTCAAGCTTGATATGATGAAAGCGTATGACAGAGTTGAATGGACATATCTCCGCGCCATCATGCTTAAGCTCGGTTTCTCTGAAAACTGGGTTAATATTGTCATGGGTCTGGTCAGCACAGTGTCCTTTTCAGTTATGTTCAATGGCAAAAAGTTAGAAGAGTTTAAACCATCTCGAGGAATCAGACAAGGGGACCCGATATCTCCATACTTGTTCTTGATAGCAGCAGAGGGCCTTTCGTGCCTCCTAAAATCCAAAGATGAGTCATCAAACATGCATGGTCTACAGGTAGCACATTCCGCGCCACCAGTAAACCACCTCCTATTCGCTGATGACAACCTGCTGTTCTTCAAGGCAAACGGTGTGGGTGCTACCGAGGTGAACCTAGCTCTGGAAGCCTACTGTCATGCTTCAGGTCAGAGGATCAACTACAATAAATCTTCAATCTTTTTCAGCAAAGGGGTACCAGAGAGCACACGTTTGGAGATAAAAACTATGCTGAATGTTCCAAACGAGACTCTGAATGAAAAATACCTTGGTATGCCGTCTGATATTGGCACTTCAAAGAATGGTGCTTTTAAGTATTTGAAAGATCGACTCTGGAGTAAGGTGCAGGGGTGGATCGAGAACTGCATGTCTACGGCAGGCAAGGAGGTCCTAGTAAAAGCAGTCGCTCAATCGGTCCCTGTCTTTTCCATGTCTTGCTTTAAGTTGCCGAGAGGTTTATGTGAGCACCTAAATATGCTAATCAGAAAGTTTTGGTGGGGTTCGAAGGAAGGCAAAAGGAAACCACACTGGGTCTCCTGGGAAACCATGACTAAGCCGAAGGGCATGGGAGGCCTTGGCTTCAAAGACTTCGAACTTTTTAACCTGGCTATGTTGGCAAAACAGGCATGGCGACTTTTACAGGAACCCGACTCTCTCAGTGCCAGACTACTAAAGAGTATATACTATCCAAATGTTGATATCCTGCAAGCCTCTCTGGGGGTCATCCGAGCCAGATATGGAGATCAATAATTGAGGGCCGCGACGTCCTGAAACAGGGGCTAATATGGCGAGTCGGAAACGGTGCAACCACCAACATTTGGACAGATAACTGGCTCCCAAGGAATGAGATGCTTCGTCCCTATGGGTGCATTGCGGCGAACCCACCACAACTTGTGTCAGAATTGATAGATCCAACTTCTGCGAGCTGGATCAAGGAAAGGGTCAACGAGGTCTTCATGCCAATGGACGCAACTATCATATTGGGCATTCCTCTCTGTACTCGCAACATAGACGATTTCTGGTCATGGAATTTTGAGACCAAAGGCACTTTCTCAGTGAAATCAGCGTACAGAATGCTTTCAGAAACCAAGCAGCGCCGTGAGGCATGGCTGAACGGGGAACCAGGAACGTCATCGTTACAGACTGAGGAAAGGATGTGGAAGAAACGGTGGAAAACGGAAGTTCCTGGTAAGGTCCGGATGTTTCTTTGGAGATTGTCAAAACACTCCCTTCCTACTGAAGATGTGCGAGCCCATCGCCACATGACGACCTCTAGCAGATGCGGGCTTTGTGGAATGGCGGATTCGTGGAAACACTCGTTGATTCAATGCACCATGTCCAGATGTGTATGGGCTCTGGTGGATGGGGAACTAGCTCATAAAATGATGGCGCTGACAGAGCCTAAAGCGAAGCAATGGCTGTTTGCACTTATGGAGTCGCTCACACATGATGAGTTTGTCCTCCTGTCGATTACAATGTGGTCAATCTGGCACGCGAGGCGGAAGGCGATCCATGAGGGTATTTTTCAGAGTCCTCAAACCACACAGATATTCATCAATAGGTACCGTGACGAGCTTTATATGATCCGTCCGGCAGCGATGCAGACAAAGGTAACTACTGCTCCATCGGGACCGATGCGACCCAAGGCTCCCCCAGCGGGATTTGCAAAAATACATGTTGACGCCGCAGTACGACCAGGGAGAGGTGGTTCTGCAGCTGCAGTTTGCCGTGATTCAAACGGGACTTACCTAGGGAGTTCAGCCCTAGTGGTGGAGGGAGTGGATGATCCGGCTTCGCTAGAAGCTTTGGCATGCAGGGAGGCAATGTGTTTGGCAGAAGATCTCCTAATCAACAACTATATCGTGGCCTCTGATTGTAAGCAAGTTATCTCTGATATAAACTCGGGTAGTAGAGGGCAGTACGGAGCCATTCTGTCTGAGATTAATCTTCGAGCAACCCTTTTCCAATGTATTTTTTCTTTTGAGTGTCGTGCTGCAAATTATAAAGCACATAGTCTAGCCAGATTCTCTCTTAGAAGGGGACCGGGGCGCCACCTGTGGCTTGGCCAACCCCATGACCCATCTTGTATCCCACTCCATGTGGACTTTGATTAATAAAGCTGGCTGAATCCTCAAAAAAAAATTCTCAAAAAAAAAAGGCGAGACATATCCCCTCCCGCACTTGCATCGCTGACCCAACTCAAAAAAAAATTGCATCGCTGACGTCCCCAAAAACCAACTTACGTAGCTGATGTATGCCCATCTCAATCGACTGAGATAAAGCTCAAGTCGCTCCCAAATTTGACAGAGGCAAAAAATAAGTTGCCTCCGAAGAGGAAGCGCAATTACACACTGCAATCAGATATAGAAATACTTCGTTTGATACGAATCATCCTGCAGCTAGCTGCAGGTGTCAGCACGTTGTCAAGGATGACAAGTCGCTGCTGCCTCTGCGCACCACCTCGGTTTTGATCGTGGGCAGCCAGCAGGCGTGGGAGTTCATGCTGCAAAGTACAAGTTCAGACCATGGGACGGCTGCGGCTGGTTTCGGCCTTCTGTGAAGAGCTGCTGTGCTGCTACGACTAGCGGAACCATGTTGCTGCCCGCAGTTCACATCGGAGGCATCTGCATTTTCTTTTGTAGTAGTATAGCAGTTGGGCAGGCATTCGAGCACTTCCCTGTAAACTGGTGAGCAATCCATTGTGAATGGAGCCGCGTTGGGTATGGAGTATAGACAATACTGGCAGCTTGGATTAATCTGCACAAGCTGTTCAATTCTATCGCAAAGTCCAAACGGGAGCCAGTAACTAAATCGTTGCAACGAGCCAAGAACTGCCCTCGCGGAAAAAAAATCGGAGCCAACTACTACTTTCAGTGAGCTGGGGAGGAAGTTTTTTTTTTTTGAACTTGAGCTGGGGAGGAAGTTGAAGGTAGTATAAACAGAAGATTTTGTTTGGGACGGAAAAAAATAAAAATAAAAATAGGGGCATTCCGAGAATTGAACTCGGGACCGCACCCTAAGCGAGAATCATACCACTAGACCAAATGACCTTTGGTGTCTACTTTTACTGTGTCACACTATTACTACAATGTTAGTACATTACTTCTTCTTTGGAAAAGACACATCCATCAATTACCGGTGTTGTCAGCAAAAGCAGTTCGTATATATATGCACTGCCTTTGATCCTTGTGCAGCCCTGCATGTGCTTGACATACAGGTTTTTGTGATCCCTTGAGTGATTAGCAGAAGAGCTAAGATCGTGAACAGTATCACCAAGTTTGATTTTCACACTCTTAAAGGAAAAAAAAAGTGCATTTATGCAATACGTAGCTCATCTTAATGTATATATATAATCCCCCCTCAGGGTTCAGGCCTCAACAGAAAGACTAATACCGCGTAAATCACTGCATGCCAACTATAAGAAAAATAGACATACACGGCGATCAAGCTGTAGATCACCGTATCTCCGGTGGATTAAATACGGCGCGCTTAATTTCTTCTAGCAGAAGTGGTTCGCATGTACACGACGGGAAAGATGGAACCACAAATGTGCAGTCCAGCTAGCTAGTCAGTCAAGCACCAGGATATATATCTTGCATTTCTGCATATATGTTTCTGTCAATTCAAGCGCCTAATGCATTAGTTAACCAGCTGCTCTTGTCAATCACAGCTCACAGCACCAGCTAAAACGAATCAACAAACAAATCAATTTCATGTCTCATGGGTGCACCGGTTATTACAATTAATGTGCAGCAAGAACTGCATGCAAACAAGGTAAAAGAAAAAAATCAAAATCAAACACATAAAATCAATAGTGCAGGAACCTAGACTATTAATTTACAGCTTGCCGAACCAGCCTAGTCAAACGCCGGGCCAATTTGATCATCTCGTGTGTGAGGCGAGCGAGAGAGCATGCGTGTTCATCATGCAGAAACCCTAATGCGTATTGAGTTGGTAAAGACTTCTGAGTTCTGACCATGTCGCCATCGGTTGAGGGTTGACCTGATCATTGCTGCTGAGACGAGAGCGGCCCGAAGATGTCGAGGAAGCCGGACGGCGAGCCGAGCGCCGACGCGCCGCCGGGGCTCAAGAAATGGTCGCTGGTCTGGTGCAGCCACGGGGAGACCATGGGCGCCTCGCCCTTGAGCGCCCCGCCGCGGAGCGGGCTGAGGTCGTGGAACAGGAACCCCGTCGTCGGCGACGGCGACGGCCCCGCCCACGACGGCGGCACGCTCTGCTGCTGCTGCCGCGTGGCCGTCACCGAGACGGACACCGCGGGGCCGGGCCGGTTGAGGGCGCGGGCCTTGACGCGCACCGGCTGCGCCGCCCTCCCGGCCCTGTCCGTCGCGGTCCTCGGGGAGGACGACGAGGTCGACGCCCTCTCCCGCCCGTCCTCCCCGGCGACCTCCGGGCCGGTGAGCCGCTGCACGAGCGACATGAACTCGTGGGCCTCCACGTGGATCACCTTGGGGGACACCATGTAGATGATGACCGGCTTCCGGTTCTGCTGCTGCGCCTGCGACGGCGACGACGGCGCCGGCTTGCCGATCTTGCGCGACGCGCCGTGCACGCCGAGGGCCCTGTGCCGGACGTCGGCGTTGTCGTAGCTCGTGGTGGTGGCCATAACAGAAGGGCGCGCACGGGCCGGCGACGACGACGGACGGATAGCTACCGGCCGGGGGTAATGGATAGGTGCGACTTTGAGGCAGGCAGGCAGGCAGACGCGGATGATCTGAGGGGGACAGCAAGAGGTTAAACGTACCGATCTTCTATCATCCGTGGGGGCAGAATGGCTTATATAGCCATGGACAGCGTCCTCGCCTCCTGGCGTTTTAAAGGCGAAAGTCGAATGAGACAAGAGTGGTGCGGCGTGGCACGTGCCTCGTGTTCCATCCTGTGTGGTCGCCTCTCTCCGCAGCCCTAGTTGTGCTCTATCGTCGACACATGCATCATCTCTCTCTTTCTTTTTTTTTTTACTGCTAGAACAATCCCATTTGAAGTGCAATACCCCGGCTTTATTTACACAGCGAAATATGATGTTTGGTAGCCACACGTTGTCTTTTGTTCACGTCAATTTTTCATTCTTCAAATTTTACTCTTTTTAATAGTTTGAATTGCTTACCATATGTGTTACATACTCACGCGGTTCTTCAAATTTTACTCTACGGTGTTGTCTCCCCTTTGATTCACATGAATGGATGAAGGACTAGAAGATGTTTTTCTCCCGCCTCAGCTTCAAGACAGAAGTAAATGAATGGAAAAAATCAACTCACACCATCTGTTGGAAAAGGCAACACTTAAGAGGGGCTTAGGGCATCTCCAACGCAGACCCGCAAATCCCTCCAGTATATATCCGTTTTTATGTCCGGACGTGGTCCGCGGACATGATACGGGAGGGAGCCATCCAACGCTAATTACAAAATATCAGGTTGGGGGAGAATAAATAGGTGGGGACCATGTATGTGGTGGGATATTTGTGGTTTACCCCTTCCAATGCTCCACCTTTTACAGATGCTAAGCCTTCCATGTAGGCAAAAAATCTGATTTGGCGAGTTCTTTAAGAGGAGAGAGATGAGTGTGGTGACCCCAGGAAGAAACAGTGTTAAGCACGTGAACCTAGGCAAAACATTTAAAGCAAGGAAGCCTACCAATACATGAAGAGCTTATGGTTGCTAAGCACCTATGCATTGGGAAGTATAGTTGCTAAGCTATTTAATATGCTTAGCACCTCATCTAAGCACCCATGCATTGGCAGCAGCCTTAGTGTCCGGTTGGGAGGAGAGAGGAGGGGGACCATGCATGTGCGATTGGGAGGAGAGCGAGAAAAGATGGACATCATGTGATTGGCCAAGTGCACGTCTGGACTCCGGCAAAACTCCCCCACGCTTGTCTCTAAAATGCCGGAATTTAGACGTCCGGATGGCTTCGCAGACTAATACAGGTTCCCATTGAATTGCAAAAGTAAACAAGCGTGCTCAGCCGGTGTTTTGTGGGTCTCCCTTGGAGATGCCTTTAAGCGTCAACACGTTGTCTTTTTTACACAAGCCACAAAAAACATCGTTTTTCACCGAAACCTTGTGCACGCACATAAAATGTTCGGATATACACGCGGGGGTTTTGTTCCGAATTTTTCAACTTTTAAAAATGTGTATTTCGACAATGGGTGCATATGCACCTAGGAGCCAAAACGCCGCTCTTGCTTTGAGATTGTGCTCTTTGCATGTTCGTATCTACTATGTTGGACAGATATTCGGAAGCGAGAAGACATGGACGCCTTGTAGCAAGGTGATGAAATGATCCTTCCAAATGTTGTGACCATGATGTGCATGTACATGCATGGATGGGTGATACTTGAATATCGGTTTGTGGCGCTCGACTGATTCCTCATGCTGGTTGTTGATCTAGATTGTGGACAATGTTCGCTCCTTTTACTTAGTCGATGTTGTGTTGTTGGTCCTTGCGACATTCATTGGCCACGTAATTTCTGTTAAAGTTTGTTCGCTAATACTTTGGTGCTTTCATGTTTTTCGCCTTTAGTTTATGTGTCAATTGGGTCATACATCCCAGGGCTCAAACTTGCTTGTTCCTTTCCTGCTCCTTGTTGCTGTTGTAAAAATCATTTACATAAATTTTGAAATAAAATTATTTACATTTATCGAGAAAAACTCCATTTGAACAGCAACACCATAGTAATCTCCTAATGGCACAATGATACTACGATCGAGAATATAAGGTGCGCGCGTTTTTCAAGATTTAAGTTATGACCATAAACTTAACCGATGAAATATGGGTTATGTTATGTGTCATAAAAGTTACTCCCTCCGTTCGGAATTACTTGCCTCGGAAATGGATGTATCTAGAACTAAAATACGTCTAGATACATTCATCTCTACGATAAGTAATTCCGAACGGAGGGAGTATATCGTTGAATTCGTATTTGAAAGAAGTTTTCAACGGTATAATTTCCGATAACATGATTGATGTATTGTTGCTAATTGATGGTCAAAGTTTAATCTCGAATAGCAGCGTGTGCACCTCATATTCTGGGATGGAGTATTTGGTAGCCACAACATATCCTGCCCCCGAATGACGCAACAGACCTTTTGACAATGCGTATCCTCCCCCGCGGGCCCACCCGCAGCCGCAGGAAGGATTGAGGCGACCAACGGAAGGACGACCGGGCAAGGCAAGGTAGAGTGCTCCGGGCCACCAAACCGCCTGATTTAAAAACACAACTCGACGGCCCCTCGCCATTTTCATATGCTTGCCGTCCACGTCGGCTGAGCAAGCAGAGGAGAGGCGCCCGTCGATGATGGATTGGACGTAGACGCGGAGCACTTCACCTTGCGCCATTGGCTCCCCGGAACCGCCACAAAGTCAGCTCGCACATGGCGACGACTAAGGGATCCGTCGCTCGGCTAGCTGTGGTCATCCCAGTGGCGGATCGCAAGTTGAAACAATGCGTGCGCATAGTTTGTTTTTGCAGCAGGACGGGCGGCCGGCCGGCCGGCGACGGATCGCGCGGCGGCGACGTGGCGCGCGTGAACTCGTGGGCGCGCGCGCGTTGGGGTTTAATCTGCTGGCCTTTGTCATGGATGTCCACGTAGCGAGGGGCGCGAGGGGCCGAGGAGGGTACGACGTTTCGTACGGCGGGGTCGGTCAAGCACACGATCGGCGACCGCGGGGTGGCGCAGCGAAGGATGACGGCTTGACTTGACGGGCGGAAGAGACGAGGGAGGAATTTCGGAGGACGGACGTAGTATTACGAGCTAGCGCATGCATGCATGGCGAGATTTGAACACGTTTTTTCGCTTGCATTGCCTGCGACGGCATTCCGCTTCCTAGCTATTACTAGGACTATTTAATTGTCCCTAGATCGATGGTGCCGAAACTTGGACAAGACAGGGGTGTTTGATCAGGTTAGGTGAATTTATGGCCCAATTGTGGCCAAGATACCAACTAAAACACTTGACACGGTAGGTATCCTCTTTTAAAATGGTAAAATGACACATTTGGCGTATACACCACGGATGGCTTGACCTTCGAAAGAACCACGTACCTACGAGCGGGTTAAAAGTTAAAACGTGCCATACACACCGTGCGTCAACGTCGCAGATGAGTGTGGTTTTGATCGATTTTTTACCACCAAAAGCCAGGGCCCTTTTGGGTACCTTCGGGGCTGCTTCAATATGTACGCGCGTACCCTACCGGCGGCCGGCTTCGTCGCCAGAGAGACCATCAGCAGGTGGAAAGCGCAGCGTAGGACGTCTCTCTCACGGCCGCCGCCATCGCGCGCATTTCTCTTCCCCCCACCATCACCCAATATTGTAGTAAATGATTCTATCAGCGACAGGGTTGTTGTAAACTTGTATTAGTAGTACGTAATTGTTTCTGAGCTATAGGCGTCTCTTTCTCCCGGTTTGACAACGCGGGGGCGGCAGGGGACGTGGGGCGTGACCCCATTCGGCTAGGCGAGCACACAATCGAAGCCGTGCAAGAAAGCGTTGTGGAGGGAGGGAGGGCGGGGGGAAGCCGGGTCGCGATGGGGTTAGCACGTTGCAATGAATTAAAATTTGATAATCGCTTTTGAAGGGTTCCAGGAAGATACTAGATGTGCTTTCTATTTTGAAAAAGAGGTGCCATTGAAATGAATGATCTCTTGCCCGGAGGTTGAGGTGGCCTTTCCGGTTTGGGTTAAGCTCCAAAAGGGGTCCGCGAGGTTTCCTACGCAGAATCAGAATGCGACGGGGGGTAGCATCCACAATGGAACTTGTTCGAGAACGTACCTGGGAAGGGACCAAGCATTCGGGGTCAATCCACCCCGGTGACTTTTGCCAACTGCTGCTATTTTCTTTTGGGGGAAAAATATACTATGTGACGCCTGCAGTTTTTTCTTTTCTTCCTGCGGGTGTTTTTTCCTCCTGCAGTTTCTTGCGGGTGTGCTTACAAAAGGCTTTCACCTGCTACCTGACATTTAGGCGGCGCACCACGACAATTCTTTAATTGTAACATGACAAATGACAATTCTCTATGTTGTGACATGGTAATTTTCTGGACATGTGCAGTTTTCTCTTCTGTACCACGGCAATCCTCTTATTTCTAGCATGACAATTCCTGAACATATGGGCATGCCAAATTTTTCTCTGCTCAACATTTGTCATGACCTAATACCTATAGCCTGGCAATTCTCTTCGTACACAGTATGGCAAAACCTGAACCTAGGGCAACAGTATGGCAAAACCTGAACATATGGCAAGTTTCTCTGGTTGTGTAATGGCGATTCTCTTTGTGAAAAAGGAAGGGATGGGTGTGTGGTCCTTGAAGGACGCAATGCATCGTTCACTCGATGGAACTACCCAGCGGGAACAGCATTGTTCTCTCATGGGAGCCTCCAGGGTAAAGCCAAGAGCAAGTCTAATTTGTCTCCAAAATTTAACTCTTCCGTTTCGAGAAAAAATTTAACTCTCAAAATTTAACTCCCAAAAGTTTCTGGGTATTGGAAGAGTGGTAACTAACCCATGGCATGAACTTTACTCCAAATAAAACTTTTTCCCTCTAAAAAACATTTCTTTGTTAATTTTCGTCCTTTTGCATATATAACTCTCATATCAACAACATATTTACTCAACTGTTGACATTACTACTGCAAACATTTCAACGGCATTTTTTATTCAAATCCAACCACATTTGTGCCATTTTTTTTACAAAAGAACAAAACATAGAGCATCCAAAAGCATCAACATGTATAGAGCATAGTTCATCATCACACCGCACGGTTGATCTAAAAGCGACCATTTACATAAGTAGAGAAGGGTGTTTAGTCAGGACTAAATTCTGAGGTTGCATATCAAAGTTTCAGACTTCCAGTCAACTACTAGGTGTAGCAAGCATAGAAACTCAACTGAAGATAAGGTTCCCTTAGACTACCAGTGAATGGATAGCTTGAAGCTGTCAACTGTCCGTCAAGAAAATCATGGAATACAAACACCTTGCAACGGGAGAGAACAGATAGCTGAAAACGAAGCTTATTAGCCTTGCCGTTGCAATTTTTGTATGGGCAGATATCTTTGGGATATGTGAGTAAAGCAAATGATTGCACAGAATGATAATATACATCTAATGCACATGCAAAGCAAATGATACTAGCAGAAATCATGAAGTCGATACTGGTCAACCCCCGTATCCTTGGAGATGCAGAATTGAAGATCAAGGGGTCCCAAGACTTGGCCTGGGCCCCCAAGGGGGCTTATTTCACTTTCTAATTCCATTTTAGTTCGATTCCTGAGAAATAAATATTCAAACTGCAAATACGGTTTAGGGCGAAATCTCAATGGCGGTAAGCTGAGAAGAACAGACAAACGACCAGACCTTGCCTTTCCTAAGAAATGCTTAATGCTATCATGTGCAGGCTTCTATATAATTTGTTGAGCTTATCCTGACATATCCAAAACGTTCTGCTGCGTGAAGAACACTGGTTTCATTTTTGGGTTCTAGTTCATACAGAACAAAAGCAATTGTAGAAAACTATTCTACTAGGGTAAGTTATAAAAACACTTTTCTACTTTTGATACATTATCTCCGGCACAGCCCAGCCTCCATTGAGTTGACAAATGGGAGATAAACCTTTATAAAATTATGTTGACAGAATAATAGAGGGACAGAAATATAAGAAAACTCTACAAGACCAAGTGTTACACAACTCTGCTTAATATCAAGTCCTAAATGTCTTTAGCATGATGACACTTAAATGTAGTTTGAGGTCA
This sequence comes from Triticum timopheevii, assembly GCA_963921465.1. Classification (NCBI taxonomy): domain Eukaryota; kingdom Viridiplantae; phylum Streptophyta; class Magnoliopsida; order Poales; family Poaceae; genus Triticum; species Triticum timopheevii. Next base: position 505,124,278 of record OY997274.1, read on the forward strand.
ACCAATATTACAGTATAACCTCGCTGCCACCACCTTTTTTTATTAAGTTTTATTTAATAAGGGCTTCTCTTCTCTTTTTCAAAGAGTCATTTTCCACGCTTTTCAAAGTATGATGTAGATGAAGATAAGCAAAAGTACAGAATCCATGTCATCCATGGCACAGTTGCGAATTGTGGTACAAGCAAGGATGGTCTGTCAAGATACCCATAGGACATTAAGCCTTTATAGCTGAAGTTTCATTCTGAATCCGCGCCGTTTGAAATATCAAACCATAACTCTTGCTAGTTCAGTTCATGTTTTACGAGAAATACTTGCTCCAATTCACGACTGGCATAAATGTTCTATGCATTAACAGATAATGGAGTAACAAAAGAAGATCCGGTACTGGTTGTCACTTGTCAAGTCTTAGCCAACAAATGTTCCATTTTGTGGCAGCATAGTTTTTCATATTTTGGTTGGGGTGGAAGTTGGCAATGAATTAAAACATCCAACATCCACCTAGAGGGAAAAAAGGAACATCCCCTTCCATGAAGATCTAAGAGTTGTCTCCTAAGATTCTTCATGTTTGCTTACGCAGCTCATAGGGTCACAAGAACCAAGCATCTCATAGTAAAAAGCCCATCCACAGGTTTACAAAGAAAGACACAAGGTCCATGGCAGCTCAAATGAGAGGTTGATAACTAAGGTAGCTTGAACATGGATCTTGTACAATTGACTCCAAATTGTCATTCACAGTTTCAGCTAGTCAAGCCAACTAATAATGTGTGAAGCATGCATGAAAATTAAGTCATTCAAATTAACAGAAGTGGCAGCAAACTTATATTTAGAATTCTACCAAGAATAGGGATCACATACATTATAAGTAGCTAACAACATGGAAGAAACACCAGATTAACCATTCCTAGTGTAGATGAGAGATACACACTAAAGGATCAACAATCATGGACGTCATTGTATGCTAGTAAGAGAATTCATACCAGTGTTCTGTAGACCACCAATTGGCATGCAGTGAAATGGGACAGGCCTGAGTCCAGACTTCTGAACACTTCCATTATAATAGACAAACAAATTATGTGAGTACTACATAACCGACCACCATTAAACAATCCAAAACAGAAAGGTATGGAATCTATGTCTTATTATTGCACAAACTATCCATCAATTACATTGGTAAGGATCTACATCAATAGATAGACTCGCTACATATCATCCATAAACACTTGAATTGCTTTACAGTCCAACAATTACACAAGAAGCGAAATCAACAGAAGCTAAAACCAGTTAGCAGTGCCACCCACAAATAACATCCAGAACCAATGTGAGGTGTTGTAAATCTGGGCCACAGAAGGCTTCACTAAATGCACAACAATAGAGTTCTGAAAGTGGATCACAATACCTGTACATCATATGTGAGCAACTAGGACAAACACCTTGGCCATAAGCAGACTAACACAATATATAACATACAGTATGAAAGTTGTGACCTGAGCAAAATTTAGTTGAAGTTTACAGTCCCGACTAAATTGAGCAATGCAGATAATATAGGATTCGACCATGGGACATGGCGTATAATGATTTTGACTGTTATAGGGGGCTTCAGCTGCAGTACTGCAGCTGTTTGTGAAGCTGCACTGAACACTTGGCAAGACAAATTTTCAATCCATTTAAGATATGTACCATTAGGCATTTGGTATGTTGTTATTGGACAGACTTCTAAAGTAACTGCAAAGTGCAAACATTACGCAATAGCTCTGTAACTGATTATCAGTACAAATACTCAAATAAGGTATGCACCTGGCATGACTACCACATCCTAGACCTCAAAAACAACACCATATGATCGGAAGTGCAGCAATCCCACAAGTGTATACTAACGACGATTCACCAATCCATGCCAGCACAATTCACATGCCGAAGAGGGCTCACTGCCTAGAAGTCCATCTGCAGCCATTTCTTGTAGTAGACACAAGTGGTTGGCGAGATGACCCCATCCGGCGAGCACTCATCGATCCTGGGACAAACCCCACATGGAATCCCTTCTATCATGCCGCCCTGGGGCGCGCCACCCCGCCGGTAGCACACCCTCCCGGCTCTGACCGCGCTGAACTCTCCCTCCCCGGTGCTCCTGCACTCCTCCAGCACCCTGTCAAGCGCCATGGTCTGCAGGATGTCCCTGATCTGGTCGATAGCGTACCCTGCCCTGGGGTCTTCCCTCTCGACTCCCTTGTGGACCATGTCCGGGGTGGCAGCGCCGAGCCTGTCAATCTGGTCCAGGCACCTGCGGCGAACGGCCGCCACGGCGTCGGTATCGAGCTGGCCGTTGTGATACCAGGTTCCGCCGGTGATCTCGGGGGAGGGCTCGATGCGGGCGTCCATGAAGACCTTCTTCCCGCGGTGGCGGACATCGGTGACCTCCTTGAGGATACCCCGCTGGACGAGGGCGCGGGTGAGCTTGGTGAGGGTCGGGGCGGACAGCTTCATCGCGTAGCGGATGTCCTGGCTCCACATTCCCTTGTTGCCCGCCTCGTAGATGCGCTTGTAGACCTCCCGCTCCGGCCCCGGGAGGTTGTTGAGGATGGAGGCAGGCAGGATCTCCGGGGCGGAGGCGGGGGCGGGGGCGGGGGCGGGGGCGGAGGTGGACTTGGAGGCCGGAGAAATGACGGGCTTGGCATCCGGTTGGGCTGGCATGCCCGAGGACGGTTCCAGCGGGCGCTTCCGCGGCGGCATGGCGGGGCGACGAGGAGCAGGCGGCGCGGCGGCGGCGGCGGTTGGGTTTGGAGGAGATGAAATCGTGGGGATTTGGCTGGGTCGCCGTGGGGATCCCACGGTTCCTTCACTTCATCTGGGCCTTCTAGCTAAAGATAGAGGCCGAGTGGAAAGACTAGTCGAGAGAATTTGTGGGCCGGGCAACTGAGAAAATACTTTGAGCTTCCGAAAAGAGCATTCTCCAAATTTCATATACGCGTAAATGTGCGAATACATTCTAATATGCCAGGTTGTGCAAAAAAATAAAAAAAAATATGAAAGAATTCTTTCTTTACTCAAATATCAGAGATTACAATTCGTATCGGCGTTGCAACCTACCCAAAATTGCCAAGGCATGACTAACCCTCAGCTCCGGCGAATATGAGTAATGCAAGAATTCTTCTCTCCCATACTACTAATGATCTCTCTAATGATGAAAGCATATTTAGATTTATTGCTAATACCTCTCTTTATCATATTGACAGCCTATAAACAATCAGACCCCACGTCTATTAGTAAGATATACTCCACTGAAGGGCCAAAAAAATTCCTTACCTTATTGCAAGTAACTCTACCTCCAGAACATCATCACATGTATAGAGAAATCTACAAGCACTAAAAACAACTTCTCCATCATGACCCCTTAGGATCATTCCGGCTAGTAGAGCCCAGGACCGAAGCATCCGTGTTGAATTTGACTCTGCCCACGGCTGGAGCGGACCAAGATCCCCCCACTTCACCAATTTTGTACGTGTCCTGGTCGGGAATCTGAAAATATGCAGTTGCCCTTTTTCCTTTCACTAGAGCATCACTTGAGCATATGTGAATGGAGTTTAAGGAGGACAGATAGATGGCTAGGAAGTGCACATAAACATCCACTGGCGGTGGTTGTTTTGCATGCACAATTTCGTTATGCACATACCAAATTCGCCAGAAGAGCATCATGATCCTAGCTCTCTCCTCCTCATGCGTGTTCGACAGGAGATGAAGGAACCAATCTCGACCAACATGTACAATGCTTAGTCGGTCCGGCAATGTTCATTCCTTTGCCATGGCCTTCCATAAGATCACGACATGGTTACAAGTGCAAAAAACATGGAAAGAATCCTCCTCCTCCTCCATCCCACACACAGGGCATGTTCCTGAGACTTCCAAGTTCCTTTTCACTTTATTGTCCAATTTGCTAGTGAATCTGTAGCTAATCTCCAAGCAAAAGACTGAAGCTTTGGTGGTACAGTACTTCGCCATATAAAGTTCCATGCTTCTCCTGTTCCATCCGGCCGAGAACTAGTAGAAACCTTTCTAGAATTTGAGCATTCATCACTAGCCAATTTGTACGCACTACATACAGTAAATTCTCTACTTTTCTCGGGCACCCAAGCAACAAAATCTTCATCTATGCGAGCAGATGGTTTTATTTTCTGGATTTCAACAATGTTGACGGAAGAACAAACTGATTTATTTTGTCAAAGTCCCAATTACCATGGATATTCAGTAGCTCTGAGACCCACTTCAGGCGGCACCTCCCACGCTATGTAATCAAGCCTCCAGTTGGCTCGTGGGCGATCTGATACGTCTCCAATGTATCTATAAGTTATGAAGTATTCATGCCATGTTTACAATAATTTTATATGGTTTTGGTATGATTTGCATGGAACTAACCCAGACAGACGTTGTTTTCAACAGAACTACTGTGGTGTTGTTTTTTGTGCAGAAATGAAGTTCTCCAAATGAGCTGAAACTTTTTGACGATTTTTTTTTGGAACAAAATAGAACCCCGAAGCTTGGTGGGAGGGCCAGAAGAGCCACGAGGAGGGCACAACCCACTGGGGCGTGCCTGGGCCCTTACCCGTGCCCCGGTGTATCGTGCTCACCTCGAGGCCCATCTGGATGTGAGACCGACCAAAAAAATTCCTATAAATAGAGGAACCATCAGAAATAACCCTAGATCGGAAGTTCCGCCGTCACAAGCCTCTGTAGCCACGAAAAACCAATTGGGAGCCCGTTCCGACACCCTGCCAGAGGGGGAGATCATCACCGGAGGCCATCTTCATCATCCCTATGGTCTCCATGATGAGGAGAGAGTAGTCCACCCTCGGGGCTGAGGATTTGTACCAATAGCTATGTGTTTAATCTCTCTCTCTCTCTCTCTCTCTCTCTCTCTCTCTCGTGTTCTTGAGATGTCACGATCTTGATGTATCGCGGGCTTTGTTAATATAGTCGGATCATATGGTGTTTTCCCCTCTCTATCTTGTTGTGAATTGAGTTTTACCTTTGAGATTTCGTTTTATTGGATTGAATACTTTTATGGATTTGAGAACACTGGATGTATGGCTTGCTACGGATACCCGTGGTGACAATGGGGTGTCATATTGATTCACTTGGTATGTGTTTTGGCACTCAACTCGCAGATTCCCGAGGTGACATTGGGGTAATCTATGCGTAGGGGTTGATGCACGTTCTCGTCTTTGTTTCTCCGGTAGAAATCTTGGGGCACTCTTTGAGGTTCTTTGTGTTGGATTGAGTATTATGAATCTGAAATTGTTTGATGCATATTGTATAATCAACTCACGGATACTCGCGGTGACATTGGAGTATCTAGGTGACATTAGAGTTGGTTGATGTGTATCATATGGTATTATTTTAGTACGAACTCTTGGATAGATCGAACGAAAAGAATAGCTTTGTGTCGAACTCTTGAATAGATCAAACGGAAAGAATAGCTTTGAAGTGGTTTCATACCGTCTGTTCTCCGCTAGATAAGAACTTTGGAGTGATTCTTCATCACACATTGAGGGATGGCTATATGATCCAATTATATTAGCATTATTGAGAGATTGCACTAGCGAAAGTACGGACCCTAGGCCTCATTTTCAAGCATTGCAATACATTTGTGCTCCGTTTTATCAATTGTTACCTTGCTGTTTTTTATTATTCCTACTACAAAAATCAATATCTACTATCATTACTACACTTTTATCACCATCTCTTCGCCGAACTAGTGCACCTATACAATTTACTATTGTATTTGGTGTGTTGGGGACACAAGAGACTTTTTATTATCTGGTTGCAGGGTTATTTGAGAGAGATCATCTTCATCCTACGCCTCCCATGGATTGATAAACCTTAGGTCATTCCCTTGAGGGAAAATTGCTAATATCCTACAAAACTCTGTGCTTGGAGGCCCAACACGTGTCTACAGAATAAAGTTGTGTAGTAGACATCAAGCTCTTTTCTGGCGCCGTTGCCGGGGAGGTGAGTGCTTGAAGGTATATCTTTAGATCTTGCAATTGAATCTTTTAGTTTCTTGTTTTATCACTAGTTTGGTTTATAAAAAAACTACAAAAAAATGGAATTGAGGTTGCATCATATTGTTCATCTTTATAATGTCATTCGTGAAAATGATGGAAAGGAAAATTGTTCTCAATTGATAGAAGAAGAATTCAATAGAATGTTTGGTATAAATGATGAGCATGATTGCAATGTTGTTAGTATGAATTCTTTGAATATCCATGATCCTAATGATATGCAAAGCCATAAGCTTGGGGATGCTATGTTTTGATGAAGATGATATTTTTAGTCCCCCAAGATTTGATGTGCAAATTTGTTATAATGATTGCATGCCTCCTATTTATGATGATTATAATGATGAAAGTGGATTTGGAGAGGTCATGACTTTATTTAGTGATGAATCCACCATTTTAGATGAGGCTTCAATTGACCATGATAACAAAGTTGCTATCTATGATGATTATGGTGATGACATGTATGCTATAAAGCATAATGATAACCATGAAACTTGTCATCATGATTTTAATTTTCACTCTCATGATAGTTATTTTGTTGAGTTTGCTCCCACTACTAATGATGAGAAGAATTTTGCTTATGTGAAGAGTAATAAACTCCCCAACGATTGTTGTTAGTTGGACAGTACCCATTGTTTCGTACCAGCCATGGAATGTGCTTGTTGGTGGTGGGGGAGTATAAGCTTTACCATTCTGTTTGGGAACCGCCTATAATGTATGTAGCATGGAAGATATCAAGATCTCTTGGTTGTTATATTGGCAATGAAAGTATGCCGCTCAAAATATTATTTATCTCTATTTCAAAACTTGAGCTCTGGCACCTCTGCAAATCCCTGCTTCCCTCTGCGAAGGGCCTATCTATTTACTTTTATGTTGAGTCATCATCCTCTTATTAAAAAGCGCCAGTTGGAGAGCACCGTTGTCATTTGCATGCATTGCTATTAATTTTCGTTGAGTATGACTTTGACTGGATCTCTTTTGCCATGAATTACAATGTCTAGTCAGTCCTTGATCTTCAGGGGTGCTCTCCATTTATGTTTTGCGGTCTCAGAAAGGGCTAGCGAGATACCATCTTGTTATATCATATTATGATTGTTTTGAGAAAGTGTTGTCATCTGAGATTTATTATTATTGCTCGCTAGTTGATTATGCCATTGATATGAGTAAATATGAGACCTAAATGTTATTGTGAATGTGGTTAGTTCATAATCTTTGCTGAAAACTTGAATGCTGACTTTACATATTTCCAACAATAAGATCAATCAGAGTTTGTAAAAGTTTTTCTTTATCACTTTCAGTTTGTCAACTGAATTGCTTGAGGACAAGCAAAGGTTTAAGCTTGGGGGATTTGATACGTCTCCAACGTATCTACTTTTCCAAACACTTTTGCCCTTGTTTTGGACTCTAACTTGCATGATTTGAATGGAACTAACCCGGACTGACGCTGTTTTCAGCAGAACTGCCATTGTGTTATTTTTTGTGCAGAAATAAAAGTTCTCGGAATGACCTGAAACTCCACGGAGTCATGTTTTGGAATTAATAAAAAATATTGGCGAAAGAATCAACAGACGGGACCCACACCCTGTCCACGAGAGTGCAGGGCGCGCCCCCTGCCTCGTGGGTCCCCTGGACCTCCACCGACCTGAACTCCAACTCTATATATTCATGTTCAGGGGGAAAATCAGAGAGGAGGATTCATCGCGTTTTACGATACGGAGCTGCCGCCAAGCCCTATTCTTCATTGGGAGGGCTGATCTGGAGTCCGTTCGGGGCTCCGGAGAGGGGAATCCGTCGCCATCGTCATCATCAACCATCCTCCATCACCAATTTCATGATGCTCACCGCCGTGCGTGAGTAATTCCATCGTAGGCTTGCTGGACGGTGATGGGTTGGATGAGATTTACCATGTAATCGAGTTAGTTTTGGTAGGGTTTGATCCCTAGTATCCATTATGTTCTAAGATTGATGTTGCTATGACTTTGCCATGCTTAATGCTTGTCATTAGGGCTCGAGTGCCATGATTTTAGATCTAAACCTATTATGTTTTCATGAATATATGTGAGTTCTTGATCCTATCTTGCAAGTTATAGTCACCTACTACGTGTTATGATCCGGCAAACCCCGGAATGCCAATAGTCGGCACACTTCCTGGTGATGACCGTAGTTTGAGGAGTTCGTGTATTCACTAAGTGCTAATGCTTTGGTCCGGTACTCTATTAAAAGGAGGCCTTAATATCCCTTAGTTTTTAATAGGACCCCGCTACCACGGGAGGGTAGGACAAAAGATGCCATGCAAGTTCTTTTCCATAAGCACGTATGACTATATTCGGAATATATGCCTACATTACATTGATGAATTGGAGCTAGTTCTGTGTCACCCTATGTTATAACTGTTGCATGATGAATTGCATCCGACATAATTATCCATCATTGATCCATTGCCTACGAGCTCGTTCCATATTGATCCTTGCTTAGTTACTTCTCCGTTGCCACTGTTACCATTACTACAAAACTACTACTATTATTTTTGGCACTGTTACCGTTACTTCCATACTACTTTGCTAGTAAATACTTTGCCGCAGATATTAAGTCTTTCAGGTGTGGTTGAATTGACAACTCAGCTGCTAATACTTGAGGGTATTCTTTGGCTCCCCTTGTGTCGAATCAATAAATTTGGGTTGAATACTCTACCCTCGAAAACTGTTGTGATCCCCTATACTTGTGGGTTATCATGTTCTTGATACTATCTTGAAAGTTATAGTCACCTACTGTGTGTTATGATCCGGCAAACCCCGGAGTGATAATAGTCGGGACACTTCGCGGTAATGACCGTAGTTTGAGGAGTTCATGTATTCACTAAGTGCTAATGCTTTGGTCCGGTACTCTACTAACAGGAGGCCTTAATATCCCTTAGTTTCCAATAGGACCCAGCTACCACGGGAGGGTAGGACAAAAGATGTCATGCAAGTTCTTTTTCATAAGCACGTATGACTATATTCAAAATACATGCCTACATTACATTGATGAACTGGAGCTAGTTCTGTGTCACCAGGAATTACATCCGACATAATTATCCATCATTGATCCATTGCCTATGAGCTCGTTTCATATTGATATTTGCTTAGTTACTTCTCCGTTGCCACTGTTATGATTGCTACAAAACAGCTACTGTTACTTTTGCCACTGTTACCATTACTTCCATACTACTTTACTAGTAAACACTTTGCAGCAGATATTAAGTCTTTCGGGTGTGGTTGAATTGACAACTCAGCTGGTAATACTTGAGAATATTCTTTGGCTCCCCTTGTGTCGAATAAATAAATTTGGGTTGAATACTCTACCCTCGAAAACTGTTGTGATCCCCTATACTTATGGGTTATCAACTATATATCTTCTCTGTTGAAACCAAGGCTGTACATATGCAGAAGCTATATTGTTTTGTTAAATAAACTAAAGGGGTATCGAGAAGAAGGTGAAATTCCTTTGGAAGGGGTATTAGGAATGTTGTGTTGAATAACAATCTTCGAGAACACAATAATAGGATAGTGATCTAGGGTTGCAGGTCGGAGTGCCTGCGGAGAAGAAGGTGAAATTCCTTTAGATGACCTGACTTCAAAAGAAAGCTTTAGTTTTTGGTGTGAATGTCGAAGTGCGTCATTCATCTGAAGGGCAACGTGGTACTTTGAATATCTAACATGACACCCTTTAAGAGTTGGGAAATTTAACTATTTCCCACTTGGATTAGGAATCTCTTATGAGAAATGGAAATTTTAATTGGTGTACAGGTAGTGTAGATTCAGAGGAAAATCTGATGGGGTTGCATCAATTTCTGGCATACCTGCTTTTATTATTTCCGGAAAGGTTTTTTTGCATTAATGAAACTTTTGTTGTCTTTGTAACTTTCACTTGTTCTCCCCATCTACAAATAATGCATGATGCATGAGTTTAGGTTCTGATGCAAAGATGAGATTATCTATTGAGGAACTGGTGTTGTACAACTTTATATTATCATCTGCTCATGTTTATATAGTATCAAGTGGAGTCCACGAGCATCTTAAAGAAGATTGGTCTGACCGTGGGCATTTTTGTGGATCATCGCCGCAAGAACATGTCACTGGAGGTATGCAGTCTAATGTCCAGAGGCTCAAGATACAAGACCAAGCTTGTTATCTTCCCAAGCTGTGCTCGCATGGTCAAGGTATGGTGCATATTTCTTTTCTCTGTCTATTTTATATGTTTTTATGTTTTCATCCCGCTTTGACTGCTCTCTTGTTCCAAGGCATTCTACTCCAAATGAGTTTGCAACCATCCTGGTCCAGGGCGGCCATCACTGCGCAGGGGCCCAGAAGCACTTGGTGGAAGTTGTGAAGGATATAGTTCAGGTTTAGGCATACAAGGTATACAACAAGCTCCGTGTTTAGAGGATGAACCGACACCAGTTGGGAGCTAGAATGAAGAAGGCTACCTTTGAGGAGAAAGAGGAGAAATGATGGGATGTTTATGGCCGTTAATGGATGTTGTTATCTTAGTTTCTGAATGTTTGTCTTGGCTTGCTCGGACACCTTGTTTGATATCTGAATAGCCCTTTCCGCTCACTGTTCAAATCTGCCCTTCATTTATTTGCAAATGACCAGACAATGTAGTTCAAATAATTAAGTTGTTATCCCAGGAATATTTTGCAAAATGATGTTTAGCCTTTAAAAATGTCTTATATTTTGGGACTGGGGTAGTGTCATCTCACATAATCTTCATTCATTATATAGATTACATTTTCATTTATTTATGTTTTAGAAAAGTATAGGTCGAGTGTTAGTCCAGACGTGTGTCGCACGTGCAAGCTTACTAGTACAAGGTTAAAAGAAGTATGCAAGTTCAAAAAAATGCAGGTGCATTTGGAACTAAGTTTTGACGAATTTGTAGTGATTGTAGTCGTCTCTAGATGGTCTACGGATATGGATGCAATTTTTAGTGTTTGTTGTACTATCATGATTAAAGATGAATAGATCAAAAGTTTTCCTAAAAAATGTGTTGACACATTGATTATTTTTCAGAATTGTCTGAAATGCAGAGAGAAGTTCTCTTCAAGAGCACCACACTTAAAACAACGATGATTTTGGTAATGCGTTTTCCTTTACAACTCCGTCATGAAGTTTTGAGCCGGCATATTATCTTGAGATTTACGAAGTCCTGAAAACGCATCGCTGAAAATCCTGAAATAAATCCAGAAATAATGCGAGCACCAGGACATGAACCCCGGTGGGTTGGGGATACCACTGTCTCTCTAACAATCCAACCACATGTTGTTTCGCAGTTGTACTAGAGATATTTGCATGGATGAATTGTGCTATTTTCTATAATTACTTTGAGTGTTGTGGGCTTGGTTTAGTAAAACGGACGAAATACCGTCTGCCTTATGTAAATTATGTTTGAACTTTGCTGATTTTTTCTGTGTTTGATAAAAATCATTCGGTTTGTTGAAATGTAGTTTGAAATGTATGTGGGCATGGTTGCATGGACGGTCCCGTATCACTGTCCGTGGGCTGGTCTCCACCGGGCCGTGGATGGATACATTGTCCGATTTAAAGGTCAGCGTCGGAGATGTCCTAAGGCTTGCAGTATCCGGAAATCTAATTAGGCTCCCAGGTGCACATGCTTCTGCATGCGAAAAATGATTTTTGAAATGTCAAAACAAATCCAATAAAATTTTGATGTATTCATAGTCACATCCAAATGCTACCTGCAAATTTTTAGGTAAAAATGTTAAGGCATTTTGTCTTGCGAAAAAACAAATTGAATACCAAATGTTACAACTAAATTTGTTTTTTCACCACAAAACATGCTGCCCTGCTTCACATGAAAACTATTAAGCATGCTTACGACACTAACACAAACATTTACAAAAAAAAGTTAATTTCCCTTACTATTTTTTTCGAATTTACCGTTCATGGGGCGCAAATGCACCTGGAGCCAAAACGCCCTCCGGAAGTTTCTATTTCTAAATATAAAACCCCTCATTGGTTCAATTTGAATTATCAAAACGTCTTATATATTCAGAAACACGGTAGTACTAACGACGATCCACCAATCCATCCCAGCACAATAAGCATGCCGAAGAGCCCTCGCCGCCGCCTAGAAGTCCATCTGCAGCCACTTCTTGTAGTAGACGCAAGTGGTCGGCGAGATGACCCCATCCGGCGAGCACTCATCGATCCTGGGACAAACCCCGCATGGAATCCCATCTATCATGCCGCCCTGCGGCGCACCACCCCGCCGGTAGCACACCCTCCCGGCTCTGACCGCGCTGAACTCTCCATCCCCGGTGCTCCTGCACTCCTCGAGCACCCTGTCGAGCGCCATGGTCTGCAGGATGTCCCTGATCTGGTCGATCGAGTGCCCTCCGCTGGGGTCTTCCCTCTCGACGCCATTGTGGACCATGTCCGGGGTGGCGGCGCCGAGCCTGTCAATCTGGTCGAGGCACCTGCGGCGCACGGCCGCCACGGTGTCGGTATCGAGCTGGCCGTTGTGGTACCAGGTTCCGCCGGTGATCTCGGGAGAGGGCTCCATGCTGAAGTCCATGAAGACCTTCTTCCCGCGGGGGCGGACATCCGTGACCTCCTTGAGGATACCCCGCTGGACGAGGGCGCGGGTGTGCTTGTTGAGGGTTGGGGCAGTCAGCTTCAACGCGTAGCGGAGGTCCTGGCTCGACATGCCCTTGTTTCCCGCCGCGAAGATGCGCTCGTAGACCTCCCGCTCCGGCCCCTTGAGGTTGTTGACGATGGCGGCAGGGGGCTGAACCTCCGGGGCGGAGGCGGGGGCGTCGGTGGATTTGGAAGCCGGAGATATGACGGGCTTGACGTCTGGTTGGGCTGGCATGCCCGGGGAGGGTTCCAGCGGGCGCTTGCGCGGCGGCATGGCGGGGGCGGCGAGGAGCGGCGGCGCCGGCTTTTGGGTTTGGAGGGGATGAAATCGCGGGGGTTTGGCTGGGTCTTGCCGTCATGTTTTAAGATAGAAGAGGTCGCGTGAAAAGACTAGTCGACAAAACTTGCGGGCCGCGCAACTGAGGAAAGCTTTTGAGCTTCCGAATGAGCATTTTCCAAAAAAAATATGCCTAAATGTGTGTACTTTTTTTATTTCAAATAATAAATGACACACGTGTGGCATGAAGCAATCCGCTTCTAACGTTTTTAACAACAAAAGTTGTCATCCGAAATGAAAAAACAACTTAAAAAACTAAAACTTGCCATAAGAAAAGAAAATTGCCATCCTCATGTCACTAGTCATAAGAAACGTTCAGAGTTGTCATGTGTTCGTCCACAAGTGTGGCACTTATCAGGGTTATTTTTTATTTGCAAACTAATGCAAAAAAAAAATGGTTTCATACATGGGTTGCCAAAAACCTAGTGAGCTAAAACATAAGAGGACCGGTAGTGCTCTTCTATACCACTATATAGTGTGACAATAGCTTCAAATATTAGTCGTTGGATATGCCCATCCAACGGTCAAGAGATAGCAAATCCGAGCATTATCATCCGTTGGATAAAGTTTTCAACACATGATTTTGCCACATGGCCTTCCAATTGAACCCCCAACTCTACCATCTCATGTGTTCTAGAAGCATCTATCCACATACTTATCTGATGTTAACAATTTGAAGATAAGAACCAAGTTGGATCTTGTCCAATACGATTCTAGGAAAGAAAAATATATATTCAGATGTATTTTTCTATGCTTTATATATATATATATATATATATATATATATATATATATATATATATATATGACGTGCAAAGCACGAACAATTTGCTAGTAACTTTTAATCACCAAAAATGTATTCATTTCATCTAAGTTTGTGGATGCATTTGGAACTAACATACTGACACGTTCACTATGCCAATTTTGAAGAAGGGTTTCCTTCGCAAACTTTGGAACATAGTTGTCATACTGTGTGTTCTAATAAAAACATCATCAATATTGATAAATATGAAGATTATAATGAACAAAAGTTTGTGATGTATCTGCAGCTTATTGAATTTTTATTGGCGTTATTCAGATTTTATTTGCAACTAAAATCTCCTCAGCGCTCTTAACAACTCATAAGTTTCTCTTTTTCACTCTCAAAGATAGCCTTAAAGCAAAGAAAGATGAACACAAGGAATGGGTCAACAAAGGGAGGAGCTTCGCCTCCAAAACACAATGCTATCTGGGCCCTCACAAAGTCTAGGAAATGGCCCACCCGCCCAAGGGGCATGGTGTCTATTCATAGAGAAAGCAAAAATCTTACTCTAACAAAGTAACGAGCCCGTTCGCCTTTTCTTTGTCTTTGCGCATTTGTTTTTCATATGATATTTCTTTAATGTAAAAAATTTCATGTCTTTGCTCTCACGATGTGAACGTTTTCAAATTTGAAATGAAATTTTATGATCTACATACATGTGACTGCTCGATTTTTGTTTTGATCTAATATATAATAAGGAAGTATGCAAAATTACACAACTTTATAGTTTTCTTGCCGTCACTATTATTGGAGGTAAAAAGCCATATAAAAATGTTAGAAAAAATATTTGTAAATTTCTGGAGAAATAAGTTTGTCATTGTTCATTTGTGTTAATCGATATGTTTGCACATGTGCAATTACTAGTTCACAACATAGATGAGTTGAAATACAAGGCGGTCCAAGCAATGAGACATTTAAAAAAAATCCAAAAAGCGCATTTTTTTCATACCATCAAAAGTTTCCAAAATAATTTAGCGTGAACCCAAGCAATACACTAGGAATCTATAAACATTTGCGGAAAAATGTTTTCACTTTTGTTGTGCTCAATTTTTTTGTAGAGCCGAAGTAACAAATAGTATTGCTTCAATTTTTATTTTATTATCCTTATTAACAAAATTGTGTCTTTATCCTCCAGTTTATGGGTGCGGCTAGTATTGAAATAATACACTTCTGAAGTTAACCCTAAGAGTAACTAGACTTACTCCTAGTTCCGTTCAAAAATTACAAGTGCTTATTTGATTCAACAGTTTCATAGGAAATTTGAAGGTTTAGAATGCTTAGGGTTGTGCGTGCGTGAGTGCTTACTCCTAGTTCCGTTCCGTTCAGAAAGTATGAGTGCTTATTTATTTGATTCAACTTGTTTTCATAGGAAATTTGAAGGCTTAGAATGATTAGAATTTTCTTGTGCGTAGGATCGGAAGATGTGGGAATTTAATCTTTGGAATACATTCCAAAGGAATTTTGCATTCATCTTGGAAATATTCTTTAATTTCAAACAAATTTGATGCAAATTCAAACTTTTGGAACCCAAACGAACATGACATTGTATTCCTCGATTCCTGAGTTTGCAAGAACCGTACGAATCGAAGTGTTACCCCCAGATAAAGTGGCAATCTGATAATCATGTAACCACATGTTTCTAATATTAACAGGAAAATGTCAGCAACATTACTCAACTATAATACAGTAATAAATTCTATAGCAAAGCTGTATACTGCGTCTCCTACTGAATAGTGAAGAAACAATTTCAGTGGTACATACAGTACAGATATGCCTGAATGCAGAATCTGAATCGAATTGACCAAAGTTAACTCTGCAATCCATAAACCAGTTCTGTACCAAAGACTGACTAGTGTAAACAGACCAAAGAACAGCAAAAATACATGATTTAATTCACACAAAAAAAAGGGGCAGCCCCAGTGCATGTAGCTCCCGCTTGCGCAGGGTCTGGGGAAGGGTCCGACCACTTTGGGTCTATTGTACGCAGCCTTTCCCTACATTTCTGCATGATTTAATTCACAGTGGTGAATAAAACCTTATAGGCTCACTCTGATGGTTTCGATGGCATTATATGATTTAACAATGTACACTGAACATTTCCACCATTTTACAGCTGTTAGAAAATCATCGAATTTTACAAATTACTGAAATGTAACAGGTGAGATCCTGGTTGCATCTCCAGCGAACATCAAGATTAAGGTTGACTGAGTAAGAGGTGTCGTGTGTCACAGTGCCGGTCTTCTCATTTGGCAGCCTGCTCGATCGCAGATATCTTCGTCCACCTTTCCTGCTCTTCGGGTGCATTGTTTCCCTGAAGAGGTGGCAACGAGAAAGCACTGACTGTCGAGCTTTTGCTTCGGATCTCTTTCAGAGCCCTAAGCGCCGCGACCGTGCTCTTCATGTACATGCTCTCCATGAACTCAATCTCATCAAGCTCTGGAATACATCTGCTGTTAGCCAAGGAAGAACTGGGGTTCAGATGCTGGTCCGCAGTGTTGCCATCTTCTTTTCCCTCTTCAATTGATACAGATGGCTTGCTTGATGGCAGGAGCTGGTCGAGCATGGCCTCGCACTCCTTCACAAGCTTGTACAGGAGGTCAGTGGTGAAGAAAGGCTGAAGCAGCACATTTTGGATGAAGGGCAGACGGATAAGAGCCCCAGTTCTCTTGTCATACTTCTTGAGAATCTTCACCAGCCCTGTAATTGCAACAGAAACATAAGCATCGTCGATGATGAAATACCAAATAGCTAGGCACGGAGTAGCAATATAGTAGCCAAAAGTAAAGGTTCAAATGGCACACAGACCCCAAGTCTAATAATCAGCACCTTAGCCTCAATGAACTTTTATCGTTAGCCAAATTCTAAAAACAAATTAGGTGAAATCTGCTGAAAACGACAGACAGGAAACAAACATACAAGTCTATCGTGGCGCTAAGAAGCTGCTCTTTAGGAACAGCACAGCCATAAGTAACTTATCATACCCCCTCTATAGCGAACCTGATTCCTCCAAGGAGCATAACCCGGAAATTAATGTCTCATCAAAGCTAACATGATAGCATGTGTAGCCAGTTCAGATGAAATAGTAAAATCAACCAACATGACATGGGGCAAAGATGCCAACCAATTAGTTTCGAAGATCACCAGAAACAGTTTCCTGCTTACAGAAGCATAACAACAGACTAGCACCACAAGTAAAAATGGTACAAATGGCGAAATAATCCAGTTATAGTATATAGAAACCATGCATCTGGCATGTCAGGTTGTCATAATCCCAAAAATAATTAAAGGTAAGGCTTTTTATGTGTCACTAACAATCAGCAAGTGAACACTTTGAGACAGTGACGGGACTTCAGCACTTGACTTCCCCAATTTAATCAGAAGTTTCCTAGGTCATTTCATTAAATAATTTTTGAATATAAAATAGATCATAAAAGCTTTTTGCCACCGACTTTGATAGTTGCACTGTTGCAAGGGCACATTGCAGGAGCCAATATGGTACTGAGTGGGCCAGAGCGTGTCCACTAAAGCCGTTATGCAGCACATATGACGCAACAAAACAAGTTACTCATTAACCTCAAGTTGATTATAGCTAGCAAGAATATTACTTTATAAAAGCAACCTAAAATAGATCACACATTGCAGGTGAGTTATGAGCAATCATATAGCACTTCTTTGAATTGTCAAAGAATTTGAACAACAGTAACATGCACATTCCTCTGAGGTGTAACTCTAGTCAGTAAAATTTCATACTGAAGATGTTTGGGCGAGGGGCACTTGTGGCCCAATTTATGCACTTGGATATGAGTTTGCACCCAGACTTTTCCAAAGCATGCAAAAACTATATAATCATCCATGAAATTTCCATTGATCTTCCGAATAGTAAAAGGGAGTTAACTGCATATCAATCTTGCTAATTGATTCAATATTCATTAACATGTTGAGCTTGTCATGGTGCAAAAAGATGAGTTTATCGTAACAAAGAGTACAGAGGAAAAAAGATCCCACCTACGATAATTTGCCAAGCCAAAAGAAAGAAAAAGGCGAACTGATAAAAACCCCTCAACTTAACAAGATCATATGTTCACTATTAAGCTTTAGTGCTACTACATTCTAACATATTCTCATCCAGGTTAGTAAATTTGATCCCAAGAGAAAACAACAACCATCAAAACTGGCACTTAAATCGTTTTAGATTATATGATTTGTCAGCAACCCCAATGATAACTAGAGCAGCATTTTTTTCACACGAGAAGCAGCAATATTGACAAAGAGGAAACAAGATTACTCAACTGTAAAGCTAACAAATGAAGACCTAGTTTGCATTATATATGCTAATTGCAGGACAGTCTGGAAAGGGAGCAGATGATCTAGCGCATAATACAACGTCATCAGGACATTGTGTGAGTATGTGAAAAACAAAACATATTTTTAGTGACAATAGCAGAACACCATCTTGAATGACAAAAGTTCAATGCATCATATGAATTTAGAAGTCCTATTACATCGTGAGATGCAATGTCAGGCTACTGAAAAGAACAACTTATTTTCTACGATTTGCTTTTTTTATGTTTATAAGTCTAGATCACTAGTCGAATATTTGACGATTCCTACAGATAGCCAGACAAAATCATGTCTAGACCTAAAAATGTACTCCATCTGTACCATAATATAAGAGTGTTTCTGACACTAGCATAGTGTTAAAAACGCTCTTATATTATGGGAAGGGGGGAGTAGAACCTATAGGGCCATTTCAAATCACAGGAGAAAGAAATATAGTGTGCTTTAAACTGATAAAAGATATCTACGCTTACGCAATAAATTGCTAATTTCTCGCAAGAAATCAAACTGTTGATATCGTGCTGACGCAACTCCGCCCCAACCATTTATACATTTGTCAACGGCCGGGGCAGTAGCACGCGCAATTTCAACGGCGCAGCGGATCTATTCGCGTTGACTGTGACACAAGTGCTCCACTCACTGACAAGGAAGCCGTAGCTGCTCGGAGGAACGGCAACTCCTCTTTTTCTTGACTCATGTTCACACAAGATGTAGAACCTATTCAGGCCATTTCAAATCACGGGAGAAAGAAACATAGTGTGCTCCAAACTGATAAAAAATATCTACGCTTATGTGATAAATTGCTCATTTCTCGCAACAAATCGAACTGTTGATATATCGTGCTGCCGCAACTTCTCCCCGACCATTTATATATTTGTCAACGCCAGGGGCAGTGCACGTGCAATTTCAACGGCGCAGCGGATCTATTCGCGTTGACAGTGACACAAGTGCCCCACTCACTGACAAGGAAGCCATAGCTGCTCGGAGGAATGGCAACTCCCCTTTTTTCTTGACTCATGTTCAAGAAAGCTCACTCTTAGTTCACCCACTTTAAGATGCAGGCTCAATTACCTAATTACCCAATTTGAACCATCTTCCTACTCCCTTACCATCCACTACACGCACAAACAATTCCAAAACGAGATAAGCAACAACAAAGTACTAGTACTGATTAGGACACAGCATATATAAATAACTAGAGACAACTCCATGCAGTGGTGGTGCGGCGACTCACCAGTGTAGTTGAGGGCGCTGTAATTCTCAAGCAGCACCATCTCGCCATGGAAGTCGACGATCTCCTTGTGCACACGCAGCAACTCCTCCCTGGACTCCATCCCGGCCGCCCTGGCCACCCTGTCCTGCAACTCCTGCACCACTCACCCGCAACCTCAATCAGATCAATGGACTCCGCGAATTACAAAGAAAAGAAAAGAAAATGACGAATTGGACGGGCGGCGGCCGGGTAGCAACCTTCTGGCGGATGATGTACTCCTCCTCCTTCTCGACGAAGAAAGAATTGAACTTGTCGAGCTCGGCCTCCAGGAGCCGCATGAAGTCCGCCTCCTCGGGCGTCATCGCCGCCGCCGCCGCCTCGTCGCCGCCGTCCCCGGCGGGGTCCGAGACGCGGGCCCGCTTGGCCTGCCGCTCCTCGCCGTCGGCGCCGATGCCGATGAGCTTGAGCCGCTTCTTGAGGTCCTTGTAGGACAGGAACTTGTCGCGCCACTCCGGCAGCGTCTCCACGATCTGGCTGCTCAGGCTCTTGCCGAACTTCATCGCCCAAGGCCCGCGTAAAGGGTGCTCGTCTCCTCCCACGATCTCCAATGGCGACGAGGGGGGAAGGATCAAGGGATTGTGAGGGCGTTCGGCGGTCCTGCGGCGGATGGGGGTGGTGAAATAGAGGGGAAAGGGAAGGGGGGAGAGAGGATATGCGGAGACGGGCGAGGCGAGAGCAGAATATTCGCGAGCGGGAGGATATTATTTTTCTTTGCGGTGTGCGCCAGTGGTTGTTCTTCGCTTGCGTTTCTGGGTTTCTTTTTCCGGATCGCAAGTGAGACCCAGCACCAGCGCTCATCACAGCAAGACCACGTCTGGGTTTGACGAAATTTGCAGGTGAATTGTTTTTCTTCTTCTAAAATAAAATGTCAGCAGGACGGCTACAGAATTTACTGGCCAGGAAAATAAAGATGCAAATGTACCAAAACAATGGTGTGGAGAGAAGAATGGTAAAAAAAAATGGTGCAAATTCTTTCCCACTAGTTCTTTTTGCGTTTGTGGTTGGTATTTGTTATTCTAATGTGGTGTTGAATATGGATCTTGACAAATTGATATATATTCTGTTCGAACTAGGTATTGTCTTTCACCAAACAAAACCTCTGTCGCTTCGCTTGGAAGGCTTCGTAAATACATCACAAAACATGCTAGGGCTTGCTCAAAAAACAGAGAAACAGGTGTATTTCAAGTGATTAAATAAAATAGCATCACATTACAGATTGGTGCAGAACCCAACTAGATGATAGTTATTTCTCGAGAAATTTGTACTATCCTGATTTTGCTTGACTCCCTCGACAAGCTTCCTCTGCATCAGTGGTTCTTAAACTATCAAGGCTTCTCATCGCGCTCTTTGTCGTCTCTAGAGCGACAAAAATCGCTAGGGGTGGATGGTGATGTGACAACTTTGCTTGGGCAGATGTTGAGATGGAAGATGATGTTGCACAAAAATGGACGATCCAAAATCCAGCAAGCCAATACATATCACAATGAAAATGTTACTTTTGTGTGTTTGTGCATGCATATATAACTTTTCGCATGCTAGGGAGAGGGCCATGTCATTATCCACCTCTCATCAGTCACCACCGTGTTCTTCACGACATCGATGTACATGCCATCTTATATTGTTAGGAAAGAACACGTGGATGCAATGCATATATATGCATGTGTCTGTAACTTTTGGAATGTTAAGGGAACAGGGTCATGTCCATGTCCGCATCTCCTCTGCCCACAAAATTCACCACTTTAATCTCCGCAGTGGCCGGATACATGATGAGGAAAATCATGATAGTGTAGACACTGTTTTTTTAATTGAGTTCCAATGTAACATGGTATTTACATAATTACTTACATCTTCAGTTAATTTCCTAGGGAGACTGTAAGAGAAGGCCCTCTGGTATAAATAAAGATCGAATTTTTTGTTCATGACAATTTGATACTAGACGGTGGATATGTCGATCCATGTTGCCAATCAACTGGTTTATTAGAAAAACATCTTTCTCAACCAACGGGTTTGGTTCACATATATCCTAGCTCGGTGACTAAACCTTAAGCATGATTTGCTACACAAAAATTATATGCTACATGACCGCAATACCACTTTGATTATTAATTATATACTATTGATAAACATTAATAATGTTCTTCACATTGCTAAGAAAATTTCTAGGATGAAATAAAATTATACACATCTCAAGTGCGACACTATTGGCTTTTCTGATTGAGAATAAAAGAAATATTATTGTGAATTGAGCATAGCTCAATTGGTTAGGTTTCATGTAACGGAGTTTATCCACCCGATCATCTGGCACGGGTGCTTGCATTTTTCTGGATTTGTTTCTGACTTTTTAGTGCAATTCTTGCAGCTGTATGGCGGGCCCGTTAACTACGAGGTGCTTGTAGTGACCTCATCAATCCGAATATCTACCAACTGAGTCCTCCAAAGGTGCTCTTAGGGTAGTGTGTATGTGCCTGTTTGTGCGTCCGATGTTGTATTATGTTTCTCAACAAAAACTTGTTTTGTTTTGTTGGCTGAATTATAATACCTTATGTATGTTGTGTTTCTCATACTATTTTGTCATTTTTCTGTAATAATTCACTTTATTGGTTTACATACCAGCTTATCAAAGAATAAGGTTTGCTAAATGGAGTCTCTGAATTTTTACCTGCTACTCCCTCCGTCTGTAGATACATCTCTTTTTATCCATCTTGATGACAAGTATTTTCGGACGGAGGGAGTACAAATTAAGGAAAGACCAAAAAACATGATATGTAAGGATGTCGTATAAGAGGTGGCATCTCTTTTAGACTGTCATTGGGCACTATTTATTAGCAAATAAGATTAATTTTGCTATCTCATTACTAGCATGCTAGTTAAGATTGTAACGATTTTATACAAAATGTGGGCTGCTTTTGTAAGTGAACTGGATAAGAACAAAAGTCAATAGAAGGATGAAGCACTGAAGCGATAAGCCTAGATGAACCTGTTTGAGATGAACATCAATGTTTTTCAAAGTGATTAGGTAGCCATGGCAGAGATATCCATCAGAATATTCCTTGCAATAATGTGATGGCCAACTTTGGGCACTTTTTTCTCTGGTAGCATGTTACTTGGACACAATAGCCTCCATGTGGACGTAGCTGCTCTTAGAAGGCTCATGAGTTAGTGATGACAGTGCCATGAGTAAATGCTGACAGCCTGGTGGCTAACACAGTGTTGGTGTTTGTGTGATTTCTCCCCGTAAATCTTTGCATACATATCCTAGGTCGTTAGAAAAAAAATCTTCTACAAATTTGGTACTCATGAGCAGCTGTGAACGAAGTCTAGCTCAAATGGTTAGATTTTATGGTGAAATCTGCGCATCAGGATTCAAGCGCTAGATTTTTCTTGTGGGGTTCAAGTGCTACCATATTTTCTGAATTTATTTCAAACTTTTTGGCGTAATTTTTTAGTGGTATGGTGTGTCAGTCGACTACGAGGTGTTCATGCCGTATTCGTCAATCTTAAGATTTGCTAGCTCAGTCTCTTAAAGATGTTCATGAGATATATTACATGCATATGTACTTAGAGTTGAGTGTGCTCTAGGTGTCTACGTCTAGACTGTATTTCTTAAAAGAAATCTAGTTTGCTAGAAGTTAGAAATATATATGTTTTTTCTACAAATTTTGTCCACAAGCAAGAAAAAAGGGTTGTCACATTTGAGCAAAATGACTTGTTTCATAGTAGTATGTTTATCATATTACATTATTTTTTGAAAAGTAGCCATGGTAACACATACTCCCTCTGTAAACTAATATAAGAGAGTTTAGATCACTACTAGTTTACGGAGGGAGTAGCATTTAAAGTGTACAATCGGGCGCCTAAAACTCTATTTTATTTCACCATCCATCCGTTGTAACATATACACCCACTGTTTTGGATTTTTGGTTCCTATCGGCGACGCGAAGACTCGAAAAAGCTGCGAGAGAATGAAACAAACAGCAACGTATACTCGAAGGAACCGCTTATCCAATCGAAAAAGAAAAAAGAAAAGGTGAGAGCAGCCGCATGGAGCAACACAGTTGGCGCGGCACAGAAGATCGGCAGCAGAACTCCCGAACTATTCCCAAAAGACACGCACACGCCATGACCTTGCAGCGATGGAAGATTCGGAGCATAATTCCTTGCCTGGAACCGGAATATCCAACCGGATATTGCACCAGATCCTCTGCGCGTCCCTGTCCCGCCATAAAGCCCCGCTCTTTCCCTCTCTCTGAAAATAAAAAAACCCACAGGAAACTCCACCTCGAAGTTGTCTTTCTCTCGCGGCAAAACCCAGAAAAAATTCGTACACTGTTCTTTTGCTGCTTCTTTGACGTGATTTTCTTGCTCGTCAAAGACAGTGATGCCTCGACTCCTCTTTACTGAGTGATAGTGTACTTCTCACGGGTTCTCGTGTGTGCTAGTCCAGGTGTCACTGGGCGGCCGCTTGCTTGTTTTTAAAAAGTGGGAGTGGTTGTTTCACTATTTTAAATAGTGAGAGACCGGAGTTGAACTTGAACGACTCAAAGACTATGATACTAGAGTTAGTTAGGGACCAGTCGTAGTCACGTGCTACTACTGGGTCAGAAAAGTGTGTGTTATGGTTGGACTATTGTGTGGTCCACATGACACGACCATGGATATGTTTTTTTAGTCTTGGTTGTAAAGTACGTACTACCATTCGTTAACTTTTAGTCTGCGTGTGGGACGGATTTTTCCTACTTTTAGTATATTGTCTTTAGGTGAGTTCTCCTTAGTGGGTGCTTTTATGGATTAACATTTTTTGCTTGTGCTTTCGGTTTGAATAGTCATTTTCATAACCGTTGTTCCGTAAATTTCTAAAAAACACATTTTCCACGGCACTAAGTTGTATTTTTCACAGCACTAAATTGTATCTTGGCGGAGCATTTCATTTCAAAATACCATATTCCTTTGTTAAAACATCTGGCATGTTCTACTAATTACTACATTATTGTGGCGTACACCTTATTATCATGTCACTCATGAATCCCCGCTATCTAAGCATGGTGTCTAGTGAGAAATCGAGCTTCTAACCACACAACAGGATTAACCATTGTACCATACACAACAAAGAATACGGCCAATTTCATAGGGTTCGACTAATATCTCTTCCCCCGTTTTATGTGGATACTTTCAGGGACGGCGAAATGTATGGACCTAGAAATTATAACAAAGAAAAAAAGTTAGCATAGTGGATGATTTGTACCATCCTATCCGCCATTATCCAAGTATTCCTATCCTGCATTTTCGCAAAGAAAAGCTTCCAGCGAAACAGGACATAGCCTAACGATCATCGACCCGTTTTGGCTGCCCATACAGACCGAGCAAGCAATAGCCTAAGGATCGCTTTCAAGCGCGAGTCGATGGCGCAGCGCTGCTCCTCGATTTCTGATCCGGGACAAGGCGACGCGGGGAAGAGGCTGCCCTGCCTGATGATCTGAACCGCCGAGGCCGAGGGAGCGACCACCGTCCGCCAGCCTGGGCTAGATTTGAACCGAGCTCGTGGCCAACCGTACGAGCCCTCGGGGAGAACGGCCCGAACCTTTGCATATTCTCGCGCGGATGCGCATCCAACGGGCCAAAATACTGCTGTACATTTTTTTTAAACAAATTTTTGCGTTGAAATACTGCAGTACATGCTGGGCTGGTTTTGTTCGTCTGCACGCGTCGGTACATGATATAGCGATCTCACTACAGTCGTGCTTCAAGTTTGATATAAACATGATATAATTTGTTGGCCTATGGATGATCACGAACATGGCGCGGAGGATAAGAAGCACCGGATCGGCGGAGATAATGTTTTCCTTTGCGAGAGCGTGGAACATTTGGGTCGCCAAATGGCATCGGGTGAGCATATCCCTCGTGACGTTCAACTCTTCTGGACGCTAGGAGCCGCATATTCGTCTTCGGCTCCCCTTCGTGCCGGCCGCCCGATATAACATGGTTGAGTTTATATCAGCGCATCACTTAAAAAAAAGTATGATTATAGAAATATTGGGCTGCACTTTTACATCACATCTCGATGGACCGCATCTTAATGGAAAGCCTTGGTTGATATTCCCTCCGTTCTTAAATATTTGTCTTTCTGGATATTTCAACAAATGATTACATACGAAGCAAAATGAGTGAATCTACACTCTAGAATATGTCTATATACATCCATATGTAGTAGTCCATTTAAAATCTCTAAAAAGCAAAATGAGCGAATCTACACTCTAGAATATGTCTATATATTTCAACAAATGTAGGAGGTACATCTTTATTTAGACAAATTTAAGACAAATTTTTTATTCGCGAGAAACTTCTATCTATTATTCATCATCTGTCAAGATAGTAAAAATTACATCTAGGTCGACGAATATACGCAATGGAGTGAGCCGAAGGCGCGCCGCCGTCATCGCCTCTTCCTCATCGGAGCTGGGCAAACCTTGTTATAGTATACAATCGGGAAGTCATCGTGCTAACGCCCCATAGGATCAATGCACCGCAACAGTCGTCGTGCTAAGTCGTCCGCTCTAAAGACGATTCCCTTCATCTGGTCGTTCGTCGTCTGGGGGCTCGACATGGTCGGCCCTCTCCGGAACGGGGCGAGTAGTTTTACACACCTGTTGGTGGCAGCCGATAAGTAAACCAAGTGGATTTAAGCGAAGCCAATAAAAAAGTTGGACTCGACGACCGCCATTCAGTTCATCAAGGAAATAGTCTTCAGATTCGCAGTCCCCCACAGCATTATCACCGACAACGGATCTAACTTTGACTCGGACGAGTTCCGCGAGTTTTGCTATTCCCAAGGCACTCGGGTCGATTACGCCTCTATGGCGCACCCACAGTCGAATGGGCAGGCGGAGCGGGCGAATGGACTGATACTCCAAGGACTGAAGCCTAGCCTCATGCGCGACTTGACGCACGCGACAGTGGCTTGGGTCACTAAGCTACCATCAGTCTTCTGGGGCCTGCGAACGACCCTGAACCGGTCCACCAACCGCACTCTGTTCTTCACGATGTACGGGTCAGAAGCAGTTTTACCGAGTGACTTACTTCACAATTCTCCCCGAGTGGACCTTTACTCGGAACCGAGGCCGAAGACGCAAGGCAAGAAGGCCTCGACCTCTTGGAGGAGGAACGTGAGTTGGCGCTCATAAGGTCGACGTTGTACCAACAAGACCTGCGCCGCTACCACGACAGGCACGTCAGAGGGCGTGCTTTTCAGGAAGGGGATTTGGTCCTCCGAGTGGATCAGCAGAGGCCTCACAAACTAGCTCCCCCTTGGGAAGGGCCATTCACCATATCCAAGGTCCTGCATAACGCAGCCTATAGAGTCTACAACTTCAGCAAAGAAATAGAAGAGCCTAGAGCTTGGAACGCGGACCTGCTCCACAAGTTTTACACTTAGAATAAAAAATCTCCTTTGTAATAGTATTCCCAATGGACTTGGATGAATAAAAGTCTTACTTTTCCTGTACATCGTCTAGTTCGGCCTACAGCCGCGTTTTCACTCAGGTGACTAACTGCATTCGAAAACTAACACACCCCCAGTGGGTGTAAGGGCTTAGCTGCGAACCAGTTTTCAACTAAGTTAAAAAACAATCTGAGTGAGGACCTGCTCCACACTCGAGGGCTTAGCTGCGAACCAGTTTTCACCTAAGTTGAAAAACAATCCGAGAGAGGACCTGCTCCACACTCCGGGCTTAGCTGCGAACCAGTTTTTCCCTAAGTTAAAAAATAATATGAGTGAGGACCTGCTTCACACTCGGGGGCTTAGCTATGAACTAGTTTTCGCCTAAGTTAAAAAACAATCCGAGTGAGGACCTGCTCCGCACTCGGGGGCTTAGCTGCGAACCCGTTTTCGCCTAAGTTAAAAAATGATCCGAGTGAGGACCTACTGTCGGTGTCAAAACCAGTAGATCTCGGGTAGGGGGGCCCAACCTATGACTCTAAGGATCAATGGTAACAAGGGACAATGGGAACACGATGTTTACCCAGGTTTCGGCCCTCTTAAAGGAGGTAAAACCCTACGTCCTGTTTGATTGTATTTGATAGGTATAGGGGTTACAAGAGTTGATCTACCTCGAGATCGTAATGGCTAAACCCTAACTGTCTAGCCTATGATTATTCTGATAGCCTCTACGGACTAAACCCTCTAGTTTATATACACACGGGAGGGGCCTAGGGTTGTACAGAGTCGGTTTACAAGGGAAATAAATAGTACATCCGGATACCAATCTTACCGTCCACGCATATAGGAGTCCTACCCGGACACGGGGGATAGTCTTTTGCCTTATCTTCACGGCCCATCAGTCCGGTCCATATCGAATAACCCGGACACCCGATGACCCCCTAACCTAGGACTCCCTCAGTAGCCCCTAAACCAGTCTTCAATGATGATGTGTTCGGCACGCGGATTGTCTTCGGCATTGCAAGGCGGGTTCCTTCTCCCGAATATTTAAGTTAGCTTCCCGTGTACAGGAACTGTGTCCAGCTCTGCATAATCTATACAACCCTTGGCCAATGTCAAAACAAGAACAGTGTCTTTTACTGACAACTTTTTTCGGCGAAGCGTCACACTTGACTCTTTAATATTTCGAACCGTTTTCACGCCTCCTGTTTCGCGTTTCGAGGTTTAGCCTCCATTGGCATGTCTTGTCAGAACAGAGATCGTGCCCGCTTATTACGGGATTCTCATCAATGTGATTTGGGTAACCCAACCGTGCCTTACGTATGGTCTCATTGGAAACAGGCGAGGTTTATGGCTTGAGAGGGGGACGGTTGGCATTTTAACCATTTATAAGAGGATAAAGATCCCCCCTTTTCCACGCCTTCCTCTAGCTTCTGTCTTCCAACCTCCAAGCTCTAGCGCCCCAAAACTCCGATCCTTCCCCCCGCCACCACCCTCCCCAGCAATAGCAGGGTCTGGTTCCAAGGGCAAATGGGAGGCCTCCTCCATCACCAAAAAGGACATCAAGGATCTCCAGATCGCAGGCTATCTGTCCGCGTATATTGCGCACAGGCTCCCTGACAAAGATCAGGTCATCCCCACTCCGGGGCCCGGTGACAGGGTCGTGTTCATCCCTCATTTCCTCCAAGGGCTAGGGTTTCCCCTCCACCCCTTCGTCTGAGGTCTCATGTTCTACTACGGGTTAGATTTCCACGGTCTAGTGATACGTCTCCAATGTATCTATAATTTTTGATTGTTCCATGCTATTATATTATCCATCTAGGATGTTTTATATGCATTTATATGCTATTTTATATGATTTTTGGGACTAACCTATTAACCTAGAGCCTAGTGCCAGTTTCTGTTTTCTCCTTGTTTTTCAGTTTTACAGAAAAGTAATACCATACGGAGTCCAATTGACGTGCCAATTTTTGATGATTTTTTATGGACCAAAAGAAGCCCCTGGAATGAAAGAGTTGGGCCAGAAGAGTCCCGGGCTGCCCACAAGGGTGGGGGGCGCGCCCACCACCCTGGGCACGCCCCCCTGTCTCGTGGACAGCCTGGAGACCTCCCTGACTTGTTCTCGATGCCAAAAATTCCTATAAATACTGAAACCTCTAGAAAATAACCTAGATCGGGAGTTTCGCCACTGCAAGCCTCTGTAGCCACCAAAAACCAATCGGAACCCTATTCCGGCACCCTGCCGGAGGGGGGATCCCACATCGGTGGCCATCTTCATCATCCCGGCGCTCTCCATGACGAGGAGGGAGTAGTTCACCCTCGGGGCTGAGGGTATGTACCAGTAGCTATGTGTTTGATCTCTCTCTCTCTCTCTCTCTCTCTCTCTCTCTCTCTCTCTCTCTCTCTCGTGTTTTTGATTTGGCACGATCTTGATGTATCGCGAGCTTTGCTATTATAGTTGGATCTTATGTTGTTTCTCCCCCTCTACACTCTTGTAATGGATTGAGTTTTCCCTTTGAAGTTATCTTATCGGATTGAGTCTTTAAGGATTTGAGAACACCTGATTTATGTCTTGCATGTGCTTATCTATGGTGACAATGGGATATTCACGCGATCTACTTGATGTATGTTTTGGTGATCAACTTGCAGGTTCAGTGACCTTGTGAACTTATGCATAGGGGTTGGCACACGTTTTTGTCTTGACTCTCCGGTAGAAACTCTGGGGCACTCTTTAAAGTTCTTTGTGTTGGTTGAATAAATGAATCTGAGATTGTGTGATGCATATCATATAATCATACCCACAGATACTTGAGGTGACATTGGAGTATCTAGGTGACATTAGGGTTTTGGTTGATTTGTGTCTTAAGGTGTTATTCTAGTACGAACTCTAGGATAGATGAAACGGAAAAAATAGCTTCGTGTTATTTTACTACAGACTCTTGAATAGATCGATCATAAAGAATAACTTTGAGGTGTTTTCGTACCCTACAATAATCTCTTCATTTGTTCTCCGCTATTAGTGACTTTGGAGTGACTCTTTGTTGCATGTTGAGGTATAGTTATATGATCCATTTATGTTATTATTGTTGAGAGAACTTGCACTAGTGAAAGTATGAACCTTGGGACTTGTTTCCAAGCATTGCAATACCGTTTACGCTCACTTTTATCATTAGTTACCTTGCTGTTTTTATATTTTCAGTTTACAAAAACCTATATCTACCATCCATATTGCACTTGTATCACCATCTCTTCGCCGAACTAGTGCACCTATACAATTTACCATTGTATTGGGTGTGTTGGGGACACAAGAGACTCTTTGTTATTTGGTTGCAGGGTTACCTGAGAGAGACCATCTTCATCCTACGCCTCCCACGGATTGATAAACCTTAGGTCATCCACTTGAGGGAAATTTTCTACTGTCCTACAAACCTCTGCACTTGGAGGCCCAACAACGTCTAAAAGAAGAAGGTTGTGTAGTAGACATCAAGCTCTTTTCTGGCGCCGTTGCCGGGGAGGTGAGTGCTTGAAGGTATAGCTTTAGATCTTGCAATCGAATCTTTTAGTTTCTTGTTTTATCACTAGTTTAGTTTATAAAAGAAAACTACAAAAAATGGAATTAAGGTTGCCACATATGCTTCATCTTTTTAATGTCTTTCGTGAAAATGATGGGAAGGAAAAT
The DNA here is from genome assembly GCA_963921465.1 of Triticum timopheevii. Classification (NCBI taxonomy): domain Eukaryota; kingdom Viridiplantae; phylum Streptophyta; class Magnoliopsida; order Poales; family Poaceae; genus Triticum; species Triticum timopheevii. The sequence continues at coordinate 505,154,827 of OY997274.1, forward strand.
TGTGCTCAAGTGCTAGAAGAAGAATTACATAGAATGCTTGGCATAAAATATGTGAATGATGAGCATGATCGCAATATTGTTAGTATGAATTCTTTGAATACCCATGATGCTAAAGATATGCAAAGCCACAAGCTTGGGGATTCTATGTTTGATGAAGATGATATGTTTAGTCCCCCAAGTTTTGATGAGCAAATTTATTATGATGAAAGCATGCCTCCTATTTATGATGATTATTGTGATGATACGTATGCTATAAAGAATGAAGATAACCATGAAACTTGTCATCATGATTTTAATTTTCAATTGGATTATGCTTCACATGATAGTTATTTTGTTGAGTTTGCTCCCACTACTATTCATGAGAAGAAATTTGCTTATGTGGAGAGTAACAAAAATTCTATGCTTGTAGATCATGAAAAGAATGCTTTATGTTATGGTTATATTGTTGAATTCATTCATGATGCTACTGAAAATTATTATGAGTGAGGAATATATGCTTGTAGGAATTGCAATAATATCAAGTTTCCTCTTTATGTGCTTAAAGTTTTAAAGTTATGCTTGTTTTGCCTTCCTATGCTAGTTGATTATTGTTCCCATAAGTTGTTTGCTTACAAAATCCCTATGCATAGGAAGTGGGCTAGACTTAAATGTGCTTGCCATGTGTTTCATGATGCTCTCTATATGTTTCAATTCTTATCTTTTATGTGAGCATCATTGAAATCATCATGCCTAGCTAGGGGGCGTTAAACGTTGCCGCTTGTTGGGAGGCAACCCAATTTTATTTTTGTTATTTGACTTTTGCTTATGTTTTAGTAATAAATAATTCATCTAGCCTCTGTTTATATGTGGTTTTATGTTTTAGTTAGTGTTTGTGCCAAGTAGAACCTTTGGGAAGACTTGGGTGAAGTCTTTGTGATCTTGCTGTAAAAACAGAAACTTTAGCGCTCACGAGATTAACTGCCATTGTTTCCTGGAGAGTGCTTTTAGTTTGATTCTTTTTGAAGAGGATTGATAGACACATTCCTCACGTCCACAAATTTATTTCATAATTTTTGGAGTTACAGAAGTATATGTTTGATACAGATTACTACAGACTGTTCTTTTTTGACAGATTCTGTTTTCTATGTGTTGTTTGCTTATTTTGATGAATCTATGAGTAGTATCGGAGGGTATGAACCATAGAGAAGTTGGAATACAGTAGATATTACACCAATATGAATTTATAATGAGTTCATTACAGTACCTTAAAGTGGTGATTTATTTTCTTATACTAACGGAGCTACGAGTTTTCTGTTGAGTGTTGTGTTGTGAAGTTTTCAAGTTTTGGTTAAAGATTCGATGGACTACGGAATAAGGAGTGGAAAGAGCCTAAGCTTGGGGATTACCAAGGCACCACAAGGTAATATTCAAGGACAATCAAGAGCCTAAGCTTGGGGATGCCCCGGATGACATCCCCTCTTTTGTCTTCGTTCATCGATAACTTTACTTGGAGCTATATATTTATTCACCACATGATATGTGTTTTATTTGGAGCATCATTTTCTTTTGTTAGTATTTGCTTGCTTTTATTTAGAATAATGTTTAGCATCTCTATTTTCAAGAAAAATGTCAAGGATAGCCTTTACCTTGCTTATTTTGCAAGTATACATGTTGCTGTTTCAAAACAGAAAGTTTATCGCTGTTGCAAAAATTCCCTAGAAAAGCCAGAAAATGATAAAATGTTGAAACTTTTTGAATATTGAGCTCTGATAAATCTTCTACAGTGTGGAAGACTTTCATAATTTTTGGAGTTATGGAAGTATTGATACTCTTGCATTCTTTACAGACTGTACTGTTTTGGAAGATTGCTGTTATGTTTGCATTGTTTGCATATGTTTGCTTGTTTAATTATTCTATTTGAGGATAGGCGTATTAAATATGCTGAGGCATTTAGTATGCAATGTTGAATAATAATTTTAATGATTTGTTGCAGTAGAAAATGATAAGGTTTTTGCATTGGTTTATACTAACTTATCTCACGAGTTCTTGTTGAGTTTGGTGTGGATGAAGCTTTCGAGATTTAGGAAACCGAGATATAAAAGGAATTAAGGAGACACAAAATCTCAAGCTTGGGGATGCCCAAGGCACCCCAAGATAATATTTTAAGAAGTCTCAAGCATCCAAGCTTGGGGATGCCCCGGTAGGCATCCCACCTTTCTTCTTCAACAATTATCGGTTAGTATCGGTTGAACCTAAGTTTTTGCTTCTTCACATGATGTGTGCTATCCTTGAAATGTCATTTTGTTTTGTTTTGCTTGCTGTTTGAATAAACTACCAATATCTGAAATTCTTAAATGTTAGAGAGTCTTCACATAGTTGCACAATTATTTCACTACTAATTGATCTTCACTTATATCTTTTGGAGTAGTTTGTCATTTGCTCTAGTGCTTCAGTTATATCTTTTTAGAGCATGACGGTGGTTTTATTTTGAAGAAATTGATTAACTCTCATGCTTCACTTATATTATTTTGAGAGTCTTTTAGAACAACATGGTAATTTGCTTTGGTTATGAATTTAGTCCTAATATGATGGGCATCCAAGATGGGTATAATAAAAGCTTTCATATAAAGTGCATTGAATACTATGAGAAGTTTGATACTTGATGATTGTTTTGAGATATGAGGATGGTAATATTAGAGTCATGCTAGTTGAGTAGTTGTGAATTTGAGGAATACTTGTGTTAAAAGTTTGTGATTCCTGTAGCATGCATGTATGGTGGACCGTTATGTGATGAAGTTGGAGCATGATTTATTTATTGATTGTCTTCCTTATGTGTGGAGGTCGGGATCGCGGGATGGTTAACTCCTACCAACCCTTCCCCTAGGAGCATGCGTATAGTACTTTGTTTTGATAATTTGTAGATTTTTGCAATAAGTATGTGAGTTCTTTATGACTAATGTTGAGTCCATGGATTATACGCACTCCCACCCTTCCACATTGCTAGCCTCTCTTGTGCCGTGCAACTTTCGCCGGTATCATACACCCACCATATACCTTCCTCAAAACAGCCACCATAACTACCTATTATGGCATTTCCATAGCCATTCCGAGATATATTGCCATGCAACTTTCCACCGTTCCGTTTATTATGACACGCTCCACCATTGTCATATTGCTTTGCATGATCATGTAGTTGACATCGTATTTGTGGCAAGGCCACCATTCATAATTTTCATACATGTCACTCTTGATTCATTGCACATCCCGGTACACCGCCGGAGGCATTCACATAGAGTCATATTTTGTCCTAAGTATTGAGTTGTAACTCTTGAGTTGTAAATAAATAAAAGTGTGATGATCTTCATTTTTAGAGCATTGTCCCAAGTGAGGAAAGGATGATGGAGACTATGATTCCCCCATAAGTCGGGATGAGACTCCGGACTTTATGAAAAATAAAAGAGGCCAAAGAAGCCCAAATAAAAAAAGGCCAAATAAGCCCACCAAAATAAAAAAATGAGAGAAAAAGAGAGAAGGGACAATGTTACTATCCTTTTTCCACACTCGTGCTTCAAAGTAGCACCATGATCTTCATGATAGAGAGTCTCCTATGTTGTCACTTTCATATACTAGTGGGAATTTTTCATTATAGAACTTGGCTTGTATATTCCAATGATTGGCTTCCTCAAAATGCCCTAGGTCTTCGTGAGCAAGCGAGTTGGATGCACACCCACTTAGTTTCTTTTTGAGCTTTCATACATTTATAGATCTAGTGCATCCGTTGCATGGCAATCCCTACTCACTCACAATGATATCCATTAATGGGCATCTCCATAGCCCGTTGATACGCCTAGTTGATGTGAGGCTATCTTCCTCCTTTTTTGTCTTCTCCACAACCACCATATTCTATTCCACCTATAGTGCTATGTCCATGGCTCACGCTCATGTATTGCATGAAGATTGAAAAAGTTTGAGAATACTAAAGTATGAAACAATTGCTTGGCTAAAACCGGGTTGTGCATGATTTAAATATTTTGTGTGATGAAGATAGAGCATAGCCAGATTATATGATTTTGTAGGGATAGCTTTCTTTGGCCATGTTATTTTGAGACATAATTGCCTTGTTAGTATGCTTGAAGTATTATTGTTTTTATGTCAATATTAAACTTTTGTCTTGAATCTTATGGATCTGAATATTCTTGCCACAATAGAGAAGATTACATTGATAAATATGTTAGGTAGCAGTCCACATCAAAAATTCTGTTTTTATCATTTACCTACTCGAGGACTAGCAGGAATTAAGCTTGGGGATGCTTGATACGTCTCCAACGTATCTATAATTTTTGATTGTTCCATGCTATATTATCCATCTAGGATGTTTTATATGCATTTATATGCTATTTTATATTATTTTTGGGACTAACCTATTAACCTAGAGCCCAGTGCCAGTTTCTGTTTTCTCCTTGTTTTTGAGTTTTACAGAAAAGGAATACCATACAGAGTCTAATTGACATGCCAATTTTTGATGATTTTTTATGGACCAAAAGAAGCCCCTGGAGTGAAAGAGTTGGTCCAAAAGAGTCCCGGGCTGCCCACGAGGGTGAGGGGCGTGCCCACCCCCTGGGCGCGCCCCCTGTCTCATGGACAGCCCGGAGACCTCCCTGACTTGTTCCCGATGCCAAAAATTCCTATAAATACTAAAACCTCCAGAAAATAACCTAGATCGGGAGTTTCGCCGCCGCAAGCCTCTGTAGCCACCAAAAACCAATCGAGACCCTGTTCCGGGACCCTGCCAGAGGGGGGATCCCTCACCGGTGGCCATTTTCATCATCCCGGCGCTCTCCATGACGAGGAGGGAGTAGTTCACCCTCGGAGCTAAGGGTATGTACCAGTAGCTATGTGTTTGATCTCTCTCTCTCTCTCGTGTTCTTGATTTGGCACGATCTTGATGTATCGCGAGCTTTGCTATTGTAGTTGGATCTTATGATGTTTCTCCCCCTCTACTCTCTTGTAATGGATTGAGTTTTCCCTTTGAAGTTATCTTATCGGATTGAGTCTTTAAGGATTTGAGAACACTTGATGTATGTCTTGCATGTGCTTATCTGTGGTGACAATGGGATATTCACGTGATCTACTTGATGTATGTTTTGGTGACCAACTTGCGGGTTCAGTGACCTTGTGAACTTATGCATAGGGGTTGGCACACGTTTTCGTCTTGACTCTCCGGTAGAAACTTTGGGGCACTCTTTGAAGTTCTTTGTGTTGGTTGAATAGATGAATCTGAGATTGTGTGATGCATATCGTATAATCATACCCACTGATACTTGAGGTGACATTGGAGTATCTAGGTGACATTAGGGTTTTGGTTGATTTGTGTCTTAAGGTGTTATTCTATTACGAACTCTAGGATAGATCGAACGGAAAGAATAGCTTCATGTTATTTTACTACGGACCCTTGAATAGATCAATCAGAAAGGATAACTTTGAGGTGGTTTCGTACCCGACAATAATCTCTTTGTTTATTCTCCGCTATTAGTGACTTTGGAGTAACTCCTTGTTGCATGTTGAGGGATAGTTATATGATCCAGTTATGTTATTATTGTTGAGAGAACTTGCACTAGTGAAAGTATGAACCTTGGGCCTTGTTTCCTAGCATTGCAATACTATTTACGCTCACTTTTATCATTAGTTACCTTGCTGTTTTTATATTTTCAGATTACAAAAACCTGTATCTACCATCCATATTGCACTTGTATCACCATTTCTTTGCCGAACTAGTGCACCTATACAATTTACCGTTGTATTGGGTGTGTTGGGGACACAAGAGACTCTTTGTTATTTGGTTGTAGGGTTGCTTCAGAGAGACCATCTTCATCCTACGCCTCACACGGATTGATAAACCTTAGGTCATCCACTTGAGGGAAATTTGCTACTGTCCTACAAACCTTTGCACTTGGAGGCCCAACAATGTCTACAAGAAGAAGGTTGTGTAGTAGACATCATCTAGCCCCAAATTCCTTCCTCCACACCCCGCCACATCCCGCCACACTTCGGCCTATGGCTAAAGGTTTTCAATCTGTAGCCGAAGGTGGTCGACGGACAGCACGCGAACTATGGCGGGGCCATGGTAAGCAAGCTCCCCATTGCCATCTGGCCCAAAGCGACTCCCCTTATGGTTCTACATCACCGAACCCCGCAACGCCAAATGGGCGGCGACACCTGACTTCAGATCCGGACCCCCCACAAGTCTCACCTCATGGTCCGCCAAGGGCCTTGATTGAGGGTCTGACTCTGAGGTGAAGATGCTACAGAAACGCATCTCCAACATTTTGGGCATGAACACTGGTCTCACAAACGTGATTCAAGTGATGCTCTTCCACCGCATCCTTCCCTGCAAACTCTGGGACTCCCCCATGTGGGAGTTCAATCCAGAGGAGCCACGGACCTTGAAGCGCTTCTTCGGCACCACGCACGAAGATATATGGGAGGTGCTCTTCAAGGCCTAGAAAAGTTGGCCGATGAAGACCGAGGACATCGGACCCGACATCGAGAACCCGGCCTCGGTAAGCATAATCTTTCCGAAGACCTATCCGGTCAATGCTTCAATTATAATAGAGATTATATCACCTGCCTTCCATACATGGCTGGATGACAAAGGCGGAGCACATCAACTGTCCAGCACTACTGCCTGAGAACCCGGTCACACCCCAGCTAACGAAGATGCTGGTCTCGGCGCCTTATCAGGCGCCGGAGAAGAAGGCCAAGAAGAAGGGCAAGGAAGCCAAGGGCGGCCCCCGCCGCAAAGGTCGTTCGACACCGTGTACGAAGAGATCGAAGTCCTCTCCTCCCACGAGGGAGACGACAAAGAAGAGGAGGAGGTGGAAAGCGACTCCCCCATAAGGGGAGGAGGAAAAAGAGGATGACCTCCAAAGACCTGGAGGGGGAGGCACCAAAAAGAGGGAAGCTGGCCCTCCTGGACAGTTCGGACTCAGAGTCTGAACAAGTCCCCAAGAGACCTCCTAGGGTGAAGCCCCTGGCCGAATCGTAAGTATTCAGAAACTTATTGTTTACGTTTGGTCTTCATGCTTCCGTTATGTAAGTTTTGTTATTTGCCTTTCAGCCCTCCCTGCGAGGTCCCGCACACTCCATTATCTAGGGGAACTCCCTGCTGCCCGAGCAGGAAGAGAGTGAAACGCTGCCGCTAGACTCCTCGCCTATCGCCATGGAGGACACCGAAGTGTCGCCCCGAAGGGCTTCTCCTTGCCAAGGAGGGGCGAACGAGGCCATTGAGAAAGCGCCTGAGGTTAACACCTCGATCGCCGAAGACCCGGGGGAGGCGAACCCCATGACAACCGATGGTGCGGAACCCCAACAATCCGAGCCCCCGCCGAACACCATTCCGGAGACCAACATGGCTCCGGGATTAGATAAGCGCCCCCCTTTGAAAGAGGGGGGACGAGGAGCAGCTCCATCAGCCGCCTCCATTACTCCGGAGGCGCCTCATGCTCTGGAGGAAGCATTGCAAACTGCTTCCGTCGTGGAGGAGCACCGCACCTTGATGGATGCGGTTATGGAAAAGGTTTAGTCTGCTAAAAACGTACTGAATGAAACCTTCTACAACCTGCTGACAGACTTTGAGGTATGCAACGTAATGTTCTAAAAACTGTTCATATGAAAGAATAAACCTGTATATAGACTGTAGCCCCTGAGGCTCTGTCCAGTTTAGAAAAATCTGGACAGAGGATCCACATAGTAATTGGGATAGTAACATACTGTGCTACCATTGTAACAAGCCTCCATGTTGGCGGCTACCGCTCATGCCGCAGAAGTTTCCGAACTCAATTGGAAGCTTCAAGTGGCTGATGAGGAGCTCGGCCGCATCAACAAGCGGTTCGAAGAAACGCAAGGTATGTGGAAATGTTAAGAAGGAACTTATTTTCATATCAGAAGTGATATGCATATTGAGAGGTTAACTCATGGAATTCTTTGATTATGATCATAGTTGGCACAACCGAGGTCGAGACCCTCAAAGGTGCCCTTGCCCAAGCTAAGAAGGAGGCAGAGGCAAATAGGGTAGCCGCTAACAAAGCGGCTGTAGAGCTAGAGGCCGAGCAGACTGCCCGCCGCTAACATGAAGCTCGGGTGGCCGAAGTCGAGTAGGAGCTGAAGGATGCCATCAGCAAATGCAGGACCTTGGAGCAGAACACTTGGGACCAGTCGTTCAAGCTTGCGAAGGCTCTCCATGATGCCAAAGAGGCGCGGATCGAGTCCCGGAGTGCTTGCGAGGAGATCCAACAGGTGAGGCAGATAGCGGTTGGTAAGGCCTTTCTTTTGTAGAGTAGCTTTGGAGGTAAGAGTATACCTTGCTTACCCGAGTTTGGAATTCTCCAGGCGCGTTTGCGGATCTTTTGAGGAGTGTCGCCGATGCCGCATAGTTCTTCCGAGCCCAGGAGGGGAACTCGATCGAGAAGCTGTTCTGGTCGCAATTTCTTGTGCCGGAGCACCCGACGCCTCTTAATGACCAGCTGAAGCATTTGAGGAGCTGCATAGGGTGGACGGCTTGGTCATGAAGGATCTAATACTCCAACTCTGCCAAGCCAAGCCGATTCCCAGCAGCTACTTCGGCTTGGTGAAGCGGCTTGTCGATGCGCGGCCATGGATTGATGTTGTTGTTGGGAAACGTAGCATGCAATTTCAAAAAATTCCTACGCTCACGCAAGATCTATCTAGGAGATGCATAACAACGAGAGGGGGAGAGTGTGTCTATGTACCCTCGTAGACTGAAAGCATAAGAGTTTGCTCGGTTGATGTAGTCGAACGTCTTCTCATTCCGACTGATCGAGTACCGAACATACGACACCTTCGAGTTCTGCACACGTTCAGCGCGATGACGTCCCTCGAGCTCTTGATCCAGCAGAGGGTCAAGGAAGTAGATGAGTTCCATCAGCATGACGGTGTGGTGACGGTGATGGTGATGTGATCCGCGCAGGGCTTTGCCTAAGCACCGCGAGAATATGACTTGAGGCGTGAACTGTAGAGAGGGGCACCGCACACGGCTTGGAACAATTGATGTGTCTTCTAGGGGCACCCCTACTACCTCTTGAGCATGCGTTGGTTTTTCCCTTAAGAGAAAAGGGTGATGCAGCAAAGTAGCGTAAGTATTTCCCTCCGTTTTTGAGAACCAAGGTATCAATCGAGTAGGAGGCTCCTCAAAAGTCCCACGCACCTACACAAACAAACAAGAACCTCACAACCAACGCGATAAAGGGGTTGTCAATCCCTTCACGGTAACTTTCGGAAGTGAGATCTGATAGAGATAATAAGATAAGATAAATATTTTTGGTATTTTTATGATATAGATTGGAAAGTAAAAGAAGCAAATAAAAGTAGATGGAAAACTTATATGATAAAAGATAGACCCGGGGGACATAGGTTTCACTAGTGTCTTCTCTCAAGATAGCATAAGTATTACGGTGGGTGAACAAATTACTGTCGAGCAATTGATAGAAAAGTGCATAATTATGAGAATATATAGGCATGATCATGTATATAGGCATCACATCCACAACAAGTAGATCGAAACGATTCTGCATCTACTACTATTACTCCACACATCGACCGACTCCTGCCTGCATCTAGAGTATTAAGTTCATAAGAACAGAGTAACGCATTAAGAAAGATGACATGATGTAGAGGGATAAACTCAAGCAATATGATATAAACCCCATCTTTTTATCCTCGATGGCAACAATACAATACGTGCCTTGCTACCCCTGCTATCACTGGGAAAGGACACCGCAAGATTGAACCCAAAGCTAAGCACTTTTCCCATTGCAAGAAAGATCAATCTAGTAGGCCAAACCAAACTGATAATTCGAAGAGACTTGCAAAGATAACCAATCATACATAAATAATTCAGAGGAGATTCAAATACTTCTCATATATAAACTTGGTAATAAACCCACAATTCATCGGATCTCGACAAACACACCGCAAAAAGAGTTACATTGAATAGATCTCCAAGAAGATCGAGGAGAACTTGGTATTGAGATTCAAAGAGAGAGAAGAAGCCATCTAGCTAATAACTATGGACCCGAAGGTCTGTAGTAAACTACTCACAACTCATCGGAGAGGCCTTGGAGATGATGTAGAGGCCCTCCATGGTCGATCCCCCCTCCGACGGAGCGCCTGCGAAGGCTCCAAGATGGGATCTCGCGGATACAGAAGGTTGCGGCGGTGGAATTAGGTTTTCATGGTGCTCTCCGATGTTTTCAGGGTACTGGAGTATATATAGGCGAAGGAAGTACATCAGTGGAGCAACGAGGGGCCCACGAGGGTGGGGGCGCGCCCACCCCCAAGGGACGCGCCGGGCGCCCTCGTGGCCGCCTCATTTACAGCTTGACGTCCACTCCAAGTCTGTTGGATTGCGTTTGTTCCGAAAAGATCGCTCCCGAAGGTTTCATTCCATTTGGACTCCGTTTGATAATCCTTTTCTTCGAAACACTGAAATAGGCAAAACAACAACAATTCAGGCTGGGCCTCCGGTTAGTAGGTTAGTCCCAAAAATGATATAAAAGTGTAAAGTAAAGCCCATAAACATCCAAAATGGGTAATATAATAGCATGGAACAATAAAAGATTATAGATACGTTGGAGATGTATCAAGCATCCCCAGGCTTAATTCCTGCTCGTCCTCGAGTAGGTAAATGATAAAAACAGAATTTTTGATGTGGAATGCTACCTAGCATAATCCTTAATGTAATTTTCTTTATTGTGGCATGAACGTTCAGATCCAAATGATTCAAAATAAAAGTTCATATTGACATAAGAAATAGTAATACTTCAAGCATACTAACAAACAATCGTGTCTTCTCAAAATAACATGGCTAAAGAAAGTTCATCCCTACAAAATCATATAGTTTGGTCATGCTCCATTTTCGTCACACAAGAATTCTCTCATCTTGCACACCCTCGATGACAAGCCAAGCAATTGTTTCATACTTTAGCAATCTCAAACTTTTTCAACTTCCACGCAATACATGAGCGTGAGCCATGGATATAGCACTATGGGTGGAATAGAATATGATGATGGAGGTTGTGTGGAGAAGACAAAAAAAGGAGAAAGTCTCATGTTAACGAGGCTAATCAACGGGCTATGGAGATGCCCATCAATTGATGTCAACATGAGGAGTAGGGATTGCCATTGAACGGATGCACTAGAGCTATAAATGTATGAAAACCCAACAAAGAAACTAGTGGGTGTGCATCCAACTTGCTTGCCCACGAAGACCTAGGGCATTTTGAGGAAGCCCAATGTTGGAATATACAAGCCAAGTTCTATAATGAAAAATTACCACTAGTATATGAAAGTGACAACAAATGAGACTCTTTATATGAAGAACATGGTGCTACTTTGAAGCACAAGTGTGGAAAAGGATAGTAACACTGTCCCCCCTTTTTTTGGGCCTTTCTTTTTTTGGCCTTTTTTTATTTGGCCTTTCTTTTTTTTATAAGGGACAATGCTCTAATAATGATGATCATCACACTTCTATTTATTTACAACTCATGAGTTATAACTCAAAACTAGAACAAGATATGACTCTATATGAATGCCTCCGGTGGTGTACCGGGATGGGCAATGAATCAAGAGTGACATGTATGAAAAATTATGAAGGTGGCTTTGCCACAAATACGATGTCAACTACATGATCATGCAAGGCAATATGACAATGATGATGCGTGTCATGATGAACGGAACAGTGGAAAGTTGCATGGCAATATTACTCGGAATGGCTATGGAAATGCCATAATAGGTAGGTATGGTGGCTGTTTTGAGGAAGATATAAGGAGGTTTATGTGTGATAGAGTGTATCGTATCACGGGGTTTGGATGCACCGGCGAAGTTTGCACCAACTCTCAAGGTGAGAAAGGGCAATGCATGGTACCGAAGAGGGTAGCAATGATGGAAGGGTAAGAGTGCATATAATCCATGGACTGAACATTAGTCATAAAGAACTCATATACTTATTGCAAAAATCTACAAGTCATCAAAAACCAAGCACTACGGCATGCTCCTAGGGGGATAGATTGGTAGGAAAAGACCATCACTCGTCCCCGACCGCCACTCATAAGGATGACAATCTAAGAACACCTCATATTTCAAATTTGTTACACAACGGTTACCATACGTGCATGCTACGGGACTTGCCAACTTCAACACAAGTATTCTTTAAATTCACAATTACCCAACTAGCATGACTCTAATATCACCACCTCCATATCTCAATTCAAGTATCAAATTGATCATAGCATTCAATTCACTTCTTATGATAGTTTTTATTATACCCAACTTGGATGCCCATCATTCTAGGACCAATTTTATAACCATAGCAAATACCATGCTGTTCTAAAAGACTCTCAAAATAATATAAGTGAAGAATGAGAGATCAACAATTTCTACAAAATAAAGCCACCGCCGTGCTCTAAAAGATATAAGCGAAGTACTAGAGAAAAACTATCTAGCTCAAAAGATATAAGTGAAGCACATAGAGTATTCTAATAAATTCCAAATCATGTGGGTTTCTCCCTGAGGGAGTCCTGGACTAGGGGGTGTCCGGATAGCCGGACTATCATCATCGGCCGGACTCCAAGACTATGAAGATACAAGATTGAAGACTTCGTCCCGTGTCCGGATGGGACTTTCCTTGGCGTGGAAGGCAAGCTTGGCAATACGGATATGTAGATCTCCTACCATTGTAACCGACTCTGTGTAACCCTAGCCCTCTCCGGTGTCTATATAAACCGGAGGGTTTTAGTCCGTAGGACGAACAACCATTACAACAATCATACCATAGGCTAGCTTCTAGGGTTTAGCCTCCTTGATCTCGTGGTAGATCTACTCTTGTACTACCCATATCATCAATATTAATCAAGCAGGAGTAGGGTTTTACCTCCATCGAGAGGGCCCGAACCTGGGTAAAAACATCGTGTCCCTTGTCTCCCGTTACCATCTGCCTAGACGCACAGTTCGGGACCCCCTACCCGAGATCCGCCGGTTTTGACACCGACATTGGTGCTTTCATTGAGAGTTCCTCTATGTCGTCACTGATAGGCTCGATGGCTCCTTCGATCATCAACAACGACGACGCAGTCCAGGGTGAGACTTTTCTCCCCGGACAGATCTTCGTATTCGGTGGCTTTGCACTGCGGGCCAATTCGCTTGGCCGTCTGGAGCAGATCAAAAGCTACCTCCCTGGCCATCAGGTCAGATTTGGAAGCCTAAACTTCACGGCTGACATCCGCGGAGACTTGATCTTCGACGGATTCGAGCCACAGCTAAGCGCGGCGCACTGTCACGATGGGCATGATTTAGCTCTACTGCCGGACAGTGCCCTGGAGGCCGCACATAAGTCCACTCCAACCCTTAATTTGGAGCCGACCGCGCAGATCGAGGATGGATGGCTAGATGCCGCCTCGGGGGCTGCAACCTCTACGGTGATGGAGCCGAACACTGACCTTGTCCCTTATAAAGCTCGTGACTCCGAGGTGCCGGACTCCTCGCGGACTTCGAACCTCCTGCGCCCTTGCCAATCGAATCCGATTGGGCGCCGATTACGGAGTTCACCGCCGCGGACATCTTTCAGCACTCACCCTTTGGTGACATCCTGAATTTGCTAAAGTATCTCTCGTTATCAGGAGAGCCCTGGCCAGACTGCGGTCAAGACGGTTGGGATGCGGACGACGAAGAAATTCAAAGCCCACCCACCACCCACTTTGTAGCCACTGTCGACGATCTCACCGACATGCTAGACTATGACTCCGAAGATATCGACGGCATGGACGACGACGCCGGAGACGACCAAAAACCAGTGCCTACTGGGCAGTGGAAAGCCACCTCAAATCATGATATATATATATGGTGGACACCCCAAAAGGGAGCGATAATGAGGAACAACGGGACGCGGCGAAGGATAATTCCCCCGAAAAACAACCAAAACAGCGACGCAAGCGCCGCTCCAAATCCCGCCTCGATAACAACAGCACCCATAACGACCCAGCCATAGAGCAGGGCAAACCAGTGGACGGTGAACATGCAGCCAAGCAACCATCCGAAAAGGATGAATCGGACAATCAACCCATCCTCCGCGAAAACAAGAGTCCAGGCGATCTCATGCCAGACACACCACCGGAGCACAAGAACCTGCACAAAAGGCTTGTCGCCACTGTACGAAGTTTGAAGAAGCAGAAAGGGAAGCTCAAAACAGCGGAATACATACTCAGAATGAGGTGGAGCAAAGTACTCAAGACCGCGGACAAATACGACAACAACCATCAAGCAAAGACCTACCCGAAGCGCAAGCTGCTGCCCGAATTCGACGAAGAGGCTGTAGAGCCCCCACAATCGAAAAGTAAAGAGGCCGCCTGGCCGGATAGACGACCAGATGACAGGCCAGGAGCGACAAGCGGCGTCGCACACAAGCCGGCACATGACACACATAAAGATCCTCGCAAAACAGATGGCCCGGCCAGGTCCATTTATGGGCCAAAAAAGAGGCCCCCAGGAAGCAACACAGCACGCCGAGTATTCGAAGATAACGACACACCTAAATACAGGGGCGCTGCACACCCACTATGTTTCACCGATGAGGTGCTGGATCACGAATTTCCAGCGGGATTCAAGCCCGTAAACATAGAGGCATACGACAGAACAACAGACCCCGGAGTCTGGATTGAGGATTACATCCTACACATACATATGGCTAGAGGAGACGATCTCCACTCCATAAAATATCTACCCCTCAAGCTCAAAGGGCCAGCTCGGCATTGGCTCAAAAGCCTGCCAGAAAATACCATTGGAAGTTGGGAAGAGCTCGAGGACGCGTTTAGAGAAAATTTTCAGGGGACTTATGTCCGCCCTCCGGATGCAGACGATTTAAGTCACATAACCCAACAGCCCGGAGAGTCAGCGGCGCAAATTCTGGAACAGGTTCCTCACTAAAAAGAACCAAATAGTCGACTGTCCGGACGCCGAAGCCCTAGCAGCTTTTAAACATAACGTCCGAGACGAATGGCTCGCCAGACACCTCGGCCAGGAAAATCCAAGAACAATGGCCGCGCTAACGAGCCTCATGACCCGCTTTTGCGCGGGGGAAGATAGCTGGCTCGCGAGATGTAGCACCAGCGACCCAAGTACATCCGAGATCAGAGATGGAAATGGAAAATCACAGCGCAGAAAGGATCAACGCCGAAACAAAGAAAATGGCCCAAAAAACACGGCGGTCAACGCCGGATTCAAAAGCTCGTGTCCGGACAACAAAACACTGCCTCTTAAGGATAACAGTGACGAGCTATCCAACCTCAACAAAATTTTGGATCGGATATGTCAAATCCACAGTACCCCCGGGAAGCCTGCAAACCACACCCACCAAAGTTGTTGGGTCTTCAAACAGTCCGGCCGACTCAATGCCGAACACAAGGGGTTCGACACGCAAAGCGAGGACGACGACGAACCCCACCAGCAGAGCGCCGGAAAACGAAAGACTTTCCCACAAAAAGTTAAAACAGTAAACTCACTTCATGTGATTATACGGAACAATAGTGCAGCACCCGCCACAGTACGCGTCGCACGGTCCACCCCAGCGGAATCCCGAGATTGGATGTCAAAACCAATTACTTTCGACCGTCTGGATTATTCCAGAAGTATTCAAAATGCGGGATGGACTGCTCTGATATTGGATCCTATAATCGACGGACTACAATTCACACAAGTCCTCATGGATGGCGGCAGCGATTTAAACATGCTATATCCGGACACAATCCACAAGTTGGGGATAGACCCTACTAAAATTCGCCATAGCCGCACTTCCTTCAAAGGAGTGATGCCAGGCCCTTACGCCAAATGCACGGGCTCCTTACTACTAGAAGTTGTGTTTGGATCACCTGACAACTTCCGTCGCGAAAAGCTAATCTTCCATGTTGCCCCATTCAAAAGTAGCCATCAAGCACTATTGGGACGTGAAGCTTTCGCCCGCTTTAACGCAATACCGCACTACGCGTCTCTTACACTTAAAATGCCCGGTCCACGCGACATCATCTCATTAAAAGGTCGTTCAAGACCCCGGACACGGCTAGACGAGTCCGGCATAAATAAACTAGGGGCTCCCTAGCCGCATACCCCTTCACAAGGGGCTGCGCGTACAAACAATAAAGAGCCACTAAAAGCTCAACTTTATTCATTCATTCATACTTTGCTTTCAATAAATTTTTTGCACGATTTCTTTTCAAGCTAAGTTCCTCTCTTTTTACAGATGAACAACGTGTACACCCGTCCAGGATACGGCACAACGGAGACATAGGCGCAGACTTGCAGCAGGGACCCGTGGCAAGGATTCTTTTCAGATTAAGACCCTGCGTAAACCTTTCTTACTGTCTCTTGTTGATTCATATCCCACGTTTTTTTACCATAACCAACGAGGAGGCTGGCGTTTTGGCATCGGCCGCGTCAGAAATTCTCCCCTGTACTTGGACACTAGGGGCTTAGGGCATTGTTCTGCCCGTTATCATAAAGACCGAATACCTTAGGGAGTGTTCGGCGTCTCGAGTTAGGCCTTATATGCATCAGCTCCGAATCATGTCTTTGGTCAAATGTTGGGTTTGTCCGGCTCCTGTGTTTTGCTGCCTTACGTTCCGTATCATCGGCTAACGCGGCACCAGGTGAACTACTGCGATTGTGCCCTGGTTCGGCCGGGCGAGCACCTCAGTAGAGAAAGCCGAAAACTGACTGTCATGATACAGCGAGAGACTGGTCAACCACTCGATCGACTACCGGAATGTTCAGAATTCCTGCGCTTTGACGAAGGACCGTTTCCCGGTCAGGCACATACGCGCCCCGAATTCGGAGAGCGCGGTGCCCCTAGGGGCTATATCGTAGCCCCACCCTCGAACTCCTATGGCTAAGTGAAAGTGATAAAGCATTATAGTCCGGTTGCCTCGTTTGCTACGCTACCACCTCCTTCACAGGACCAAGACGTTGGATTAAGTGTGAAAATGCGCTATTTTTGCAAACACCCCCGCACCATGTGCGTGGGGGTTGAAGCCGAAGACTGCCATCTTTCAGGTTATACGCAAGTATACATTAACGGCCGCATAGGAGATATTTCAATACTTGAACGCACAAGTATAAAAAGCACTTATATTATATATATCGTTTTTACAAATCATAAAAATCATTTAAACATGACATTCTTTGAGCACTGTGACTCTATTGCACGAGCACCCCGCAGAACTTCCCCAAAATAGTGCTCGGCGGGTAACCGGCTCTCGTCCGAACCCCGGGTTGCAACATCGGTGGCATCCATCTCCGTCCAGTATGTTTTCACATGGGCGAGGGCCATCCGTGCACCCTCTATGCAGGCTGACCGCTTCATCGCCTTGATATGCGGCACCGCCCCAAGGAATTGCTGCAATAAGCCAAAATAACTCTTCGGCTTGGGCCTATCCGGCCAGATATGAGTCACTACATCCGTCATGGCAAGTCCGGACAATCTATTCAGCTCAGCCCACTCAGCCAGCCGATCGGTCAACGGAAGTGAACGCTCCGGACTATGGAATTGAGACCAAAAACGCTCTTCCGTCTCGTGATCCTTTTGACTTCGGAAGTGCACAATAGCATCTGCCGCACTCGCCGCTAAATCCATCTAAGGATCCTTCGGACCCCACAGCTGGCCAAGCTGAGCATACTTCGGATCTGTGAACCTCCTGCGCAACAGAAAGGGCTTACCAGCCGCAATGTCTCTGGCCTGACGCAGCTCCTCCTTTATAGCCCTCATTGCAGAACGGGCATCCTTGGCTTCGACAGTGGCCTTCTTCAGGTCCTCTTGCTCCGCTCGGCGTTCCTTTTCAAGAACCTCATAGCGGTCGGTTACATCTTTCAGCTTCACGGCCATTTCGGCCATCTCACCCCTGCTTCGGCAGTGAGCAGCCCTTTCGGCTTCTAGCTCTTCGGCCGCCTTCGAGGCAGCCGCATCACTCCTCCGGGCCTGCTCCTTGGCTTGAGCAAGCTCTGCTCGAAGGTCCTCCACAGTAGCGGCACCATCTGCATTAAGCATACATGCTGTAAGGAGTGAGCATTAGCTCCCTAACTAGGTGACCACGGAGAAACAATCTACCTTGTGACTCGTCAAGTCGTTTATTGACCAGCGCGATGTCCGCATCAGCAACGTCAAGTTGCCGCTTTAATTCAACAACTCCATTAGTCCGGCTGGCCACCGGACTATCCGCCACCTGCGTAGGAAAGGCGGAAATTAATGCCTGAGATTATGATCCTCGGCACGCTGTCGTTTTCGACAACATACCGAGTCTCAGGGGCTACTATCTATACTGGGCGTACTTTATGTGTAAAACTGTCAAAAGGTATGTCATTTTTACGTACCTCAAACCCCGCCAGCAAACTTCTGACGGCATCATGCAACCCGCCCTCGGCGGATGAAATTCTTTCAATCACCGTACTCATCAATGTACGGTGACCTTCTGAGATAGACGCCTTCTCAAGCAGATCCCTCAGCTCCCCCGGCCGTACACCAGTTGGTGCCGAACTCTCTGGCCCAGCCGGACTCGGGGATACCCTTCGTGATGACACCTCAGGGTCGTCCGCCCCGCCTGATGGTGCGGCAGATGGAGGCGTTTTGCTCTCCATCATCTCCGGACGAAGGTCCCCCGAAGACGAGCTCAGCTGAGAAGGACGGAGATCCGAACTACAAGGTAAAAACTTCGGTTATCCTCAGAAGAAAAAATAGGGATGTCCCTTATTACAAAACTCCCCTTTTTCTACTTACGGCTCGCTGGAGGGCTGATCCCTTGGGGGATAGGGTGCGGCCGGGGCTTCCCCTGGCACAGGACCCTCCGGTGAAGATCTCTTCCCCCGCTTTGAGGCCTTGGCCTCCGGGTTTCCGGAAGCGGTCCTCTTCTCCCCTTGGAAGGGGGGATTCTCGATCCCTCCTTTCTCGAAAGCCTCCTTGGTGGAGGCGGTAGCTTCTATGTTTTCCCCTTCACCTTCCTCCGAAGGCGCAACCTCCAGCATCTTGACCAACACGGGATCCGGCGTGGTCTCCGGGAGGGTGGCCGGACACCGTATCAGTTTTGCTTGCGCTATCCACTCCTGTTCAGAGGACAATTGGTTAAAAGGCAAATCCAAGATATGCAAACGAATGGTATGTCCGGACACAGAGCTACTTACTTGTGTATCCGGGTGATTGCAGCTTAGGCCGGCGTCCTCGGTCAATTCCGGACACACCTCTTGTGATCCGAAGAACAATTTGTACATCTCCACGGGTGTCGTACCCATGAAGTGTTGGAGAACTCGTGGTCCCTCCGGATTGAATTCCCACAGCCGGAGAGGACGACGTTTGTAGGGCAAAAGACGCCTAGTCAGCATAACCTGCATCACCATGACCAGATCGATCTCCCTCTCTTGGAGGTCTCGAATCCGGCCCTGCAATAGGGGTACGTCCTTTGACGGCCCCCAGTTGAGCCCTTGGTTGACCCATGACATCAGCCGTCGTGGAGGTCCCGAGCGGAAGATGGACGGCGGCTTCTGCCTGCTGCCCCTGGGAGCGGTAACATAAAACCACTCCTATTGCCACAAGCCGAGCTCCTCTTGGAAAGAGCCCTCGGGCCATGGAGCATCGGCCCTCTTGCTTACAACCGCCCCGTCGCACTCTGCTTGATGCCCCTCGATCATCCTCGGCTCCACGTTGAAGGTTTTGAGCCACAAGCCGAAGTGAGGGGTAGTGCGGAGAAAGGCTTCACAGACGACAATGAATGATGAGATGTGGAGGATGGACTCCGGAGCCAAGTCGTGGAATTCCAACCCATAGTAAAACATGAGCCCTCTCACAAAAGGATCCATCGGGAAGCCTAAACCCCGACGAAGGTGGGACACGAACACGACTCTTCACCGGGCTCGGGAGTAGGAATGACTTGCCCTTTTGCGGGCAACCTATGCGAAATCTCGTAGGTCAGGTACCTGGCTTCTCTCAGCTTTCGCACGTCCTCTTCCGTGACGGAGGAGGGCATCCACCGGCCCTATAGGTCGGAGCCAGACATTGTTGAAGGTTCAAGAGGCGCTCGAATCTGGGGCTCTGGGTGTTGGAACTCAGGGCGAGGGGCAGATTCGATTAAGGATTGAAGAAAAGAAACGAGCCTTGGTCCCATTATAAAGAGGGAAAATACCAAGAGCCGTCCCCGTGACCGTTTGGGACTCGCCTTCGATAGAGGAGGCGTGGCAATGGGCGCGGTTGGGTTACCCACGTCCATATTGATGGGAATCCCGGAATAAGGGGAACACGATCTCTGCTTCGACAAGACGTGCCAAGGAAACAGCTTCGCTAAACGCGCTGAGGTGGTATAATAAAAACGATTCAAGTAAAGGCTTGGTAGTGGTGTGACGTCACGCCACAAAATACGTTAGCAGATTGAACTTGTGCACATGTTATTCTCTCTATGGTGGTGCATAGAATTTATTTTACAGAGCCGGACACTATCCTGGTGTTCACAATCTTTTATGAATTATTCGGAGGAGGAAACTGCCTTGCAATGCCGAAGACAATATGCGCGCCGGACTCGTCATCATTGAAGCCTGGTTCAGGGGCTACTGAGGGAGTCCTGGACTAGGGGGTGTCCGGATAGCCGGACTATCATCATCGGCCGGACTCCAAGACTATGAAGATACAAGATTGAAGACTTCGTCCCGTGTCCGGATGGGACTTTCCTTGGCGTGGAAGGCAAGCTTGGCAATACGGATATGTAGATCTCCTACCATTGTAACCGACTCTATGTAACCCTAGCCCTCTCCGGTGTCTATATAAATCAGAGGGTTTTAGTCCGTAGGACGAACAACTATTACAACAATCATACCATAGGCTAGCTTCTAGGGTTTAGCCTCCTTGATCTTGTGGTAGATCTACTCTTGTACTAACCATATCATCAATATTAATCAAGCAGGAGTAGGGTTTTACCTCCATCGAGAGGGCCTGAACCTGGGTAAAAACATCATGTCCCTTGTCTCCCGTTACCATCCGCCTAGACGCACAGTTCGGGACCCCCTACCCGAGATCCGCCGGTTTTGACACCGACACTCCCAAAAGGTGTGTACAGAAAGGATGATTGTGGTAATCTAAAAAGCAAAGACTAATATCATACAAGACGCTCCAAGCAATACACATATCATGTGGCGAATAAAAATATAGCTCCAAGTAAAGTTACCGATAGACGAAGACGAAAGAGGGGATGCCTTCTGGGGCATCCCCAAGTTTAGGCTTTTGGTTATCCTTGAATATCTTGGGGTGCCATGGGCATCCCCAATCTTAGGCTCTTGCCACTCCTTATTCCATATTCCATCAAATCTTTACCCAAAACTTGAAAACTTCACAACACAAAACTGAACAGGAAATCTCATAAGCTCCGTTAGTGCAAGAAAACAAAACCACCACATAAGGTACTGTAATGAACTCATTCTTTATTTATATTGGTGTTAAACCTACTGTATTCCAACTTCTCTATGGTTCATACCCCCCGATACTAGCCATAGATGCATCAAAATAAGCAAACAACACACGAAAAACAGAATCTGTCAAAAACAGAACAGTCTGTAAAAATCCATAACTTTCGAATACTTCGGGAACTCTAAAAATCCTACAAAAATAGGAAGTCCTTGGCAATTTGTCTATTGAAAAAATAATCAACGCAAAAGCACGTTTCTGTGATTTACTAAAATTATTTTCGTGCGCGCAAAAGTTTCTGTTTTTCAGCAGAATCAAACTAACTATTACTGTAGGTTATCCTATAGGTTCTACTTGGCACAAACACTAATTAAAACATGAAAACACATCTAAACAGAAGCTAGATGAAATATTTATTAATAAACATAAGCAAAAAGTAAGAAACAAAAATAAAATTGGGTTTCCTCCCAACTAGCGCTATAGTTTAACGCCCCGAGCTAGGCATAAAAGCGAGAATAGGTCTAAGTAGTGCCATCTTTGGCATTCAATTCATAAGTAGCTCGCATGATAGATTCATAAGGTAATTTAACTTTATTTCTTGGAAAGTGTTCCATGCCTTTCCTTAATGGAAATTGGAATCTAATTTTCCCTTCCTTCATATCAATAATTGAACCAATCGTTCTAAGGAAAGGTCTACCAAGAATAATAGGACATGAAAAATTGCAATCTATATCACGAATGATAAAATCTACGGGCACATAATTCCTATTTGCAACAATAAAAACATCATTGATCCTTCCCATAGGTTTCTTAATGGTGGAATCCGCAAGGTGCAAGTTTAAAGAGCAATCATCAAAATCATGGAAACCTAGCACATCACATAAAGTTTTTGGAATCGTGGAAACACTAGAACCCAAATCACACGAAGCATAGCATTCATGATCTTTAATTTTAATATTTATAGTAGGTTCCCACTCATCATAAAGTTTTCTAGGTATAGAAACTTCCAACTTAAGTTTTTCCTCATAAGATTGCATCAAGGCATCAACAATATGTTTGGTAAAAGCTTTATTTTGACTATAAGCATGAGGAGAATTCAACACGGATTGCAACAAGGAAATACAATATATTAAAGAATAATTATCATAATTAAATTCCTTGAAATCTATAATAGTGGGTTCAATGCTATTTAAAGTTTTGACCTCTCCAATCCCACTTTTACCAAGATTAGCATCAAGATCTAAAAACTCCGAATTATTGGGACGCCTTTTTACTAAAGTTGAGTCATCTCCAGTCCCATCATTATCAAGATTCATATTGAAAAACAAGGATTTAATAGGGGATACATCAATAACTTTTAGATCTTCATCATTATTATCATGGAGACTAGAAGAACACGCTTTTACAAAACAATCTTTCTTAGCACGCAATCTAGCAGTTCTTTCTTTGCACTCATCAATGGAAATTCTCATGGCTTTGAGAGACTCATTGATATCATGCTTAGGTGGAATAGATCTAAGTTTTAAAGAATCAACATCAAGCGAAAGTCTATCAACGTTCCTAGCCAATTCATCAATTTTAAGCAATTTTTCTTCAAGCAAAGCATTAAAATTCTTTTGAGAGATCATAAATTCTTTAACGCTATTCTCAAAATCAGAGGGCATCTTATTAAAATTTCCATAAGAGTTGTTGTAGGAATTACATAATTATTAGAGGAATTACTAGGAAACGGTCTAGGATTAAAGTTTCCTCTATGAGCATTGTTACCAAAATTATTCCTACCAACAAAATTCACATCCATAGATTCATTATTATTCTCAGTCAAAGTAGACAAAGGCATATCATTTGGATCAATAGGAGCACACTTAGTAGCAAACAATTTCATAAGTTCATCCATCTTTCCACTCAAAACATTAATTTCTTCTATAGCGTGCACTTTTTTACTAGTAGATCTTTCGGTGTGCCATTGAGAATAATTAGCCATAATGTTATCAAGGAGTTTAGTGGCTTCTCCTAAGGTGATTTCCATAAAAGTGCCTCCCGCGGCCGAATCTAAAAGATTTCTAGAAGCAAATTCAATCCGGCATAAAATTTTTGTATGATCATCCATAAGTTCAAACCATGAGTAGGGCAATTGCGGATCATTAATTTCATTCTTTCCCAAGATTGGGCAACATGCTCATGATCAAGTTGTTTAAAATTCATAATATCATTCCTAAGAGAGATGATCTTAGCGGGAGGAAAATACTTAGAGATAAAAAGCATCTTTGCACTTATTCCATGAATCAATACTATTCTTAGGTAAATACGAAAACCAAGTTTTAGCACGATCTCTAAGCGAAAACGAAAATAACTTCAATTTAACAATATCATTATCCGTATCTTTCTTCTTTTGCATATCACACAAATCAACAAAGTTGTTTAGATGAGTAGCAGCATCTTCACTAGGAAGGCCAGAGAATTGATCTTTCATAACAAGATTCAACAAAGCAGCATCGATTTCACAAAATTCAACATCATTAAGAGGAGCAATCGGAGTGCTAAGGAAATCATTATTATTGGTATTGGAAAAGTCACACAATTTGGTATTATCTTGCGCCATCGTGAATGACAATCCAACACACAAGCACACAAAAAGGCAAGCGAAAGAGAGAGGAGATTGGGAAAGAGAGGGCGAATAAAACGACAAGGGTGAAGTGGGGGAGAGGAAAACGAGAGGCAAAGGGAAAATATTGTAATGCGAGGGAGATGAGTACTTGGTATGTCTTGACTTGAGCGAAGACCTCCCGGCAACGACGCCAGAAATCCTTCTTGCTACCTCATGAGCATGCGTTGGTTTTTCCCTTGAAGAGAAAAGGGTGATAAGTAGCATAAGTATTTCCCTCAGTTTTTGAGAACCAAGGTATCAATCCAGTAGGAGGCTCCTAAAAAGTCCCACGCACCTACACAAACAAACAAGAACCTCGCAACCAACGCGATAAAGGGTTTGTCAATCCCTTCACGGTAACTCGCAAAAGTGAGATCTGATGGAGATAATAAGATAAGATAAATATTTTTGGTATTTTTATGATATAGATTGGAAAGTAAAAGATGCACATGAAAGTAGATGGAAAACTTATATGATAAAAGATAGACCCGGGGGACATAGGTTTCACTAGTGGCTTCTCTCAAGATAGCATAGTATTATGGTAGGTGAACAAATTACTGTCGAGCAATTGATAGAAAAGTGCATAATTATGAGAATATCTAGGCATGATCATGTATATAGGCATCACGTCCATAACAAGTAGATCGAAACGATTCTGCCTCTACTACTATTACTCCACACATCGACCGACTCCTGCCTGCATCTAGAGTATCAAGTTCATAAGAACAGGGTAACGCATTAAGAAAGATGACATGATGTAGAGGGGTAAACTCAAGCAATGTGATATAAACCCCATCTTTTTATCCTCGATGGCAACAATACAATACGTGCCTTGCTGCCTCTACTGTGACTGGGAAAGGACACCACAAGATTGAACCCAAAGCTAAGCACTTCTCCCATTTCAAGAAAGATCAATCTAGTAGGCTAAACCAAACTGACAATTCGAAGAGATGTGCAAAGATAACCAATCATACATAAAAGAATTCAAAGGATATTCAAATACTTCTCATAGATAAACTTGATCATAAACCCACAATTCATCGGATTTCGACAAACACACCGCAAAAAGAGTTACATCGAATAGATCTCCAAGAAGATCGAGGAGAACTTGGTATTGAGATTCAAAGAGAGAGAAGAAGCCATCTAGCTAATAACTATGGACCCAAAGGTCTGTGGTAAACTACTCACAACTCATCGGAGAGGCCTTGGAGATGATGTAGAGGCCCTCCGTGGTCGATCCCCCCTCCGGCGGAGCGCCGATGAAGGCTCCAAGATGGGATCTCGCAGATACAGAAAGTTGCTGAAAGTGCTAGTATCGACTAGAGGGGGGGGTAGTGAATAGGCGATTTTTATGAAAGTCTTCAAAACTTGAAAGTTTCATAGACAAACAATTGGAATGCCCTAATTGATATGCAGCGGAAGATAAACTACTGTAAGCAAACCATAGTCAAGTATGGAATGATGTGAAAGCACAGGACTAATAGCAGCAAGTAGTAAGGATCAGGATGGAAGATAGTATGAAGCCAATCAACGATAGTAGTCAAGCAATGAAGTCAAACAGGTACAACAGATAGGCAATGACTTCACGAAGACAATCTTAAGTAAAGGATGGAAAGGGATAGAACCAGTTGCTTGTTGAAGACACATGATTTGTTGGACCAGTTCCAGTTGCTGTGACAACTGTACGTCTGGTTAGGGAGGCTGAGATTTAACTCAGAAGACCGTGTCTTCACCTTATTCCCCTTGAGCTAAGGACACCCAGTCCTCGCCCAATCACTCTGGTAAGTCTTCAAGGGAGGCTTCCAAACCTTCACAGACTTCGTTCACCGGCAATCCACAATGACTCTTGGATGCTCAGAACGCGACGCCTAACCGGCTAGAGGATTCACAGTCCTCAAGTGTAATAAGTCTTCAGGTCACACAGACAGAAAGACTTTAGTGATGCCTAACACTCTTTGGCTCTGGGTGTTTGGGCTTTGTCCTCGCAAGGATTTCTCTCTCTCAAATGCTTCGAGGTGGGTTGCTCTCAAACGACAAAAGCCGTGCACTCACTCTGAGCAGCCACCAATTTATGGTGTAGGGGGTGGGCTATTTATAGCCACTAGGCAACCCGACCTGATTTGTCCAAAATGACCCTGGGTCACTAAGAAACTGACATGTGTTCCAACGGTCAGATTTCAAACACACACGGCAACTTTACTTGGGCTACAAGCAAAGCTGACTCATTCAGCTCTG
Organism: Triticum timopheevii; assembly: GCA_963921465.1. Lineage (NCBI taxonomy): Eukaryota > Viridiplantae > Streptophyta > Magnoliopsida > Poales > Poaceae > Triticum > Triticum timopheevii. The sequence continues at coordinate 505,181,181 of OY997274.1, forward strand.
GATAAGATTTGCTCTCATTGTCTTTGCTCGAAGACATAGGATTTGGGTTGAGCATCACTTCAGTCACTCTAAATTAGTTCACTTGGACCCCACTTAACAGTACGGTGGTTCCTATGACTCAACAAAGAAGAAAAGGAAACAACGAAACCACACAGTCTCTGCGCTCCATAGTCTTCACATAATGTCTTCTCATGTCATAGTCTTCAATATGAATATCTTCTCATACCACCATTGTCTTCAATGTCTTCATACATTTTTAGGGGTCATCTCCGGTAGGTAAACCGAATCAATGCGGGACACTACCTGCGTTATCCTGCAATTCTCACAAATGCATTAGTCCCTCAACCAACTTTGTCGTCAATACTCCAAAACCAACTAGGGGTGGTACTAGATGCACTTATAGTTGCGGCGGTGGAATTAGGTTTTCGTGGTGCCCTCCGATGCTTTCAGGGTACGGGAGTATATATAGGCGAAGGAAGTACGTCGGTGGAGCAACAAGGGGCCCACGAGGGTGGGGGGCACGCCCACCCCCAGGGGGCCCGCCGGGCACCCTCGTGGCCGCCTCATTTACAACTTGACGTCCACTCCAAGTCCCCTAGATTGCGTTTGTTCCGAAAAGATCGCTCCCGAAGGTTTCATTCCGTTTGGACTCCATTTGATAATCCTTTTCTTCGAAACACTGAGATAGGCAAAAAAACAGTAATTCGGGCTAGGCCTCCGGTTAGTAGGATAGTCCCAAAAATGATATAAAAGTGTAAATTAAAGCCCATAAACATCCAAATCGGGTAATATAATAGCATGGAAAAATAAAAAATTATAGATATGTTGGAGACGTATCAGCCCCCCCCCCCCGCGTATATAAGGAGGGAGGGAGAGGAGGCCGGCCCTAGGCGCACCTCAAGTAGGAGGAGTCCTACTTGGGGTCCTAGTACGATTCTCCCCTCCTTCCTTTTATCGGATGGGGAAAGGGGGAACTAGAGGGAGAAGGAGAAGGAAAGGGGGGCACCACCCCTCCCCTTGTCCAATTCGGACTCCTCCCTAGTGGGGGGCGTGCCACCCCATTGTGGGCTGGTGTGCCTCCCTCCTATGGCCCATATGGCCCATATCTTTCCTCGGGGGGGGGGGGGGGAGGGGAGGGGGGGGGGGGGTTCCGGTGACCCCTGAGATGCTCCGATATGTACCCGATACATTCCGGAACACTTCCGGTGTCCGAATACTACCTTCCAATATGTCAATCTTTACCTCTCGACCATTTAGAGACTCCTCGCCATGTCCGTGATCTCATCCAGGACTCCGAACAACATTCGGTCAAAAAACACATAACTCATATAATACAAATCATCATCAAATGTTAAGCGTGCGGACCCTACGGGTTCAAGAACTATGTAGACATGACTGAGACACCTCTCCGGTCAATAACTAATAGCAGAACCTGAACACTCATTTTGGTTCCCACATATTCTACGAAGATCTTTATCTATCGAACCGCTATGTCAACATACATTATTCCCTTTGTCATCCATGTGTTACTTGCCCGAGATTCAATCGTCGGTATCTTCATACCTAGTTCAATCTCATTACCGGAAAGTATCTTTACTCATTCCGTAATGCATCATCCTACAACTAACTCATTAGTCACATTGCTTGCAAGGCTTCATATGATGTGCATTACCGAGAAGGCCCAAAGATACCTCTCCGATACTCGGAGTGACAAATCCTAATCTCGATCTATGCCAACCCAACAAACACCTGCGGAGATACCTGTAGAGTATCTTTATAATCACCCAGTTACTTGTGATGTTTGATAGCACACAAGGCATTCCTCCGGTGTCCAGGAGTTGCATAATCTCATAGTCGGAGGAATATGTATTTGACATGAAGAAAGCAGTAGCAATAAAATTGAACGGTCTTTATGCTAAGCTAATGGATGGGTCTTGTCCATCACATCATTCTCCTAATGACGTGATCCCGTTAATCAAATGACAACACATGTCCATGGCTAGGAAACTTAACCATCTTTGATCAACGAGCTAGTCTAGTAGAGGCATACTAGGGACACGGTGTTTTGTCTATGTATTCACACATGTATCAAGTTTCTGGTTAATACAATTCTAGCATGAATAATAAACATTTATCATGAATAAGGAAATATAAAATAACAACTTTATTATTGCCTCTAGGGCATATTTCCTTCAACTGTAAAGTGTTCAGCCTGCATAGAGGGTGCCCGGATGGCCTTCGCCTGCGTCAAGATGCAATGGGCGGAGATGAAGGCCACCGAAGTGGCGACCGCAGGTCCGCCCGAAGGCAAGGATCATCGGAAGCTAGAGAGGTACTTCGACAATGTCCTAGAAGGGGCCCGAGTAGTAGAGGGCCTATGTTCTAAGGACGTGATATTTGATAGAATGTGTTTGGGTCGTACAAACCATGCTATGAACTCGTGTTGTGAAATATCTATGCTTGCGCCTTTTGTTTCAAGTGATTTTTCCTCCTGTGCTGCCGTTTATTGTTATATTTCTGAAAGTTACCAGTCGTCGGCTTCAGCCCCCACGTAGATGCTACAAGGGTGTTCTACATAATGCGTGGCCACACTTTATCCAACGTCTTGGTCCGTAAAGGAGGTGTCCACAAGGTGAACCAGGCAATCAGACTATGTGGCTTTATTACCTTCACTTAGCCATAGGAGTTTTAAATGTGGAGCTAAGTACTATCCCCTGGTGCGTGTTCGGCTATCTGGACTGCGGTGCCTTTTCCACGCGGCTGGACGAAGATCAGCCCCTCATATAACATGGGGTGAATCGCTAGCGATTTGTAGTATAATACTAAGTCGCCGGATCGCCGACTAGCTCTCACTTATCATGACAATCAGTTTTCGGCTTTCTCTACTGAGGTACTTGACTGGACGAACCAGAAGTACAATCGTAGTAGTTCTCCCTTTACTACCTTAGCTGAACAAGCGAAACGTAAGGTGGTAAGCACAGGAGCTGTGCAACCCAACTATGGACCAAAGACATGATTCGGAGCCGATGCATATAATGCAATATCCGGGACGCCGAAGAGTCCCCTATAGGTGTTTGGACTTAAAATGTGCAGGGCCGAATACAACCCCCGGTGTTAAGGCCGGTGTCGGTGTCAAAACCGGCGGATCTCGGGTACGGGGTCCCGAACTGTGCGTCTAGGCGGATGGTAACAGGAGACAAGGGACACGATGTTTTTACCCAGGTTCGGGCCCTCTCGATGGAGGTAAAACCCTACTCCTGCTTGATTGATATTGATGATATGGGTAGTACAAGAGTGGATCTACCACGAGATCAAGGAGGCTAAACCCTAGAAGCTAGCCTATGGTATGATTGTTGTAATGGTTGTTCGTCCTACAGACTAAAACCCTCCGGTTTATATAGACACCAGAGAGGGCTAGGGTTACACAGAGTCGGTTACAATGGTAGGAGATCTACATATCCGTATCGCCAAGCTTGCCTTCCACGCCAAGGAAAGTCCCATCCGGACACGGGACGAAGTCTTCAATCTTGTATCTTCATAGTCTTGGAGTCCGGCCGATGATGATAGTCCGGCTATCCGGACACCCCCTAGTCCAGGACTCCCTCAGTAGCCCCTGAACCAGGCTTCAATGGCGATGAGTCCGGCGCGCATAGTGTTCGGCATTGCAAGGCGGGTTCCTCCTCCGAATAATTCATAGAAGATTTGTGAACACCAGGATAGTGTCCGGCTCTGTAAAATAAATTCCACATTCCACCGTAGAGAGAATAATATGTACAGAAGTTCAATCTGCTGACGTATTTTGTGGCACGATGTCATGCCACTACCAAGCCTTTACTGGAATCGTTTTTTATTATACCACCTCAGCGCCTTTAGCGAAGCGGTTTCCTCGACACGTCTTGTCGAAGCAGAGATCGTGTTCCCCTTATTCCGGGATTCCCATCAAGACGGACGTGGGTAACCCAACCGTGCCCGTCGCCACGCCTCCTCTATGGAAGGTGAGTCCCAAACGATCACGGGGACAGCTCTTGGTATTCTTCCCTCTTTATAATGAGACCAAGGCTTCGTTTCTTTTCTTCAATCCTCAATCGAATCTACTCCTTGCCCCGAGTTCCAACACCCAGAGCCCCAGATTCGAGCGCTTCGGACCTTCAACAATGTCCGGCTCCGACCTACAGGGCCGGTGGATGCCCTCCTCCGTCACAGAAGAGGACGTGCTAAAGCTGCGAGAGGCCAAGTACCTGACTTACGAGATTTCACACAGGTTGCCCGCCAAATGGCAAGTCATTCCCACCCCCGAGCCCAGCGAGTATGTCGTGTTTGTGTCCCACCTCCGTCGGGGCTTAGGCTTCCCGATGGATCCTTTTGTGAGAGGGCTCATGTTTTACTATGGGCTGGAATTCCATGACTTAGCTCCGGAGTCCATCCTCCACATCTCGTCCTTTATCATCGTCTGCGAGGCCTTCCTCCGCACTACCCCCCACTTCGGTTTGTGGCTCAAAACTTTTAATGTGGAGCCAAAGATGATCGAGGGGCGCCAAGCAGAGTGCGGCGGGGCGGTCGTAAACAGGAGGGTCGATGCTCCATGGCCTGAGGGCTCCTTCCAAGAGGAGCTCGGCTTGTGGCAACAGGAGTGGTTTTATATTACCGCTCCCAGGGGCAGCAGGCAGAAGCCAGCGCCCATCTTCCGGTCGAGACCTCCACGACGACTGATGTCATAGGTCAACCAAGGGCTCAACTGGGGGCCGTCAAAGGACGTGCCCCTATTGCAGGGCCGGATTCGAGACCTCCAAGCAAGGGAGATCGATCTGGTCGTGGTGATGCAGGTCATGCTAATTAGGCGTCTCCTGCCCTGTAAACGCTGTCCTCTCCGGCTGTGGGAATTTAATCCGGAGGGACCACGAATTCTCCAACACTTCATGGGTATGACACCCGTGGAGATGTACAAATTGTTCTTCGGATCACGAGAGGTGTGTTCAGAATTGACCGAGGATGCCGGCCTAAGCTGCAATCGCCCGGATACACAAGTAAGTAGCTCTGTGTTCGGACATACCGTTTGTTTGCCTTTCTACGATTTGCCTTTTAACCAATTGTCCTCTAAACAGGAGTGGATAGCACAAGCAAAACTGATACGGTGTCCGGCCCCTCTCCCAGAGACCGCGCCGGATCCCGTGCTAGTCAGGATGCTGGAGGTTGCGCCTTCAGAGGAATGCGAAGGGGAAAACAGAGGAACTACCGCCTCTACCGAGGAGGCTTTTGAGAAGGGGGGATCGAGAATTCCTCCTTCCAAGGGGAGAAGAGGACGGCTTCCGAAAACCCGGAGGCCAAGGCCTCAAAGCGGGGGAAGAGATCCTCACCGGAGGGTCCTGCATCCGGGGAGCCCCCTGGCGCACTATCTCCTCTACGGAATCAGCCCTCCAGCGAGCCGTAAGTAGAAAAAAGGTAGTTTTGTAATAAGGGACATCCCTATTTGTGCTTCTGAGGATTAACTTAAGTTTTTACCTTATAGTTCGGATCTCCGTCCTTCTCAGATGAGCTCATATTCGGGGGACCTTCGTCCGGAGATGGTGGAGAGCGAGACGCCTCCATCCGCTGCGCCGTCAGGTGGAGCGGACGACCCTGAGGTGTCATTACGGAGGGTATCCCCGAGACCGGCAGAGCCGAAGAGTTCGGCGCCGACTAGTGTTCGGCCGGGGGAGCTGAAGGATCTGCTTGAGAGGGCGTCTATCTCAGAAGATCACCATACATTGATGAGTATGGTGATTGGAAGAATTTCGTCCGCCGAAGGCGGGTTGCGTGATGCCGTCAGAAGCTTGCTGGCAGGGTTTGGGGTATGTAAAAATGACATACCTTTTGACAGTTTTACACATAAAGTGCGCCATGTATAGATAGTAGCCCCTGAGACTCGGTAGGTTGTCGAGAGCGACAGCGTGCCGAGGATCAAAATCGCAGGTTTTAATTTTCGCCTTTCCTATGCAGGTGGCGGATAGTCCGGGGGCCAGCCGGACTGATGGAGTTGCTGAACTAAAGCGGCAACTCAACGTTGCGGATGCGGACGTCGCGCTAGTTAACAAGCGACTTGACGAGTCGCAAGGTAAGTTTTTTTGTGGTCACCTAGTAAGGGAGCTGAAGCCCACTCCTTACAACATGTGTGCTAAATGCAGATGGTGCCGCTGCTGTGGAGAGTCTTCGGGCCGAACTTGCTCGAGCCAAGGAGCAGGCCAGAAGGAGTGATGCGGCTGCCTTGAGGGCGGCCGAAGAGCTAGAAGCCGAAAGGGCTGCTCACTGCTGAAGCAGGGAAGAGATGGCCGAAATGACCGTGAAGTTGAAAGATGCTACCGACCGCTATGAGGTTCTTGAAAAAGAACGCCGAGTGGAGCATGAAGACCTGGTGAAGGCCACCGCCGAAGCCAAGGATGCCCGTTCTGCAATGCGGGCTATAAAGGAGGAGCTGCGCCAGGCCAGAGATATTGTGGCTGGCAAGCCCTTTCTGCTGCGCGGGAGGTTTACGGATTCGAAGTACGCTCAGCTTGGCCAGCTGTGGGGTCCGGAGGATCCTTATATGGACTTAGCGGCGAGTGTGACAGATGCTGTTGTGCACTTCCGAAGTCAAAAGGATCACGAGACGGAAGAGCTTTTTGGTCTCAACTCCATAGTCCGGAGCGTTCACTTCCGCTGACCGATCGGTTAGCTGAGTGGCCTGAGCTGAATAGATTGTCCGGACTTGCCATGACGGATATCGTGGCTCATGTCTGGCCGGATAGGACCAAGCCGAAGAGTTATTTTGGCTTATTGTAGCAATTCCTTGGGGCGGTGCCGCATATCAAGGCGATGAAGCGGTCGGCCTGCATAGAGGGTGCACGGATGGCCCTCGCCCGTGTGAAGACATACTGGACGGAGATGGATGCCACCGCCGTTGTGACCCAAGGTTCGGACGAAAGCTGGTTACCCGCCGAGCACTATTTTGGGGAAGTTCTACGTGGTGCTCGTGTAATAGAGTCGCAGTGCTCAAAAAATGTCATGTTCAAATGAACTTTATGGTTTGTAAAACGATGTTTATAATATAAGCGCTTTTTATACTTGTGCGTTCAAGTATTGAAATATCTCCTGCGCGGCCGTTTATGTATACGTGTGTATAACCTGAAAGATGGCAGTCGTCGGCTTCAGCCCCCACGCACAAGGTGCGGGGGTGTTTGCAAAAATATCGCATTTTCACACTTAATCCGATGTCTCGGTCCTGTGAAGGAGGTGGTAGCATAGCAAACGAGGCAACCGGACTATAATGCTTTATCACTTTCATTTAGCCATAGGAGTTCGAGGGTGGGGCTATGACATAGCCCCTAGGGGCACCGCGCTCTCCAAATTTGGGGCGCGTATGTGCCTGACCGGGAAACGGTCCTTCGTCAAAGCGGAGGAATTCTAAACATTCCGGTAGTCGATCGAGTGGTTGACCAGTCTCTCGCTGTATCCTGATAGTCAGTTTTCGGCTTTCTCTACTGAGGTGCTCGCCCGGCTGAACCGGGGCACAATCGTAGTAGTTCTCCTGGTGCCGTGTTAGCCGATGATACAGAACGTAAGGCAGCAAAACATAGGAGCCGGGAAAACCCAACATTTGACCAAAGACATGATTCGGAGCTGATGCATATAAGGCCTAACTCGAGACGCCGAACACTCCCTAAGGTATTCGGTCTTTATGATAACGGCAGAACAATGCCCTAATCCCCTAGTGTCCAGGTACACGCAAGGTCCTCTGACGCGGCCGATGCCAAAACGTCAGCCTCCTCTCTGGTTATAATGAGAAACCAGGGGATATGTAGCAACAAGAGACAGTAAAAAAGGTTTACGCAGGGTCTTAATCTAAAAAGAATCCTTGCAACGGGTCCCTGCTGCATGTCTGCGCCTGTGTCTCCGTTGTGCTGTATCCTGGACGGGTTGAACACGCTGTTCATCTGTAAAAGAGAGGAACTTAGTTTTGAAAAGAAATCGTGTCAAAAATGTATTTAAAACAAAGCATGAATAAATAAATAAGGTTGAGCTTTTATTGGCTCCTTATTGTTCATACGCACAGCCCCTTGTGAAGGGGTGTGTGGCTAGGGAGCCCCTAGCTTATTTATGCCGGACTCGTCTAGCCATGTCCGGGGTCTTGAACGACCTTTTAATGAGATGATGCCGCGTGGACCGGGCATTTTAAGTGTAAGAGACGCGTAATGTGGTATTGTGTTAAAGCGGACAAAAGCTTCACGTCCCAATAGTGCTTGATGGCTACTTTTGAATGGGGCGACATGAAAGATTAGATTTTCACGTCGGAAGTTGTCGGGTGACCTGAACACAACTTCTAGTAGTAAGGAGCCTGTGCACTTGGCGTGAGGGCCTGGCGTCACTCCTTTAAAGGAAGTGCGACTATGTCGAATTTTGGTAAGTTCTACCCCCAACTTGCGGATTGTGTCCGGATATAGCAGGTTTAAATCGCTGCCCCCATCCATTAGGACTTGTGTAAATTGTAGTCCGTCGATTATAGGATCCAATATCAGAGCAGTCCATCCTGCGTTCGAATACTTCTGGAATAGTCCAGGTGGTTGAAAGTAATTGTTTTTATCATCCAATCTCGGGGTTCCGCTGGGGTGGACCGTGCAACACGTGCTTTAGCGGGTGCCGTACTATTTTTCCGTACTATCACATGAAGTGAGTTTACTGTTTTGACTTCTTGTGGGAAAGTCTTTTGTTTTCCGGCGCTCTGTTGGTGGGGTTCGTTGTCATCCTCACTTGGCGCGTCGAGCCCCTTGTGTTCGGCGTTGAGTCGGCCAGACTGTTTGAAGACCCAACAATCTCGGTGGGTGTGGTTTGCAGGCCTTCCGGAGGTACTGTGGATTTGACATATCCGATCCAAAATTTTGTTTAAGTTGGATAGCTCGTCACTGTTGTCCTTAAGAGGCAGTGTTTTGTTGTTCGGCCGCGAGCTTTTGAATCCGGCGTTGACCGCCGTGTTCTTTGGGCTTTTTCCTTTATTTCGGTGCTGGTCCTTCCTGCGCCGTGATTTTCCGTTTCCATCTCTGATCTCGGATGTACTCGGGTCGCTGGTGCTGCATCTTGCTAGCCAGCTGTCTTCCCCCGCACAAAAGCGGGTCATGAGGCTTGTTAGTGCGGCCATTGTTCTCGGCTTCTCTCGGCCGAGGTGTCTGGCAAGCCATTCGTCTCGGACATTATGTTTAAAAGCTGCTAAGGCTTCGGCGTCCGGACAGTCGACTATTTGGTTCTTTTTGGTAAGGAACCTGTTCCAGAATTTGCGCGCTGACTCTCCGGGCTGTTGAGTTATGTGACTTAAATCGTCTGCATCCGGAGGGCAGACATAAGTCCCTTAAAAATTTGCTCTAAACGCGTCCTCGAGCTCTTCCCAACTTCCAATGGTATTTTCTGGGAGGCTTTTGAGCTAATGCCGAGCTGGCCCTTTGAGCTTGAGGGGTAGATATTTTATGGCGTGGAGATCATCTCCTCTAGCCATGTGTATATGCAGGATGTAATCCTCAATCCAGACTCCGGGGTCTGTTGTTCCATCATATGCCTCTATGTTTACGGGCTTGAATCCCGCTGGAAATTCATGATCCAGCACCTCATCGGTGAAACATAGTGGGTGTGCGGCGCCCCTGTATTTAGGCGTGCCGTTATCTTCGAACCCACGGCGTGTTATGTTGCTTCCTGGGGCCCTCTTTTTTGGCCCATAAATGGACCTGACCGGGCCATCTATTTTACGAGGATCATGTGTCGACTTGTGTGCGGCGCCGCTTGTCGCTTTTGGCCTGTCATCTGGTCGTCTATCCGGCCAGGCGGCCTCTTTGCTTTTTGACTGTGGGGGCTCTATGGCCTTATCGTGAGTTGAGTTGGCCTTCCAGCGCTCGGTAGGCGTTGGTTCTTGGTAGTCTCCGGCATCGTCGTCCATACCATTGATGTCTTCGGAGCCGAAGTCTAGCATGTCGGTTAGATCGTCGACAGTGGCTAGAAAGTGGGTGGTGGGTGGGCTTTGAATTTTTTCGTCGTCTTCATCCCAACCATCCTGACCGCAGTCCGGACAGGGCTCTCCTAATAATGCGAGATGCTTTAGCGAATTCAGGATGTCGCCAAAGGGTGAGCGCTGAAAGATGTCCGCGGCGGTGAACTTCATGATCGGCGCCCAATCGGATTTGATTGGCAGGGGCGCAGGAGGTTCGGAGTCCGGCAAGGAGTCCGGCGCCTCGGAGTCACGAGCTTTATAAGGGACAAGGTCAGTATTCGGCTCCATCGCCGTAGAGGTTGCAGCTTCCGAGGCGGTGTCCAGCCACCTGTCCTCGATCTGTGCGGTCGGCTCCAAACTATGGGTCGGAGCGGATTCGTGTGCGGCCTCCAAGGCATTGTCTGGCAGCAGAGCTAAATCATGCCCATCGTGATAGTGCGGCACGCTCGGCTGTGGCTCGAATCCATTGAAGATCAAGTCTCCGCGGATGTCAGCCGTGAAGTTTAGGCTTCCAAATCTGACCTAATGGCCAGGGGCGTAGCTTTCGATCTGCTCCAGATGGCCAAGTGAATTGGCCCACAGTGCAAAGCCGCCGAACACGAAGATCTGTCCGGGGAGAAAATTCTCACCCTGGACTGCATCGTTGTTGGTTGAAGAAGCCATCAAGCCTATCAGTGACGACACAGAGGAACTCTCAATGAAAGCACCAATGTCGGTGTCAAAACCGGCGGATCTCGGGTAGGGGGTCCCGAACTGTGCATCTAGGCGGATGGTAACAGGAGACAAGGGACACGATGTTTTTACCCAGGTTCGGGCCCTCTCGATGGAGGTAAAACCCTACTCCTGCTTGATTGATATTGATGATATGGGTAGTACAAGAGTGGATCTACCACGAGATCAAGGAGGCTAAACCCTAGAAGCCAGCCTATGGTATGATTGTTGTAATGGTTGTTCGTCCTACGGACTAAAACCCTCCGGTTTATATAGACACCGGAGAGGGCTAGGGTTACACAGAGTCGGTTACAATGGTAGGAGATCTACATATCCGTATCGCCAAGCTTGCCTTCCACGCCAAGGAAAGTCCCATCCGGACACGGGACGAAGTCTTCAATCTTGTATCTTCATAGTCTTCGAGTCCGGCCGATGATGATAGTCCGGCTATCCGGACACCCCCTAGTCCAGGACTCCCTCAGCCGGACTAAAGCATGTGTGGTAGTCTGAAGTAGGGAGGGAATGCAGATGATAATATAAAATCAATGAGTACTAGAGAAAAGTGGTGATCAACCGCTTCCTTTATACCCTGATTAATATGTCGAGATGTGTTGTTACAGATAATGCCATGAGTATCGAGGTCATGTTACATGTCAAAAGTTTACAGAAGGGAAAGGTTTACACAGGGCCTAAAAGTAGTGGTTTGAAGATCCCAATGGTGCCCTGCCGCACGTCTGCGTCGTTTCTCCTTGGCAGGGAATCCTTTGAGAGGAGGAGTTGATGGTCGTCTGCAAGAAAGAGGAACCTAGAGAAGGAGCCCCCGTACCACCATAGAGTGGGTAGCTTTTTTATCAAACCTGCAGTGGAAAAATATTTAAGGTCTGAATAGGGTCAAGCCGCACTATGGACCTTTTCTGCAGTGTGCCTCTGTCATTGCCCAAAGTATTTTAAGTGCGTAGTTATGTACATGCGGTACATGTGCCGCAACCTTATGGGGCAATCGATGGAGGCTAAACTGCTATTCAAGCTCCAGATCCATCGAGTTGTCGCACTGTGATGCTGATCGGACTTGCTTAGCAATGTCATGGGTCTTGATGACCGATAAGCTATTCAGCTTGATGAGGCTGCCCTGTACCTTGGCTGTTAGGGCCGCGGTGTACTCCTCATTATGGAGGGAGCGCCCTATATTTCCATTTACTTCAATGACGCTGCATGGTCTAGGCATTTTGAGCTTCAAATAAGCATAGTGCATGACTGCATTAAAGCGGGTGAAAGCCGTTTGTCCAAGCTGTGCATGATAACCACTGCAAAAAGGGACGATGTCAAAGATTAATTCTTTGCTTCGGAATTTGTCTGGAGAGCAGAATACTACTTCCAGTGTTAAGGAGCCCGTGCAGCGGGCCTCCATGCCGGGTATCACTCCATTAAAGGTAGTGTTATTAGGCTTAATTCTTGACGGGTCGATACCCATTTTATGGATAGTATCTTGATAGATCAAGTTGAGGCTAATGCCACGGTTCATTAGGACTCTGGTGAGATGGTATCCGTCGATGATAGGATCGAGTACCAGGGCCACTGAACCTCCATGACGGATACTAGTTGGGTGGTCCCTGCGATCGAAGGTGATCAGACAAGCCGACCATGGGTTGAATTTTGGGGCGACTGGCTCTACGGCGTAGACATCTCTTAATGCGCGTTTGCGCTCCCTCTTGGGAATGTGGGTAACATAGATCATGTTTACCATTTTCACCTCGGGGGGAAACTACTTCTGTCCCCCAGTGTTCGGCTGACAGGGCTCATCATTGTCCTCGCTTGGAGATCCTTTCCCCTTATGTTCGGTATTTTAATTTACCTGCCTGCTTGAAAACCCAGCAATTTCTATTGGTGTGGTTGGCAGTTTTGTCAGGTGCCATGAATCTGGCAAGGCCTCTCTAGTATTTTGTCCAAGTTGGATGGACCGTCTCTATTACCCTTGAACGGCTTCTTCCCCTGACCGGATTTGGAGCCATTGAATCCGGCATTTACTGCCGTATCATCAGTTTCTTCGTAATTTTTTTGACGCTTGTTTTTGTTGTGTCATGGTCTACCATTGCCATCCCTAGCCCCAGACATGTCGGGGTCCCTAGAACTGTTGCTTCTACGAGCCAACCAGCTATCTTCGCCCACACAGAAGCGGGTCATGAGTGCAGTAAGAGCTGCCATGGTCTTCGGTTTTTCCTGCCCGAGGTGTCAGGCGAGCCATTCGTCGCAGACGCTGTGTTTGAATGCCGCTAAGGCTTCGGTGTCTGGACAGTCCACGATTTGGTTCTTTTAATTAGGAATGGAGTCCAAAGTTTGCGAGCTGACTCTCGGGTTGCTGGACTATGTGACTTAGGTCATCAGCATCCGATGGCCGGACATAAGTGCCCTGAAAGTTGGCCCGAAAAGTGTCGTCTAAATCTTCCCAGCTTCCAATGGAGTTCTCTGGGAGGCTATTCAACCAGTGTCGTGCTGGTCCTTTCAGTTTTATAGGGAGGTATTTAGAGGCATGGAGGTCATCTCCGCGAGCCATGTGAATGTGGAGAAGAAAATCTTCAATCCATACGGCAGGATCCGTCGTTCCATCGTACTGCTTGATGTTCACGGGTTTAAACCCTTCCGGGAATTGGTGCTGCATTACTTCATTGGTAAAGCACATAGGGTGTGCGACACCTCTATACCGGGAAACATCGCGACGGAGTTCGGATGACATATGCATTTGGTGCTGACCCCGAACTTGATTATATTCATCGTGCCAGGCCTGATGGCCGTCATCTCATGCTGGGACACGTCCTCTTGATCCATAGATTGATCTAGTCTCGCCGGTTCTATTGGTCAGATCCTGACGTAAGTCGTATGTGTAGTCCGGAGCCGCTGTCTTCTTGCCTCTACGGCGAGGGGGCGCGGGCTGATGTTTGGCATGATGAGTCGTTTTGTCCCATACATGTGGTGGTCGGTCCAATTAAACCGGCGGATCTCGGGTAGGGGGTCCTGAACTGTGCGTCTAGGCGGATGGTAACAGGAGACAAGGGACACGATGTTTTTACCCAGGTTCGGGCCCTCTCGATGGAGGTAAAACCCTACTCCTGCTTGATTAATATTGATGATATGGGTAGTACAAGAGTAGATCTACCACGAGATCAAAGAGGCTAAACCCTAGAAGCTAGCCTATGGTATGATTGTTGTTCATCCTACGGACTAAAACCCTCCGGTTTATGTAGACACCGGAGAGGGCTAGGGTTACATAGAGTCGGTTACAATGGTAGGAGATCTACATATCCGTATTGCCAAGCTTGCCTTCCACGCCAAGGAAAGTCGCATCCGGACACGGGATGGAGTCTTCAATCTTGTATCTTCATAGCCTAGGAGTCCGGCCAAAGATGATAGTTCGGCTATCCGGACACCCCCTAGTCCAGGACTCCCTCAGTAGCCCCTGAACCAGGCTTCAATGACGACGAGTCCGGCGTGCATATTGTCTTCGGCATTGCAAGGCGGGTTCCTCCTCCGAATTCTTCATAGAAGATTTTGAACACAAGGATAGTGTCCGGCTCCGCCAAACAAGTTCCACATACCACTGTAGAGAGAATAATCTTTACACAGATCTGCTGATGTATTCCGCGGCGTGATATCACACCACGGCCAGGCCTTTATTCAAATCGTTTTTTGCTGTCCCACCTCAGTGCGTTTAGTGAGGCGGTTTCCTTGGCACGCCTTATCAAAGCGGAGATCGTGCCCCCTTATTTCAGGATCCTCATCAATACGGGCGTGGGTAACCCAACCGTGCCCATTGGCACGCCCCCTCTATCGAAGGCGAGTACCAAACGAACACGGGGAGGGCTCTTCGTATTCAACCTCTTTATAACGAGACCAAGGCCTGCTCCTTTCTTTCAATCTCAATCAAATCCGCCCCTCGCCTCGAGTTCCAACACCCAAAGCTCCAGATTCAGGCGCTTCGGACCTTCGATGATGTCCGGCTCCGACCTGCTAGGCCGGTGGATGCCTTCTTCCGTCACGGAAGAAAACGTGCTAAAGCTGAGAGACGTCAGGTATCTAACCGACGAAATTTCGCATAGGCTGCCTGCCCAAGGGCAGGTTATTCCTACTCCCGAGCCTGGTGAGAGCGTGGTGTTCGTGTCTCACTTACTTCAGTGTTTAGGCTTCCCGACGGACCCCTTCGTGAGGGGGCTCATGTTTTATTATGGGCTGGAATTCCACGACTTGGATCCGGAGTCCATCCTCCACATCTCATCGTTTATTGTCGTATGCGAAGCCTTCCTCCGCATTACCCCTCACTTCGGATTGTGGCTCAAGACCTTCAAAGTGGAGCCGAAGATGATCAAGGGGCAGCAGACAGAGTGCGGAGGGGCTGTTATAAGCAAAAATGCTGACGCTCCATGGCCCGAGGGCTCTTTTCAAGAGGTGCTCGGTTTATGGCAACAGGAGTGGTTTTACATCACCGCTCCCAGGGGCACCAAATGGGTGGCGCCACCTGCCTTCCGCCCGGGTCCTCCACAGCGGCTGGCATCATGGGTCAACAAAGGGCTCGACTGGGGGCCGTCCAAGGACGTTCCTCTACTGCAGGGCTGTATTCAAGACCTCCAAGAGAGAGAGATCAATCTGGTCGTAGTGGCGCAGGTCATGCTGATTCGGCGCCTTCTGCCCTGCAAACGTTGCCCCCTCTTCCTGTGGGAATTTAATCCGGAGGGACCACGAGCTCTCCAACACTTCATGGGCGTGACGCCCATGGAGATGTATAAACTGTTCTTCGGATCACAAGAGATGTGTCCGCACTTGACCGAGGACGCAGGTCTGAGCTGCAATCGCTCGGATACTCAAGTAAGTAGTCCTGTGCCCGGACACGCTATCCGTACATTTATCATAAACTTGCCCTTTAAAGAGCTGTCCCTTGAACAGGAGTGGATAGCGAAAGCAAAACTAATAAGGTGTCCGGCCTCCCTCCCTGAGACCACGCCGGATCCTGTGTTAACCAAGATGCTGGAGGCTGCGCCTTTGGAAGAGGGAAAAGGGGGGAACATGGAAACTACTGCCTCCGCGAAGGAGGCTTTCAAGAAAGGGGGGATCGAGAATCCCTCCCTCCAGGGGGAGAAGAGGACCGCTTCTGAAGATCTGGAGGCCAAGGCCTCAAAGCGGGGGAAGAAATCTTCACCAGAGGGTCCTCGCCAGGAGAAGCCCCGGCCGCACTATTTCCCCAAGGGAATCAGCCCTCCAGGAAGCCGTAAGTAGAAAGGGGAGTTTTGTAATAAGGGGCATCCCTGTTTTTATTTCTGAAGATAACCGAAGTTTTACCTTGTAGTTCGGATCTCAGCCCTTCTCAGCAGAGCTCATCTTCGGGGGATCTTCGTCCGGAGATGATGGAGAGCGAAACGCCTCCATCTTCCGCACCGTCATGTGGGGCGGACGACCCTGAGGTGTCATCGCGGAGGGTTTCCCCGAGTTCGGCGGGGCCGGGAGGTCCGGCACCAACTGGTGTACGGTCGGAGGAACTGAGGGATATGCTCGGGCGAGTGTCTATCTCAGAAGATCACCGTGCGTTAATGGGTACGGTGATTGAAAGGATTTCATCCGCTGAGAGCGGATTGCATGAAGCCGTCAGAAGTTTACTGACGGGGTTTGAGGTACGCGAAAATGATATACCTTCTGATAGTTTTGCATATAGAATGTGCCCTGTATAGATAGTAGCCCCTGAGACTCGGTACATTGTCGAAAGTGACAGCACGCCGAGGATCATAATCTCAGTTGTAAGATGTCGCCTGTCCTATATAGGTGGCGGAGCATCCGGTGGCCAATCGGATTGATCAATTTGCCGAACTGAAGCAGCAACTTGACGTGGCGGATGCGGACATCGCGCTTGTCAATAAGCGGCTTGACGAGTCACAAGGTATGCAACTTCTCCACGGACACCTGGTAAGGGAGCTTGACACCCATGCCTTACAACATGTATGCTTTATGCAGATAGTGCCGCTGCTATGGAGAACCTTCGGGCGGAGCTAGCCCGAGTCAAGGAGCAAGCCAGAAAAAGTGATGCGGCTGCCTTGAGGGCGGCCAAAGAGCTAAAAGCCGAACAGGCTGCTCACTGCCGAAGCAGGGAGGAAATGGCCAAGATGGCCGGGAAGTTGAAGAATGCTACCGACCGCTACGAGTTTCTTGAAAAAGAACGTCGAGCGGAGCAAGAGGACCTGAAGAAGGCCACCGCCGAAGCCAAGGATGCCCGCTCCATGGTGAGAGCTATAAAGGAGGAGCTACATCAAGCCGGGGATATCGCGGCTGGAAAGCCCTTTCTGCTGCGGAGGAAATTTATGGATCCTAAGTATGTTCAGTTGGGCTAGCTGTGGGGTGCGGAGGATGCTTATCTGTATTTGGTGGTGAGTGCCGCAGACGCGGTCGCACACTTCCGAGGCCAAAAGGATCACGGAATGGAAGAGCTTTTTTGGTCGCAGTTCCATAGTCCAGAGCGTCCGCTTCCATTGACCGATCGTTTGGCCGAATGGGCTGAGCTGAATAGGTTGTCCGGACTTGCCATGAAGGATGTTGTGACTCATTTGTGGCCGAGCAGGCCCGAGCCGAAGAGTTATTTTGGCTTGGTGCAGCAGTTCCTTGGTGCGGTGCCGCATATTGGTGCAATGAAGCGGTCAGTATGCATAGAGGGTGCGCGGATGGCTCTTGCCCGTGTCAAGACATGCTGGGCGGAGATGAAGCCACCGACGTTGCATCCCAGGATTCGGACAGAAGTCGAGTACCTGCCGAGCACTATTTTGAGGAAGTCCTGCAGGGCGCTCGTTTAATAGAGACGCAGTGCTCGAAGGTTATTATGTTCTAATGACATGTATGATTTGTGGAACGATGTTTCAATATAATATAAGGGCTTTTTATACTTGTGCGTTCAAGTAATGAAATACCTCCTGTGCGGCCGTTAATGTATATGTGTATATAACCTGAAAGATGGCAGTCTTCGGCTTCAGCCCCCACGCACATAGTGCGGGGGTGTTTGCAAAAAAAGTGCATTTCCACACTTAATCCAACGTCTTGGTCTTGTGAAGGAGGTGATAGTGTAGCAAACTAGGCAACCGGACTATAATGCTTTATCACTTTCACTTAGCCATAGGAGTTCGATGGTGGGGCTACTACATAGCCCCTAGGGGCACCGCGCTCTCCGAATTCGGGGCGCGTATGCGCCTGACCGGGAAACGGTCCTTCGTTAATGCGGAGGAATTCTAAACATTCCGGTGGGTGATAGAGTGGTTGACCAGTCTCACGCTATATCATGACAGTCAGTTTTCGGCTTTCTCTACTGAGGTGCTCACTAGGCCGAACCGGGGCACAATCGCAGTAGTTCTCCTGGTGCCGCGTTAGCCGATAGAGCAGAACGTAAGGCAGCAAAACACATGAGCCGTGCAAACCCAGCTTTATTGTCTCTTGTTGTACATGCATGCAGCCCCTTGTAAGGGGGTACGCGGCTAGTAAGCCCCTTGTTTATTTATACCGGACTCGCCTAACCGTGTCCGGGGTCTGAATGACCTGTTTAGGTGCTTTGATCAGCAAAGCCAGATTAGTGTGTGGCTGTCAAGGCAGTCTCACGTTCTTCCATATTCGAGGAACACTCGAAGTTTCCCTTTAATGAGATGATGCCGCGTGGACCGGGCATTTTAAGTGTAAGAGATGTGTAATGCGGTATTGCGTTAAAGCAGGCGAAAGCTTCGCGTCCCAATAGTGCTTGATAGCTACTTTTAAATGGGGCGATGTGGAAGACTAACTTTTCGCGACGGAAGCTGTCAGATGAGCCAAACACAACTTCTAGTGGTAGAGAGCCCGTACAATGGGCATATGGGCCTGGCATCACTCCTTTAAAGGAAGTGTTGCTATGGCGAATTTTGGTTGGGTCTATCCCCATTTTGCGGATTGTGTCCTGATATAGCAGGTTTAGATCACTGCCACCGTCCATTAGGACTTCTCTGAATTGGAGTCCATCGATTATAGGATCTAATATCAGGGCAGTCCATCCCGCATTCCGGATACTTCCGGAGTAATCCTGATGGTCGAAGGTGATTGGTTTTGACACCCAGTGTCGGGACTCTGCTGGGGTGGACCGTGCGGCGCGTATTTCAGTCGGCGCCGCTCTATTTTTCCCTTTTGTCACTGGAAGTGAGTTTACTGTTTTGACCTCTTGTGGGAAATTCTTTTGTTTTCCGGTGCTCTGCTTGTGGGGTTCGTCGTCGTCCTCACTTGGTGTGTCGAGCCCCTTGTGTTCGGCGTTAAGTCGGCCGGACTGTTTGAAGACCCAACAATCTCTGTGGGTATGGTTTGCAGGCTTCCCGGGGGTACTGTGGATTTGGCATATTTTGTCCAAGATTTTGTTTAGGTTGGATAGCTCATCGCTGTTGTCCTTAAGGGGCAGTTTTTTATTGTTCTACAGAGAGCTTTTGAATCCGGCGTTGACTGCCGTGCTCTTCGGACTGTTTCCCTTGGTCCGGTGCTGGTCCTTGTTGTGTCGCGGTGTCCCATTTCCATCCCTGACCTCGGATGTACTTGGGTCGCTGGTGCTGCATCTTGCCAGCCAGCTATCCTCTCCCGCGCAAAAGCGGGTCATGAGGCTTGTTAGTGCTGCTATTTGTTCTCGGCTTTTCTTGGCCAAGGTGTCTGGCGAGCCATTCGTCTCGGACGTTGTGTTTGAAAGCTTCTAAGGCTTCGGCGTCTGGACAGTCGACTATTTGGTTCTTTTTGGTGAGGAACCTGTTCCAGAATTTGCAGGCTGACTCTCCGGGCTATTGAGTTATGTGACTTAAATCGTCTGCATCCGGAGGGCGGACATAAGTCCCCTGAAAATTTGCCCGAAATGCATCCTCGAGCTCTTCCCAACTTCCAATGGCATTTTCCGGGAGGCTTTTGAGCCAATGCCGGGCTGGCCCTTTGAGCTTGAGGGGTAAGTATTTTATGGCGTGGAGGTCATCTCCTCTAGCCATGTGTATGTGCAGGATGTAATCCTCAATCCAGACTCCAGGGTTTGTTGTTCCGTCGTATGCCTCTATGTTTACGGGCTTGAATCCCGCTGGAAATTCGTGATCCAGCACCTCATTGGTGAAACATAGGGGGTGTGCGGCGCCCCTGTATTTGGGTGTGCCTGATGTTCGAATACTCGATGTGTTGCATTGCTTTCTAGAGCTTGCTTTCTTGGCCCATAGATAGACCTGACTGGGCCATCCTTTTGGTGCGGATCCTTATGCGGATCGCATGCCGGCTTGTGTGCGGCACCGCTTGCCGCTCTATGTTTGCCATGTGGTTGTCTATCCGACCGGGCGGCCTCTTTGTTCTTTGATTGTGGGGGCTCTACGGCCTCCTCGTCAAATTCGGGCAGTAGTTTGCGCTTCAGTAGCTCTTTGTTTGGCGACTATCGCCGTATTTGTCTACGGTGTTGAGTAGTTTGCTCCATCTCATTCTGAGTGCGTCTTCCGCTGTTTTGAGCTTCTGCTTCTGCTTCTTCAGACTACGTGCAGTGGCGACGAGCCTTTTGTGGAGGTTCTTCTGCTCCAAGGATGTGTCCGGCGTGAGATCGTCCGGACTATTATCTTCGCCGGGGACGGATTGTTTATCCAAGTTATCCTGTTCGGATGGTTGCTCGAGGGCATGTTCGTCGTCCACCGGTTCGCCCTGCTCTATGGCTGGGTTTGTATGGGTGCTGTCTTTGTTGAGGCAGGACTTTGAGCGGCGCTTACGTCGCCGTTTTGACTGCTTTTTGAGGGAACTATCCTTCGCAGCGTCCCGTTGTTCCTTTTTATCGCTTCCTTTAGGTGTATCCACAATATATACATCGTGAGTTGAGGTAGCCTTCCAGTGCCCTGTAGGCGCTGGTTCTTGGTCGTCTCCGGCATCGTCGTCCATACCGTCAATGTCTTCGGAGTCAAAGTCGAGCATGTCGGTTAAATCATGACAGTGGCTACAAAGTGGGTGGTGGGTGGGCGTTGAATTTCTTCGTCGTCCGCGTCCCAACCTTCCTGACCATAGTCTGACCGGGGCTCCCCTGATAAAGAGAGAGACTTTAGCGAGTTCAGGATGTCGCCGAAGGGCGAGTGCTGAAAGATGTCCGCGGCAGTGAACTCCATAACAGGCGCCCAACCGGATTCGATTGGCAGGGGCGCAGAAGGTTCGGAGTCCGGCACCTTGGAGTCACGAGCTTCGCAAAGGACAGGGATGGTGTTCGGCTCGATCGCCGTAGAGATCATAGCCCCCGAGGTGGTGTCCAGCCACTCATCCTCGATCGGCGAAGTCGGCTCCGAGCTAAGGGTCGGAGCGGGCTCTGGTGCGGCCTCCAGGGTACTGTTCGGCGGCAGAGCTAGATTGTGCCTGTCGAGACAGTGCGGCACGCTTGGCTGTGGCTCGAATCCGTCGAAGATCAAATCTCCGCGGATGTCATCCGTGTAGTTCAAACTCCCAAATCTGACCTGATGGCCAGGGGCGTAGCTTTCGATCTGCTCCAGATGGCCAAGTGAATTGGCCCGCAGTGCAAAGCCGCCGAATATGAAGATCTGTCCGGGGAGAAAAGTCTCACCCTGGACCGCGTCGTTGTTGATGATCGAAGGATCCATCGGGCCTAAAGGTGACGACACAGAGGAACTCTCCATGAAAGCACCAATGTCGGTGTCAAAACCGGCGGATCTCGGGTACGGGGTCCCGAACTGTGCGTCTAGGCGGATGGTAACAAGAGACAAGGGACACGATGTTTTTACCCAGGTTCGGGCCCTCTCGATGGAGGTAAAACCCTACTCCTGCTTGATTAATATTGATGATATGGGTAGTACAAGAGTAGATCTACCACGAGATCAAAGAGGCTAAACCCTAGAAGCTAGCCTATGGTATGATTGTTGTTCGTCCTACGGACTAAAACCCTCCGGTTTATATAGACACCGGAGAGGGCTAGGGTTACACAGAGTCGGTTACAATGGTAGGAGATCTACATATCCGTATCGCCAAGCTTGCCTTCCACGCCAAGGAAAGTCCCATCCGGACACGGGACGGAGTCTTCAATCTTGTATCTTCATAGCCTAGGAGTCCGACCAAAGATGATAGTTCGGCTATCCGGACACCCCCTAGTCCAGGACTCCCTCAGTCAACATAATTGTATTTTGACAGTATTGGCTCAAAGGCTTCGTCGTCGAATTGTGGCAGCAGCCTGCGTTTGGGGTAACTCTTTGTTGGTCGCTCAAGGCCGTATTCTTCGGCGGCTAGGACCTTGGTCCATCTGTCATTGAGCGTATCATGTTCGACTTGAAGCTGTTGTTGTTTCTTTTTCAAGCTCCGCACGGTGGCAATGAGCTATCGCTTGAAGCGTTCTTATTCGAGGGGTTCCTCCGGGATGATAAAATCATCGTCACCAAGGCTAACATTCTCTTCGGAGACAGGTAAGTTGTTAATATCTTCCGAATCCTCGTGATCGGCGTGTTCGGGGCTGTATTGACCCTCTTCTCTTTCATCCTGCTCGAACGCAGGTTCGACGGGGTGGTCAGGTTCCTCGGCGTTGTCCAGAGTGTCATTATCTCCGGTGCCGGTATTACTCTCCCTTGTCCGACGCAAGCGTGAGCGGCACCGCTAGCGCCAGCGCTTTGGTGGTTCATAAACGAGTTTGTCCTTGTCTAGATCTTGAGTGCCATCGTTGTCCTTCTTCTCAGGTGTATCCATCATGTATACATCATAGGTAGAAGTGGTCGTCCAATGCCCAGTGATAGGCGGGTCTTGACCTGGTTCAGCGTCGACGTCATCGTACATGCCATCGATGTCTTTGGAGGCATAGTCTAGCATGTCGGTTAAATCCTCGACACTGGCTACTAAGTGGGTGGTGGGTGGGACGTAAAATTCACTGCTCTCAGCCCCCAGCCCAAACTAGGTGTAGTTTAGAGGTAACACTTCCGTGATGGCGAGAGATTGTATTAAGTCCAGTGTTTCGTTTAAGAGCGAAAGTTGGATAGGAATCTGCGGATCTGTGGAGCCAGGCTCAGTGATAACCGCTTGATCGAGCCCGATGGATACAGACCCCGATAGTTCGGAGTTGAAGTCCAAAGGCGAGTCCGGCTTCCCGATGATGGGGAGAGTCCTGTTTGACATTGGGTTCACCGACGGTGTGGTCGCATCTGGGTTTCCGGGTGGAAGCTCCATGACAAGAGAGAGTGTGGTGGGGTTTATCCTCCTGTCTTCGGACGATGTGGTCTGCCCTGGATCTAGGGACGAGGCAGATACGAGTGTCGACCCCTGGACCCGAAGGGCCTCCTTCGTACGGGTGGGGAGCGGCGGCCGAGGCCGCGAACCCCTCAAAGATCAGGTCTCCTCGGATATCGGCGATGTAGTTCAAACTTCCAAACCTGATCTGGTGACCAGCGTTGTAGCTGTCGACCTGCTCAAGGTGACCGGTCGAGTTGGCACGGAGCACGAAGCTGCCGAACAAAAAGAGCTGACCAGGGAGAAAGGTTTCCTTGGAAACAGCGTCGTCATCGATGACGAGGCGAGCCATCGATTCTTCCGTTGACAACACATCGGAGCTCTCAATGAAAGCACCAATGTCGTTGTCAAAACCGGCAGATCTTGGGTAGGGGTGTGGCACCCCGGCTCAGAGCAACTGGTTTACCTTGCATTGCCAGCCCAGAGACCAAGTCTTCTGGCAACACACAACATCTTGGTACAGAAAATAACCGCTTTATTGATGCTAGTGGAAACATAGTGCGATATTACATCAAGTAGCGAGGCCAAGCGGCACACATGGTGCGGCTGAACAATATGTACATTATTTAGTGAACATAAAGGGGACTCGATCACGACAACTATGCGGAAGCGGAACGACGACGAAGCGGGACTCCATAGCACATGGACACCGATGTGGACACGACAACACTCCGATCCGGTTAGACTTTCGTGAAAGCTGGCATAACACGCCAGGTCAGTATATTGAATGTACTTGCAAGCTCACAAAAACCATAAACATAATGGCAAATAATATCATGACTTTTAAATGTTAAATGTAGATAAACATACTACTGATGCAGTGCAAACACATTTGTGCACCGAGTCCCTCAGACTCTCTTACCAACGGGTTACCTCGTAACCAAACGGTGATCATTCACGGATCACAACGAAACCAACACTTTGGTTTCCACAACAACAGTCTCACCGATCTCATCACTTAAGTAGTGCCAAACACATAACTTAGGGTGCAAGATTACTTATTAATGTTGATCCATGGCATGACTTACTCACGAGTTCTGTCCGTAACCAAGGACGCGTCTATCGATAGATTAAATACACTCTGCAGAGGTAGTACACTGGACCCACATCACGGAACCCATGGCGTCGCACTTCCATTCTGGTGGACCAATGGCATTCCAACGGAACTCCCCCATTTCCATGACACTCCATCGGCCACTCTGACTAACACCCCACTGGGCTAAGTCGTGGGTGGCCCCGTGCCTACCAAAGGCATCAAAGGCCACCATCATGGCAAAACTTAAATGGTCCCAAATGGGGACAAGGTACCATAACAATAACAACAGGCACACAAGGTTATGTCTGCTTACCGGGCCAGGGTACTGCACGCCCATAACCTTCCCTCGTTGGAGGCACCGACCAGAGGCATGACAATGGACCGAATAAAGGCCTTCCCATAAAGGCAAATGTGGTTGCACTGGGAAAAACTCAATTCAGTGGCACCATGACTCGATCAACTTTATGTTCAAGTTCAATTAACATCAGGTTTAACTTGAAATGAAAACACTTGAGTCACCATATGCCATGATCGTGCAACCATTCGGCATGCATCACATATCACTTAGAATAAACAGATCAACATCATCAAAAAATTTACTTGCACAAGTCATCACTAAACTTTACTGATTCTTTTTCACTGGTTATTAGCACTCGTCATTTTTAGTTATAACATCCTAATATGCAACCACATCATCACATGAGAAAATAATATCGATACTAGTCATATCATAACCATAGCAAAAATCACATAGTCAAACTACTCATGCTAGATCACACTAGTCTAGGTACTCACTTCTATAGACTAAGCATTTTACTGATGACAGAATAACTGACATAAGCATTATTCGTTGAATAATTATGTGCAAGAAATAACCCATTTTCAAGTTGGAAAATTGTAAATATTGTAATGACACCATGAAAATGTTGGTGTGGCTTGCCTTAGTTCAGAGGAGCTTCACACTCCTCCTGGGTCTCCTCAAGACAAGCTTCTCCTTTTGAAAACAATTAAAATCACAAAAAGAAAATATCAAGAACACTTCTGAAAGTTACCAAAAAATCTAGACAGCAGAGAAAATTCTCATTTTTTGGTGTGCTGCTAGATCTTTTCAATAAGAACACAATGCAAAAATAACCAACTCATTTGGACTTATGGTTAAAAAGGTATAACTAGTCAAAGTTTCTGGTCAAAATTTGGTTAAATTTGAATAAAAAGAAAACCAGGGGGTGACGTCGATGGCGTATTCCAGGAATACGCCACCACTCATACCGCTTCAGGTGTGAGCACTGAAGCTAACAGCGAGCCCCATGCGTCAGGTCGGAGAAGAGAGAGAAAGAAACAAAGGCGGGCGGTGCTTCTCCGGTGAGGAGTGCCTGGCGGCTAGAACCAGAGGGATGGAAAGAGAGAGCGGGTCCAGGCGCACCTGCCAATACCCTTGGTTTGGCTAGAGGTGGTCGGACGGGGTCGGAACTAGCCTCTCCAGCGGCTGGAGAACGTGGAGCTCGCCGGAGTTGGAGACGACGGTGACGTGGGGTTGCACTAGGGGCTCCAACAGGGTCAAACGGCACCAGTGCACCACCAGAGAGTCGCCTGAGGAGTGGGTGGAGCTCGAGAGGCACAGGAGTGAGGAGGAGGAGCTTGTGGGGATCGTTGGTGAGCTCGGGTCAGGGTGGCGGCCAAAGGCCTGCCCGGCCGGGCTGTGGCTTAGCTACAAGCTTGTGGAGATTGGGTGAGTGAGTGGTGATGCTCGAAGAGGCTGGGGAGGGGTGTATTTATAGGTGAGCGAGGAGGGGGGATCGGGCTCCGCCAGAGAGCTTCTGGACAGGGAGCTCAACGACGAACAGCGTCAGCGAGAGGGGGAGAAGGCGACGCAGCTCACACGACCACCGTGGGAGGGCGGAGACGAGCACAGTGGCACGAGCGCACTGTACACTTGGCCGCATTGTGACCGTGCCTGCTGCGGCAAGCTCCGGCATCGGTGAGCGCTAGAGGCGAGTTAATGGCGTCGGGACGGTGAATGTGGTGAAGTTTGGCAAGGTGCGGCGGTCGGGGAAGCAAGCACGAGCTCAACAGAGGCTCGGGCGCGACACAGAGCGCGTAGTCGGCATGCCAGCACACTTGGACGAGCACATTCACTGCGTAAACTCTGGCGTCACGCCGCGCCTAGCATAAACTTCATGCCTGGTGTGTAGTCCTTGGTGGTTTGAGTTGTTCCAAAGCTTTGAGTTGATCACAGGTGCTCTGTGTGCATGATTTACTTCATGGTAATTTTCTGGATAGTAAATTGTGTGGTTAATTGAGAGTGATCCAGTAAGAGTTTAGGGCTGAGCTTTTGGGGTTTGTACTCTCTTAGGAAGCTAATGAAGCTCGCGAAAATTCAGCCTCATTGGATCAAGGAAAAATATACTTGCTGTGTAAAGTGACTTTTCTGTCCAGAACAGAAATGATTTTCTGTAGCAAAAATATTCCAAAAAGTGATGCAATATTTTTGCTCAGGAAAGTGCCCTAGGGTTCAAAGAATATTTCGTAATTTTCTGAGGATTTTTGGAGCAATAAAAATGAGGGTTGCTTTGGAGCACAAGCTTCTAAAGTGAGTTTCAGTGAAGAAAATGAATATTTTTCTTTTATGAAAAATATTCCTGTTGACACCTGTTTTTGGCAAGATACAGATTGCAATGAAGATGGTCTCGAGTGAATGGACCTTCAGCATGAAAAGATTCACGTCGCCGAGTGGAACAACTTTGATGTTTAATTTATCGCCATTCGACCTTATCTCGGTGGCCGAAGTTGTACTCCGAGTGACAAAGTTCAACATTCCGAGTGGTTTTAGGCCGATCATGCCTTCAAGACGACCTCGGATGAAGGAGTATTCTGAAGGAATTGTCTTCGTCTCGTCGAGGCAAACGATTTTGATATATAAATCATCTCAATCCGAGTTCATATGCAAAAGTTAGAGGCAATACACTGCAGGCCAAAGCTGAATGGAAATACGGCGCGAAGTACCAGACGCCCTGTCTGATGGGTCGCGCGAGCAATTCGGCCCTTAAGAAGTCCTTGAATCGGAAAAACTTCAACACAAGAAAGTTTCGCCTCATCGAGCCGATCGATTTTCATATATAATTCGTCTCAATCCGAGGTCGTATGAGACTTGGGGAGACAAATCAAGATCAGGCTATGTTTTTGGTCAGGTGAAAAGCTTACCATCCGAGTGAAAACTCACCGGTCGAGTGAAAGCTTACCTTTCGGGTAAAAACTTACCGATCGAGTAAAAGGTCGAGTGAAAACCTACCGATCAAGTAAAAGGTCGAGTGAAAACCTACCGATCGAGTAAAAGGTCGAGTGAAAACCTACCGATCGAGTAAAAGGTCGAGTGAAAACCTACCGATCGAGTAAAAGGTCGATCGAGTAAAAGGTCGAGTGAAAACTTATCGATCGAGTAAAAGATTGTCTTCCGACTGAAAATGTGGTCATCATCCGAGTGAAAGATTGTCTTCCGAGTGAAAATATAGTCATCCGAGTGAAAAAGTCTAGTCGGACCATCCGAGTGAAAGACTCTAATATCCGAGTGGATGAGCTCAAATCCGAGTGAAACTGAACATGTGCCCAAAAGTTTATCAAGATAATCTCGTATGGAGAAGTGTTCAATACGGAAGTTGTGCGTATCGTCAAAACGGTAAACTTTGGTTTTGGAGTCATCATCATCAAAGATATTATATAACCTGCAGATTCACTACGAGACTCGGATAATCCAGTCTGCTGCAAGACCGAGTCCGATTGGGAGGTAAAGATGACCTCAAAAGGTATTCAAGATGGCCTTATTTGAAAAAGTGATCAACATGAGAATTGTTCATCTCGTCGAGGCGCACAAGTTTGATATTTGGGCCGTCTTGATCGGAGATCATATGCAAGCTCGACGGCCCACGCAAGGAGGAAGACAGAAGTTGGGCCAGATTCAGACTGAATCCGAGTTGGAATAGAACTAGGACTGTAGGACGCGAATTGATGTAATTTTTCTTGTAAGGAAAGCCTAGATGAATCCTTTACTTGTACGGGAAGTCCAGCCGCCTCTTATATATGTTGGGGGTGACGGCCGATTGAACAACAGACAATCGAACAAATCAATATACTACTTTTTCCTATCTACTTTTTATCTCTCCACCGTTTTTCTCTCTCGTTCTTCGTTGTTCTTCGTGTTTGAGAGCTGCGAATCCCGAGGCTCTAGGGGCGAGCGAATCGACCTAGGGCAGCCCATAGCCGCCGCAATCCCTGATGGGGTCCCTCGCAGGTGCGCGGGGTTTCGGGTCTGCAAAAGCACCCGCCGACTGTCTTGCGTATCGCGCTGTCGGTCGGGTCTCCTTCGACGTGAGCTGCGGTGCATCACCCCCGGCGTCGAGGGTACACGTGACGTGTTCGTGTGTCAACACA
The DNA here is from genome assembly GCA_963921465.1 of Triticum timopheevii. NCBI lineage: Eukaryota > Viridiplantae > Streptophyta > Magnoliopsida > Poales > Poaceae > Triticum > Triticum timopheevii. Next base: position 505,209,575 of record OY997274.1, read on the forward strand.
CTTTTTGGCGACTCCGCTGGGGACGAAGCTTCGAACGGTCTCCGACCCGTTCTTGCTACGAGGAGAGCGTCATCAAGCGGCTGCAATCTACAACGGTAACATGTATCATCAATCACCTTACGTAGATGCAAATAGCCATTATGTTGATGTTGCTAGATCTTTCAATGGACATGTCATTTCGGCTAGCCCTAACGAGCAAAGGCCGACTAGTTATTCCATTGGAGAAACTTGGAATTTACAAAACCGCGACATGCAACTTATGAATCTGAACTTTCGTGCATCGGCAACACCTTTCAATATGCCGATGAATAACATGTTTTGTTCGAGTGATCAATATATGACACCTCATGTGCAGGAGGGCATCTCACAGTTTTATCCATCGGCAGTCAACTCGCAATATGCGGGTTTATCCCCAAACATGCCGATGAATGAGGCAATCGGCCGTGCTTCCATTAGCTATTTGGCCGGTTATCCTCAGTCATTATATGATACACCTCATGATATTAATTGTTCAGCATCATATGCAACTAAAAGTATTCATTACTCGGCTCACTGTTATGGCCGAGTGAATGGAGATTCTACAGGAGTGTATGTGTCTAATATTGCAGGAGATGAGGTGACTTTGGCTGCGTTAAAAATCTTAGCGCAAAATAAGAAGATTACTGCTCTTTGCCTTGAGCAACATGATAAAGGTTTGGTTCCTGATTATGAGGCAATAAAAGCTAGGGTTTTAAAAGAATACGAAGTGTTGCCGATTGATCAAATTGGCGTGAGAAAATATTCAACAACAGTGCACACATCTTCACCTATCATTGCAGCATGTTATACACCCCCTATACAATTGCAAAGTTTCGGCAACATCAATCCATTGCCGAAAGATCATAAAAGTATTGGGGGGCAAGCCAATCCAAGCAAGGCTGAGTTTAAAGAAAAATATATGGCCCAAGTGGACAAGATCAAGCCAAAGCTCACAGGGAATAGCGTCAACGAATTTACTACGCCAACTCTTGACGAATTACCAGCAGAATATCGACATGCTTATGAAGCACTCAAGAAGAAGCGTGGAGTGGAATATTTGCAAGGATATGTCAAGTCCCTTCCTCTATGCAGCAACCGTGTTGGCCCCTTGGCGATGTTGTGGCAAGATAAAACAGAAGCTTTTCAAGCCGAACAACAAAAAAGGATTCACTCGGATAATACGGTTGATTCGGTTGAAACCGAGTCAAATATGACTAAGTCGTCTACAACCGTGTCAAATGGTTCCTTTAAAGCCAAGACAATGGTGGATTCAGTTGAAACCAGATTGAGCACCGAGGGCTAAGGTCGAGTGCGTAGAGTCAATATCGAGTGCGTCGAACCAACCGTGGGCATCGAGCCAGTTAAGGCCGAGTGCATCAAGTCAGCCAAGTGCATTGAGTCATCCGAGTGCATCACCTGCTAATGTTGAGTGCGTAGAGCCAGTTATTACTGAGTGTACCAAAACAGATGATGCAAGCTTCACCAAGCAGAGGAACAACAAACACAGTAAATTGGCTATGCTCAATTTTTCTAAATGCGAGGGATCTTACATGCTGCCATATGAGTTTCGTGCTAAAGAAATTGATGAGCATCAAGAACAAAGTAATACGGCCGAACATAGTTCGGTTAACGATGAACATCAAGAACAAGAACATGCAGCTAAGCAAAGTTCAGCTGACAAAGAGCGTTCGAGTGGAATCCATTTGGGTAATCCGAGTGACGAGGCACGAAATCCAGAAGAAGAAGATGAGGCATTGGAGGATCATCTTGGGATGGAGCAAGACATTGTTCCACATATACGATCATCATATTCCACCAACCTTGTCGCAAAGGTACGTCTAGCAGATAATTTACTCGCTTTCCGATTCGGTCAAAAATATATCATTGATGCATACATTAGCAAGTTCATAATTAACTTGGAAAGACCAATCGAGATGAGTAACTTGTTTGTTAGAAATAGTCTTGTCACTAATTATGCTAGTCAACATATTGTACCATTCATAGAGGCTGCTAGTGATAGATTATCGCAAACAAAGCTTTTCCCATTATGCCGACTGAGAATTATGCTCGTATGGGTAGTTTTGATTGTTTCATGCTTGGCTAACATTTGGTATCAAATGAGACATATGTTCTGTAGTTACTTTGGTTGCAGAAACATAAAGCCAGGTCCAAAGTCCTCCGAGATAGCTGATTCAAGAGCATCGGGGAAGGAGGACGAAAATCAATGCATAGCCGAGTCAGATAGCGTTAAACCGGCACCACTGAGTTGTTTTGCTCCAGAGCCGGTATCACAATATCGGTTAATGGATGAGCAACGTACCTTCAATCTGGGCATAGGTGATCACATCATCGGTACATCATCAACTAATCCTATTATTATAATTGATCACGATGTCGAGCTATCAAGACAAGAACAAATGCAATGTTCGTTTGAACAGAATGTCAAAGACAACAATGTGATTCATCAAGCCACACAATCAGCTTACACGGGACGATTGGTGCTCGTTGAGGCACAAGCATATGGCCAGTCGACTCAGATTGGTCTTGATGGAGATCAAGCATTGACTCGACTACCTCAACCCGACTCATCCAAAGACGGACAGGTATACGCTAATAATGATGGGATCAAATCTTCAAGTGAGGTAATCATTCAAAAGTGCATCAACAATAATATTGAAGACAGGAGTTTCATCAAAGCTACAATGACGACATCTAGCACTGGGGGGCAACGAGAAAATTCAAAGACCGATGCACGCACAACTAAAGAAAGCAAAGGCAATGGTAAGAACAAAGGTAAAAAGCCGAAAGTCACTTTCGCGCAGTTATTAGAAAAATATCAGAGAATAAGTGAGGCAAAGAGTGCTTATCGGCCGAGTGAAACAAAAGTATCAAAGTCACACCCAAGGCATAAATTTGAAGACTTGGATTGGCAAAGGAAGACGTTGAGCAAGCAGACTTCATATCCTGCTTTTGGGCTGCCAATGCCAATGTTGTGGATGCCTCCCTACACTCATGTAAATCCATATCCGTCATGGGGCAGGTATGATACAAGGGCAAATTATCCATCTTATTTTAGATCATCTCGCCAACATTATGCAGCTCCAAAAAGATCAACATTTGATGAACAATCACACGTCAAAGACCGTTTCAATCATAAGAAATCGGTCCGGAGCTCAAGGAACAAGAAAGAGGTGGTCAAGCAAGTGTACCAGGTCAAGAGAGATGGTCGTAAGTGTGCTACTTCAGATTTGTTCTCAAATAACAAAGAGCTAGTTAAAGTATTGACATTGGCTACAAAAGGCAACGAGGCAAGTCAATCAAGTGCCAAATCTGAAGGGAAGAAGTTGAGAGTGCACAAGGCCAAAAAAGAGTTGGCATTGGTTGAAACAGAATCACATCCGAGGTGCCCACTCGGCTTAGCACATTGGCAAGAGAAGGAATTACAAAGACTTTGTGCACATGAGTTGAGAAAGAAGAACATGGCATGGGTTCCCAAGAGGAGCAGTCAAAGTAGAAATGATGTCCGACCTTCTATTGCAACAAGTGTTAAAAAAGTGAAGAAAGAAAAGGATGGCCGCAAGAGTGCTATTTCAGATCCGACTCCAAATGACAAAAAGCTAGCCAAGCCTATGTTGGCTGCAAAGGACAAGAAAGTGAAGCAAGTAAATTTCAAGGATCCAATAGTCAAGTTTGGACAGGCCAAGCCAGAGATGCCCAAAGTCAGAAAGAATTTGCCAGTGCATAAACCAAAGTACCAGCCGGGACGCCCACTCGGCTTACCATATTCGCAACAGAAGAAGCTAAAATGGCTTAGGGCCAAAGAGCTGGAGAAGAGGAACATGGCCTGGGTTCCTAAGGGAAATCCTCGAGTCAAGAGCGGCATCACATCTCCTGTTGCGAAGCCAGTAGAAATAAGGGAGTACAAGTGTAAAGCCCGTAGGCAAGGACGACAATTTTCATATAGGAGACTCCAAGAGGCGTCTCATCCATATTCTTCGATCGTACCATCAAAATCAACGATGGAATTTTTCCTCAGCCGAAACATCTGAATTATTTCGACTATTCACACTTTGGTGGACAGACTCCCGAGCACTTTTGAGATAAGAACGCATGGCCGATATTTGCATATCGCCCGCATAATTCATTGTGTTGGCAAAACCCGGCATCTGGTTAACGGTGTTCACCATAGTGGATTTCCTACTCCTATAGCCGATGCTCAGCGTTTGCCAGTACTGGCGAGGCCGACTTAATTATTGAGTCGACCAACAATCAAGGGTCTAGTGCATAAAAGGGCCCCGACTCCAAATGTTATTTATTTGCAGGATTCAACTCAGGAGACAGACGTTGTTCGGCGGAGGCTTGATGGTGTACTTTGATAACGAGTTGAGTCGCCGAACAGTTGACAGTATTCCTTTGAGGTGCATGGTCATAATCGTCTGGCAACCGTCTTCGTTGAAGGGTTCTAATATTCCCAGGGAATGCCTGGACAAATGCAAGGTCCGGATTGACATAAGAAACTTACGTGGAAGCCTTTGTGACATCCAATTGTTGTTTTCAGACAAATATTATCCAAGAGGCTCTACCGAAGAAGCAACAAACATGAGCATATGGATGATTAAAATTATCATACTCAACATGCACAGCCGATGGAGTGTTGACATCGTGCTTAAAAATTACCCTAGGGAAGGTATTTTCTGGCACACAAGCTCTGCCAGAAAACAGGGGGGCATGTGTTGACACATGTTTTTGGCAAGATACAGATTGCAATGAAGATGGTCTCGAGTGAATGGGCCTTCAGCATGAAAAGAATCACGTCGCCGAGTTGAACAACTTTGATGTTTAATTTATCGCCATTCGACCTTATCTCGGTGGCCGAAGTTGTACTCCGAGTGACAAAATTCAACATTCCGAGTGGTTTTAGGCCGATCATGCCTTCAAGACGACCTCGGATGAAGGAGTATTCTGAAGGAATTGTCTTCGTCTCGTCGAGGCAATCGATTTTGATATATAAATCATCTCAATCCGAGTTCATTTGCAAAAGTTATAGGCAATACACTGCAGGCCAAAGCTGAATGGAAATATGGCGCGAAGTACCAGACGCCCTGTCTGATGGGTCGCGCGAGCAATTCGGCCCTTAAGAAGTCCTTGAATCGGAAAAACTTCAACACGAGGAAGTTTCGTCTCGTCGAGCCGATCGATTTTCACTAATAACTCGTCTCAATCCGAGGTCGTATGAGACTTGGGGAGACAAATCAAGATCAGGCTATGTTTTTGGTCGAGTGAAAAGCTTACCATCCGAGTGAAAACTCACCGGTCGAGTGAAAGCTTACCTTTCGGGTAAAAACTTACCGATCAAGTAAAAGGTCGAGTGAAAACCTACCGATCGAGTAAAAGGTCGAGTGAAAACCTACCGATCGAGTAAAAGGTCGAGTGAAAACCTACCGATCGAGTAAAAGGTCGATCGAGTAAAAGGTCAAGTGAAAACTTATCGATCGAGTAAAAGATTGTCTTCCGACTGAAAATGTGGTCATCATCCGAGTGAAAGATTGTCTTCCGAGTGAAAATATAGTCATCCGAGTGAAAAAGTCTAGTCGGACCATCCGAGTGAAAGACTCTAATATCCGAGTGGATGAGCTCAAATCCGAGTGAAACTGAACATGTGCCCAAAAGTTTATCAAGATAATCTCGGATGGAGAAGTGTTCAATACGAAAGTTGTGCGTATCGTCAAAACGGTGAACTTTGGTTTTGGAGTCATCATCATCAAAGATATTATATAACTTGCAGATTCACTACGAGACTCGGATAATCCAGTCTGCTGCAAGACCGAGTCCAACTGGAAGGTAAAGATGACCTCAAAGGTATTCAAGATGGCCTTATTTGAAAAAGTGATCAACATGAGAGTTGTTCATCTCGTCGAGGCGCACAGGTTTGATATTTGGGCCGTCTTGATCGGAGATCATATGCAAGCTCGATGGCCCACGCAAGGAGGAAGACAGAAGTTGGGCCAGATTCAGACTGAATCCGAGTTGGAATAGAACTAGGACTCTAGGACGCTAATTGATGTAATTTTTCTTGTAAGGAAAGCCTAGATGAATCCTTTACTTGTACGGGAAGTCCAGCTGCCTCTTATATATGTTGGGAGTGACGGCCGATTGAACAACACACAATCGAACAAATCAATATACTACTTTTTCCTGTCTACTTTTTATCTCTCCACCGTTTTTCTCTCTCGTTCTTCGCTGTTCTTCGTGTTTGAGAGCTGCGAATCCCGAGGCTCTAGGGGCGAGCGAATCGACCTAGGTCAGCCCATAGCCGCCGCAATCCCTGACGGGGTCCCTCCCGGGTGCGCAGGGTTTCGGGTCTGCAAAAGCACCCGCCGACTATCATGCGTATCGCGCTGTCGGTCGGGTCTCCTTCGACGTGAGCTACAGTGCATCACCCCCGGCGTCGAGGGTACACATGACGTGTTCGTGTGTCAACAATTCCTTGGGTCATTTTGGGATTTTTCAGAGAAAGAATGATGAGTTAGAGATGGATGGGTCACTTGGGTGGAAATCAAAGACATGCCCAAGTGTTTAAGTCCATTTGAATTGATTCAAAAACTCCAAATTCAAAGCAGAAGCAAAAGAAGTCCGAAAAAAGAGAGAAGGCAAAAACCAAGCTATCACAAGGGGGGCCCAAGCTGTGAGTCTAAGGATCAATGGTAATAGGGAACAATGGGGACACAATGTCTACCCAGGTTCGGGCCATCTTAAAGGAGGTAAAACCCTATGTCCTGCTTGATTGTATTCGATAGGTATAGGGGTTACAAGAGTTGATCTACCTCGAGATCGTAATGGCTAAACCCTAGCTGTCTAGCTTATGATTATTCTGATAGCCTCTTTGGACTAAACCCTCCGGTTTATATACACACCGGAGGGGCCTAGAGTTGTACAGAGTCGGTTTACAAGGGAAGGAAATAGTACATCCGGATACCAATCTTGCCGTCCACGCTTATAGGAGTCCTACCCGGACACGGGGGATAGTCTTCTGCCTTATCTTCACGACCCATCAGTCCGGCCCATATCGAATAACCCGGACATCCCAGGACCCCCTAATCCAGGACTCCCTCACCTGCTCCACACTCGGGAGCTTAGCTGCGAACCAGACTTTGCCTAAGTTCGAAAATTATCTGAGTGAGGACCTGCTCCACACTCGGGGTCTCAGCCACAGACCAGCCTTCTCCTAAGTCTAAACAAGCATGAAAGTAAGTAAAGGTTCAAAGTTCCAATCAAAAGCTTCAATCCGTTCGAATGAACCAAGGCAAAAAGTAAAATGAGCTCAGAGCTCGTCAGAGTATATGGTTACATCAACCACTCGACATCCCGGGGCAAATTTAATCAAGTTTTTCAAGCATCAGGCTGGGGGCTGGCTGGCTCGACAAAGGTCTCTAGGTCGACCCCGTTGGCAATGCGCGTGGTGGCTCAGACGAATGTCTCCATGAAGTCCTTGAACTTGAGCTTCGTAGTGTTGACCACTTGGAGGTTCTTTAGCTTCTCCTCGTCCATGTCCTTGCAGTGGACTCAGATGAGTGACAAGGCCACATCAGCGCCACTCCGGGCCGCCGACGTCTTCCACGCTTGCACTCGAGCAGGAATCTCATTCAGTCGAGTCATGATTGACTCCAGGTCCTCTGGGTCTTCTCACCCGGCTGCAACTCCTTGTCAATCCACTCTATGGATCCCCTCACCCAAATGATGTACCCCAAGGTGTTCTCCAGACGGTCCTCCAATCGCAAGACGACGAGAGCTGCCTTGTCATAAATGATAGATCTTGAGGGGTTCAGTTCCCTCTCAATCCTGTTCATCTCCAGTTCCTCATTATAGCAGTGCTCTGCTCAGGGGAAGCAATTCACAAATGAGTGATTGAAGGAAACTAAACAACATAAGAAATTCCATTCGGACAAGAAAGGACTTACCGGCAAATTTCTCGTACATCTCCTTGTCGAAATCTTCAATGTATTGCTCCAGCACGTTCTTTTTCTCGACAAGCTGTGCAACCTTCTCCTCCAGAATCTGCTTCTCCTGCCCGAGGGCACTGGCTTGATCCATACACTTCTTCTCCCACTCGGAAGACTCACCCTTCACAGTAGTGACAACAGTTTTGAGGGTCTCTATCTCCTTCTCCAGCTTGCTGATGATAACCCACAAGTATAGGGGATCATTTGTAGCCTTCTTCGATTAATAAGTGTGTTGAACCCAACGAGTAGGTAAAGGTAGAACAAGTATTCCCTCAAGTTCTATCGACCATCGATACAACTCTTCTCACACTTAACGTTTGCTTTACTTGAAACAAGGATGAAACTATTTTGCAAGAATAAAACTACGAGTACTTTGCGAGAATAAAATTACAAATAAATTGCAAAGGTAATAAAAGTAGATAGCTTTTGTCAACAAGAAGGTCATTTGTCCCTAGGCAACCGATAACAAGTGCTGGTAATCATTCTTGTAATTTTATATGAGGAAGAGGCATGAGCTAACATACTTTCTCTGCTTGGATCATATGCACTTATGATTGGACCCCTAGCAAGCATCCGCATCTACTAAAGATCATTAAGGTTGTGAAAGCCAACCGTAGCATTAAGTATCAACTCCTCTTTACACCCATACGCCATAACCCACTTACTCGGGTTTAAGCTTCTGTCACTCTCGCAACCCACCATAAGCAAACCATGAACATATTGCAACACCATACAGCAAGGATCCCTCCGTTTGCGTGACTCGGAGGGCACCGTAGGATAGCACCATAAATAAAATATACAAACATACCAACCAAGATCACGATTAACCCACATGACAAAACAGATCTACTCAAACATAATAGGATAGCCAAATATCATCGGGAAATAATATATGGAGTTGAGCACCATGTTTAAGTAGAGATTACAACAGGGAGAAGGGGTGTTACACCGCTGCATAGAGGGGGAGAAAGTTTGTGTTGACGGTAGCAAGATTGTTGATGTAGATCGTCGTCACGATCCTAGCCCCACCGAGAGAGAGGGGGAGAGAGCCCCCTCCTTCTTCCTTGGCCTCCCTCCTAGATGGGAGGAGAGATCCCCCTCTAGTCCATGGCCTCCATGGTGGCGGAGGGGCAGAGCCCCTCCGAGATTGGATCTCCCTCTCTGTTCTCTTCTGTTTCACGTTCCCCAGATTTGGCCAAAAACCGTTTCTTATATTCCGGGAGATTCATTACTCCGATTGAGCTGATATTTTAACATGGTTTTTTTCGGATATAAGCTTCCTTGTGTCCGAAGTAGAGATCCAACTGACATCCGAGGGCGCACCCTAGTGTCTTGTGGGGGCTGTGGGCCTGCATTTGCGTTGATTCCAAGTCCCAAAAATCACATATATTCCAAAATAATTCTCCATAAATTTTTATCGCGTTTGGACTTCTTTTCATATGGATTTTCTGCGAAACAAAAAACATGCAACAAACAGGAACTAGAACTGGGCACTGGATCAGTAAGTTAGTCCAATAAATCATATAAAATGTTGCCAAAAATATGTGAAAGTTGTATAATATTGGCATGCAACAATAAAAAAATTATATATACAACGGAGACGTATCAGCCGACTGATGCCAACTTCTCCTCAGCAAGTTTGGTCTTGGTTTGGGCCTCCTTCTGGGCTAGCGCCAGCTCCTTGTCCTTGTTCTCGAGGGCCTGCTTCATGGTTTCTAAAGAAATAGAAGTCTTGAGCGTATTTACGAGTTGGATATTCTCGCTACGAACATCTGCCAGAGCGGAGTGACTCAGATCAAAGGAGAAAACAATGTGCAATGACGAGCCAGATGGGAAAATTTACCTCCCAGGTTTTTCTTCTCCTTCTCCAGTCAGGTGCTCTTATGCTTCTTTGCATCCAGGTCCACTCTGAGCGATATCGCCTCCTTCTCCATGGTGGCGTATTGTGATCCCAGCTCACACGCTCTCTGCACCATACAAAAGACAGACAGTCGGAATGCATAGAGATAAAATCAACAACACCGAGCCAGCGATGAAGAAGATTGAGGACAACAACACCTTGTTCTACTATCAGTCGGCTGACCACCGAGTCGGCAGTGAAGAAGATTGAGGACAAGAACACCCTGATCTACTATTATTCAGTTGACCATCCAGTCGGCAATGAATAAGATTGAGGACAACAACACCCTGATCTACTATCAGTCGGCTAACCACCGAGTTGGCGTTGAAGAAGATTGAGAACAACAACACTCTAAACTCCTTTCATCCGGCTGGCCTCTGAGTCAGCAATGAAGGAGATCCTATCTATCGTCTCATCACAATACCACCTCGGCAGCCAAGTATGAACGAGCGCCCTGAGTGCCGCACGACAGTTCTAAAGACTACCACTGATTGCCCGCAATCGGCAGCAGTCTCGGGGACTACACCTAGTGGGTGCACTCAGTGTGCCCCCACTAGAAAGTGACTCGTGTTGATGAGATAAAAACAAAAAACAAACAGCAATCAGCCCCAGGGCAGCGAAGCCACAGTTCTAAGACTACCACCAACTGCTTCCAGTCAATGGTAGCCTCGGGGACTACACCTAGTGGGTGCACTCAGCGTGCCCCCACTGGATCACAAACACTCGGAAATGCCCCGGTCGAACTCGAGTGAGAGCGACTACATAAAAAAACATAAGTTCTAAGACTCCTGATGACTGCTTCCACTTGATACTTCTCCAACGTATCTACTTTTCCAAACACTTTTGCCCTTGTTTTGGACTCTAACTTGCATGATTTAAATGAATCTAACCCAGACTGACGCTGTTTTTAGCAGAACTGCCATGATGTTGTTTTATGTGTAGAAAAGAAAAGTTCTCGGAATGTCCTGAAAATCCACGGAGGCACCTTTTGGAATTAATAAGAATTTCTGGGCGAAAGAAATACACCAGGGGGCCCAGGGCCTGTCCACGAGACAGGGGGGCGCCCCCTATCTCGTGGGCCCCTTGGACCTCCATCGACCTCAACTCCAAATTCATATATTCACGTTCGAGGAGAAAAAAACCAGAGAGAAAGTTTCATCGCGTTTTACGACACGGAGCCGCCGCCAAGCCCTAATCTCTCTTGGGGGGGGGACGCTGATCTGGAGTCCGTTCAGGGCTCCGGAGAGGGGGATTCATCGCCGTCGTCATCATCAACCATCCTCCATCACCAATTTCATGATGCTCACCGTCGTGCGTGAGTAATTCCATCGTAGGCTTGCTAGACGGTGATGGGTTGGATGAGATTTACCATGTAATCAAGTTAGTTTTGTTAGGGTTTGATCCCTAGTATCCACTATGTTCTGAGATTGATGTTGCTATGACTTTGCTATGCTTAATGCTTGTCACTAGGGCCCGAGTGGCATGATTTCAGATCTGAACCTATTATGTTTTCATGAATATATGTGTGTTCTTGATCCTATCTTGCAAGTCTATAGTCACCTATTATGTGTTATGATCCGACAACCCCGAAGTGACAATAATCGGGATACTTCTCGATGATGACCATAGTTTGAGGAGTTCATGTATTCACTATGTGCTAATGCTTTGTTCCGGTTCTCTATTAAAAGGAGGCCTTAATATCCCTTAGTTTCTGCTAGGACCCCGCTGCCACGGGAGGGTAGGACAAAAGATATCATGCAAGTTCTTTTCCATAAGCACGTATGACTATTTACGAAATACATGCCTACATTACATTGATGAACTGGAGCTAGTTCTATGTCACCCTATGTTATAGCTATTACATGAGGAATCACATCCGGCATAATTATCCATCACTGATCGATTGCCTATGAGCTTTTCATATATTGTTCTTCGCTTATTTACTTTTCCGTTGCTACTGTTACAACTACTACAAAACCCCAAAAACAATTACCTTTACTTTTGCCACCGTTCCCTTTATTATCATACCACTTTTGCTACTAAACACTTTGCTGCAGATACTAAGTTATCCAGGTGTGGTTGAATTGACAACTCAACTGCTAATACTCAAGAATATTCTTTGGCTCCCCTTGTGTCGAATCAATAAATTTGGGTTGAATACTTTACCCTCGAAAGATGTTGCGATCCCCTACACTTGTGGGTTATCAAGACTAATTTCTGGCGCCATTGCCAGGGAGTATAGCTCTATTCTCTGAGTCACTTGGGATTTATATCTATTGATCACTATGAAGAACTTGAAAGACGACCGAACTACGATTTTTCCCTCAACTACGAGGGGAGGTAAGGAACTGCCATCTAGCTCTGCACTGGATTCTCCTTCCGTTATTAGTAGGCTTGCGGCACTTACACCTGCTACTGCTATGAATTCTGATATGTCGCATGTTATTGATGATGCCACTTCTACTATGCATGATGAAACTACTTCTGTGCTTGATACTACTTTGCCATTAGGTGAATTTCTTGATGAATAACTTGCTAGAGTTAGGGGGAATGAAATTACTGAAGAACCTATTATTGATGATAGTGATGATGAAGGTTCTCCCAATGATTATGTATTTCCTATTGTTCCTAAGGGTTACGTTATGAATGAAGAAGCTGCTAGGGAAATCTTTGCTTGCAATGATAGATATGATCTTAAGAAATTATTAGCTAAATGGAAGCAGCAGTCTCTTAATGCTAGAATGAAACCTGACCCTGCTTTTGCTACTTCACCTATTTGTGTTACTGATAAGGATTATGAATTCTCTGTTGATCCTGAGATTATTACTTTAGTTGAATCTGATCCTTTTTATGGCCTTGAATCTGAAACTGTTGTGGCACATCTTACCAAGTTGAATGATATAGCTACCCTGTTTACTAATGATGAGAAGTCTCGCTATTATTATATCCTTAAGATATTTCTGTTCTCATTAAAGGGTGATGCTAAGACTTGGTATAATTCTCTTGCTCCTGGTTGTGTGCGTAGTCCCCAGGATATGATTTATTACTTCTCTGCTATATATTTCCCTGCTCATAAGAAACAAGCTCCCTTGCGGGAAATATATAATTTTGTGCAAATCAAAGAAGAGAGTCTCCCACAAGCTTGGGGGAGGCTTCTCCGGTTACTTAATGCTTTGCCTGATCATCCTCTTAAGAAAAATGAAATACTTGATATCTTTTATAATGGACTAACTGATGCTTCCAAGGACTACTTGGATAGTTGTGCTGGTTGTGTTTTCAGGGAAAGAACAGTCGACGAAGCTGAATTACTATTGAATAATATGTTGACTAATGAAAATAATTGGACTCTTCCTGAGCCAATTCCGTAGGCAATTCCTGAACCAATTGAGCCAACTCTTGAGCCTATTCCTAAACCCACTCCAAAGAAGAGAAGTGTTTTATTTCTCAGTCCTGAAGATATGCAAGAGGCAAAGAAATCAATGAAAGAAAAAGGTATTAAAGCTGAAGATGTTAAGAATTGACCACCTATTGAAGAAATACATGGTCTTAATATACCGCCTGTTGAAGAACCATATTGTCTTGATAACCCGACACAGGTAGTAAAGGTAAATTCTCTCTACAGACATGATAAAGTTGAAATCCCCTCTACTAAATTTCATAGCCCATTCTTAGATGAATTTGATGACTTTATGGCTAGACAAGAAAATTTTAATGCTTATGTTGGTAGAGAGTTAAAAAATAATGCTTTCGAGATAGGACGTGTGAGCGATAATCTGGCTAGAGTTAAAGATGAACTCAAACTCGTTAGCAAATATGCTTCTATGGTTGCTACTCAAGCTGAGCAAGTACTTAAAGCTCAAAATGATTTGCTTGATGAATTAGAAAATAAAAATGACTTTGCTGTTAGAGTGGCTACTAGAACTGGTAGAATGACTCAGGAACCTTTGTATCCTGAAGGCCACCCTAAGATAATCGAGCAAGATTCTCAGAGAAATAATTTAGAGGCGCCTAGTTCTTCTAAAAAGAAGAAAAAGAAAAATGATAGAACTTTGCATGCTTCTAGTGAACCTACTGTAGACACACCTGAGAATACCAATGATATTTCTATTTCTGATGCTGAAACACAATCAGGTGATGAACATGAACCTAGTGATAATGTTAATGATAATGTTCATGTTGATGCTCAACCTAGCAAAAACAATGATGTAGAGATTGAACCTGCAATTGATCTTGATAACCCACAATCAAAGAATCAACGTTATGATAAGAGAGATTTTGTTGCTAGGAAGCACGGTAAAGAAAGAGAACCATGGGTTCAGAAACCCATGCCCTTTCCTCCTAAACCATCCAAGTCAAAGGATGATGAGGATTTTGAGCGCTTTGCTGAAATGATTAGACCTATTTTCTTACGTATGCGCTTAACTGATATGCTGAAAGTAAATCCTTATGCTAAGTATATGAAGGATATCATCACAAAGAAAAGAAAGATACCGGAAGCTGAAATTTCCACCATGCTTGCTAATTACACTTTTAAGGGTGGAATACCAAAGAAACTTGGAGATCCGGGTGTACCAACTATACCATGCTCCATCAAAAGAAATTATGTTAGAACTGCTTTATGTGATCTTGGAGCCGGTGTTAGTGTTATGCCTCTCTCTTTATATCGTAGACTTGAATTGAATAAGTTGACACCTACTGAAATATCTTTGCAAATGGCTGATAAATCAACTGCTATACCTGTCGGTATTTGTGAGGACGTGCCTGCTGTGGTTGCAAATGTCACTATCTTAACGGATTTTGTTATTCTTGATATTCCCGAGGATGATAGTATGTCTATTATCCTTGGTAGACCTTTTCTTAATACTGCAGGGGCTGTTATTGATTGCAACAAAGGCAATATCACTTTTCATGTTAATGGTAATGAGCATATGGTACACTTTTCAAGGAAACAATCTCAAGTTCATAGCATCAATTCTATTGGACAAGTTCCAACTATTATTATTGGAGGTTTTGAATTTCCTCTCCCTACTGTCAAGAAAAAGTATGATATTCTTATTGTTGGGGATTTCCATATCCCCTTTGAGGTAACTTAGTATTATTCGAAATTTCTCCGGTTCCGTGCTATTCGGAATGAGTTTGTTAACAAGACTTGATCAACCTTGTTAGTGGGTTCATTTTGATGATCACGAGATGGATGAAACTAGAAGGCACAACCTTCTGTACCCACTTTTTACTTTCTGTTATTTAGAATAAATAAAGCAAAAATAGTATTATCTGTCTGTTTTCTGAATTATTCGTGCAATAAAAAATAGTCCGAAAATAAAAGTGCTCCAAATGCCCTGCAAATTTATTATGATTTTTTCTGGAATATTTGAGGATTTTAGGCACTGAAAACACTGCAGGAGGGGCAAGCACCAGGCCACGAGAGAGGAGGGCGTGCCCCCTTGTAGGGCGCGCCCCCCTATCTCGTGGGCCCCTGGTGGCCCCGCTCCACTTATGCCAGCACCCACACACTTCATATTCTACCCAAAAAGATCCCCATCCAGCTCAAGCACGAGTTCTAGCTCGTTTTGCTGCGATTTTCGATCTCCTAGCTCAAAGCTCCATTCACAAAACTGCTTTGGGAGATTGTTGCTTGGTATGTGACTCCTCCATTGGTCAAATTAGTTTTTGTTCTAGTGCTTTATTCATTGCAAATTTTTGCTGCATAGGTGACCTTGTTCTTGAGCTTGCATGTTAAATTTTGAGGTCCCAAGCAATTCCAATGCATGATATAGGCTCTAGGCACTTGTAGGAGTAGTTGCTATCAATCTTGTTTAGTTTTATTCACTTTTATTTTGAAGTTACTAAAATTTCAGAAATTTTCAGAAAAAGAATTATGCTAAGAAGAATGTACCAAGGTGGTTCCTCGGCAAAGAAGGGCCAAGGATTGCTATACGTGAGCAAGATGTTGAATTGCCGAGGGACGCAAATGTATGAGCTTGTGAGTGGCCATCCAATGATTTTATGGTCGAAGCAGGCTTCAAGGAGGAATTTGACGCGTATGTGCGTAATGCCGAGCTGGAGGACTTCTTACAAGATAAGTGTCCTCAGTACTATCAATTGACTGATTCCTTTGTGCGGAGGTTCCAATATAACTGTACGCGTAATTCTCCTAGTGTCATGTTTGATATTTATGATACATCTTATACCATGGATTTAGAGGATTTCACAACTGCTTGCAAACTCCCGCAGTGGGGTAATATTAATGATCCTCGCAAATCTGAATTTAGAGATTTTCTTGCTAGTATTACTGTGGGAGAATCTAGGGACATAGCACAAGCCACCATAGGGAGCATTCATTTTCCTGCTATACATTATTTTGCTCTCTTTATTGGTAGATGCATTAATGGTAAAGACGATGCTTGTCACATGTGTCCCTGATCTGTGTGTCCTCAAGAGTGCTGTTTTAGGTTATAAAGGTTATAACTTGGGGGCAATAGTTGCACGTAGGTTGCAGAATAGTAGTAGAAAGGGAGATTTATTTGGAGGAATTTATGCAACCCGTCTGGGTAATTATCTTAATATAGCCCCACGAGAGGGGGATATGATTTTACCTCCTGTTTATTTGGATAAAGAAGCTATGTTTAATCATCATTTTCTTGAGAGGAATGAACAATTCCTCCATTATCGACTAATCTATGACAGACGCACCGTCGTCCCTGTTACTCTTCCTGCTCCCTACCTTTTTGATTATCAGGCAAAAGGAAGATATGTTGTCACCAGGGAGGAAGCAGCTGAATATGAGAGGAGAGTGGAGGCAGCTCACCAACACGCTGCAGCTCAGGAGGCGGTTGCCGCTGCATCTCAGTACAACCCCGGTTTCACTTATGGATATCAGCCAGGCGATCCTTGGTACTAGACCAACTTAGGCCAAAAGCCTAAGCTTGGGGGAGTACGTATTTCTCACCGACTTTACATTCATGTTCACACACTAGTCGTCGGTGCTCATCTCTTTCATTATATTATCCATGCTAGTTTAAATTTCTTTTTCTAGCTTTCTTCTTGTGTGTTTGATAAACCTTAAGAAAAACCAAAAAAATTAGTTAGTTTAATTTCATGCTTGTAGTAGAATTAAAATGAAAACCCAAAAAGTTTTCTTCTTCTTCTTCTTATTTGTTGGGAGCTGTCCCGTGTAAATAGTTTTATTTTATTTTCTTTCCTTTGGGGGTCGAGAAGACCATATTGAAAATGCTTAGTGGCTCTTATATGCATGATTGTTTATTTAATTTAGAGCCCATATTATCCTGTCTTCTTTCTTGAGTTGAATGCTTGCAAATTCTAGCTTAGTCCAATGCACGTGCACTGTTATTATTATACACATCGTTCGGTCGTGCAAGTGAAAGGCAATAATGACGATATATGATGGACTTATTGAGATGAGAAAAGCTGGTATGAACTCGACCTCTCTTGTTTGTGTAAATATGATGAGTTCATCATTTTTGAGTCACCTATTATGAAGTAAACATATTTGCAATGACATTTAGAGATTATAGTTGCTTGTGCCATGCTTGATTAGCTATGAGTTATAATGGTTTACCTTGCATGCCAACATGCTATTAGAATGATTATGATGTGGTATGATGGGATGGTATCCTCCTTTGAATGAATTGAGTGACTCGACTTGGCACATGTTCACGCATGTAGTTGAATCAAATCAACATAGCCTTCATGATATTTATGTTCATGGTGGATTATATCCTACTCATGCCTGTACTCGGTGTGAATTAATTTTAATGCATGTTTATGACTGTTGTCGCTCTCTCAGTTGGTCGCTTCCCAGTCTTTTGCTAGCCTTCACCTGTACTAAGCGGGAATACTGCTTGTGCATCCAAACTCCTTAAACCCCAAAGTTGTTCCATATGAGTCCACCATACCTACCTATATGCGGTATTTACATGCCATTCCAAGTAAATTTGTATGTGCCAAACTCCAAACCTTCAAATGAAATTCTGTTTTGTATGCTCAAGCAGCTCATGTTCCAACTAGGGCTGCCTATATCTTCCATTCTAGGTGGGTTATTCTCAAGAGGAGTGGACTCTGCTCCTCATTCACGAGAAAGGGCTGGTAACCGGGATGCCCAGTCCCATGATCCAAAAAGATCAAAGCAAATCAAAATAATTAAACAAAACTCCCCCAGGGCTATTGTATGTTGGAGGCACTCGTTGTTTTCAGCAAGCCATGGATTGATGCTTGTTGATGGTTGGGGGAGTATAAACCTTTACCATTCTGTTTGGGAACTGCCTATAATGCATGTAGTATGGAAGATACAGCAATCTCAGAGTTGTTGCATTGACATCGAAAGTATGCCGCTCAAAATGTTATTCAATCTCTATTTTAAAATCGAGCTCTGGCACCTCTACAAATCCCCGCCTCCCACTGCAAAGGGCCTATCTATTTACTTTTATGTTGAGTCATCCCCCTTCTTATTAAAAGCACCCTCCGGAGAGCACACTGTCATTTGCATTCATTATTGTTGGTTTATATTGGGTATGACTTGACTGGATCTCTTTTACCATGAATTACAATGTTTAGTCAGTCCTTGATCTTTAAAGGTGCTCTGCATTTATGTTTTGCAGTCTCAGAAAGGGCTAGCGAGATACCATTTTGTTATATCATGTTATAATTATTTTGAGAAAGTGTTGTCACCCGAGTTTTATTATTATGGCTCGCTAGCTGATTATGCTATTGATATGAGTAATTGTGAGACCTAAGTGTTATTGTGAGGACGGTTAGTTCATAATATTTGCTGAAACTTGAATGCTGGCTTTTCATGTTTACAACAACAAGAGCAAACAGAGTTTGTAAAAGTTTTTCTTTTTCACTTTCAGTTTATCAACTGAATTGCTTGAGGACAAGCAAAGGTTTAAGCTTGGGGGAGTTGATACGTCTCCAACGTATCTACTTTTCCAAACACTTTTGCCCTTGTTTTGGACTCTAACTTGCGTGATTCGAATGAAACTAACCCGGACTGATGCTGTTTTCAGCAGAACTGCCATGATGTTGTTTTATGTGTAGAAAAGAAAAGTTCTCGGAATGTCCTGAAAATCCACGGAGGCACTTTTTGGAATTAATAAGAATTTCTGGGCGAAAGAAATACACCAAGGGGCCCAGGGCCTGTCCACGAGACAGGGGGACACGCCCCCCTATCTCGTGCCCCCTGGACCTCCACCAACCTCAACTCCAACTCCATATATTCACGTTTGGGGAGAAAAAATCTGAGAGAAAGTTTCATCGCGTTTTACGACACGGAGCCACCACCAATCCCTAATCTCTCTCGGGAGGGCTGATCTGGAGTCCGTTCGGGGCTCCGAAGAGGGGGATTCGTCGCCGTCGTCATCATCAACCATCCTCCATCACCAATTTCATGATGCTCACCGTCGTGCGTGAGTAATTCCATCGTAGGCTTGCTAGACGGTGATGGGTTGGATGAGATTTACGATGTAATCAAGTTAGTTTTGTTAGGGTTTGATCCCTAGTATCCACTATGTTCTGAGATTGATGTTGCTATGACTTTGCTATGCTTAATGCTTGTCACTAGGACCCGAGTGGCATGATTTCAGATCTGAACCTATTATGTTTTCATGAATATATGTGTGTTCTTGATCCTATCTTGCAAGTCTATAGTCACCTATTATGTGTTATGATCCGACAACCCCGAAGTGACAATAATCGGGATACTTATCGGTGATGACCGTAGTTTGAGGAGTTCATGTATTCACTATGTGCTAATGCTTTGTTCCGGTTCTCTATTAAAAGGAGGCCTTAATATCCCTTAGTTTCCGCTAGGAGCCCGCTGCCCCGGGAGGGTAGGACAAAAGATGTCATGCAAGTTCTTTTCCATAAGCACGTATGACTATTTACGGAATACATGCCTACATTACATTGATGAACTGGAGCTAGTTCTGTGTCACCCTATGTTATAGCTATTACATGCGGAATCGCATCCGGCATAATTATCCATCACTGATCCATTGCCTACGAGCTTTTCATATATTGTTCTTCGCTTATGTACTTTTCCGTTGCTACTGTTACAACTACTACAAAACCCCAAAAACAATTATCTTCACTTTTGCCATCGTTACCTTTATTATCATACCACTTTTGCTACTAAACACTTTGCTGCAGATACTAAGTTATCTAGGTGTGGTTGAATTGACAACTCAACTGCTAATACTCAAGAATATTCTTTGGCTCCCCTTGTGTCGAATCAATAAATTTGGGTTCAATACTTTACCCTCAAAACTTGTTGCGATCCCCTACACTTGTGGGTTATCACCAGTCAATATGAGCCTCGGGGGCTACACCCAGTGGGTGCACTCAGCGTGCCCCCACTGGACCAAAAACACCCAGTAGGTATGCCCTCTTAAACCCACTAACCAAAATCCTATCATAGAGGAGGAAACCAAAAAAGAAGAAAACTTCAACTGCAAATCTTACTCACTATAATACTTACTCGGACGTTGGTGTGCAGTGCCTCGCTGGTGTCAGAGGCATCCATCAGACAGCTGCACATCAACACCACCTGGATCAAGGCCTCCTTGCTCGCCCCACATGGTCTTCTGGGACATAGTACAAGGGGAAAGAGGTGGCAGGGACTGGCGGAGATGCTGATGCAGGTCTCGGAACCAGAACCACCGCAGCCGTTGGAGTTAACCTACTCGGAGGAGCTGGCATAGGTCTCAAAGTGGGGACCACTGCAATCGCGGAAGCCGAGCTTCCCTGGGCGAAAGGGCTCGGCCCCGTGGCCCTTGCGGCGGCCTTGGCCGAGGGAGCACGTTCCACTCAGGGAGGAGAAGCCTCCTACATGCTCACGTCAACGCCTGGTTCCTTTTCCTTGTCAGCCTCTGGGTTGGGCGGGTCGGACCTCTCTTTGTGATCCAACTAGATGACCTCGGGTGGAGCTACACAAGCACGCGAGTCCGAAAAATCAGTGAAGATCAGTCGCACGAGATCTGGAGATCATAATTTGTCGGCGCAAAAATACCTTTGGAAGTGGCGGCGTCTGCCGCGTGACGTCACCCTAGTCCTTCTTGTGAGTGTGCTAGTCCACGGACATCGTCGACGTGTCTTTGCTACAAAGTTCAAATAGCACTCGGTTGTCAGCCGAGTCGATGCAACAACATACAATGAATCGACAAGAATACTTACATCAAAGGCACATGCACTGTCACCCTGATCCGAGGCACCACGACCTTCCGAGGCTTGGATGCGATCTGCTTGGGCTGTTTGAGCCGTTTCTCAGCAGAACTCCCCACCTCCACACGCTAGCACTTCGAGCTACGAGTCGCCCATCCCGAAGCAGTCGGCTGCTGAGCTCCCCCTGCCTTGCCACTCGGATCATGACATGCCTTCGAATGGGTTTCCTTTGGTGCCTCGTAGGATGGAGAGGACTCGGCTAATACATCTCCAACGTATCTATAATTTTTTATTTTTTCATGCTATTGTATTATCCATCTAGGATGTTATGCATTATCATGCTATTTTATATCATTTTTTGGGACTAACGTATTAACCTAGTTCCCAGTGCCAGTTGCTCTTTTTTCCATGTTTTTGTCTTTTGCGAAAAATCAATACCAAACGGAACAGAACTTTTTGACAATTTTTCTTGGACCACATGACACCCTGGAAGCTTCGGGAGGAAGCCAAAAGATCCACACATGGGCCACAAGCTCACCGGGCACGCCCCCAAGCTTGTGGGCCCATCTTGGCACTTCCAACCCTAATCTTCGTTCTATAAATACCCAAATATTCCTCGACCAAAGGGCACACCAAAAATACTTTTTCACCGCCGCAAGTTTTTGTCCTCGTGAGATCCCATCTGAAGACTTGTTCCGGTACTCTGCCAGAGGGGGATTCAATCACGGAGGGCCTCTACATCAACCTTGCTATCCTTCCGATGATGTGTGAGTAGTCTACCATAGACCTACAGGTCAATAGCTACTAGCTAGATGACTTCTTCTCTCTCTTCGATTATCAATACCATGTTCTCCTTGATGTTCTTGGAGATCTATTCGATGTAATACTTTTTTGCGGTGTGTTTGCCGTGATCTGATGAATTGTGGATTTATGATCAAGATTATCTATGAATATTATTTGGTTCTTCTCTTAATTCTTATCTATGAATATTATTTGGTTCTCCTCGATGTTCTTGGAGATCTATTCGATGTAATCTTCTTTTATGGTGTGTTTGCTGAGATCTGATGAGTTGTGGATTTATGATAGGATTATCTATGAATATTATTTGAGTCTTCTCTGAACTCTTTTATGCATAATTAAGATAGCTTTCTATTTCTCTTTGATCCATTGATTTGGTTTGGCCAACTAGATTGATTTTTCTTGCAATGGGAGAGGTGCTTTGTTTTGGGTTCAATCTTGCGGTGTCCTCACCCAGTGACAGAGGGGTAGTGAGGCACATATTTGTACTGTTGTCATTAAGGATAAATAGATGTGGTTTATTTCATATTGATTGGATCTATCCCTCTACATCATGTCATCTTGCTTAAGGCATTACTCCGTTCTTGTTAACTTAAACCTCTAGATGCATGCTGGATAGCGGTCGATGTGTGGAGTAATAGTAGTAGATGCGTGCAGGAGTCGTTCTATTTGTCACGGACGTTATGCCTATATTCATGATCATTGCCTTAGATATCGTCATAACTTTGCGCTTTACTATCAATTGCTCAATAGTAATTTGTTTACCCATCGTATGTGTTATTTCAAAAGAGAAGCCTCTAGTGAAAACTATGGCCTCCTTTTAATAGAGAACTAGAACAAAGCATTAGCACTTAGTGAATATATGAACTCCTAAAACTACGGTAATCACCGGAAAGAATCGCAATTATTGTCACCTTGGGGTATGTGGATCATAACTCGTAATAGGCGTCTATAACTTGCAAGATCGGATCAAGAAAAAAATATTCATGGAAAAATAAAGTGTTCAGATCTGAATTCATGGCACTTGGGCCCTAGTAACAAGCATTAAGCATAGCAAAGTCGTAGCAACATCAATCTCAGAACATAGTAGATATTAGGGATCAAACCCTAACAAAACTAACTCTGTTACATGATAAATCTCATCCAACCCATCACCGACCAGCGAGCCTATGCTACTTCTTAAGCTTGCATTGGTTTTTCCCTTGAAGAGGAAAGGGTGATGCAACAAAGTAGAGATAAGTATTTCCCTCAGTTTGAGAATCAAGGTATCAATCCAGTAGGAGACAACGCACAAATCATTGAATACCTGCACAAACAATCAAACAAACTTGCACCCAATGCGATAAAGGGGTTGTCAATCCCTTCACGGTTACTTGCAAAAGTGAGATCTGATAGAGATAGATAAACGGTAATGTAAATAATTTTGGTATTTTTCGTTTATAGATCGGAAAGTAAAAGATTGAAAGAATAGTAGATCGGAAACTAAGATTGTAGATTGGAAACTTATATGATGGAAAATAGACCCAGGGGA
Source organism: Triticum timopheevii (assembly GCA_963921465.1). Lineage (NCBI taxonomy): Eukaryota > Viridiplantae > Streptophyta > Magnoliopsida > Poales > Poaceae > Triticum > Triticum timopheevii. Next base: position 505,233,000 of record OY997274.1, read on the forward strand.
CATATGTTTCACTAGAGGCATCTCTCAAGATAGAAAATAATACGGTGGGTGAACAAATTATTGCCGAGCAATTGATAGAAAAGCACAAAGTTATGATGATATCTAAGGCAATGATCATGAACATAGGCATCACGTCTGTGTCAAGTAGACCGACTCCTACCTGCATCTACTACTATTACTCCACACATCGACCGCTATCCAGAATGCATCTAGAGTATTAAGTTCATAAAGAACGGAGTAACGCATTAAGCAAGAATACATGATGTATAGGAATTAACTCAAGCAATATGCTGAAAACCCCATCTTTTTATCCTCGATGGCAACAATACAATACGTGCCTTGCTACCCCTACTGTCATTTGGAAAGGACACCGTAAGATTGAACCCAAAGCTAAGCATTTCTCCCATTGCAAGAAAAACCAATCTAGTTGGCCAAACCAAACAGATAGTTCAAAGAGAATTACAAAGATATCAAATCATGCATATAAGAATCCAGAGAAGATTCAAATAATATTCATAGATAAGCTGATCATAATTCCACAATTCATTGGATCCCGACAAACACACCACAAAAAGTATTACATTGAATAGATCTCCAAGAACATCAAGGAGAACATGGTATTGAGAATCAAAGAGGGAGAAGAAGTCATCTAGCTACTAGCTATGGACCCGTAGGTCTGAGGTAAACTACTCATGCTTCATCAGAAGGGCAATGGTGGAAATGTAGAAGCCCTCTATGATCGAACCCCCCTCCAGCAGGACGCCGGGAAAGGCCCCTATATGGGATCTCATGGGTACAGAAGGTTTCGGCGGTGGAGAAGTGTTTTCATGGATGCCTCTATTGGTTTGGGGATATATGTGAATATATAGGCGAAAGAATTAGGTCCGGAAGTGCGCGAGGGGCCCACAAGGGTGGGGGACGCGCCCTACCCCCCTTGGCGCGCCCTCCGTCCTTGTGGCCACCTCGTGGCTCCTCCGACTTCATATCCTAGTCACCTGGTTATCTTCTGTGGTCCAAGAAAAATCATAGCGAAGGTTTTATTCCATTTGGACTCCGTTTGGTATTCCTTTTTTGCGAAACCCAAAATCAGGGAAAAAATAGGAACTGGCATTGGGTTCTAGGTTAATAGGTTAGTCCCAAAAATAATATAAAATAGCATATTAGTACATATAAAACATCCAAAATAGATAATATAATAGCATGGAACAATAAAAAATTATAGATACATTGGAGACGTATCAAGCACCCCGAAGCTTAATTCCTGCTAGTCCTCGAGTAGGTAAATGATAAAAATAGAATTTTTGATGTGGAATGCTACCTAACATATTTATTCCTGTAATTTTCTTTATTGTGGCATGAATTTTCAGATCTGTAAGATTCAAAACAAAAGTTTAATATTGACATAAAAATGATAATACTTCAAGCATACTAATAAAGCAATTACGTGTTCTCAAAATAACATGGCCAAAGAAAGCTATCCCTACAAAATCATATAGTATGGCTATGCTCCATCATCATCACACAAAATATTTAAATCATGCACAACCCCGATGACAAGCCAAGCAATTTTTTCATACTTTTCGTGTTCTCAAACTTTTTCAACTTTCACGCAATACACGAGCATGAGCCATGGATATAGCACTATAGGTGGAATAGAATATGGTGGTTGTGGAGAAGACAAAAAGAGGGAGATAGTCTCACATCAACTAGGCGTATCAACGGGCTATGGAGATGCCCATCAATAGATATCAATGTGAGTGAGTAGGGATTGCCATGCAACGGATGCACTGGAGCTATAAGTTTATGAAAACTCAAAAAGAAACTAAGTGGGTGTGCATCCAACTCGCTTGCTCACGAAGGCCTAGGGCAATTTGAGGAAGCCCATCATTGGAATATACAAGCCAAGTTCTATAACAAAAAATTCCCACTAGTATATGAAAGTAATATCATAGGAGACTCTGTATCATGAAGATCATGGTGCTACTTTGAAGCACAAGTGTGGAAAAAGGATAGTAACATTGCCCCTTCTCTCTTTTCTCTTATTTATTTTTTAGTTGGGCCTTTCTCATTTTTTGGCCTCTTTTTTTTGTCCGGAGTCTCATCCTGACTTGTGGGGGAATCATAGTCTCCATCATCCTTTCCTCACTAGGACAATGCTCTAATAATGAAGATCATCACACTTTTATTCACTTAAAACTCAAGAATTACAACTCGATACTTAGAACTAAATATGACTATATGAATGCCTCCGACGGTGTACCAGGATGTGCAATGAATCAAGAGTAACATGTATGAAAGAATTATGAAAGGTGGCTTTGCCACAAATATGATGTTAACTAGATGATCATGCAAAGCAATATGAGAATGATGAAGCGTGTCATAATAAACGGAACAGTGGAAAGTTGCATGGCAATATATCTCGCAATGGCTATGGAAATGCCATAATAGGTAGGTATGGTGGCTGTTTTGAGGAAGGTATGGTGGGTGTATGGTATCGGCGAGAGTTGCGCGACACAAGAGAGGTTAGCAATAGTGGAAGGGTGAGAGTGCGTATAATCCATGGACTCAACATTAGTCATAAAGAAGTCATATACTTATTGCAAAAACCTATTAGTTATCGAAACAAAGTACTACACGCATGCTCGTCCCCGACCGCCACTCATAAGGAAGACAATCAAAAAATAAATCATGCTCCGACTTCATCACATAACGGTTCACCATACGTGCATGCTACGGGAATCACAAATTCTAACACAAGTATTTCTCAAATTCACAACTAATCACTAGCATGACTCTAATATCACCATCTTCATATATCAAAAAAATCATAAAAATCAAACTTCTCATAGTATTCAATGCACTTTATATGAAAGTTTTTATTATATCCCTCTTGGATGCCTATCATATTAGGACTAAATTTATAACCAAAGCAAATTACCATGCCATTTAGAGACTATAAAAATAATATAAGTGAAACATGAGATCTTATCAATTTCTATAAAATAAAACCACCGCCGTGCTCTAAAAAGATATAAGTGAAGTACTAGAGCAATATTGCCTAGCTCAAAAGATATAAGTGAAGCACATAGAGTATTCTAATAAATCATGATTCATGTGTGTATCTCTGAGAAGGTGTGTATAGCGAGTATGATTGTGTCAAACTAAAAAGCAAAGACTCAAATCATACAAGACGCTCCACGCAAAACACATATCATGTGGTGAATAAAAATATAGCCTCAAGTAAAGTTACCGATAGATGAAGGCGAAAGAGGGGATGCCTTCCGGGGCATCCCCAAGCTTAGGCTCTTGGTTGTCCTTGAATATTACCTTGGGTTGCCTTGGTCATCACCAAGCTTAGGCTCTTACCACTCCTTATTACATAGTCCATTAAATCCTTACCAGAAACTTGAAAACTTCACAACACAAAACTCAACAAAAAATCTCATAAGCTCCGTTAGTATAAGAAAATAAATCACCACTTTATGGTACTGTTGCAAACTCATTCTTTATTTATATTGGTGTAATATCTACTATACTCCAACTTTTCCATGGTCATACCCCCGATACTACCCATAGATTCATCAAAATAAGCAAACACCACATAGAAAACAGAATCTGTCAAAAACAGAACAATCTATAGCAATCTATAACTCTCGAATACTTCTGTAACTCCAAAAATTCTGAAAATTAGGAAAACCTGGGTAATTTTTGTACCAATCCAGAGCAAAGAAGAATAAGATCAAAATCAGGTTTCAATAAAATCCAGGAAATTATTTACTAGGCGCAAAAGTTTCTGTTTTTCAGCAGGATCAAAACAATTATCACCGTAAGCTATCCCAAAGGTCTTACTTGGCACAAACACTAATTAAAACACAAAACCACATCTAACCAGAGGCTAGATGAATTATTCGAAGCAAAACAGGAACAAAAAGCAAAGAACAAAAATAAAATTGGGTTGTGATGTCTGCTAGAACTACGTCGGTATTTCCCCAAAGAGGAAGGGATGATGCAGTATAGCGATGGTAGGTATTTCCCTCAGTGATGAGACCAAGGTTATCGAACCAGTAGGAGAACCTCCTCACACCATGTAAACAACACCTGCACACAAATAACAAATACTCGCAACCCGACGTGTTAAAGGGGTTGTCAATCCCTTCCGGGTACGGCTCCTCAAGATAGGCAAATAACGTGCGGTAAAAGTGGTAGATAGGATAAATAGATCGCGGAACAAATAAATTGCAGCAAGGTATTTTTGTATTTTTGGTTTAATAGATCTGAAAATAAATGCAAAGGAAAATAGATCGCAAAGGCAAATATGATGAAAAGAGACCCGGGGCCGTAGGTTTCACTAGTGGCTTCTCTCGAGAAAAATAGCAAACGGCGGGAAAACAATTACTGTTGGGCAATTGATAGAACTTCAAATAATCATGACGATATCCAGGCAATGATCATTATATAGGCATCACGTCCATGATTAGTAGACCGACTCCCGCCTGCATCTACTACTATTACTGCGCACATCAACCGCTATCCAGCATGCATCTATTGTATTAATTTCATGGGAAAACAGAGTAATGCAATAAGAACGATGACATCATGTAGACGAGATCCGTTTGTCTATTGCGGAGATATAGATCTCATCTTGTTATCCTTAGTAGCAACGATACATACGTGTTGGTTCCCCTTCTATCACTGGGATCAAGCACCGTAAGATTGAACCCACTACAAAGCACCTCTTCCCATTGCAAGATAAATAGATCAAGTTTTCCAAACAAAACCCAAATATCGGAGAAGAAATACGAGGCTATAAGCAATCATGCATATAAGAGATCAAAGAAGACTCAAATAACTTTCATGGATAAAAATATAGATCTGGTCATAAACTCAAAGCTCATTGGATCCCAACAAACACACCGCAAAAAGACTTACATCACATGGATCTCCAAGAGACCATTGTATTGATAACCAAGAGAGAGAGAGGAAGCCATCTAGCTACTAACTACGGACCCATAGGTCTACAAAGAACTACTCACGCATCATCGGAGAGGCACCAATGGAAGTGGTTAACCCCTCCATGACGGTGTCAAGATTGGATCTGGTGGTTCTAGACGCTGCTGCGGCTGGAATTGATTTTTGTCGACTCCCCTTGGGTTTCTGGAATATTGGGGTATTTATAGAGCAAAGAGGCGGTTCAGGGGGCACCCGAGGTGGGCACAACCCACCAGGGCGCGCCTGGGCCTCCTGGCGCGCCCTGGTGGGTGCTGCTCCCCTCGAGCCACCCCCAGGCGCTTTCTTGGCCCAATGGATGTCTTCTGGCCCAAAACAATCCTCCAGGAGTTTCGCTGCATTTGGACTCCGTTTGATATTGATTTCCTGTGATGTAAAAAACATGCAGAAAACAACAACTGGCACTTGGCACTATTTCAATAGGTTAGTACGAAAAAATGATATAAGATGACTATAAAATGATTGTAAAACATCCAAGAATGATAATATAACAACATGGAACAATAAAAAATTATAGATACATTGGAGACGTATCAGCATCCCCAAGCTTAATTCCTGCTCGTCCTCAAGTAGGTAAATGATAAAAACAGAATTTTTGATGTGGAATGCTGCGTAACATATTCATCACATTTCTTTTCTTCATAGCATGGACATATGGACTTTTATATGATTCAAAGAAATAGTCTAGTCACTACAAAAAAAATACACTTCCGTGATGATATGTGTTTGTCACAGTAGGTCGCGTTTTTTGTCATGCATGTACATCCATAACGATTTTATGACAGAATCAAGATAGTCATACCTGTGCTGTCGTAGAAGTGTTCCATGACATTACCAAAATTATCATCACGGAAGTGTCCACTTCCATGACGATAAATCACGCGTCACAAAATTGCTTTCGTCAAGGGTGACCGACACGTGGCATCCACCATAACGGAACGCTGTTAAGCTATCGGGTCGGGTTTTGGATCCGATAACCCGTTAACAGCCCCGACCAATGGGGATTTTCCACGTGTAAAATCATCATTGGCTGGAGGAAACACATGTTCATCGCTGGGACAGATGTCATCCACTCATTGGACAGAAGGCGCCTATGATACGTGGACACGTGGCACGGCCCAACAAAGGCCCATTCCTGTGAAAAGGCCGGCCCGTTTGACTTGGTCAAAAGGTGGCGGGCCGGCCCATGGAAAGCCTGTTAATGACATGTTCGCATATAGCCCATTTACAGCCCGCTAACCCAAGGCCCGTTACACCCTATCCGAATTAGGCCCAGTAGCGTCATCTGGGCCATCCAATATGATTCCAGCCCATTTTCACTTCTGGCCCATGTATGGCCCATGACGTCTTTCGTCCCATATGAGGCCCTATGTAACTCTTGGCCTATTAACGGCCCGTGGTGAAACTGGCCCGTAATGAACAGTGTATCACTTTACACCCATTAACGGCCCGTGGTGAAACTGGCCTGTAATGAACAGTGTATCACTTTACACCCAGTAACGGCCCGTGGTGAAACTGGCCCGTAAAGAACAATGTATCACTTTATACCCATTAACGACCCGTTATTCCGTTGGGCCGTTTCCAGCCCATGTTATCTTTTGGCCTTCTCAGATCCCATTTATTCTTGGGCTCATTTCCAGCATTCGTTTACTTATGGCCCGTTACTGTCATTTTCTGCTTGTGGGCCAAATTCAGCGCGTGGTTACAGTTGGCCCGTTAATACGTTGGGCCGTTTTCATAGCGTCATCAAATACATCCTATTAACGATGGCCCGTTATGGTTGGCCCATGAATGGATGATTCCAAGTCTAGCCCGTTTACGGCCATAATGCGGTCTGTTTGGCCCATGTTTGGCCAATCGATCATACGGCCCGTATAAGGCCCATTGATGATATGGCCCGTAGAAGGCCCATTGTTTCTATGGCTCGTAGAAGGCCCGCTATTTCTACGGCCCGTAGAAGGCCCACTGTTTCTACGGCCCGTAGGAGGCCCAGTGTCACTATAGAAAATATTAGCCCATGGTTATTGTGGCCTAGTTTTAAAAAATAGGTTATTGCAGCCACTAGCAAACTGCGGAAAAAGAACTGCAATGACTACAAGCAAACAAATAAACAAGACAACAAGGAAATAAATAAGCAAGCAACTTACGCTAGGCTATCATGGCTATTACACATATTACATCCACTGGGCATCAATGTTCGCCACCAGCGCAAATATAGGGAACACAACAGCATATAAATGCCACAGCAAAACAAGTCCAGAACTGAAACCACTTCAGAAGAGCTCAAGAAACAATATCCTGGGTACCCATAATGCTGGCAAGATGTTTAGCAAGCTTATTAACTTCCTCTTGTGTGGCACTTAAGTCCTCCAGTGCTTGCTGTTGCACCAGAAAGTATGCATCTGAATTCTGCAGGGACTTCCTTAGTCCTTCGGCTTCCTATCGCATAACATCTGATCAATGTCTTTCAACTTGAAGTTGAGACTCAAGAAGCCGAACTGATTCAGGCAACGAGTTCGAAGAGCTGGTGCCAGCAGTGGTAGCCAGTAACTCGAACACTACATCAAGATAGGACTTTGGGGTTGTCCCAGTGTCTTCAATATAGTTTTTATCGGCTTTCTTGGAGACCAACAGGGATGTCTCACTATCTTGAACCTTATCTGCATTACTTCCTTTACCATTGCATAACAGGGTACTCTTCTCCAATATTTTATCCGCGTTCTAAAAGAGAAACAAACAAACACATCTCAGGCAGTCTCAGGTTTACAATGTAGTATTTGAAACTCATTTTGGTAAACCAGTTCAGTAGTAAGGTGGACAGGATAACAGCATGAAACAAACATATATCTATGTAGTATGGTCACTGTATGGTCTATATCATTCTAGTTTATGTTGCCAAATCAAGATAGATATAGTTCGAATCATATATATTTAAGACAAAGCAGCATAGACAGAATATAAGTGTGGGAAACTACACAGCAATAACAAGACTTGTAATGTGCATGGCATGAGAACGTAATTGTTTATTCAATTGAAACTGAAATCAACATAGAGCAAGTTACAACAGAAAATAGCCAAACACGTTGAAGAAACAGGTTTAAAACATACCTATTGCGCCATTGGAGTTTCAATTGCATCCTTCAAATTTGAAATTAGTTGGTATAAGTAAATACAGTGATGCAAGAGCAAAGTAGTATGAACCATAGCTACAGAACCTGACCTGAGAACAATTCTTCTTCCGCTTTAAGCGTTGACTTCGGGTTCGGAGTGGTGGTCCTTGTGATTTGGGCACTTCAGTTGCCTTACTAACTGCTCTTGTTTGGGTGCTCTGTGGTGGAGACGGTGCTGTGTCAACGAGAACTGGGTGTCTATCTGCTGGGGTTGGGGTTGGAAGGGGTGTAGCTGGTAATCTGTCCAACTGGGTAGGGGTACAATCTGCATGAGTGTGGGTTATGTGTGGTGGGGCTGGTTCTTGGGCAAGTACAACCGTGGTTCTATCTGCATCGACAGGTAGCACGATCTTTTCTGAAGACCATGTTTTTACTCCCACAAATACTGCCATCACTCCCTCCAATTGAAATGGCTGATAAACAAGAAAAGTAATTGAATGTACAGACATTGTAAGATAGATAGGTGCAATGGATAGTAGGGAAGAAAACATGGCATGAAATAATTCACATTTATGTTGTCTAAGCAAACAGAATAGCAGGACATAATTTCACACATATGATGGCTAATTAAACAGGATAGCATGACACAATTTCACATGTATGATGGCTAACTAAACAGGATAGAATGACATACTTCAAAATATGATGACTATGTAAACAGGATGACATGATATAACTATACGATGTGTCTATTAAAGTGGTTGGCATGCCATAAATCACAAACATGCCGTCGATGGAAACATGATGGCATGATATAATTCACGGATAGAATGACATAATTTAAAATATGATGACTATGTAAACAGAATGAGATGGTATAACTATATTATGTCTTTAGAAAATGGGTTGGCATTCCATAATTCAGATACATGTTGTCTATGTAAACATCATGGCATGACATAATTCAAATATATGATTTATATACTAAGGAAGTGAGCAGAGGGCAATCGCATATATGATGTGTCAACTAAGGAGATGGCATTCAATATTGTGTATATGATGTAAAAACTAAGCATTGCAATACAACATATGCATTATATGAGTAATATAACCCTGCCAAGTTTGAGCATGCACCTCAGGGGCATAATAGGACTAGTCATCTGCCTCTGAATCCTCCTCTGAAGAGCTATCTGTAACCAGCAAGATATCTGCTTCAGCAGGTAGCATTGTCTGCTCTGAAGACCTTGTTTTCACTCCAGAGTTCTCCATCACCAATTCAAATGGCTGATGCACAGGAAGAACAGTTGAATATACAAACATTGTCGACAAAAGCAATGAGAAATACAAAAAAAGGATGGCATGATATAATTCACATATATGACGCTTGCCTAAATAGCATGGCATTGCATAATTCACATACATAATGCCTTGCAACAAGATAACATTGCATAATTCACATATATAATGTCTTGCAACAAGATGGCATTGCATAATTCACATATATGGTAATTAGACACTAAACAGGTGGGATTCACACAAAGCATGTCTAAACTAAGCAAATGACATAGCAATGCAAGATACCATACGCACAATATGAGCAACATAACCCTGCCAAGTTAGGGCATGCACCTCGGGGGGGGGGGGGATATGACTGGTCATCTGTCTCTGAGTCCTCCTCTGAGGAGCTATCGGTAACCAGCAAGACATGCGCTTCGTCAGATAGCATTGTCTGCTTTGAAGACCTTGTTTCCACTCCAGATTTTTCCATGCTTGTGCCGAATGGCTGATGCATAGGAAGAGTAATTGAATGTACTAAAATTGTTGACAAATTTAACACGTAATAAAAAAATGATGGCATGATATAATTCACATATAAGATGACTGGCTAACCAGGGTGGCATTGCAAAATTCACATATATGATGCCTGGCTAAACAAGATGGCATTGCATGATTCACATATATGATAAAGAAACTAAACAGATGGCATTGACACAAAGCATGTCTAAACTAAGCAGATGACATCTTTAATGTATACAGTAAGCAATGCAAGGCACCATATGCATGATATTACCAACATCAGCATGCCAAGTTAGAGCGAAGACCTCATGGGGTAAATAGGAGTGGTCTTCTCCTTCTGAATCCCCCCTCAGAACAATTATCTTCCTCTTGATTACGATCCTAAATGGGTGGAGTGGGGGCTGCCTTTGCGCCCACCATGGAACGACGTATGCATGAAATTTTATTGCCACGCAAGGCTCGTCTCTTTTGCTCTACATGATCAGTTCCATTGTGTACAATAACTGGCATGCATAGGAATAAAACATAGTGAGATTATGTAAGGAGTGCATGCACAAATCCAGAGTGATGGTAGCAAACTGTGGATAGACCCAAAACCAATGATAGCAGGCAGATAATAGCTTAGTTAAAAAATGCAGATAATGGCTCCTTTAATGTTTGTTTGCACCCAACATGAAACTCATAGTAGACACCGAAGATTAACCAGATAGTAGACAGATAGTACTTATTGCTGCCCCAATATGTACCCCACAACCATTAAAAAACTCAAGTTTCAGCATTAGTTTGGACCTGACTCGGAGTCTAATAGGTGAACACAACGATAATGTAGCATGTCATCATAGTAAGTGACGCGTAACGTAAGCAGACACGGAAGAGTGCGACCTCTCTTGCGGACCCGTGTAGTCCTCAAGGTCATCTGCTCAGTTGATGATGGTAATGCAGTTGTCATGGTTGCCGACAGCGGGGAAGAAGATCTGAGGCGGCGAAAGACAGTCTCGAGAGCGGATCCCTGCTGTGGTGAACCCTTCCGTCGTTGGAGCAGCTGAGCTGGGGTGGAACACAGCACCGCAGGAGCAGGACAAACCACACAAGGTTTTCTTTAACACATATCTGTAACAGAAGTAATTGAGTAAGGGCTTGTTTGAATTTGAGGATTCTAACAATGCAGGGATAGGAAATAGACATGAATAGGATAGGAATGCACGTGCAAAACAGAGAATTTAAAAACACAGGATTTCTGCCAATCTGGGTGTTTGATTCACAACAATTGGAAGATCACAAGATGCAAAAAAGCACCGTGAGATTAAGTCAAACCACAAGAAAATGTATGGTTATAATGCTATTATGCTACTATATCTTAGTCTTGTGCTTGATGAATAGGAATATGAAAAGGAGGAGAAGTGGAAATTAGAATTCCTACGGTTTTTCTTTCAAGGAGACACTAAAGGAACAAATCCTACAGTTTTCCTTTGCTCCATTCCTTTGCACCAAATTCATGAAAAGTAGTACCATAGGAAACTTTCCAATTCCTATGTTTTTCATTCACTTTTCCTTTCAAGCACTGGCGATTCTAGTAGGTAGGCTTGAGCAAGGAAAATCCTACACTAAAAAATGTTTTTGTGCTACTTCTATTACTTTGGACCCAGACCACTGCCATACTAGCTCAAATCCCAGGCCCATCAACAAATGCACAGCTCAAACACGCAGAGATAAATAATGATGGCGTTCAAGAGAGTCCATCACGGATAGCTAAATTGCCTGGTACCCGACTGCTTGTCATATAGTAGGATAAAATAATCGTATTTCCCGTTACTACGAGCGCTCAGTGGACAATATATATAACATGTAGAGTAAAAAAGAGATGCAACAAGTGTACAACCTCTTTGGCGAAGCCATGTCGATCTCAGCGTGATTGGGTTGGCCGGTGAGGATGCTCTGGTTGACTTGGTTGTCGGAGGAGGGGAAGAAGATCTTAGGCGTCTGGAGATGGAGCCCGAGGTACTGCTCCGCTGTGATGGAGTGTTTCGTCGTTAGAGCAGCTCCGGTGAGTTGTACGACGCCGAGGCTGAAGCAGGACAAGAGAGACAATGAACAATGTTAACCTGAGTGGAATTCTAATAGGATCTCCAATACATGACGTAAAATACATAACCACAAAGTGTTAGATGTAAAATACATCAGCCGCTCATCTCTGAACTTAACTGTCGAAACTGAATTTAACTGTTGAAACTGAACTTAACTGTCGAAACTAAATTTTGCTGTCAAAACTGAATTTTCCCATCGAAACTGAACGCACTAGCAAGGTGAGGCTACACGTTGGTCGACTGACTTTTTCATCTCTGGTCAGTCGATTTTGCAGCCGTTGGATACGAAATGAAGGGCCTGTAGTTCATCTTCAACCTCCACCCCCCTGAGCCGCCAGCCACCACCGGCCAAACATCACCCCCCTGCCGCCCGCGGCTAGTGGTGCGCCGCCCCGCCCGCCTAGAAAACACTCCCCACCGTCGGTCCGCCGCCGCCCCGGCCATCCCTCTAGGCCCCAAGCCGAGCTTTTTCTCCGGCGATCCCCACGCCACCGCCCCACCAACGCCCCGCCACCACCGGCGACCACCGCTCCCACCCTGAACCCTAAGATAGATAGTGGGGTACCTCTCCGGCGAGTCCCCCTCCCTGCTGCGGCTGGTTCTTCCTTCACCCTGGCGAGCCACCCCCCACTCCCTGAAAATCGACTTACCCAAAAGTCGATTCAGTCGACTGAAGTGTAGCTAAATCGGAGCAGCATTGCAAGCAAGAGCAAGAGAGAGAGCAGCAGCACGAGCAAGAGCAATAGCAAGAGCAGACCAGACTGGGGACCAAGAGCAAGAGTAGAGCAGCAGCGTGAGCAAGAGCTAAAGCAGCAGCAACTCCTACTGATGTGGACGTCGCCACCGAGGGAGCGATGCCGTGGAGGAAGTGGCCGGCGACACCGCCGTGGATGGAGCCGCGCCGTGTCGGCTCGGGACCAAGCGCCGGCAACACCGTGAGATCGAATCAATAAGAAAATGCGGCGATTAGTGTACAACCCCTTTCGTGGCGCCAATTAGGCCGCAGCTGCATCCGAGGAAACAGTGATGATGATGCTCTTTCGGTGGTGCAGGTGAAGACGGCGATGTGGGAATGGAGGTGGTGCGAAAGACGAGGGGAACGTCGGGGTAGCTCCTTGGAGGTGGAGGACGGGGTGGCTGAACCGGCGGGACGACGAGATCGACGATGGATCCTCATCCGGTATGGTGGATGAGGGACGTCGAGGTGTTGCTGTGGACGACGTCATCGGGGAAGAGGCTCTAGCTGGGTGGCGGACGGAGGAGGGTGTGGGGTTTCACCGCGGGTTTTCGCGGCCTCGGTGTATGAACGGGTGGGCGGATGGGATGGCAGTGGGGAACCATGGCTTAGGGACGTGCTTGTCCAAAATGTGGGGTAAGTTATGAAAGTACCCCCACCAATTTGAGGCGGTTCTTTTGGTTCAGGGGTACCACGGGCATTTTGCGTGTCGGGATTTCACAGGAGGTGGGAGTTTTCGTGCACGTTGTAATTTCAAAATAGCAGGGCGTGGGTTGTGATGGAGGGAGTTGTCGGAGCACAATGAGACAAAGATATATCTTAAATATTTCGGGCTAACAAGGCGCAGGTTGAAGAGGCGGGAGTTTCGCAGCACGATAGACAGAGACGCTAGCTTGAATTTTCGGCATAACAAGGCGCGGCTTGAAATTTCGGAAGAACAAGCTTAATGGGTACCCAAAAAAAGATAATTTGCACCTCAACACACACAAACACCATTTAGACTAGAGTAAGGTACACGTGCATTGCACACATGAGATTTGGCAACCAAATTATGAATAAATACCACATTATAGCATGTAAGCTTTGAGTCATATATGCATGATGTAGATGTTCGTTTAATTCTTATAGTTCATTTCATTCAAAATGATCTAGTTTTTATAAGAAAGCTAATCTATTTTAAGATTCATGGAATTGTGCGTTGTAAGATATAAAGTAAAGCAAATAATGGCAAATCATGTAGAAAAACATTTGGGCAATTCTGATACGGAAGATTCTAGAACAAATAAGAAGTGCTTGTGTTTTGATGTTTGCGCATTATGCTTAAGTTCAACCATGGAGTCTTCTAGATTATACATGTGGCGAAATCTGGTGGAATCTAGATGATACCCAACGGCCAGTAGTGCTCAAATTTTCCATCTTTGGACCATCGGATTCACCTCATCCAACGACCATCTTTCAAAGTTAAAGTTCGCATACAATATAAAAAATATAAAATATAATATATATAGGGGTATAGATATAGATATGTGATGCGAAAGCCGCCCATCATCTCCAATTAGAATAGTGTGTCCATGCACAGATGTGACGTGGCCAAATGATGTCCGCCATCGGTATCTCAAATTGAAATCAGTCTGACCTTGTTCAATGTGTATACATTACAACATGCTCATTTCCAAACCACACTACGCAGATCTCTGTTATATTCATGGATGGATGGGTTTCAAACATCCGGATCTCTTATTCAAATATTTGAATTCAAGTTTACATTGATTATGACCTCACCTAGTCTTTTGCACCCACACAGTCGTCTTCTGTTTATAATTGTACCACTAACTTTCTCTCGTGCATGCATGCACACACACACTACCAGTCGGCATTATCCATCGCACACATGCAATCTTTTTCTTCAGGCCAGTCTCCCATGAAGGCACACACCCACACACATCCCCCTCTCCATCATATCAGGCATTCTTTATCTCTCACGCGTGCATGCGCAACGATCGATGTTCCTCTATGTATGTGTGTATATAGCTAGGTCTTTCATAGTTTTCCACACAAACCGATCAATCGATATATCCAGTGAGGTCTCACCCTCTTTCCCACGTCCACATCGATCAATCTATACCTCTCTATATAGGATTAACATATATAGCTAATACACCCACATTAATTATATATCCAACGTTCCCCTCTCATCATCCATGCCTTCTCCTTCATCTCTCAGACGCGTGCACAATGGCGAAGACAGGGGGCAGTAAGTGCCCTGCCCCCCCCTAACATCACTGTATATTGAGGCTAATATGAATGTGATCATTAGACAATTGCTGCTAAAAATGGTTTAAGTTCGTGAATTGACCCTCCTCGTAAAGGAATAGCAATGCTTGGCCCCCTAGCTCATTTATTTTTCATGGCTCCGCCACTGCGCGCAACAGCGCACTTTCTCGCCCCCTCTCTCTAAATATTGATCTCACACTTGTGAATTCCTTCATAGTCTCCCTCCACTCGGCCCCTCGCACCATCTTCTAGCCCCCCACCGGATTTTGCCACATGTACAATCTAGCAGACTCCATGGTTGAACTTAAGCATAATGCACAAACCTCAAAACAACAGTGGTTCTCTTTTGTTCTAGAATCTTCCGTATCATAACTGCCCAAACTTTTTTTCTAGTTGAATTACCATTATTTGTTTTTTACTTTATGCTTTACAACGCACAATTCCATGAATCATAAAATAGATTAAGGGCTTCTTTGATTCAAAGGATTCTCAAAGGAATTTTGGAGGATTCTAATCATTAGGAATTTTTCCTATCTTGGTTGTTTGATTCGTAGGATTGTAAACCATAGGAATTTTTCCATATGATTCATTTGCACTAGATTTCATAGGAAACATCCCATCCACTCAAACCACTTTGAAAGAATTCTGCATTTTTTCTATGCACAATCAAACACTCGTACAATCCTCTAGGATTCAGGACGACATTCCACTATAATCCCATGTTTTTCCTATTCCTGCGTTCTTAGCTTTTTTATAAAAACTAATTGATTTTGAATGAGATGAACTATAAGAATTAAACGAAGGGCTACATCAGGCATATATGACTCAGAGCTTACATGCTATAGTGTGGTATTTATTCATAATTTGGTTGCAAAATATGATGCGTGCAATGCACATGTACCTTACTAGTACTTTGAGTATGTGCAAAACACGTAAATTAGAATACCAATGGCACGCTACACAGTGTCTCTCTTACAGTTCGTGAAGCCACGTGGCACATGTGGAGGCGTTGTCGTGACCTCCTTGTGTGGATTGATCAAAGTGACGTGCTGCTGGTTCCAGAAGAATGTACTCGTCCTCCCTGAGCCATACTGGTGGTACATGCACGAAGCGAAGATGTGCACGCACGCCACGCACGCACTCATTCCCTCGCACGCACACATGGGTACACGGGCGGACGCAATTTTGTACCAAGATCCACCCCATGTGATAATTTGACGCGTGTAAAGTCGTTCACTTCATTGATGGCCAATTAATACAACGCATGCAAATTGAGTGGACGTGAGGGCGGAAGAAAGACATTATTACTCCACTGCGCGCATGCGAGTAGTTAAATCATGGGTTGCTAGTAGTACTTCTACTGGTCTCCTTCATATTTTGTGCAATTTTTGACAGTAACATAATATTTATACATTTGAGCAGTGTAGTACTTGAAATTTATGTCCCGTTAAACTCATCGGGAGCCGTTTCGGGCCTCGAAACCAAAACCATCAATTAATCTTTACCTTGTTCCCATCACATTCGAAAGCCTTCTCACACCTACTAGTATGTACCAAACCTGAACGTGTTCCCACTATGCAGGTATTAGTACTAGTGCTAGTACTTAGGTTATAAAAAGGGGAACTACCTAACCAAAAATTACTCTACCTTTCCTCCTCATAAGTGCTTCTTCTTCGTCCGTCGTTGCCATGGCCGGTGAGCAGAGCTCTAGGTTGAGAACTACTCGAAACAAGGGAGCGGCAACCAAGGCTACGAAAAAAAGAGGGCTCGCCGCCACGCAGAGACCTCGAAAGATCTCTCACGGGCAGGCGGTGGCTCCCAGGAGCGCCCTAGCCGCGGAGGAGAACATGCCGAACCGGCGGAGCTGGAGTCGTTATCCGTCGACGGCATGCCCGATCAGCTCAATAAGCACCTCAATATGCAGAAGGAGTTCATCCAAGGCTTGATGGAGTTGCTAAAGGAGAGCCTCGATGACATGCCCGCTGAGCTCAATAAGCAGGGGGAGTTGGCCACCGGCTTGGTGATGCTGCTGAAGAAGAGCATTGCCTCGGAGAAGAAGGCGACCGGCGAAATCCTGCGACTTCAGGAGGACAAGGCGAAGCTCTGCCACGAGATCGACGTATTGAAGGAGAAGAACGCCGGCTGGAAGAAGCTGCATGAGAACAGTAGTTCCTCGATGAAGATGCTGCAGGCCCTCGTCATGGAACAGAAGGAGGAGTTGGCGAAGCTCCGCATCGAGCACCCGGCTGCTGTCAAGGTACGTAATGCGGCCGTGGAACAGATGATGAAGGCTCGCGTCGAGAAATCCCGCGTCATGGACAGAATGAAGAAGATAGCGGAGGAGACGCGCAAGGAGATGGAGGTCGTGGAGGCGATGAAGAAGCAGTTACGACTCCGCGGCGAATTAGATCATTTGGGGTGATAATCTTCCTTCTTCTTTTGCTCCTGTGTTTCATATTTTGCTTCGGGTGTTTCGCCACACGTGTCATGTTCTCTGCGAGGCATGAATAGAACAATGCTTTTTTTGAGGGAATGAATAGAACAATGCTAACAATGAGATGACTAGCAAATTAGATCATTTTTGTCACCATATGGCACTGGGCTGCCGTGTTTCATGCTCCTCCGTCCCAGTACTACTCCAGTGGAAAACTTGAGTATACCGCATGGTTCTTTGCTCCTCCTTAGGTCGTCGGCGCATTTATACGAGCAGTCAAATCACAAGGCCCCACCTTCCAGTAGTAATGAGCCGTCAAATCACAAAGGCTCTCGCCTCTCGTGAAACCGGCCGAGCTAGACTTCCCCGCCCTCTAGCCTTTTAAAAAATGTATATACTCCACTTTTGTACAGTAGTAGTATCGATGGATTGCGCCATGGAGCAAAACTTGAAATTAAAAGAAGGCGGTACATATAGAGAGCGCTCGTCGCCAAATTATGCATATAGTACTATTAAAAAGGCTTGTCACAATAATGGTGTCCAACACAAGTGTACAACCCACCCCTCAAATAAAACTAAGCACCCTGGAATTCTTTGACAAAACTAAGCACCCTGGAATTCTTTGACAAAACTAAGCACTCTGAAATTCTTTGACAACTAAACTGCTGGCTATATGATGTTGGCCATATATATTGTACGTATAATGTGAAGAAACGAGTGGTAGTACTATACCAACTAAAAGATGAAATGTAAGAAATACTAGTATGTACATACTGAAGAGCTAAAGTAACGAGAAGAAACATAACATAGTTCTGCTGGGGGCTCAGAACAACACACCCCTCAAATTAAATTAAGCACAACTGAAATTAAAATTTGCAACTATTTCGGTAGACACTTCATTAGAACCACCATGAGCAACAACACTGCCACCTTACTCGGAGTCCTCATCCACGTCCTCGACTTTGTCCTTGTCCCTCTTCCTCTTGGCCGATACTTCCTTGCTTGAACCGCACACTTGGCTCTTGCTCTTCATCCAACCCTTGTAGATATTGAAACAAAGGTAGCCATCCATTGCAGCGTAGTGGATGTGGTCTATATCTAGTACATTCCGCTGCCATGCATAACGATGAAACGTGTATGGAGGTTTCTCCAGTTTACCGTACGAAGGATGAACCATGGCTCCTTCCAGGGTCAACATTGAAGGCTGACGAGAGGACACCAACCGATTCTTCTGGAGGTCGAAGGTGTTGCCTACAATGAGGCCTATCCGACCCAGGACTTCTTTGTCGTTCTTAAAGTCTACAGTAACGAATTTCACTGTTTTGTCCTTGAGGAAGTTCTTAAAATCCTGGCACTCAACGTCGGCATGGCATATGTGGTAGACCAAGCAAACGTTATGTACACAAACCTGGATCACGGCGGGCTTCTTCCTCTCTTCGTCCTTTAGATCCTTCTCTTGTCCCAGGACTGTGGTGTACTCAACATCTAGCCCAGCGACCCACTCATCATCTGAGTTTTCGAACATGCGCCTAAAGCGAGAAAGGCATCCTTTCACCGTCGCAGAAGAACGGGTGTAGATGACGTCAAACTCATCGCCGGTGATGGTTCTAACCTTGTACTCACCGCCGATCGTGGAGATTTGGGATGCCATGGATTTGGGAGGACGGTTAGGATTAGTGGAACTGCCGTAATGTGAATGGACGGGACGACTAGGAGCGAACCGCCGTAGTATTGAAGGACGTGCGGGGACGAGTTGGAGTGAACTGCCAGCGTGCGAACGGCAGGGTAGTGGCTTTCCATTCTCCCATGATACGGGCTTCCGAGAGCCCTTGGATCTGAGATCGAACGGTTGCATGGCGTGATTCTAGACCTATGGGTGAATATCCTATCCTGGAGGGTTATTCTACAAATTTTCAGCAACTTAGCATGTGACCGTTTGATCTCAGATCCAAGGGCTGCCAGCAGCCTGTATCATGGTCGCGCCTACCACGACCGTCGCGTCGCTCGCGCGATCGCGCCCTTGGAGATTTAACACGGTGCGTTAGGCTATCTGATGTTGGCATGTCATACATAGTCATCACTTAGTCACTCATACTACAACATGGTTGGCTATAAGGTTGTCTATAAGTGTATTTTTTTTACTTCTCTCTATCTCTTTGTACGGAGTATTTCACCGGTTGGAAAGGCATGCAAATTCCCAAACGGTTTCCTACACCCTGAATCGAATTTTTTGCCTAACAAGTTGTGCCGTGCAATTGGAATTCCAACTTGAGTACTACTACTAGTAGGAGTACCAGGGGCCAGTTCTTTTAGATTTCTAGATTAGTAATCCCATAACTACCACCTCCGTCCTGGTTTATTGGTCCCCATTGTAATTTTTTTTCAAATTTTGATCATAAATTTAACTAATGAAATGTTAGTGCATGTCACATGCACTAACATTTTATCAGTTAAATCTTTGGTCAAAATTTAGCACAAATTACAATGGTGAGGAATAAACCAGGACGGAGGTACTGTACTACTAGTACTAGTTTAGAAGCCCAAATAAATGAGTGAGACTCCCATGCAGCGCCGCCCTCTACACTAGTACCACTACATCGGTCGTGGTTTAACCCCCATTGAATTTGGCTGAAGATTTAACTGACAAAATGTTAGTGCATGTCAACAAAAACAATATCGTATTTAAACATAGTTTTCAATGATATAATTTTAGGTGACATGCATCATCATTTATCGTACTATATATAATGTTAGTTCAATTTTTGGTCGTACTAATCTATAGTAGTAAGGTGCCCGTGCGTTGCACGAAAGAGTGAAATGGATTGATCAGGGTGTTGTTTATTTTGACAAAGGATGTGGGGGTCATATCATGTGTAACAGGTATCGATAGGTTTCTTCGGATATTATTTCATCTCTAGAGCTCAGAAATATCCGGGTGAAATAGATAAAAAAACTATCTTTTGCAAATAAAAGCGTTCAACTGTTCAACCTGCATCCAAAACTTGTGAAGAAATAACTCTTATTGTGCTTTGCAGGAAATGGTTCATCATAAGTCTTTCACCGGTACTGTAGTAAAAATTCATACATGGAAGATTCTAGACTAAACCATAAATGGATACACTTTTATTCATGCGCGATACTCCAATAGAGCAAGATCATGCATGGAAGTCTCCACATGCTTAGACAGCGGATTACATTGAGTGAAGACTAATGATCAACATTTAACTTAGTAATGCAGATGTCCAGGTGAACCTCCTTGGAGTCTCCATGCACATTGTTGGGGGGTCAAATAATACCATGCGTCTTCGATGTCCACATCGGCGGGAAGGTCCCAGCTCGACAGAGTCCAAGTCAGCTTGACGTAGCCAGTGTCGCCGCCCACAGACCTCCGAGGGGTAGTAAAATAGTGAGCACGCACCGTACATCGGCCTCATGTCAGTGTCAGCGTCAGAGGCATCGCCCCTGACGCACACTACAGAGATGTGGCGGCGGCCTGCACGGGCCTCGCCGGTGGCCACGATCAAGAGGAAGACGCTGCCGTCCTCCTCCGAGACTAGCAGGCGGCTCTGATCCTCCAGCGACTCCGACATGGTGAACGGGTAGCACGTCTCGTACTTGATGTTCTTCGCCAAGGGCCAGTAGTGATCGCCGCACGCCTGCGTCAGGTAATGCACGATGTCCGCCGGCGAGCCCCAAAACGGCACCGGGCACTCATAGCAGTAGACGAAGGGCTCCTTGGAGGCATCGACCAGGCCGTCCATGAAATGGGAGTGGCTGTAGCGGACGTTCCGCCAGTTGAATATATGAGCAAGTTACTACGAGATTCACTACAAAATAAATCATGACGGCTATAACAGAGATTAAACTAATCATGCGGACTAGCATAGTAGATGCACAGATCGAGTCTAGGACACAGACTAGAAACATGAATTTTAGCATGATTTCGAACATGAAGGATAGAAACACATACGGTGCAACGGGATCAACACCATTGGCGTTGAGGTTGTCGCCCATGTCACTGAGGAATAGGTTGCCGAGGTCGCGCCCTTGGAGATTTAACACGGTGCGTTAGGCCATCTGATGTTGGCATGTCGTACATAGTCATCACTTAGTCACTCATACTACAACAAGGTTAGCTATGCAAGAGCCAGCTTCTACTACATGGTGGAGCATTGGGAGAGGCACCTGCATGGAGGTGGTCAGGAATCAGGAGACTCACACTGGTTGTAGCGCCGCAGTTAAAATGATAATGTCAAGTCAAATCATGGGGGCCCACCTGTCCAGCAGTAACTCGCTGTCAAATCACACAGCCCTACGTTTGCAGCAGCCTACTCCCTTGTCTTCTCGCGTCTCTGTCGAACCGACTAGGTGGAACTGCCCCGCCACCTACCGGGCAGGAAAAGCCCCACCCTCGACTTTTAAATAGTATACAGTATACTAATTTTGTATCCATGGATTGCGCCATGGAGCAAAGCCTCTAGAAAATGGCGGTACACATGTACGGAGTATACAACACGCCCGTTGCGTTCGCGTCGCACCCCAGACGGTCGGTCGGTCTGGCACACTGCTCTCGGAATGAAACGCGCGTCATATTGCGTTTGCACACACACATGTGGGACCGCAATTTAGAACTGACCATAGGCACACTCCCCGGCCCCGCAAGTCGGGTGACTTAATAGAAGAGGGAGATGAGCGATAGTACTAGAGAAGTGTTGTACTACGTTGGTGCCTGGACGATCCCTGCAAGACACGAAAGATCAGTTCGTCCATGCATGTGACCAGACTCCAGCAGACACGCCTAGATTGTCTATCGTCTACATATCGTGCAGGCTGTGTTGTACATGGCTGTAGTTGTGGTGAGAAATCTAAAAAAAGGTTTCTTGTCATCTCGCAAAATTAAGTGTCATGTGCTTCGGATCACTGCGAGGGTTAAACAGCGACAACTGAGTTGGGCTAGTCATTAGGGGCACATGCACGAAGACTACTCGGCTGCCATCTAGGTCAAGCCGACTATGTTAATTAGGACATCTATCGACGGACCCCTTTTCTACGAGTTTATCTTTAATTTGAGCTTTGTTCCTCGTCTAGTTTGTCCGTCGGGATTCATGTTGTCTCCTTTGGGCAGTGAGGTTATGATTTCTTGTCATGTGGCATTTTTTCATGTTATTTGTTATAATCCGGCGCTTGAGATCAAAATGACGACAACTGCGCCTCCAGGCCACGTGCATGAATACTTCTCGACAGTCATTGACGAGGTCAAGCCGGCTCCCGTAGACAAAAGAAAACTAGTACTACTCCACTATATAGGCAGGAGCCTCCACGCTTGCTTGCTAGTGTTGCTCTCTTCACACTGTCTCGGCCTCTCCAGATCTAAACACGATAGCGGTGGCCACTCTCTCTCTCTCTGCTCACCGTTGGTCACAGATCCAACCGGATCCTCTCCGCCGGGGAAGGTGAGAAGGTGCAACGTTCACGCGGTCGTCCTCGGCTCTTACCCACTGCTGGCGCGTCTCGATCAGCCTGCCTTGCTGTTCTCTCCCAAGCATCGCTGGCGAGGGAGGGCCTCCGAACCCTTCTTCCTTGCTGCCGTAGTGTGGGCAGATCCAGCCTCCCGCCGCCCACCTAGCTACATCCCGGCGACCATCAGGTATAACTTCCTTCGAAACCGGCCTTGCTCTACTTCCCGAGCTCCTGACGTCACTGCATTTGTATCTTTTACTATTTCTCAGGCCCCCTCATAGATAGGATCGATCGGCTGTTTGAAAACCACCTAAGTTTTTTACGTTTAAG
This sequence comes from Triticum timopheevii, assembly GCA_963921465.1. Taxonomy (NCBI): domain Eukaryota; kingdom Viridiplantae; phylum Streptophyta; class Magnoliopsida; order Poales; family Poaceae; genus Triticum; species Triticum timopheevii. The sequence continues at coordinate 505,256,232 of OY997274.1, forward strand.
AGGTAAAACTAGTTCATGCACTCGAATCTAGTACTACTTGGTTCAAACAAGGAAGAAAGGGGGTGGGGGCTGGGGGAGGATTTGTTACCTGAATCTAGGACTTGGTCGAAAGAGGAAATAATGGGGGCGAAAAGTAGCAGAGACTAGCTATCCAACTGGTCTCTAGGTCTAATAGGGAAATAAAGGGAAACGCAGTACAAACTCAATATAAACCCGATCTATTGGTTGAAAAAGGAAAGAAAGTGGGGACTGGGGGACAAGTCAACAGAGTAAGTCCAGCACTAGATTTGCTAGCCTCACACAGTATAAGGTGGCTATATCGAACAAAAATGGGACCAACCTAGATATCCTGTTCTGATGTTTGTTGCCCCGAGCCACTCTTATGTAATGCCACTGGTAAAATGTAGCAGTCGCACTGTTAAAAGTAAGGACACGTTAAACCAATGTTGTTTTCAATGTAATGCCTCCAGTAATATAAATCAATGGCACTTCTTTACATGTCCTGCTAAAATTTCCCATTAAGATAAGTTGGTTCTTTTCTTTAGAAATGCAACTGTCCTGGTCCGCCTACTCTCCCGTGCCCAAAGTAATGTCGTATTTAACGGTTGTCATAGTTAATCCTAATGCCCACACTAATATCTAGCAATGACACTGCTTTAGAAATTGCTATTGTCCTTGTAGGATTGCCATTCAGATAAGGAACACGCTTCTTTTCATTTGATGCATGTTTCATCACTTGTTAGTCACCCTCCTTTCCACCTTTTTTGTGCAAACAGAGATATACATTTCACGCTCGATCTTAGCTGAACTGCACAAATGATATCCAAATTATAGTTGAGCATTCCAGGAGCTTCACAACCAACCTTGATGTTGCTCAATTTTATTGCAACTAATGAAGAAGAAGCTCTGTGGGTTTCGTTTTCTGATGGAAATGGAACCGGGGCTGGAGCCCTTTTCTTAAATTTTTTTGAAGAAGCTGCTAGCTCAAGGGACATTGCTTCATTTTAGGTGAACTGCACCAAAAGGTCCCATGAATTGAATCATCCATGTTGGTGACTGAAAGAGCCAGCTTTAGCATCCCAGTCTAAGCACCCCCGGCCTCCATCCTTGCGACGCACTGTACACCTCGTTTGCCACCTGCTCGACCCTAGTGTCACTGATAAAATGAAGTAATAATACAGTTAAAATAGAGCGAGTGTCATATCTATCATTTTATTTCCAATGTAGATAAAGAAAGTGCTTCTCTTTGTTAATGTATGTTTCATAAACTAGTCCCATTGTTAATGTTTAAGCGTTTCTGCAAATTGGGGTGCTTAATTTTAGTTGATCTGTGCAAAAATAGTGATTTCAATGTCTCAAGGCGCCTCCTTGTACTACCTCTGTACAGTGATGTTCATCACTGGCAGAAGGTGTATCTGGGAGACTTGGGACGATGTCCAGTATGAGGCGTACCGTATGAGGCGTCGCAGGGCCCATCTCTCCCTCGCAGCATGGCATACTATGATACTATCGCAATATTTTCTTCTATTTATTTTGTATGTTTCATCAACTAGTGCCACTATAATGCAATCACACTTTTTCATTATCTGTGCAAATAGGGTTATTCAGCTGCATTTTGGTGGAACTGCACAAATGTACGTATGGAACCGACATATATGCAGAGTGCAAGGTGTGCCAAGTAAAAATTACCGACACCAACCATGCTGCATGCACGCATTGGCATCCACCACCACTAGTGGGATGTGTGGCGCTCTCTGTGGACGGATCTTTCTCGGCAGCAAATCCTCTAACCAAATACTAGTAGCTTATATTGGCAGTTTTCTAGGGAGAACTCTTTTCTGAAAGAAGCACCAATCTATTTTTCTTTATTTGTACACTATGTCACAACTTTGACCCAAAGGTCTAGAGCTATTTTAGGGTGATTGGCGTAGTACTCGGAGATTGATTGTAAGCATGATTTCATTAGCTGTCACACTGATTGTAAGCATGAGCAGGTGGAAGATTAGGTTAGTGCGAAGCTTACCTTAAACCCTACCACCGCCGTTGAAACGAGGCGAGCATCGAGGGAACCATGGAGAACAGCGGGGAAGCGATGTCGCGCCATCCGGCCTCCTCTTGTGGTGGGAGAACGAATACTCCTGTGGCTCCGGCTGGCTCTGCACCCTCACGAACGGCACACCATACTAGATCGATTCGTTATCCTCTGGGTGCTCGACCTTCGACCTGTATGCCCACCACCTCCTCCTGACTGTCACCTCGGGCGAATCTGTCTGCTCCATCGCCCAGAGGAGATACTCGATGAACTCGAAGGACTGCGCGTGACTGCCGCCGAGGAGTACATGTACATCGCCGCCCTCATCACCGCCGTCTCGCTCTTTCGCATACATTGCCACATGGCCCGCACCGTCCTCGAAATCTCCCACTCATTGTCAAACCAAGTAAGGATCTCCTTCAACCTGGCTAACTTTGCCTGGTCGCTGCCGGCGATCAGCCTGATTCGCTGCTGCATCCTCTCCATAGCTGTCCTTCTGAGTGGTCCGGTGCTAGCTTTGGAAGATGGGAGGAGAGACGGTGGTCTTGCAATAGAGAAGAGGGAGAGGCGAGATGGTGGTTTTGGAATGGAGATGATGGAGAGGAGAGGAGGTGGTTTTGCAATGGAGAAGATCAGGAGAGGGAGAGGCGAGACCGTGGTTTTGGAATGGAAATGATGGAGAGGAGAGGAGGTGGTTTTGCAATGGAGAAGATCAGAAGAGGGAGAGGCGAGATGGTGGTTTTGGAATGGAGATGATGGAGAGGAGAGGAGGTGGTTTTGCAATGGACAAGAGGGAGAGGAGCGTGCGGCAGCAATTTAGGATTGGAGGGCGGCGCGCTGTAACTGGATCAAAATCAAAATCAATTTACCCTTCAATTAAGAAAGCGACCCCACATTAACTAGTCTCCCTTTTATTCTGGGTCATAATTGACCATGATTTTCACATATAAAATATATATTATACGTTGCAAAAATAATATAATTTGAAAGTACATTCAGATACGAACCAAACAATACATTTTTTGGTGACATGCATTCACATTTGCTTGTCAAATATAGTACATGGTCAAACTTTGACCCAAAATACGCAAAACAACAAAAAAAATACTTCCAAGACCAGCGCGGCTCTTCCGCTCTTCTCCTATTAAACCACTGCCGCTCCTCTCCTATTCCAATCTAAATCCAGCATCGCTCCTCTCCTCTTCCATTTCAAAACCACCGCCCCTCCTCTCCTGTTCCAGTCCAAAACTAGCGTCGCTCCTCTCCCGTTCTAATCCAAAACCAGTGCTGCTCCTCTCCTTTTCCATTCAAAAACCACCGCCGGCAAGTGAAGGTGCTGTGGAGAAGTAGATCGATGGAGGAGTACAACCGATACGTGAGGATCGCAGACGACGACCCTGTGAAGCTAGCTAGGATGTTGAAGATACAGTCTTGGTTTCACAACAAGGACCAACTAGCGGCGACGGCGACATCCATGGCCAAATATCTGCAACAGAGCAAAAAGGCGGCGATACTCCCGGAGGGAGTCGCGCCAGAGTACATAGAGCTGCTCCTTTGGGCCATGGAGCAAACAGATTCACCGAATCCGATCATGAGGTAGCGGTGGTGGGAGTATCGATCCCAGATGGAGCATCCACCAGAGATTGAAGGATCGAGCATCTACAGGGTGCCGTTTGTGAGGGTGTCCTGCCAGGGCGAGCCGGTGGAGTCTTCGTCGACCGAACCCAACTTCAAGAGGAGAAAAGCAGTTGGCCCGACGACGCTTACCCGCCATCGTCTCCCTCGCCATTCACATCGTCTCACGGGGCGGCTGTCTGCTGCCAAGGAATAGGAGGGGACTGCCCCCCCCCCATCCCAATAGTCGGGCAGGTTGTGAATTGTCAGGAGGAGCTTAGGGTTGTCAGTATTTGCAGGTTGTCAATTGTGTTTTGTGTTGTGTATTTTGAGAGTACTTTCGGATATGAATGTCTTTTGAATTTCAGATTTGCAGTATTGAGCATATGAGTATTTTATGAATTCTAGAGATCTATTTTTAGCATTCAAAAAATGTAGTTTCATAGGAGTATATTTGTGCAGACAATGTGATTCTCAGAGAAGAAACTGCAAGTTTCAGTTTCAGATAAGAAACTGCCAGTTCAGTTTCAGATAAGAAACTGCAAGTTCAGTTTCAGATAAGAAACTGCAACTTTTAGAGGCAGAGCATTTATATTAACACGGCCTTTTCAAACAGGGTTAACATCATGTTGGAATTTTTATTCATGGTCTAAAAAGGAACTACCAGCCAGTTAAGATCATGCTGATCAACATTCATGCATAGCACATCTTCATATGATGCACAATCAAAATGCCCACACAATGTCGCCTGTGAGAAACACAAGGAAAATGAGGGACGAAGTTTTGGCAAGTGTTGGACGTGGTTTTGGGCTGCCCCGTCCAAGCTTTCATTTTTAACATGCGCAGTCCACGACCTCGGATGGGAGGTCCATAGGCCTGTTTGAATTTTCTTGGGGGCCGTCATGTATCGACCGGCCTATGGACCTCCCATCCGAGGTTTTATTTTTCTTGAATATCGGCAGCCCAATTTATGTATTTTTTTGAAGAAAACGCAGAGGTCTGTTCTATTTTTCTAAATAAGAATAGGAACGCCAGGTCCAACTTATGTTTCCCTTATAACTATATTATATATATTTAAATTATTTTATATGTTATTATATATTATTTTTATTGTCATCATATATTTAACAGATACTTACATATGTAAGAAAACAATATCCCACATCTTATTAACTTATAAAAATAATTTCTTAACAATAAAATCCTGGATTGTTTTGGCACGAAAATCCTAGTGATTGTGTAGCAAAGCTTGGTAAGATTTAAGGACGAATTTAATAATATCACTTATTATTTAAATATATTTATAACAAAATGCTCAACCCCTTTTTATTTTTTGATAACATTGCTGGCCCAACCCAACATTATAATTAGAATCAGCCCAGCAAAATCGTGTATTTCGAGAAAGTGCAAATGGCCTGTAATTTTTTAGGAAATAAAATAAATGGGCCGCATGGACGCTACATAATTTGTTCACCCAACCCAGCTAATGGATGTAATTCAAAAAAAGATCAAATTGACTGTAAATTCTACCGCGCAAAAAAAAAAGACTGTAAATTCTGAAAAAATGGGTTGAATACGTGCCACACTTTTGGAGGCTGAAATGTGGGCCAATAGGTTGAAGCCAACGCAAGTCATTGTCAATTTAGTCAACAAATGATTCTGACATGTTAGCCGTTGGATTTACATCCAACGACCGGCATCCATCTTCAATCTCTCGTCTTCTTCCTACAGCACCGCCGCGACCACCTCCCGCCTCCTGCTGCTAGCAGCTCTGCTTAGCACGCTTCGCTATGAAGCGCTACTCCACCATTGGCCAGGCCATCCCTCCACCCCTCCATACCTCATGTTCTTCTCCATCGACTGCCGAACCACACCGCACTAGAACCAGTTAACCCTCGTACACCTCTCCGTCTGTGACTCTACTCCCGCGTCTTCCCATCTCCGGCTCGTTGCTGTCCGGGGCCTCACCGTCGTCCACCACCTTGGATGCGCTCGGCACGGCGTGGTCAACGTGCTCAACGAACGACACCATCGGAAGTAGACTGTGCGTGGAGAGGCTGACAGCTGGGTCCACGGCCGCACACAAGGAAATGCCTCCTTATTACGCGCAAAATAATGATTCCTCCACCTGACATCTGGGACCCACCGAAAGGGCCTCTATATTTCGCGAAAAAACATGCCCCCCACTGACAGGTCAGACCCACCAGCTATCTTCGCACGCAAGGAAGTGCCTCCTTATTACGCACAAAAAAATGAATACTCCCCCTGCCAGCTGGAACCCAGCATAGTGGGAGGCTGACTTGTGGGCCTACCAAGTTGACGGGGACGGAGGGCTTTGTCAACTTAGTCAATATAAACGATTCTAGCTCCAGTGACCGTACGATGTCCATCCAACGGCCGTAGTGCTTCTTCAACCTCTGGTCTTCTTGCTCCAGCCGCCCAAAGCAGCGCCGGTCGTGCCGCATGCTCCTGCCTCCCGTGGCCGGATGTGCTGCCGCGGAGCCCTCACCGCCCCCTACTATTCCCACCGCTGGCCAGGCCCTGCGGTGATGGCAGCCTCACTTCGCAGCCAAACCAATGAACCCTCGTACTCCTCTCCGCGCGGGCTTCCACCACCTCGTCTTCCCCGGCTCCCCGTCGTCCCCTTCCTAGGCCTCGCCGTCGTCCACCTCCCTGGTGCTCTCGGCGCGGCGTGGTCAACATGGTCAAGGAATGACTTCCATCGGACATGGACTGTACGTGGAGAGGCTGACAGCTGGGTCCACGGCCGCAGCAAGGAAGTGCCTCCTTATTACGCAGAAAATAATGATTCCTCCACCTGACAGCTGGGACCCACCGGACGGGCCACTGTATTTCGCGAAAGAAACATTTCCCACTGACTGCTGGGACCCACCAGCTACATCTTCGCACGCAAAGAAGTGCGTCCGGGCAAAAAAAGAACGATTCACCCCCTGAGTGCTGGGACCCACCAGCTACATCTTCGCACGCAAGGAAGTGTGTCCGGGCAAAAAAAAACGATTCGCCACCCTGACTGCTGGGACCCACCAGCTACATCTTCGCACGCAAGAAAGTGCGTCCGGGCAAAAAAAACCAAAACAATTCGTCCCCCTGACTGCTGGGACCCACCAGCTACATCTTCGCAGGCAAGGAAGTGCCTAACAGTCGGGACCCACCTGGTCGAAGCGTACGTAGCGTTGTCATTCTGGTCGCGAACGTGTACGTACATATATACTGGTCGATGTAGAGGCACACACGTGTCGTAGTAGAGGCGCGTACGTGTCGTAGTAGAGGCGCACATGTAGCATGTACATGTACGTACAGCGGCCAGTGTGCAAGAAAGAAAATACGACCATGTATGTGTACATACGGGTGGGGTCTCAAACGCCTACTTGCGCATACGTACGGCCATGGCTCGTGTATATGGCTGGGTCGGAACGGAGAAACAGCGTCGTCGTCGTGTTCTTGGGGAGGCAACGGAATGCGTCGTGTTCATGGGGAGGCAACGGAAGGCGTCGTATTCATGGGGAGGCAACGGAAGGCGTCGTGTTCATGGGAAGGCAACGGAACGCGTGGGAGCCAACCGGCTGGGTCGGAACGGAATGCATCATCGTGTTCATCGGGAGGGCTTGGATGGAACCGGCAATGGAAACGAGGCCTGGCGTACTGCACAATGGAGGAAATGGCCTTGTGTTCGACCAGCCACATTAGAAACGGGATCCTATTCATCGGGAGGGGTCTGGCGTACCGCAAAATGGAGGAAACGGACCTCCTACGGTCGAAACGGGGGTCCTGTTGATCGGGAGGGGTGTGGCGTACCACAAAACGGAGGAAACAGACCTCCTACGGTCGAAACGGGGGTCCTGTTGATCGGGAGGGATGTGGCGTACCGCAAAACGGACGAAACGGACTTGTGTTGAAGTGCTACGATCGAAACGGGGGTCTTGTTCATCGGGAGGGGTGTGGCGTACCGCAAAACGGGACTCCACGGGATACTGTTCATCTCTATCGTCGACCTCCTCCAGCCTCCACGGGCTACTGTTCATCCACCGTCGACCTCCTCCAGCCTCCACCTGCGACTGTTCATCCACGGGCTCCTGTTCATCCAGCCTCCACCGCGCGCTACTCCATCGGCTACTGTTCAACCACCCCTCCATGGGCACCCCTCCACCATCTACTGTTCATCCAGCTCTCCACACCACGGGGACCTGTTCATCCATAGGCAACGCCACTGCTCACTGTTCATCCAACACACCCCCCCCCCCCCGCAACGCTCACTGTTCATCCAATAGATCAGCTTCAGTTAGCCGCAGTAGCGAAGGAATCGCTCGATCGGGTTCAGTTAACAGCCATCGATCGATCGCTCGGGTTCAGTAATGCGTAGCCTGCAGTGCAATTGCTCGGGTTCAGTTAGAGCCCAATGCCTCGCTCGGGTTCAGTTAGAGCCAATGCCTCGCGCACACGCGCGTACGTGTACGAGAGAAACGCGCATCGCTCGGCCCCCGACCTCCCCACCGTAACCGGGAACTCCCCGGAATTTTCCTCGCCTCGCTTCTACCACGGTTTTTTCCGTCATGGACGGCCCAAAGAATGTCATGCAGCTGCATCTCCGGCTCGCCCAGGAAGAAAAGCCCATTTTCTGTCATGATTTTTTGTCATAGAAGTAGGAGCCCACCACATCTATGATGATACCGGGTTTTGTCACAATTATCGTCATAGAAGTGTCATATGTATCACAGAAAAAAATTCGTTCGGCCCAAAATGTCACGGATGTGTCTTTTTTTGTGAGTTTTGACATGAAGACTTTAATACTCAAGCATACAAACAAGCAACCATGTCTTTCAAAATATCAATACTAAAGCAAGTTATCCCTAGCCCATCATGCTCAATAATTGATCCATTCATGAAACACACTCGAATATTAGCTACACCCAACACTCAAATATGATCATAGTGCCACTTAGTTGGCACTTTATAAGAGAAGATGGAGACTCAAGTTCAAAATAAAAATTGCATAAGTAAAAGAAAGGCCCTTCGCGGAGGGAAGTAGTGATTTGTAGAGGTGCCAGAGCTCAATGGTTAAATTGAGAGATAAAAAATATTTTTGAGAGGCATACTTTTCCCACCAACGAAATCAACTTGGAGCATCCCAACACTTTCCATGCTAGATACATCATAGGTGGTTCCCAAATAGAAAATAAAGTTTATTCCTTTTTCCACCATTACTTTCACTTTCCATGGCTAACCGTATCCACGGGTGCCCTCCATACCAACACTTTCCAAGGAATTTATTATTTGACAACATAAAGTAAATTCATTTTTCATTTCGAGACTGGGCATCCCTAATACCTTTGCCGTACTCTCGTGCAATGATAAGTGAATAAACTCATCGTGAGAATAACACATCTAGCATGGAAAATATTGGCTACCCTTTACCACTTCGCAAGAGGTTGAGCACACAAAAGAGAAATTTATTTTGAAAATTAGAGATGGCACATGCAAATTTGCTTAGAATGACATGGAAATACCGCATATAGGTAGGTATAGTGGACTCATATGGCCAAACTGGTTTAAAGGGTTTTGGATGCACAAGTAGTGATCATACTTAGTGCAAAATGAAGGCTAGCAAAAAGATTGAGAAGCGACCAACCAAAATGCAAAAAATCTCGTACCCAAGCATTAAGCATAAGTAACACCGAATAATGCACCATAAGTAGGATAGAAATTTTGTTGCATAACTATTGACTTTCGTGCTTGCATAGGGAATCACAAACCTTAACATCAATATTCTTACTAAAGCACAATTACTCATCAACATGACTCACATATCATATCGTCATATCTCAAAACCGTTACTAAGAATCAAGTTTATTTTGTCCAATGATCTTCATGAAAGTTTTTATCATATCCTCCTTGGATATCTATCACTTTGGGACTAGTTTTATATGTTGCATTTGATAAGCTCAAACAAATATAAGTGAAGAACATGACCATAATTTTTTTCTTTCTCTCAAAATAATCTAAGTGAAACAAGAGAGAATTTCTTAAAACTTTACTAACTCCCAAACAAATGTAAGTGAAGCATGAGAGCATTTCTTCAAAATTAACAAAGCACACCGTGCTCAAAAAGATACAAGTGAAGTACTAGAGCAAATCCATGGCTCTAAAAATTTAAGTGAAGCATAGGAGCAAGCATAGCATAATTTTTGGCTCTCTCCAAAAGGTGTGTCCAGCAAGGATTCAACACTTAAAACACAAAGCAAAACAAGCAAAGACTCATATCATACAAGACGCTCCAATCAAAACTCATATTATGTGACGAATAAAAATATAGTTTCAAGTAAAATATCGATGGTTGTTAGAAGAAAGCGGGGATGCCACTCCGGGGCATCCCCAAGCTTAGTTGCTTGCTACTTCTTTGCATATTATCTTGGGGGTGCCTCGGGCATCCCCAAGCTTAGTTGCTTGCTACTTCTTTGCATATTATCTTGGGGGTGCCTCGGGCATCCCCAAGCTTAGCCTTTTGTTTATCCTTATTCCTTCATCCATCGTAAGATAACCCAATATTTGAAAACTTCAATCACACAAAACTCAAACAAAACTTTCGTGAGATCCGTTAGTATAAGAAACCAAACCACTACAATAAGTACTGTATAAAACCTATTATTTTTTTGTTTTTGCATTATATATACTGTATTCCAACTTTTCTATGGCAAAAACTCATCAAAGAAAACCATAGAATCATCAAAACAAGCACACAACGCAAAGAAAACAGAATCTGTCAAAAACAGAATAGTCTATAGCAATCTGAATATTTCGAATACTTATGTAACTCCAAAAGTACTGAAATAAATTGGATGACGTGGGGAATTTGTCTATTAATCTTCTGCAAAAAGAATCAACTCAAAATCACTCTTCTAATAAAAATGACAAATAATCTTGTGAGTGCAAAAGTTTCTGTTTTTTAGCAAGATCAAATAAACTTTCACCCAAATCTTCCCAAAGGCCTTGCTTGGCACAAACACTAATTAAAACACAATCATAACAGTAGAATAATTGTGCTAACACTCAAGAACATAAAACAAAAATCAAAAATAAATTTTATTCATTGGGTTGCCTCCCAACAAGCGCTATCGTTTTACGCCCCTAGCTAGGCATAACGCGTAGGATCTAAGTGTTGTCATCTTTGTCCAATTCTTTGATCGAACACTTAGGATTTTTCCAGCATTTTGCAAGTAAATTCTCAGCGACAATACTTCTAGGAATGAGATTGAAAAACTTATTCCGCAAAAAGGGTCTCTTATGACTTCAATAAAGTTGGGATGGATACTAATCATCTTAAGATCTCCTTTATCATTGCTAGAAGTTGCACCTTTATTTTTAGTGACTTGAGTAGTCTTGCTAATTTTCACGAGAGTTTTAGTAGAAGAAGAAGATGTACCTAGATTAGAAAAAATTTCTTCTAGTTTATCAATCCTAGACGGGATTTCTTCGATTCTTTCATGAATTATAGTTCTTTTTCTTTTAGCAACTTAAAAACACCTCCCGCTTTTGACCCAACTTTAGTAGCATAACTTTGCATTTTTCTATCCAAATTTTCAATATGTTCTAGGGTAAGCATTTTCTTTTCAATAGCATCTAGTATTTCCATAACATGCTCGAGAGTCAATATTGGTTCATTGATCATGAGTGGTGGTGAACCCACTAAATTTCCCAAAGCATTAAAAGCATCAAGAGAAGGACACATCAAGAAATTCCCACCGGTAATCGTATCAAGGACGAATCTATACCAAGTGGTAATGCCCACATAAAAACAACGAAGAAGAACAACGATGGATTGCTTACGGATAGATCTATTATGAGCATTGCAAGTCCTATACCAAGCATCTTTTAAGTTTTATCCTCCCATTTGTTTGAAGTTGAGATCCTCGTTCTCGAGGGTGCACGCAATAGAAGAAGAGAAATCCATAATGACAAAAAGTGATAGACAAGATTGCACACGAAAAGCAGATCTGACGAGAAAACAACGAACGAAAAAGAGGGCGAATAAAATGGCAAATTTTTGTGAAGTGGGGGAGAGGAAAACGAGAGGCAAATGGCAAATAATGTAAATTGCGAGGATATGAGATTTATGATTAGGAACCTGGTTGATGTTGAAGATCCTCCCCGGCAACGGCGCCAGAAATTCCTTCTGATGTCTGCTAGAACTATGTCGGTATTTCCCCAAAGAGGAAGGGATGATGCAGTATAGCGATGGTAGGTATTTCCCTCAGTGATGAGACCAAGGTTATTGAACCAGTAGGAGAACCTCCTCACACCACGTAAACAGCACCTGCACACAAATAGCAAATACTTGCAACCCGACGTGTTAAAGGGGTTGTCAATCCCTTCTGGGTACGATGCCTCAAGATAGGCAAATAACGTGAGGTAAAAGTGGTAGACAGGATAAATAGATTGCGGAACAAATAAATTACAGCAAGGTATTTTTCAATTTTTGGTTTAATAGATCTGAAAAGAAATGCAAATGAAAATAGATTGCAAAGGCAAATATGATGAAAAGAGACGCAGGGGCGTAGGTTTCACTAGTGGCTTCTCTCGAGAAAAATAGCAAACAGTGGGAAAACAATTATTGTTGGGCAATTGATAGAACTTCAAATAATCATGATGCTATCCAGGAAATGATCATTATATAGGCATCACGTCCACGTTTAGTAGACCGGCTCCAGCCTGCATCTACTACTATTACTCCACACATCGACCGCTATCCAACATGCATCTAGTGTATTAAGTTCATGGGAAAATAGAGTAATGCAATAAGAACGATGACATGATGTAGACGAGATCCATTTATCTATTGCGGAGGTATACATCTCATCTTGTTATCCTTAGTAGCAACGATACATACATGTCGGTTCCCCTTCTGCCACTGGGATCAAGCACCATAAGATCGAACCCACTACAAAGCCCCTCTTCCCATTGCCAGATAAATAGATCAAGTTGGCCAAAAAAAACCCAAATATCAGAGAAGAAATACGAGGCTATAAGCAATCATGCATATAAGAGATCAAAGAAGACTCAAATAACTTCCATGGATAAAAACATAGATCTGATCATAAACTTAAAGTTCATCAGATCCCAACAAACACACTGCAAAAAGACTTACGTCATATGGATCTCCAAGAGACCATTGTATTGAAAATCAGGAGAGAGAGAGAGAGGAAGCCATCTAACTAATAACTACGGACCCGTAGGTCTACAAAGAACTACTCACGCATCATCGAAGAGGCACCAATGGAAGTGGTGAACCCCTACATGACGGTGTCTAGATTGGATCTGGTGGTTCTGGACTCTGCGGCAGCTGGAATTGATTTTCATCGACTCCCCTAGGGTTTCTGGAATATTGGGGTATTTATAGAGCAAATAGGTGGTTCAGGGGGCACCGGAGGTGGGCACAACCCACCAAGGCGCGCCTGGGTCTCCTGGCGCGCCCTGGTGGGTGCTACTCCTCTCGAGCCACCCCCAGGTGCTTTCTTGGCACACTGGATATCTTCTGGCCCAAAAAAATCCTCCAGGAGTTTCGCTGCGTTTGGACTCCGTTTGATATTGATTTCCTACGATGTAAAAAACATGCAGAAAACAACAACTAGCACTGGGCACTATGTGAATAGGTTAGTACCAAAAAATGATATAAAATGACTATAAAATGATTGTAAAACATCCAAGAATGATAATATAACAACATGGAACAATAAAAAATTATAGATACGTTGGAGACATATTAGGTTGCCTCCCAACAAGCGCTGTTGTTTAACGCCCTTAGCTAGGCATATAACATGAATAGATCTAGGTATAATCATCTTTGGTATGCAATCCATAAGTAGATCTCATAATAGATTCATATGGCAATTTAATTTTCTTTCTAGGAAAGTGTTCCATGCCCTTCCTTCACGGAAATTGGAATCTAATTTTTCCTTCTTTCATATCAATAATTGCACCAATCGTTCTAAGGAAAGGTCTACCAAGAATAATAGGACATGTAGGATTGCAATATATATCAAGAACTATGAAATCTATGGGCACATAATTCCTATTTGCAACAATGAGAACATCATTAATCCTCCCCATAGGTTTCCTAATAGTGGAATCCGCAAGATGCAAATTTAAAGAACAATCATCAAATTCACGGAAACCTAACACATCACATAAAGTTTTTGGAATTGTAGATACGCTAGCACCCAAATCACAAAAAGCTTGGCACTCCTAATCTTTAATTTTATTCTTAATAGTAGGTTCCCACTCATCATTAAGTTTTCTAGGGATAGAAACTTCCAATTCAAGCTTTTCTTCAAAAGATTGCATCATAGCATCAACGATATGTTTAGTAAAAGCTTTGTTATGATTATAAGCGTGAGGAGAGTTCAACATGGATTGCAACAAGGAAATACAATCTAGTAAAGAACAATTAACATAATTAAATTTCTTGAAATCCAAAAGAATGGGTTCATTGCTACATAAAGTATTGACCTCTCCAACCCCACTTTTATCAATTTTTGCAGTAAGATCTAAAAACTCCGAATCATTGGGACACCTTTTAACTAAAATTGACTCATCTCTAGTCCCATCTTTATCAAGATTTATATTAGAAAACAAAGATTCAATAGGAGTCACATCAATCACTTTAAGATGTTCATCATTATTTTTACGAAAACTAGAAGAACACGCTTTTTCAAACAAATCCTGTTTCGCATGCATTGGCGGTTCTTTCTTTGCACTCATCAATGGAAATTATCATGGCTTTGAGAGACTCATTAATATCATGCTTGGGTGGAATAGATCTAAGTTTCAAAGAATCAACATCAAGAGAAATTCTATCCATGTTCCTAGCCAAATCATCCATCTTGAGAAATTTTTCTTCAATCAAAGCATTGAAATTCTTTCGCGAACTCATAGATTATTTAGCACTCATCTCAAAATCAGAGGGCATCTTATTAAAATTTCCATAAGAATGGTTGTAGGAATTACCATAATTATTAGAGGAATTACTAGGGAATGACCTAGGATTAAAGTTACCTCTATACGCGTTATTACCAAAATTGTTCCTACCAACAAAATTCACATCCATAGATTCATTGTTATTCTCATTTAAAGTGGATAAAGGCATGTCATTAGGATCAATAGGAGCACTCTTACTAGCAAATAATTTCATAAGTTCACCCATCTTTCCACTCAAAACATTAATTTCTTCAATTGCGTGCACTTTTTTACTAGTGGAGATCTTTCGGTGTGCCATTGTGAATAGTTAACCATAATATTATCTAGGAGTTTAGTAGCCTCTCCTAAAGTAATCTCCATAAAAGTCCCTCCCGCAGCCAAATCTAAAAGATTTCCAGAAGCAAAATTCAATTTTTTTTGTATAATCATCCCCAAATTCAAACCATGAGCAGGGCAATTTCGTTTCATCAATTTCATCCTCTCCCAAGATTGTGCAACATGTTCATGATCAAGTTGCTTAAAACTCATAATATCGTTCCTAAGGGAGATGATCTTAACATGAGGAAAATACTTAGAGATGAAAGCATCTTTACACTTGTTCCACGAATCAATACTATTTTTAGGAAAAGATGAAAACCAAGTTTTAGCATGATCTCTAAGTGAAAGCGGAAATAGCTTCAGTTGAACAATATCATTATCTACATCTTTATTTCTTTGCATATCACACAAATCAATGAAATTGTTTAGATGGGATGAGACATCTTCACTAGGAAGGCCAGAAAATTGATCTTTCATAACAAGATTTAGCAAAGCGACATTAATTTCATAAGATTCCACACTAGTGGCGGGAGCAATCGGAGTACTAATAAAATCATTATTATTGGTGTTGGAAAAATCACACAATTTGGTTTTTCTTGAGCCATTGTGACAAAGCAAGCAATCCAACACACGAGCACACAAAAAAGCGAGAAAGTCAAACCGAACAGGGGCTAAGAAAAGTCGAAAATCATTTTAGAAGTGCGGGAGAGGAAAACGAGAGGCGAATGGTGAATAATGTAATGCAAGAGATGAGAGTTTATGATGGGTACTTGGTATGTCTTGACTTGGCGTATATCTCCCTGGCAACGGTGCCAGAAATTCTTCCTGTTACTTCTTGAGCTTGCGTTGGTTTTTCCCTTGAAGACGAAAGGGTGATGCAGCAAAGTAGAGATAAGTCTTTCCCTTAGTTTGAGAACCAAGGTATCAATCCAGTAGGAGACAACGCACAAATCACCGAATACCTGCACAAACAATCAAACAAACTTGCACACAATGCGATAAAGGGGTTGTCAATCCCTTCATTGTTACTTGCAAAAGTGAGATCTGATAGAGATAGATAAACGATAAAGTAAATATTTTTGGTTTATAGATCGGAAAGTAAAAGTTGCAAGAATAGTAGAACAGAAACTAAGATTGTAGATCAGAAACTCATATGATTGAAAATAGACCCGTGGGCTATAGGTTGCACAAGAGGCTTCTCTCAAGATAGAAAATAATACGGTGGGTGAACAAATTACTGCCGAGCAATTGATAGAAAAGTGCAAAGTTATGACGATATCTAAGGCAATGATCATGAACATAGGCAACACGTCCGTGCCAAGTAGACCGACTCCTGCCTGCATCTACTACTATTACTCCACACATCGACCGCTATCCAGCATGCATCTAGAGTATTAAGTTCATAAAGTATGAAGTAACGCATTAAGCAAGATGACATGATGTAGAGGAATTAACTCAAGCAATATGATGAAAACCCCATCTTTTTATCCTCGATGGCAACAATACAATATGTGCCTTGCTGCCCCGACTGTCACTGGGAAAGGACACCGCAAGATTGAACCCAAAGGTAAGCACTTCTCCCATTGCAAGAAAAACCAATCTAGTTGGCCAAACCAAACCTATAGTCTGAAGAGAATTACAAAGATACCAAATCATGCATATAAGAATTCAGAGAAGATTCAAATAAAATATTCATAGATAAATTGATCATAAATCCACAATTCATCGGATCTCGGCAAACACACCGCAAAAAAGTATTTCATCGAATAGATCTCCAAGAACATCGAGGAGAACATGGTATTGAGAATCAAAGAGAGAGAAGAAGCCATCTAGCTACTTTCTATGGACCCGTAGCTCTGAGGCAAACTACTCACGCTTCATCAGAAGGGCAATGGTGTTGATGTAGAAGCCCTCCATGATCGAATCCCCCTCTGGCAGGACGCCGAAAAAGGCCCCTAGATGGGATCTCATGGGTACAGAAGGTTGCGGCGGCGGAAAAGTGTTTTCATGGATGCCTCTGTTGGTTTGGGGATATATGGGAATATATAGGCGAAAGAATTAGGTCAGGAAGTGCACGAGGGGCCCACAAGGGTGGGGGGCGCGCCCTCCATCCTTGTGGCCGCCTCGTGGCTCCTCTGACTTCATATCCAAGTCTCCTGGTTGTCTTCTGGTCCAAGAAAAATCATCGCGAAGGTTTTATTCCGTTTGGACCCCGTTTGGTATTCCTTTTCTGCGAAACTGAAAAATAGGGAAAAAACAAGGAACTGGCACTGGGCTCTAGGTTAATAGGTTAGTCCCAAAAATAATATAAAATAGCATATAATGCATATAAAGCATCTAATATAATAGCATGGAACAATCAAAAATTATAGATACGTTGGAGACGTATCATCCTATGAAGGAATTACTCACTCCCGGCGGTGAGCATCATGGAATTGGCGATGGAGGAAGGTTGATGATGATTATGGCGATGGGTTCCCCTCTTCGGAGCCCAAAACAGACTCCAGATCAGCCCTCCCAAGGAAGAACAGGAGGTAGCGACGGCTCCTATATCGTAAAATGTGATGAATCCTTCTCCTTGATTTTTTCTCCACGGATGTGAATATATAGCGTTGGAATTAGGGTCGGAGGAGGTCCAGGGGGCCCATAAGCCACCTAGGCGCGCCCCAAGGGGGGCGCCCCCAAGGCTTGTGGCCAGTGGGTGGACCCCCTCTGGTTGATTCTTTCGCCAGTATTTTTTATTAATTCCAAAAATATTCTCCCTTCATTTTCAATTCAATCCGAGAACTTTTATTTCTGCACAAAAATAACACCAAGGCAATTCTGCTAAAAACAGCGTTAGTCCGGGTTAGTTCCATTCAGATCATGCAAATTATAGTCTAAAACAAGGGCAAAAGAGTTTGGAAAAGTAGATACGATGGAGACGTATCAACTCCCCCAAGCTTAACCCATTGCTTGTCCTCAAGCAATTCAATTGACAAACTGAAAGTGACAAAGAAAAACTTTTACAAACTCTGTTTGATCTTGTTGTTGTAAATATGTCTAACTGATGTTTAGGTTTTCAGCAAAGGTTATGAACTATAACCATATTCACAATAATATTTAGGCCTCACATTTACTCATATCAATGGCATAATGAACTAACGAGTAATAATAATAAATCTCAGATGACAACACTTTTTCAAAACAATCATGATATAATATGACAAAGTGGTATCTCGCTAGCCCTTTCTGAGACCGCAAAACATAAATGCAGTGCACCCCTGAAGATCAAGGATTGACAAGACATTGTAATTCATGGAAAAAGAGATCCAGTCACACTCATACTCAATATCAATTAATAACAAAGCATACAAATGACAGTGGTGCTCTCTAGCTGGTGCTTTTTATAAGAGGATGATGACTCAACAATAAAAGTAAATAGATAGGCCCTTCACATAGGGAAGCAAGGATTTGTAGAGGTGCCAGAGCTCGAGCTTTTAAAACAGAGATAAATATAATTTTGAGCTATATTCTTTCATTGTCAATGCAATGACCAAGAGTTCTCGATATCTTCCATGCTAAATACATTATAGGCGATTCCCAAACAGAATGGTAAATTTTTTACTCCCCCTCCACCAACCAGCACACTCCACGACCGATCCGAAACAATGGGTACCGTCCATACAACCAACAGTCCTGAGGGAGTTTTTTTTGAAATTATATTTTGATTTGATTTCGAGCATGGGACTAGGCATCCCGATTACCAGCCACTTTCTTGTGAATGACAAGTGAATAAACACTCATCGTGAGAATAACCCACCTAGCATGGAAGATACTGATAGCCCCCAGTTGCTACATGAGCGATTCGGGCATACAAAATACATTATTATTTGAAGGTTTAGAGTTTGGCACATGCAAATTTACTTGGAATGGCAAGTAAATACTTCATATAGGTAGTTATGGCAGACTCATATGGAACAACTTTGGGTTTATGGAAGTGGATGCACAAGCAGTATTCCTGCTTAGTACAAGAGAAGGCTAGCAAAAGATTGAGGAGCGACCAACTAGAGAGCGACAACGGTCATAAACATGCATTGTGATTAATCAACATTGAGTGCAAGCATGAGTAGGTTATAAATCACCATGAACATAAATATCGTGGAGGCTATGTTGATTTTGTTTCAACTACATGCGTGAACATGTGCCAAGTCAAGCCACTTGAATCATTCAAAGGAGGATACTAACCTATCATACTGTATCATAACCATTTATAATGCATGTTGGCACTCAAGACAAACCATTATACACTCCGAGCTAGTTAACCATGGCATGAGTAACTATAATCTATAATTGTCACTACAAACATGTTTCATTCATAATGAGCTGAATCAGGAACGATGCGCCTATCATATTTACAAAAACAAAATTGGTCGAGTTCGTACCAACTTTTCCTCATCTCAATCATTTCATCACATATCGTCTTTATTGCCTTTCACTTGCATGACCGAACGGTGTGAATAATAATAATAGTGCACGTGCTTTGGACTAAGCTGGAATCTGCAAACATTTATAAAAGGAGAAGACAAAGTAATATGGGCTCTTTGTTAGATCGACAATAATGCATATGGGAGCTACTCAACATTCTCATTGTGGTCTTCTCCTTACGACCCAAAGAAAAGAAAAATAATTTCAAAGAAACACACTGAAATATTATTTCTATTTTTTGTTTTTTCTGAAGAAAGCAAAATAAGAACAAGAAAAACAATCTACATGGGAAAGCTCCCAACAAGCAAAAGAAGAACGAGAAATCTTTTTGGGTTTTATTTTAATACTACAACTAATTAAACTAGAAAGAAACTAGAACTAATTTTTTGGATTTTCTCAAAGTTTTTTTCAAACACACAAGAAGAAAGTGAGAAAAATAAACTAACCTGGATAATACAATGAAAAAGAATGAAAACCGACAACTGGAATGAGTGTGTGAACATGAATGTAACGTCGGTGAGAAATAAGTACTCCCCCAAGCTTAGGCTTTTGGCTAAAGTTGGTCTAGGGCCACGGCTGGCCTGGCGGATATCCAAAGTTGTAGGCGGGGATGTATTGGGATGTGGCAGCTACTACCTGAAGGGCTGCAACATGGAGGCGAGCGGCCTTCACCTCTCTCTCATACTCGTTCGCCTCCTCTCTAGTTATAAAGTATATCCCTTTTACCTGAAAGTTAAAGAAGGCAGGAGCAGGAAGGGTAATATGGACATCATGCTGCCTGTCAAAGATCAGTCGGTACAAGAGGGACTGTTCATTCCTCTCAAGAAACTGGTAGCATACCATAGCATTATAATCAAGAAAAGCCGGTGGTAACTCAATGTCATTCTCCTTTATGGATACTGATACGTCCATTTTGCATCATGATTTTATATCGATATTTATTGCATTATGGGCTATTATTACACGTTATGTCACAATACTTATGCCTATTCTCTCTTTTTACAAGGTTAACACGAAGAGGGAGAATGCCGGCAGCTGGCATTCTGGGCTAGAAAAGGAGCAAATATTAGAGACCTATTCTGCACAACTCCAAAAGTCCTAAATCTCCAGGGAAGTTATTTTTGGAATTCATAAAAAATACTGAGCGAGGAAGATACCAGAGGGGGGCCACCCACTATCCACGAGGGTGGGGGGGCGCCCTACACCCCTGGGCGCGCCCCCTTGCCTCATGGGCCCCCTGGCAGGCCTCCGGTGCCCATCTTCTGCTATATGAAGTCTTTTACCCTGGAAAAAATCATAAGAAAGCTTTCGGGACGAGACACCGCCGCCACGAGGCGGAACCTTGGCGGAACCAATCTAGGGCTCCGACAGAGCTGTTCTGCTGGGGAAACATCCCTCCAAGAGGGGGAAATCATCACCAACATGAGCAACTATTTCGGTAGACACTTCATTAGAACCACCATGAGCAACAACACTGCCACCTTACTCGGAGTCCTCATCCACGTCCTCGACTTCGTCCTTGTCCCTCTTCCTCTTGGCCGATACTTCCTTGCTTGAACCGCACACTTGGCTCTTGCTCTTCATCCAACCCTTGTAGATATTGATACAAAGGTAGCCATCCATTGCAGCGTAGTGGATGTGGTCTATATCTAGTACATTCCGCTGCCATGCATAACGATGAAACGTGTATGGAGGTTTCTCCAGTTTATCGTACGAAGGATGAACCATGGCTCCTTCCAGGGTCAACATTGAAGGCTGACGAGAGGATACCAACCGATTCTTCTGGAGGTCGAAGGTGTTGCCTACAACGAGGCCTATCCGACCCAGGACTTCTTTGTCGTTCTTAAAGTCTACAGTAACGAATTTCACTGTTTTGTCCTTGAGGAAGTTCTTAAAATCCTGGCACTCAACGTCGGCATGGCATATGTGGTAGACCAAGCAAACGTTATGTACACAAACCTGGATCACGGCGGGCTTCTTCCTCTCTTCGTCCTTTAGATCCTTCTCTTGTCGCAGGACTGTGGTGTACTCAACATCTAGCCCAGCGACCCACTCATCATCTGAGTTTTCGAACATGCGTCTAAAGCGAGAAAGGCATCCTTTCACCGTCGCAGAAGAACGGGTGTAGATGACGTCGAACTCATCGCCGGTGATGGTTCTAACCTTGTACTCACCGCCGATCGTGGAGATTTGGGATGCCATGGATTTGGGAGGACGGTTAGGATTAGTGGAACTGCCGTAATGTGAATGGACGAGACGACTAGGAGCAAACCGCCGTAGTATTGAAGGACGTGCGGGGACGAGTTGGAGCGAACTGCCAGCGTGCGAACGGCAGGGTAGTGGCTTTCCATTCTCCCATGATACGGGCTTCCGAGAGCCCTTGGATCTGAGATCGAACGGTTGCATGGCGTGATTCTAGACCTATGGGTGAATATCCTATCCTGGAGGGTTATTCTGCAAATTTTCAGCAACTTAGCATGTGACCGTTTGATCTCAGATCCAAGGGCTGCCAGCAGCCTGTATCATGGTCGCGCCTACCACGACCGTCGCGTCGCTCGCGCGATCGCGCCCTTGGAGATTTAACATGGTGCGTTAGGCTATCTGATGTTGGCATGTCATACATAGTCATCACTTAGTCACTCATACTACAACATGGTTGGCTATAAGGTTGGCTATAAGTGTATTTTTTTTACTTCTCTCTATCTCTTTGTACGGAGTATTTCACCGGTTGGAAAGGCATGCAAATTCCCAAACGGTTTCCTACACCCTGAATCGAATTTTTTGCCTCACAAGTTGTGCCGTGCAATTGGAATTCCAACTTGAGTACTACTACTAGTAGGAGTACCAGGGGCCAGTTCTTTTAGATTTCTAGATTAGTAATCCCATAACTACCACCTCCGTCCTGGTTTATTGGTCCCCATTGTAATATTTTTTCAAATTTTGATCATAAATTTAACTAATGAAATGTTAGTGCATGTCACATGCACTAACATTTTATCAGTTAAATCTTTGGTCAAAATTTAGCACAAATTACAATGGTGAGGAATAAACCAGGACGGAGGTACTGTACTACTAGTACTAGTTTAGAAGCCCAAATAAATGAGTGAGACTCCCGTGCAGCGCCGCCCTCTACACTAGTACTACTACATCGGTCGTGGTTTAACCCCCATTGAATTTGGCTGAAGATTTAACTGACAAAATGTTAGTGCATGTCAACAAAAACAATATCGTATTTAAACATAGTTTTCAATGATATAATTTTAGGTGACATGCATCATCATTTATTGTACTATATATAATGTTAGTTCAATTTTTGGTCGTACTAATCTATAGTAGTAAGGTGCCCGTGCGTTGCACGAAAGAGTGAAATGGATTGATCAGGGTGTTGTTTATTTTGACAAAGGATGTGGGGGTCATATCATGTGTAACAGGTATCGATAGGTTTCTTCGGATATTATTTCATCTCTAGAGCTCAGAAATATCCGGGTGAAATAGATAAAAAAAACTATCTTTTGCAAATAAAAGCGTTCAACTGTTCAACCTGCATCCAAAACTTGTGAAGAAATAACTCTTATTGTGCTTTGTAGGAAATGGTTCATCATAAGTCTTTCACCGGTACTGTAGTAAAAATTCATACATGGAAGATTCTAGACTAAACCATAAATGGATACACTTTTATTCATGCGCGATACTCCAATAGAGCAAGATCATGCATGGAAGTCTCCACATGCTTAGACAGCGGATTACATTGAGTGAAGACTAATGATCAACATTTAACTTAGTAATGCAGATGTCCAGGTGAACCTCCTTGGAGTCTCCATGCACATTGTTGGGCATCAAATAATACCATGCGTCTTCGATGTCCACATCGGCGGGAAGGTCCCAGCTCGACAGAGTCCAAGTCAGCTTGACGTAGCCAGTGTCGCCGCCCACAGACCTCCGAGGGGTAGTAAAATAGTGAGCATGCACCGTACATCGGCCTCATGTCAGTGTCAGCGTCAGAGGCATCGCCCCTGACGCACACTACAGAGATGTGGCGGCGGCCTGCACGGGCCTCGCCGGTGGCCACGATCAAGAGGAAGACGCTGCCGTCCTCCTCCGAGACTAGCAGGCGGCTCTGATCCTCCAGCGACTCCGACATGGTGAACGGGTAGCACGTCTCGTACTTGATGTTCTTCGCCAAGGGCCAGTAGTGATCGCCGCACGCCTGCGTCAGGTAATGCACGATGTCCGCCGGCGAGCCCCAAAACGGCACCGGGCACTCATAGCAGTAGACGAAGGGCTCCTTGGAGGCATCGACCAGGCCGTCCATGAAATGGGAGTGGCTGTAGCGGACGTTCCGCCAGTTGAATATATGAGCAAGTTACTACGAGATTCACTACAAAATAAATCATGACGGCTATAACAGAGATTAAACTAATCATGCGGACTAGCATAGTAGATGCACAGATCGAGTCTAGGACACAGACTAGAAACATGAATTTTAGCATGATTTCGAACATGAAGGATAGAAACACATACGGTGCAACGGGATCAGCACCATTGGCATTGAGGTTGTCGCCCATGTCACTGAGGAATAGGTTGCCGAGGTCGCGCCCTTGGAGATTTAACACGGTGCGTTAGGCCATCTGATGTTGGCATGTCATACATAGTCATCACTTAGTCACTCATACTACAACAAGGTTAGCTATGCAAGAGCCAGCTTCTACTACATGGTGGAGCATTGGGAGAGGCACCTGCATGGAGGTGGTCAGGAATCAGGAGACTCACACTGGTTGTAGCGCCACAGTTAAAATGATAATGTCAAGTCAAATCACGGGGGCCCACCTGTCCAGCAGTAACTCGCTGTCAAATCACACAGCCCTACGTTTGCAGCAGCCTACTCCCTTGTCTTCTCGCGTCTCTGTCGAACCGACTAGGCGGAACTGCCCCGCCACCTACCCCGCAGGAAAAGCCCCACCCTCGACTTTTAAATAGTATACAGTATACTAATTTTGTATCCATGGATTGCGCCATGGAGCAAAGCCTCTAGAAAATGGCGGTACACATGTACGGAGTATACAACACGCCCGTTGCGTTCGCGTCGCACCCCAGACGGTCGGTCGGTCTGGCACACTGCTCTCGGAATGAAACGCGCGTCATATTGCGTTTGCACACACACATGTGGGACCGCAATTTAGAACCGACCATAGGCACACTCCCCGGCCCCGCAAGTCGGGTGACTTAATAGAAGAGGGAGATGAGCGATAGTACTAGAGAAGTGTTGTACTACGTTGGTGCCTGGACGATCCCTGCAAGACACGAAAGATCAGTTCGTCCATGCATGTGACCAGACTCCAGCAGACACGCCTAGATTGTCTATCGTCTACATATCGTGCAGGCTGTGTTGTACATGGCTGTAGTTGTGGTGAGAAATCTAAAAAAAGGTTTCTTGTCATCTTGCAAAATTAAGTGTCATGTGCTTCGGATCACTGCGAGGGTTAAACAGCGACAACTGAGTTGGGCTAGTCATTAGGGGCACATGCACGAAGACTACTCGGCTGCCATCTAGGTCAAGCTGACTATGTTAATTAGGACATCTATCGACGGACCCCTTTTCTATGAGTTTATCTTTAATTTGAGCTTTGTTCCTCGTCTAGTTTGTCCGTCGGGATTCATGTTGTCTCCTTTGGGCAGTGAGGTTATGATTTCTTGTCATGTGGCATTTTTTCATGTTATTTGTTATAATCCGGCGCTTGAGATCAAAATGACGACAACTGCGCCTCCAGGCCACGTGCATGAAGACTTCTCGACAGTCATTGACGAGGTCAAGCCGGCTCCCGTAGACAAAAGAAAACTAGTACTACTCCACTATATAGGCAGGAGCCTCCGCGCTTGCTTGCTAGTGTTGCTCTCTTCACACTGTCTCGGCCTCTCCAGATCTAAACACGATAGCGGTGGCCACTCTCTCTCTCTCTGCTCACCGTTGGTCACAGATCCAACCGGATCCTCTCCGCCGGGGAAGGTGAGAAGGTGCAACGTTCACGCGGTCGTCCTCGGCTCTTACCCACTGCTGGCGCGTCTCGATCAGCCTGCCTTGCTGTTCTCTCCCAAGCATCGCTGGCGAGGGAGGGCCACCGAACCCTTCTTCCTTGCTGCCGTAGTGTGGGCAGATCCAGCCTCCCGCCGCCCACCTAGCTACATCCCGGCGACCATCAGGTATAACTTCCTTCGAAACCGGCCTTGCTCTACTTCCCGAGCTCCTGACGTCGCTGCATTTGTATCTTTTACTATTTCTCAGGCCCCCTCGTAGATAGGATCGATCGGCTGTTTGAAAACCACCTAACTTTTTTACGTTTAAGAGGTAAAACTAGTTCATGCACTCGAATCTAGTACTACTTGGTTCAAACAAGGAAGAAAGGGGGTGGGGGCTGGGGGAGGATTTGTTACCTGAATCTAGGACTTGGTCGAAAGAGGAAGTAATGGGGGCAAAAAGTAGCAGAGACTGGCTATCCAACTGGTCTCTAGGTCTAATAGGGAAATAAAGGGAAACGCAGTACAAACTCAATATAAACCCGATCTATTGGTTGAAAAAGGAAAGAAAGTGGGGACTGGGGGACAAGTCAACAGAGTAAGTCCAGCACTAGATTTGCTAGCCTCACACAGTATAAGGTGGCTATATCGAACAAAAATGGGACCAACCTAGATATCCTGTTCTGATGTTTGTTGCCCCGATCCACTCTTATGTAATGCCACTGGTAAAATGTAGCAGTCGCACTGTTAAAAGTAAGGACACGTAAACCAATGTTGTTTTCAATGTAATGCCTCCAGTAATATAAATCAATGGCACTTCTTTACATGTCCTGCTAAAATTTCCCATTAAGATAAGTTGGTTCTTTTCTTTAGAAATGCAACTGTCCTGGTCCGCCTACTCTCCCGTGCCCAAAGTAATGTCGTATTTAACGGTTGTCATAGTTAATCCTAATGCCCACACTAATATCTAGCAATGACACTGCTTTAGAAATTGCTATTGTCCTTGTAGGATTGCCATTCAGATAAGGAACACGCTTCTTTTCATTTGATGCATGTTTCATCACTTGTTAGTCACCCTCCTTTCCACCTTTTTTGTGCAAACAGAGATATACATTTCACGCTCGATCTTAGCTGAACTGCACAAATGATATCCAAATTATAGTTGAGCATTCCAGGAGCTTCACAACCAACCTTGATGTTGCTCAATTTTATTGCAACTAATGAAGAAGAAGCTCTGTGGGTTTCGTTTTCTGATGGAAATGGAACCGGGGCTGGAGCCCTTTTCTTAAATTTTTTTGAAGAAGCTGCTAGCTCAAGGGACATTGCTTCATTTTAGGTGAACTGCACCAAAAGGTCCCATGAATTGAATCATCCATGTTGGTGACTGAAAGAGCCAGCTTTAGCATCCCAGTCTAAGCACCCCCGGCCTCCATCCTTGCGATGCACTGTACACCTCGTTTGCCACCTGCTCGACCCTAGTGTCACTGATAAAATGAAGTAATAATACAGTTAAAATAGAGCGAGTGTCATCTCTATCATTTTATTTCCAATGTAGATAAAGAAAGTGCTTCTCTTTGTTAATGTATGTTTCATAAACTAGTCCCATTGTTAATGTTTAAGCGTTTCTGCAAATTGGGGTGCTTAATTTTAGTTGATCTGTGCAAAAATAGAGATTTCAATGTCTCAAGGCGCCTCCTTGTACTACCTCTGTACAGTGATGTTCATCACTGGCAGAAGGTGTATCTGGGAGACTTGGGACGATGTCCAGTATGAGGCGTACCGTATGAGGCGTCGCAGGGCCCATCTCTCCCTCGCAGCATGGCATACTATGATACTATCGCAATATTTTCTTCTATTTATTTTGTGTGTTTCATCAACTAGTGCCACTATAATGCAATCACATTTTTTCATTATCTGTGCAAATAGGGTTATTCAGCTGCATTTTGGTGGAACTGCACAAATGTACGTATGGAACCGACATATATGCAGAGTGCAAGGTGTGCCAAGTAAAAATTACCGACACCAACCATGCTGCATGCACGCATTGGCATCCACCACCACTAGTGGGATGTGTGGCGCTCTCTGTGGACGGATCTTTCTCGGCAGCAAATCCTCTAACCAAATACTAGTAGCTTATATTGGCAGTTTTCTAGGGAGAACTCTTTTCTGAAAGAAGCACCAATCTATTTTTCTTTATTTGTACACTATGTCACAACTTTGACCCAAAGGTCTAGAGCTATTTTAGGGTGATTGGCGTAGTACTCGGAGATTGATTGTAAGCATGATTTCATTAGCTGTCACACTGATTGTAAGCATGAGCAGGTGGAAGATTAGGTTAGTGCGAAGCTTACCTTAAACCCTACCACCGCCGTTGAAACGAGGCGAGCATCGAGGGAACCATGGAGAACAGCAGGGAAGCGATGTCGCGCCATCCGGCCTCCTCTTGTGGTGGGAGAACGAATACTCCTGTGGCTCCGGCTGGCTCTGCACCCTCACGAACGGCACACCATACTAGATCGATTTGTTATCCTCTGGGTGCTCGACCTTCGACCTGTATGCCCACCACCTCCTCCTGACTGTCACCTCGGGCGAATCTGTCTGCTCCATCGCCCAGAGGAGATACTCGATGAACTCGAAGGACTGCGCGTGACTGCCGCCGAGGAGTACATGTACATCGCCGCCCTCATCACCGCCGTCTCGCTCTTTCGCATACATTGCCACATGGCCCGCACCGTCCTCGAAATCTCCCACTCATTGTCAAACCAAGTAAGGATCTCCTTCAACCTGGCTAACTTTGCCTGGTCGCCGCCGGCGATCAGCCTGATTCGCTGCTGCATCCTCTCCATAGCTGTCCTTCTGAGTGGTCCGGTGCCAGCTTTGGAAGATGGGAGGAGAGACGGTGGTCTTGCAATAGAGAAGAGGGAGAGGCGAGATGGTGGTTTTGGAATGGAGATGATGGAGAGGAGAGGAGGTGGTTTTGCAATGGAGAAGATCAGGAGAGGGAGAGGCGAGACCGTGGTTTTGGAATGGAAATGATGGAGAGGAGAGGAGGTGGTTTTGCAATGGAGAAGATCAGAAGAGGGAGAGGCGAGATGGTGGTTTTGGAATGGAGATGATGGAGAGGAGAGGAGGTGGTTTTGCAATGGACAAGAGGGAGAGGAGCGTGCGGCAGCAATTTAGGATTGGACGAGAGGGCGGCGCGCTGTAACTGGATCAAAATCAAAATCAATTTACCCTTCAATTAAGAAAGCGACCCCACATTAACTAGTCTCCCTTTTATTCTGGGTCATAATTGACCATGATTTTCACATATAAAATATATATTATACGTTGCAAAAATAATATAATTTGAAAGTACATTCAGATACGAACCAAACAATACATTTTTTGGTGACATGCATTCACATTTGCTTGTCAAATATAGTACATGGTCAAACTTTGACCCAAAATACGCAAAACAACAAAAAAAATACTTCCAAGACCAGCGCGGCTCTTCCGCTCTTCTCCTGTTAAACCACTACCGCTCCTCTCCTATTCCAATCTAAATCCAGCGTCGCTCCTCTCCTCTTCCATTTCAAAACCACCGCCCCTCCTCTCCTGTTCCAGTCCAAAACTAGCGTCGCTCCTCTCCCGTTCTAATCCAAAACCAGCGCTGCTCCTCTCCTTTTTCATTCAAAAACCACCGCCGGCGAGTGAAGGTGCTGTGGAGAAGTAGATCGATGGAGGAGTACAACCGATACGTGAGGATCGCAGACGACGACCCTGTGAAGCTAGCTAGGATGTTGGAGATACAGTCTTGGTTTGACAACAAGGACCAACTAGCGGCGACGGCGACATCCATGGCCAAATATCTGCAACAGAGCAAAAAGGCGGTGATACTCCCGGAGGGAGTCGCGCCAGAGTACATAGAGCTGCTCCTTTGGGCCATGGAGCAAACAGATTCACCGAATCCGATCGTGAGGTAGCGGTGGTGGGAGTATCGATCCCAGATGGAGCATCCACCAGAGATTGAAGGATCGAGCATCTACAGGGTGCCGTTTGTGAGGGTGTCCTGCCAGGGCGAGCCGGTGGAGTCTTCGTCGACCGAACCCAACTTCAAGAGGAGAAAAGCAGTTGGCCCGACGACGCTTACCCGCCATCGTCTCCCTCGCCATTCACATCGTCTCACGGGGCGGCTGTCTGCTGCCAAGGAATAGGAGGGGACTGCCCCCCCCCCCCCATCCCAATAGTCGGGCAGGTTGTGAATTGTCAGGAGGAGCTTAGGGTTGTCAGTATTTGCAGGTTGTCAATTGTGTTTTGTGTTGTGTATTTTGAGAGTACTTTCAGATATGAATGTCTTTTGAATTTCAGATTTGCAGTATTGAGCATATGAGTATTTTATGAATTCTAGAGATCTATTTTTAGCATTCAAAAAATGTAGTTTCATAGGAGTATATTTGTGCAGACCATGTGATTCTCAGAGAATAAACTGCAAGTTTCAGTTTCAGATAAGAAACTGCCAGTTCAGTTTCAGATAAGAAACTGCAAGTTCAGTTTCAGATAAGAAACTTCAACTTTTAGAGGCAGAGCATTTATATTAACACGGCCTTTTCAAACAGGGTTAACATCATGTTGGAAGTTTTATTCATGGTCTAAAAAGGAACTACCAGCCAGTTAACATCATGCTGATCAACATTCATGCATAGCACATCTTCATATGATGCACAATCAAAATGCCCACACAATGTCGCCTGTGAGAAACACAAGGAAAATGAGGGACGAAGTTTTGGCAAGTGTTGGACGTGGTTTTGGGCTGCCCCGTCCAAGCTTTCATTTTTAACATGCGCAGTCCACGACCTCGGATGGGAGGTCCATAGGCCTGTTTGAATTTTCTTGGGGGCCGTCATGTATCGACCGGCCTATGGACCTCCCATCCGAGGTTTTATTTTTCTTGAATATCGGCAGCCCAATTTATGTATTTTTTTGAAGAAAACGCAGAGGTCTGTTCTATTTTTCTAAATAAGAATAGGAACGCCAGGTCCAACTTATGTTTCCCTTATAACTATATTATATATATTTAAATTATTTTATATGTTATTATATATTATTTTTATTGTCATCATATATTTAACAGATACTTACATATGTAAGAAAACAATATCCCACATCTTATTAACTTATAAAAATAATTTCTTAACAATAAAATCCTGGATTGTTTTGGCACGAAAATCCTAGTGATTGTGTAGCAAAGCTTGGTAAGATTTAAGGACGAATTTAATAATATCACTTATTATTTAAATATATTTATAACAAAATGCTCAACCCCTTTTTATTTTTTGATAACATTGCTGGCCCAACCCAACATTATAATTAGAATCAGCCCAGCAAAATCGTGTATTTCGAGAAAGTGCAAATGGCCTGTAATTTTTTAGGAAATAAAATAAATGGGCCGCATGGACGCTACATAATTTGTTCACCCAACCCAGCTAATGGATGTAATTCAAAAAAAGATCAAATTGACTGTAAATTCTACCGCGCAAAAAAAAAGACTGTAAATTCTGAAAAATTGGGTTGAATACGTGCCACACTTTTGGAGGCTGAAATGTGGGCCAATAGGTTGAAGCCAACGCAAGTCATTGTCAATTTAGTCAACAAATGATTCTGACATGTTAGCCGTTGGATTTACATCCAACGACCGGCATCCATCTTCAATCTCTCGTCTTCTTCCTACAGCGCCGCCGCGACCACCTCCCGCCTCCTGCTGCTAGCAGCTCTGCTTAGCACGCTTCGCTATGAAGCGCTACTCCACCATTGGCCAGGCCATCCCTCCACCCCTCCATACCTCATGTTCTTCTCCATCGACTGCCGAACCACACCGCACTAGAACCAGTTAACCCTCGTACACCTCTCCGTCTGTGACTCTACTCCCGCGTCTTCCCATCTCCGGCTCGTTGCTGTCTGGGGCCTCACCGTCGTCCACCACCTTGGATGCGCTCGGCACGGCGTGATCAACGTGCTCAACGAACGACACCATCGGAAGTAGACTGTGCGTGGAGAGGCTGACAGCTGGGTCCACGGCCGCACACAAGGAAATGCCTCCTTATTACGCGCAAAATAATGATTCCTCCACCTGACATCTGGGACCCACCGAAAGGGCCTCTATATTTCGCGAAAAAACATGCCCCCCACTGACAGGTCAGACCCACCAGCTATCTTCGCACGCAAGGAAGTGCCTCCTTATTACGCACAAAAAAATGAATACTCCCCCTGCCAGCTGGAACCCAGCATAGTGGGAGGCTGACTTGTGGGCCTACCAAGTTGACGGGGACGGAGGGCTTTGTCAACTTAGTCAATATAAACGATTCTAGCTCCAGTGACCGTACGATGTCCATCCAACGGCCGTAGTGCTTCTTCAACCTCTGGTCTTCTTGCTCCAGCCGCCCAAAGCAGCGCCGGTCGTGCCGCATGCTCCTGCCTCCCGTGGCCGGATGTGCTGCCGCGGAGGCCTCACCGCCCCCTACTATTCCCACCGCTGGCCAGGCCCTGCGGTGATGGCAGCCTCACTTCGCAGCCAAACCAATGAACCCTCGTACTCCTCTCCGCGCGGGCTTCCACCACCTCGTCTTCCCCGGCTCCCCGTCGTCCCCTTCCTAGGCCTCGCCGTCGTCCACCTCCCTGGTGCTCTCGGCGCGGCGTGGTCAACATGGTCAAGGAATGACTTCCATCGGACATGGACTGTACGTGGAGAGGCTCACAGCTGGGTCCACGGCCGCAGCAAGGAAGTGCCTCCTTATTACGCAGAAAATAATGATTCCTCCACCTGACAGCTGGGACCCACCGGACGGGCCACTGTATTTCGCGAAAGAAACATTTCCCACTGACTGCTGGGACCCACCAGCTACATCTTCGCACGCAAAGAAGTGCGTCCGGGCAAAAAAAGAACGATTCACCCCCTGAGTGCTGGGACCCACCAGCTACATCTTCGCACGCAAGGAAGTGTGTCCGGGCAAAAAAAACGATTCGCCCCCCTGACTGCTGGGACCCACCAGCTACATCTTCGCACGCA
Organism: Triticum timopheevii; assembly: GCA_963921465.1. Classification (NCBI taxonomy): domain Eukaryota; kingdom Viridiplantae; phylum Streptophyta; class Magnoliopsida; order Poales; family Poaceae; genus Triticum; species Triticum timopheevii. Next base: position 505,288,709 of record OY997274.1, read on the forward strand.
AGAAAGTGCGTCCGGGCAAAAAAAAACCAAAACGATTCGTCCCCCTGACTGCTGGGACCCACCAGCTACATCTTCGCAGGCAAGGAAGTGCCTAACAGTCGGGACCCACCTGGTCGAAGCGTACGTAGCGTTGTCATTCTGGTCGCGAACGTGTACGTACATATATACTGGTCGATGTAGAGGCACACACGTGTCGTAGTAGAGGCGCGTACGTGTCGTAGTAGAGGCGCACATGTAGCATGTACATGTACGTACAGCGGCCAGTGTGCAAGAAAGAAAATACGACCATGTATGTGTACATACGGGTGGGGTCTCAAACGCCTACTTGCGCATACGTACGGCCATGGCTCGTGTATATAGCTGGGTCGGAACGGAGAAACAACGTCGTCGTCGTGTTCATGGGGAGGCAACGGAATGCGTCGTGTTCATGGGGAGGCAACGGAAGGCGTCGTATTCATGGGGAGGCAACGGAAGGCGTCGTGTTCATGGGAAGGCAACGGAACGCGTGGGAGCCAACCGGCTGGGTCGGAACGGAATGCATCATCGTGTTCATCGGGAGGGCTTGGATGGAATAGGCAATGGAAACGAGGCCTGGCGTACTGCACAATGGAGGAAACGGCCTTGTGTTCGACCAGCCACATTAGAAACGGGATCCTATTCATCGGGAGGGGTCTGGCGTACCGCAAAATGGAGGAAACGGACCTCCTACGGTCGAAACGGGGGTCCTGTTGATCGGGAGGGGTGTGGCGTACCACAAAACGGAGGAAACAGACCTCCTACGGTCGAAACGGGGGTCCTGTTGATCGGGAGGGATGTGGCGTACCGCAAAACGGACGAAACGGACTTGTGTTGAAGCGCTACGATCGAAACGGGGGTCTTGTTCATCGGGAGGGGTGTGGCGTACCGCAAAATGGGACTCCACGGGATACTGTTCATCTCTATCGTCGACCTCCTCCAGCCTCCACGGGCTACTGTTCATCCACCGTCGACCTCCTCCAGCCTCCACCTGCGACTGTTCATCCACGGGCTCCTGTTCATCCAGCCTCCACCGCGCGCTACTCCACCGGCTACTGTTCAACCACCCCTCCATGGGCACCCCTCCACCATCTACTGTTCATCCAGCTCTCCACACCACGGGGACCTGTTCATCCATAGGCAACGCCACTGCTCACTGTTCATCCAACACCCCCCCCCCCGCAACGCTCACTGTTCATCCAATAGATCGGCTTCAGTTAGCCGCAGTAGCGAAGGAATCGCTCGATCGGGTTCAGTTAACAGCCATCGATCGATCGCTCGGGTTCAGTAATGCGTAGCCTGCAGTGCAATTGCTCGGGTTCAGTTAGAGCCCAATGCCTCGCTCGGGTTCAGTTAGAGCCAATGCCTCGCGCACACGCGCGTACGTGTACGAGAGAAACGCGCATCGCTCGGCCCCCGACCTCCCCACCGTAACCGGGAACTCCCCGAAATTTTCCTCGCCTCGCTTCTACCACGGTTTTTTCCGTCATGGACGGCCCAAAGAATGTCATGCAGCTGCATCTCCGGCTCGCCCAGGAAGAAAAGCCCATTTTCTGTCATGATTTTTTGTCATAGAAGTAGGAGCCCACCACATCTATGATGATACCGGGTTTTGTCACAATTATCGTCATAGAAGTGTCATATGTATCACAGAAAAAGATTCGTTCGGCCCAAAATGTCACGGATGTGTCTTTTTTTGTGAGTTTTGACATGAAGACTTTAATACTCAAGCATACAAACAAGCAACCATGTCTTTCAAAATATCAATACTAAAGCAAGTTATCCCTAGCCCATCATGCTCAATAATTGATCCATTCATGAAACACACTCGAATATTAGCTACACCCAACACTCAAATATGATCATAGTGCCACTTAGTTGGCACTTTATAAGAGAAGATGGAGACTCAAGTTCAAAATAAAAATTGCATAAGTAAAAGAAAGGCCCTTCGCGGAGGGAAGTAGTGATTTGTAGAGGTGCCAGAGCTCAATGGTTAAATTGAGAGATAAAAAATATTTTTGAGAGGCATACTTTTCCCACCAACGAAATCAACTTGGAGCATCCCAACACTTTCCATGCTAGATACATCATAGGTGGTTCCCAAATAGAAAATAAAGTTTATTCCTTTTTCCACCATTACTTTCACTTTCCATGGCTAACCGTATCCACGGGTGCCCTCCATACCAACACTTTCCAAGGAATTTATTATTTGACAACATAAAGTAAATTCATTTTTCATTTCGAGACTGGGCATCCCTAATACCTTTGCCGTACTCTCGTGCAATGATAAGTGAATAAACTCATCGTGAGAATAACACATCTAGCATGGAAAATATTGGCTACCCTTTACCGCTTCGCAAGAGGTTGAGCACACAAAAGAGAAATTTATTTTGAAAATTAGAGATGGCACATGCAAATTTGCTTAGAATGACATGGAAATACCGCATATAGGTAGGTATAGTGGACTCATATGGCCAAACTGGTTTAAAGGGTTTTGGATGCACAAGTAGTGATCATACTTAGTGCAAAATGAAGGCTAGCAAAAAGATTGAGAAGCGACCAACCAAAATGCAAAAAATCTCGTACCCAAGCATTAAGCATAAGTAACACCGAATAATGCACCATAAGTAGGATAGAAATTTTGTTGCATAACTATTGACTTTCGTGCTTGCATAGGGAATCACAAACCTTAACATCAATATTCTTACTAAAGCACAATTACTCATCAACATGACTCACATATCATATCGTCATATCTCAAAACCGTTACTAAGAATCAAGTTTATTTTGTCCAATGATCTTCATGAAAGTTTTTATCATATCCTCCTTGGATATCTATCACTTTGGGACTAGTTTTATATGTTGCTTTTGATAAGCTCAAACAAATATAAGTGAAGAACATGACCATAATTTTTTTCTTTCTCTCAAAATAATCTAAGTGAAACAAGAGAGAATTTCTTAAAACTTTACTAACTCCCAAACAAATGTAAGTGAAGCATGAGAGCATTTCTTCAAAATTAACAAAGCACACCGTGCTCAAAAAGATACAAGTGAAGTACTAGAGCAAATCCATGGCTCTAAAAATTTAAGTGAAGCATAGGAGCAAGCATAGCATAATTTTTGGCTCTCTCCAAAAGGTGTGTCCAGCAAGGATTCAACACTTAAAACACAAAGCAAAACAAGCAAAGACTCATATCATACAAGACGCTCCAATCAAAACTCATATTATGTGACGAATAAAAATATAGTTTCAAGTAAAATATCGATGGTTGTTAGAAGAAAGCGGGGATGCCACTCCGGGGCATCCCCAAGCTTAGTTGCTTGCTACTTCTTTGCATATTATCTTGGGGGTGCCTCGGGCATCCCCAAGCTTAGTTGCTTGCTACTTCTTTGCATATTATCTTGGGGGTGCCTCGGGCATCCCCAAGCTTAGCCTTTTGTTTATCCTTATTCCTTCATCCATCGTAAGATAACCCAATATTTGAAAACTTCAATCACACAAAACTCAAACAAAACCTTCGTGAGATCCGTTAGTATAAGAAACCAAACCACTACAATAAGTACTGTATAAAACCTATTATTTTTTTGTTTTTGCATTATATATACTGTATTCCAACTTTTCTATGGCAAAAACTCATCAAAGAAAACCATAGAATCATCAAAACAAGCACACAACGCAAAGAAAACAGAATCTGTCAAAAACAGAATAGTCTATAGCAATCTGAATATTTCGAATACTTATGTAACTCCAAAAATACTGAAATAAATTGGATGACGTGGGGAATTTGTCTATTAATCTTCTGCAAAAAGAATCAACTCAAAATCACTCTTCTAATAAAAATGACAAATAATCTTGTGAGTGCAAAAGTTTCTGTTTTTTAGCAAGATCAAATAAACTTTCACCCAAATCTTCCCAAAGGCCTTGCTTGGCACAAACACTAATTAAAACACAATCATAACAGTAGAATAATTGTGCTAACACTCAAGAACATAAAACAAAAATCAAAAATAAATTTTATTCATTGGGTTGCCTCCCAACAAGCGCTATCGTTTTACGCCCCTAGCTAGGCATAACGCGTAGGATCTAAGTGTTGTCATCTTTGTCCAATTCTTTGATCGAACACTTAGGATTTTTCCAGCATTTTGCAAGTAAATTCTCAGCGACAATACTTCTAGGAATGAGATTGAAAAACTTATTCCGCAAAAAGGGTCTCTTATGACTTCAATAAAGTTGGGATGGATACTAATCATCTTAAGATCTCCTTTATCATTGCTAGAAGTTGCACCTTTATTTTTAGTGACTTGAGTAGTCTTGCTAATTTTCACGAGAGTTTTAGTAGAAGAAGAAGACGTACCTAGATTAGAAAAAATTTCTTCTAGTTTATCAATCCTAGACGGGATTTCTTCGATTCTTTCATGAATTATAGTTCTTTTTCTTTTAGCAACTTAAAAACACCTCCCGCTTTTGACCCAACTTTAGTAGCATAACTTTGCATTTTTCTATCCAAATTTTCAATATGTTCTACGGTAAGCATTTTCTTTTCAATAGCATCTAGTCTTTCCATAACATGCTCGAGAGTCAATATTGGTTCATTGATCATGAGTGGTGGTGAACCCACTAAATTTCCCAAAGCATTAAAAGCATCAAGAGAAGGACACATCAAGAAATTCCCACCGGTAATCGTATCAAGGACGAATCTATACCAAGTGGTAATGCCCACATAAAAACAACGAAGAAGAACAATGATGGATTGCTTACGGATAGATCTATTATGAGCATTGCAAGTCCTATACCAAGCATCTTTTAAGTTTTATCCTCCCATTTGTTTGAAGTTGAGATCCTCGTTCTCGAGGGTGCACGCAATAGAAGAAGAGAAATCCATAATGACAAAAAGTGATAGACAAGATTGCACACGAAAAGCAGATCTGACGAGAAAACAACGAACGAAAAAGAGGGCGAATAAAATGGCAAATTTTTGTGAAGTGGGGGAGAGGAAAACGAGAGGCAAATGGCAAATAATGTAAATTGCGAGGATATGAGATTTATGATTAGGAACCTGGTTGATGTTGAAGATCCTCCCCGGCAACGGCGCCAGAAATTCCTTTTGATGTCTGCTAGAACTATGTCGGTATTTCCCCAAAGAGGAAGGGATGATGCAGTATAGCGATGGTAGGTATTTCCCTCAGTGATGAGACCAAGGTTATCGAACCAGTAGGAGAACCTCCTCACACCACGTAAACAGCACCTGCACACAAATAGCAAATACTTGCAACCCGACGTGTTAAAGGGGTTGTCAATCCCTTCTGGGTACGATGCCTCAAGATAGGCAAATAACGTGAGGTAAAAGTGGTAGACAGGATAAATAGATTGCGGAACAAATAAATTACAGCAAGGTATTTTTCAATTTTTGGTTTAATAGATCTGAAAAGAAATGCAAAGGAAAATAGATTGCAAAGGCAAATATGATGAAAAGAGACGCAGGGGCGTAGGTTTCACTAGTGGCTTCTCTCGAGAAAAATAGCAAACAATGGGAAAACAATTATTGTTGGGCAATTGATAGAACTTCAAATAATCATGATGCTATCCAGGAAATGATCATTATATAGGCATCACGTCCACGTTTAGTAGACCGGCTCCAGCCTGCATCTACTACTATTACTCCACACATCGACCGCTATCCAACATGCATCTAGTGTATTAAGTTCATGGGAAAATAGAGTAATGCAATAAGAACGATGACATGATGTAGACGAGATCCATTTATCTATTGCGGAGGTATACATCTCATCTTGTTATCCTTAGTAGCAACGATACATACATGTCGGTTCCCCTTCTGTCACTGGGATCAAGCACCATAAGATCGAACCCACTACAAAGCCCCTCTTCCCATTGCCAGATAAATAGATCAAGTTGGCCAAAAAAAACCCAAATATCAGAGAAGAAATACGAGGCTATAAGCAATCATGCATATAAGAGATCAAAGAAGACTCAAATAACTTCCATGGATAAAAACATAGATCTGATCATAAACTCAAAGTTCATCAGATCCCAACAAACACACTGCAAAAAGACTTACGTCATATGGATCTCCAAGAGACCATTGTATTGATAATCAGGAGAGAGAGAGAGAGAGGAAGCCATCTAACTAATAACTACGGACCCGTAGGTCTACAAAGAACTACTCACGCATCATCGAAGAGGCACCAATGGAAGTGGTGAACCCCTACATGACGGTGTCTAGATTGGATCTGGTGGTTCTGGACTCTGCGGCAGCTGGAATTGATTTTCATCGACTCCCCTAGGGTTTCTGGAATATTGGGGTATTTATAGAGCAAATAGGTGGTTCAGGGGGCACCGGAGGTGGGCACAACCCACCAAGGCGCGCCTGGGTCTCCTGGCGCGCCCTGGTGGGTGCTACTCCTCTCGAGCCACCCCCAGGTGCTTTCTTGGCACACTGGATATCTTCTGGCCCAAAAAAATCCTCCAGGAGTTTCGCTGCGTTTGGACTCTGTTTGATATTGATTTCCTACGATGTAAAAAACATGCAGAAAACAACAACTAGCACTGGGCACTATGTGAATAGGTTAGTACCAAAAAATGATATAAAATGACTATAAAATGATTGTAAAACATCCAAGAATGATAATATAACAACATGGAACAATAAAAAATTATAGATACGTTGGAGACATATCAGGTTGCCTCCCAACAAGCGCTGTTGTTTAACGCCCTTAGCTAGGCATATAACATGAATAGATCTAGGTATAATCATCTTTGGTATGCAATCCATAAGTAGATCTCATAATAGATTCATATGGCAATTTAATTTTCTTTCTAGGAAAGTGTTCCATGCCCTTACTTCACGGAAATTGGAATCTAATTTTTCCTTCTTTCATATCAATAATTGCACCAATCGTTCTAAGGAAAGGTCTATCAAGAATAATAGGACATGTAGGATTGCAATATATATCAAGAACTATGAAATCTATGGGCACATAATTCCTATTTGCAACAATGAGAACATCATTAATCCTCCCCATAGGTTTCCTAATAGTGGAATCCGCAAGATGCAAATTTAAAGAACAATCATCAAATTCACGGAAACCTAACACATCACATAAAGTTTTTGGAATTGTAGATACGCTAGCACCCAAATCACAAAAAGCTTGGCACTCCTAATCTTTAATTTTATTCTTAATAGTAGGTTCCCACTCATCATTAAGTTTTCTAGGGATAGAAACTTCCAATTCAAGCTTTTCTTCAAAAGATTGCATCATAGCATCAACGATATGTTTAGTAAAAGCTTTGTTATGATTATAAGCGTGAGGAGAGTTCAACATGGATTGCAACAAGGAAATACAATCTAGTAAAGAACAATTAACATAATTAAATTTCTTGAAATCCAAAAGAATGGGTTCATTGCTACATAAAGTATTGACCTCTCCAACCCCACTTTTATCAATTTTTGCAGTAAGATCTAAAAACTCCGAATCATTGGGACACCTTTTAACTAAAATTGACTCATCTCTAGTCCCATCTTTATCAAGATTTATATTAGAAAACAAAGATTCAATAGGAGTCACATCAATCACTTTAAGATGTTCATCATTATTTTTACGAAAACTAGAAGAACATGTCTTTTCAAACAAATCCTGTTTCGCATGCATTGGCGGTTCTTTCTTTGCACTCATCAATGGAAATTATCATGGCTTTGAGAGACTCATTAATATCATGCTTGGGTGGAATAGATCTAAGTTTCAAAGAATCAACATCAAGAGAAATTCTATCCATGTTCCTAGCCAAATCATCCATCTTGAGAAATTTTTCTTCAATCAAAGCATTGAAATTCTTTCGCGAACTCATAGATTATTTAGCACTCATCTCAAAATCAGAGGGCATCTTATTAAAATTTCCATAAGAATGGTTGTAGGAATTACCATAATTATTAGAGGAATTACTAGGGAATGACCTAGGATTAAAGTTACCTCTATACGCGTTATTACCAAAATTGTTCCTACCAACAAAATTCACATCCATAGATTCATTGTTATTCTCATTTAAAGTGGATAAAGGCATGTCATTAGGATCAATAGGAGCACTCTTACTAGCAAATAATTTCATAAGTTCACCCATCTTTCCACTCAAAACATTAATTTCTTTAATTGCGTGCACTTTTTTACTAGTGGAGATCTTTCGGTGTGCCATTGTGAATAGTTAACCATAATATTATCTAGGAGTTTAGTAGCCTCTCCTAAAGTAATCTCCATAAAAGTCCCTCCCGCAGCCAAATCTAAAAGATTTCTAGAAGCAAAATTCAAATTTTTTTTGTATAATCATCCCCAAATTCAAACCATGAGCAGGGCAATTTCGTTTCATCAATTTCATACTCTCCCAAGATTGTGCAACATGTTCATGATCAAGTTGCTTAAAACTCATAATATCGTTCCTAAGGGAGATGATCTTAACAGGAGGAAAATACTTAGAGATGAAAGCATCTTTACACTTGTTCCACGAATCAATACTATTTTTAGGAAAAGATGAAAACCAAGTTTTAGCATGATCTCTAAGTGAAAGCGGAAATAGCTTCAGTTGAACAATATCATTATCTACATCTTTATTTCTTTGCATATCACACAAATCAATGAAATTGTTTAGATGGGATGAGACATCTTCACTAGGAAGGCCAGAAAATTGATCTTTCATAACAAGATTTAGCAAAGCGACATTAATTTCATAAGATTCCACACTAGTGGCGGGAGCAATCGGAGTACTAATAAAATCATTATTATTGGTGTTGGAAAATTCACACAATTTGGTTTTTCTTGAGCCATTGTGACAAAGCAAGCAATCCAACACACGAGCACACAAAAAAGCGAGAAAGTCAAACCGAACAGGGGCTAAGAAAAGTCGAAAATCATTTTAGAAGTGCGGGAGAGGAAAACGAGAGGCGAATGGTGAATAATGTAATGCAAGAGATGAGAGTTTATGATGGGTACTTGGTATGTCTTGACTTGGCGTATATCTCCCTGGCAACGGTGCCAGAAATTCTTCCTGTTACTTCTTGAGCTTGCGTTGGTTTTTCCCTTGAAGACGAAAGGGTGATGCAGCAAAGTAGAGATAAGTCTTTCCCTTAGTTTGAGAACCAAGGTATCAATCCAGTAGGAGACAACGCACAAATCACCGAATACCTGCACAAACAATCAAACAAACTTGCACACAATGCGATAAAGGGGTTGTCAATCCCTTCATTGTTACTTGCAAAAGTGAGATCTGATAGAGATAGATAAACGATAAAGTAAATATTTTTGGTTTATAGATCGGAAAGTAAAAGTTGCAAGAATAGTAGAACAGAAACTAAGATTGTAGATCAGAAACTCATATGATTGAAAATAGACCCGTGGGCTATAGGTTGCACAAGAGGCTTCTCTCAAGATAGAAAATAATACGGTGGGTGAACAAATTACTGCCGAGCAATTGATAGAAAAGTGCAAAGTTATGACGATATCTAAGGCAATGATCATGAACATAGGCAACACGTCCGTGCCAAGTAGACCGACTCCTGCCTGCATCTACTACTATTACTCCATACATCGACCGCTATCCAGCATGCATCTAGAGTATTAAGTTCATAAAGTATGAAGTAACGCATTAAGCAAGATGACATGATGTAGAGGAATTAACTCAAGCAATATGATGAAAACCCCATCTTTTTATCCTCGATGGCAACAATACAATATGTGCCTTGCTGCCCCGACTGTCACTGGGAAAGGACACCGCAAGATTGAACCCAAAGGTAAGCACTTCTCCCATTGCAAGAAAAACCAATCTAGTTGGCCAAACCAAACCTATAGTCTGAAGAGAATTACAAAGATACCAAATCATGCATATAAGAATTCAGAGAAGATTCAAATAAAATATTCATAGATAAATTGATCATAAATCCACAATTCATCGGATCTCGGCAAACACACCGCAAAAAAGTATTTCATCGAATAGATCTCCAAGAACATCGAGGAGAACATGGTATTGAGAATCAAAGAGAGAGAAGAAGCCATCTAGCTACTTTCTATGGACCCGTAGCTCTGAGGCAAACTACTCACGCTTCATCAGAAGGGCAATGGTGTTGATGTAGAAGCCCTCCATGATCGAATCCCCCTCTGGCAGGACGCCGAAAAAGGCCCCTAGATGGGATCTCATGGGTACAGAAGGTTGCGGCGGCGGAAAAGTGTTTTCATGGATGCCTCTGTTGGTTTGGGGATATATGGGAATATATAGGCGAAAGAATTAGGTCAGGAAGTGCACGAGGGGCCCACAAGGGTGGGGGGCGCGCCCTCCATCCTTGTGGCCGCCTCGTGGCTCCTCTGACTTCATATCCAAGTCTCCTGGTTGTCTTCTGGTCCAAGAAAAATCATCGCGAAGGTTTTATTCCGTTTGGACCCCGTTTGGTATTCCTTTTCTGCGAAACTGAAAAATAGGGAAAAAACAAGGAACTGGCACTGGGCTCTAGGTTAATAGGTTAGTCCCAAAAATAATATAAAATAGCATATAATGCATATAAAGCATCTAATATAATAGCATGGAACAATCAAAAATTATAGATACGTTGGAGACGTATCATCCTATGAAGGAATTACTCACTCCCGGCGGTGAGCATCATGGAATTGGCGATGGAGGAAGGTTGATGATGATTATGGCGATGGGTTCCCCTCTTCGGAGCCCAAAACAGACTCCAGATCAGCCCTCCCAAGGAAGAACAGGAGGTAGCGACGGCTCCTATATCGTAAAATGTGATGAATCCTTCTCCTTGATTTTTTCTCCACGGATGTGAATATATAGCGTTGGAATTAGGGTCGGAGGAGGTCCAGGGGGCCCATAAGCCACCTAGGCGCGCCCCAAGGGGGGCGCCCCCAAGGCTTGTGGCCAGTGGGTGGACCCCCTCTGGTTGATTCTTTCGCCAGTATTTTTTATTAATTCCAAAAATATTCTCCCTTCATTTTCAATTCAATCCGAGAACTTTTATTTCTGCACAAAAATAACACCAAGGCAATTCTGCTAAAAACAGCGTTAGTCCGGGTTAGTTCCATTCAGATCATGCAAATTATAGTCTAAAACAAGGGCAAAAGAGTTTGGAAAAGTAGATACGATGGAGACGTATCAACTCCCCCAAGCTTAACCCATTGCTTGTCCTCAAGCAATTCAATTGACAAACTGAAAGTGACAAAGAAAAACTTTTACAAACTCTGTTTGATCTTGTTGTTGTAAATATGTCTAACTGATGTTTAGGTTTTCAGCAAAGGTTATGAACTATAACCATATTCACAATAATATTTAGGCCTCACATTTACTCATATCAATGGCATAATGAACTAACGAGTAATAATAATAAATCTCAGATGACAACACTTTTTCAAAACAATCATGATATAATATGACAAAGTGGTATCTCGCTAGCCCTTTCTGAGACCGCAAAACATAAATGCAGTGCACCCCTGAAGATCAGGGATTGACTAGACATTGTAATTCGTGGAAAAAGAGATCCAGTCACACTCATACTCAATATCAATTAATAACAAAGCATACAAATGACAGTGGTGCTCTCTAGCTGGTGCTTTTTATAAGAGGATGATGACTCAACAATAAAAGTAAATAGATAGGCCCTTCACATAGGGAAGCAAGGATTTGTAGAGGTGCCAGAGCTCGAGCTTTTAAAACAGAGATAAATATAATTTTGAGCTATATTCTTTCATTGTCAATGCAATGACCAAGAGTTCTCGATATCTTCCATGCTAAATACATTATAGGCGATTCCCAAACAGAATAGTAAATTTTTTACTCCCCCTCCACCAACCAGCACACTCCACGACCGATCCGAAACAATGGGTACCGTCCATATAACCAACAGTCCTGAGGGAGTTTTTTTTGAAATTATATTTTGATTTGATTTCGAGCATGGGACTAGGCATCCCGATTACCAGCCACTTTCTTGTGAATGACAAGTGAATAAACACTCATCGTGAGAATAACCCACCTAGCATGGAAGATACTGATAGCCCCCAGTTGCTACATGAGCGATTCGGGCATACAAAATAGATTATTATTTGAAGGTTTAGAGTTTGGCACATGCAAATTTACTTGGAATGGCAAGTAAATACTTCATATAGGTAGTTATGGCAGACTCATATGGAACAACTTTGGGTTTATGGAAGTGGATGCACAAGCAGTATTCCTGCTTAGTACAAGAGAAGGCTAGCAAAAGATTGAGGAGCGACCAACTAGAGAGCGACAACGGTCATAAACATGCATTGAGATTAATCAACATTGAGTGCAAGCATGAGTAGGTTATAAATCACCATGAACATAAATATCGTGGAGGCTATGTTGATTTTGTTTCAACTACATGCGTGAACATGTGCCAAGTCAAGCCACTTGAATCATTCAAAGGAGGATACTAACCTATCATACTGTATCATAACCATTTATAATGCATGTTGGCACTCAAGACAAACCATTATACACTCCGAGCTAGTTAACCATGGCATGAGTAACTATAATCTATAATTGTCACTACAAACATGTTTCATTCATAATGAGCTGAATCAGGAACGATGCGCCTATCATATTTACAAAAACAAAATTGGTCGAGTTCGTACCAACTTTTCCTCATCTCAATCATTTCATCACATATCGTCTTTATTGCCTTTCACTTGCATGACCGAACGGTGTGAATAATAATAATAGTGCACGTGCTTTGGACTAAGCTGGAATCTGCAAACATTTATAAAAGGAGAAGACAAAGTAATATGGGCTCTTTGTTAGATCGACAATAATGCATATGGGAGCTACTCAACATTCTCATTGTGGTCTTCTCCTTACGACCCAAAGAAAAGAAAAATAATTTCAAAGAAACACACTGAAATATTATTTCTATTTTTTGTTTTTTCTGAAGAAAGCAAAATAAGAACAAGAAAAACAATCTACATGGGAAAGCTCCCAACAAGCAAAAGAAGAACGAGAAATCTTTTTGGGTTTTATTTTAATACTACAACTAATTAAACTAGAAAGAAACTAGAACTAATTTTTTGGATTTTCTCAAAGTTTTTTTCAAACACACAAGAAGAAAGTGAGAAAAATAAACTAACCTGGATAATACAATGAAAAAGAATGAAAACCGACAACTGGAATGAGTGTGTGAACATGAATGTAACGTCGGTGAGAAATAAGTACTCCCCCAAGCTTAGGCTTTTGGCTAAAGTTGGTCTAGGGCCACGGCTGGCCTGGCGGATATCCAAAGTTGTAGGCGGGGATGTATTGGGATGTGGCAGCTACTACCTGAAGGGCTGCAGCATGGAGGCGAGCGGCCTTCACCTCTCTCTCATACTCGTTCGCCTCCTCTCTAGTTATAAAGTATATCCCTTTTACCTGAAAGTTAAAGAAGGCAGGAGCAGGAAGGGTAATATGGACATCATGCTGCCTGTCAAAGATCAGTCGGTACAAGAGGGACTGTTCATTCCTCTCAAGAAACTGGTAGCATACCATAGCATTATAATCAAGAAAAGCCGGTGGTAACTCAATGTCATTCTCCTTTATGGATACTGATACGTCCATTTTGCATCATGATTTTATATCGATATTTATTGCATTATGGGCTATTATTACACGTTATGTCACAATACTTATGCCTATTCTCTCTTTTTACAAGGTTAACACGAAGAGGGAGAATGCCGGCAGCTGGCATTCTGGGCTAGAAAAGGAGCAAATATTAGAGACCTATTCTGCACAACTCCAAAAGTCCTAAATCTCCAGGGAAGTTATTTTTGGAATTCATAAAAAATACTGAGCGAGGAAGATACCAGAGGGGGGCCACCCACTATCCACGAGGGTGGGGGGGCGCCCTACACCCCTGGGCGCGCCCCCTTGCCTCATGGGCCCCCTGGCAGGCCTCCGGTGCCCATCTTCTGCTATATGAAGTCTTTTACCCTGGAAAAAATCATAAGAAAGCTTTCGGGACGAGACACCGCCGCCACGAGGCGGAACCTTGGCGGAACCAATCTAGGGCTCCGACAGAGCTGTTCTGCTGGGGAAACATCCCTCCAAGAGGGGGAAATCATCACCAACATCATCACCATCGATCCTCTCATCAGGAGGGTGTCAATCTCCATAAACATCTTCACCAGCACCATCTCCTCTCAAACCCTAGTTCATCTCTTGTATCCAATCTTTTTCCCAAAACCTCGTATTGGTACCTATGGGTTGCTAGTACTGTTGATTACTCCTTGTAGTTGATGCTAGTTGGTTTATTCGGTGGAAGATCATAAGTTCAGATCCTATATGCATATTAATACCCCTCTGATTATGAACATGAATATGATTAGTGAGTAGTTACGTTTGTTCCTGAGGACATGGGAGAAGTCTTGCTATAAGTAGTCATGTGAATTTGGTATTCGTTCGATATTTTGATGAGATGTATGTTGTCTCTCCTCTAGTGGTTTTATGGGAATGTCGACTACATGACACTTCACCATTGTTTGGGCCTAGAGGAAGGCATTGGGAAGTAATAAGTAGATGATGGGTTGCTAGAGTTACAGAAGCTTAAACCTTAGTTTATGAGTTGCTTCGTAAGGGGCTAATTTGGATCCATATGTTTCATGCTATGGTTAGGTTTACCTTAATACTTCTTTTGTAGTTGCGGATGCTTGCAATAGGGGTTAATCATAAGTGGGATGCTTGTCCAAGAAAGGGCAGTACCCAAGCACCGGTCCACCCACATACCAAATTATCAAAGTAACGGACGCAATCATATGAGCGTGATGAAAACTAGCTTGACGATAATTCCTATGTGTCCTCGGGAGCTCTTTTCTCTATATAAGAAATTTTCTAGGCTTGTCCTTTGCTACAAAAGGTTTGAGCCATCTTGCTGCACCTTGTTTACTTTTATTGCTTGTTACCCATTACAAATTACCTTATCACAAAACTATCTGTTACCGATAATTTTAGTGCTTGCAGAGAATACCTTACTGAAAACCGCTTGCCATTTCCTTCTGCTCCTCGTTGGGTTTGACACTCTTACTTACCGAAAGGACTACGATAGATCCCCTACACTTGTGGGTCATCAAGACTCTTTTCTGGCACCGTTGCTGGGGAGTGAAGCGCCTTTGGTAAGTGGAACTTGGTAAGGACAAATTGATATAGTGTGCTGAAATTTACTGCCACTTGTTACTATGGAACATAATCCTTTGAGGGGCTTGTTCGGGGTATCTTCACCCTGACCAGTAGAGCAAAGGGTTGCTCCTCAACCTACTGAACCTACTAAAATTTTTTACTTTGAAACTCCTTCGGGTCTGATAGAGAAACTGCTAGCTAATCCTTTTACAGGAGATGGAACATTGCATCCCGATTTCCACCTAATATATGTGGATGAAGTTTGTGGATTATTTAAGCTTGCAGGTATGCCCGAGGATGCTATCAAGAACAAGGTCTTCCCTTTATCTTTGAAGTGAAAGGTATTGACATGGTTTAGGCTATGTGATGATATGGGATCATGGAACTACAACTGGTTGAAATTGGAATTTCATCAGAAGTTTTATCCTATGCATCTTGTCCACCGTGATCGTAATTATATATATAATCTTTGGCCTCACGAAGGAGAAAGCATCGCTCAAGCTTGGGGGAGGCTTAAGTCAATGTTATATTCATGCCCCAATCATGAGCTCTCAAGAGAAATTATTATTCAAAAAATTTATGCTCGGCTTTCTCTCGACAATCGCTCCATGCTCGATACTTCTTGTACTGGTTCTTTTATGATGAAAACTATTGAATTCATATGGGATTTATTGGAAAGAATTAAATGCAACTCTGAAGATTGGGATCTCAACGAAGGTAAGGAGTCAGGTATAACACCTAAGTTTGATTGTGTTAAATCTTTTATGGATACCGATGCTTTTCGTGAATTTAGCACTAAATATGGACTTGACTCTGATATAGTAGCTTCTTTCTGTGAATAATTTGCTGCTCATGTTGACCTCCCTAAGGAGAAGTAGTTTAAATATAATCCTCCCATTGAAGTAAAAGTAGTAGCACCTATTAAAGTTGAAGAAAAGACTATCACTTATAATGATCCCACTACAAAAAAAGACACATCCGTGACATTTTGGGCCGAACAAAATTTTTTCTGTCATACTTATGACACTTCTATGACGATAAGTGTGACAAAACCCGGTATCATCATAGATGTGGTGGGCTCCTACTTCTATGACAAAAAATCATGATAGAAAATGGGCTTTTCGTCCTGCGCGGGCCGGAGACGCAGCTGCATCACATTCTTTGGACCGTCCATGACGGAAAGAACCGTGGTAGAAGTGAGGGCGAGGAAAATTTCGGGGAGTTCCCGATTACGGTGGGTGGTCGGGGGCCGAGCGATGCGCGTTTCTCTTGTACACTTACGCGCATGTGTGTGAGGCGTTGGCTCTAATTGAACCCAAGCGAGGCATTGGGCTCTAACTTAACCCGAGCGATTGCACTGCAGGCTACGCGTTACTGAACCCGAGTGATCGATCGATGGCTGTTAACTGAACCTGATCGAGCGATTCCTTCGCTACTGCTGCTAACTAAAGTCGATCGATGCTGCCTCTCTGGATGAATAGTGAGCATTGCGGGGGGGGGGGGGGGGGGCGGTGGATGAACAGTGAGCGGTGGGGGTGGATGAACAGGACCCCGTGGCGTTGCCTCTGGATGAGCAGGACGGCCCCATGGAGGGCTGGATGAACAGTAGATGGTGAAGGGGTGCCCGTGGAGGGCTGGTTGAATAGTAGCCGATGGAGTAGCGCGCGGTGGAGGCTGGATGAACAGGAGCCCGTGGAGGCTGGAGGAGGTCAATGGTAGCCTGTGGAGGCTAGAGGAGGTCGACGGTGGAGATGAACATTATCTCGTGGAGTCCCGTTTTGCGGTACGCCACACCCCTCCCGATGAACAGGACCCCCGTTTCGACCCTAGTGCTCCAACACAAGTCAGTTTCGTCCGTTTTGCGATACACCACACCCCTCCCGATCAACAGGACCCCCGTTTCGACCGTAGGAGGTCCGTTTCCTCCATTTTGCGGTACGCCAGACCCCTCCGGATGAACAGGATCCCGTTTCGAACATGGCCGGTCGAACACAACACCGTTTCCTCTGTTCTGCGGTATGCCATGCCTCATTTCCATCGCCTGTTCCGTCCAAGCCCTCCCGATGAACACGACGACGCATTCCGTTCCGACCCAGCCGGTTGGCTCCCCATGAACACGATGATGACGCTGTTTCTCTATTCCGACCGAGCCATGTACACAAGCCCTGGCCGTACGTATGCGCTTTCTGTCCAATGAGTGGATGACATCTGTCCCAACGATGAGCCGACACGTGTTTCCTCCAGCCAATGATGATTTTACACGTGGAAAATCCCCATTGGTCGGGGCTGTTAACGGGTTATTGGATCCAAAACCCGACCCAATAGCTTAACAGCGTTCCGTTACGGTGGATGCCATGTGTCGGTCACCCTTGACGAAAGCACTTCTGTGACACGTGATTTATCGTCATGGAAGTGGACACTTCCATGATGATAATTTTGGTAATGTCATGGAACACTTCTACGACAACACAGGTATGACTATCTTGATTCTGTCATAAAATCGTCATGGATGTACATGCATGACAATAAACGCAACCTACTGTGACAAACACGTATCATAACGAAAGTGTATTTTTTTGTAGTGTCCTATTGTTCCAACTACCTATACTGAGAAACCACCTTTCCCTGTTAGGATAAAGGATCATGCTAAAGCTTCAACTGTGGTTCGTAAGAGTAATACTAGAACACCTACACCACCTGAGCAAATTAAAGTTTAACCTAGTATTGCTATGGTTAAAGATCTCTTGGCTGATAATATTGATGGGCATGTTATTTACTTCTGTGATGAAGCTGCTAGAATTGCTAGACCCGATACTAAAAATAAACATAGACCTGTTGTAGGCATGCCTGTTATTTCTGTTAAAATAGGAGATCATTGTTATCATGGCTTATGTGATATGGGTGCTAGTGCAAGTGCAATATCTCATTCCTTATACAAAGAAATTATGCATGATATTGCACCTACTGAGATAGAAGAAATTGGTGTTACAATTAAGCTTGCCAATAGAGATACTATTTCACCAGTTGGGATTGTTAGAGATGTTGAAGTCTTGTGTGGGAAAGTTAAATATCCTGCTGATTTTCTTGTTCTTAGTTCCCCACAAGATGACTTTTGTCCCATTATATTTGGTAGACCCTTCTTGAATACTGTTAATGCTAGGATAGACTGCAAAAAGGATGTTGTTACTATTGGTTTGGGGGATATGTCTCATGAGTTTAATTTTGCTAAATTTCGTAGACAACCCCTTGATAAAGAATTGCCAGTAAGGATGAAATTATTGGTCTTGCTTCTATTACCGTGCCTCCTAATGACCCTTTAGAACAATATTTGCTAGACCATGAAAATGATATGTTTATGAATGAAAGAAGGGAGATAGATGAAGTATTCTTTAAACATGGACCTATTTTGAAACACAACTTGCCTGTTAAAATCTTAGGGGATCCTCCGCCACACAAGGGTGATCCCGTGTTTGAGCTTAAACCATTACCTGATACTCTTAAATATGCTTATCTTGATGAAAAGAAGATATATCCTATTATTATTAGTGCTAACCTTTCAGAGCAGGAAGAGGAGAAATTATTGAAAACTCTAAAGAAGCACTGTGTTGTTGTTGGATATACTCTTGATGATCTTAAGGGTATTAGTCCCACTCTATGCCAACACAAAATAAAATTGGAGAAAGACGCCAAACCAGTTGTTGATCACCAACGACGGTTAAATACTAAGATGAAAGAAGTGGTAAGAAAAGAAATACTAAAGATCCTGGAGGCAGGTATAATTTATCCCGTTGCTAATAGTCAGTGGGTAAGTCCTAACCATTGTGTCCCCAAGAAGGGATGTATTACTGTCGTTCCTAATAATAAAGATGAATTGATCCCACAAAGAATTGTTACAGGTTATAGGATGGTAACTGATTTCCGCAAAGTAAATAAAGCTACTAAAAAGGATCATTACCCTCTACCTTTTATTGATCAAATGCTAGAAAGATTATCCAAACATACACATTTTTGCTTTCTAGATGGTTACTCTGGTTTCTCTCAAATACCTGTGTCAAAAGAGGATCAAGAAAAGACCACTTTTACTTGCCCTTTCGGTACTTTTACTTATAGACGTATGCCTTTTGGCTTATGTAATGCACCTGCTACCTTTCAAAGATGCATGATGGCTATATTCTCTGACTTTTTTGAAAAGATTGTTGAAGTTTTCATGGATGATTTCTCCGTTTATGGATCTTCTTTTGATGATTGCTTGAGCTACCTTGATCGAGTTTTGCAGAGATGTGAAGAAACTAATCTTGTCTTGAATTGGGAAAAATGCCACTTTATGGTTAATGAAGGCATTGTCTTGGGGCATAAAATTTCTGAAAGAGGTATTGAAGTTGATAAAGCCAAAGTTGATGCTATTGAAAAGATGTCGTGTCCTAAAGACATTAAAGGTATAAGAAGTTTCCTTGGTCTTGCCGGTTTTTATAGGAGATTTATTAAGGACTTCTCTAAAATTTCTAGGCCTCTGACTAACCTCTTACAAAAAGATATTCCTTTTGTCTTTGATGATGATTGTGTAGAAGCATTTGAAATACTTAAGAAAGCTTTCATTTCTGCACCTATTGTTCAGCCACCTGATTGGAATTTACCCTTTGAAATTATGTGCGATGCTAGTTATTATGTTGTAGGTGTTGTTCTAGGACAAAGAGTTGATAAGAAACTAAATGTTATTCAATATGCTAGTAAAACTCTAGACAGTGCCCAGAGAAATTATGCTACTAGTGAAAAAGAATTTTTAGCAGTTGTATTTGCTTGTGATAAGTTTAGACCTTATATCGTTGACTCTAAAGTAACTGTTCACACTGATCATGCTGCTATTAAATATCTTATGGAAAAGAAAGATGCTAAACCTAGACTTATTAGATGGGTTCTCTTACTACAAGAATTTGATTTGCATATTATTGATAGAAAGGGAGCTGAGAACCCCGTTGTAGACAATTTGTCTAGGTTAGAGAATGTTCTTGATGATCCACTACCTATTGATGATAGCTTCCCTGATGAACAATTAGTTGTCATAAATGCTTCTCGTACTGTTGTATGGTATGCTGATTATGCTAATTACATTGTTGCTAAATTTATACCACCTAGTTTCACATACCAGCTAAAGAAAAGGTTTTTCTATGATTTAAAACATTACTTCTGGGATGACCCACACCTTTATAAAGAAGGAGTAAATGGTGTTATTAGATGCTGTGTACCTGAGCATGAACAGGAACAGATCCTACGCAAGTGTCACTCCGAGGCTTATGGAGGACACCACGCTGGAGATAGAACTGCACATAAGGTATTGCAATCCGGTTTTTATTGGCCTACTCTCTTCAAAGATGCCCGTAAGTTTGTCTTGTCTTGCAATGAATGTCAAAGAGTTGGTAATATTAGTAGACATCAAGAAACGCCTATGAATTATTCTCTTGTTATTGAACCATTTGATGTTTGGGGCTTTGATTATATGGGACCGTTTCCTTCCTCTAATGGGTATTACACATATTTTAGTTGTTGTTGATTACGTTGGTAAGTGGGTAGAAGCTATTCCAACTAGTAGTGTTGATCATAACGCCTCTATTTAGATGCTTAAAGAAGTTATTTTTCCGAGGTTTGGAGTCCCTAGATACCTAATGACTGATGGTGGTTCACATTTTATTGATGGTGCTTTTCGTAAAATGCTTGCTAAGTATGATGTTAATCATAGAATTGCATCTCCATATCAACCACAGTCTAGTGGCTAAGTAGAACTGAGTAACAGAGAGCTTAAATTGATTTTGCAAAAGACTGTTAATAGATCTAGAAAGAATTGGTCCAATAAACATGATGATGCATTATGGGCTTATAGAATTACATATAAAAATCCTATGGGTATGTCTCCATATAAAATGGTTTATGGAAAAGCATGTCACTTACCTCTCAAACTAGAACATAAGGCATATTGGGCTATTAAAGAGCTCAATTATGATTTCAAACTTGCCGGTGAGAAGAGGTTATTTGACATTAGCTCACTTGATGAATGGAGAACTCAAGCATATGAGAATGCCAAACTGTTTAAAGAAAAAGTTAAAAGATGGCATGACAAAAGGATACAAAAGCGTGAGTTTAATGTAGGTGATTATGTGTTGCTTTTCAACTCTCGTTTAAGATTTTTTGCAGGAAAACTCCTCTCTAAATGGGAAGGTCCTTACGTTATCGAGGAGGTCTATCATTCCGGTGCCATAAAAACCAACAACTTCAAAGGCACAAATCCGAAGGTGGTGAACGGTCAAAGAATCAAACATTATATCTCAGGTAATCCCATAAATGTTGAAACCAATGTTATTGAAACCGTGACCCCGGAGGAATACATAAGGGACACTTTCCAGAATGCATCAGACTCCAAAAAGGAATAGGTATGTGGTACGGTAAGTAAACCGACTCCAAAACAGTTCTAATAGCAATTTTCCTCCGTTTTAGAATATTTAAGAAAATAGGAAAATAAGAAGTAGTCCGAAGAGGACACAAGGCATCCACGAGGGTGGAGGGCGCGCCCCCTGCCTCGTGGGCACCTCGTGTGCTCTCCGGACTCTGTTTTCTTGCATGATACTTCTTTTGGTCGGTAAAAATTCATTATATAATCTCCCGAAGGTTTTGACCATCGTACCACGACAAAATCCTCTGCTTTTGTTTCGAGCTGTTTTTCTGACAGATCTAGATCACAATGACAAGACTTGGAGCAATGGAACAACAAGTTTTCAAGTGCCAAGGGATGGTGGAATGCGGACTCAACGCCAACCACATGATGATCGCGGAGTTCACCAACAACCACAAGCTGGATGCCAAGAACATTGGGGAGACCATCTTCAAGCTTCATGAGAAAATCGAGCACCTCCAAGCCCAGATCTATGACCTGCAAAACCAAAACTGTGAGTATGAATATAGATTCAAGAGGATGAGTTTGGCTGCAGATTTGAGGATCCCGGAGACTCGATCATCCTTCTATGATGGTGACCCTATGCCTTGGAAGATGGACGACAAGCGTACATCATCAACAACTCCATAATCACCAGCTCCGAAGAAAGAGACATAAACACATGGGTATGGGCACTCCCCTTGACAACTGCCAAGCTTGGGGGAGGTGCCCCGGTATTGTATCACCATCACACTCCTATCTTTACCGTTTTTCTTAGTTTGATCCTTTTGGTAATATCTTGATCTAGTAGAATAAAGTTTTAGTATGATCTAGTTTGGAGTTTTGCTTTATGATCCTTCTATGTAATCGAGTCCGTGAGCTATATATAATAAAGATTAGTGTTGAGTCAAGGGCTTGATTATCTTACTTTGATCTTGAGGGAATAAAAGAAAGAATAAAAAGAAATAAGAGATCATATGGATCTTATGGAGAGTAATGACTTCACATAAAGAGTATGATGAACAAACATTGTTGAGAGTTGACAAACATAGTTTTGGTCATCGTTGGAATTAATAGGAAGTAATAAAGAAAGAGAGGTTTTCACATATAAATATACTATCTTGGACATCTTTTATGATTGTGGGCACTCATTAAAATATGACATGCTAAAGAGTTGATGTTGGACAAGGAAGACAACGTAATGAGTTATGTTTTCTTATATCCTAAATAAAGTATATTTTCATGGATCATCCAACATGTTGAGCTTGCCTTTCCCTCTCATGCTAGCCAAATTCTTTGCACCAAGTAGAGATACTACTTGTGCTTCAGAATATCCTCAAACCCAGTTTTGCCATGAGAGTCCACCATACCTACCTATGGATTGAGTAAGATCCTTAAAGTAAGTTGTCATTGTTGTATGCAATAAAAATTGCTCTCTAAATATGTATGACTTATTAGTGTGGATAAAATAAGCTTTATACGATCTTGTGATGTGGAAGCAATAAAAGCGACGGACTGCATAATAAAGGTCCATATCACAAGTGGCAATATAAAGTGACGTTGTTTTGCATTAAGATTTCGTGCATCCAACCATAAAAGCACATGACAACCTCTGCTTCCCTCTGCGAAGGGCCTATCTTTTACTTTTGTCTTATACCTTTTACTAGAGTCATGGTGATCTTCACCTTTCCTTTTTTACATTTTACCCTTTGGCAAACACCTTGTGTTGGAAAGATCCTGATATATATATATATATATATATATATATATATATATATATATATATATATATATATATATATATATCCAATTGGATGTAAGTTAGCATGAACTATTATTGTTGACATTACGCTTGAGGTAAAAGGTTGGGAGGCAACATTATAAGCCCCTATCTTTCTCTGTGTCCGATTAAAATTCCATACCCATAAGTATTGCGTGAATGTTAGCAATTGTGAAAGACTAAATGATAGTTGAGTATGTGGACTTGCTGAAAAGCTCTTATATTGACTCTTTCCGATGTTATGATAAATTGCAATTGCTTCAATGACCGAGAGCATAGTTTGTTAGTCCTCAATGAAGTTTCTGATTCATACTTGACATTGTGGATAGATTATTACTTGAGCATAAGAAATCATATGACAATATATATATATATATATATATATATATATATATATATATATATGTTGTTGTTATAATAATGATCATGATGCCCTCATGTCCGTATTTTATTTTATCGACACCTCTATCTCTAAACACGTGGACATATTTTTCGTTATCGGCTTTCACTTGAGGACAAGCGAGGTCTAAGCTTGGGGGAGTTGATACGTCCATTTTGCATCATGATTTTATATCGATACTTATTGCATTATGGGCTATTATTACACATTATGTCACAATACTTATGCCTATTCTCTCTTATTTTACAAGGTTAACATGAAGAGGGAGAATGCTGGTAGCTGGAATTCTGGGCTAGAAAAGGAGCAAATATTAGAGACCTATTCTGCACAACTCCAAAAGTCCTGAAACTCCACGGAAGTTATTTTTGGAATTAATAAAAAATACTGAGCGAAGAAGATACCATAGGGGGGCCACCCATCGTCCACGAGGGTGGGGGCGCGCCCTACCCCCCTGGGCGCGCCCCCTGCCTCGTGGGCCCCCTGGAAGGCCTCTGGTGCCCACCTCTGCTACATGAAGTCTTTTACCCTGGAAAAAATCATAAGAAAGCTTTAGGGACGAGACACTGCCGCCACGAGCCGGAACCTTGGTGGAACCAATCTAGTGCTTCGGCGGAGCTGTTCTGCCGGGGAAACATCCCTCCGGGAGGGGGAAATCATCACCATCATCATCACCATCGATCCTATCATCAGGAGGGGGTCAATATCCATCAACATCTTCACCAGCACCATCTCCTCTCAAACCCTAGTTCATCTCTTGTATCCAATCTTTGTCCCAAAACCTCAGATTAGTACCTATGGGTTGCTAGTAGTGTTGATTACTCCTTGTAGTTGATGCTAGTTGGTTTATTTGGTGGAAGATCATATGCTGATCCTATATGCATATTAATACCCCTGTGATTATGAACATGAATATGATTTGTGAGTAGTTACGTTTGTTCCTGAGGACATGGGAGAAGTGTTGCTATAAGTAGTCATGTGAATTTGGTATTCGTTCGATATTTTGATGAGATGTATGTTGTCTCTCCTCTAATGGTGTTATGTGAACGTCGACTACATGACACTTCACCATTGTTTGGGCCTAGAGGAAGACATTGGGAAGTAATAAGTAGATGATGGGTTGCTAGAGTGACAGAAGCTTAAACCCTAGCTTATGAGTTGCTTCGTAAGGGGCTGATTTGGAACCATATGTTTCATGCTATGGTTAGGTTTACCTTAATACTTCTTTTGTAGTTGCAGATGGTTGCAATAGGGGTTAATCATAAGTGGGATGCTTGTCCAAGAAAGGGCAGTACCCAACCACCGGTCAACCCACATACCAAATTATCAAAGTAACGCACGCGAATCATATGAGCGTGATGAAAACTAGCTTGACGATAATTCCCATGTGTCCTCGGGAGCTCTTTTCTCTATAAAAGAAATTGTCCAGGCTTGTCCTTTGCTACAAAAAGGATTGGGCCATCTTGCTGCACCTTGTTTTCTTTTATTTCTTGTTACCCATTAAAAATTACCTTATCACAAAACTATTTGTTATCGATAATTTCAGTGCTTGCAAAGAATACCTTACTGAAAACCGCTTGTCATTTTCTTCTGCTCCTCGTTGGGTTCAACACTCTTACTTATCGAAAGGACTACGATAGATCCCCTACACTTGTGGGTCATCAAATACCCCAAGATAATTAGCTAAACTGCTGGCATAATTCCCACAAAAGAAATCCCCTTCTTTAGCATTGTTGTGTAATCGACGCGCAATAATAGCCCCTAGGTTATATTTTCTATCATTCATTACTGCGCTTTTAAGGACAATCAAATCAGAAGCACAAAGATGGCTATGATCATGTTTACCATTGATAAATCTACCTATGAAGAGAGCAAAGTAATGTAAAGTAGGAAAGTGAATGCTCCCAATAGTAGATTGTCTTATAGCTCTAGTTTCTCCTACTATAATGCTAGCAAGGAACCCCAAACAGTCAGATGTACGTGGTTCAGTGCAAGTGCCCGAGTGTGGAATTTTATAAGCTTCATTAAACTCCTCAAGATCCAAGCAATACGACTTATCATAGAGATCAAACAAAACGGATTGCGTACCTCGACGGTCTGAATACTCAAATCTCCGCACAAAGGAATTGGTGAGGTTGTTATAATGTAAACACTTATCGGAGACGAAGTCTATCAGGTCGGCGTTGTGCACATACATATCAAATTCCTCCTTGAAACCTGTATGATTCATGAAATTATCTGGCGGCCATTCGCAAGGTTGGACTTGAGCATCCCTTGGTGGTTCAAGGCCCGGCTCATGTAGTCTGAGCCTCGGAGATTTCTTCTTTGAGGAACCACCTTGGATCACTTTCCTCAACATTTTCTTTCTCTGAAAAATTTCTGAAATTTTTAGCGACTCAAAATAGAAGTGAACCAAACTCAACAAAAGTAATAGCAACTACTCCTACAAGCATGTAGAAGCTCTATCATGCAACAAAACTACTTTGGACCATATAAATTTGACATACAAGCTCGAGAACCTGGCCACCAAGGCAGCGTAAATTTGCAATATATAAAGCAATAGAGCAAAAACTAATTGGACTAATGGAGGAGTCACATACCAGTGGGCAATCTCCCAAAATAGTTTTGCAAATGGAGCTTCGAGCAAGGAGATCGAAAATGGCAGCAAAATGAGCTAGAACACGGGTTTGAGCAATGGTGGGATTTTTCTGGAGGAAGACAAAGTGGAAGGTTGCTGCATAACTGAGGGGGCCCACGTGGGAACCAAAAGCCACCTAGGAGCGCCCAGGAGGTGGGCAGGCTCTGTGGGCTTCTAGCCCGCTGGTGCTGCCCCCTGGTGTGTTTTCAGTGCCAAAAATTCTTAAATATACATAAAAATCATACTAAATTTTCAGGGCATTTGGAGAACTTTTATTTCCGGGACGTTTTTTTATTGCATGGATAATTCAGAAAATAGAATAATAATACTATTTTTTCTTTATTTATTCTAAGCAATAGAGAATAAAAAGTGGGTACAGAAAGTTGTGTTTACTAGATTCATCCATCTCATGTCCGTCAAAAGTAATCCATCAATAAGGTTGATCAACTCTTATTAACAAACTTCTTTCGAATGACATGAAACCGGAGAATCTTCATATAACACTAGGTACCTCAACAGGGATATGCATGTCCCCAACAATAAGAATATTATATTTCCTCTCGATAGTAGCTAACACCCTCTTTAGAAAGAGAGAATCACATCTGGTGACTTTTAGTAGTGGCTAACACTCTAGCCAGATTGATTTCATCCTCTCAAGAAGAGAAGATAGGCGTGCGTGCCTAGACTGTAAGGTGATACCTGGAGAGAGTGTTGTACCCCAGCATAAGCTGGTGGTTGCTGACTTCCGCTTTCGGATTCGTGTCCACCGGGATAAGCGTGCCAAAGTCACTAGAACGAAGTGATGGAAGCTCAAGGGGGAGGTAGCTCAGGTGTTCAAGGAGAGGGTAATTAAGGAGGGCCCTTGGGAGGAAGGAGGGGATGCGGACAATGTGTGGATGAAGATGGCGACTTGCATTCGTAAGGTGGCCTCAGAGGAGTTTGGAGTGTCCAGGGGAAGGAGAGAAAAAGATACCTGGTGGTGGAATGATGATGTCCAGAAGGCGATTAAAGAGAAGCAAGATTGCTTCAGACGCCTATACCTGGATAGGAGTGCAGACAACATAGAGAAGTACAAGATGGCGAAGAAGGCCGCAAAGCGAGCTGTTGGTGAAGCAAGGGGTCGGGCATATGAGGACCTCTACCAACGGTTAGGCATGAAGGAAGGTGAAAGGGACATCTATAAGATGGCTAAGATCTGAGAGAGGAAGACGAGGGATATTGGCCAAGTCAAATGCATCAAGGACGGAGCAGGCCAACTCTTGGTGAAGGACGAGGAGATTAAGCATAGATGGCGGGAGTACTTTGACAAGCTGTTCAATGGGGAGAATGAGAGTTCTACCATTGAACTGGACGGCTCTTTTGATGAGACCAGCATGCGTTTTGTGCGGCGCATCCAGGAGTCTGTGGTGAAGGAGGCTTTAAAAAGGATGAAAGGAGGCAAGGTGATGGGCCCTGATTGTATCCCCATTGAGGTCTGGAAAGGTCTCGGGGACATAGCGATAGTATGGCTAACCAAGCTTTTCAACCTCATTTTTCGGGCAAACAAGATGCCAGAAGAATGGAGACGGAGTATATTAGTACCAATCTTCAAGAACAAGGGGGATGTTCAGAGTTGTACTAATTACCGTGGAATTAAGCTGATGAGCCATACAATAAAGCTATGGGAGAGAGTCATTGAGCACCGCTTAAGAAGAATGACAAGCATGACCAAAAATCAGTTTGGTTTCCTGCCTGGGAGGTCGACCATGGAAGCCATTTTCTTGGTACGACAACTTATGGAGAGATATAGGGAGCAAAAGAAGGACTTGCATATGGTGTTCATTGACTTGGAGAAGGCCTATGATAAGATACCGTGAAATGTCATGTGGTGGGCCTTGGAGAAACACAAAGTTCCAGCAAAGTACATTACCCTCATCAAGGACATGTACAATAATGTGGTGACAAGTGTTCGAACAAGTGATGTCGACACCGATGACTTCCCGATTAAGATAGGACTGCATCAGGGGTCAGCTTTGAGCCCTTATCTTTTTGCATTGGTGATGGATGAGGTCACAAGAGATATACAAGGAGATATCCCATGGTGTATGCTCTTTGCGGATGATGTGGTGCTAGTTGACGATAGTTGGACGGGGGTAAATAGGGAGTTAGAGTTATGGAGACAAACCTTGGAATCGAAATGGTTTAGGCTTAGTAGAACTAAAATCGATTAAAACTTGTACATGATGTGCGGTTTCAGTACTACTAGGTGTGAGGAGGAGGAGGTTAGCCTTGATGGCCAGGTGGTACCTCGGAAGGACACCTTTCGGTATTTGGGGTCAATGTTGCAGGAGGATGGGGGTATTGATAAAGATGTGAACCATCGAATCAAAGCCGGATGGATGAAGTGGCTCCAAGCTTCTGGCATTCTCTGTGACAAGAGTGTGCCACAAAAGCTAAAAGGCAAGTTCTATAGGACGGCGGTTCGACCCGCAATGTTGTATGGCGCGGAGTGTTGGCCGACTAAAAGGCGACATGTTCAATAGTTAGGTGTGGCGGAGATGCGTATGTTGAGATGGATGTGTGGCCACACAAGGAAGGATCGAGTCTGGAATGATGATATACGAGATAGAGTTGGTGTGGCACCAATTGAGGAGAAGCTTGTCCAACATCGTCTGAGATGGTTTGGGCACATTCAGCGCAGGCCTCCAGAAGCTCCAGTGAATAGCGGATGGCTAAAGCGTGCGAAGAATGTCAAGAGAGGGCGGGGTCGACCGAATTTGACATGGGAGGAGTCCGTTAAGAGAGACCTGAAGGATTGGAGTATCGACAAACAGCTATCTATGGACAGGGGTGCGTGGAAGCTTGCTATCCATGTGCCAGAGCCATGAGTTTGTTGCGAGATCTTATGGGTTTGACATCTAGCCTACCCCAACTTGTTTGGGACTAAAGGCTTTGTTGTTGTTGTTGTTGTTGTTGTTGTTGTTGTTGTTGTTGTTGTTGTTATTGTTGTTGTTGTTGTTGTTGTTGTTGTTGTTGTTGTTGTTGTTGTTGTTTTTGTATTTCCTCTCGATAGTAGGAAGAGGGAATTTAAAACCTCCAATAGCAATTGTTGGAATTTCTCCAATAGAGTTGATACTATTCACTTGAGGTTGTTTCTTCGGAAAGTGTACCGTATGCTCATTGCCATTAACATGAAAAGTGACATTGACCTTGTTGCAATCAACAACAGCCCCTGTAGTATTCAAAAAGGGTCTACCAAGTATAATCGACATACTACCGCCCTCGGGCATATCAAGAATAACAAAGTCCGTTAAATAGTGACATTTGCAACTACGACAGGCACATCCTCACAAACACCGATGGGTATGGCGGTTGATTTATCGGCCATTTGCAAAGAGATTTTAGTGGGTATCAACTGATTTAAATCAAGTCTACGATATAAAGAGAAAGGCATATAACACTAACACCGGCTCCAAGATCACATAAAGCAGTTTTGACCTAGCTTCCTTTAATGGAGCATGGTATAGTTGGTATTCCTGGATCTCCTAGTTTCTTAGGTATTCCACCCTTAAAAGTGTAATTAACAAGCATGGTGGAAATTTTAGCTTCCGGTATCTTCCTTTATTTGTCACAATATCTTTCATATACTTAGCATAAGGAGACATTTTCAGAATATTGGTCAAATGCATACGCAAAAAGACAGGTCTAAGCATTTCACAAAAGTGTTCAAATTCCTCATCGTCCTTTTTCTTGGATGGTTTAGGAGGAATGGGCATGGGTTTTTGAACCCATGGTTCTCTTTCTTTACAATGTTTTCTAGCAACAAAGTCTCTTTTATCATATGTTTTATTCTTAGGTTGTGGGTTCTCAAGATCAACGACAGGTTCTATCTCCACATCATTACCATTACTAGGTTGAGCATCAATATAAACATCGTCATTAATATTATCACCAGGTTCATGTTCATCACTAGATTGTGTTTCAACATCAGAAATAGGAATACCATTTAGATTATCAGGTGTGTCTACAACTGGTTCACTAGAAGCATGCAAATTCCTATCAGTTTTCTTTTTAGATAACTAGGTGCTTCAACATTAATTCTCTGAGAGTCCTGTTCTACTCTCTTAGGATGACCCTCATGATACGTAGGTTCCTGATTTATTTTACCACCTCTAGTCATAACTCTAACAACATGATCATTATTCTTATTATTCAACTCATTCAACAAATCATTTTGTGCCATTCTACTTGAGTTTTAACCATGGAAGCATGTTTACCAACAAGTTTAAGATCATCTTTAACTCTAGACATATAGTCACTCAAGTGTTTAACCATATAAGTTTTGTTTCAATTGTCTACTAACATAAGCATTGAAGTTTTCTTGCTTCACAATAAAGTTATCAAATTCATCCATGCGTTGATTAGCAGACTTATTATAAGGAATATCACCTTCGTCAAATCTATAAAGAGATTTTACCTTTACTACATATGTCAGGATATCAAGACCATGTATTTCTTAAATAGGTGGTAAATTCTTAACATCTTCAGCTTTCATACCTTTTTCTTTCATAGATTTCTTTGCATCTTGCATATCTTCAGGACTGAGAAATAGAATATCTCTTTTCTTCGGAGTTGGCTTAGGAGTTGGTTCAGGAAGAGTCCAATCATACTCAATATATTATTCAATAGCAATTCAGCTTGTTCAACATTTCATTCCCTGAAAACACAACCAACACAACTATCTAGGTGGTCCCTAGAAGCATCGGTTAGTCCATTATGAAAGATATCAAGTATTTCATTTTTCTTGGGAGGATGATCAGGCAAACATTAACTAATTGTAGAAGCCTCCCCCGAGCTTGTGGGAGACTCTCTTCTTCAATTTTCACAAAGTTAAATATTTCCTGTAAGGTAGCTTGTTTCTTATGAGCAGGGATTTTTTTTCCAAAGAAGTAATAAATCATATCCTGGGGACTACGCACACAACCAGGAGCAAGAGAATTAAACCATATCTTAGCATTACCCTTTAATGACAAAGGAAACAACTTAAGAATATAGTAATAACGAATTTTTTCCTCATGAGCAAATAGGGTGGCTATATCATTCAATTTAGTAAGATGTGCCACAATAGTTTCAGATTCATAACCATGAAAAGGATCAGATTCAACCAAAGTAATTAAATCAGGATCAGCAGAGAATTCATAATGCTTATCAGTAACAAAGATAGGTGAAATAGCAAACTTAGGATCATATTGAATTCTAGCATTCAAAGATTTTCCTTCCCACTTGCATAGCAATTTCTTAAGATCATCCCTATCCTTACAAGCAAGAAAGTCCCTAGCTACATCTCCATCCATAACATAACCCTCAGGTATAACAGGCAATTCATACCTAGGAGAGTTAGATCTAGAAGGTGTCTCAAAGTGTTCAGTTTCAATAATTTCATCCGTTTCAGAAATATCATCATCTTGAGCATAATCAATAGTTCTAACTCTAGCAAGATGTTCATTAAGTAATTCACCAAGTGGCACAATCTTATCTTGTAGAGTAGTAGCATCTTAAGCACCATTCATAATAGAAGTAGCATCATCAATAAGATGCGACATATCAGAATCAATAGCAGGTGTAGGTGTCGCAAGCTTACTCAAAACAGAAGGTGCATCAAGTGCAGAGCTAGATGACAGTTCCTTACCTCCCCTCGTAGTGGAGGGATAGATCTTGGTTTTGGTGTCTTTCATATTCTTCATAGTGATCAACAGATATAAATCCTAAGTGACTCAGAGAACAGAGATATGCTCCCCGGCAACGCCGCCAAAAAAAGGTCTTGATAACCCACAAGTATAGGAGATCGCAACAGTTTTGAGGGTAGAATTCAACCCAAATTTATTGATTCGACACAAGGGGAGCCAAAGAATATTCTCAAGTATTAGCAGCTGAGTTGTTAATTAAACCACACCTAAAAGACTTAATATCTACAGAAAAGTGTTTAGTAGCAAAGTAGCATGGAAGTAACGGTAATAGTGGCAAAAGTAAGAGTAGCAGTTTTGTAGTGATTGTAACAGCAGCAGTAAAGAAAGTAACAAAGCAAGGATCAATATGAAACGAACATGTAGGCAATGGATCAGTAGTGATAATTCTGTCGGATGATATTCATCATATAGCAGTCATAACCTAGGGTGATACAGAACTAGCTCCTTTTCATCAATATAATGTAGGCATGTATTCCATATATAGCTAGTCATACGTGCTTATGGAAAAGAACTTGCGTGACATCTTTTGTCCTACCCTCCCGTGGTAGCGGGGCCCTAATGTTAACTAAGGGATATGAAGGCCTCCTTTTAATAGAGAACCGGAACAAAGCATTAGCACTTAGTGAATACATGAACTCCTCAAACTACGGTAATCACCGGAAAGAATCCCAATTATTGTCACCTTCGGGTATGCGGATCATAACTCGTAATAGGTGTCTATAACTTACAAGATCGAATCAAGAACACAAATATATTCATGGAAACATAAAGGGTTCAGATCTGAATTCATGGAACTTGGGCCCTATTAACAAGCATTAAGCATAGCAAAGTCGTAGCAACATCAATCTCAGAACATAGTGGATACTTGGGATCAAACCTTAACAAAACTAACTCGATTACATGATAAATCTCATCCAACCCATCACCGACCAACGAGCCTACGAAGGAATTGCTCACTGCCGACGGTGAGCATCATGGAATTGGCCATGGAGGAAGGTTGATGATGATGATGGTGACGGATTCCCCTCTTCGGAGCCCAAAACAGACTCCAGATCATCCCTCGGGAAGAACGGGAGGGCGCGGTGGCTCCGTATCGTAAAACGCGATGAATCCTTCTCCTTGATTTTTTTTCCTCCATGGATGCGAATATATAGCGTTGGAATTAGGTTCGAAGGAGGTCCCGGGGGCCCACAAGCCACCTAGGCGCGCCCCAAGGGGGCGCCCCCAGGCTTGTGGCCAATCAGTGGACCCCCTCTAGTTGATTCTTTCGCCAATATTTTTTATTAATTCCAAAAATATTCTCCATAAATTTTCGAGTCAATCCAAAAACTTTTATTTCTGCACAAAAATAACACCAAGACAATTCTGCTGAAAACAGCGTCAGTCCGGGTTAGTTCCATTCAAATCTTGCAAATTAGAGTCCAAAAAAAGGCAAAAGAGTTTGGAAAAGTAGATATTCTGGAGACGTATCAGTTCTCAAACTGAGGGAAATACTTATCTCTACTTTGTTATATCACCCTTTCCTCTTCAAGGGAAGAACCAACGCAAGTTGAAGAAGTAGCACGAAGAATTTCTGGCGCCATTGCCGGGGAGGATCTACATCAAGCCTACCAAGTATCCATCATAAACTCTCATCTCTTGCACTTACATTATTCACCATTTCCCCTCGTTTTCCTCTCCCCCACTTCTAAAACGTTTTCAGAAAATACAAAAATATTTGCCTTTTAGTTTGCCTTTATGTTTTACTTTGTTGCTTTGCTTGTCTGTTTGGTATAATTTCTTGTTTGGATACCTTGTTTTGTGGCTGGAAATTTATATTCACAGAAGAGCTCAAGCTTCTCAAATACAGGATCAAGAAGAAATATGAAGTGCAATTATCTGCTTGGTTGGATATCGTGTTGTAATTTTAATAGTTTTCCTAGTTCTTTTATCTTGTTTTTAAGTAGTTGTAGATTGTCCTAGTTCTTTTTTGTAGTTTCCCTTATGTTCTTCTTTGTTTTTCTTTTGGGCTTATCTCAAGCCCTTCAGACTACTTCTGTTCCCTTTTTTATTTATTTAATAAAAGTTGCAGTGGGGTGTTTACCCTACTATTTATAGTAAAAAAATTGCTTGTTTATTCGAAATCAAAACAAAAAGCTTATGGATCCTCATCCACTTGCTAACCTTTTTAAAGATCCAACTATGATGAACCAATTGTTAGTGTGTTGACTGCACTAGATTATCTTTGTTAAGTTTTGCTTGAAATTCGTGAATCTGGAAATTGTGATGAAGTGCTAAAAGAGAAAACCTATGAAGTGATTCACAATAGCTCCTTGCATGAAAAGCATGATTGTGATGTTATTATAAATCCTATTAATGTCAGTTGTGCTAATAACATGCAAAACCCCAGGCTTGGGGATGCTAATTTTGATATGTCCACTGCTTATTGCAATGATCATAATTGGGGTGATTCTTCTTATAATCTTGAATTTTTTTATTTATGCCTCATGATGAATATGTTTGCGATAATATTGAAAGTGGGTTTGGAAGAGTGTCAACTCTAGGTAATAATGATCCCACTACTTTGGAAAATGATCAATCTTATGAAATTTTTGATAAAAGTGGGCTTGGAGAGATCATGACTTTATTTGATGATAATCCCATTATATTGGAAGAGTGTCAACCTTGCATGCATGTGGATCATGTAATGAATATGTTATGTGATAGGTATATTGTTGTATTCGAATATGATCCCACATGTAATTATTATGAGACGCTAGGTCAGTACATTGAATGTACTTGCAAGCTCACAACAAGCATAAACATAATGACAAACAATATCATGATATTTAACCATTTAATCAACAATGCAACCATATATCCAACATGCAGTGACTATGCTCAACTGGTACTCGTTCCATGGACTTGCTTACCGGACGTGATCATTTCTAGACCACAAACATGATGATCTCTAAAACACACTCGTGATCCTTACAGCGATCACAACCCGACCAACTCATGGCCCGTGATCCTAACGGCGATCACAACCCAACCAACTCATGGCCCAACTCAACGTGATGGCCTCACTGCCATCCTCAGTACAAACTTAGTGTGCAAACTTATTAAGTGTCGACCCATGGTGTAGCCTGCTTTCGAGTGTGTCCGTAACCGTGGACTCGGCTATTGATAGATTAAAACACTGCAGAGGTTAGTACACTGTACCCGCACTATGGAACCCATGGCCTCACACTCCCATTCGGGTGGACCAACGGCATTCCGACGAAACCATTTCATTGTCATGACACTCTCCCGGCCATTCTGACTCAGTCCCCATCGGGCTAGTCCTGGGTGGCCCCGTGTCTACCTCCAGACACCTCGACCACCGTCGTGGCCATGATTCACTCTGGGACCCGGTACCCAAAACTTAACTTAACAACGGGCTCACAAGGTTATGCCTGCCTACCGGGCCAGGGTACAGCACGCCCATAACCTTCCCTAAATGGAGGCACCGACCAGAGGCACGACAATGAAACGCATTAAGGCCGTCCCATACCGGCAAATGTGGTTGCACTGGGAAAAACTCGTTTCAGCGGCACCATGACCCGGTCAACAACATATTCAAGTTGAGTTACTTATCAGGTTCAACTTAATGTGAAAATTACCGGTGTCACAATGCCATACTATGCATCACTTAACACATACATCACATAACCATGCAAATAACTGAATCAACCACGCTCCCACGGAGCCATCATCAACTCATGCTACTTCTCTGGTTAAGATCACACCTCACTTAAACCAGAATCAATTCTAGCAATCTCATCATTTTTCATCATGCAAAGATAATTATTAAACTCCATGACCATATCCTTTATTCATCACTTGTAACTAAGTTCTTCTTAGCTTATCAACAATATTTACTTCAAACTTTCTGTAATTCAAGCATTTTAACATGACAAGCATCTAACCGAATATACTCATTATATAACTAATTTTAAATGCATAAATATTCATAAGTTCAAGTAGGAAAATCACAAATATTGAAGTGGCACTATGAAAATGTTGTTGTGGCATGCCTTAGTGCTGATGAGGTTCACAAAGCTCCTAGTGATCCTCAAGACAAGTTGGCTCTTCTGAAAATAATCAAAACCACAAAAAGAAAACATCAAGAAACCTTCTGAAAATTACCAGAAAATCTAGACGGTAAGTAAAAATCCCATCTTTTGGGTGCTATTAGATTTTTGGACACAGAACACAATGCAAAAAGAATCAATGCATTTGGACTTATAGATAAAAAGTTATGGCCATATGAAGTTTCCTGGATTTTAAATGAATTTGAAATAAATATTAAACAGACAGGGCGGGTGACGTCGAAGGCGTAAACACCCGGGGCGCCACCACACATACCACTTTGCGCGCGTAAAGAGTGCTGACTAGCGGGCTCTGCTAGTCAGGCCAGAGGGAGGGGAGAGGGGTCGGAATCGACCTCTCCAGCGAATGCAGAGGGCAGAGGTTGCCGGAGACAAAGACGACGACGGCTTGGGGCGGCTCCAGGGGCTCTAGCAGGGTGGGTTGGCTTCACGGATGAGAGGCGGAGGCCCTGGCAGGGCCGCCTTGACTTGGGAGGGCCCGGAGCTGTGGGGACTATCCGAAGGGGATCGCCGGTGAGCTCGGCTTCGGGACGGCAGCCTGCGGCCTGCCCGGCCGGGCTGCGGCTTCTACTGGCTCGTGGAGGATGTGGGAGTGGCTGCGGGTGCTCCAAGAGGTTGGGGGTGGCGGCTTTTATAGGCGGGCGGCAAGGAGGGTTCGGGCTCCGTCAGAGGACACTGTCCACGGCTCCCGGCGACGAACGACACCAGAGAGAGGGAGAAGATGACGGAGGTCACACAGTTACTGTACGCGGGCACGGACGAGCACAGGAGCGAGGGGGAAAGCGACGAGCATAGTGCGCCATGCACTGTGCCGTTGGCCGGACCATGCCCGTGCTCGCTGCGGCGAGCTCCGGCGTCGGCGAGCGCCAGGGGGAGTTAAGGAGGTGGAGACGAGGATGGTGGCGAGGTGTGGCATGGTTTGGCCGGCTGGGCAGCGAGCACGCAGCGCTGGGCGGCACGCAGAGCGCATGTTTTGCATGCCAGCACGCCCGGACAAACACGGTCACTGTGTGAACTGTAACATCAGGCCACCCTAAGCGCTAACCAAGATGTCTGGCATGTAGTCCTTAGTAGATTGAAGTGTTACCACGGTTTGGTTTGGATCCAGGTGCAGTAGAAATAAATTTGTACTGCTGACAAGTTTCTGGACAGTAACTTTGGAGAGTTACTGTGGTCAAACCATTGGGAGTTAAGGGCTAAGCTTTGGGGTTTTACTTACAATTACTAAGTTAAATAAGTACAGGAAAAACCAGCTACAATGGAGCTAGTAAAAAGGTAGTTGCTGTAGAAACTACCATTTCTGTCCAGAAATGACTTTATTTTCTGTAGCAAAAATATTCCAAAGAGTGGTGAAATATTTTTACTTAGAAAGGTGCCCTAGGGTCCAAAGAATAATTGGGATTTTTCTCAGCATTTTTGGGGCAAGAAAAATTAGGCTTGCTTTGGAGCTCAAAGGGCTGGCTAGGGTTTTGGAGGGGAAAATGAATATTTTTCATTTAAGAAAAATATTCCAAACAATATTTTTGGGTTGAACCAGAGGTGAAATGATGGTTTGGAGGAGGAGAGGGAACACTTGGGTGAAAATCAAGGGGTATCCAAGTGGTTAAGTCCAAATGAAATGATTTAAAACTCCAAATTCAAAACCAACTCAATTGAAAATCAAGCAAAGAAAAGAGGGCAAAAAACCAGGCTGTCACAAACCTCCCCCACTTATACTGAATCTCGTCCTTGAGATTCGGTTGCTTGGGAAAACCATTCTGGATAACATGCCCTTAGAAATTCTTCTGATGCCTAGGTTGATTCTGACTCGGTATGATGCATCCATTGGACCTTGTAAAACTTTCGTGCTTTACTGCGAGTGACTCTTTCCATTTGATCCAAATTTTTCACTGGCCTCTCTTCATAGGTTAAGTCCTTTGCCAGCTCTATCTCTGTCAAATCAGTCTTTTTCTCGGGCGGTGATATGCACCGTCGCAATTGTGAAACGTGGAACACGTTGTGCACGTCTAACAGCTCAGGGGGCAACTCCAACTGATATGCCACAGCACCTACTCGTGTCATAACGGGAAATGGACCAATAAATCTGGGTGCCAATTTTCCACGGGTTGGAAACCTCTTGATTCCTTTCATAGGCGTGACTCGAAGATAGACATGTTCTCCGGGTTCAAAGCTGATATGTCGGTGCTTTGCATCGTAATAACTTTTCTGTTCCGATTTGACTAATTGCTATCTGTCTCGCATCTCCTTGACTTGCTTTTTGGCTTCTAGCATGAGATCCGTTCCGAAAATACGGCTATCTCTGGTTTGAGACCAATTTAATGGAGTGCGGCACTTACGGCCATACAAAGCTTCATATGGTGACATCTTTAAACTGGTCTGGAAACCATTGTTATATGAGAACTCGGCGTACGGCAAGCAATCTTCCCATTGTGGGCCTTGGGCCAAAGCACAGGCTCGGAGCATATCTTCGAGTATTTGATTTACCCTTTCTATCTGTCCATCCGTCTGAGGATGATAAGCGGTACTGTATTTCAATTCTGTTTCGAGGGCCTCATGGAGACGGGACCAAAAAGTGGAGGTGAAAAGTGAACCTCGGTCAGAAGTGATGGTTCTGGGAACTCCATGCACACTGACTATTCTGGATACATACAGTCATGCAAGCTCATCTGCTCGGTATGAGGTTTTAATTGGGAGGAAGTGGGCCACCTTGGTTAATGTATCCACTATGACCCAGATCGCATTATTGCCTCGTCGTGTCTTAGGTAGTCCTGTGATGAAATCCATACAGACATCATCCCATTTCCATTATGACACTGGCAGTGGTTGGAGAAGTCTGGCTGGTTTCTGATGGTCTGCCTTTACTTTGTTGCATATGTCGCAATAGGCCATGGAATAAGCAATGTCTTTCTTCATTCCATCCCACAAGAATATTTGTCGAAGGTCTTCATACATTTTTGTACCTCCAGGGTGGATTGAATACGAGGATTCGTGGGTTTCTGACAGAATTTTCTGCTTCAGATCCGCTTGATTAGGCACACAAATCATTCCCTTGAATCGAAGGGTACCGCACTGATCCTTCGAGAAATCGGAAAACTTGATATGTTTCTGCAGATCGGCATCGCCTGACTGGGCTTTGCGGATTTCTTCCTCAAGAGTAGGGGTCACCTTCAGAATATTGGCAAGGCCAGCCTCAACTATCACCAGGTTGAGCTGAGCAATCTCTTCTTTAAGTTCGGAAGGCAAAGATTCGAATATGACATTTGAACTGACGGGCTTTCCACTACTAGGGAAAACCTTATACACAGAAATATAGCAACAACGCGGGTCAAAAAACTGCGCTACTGCTATATAGCAGTAGCGACCAAATAAAAACCGCGCTACAGACACAAACTTAGCTGTAGCGCCTGTCGTAGAGAAAGAGCTACTACTAATATTCCCATTGGCAGAATGCTAGGCTACGCATAGCAGTAGCGAGCTTAACCGAAATGCGCTACTGCTAGAGCACAGTTAGCAGCGCGTTTCCTAAGAAGAGTGCTACTACTAACAGAAATAAAATAAGATGATAAACAAATAGAAATTTAAATGAAAATGAAAGAAATAGAAAAAGGAGAAAGGGAAAAATAAAATGTAAAGCAAAATAAATGAAAAAGCGAAAAATCGGAGGAAGGCATAGCAACAACGTTTGTTTGTAAGAGGCGCTATAGCTAAAGTAGCTGCGGCGCGTGTCCAAGACCCCCGCTATAGAAACAGAATAGGAAATTAGCTATAACAGCAGCGCGTTTTGAGGAAAGCGCTATAGCTAACTTAGCTATAGCGCGTTTTGCGAAACGCGCTACCGCTAAGTTTGACTTAGCCAAAAAACCATTTCCCCCCAGCCACCACTTCCCCCAAATCCCTCAAACCCACCCCGCGCGCGCGCCGTTGTCTCCCTGATTCACAGTCGCCCCACACTTCGCCGCCGCCGACGACGCCACCAGAGTCGTGCGCCGTCGACGACACCGGAGCCGCCCCCAACGCCACGGAGCCGCGCGGCCTCGTCAACACCACTGGAGCCGCCGTCGACGCCACCTTCCTCGCCGTCACCGGAGACGCCCCTGCCTCCCTCGCCGTCACCGGAGACGCCCCTGCCTCGCCACCACACTGCCTCTGTCGCCACCACCGGAGCCATCATCTGTAAGCCCCCACCCCTCCTCTCTCTCTCATGCATAGGTTAGCCAGTTTAATTAGGTTAATTATCTAGGTTAGGGCAAAAATTTAGTTAGGGCATTGACAGAGAAGTAGTTAGGTTAACTAGTTTAATTAGGTTAATTATCTAGGTTAGTGCAAAAACTTAGTTAGGGCTTTGACAGAGAACTAGTCAGGTTAACTAGTTTAATTAGGTTAATTATCCATGTTAATTAGTGTAAAAATTTATTTTAGGCTTTGACAGAGAACTAGCTGCGTTAACTAGTTTAATTAGGGTTAATTATCTAGGTAAACTAGATTAACTAACTAGGTTAAATAGGTAGGTTAATTAGGTTCGTTGGATTAAGAAGCTAGGTTAAGTAGATTGGCAAAGGTTTTTGATTTTTCATTGAAGTGGTCATGTTATATCTTTTCATTGAAGTTGTTCGATTGTGCCCAAGTGTTGGCTTTGTTGTTTCCAGGGAATGATGCTGAGTGGCCTATGTTTTGCCGGAATGTTGATTCATTTCTGTTCCGGCAAATTTCAGGTTCTCGATTTGTCCACTTTTTAGCAAAGGTCATGCCGAAATTTCCCATGAATTTCGGCATGACTTGTGCTACAAACTAGGACATATCGAGTGCCCGGGATTTGCCGCACCACGAAGGAGTCAACATTCCTGCAAAACAATAGTCCTTTTTATGTCATTATTCATTTTATTAGGTCTAGAATTAATTTACTAGATTTAATCATAGGAAACATGGCTAGCAACGATGAAGGACAGGGTTCTGGTGATTGCGACGACGTCTACCGGGCGGCAGACGAATTTTTTAGCTTTACCGACGATCAACAGATGTTGTTGCTGGGCCCACCGGTGGCATCGGGGACTGAGACCGACATGCAGACCGGTGCTGAGACCGATACGCAGACCGGTGCTGAGACTGACACCGGCGCTGAGATTCAGACCGGCATCGAGACCGGTGCTGAGACCGATGCTGCCTCGGGGAGCGGAGCCGGTGTAGAACCGAAAGCAAAGAGGCAACGGGTTCCTAACAAACTCAGGACTACTAGACTGGTGGTCACGAAGGTGGACAACGGCAATTTTTGAGCCAAAGGCGCCCGAGGAAGCGCGCGCGTGCTACGGCAATCAAATAGGCTGCATCATACAGACAACCGCCACCATCAACGATGAGAATCTAAAGAAGATAGAAAATATGAGGAGCTCCCACCTAAAGAAGTTTCACCAGATATTCTTGTTCATGGGCCGGAATGAGAAGGATTATGAAGATCCAGACAATGACCCGGCAATGAAGAAGATAAACAAACATGCCATGACCAAGTTTAGCAACGCGTTGGCCGCCTGGAAAAATCGAGTGAAAGCAAAGGTCAACGACGAGGAACCCTACTCCGAGATTGTAAAGGATAGTCCGACAATCACGGAAGAGCAATTTCAAATATTCAAGGAGGCTTGCGAGGCCGAAGCTGCCAAAGAAAAGTCTAAGTACATGAAGGGGCTTCAAAAGAGGAACATTGGGACCCACCACCTCGGAAGCCGTGGTTACGGCGGAAAGAAGTCCAAATGGGCTAAGGAGGACGCGGAAGCCGCGAGTCTGGGCATCCCAGACCCCTTGGCGGATTTTACCGTCCCGCAGGAGCGTGACGTCTTGAGGGCCCGCCACCGTTGGGACCCACTGAAGAAGGTTTATGAGACAACACCGGTCATTACGGAGTTCATGAGACTGCTGGTAATTTTAGTTTCTGATCAATTCGACTGCACACGTTAGTCATATTTGTAAATGATCCTTGTGCCTTTTGCAGAGAGAGCTACACCAGATTGCGGCCGAAAGCGACTCGCCGTCTGAGGCATTGGCGAGGCCCAAGTG
The DNA here is from genome assembly GCA_963921465.1 of Triticum timopheevii. Classification (NCBI taxonomy): domain Eukaryota; kingdom Viridiplantae; phylum Streptophyta; class Magnoliopsida; order Poales; family Poaceae; genus Triticum; species Triticum timopheevii. The sequence goes on from OY997274.1 coordinate 505,331,021, forward strand.
GGACACTCCATTCAACCGGGCGTTGAAGATATTGAAACGACAACCGGTGGATACTCGACCGTCGTATGGACGCGTGCACGGTGTCGGAGACGGCGCCACGTGGAAGAAGTACTACCATGAGACCACGGAGGAGAAAAAGGAAAGACGGAGGTTAACTAAAGAAAGCATCGACAAGAAGGTTGAGATTGCGGTTGAGAAGAAATCATCTCAGACAGTCGCAACAGCGGTAGCTACCGCAAAACAGGCGATTGCAGATATATCTACTTCCTTGGTGACGGGCGTTCACACTTGGACAAGGGAAAATCCAAAAAAATGCAGAGGACTTTCCCCTTGCTGACTTCTTGGAAGCACATGCTCCCGCACCTGCTCCCGCACCTGCTCCCGCACCGGCTCCCACACCTGCTCCCACACCGGCTCCCGCACCGGCTGTGTCACCTGCTCCCGCACCGGCTCCCGCACCGGCTGCCGCACCGGACGTGCTCGATGGTGCCTCCTCTTTGGCTGAGCTCGACGCCCTCACGGTATCTTCCACACCGGCCCCCTTCAATATAAATGTATAATCTCCCGTTTTCGTTGCCTTTCGGATGTCTCACGTCGCAGACTTTTATTTGCAGGCCGACGAAACCCCGTGCACCATATTGTACACCATCGGCGAACAGAAGGTGGACATGGGGAAGGGGACGATAATGGAGCCGAAGGAACCATTGTTCCACAGCCGGTCGATCCCCCCGAACGTCTTCAAGGTTTCCGTGGCCAGTGTCAAATCGGGCCACGAGAATTTGCCTCCTCTAATACTAGTGGGGGATGACGACGAGACCCCGCGGTGGCTTGGTGATTGTTGCAATGGGTGGGTCCTGTTGTGGCCAAAGAGTCTGCTTCGTCTGGAGGCGGCCGGGAGCACACCCACAAGCACGCAGCCTCAGCAAGGTATGAACATCAACACCCCACCTACCCAATTAGCGTCGGGTGTCGGGTTGGGTGATAGCGGACGGGGTAAGCAGGTGGCTCGATTAGAGGCTGATGACGTCGCCATGGATGAGGATGAGGATGACGATGGCGCTGAACAGTATGTCTATACTGGCGCCTCCTCAGGGTTTGAGCATCATGAGTCGGTGCCTGAATTACCGTCTCAACGTCTTATTGACGACCATCTGGTGGTAAAGAAGCCTAGGAAGAGAGCGAGGAAAGGCAAAAAAGCTGATTCTATGATCCAGCCGCCTCAGCAGCCACGGCTTCGGGACCGTGTAGATATCCCCGATGCGGATAAATGGCATATCCCCGATCGACCAATCCTACCTGAAACAGCGTTACGGGCCAGATTCGGCGATCTAAGGAGACTTCATGACAATGTGCTGCGGGTAGAGAAAGGCCTCATCGCCTCGAAAGATCCAGGATACCCACTCTACGTGGTTAACGTTCCGCAGCAAATGTCGTACGTCAAGGGCTTCCCCGCGGATAAGTTCTTCCTCCAATTCAATTACATATTCGACATGTTTCACGTGAAGAAGCTGGATTTTACTTTTGTCCGCCTTTATGCGTTGCACATGAGCTACATCATTGGGGTTGAGCAGATAGCTCATACCTGTGTCGCTGACCCGTACTACATGCACAAGGCCTTCTTGGGAGTCTGTGCACAGCATCGTGAATACGCGAGGGATTACATCGTCAGTTTCATGCTCACCAATAAGGACAAGGAGGCGATTCTCGTGCCTTATCATCCCGTGTAAGTCATCCGCGCTGCTATCCTTCCTTCGATTTCAATAATTCATTTGCACGGTGGAGGGTAATTAATTTGAGGTGTACTTATTTTGCGCAGCGGCGGGCGCGCCGTCCTCATCATCCTCTACCCCCGATTCTCCCATGCTCTTTACTTGGACTCGTCGAAGAACATTCACAAAAAGGATTACATCCACATCAAAGATGTTCTCGACAGTGCTATGTTTTACTACCAAGCAAGGGGTGGAGAGGTTAGGGACAAGAAGAGAAGGGGCAGCAGGCCCGCCTTCAGCCATAAGACCGACTTCTGCTGCATCCAGCAACCGAACGATTCTCTTAATGATGGATTCTATGTCCTACACCACATGCTGGAGTACCGACGGGATCACCAGAACCTTCACATGGCACCTAGATCTAGTGATGCCCATATTCTGCAATGGGCAAAGGACATAGGAGATATCGAGGATCATCGACTTCGAGTTGAGTTCTATAACATCCAGCGCGAACTTGCCCAAATCATCATGAATGAGGTCGTCGGAAAACAGGGATGTTCCATGCAGAAGGACAAATGTCGCGGGAAGACGTCCGAACATGGATAGCCCCTCAGCGTCTCGACATGAAGCCTTTCACTAAGCTCGATGACTATCTCCCTGACTTGGATGGATGGCACGACATGATGGAGTGATTGTCGATATATGACAATGTGTCCGTTTAGTCCATACTTTCTTTTATGACAAAACTTTGAGTTATGCACGGTGAAACTTTATTTGTGATGTAATTAAACCGTCCTCCTCGACTAGCGAAAATCACTCTAGTTAGGTCATTTGGGTACGATGAACTTTGTTATTTATGCTTATGATATGTTGTTTCTATTTTTGCCAAGTCTGTCTCTTTGTGTTGCTCAACTATATATGTTGCATATCATCGACTCATGTGACGATGCTGGTGCATAGATCATAAATGGCGAAGAAGTGCTACGCCAGGAGTATATATACGACAAGTGGCCGGTTTTCGGTTTCCGAGCGACACGCAGTACTTAGTTTAGGTTTACGCTAATGCGAGAGAGGGATACGAACTCATGTACTCAAAGTGATAGCTATTCTCGTGTATATCATTGTTTAGATGGATGACGATGTATTTGCAAGTAATCGAGACTTGTATCGCTATTTTCGAGATTGATGACGAGAGACCACTTTGTGTTGGATGATGATTATGATGATGACATGATTTGATGAGACTAATTGTATGTACATGCTATGATTACATTTGTATGTGGATGATATGCTAAAGATTATTGTATAAAGCCTATTCAAATGCAAAACAAATAAAAAACAAATCTGCAGGAAAAAACTGATAAAAGTAGTAGTAGCGAGGGGGGGATTTAGCAGTAGCGCCGACTTACCAGTAGCGCTTACCAGTAAATGGTGCTGCAGATAATATCAGTAGCGTCCTTTTCCAGAGAGCGCTGCAGCTATTCATGTGTAGCAGTAGCATGTGTCAACACGCGCTACTGCTACACGTTAGCTGTAGCGCCTTATTAGTAGCGCCGGTACCCGCGCTACTAAGAGGGCCAAAACCCGCGCTGCTGCTAGGCTTTTCCCTAGTAGTGTTCGACTGAGTGCATCGGCAACCACGTTGACCTTACCCGGATGGTAACTTATTCCAAGGTCATAATCCTTGACCAACTGAAGCCATCTTCGTTGACGGAGATTTAAAACCGGCTGAGTAAATATATACTTGAGGCTTTTGTGATCGGTAAAAATTTGGCACCTTTTTTCGATGAGGTAGTGTCTCCAAATTTTTAAAGCATGAACTACCGCGGCCATTTCCAAATCATGAGTGGGGTAATTTCCTTCATGGGGTCGTAGCTGCCGTGAGGCATAAGCTACTACCTTGCCATCTTGCATAAGTACGCATCCTAGTCCTTGCCTGGAAGCGTCGCAGTATACGTCAAAGCTGCGGTAGATATCTGGAAGTGTTAATACTGGCGCAGTTGTCAGGCGTTTCTTCAACTCGGTGAAACTTTTCTCACAGTCCATAGTCCATCCAAACTTCTTATCCTTTTTGAGCAGCTCCGTCATGGGTTTAGCAATCTTGGAAAACCCTTCAATGAAACGGCGGTAGTATCCGGCTAATCCAAGAAAACTCCGGATCTGAGATACGGTGGCGGGTGGCAACCAGTCGAGCACATCTTTTACCTTGCTTGGGTCCATGGCTATACCCTCAGTGGATAGCACATGCCTGAGGAATCCAACTTGCTTGAGCCAAAACTCGCATTTACTGAATTTGGCGTATAACTGGTGCTCACGAAGTCGTTGCAACACAGCTCGGAGGTGTTCCTTATGCTCTTCTTCACTTCTTCAGTAATAAGTATATCATCGATGAAGACGACCATGAACTTATCGAGGAAATCCATGAATACTTTATTCATCATGTGCATGAAGAAGGCGGGGCCGTTGGTGAGGCCGAAAGACATGACTGTATATTCATAGAGACCGTAGCGAGTGGTGAATGCGGTCTTGGGAATATCCTCCTTTTTAATTTTGAGCTGATAATATCCAGTCCGCAAATCAATCTTTGAGAACACCTTGGATCCATTGAGCTGATCAAACAAATCATCAATTCTTGGCAGAGGGTATTTGTTTTTGATCTTGACATCATTCAACTGTCGGTAGTCCACACACATATGGAGGCTGCCATCTTTCTTGTCCACAAAAATAGCAGGTGATCCCCATGGTGAGGAACTGGGGCGGATATACCCTTTTTGGAGCATTTCATCAAGTTGTTTCTTTAGCTCCACTAATTCGGATGATGGCATTCGATAATATTTCTTATGTATTGGTGTGGCTTCGGGCACAAGATCTATTGCAAACTCAAGCTCTCGATCAGGTGGCATGCCTGGTAGTTCTTCTGGAAATACATCAGGAAACTCGCTGACCACCGGAATTAATTCCATTTCAACTATTGCTGTAAAGACCATTTCCTTGGAGGGTATGCTCCTACAAGCAATAAACTTTGTAGTTTGTCCCTCTTGGCCGGTCAAGTTGACTTCTCGGGTCGCACAATTTATGCATACTTGGTACTGAGTCAGCCAATTCATACCCAAGATAGCATCCAACTTATCAGACTCAATAAGTATCAAGGAGGTTGGAAAACGGATTCTGTTGATACTGACTTCGAGATTGCGGCAGACTAGATTGCTTCTGATAAGAGATCTCGGGGTTTGTACCAGCATATTCTTGCCCAAAAGTGAACATGGAAATTTGTTTTGGGCAACAAAACTCCGAGAAATAAAAGAGTGGGAAGCCCAGAGTCAAATAAAACTCCTGCAGGTATGTTATTAACAGGGAACATACCAATAACGACTTCGGGATTTTCTTGGGCTTCGTCGGTGGAAATGTGATGAACGTATCCCGTGATGTCGTGCTGACTTGGGCCTGCCTCCAAATAATGGATTTGTGGCTTGAATGTAGCATCGGTCCGGTTGTTCTTGGGACACTGTTTGGCATAATGTCCGGTTTGTCCACAACTGTAACAAGAATTGTTGCGCAGGCGATTCTCCAGAACTGGGTTGAGCACGTCATTCTTGACTTGGTGGTGGCCTTGTTAACATTTTGTTGCCAATTAGGCTTGTATGCTACTTGAGTTGGCTTCCAGGTACGAGCATTCTGCACTGGTTGCATTTCCTTTTTGGGCTCAAACTTGCGCTTGTGATCATTATGGGCAGACTTATTATCTGATACAATCTTGTGTTCCCTTTCAGCAATGAAAGCCTTGTTCACCAAGGTTTGGAAGTCTCGGAAATCGAACACACTGAGAGCACAGCGAAGTTGCGGGTTTAATCCACCAAGAAACATGTCCATCCTCCTTTCTTCAGTGGCCACGTCATATTGAGAGTAACTTGACAGGTGATTTAATTTCTGCAAAAATTCTCCCACTGACTGACTTCCTTGGAGGAGCGCGAGAAATTCATGCTGCTTAGTCTTCATAATTCCCGTAGGGATGTGATATTGCCGGAATTGCTCCTTGAATCTTGACCAGGTAATTTCTTCATTAGCAGTCCCCATGGCTTTCTAATTTTCCCACCATATAGCAGCAGCGCCTTCCAGATAATGTGTTACAAAGGAAACCTTATCCTCTTCATCAGTTCGAGCAACCTCAAGCTTCTTTTCCATAGTTCTCAGCCAATCATCTACATCCAAGGGATCAATAGCCTGACTGAAACTGGGAGGCTTAGTCCTTTGAAAATCAGATAACTTGGAGTGAGGGACGGGCTGATTTCCATTCTGTCCAAGCTTTGCTTGAATACTTCTGAATATTTCCATCAGATCATTATGTTGTCATTCCTCGAACATACGCATAATTTTCTAGGTGGAGGGCGGATTTGGCGGTGGAGGCGGTGGTGGAACGTACGGCTCGCGTGATTGTCCTGCCTGTTGTGCGAAACGCCGACCAGGAGAACCCTCGCGAACGTTGCTACTGCAGCCTCCCCGCGTCATCCTAATATGATTTTTCCCAAGTCAACGCAACCGAGATGAGAAGCATTCAACATAAACTGGGGAGAAGCCAGCAACAAAAATCCAAGTAAAACCGAAAAGGCAAAGAAAATACGGCGAATAAAATGAAGTCCAACATAATTATACATAGACTCATACATGAAAGATAACAACATACCAGGTCCAACTACCCTCATACATGAAACGAAACATCATGACACGTACGACTGCATCCATACTCCATCCTGACGACTGCGAATACTCGGAAGCTCTACTACTCTGCTGGTGATGCGGGGTCCTCTCCGGAAGCGGACTCGGATCCTGAACTGACAGGGTTAACGGAGACCTCCGGGTTAAAAGTAACACGACGACGCTGCCTCAAGGGCTCTCCCTCTGGGACAGGTGGAGGGTGAATCATCGGGGCTACAGGAGTGGCGAGGAGTGAAACTCACTCAGCAGGAGCACTAAGTGGACTCACAGTCGCGGTGCCCGAGCTACTAGGAGGTGTAACCGGAGAAATAGGGGATCTAGAACTGGCAGGAATATATGGAGTAAATCATACAGATGGTGGAGTAGTGGTTGAGCTAGCAGGGACTAAGGCAGAGGCTAAAGCAGTATGGGCATGACTCAGCTCACGAGCCAGCTCGTAGATCAGAAGATAGCTAGCAGTGATGTAACGAGAAACGTGGCTAGCTACACTATCAGACTCCGGATCAATGATAGAGAAACGGACATGACCATTATCGTGGAGAGACGGATAGTAATGGAAACCTTGGTGGTTTAGCATCCGGACCTTGTTGTAGCGGAGCTCAGCAAGTACCTCGAATGCAGCAAACTGGATAGCCTGAGAAGCGGTAGAAGCATAACCGCTTCGAGAGGTACGAGTGTAAGAGCTGGAATCAAAATTGGCGCGCAGAGTAACCACTGCGTGATACTCATACACTGAGTTAGCTAGGCGCTCCCGATACACACGATAGGATGGATCGTCTCCGTGAAGGTACAACCGACGCCACACGTTACAAAGGAGATGCGGCAACGTGTACGGCATCAGCTGCAACTGGCACGGATACAGCACCGGAGCCATCTACACTCACAACCATTAGCAAGTTAGCATAAAAATAAAATCAGTGCATGCAATGCAACAACTAGCTACAATTATTACCGGCACTCAGCTACAACTCGTATCTAACGTCCAGTTAACTCGGCTTAGTCTAGCGTGGCCTACAATCAGCGCGGCTCTGATACCAAGCGTTGTGGCACCCCGGCTCAGAGCGACCGGTTTACCTTGCATTGCCAGCCCAGAGACCTTGTCTTCCTGCAACACACAACAACATGGTACAGAAAAACAACCGCTTTATTCATGCTAGCGGAGCATAGTTTATATTACAACAGTTAGCGAGGCCAAGCGGCACACACGGTGCGGCTGAACAGTATGTACATTATTTAGTGAACATAAAGGGGCCTCGATCATGACAACTACACGACAGTGGAACAACGTCGTAGCGGAACTCCATAGCACAGGGACACCAATGTGGACACGGTCTAGACTCAGATAGCACTCCGTCCCAACGAGAGTTTCCTGAAATCTGGCATGACACGCCAGGTCAATACATTGAATGTACTTGCAAGCGCACAACAAGCATAAACATAATGACAAACAATATCATGATATTTAACCATTTAATCAACAATGCAACCATATATCCAACATGCTGTGACTATGCTCAACTGGTACTCGTTCCATGGACTTGCTTACCAAATGTGACCATTTCCAGACCACAAACATGATGATCTCTAAAACACACTCGTGATCTTTACGGCGGTCACAACCCGACCAACTCATGGCCCGTGATCCTTACGGTAGTCACAACCCGACCAACTCATAGCCCGTGATCCTTACGGCGATCACAACCCGACCAACTCATGGCCCAACTCAACACGATGGCCTCAGTGCCATCCTCAGTACAAACTTAGTGTGCAAATTTATTAAGTGTTGACCCATGGTGTACCCTACTTTCGAGCGTGTCCGTAACCGTGGACTCAGCTATTGATAGGTTTAAACACTCTGCATAGGTTAGTACATTGTACCCACACTACGGAACCCATGGCCTCGCACTCCCATTTGGGTGGACCAACGGCATTCCGACGAAACCATTTCATTGTCATGACACTCTCCCGCCATTCCGACTCAGTCCCCATCGGGCTAGTCCTGGGTGGCCCCGTGTCTACCTCTAGACACCTGGACCACCGCCGTGGCCACGATCCACTCTGGGACCCGATACCAAAACTTAACTTAACAACGGGCTCACAAGGTTATGCCTGCCAGCTGGGCCAGGGTACAGCACGCCCATAACCTTCCCTAAATGGAGGCACCGACCAGAGGCACGACAATGAAACGCATTAAGGCCGTCCCATACCGGCAAATATGGTTGCATTGGGAAAGACTCGTTTCAGCGGCACCATGACCCAGTCAACAACATGTTCAAATTGAGTTACTTATCAGGTTCAACTTAATGTGAAAATTACCGGTGTCATAATGCCATACTATGCATGACTTAACACATGCATCACATAACCATGCAAATAACTGAATCAACCACGCTCCCATGGAGCCATCATCAACTCATGCTACTTCTCTGATTAAGATCACACCTCACTTAAACCAAAATCATTTCTAGCAATCTCATCATTTTTCATCATGCAAAGATAATAATTAATCTAATTATTAAACTCCATGACCATATCCTTTACTCATTACTTGTAACTAAGTTCTTCTTAGCTTATCAACAATATTTACTTCAAACTTTCTGTAATTCAAGCATTTTAACAAGACAATCATCTAAAATAATATACTCATTATATAACTAATTTTAAATGCATAAATATTCATAAGTTCTAGTAGGAAAATCACAAATATTGAAGTGGCACTATGAAAATGTTGTTGTGGCTTGCCTTAGTGCTGATGAGGTTCACAAAGCTCCTGGTGATCCTCAAGACAAGCTGGCTTTTCTGAAAATAATCAAAACCACAAAAAGAAAACATCAAGAAACCTTCTGAAAATTACCAGAAAATCTAGACAGAAAGGAAAAATCCCATCTTTTGGGTGTTGTTAGATTATTGGACACGGAACACATTGCAAAAAGAATCAATGCATTTGGACTTACAGATAAAAAGTTATGCCATATGAAGTTTCCTGGATTTTAAATGAATTTGAAATAAATATTAAACAAACAGGGGGGTGACGTCGAAGGCGTAAACACCCGGGGCGCCACCACTCATACCGCTTCACGCGCGTAATGAGTGGCTGACTAGCGGGCCCCGCTAGTCAGGCCAGAGGGAGGGGAGAGGGAAACAGAGGGAGGCGGCGCTTTGCCGGAGCACACACCGGCGATGAGGCTTCTTGGAGTCAAACGAGAGGGAGGGATCAACGGAGGAGAAGTTTGCGCACCTGCCCGTACCCGTAGCATAGCTAGAGGTGACCGGACGGCGTCAGAATCGACCTCTCCAGCGGAGGCAGAGGTTGGAGGTTGCCAGAGACGAAGACGACGGCGGCTTGGGGCGGCTCTTGGGGCTCCAGTGGGGTGGGTTGGCTTCACGGATGAGAGGCGGAGGCACTGGCAGGGTCGCCTTGGCTTGGGAGGAGCCGAAGCTGCGGGGACGATCCAGAGGGGATCGCCGACGAGCTCAGCTTCGGGACGGCATCCCGCGGCCTGCCCAGCCAGGCTGCGGCTTCTACTGGCTCGTGGAGGATGTGGGAGTGGCTGCTGGTGCTCCAATAGGCTGGGGGTGGCGGATTTTATAGGCGGGCGGCGAGGAGGGTTCAGGATCCGCCGGAGGACACCTGTCCACAGCGCCCGGCGACAAACGGCGCCAGAGAGAGAGGGAGAAGACGACGGAGGTCACGGAGGAACTGTGCGCGGGCGCGGACGAGCACAGGAGTGAGGGGGGAAGCGACGAGCACAATGCGCGATGGCACCAGAGAGAGAGGGAGAAGACGACGGAGGTCACGCAGGAACTGTGCGCGGGAGCGGATGAGCACAGGAACGAGTGAAAGGATCGGGAAGAGGTGTCTAGAGGGGGGGTGATTAGACACTAAGTACCATAAGTTGCAGTTTTTAACTTCTTTAAGTTCAAGTGGAGTTCTGGCACAAGTTTAACAATCACAACACATATCAAGCAAGCATGCAAAGAGTATATGGGCAGCGGAAAGTAAAGTATGCAACTTGCAAGAATGTAAAGGGATGGGATTGGAGGATTCAAACGCAATTGGAGACACGGATGTTTTTGTTGTGGTTCCGATAGGTGGTGCTATCGTACATCCACGTTGATAGAGACTTCAACCCACGAAGGGTAACGGTTGCCCGAGTCCACGGAGGGCTCCACCCACGAAGGGTCCACGAAGAAGCAACCTTGTCTATCCTACCATGTCCGTCTCCCATGAAGGACTTGCCTCACTAGCGGTAGATCTTCACGAAGTAGGCGATCTCCTTGCCCTTACAAACTCCTTGGTTCAACTCCACAATCTTGTCAGAGGCTCCCAAGTGACACCTAGCCAATCTAGGATAAACCACTCTCCAAGAAGTAACAAATGGTGTGTAGATGATGAACTCCTTGCTCTTGTGCTTCAAATGATAGTCTCCCCAACACTCAACTCTCTCTCTCTCTCACGGGATTTGGATTTTGTGGAAAGAAGATATGAGTGGAAAGCAACTTGGGGAAGGCTAGATATGAAGATTCATATGGTAGGAATGGAATATCTTGGCCTCAACACAAGTGTAGGTGGTTCTCTCTCAGAAAATGTATGTTGGAAGTGTAGGTTCGTTCTGATGGCTCTCTCCACAAATGAAGAGGAGGTGGAGGGGTATATATAGCCTCCACACAAAAACTAACCGTTACACACAACTTGCCAAACTTGGCGGGACCTAATTGAGAAACTCGGTCGGACTGATTCAGCAAATCTAGTGACCGTTAGGATTTTCGGTGGGACCGACATGCAACTCGGTAGGACCGATATGGTTAGGGTTAGGGCATAACGTAATCTCGGTGAGACCGATTACACAAACTCGATGGGACCGATTTTGGTAATAGGCTAACCAGAGAGTTGGTCAGGCAAACTCGGTAGGACCGATTACACAAACTCGGTGGGACCGATTTTGGTAATAAGCTAACCAGAGAGTTTGCATTGTAAACTCGGTAGTACCGATTACTCAAACTAGGTGAGACCGATTTTGGTAATGGACATAAACAGAGAGATTACAATCCCATCTCGGTGAGACCGAGATCCCTATCGGTGAGACCGATTTGCCTAGGGTTTGTGGCAGTGGCTATGACATCTAAACTCGGTGGCGCCGGATAGAAAGAATCAGTAGGGCCGAGTTTGACTTTTGGTTTAGGACATATGTGGATGTGAGAAATTAGTTGAGGGCTTTGGAGCATATCACTAAGCATTTTGAGCAAGTAAGCCATTAAGCAACACCTCATCCCTTCTTGATAGTATTGGCTTTTCCTATAGACTCAATGTGATCTTGGATCACTAAAATAGAAAATGTAGAGTCTTGTGCTTGGAGCTTGAGCCAATCCTTTGTCCTTAGCATCTTGAAGGGGTTCCACATCCTTTAGTCCATGCCACTTCATTGTTGAACTTGTCTGAAACATATTGGGTAAAAGTGTTAGTCCAACAAGAGATATGTTGACATTAATTACCAAAATCACCCAGGGAGCACTTGTGCTTTCAATCTCCCCCTTTTGGTAATTTATGACAACATACATCAAAGCTTTAGATAAAGATATAGAAAATAGCAAGTAAAGCTTTGGAAAGACATGTAACATGCATAGGCTCCCCCTACATGTATGCAATCATGTGAATATGGAATATAGAAGCATGTGAGAGCATAACCATGACAGAGTAGGCAATGTGTTACATGTATCTTGGCTATATGCATCAAGCAAAAGATGTGAATATGGGCAATGTACCTTCATGCTCATGAGTCCTTGCAAACAGTATGTACATCAGCAAGAATTCCTCATACGCATGATTGTGATGCATATACTTACCTTGTGGTCTCGAGTTGGCTTAGGATGGAATGAACCTGTGAAGATAGGGTTAGATAACACAGATACACCTACTAGCCAGAGTAAACAAAAGAAACCACAAGAGAACCAAGACTGGGATGACATGTAAAGAGTGAGTACTAAGTACCACATTTGATATAGACATGTCCCCAAAGGTAAAGATGTGCAATGAATTTAAAGAGTTTCTTTCCCTTAGATGTCTTGCTCCCCCTAAATCTAGCATGGGATACTGGGAGAAGATAGGGAACCGAAAATCAGAGCAAAATTGGAGCTCAAAGAAGCAAATGAACAGAGCTAATGCAAATAAGCACATATTAGCATGTCTTTCCCCTCTTAAAGACATGTGGCATATCTCCTCTTGAACACCAAGCATATGGGATCCTTGAAGATTACTTTCTCCTTGAGTATTCTCTCCCCCTAGAGATGTGAGTATTCTCTCCCCCTAGAGATATGATTAAGCTTTGATGTGATCTCTCTCTCACCCTTTGACATCAATTTCCAAGAAGGGTCTTCTGGAATTTGTCGTGAATGGGTTTGGTCCTTGAGTCACATCACAAAGCACTAAGGTAAATGTGATGCTTGTAGAGGACAAGATTCATTGAGTGGAGCTGGCTCAAGAGTAAAACAGGAACGAATGGCAAAATGTCTTTCCTGTAGTGAAATCGGTGGCACCGAGTGGTATGCTTCGGTTGCACCGAAAGAATTCGGTTAGACCGAAAACAAGAGATCGATGTGACCGAGTTCATCACAGAGAAAACACTTGTCACCTCAGCTCACTAGACAAGTAAAATCTCACAAGGATTTGCAAGAAATTAGCTGAAGGATTTGCAATGAATTGGATGCAGGGAATGCTGAACAAATAGAAAAAGAAAATAAATCTAGATGAAGTTTTTTTTGAAAGGGGAAACAAATATGCATGAGACAAATGCAAGAGCACAGAAAAGAACACAAGTAAACTTCATCTAGAGATGGTCGGCAACAAAGTCACCTATATTAGAGTATATTGACTTAGGAGTCAAGTGAGATCACTAGATCATAGGTCATACTCATCGTTTAAGCTCAAAATGGGGTTACCATTTTTCGTTTAAGCATCTTGATGTATTCACATCTTCTCGAGTTGCTTTGACTCATGACTTGGAGTAAAGCTTCTCTAAGATGGAATAACATACCTTGGGTGGTGGTTTTGATCGTGATCATGTAGTTGAACTTGCGTGGGTTGCTCAAGGTTGATGTAGCTCATCAAGAGTTGGGAGCACCACTTGGAATTTGAGTTCATCTACCTACATGGTTTAGTTTTTGCAAGGAAGAGCACTTGTGTATCCAAAATGATAATCATGAAGTTCAATAATAAATTTGTCAAAGGATATGTTTGAATGGTTCCGTGCTTCCTTGTCTTCAACCACCATTGTGTAGAGACTTGGTGGTGTAGAGATTGCTCAAGATGTGAATGGGTTGCAATCTCATAGATTTAGATTCATCCAAGTACCTACATGGGTTAGATAACATGCAAGGTGCAAATATATCCAAGACGTAAGATTAATCATAAGAGAAATATCAAGGATTAGTCATAAGCTCATGTCTTGCATGTATCCAATGGAGTTTCTACTCCAAGTTTGAAGCATCAATGATGTTCAATTCACCTCTTAACCTGGAAAACACTTTTTCATCAAGTGGTTTAGTGAATATATCTGCTAATTGCTTTTCAGTGCGAACATGCTTAAGATTAATGTCCCCTTTGGCAACATGATCTCGAATAAAATGATGACGAACTTCAATATGCTTAGTTCGAGAGTGTTGCACGGGATTGTGAGCAATCTTGATAGCACTTTCATTGTCACAAAGTAATGGAACATGTTTCACATATATCCCGTAATCTTTAAGAGTTTGGGTCATCCAAATTAATTGAGCACAACATGAACCAGCGGCAATGTATTCCGCTTCGGCGGTGGATAGGGATACCGAGTTTTGTTTCTTGGAAGACCAAGACACAAGAGATCAACCAAGAAATTGACAAGTACCCTAAGTGGACTTTCTATCAACCTTGTCACCGGCATAGTCCGAGTTGGAGTAGCCAACAAGATCGAAAGAGGCCCTCTTTGGATACCAAATGCCAATGTTTGGTGTATGGATTAAGTATCTCACTATCCCTTTCATGGCCTTAAGATGACATTCTTTAGGAGAAGCTTGATATCGTGCACACATGCACACACTTAGCATGATATCGGGACGTGAAGCACATAGATATAACAATGAACCAATCATAGAGCGATAAACTTTTTGATCAACCAGTTCACCATCTTTGGTCAAATCAAGATGTCCACTAGTAGGCATGGGTGTAGTCATACCTTTGCATTCTTGCATATTGAACGTCTTGAATAAGTCCTTGGTGTACTTTGTTTGAGAGACAAAGGTACCTTCCTTAGTTTGCTTGATTTGCAAACCAAGAAAGAATTTGAGTTCACTCATCATAGACATCTCAAACTTCTCCAACATTAGCTTCCCAAACTTTTCACTAAAATGAGGGTTAGTAGAACCAAATATAATATCATCGACATAATTTTGGCATACAAATAGTTCTCCATTGACCCTTTTAGTAAAAAGAGTAGAATATAATTTTCCAATTTCAAACCCTTTTTCAATAAGGAACTTGGTCAAGCATTTATACCATGCTCTAGGATCTTGTTTAAGACCATAAAAAGATTTGTGAATTTTGTAAACATGATCAGGTTTCTTAGGATTAACAAAGCCAAGAGGTTGTTTAACATAAACTTCCTCCTCTATTTCACCATTTAGAAAAGCATTTTTAATGTCCATTTGGTACAAGGTGATATCATGGTGATTAGCATAGGCAAGTAAGATGCAAATGGACTCAAGTCTAGCAACGGGACCATAAGTCTCACCATAGTCCATACCTTCGACTTGTGTGTAGCCTTGGGCGATGAGACGTGCTTTGTTGCGAACTACTTTTCCATCTTCATCTTGCTTGTTGCGGAACACCCATTTGGTACCGATGATGTTGTGGTTGTTGTCGGGCTTCTCAACCAATGTCCACACTTGATTTCTCTCAAAGTTGTGTAGCTCTTCATGCATGGCATTTATCCAATCCGTATCTTCTAATGCTTATTCAACCTTCATAGGTTCAATGCTAGAGATGAATGAATAGTGTTCACAAAAGTTAGCTAAACGAGTTTTAGAGCAAGTGATTCTCCCAGTTTGGATATCTTTGTAGATTTGCTCAATGGGATGATCTTTAGCAATTCTTGCTCGAACTCGTGAAAGCTTTTTCTTGGGTCTTGGTTGAACATCTTCTTCATCTTGTTCTTCTTCTTGGCCTTCTTCATTGTCGGAATTGTCGTTCTCTTGTCGTGGTGGAGAAGGAGGTTGTTGACGTTTGTCTTGGTGCACTTCCTCGTTTCATCATCTTGGTGAGTCCCACTTGTGGATGCTTCCATATCAACTCTTGGTTCACCTTGTCGTGAGTTAGAAGCTTCCACTTGGACGGACGAGGTACTCTCCTTCACCTCCGTTGGATGAATCTTGCCAATAGACAAGTCTTGGATTGCTTCCGAGGGGTCTTTGTCTACTACATCAATTGGCAATTGCTCTACTTGCGAGCCGTTAGATTCATCAAACTTCACATCTACCATTTCTTCAACCTTTCGGGTGAAATTGTTGTAGACACGGTATGTGTGAGAGTTTGAGCCATAACCAAGTAGGAAACCTTCATGAGACTTAGGAGCAAATTTAGAATGACGATGCTTATCAAGAATGTAGCACTTTGAGCCGAATACTCGAAAGTATCCCACTTGGGCTTTGTTACCGATGAGAAGCTCGTATGCCATCTTGCCGAGTAGCTTGTGAAGATACAAGCGATTTGTTGCATGACAAGCTGTCTCAACTGCTTCCGCCCAAAAATGCTTCAGCGTCTTGTACTCATCAAGCATCGTTCTCGCCATTTCGATGAGCGTCCGGTTCTTCCTCTCAACAACTCCATTTTGTTGAGGTGTGTACGTAGCGGAGAACTCATGTGAAATCCCTTCTTCATCAAGAAGGGTGTCCACATTTACGTTCTTGAACTCCGTTCCATTGTCGCTACGAACCTTCTTGATCTTCACTTCAAATTGATTTTGGGCCTTCCTAGCGAAGTTTTTTAAGATCTTTTGAACCTGCGATTTATCATCGAGAAAGAACACCCACGTAAATCTTGAAAAATCATCAACTATAACTAGACCAAAAGAATTTCCACCGAGACTTTTGTAGGCGTTGGGACCAAAGAGGTCCATGTGAAGTAGCTCGAGTGGCCTCCTTGTGGTCATGATGTTCTTCACGGGATGCCTCCCTCCGACCTGTTTACCTGCCTGACAAGCGCTGCAAAGTCTATCCTTATCAAATATGACATCGTTAACGCCAAGGATATGATTTCCTTTAATAAGCTTGTCAAGGTTTCGCATGCCAACATGACCTAATCGTCTATGCCATAACCAACCTTTAGAGGATTTAGCAATAAAGCAAGTTCTAGGTTGAGCCTTTTTAGTGAAATCAACAATGTATAGATCACCTCTACGTACACCGGTAAAGACCATTTTATGATTATCTCTATGAAACACTTGGCAATCTACTTCAGTAAATAGGACGTTGAAACCGAAATCAGCAAGTCTAGATACTGAAAGTAAGTTGTAGCCAAGAGATTCAACGAGCATGACATTTTGTATGGAGCTATCATGTGATACGGCCACCTTACCGAGGCCAACCACCTTACCCTTTGAGTTGTCACCGAAAGTGACATACTTTCGAGGACCATCGTTTTCAGCAAGCTCACGAAACATATCTTTATCTCTGGTCATGTGATCGGTACATCCACTATCAAGAACCCATTCCTTTCCTCCTGCCATATATCCCTGAAGATTTGCCATAAGACCAAAGTATCTCATTGCATCATCAAGATCAAAGTCACTATCATCATCCTCATCATAGTATCCATGTTCAACATCGTCAAGTGGTGGATCAAATCCTAGAGAGGGTGATTCATTAGAGTGAGTTTGACAATGATCTTGCTTATGAATTTTTATAGCTTCGAAAATGATATCACTAATAATTCCAACATATCCTTTGGCACGCATAAGGTTTGTAAGCTCAAATAGACAATCACCAAACATAGGATCACAGGAATTCATCTTACTCAAGGAAATAGACTTATGGAGAATTTCATCTAGATTTTTCAAGGAATAATTTGGAAAACATTCCTCGAGAAATTTCCATATGGTGTAGGCACACTTAAGAGTAGGCAAACATCCAATCAAGTTTCTAGGCAAACCTCTAGTGATAAGTTCAACAGTTCTAAGATTGCGAATCATGTCAATTGACTCATCAAGGGTAGGATGCATAGGGTCACCATCAGGTGCACAAGGACTAGCAATGTACTTGTTCAAATGATATTGATTGAAAATCACAAGCATCTCATTTTTCCACTCATGAAAGTATTCTCCATCAAGTATAGGCACTCTATGTCTAAGACTCCCAATAGTAGACTCATGCATCTTCCTCCAATGGTGTTTAAACCAAAGCAATGGAGACCAAAGCTCTGATACCAATTGAAAGGATCAAGAAGATGTGTCTAGAGGGGGGCGATCAGACTCTAAGTACCAAAAGTTGCAGTTTTTAACTTCTTTAAGTTCAAGTGGAGTTTTGGCACAAGTTTAACGATCACAACACATATCAAGCAAGCATGCAAAGAGTATATGGGCAGAGAAAGTAAATCATGCAACTTGGAAGAATGTAAAGGGATGGGATTGGAGGATTCAAACGCAATTGGAGACACGGATGTTTTTGTCGTGGTTCCGATAGGTGGTGCTATCATACATCCACGTTGATGGAGACTTCAACCCACGAAGGGTAACGGTTGCGTGAGTCCACGGAGGGCTCCACCCATGAAGGTTCCACGAAGAAGCAACCTTGTCTATCCCACCATGGCCGTCGCCCACGAAGGACTTGCCTCACTAGCGGTAGATCTTCACGAAGTAGGCGATCTCCTTGCCCTTACAAACTCCTTGGTTCAACTCCACAATCTTGTCGGAGGCTCCCAAGTGACACCTAGCCCATCTAGGAGACACCACTCTCCAAGAAGTAACAAATGATGTGTTGATGATGAACTCCTTGCTCTTGTGCTTCAAATGACAGTCTCTCCAATACTCAACTCCCTCTCACAGGATTTGGATTTGGTGGAAAGAAGATATGAGTGGAAAGCAACTTCGGGAAGGCTAGAGATGAAGATTCATATGGTAGGAATGGAATATCTTGGCCTCAACACAAGTGTAGGTGGTTCTCTCTCAAAAAATGTATGTTGGAAGTGTAGGTTCGTTCTGATGGCTCTCTCCACGAATGAAGAGGAGGTAGAGGGGTATATATAGCCTCCACACAAAAACTAACTGTTACACACAACTTGCCAAACTCGGTGGGACCGAATTGAGAAACTCGGTCGGACCGATTCAGCAAATCTAGTGACCGTTAGGATTTTCGGTGGGACCGACATGCAACTCGGTAGGACCGATATGGTTAGGGTTAGGGCATAACGTAATCTCGGTGAGACCGATTACACAAACTCGGTGGGACCGATTTTGGTAATAGGCTAACCAGAGAGTTGGTCAGGCAAACTCGGTAGGACCGATTACACAAACTCAGGGGGACCGATTTTGGTAATAAGCTAACCAGAGAGTTTGCATTGTAATCTCGGTAGTACCGATTACTCAAACTCAGTGAGACCGATTTTGGTAATGGACATACACAGAGAGATTACAATCCCATCTCGGTGAGACCGAGATCCCTATCGGTGAGACCGATTTGACTAGGGTTTGTGGCAGTGGCTATGACATCTGAACTCGGTGGCGCCGGATAGAAAGAATCGGTAGGGCCGAGTTTGACTTTTGGTTTAGGACATATGTGGATGTGAGAAAGTAGTTGAGGGCTTTGGAGCATATCACTAAGCATTTTGAGCAAGTAAGCCATTAAGCAACACCTCATCCCTTCTTGATAGTATTGGCTTTTCCTATAGACTCAATGTGATCTTGGATCACTAAAATATAAAATGTAGATTCTTGTGCTTGGAGCTTGAGCCAATCCTTTGTCCTTAGCATCTTGAAGGGGTTCCACATCCTTTAGTCCATGCCACTTCATTGTTGAACTTGTTTGAAACATACTAGGTTAAAGTGTTAGTCCAACAAGAGATATGTTGACATTAATTACCAAAATCACCCAGGGAGCACTTGTGCTTTCAGCGAGGGGGAAAGCGATGAGCACAGTGCGCCGCACACTGTGCCGTTGGCCGGACCGTGCCCGGGCTCGCTACGGTGAGCTCCGGCGTTGGCGAGTGCCAAGGAGAGTTAAGGAGGTGGAGACGAGGATGGTGGCGAGGTGTGGCATGCTTTGGCCGGCTGGGTAGCGAGCACGCGCTCAACAGAGCGCGGGGTGGCACGCAGAGCACGTGTTTTGCATGCCAGCATGCCCGGACAAACGCGG
This sequence comes from Triticum timopheevii, assembly GCA_963921465.1. Taxonomy (NCBI): domain Eukaryota; kingdom Viridiplantae; phylum Streptophyta; class Magnoliopsida; order Poales; family Poaceae; genus Triticum; species Triticum timopheevii. Next base: position 505,350,817 of record OY997274.1, read on the forward strand.
TCACCGCATGAACCGTGACATCAGGCCACCCTAAGCGCTAACCAAGATATCTGGCGTGTAGTCCTTAGTAGATTGAAGTGTTACCACGGTTTGGTTTGGATCCAGGTGTAGTAGAAATAAATTTGTACTGCTGACAAGTTTCTGGACAGTAACTTTGGAGAGTTACTGTGGTCAAACCTCTGGGAGTTAAGGGCTGAGCTTTGGGGTTTTACTTACACTTTCTAAGGTAAATAGGCACAGGAAAAACCAGCTACAATGGAGCGAGTAAAAATGTAGTTGCTGTCGAAACTACCATTTCTGTCCAGAAATGACTTTATTTTCTGTAGCCAAAATATTCCAAAGAGTGGTGAAATATTTTTGCTCAGAAAGGTGCCCTAGGGTCCAAAGAATAATTGGGATTTTTCTCAGCATTTTTGGGCAAGAAAAATTAGGGTTGCTTTGGAGCTCAAAGGGCTAGCTAGGGTTTTAGAGGGCAAAATGAATATTTTTCATTTAAGAAAAATATTCCAAACAATATTTTTGGGTTGAACCAGAGGTGAAATGATGGTTTTGAGGAGGAGAGGGAACACTTGGGTGAAAATCAAGGGGTACCCAAGTGGTTAAGTCTAAATGAAATGATTCAAAACTCCATATTCAAAACCAACTCAACTGAAAATCAAGCAAAGAAAAGAGGGCAAAAACCAGGCTGTCAGAAAACCTAATATTTGATTTTCTATTTTATGAGATTATGAAATTATACGTCTACTGTGATTGTTTTTAGTGTTTTAATTAGTGTTTGAGCCAAGTAAGACCTTTGGGATGATTTGGATGATAGTTGACTTGATTCTGTTCAAAAACAAAAAGTTTTGCGTCCAGTAGCAGAATTATCAAAATTTGCTGGAACCTGGAACAATTCTGGTTTTTTTCACATGATTGATATACCAATTGCCTACGTTGTCCTAATTTTTTAGAATTTTTTGAGTTACAGAAGTATAACTGTAATTCGGATCGAAGGATGCGTCGGCTCCCCGCTACTAGGAGGATGTCGCGCCGCCCCCTAAGCCCCCTAGCTTGGAGGAACTTTGAAAAGAAATGGAGGTCGCCTTGTGGGAGGCTTTGCCTCCGGCACAGCATGACAAAAGATAGGCGGAGAAGAAGGCCGAGGAAGTGAAGCGCGCCATGAGGGATGCTGCCTGGAAGACCTATGTCGCCTCTGAGAGAGTCAGACAATTTACTCTTTGGCAGAAGGCTCGTGCGAGGGCCGTGTGGGTGGCGGAGGACACGCCTGCCAAAGCCCTGAGTGCAGTCGAGTCCAAGTGCCTCATCTACGATTGGCAGTATATGGACCGGGTGCACACTTCCAGCAAGGAGGAGTACCTATTGGCGCAAGATCATCAGACTGGTGAGATCACGCTCGCCCTCCTGCAAGCCGCTACTCGGCACCTCGCAAGTTCCTAGGCTGATGAAGAGGCATTCTATCACTGTGCAGGGAAACAAATGTGCACTAGGGCACTCGTTGCATGCTGCAAGCGCTCCTGCGAGCGTCATGGCTTTTATTAGGAATAACTTAGTGTCGTAAGGTGATCTCGTTAGTAGGTAGGAGTACTTGTAGTTTTTGGACAGAAATGATAAATCCCGAACATTCGGGAATTATCAACGTCCTTAATTAAGTATGTAAAAGGAAAAGTTTAGAAACTTTTTGTATCTGTATGCATTTATAAGTACGTGCATATAGCATGAACTTCACTATATATCACAGTACATGTATCTCTCTATATCTATACTATCTATACTTGTAGACCGTACTACTACTAGTAGTATGTACACACACGTGGAGATGTATGTTTTAACATTACGATGCGGTTTCGGTAAAAGTAAAAAAAACAACACTATTCAACCTTGTGAAACAATTCAATGCAAAAGAAATGCAAGAACGCTCATTTGTTTGTTTACTTTAGCTTCCTGCTACTTCTTGAGCTTGCGTTGGTTTTTTTCTTGAAGAGGAAAGGGTGGTGCAGCAAAGTAGAGATAAGTATTTCCCTCAGTTTAAGAACCAAGGTATAAATCCAGTATGAGAAAGCGCACAAATCATCGAATACCTGCACAAACAATCAAACAAACTTGTGCCCGGCGCGATAAAGAGGTTGTCAATCCCTTCACGGTTACTAGCAAAAGTGAGATCTGATAGAGATAGATAAACAATAAAGTAAATATTTTTGGTACTTTTGGTTTGTAGATCGGAAAGTAAAAGATTGCAAGAATAGTAGACCGGAAACTAAGATTGTAGATCAGAAACTTATATGATGGAAAATAGACCCGGGGCCATAGGTTTCACTAGAGGCTTCTCTCAAGATAGAAAATAGTACAATGGGTGAACAAATTACTGCCGAGCAATTGATAGAAAAGCGCAAAGTTATGACGATACCTAAGGCAATGATCATGAACATAGGCATCACGTCTGTGTCAAGTAGACCGCCTACTGCCTGCATCTACTACTATTAATCCACACATCAACCGCTATCCAACATGCATCTAGAGTATTAAGTTCATAAAGAACGGAGTAACACATTAAGCAAGATGACATGATGTATAGGAATTAACTCAAGCAATATGATGAAAACCCCATCTTTTATCCCCGATGGCAACAATACAATACGTGCCTTGCTGCCCCTATTGTCACTGGACAACCGCAAGACTGAACTCAAAGCTAAGGACTTCTCCCATTGCAAGAAAAACCAATCTAGTTGGCCAAACCAAACCAATAGTTTGAAGAGAATTACAAAGATATCAAATCATGCATATAAGAATTCAGAGAAGATTCAAATAATATTCACAGATAAGCTGATCATAAATCCACAATTCGTCGGATCTCAGCAAACACACCGCAAAAAAGTATTACATCTAATAGATGTCCAAGAACATTGAGGATAACATGGTATTGAGAATCAAAGAGAGAGAAGAAGACATCTAGCTACTAGCTATGGACCCGTAGGTCTGAGGTAAACTACTCACGCTTCATCGGAAGGGCAATGGTGTTGATGTAGAAGCCTTGCATGATCGAATCCCCCTCCGGCAGGACGCTGGAAAAGGCTCCTAGATGGGATCTCACAGGTACAGAAGGTTGCGGTGGCGGAGAAGTGTTTTCGTGGATGCCTCTATTGGTTTGGGGATATATGGGAATATATGGGAATATATAGGCGAAAGAATTAGGTCAGGAAGTGCACGAGGAGACCACAAGGGTGGGCACGCGCCCTCTGTCCTTGTGGCCGCCTCGTGGCTCCTCCGACTTCATCTCCAAGTCTCTTGGTTGTCTTCTGGTCCAAGAAAAATCATCACGAAGGTTTTATTCCGTTTGGACTCAGTTTGGTATTCCTTTTCTGTGAAACTCAAAACAGGGAAAAACATGAACTAGCACTGGGCTCTAGGTTAATAGGTTAGTCCCAAAAATAATATAATAGCATATCAATGCATATGAAACATCCAAAACAGATAATGTAATAGCGTGGAACAATAAAAAATTATAGATATGTTGGAGACGTATCACTTCCTTCTCTCTATGGTTTTTTCTCTATCGTACTTTGTGCGGAGTATCTCACTGGTCGAGAAGGCATGTAATTTTTTTTGACAAGTGCCCTTGCAATTGTTACAGAATAGTATGAGGCCAGCAACTAGCTACTACTATTCAAGCGAATCCTGCAGATTAGGAATTCGATTTATGCCCTATGCACCGGGGAAGGAGTAGTGGCCTTTGGAGGCACACCGTATGTACTAGCACGTAGTCCTATGAGTTACTACTACTACCCTTTGTTCCATAACGTAGTGCATATAGACTTTTTGAAAAGTCAAACTTCACTAAATTTGACCTATTATTTGGGGGGAAATATTTCATCGAGAATGCAAAACATGTATCATTAGATTCATCACAACATATAGTTTCATAATTTATATATTTACTACTATAAATATAAGTGGTTTTCTATATAAACTTGATCAAAGTTTGTAAAGTTTGACTTTTCAAAAAATATATACATACTATATCTTTTTGCAAGTATTACTACTACTACTCCCAAACCGCTTCGTACACCCTTTGTCGAATTTTTTCCCTACAAAGTTGTGCCGTGTAATTCAAATTCCAACTTGAGTATTGGTACGTAGTAGATAGATAGGGATCGTGTGTGTGAAATGAACCGGGCAAAATAAATGTAGAAAGATGAAATGCAAAAAAGACAGGAGTGATGTGATGATTGCTTGTACGTTCATTTTACGAAACCACTTATTACTGGGAGTGGTGGGGTTTTGTGATATGACAGTTTTACTGCCGCCCACGAGCGGGGGTGAGACACTTGTGCAGCGCCATCCTCTACTCGAGTACTACTCTTTTTAGTGAGTTGCACGTGAGTTGCGAGATACCGTTACAACACAATGTTAGTAACAAACAACTAACACTTACATATTACGTCATTGAAAAAGGAAAACCTTAGCTGCATAGTGTTCCAATACATGTATATGACACATTATGTGTATGGACCTTAAGGTTATATTCATGAATATGCAAAGAAAGTGTTGCGGTATTTGGTTGAAATTCTCTGAAAAGATATATGCACTGTAAGAAATGGTTAATCATAAGTCTTTCACCACGAGTAGAAACAACTAATATCATGAATGGATACACTTTTATTCAAGCGAGAACTCTAGTGGAGCAAGAGCATACATGGAAGATTATACTTTTATTCAAGCGAGAACTCTAATGGAGCAAGAGCATACATGGAAGATTATAGACTAAACCATAAATGGATACACTTTTATTCAAGCGCGATACTTTAATAGAGCAAGATCCTGCATGGAAGGTTCTAGACTAAATAAGGAGTGTCCACATGCTTACACAACGGCTTACATTGAGCGAAGACTAATGATGAAAAGTTAACTTAGTAATGCATATGCATAGGTGAACCTCCTTGGAGTCCTTGTGCATCATCTTAGGGTGCACATGAAGCTAGCCTTGTTCCATATCCACCTTGCTGGGAACGGAGCAGCTCGCCACAGTCTCATTCAGCCTGAGAGAGCCGCTGAGGCTGCCCTCGTATGCTGGAGGGGCATCAACAGTGAGCACACACTTGTACAATGGCCTCATGTCGGTGTCGGCGGCATTGCCCCTGACACACACCACAGAGACGGGCCGGTGGCCTATGCGGGCCTTGCCGGTGCCCACGGCCAAGAGGAAGCCGCTGCCGTCCGAGACTAGCAGCGGTGTTGATCCTCCAACGACTCCGGCGCGGCGAACATGTAGCATGTCTCGTACTTGATGTTCACTGCGGGCCAGGAGTGCTGCTAGACGGTGCCTTGAGGTGATGCACGAGGCTCGCAGTAGCAAGGCGTGTGCGCCATCTTGACCTATGGTCCGCCATCGAGTGGCAGGCAACGTACCTCTCACAGCCAAAACTCTTGTAGATGTAGGGCACCTTCCAGGCATCGGCCAGGCCGTCCATGAAATGGGAGTGACTGTAGGGGACGTCGCGCCTGCCACATGGAGCGCAAGAGTAGCACACGAAGCGGTAGATCGTGTACTTACTAGTACTCCCTCCGTTTCTTTTTAGTTTGCATATAATTCCAAACACCACAGACACATGTTTGCTGACTAGAAACACAGACTATGTAGTACAATACCATTTTACAGCTATATTAGTATCAATGTTAGTTGTCAGCCGCTGCAAGTTCTAGCCCCTGGTGTTTTAACCTTTTTTTATTAATCATATCTGGCGATTGTTCACCATGAGCCCAATCCTGGCAAATGCCCACATAACCGTCAGATTTCCATCCGACGGTGGCCTTTTTTAAGCCCATTGTATTTCAAAAAACTGCCACCCTTACACATGTAACTAAGACGCGGGCGTTTGTAACTGCCATGTCTCCCAACGAACGTTTGTTGGGGATTGGTGTTAGCACAGATGGTGGTTCGTAGTTGTTCCACGCTCGGGCATGGAAGTTTGTAACTATTTACTAAACTACTCCGATAGAGCAGAGTCCTACTCCACTATACTACTCGGGCATAGTAGTAGGTACTGCAGTTTATTGTACTAGTACTATGATTAGTCAAGTTATCTGGCATCAGTATGACCCTACGCTACTGGGATGTGTCTCGTAAGTCAAGTGTCGTGCTGCTGCTACATTGTCATCATCACATGTGCACTTCACGCAACACATATTCGCTTCTCCATCCTCGCTCACACATAATTGTCCAATCTTCCATCCCTGCTAGGCGCCTCCCCCCTCTTTCAAAACCAAAGCACTAACAATGGCAGAACCGAGCAGCGTCTGCCAAAAGAGTAGCTAGAATTCGCTCCCCACAGAGGTAATCAAACTCATTGTTTCGTGTGTGGACAATCTCAGTACCATGCTGCTCGCCGCGTTTTCATTGGGGTTTTACCGTTTACTCAAAGCCCTCATGCCAAAGCTTTTTAAGCCAACTCCCTGCTTGCTGATGTCGCCTAATCTTTAGAAAGGGCATGTCACGCAACATAAGGATCGTAGGGTGGTGGTACCTGCAGACCAAACATGGTAGTGCAGCACTTTCATGAAAGTATTACAATGAGTAATCTCCCAACAAAGAACGAAGGAGAGTATCTATGGAGGCGTTTCTATCACACACACAAAGGTGTCACAGTTCCTCTGTGAAGTACTGCTTGAGCTTCTGCAAATATTATTGCTGTCCTGGGTAAACAATAAAATACAATATGCTAGCAAAAATAGAATATGAAGGTGTCTACTAAATAACTAATAAAAGTAAATAACAAGAGCTTAAAATGGAAATAGTGTTTCCTGCAATGAAGAGATTAGGAGCGGGGAGATTTTAGTTCATGGTAAGAATATATGAATTGTGCCAGTGTGACGGTAATACCAGTTACCTTGTATTTTACTCATAGTATTTGATGTAAACTTTCTGTAGGCAGTTCTGAGTCATGAAACTCCTCCACTAGAGGTTACATTCCATTCTATGGTCTTGCTTCTTCGTTGCCACAGAGTGGTCGTTTCCACAATTAAGGTCATAAGACCGAAACCAAGCATACTAAATAGATCATACTACTACGAATTCAAATGACGATAAATAGGATAGGCACATATCAATCTTACCACTTTCCTACATCTCCCACACCTAGGGGAATTACTCACACATCATAAGAGGGGAATCAATCACAATAGAAAGAAAACCCATGAAAACCATATCGACAATATTGAGGGGATCCACAGTGAAATGAACTTGTGCTCAAATAGTCTTGATCTCAGATGAGATGGAGTAGAGATTACTATTGCCAATCCCTCTTACAATAGTGAAGGAGGTGACGACGATGGAGATGAAAGGACCAAAAACTATGGTGATCTTCTCGATTTCTTCACATCATCCCTCCTCCTTTTCTGGACGGTGTAGTGGTGGTTAGGGTTCTCCACCCTCCCCCCTGCGGTCCTTTCATGAAAGTTGCTTGTATAGACGAGGAGGGTTTGTGGGCACTCCAAACGATCCCTCAAACGATCGTGTGCGGTCATATGGAACGTCGTCTTTCACTCTGGTGCGCCTGTTAACAATACTCTTGTAACACCCCGGATTCGATGCACCAGGTGTCTGCCAGTTATTAGCCGCCATTGCCATGTCTTTTTCTTGCGTGTTACATTTTTATCATGTCATCATGTGCACTGCATTGCATATGTGTTCGTCTCATGCATCCGAGCATTTTCCCCATTGTCCGTTTTGCAATCCGACACTCCTATGTCCTCCGGCGTCCCCTTTTTGTCTCTTGTTGTGAGTGGGTGTTAAACTTTCTCAGAATGGCCTGAGGTTTGCCAAGTGGCCTTGGTATAGCACCGGTAGACCGCCTGTCAAGTTTCGTGCCATTTGGAGTCCGTTTAATACTCCAACGGTTAACCGCGTAGCCCAAAACCCCTTCTTTTGTGTGCAGCCCAACACCCCTTCCAAACTGGCCCAAAACCCATCCAAACCCCCTCCATGCTCTCGGTCGTTCGATCACGATCGTGTGGGCGAAAACCACACCTCATTTGGAGTCTCCTAGCTCCCTCTACCTATAAATAGGTGCCTTCCCCTCCAAATTCGCGGATGAAAACCCTAGTGTCGGTGTCAAAACCGGCGGATCTCGGGTAGGGGGTCCCGAACTGTGCGTCTAGGCGGATGGTAACAGGAGACAAGGGACACGATGTTTTTACCCAGGTTTGGGCCCTCTCGATGGAGGTAAAACCCTACTCCTGCTTGATTGATATTGATGATATGGGTAGTACAAGAGTAGATCTACCACGAGATCAAGGAGGCTAAACCCTAGAAGCTAGCCTATGGTATGATTGTTGTAATGGTTGTTCGTCCTACGGACTAAAACCCTCCGGTTTATATAGACACCGGGGAGGGCTAGGGTTACACAGAGTCGGTTACAATGGTAGGAGATCTACATATCCGTATCGCCAAGCTTGCCTTCCACGCCAAGGAAAGTCCCATCCGGACACGGGACGAAGTCTTCAATCTTGTATCTTCATAGTCTTGGAGTCCGGCCGATGATGATAGTCCGGCTATCCGGACACCCCCTAGTCCAGGACTCCCTCAGTAGCCCCCGAACCAGGCTTCAATGACGATGAGTCCGGCGCGCATATTGATCGGCATTGTAAGGCGGGTTCTCCTTAAAATCCCATGTGCTTGCCGGATAGTGTCCGGCTTCCTTATAAATGTTGTGATCCTTGGCTTCCACGCCCAATAATGGCCTTCTTGCACGCGTCGCATGAATGCGAAAAGCCAGGGTATCTTTTATGTTTTACCCCCTAGCTGCACAAAGTAATCTGCCTATAAGATAGATAAGAATCCAGATCCAAATCACACCATACTCCTTCCGCGAGTACTCATCGGAGAGCTTCTGACCGAAAACCCATTCCATCATGGACAGTCGACGCGGCTCCTCTTCTCGCGCTCCCAGCACTCCGCCAGGAGATTGGAGGAGATGTTCAGTTCCGCACAACGAGCTGGTGAAGCTTCAAGCGGAGGGATATCTTCCTCCGGCCTTTATGGTCCCGGTTCGAGCCGGGATGGCCACCTACAAAGGTGGGAAGCAAGCGGAGGCCACCCCTAGTCCCAACAAAGGGGAGCGGGTATGCTTCATCCCCTATCTGATAAGGGGGCTTGGATTTCCTATACATCCGTTCCTCCGCGGGCTTCTGGAGTTCTACGGACTCCAGCTCCATCACCTCACGCCCGCCTCTATTCTGCATATCGCGGGTTTCGTAGCTATTTGCGAGCTATTCTTGGGCATCAAGCCCCACTTTGCGCTGTGGAAGAGGCTATTCTGCCTCGTACCCCGCTCTCACGAGGGGTCAATATATCAAGTGGGCGGTGCCGAAATATGGCGCATCGCCGGGACCGGATATCCATCCGGAACCCCTAAGAAGGTGTCCAAAGACTGGCCTTCAGAATGGTTTTATGTAGAAGACGCTCCACTGCCGGACCCTGTTTGGATCGGCCTCCCGGAGTTTAGCAATGCTCCTCTGAAGAAACGCCTGAGTTGGCGCCCACGGAGCCCTCAGCTGGAGGAAGACAAGAGTGTCCATTATTTGATGGGCCGGATAAGGTTACTGGCCCATTCCGGACTGACCATGATTGGAGTCATGGCCACGTGCATAATGCAGGGGGTGCAGCCGCTGCAATACAGGGGCCACCCCATGTGGGATTTCAACGGGGAAAATGATGCAACCCGTCATGGCCGCAGAGGGCCGGGGTCGGCCGAAGATCTGGTGAAGATTTTGTCCGGCCTGTACAAGGGGGAGAAGGAGGACTTCCTCTAGACGAGCCCATTGAATGGGTTCTCCATGAATAACACTTGGCGCTGGGTAAGCGGACATTTTGTTTATCCGACCCATGCTTTCAAAGTTAAGTGCCTTATTTTACGATTTCGATGCAGGAGCTGCGTCAGGATGTGGAGGGCATACATAGTCCGGCTCCACAACCCGAGGATCCAGAAAGATCCCTTGATCCGGCCTCCGAAGAGGATCTGGACATAAAGGTGGAGCTAATCGACGGGGTGTTCCACCAACTCAGCACGGACAATGCTCTAGTCACCATTACGGCTGACTAGCCCGGCCTATCTCCGGCTCCCTAGGTGATTGTGACCGAAGTCCTGACACCATTATCTCGTCCTTGCGCATTTCTGACCACCGTATACAATGGTGTCTTGCAGGAGGCGCCTTCAAGGCGGGAAGCCGAACCCGCGGCGGCTGACCAACAAGGGTCAGTCCGACCCCGCGGGCAGAAGAGGAGTGCGGTGCGAATCGAAACGTCATCGCAACGGTATAGCTCGCGACCGTTGTCTAGGAAAAGATTCCTAGGGGGTGTATTAATGCTCATGACTTTTTCAGGAGAAAGAGCGCTCGCCGGACTGTGCCCGGCGAGGTTGCCGCCCAGGCTGCCGCCAGCCAGGCTCCACCACCTGGTCCCGAAGGGGAGGCGAGCGCAAGGCGCGAGCCAGATACTCCTCCAACGGAGGATGCCGACAGGCTGTCCGCCACCAGGTCTGAGGTGGAGAGCGCCATGAACCATAGGCACCGCCGGCTAGTTTTTCGTGACGCGTGTCTCTCCCCTGAGGCATTGAGTGCCTTTAACGCGGGGGACGCGCACCTCCGTGCTGCTCAAGATGGTTTTACCAGAGTCGTGGAGCAGTATGTAAAAGACATATGGGTAAGAGATTTTAATAGTTGTATATGCCAGTAGCCCCCGAGACTTAAAGTAGTTAGAGTAACTAATTTAAGGATCATTTAATATGCAGGATCTTACAGAGAAGAATGCCCAATTATCCCAGGAGCTACAAGAGTGCAAGGCCCAACTTGAGGCCGCACTCGCTGCCGCAGGAGGAAACACAGAGACCCCTCCTGGTAACACATTATTGCAAAAAGATAAGCGGTGTGCGGCGTGCGTGTAAGTCTAACAATGATATTGCAGATGTTGCCGGACTGGATCTGGACAAGCAACAACTATTGCGCCAGCTGAAGGCCGGCGAGAGGGTGCTGACGAAGGTGCAGCAGGAAAGGAACAAACTCCAGGATGCCCACGCCCAGCTTGGAGAAGAGCTGAAAGGTGTTCGGGCCGAGCTGTCTGGCTCCGTGAAGGAGAATCAACGGCTTCGTCGCGGCATCTATAGTACGTGCTTGAGCGAACTCTTTTGAAAAGAAGAGTTCGGCGAGGAAGCCAATTGACAGAAATATGTCTGTAGGTGTGCTCACAGGTCGCCCTGCAGAGGAGATGCCCGTCTCAACGGGTGATCAACTTCCCGAGCTGGTGCAACTGCTCAAACGAGTTTGGCAGGCGATGAGTGGCGTCGTCCAGGCCTTATGCCCGTCCCTCTCCCTACCCGAGAGCCTTGGAGAGCTTGCGGGGAAGCTTCAGGGAGCGCGGCAGCGCTTCCATTTATGGAAGATATCAGCCTGCCGCCAAGGTGCCAGGGAGGCCTGGGCCATGGTGAAGACGCGGTACAAGAAGGCGGATCCCAACCACATGGCCTAGGTCGGACCTGTGGGGCCCTATGGGAAGGAGATCCCTGTGAGCTTAGTGTACAGCCAAGTAGAGTTGGCCGCTAAATATTCCCAACGGGACTGTAAATTAGACAGCCTGTTAGACGGGATTGAGGAGGAGTACAGTCAGTCGATTTGACGATGTATGTAAGGTGACATGTAAAATGCCTTCTAGCCGGATTGTAGACCGTTTGTCTTTGTCGACCTTTTCGCTTCAACCTCGGGACCCTAGAGTCCGGAGTGTGTCCGAATACCTTCTCGGTTAAAAAAAAACCGGGGCATGCATGGAGACCAGGCGTAGGGGTCATTAGTGCTTTATCAGACAAGTGCCCAACTGGTTATGTTATATTACATGGTTAGTAAGAAACATCTTCCAGGGAGAATAGTTCCATTAAGGGTTCCTTTCCCTGGGAGGCATGCCCTAAAGTGCATGTCCGGACTGCGAAAAGAGCAGGAAAACATCTGGGGGCAGATAAATAAATAGGGAAAAATCATCTTTCAAGTCACCGACCGAATATTCCCTTAAGAACGATAGCTTTCGGCTTCACCCAGTCTGAGGTACACATCCCGCTGACCCGGCAGTAACAATCGCAGAGGTGCTCCCTTTACCTCCTAGCCGAACAATCGGGAACGTAGGGGTAAGCACAGGAGCCAGGCAACCCAGCTTGGCCAAAACTTAAGTCATATCGATGCATATAATGGTGAATAAAAGGTACATGTGGAAGTTTGACACATGTGCTGGGCATGAAGCCCGTATAAGTAAGCTTCTGGTAAAGAAGCCCCCAGGTATAATGAGTGCGGATAGCACATCAAGTGTGTGCGAACAATGCGCAAATAGGCCTCTAAGGGCTTTTATGAAAAAAGGTGAGAGAAAAGAGAGAAATAAAAGACTGCTGAATTGTAAAAACATGGACGGAGGAAAGAAACGAACTCTTAGTCCATCGCTAGGCGTAAAATCTTCGGAGGCGGGCCGCGTTCCATGGGTTCGGCTTGAGTCGGTTATCCGATGCACTTCGCAGACGGTATGCTCCGCCGGTCAGGACTTGGTCGATGATGAAGGGACCTTCCCATTTGGGCTTGAGTTTGTCCTTTTTCTTGTCCGGCAGGCGTAGAACTAGTTCGCCAATGTTGTAAGTTTTAGCCCGTACTTCTCTGCTTTGATATCTTCGAGCCTGCTGCTGATAGAATGCGGAACGGACTTTTGTCACATCGCATTCTTCCTCCAATACATCCAAGCTGTCCTGCCGATCCAGCTTGGCCTCTCTTTCTTCGTACATGCACACTCGAGGTGAGTCATGAATGATGTCGCAGGGCAAAACCGCCTCTGCACCGTATACCATAAAAAATGGTGTGAATCCGATAGTACGGTTGGGCGTTGTCCGCAGCCCCCAGAGTACTGAGTCAAGCTCCTCTACCCAGTGCGTGTTAGATTCCGTAAGGGACCGCACTAGTCTGGGTTTAATGCCGCTCATTATTAGACCATTTGCTCGTTCCACTTGACCGTTGGTTTGAGGATGATAGACTGAAGCGTAATCGAGCTTAATGCCCATATTTTTGCACCATAATTTAACCTCGTCGGCTGTGAAGTTCGTGCCGTTATCGGTAATGATGCTATGGGGGACGCCATAACAGTGTACTACCCCGGATATGAAGTCTATCACTGGTCCGGACTCTGCCGTTTTAACTGGCTTGGCCTCTATCCATTTGGTGAATTTGTCCACCATGACCAATAGGTACTTTTGCTTGTGGGTTCCCCTTTAAGGGGTCCAACCATGTCAAGCCCCCAGACCGCGAGAGACCATGTGATGGGTATAGTTTTGAGGGCGGTGGGTGGCATATGGCTCTGATTAGCAAAGAGCTGACAACCGACGCATCTTTGGACTAAGTCCTAAGCATCTTCCTGGGCCGTCGGCCAATAAAATCCTGTACGGAATGCCTTGCCTACAAGGGCCCGAGCTGCGGCGTGGTGTCCGCCTAGTCCGGCATGAATTTCAGCCAGAAGGTTTCGCCCTTCCTCTTCGGAGATACATCTTTGAAGGACTCCGGTTGTTCTTTTCTTATAGAGTTCTCCCTCGTGGACCTTGTAGGCTTTAGATCGCCGAACTATGCAGCGGGCCTCGTTTTGGTCTTCGGGAAGTTCCTGCCTAAGTAAGTAGGCTAGGAATGGCTCCGTCCACGGGGTGATTACTGCCATTATTTCGTGGGCTGAAGGTGTTATTTCATCGGCTGAGTTGCCGATTATGTCAGATTGTTCTGTGTTGGGTGGTGCGGCTGCTTCCGGGCTGTTATTTCCGGACTCCTCTTCCCATAGTACGGATGGCTTAAAGATCCATACCAGGAAGATGTTTGGAGGGACAGCGTCGCGTTTCGCGCCGATGCGTGCCAGTACGTCGGCTGCTTGGTTATTATCTCGGGCTACGTGGTGGAATTTGAGTCCTTCGAACTGAGCTGACATTTTTAGGACAGCGTTACGATAGGCTGCCATTTTCGGATCCTTGGCGTCGAAGTCTCCATTTACTTGGGATATTGCAAGGTTTGAATCCCCGCGCACCTCTAGGCGTTGAATGCCCATGGAGATTGCCATCCGGAGGCCATGTAGGAGGGCCACGTATTCGGCTGCATTGTTGGAGTCCGTGTACATTATCTGAAGTACGTATTGGACTGTGTCCCCGGTTGGGGACGTCAATACGACGCCAGCCCCCAAGCCGGCCAACATTTTGGAGCTGTCGAAATGCATAATCCAATTGGAGTATGCGCCGTACTCTTTAGGGAGTTCGGCTTCAGTCCATTCAGCGACAAAGCTAGCCAAGACTTGCGACTTTATAGCTCGCCGAGGTTTGTAAGTTATATCGAATGGTAAGAGCTCAATGGCCCATTTTGCAATCCTGCCCGTCGCGTCGCGGTTGTTCATAATGTCGTTGAGGGGCACTTCGGAGGCCACTGATATCGAACACTCTTGAAAGTAGTGTCGGAGCTTCCGGGATGCCATGAACACTGCGTACGCTATCTTTTGATAGTGCGGGTAACGGGACTTGCAGGGAGTTAAGACAGTGGATACGTAGTACACTGGTTTTTGAAGAGGGAATTTATGCCCTTCTGTTTCTCGTTCGACAACGAGTACCGCGCTTACAACTTGATGTGTTGCCGCGATGTATAACAACATTGGTTCGCCCAGGTTAGGCGCAGCTAGGACCGGATTTGTTGCCAATATGGCTTTTATTTCTTCGAGTCCGGTAGTGGCAGCATCCGTCCACTCGAAGTTTTCGGTGCGCCTGAGGAGGCGATAGAGGGGCAGTGCCTTTTCTCCCAAACGGGAGATAAAGCGGCTTAGAGCCGCCACGCATCCAGTCAATTTTTGTATTTGTTTGAGGTCTTTTGGAATATCCAGCTGTAACAGAGCTCGGATTTTGGCTGGGTTTGCTTCAATTCCTCTACCGGATACAATGAAGCCCAGGAGCTTTCCGGCTGGTACGCCGAAAACGCATTTTTCCGGATTCAGCTTAATGTCGTATGCTCGGAGGTTGTCGAATGTGAGCCTCAAATCGTCTACTAGTGTCTCGACATGTTTGGTTTTGACGACTACGTCGTCTACGTATGCCTCTACTGTTTTGCCGATCTGGTAGCCAGACATGTCTGAATCATGCACTGATATGTTGCGCCGGCGTTTTTGAGTCCGAAGGGCATCGTGTTGAAGCAGAATGGTCCATATGGAGTAATGAATGCCGTTGCGGCTTGGTCCACCTCCACCATCTTGATTTGATGGTAACCGGAGTATGCGTCAAGGAAGCACAATGAATCGTGCCCTGCAGTAGCATCGATTATTTGGTCGATGCGGGGAAGGGGGAAGGGATCCTTTGGGCAGGCCTTGTTGAGGTCTTTAAAATTGACGCATAGGCGCCAGGATTTGTCCTTCTTTGGTACCATTACCAGGTTTGCTAGCCAGTCCGGATGTTTGATGTCTCTGATGAATCCGGCTTCCAGCAGTTTGGCTAGCTCTTCTCCCATTGCCTGTCTTTTGGGTTCGGAAAATCGCCGAAGAGCCTGTTTGACTGGCTTGAATCCTTTTAGGATGTTTAGGCTGTGTTCTGCCAATCTGCGTGGGATTCCTGGCATATCTGAAGGGTGCCAGGCAAAGATGTCCCAATTTTCCCGAAGGAATTCTCGCAGTGCGGCATCTACATCAGGGTTCAACTGTGCCCCGATGGAGGCCGTCTTTATTGGGTCCGTTGGATGGACCTGGAATTTGACTATTTCATCCGCTGGTTTAAAGGAGGTGGACTTGGATCTCTTATCGAGTATCACATCGTCCCTATTCACCATAGAGCGCAGCGCAGTGAGCTCCTCCACCGCTAGGGCTTCGGATAGTGCCTCCAGGGCTAATGCGGCTGTCTTGTTTTCGGCGCGGAGTGCTATGTCCAGATCACTAACGAGAGTGATTATTCCGCCGGGCCCAGGCATTTTAAGCTTCATGTACCCGTAATGGGGTATGGCTTGAAAAATTGTGAATGCCTCTCGTCCTAATATAGCGTGATATCCGCTGCTGAACGGGGCCACTTGGAACGTGACTTCCTCGGACCTGTAATTGTCCGGCGAGCCGAACACCACATCAAGTGTGATTTTTCCTGTGCAGCGTGCTTCCTGGCTAGGGATTATTCCTCTAAAGGTTGTGCTGCTTCGCTCAATGCGGCTCCAGTCTATTTCCATTTTTTGAAGAGTTTCCTCGTAGATGAGGTTTAATCCGCTGCCGCCATCCATGAGTACCTTTGTAAGACGAAAGCCGTCCACTATTGGACTGAGGACCAATGCGGCTGGTGCTCGGGCTGTTCGAAATTTAGGTTCGTCGCTGGCGTTGAAGGTGATGGTCGTGTCGCTCCATGGATTTGTTGTTGCTACTTGATAGACTTCGGTGAGTCTGCGGATTGTTTGTTTTCGCATATTATTTGATGCGAAAGTCAAGAAGACTGTTGACACCGTACTGGTACTGTTGGAGTGGTTTTCCGAAGCTAGAAGCTCCTCGCCACTTTTGGCCACCTGCCGCAGTATCCAACATGCTCGAAGGCTATGTGTTGGGGTGGCGCCTTCTGTACTGTGAATTTTACAGGGTCCGCTGAGCCACCCCTCCAGTACGGTTCCGTGCCCTATATGGGGTTTTTGCTTTTTGGTTTTTGTACCTGGTGCCTGAGTGTGATGCACCCTTTTGTTACGGACTAGGGTTGTATTCGGGGCCGGATTGTCCCAAAACTTAGTTTCGGTTTTCCGGAAACTATCCATCGCACAGTACTTTCGTACTATGGATGCTAGGTCGGCGAAACGTGTAATTTCACGACGGCTGACGGCGTTCAAGATTCCCTCGTCCGTGCAATTATTGCAGAAAATTGAAATTGCGTTTTCCTCTCGACAATCCTTTATCCTATCCATAACCAGGAGGAATCTGGCCCAGTAATGATGTACTATTTCAGCGGGCTCTTGCCGGATTAGAGATAGATCGCATATATCTGGGTGGGTGGGTGGAATTGAGTCCGGAACCCTACCCATCTCGAGGCTCAAGAGCCGAGAAGTTTCCGAATTTGGAAGCTTGGATTGTTGGATGTTGTCCAACGAGTCCGGTCCGATGCCAGACTTTATGTTTAGTGCTTGATCGAAGTCCGTCCCTCCGCGGGAATCCGGCATGGAGGGTTCGGGAGCCCGGACATGACTAGTTTTCAATACAGGAGAGGAGTCGTCGCGTTGTTCCTCTACCACCACAACGTGGTGGGTGACCTGGGGAGAATTAATCTCTCTCAGATCGGTTTTAAGCCCAATCTGATTGTAGTCTGTAGCGACTCCCAGGGCAGCGATGCGATCCAAGAGCTCGTTTACGGACGAGAGCTCTATTGGATCCAGCTGCTCGGCGAATTCCGAGTTGACGTGTAGATTGCTTTTGATAACCCGAGAGGTCATCGTCGAAGCGGTGGACGAACAGGCGGTCATGAGAAAACCACCCAGCCAGATAGTTTGGCCGGCGGCCAAGGCTGCTTTGGCGAAGATACCGTCTTTAAAGACGGGAAGAGGCATCCTTCCTATCGGTGACGGCATAGAGGAACTCTCAATGAAAGCACCAATGTCGGTGTCAAAACTGGCGGATCTCGGGTAGGGGGTCCCGAACTGTGCTTCTAGGCGGATGGTAACAGGAGACAAGGGACACGATGTTTTTACCCAGGTTTGGGCCCTCTCGATGGAGGTAAAACCCTACTCCTGCTTGATTGATATTGATGATATGGGTAGTACAAGAGTGGATCTACCACGAGATCAAGGAGGCTAAACCCTAGAAGCTAGCCTATGGTATGATTGTTGTAATGGTTGTTCGTCCTACGGACTAAAACCCTCCGGTTTATATAGACATCGGAGAGGGCTAGGGTTACACAGAGTCGGTTACAATGGTAGGAGATCTACATATCCGTATCGCCAAGCTTGCCTTCCACGCCAAGGAAAGTCACATCCGGACACGGGACGAAGTCTTCAATCTTGTATCTTCATAGTCTTGGAGTCCGGCCGATGATGATAGTCCAGCTATCCGGACACCCCCTAGTCCAGGACTCCCTCACCTAGCTCCTTCCAACTCGCGCCACCGGACAAAATTCCCGCCGCCGGACATGTCCGCGCCGCTGCCCCGGGCCAATCGCACCCCGCCACGTCGCCCCGCCGCCGTCTCCCCCGCGCGGGCCCGCGAGCCCAGATCGGGCCCGCCCGAGCCCGCCGCGCGCCCCTGGCTCTCGCCTCGCTCCTCCCGCTCGATCCTGATGGGATCAGGAGCGCCTCGCCGGCCTCGTTCCTGCGACCCCGCCGGCGACCTGATCTCGCAGGAGCAGGTCCACCTCTCCGCCCCCTCGCGCCTCGCCCTCTTCCTTCTCTCCCTCTTCCTCATGGTCCCTCTCTCTCCCGCAGGGATTCATAGAAGCTCGCCGCCGCCACCATGGATATCGCCGTCGCCGGTCACGTCTTCACCTGAACCCGGCCGGGATCCACCGGATCCGGTTGCCCCCGGCCGGATCTGCCCGTTCCTGGCCTCGCCTCGGTGCCGGAGCCCAAGTCCCAGCCTCGCCGGAGATCCGCTGCCGCCAGGCCTTGTTCCACCGGCGCCTTGCGCCTCGTCCCGCGCAGGAGCGCGTTGACCGTTTCGGTCGACCGCGTGGGCCATCCCCGCGAGGCCCTGCTGCCGGCCCAGCCCCGCCAAGCCAGGCCTCCTCCTCTCCGACCTGGGCCTGGCCCTCTAGGTGAGAGCCCATGGAATCCCGCCCTGGGCGTCGTTTAGTATTCTACGCCCGTCCTATTTTTTCCTGAAAATCTGCCAAGTCCCGAAATTCTATCATTTTTATGCCATATTCATTATGTCATAACTCCATGCATACTGCTCCGTTTCGTGCGTGTAATATGTCAAATTGTTCGTATCGATGAGTACTTCATTTCATTACATTGCATCATGTTCATTTGAGTCCATCTTGATGCCTGAATCATCATCACAAGAGTGTTATATGATGTTAATCTGCTAAAACTGTTATAACTTGATGATTTGTCATTTTTGTTGCATTTGGTGTGTGCATCCTATGAGCATGAGCTCTACATGTGATTTTTTCTATATCATGCCATCTTTATAGTGGTGCCATCCATATATTTTTGTGAGTCTTGTAGTGCGTGCATCGAGCTTGTTAAGTAGTGTACTTGCTGTTGCTATTTTCCTGACTGATTCTGTTATAATGTGATGCTATGTAAACCTGCTGCTACAAGTCATTCTATGTATAATCAGGAGATGTTCACTGAGGATGTTTTGTTATACATGTCATGATGTATCCATCCATGTCCTTGGTTGCATTTATAGACTGCTGTAGCTTGTTGTTATCTTGCCCTCAAAACTGCTAAATAATGTTGCTGGCTGCCTATTAACATTAAGTTCAGTTTTGCCATGTGTTTTGCTAGTGTTCCATGCACCCTATGAACTTGCTCTTGCCATGCTTAGCTTCATAAACATATATTCTTACTGTTGGTTGCCTTGCCATGTCAAGTATTGCTCTGTGGTGAGTGGTTCAAGCTCACTAACATGCCTACTTATTGTTGTTCCTACCATGTATGAATCTGTCATATCTTTTGCCATGTTTACATGGGTGCCATCATATTTTCTGTGCCCTTTTGGCTCATGGTCAGTAAGGGACTTTTGCTCTATGCAATTCGTAGATTCATGCCATGCATTTGTTTGCCATGTTAAGCTCCTGTAGCATGTTGTTTGATAGCTCTAAACATTGCAACCTGATGTTATTTCTGCTAAGCCTGAAACTGTTATTATTTGCAATCTTGCCATGTCCTTTTGAGCATGTTCTAGTGATTTCTGGAGATAGCTCAGTGTTCATGTTTTGTCATGCTTTACCTGTACTTCATGCCCATGCCTTTTGTTAGTACGTTGAGGTGCTGTAGCATATTGATTTGATGCTTGCAATATGCCTAGTTGCTATTTTGGACAGCTTGTCCTTTAAACTTGTATAGTGTATGTGTTGAACCGTTGCTCCGTTTTGGGTGTGTTATATATGAAACTTGCTTGATTTTGCATGTAGTTTCATATTATCATGTTGCATCCTTGTTTTGAGGTGTTTGCTTGATGTTTGGATGCATTTAGCATCAATGCCATGTTGAACTAGCTTTGCTCATATCTTCTAGGCCATAGCTCCGAATTAAACGAACTTTATATGTAACTTGACTAGAATATCGTGTAGATCATCTTGGTGCATCTTAACTTGCTGTTTAACAACTTGAACATAATGTTTATTCAGATCTGGACCAACTTCGAAACTTGCATATGAGGACTTACCGGAATTGTTATATGTTGTTTCCGGCCTCATTTAAACTTGACTTGATGTGTTGTTCTTGTTTGCATCATCTCTCGCCATGAGTAGCCTCATTTAGTTTTGTCATGCATCATACTTGGTTGAGCATCATGCCTTGTAAATGTGTGGTGTGTTTACCATGATGTGTGTTTCTTCTCGATAGTTCCTATTTCATTGCGATCGTGAGGATTCGTTCGTCTACTCGTGGTTCATCTTCGTGGCTTCATCTTCTTCATGGACTCGTTCTTCTTCCTAGCGGGATTTCAGGCAAGATGACCGCTACCCTGGATCTCACTACTATCATTGCTATGCTAGTTGCTTCGTTCTATCGCTTTGCTGCGCTTCCTATAACTTGTTCTTCAAGCCTCCCCAAATTGCCATGAACCTCTAACCTTTGACACCCTTCCTAGCAAACCATTGTTTGGCTATGTTACCGCTTTGCTTAGCCCCTCTTATAGCGTTGTTAGTTGCAGGTGAAGTTGAAGATTGCTCCATGGTGGACAGGGTTATGTTGGGATATCACAATATCTCTTATATTATTAATGCATCTGTCATACCGGTGTTATGTTCCCGGATTTTGCGTTCCTTACGCGGTCGGGTGATTTATGGGACCCCCTTGACAGTTCGCTTTGAATAAAACTCCTCCAGCAAGGCCCAACCTTGGTTTTACCTTTTGCCTCACCACCACCTACTTTTCCCTTGGGAGTCGCTCTCTCGAGGGTCATATTTATTCAGCCCCCCCCCCCCCCCGGGCCAATGCTTGTCTAAGCGTTGGTCTGAACTAGAGCCCTTTGCAGCGCCCCCTCAAGGAAACTTGAGGTCCGGTTTTAGTTGTACGGATTGCTCATCCGGTGTTGCCCTGAGAACGAGATATGTGCAGCTCCTATCGGGATGTCGGTGCATCGGGCGGTCTTGCTGGTTTTGTTTTACCATTGTCGAAATGTCTTGTAAACCGGGATTCCGAGACTAATCGGGTCTTCCTAGGAGAAGGAATATCCTTCGTTGATCGTGAGAGCTTATCATGGCTAAGTTGGGACACCCCTGCAGGGTATTATCTTTCGAAAGCCGTGCCCGTGGTTATGTGGCAGATGGGAATTTGTTAATGTCCGGTTGTAGATAACTTGACACCAGATCCGAATTAAAATGCATCAACCGCGTGTGTAGCCGTGATGGTCTCTTTTCGGCAGAGTCCGGGAAGTGAACACGGTTTCTGGGTTATGTTTGACGTAAGTAGGTGTTCAGGATCACCTCTTGATCATTGCTAGCTTCACGACTGTTCCTTTGCTTCTCTTCTCGCTCCTATTTGCGTATGTTAGCCACCATATATGCATAGTCGCTACTGCAACCTCACCACTTTACCCCTTCCTTTCCCATTAAGCTTTGCTAGTCTTGATACCCATGGTAATGGGATTGCTGAGTCCTCGTGGCTCACAGATTACTACAACAACAGTTGCAGGTACAGGTTATACGATGATCATGACGCGAGAGCGATGTTTGCTTGTTTTGGAGTTCTTCTTCTGCTTCTTCTTCGATCAAGGGTTCCAGGTCGGCAGCCTGGGCTAGCAGGGTGGATGTCGTTTGAGTTTCTGTTTGTGTTTCATCTGTAGTCGGATGGTGATCTTATGTAAGATGATGTTGTATTCGTGTGGCATTGTATGCCTTTTGTATGTATCCACATCTATTACGTAATGTTGATGTAATGATATCCACCTTGCAAAAGTGTATCAATATGCGGTTCTATCCTTGATGGGACCTTCGAGTCTCTTTAGGATAGTATCGCATATTGGGCGTGACAACTCTCTGCAGGAAAGTTGCTCCAATTGGCTTGATATACAGCAATCTCCTTTGGTTTCCTTCCAAATATGATATTTCCTGCCATCAAAGGTCAAAGTAGATTTTCCTCTCTTTTGTTGGATTAGCATTAGAAATGTCCGAAAGAATAACAAAAATCCAATCAAACAAAATGGAAATCGCTATGAAAAACATCACAAATTCTCGAGTCATCAACTCCCCCAAGCTTAAGATTTGCTCGTCCCCAAGCAAACAAGAAATCAAGAGAGTGAAAAGGAACTTGGTTGAATGTTAAGAACTTTACCGACTCGAGAAAATACATCATATTCATCCTCTCTTATCCTGCAAGATCATTCAAGAAAGTATTTGCAATTGAATATATGCACCTAAACTCGTAGCCTAACCACGTATAGTCTCATACCATTAGTTATAATTTCTCAAAACAAATTTTCTTTGCTAACCAAGTGTTTAGGCAAATGAAGGTGTTCATATATTGGATGGATATTCAACTTAAGCTCAATCATCAAAATCCATTTAGAAGGTTGATACGTCTCCGTCGTATCTACTTTTCCTAACGCTTTTGCTCCTGTTTTGGACTCTAATTTGCATGATTTGAATGAAACTAACTCGGACTGACGCTGTTTTTAGTAGAACTACCATGGTGTTGCTTTTTTTGCAGAAATAAAAATTCTCGGAACGGAATGAAACGAAACTTTTTGGAGAATTTTTATACAATAAAAGAAAAATACCGGAGCAAAGAACCACGGGAGGGGGGCCCCGGGGTGAGCACAACCCACCAAGCCGCGCCCCCGCTCCAGGCGTGCCCATGTGGGTTGTGCCCACCTGGTGGCCCCGCAGACCCTGACTCTGATGCTATAAAATCCTATTTTTGTAGAAAAATCAAGGAGAAAGAATTATCGCGTTTCACGAGACAGAGCCACCGCCACCTCCTGTTATTTATCGGGAGGCCAGATCAGGAGTCTATTTGGGGCTCCAGAGAGGGGGATCTTCGATCTTCGTCATCACCAACTGTCGGTGCCAAAACCGGCAGATCTTGGGTAGGGGGCCCAAGTTGTGCATCTGAGGATCAATGGTAACAATGGACAAAAGGGACACAATGTTTACCCAGGTTCAGGCCCTCTTAAAGGAGGTAAAATCCTACGTCTTGCTTGATTGTATTCGATGAGTATAGGGGTTACAAGAGTTGATCTACCTCGAGATTGTAATGGCTAAACCCTAACTTGTCTAGCCTATGATTATTATTATTCTGCCTCCGGTTTAAATAGAAAGGAAATAGCATATCCGAACACCTAATCTTGCCTAGGGTTGTACAGAGTCGGTTTACATGGAAAGGAAATAGCATATCCGAACACCTAATCTTGCCTTTCACGCATACAGGAGTCCTAATCGGACACGGGAGGTGGTCTTCTTCCTTCATCTTTGCAGCCCATCAGTCCGGACCATATTGAATAGGTCGGACGCCCGAGGACCCCCTAGTCCAAGACTCCCTTAGTAGCCCCCCAGTGTTCAATGACAACATGTTCGGCATGCAAGTTGTCTTCGGCATTGCGAGGCGGGTTCCTCTCCTTGAATACCATATATCAGCTTTCTCTTTATAAAAGAACTATATCCGACTCTGTATAATTAACACAACCCCTAGCCATGAAGGCAAAATAAAAAAAAAATAGGAATAGTGTCTTTACTAACAAGTTTTTCCGGTGAAGCGTCAGGCTTGACTCATCAGTGTTTTGAATCATTTTCACACTCCTCATTTCGTGTTTCGGGGTCGAGCCCCCTTGGCCCGTCTTGTCAATACAGAGATCGTGACCACTTATTACGGGATTCTCATCAATGGGATTTGGGTAACCCAACCGATCATGGCGCGCACTCTCATTGGGAACAGGCGAGATTTACGTCCTAAGTGGGGGATCGTTGCCATTTTCATCGCCTATAAGAGGGCAAAAGATTCCTCCTTTCTTCCCCACACCTTCTTCCAACGTCTGCCTTCCAATCTCCCAAGCTCCAGCACCCGAAAAAGCTCTCATCTTCCTCAACACCACCACCTTCCCCAGCCATGGCCAGGTCAGGCTCCAAGGGCAAGTGGGAGGCCTCCTCCGTCACGGAGAAGGACGTGAAGGAACTCCGGAGCACGGGGTGCCTGGCTGCAAACAGTGCTCACAGGCTCCCCAAGAAGGACGAAATCATCCCCACTTCAGCGCCCGACAAAAGGGTTGTCTTCCTCCCCCATTTCCTCAGGGGTCTAGGGTTTCCACTCACCCTTTCGTCCGCAGCCTCATGTTCTACTACGGGCTAGATTTCCACAATCTAGCCCCGAATTCTTTCCTCCACATATCGGCGTTCATCGTTGTGTGTGAGGCTCTGCTCCGCATCCCACCACACTTCAGCCTCTGGCTCAAAGTCTTCAATGTGAAGCCGAAGGTGGTCGATGGACAGCATGTGGACTGCGGCGGGGCCATGGTAAGCAAGTTGCCCAAGGCCACATGGCCCAAAGTGGCTTTCATCGAGACCGTCAAGGTCTGGCAGTAGGAGTGGTTCTACATCACAGAACCCTGCCGCGCCAACTGGGTGGGAGTTCAGATCCGGACCCCCCATGAGGCTCACTTCGTGGACCGCTAAGGGACTCGACTGGGGGTCCCAAACAGAGTTGCAGATGCTGCAGAAGCGCATCACCAACATGCTGGGCAAAAATGTCGGTCTCACCAATGTGGTGCAGGTCATGCTTTTTTGCCGCGTCCTCCCTGCCAACACCGGGCCTCCCACATGTGGGAGTTCAATCTGGAGGGGCCGCAGACCCTGAAGCGCTTCTTCGGCACTATGCACGAAGAGATATGGAAGCTGCTCTTCAAGGCCCAAAAGAGCTGGCCCATGAAGACTGAGGACATCGGGCTCGACATCGAGAATCCGGCCACAGAGGTAATTACTAACCTTTCTGAAGACGTGTTCGGTCAATGATTTAATCAATAGGGATCTTATCAGCTCACTTCCTCACATGGCTGGACAACAAAGGCGGGGCGGATCGATAGTCTAGCTCCGCTGCTAGAAGACCCAGCCACTCCCCAACTGACAGAGATGCTGGTCCCGGCACCCTACCAGGCGCCGGAGAAGAAGGGCAAGAAGAAGGGCAAGGAGCCCAAGGGTGGCCCCCTCCACAGAGGCCCTTCGGACGCTGTGTCTGGAGAGATCGAGATCATCTGCTCCCATGAGGGAGACGAGGAAGAAGAGGAGGAGGTGGTGGAGAGCGATTCCCCCCACAAGGGGAGGAAGAATAAGAGGACGGCCTCCAAAGACCCGGAGGGGGCGGCACCGAAGAGGGGGAAGATAACCCTTTCGGTTAGTTCAAACTCAGAGTCCTAAGACATCCCCAAGAGAGCCCCCAAGGTGAAGCCCCTAGACGAATCATAAGTATCCAAAATCTTACTTGTTCAGTTTCCGCTTACCTGCCTCCATTATGTAAGTTATATTATTGTTTTCTTTTTCACCCCTCCCCGTGAAATTCTGAGCACCCCCTCATCGGAGGGGAACTCCCTGCCACCTGAGCAGGAGGAGAGCGACGCGCCGTTGAGGAAGTCCTCGATTTGGGGGTCCTCATGTGTCTAGCCTAGGAGTATGGGCCGGGTTGCATGGGTCGTACAGGATCAAGCTGAAGATCATCTACCGTGTCCGGATGGGACTTCTCAATACGTGGACGGCAAGAATAGAGTTCGTAGGTTTCCTTCCCTGATAAACCGACCTTGTACAAACCTTAGACCCCCTCAAGTGTATATAAACTGGAGAGGTCAGTCTATGGTGGGTAACTTTTCATCATCATCGGAATCTTCATAGACTAGACATCTAGGGTTAGCCATTACGATCTCGAGGTAGATCAACTCTTGTAATCTTCATACTCGTTGAATATAATCAAGCAGGAGTAGGGTTTTACCACCATTAAGAGGGCCCGAACCTGGGTAAACATTGTCTCCCTCACTCACTATTACCATCGATATCTAGACGCACAGCTTGGGCCCCCCTACCCGAGATCTGCTGGTTTTGACTCCGACATTGGAGCTTTCATTGAGAGCATTGTTGTGCTATCTGCAATAAGCATTCCATGGCTCGCCTAGTCATCAACGACAATATCACTTCTGGAGGGTGCCTGGCTTTAGGGAAAACCCTCCGGTTCGGCTGTTTTACCATAAGGGCCCGCGCGGCCATCGAGCCCACAACTCCTCTCATGGCTGTCGGACACCGTCCTCGTATTGGCCCCAAGTACTCTGAAAAATTGGATCCGGTAGATGTTTTGTCTTTAAACAAACTGCTAGACTTCATCGCCGCCCTGGGGGTCTCAACGGACTATGACCGGATCGGGCTCAAGCCCGACCAGAGGGAAATTAATCACCCACCAATCACCCACTCCGTGCCAATCGTCGAGGAAACGACCACTGACACTTCCCTCCCCATATTGAGGACCAAGTATGTTCGGGTCCCGGAATCCCCTTAGCCGGATACTTCCTCTTTGGAAGGGACATTACTCCTGCCAGACTCTGGTTCGGGTGTAGGATCGCATGAGCCTTTGTGCTTAACTGGACCCGAATCGGTTACTTCGGAAGCCATACCGGCTCCGAACATGGACGTGGGACAGGATACAAAATTCAATCCACCCACCCACCACAATCTGTACTCTCCAAGCAACTCAGGTCCTCCAGATATATACGACAAGATGTATGTGCGGCAGCAGCCCCAGGAAACGATCCACTGATACGTCTCAAAGGTATCTATAATTTTTGATTGTTCCATGCTATTATATTATCTGTTTTGGATGTTTAATGGGTATTAATATGCTATTTTATATTATTTTTTGGACTAACCTATTAACCGAGAACCCGGTGCTAGTTTATATTTATATTTTGCCTATTTTAGAGTTTTGCAGAAAAGGAATACTAAACGGAGTCCAAACGGAATGAAACCTTCGCGATGATCTTTCTTGGACCGAAAGCAAACCAGAAGACTTGGAGATGAAGTCGAAGACGCAACGAGGAAGCCACGAGGCAGGAAGGCATGCCTAGGGGGGTAGGCGTGCCCCCACCCTCGTGGGCCCCTCATGGCTCCCCTGACCTAGTTCATCGCCTATATATATACTCTAATACCCTAAAAACATCAGGGAAGCCACGAAACCACTTTTCCATCGCCACAACCTTCTATACCCATGAGATCCCATCTTGGGGCCTTTTCAGGCGTCCTGACAGAGGGGGATTCGATCATGGAGGGCTTCTACATCAACACCATTACCTCTCTGATGAAGCGTGAGTAGTTTAGCACAGACCTTTGGGTCCATAGTTATTAGCTAAATGACTTCTTCTCTCTCTTTGATTCTCAATACCATGTTCTCCTCGATGTTCTTGGAGATCTATTCATTGTAATACTCTTTTGCTGTGTTTGCCGAGATCCGATGAATTGTGGATTTATGAACAAGAATATCTATGAATATTATTTGGTTCTTCTCTGAATTCTTATATGCATGATTTGATATCTTTGCAAGTCTCTTCGAATTATCGGTTTAGTTTGGCCTACTAGATTGATCTTTCTTACAATGGGAGAAGTGCTTAGCTTTGGGTTCAATCTTGCGATGTCCTTTCCCAGTGACAGTAGGGCAACAAGGCATGTATTGTATTGTTGCCATCGAGGATAAAAATATGGGGTTTTGATCATATTGTTTGAGTTAATTCCTCTACATCATGTCATCTTGCTTAATGTGTTACTCTGTTCTTTATGAACTTAATACTCTAGATGCATGCTGGATACCGGTTGATGTGTGGAGTAATAGTAGTAGATGTAGGCAGGACTCGGTCTACTTGACACGGACGTGATGCCTATGTTCATGATCATTGCCTTAGATGTCATCATAATTATGCGCTTTTCTATCAATTGCTCAGCAGTAATTTGTTCACCCACCATAATATATGCTATCTCGAGAGAAGCCACTGGTGAAACCTATGGCCCCCGGGTCTCTATTTTCCATTATATTGAATCTCATTTACATCTTGCTATTTTCGATCTATTATTTTGCACTATTTACTTTCCAATCTATAAACCAAAAATACCGAAAATATTTGCTTTACCATTTATCTATCTCTATCAGATCTCACTTTTGCGAGTGGCCGTGAAGGGATTGAAAACCCCTTTATTGCGTTGGTTGCAAGTTCTTGATTGTTTGTACAGTTATTCGGTGACTTGTGTGTCGTCTCCTGCTGGATTGATACCTTGGTTCTCAAAACTGAGGGAAATACCTACGCTACTTTGCTGCATCACCCTTTCCTCTTCAAGGGAAAACCAACGCAAGCTCAAGAGGTAGCAAGAAGGATTTCTGGCGCCGTTGCCGGGGAGATCTACGTCAAGTCAAGCCATACCAAGTACCCATCATAAACTCTTCTCCCTTGAATAACATTATTCGCCATTCGCCTCTCGTTTTCCTCTCCCACACTTCTAAAACGATTTCTGAAAACCTTTGCCTTTTTCTTCGCCCCTCTTACGTTCGTATTTTTTTTGCTTGCTTCTTGTGTGCTCATTTGTTAGTTCAATTTGTTGCCATCATGTCTGAAACTGGGGAGGTTATCATTGAAAATCTTGAAGAAACACTTGAGTCTTGTTCTTTGAATCATGAAACTGAAACTCCACGTAATTACAAAACAAAAATCTTTCGTGTGGGGGACGGTAATATTATTGGAAAAAGTATTATCCAAGAATTCTTTGATTGCACAGGATCCATGCCTATTTATAAAAAGTCTATTCTTATTAAGACTAACTGCTATGCAGATGCCATTGTTATGCTTGTTGAGAAATTAGAAAGAAAACTTGTGCATATTCATCCTGCTTTGCAAAAGGTGTTTTATGAACTTCCCAATATTAATCACCCAATAGCTAAAAAGATTGCCACCATTATCCTTATGCGTGAATTTGATTTTATAATACAAGAAGCTAGGGATATTTTTTTTCTTTCTACAAAAAGGATGTTGAACACCCTCCAATTATAGATATTCTGTATGATAAAGAAACCATGCGTAGTTTGGAAGCTAGAGATTATCAATCTTATAGTGAAAATCTTAGGAAGAGAGTCCCCTATTCTGAAATATCTCAATCTTTGTACCTTGAGGCTTTTGAGGAATTTTATTGGATTACTAGAGGAATTTATGGAGGATTCAATAGGGATTGGTTGAATAAAATGATGAAGGAACCTGTTAGGAATGAACTACGCATTTTATATGATGATATATATGGTGATGATCCCGACTATGGGTTTATGAATGTTAAAATTACAAATCAAAGCCCTTTCCATGATTTAAGTTCTTATAAAAGGGAAATAAGTGAAAGGACAGATTTGCTAAGATGAGTTTTGGAGGATTTGCCGAAGATGGCAATACCTAGATCTATTCGTGTTTTTATGCCTAGCTAAGGGCGTTAAACGATAGCGCTTGTTGGGAGGCAACACAATTTTATTTTTGTTCTTTACTTTTTGCTCCTTATTAGTAATAAATAATTCATCCAGCCTCTGGTTATATGTGTTTTTATGTTTTAATTAGTGTTTGTGCCAAGTAGAACCTTTGGGAAGACTTGGGTGAAAGTTAATGCGATCTTGCTGTAAAAAACAGAAACTTTGCGCTCACGAGATTAGCTGTCATTTTTTATAGAAGAGTGATTTTAAGTTGATTTTTTTGAAGAATATTAATAGACAAATTCCTCACATCCCACCAATTTATTTAAGAATTTTTAGAGTTACATAAGTATTCGAGAGTTACAGATTACTACAGACTGTTCTGTTTTCTACAGATTCTGTTTTTCGCGTGTTGTTTGCTTATTTTGATGAATCTATGAGTAGTATCGGGGGGTATGAACCATAGATAAGTTGGAATAAAGTAGGTTTTACACCAATATAAATAAAGAATGATTTCACAATAGTATCTTAAAGTGGTGATTTATTTTCTAATACTAACGGAGCTCATGAGATTTTCTGTTGAAGTTTTGTGTTGTGAAGTTTTCAAGTTTTGGGTAAGGATTTGATGGACTTTGGAATAAGGAGTGGCAAGAGCCTAAGCTTGGGGATTCCCATGGCACCCCAAGGTAAAGTTCAATGACAACTAAAAGCCTAATCTTGGGGATGCCCCGGAAGGCATCCCCTCTTTCGTCTTCGTCTATCGATAACTTTACTTGAGGCTACATTTTTATTCACCACAAGATATGTGTTTTGCTTGGAGCGTCTTGTATGATTTGAGTCTTTAATTTTTAGTTTACCACAATCATCCTGGCTGTACACACCTTTTGGGAGAGACACACATGAATCGTGATTTAGTAGAATACTCTATGTGCTTCACTTATATCTTTTGAGCTAGACAATATTGCTCTAGTGCTTCACTTATATCTCTTTAGAGCACGGCGGTGGTTTTATTTTATAGAAATTGCTGAACTCTCATGCTTCACTTATATTATTTTGAGAGTCTTTTAGAACATAATGGTAATTTTCTTTGGTTATAAAATTAGTCCTAATATGATGGGCATCCAAGATGGGTATAATAAAAACTTTCATATGAAGTGCATTGAATACTATGAGAAGTTTGATTCTTTATGATTGTTTTGAGATATGAAGATGGTAATATTAGAGTCATGCTAGTAGAGTAATTATGAATTTGAGAGATACTTGTGTTAAAGTTTGTGATTCCCATAGCATGCATGTATGGTGAACCGCTATGTGATGAAGTTGGAGCATGATTTATTTATTTATTGTCTTCCTTATGAGTGGCAGTCGGGGACGAGCGATGGTATTTTCCTACCAATCTATCCCCCTAGGAGCATGTGTGTAGTACTTCGTTTCGATAACTAATAGATTCTTGCAATAAGTATGTGAGTTCTTTATGACTAATGTTGAGTCCATGGATTATACACATTCTCACCGTTCCACCATTGCTAGCCTCTCCGGTGTCGCGCAACTTTCCCCGGTGCCATAACACCCACCATTACCTTCCTCAAAACAGCCACCATACCTACCTATTATGGCATTTCCATAGCCATTCCGAGATATATTGCCATGCAACTTTCCACCATTCCGTTTATTATGACACGCTTCATCATTGTCATATTGCTTTGCATGATCATGTAGTTGACATCGTATTTGTGGCAAAGCCACTATTCATAATTTTTGCATACATGTCACTCTTGAATCATTGCACATCCCGGTACACCGCCGGAGGCATTAACATAGAGTCATATTTAGTTCTAAGTATTGAGTTGTAATTCTCGAGTTGTAAGTAAATAAAAGTGTGATGATCTTCATTATTAGAGCATTGTCCCATGTGAGGAAAGGATGATGGAGACTATGATTCCCCCACAAGTCGGGATGAGACTCCGGAAGAAAAATAAAAATAAATGAAAAAATAGGCCATAAAAAAGTGAGAAGGCCCAAACAAAAAAATGAGAGAAAAAGAGAGAAGGGGCAATGTTACTATCCTTTTTCCACACTTGTGCTTCAAAGTAGCACCATGATCTTCATGATAGAGAGTCTCCTATGTTGTCACTTTCATATACTAGTGGGAATTTTTCATTATAGAACTTGGCTTGTATATTCCAATGATGGGCTTCCTCAAAGTGCCCTAGGTCTTCGTGAGCAAGCAAGTTGGATGCACACCCACTTAGTTTCTTTTTGAGCTTTCATACACTTATAGCTCTAGTGCATCCGTTGCATGGCTATCCCTGCTCACTCACATTGATATCTATTGATGGGCATCTCCATAGCCCGCCGATACTCCTAGTTGATGTGAGACTATCTTCTACTTTTTGTCTTTTCCACAACGACCCTTCTATTCCACCTATAGTGCTATATCCATGGCTCACGCTCATGTATTGCGTGAAGATTGAAAAAGTTTGAGAACATCAAAAGTATGAAACAATTGCTTGGCTTGTCATCGGGGTTGTGCATGATTTAAATATTTTGTGTGATGAAGATAGAGAATAGCTAGACTATATGATTTTGTAGGGATAGCTTTCTTTGGTCATGTTATTTTGAGAAGACATAATTGCTTTGTTAGTGTGCTTCAAGTATTATTGTTTTTATGTCAATATTAAAATTTTATCTGAATCTTTCGGATCTGAAAATTCATGCCCCAATAAATAAAATTACATGGATAAATATGTTAGGTAGCATTCTACATCAAAAATTCTGTTTTTATCATTTACCTACTCGAGGACGAGCAGGAATTAAGCTTGGCGATGCTTGATAAGTCTCCGATGTATCTATAATTTTTTATTGTTCCATGCTATTATATTATCTGTTTTGGATGTTTAATGGATATTAATATGCTATTTTATATTATTTTTGGGACTAACCTATTAACTGAGGGCCTAGTGCCAGTTTCTAATTTTTTTGCCTATTTTAGAGTTGTGCAGAAAAGGAATACTAAATGGAGTCCAAACGGAATGAAACCTTCGTGATGATCTTTCTTGGACCGAAAGCAAACCAGAACACTTGGAGATGAAGTCGGAGATGCAACAAGGAAGCCACGAGGCAGGAGGGTGCGCCCACGGGGTAGGCGTGCCCCCACCCTTGTGTGTCCTTCTTGGCTCCCCTGACCTAGTTCCTTCGCCTATATATACTCTTATATGCTAAAAACATCAGGGGGAGCCACGAAACCACTTTTCCACCGCCGCAACCTTCTGTACCCATGATATCCCATCTTGGGGCCTTTTCCGGCGTCCCGCCGGATGGGGATTCAATCACGGAGGGCTTCTACATCAACACCATTACCTCTCCGATGAAGCGTGAGTAGTTTACCATAGACCTTCGAGTCCATAGTTATTAGCTAAATGGCTTCTTCTCTCTCTTTTATTCTCAGTACCATGTTCTCCTCGATGTTCTTGGAGATCTATTTGATGTAATACTCTTTTGCGATGTGTTTGTTGAGATCCCATGAATTGTGGATTTATGAACAAGATTATCTATGAATATTATTTGGTTCTTCTTTGAATTCTTATATGCATGGTTTTATATCTTTGCAAGTCTCTTCGAATTATCGGTTAAGTTTGGCCTACTAGATTGATCTTTCTTCCAATGGGAGAAATGCTTAGCTTTGGGTTCAATCTTGCTGTGTCCTTTCCCAGTGACAGTAGGGGCAGCAAGGCACGTATTGTATTGTTGCCATCGAGGATGAAAAGATGGGGTTTTCATCATATCGCTTGAGTTAATTCCTCTACATCATGTCATCTTGCTTAATGTGTTACTCCGTTCTTTATGAACTTATTACTCTAGATGCATGCTGGATAGCGGTCGATGTGTGGAGTAATAGTAGTAGATGCCGGCAGGAGTCGGTCTACTTGACACGGACGTGATGCCTATGTTCATGATCATTGCCTTAGATGTCATCATAATTATGCGCTTTTGTATCAATTGCTCGGTAGTAATTTTTTCACCCACCATAATATGTAATATCTGGAGAGAAGCCACTAGTGAAACCTATGGCCCCCGGGTCTCTCTTCTCCATTATATTGAATCTCGTTTACATCTTGCTAGTTTCCGATCTATTATTTTGCAATATTTACTTTCCAATCTATAAAGCAAAAATACCAAAAATATTTACTTTACCATTTATCTATCTCCATCAGATCTCACTTTTGCGAGTGACCGTGAAGGGATTGACAACCCCTTTATCATGTTGGTTGCAAGTTCTTGATTGTTTGTGCAGGTATTTGGTGACTTGTGCGTCGTCTCCTACTGGATTGATACCTTGGTTATCAAAACTAAGGGAAATACTTATGCTACTTTGCTGCATCACCCTTTCCTCTTCAAGGGAAAACCAACGCAAGCTCAAGAGGTAGCATCCACCATTTTTTGGCCAGATTCCAGGATCAAGGACTGCTCGGACGATGACGTAGTTTCGGTCTTCCATCGTAATTGTACAGACGAAGGGGTATTGAATGCCCTCGACCGTCGCCACATACAGAGTTTCACGGAGTTATCGCACGTAGTACAAAAGTACTGTGTGATAGAAAGCATATGGAGGGCCCAAAAAACTCAACTGAAGCTCGCCACCCTGAAGTAGTATGCGGCCCGGGCTAAAAGATTATACCCCGGCGAATCACTCGACCACCGGACTATGGGAAGGAAGAACAAGCCCTTCACGGGACACAGGTCCGTTCTTGATGAACTATTGGACAAACCCTGCCCGATCCATACCACTCCGCACACAGTCCCAACTCATAGCTTTTGGGCATGCTGGGTACTCCGGCAAGTAGCAAAAAGTGGAGAGGCCATCCTCACCACAGCTCCAGAAGGATACCCACCGGAGAGGGACAACTTTAACGTCCTAACAGTCTTCGAGACTTTCTCTTCCAACAACCGGCGCAAACGGGCGCTGCGCGACCTCGCCGAAGTCCCTCAAGTTACCACACTGAGCCCATGGAATGACACGGCGATAACCTTTACGGCCGAAGATGAACCAAAGGCTCGGTCAGTCCGAGCACCCGTCGCCTTAGTACTAAACCCCATCGTTGATGGTTTTTGGCTCACTAAAGTGCTCATGGACGGCGGTAGTGGACTTATCCTCGTCTATGAGGACACGCTCGACAAGATGCAGATGGATAAGTCATGCATCAAGCAAAGCAACACCACCTTCCGAGGTATTATCCCCAGTCGAGAGGCACACTGCTCGGGAAAAATCAAACTGGATGTGGTGTTCGGCATGCCCGAGAACTATAAATCTGAAGAGTTGCTTTTTCATGTGGTCCCCTATCACGCTATCCTCGGCCAGGACGCTTTCCCACGCTTTCAAGCTATACCCCATTATGGGTACATGAACCTCAAAATGCCCGACCCTAATGGAATCATCACAATCTCGAGTGACCTGGACAAACCTCTTCGTGCCGAAAACAAAACTGCATCCTTGGCCCTTGAGGCACTATCTGAAGCCCTAGCGGCAGAGGAATTAACCACCTTACGTGCTATGGTGGATAGGGATGATGTGATCCTTGATAAGAGATCCAAGTCCACTTCTTTTAAGCCAGCCGAAGAAATAGTAAAATTCCAAGTGCAACCGACGAACCCTAATAAAACAGCGTCTATCGGAGCACAGCTGGATCTGGCAGTGGACGCCTCCCTACGCGCATTCCTACGCGAGAATTGGGATATTTTTGCCTGGCATCCTTCAGATATGCCCGGCATCCCACGAAGACTGGTCGAAAACAGTCTCAAATAATCAAGGGATTTAAACCCGTGAAGCAGACACTACGGCTATTCTCCGAACCCAAGCATTAGGCCATGGGAGAAGAGCTAGCCAAGTTATTAAAGTCTGGGTGTATCAGGGAAATCAAACATCCAGATTGGTTAGCTAACCTGGTCATGGTACCTAAAAAGGACAAATCGTGGCGCATGTGTGTCGACTTCAAGGACCTCGACAAGGCTTGCCCTAAATATCCTTTCCCATTGCCCCGCATCGACCAAATCATTGATGCAACTGCAGGACATGATTCTTTGTGTTTCCTCGACGCCTATTCCGGATACCATCGGATTAAAATCAAGGAATCGGACCAGGCTGCAACCGCCTTCATCACCCCTTATGGTCCCTTCTGCTTCAATACTATGCCCTTCGGACTCAAAGACGCCGGGGCTACCTACCAGCGCATGATTCAAACATGCCTAGAAAAGCAAATAGGCAAAATAGTTGAAGCATACATGGACGATGTGGTCATCAAGACAAAACACGTCGAGTCACTGGTGGACGACCTCCACCTCACCTTCGACAATCTCCGAACATACGACATCTGGCTTAATCTAGAAAATGTGTCTTCGGAGTTCCAGCCAGAAAGTTGCTGGGGTTCATTGTTTCCCATAGAGGAATCAAGGCAAACCCGGCCAAAGTCTGAGGTCTGTCACAATTGGCCATACCAACGAACCTAAAGCATGTCCAGAAATTAGCTGGGTGTGTCACGGCTTTAGGCCGATTTATCTCCATATTTGGAGAAAAAGCATTGCCATTATACAAGCTACTGTGCCGCACTAACAACTTGAAATGGACGGACACAGCCACAGCCGGATTGGAAGAAATCAAGGCCCTTCTCGCAAGCAACCCAATCTTGGCCGCACCCGGCGTTGGAGAGCCTATGTTATTATACATTTCGGCAACTAACCAAGTAGTCAGTGCCGTCCTCGTCGTCGAGCGAGGGGAGGAGGGACATAAATTCCCCACCCAAAAACTAGTTTAGTATGTATCGGAGGTCCTTACACCTTGCAAATCCAGATACCTGCACTATCAGAAGATAGCCTACATAGTCTTCATGGCATCCCGCAAACTTCAACACTACTTTCAAGAGTATTCGGTCATAGTGGCATACAAAATGCCCCTGAATGACATCATTAATAACAGGGACACCACTGTCCGCATAGCCACATGGGCCATCGAGCTGTTACCGTTCAAAATCACATACAAGCCATGCCGGGCTATTAAATCCCAGGTATTGGCCGACTTCATAGCCGAATGTACGGAAGCCGAACTCCCTAAAGAG
The DNA here is from genome assembly GCA_963921465.1 of Triticum timopheevii. Lineage (NCBI taxonomy): Eukaryota > Viridiplantae > Streptophyta > Magnoliopsida > Poales > Poaceae > Triticum > Triticum timopheevii. The sequence continues at coordinate 505,387,518 of OY997274.1, forward strand.
TACAGCTCATACTCTAATTGGATTATGTACTTTGATGGCTCCAAATGCTGGTCGGACTAGGGGCTAGTGTAATCCTCACATCCCCTACTGGGGACACAGCCCGCTGTGTACTGCAAATTATGTATACGGACTCTAATAATGCAGTCATATATGAGGCGCTACTACACGGTCTTCGCATGGCAGTCTCCATGGGTATACAATGCTTGGAGGTGCGCAGTGATTTGAACCTCGCAATTTCCCAGGTCAATGGAGAGTTCGATGCAAAAGACCCAAAAATGGTGGCATATCGAAATGCCATATTAAAACTATTAGCTCGGTTTGACGGACTCGAGTTCCATCATGTCGTCCGAGAAAGTAATCAGGCAGCCAACATCCTCGCTCATATGGGAACTAAACGCGACCCCGTGCCACCCAACACCTTCGTGGAGAGGCTCTTTAAGCCATCTATGGTGTGGCAGGTTGAGAACGGTGAAGGCAATGCAGACCTGATCACACCCCCAACCGCCGAACACAACGCAGACAACGTCGGGAGCCCGGATGCCGAGATAACACCCTCTACTCATGAGATCATGGCAGTTATCACTCCCTTGACTGAACCATTCCTGGCCTACCTTAATAGGCAAGACCTCTCGGACGATCAAAACAAGGCGCGATGCATAGTTCGGCCCTCCGAAGCCTTTAAAGTGCATGAGGGTGAACTATATAAAAGAAGTACTACCGGAGTCCTTCAAAGGTGTATCTCCGAAGAAGAGGGAAGGAAGCTCTTGGTAGAAATATATGCCGTTCTCGGCGGTCATCACGCTGCAGCCCGCACCCTGGTGAGCAAGGCATTCCAGATAGGCTTTTTCTGGCCTACGGCTTGAGCTGATGCTCAAGACCTCGTCCAACCTGCGTGGGCTTTCAGCTTTTCGCCAATCAAAGCCACATGCCTCCCACTGCATTAAGAACAATCCCCATTAGTTGGCCCTTTGCGGTCTGGGGGCTTGACATGGTTGGACCCCTTAAAGGGGGAAGCCGGAAAAAGAAATACTTGCTGGTCATGGTGGACAAGTTCACTAAATGGATAGAGGCCAAACCAGTAAAAACAGTTGAGGTCGGACCAGTGATTGACTTTATATCCGGCGTAATCCACCGTTATGGTGTCCCGCACAGTATCATCACTGATAATGGCTCTAACGTCACAGCTGATGAGGTGAAAACTTGGTGCGCTAAGTTGGGCATTAAACTCGACTATGCATCTGTATACCACCCTCAAACAAACGGCCAAGTCGAATGGGCCAATGGTCTGATCATGAGTGTTATTAAGCCCAGACTGGTGCGCTCTTTACGAGAATCAGATAAGCACTGGATTGAGGAACTCGATTCCGTACTCTGGGGACTCCGGACCACGCCCAACCGAACGACCGGATACACACATTTGGTTATGGTGTACGGTGCAGAAGCTATACTGCCCTGCGATATTATTCATCGCTCACCTAGAGTGCGCATGTATGAAGAGAAAGAGGCCAAACTAGATCGGCAGGACAACCTAGATGGACTTGAAGAGGAGCGCGACGTTGCCAAGGCCCGTTCCGCATTCTATCAACAACAGGCCAGGTGTTACCAAAGCAGAGAAGTGCGGGCTAAAACATACAGGAAAACTTGTTCTACGCCTCCCTGAGAAGAAAAAGGACAAGCTCAAACCTAAATGGGAGGGGCCCTTCATAATAGATGAAGTCCTTACTGGAGGAGCCTATAACCTTTGCAGTGCCGAGGATAACCGCCTTGAACCGAACCCATGATTTGCCACCCGGCTCCGAAGATTTTACGCATAATTCGGCCTCCTTAGGTCCCATTTTAAACTAGGTTTTTTTATTTTTTTCTCCCATTTTACTTTTTTTACCCTTTGTCGGTGTCAAAACCGGCGGATCTCGGGTAGGGGGTCCCGATCTGTGCGCCTAAGGCTAATGGTAATAGGAGGCAAGAGACACGATGTTTTACCCAGGTTCGAGCCCTCTTAATGGAGGTAAAACCCTACTTCCTGCTTGATTGATATTGATGATATGAGTATTACAAGAGTTGATCTACCACGAGATCGTAGAGGCTAAACCCTAGAAGCTAGCCTATGATGATTATGGTTGTGTCTCTAGGGACTAAACCCTCCGGTTTATATAGACACCGGAGAGGGCTAGGGTTTGCACAGAGTCAGTTACAAAGAAGGAAATCTATTATCCGGATAGCCAAGCTTGTCTTCCACACAAAGGAGAGTCCCACCCGGACACGGGACAAAGTCTTGAGTCTTGTATCTTCACGGTCCAACAGTCCGGCCAAAGTATATAGTCCGGCCGTCCGGATACCCCCTAATCCAGGACTCCCTCAGTAGCCCCTGAACCAGGCTTCAATGACGATGAGTCCGATGCGCAGTTTGTCTTCGGCATTGCAAGGCGGGTTCCATCTCCGAAAACTCCAAAGTACCTGTTGCAACAAAAAGTGTCCGGCTTCCCATCAATGTTGTACTCATCGGTTTCTGTGCTTCAATAATGACCTTCTCCACGTGTTGAGCGGATATGAGGAGCCGGGGCATTTTTGCATTTGCCACCCCAGTCCTGCAGGTAAACCATCTATTTGAAGGGACGGGGATTCTCAGATCCAAGCTTCACCTTCTTCCCTTGAGCGAGCATCCGACAGAGCGCGCCCAGAAAAAATCATTCCAGCATGGCCGGTCGTCGCAGCTCTTCCTCTCGCTCCTGTAGCTCTAGGCCAGGTGATTGGGAAGAATGTTCTGTTCCTCAAAGCCGTTTAATAGAGCTGCAGACCCAAGGGTTTCTTCCACCGGCGTTCATGTTCCCCGTCCGAGCCGGACTAGCCACCTATAATGGTGGGGAGCAAGCGGAGAGATCTCCTAATCCATCCCCGGGGGAGCGAATATGCCTCATCCCGCATCTGCTAAGAGGCGTCGGGTTTCCAATCCACCCATTCCTTCGCGGGCTCTTGGAGTTCTACGGCCTGCAGTTGCACAACTTTACCCCTGCCTTCGTGCTGCATATAGCAGGATACGTTGCCCTTTGTGAACTATTTCTGGGCTGCGAGGCTCACTTCGGGTTATGGAAGAAGTTGTTCTGCCTCGTCCCTCGCAACCAGGGGGAATCCATGTGTCAAGTGGGCGGAGCCGAAGTATGGTGCGTCGCCGAGACCGGATACCTGTCCGGTACTCCCAAGAAGGCACCTGAAAACTGGCCCTCAGAGTGGTTTTATGTTGATGACGTTCCCCTTCCGGATCCAGTCCGGATGAGTCTCCCTGAGTTCAGTAACGCTCCGCTGAAGGCACGCCGAAGTTGGCGCCCTCAGGGCCCCCAAGAGGAGGATACCAGAGAAGTACACTTCCTGATGACAGGATAAAGATACTGGCCAAGTCAGGGCTGACAATAGTCGAGGTTATAGCAATATGCATAATGCAGGGAGTGCAGCCGCTCCAATATCGGGGGAAGCCCATGTGGCACTACAACGGGGAAGATGATGCCACCCGCTATGGTCGTAAGGGTCCGGACTCCGCCCCTGCTCTGGCGAGGATTTTGTCCGATTTGTATAAAGGAGAAGAAGAAGAATTCCTTCATATTAAACCACAGGATGGGTTTTCTATGTACAACCCCCCAAGCCGGGTAAGTCGTCACTCTTTCCCCCGCTCCATTCATTCTGGCGTCCTTCGTCATGATTATTTACCTTGATATTTCTAAGCAGGAACTGAGGAGGGCCATAGAAGGATTCAATAGCCCCTCCCCACAGCCAGAGGACCCCGGCAGGGCCTTCGATCCAGGACTCGAAGAAGATCCGGATATTACTGTGGAGCTCGTCAACGGGACATTTTATCAGGCCAGCTGCGATGGCGCCTCGGTGGCTATTGTCGCCGACTACCCGGACTGCTACCTGCATCGCGTGTAAGCAAAGCCAAAACCCTATCCTCTGAAGAGGACTCCTTTCTGATACCATGCCTTATGCCTAAAATGTCGTGTTTTGTAGAGACGACCGTCAGTAAAGGGCGTCCAGATCAAGCAGGCTTAAGAGGAAGGCGGTTAGGGCCGAAACACCGCTACAGAGGTATGGTAAAAACCTGCTCTGTGATTAGTGTGTTTGAAATGTAACAGCGTCCTTTGTGTCCTGGCAGAAAGAGGAGTTGTCGGACTATATCCGGAGATCCTGTCGATCACGCCTCCACCAGCCGGATTCCAGAACCGGCTTCGAGAGAGGAGGCCAACACGGGGACGATGCCGAATTGTCCTCCGACAGAGGATGCAGATATGCTCTCCGCCACGAATTCCGAAGTAGAGAGTGCCATGAATCACCGCCGCCGACGGACCGTACTTTGCAATAACATCATCTTGAAGAGGCATTTAATGCTTTCAATTCGGGAGACGCATACATCCGAGCTTCTCAAGGCGGGCTCGCCCGGGCAACGGACCAGTATGCCAAAGATATACGGGTAAGAAAATTTGATAAGTATATATAGTAGTAGCCCCTGAGACTTGAAACGGTTGGAACAACTGTTTTAAGGATCAATTTATGCACAGGTCCTTGTCGATAAGAATACCCAATTGTCTCAAGAGCTGGAGGAGTGCAAGACCCAGTTGAGGGCTATGGTTGCCAAACTAGAGGAATCCCAAAAGGCCTCCTCTGGTAACATTCGTCTTTAATAACGAAATTTTATGGAAATGTATCAGTTAGTAATTGGCTTGTTTGATAAGTCTAACAAAAGATTCTGCAGACAATCCCGGGGAGAATCCGGAGATCATAAGAGAGAGCGAGTCACATCTCCAAAGGCAGCTAAAAGATGGCGAGCGTGTTCTTACACAAGTTAGGCGGGAGAAGAACGATCTTCAAGATGCCAATGTCCGGCTGGGCGTCGAATTAGGAGATGTTCGCGCTCAGCTGGCGGACTCCGTGAAGGAGAATAGAAGGCTTCGTCGCGGCATTTATTGTAAGTGCCTAGATGAACTGTAATACAGCTCGGTGAGGAAGCATATTGAAAGAGTTTATATCTGTAGGTATGTTGACGGGCCGCCCTGAGGAGGAAATGCCCGCGTTCGCAGGTGATTTACTGCAAGACCTCTCATAGCTGCACGAGCGAGCTTGGCAGGTGATGTAGGGTATTGCCCAGGCCTTGTGGCCATCCACCTCCCTGCCCGAAGGCATGGGGGAGCTCGTGGATATGCTCCAAGGAGCACAGCGGCGCTTCCGATTGTGGAAGATGTCAGCCTGTCGACAAGGTGCAAGAGAAGCCTGGCCATGGTGAAGACGCGCTACACCAAGCTTGACCCGAACCATATGGCCGAAGTCGGACTGGCGGGGCCAGATGGGCAAGAAATTCCCGTGAGTCTGGTGTATGACCAGGTAGCGTTAGCCGCAAAGTATTCTCAACAGGATTGCAAGCTAGATAGCTTGTTGGACGGTATAGAGGAAGAATATAGTCAGTCCAAGTGACTATGCAATTCAATGGACATATGTAGTCCCTAGTCGGATTAAAAATCATTTGTCATGGCAGACCTTTTCGCTTCAGCCCCCGGATCCAACAGTCCGGGGTGTATCCGAATACCCGCTCAGCTGGGGTATGCGTGGAAACCAGGCGTAGGGGTCATAAGTGCTTGAACAGACAAGTACCCAACTAGTTATGTTATATTACATGGATAGTAAGAAACATCTTCCAGGGAGAATAGTTCCGTTAGGGGTTCCTTTCCCTGGGTACGCATGCATTGATGTACATTACCGAACTGCGAACAAAGACGCGGGATACAAAACTTCTGGGGATTCACGCTGTGATAAACGAAAAAAAACATCTTTTGTTCACCGACCGACTATTCCCTTAAGAACGCTAGCTTTCGGCTTCACCCAGTCTGAGGTACACATCCGGCTGAACCGGCAGTAACAATCGCAGAGGTGCTCCCCTTATGCCCTAGCCGAATTAATGGGAACATAGGGCATAAACACAAGAGCTAGGCAACCCAGCATGGCCACATATTAAGTTATATCGATGCATATAATGGTGAAGAAAAGGCACATATGGAAAAAGAACGCATATGTGATAGGCAAGAAGCCATGAAAGTAATTATATTTACCTTCCGTATAGGAAGCCCCCAGGTATGGCTTACACACATAGTGCGGCCGGAGTGATCCGAGCATCCGCACTGTATTGAGTACTTTGTGTGAAGAAGGAAAAAGGGCGAGAAAGGAAAAAAGGGGAGGAACATAATTAAAAGGGAGGGGGTAAGGAGATGAACACTGAGTTCGGCGCTAGGCGTAGAATCTCCGGAGTCTGGCCGCGTTCCATGGGTTCGGCTCGAGTCTGTTATCGGATGCATTACGCAGGTGGTACGCTCCTCCGGTGAGAACTTTATCAATAATGAAGGGACCTTCCCACTTAGGTTTGAGCTTGTCCTTCTTTTTCTCCGATAGGCGTAGAACGAGTTCGCCAATATTATAAGTTTTGGCCCGCACTTCTCTGCTTTGATATCGTTGAGCCTGCTGTTGATAGAATGCGGAACGGGCTTTGGTGACATCGCGCTCCTCCTCCAGGGCATCTAAGTTATCCTGCCGATCTAACTCGGCTTCCTTCTCTTCGTACATGCGCACGAGAGGCGAATCATGGATTATGTCGTAGGGTAGTACTGCTTCTGCGCCGTACACCCTAAAAAATGGTGAGTATCCGGTGGTGCGATTCGGCGTGGTCCGTAGCCCCCAGAGTACGGAGTCGAGCTCCTCGACCTAGTGCGTGTCTAATTCTGTAAAGGACCGCACTAACCTGGGTTTGATGCCGCTCATGATGAGACCGTTTGCACGTTTGACTTGGTCGTTTGTTTGGGGATTGGATCGGTTAACTTACAAGAGTTTGCCCATTTAGCTCGGACAAAGGTTTTACTGAGAGCCGGACTATCCCAAAATTCTGTTTGGGTTTTCCAGACGCTTTCCATCGCACAGTACTTCTGTACTATGGCTGCTAAGTCAGCAAAGTGTACTATGTCACGGCGACTTATAGCATTAAGGATCCCTTTGTTCGTGAAGTTTTTGCAAAAAAGTGAGATTGCGTCTTCCTCACGACAGTCCTTGACCTTGTTTAGCACAAGGAGGAATCTGGCCCAGTAGCGATGTACTGTCTCTTGGGGCTCTTGTCTGATATGGGTGAGACGGTTTAAGTCTGGGTGGGTGGGCATAGCTGAATCTGGATTCTGATCCGATCTAACGCCCAGGGGCAGAGGAGCTTCCGGACTTGATAACTCGGGATCCGGGGTGCTGCCCGATTTTTCCGGCCTGTTGCCCGATTCTAAGTTCGGGGTCTGGGCCGTGTCCTCCCGCGAACGGGTATCCGGCTCAGAGAGCTCGGTGATCCAGACCTAGTTAGTCCTCAGAATAGAGGGATAATCCATATGAGGCTCTTCCACTACCGTTATCTCATGGGTGGCCGGTAGGGATTTAATATCCCTTTGGTCGGGTTTAAGACCAATCCGGTCATAGTCTGTAGTGACTCCCAAAGCGGCGATGCGATCCAAGAGCTCATTAGGGGAGGAGAGCTCCATTGGATCCATCTGTTTGGCGAGTTCCGAATTGACGTGGAGGCTATTCGTGATGACCCGAAAGGTCATCATCGGCGCGGCAGCCGATTGGGCGACCATGACGAAGCCGTCTAGTCGGAGAGTTTGGCCTACAGCCAGCGCTCTCCCAAGGTGATGTTGTCTTTGACAACGAGACGGGCCATCGAGCCTTGCAGCGACGACACAGAGGAACTCTCAATGAAAGCACCAATGTCGGTGTCAAAACCGGCGGATCTCGGGTAGGGGGTCCCGATCTGTGCGCCTAAGGCTAATGGTAACAGGAGGCAAGGGACACGATGTTTTACCCAGGTTCGGGCCCTCTTGATGGAGGTAAAACCCTACTTCCTGCTTGATTGATATTGATGATATGAGTATTTTGATCTACCACGAGATCGTAGAGGCTAAACCCTAGAAGCTAGCCTATGATGATTATGATTGTGTCTCTAGGGACTAAACCCTTCGGTTTATATAGACACCGGAGAGGGCTAGGATTTGCACAGAGTCGGTTACAAAGAAGGAAATCTATTATCCGTATTGCCAAGCTTGTCTTCCACGCAAAGGAGAGTCCCATCCGGACACGGGACGAAGTCTTGAGTCTTGTATCTTCACGGTCCAACAGTCTGGCCAAAGTATATAGTCCGGCCTTCCGGATACCCCCTAATCCAGGACTCCCTCACCCTTCTCTCCTTCCGGATAAACCGTATCGTTGGGAGTATGCATCTTTAAATGTATACACCCCACCATACATGGGGGCTTCTTTTAAAGGAAGCATTTTATTGAAAAGCTCATACGCTCCTTTTGTCCATACTATCTGTTGCTTCTGCCATTATATGCACCTTTATGACTTGAGTTTTTGCCAAGCTGGGTTGCCTTGCTCCTGTGCTTATACCCTACGTTCCCGATTGTTCGGCTAGGGTGTAAAGGCAGAATCTCTGTGATTGTTACAACCGGGTTATCCGGCCCTGAACCTCAGACGGGTGGAGCCGAAAGCTAGCGTTCTTAAGGGAATCATTGGTCGGCACATATCCATCAAGCTGTTTTCGGACAAAATTATAAAATTGGTTGTTTGTACTTCAGATACAAGCCCAACCCAAGGAAAGGAACCCCTAACGGAACTATTTTTCTTTGAAGATGTTTCTTATGTTAAACAGTAATATAACATAACTCCGCCAAACACATTTTGTCTGTTCGAGTAATATGGCTGGATTGCCTGGTTTCCGACAATACTAAATGTGTCTTAGTCAAACATAGTATACGGAAACACTCCAACTTTTTGGCTCGGAGGTAGAAGTCAAAGGTCTGCAATGACAAAATTTTCATACAATTCGGCAGGAGATAAGTTCGGTCATAAAGTACATGGGTACATCAAATCAAACGCTCACTCCCTTTCTATGCCATCTAGTAGACTATCTAATTTACAATCTTGTTGCGAAAATTTCGCCGCTGTCATTACTTGGTCGTATACCAGGCTTACGGAAATTTCCTTCCCGTCAGGTCCCCGCGGCCCAACTCTGGCCATATGGTTCGGGTCAAGACCAGTATAGCGTGTCTTCACCATGGCCCATGCATCGCGAGCGCCTTCACGGCATGCGGATGTCTTCCACAGCTCGAAACAATGTCGGGCACCCTTGAATAGATCAACCAACCCCTCCATACTTTCTGGAGGGACGTCGGAAGGCCATAAGGCTTTAGCCATATTCTTCATAGCCTTTCGAGTATGCTCGTGTAGCTTTGCCAGCTCCTTCAGAATGTCGCTTTGTAGGACGGGCATATCCTCTTCAGGGCGGCCGGTCAACATACATGTATCAACCGAACTATAACATTCCGCATTATGACTAAACCAGTAATTCAGACGGTTCACAAGTCATACCGAATATGCCGCCCATCAGCTTCTGGTTTTCCTGTTGTGCCTCCAAGAGTTGAGCCTTCAAGCTCTTTTTCTCTTGGCTTGTTTCTTCATTTCTTCTTCTAATTTCTTATCTTTGCCATAATACATTGGGGCACTCTTTATTTCTTCAAGCTCGAAGACAACGGCATTTAGCTGTGTCCGGCTTGTTTCAAGCTCCTGGGTCAACGCACTGTTCTTCTCCTTGAGAACTTGCGGTCATCAGACGATCCTCAAATCAGTTTTGTCCACCCGCTTTAAGTCTCGTGGGCTACTGCTATCTACCCACTAAGTTCATAAAGATTTGTACCTGCATATCCTTTGAGAACAGGCGAGCGACCCCGGTGAGTCCGTCCCGGGCAGCTCGGATATATGCACCTACAGTGCTTAGGGCATTAAACTCTGGCTCCGTTAAGGCAGGGGCACGCAAGGCTTCTTTTAAGTGACGATGGTTTCATCGCACTCTCGACTTCGGAGTTGGTCACGGACATCTCATCCGGCTCTCTGTGAAATGAACGAGTCTGTGCCGCATCAGCATGTGCCCCCGTCCCGATTGGTATCTCCGGCGCCGGATTAGCCGCGGCTCGGCTGGCTGGGATCTTACTCACAGTTCGCCGTATACCCCTCCTGCGATGATAGTAGGAGGATTCAAATGACAATCTGGCTTCACGACCGAATATTAAAAAAGAGGAATATACCTTTTCGGTGGTGGAACAGGTTGGTGTTGCCGACCTCCTTTCGCTTTGCACGACCCTTCTGCGAAGGTGCTGACCTTTTCTTGGTCGCCCTCCCCTGAGTACGGCTCGCTGAGCGCCGATCCTGCGAAACATGGTCCAATACGGAGGATAAAGAGACGAGCAAAAGTATCCTTCTTCCCTGAAGATACAATTTCCAAATGCTTACCTTCACGAAGGGATAGAGGTCGGGGTAGTCAGTCATAATGGCCACCTCCGAGCCATCAAGGCTTGCCTGATAGTAGATTCCATCTTCGAACTCTACACATATGTCCGGTTCCTCATGGAATCATGGATCTTCATTGCGATCATGATCCTCTGGCTAGGGGGCGGGGCAGTTAATGTTCTCGACAATTTGCCTCCATGACTATTTTAAAAAATATAGCCAGAGTATTCGGTCAATGCATCTCAACGAAGTTAATTGCAGGGAACTACTCCCTACGTCCTGCAAATAAAAAAAATTACGCACTAGCACGAATCGAACCTGCGACCTCTAGTTCAGAGGCGAGGCGCGCTGGCCACCACGCCTCGTGATGGTCCCAACTTGGAATAGGCGGCTCGACATTTATAAAAGAGGGCAAACGCTGGGCCGGCTGTTGGGCCCAGCGAGCCCACCACACTGAGTTACTCATTTTTTTATCAGGATATTACTACATATTTTAATGCGATTATATACTACTAGTTTTTTTGAGATAAACATATTAGTATTCGTAAGTGTCAAGCACCCAAATTTTATGCCTCTTCACTCAGGACCACATGCATACACAATTATTATTTATTCTCATTTTATTTTTCAAATGCGCAACTATTAAAAAATTATATGCCCAACACACAGTTTTTTTTTGAGTTACTTGTGTATTGATTGTATTATTTTAAACGCACAGTTATTTAAAAAATTAACAACATGTATGAAAAATTATTGTGAGAAATGATGAACATTTTTTGCAATGCAAGAATGATTTTACACAATAAGTTTCATACATGCTGAACATGTTTTTGAAATACACATTGTCAAAACAATTCATCGTATATAAATGTTCACCAGATAAATTAGAAATAGTTCACCACGCATTATGTAAAATGTTCATCATATCTTAAGAAAATTGTTCAACATATATTACAAAAATATTCAATTTGTATTTAAAATATTTTGAACGTACATTACCAAAAGTTCATTATGTTTTAAAAAATACCGTTTGTAAAGAAAAGTTCATCATGCATTACAAAATGTTGACTATGTGCAGAAAGAGTCTTTAGTGTACATAAAAAATAAGGTTCATACGTATTTGAAAACATGTTCATCATATACTGAAGCCTAACTTAAAAAATGTTTAGTAAGTATGTTAAAAATCTAGGAGAAAAACCAACCCAGTGAAAAAAAACAAAAGAAAAACTTAAAAATAAGCCAAACACAGAAACAGAAATAAGCATAAGCAAGAAACCTAGGCACGTACGAGCCCGGCATGAGGGTGAGTAAAACGCGAAACGAATAAAATAAAGTGTTGGCCTCGCTGGGCCTAACCGCCGGCCCAGCGTTGATGAGCTGTATAAATAAAATGACTCATGTTCTCTATCACGAGCATACCTAGGCTGTGGTGGCTAGCGCGCAAATGCGGGATGCGGCAGGTGGTTGTTTTATTTATTTGCGAACTTCAACAGAAATTTTCAAACGAGTCCAACTCGGCGAAAACTTGCGAAGGAAGAAATGGTCTCTCACGGGACCTTTTTCCAACAAAATAAAGGGCATTTATATTATTAAGTACAAAAGAAGGGGCTTTTCTGCAAAAAAACATGCCATGTAGGCACCTGACAGGAGGGCCCGTCGGTCAGATACGTTGTCAATACGTTGTTATATGTTTGTCAGACTGTTTTGTAACACTTAGGCTTAGAGTTGGTACTGCATGGCAAAAAAAGTAACTAATGGTACTGATTCGTTACGACGTGCCGAATTTTTCCCGCAAAATAAAGGGCATTTATATTATTAAGTACAAAAGAAGGGGCTTTTCTACAAAAAATATGCCACGTAGGCACCTGACAGGAGGGCCCATCGGTCAAATACGCTGTCAATACGTTGTTATATGTCTGTCAGACCGTTTCGTAACACTTAGGCTTAGAGTTGGTACTGCATGGCAAAAAAAATGACTAATGTTACCGGTTTGTTACGACGTGCCAAAGTGTGGTACTGCCTTGCAATTAGCTCATCTCAACGAATAAAAAAGCATTGAACGGTTAACTTACCCATTCAATGGGAGTATACATGGAGTAGGCCTCTCGACAATTTAAACGAAGGAAGTCTTCTTCTTCTCCTTTATAAAGGTCGGCCCGTGCTGCGGCTAACGCGGCTTGACTATCCGGACCCTTCCGCCTGTAGCAGGATGCGTCGTCCTCCCCGTTATAATTTCATAAGGGGGTTACTCGGGATTGAAGTGACTGGATGCATTTCTGTATCGCAATGGCCATAACTTCCACTATGGATTGCCCGAAATGGGTAAGTACCTTGACCTTATTTACCAATCTCATCACTTCCGCACTGTCTTCTTGGGCAGGGGACTTGGGACGCCAGCTATATAGCTTCTTCAAGGGGGCGCGGGAAAATTCTGGCAGTCCGCGCCGAACAGGGTCCGGAAGAGGTACATCGTCCATATAGAACCATTCCGAAGACCATTCCGCAGATCCCTCCTTCGGAGTCCCGACTGGGTAGCCGGATCCGGCTATACGCCATACTTCAGCACCGCCCACTTCAAAAATAGACTTGCCGCCCTGATGGCGGGGGACGAGACAGAAGAACTTTTTCCATAGTTCAAAGTGAGCCTCGCAACCCAAAAACAATTCGCAAAGAGCAACGAAACCGGAGATATGTAAAATAGAACCTGGTGTGAGGTTGTGCAGCTAGATCCCGTAGTGTTCCAGTAGGCCCCTAAGGAAGGGGTGGATTGGGAACCCAGGCCCCTCAAAAGGAATGAGGTGAAGCACACCCTCTCGCCTTGGCAGGAATTGGGGAAATTCTCCGCCAATGCATCAACACCTATAGTGGTTAACCCCGCCCGTATGGAGACTAGATCCGAGGGAGGGAGATATCCTTGCGTTTGAAGCCGACTGAGCTGGAAGTGGGATACGGAGCAAGTTAGCTAGTCCCCTTCTTGAGGGCCATGAGGGTGCAAGGAGAAGCCAGGGGCACTCGCCACGGTATGATTTTCCGTGGTCTGCAACTGTTGCTTTTGGTGCGATGCGGGATGGCGTTTGAAGATCTCGCCTCGTTTTATAGACGCGGCTTGTGCCTGTCAGGAATATTAAAATACAGGGATAACGGACCGTCTGCATTCATTCGGACGCGTGGTAACTGAGGCGACTGCAGGGAGGAATCATAAAGACTGGGTGCGGAAACCGATGCCGGACTATCGTCAATCCGGGGTATAATGGGGAATCCGCCTTGCAAAGCCAAAGACTTGCGTCCGCATACTACCTCGACATTGAAGGAAAGTTCAAGGGCTACTGAGGGAGTCCTGGATTCGGGGGTCCTAAGATGTCCGGCCTAGGAGTATGGGTCGGGCTGCATGGGCCGTACAGGATCAAGCTGAAGATCATCACCGTGTCTGGATGGGACTTTTCAATACATGGACGGCAAGAATAGAGTCGGGAGGTTTCCTTCCCTGATAAACCGACCTTGTACAAACCCTAGACCACCTCTGGTGTATATAAACTGGAGGGGTTAGTCTGTGGTGTGTAACTTTTTGTCATCATCGAAATCTTCATAGGCTAGACATCTAGGGTTAGCCATTACGATCTCGAGGTAGATCAACTCTTGTAATCTTCATACTCGTCGAATATAATCAAGAAGGAGTAGGGTTTTACCTCCATTAAGAGGGCCCGAACCTAGGTAAACATTGTCTCCCCTGACTCCCTGTTACCATCGATCTCTAGACGCACAGCTTGGGCCCCCCTACTCGAGATCTGCCGGTTTTGACACCGACAACCACCGATGAGCCCCCTTGCCTACTGCCATGGAGGACACCGAGGTGTCATCCCAAAGGACTTCTCCTGGCTGAGGAGGGGCGGACGAGGGCGTCGAGAAGGCGCCTGAGGTTAACACCTCGATCGCCGAAAACCTAGGGGAGGTGACCCCCAGGACCACCAACAAACAGGGAGCCCAATTAGTCCGGGCCCCCGCCGCACGCCATTCTGGAGACCAATGCGGCTCCAGGAAGGGATGCACAGCCCCCTTCTACAGAGGGGGAAGGAGCAGTGGCTCCATCAGCGGCCTCCGTGAATCCGGAGGCTGCCCATGCTCTGAAGGAAGCGCTGCAACATGTTTCCATCATGGAGGAGCACCGCACCCTGATGGGTGCGGTTATGGAAAAGGTTCAGACTATGAAAAGCAGACTAAATGAAGCCTTCAACAGCCTACTGACGGGCTTTGACGTATGCGATATAATCCTATAAAAGACTTTTCATTTGAAAGGATGAACCCATGTATAGACAGTAGCCCCTGAGACACTATCCTAATTAGAACAATCCGGATAGGGATCACATGACAAGTCAGACATTAATATACTGTGCTAATGTGTATAACATGCATCCATGTTGGCGGCTACAACCCAGGCTGCAGAGGTTTCCGAGCTTAATCAGAATTTGCGAGTGGCCGATGAGAAGCTCACCGCATCAACAAGCGGTTCAAGGAGGCGCAAGGTCTGCGGAAGTTATATATTAGAAGTGATATGTATAGTGAATATTTTAACTCATTGGATTTTGTGATTATGATAACAGTTGGCGCAGCCGAGGTCGAGTCCCTCAAAGGCGTGCTTGCCCAGGCAAAGAAGGATGCGGAGGCGAATAAAGCAACCACTGACAAGGCGGCTAAGGAGCTGGAGGCGGAGCAAACTGCCCATCGTCAACATGAAGCTCGGGTGGCCGAAGTCAAGCAAGAGCTCAAGGATGCCATCACCAAGTGCGAGTCCTTGGAGCAGAAGACTTCGGACCAAGCCTCCGAACTCGCCAAGGCTCTCCAGGATGTTAAGGAGGCCCGGGTTGAGTCCCAGAGGGCTCGCTAGGAGATCCAGTAGGCGAGGCAGATAGCGGCTGGTAAGGCCATTCTTTTGCAGAGTAAATTTGGAAGTAGGAGATATATCTTGCTGACCCGAGTTTAGAGTGCTCGCGTTCACGGATCTTCTGAGGAGTGTTGCCGATGCCGCGCAATTTTTCTGAGCCGAGGAGGAGAGCTCGATTGAGAAGTTTCTGGTCGCAGTATCTTGCGCCAGAGCATCCAACGCCCCTCAGCGACCAGCTGAAGCAGCTGACTAAGCTGCATAGGGTGGCCGGCTTGGCCATGAAGGATCTAATAGTCCAACTTTGACCAGCCGAGCCCATGCCTAGCAACTACTTTGTCCTCATGAAGCGGCTTGTCAACGCGCGTCCTCGGACCGACGCCATAAAGCGGTCGGCATGCATAGAAGGTGCCCAGATGGCCTTCGCCCGCGTCAAGATGCAATGGGCAAAGATGAAGGCCACCAAAGTGGCGACCGCAGGTCCGCCCGAGGGCAAAGATCATCGGAAGCCAGAGAGGTACTTTGAAGATGTCCTAAAAGGGGCCCGAATAGTAGAGGGCCAGTGTTCAAAGGATGTTATGTTCACGTAAATGTATTCGGGTCGAAGAGACTATGTTATGAATCCGCGCTATGGTTGCGCCTTTTGTGTTACTTTATCCTCCTGTGCGGCAGTTTTTTATTTATATTTCTGAAGGTTGCCAGTCGTTGGCTTCTACCCCCATGTAAATATTACAGGGGTGTTCATGAACGCATGGCCGCACTTTATCCAACATCTTGGTCCGTAGAGGAGGCGTCCGCGAGGTGAACTAGGCAATCAGACTATGCGGCTTTATTACCTTCACTTAGCCATAAGAGTCCATTGGTGGGGCTAAGTACTAACCCTTGTTGCATTGTGTGGCCATCCAGATTATGGTGCCTTTGCAACCTGGCTGGTCGAAGCCCAGCCCCTCGTGTGACACAGCAAGAATCGCTAACGATTTGTTAGTATAACACTCAGTCACCGGATCGCTGACCAACTCTCGCTTACCATAACGGTCAGTTTTTGGCTTTGTCTACTGAGGTACTTAACCGGTCGAACTAGAAATACAATCGTAGTAGTTCTCCCTTTACTACCTTGGCCGAACTGGCGGAACATAAGGTGGTAAGCACAGGAGCCGGGACCCAACTATAGACCAAAGACATGAATCGGAACCGACGCATAGAATGCAATATCCGGGACGCCGAAGAGTTCCCTCTGGAGACGAGGCAAGCCTCGACAACGACGAATTCGTCGTGCCTGAGGATCCCGTCGAACAAGAGCGTTTTAAACGCATGCTTATGGCCACGGCAAACATCCTCAAGAAAAAGAAGCAACAGCTTAAAGCTGATCAAGATCTGCTAGCCGACAGATGGACCGAAGTCCTTGCGGCCGAAGAGCATGAACTCGAACGCCCCTCCAAAAGCTACCCCAAACGCAAGCTGCTCCCCCGATTAGAGGAGGAGGCATATAAACCTGCATCACCAGCGCACAATACGGCTGACCGACCACCTCGTGGCCGCGACAGAGAGGCCTCTAGGCCCTCCACTAGAACCGTACCCCAGCACCGCTCGAAAAGTACGAAGCCACGGGGGAATGCGCCGGACTTGCGAGACATATTGGAGGATAAGGCAAGACAATCAAGATCGATCTACGGATCGCATGGGCGCCCCACGATGCGCGAGGACGACCGTCGCACCGGATACAGCAACTCCGGCCGGGCCGAACACAGTAGATAAAGCTCGCTTGAGCTACGTCGTGATATAGCCCAATATAGAGGCGCCGCACACCCACTGTGCTTCGCAGATGAAGTATGGATCATCAAATCCCCGAAGGGTTTAAACCCGTGAACATTGAATCCTACGATGGCACAACAGACCCCGCGGTTTGGATCGAAGACTATCTCCTTCATATCCACATGGCCCGCGGTGATGATCTTCACGCCATCAAATATCTCCCACTCAAGCTTAAAGGACCAGCTCGGCATTGGCTTAACTGCTTGCCAACAGAATCAATTGGGTGTTGGGAGGACCTGTAAGCCGCATTTCTTGACAACTTCCAGGGCACATATGTGCGACCACCAGACGCCGATGACCTAAGCCACATAATTCAGCAGCCAGACGAATCGGCCAGACAATTCTGGACAAGGTTCTTAACAAAGAAAAATCAAATCGTCGACTGTCCGGATGCAGAGGCCCTCGCAGCCTTCAAACATAACATCCGCGACGAGTGGCTTGCCCGGGACCTAGGACAGGAAAAGCCGAAATCCATGGCAGCCCTCACATCACTCATGACCCGCTTTTGCGCGGGAGAGGACAGCTGGCTAGCCCGTAGTAACAACCTCAGCAAAAATTCTGGCAGTCCGGATACCAAGGACCGCAATGGCAGGTCGCGTCGCAACAAGAACAAACGCCGCGTAAACGGTGATAACACTGAGGATACGGCAGTCAACGCCGGATTCAGAGGCTCCAAACCCGGTCAGCGGAAAAAGCCATTCAAAAGAACTACTCCGGGTCCGTCCAATTTGGACCGAATACTCGACCGCTCTTGCCAGATACACGGCACCCCCAAAACGCCAGCCAATCACACCAACAGGGATTGTTGGGTATTCAAGCAGGCAGGCAAGTTAATTGCCGAAAACAATGACAAGGGGATGCATAGCGATGACGAGGAAGAGACCCGGCCGCCGAACAATAGAGGACAGAAGGGTTTCCCCCCACAAGTGCGGACGGTGAACATGATATACGCAACTCACATACCCAAGAGGGAGCGGAAGCGTGCACTCAGGGACGTATACGCGATGGAGCCAGTCGCCCCGAAGTTCAACCCATGGTCCTCCTGCCCGATCACTTTTGATCGAGGGGACCACCCCACCAGTATCCGCCACAGCGGATTCGCTGCATTGGTTTTAGACCCAATCATCGATGGATTTCACCTCACTAGAGTCCTGATGGACGGCGGCAGCAGCCTGAACCTGCTTTATCAGGATATAGTGCGCAAGATGGGCATAGACCCCTCAAGGATTAAACCCACAAAGACGACCTTCAAAGGCGTCATCCCAGGTGTAGAGGCCAATTGTACAGGCTCAGTCACACTTGAAGTGGTCTTCGGATCCCCGGATAACTTCCAAAGCGAGGAGTTAATCTTCGACATAGTTCCGTTTTGCAGCGGCTATCATGCTCTGCTCGGACGGACCGCGTTTGCAAAGCTCAATGCGGTGCCGCACTACACATACCTCAAGCTCAAGATGCCAGGCCCTCGAGGAGTCATCACAGTCAACGGAAACACTGAATGCTCCCTCCGAACGGAGGAACACACAGCGGCTCTCGCGGCAGAAGTACAGAGCAGCCCCTTAAGGCAATTTTTGAGTCCGGCCGTTAAGCGACCGGACACGGCCAAACACGCCCGGAGTTACCTACAACAAGACCACCTGGCACGTTCCGAGCACGCGTAGCAATGCGGCCCCAACCCCAGCCCTTGCAAAATTGCAAGACTGGTCCTTCGCATACATCATTACGCTCTGGAGATACCATGGGCATAGGGGGAGGGGCACGATCACAACAGACCCAGAATGCGGCTTAACCACACCAGGGGCTCCCAAGTGTGTCATTCTTTTTCCTTTTTCTTTTTTTTCTTACCCACAGGACTCCGTTCACCAGAGGCCCTGTCCGGCAGTAGACCTGCCGAACTCACGATGCAACAGCCAGGGAAGGAGAAAGGCTACGACGAGTATCCAGGTGGTCTCCATTACGAGCATTAAATCTGTTTTATACACCATTCCGCAGCCTACCCTTGGAGGGGGACATGTTTAATAGTCCCATCCCTTGCTTACCGCACTATTTGTATCATTCTGCATTCATGGCAGTATTTCTTGAATAAACAATGCATCACTTTTTGCTTATAATTGCATTTCTTTCTTATACATATGTTCACTTATGACATGTTGCATCCGTACACTTTGGTACGGCTAAATACACCAGGGGCTTAAGTTCCCCACATTATGGTGTGATAAGTCCGAACACTTTCATAAGTGCGGCACCCCGAACTTATAGCATTATATGCATCGGCTCCGAATCATGTCTTGGGTCAATAGTTGGTTTTGCCCGGCTCCCATGTTTTGGTACCTTACGTTCCGTTGTATCGGCTAAGGTAGCACTGGGAGAACCACTGCGATTGCGCCCCAGTTGATCTGGGCGAGCGCCTCCGTGGAGAAAGCTAAAACTGACCGTCATGATAAGGCGAGAGCTGGTCGCTGTTCGAGAGGTTTTTTCGAGTCCCTAAACACTTATGCCGCTTAGAGCAAGGAACCGGCTTTGTCCGGCCCAGGCGTGGATAGCGCCCCGAACTCAGTCTTCTGAATACTAGGGGCTTCGCCGAAATTTAAAATTATAGAATTCTATGGCTAAGTGAGAGTGTTCAAGCATTATAAGTCCGGTTGCCTCGTTCGTCGTGTTGAGCGCCTCCCTAGATGGACCCAAAAATGGGAACAAGAGCGCTCAAGTTTATCCCGAACACCCCAGCACTCGTGGCATGGGGGCTGAAGCCGACGACTTGCCATCTCTCAGATTTGATAAACGGCCGCACAGAAGGTAATATTTTAAATTAACAAGCGTTGCTTAGCGCACATGAACAAAGTTTTCCGTGCACAGGATAACAAAATGCGAGTCTACTCAAATATTACATCTTTGGAGCACTCACCCGCAATCATGCGGGCACCCTTCTGGACAGTCTTATAATACATCCCGGGCGTGCGATACTCCTTGCCCGTCGGTGGCGCGTCCGTCACAAGCTTCTCAGCGTCTATCCTGCCCCAGTGCACCTTTGCACGGGAAAGGGCCCGACGGGCACCTTCAATGCAGGCGGAGTGCTTGACGACTTCAACCCAGGGACACGCATCCACCAGCCGCCGCACCAGGCCGAAGTAGCTCCCAGGCATGGCCTCCTTAGGCCACAGCCGAACTATGAGGCCATTCATGGCATGTTCGGCCACCTTGTGGAGCTCGACCAGCTGCTTCAGCTGGTCGCTAAGGGGCACCGGATGTCCGGCCTCAGCATACTGAGACCAGAAGACCTTCTCCGTTGAGCTCCCCTCCTCGACCCGGTAGAAAGCGGCAGCATCGGACACGCTGCAGGGCAGATCTGCGAACGCTCCTGGAGAGCTCCGAATTCGGGTAAGTAATAGGTAATTCACATTCACATGCTTGCTTTGCATGAAAAATGCCTTACCCACCGCTATTTTCTTCAACGCCTCGATTTCCTGGAGGGCCTTGTGGGCTTCGGCCTTAGCGGCTTTGGCACTCTCAAGAGCTGACGCAAGCTCGGACTCTTGAGTCTTCGAGTCATGCTCCAAACTCTCGTGCTTTTCCGCGAGAGCCTGGAGCTCTTGTTGTACCTCTGCCACCCGCGCCTCCTGCTTCTCTCGCTCGGCTCGTTCTGCGGCCGCATTGCGTTCGGCCGTGGACACCGCCTCCTTCAGGGTTGCCACCTCGTTCGTAGCCCCTGGAGTACCCACGTTATCCTCGTTATTTCTCTTGCAACCAAATCCTTTTCTGTAAGGTACAAATTTAATATGGTGTTACTCACCTTCCTTGTCCTCGAGCTGCTTCTTGGCACGGCCGAGCTCGCTCTCGGACCGTTCGAGGCTCTGCTTCAGGGTATTGACCTCCACAGTCAGTGCGGCAGAGGTCAGCAGCGCAGCCTGCAATCCCATATTGACATATTTTTTCAGACTCCTGCGTATATCTTTTTAGATCCTCAGTCCGGCTTTTGTTTCCGAACACCGAACCGAGCATCAGGGGCTACTGTCTATGCGGTATTATATTACATATCTTAAAATTCTTACCTCAAAGCCTGTTAGAAGGCTGCTGCAGGCTTCGGTCAGCCCGCTCTTGGTGGGCTGAACCTTCTGAATCACCGCACTCATGACAGTGCGGTGTTCTTCTTCGATGGAAGCACCGTTGAGCGCCTCCAGCAAGTTATCCGGCGCCTCCGGTTGGACGGAGGCCGCCGGTGTCACAGTCTTGCCCTTTTTACGAAGGGGCCGCTTGCCGGACTCCGGAAGCATTACAGGTTCCGGTGAGGAGTCCGATGCAAAGTCCGGGAGGTTGCCCTGCGGCACCTCCGGGGCCTCCTCCTCCTGGCGGGTCCCTTCCTGGGATCCCACCTCAACGTCGTCAGCATCACGGGGGGTGGAGGCGGTCGGAAGAGAATCCATATCCGACGTCCACAAGGACCCGCTCAACGAAGCGGGAAGATCGTCCTTGGGCAGACTACATATTGTATGTGGCATTAGAAAGACACCGTGTGGCAAAAAGAAAAATTATAAATCATCTAGGAGTCCGGATACTTACGATCTCGCCAGGGGCTTGGCCCTTGAGGGCCACTCCTCGTTGTCGTCGCCAATGTTGGCGGAACAGTCCGGGGGAAGGGTCCTTCCCTTCTTGGACCCTTCGGCCTCCCTCGTTGGGGAGGCCTTCCTCTTCTTCTCTCCCCCCGCTGGGGAAGAGGCCTCTTTCTTCTCCTCCTCGTCTTCGTGGGAGGAGTCCGCCTCAGAGTCATCGGACGATGAGTCCGATACCACCTGGCGTCGGGAACTCCTTCGGGTTCCCGTGGCCTTCTTCTTGGCCTTCTTCTCCGGCACTACGTGAAGTGCCGGGACCAGCAGCCCTGTCAAACAGGCATCCGCTGGGTCTTCTGGAAGAGGAGTCGGACAGTTAACCTGTCTGGACGTCTTCTGCCAGGCCTGTTAAAGGCATTGGGAGTTTAGATCCCGCATAGAGTCAAACTATGAAAAGCAAGTGTCCCATAAAGGATGGCGTAGCTTACCTCGCCAGTCGGACGCTGCATGCTGAATCCGCGATCTTCGGTAGCGGATGCGGGAGCTTCGGCGCCCTTGAACAGCACCCTCCAGGAAGCTTCGTACATAGTGTCGAAGAGCCCGCTCAGGGTCCGGTGCTGTGCCGGATCAAACTCCCACAAATTGAAGTCCCGTTGCTGGCAGGGGAGAATCCGACGGACGAGCATGACCTGGATCACGTTGACAAGCTTGAGCTTCTTGTTCACCAGGGTCTGGAGACAGGACTGGAGTCCGGTCAGCTCTTCCGAACTACCCCATAGCAAGCCCTTCTCTTTCCAGGAGGTGAGCTGCATGGGGATGCCAGATCTGAATTCGGGAGCCGCTGCCCATTTAGGGTCACGCGGCTCGGTGATGTAGAACCACCCCGATTGCCACCCTTTGATGGATTCCATGAAGGCACCCTCGAGCCAAGTGACGTTGGGCATTTTGCCCACCATGGCGCCTCCGCACTCTGCTTGGCTGCCCTTCACAACCTTCGGCTTGACATTGAAGGTCTTTAGCCACAAGCCGAAGTGGGGCTGGATGCAGAGGAAGGCCTCGCACACGACGATCAACGCCGAGATATTGAGGATGAAATTTGGGGCCAGATCGTGGAAATCCAGGCCGTAGTAGTACATGAGCCCCCGGATAAAGGGGTGGAGTGGGAAGCCTAGTCCGCGGAGGAAATGGGGAAGGAATACCACCCTCTCATGGGACCTGGGGGTGGGGATGAGCTGCCCCTTGTCGGGGAGCCGATGCGCGATGTCGCCGGACAGATATCCGGTGCTGCGCAGCTTCTCTATGTGCCCCTCCGTAACGGAGGAGGCCATCCACTTGCCTCCCACTCCGGACATGGCTGGAGAAGGTCGAGGTGAGATGTGCAGACTTGGGCGCTGGAGCTCGAGTGCGCGGAGATGGATAAGCAAAGGAGGAAGAAGGCGTGGGTAAAAGAGGTGGATCCTTATCCCCTTATATATGGGCGGACGAAAACTATGCGTCCCCACCGGCCTGGTAAAACTCGCTTATCTCCCAAGCGCCACAATCAATGGCGCGGTTGGGTTACCCACATCTGTATTGATGGGAATCCCGGAATAAGGGGAACACGATCTCTGCTTCGACAAGACGTGCCAAGGAAACCGCTTCGCTAAACGCGCTGAGGTGGTATAATAAAAACGATTCAAGTATAGGCTTGGTAGTGGTGTGACGTCACGCCACAAAATACGTCAGCAGATTGAACTTGTGTAAATATTATTCTCTCTACGGTGGTGCGTGGAATTTATTTTGCAGAGCCGGACACTATCCCGGTGTTCACTATATTCTATGAATTATTCGGAGGAGGAACCCGCCTTGCAATGCCGAAGACAATATGCGCGCTGGACTCGTCGTCATTGAAGCCTGGTTTAGGGGCTACTGAGGGAGTCCTGGACTAGGGGGTGTCCAGATAGCCGGACTATCATCATCGGCCGGACTCCAAGACTATGAAGATACAAGATTGAAGACTTCGTCCCGTGTCCGGATGGGACTTTCCTTGGCGTGGAAGGCAAGCTTGGCAATACGGATATGTAGATCTCCTACCATTGTAACCGACTTTGTGTAACCCTAGCCCTCTCCGGTGTCTATATAAACCGGAGGGTTTTAGTCCATAGGACGAACAACAACAACATCAATCATACCATAGGCTAGCTTCTAGGGTTTAGCCTCCTTGATCTCGTGGTAGATCCACTCTTGTACTACCCATATCATCAATACCAATCAAGCAGGAGTAGGGTTTTACCTCCATTGAGAGGGCCCGAACCTGGGTAAAAACATCGTGTCCCTTGTCTCCTGTTACCATCCGCCTAGACGCACAGTTCGGGACCCCCTACCCGAGATCCGCCGGTTTTGACACCGACACACACCATCATCGTTGATGAAGAGATGTGCCATCAATCCTTCTGTTGACAACACAGCAGAGCTCTCAAATGAAAGCACGAATGTCGGTGTCAAAACCGGCATATCTCGGGTAGGGGGGCCCAAGCTGTGCATCTGAGGATCAATGGTAACAATGGACAAAAGGGACACAATGTTTACCCAGGTTTGGGCCCTCTTAAAGGAGGTAAAACCCTATGTCCTGCTTGATTGTATTTGATGAGTATAGGGGTTACAAGAGTTGATCTTGTTGGGGAACGTAGTAATTTCAAAAAAAATCCTACACACATGCACGATCATGGTGATGCATAGCAACGAGAAGGGAGAGTGTGTCCACGTACCCTCGTAGACCGAAAGTGGAAGCGTTAGCACAATGCGGTTGATGTAGTCGTACATCTTCACGATCCGACCGATCAAGTACCGAACGCACGGCACCTCTGAGTTCTGCACAAGTTGAGCTCGATGATGTCCCTCGAACTCCGATCCAGCCGAGCTTTGAGGGAGAGTTCCGTCAGCACGATGGCATGGTGACGATGATGATGTTCTACCGAAGCAGGGCTTCACCTAAGCACTGCTACGATATTATCAAGGTGAACTATGGTGGAGGGGGGCACCGCACACGGCTAAGAGATCTCAAGGATCAATTGTTGTGTCCCTTGGGGGTGCCTCCCTCCCTGTATATAAAGGAGTGGAGGAGGGGGAGGGGGCCCGCCACCCTTGGCGCGCCCCATGAGGAGTCCTACTCCCACTGGGAGTAGGATTCCCCCCCCCCCTTCCTTTGCTGGAGTAGGAGAGAAGAGAGAGGGGGAAAGGAAAGGGGGGGCGCCGCCCCCCCTCCTTGTCCAATTCGGACTTGGGGGGGAGGTGCGCGCGGCTGCCCCTTGGCCGCCTCTCCTCTTCCACCACTTGGGCCCATGAGGCCCATTAACCTCCGGGGGGTTCCGGTAACCCCCCGGTACTCCGGTATATATCCGATAACCCCTGGAACCATTCCGGTGTCTGAATATAGTCGTCCAATATATCAATCTTCATGTCTCAACCATTTTGAGACTCCTCGTCATGTCCGTGATCACATCCGGGACTCCAAACTACCTTCGGTACATCAAAACGCATAAACTCATAATATAATCGTCATCTAACTTTAAGCATGTGGACCCTACGGGTTCGAGAACTATGTAGACATGACCGAGACACATCTCCGGTCAATAACCAATACCGGAACCTGGATCTCATATTGGCTCCTACATATTCTACGAAGATCTTTATCGGTCAAACCGCATAACAACATACGTTGTTCCCTTTGTCATCGGTATGTTACTTGCCCGAGATTCGATCGTCGGTATCTCAATACCTAGTTCAATCTCGTTACCGGCAAGTCTCTTTACTCGTTACGTAATGCATATCCCGTAACTAACTCATTAGCTACATTACTTGCAAGGCTTATAGTGATGTGCATTACCAAGAGGGCCCAGAGAGACCTCTCCGACAATCAGAGTTACAAATCCTAATCTCAAAATACGTCAACTCGACAAGTACCTTCGGAGACACCTGTAGAGCACCTTTATAATCATCCAGTTACGTTGTGACGTTTGGTAGCACACAAAGTGTTCCTCCGGTAAACGGGAGTTACATAATCTCATAATCATAGGAACATGAATAAGTCATGAAGAAAGCAATAGCAACATACTAATCGATCAAGTGCTAAGCTAACGGAATTGGTCAAGTCAATCACATCATTCTCCTAATGATGTGATCCCATTAATCAAATGACAACTCATGTCTATGGTTAGGAAACTTAACCATCTTTGATTCACGAGCTAGTCAAGTAGAGGCATACTAGTGACACTCTGTTTGTCTATGTATTCACACATGTATTATGTTTCCAGTTAATACAATTCTAGCATGAATAATAAACATTTATCATGGTATAAGGAAATAAGTAATAACTTTATTATTGCCTCTAGGGCATATTTCCTTCAGTATCCCACTTGCACTAGAGTCAATAATCTAGATTACACAGTAATGATTCTAACACCCATGGAGCCTTGGTGCTGATCATGTTTTGCTCGTGGAAGAGGCTTAGTCAGTGGGTCTGCAACATTCAGATCCGTATGTATCTTGCAAATCTCTATGTCTCCCACCTGGACTTGGTCCCGGATGGAATTGAAGCATCTCTTGATGTGCTTGGTTCTCTTGTGAAATCTAGATTCCTTTGCCAAGGCAATTGCACTAGTATTGTCACAAAAGATTTTCATTGGACCCGATGCACTAGGTATGACACCTAGATCGGATATGAACTCCTTCATCCAGACTCCTTCATTTGCTGCTTCCGAAGCAGCTATGTACTCCGCTTCACATGTAGATCCCGCCACGACGCTTTGTTTAGAACTGCACCAACTGACAGCTCCACGGTTCAATATGAACACGTATCCGGTTTGCGATTTAGAATCGTCCGGATCAGTGTCAAAGCTTGCATTGACGTAACCATTTACGACTAGCTCTTTGTCACCTCCATAAACGAGAAACATATCCTTAGTCCTTTTCAGGTATTTCAGGATGTTCTTGACCACTGTCCAGTGATCCACTCCTGCATTACTTCGGTACCTGCTACATCTTGAGCTTGCGTTGGTTTTCCTTGAAGAGGAAAGGGTGATGCAGCAATAGTAGCGTAAGTATTTCCCTCAGTTTTTGAGAACCAAGGTATCAATCCAGTAGGAGGCTCCTCAAAAGTCCCACGCACCTACACAAACAAACAAAGAACTCGCAACCAACGCAATAAAGGGGTTGTCAATCCCTTCACGGCCACTTGCGAAAGTGAGATCTAATAGAGATAGTATGATAAGATAAATATATTTTTGGTATTTTATAATATATATGCAAAAAGTAAAGATGCAAATAAAAGTAGATTGAAAGCAAATATGATAAGAGATAGACTCGGGGGGCATAGGTTTCACTAGAGGCTTCTCTCAAGATAGCATAAGTATTACGGTGGGTGAACAAATTACTGTCGAGCAATTGATAGAAAAGCGAATAATTATGAGATTATCTAGGCATGATCATGTATATAGGCATCACGTCCGCAACAAGAAGACTGACTCCTGCCTACATCTACCACCATTACTCCACACATCGACCGACTCCTGCCTGCATCTAGAGTATTAAGTTCATAAGAACAGAGTAACACCTTAAGCAAGATGACATGATGTAGAGGGATAAACTCATGCAATATGATATAAACCCCATCTTTTTATCCTTGATGGCAACAATACAATACGTGCCTTGCAACCCTTTCTGTCACTGGGAAAGGACACCGCAAGATTGAACCCAAAGCTAAGCACTTCTCTCATGGCAAGAAAGATCAATCTAGTAGACCAAACCAAACTGATAATTCAAAGAGACTTGCAAAGATAACTCAATCACACATAAAAGAATTCAGAGGAGATTCAAATATTTCTCATAGATAAACTTGATCATAAACCCACAATTCATCGGATCTCGACAAACACACCGCAAAAAGAGTTTACATCAAATAAATCTCCACAAGAGAGGGGGAGAACATTGTATTGAGATCCAAAAAGAGAGAAGAAGCCATCTAGCTAATAACTATGGACCCGAAGGTCTGTGGTAAACTACTCACAACTCATCGGAGGGGCTATGGTGTTGATGTAGAAGCCCTCCATGGTCGATTCCCCCTCCGGCGGAGCGCCGATGAAAGCTCCAAGATGGGATCTCGCCGATACAGAAGGTTACGGTGGTGGAAATTGTGTTTCGTTGGCTCCTGGATGTTTTCGGGGTAC
This sequence comes from Triticum timopheevii, assembly GCA_963921465.1. NCBI lineage: Eukaryota > Viridiplantae > Streptophyta > Magnoliopsida > Poales > Poaceae > Triticum > Triticum timopheevii. The sequence goes on from OY997274.1 coordinate 505,415,291, forward strand.
GTAGGCTTATATAGGAGGAAGAAGTACGTCGGTAGCCGCCCGAGGGGCCCACGAGACAGGGGGCGCCCCTATAGGGGGGCGCCCTACCCTCTCGTGACCGCCTCGGCTGCTTCTTGACTTGCACTCCAAGTCCTCTGGATCACGTTCGTTCCAAAAATCACGCTCCCAAAGGTTTCATTCCGTTTGGACTCCGTTTGATGTTCCTTTACTTTGAAATACTAAAATAGGCAAAAAACGGCAATACGGGCTGGGCCTCCGGTTAGTAGGTTAGTCCCAAAAATGATATAAATGTGTAAAATAAAGCCCATAAACATCCAAAAGGGGTAATATAATAGCATGGAACAATCAAAAATTATAGATACGTTGGATACGTATCAAGCATCCCCAAGCTTAATTCCTGCTTGTCCTCGAGTATGCAAATGATAAAAATGGAATTTTTTATGTGGAATGCTACCTAGCATAATTCTCAATGTAATTTTCTTTATTGTGGCATGAATGTTCAGATCCAAATGATTCAAAATAAAAGTTCATATTGACATAAAAATAGTGATACTTCAAGCATACTAATCAAAGTAATCATGTCTTCTCAAAATAACATGGCCAAAGAAAGTTATCCCTACAAAATCATATAGTCTGGCTTTGCTCTATCTTCATCACACAAAGCATTTAATCATGCACAACCCCGATGACAAGCCAAGCAATTGTTTCATACTTTAATAATCTCAAACTTTTTCAACTTTCACGCAATACATGAGCGTGAGCCATAGACATAGCACTATATGTGGAGTAGAATGGTGGTTGTGGAGAAGACAAAAAAGGAGAAGATAGTCTCACATCAACTAGGTTTATCAACGGGCTATGGAGATGCCCATTAATAGATATCAATGTGAGTGAGTAGGGATTGCCATGCAACGGATGCACTAGAGCTATAAATATATAAAAGCTCAACAAAAGAAACTAAGTGGGTGTGCATCCAACTCGCTTGCTCACGAAGACCTAGGGCATTTTGAGGAAGCCCATCATTGGAATATACAAGCCAAGTTCTATAATGAAAAATTCCCACTAGTATACGAAAGTGACATCATAGGAGACTCTCTATCATGAAGATCATGGTGCTATTTTGAAGGACAAGTGTGGAAAAAGAGATAGTAGCATTGTCCCTTCTCTCTTTTTCTCTCATTTTATTTTTTCCTTTCTTTTTTTTCTTTTTTTCCTTTTTTTTCTTTGGCCTTTCTCTTTTTATTTCTTTTTTTTCTTTTTGTAAGTCTGAAGTCTCATCCTGACTTGTGGGGGAATCAGGCCAACTCCACCGCGCGACCCTATCCTGTCCAGCTCCGTCCGTTTGGGGTCAAAGGGACAGAAGAGGCAGCCCAGCGCACGGCCTCAAACGGACAAATGTCCGGATTCCGTCCGTTTTCGACCCATCCCCAGCCCAAACTTGCGCTCGGTTTCGGGTGAAACGGACGCGCGCGGATGACCGCGACACACGCCCTTGCCCCCCCCCCCCCCCCTGGCCCACCTGTCGGGGACACTAGCAGTCCGTCGGCTCCCCAACGCTTCACCCTCTCTCCCCACCCCGCCCCGCCGCCGGCGCCGCCCTATTCTCCGGCCGCCTCCTCACTGCGCAGCCCCCCCCCCCCCCCCCCGCCGTCCATACCAAACCACGTCTGGACATGGCCACCACCACGCCCGCGCTTTCGCCGTAGTTTTGGTCGTCGCCCGCGCTACCGGGGGAGGTTTGTCCGTCGCCGTCCTTGCCGGTGCCGGAGGGGACACGACTGCCGTTGATGGACCACGGCGGCCGAGGCAGATTCCGACGAGAGCTCTAGAGCGGCTAGTAGCCGGCCGGCAACCACCCCTGCTGCGTCGAGGTGATCATCGCGGCCGCTTCGCCACCGCGACCGCAAGGTGTTCGACCTTTTGCCAACAAAGGTACGGACAGTGGAGACGAGTTTTTCTTCCATCACTTCCTTTGTTCATCGGACGATTCGTCGTTGGATGATGAAGATCTTGTGGTGGCTGCACTGGTCGTTCACTCCCTGGCCGTGATCCCAACCTGAATTGCAACAGGGAGAGAGGCCACGCCCTGCTCTATGCCGATTACTTTGCCAACACCCCGCTCTTCAAGCCGGATAAATTTCGTCGCCATTTTCGTTTGGCAAGGCATGTGTTCAATCGTATCCGAGAGGGAGTGGTTGCTCATGACCCATACTTCGAGTGCAAGACGGATGCCCTTGGCAAGCTTGGATTCTCCTCTTACCAGAAATGCACCGCGGCCATCCGCATGCTTGCATATGGTATTCCAGGCGATCTGGTGGACGAGTATGTGCATATGAGTGAGACAACATGTCTGATGTCAATGTACAAGTTTTGCCAGGCTGTGATCGAGGTGTTTGGCCCAGAGTACTTGAGGCAGCTAACTGCCGCTGATACAGAGAAATTGTTGGCGACCAATGCAGCTAGAGGCTTTCCAGGCATGCTTGGCAGCATTGATTGTGTGCATTGGGAGTGGAAGAACTATCCATTTGCTTGACAGGGCCAGTACAAGGGGCATGTTAACGGGTGCACTGTCATATTAGAAGCGGTGGCATCACAAGATCTTTGGATATGGCATTATTTCTTCGGTATGGCAGGTTCTCACAATGATATCAATGTGCTGCAACGTTCTCCAGTCTTCGCGAGGCTTGCAGAAGGAAACTCCTCACCTGTCAACTTTGAGATCAACGGCCACAGTACAACAAAGGATACTATCTAGCAGATGGTATATATCCTCAGTGGTCAACTTTTGTGAAGACAATCTCGAAACCCCAAGGTGAGAAGAGAAAGAGGTGTGCCCAAATGCAAGAGAGTGTTAGAAAGGATGTGGAACGTGCTTTTGGTGTTCTTCAATCCCAGTGGGGTATCGTTCGAAACCCTGCACTGTCATGGGATGAAAGGAAGCTTTGGGAGGTGATGGCTGCTTGTGTGATCATGCACAACATGATCGTCGAGGACGAGCGTGATGAGAGTATCTTCGACCAAGGATTTGATTATCAAGTTGAAAATATTGAGCCCCTACACCAAGACCCGGCCACATTTGAATAGTTTGTCCAATTCCACCGTGAGATGCGTGATTGGCACACTCATTTGAATCTTCAAAATGACTTGGTTGAGCACGTCTGGGATCACATTGGCAACCAATAGATGTATTGGTCCAATTTATGTTCAGTCAAGACAATTTTGATTTGGTTGTAAAATTATTTTATATAAGACAATTTCAATTGGGTTGTAAAACTATTTTAATTTTCAGACAAATATTTGGGTTGGAAGTAGTTTGATGCAAATTTAGGCATTTTTGGCCCTCACGGACAGGATGGGGCAAATGGATGCGGCCGCGCGCTGGGCGCACGGCCACCACATCCCAGGACAGGCCCGGACACGACCCCAAATCCCTACCCAAATGGATAGAAACCGGACAAAACGGACGTCCGTTTGGGGTCGCGCGGTGGAGTTGGCCTCATAGTCTTCATCATCCTTTCCTCACTAGGATAATGCTCTAATAATGAAGATCATCACACTTTTACAACTCAAGAATTACAACTCAAAGCTAGAACAAGATATGACTCTATATGAATGCCTCTGGTGGTGTACCGGGATATGCAATGAATCAAGAGTGACATGTATGAAAATTATGAAGGTGGCCTAGCCACAAATACGATGTCAACTACATGATCATGCAAAGAGCAATATGACAAAAGTAATGCATGTCATATGAACGGAACGGTGGCAAGTTGCATGGCAATATATCTCGGAATGACTATGGAAATGCCATAATAGGTAGGTATAGTGGCTGTTTTGAGGAAGGTATATGGTGGGTGTATGGTACCGGCGAAAATTGCGCGGCACAAGAGAGGCTAGCAATGGTGGAAAGGTGAGGGTGCGTATAATCCATGGACTCAACATTAGTCAAAAGAACTCATATACTTATTGCAAAAATCTATAAGTCATCAAAAACAAAGTACTACGTGCATGCTCCTAGGGGGATAGATTGGTAGGAAAAGACCATCACTCGTCCCCGACCGCCACTCATAAGGAAGACAATAAATAAATAAAATTGTGCTCCAACTTCATCACAAAGCGGTTCACCATACGTGCATTCTACGGGAATCACAAACCTCAACACAATTATTTTTCATAATCACCTCAACTAGCATGACTTTAATATCACTACCTCCATATCTCAAAACAATTATCAAGCATCAAATTGATCATAGCATCCAATTCACTTTCTATGATAGTTTTTATTATGCCCAACTTGGATGCTCATCATTCTAGGACCAAATTTGTAACCATAGCAAATACCATGCTGTTCTAAAAGACTCTGAAAAAGATATAAGTGAAGCATGAGAGACTAGCAATTTCTTCAAAATTAATCCACCACCGTGCTCTAAAATATATAAGTGAAGCACTAGAGCAAAAACTATCAAGCTCAAAAGATATAAGTGAGGCACATAGAGTATTCTAGCAAATTCTAATCAAGTGGGCTTCTCCCAAAAGGTGTGTACAGCAAGGATGATTGTGGTAAACTAAAAAGCAAAGACTAATATAATACACGATGCTCCAAGCAAAACACATATCATGTGGCGAATAAAAATATAGCTCCAAGTAAAGTTACCAATGAACGAAGACGAAAGAGGGGATGCCTTCCCGGGGCATCCCCAAGATTAGGCTTTTGGCTATCCTTGAATATATTGGGGTGCCATGGTCATCCCCAAGCTTAGGCTCTTGCCACTCCTTATTCCGTAGTCCATAAAAGCTTTACCTAAAACTTGAAAACTTCACAACACAAAACTCAACAGGAAATGTTATAAGCTCCGTTAGTGAAAGAAAACAAAACCATCACATAAGGTACTGTAATGAACTCATTATTTATTTATTTTGGTGTTAAACCTACTGTATTCCAACTTCTCTATGGTTTATAAACTATTTTACTAGTCATAGATGCATCAAAATAAGCAAACAACACACGAAAAACAGAATCTGTCAAAAACAGAACAGTCTGTAGCAATCTGTAACTAATGCAAACTTCTAGAACTCTAAAAATCCTACCAAAATAGGAAGTCCTGGACAATTCGTCTATTGATCAGAAGCGAAAAGAATCAACGCAAAAGCACGTTTCTGTGATTTAATTAACTAAATTCGTGCGTGCAAAGTTTCTGTTTTTCAGCAGAATCAAATCAACTACCATCATAGGTTATCCTATAGGTTCTACTTGGCACAAACACTAATTAAAAGATAAAAACACATCTAAACAGGAGGTAGATGCAAGATTTATTACTAAACAGGAACAAAAACAAAAAACACAAAGAAAATTGGGTTGCCTCCCAACTAGCGCTATCATTTAACGCCCCTAGCTGGGCATAAAAGCGAAGATAGATCTAAGTAGTGCCATCTTTGGCACTAAATTCATAAGTAGCTCGCATGATAGATTCATAAGGTAATTTGACTTTCTTTCTTGGAAAGTGCTCCATGCCTTTCTTTGATGGAAATTGGAATCTAATATTCCCTTCCTTCATATCAATAATCGCACCAATCGTTCTAAGGAAAGGTCTACAAAGAATAATAGGGCAAGAAAGATTGCAATCTATATCAAGAACGATAAAATCTACAGGCACCAAATTTCTATTTTCAAGAATGAGAACATTATTGATCCTTCCCATTGGCTTTTTAATGGTGGAATCCGCAAGGTGTAAATTTAAAGAGCAATCATCAAGATCATGGAAACCTAGAATATCACATAAAGTTTTCGGAATAGTGGAAACACTAGCACCCAAATCACACAAGGAAAAACACTCATGATCTTTAATTCTAATCTTTATAGTAGGTTCCCACTCATAATTAAGTTTTCTAGGTATAGAAACTTCCAAATTAAGTTTTTCATCATAAGATTGCATCAAGGCATCAACGATATGTTTGGTAAAAGCTTTATTTTGACTATAAGCATGAGGAGAATTGACAACGGATTGCAACAAGGAAATACAACCTTCTAAAGAACAATTATCATAATCAAATTCCTTGAAATCCGAGATAGTGGGTTCAATACTATTTAAAGTCATGGCCTCTCCAATCCCACTTTTACCAAATTTAGCATCAAGATCTAAAAACTCCGAATTTTTGGGACGCCTTCTAGGTAAAGTTGACTCATCTTCAGTCCCATAATTATCAAGATTCATATTGCAAAACAAAGATCTAATAGGAGACGCATCAATAACTTTAAGATCTTCATCATTATTTTCATGGAAACTAGAAGAACACGCTTTTACAAAGCAATCTTTCTTAGCACGCAATCTAGTGGTTCTTTCCTTGCACTCATCAATGGAAATTCTCATGGCTTTGAGAGACTCATTGATATCATGCTTAGGGGAAGAAGATCTAAGTTTAAGAGAATCAACATCAAGCGAAAGTCTATCAACGTTCCTAGCCAAATCATCAACTTTGAGCAATTTTTCTTCAAGCAAAGCATTAAAATTATTTTGAGAAATCATAAATTCTTTCACACTATTCTCAAAATCAAAGGGCATATTATTAAAATTACCATAAGAATTATTGTAGGAATTTCCATAATTATTAGAGGAATTACTAGGGAACGGTCTAGCATTAAAGTTTCCTCTATAAGCATTGTTTTCAAAACTATTCCTACCAACAAAATTCACATCCATAGATTCATTATTATTCTCAATCAAAGTAGACAAAGGCATATCATTGGGATCAAGAGGAGTATTTTTAGTAGCAAACAATTTCATAAGTTCATCCATCTTTCCACTCAAAACATTGATTTCTTCTATAGCATGCACTTTTTTACTAGAAGATCTTTTGGTGTGCCGTTGAGAATAATTAGCCATAATATTATCAAGAAGTTTTGTAGCATCTCCTAACGTGATTTCCATAAACGTGCCTCCCGCGGCCGAATCTAAGAGATTTCTAGAAGCAAAGTTCAAACCGGCATAAAAATTTTGTATGATCATCCATAAATACAAACCATGAGTAGGGCAATTGTGAATCATCAATTTCATTCTTTCCCAAGATTGGGCAACATGCTCATGATCAAGTTGTTTAAAATTCATAATATCGTTCGTAAGAGTGATAATCTTAGCGGGAGGAAAATACTTAGAGATAAAAGCATCTTTGCACTTGTTCCAAGAATCAATACTATTTTTAGGCAAAGACGAAAACCAAACTTTAGCTCGATCTCTAAGTGAAAACGGAAATAACTTCAATTTAACAATATCATTATCCGTATCTTTCTTCTTTTGCATATCACACAAATCAACAAAGTTGTTTAGATGAGTAGCGGCATCTTCACTAGGAAGGCCCGCGAATTGATCTTTCATAACAAGATTCAGCAAATAAGTATTGATTTCATTAGACTCAACATCATTAAGAGGAGCAATCGGGCTACTAAGGAAATCATTATTATTGGTATTCGAGAAATCATACAATTTGGTATTATCTTGCGCCATGCCAACAAGCACAAGCAAACAGAAAAAGGCAAGCAGAAAGAGAGGAGGAGATTGGGAAAGAGGGGGCGAATAAAACGGCAAGGGTGAAGTGGGGGAGAGGAAAACGAGAGGCAAATGGAAAATAATGTAAATGCAAGGGAGATGAGTTTGTGATGGGTACTTGGTATGTCTTGACTTGAGCGAAGACCTCCCCGGCAACGGTGCCAGAAATCCTTCTTGCTACGTCTTGAGATTGCGTTGGTTTTCCTTGAAGAGGAAAGGGTGATGCATCAGTAGTAGCGTAAGTATTTCCCTCAGTTTTTGAGAACCAAGGTATCAATCCAGTAGGAGGCTCCTGAAAAGTCCCACGCACCTACACAAACAAACAAAGAACTCACAACCAACGCAATAAAGGGGTTGTCAATCCCTTCACGGCCACTGGCGAAAGTGAGATCTAATAGAGATAGTATGATAAGATAAATATATTTTTGGTATTTTATAATATAGATGCAAAAAGTAAAGATGCAAATAAAAGTAGATTGAAAGCAAATATGATAAGAGATAGACCCGGGGGCCATAGGTTTCACTAGAGGCTTCTCTCAAGATAGCATAAGTATTACGGTGGGTGAACAAATTACTGTCGAGCAATTGATAGAAAAGCAAATAATTATGACATTATCTAGGCACGATCATGTATATAGGCATCACGTCTGCAACAAGTAGACCGACTCCTGCCTGCATCTACTACTATTACTCCACACATCGACCGACTCCTGCCTGCATCTAGAGTATTAAGTTCATAAGAACAGAGTAACGCCTTAAGCAAGATGACATGATGTAGAGGGATAAACTCATGCAATATGATATAAACCCCATCTTTTTATCCTCGATGGCAACAATACAATACGTGCCTTGCAACCCTTTCTATCACTGGGTAAGGACACCGCAAGATTGAACCCAAAGCTAAGCACTTCTCCCATGGCAAGAAAGATCAATCTAGTAGGCCAAACCAAACTGATAATTCGAAGAGACTTGCAAAGATAACTCAATCATACATAAAATAATTCAGAGGAGATTCAAATATTTCTCATAGATAAACTTGATCATAAACCCACAATTCATCGGATCTTGACAAACACACCACAAAAAGAGTTTACATTGAATAAATCTCCACAAGAGAGGGGGAGAACATTGTATTGAGATCCAAAAAGAGAGAAGAAGCCATCTAGCTAATAACTATGGGCCCGAAGGTCTGTGGTAAACTACTCACAACTCATCGGAGGGGCTATGGTGTTGATGTAGAAGCCCTCCATGGTCGATTCCCCCTCCGGCGGAGCACCGGCGAAGGCTCCAAGATGGGATCTCGCCGATACAGAAGGTTACGGTGGTGGAAATTGTGTTTCGTTGGCTCCCTGGATGTTTTCGGGGTACGTAGGATTATATAGGAGGAAGAAGTACGTCGGTGGCCGCCCGAGGGGCCCACGAGATAGGGGCGCGCCCTATAGGGGGGTGCCCTACCCTCTCGTGGCCGCCTCGGCTGCTTCTTGACTTGCACTCCAAGTCCTCTGGATCACGTTTGTTCCAAAAATCACGCTCCCGAAGGTTTCATTCCGTTTGGACTCCGTTTGATATTCCTTTTCTTCAAAATACTGAAATAGGCAAAAAGACAGCAATACGGGCTGGGCCTCCGGTTAGTAGGTTAGTCCCAAAAATGATATAAATGTGTAAAATAAAGCCCATAAACATCCAAAAGGGGTAATATAATAGCATGGAACAATCAAAAATTATAGATACGTTGGAGACGTATCAGTACCTCCCTGCTAAACTAATAGCAAGGCACACATCAGGTCTGGTACATGGCATTGCATACATGATAGAGCCTATGGCTGAAGCATAGGGAACTTCTTTCATTTTCTCTCTATCTTCTGCAGTGGTCGGGCATTGAGTCTGACTCAATTTCACACCTTGTATTACAGGCAAGAATCCTTTATTTGCTTGATCCATTTTGAACTTTTTCAAAACTTTATCAAGGTATGTACTTTGTGAAAGTCCAATTAAGCGTCTTGATCTATCTCTATAGATCTTGATGCCCAATATATAACCAGCTTCACCGATGTCTTTCATTGAAAAACTTTTATTCAAGTATCCTTTTATGCTATCCAGAAATTCTATATCATTTCCAATCAATAATATGTCGTCCACATATAATATTGGAAATGCTACAGAGCTCCCACTCACTTTCTTGTAAATACAGGCTTCTCCAAAAGTCTGTATAAAACCATATGCTTTGATCATACTATCAAAACATTTATTCCAACTCCGAGAGGCTTGCACCAGTCCATAAATGGATCGCTGGAGCTTGCACACTTTGTTAGCATCCTTTGGATCGACAAAACCTTCTGGTTGCATCATATACAACTCTTCCTCCAGAAATACATTCAGGAATGCAGTTTTGACATCCATTTGCCAAATTTCATAATCATAAAATGCAGTAATTTCTAACATGATTCGGACAGACTTAAGCATCGCTACGGGTGAGAAAGTCTCATCGTAGTCAACCCCTTGAACTTTTCGAAAACCTTTTGCAACAAGTCGAGCTTTGTAGATAGTAACATTACCATTAGCGTAAGTCTTCTTCTTGAAGATCCATTTATTCTCGATGGCTTGCCGATCATCGCGCAAGTTAACCAAAGTCCATACTTTGTTCTCATACATGGATCCCATCTCAGATTTCATGGCCTCAAGCCATTTTGCGGAATCTGGGCTCATCATCGCTTCCTCATAGTTTGTAGGTTCACCATGGTCAAGTAACATGACCTCTAGAATAGAATTACCGTACCACTCTGGTGCAGATCTTACTCTGGTTGACCTACGAGGTTCGGTAGTAACTTGATCTGAAGTTTCATGATCAATATCATAAACTTCCTCACTAATTGGTGTAGTCGTCACAGGAACCGGTTTCTGTGATGAACTATTTTCCAATAAGGGAGCAGGTACAGTTGCCTCATCAAGTTCTACTTTCCTCCAACTCACTTCTTTCGAGAGAAACTCCTTCTCTAGAAAGGATCCATTCTTGGCAACAAATGTCTTGCCTTCGGATATGTGATAGAAGGTGTACCCAACAGTTTCCTTTGGGTATCCTATGAAGACACATTTCTCCGATTTGGGTTCGAGCTTGTCAGGTTGAAGCTTTTTCGCATAAGCATCGCAGCCCCAAACTTTAAGAAATGACAACTTTGGTTTCTTGCCAAACCACAGTTCATAAGGCGTCGTCTCAACGGATTTTGATGGTGCCCTATTTAACGTGAATGCAGCTATCTCTATAGCATAACCCCAAAATGATAGCAGTAAATCAGTAAGAGACATCATAGATCGCACCATATCTAGTAAAGTACGATTACGACGTTCGGACACACCATTACGTTGTGGTGTTCCGGGTGGCGTGAGTTGTGAAACCATTCCGCATTGTTTCAAATGTAGACCAAACTCGTAACTCAAATATTCTCCTCCACGATCAGATCGTAGAAACTTTATTTTCTTGTTATGATGATTTTCAACTTCACTCTAAAATTCATTGAACTTTTCAAATGTTTCAGAATTATGTTTCATTAAGTAGATATACCCATATCTGCTCAAATCATCTGTGAAGGTGAGAAAATAGCGATACCTGCCGCAAGCCTCAATATTCATTGGACCACATACATCATTATGTATGATCTCCAATAAATCAGTTCCTCGATCCATAGTTTTAGAGAATGGCATTTTAGTCATCTTGCCCATGAGGCATGGTTCGCAAGTACCAAGTGATTCATAATCAAGTGATTCCAAAAGTCCATCAGTATGGAGTTTCTTCATGCGCTTTACACCAATATGACCTAAACGGCAGTGCCACAAATAAGTTGCACTATCATTATCAACTCTGCATCTTTTGGCTTCAACATTAAGAATGTGTGTATCACTACTATCAAGATTCATCAGAAATAGACCACTCTTTAAGGGTGCATGACCATAAAAGATATTAATATAAATAGAACAACCATTATTCTCAGATTTAAATGAATAACCGTCTCGCATCAAACAAGATCCAGATATAATGTTCATGCTCAACGTTGGCACCAAATAACAATTATTTAGGTCTAAAACTAATCCCGAAGGTAGACGTAGAGGTAGCGTGCCAACGGCGATCACATCGACTTTGGAAACATTTCCCACGCGCATCGTCACCTCGTCCTTAGCCAGTTTCCGCTTAATCCGTAGTCCCTGTTTCGAGTTGCAAATATTAGCAACAGAACCAGTATCAAATACGCAGGTGCTACTGCGAGCTTTGGTAAGGTACACATCAATAACATGTATATCACATATACCTTTTTTCACCTTGCCATCCTTCTTATCCGCCAAATACTTGGGGCAGTTCCGCTTCCAGTGTCCAGTCTGCTTGCAGTAGAAGCACTCAGTATCAGGCTTAGGTCCAGACTTGGGTTTCTTCTCTTGAGCAGCAACTTGTTTGCCATTCTTCTTGAAGTTCCCCTTCTTCTTCCCTTTGCCCTTTTTCTTGAAACTAGTGGTCTTATTGACCATCAACACTTGATGCCCCTTCTTGATTTCTACCTCCGCAGCTTTTAGCATTACAAAGAGCTCAGGAATTGTTTTGTTCATCCCTTGCATATTATAGTTCATCACGAAGCTCTTGTAGCTTGGTGGCAGTGATTAAAGAATTCTGTCAATGATATTATCATCCGGAAGATTAACTCTCAGTTGAATCAAGTGATTGCAATACCCAGACATTTTGAGTATATGTTCACTGACAGAACCATTCTCCTCCATCTTGCAGCTGTAGAACTTATTGGAGACTTCATATCTCTCCATCCGGGCATTTGCTTGAAATATTAACTTCAACTCCTGGAACATCTCATATGCTCCATGACATTCAAAACTTTGTTGAAGTCCCAGTTCTAAGCCGTAAAGCATGGCACACTGAACTATCGAGTAGTCATCAACACGCGACTGCCAGGCATTCACAATGTCTGCAGTTGCTGGCGCAGGTGGTACACCTAACGGTGCTTCCAGGACATAACTATTCTGTGCAGCAATGAGGATAATCCTCAAGTTACGGACCCAGTCCGTGTAATTGCTACAATCATCTTTCAACTTTGCTTTCTCAAGGAACGCATTAAAATTTAATGGAACAACAGCATGGGCCATTTATCTACAACAATATAGACAAGCAAAATACTATCAGGTACTAAGTTCATGATAAATTTAAGTTCAATTAATCATATTACTTAAGAACTCCCACTTAGATAGATATCCCTCTAATCATCTAAGTGATCACGTGATCCAAATCAACTAAACCATAACCGATCATCACGTGAAATGGAGTAGTTTTCAATGGTGAACATCACTATGTTGATCATATCTACTATATGATTCACGCTCGACCTTTCGGTCTCAGTGTTCCGAGGCCATATCTGCATATGCTAGGCTCGTCAAGTTTAACCTGAGTATTCTGCGTGTGCAAAGCTGGCTTGCACCATTTGTAGATGGACGTAGAGCTTATCACACCCGATCATCACGTGGTGTCTGGGCACGACGAACTTTGGCAATGGTGCATACTCAGGGAGAACACTTTTATCTTGAAATTTAGTGAGAGATCATCTTATAATGCTACCGTCAATCAAAGCAAGATAAGATGCATAAAAGATAAACATCACATGCAATCAATATAAGTGATATGATATGTCCATCATCATCTTGTGCTTGTGCTCTCCATCTCTGAAGCACCGTCATGATCACCATCGTCACCGGTGCGACACCTTGATCTCCATCATAGCATCATTGTCGTCTCGCCAACTATTGCGTCTACGACTATCGCTACCGCTTAGTGATAAAGTGAAGCAATTACAGGGCGATTGCATTGCATACAATAAAGCGACAACCATATGGCTCCTGTCAGTTGCTGATAAGTCGGTTACAAAACATGATCATCTCATACAATAAAATATAGCATCACGTCTTGACCATATCACATCACAACATACCCTGCAAAAACAAGTTAGACGTCCTCTACTTTGTTGTTGCAAATTTTACGTGGCTGCTACGGGCTTAGCAAGAACCGTTCTTACCTACGCATCAAAACCACAACAATAGTTCGTCAAGTTAATGTTGTTTTAACCTTCTCAAGGACCGGGCGTAGCCACACTCGGTTCAACTAAAGTTGGAGAAACTGACACCCGCCAGCCACCTGTGTGCAAAGCACGTCGGTAGAACCAGTCTCGCGTAAGCGTACGCGTAATGTCGGTCCGGGCCGCTTCATCCAACAATACCGCCGAACCAAAGTATAACATGTTGGTAAGCAGTATGACTTGTATCGCCCACAACTCACTTGTGTTCTACTCGTGCATATAACATCAACGCATAAAACCTGGCTCAGATGCCACTATTGGGGAACGTAGTAATTTCAAAAAAAATCCTATGCACACGCAAGATCATGGTGATGCATAGCAAAGAGAGGGGAGAGTGTGTCCACGTACCCTCATTGACCGAAAGCGGAAGCGTTAGCACAACGCGGTTGATGTAGTCGTACGTCTTCACGATCCGACCGATCAAGTACCGAATGCACGGCACCTCCGACTTCTGCACACGTTCAGCTCGATGACGTCCCTCGAACTCCGATCCAGCCGAGCTTTGAGGGAGAGTTCCGTCAGCACAACGGCGTGGTGATGATGATGATGTTCTACCGACGCAGGGCTTCGCCTAAGCACAGCTACGATATTATCGAGGTGAACTATGGTGGAGGGGGGCACCGCACATGGCTAAGAGATCTCAAGGATCAATTGTTGTGTCCCTTGGGGGTGCCTCCCTACCCTTATATAAAGAAGTGGAGGAGGGGAGGGGGTCGGCCACCCTTGGCGCACCCCATGAGGAGTCCTACTCCCATCGGGAGTAGGACTCCCCCTTCCTTTGTTGGAGTAGGAGAGGAGACGGAAGGAGAGAGAGAGGGGGAAAGGAAAGGGGGGGCGCCGCCCCCCTCCTTGTCCAATTCGGACTTGGGGGGAGGGGCACGCAGCTGCCCCTTGGCCGCCTCTCATCTTCAACCACTTGGTCCCATGAGGCCCATTAACCTCCAGGGGGGTTCCGATAACCCCCCGGTACTCCAGTATATATCCGATAACCCCCGGAACCAATCTGGTGTCCGAATATAGTCGTCCAATATATCAATCTTCATGTCTCGACCATTTCAAGACTCCTCGTCATGTCCGTGATCACATCCGGGACTCTGAACTACCTTCTATACATCAAAATACATAAACTCGTAATATAACCGTCATCTAACTTTAAGCGTGCGGACCCTACGGGTTCGAGAACTATGTAGACATGACCGAGACACGTCTCCGATCAATAACCAATAGCGGAACCTGGATGCTCATATTGGCTCCTACATATTCTACGAAGATCTTTATCGGTCAAACAGCATAACAACATACGTTGTTCCCTTTGTCATCGGTATGTTACTTGCTCGAGATTCGATCGTCGGTATCTCAATACCTAGTTCAATCTCGTTACCGGCAAGTCTCTTTACTCGTTACGTAATGCATCATCACATAACTAACTCATTAGCTACATTGCTTGCAAGGCTTATAGTGATGTGCATTACCGAGAGGGCCCAGAGATACCTCTCCGACAATCGGAGTGACAAATCCTAATATCAAAATACGTCAACTCAACAAGTACCTTCGGAGACACCTGTAGAGCACCTTTATAATCAACCAGTTACGTTGTAACCTTTGGTAGCACACAAAGTGTTCCTCCGGTAAACGGGAGTTACATAATCTCATAGTCATAGGAACATGTATAAGTCATGAAGAAAGCAGTAGCAACATACTAAATGATCAAGTGCTAAGCTAACGGAATGGGTCAAGTCAATCACATCATTCTCCTAATGATGTGATCCCATTAATCAAATGACAACTCATGTCTATGGTTAGGAAACTTAACCATCTTTGATTCACGAGCTAGTCAAGTAGAGGCATAGTAGTGCCACTCTATTTGTCTATGTATTCACACATGTATTATGTTTCCGGTTAATACAATTCTAGCATGAATAATAAACATTTGTCATGATATAAGGAAATAAATAATAACTTTATTATTTCCTCTAGGGCATATTTCCTTCAGATCTACCTCGAGATCGTAATGGCTAAACCCTAACTTGTCTAGCCTATGATTATTATTATTATTCTGCCTCCGGTCTAAACCCTCTGGTTTATATAGACACCAGAGGGACCTAGGGTTGTACATAGTTGGTTTACAGAGAAAGGAAATAGCATATCCGAAAACCTAATCTTGCCTTTCACGCATACAAGAGTCCTAACTGGACACGGGAGGTGGTCTTCTTCCTTCATCTTTGTAGCCCATCACTCTGGCCCATATTGAATAGGTCGGCGCCCGAGGACCCCCTAGTCCAGGACTCCCTCACCAACCCTTCTCCATCGCCAATTCCATGATGCTTCCTGAGGGAGTCCTGGACTAGGGGGTGTCCGGATAGCCGGACTATCATCATCGGCCGGACTCCAAGACTATGAAGATACAAGATTGAAGACTTCGTCCCGTGTCCGGATGGGACTTTCCTTGGCGTGGAAGGCAAGCTTGGCGATACGGATATGTAGATCTCCTACCATTATAACCGACTCTGTGTAACCCTAGCCCTCTCCGGTGTCTATATAAACCGGAGGGTTTTAGTCCGTAGGACAACATAACCATTACAACAATCATATCATAGGCTAGCTTCTAGGGTTTAGCCTCCTTGATCTCGTGGTAGATCCACTCTTGTACTACCCATATCATCAATATCAATCAAGCAGGAGTAGGGTTTTACCTCCATCGAGAGGGCCCAAACCTGGGTAAAAACATCGTGTCCCTTGTCTCCTGTTACCATCCGCCTAGACGCACAGTTCGGGACCCCCTACCCGAGATCCGCCGGTTTTTACACCGACACTTCCCATCAGGAGTGAGTAATTCCTTTGTAGGCTCACTGGTCGGTGAGGGAGTTGGACGATATTCATCATGTAATCAAGTTAGTTTTGTTAGGGCTTGATCCCTAGTATCCATTATGTTCTCAGATTGATGTTGCTATGACTTTGCCATGCTTAATCCTTGTCACTTTGGGCCTAGGAGCCATGATTTCAGATCTGAGCCATTTATGTTTTCACCATTATATCTATGTTCTAGATCCGATCTTGCAAGTTATATGCACCTGCTACATGTTATGATCCGGAAACCCCGGAGTGACAATAGTCGTGATACTTCCCATGATGACTGTAGTTTGAGGAGTTCACATATTCACCGTGTGTTAATGCTTTGTTCCGGTTCTCTATTAAAAGGAGGCCTTAATATCCCATAGTTTCCTTATGGACCCCGCTGCCATGGGAGGGTAGGACAAAAGATGTCATGCAAGTTGTTTCCATAAGCACGTATGACTATTTACGGAATACATGCCTACATTATATTTATGAACTGGTGCTAGTGCCGCATCGCCCTAGGTTATGACTATTATATGATGAAT
This sequence comes from Triticum timopheevii, assembly GCA_963921465.1. Lineage (NCBI taxonomy): Eukaryota > Viridiplantae > Streptophyta > Magnoliopsida > Poales > Poaceae > Triticum > Triticum timopheevii. The sequence goes on from OY997274.1 coordinate 505,432,331, forward strand.
ATCGTCCAACAAATCGCCGATCCAATTCCTATGGTTTTCCTACATATTGATTTTGCTAAGTAACTATTGCTATTGCTACTTTTGCACTTGCTACAAAACTATTGCTATCACTGTTACTGTTACCGTTACTGTTACCACTGCTATCAAAACTATCATATTACTGTGCTACTGATCACTTTGATGTAGATAATTAATCTCCAGGTGTGGTTGAATTGACAACTCAGCTGGTAATACTTGCAAATATTCTTTGGCTCCCCTTGTGTCGAATCTATAAATTTGGGTTGAATACTATACCCTCGAAAACTGTTGCGATCCCCTATACTTGTGGGTTATCAATGGTTTGGAGATCAAACATAGCAAAGTACTCAAGTTTTTCATTAACACTCACTAATGCCTCCTATTCATGGATCTCAAACACTTCTCTTAGTTATTATTCTTCGGGATTTCAACTCTCGGTGACGGGGTTATGCCGAAATTCACTATATGCAATTGGGTTCTGTTGTGGCTTAATTTCATGCACTATGGATCAAGAATGGTTGTCTCTTTCGAGCTCAGCGATCAGTGCTTTTATTTACCACTTGCACACTCCCTTGGGGAAGGTCGATCATTTACCACACAATCCCCAAGTTCCTGACGGAGTTGCAATTACGTGAATTATCTTAACATATAGCAACGAGACGTAAAGCCAGCCTAGGGCTGGAGCTCCACGATTTAAGTACTGCGAATAAATTTTGACATAACCTGAACCACCTCAACTATTCATCCCTCTAAACAACCCCATCAACAGGTGTCATCAAGTCAATCAAAGTCAGCATGTGGAGTTGAATTTCTTAAGTACTCGTTCTCTTTGAAAGTTCATGTCCTCTATTTTTTTAGATTTTCATTAAGAAAACATGCTTTCCCACAATGTTTGACTAGCAAAAGCTGGAATTGGGAGTTATGACTAGATGATATTCAACTTACGCAGGGAACTAATTCAAGTGCATCCAGTCAACTAAAAATTCTTCCTCAAATAATATTGCAAGACAATGGATTATGTATATGTTGTGCCTTCTGGCGCTGGCTCATTCTTCCCCTTCATCAAGTCCCAATTCATTTTCTTCATTTCCTGTTGCTAACTGAGAACAAACATGTAGGCTCAAAGAAAACAAATGAAAAGAACGACAACAAGGCAAGACCAAAGTGTGCTCCTCATTTTATTATGCAAACTGAAAATAAACATGCAAAATACAAAAACAAATAAAAGAAAAATAAATATGCATGCATGTATAACTAGGGGATGAGCTCCCCCAAGCTTAGGCTCTTGGCCTACTCTCTAGTCCATGTCCTCGTCGTCGTTGCCCCCTGGCCAAAGTGTGGTCACTGAAGGATGTGCTACTAGAGGACAGACCTCCTGCTCCAGGGTGTGGCTGCCAGAAAGAAAAGAGAGACTATATGTTCCCACTCAGTAGGTTAATTTTGTTGTTGGTCTCACGGAGGTCCATACGGATCCCTCCTACCTGCTGCTGCAACTGCTGAAACTCAACCCTAGGCACATAGTCACGAGGCTGCCCAAAGTAAACATGTGGTGCATATTATGGTACAAGTTGTGGTGGAAAGTTGGGTGCATGCTGAGGTGCATTGCCCCATACATCCCAACCGTAGACGGACCTGCTGTTGCGGCATCCCACTCTGTAGCCGGTTTGGGTTGAGTGATGTTCCCGAAACCAGCCTCGTGGCAGTACTCGTTGATCTCGTCAATAGTGAGTACCCACATATCACAGGTAGAAACAGTAAATGCTTGCGGTAAGGGCAAGCAAACATCAACAGTGTGATTGTTAGGTAGGGGGCATTTGTAGCACTGTTCCCCTTGCACAGGCCCAATGAAGTGAGTGTTGGTCATAATCCTATAGTTGAATGTCGTAGGACCTGGGACGTGCTATATAGCATCAATATTGAGGCCTAAGTGCTTGGCAAGCCGAGTCACTACGCCTCCCACAACAATAGTTCCCCTTGGCTGCTTGTGCTTCCTACCGAGGTGATGCATAAGAAAATCTCCCAAGTTAGGCTCGGGAGTGTAATCGGGGTGGAGTGCTGTGTGGAGCACACACATGTCATAGCTCGACATGCCCCTGAGGTTCTCCCTACCAAAAAATAGTGTTGGCAAGGAAAATCATGAAGTAGCGAATGGCGGGGTTTGGGATGCTCAATACCTTCTTCCCGGAGAGGTCATGTTCATCCTTGACGGAGATGAGTTCCCACGAACCCAACACATCAGCAACCGGCATGCCCCTAGTGTCGATAAGTCCTCGGTTCTCAAAAACGAACGCACTACAGAACTGCTCCAGCATCATGGTGCGCTGGACTCCTCCGAGCATGAATGATCAGCTCAATTCCACCCTCGAGTCATCGAGAGTCTGCGAGAAGGTGGAGATGAGCTCCACGGTGATGTATGATACGTCTCCAACATATCTATAATTTATGAAGTATTCATGCCATGTTTACAAAAAAATTATATGGTTTTGGTATGATTTGATTAGAACTAACCTGGACTGACGTTGTTTTCAGCAGAAATATCATGTTGTCATTTTTGTGTGCAGAAATAAAAGTTCTCGGAATGGGCTAAAAATTTACGGTAGTCGTTTTTGAACCACAAGAGACCCACGGAGCACCGAAGCTGGACCAGGAGGTGACCGAGGAGGCCACAAGCCTGGAGTCGCCCCCCTAGGGCACGCCTCCCGAGCTTGTGGGGCCCTCGGGCACCCCCTTGACTTGATTCCAGCGCCAAATACCCCATATATATAGTAACCTTCAAAAAGAACCCTAGATGAGAAGTTCCACCGCCGCAAGCCTCTGTAGCCACAAAAACTCAATCGGGAGCCCATTTCGGCACCCTGCCAGAGGGGGAAATCATCACCAGAGGCCATCTTCATCATCCCGGTGGTCTCCATGACGAGGAGGGAGTAGTTCACCCTCGGGGTTGAGGGTATGTACAAGTAGCTATGTGTTTGATCTCTCTCTCTCTCTCATGTTCTTGATTTGGCACGATCTTGATGTACCATGAGCTTTGTTAATATAGATGGATCTTATGATGTTCTTCCCTCTCTACCTTCTTGTGATGAATTGAATCTTTTCCTCTGAGGTTTTGTTATGTCATATTGTATCTTGGATGTGAGAGCACTTGATGTATGTCTTGCGATGAAATATACGTGGTGACAATGGGATGTTCTATTGATTTACTTGATGTATGTTTCGGTTATCAACTTGCGGATTCCCGTGGAGACATTGGGGTAATCTATGCATAGGGGTTGGTAGGCGTTTTCATATTCCTTTCTCCGATAGAAATCTTGAGGTACTCTTTGAAGTTCTTTGTGTTGGATTGAATGTTATGAATATGAAATTGTGTGATGCATATCGTATAATTGACCCACGGATACTTGTGGTGACATTGGAGTATCTAGGTGATATTAGGGTTGATTGATGTGTATCATATGGTGTTATTTTAGTACGAACTCTAGGGCTGTTTGTGACACTTATAGGAATAGCTCAAAAGATTGATCTGAAAGAATAACTTTGAGGTGGTTTCGTAACCTACAAACAATTTAACTTATGTTCTTCGCGATAGGAGATTTGGAGTGATTCTTTGTTGCATGTTGAGGGATTGTTATATGATCCAATGATGTTATCATTGTTGAGAGATTTTACACTAGTGAAAGTATGAACCCTAGGCCTTGTTTTCAAGCATTACAATACCGTTTTTGCTCACTTTTGTTACTAGTTACCTTGTTATTTTTATATTTTCAGATTACAAAACCTATATCTACTACCCATATTACACTTGTATCACCATCTCTTCACCAAACTAGTGCACCTATACAATTTATCATTGTATTGGGTGTGTTGGGGATACAAGAGACTCTTTGTTATTTGGTTGCAAGGTTGTTTGAGAGAGACCATGATACGGCGCTAACCCGGTGTAGGCCGATCTTTCACGTTTGGAGTGGGATCCCTCGAAGAACACGATGAACACGGGGAAGAACGGAGAGAAATCACAAGGGGAAACACTCAAGAACAAGTCTGATCACACATCCACTAGACAATCAAACACACAAGATCCACAAGATACATGAACAACAAAGGGAAAGATACAAGGTAAGGTTCATCTCCAAGAGGAGGTCTTGATGATATCCTAGATGGATCTTCCCAGAAGGGGGTCTTGATGATATCCCGCAGGATCTTCTCACATGGAGGTCTTGAACTCCATGGGAGTGGTAGTCTCTCTCTCTCTCTCTCTCAAGAGTAGAGGTAGGAGCAAAGCTCACCTAAGAATGAGCTATCATATTTGCTAACCCTAGAAAGGAGGTGGAGGTGGTCTATTTATAGTCTAAGCCATGAAGGGGTGAGTGGGAGAGGATACAAAGCCAAAGGCCCGCGGCTGCGCACAGGCAGGGCGGTAGTACCGGACACATGGGCGGTAGTACCGCTTGGAGGGTCTGAGCGGTAGTACCGCTTGCTTTGGGCGGTAGTACCGCCCTTTCTATACTGGGCAGGTCCTTCTTCTTCCGTCTTCGTTTCCAGGCTTCCCTCGCGGATGGTGTAGTGGTTCCTTAGCGCTTGCACTCCTCCTCGACATCCGTGAAGCTCCAACAATACCTATGCATGCACACGGGAGAAGTGTCAAGTAGTATACCATCCTCGAAGGGGTCAAGTGAACACGTGTAAAGGAGAAGATTCACCTTTATGTATGAGAAGTAGATGCCGCACGTGTCACTTGCCGAACGAACTCTTGACATGGTGATGTCCATAGGATGCTCCGCATCAACCCCTCCCCCTTGGGAAAGATCCGACCTCGGATCGAAAACCAAATCACCATGGGAAAGAGATGGCGGTGCCGTGTCAAAGTGGTCGATCACCAAGCACTCATCGTCTAGTAGCTCTAAATGGGCACTCACCAATGTCACACCGTTTTGTGATTCCTTCAAAAGGAGCAAATAGAACAAACACTCTGAAAAACAAATGTGGTTAGCGTTAGTGCAAAACCAAGCATTCAAGAGGTGATTCACCAAACAAGTGTCGTCCTCAAGCATAGCATAGGGTGTGACAAAGGATTGTGACATGACATGTAAGCATATGAATCGAGCACAAGCAAAGATATCATGGGGACAAGTATGCAATTGTGAGGTAGAGATGCAAATATGTTTGACAAGAGAATAATCATCTACCTCAAGGTCATAGCAATCATGCATAAAGCGCTCGACAAATGGTCGATGGTAGGCATAAGAAGCATTCACAACACCAAAGAAAATGAGATGTCTAAACACATAGGTCAAGTGCAAGACAATCCAAGCATAATGTGCATAGGGTGTAGTGAATATAGTGTGGCACTCAACACAATAGAAAGAGCAATTGTTCATGATGTGTGACGCAATCAAGTGAATCATGTGACAAGCAAAGGAACATGGCATATGTGAAGAAATGACATTGGTGCAACCAACCATATGATAGTAGCAAGTAGTCCAAGAATTGGATGCAACACGCAAGGTACATATGTCATGAAGAATGGAAATGTGGCAATCATGGGTGAAAGCAATATCTCGAACATGCGTGCAAATGGTTTAAGCAACACATGAAGTATGATCCACAATATCCAAGGTCAAGAAGGATGTCACCTTGAAAGCGTGTCCTTGTGCATTCTTCACAATGCCGAAGTGGTAGGAAATGTGGTGTAGAAGCGAGTCGTGGTAGAATGTAAGAGGCTCGCTCTCAAGAACTCGAATGGTCAACTCACATGAAGTGGAAGTCAACACAAAGTCCAAGTATCCTACACATGTACAAAATAAAACAAAGAACATATGCGCATGGTAGATAAACACATCATCCATCATGATGGTTCTCATCTTGTGCACATAACCATTAGAAGAACAAGTGCATGAATAATATGATGCAACAATGGCTATATTCATGGCACTAGGTATATGGTGCAAAGAGGGAAGACAAGCATGCTTCACAAGGAATATGTCAAATTCTCCAAATATATGTGAGAATGCTATGGGGGCCATCTCATGAGCAAGACAAGAATCATTGTTGCACTCAATACATGGCAAATCATTTAGCATGGGAGAGGCAACACATGGAGATATATGACAAGAAGCAATATGAATCATGTGCAAAGCATATAGATGTTTATCATCAACCGCTTGAAATGAGCAAGTATGAGTCATTGGTGATGCAACATAAGCAAGCATAGAGATCAAGTCGTGCAAACTAGTGGAGCGAAGATGCAACACACTAGAGTAAATCATGGCAATCATGTCATGTGAGGAAATATTAGGCATAGACAATGCACATGACATATCGCAAGCACAGACACAAAGCAAGATGAAAGTATCATCATAGGAATGGGTCATGAATAGAACATGGCAATAACAAGTGATATCTCCACCAAGCTTGCAAATACACATACAAGTACTAGCGGCAATCATCATGTGTAAAGCAAAGCATGGGTCACAAATGCATGGCAAAGGCATAGGAATGGGCATATCATGCAAAGTGAACATGGCAAGATGGGCATATAATATGTAATGAACAACAACCCATAGCCAAGTGAGGGCCATGTAGAAGAAATGCGTGAAGTCTTTGCGCGGAGAGAGCGGTGGGAAAGACAATCCATGGGATCCCAGGTCATCGTTGCTCTCTAGAGCTCGTTTTGTCAACTCGTGGGACTGCGAGGTTGACAAGTATTCATGGGTACCTACACAAAAGAGACACAAACCAAAGAAATTGTGCGCGTGGTAAATGTACACATCATCCATCATGATGTGTATGTGCACATGTGAGTTAGCACAAGATAAGCATCGTTCAAAGAAATTTGATGCATGGTATAAGAACATGTCATCCATCATGAAAGAATAGTTATTGTGTATGACACGATGGGGACACAAATTGAGAATGCAAGTATATGGCACATCAATAGCATGTTTCTTCATGGGGAGCATATGGTGCACACAAGTATGGGGATCATGCAATGAATGGGATGGATCAAAATCTCCTAAAATGTACGAGGAAACTATGGGGGCCTCCTCATGAGCAATAGCGAAAATATCATATGGAGAAAATGGACAACATCCAAAAAAATGCATATCCAAAGCTAGGTGGGCATGGCATGGCATATGAGATAAATGATGCAAAGGGAGCATATCAATATCATCACAAGGAAAACAAATGCCAATAACCATGGGCTTGTCATCTATGCCATATGTGCAAATTGGGTTTATTTTAATGGCATATGCATAGTCACTATGAAGAGATTGCAAATAAGACATATGATGGATCTCATCCATAGCATATGACAAGTCAAGCGGATTAGCAAACATGATGTGACCTAAAGAATTGTCACAAGAAATCCTATGTAACATGGCATCACAACTAATAGACTCCACATGAGAATCATCATACTCATCATAAATGGGCAAATCATGTGGGGGGTGCATCATATTCCACCATGGCCATCATCTTGTCCAAAGGGAGGATGAAGTCGTCGAGGATCGGCGCGTCATCATAAATGGGACCTAGCACCAAATGAGAAGACGCAATAGAGGTAGAGGTCAAGTTCTTAGAAATGAAATGGCCTCACGAGACCTATCAACTATCACACTCTCTCTATGTGGTGGGTCACTCACTCCGTCAAAATAGGTGCACTCAAAGTCGCATATGGTGGAGTCACTCATCTCACTCAAGTGGTGGGGGTTGTGGCTCTCCTCACATGGGAATTGGGGCAACACATCATATATGGGGCTAGTGGTGAAGTCACTCTCACTCTCAATATGGTGGCACAAGTCACTCAAGTCATCATACGTCACCGTGGTCGAAGGGAAAATCCCATGCTCAACCATCTCGTCGTGGTCGCCGTGGATGAAGGCAAAAGATGGCACATCATCACTCTCCTCCATGACCGAAGGGAAAATCCCATGCTCGATCATCTCGTCACCGTCGCCATGGATGAAGGCCGAAGATGGCACATCATCACTCTCGCCTCCAAAGATGGAAGCACCATCCTCGCTCGCCACCTTGTCGCTCGCCTCCAAAGCTTGGTCCTCGAGGGTCTCCGTAGTCGTACTCGTCACCACACCGTCTTGAAAAAGAGTCGAAGTAGACTCGGCATCATCAATGCCACAAAGAGGGATGGCGGTGAAGTCGCACTTGGGAGCATCGTCTTGGAGCTTGTCGGGCTTGGACATCGTGGTGGTACTAGCCTCATGCTTGTCGTAGAGCTTGGTCGCCGTGAAGTTTGCTTGGGGTGGAGAAGCCTTGGCCTTCGTGAGTTCTTGTTCCGCCTTGAGAGCACCAATGTAGTAGTCGTCAATGGACTTGTAGTTCTCGAGGAAGATAGTCTTGGAGATGTCGTTGTTCAATCCCATCATGAAGTGGAACTTCATCGAAATGGGGTCATCCACGTCGGCTCGTCGCAAGGCAATCTTCATCTCCTTGAAGTACGCGTCGATGGACTTGGATCCTTGGATGGTGTTCTCCAATTGGCGTCGAAGTTGTTCTGTGTAGGTTGGAGGCACGAACTCTCGCCGCAAAGCTCTCTTCATCTTGGGCCAACTCATGTCGTAGTACTTCGAAGGTGTGTGAAGCCACCAAGACAAGGCGTAGTCGTGGAGGTTTCTTGTGGCGCACTTCACTTGCTCTTCGGCACGAACTTGATGTAGCTTGAGGTAGTCGTCCATCAAACGCTCCCACTCGAGATACTCCTCGGGTTCTTGAGTCCCATAGAAAGGAATCGCATGGTCGATGTCGAGGTCGTAGTAGCTCGTGCAAGTCGTGGACTTGAGCTTGGGGAGCTTCTCTTGAGCGTGGCCTTGAGGTTCTTGTTGGCGAAGATGTCGTATGTCCATAGGCGAAGATGCCTTGAAGTCGCTTGGCGAAGATGCCAAGGGAGATGGTGGAGTCATTGAGCGGTTGTTGATGTAGAGCTCTTGACCTTCACGTTCTTGTTGGTGATGGTGTCGATGCCGATGTGATCTTGACGTAGATGGTAGCTCGGAAGCATGTGCTCTTGAGCGTCTTCTCGAAGATGAGGAAGATCGCTTGTAGGACTTGATGAGGGCTTTGATCTCCTCCATTTGAGCTTGCATCTTGGCATCGGAGTTGTTGTTCGTGGCATCGAACTCGTCGTTGTTGTTGTAAACCGAAGGTGAAATGCCTTGCCTATCCATCACAAGACTCGAGTAGAGGTGAGTAGGAAATGAGATAAACAATACCAAGTTACCTTTTCCCAAAGTTGAGGATGTATCCCGTTTCACTCAATGTGAGATGAAAGAATAGTGGAATTGGTACCGGACTTGTTCACTCACACCTATCAAGTAAAGCTTATGGTAGAGCTCGGTGAGGATAGTGGCACAAAAATTTAATGCAAAATGTTAGCAAGAGTCAATATGTTGAAAGAGATTCACAAATTCACAAGCGAAACAAGTAGACCAATAGCAATATGTGGCACACGGAAACACACACACGGATAGATAAATGGGGTCGTGCAACCAAGGAATGAGCACAAAATGTGGAATCCACGGAAAACGCTCGTGTTGCACAACTCAAGAGAGACGCTAGCACGATTGCTCAATAGGCGGATACGACACTTGTGCACAACCTATAAGATGCAAAATGGATAAACTTTCTATCCCAAGTATGCTATGTATGTATGGTTCCCGGTATTTCTCACACAATGATCCAAGATGATCAAATATGATACCATATGATATATTTTGATGCTATGGCTATTGCTTACAAGCTCTTTGCTCTCTTTCTTTGCTTAAAAGCTTTATTCTCTCTTTTTTTTGATATGGCCACAATGCGAAATGCACAAACCAAGATAGCAATTGTGTATATGCGGGAACAAACTTGAGACACAATGGATGATATGATACCAAGATGATATGGTATGTATGCAATGGATGGTGTAGATCACTAATGTGCACAAGTAACGTGGCCCGGCAATACTCAAATGGCTAGTCTCGATAGGCAAGTGACGCAAAATGGGCTAGGGGTTAACAATGCAATTGCAAGGGGAATATACAATGGTGTCATTGAGGTTACCGTCCTTGGTGATGATGAGAGGCGGTGTTGCCGATGTCGACCCATTCCTAGTTAGCCGAAACACCCTAGGAAATGGAAAAAACACAACTCAAAATCTCAAGGACAAATGTCAAATGGTGATAGCGGAATGCGGTGGTGGTTTGCACTTGGCCATGCGGAAGTGGAGTGATGGGCTATACACGGTGTCGGAGTTTAAGCAATGGTCCCTAAGTAGCCGAAACACCTTAGGAGACACAAGCCACAACTCAAACAAGCTCAAACAAAATTGGGTTAAGTTTGGGTGGCGGAAGTGTATGGTGGGCACGTCTATGTGGAAGTGGTGGTGGTGGTTGAAGAAGAAGCAACCGTCCCTAAGTAGCCGAAACACCTTAGGAGACTTGAATCACTACTCAAGCAACCACTAATGCTAAGGGGAAAAAATGGGTTAGGTTACGGAAGTCGGTAGTGGCTATGCGGATGATATGGTGGAGGGCCTAGGCAAACTTGCCAAATTTTCAAAAATTTGATGGAGTCAAATGGTGTTGGTGATATTTTTGTGGGAAGGGGAATGTCAAGAGCTTCAAAACGAGCTAAAGAACGTCAAAATCGGACTCCAGATGAATTAGTTATGGGCAAAACGGTGAAACTCGGAACGCTGAAACTGGGAGGGGCGGTAGTACCGCTTGGGAGGGCGGTAGTACCGCTTGTGGTACTCAGCGGTAGTACCGCTCGGAGGGGCGAAAGTACCGCTCGTGTCGGGATTTTTCGCAGATCGATTCGGGGCACGATTTTGGGGCGGAAATGGATGATTTCGGGGCCAAAATTGGATGGATTTCGTGGATGAGAAGAGGGGAAACTTGGGGGAATGCTAGATCCACTTGAAACCAAGCAAATCCACGGATCAAGATCAACAAAACATCATCAAACCAACAAATCACAAAAATTTTGGGGGCTATTTTTGGTGGGGATTTTCGGATTTAGGACGAAAACAACAAAATCAAGCTAGAAAACACGGGGTAGGGGCTCCAAAAACGTGATCAACGTGGCTCATGATACCATATGATACGGGGCTAACCCGGTGTAGGCCGATCTTTCACGTTTGGAGTGGGATCCCTCGAAGAACACGATGAACACAGGGAAGAACAGAGAGAAATCACAAGGGGAAACACTCAAGAACAAGTTCGATCACACATCCACTAGACAATCAAACACACAAGATCCACAAGATACATGAACAACAAAGGGAAAGATACAAGGTAAGGTTCATCTCCAAGAGGAGGTCTTGATGATATCCTAGATGGATCTTACCACAAGGGGGTCTTGATGATATCCCGCAGGATCTTCTCACATGGAGGTCTTGAACTCCATGGGAGTGGTAGTCTCTCTCTCTCAAGAGTAGAGGTAGGAGCAAAGCTCACCTAAGAATGAGCTATCATATTTGCTAACCCTAGAAAGGAGGTGGAGGTGGTCTATTTATAGTCTAAGCCACGAAGGGGTAAGTGGGAGAGGATACAAAGCCAAAGGCCCGCGGCTGCGCACAGGCAGGGCGGTAGTACCGGACACATGGGCGGTAGTACCGCTTGGAGGGTCTGAGCGGTAGTACCGCTTGCTTTGGGCGGTAGTACCGCCCTTTCTGGACTGGGCAGGTCCTTCTTCTTCCGTCTTTGCTTCCAGGCTTCCCTCGCGGATGGTGTAGTGGTTCCTTGGCGCTTGCACTCCTTCTCGACATCCGTGAAGCTCCAACAATGCCTATGCATGCACACGGGAGAAGTGTCAAGTAGTATACCATCCTCGAAGGGTCAAGTGAACACGTGTAAAGGAGAAGATTCACCTTTATGTATGAGAAGTAGATGTCGCACGTGTCACTTGCCGAATGGACTCTTGACATGGTGATGTCCATAGGATGCTCCGCATCAGACCATCTTCATCCTACGCCTCCCACGGAGTGATAAACCTTAGGTCATCCACTTGAGAGAAAATTGTTACTGTCCTACAAAACTCTGCTCTTGGAGGCTCAACACGAGTCTACAAGAAGAAATATTACGTAGTAGACATCAATGTTGTGGTACGTGAGATGTGTGAATGGGATCAACTAATAATGAATAAGTTTTCTTATGCATGTTATGGTGGGTCTTTAATTCAATGGCAGACTAGACCTTGACCCATGGGGGTGCCAACCTTACATTCAAATGTCAATTTAGCATTTCAATCCTATAATACACACATAATTAGAAAAACTAGTACTCCCTCCTTCTCAAAATATAAGGCACAATTGACTTTTTACGGTCTTTGATGCACGACTTTGACCACTAATATGTATCAAAGTGTATGGATTGAACATGTATAAATGTCATCGTCGTATTTTTCTTGCAAGACAATTTATTTTATATATGTATGTATACCAATTTTATAGACATGCAATACATGAAAATCATAGTCAAAGTTGTGCAATGAGGACCCGAAAAGTCAAACCGTGCCTTATATTTTGGGAAGGAGGGAGTACTAGATAACAAAGATTTGCGTATTTTTCGGATGCCAGGGCACCCACGGCACCCTCACTGGATCCACCACTGCTTTGATTATGTGGCATGTGTGCATGTTAAGATCATAAAGATAGTGGGGACAAACTATTTAAGTATATAAGATATGCAAACAATATGAACCGCATAACTTCTAACATTTTAGCGTTTGTGCGTACACCCGACGACGCACAAGCTGGATCAATCTCATGTCGTGACGGAGCCATGTGCGGTATGCACATTTAGCAACACAAAAATGTTAGAAATCAAAAAGAGAAAGAAACATCATGCATCACAAAATATACGGACATACCATATAAAAATGTATTATGCACACAACATGCATGCACTTATATCGTCTACGCTTGTTCGCATGCAACAAAAATTAAGACATGCAGTAGAGAGTACTACTCCCTCCATTCCACAATGTAGTGCTTCCTCTATCTACGTGCTTCAACTTTGACCGTAAATTTAACTACTAAGACCGATTGCGGCGGAAGCAAAAATTATATCAGTGAATTCGTATTCGAAAGAAGTTTTCAATTATATAATTTTTTCTTCCGCCGCAGTTGGTCTTGTTGGTTAAATTTACGATCAAAGTTGGACCTCGGGAAGCGCGGGCGCACTATATTTTGGAATGGAGGGAGTACATAACAATCTGCTGCGGCCGGCCGGTGGTGGTGCTGGAGAAGACAATGCCTACTACTGCAACAACCATGATTATGATGGTGATCGTTCACCACGGTCTAATTTTGTTATGGTTTTATTTTATTTATATGCAATGATTCTAATTAATGGTCAAATTAGGTATTTAAGCTTATAACATGGGCTAAAAAATCAGCTAATACATGAGCCTTGATAGATCTTCTCTTGTGGATCTCAAGAAGGAAGCCTTAGCCCTTACCAAGCTTCTTTCAAGCTTTAAGTTGGCGAGGATCAGAAGACACGCAGATGAGGTGGCTCATCAGATAGCTAAGTTTAGTTTTGATAATAGGCCAGATGGCCTTCTATGTAATAGTTTTCTGCCCTGCATGGCGAATACTGTAATGAACGTCTGTATCGACTTTTTAATTAATTAATGCATGCGGTTTTTTCAAGAAAAAAAGTCGGCTAATCCTATTTTATGACCTCGAATAATTTGCAAAAATACTGGCTAATCTGCCCGATATTACTGATACCATATTTGCCAGAGTAAAACAAAATTCGTATCTGCATCCATATTCAATGGATTCGTGCAAGTACATACCATATCCTTAAAGGCAGATGCACATTTCAAATAAAAATTATCCGTACCATTTACATCCATACTTGTGTGCCCCCACAAATAAAATGACCAGAGCCCTCCAAATTGGCGGTTCTATTCCGCGTGTAGGTCGCTGTATAGCCAGCTAGCGCGTACCCCCCACTCGTCTATCTACTGTATGGGCTGGCCCAATCTAGTTTATTTTCCACCAGGTTTTGGGAAGGTTCTCCCTGAACCGTTTTTATACTACTAGCAACAGGAGAAAAACAATCATACAGATTATGCAGATGTGGTAGAGATAGAAAAAAGTTTGAATCAAATGCCACGATGAGATAAGAATTTTCAATATGTCATTTCACAAAATATGTCTGAGTGATGTCATGATGAGAATTGATTTTTAAAAAGTCATTTCAAAAACTGAAAATGTGATGGTGTCATCACGACTTGATTTCCTAAGGCGCCACAACAATTTTTTTTTGCTGAGCAAACTACATTGATGGACCCCAGCCTGGCTAGGCTGATGCATGATGTGTCTCGCCTTGACTTAGCGTAGTGGTGTTTTCCATAACCAGTAGAACCGTGGTACCAGAATAGCTGTGTATGGAGGCAAAATAAACATTTAGTCATTTTCATATAACTTACGAAAACTAACCCATAGGAAGCCGTGTCAATTCTTTTGGGGCTCAGCGCTGTACAGAACACTGAAATCTTTTTTACCCGACGCGCGAGGGACTAAATATAATCATAAAATGATCTCTAAAGATCCCCTAATAAAATGCCTACCTAAGCGATGGTTAGTTTTGTTCGTTACTTATGAATCGGTTTTAATTTTCATGAACATTTTCTAAAATTTCATGGACATTGTTTTCAAATTCCCAAATATGTTTTGAATACACGATCATATTTTTAAAATCATGAACATTTTCTATTTCATGATTTTTTGACATCGTGATTTTTTATAATATGCAAACAGTATTTTGAAATCACGAACATTTTATGATTTCTCAAATGTTTTTTGAATTCACAACATTTTATGATTTATCTATATTTTTTTTCATTGCTCGCAAGTTTTTACAAATTTTTTTCGGAAATGCTGGATTAATTTAAAGAAGGAAAAGCAGAGGGCGTCACGACCGGCCCATTACAGCGTGCAGCGCCTGCTATATATATGAGAAAAGAGGAGAAAAATGGGGGATCGAACCCTGGTCTCCCACGTGGAAGTCTATGGCCTTTGCCATTGCGCTGGTCAAAGAACCATACTCTACGGCGACCTTGAAATAAAAACCATTGGTTTTTCTTCATTTACGGGTGGCATAGTTTGTACTTTATAGGCAACTCCGAGGGTAATTTTCATGATGTACCACCAAAAGCAATAGGTGCTTTTTCTTCTGGAATTTCTTTCTACTTTCTCACCTTTTTTTCCTTTCGCTTTTCTTTTTTTAATTTCTTTTTAATTTCCTTTTTTCAAATTTGTTTTTACTTAATTTATATATTTAATATTTTACTTCGCAAACATATTTAAAATTCATGAATATTTTTTGGAAATCATGAACATTTTCTGAATAATTTTTTTTTATAAAATTGCAAACATTTTCAAATTTACAAACATTTTCAACAATTTTGTGAACATTTCTCTGAATCATGAAATTTTTACATTTTCTTGAACATTTTTATGAATCAGTAGAACATTCCCTGAATTTTGCACTTTTTTGAAGTTCACTAAAATAATTTGTTTTGTTTTTGAAATGCATGAACATTTCTTGTATTGGTGAACATTTTTTCATTCGATCAACTTTTACTGAATTTTAGGGAGCATTTTTTAAAGTTCAAAAATATATTTTTGTACCTTTTGAACAATTTTTATAAATTCACGAACATTTTTACAAAGTAAGGAACATTCTTTGTTCTTTCGAACATTCTATGTGGATTTTTTTTGAAAATCATGAATAATTCTGGAATCCACAAACATTTTATGACTTTCTGAACTTTCTCTAAAATCATGAACCATTTTTAAAATTCATGTACATTTTATTATTTCTCAAACATTTTTTTTTAAATTTTGCTACGCCCTCTGGTCCATATTACTTGTCTTAGATTTGTGTAGATATGAATGTATCTAGACATATTTAAGTGTTAAATACATCTGTATCAAGATAAATCTAAGACAAGTAATATAGATTGGAGGGAGTATTGTTTGAAATTGGTTTTATAAGATAATAAAGAACATGAAAATAAAAATTAGATGCTGTGTTAATAAAATAATAATTATGTTGGTATAGCGAGTGTATAAAATAGGTGGTAGAATTTGCGAAATTGTCCTAGGCAACTGATAGCAAGATTGGTAATTATTATTGCAATTTAATATGAGGGACAAGCATGAGCTAACATACTTTCGATACTTGATTTTTTTTTCCTGTTTAAACTTGAAAAATTGTCGCGCAGGAGAGATCCGAGCACACGATCTCCACCTTGATTCCAAAGTGCACTAACCAACCAAACAGACAAGAAGTTGTGATATTGTTCTTTCTATTTCTCTTTTATATACTTTCTCCACCCATGTTTTTTCTTTCTCCGTTGTGGATTTTTCTGGTTTGACTTTTTTTTTGTTTTCTCTTCTTTTTTCCGTTTCTTTACTTTCATCTTTTTCCCCTTTTTATTTTACTTTTTCAAAATGCACAAACCTTTTAAATTCAATGAACCTTTTTAAATTTGATGAACTTTAAAAAAAATCAGTTAGCTTTTTTCAAATTGGGTGAACTTTTTTCCAAATCCGATGAACCTTTTCAAAATCGATGAACTCTTTTCAAAATCGATAAACTTTTTTCAAAATTAGTGAACTTTTTTAAAGTTTGGTGAACTCTTTTGAAATTCGGTGAACCTTTTTACAAAATTGTTGAATATTTTTTAATTTTATTATTATTTTTCAAAATCAATGAGCTTTTTTCAAAATTGATGAAAAAGTTCATCAATTTGATGAAAGCTCACAAAATTTAAAAAAAGTCATTAACTTTGTAAAAAAATTCAGAAATTTGAACAAAAGTTAATCAATTGTGAAAAGGGTTCATCAATTTTGAAAAGAAAATCAACTAATTTTAAAAAGTTGATCAACTTAGGGAAAAAGTTCACGAATTTGAAAAAAAAATGCATAAAGAAAAAAAAAGAACAAACGGAAAAGGATAAGAAAAAAGGAACAAACCGAACTGAAGAATGAATCAAAGAAGAATGCAAAGTATCTTCGCAGTTGCGGGGCGATGTCCTGATGGTTAGAGCAGAACCCTGGCAACAAAGGGATAGTGAGTTCAAACCCTCGTGCCCGCACCTTTTTCCGTTTATGAAACCAGGGAAAAATAGAAAATTGGCCGGCCAGCTTGGAGGTCTTTAGGCGTCTGTTTGCAAATGCGCAAAATGCACAGTAACAGACGCCTGAAGTAGGGGTCGATTAACGAGCATTTCCGCACTCGTGCTTCTTAAGGCTCAACTCGTTAAGCTCATTAAGATTAACCAGCGAAAAAACCTGCTCGGCTTGGTTCGTTTGAAACCCGTTAAGCTCGCGAGCACTTGTTAACAGATTCTGATGTGTTACAGTCTACAGGATGAGTGTGTAGATGTGGTTTTTAAGAAGGAAGATGGTGACTACAAGAGGAATGCACTAGTTTGCTGCCTCCTATATAGATTAGATTGAATAGATAGGCTGAGGTGCTACAAAAATATTTTCATATAAAATGAAAATATGTGTTGTGCTGTTACTAACGAGTTTAACGAGCTAACTCACTCGTTTATTAAGCTCATTAAGCTTAATGAGTTGTGTGTTTATTAAGAAGCGAGTCACGAGCTTAACGAGCCAAACTATCGAGCGAGCTACGAGCTTTTGGTCCACCCCTAGCGTGAAGCGCCAAAAAGGATATGCCGGAGGTCTCCTCCAAACTCCAAAGATACGCGTTGGTTAGTTCGAAGAAGGACGAGAATATAAACGGGAAAAGGCCTACGCCCCCAAATCACATATCGATAGCCCATATAAACCATAACACACATGTACACAGCCCAACTGAACAATGAACACTCCCAAACACGAGCCCACGAGGATTCGATCTCTCTTGCCTCGCCGCGTCGGTCTCGGCTAGTCGGCTCGCATCCCCTCCCCGTCCTGGCGTCTCTCAATGTGCAGCGCCGCTCACCTCACCGGCGACGCGAATCCCTCGCCGTCCCCGTACACGATACCCGGCGCGTGTCCTCTTGGTCTGCGTTCCGCTCCGCCGCGCTGCGAGGTATACCGAAAAGTTTCCTCTCATAATCGGCTGTCGTGTTTCTGGACGAAGGGAAATGGATGGTGGGCGAGGTGGGGTCGTGGGGGTGTAACGCGCGACTACCTTGAGCCGAGACGACTGCTCTAGGTGAGCACGAACGCAGAAACGCGGGCCGATTTTCGCGGGGCTCGAACGGGGGAGACGGGGAGTGGCCAGGCGAGGTGAGGGCGAATTTTGAGGAGACCCCCGAAATTTAGGTAGGATTTTAGGTTTCGCGGTGTAGATTATGTAGCAGTTAGGACCTCCTTGTTGATTGTATCCACGTGGCCATGTGGAAGCGTGGCTTGAGTGCAAATCTGACTATACTGCCTTTGTTGGTTTATAATCGGCAATGTTTTTGTTGGTTTTGCTGCTTTCGGGAGGTTAAGGTTTCTGGACATAATTTCTGAATGCTTGTTGTTTCGAGCTAGTAGTAGTTATTTACAATGCCTCTGAAGTTTGAATTCAGATGAATGTCAGATAAAAGCATGGATTCTTGTTAATAACTCTGCATGTTAGTTTAACAATTGTACTTACTATACTATTCTAGTCTAATTTGCGATGAAATTTTATCTGTTTTAACCATGAGAATGTCCATACTGAACAAATATGCATAGAGATATCCCTGGAAAATGCATCAAACTGATCATCTGTTACTATCCCAGTTTTACTCTAGTATCTATCCTCTGGCATTGCAAGTTCATTTTATATTTGCGAAGTAATCCTGAATGTGCACTATGCAGGTGCTTTACCTGTCTCATGCATCTGATTCAGGCGAAGCTGGATGACAATTTGCTAGTTCTGTGACTTCTTGCCATGGTATGTTTAGCAGGGAAGAGTCCTTCCTAAAGAGCACAATTGTGTTGGATGTGGGTGACATGGCAAGCACACATGTGGCCAAATAATGGAAGCTTTTGACTCTGTTAATGCTAGGTATCTGCAAAGAAACAGTTATGTTCCCAGTTGACAAAATCTCTAGTTGTTCAAATGCGCAGTTGTGGCACTTATGGACTAGCAAGGACCATTTGCAGTTGCTCCTGTTGGTGGAAGAGCAAGCAATAGTGCTTCAAAAGGATCTACCTTTTAAAACTTCTCTGTGGCGATCCTTTGCCCCAGAAATGCAGAAATTGAGATGTATGATAGTTGGTACCACTATCTATAGTAGGCTGGTTGATCCTACAATGTTGAACCTTATAATCTTCTGCACCCTTGTTTGGATGATTTAGATTGTTTAAAGTCAATAACATTTAGGTATTTACGCCATGTAACTCTTTCGAGCACTTCCACAAGACCTAATTGCGTCATTTTAACCAGGTTGTGATGTCTCAGCATTCAGCAGCAGCATGTTTGATCAGGAAGACTAAAACTCTGGTGACAGTAATATATGTACCAGATGGAAACAAAGTAAGCTGTACAAAGGATTTGAACAGCTGAACAAGTAGTCACCATTGTAGAGTTGTAGAATTTTCATTACAGGAGAAATATCTGCCACTGTTTCTAACAAGTTATGGACAGAGTATGAATCGTGGATTTTGAGAGTATGCCAAGTTATATTTAGTTAACCTGAAAAATTCCACCAAGCAGTATTGAATGGAGGATGGGGATGTGTTAATTTCTTTGTGATTGAGGATGACTGCAAACTTTTTAGTGGGTCTGTTCATTCTCTGAAGCCTGCCGGAGTGCAGTGGCGACTCTTCGTCTCTTTGACATGCACTCTATAGCATAAATTCATATGACAAATGTAAATTATTTGCCCCCTATGTCAGTGTAAACAATATACTCCCTCCGTACGAAAATACTTGTCGAAGAAATGCACAAAAATGGATGTATCTAGAACTAAAATACGTCTAGATACATCCATTCCTCCGACAAGTATTTCCGGACGGAGGGAGTATGAGTCAAATAAAAAGGTATGATTTGCAGTTTTCCTTTATCCTATTGTAGTTGTTCAAGTTTTTGATTTGTGAAAGTAATTGTTAGAATCTGTTTGTAGTTAGTGAGTTACATCACAGCTTTAGAACATTTGATTCTGTACTTGTGTGGCTAGCTCTAGCACAGGCAACTATCATTGATGTCTTACCATATATAGGAGTGACTCTATACTCTCCCAGCAGAAAGCTGGACAGATCTTGGTAGCTAAAAATTTAGTGCAAATCAGCCATTCAACTCATTTTGGTTTTAGGATATTTGCTGTTTCCTTTCAAGAAGCATGGAGTCACTTTGCTCCCTTATTATACGGCCCCCCTTAGCATATGTTACTCTTACGGTGACTTCTTTTGCTGTAGTTTCGGTCGCTTCTAGCCTATATACTTCAGGAATTTTCTTGGTTGTCAATCTGCTCTGTGTTTTCACTCGGGAATGCAATGATTAACCCGTTTGCCACATCCTACCTAGGCCTCCTGCTCCTCCATATTGAATTATAGGGTCAAATTTGTGACCTCGTTGCTCTGGATATATCTAGTATCAAACAATCAAGGTGTCCGGTATAGGTTGATTATGTCGGGTAATATGTGCTCTTTCTGAACTTCTTTTGTATAGAGAAGTTATACCTCTATTGTATTGATTGTACTTGGTTGGGAATTAAGTTACGCTTTGGCCATTTCTTAAATGAGACTATGAGAGGGAAATTTTATAATATGTGGGTTACTCGTTTGTCATCTTTTGAAAGCAAATGGACAAATACATACAACATGACCTCAGTCCTATTGTTGCTTTGAAGGTTGCTTTTGCACAATGTAGGCCTGGCACATTTATGCACTTGAAACTGTTCGCCTGGGTTCTTGTGCTCTAAGTGTCATCACCTGCCTATAACTTTAGACTATCATACTCTGGTTAAAAAATTTCTTGACTATCATAAGGTCCATGCATTCAGGTCTGTTAGTCTAGGTTTAGCTTAAGGATATTATTCTGAGAAATAGAAGATCTGTACAACTATTTAGGCTGCAAATAATAAGTGAGACCGAACATCATTCAAGTATAAAAGAATTGAATGATGAAATTGAAATTGCGGCTGTCGAAATAAACAGTTTATGCATGTACCAAGACCAACACCATGACTTCGCATTTTTCAAAAAAATAAATTATTGCACTTCACAATATTGATGCCAGACTTGAATCAAATACAATTGCGCCATGCATATTTTTTTAAATAGTACTCCCTCCGTCCCAGAATAAGTGTCTCAACTTTGTACTAACTTTAGTACAAAGTTGTACTAAGGTTGAGACACTTATTTTGGGATGGAGGGAGTATCAGGTTTGATCTATGTCCTATTGCCCTATGAAAGTTGTTGGGCCAGAAGTTCGAACTAGTTCACTTGGCCTTTCTGGACTGTCTTTTTCAAAAAGAAAATGCTGGTAATGTGCAATAAGTAGACACTAACCAGTAGGACTAGGCAAACCACTATATATGAATTCATTCTTCAAAGGTATACGTGTCAGTGGGAGCTGTCAAAAAGCTAGTTTATTTTAGTGAAATAACGTTTTTACAAAATTACAGGTTTATTTTCAAATCTACAAAGAACTAAAGGGTTAAGCAGCAATTTAGCATAGAGTAGCCTTCCATACCTATTCTGTAGCCTGGTCAACAGCGATGCTAGATGTTCGTCTGCATTTTTATTACCATGTCGGGCCATCGCTATTAACACTGAATTCTCAAAACATCCTAGAAAACATTTACTAGTTCCTTGAGAAGTTTACCCCTTAACTCTGTACTTCTTCAAACTTGAAAAAAAAACTCTGTACTTCTGCAAGATTAATGAGTAAATCTTCAGTTTTTCGATGTTTTGACCGCCGCCTGTAGTCTTGGAAATTTTTCTCTAGTATTATACTCCCTCCGTTCCTAAATATAAGTCTTTGTAGAGATTCCACTATGAACTACATACAGATGTATATAGATGCATTTTAAGTGTGGATTCATTCATTTTGCTCCGTATGTAGTCCACCTAGTGAAATCTCTACAAAGACTTACATTTAGGAACGGAGGGAGTACAGTGGTCGAAATTGGGGTCTCTTCTGCATGCATACCACGGTTACACTGTGACATATACTAAAATGTTTTTCTGAAAGTCTTAGTGTAATGTATGTGTAAGCTGAAATAAAGGGTATGCATTATTTATTTTGTTCCATGGAAAGAATTGTTGAAATAAACCCAAGATAATGATTCATCAAGCATATTATAACCATTCTGAATGGCTATGAGCCTTTGATAGTGTCAAGATCTAACAACTAGCTAGGACCACCAGCAGTACTAAGCCCTCCTAAGAGGGGTAGGGGTCTGATCATAGACTAAGCAGTTATACTTACCAATGCTTTGCAATGGGTGGTTGGCTGATCTACAGCTAGCTGCTTGCAGAAATGCTGGTCAGACCTGATTCTTTTAGAGTGATGTTTTAGAGAATGTGCAAGAGCTTTGCACATCTTATCATGAAGAAGTGTGCCAGACGTGATTTATCTTTGATAAAAGAAGTATCGATACCGATAAACCCAGAGTGTGCATACACACTAACTGCAGGCCAAAGCATTCCAATATTTACTGAGCAGGTTCATTTCCTATGTGCATTATGAATTAGCTGTGTCCGCACATACCATGTTTCGTTGGCATCTTCCTAAACATGGTAAATTGGCGGTTCTCTCATGTTGGGTCTCTTTTACGCTATAGCTTTGCATAGTATATCAATTTACTCGCTGGATATTTCAACAGTCCAATGTATTTGGAACTCGGAATAGTTATAGAAGTATGGTGGTATACTTTTGATTTGAACCATCTGGTAATCTTTGATTCAATTTTTACAGGTCACAATACAATGACAAAATCTAGACTCTCGGCACTAATCAGCCCTAATTTCTTTACTTCTTAATTGCAAATTTATGGTTCACTATTTGATGCATGGTTAATACTTCATTTTTTTTCTTTCGGGTGTTTTTTCGGAGAAAGAAGTTTAGGCAAACTTATTTTTCAAATGATGTTGTCTCATATCTGAGTATATATTGCATAGTCTTCGCAAAAAGGTATACATTACAGTGGAGACAATGCATTGCAAGTGTGCGGTTGCTGATATACCAATTACCAAGTCTTATGACCCTAACCCTACAAGTTTCTATACCAATAATACTACAAGTTAGGTGAGATGCTTTCCGTTTGAACTATTTGTGAATCCTTAATTCAGTTTATAAATCACAATCCAGTGGTTGGCAAAAATTAGACTCTCAACCCTAATCACTTCTATATTAATTGGCACATGATTAGTCTTTGATATAGTCTTTTGTTACAACTTAGGGGCTGTTTGGCAACCCACTGCTCCCTGAAATTCAAGGATCTGCAGAGCACCTGTTCCCCCGCTCCGTACTTTTTACCTTCAGCTCCGCCAGCTCTGGGAGCAAGAGCGTGGAGTCGGAAGGATGCCGAACAGGGCTTTAGTGTGAACTTATCCCTTGAGGCTTTGTTCGGTTACACCCTGCCCTAAGAGGATTGGAGGGGATTTGGGGGGGATTTGACTTGTAGAGGATTTAATC
This sequence comes from Triticum timopheevii, assembly GCA_963921465.1. Classification (NCBI taxonomy): domain Eukaryota; kingdom Viridiplantae; phylum Streptophyta; class Magnoliopsida; order Poales; family Poaceae; genus Triticum; species Triticum timopheevii. Next base: position 505,455,940 of record OY997274.1, read on the forward strand.
CACCTCAATCCCTGTCAAAACCCCTCCACAACCCTGTCAACCGAACATGGCCTGAGTGGTTTATGGGAGAAATAATTTCAGTGAGCTTCTATTTTAAATACGTTTTTCTTTGTATGTGTGAACTGCCTTAAAAATAATTATCATATCTGTCCTACTTATGGTCGTCTGTTCACTCTTCTCCCAGTCTTCCTCCTTCAAACTCTGACAGGGCAGGACGCCAGGACCATGCAAACCTTCACAGTCCTCCTGGATTCCCCCCTCGTGCCGTCTCCTTCCACTAATTACATTCGGACCAACTGTCAAACAAGTTCTTGTTCTTGGGTATACCAAATTCCACCTTGTTTCCTGTGGTTGGAAATGCACACTTAAAATTGATTCTTCACTTTTACAAGCTAAGGAATGCATGACATCCTTTGTCTAACAGTTTACGTTTGCAGCCTCCTCTTTATCCAAAAGTTGAAACACAGCAGCTTTCCATTTTTCTACTGATTGGCATTGCCAGGGTAATATGCTATCTTTACCATCCACTTGACAATGTCATTAATCAATTAGTTGGCATGTACATGCACCATAATTTGGGCCATTTTAGGTGGATCTGGGGGATAACAGTGTCAACATCGCTGGGTAACTTAATGCTATATGCCTTACAAATGTTGAATGTTGATTAGGATGGCATCGCCAGATTGATTCCAATGAGTGTAGCAAAGGGCAAAGTTAATGTTGGGGGACCAGTACACCTACACTACTGGACATATTGAATGCATGCTTTTGCAACATGGGAGGTCCTTCACCAGCTACTGTGGCACCACAAGATGTCAAGGCCGGACTAGTATGATTTATTCAGAAAATATAGCAGCAGCAGCAGTGTCACTACCCTAAATCATTGGAGCATCATATATCTAACAATTTGTTCTGCAGGACATATTAGGAGCACTAATTGTCATAATATTTCAGCTTTGCTGTGCGGAGCCCATTTATTATGTTTTGATGGATGGAGACCTGAAGTGGTGATCACCTTTTTCTGATAACAAGGACATGACCAGAAAGGCAATCTGATTTGTTTGTATCTAAGCATCCCAACTCAGTGGGGATCTCGCTATATTGGCATCGCTTTTGCTTCTGGCCACCACCATTGGATTTCACCAAGGTCTTAATCAGGTACCATTTCATCATTTTGTGTACCACTTCACTACTACTAAATGTGTAGTGCCACTGTCTTAGACCTCATACTAGTGTACTCCCTCCGTCCTTTAAAGAGTGTACTTCCAACTTTCTTGGAAAGTCAAACTTTTTTATATTTGACCATGTTTATATAATAATACATCAACATTTATGCCATCAAATTAGTAGCATTAGATTCGTGATAAAATATACTTTCATCATATACCTATTTGATTTCACAAACATTGATATATTTTTGCACAAACTCGGTCAAATTTTGAAATAGTTTGACCCTCCAACAAAGTTGGAAGTACACTCTTTAAAGGACGGAGGGAGTATGCATCAATGGCAGGCAGCTAGTATATATCCTCATGCTGTTATTATTATTCTTTTTTTTTCTGACATGATTGTACTTTATGGCTGACCAACTAACTGACCGGGCCCTTCTGCATTGACTGCGTGCTTTACCAACCTATAGAACCAACCGTGTGGAGCTGATTTGCACTTCATTGTGACTATATGTGTGTTGTGAAATTAAGAATGGGAAATAATATGGGGACCATGGATCTTTATCACCCATTTTAGTGCTTCCTTTTCTTTTCCCATTTAACATTTCATACATGATTGTTATCTTATCCTGCAAACACTGTTGCTTGCTAGCTCGTGCTGCATTGGCGTCGCAGCACAAAACACAATTGTTTGAAGGTGACAATGCATATATATGGATGAAAACCTAGCATTTATAATTCTTTATGCATGAGGCTTTGTGCACCATCTTGGTTTAGTTGATGCCTTGTGGTCATCTGTTGGTCCACATAGCCTGGTGCAGTAGTGTGTATGGTCTGTGTACTAGTCATAGTCCAACATGGTTACTGATTATTGATCTCATCTCCCAACTGGACCTATTTTAATACTGAGAAATGTAAATCTGATATTCTTTCAAATTCGATGCACTAACACATGTTAATGTTAATGCACTGACGTATTTGAGTTCGCCTCTAGCTAGCTGACAGATGATGTTTCCATGCAGCAATTTTCTTAGAGCATCTGATGATTCGTGACTGACCCCTTGTATTACAAGAGCGTTACACACGGGAACATACAAGAATTGCATGGAGAGTCTCATGCGCAGGAGTAATTGATTGACAGATGTTTTTGGTAAATCGTATTCTTTGTCTCGTTTGGGCTTACCAAATGATTTCGTAAGTTCACTTCTCAATTAAATTCTCATTGACGCTCTTCGGCTAACTACGTTCTTTGAGGTCACTGATGGAGTTGAGATGATGTACAGGAAAACTCGGGGTGCATGCTCTCTCTTATCTTCGGTGATTACTCCTTCCGGCTATACAAAGTACTAACATACCGCATACATGTCCAAAATTTTGTGCTTGCATTCATATGATGGTCCATACACAATTTTTGGAACCTTGTTCTTAATTAGGGTTACGACTACGGGACTAGAATGAACAGTGCTTACAGACGACTGTCTTGTCAAACCAAGAATGTGCAAATATCATCTCACCACATTCCTGATATCCTTTTGATGAAGAGAGACGCTTAAATTCGCCCGACTGAAAACAACACTTCATCGGTATAGTCTAACAAAGGAATCAAATGCACAAGAGTACTGCATTACAAGGTGTTTATTCCATTTATTAGAAAGCGATATCATCACTGATATACACGTAATCATATAGTACTATATAGTCTGATGATGTTGATACATAGTGTGGCTATCATGACGGTGACGGCATATACATAGTTACATACAAGTAAGCCTTTGATTAATTTATAAATACACGGGGCTTCACACACGTACGTACACACGCGGTAGTAATTAATCGTTTCCTAAGCTTGATGATTTTACGTAGTGCGTAATGGGGAGATGCTCAGCTGGTACGTACCTACGATGTGGAGCAATGATCTTAACTGCTTGTGCGCCAACCACCCTACCAGATCCTTGATCTGGGATGGTGACCTGATCACACTTTCTTAACCGTGCAATATTTTTCTTCAGATGACGAGGCTGCCTTCTTCACCGTGCAGCAGCCCATGTGACGGCGAGGCCGGGCTGCTCCTGCTCAGCAGCTCCTCGATCATCTGCAGCGCGATCCTCTCCTCGTCCTCCATTGTCTCGGGCGGCGAGCCCGTTGTGGACGTGGACGTGGACGTGGACGAGGAAGGAGTCGCCGACACTATGCTGTCACTGGGCGTTGGTGCCGCTGCCGCTGTCGCCGGCTCCTTGTTGAGCTCGACGGTCATGACCCAGCTGGAGTCGGCGCGGGCACCCGCGCGCTTCTGCCAGACGCCAATGTGGGACTTCTCGGTGTCGAGGCGGAGGCAGGTGAGGGACGGGGACGGTGTCTTGCAGCACTTGCGGAGCTTGGCGCTGAGGATCTGTGACAGGCTGCTGGCACCGGCCGCGCCGGAGGACGACGAGCCGACACCACCACGACCGTCTCGTGCTGCTGCTGGGGCGACGATGATCTCTCCGTTGGCGCTCCTCGGCACGGGGAAGTTGGTCTTGGCGTTCCGCCCGCTCATCAGGATGGCAGCCTCGTCGTACGCCCTCGCCGCCTCCTCGGCCGTCTCAAAGGTGCCCAGCCACACCCTCCTCTTCCTGCAAACCATACACAACACACATGCATGCATTTGGAACGCATCAAGAGAAAATCGACGAAAGCAACCTTAAAGTACGTAGCAATCCAAACTAGAGTCAATGTATCTATCCCTCAGGACACGGTGGGATAGCTACACGAGTAGGCCGGAGAGTAGGAGTAGAGCAGCTAGTGAGAGAGAGGAGTACTCTGAGAGAGAGCCGGGGGTGAGGCTTACAGGAGAGGGTGCCTGATCTCGGAGACCCAGGAGCCCCAGTGGCGCTGCCTGACGCCGCGAAACTTCTTCTTGGACTGTACCATGTTTCTCTGCGGAATGCAGAGCGAGCGATATTCTCTGGCAGGGAGGAGGACGGGCAGAGGGGAGGGAATGATCAGCGGGCAGTGTGGCAGTGCGAGTGAGTGAGTGAGTGTGAGCCCGGCCTCCTCCACGGAAGAGTGGGGGGGAGCAGTGTAGTGTGGGGAGGAGCGAAGGCCCTGCTGCTCCCAGTGAATATAAGCTACTGCCCCTCGGACCCCCTGTACTTGCAGAGCGTTAAATGTGGTTAGATAGAAAGATGGATAGGCCGATGCGTATACACGTACGCTTGCATACATACATAGGGCTACATGGCGTAGTATGCGCGTGGGCGCGGGCGTGTGTGTGTGATAGAGGGGGAGAGCGTGGAGCAGTGAAGAATGGGTTTGGGGGTGGCCAGTGGCGGTAACTTCGAGTGTGAGTGCGTGTGCCTTGCGTTCCACGTATCTGTTGATGATTGGGCTGCTTCCATGCACGCTCGTCCTTGTTCACTTGTACTGCTACTCCGCCAGGACGCTGTAGTACTGTCATGTGTGCACCCAATGTAAGGAGAGCTTCTGAGCAGATTTCGTGTGTCCATGCAGTACACGCACCGAATCTACCCATCATCTTACAAGGACAAAGTTACTTTCCAGGAGCTACAAGTAACAACTCTAGTTTCAGGTTGAAATTCACACTACTCCCTATGGAAGTTGTGACATTAGTGGCTAAGTAGGTACTGTACTACTCCCTCAGTAACAAAATGTAAGACGTATGCAAAACCAAAAAACGCCTTACATTTTGGTACAAAGAGGGTATATGAATACAAGTATACAACATATGAGTGGTGCCTAAAGGGCAGGCAAGTCAGCTAGTAATCCATGGAGGTAGGTTGGAGCCGCGGGGTCGGAAGCTGTAACAGCATGCGTGTAGCAAGTGATAAAGCTCAGCCCAGCGCAGCCAGAGGGAAAGACAAAGATCAAAGGAGAGAAGAAAAGTCTCTCCGGCGAGAGCAAGGGGAAGGGAAGAGGGGGGGCCCCCGTTGCGCTGCTGGGGTGGGCTGTCGGTGAACTGTGGCCGAGTGGCAACATAACCACTCCCTCCCCGCTGCCTGCCGGTACGTAACCCCGGTAATTAACTCCCCCACCTACACGCTTGGCGACCTCATTTATGGCGTGGGAGACCTCATTTGCAAGAGACGAGCCGGAGCGATGGATCCTACCCGCCCCCAGCTCTTATTATTGGTAATCCCCTTTGGTTTTCGATATCACCTTTGTTGCTCCCTGCTCACTGCTATACTCCTACATACTCCAGCTGGTTGTCATTTGTTTCCAAGGGTTACTCCTATAAATTCCTTGTGTGCATATGGATCAAACGACAAACGTAAGATCTTTTTTTTGAACATGGCCCAAACTGCATTATCATTTTTATAGTAGTATCACATAACATCTCACCATACTATGAAATTAATTGATGATCAAGGCTGATTTCTGACACTCAAGCCAGTGGGAGTACTCGTATACATTTCCGAACGGAGAAGACGAGTGGAGGACAGTACCGCTCCTACTCCACAACAATAAAGCATGCGTGAATGCACGATACGACGTGCCCATGATGGACGTGGTAACTCATCAGGCAGTCAGGTGCGAGCTGCTACTCCTATATCCAGGACTGAACAAATCTATGCCATGCACTGACGCACGCGCTGCACTGCAGGTTAACTACGCCAGTTCCAAAGCCACCGTCCATGCGCTCGCGCCGAGCCATGGGGTGTACAGGAGTAGTACGCTACACTCTTTTCGAAACGGAGTAGTACGCTACACTCGTAAGAAGTTGGCCGGCAATAACTGCATCCTCCTCCCGATCCATCAACCCATCGGCCCGCCGTGCATCCATCCAGTACTACGACTCACTCGCTCAATCACCCGCTCGCTCAAGCAGCCAATCATGGGTCCGTCCATGGCGTCGACCGGCAGAGCTCCGTAAAAAAAGGTGAAAGGAAATTAATGGCGCCAGCGGGAATTGAGTGGGCACGAGCGCGCTTTTACGGCCCGGCTCCACTCAGATACGCGTGTCAGTGAGTTCATCTGGCGTGCGTGCAGGACGACGGATGGAAGCTTCTCTGTCCTGCCCTGCTAGCTCGATCGATCGATCGCACGTACAGCGGTCACACGCGCGGTCCTTTCTTTCCAGTGGAAAGTGCGTCGCAGCAGCAGCCGCGGGGCAGGGCAGGGCAGGGCAGGTTAAGGTGGTTGTTGGCTGTGCGTGTGACCGGCGCTGTCAGGACATGTCTGTGTGAAAGACGGTTAAAAAGGGTGCGCTGCGCGGGGCAGTTACGCCGTGCTGGTGGTACGACGCCGGTACTCCCCAGTGATCTGATCTAGTAGCAGACAGCATCCGGCAACTCGACTCCTACGGCTTTGTAGGGCATGCTACTTCTATGTTTTATCCTCTGACGATGTTTCTTTGAGCAATGTTTATCCTCTAATTAGGCGGCGCAGGTAATGACAATGCTTCAGGAGGGAATGATTTGGCGTTTAACCAAGGTAGGAGAACCCTCTACCTTGCTTAATCAGAGGCTGGCATTTTGGTCTCTGCTGAGCTGACGCCCTGTGCAAGTTCACATTGTGCACGCGAGGGACGGTGGAGCCGAAGCCGAGCTGGCCGGGCCGGGCGCCGGTCGTTTCGGGCAGCGGAGGGCGGCGACCGGTCCTGTGTGGCGCCCAGATCGGCAGAGAAGTCTTGGATCGGAAGGTTACACTTGGGTGTGACCTCGAAGAGGCATCTACAGCTGCATGCACGGTGACGGAGTGGTTGGCGAGTGCCCAGACTTGCATGTAGTAGGAGCTAATCAAACCTTTCTAATAAAACTTGCACGAGTTAATCCCCGCCTAATCTTGTTCCAGCGCAATTAGAAGGAGGGCGATCACTGCCAATTAATCGTAACTTTGTGAAGCAACTGTAGGTTCCAGTTTGGTGGGTACTGGCACTGCAACTCCACCTCTGTAAAAGCTTCTAGTCGTACGCGTAGTGGTTTTACTTTATTACTGTTTTTATTATTATGCAGCCGCCGCGTTAAACCGCAAGGGGGGCCTTTCTCGTTCGTGCATGGCGTAGGGTCAGCACAGCAGCAGTTAGCACCAAACGATCACCACTAGTGTCCATGGCACCACCTTTGGCACACGGAGAAAAAGGGATGGATGGATCGGTCGGTCTTTTGTTGGAACTTGGAACTGCCGCACCTGCAGTGCGGTGTGCAGGGGGCGGACCGATCAGAGTGTCCTAACTCCGAGGTATCCGGCCGAAACTGTGTCGGCCGGCCGACGACCCGAGGGAGAGGGTCCATTATTTTTGCCTGTACCAGCTCGGCCATGAGAAGGGTTGGCCGGGCACAATAATGAGGCTGTCGTCCCCGGGTGTACGGTGGTTGCAAACGGGCTAGCGGATAGTGGTTGTTGGAGCTGGCTCTAGGTTTGGGCCGCTCAACTTCTTTCTTGCCTAGTGTACGTGGGCTCTCGGGCTCACAAGGAGCAGACCGCAGGTCTGTGTGCGGTCCAGTGCGTCTAGGAGTCCCCTCGACCATACTACGGTTGGTTGATGTGGTGCCTCCTCCCGTTGGGGTAGCCTCGGCCTCAATCTCTTCTCTTGCCGACCTCTGAGATCTGGTGAATTCGGCGCCTCGCGTCTGCAGCGTAGAGTGGCCATGCGTGCCTATGTACGCGACGTCAGCGTGCATGCCCGTGCACGGGCAACGCAACTGAGTAAAACGGCCGTCGGTGGCGATCCCGAATACAGCGCGGTTGATCACCAAAGAGCTCATGCTGGAGTTCTAAGGGTATGTACGATAAAATTGCGGCGTGGAATCCCGGTACCCCAAATCACGGGACTTTGGGCATGTGGAACTTTATCCTCTCCGCCTGTTCTGTAGCGCATGGATGGTCCATCAGTTGGTCCTCCTAATTCCGCGGATCAGTGGTGTCATGATATATACGCACGCTCTCAATCATTTCCCGGACTCTGCCGGAATTGACTGGCAAGTAACTGATCGCTAGTAGTAGTTTTTTTTTTCTCCAATACGCACGAGAGAGTGCGTATCATTCATTAGAGAAGAAAGGGTACGAAACCCAAGTCCACCGTTACATAGTTATTTACAAGCGGAAATCCGCCTCCCCTCCAACTACCAAAGGCTACTACTCATTTACATCCCACACAACAGGAGCTACCTCGAACCCGATACTATCCTCCTTAAAGAGACCTGCACTCGCCCAAAGTTTCCCTTCCTCATGAATCCGTTGCATGGCGTGCTGAAATGATGGCGTTGCTCCATTAAACACCACATCATTCCTATGCTTCCACATTGTCCACATGACCAGCAGGCACTTCGCTCTGTGTGCTTTCCGGTTAGCCGAGACTTCCTTCTGTCGCAGGCACCATTGCTCAAGTGATTCCCCATACCTGGGCTGAACCTCCGCCTTGTTGGCAAGACTACCTACCGCCAGCCAAATCTGCTTTGCAAAGCTACATTCCAACATCAGGTGTTGCATGGATTCTTGGTGTTGATCACACATGGGGCAGGCTGCTTGGTGAGGCAGGCCATGTCGTGCAAGCCTCACGGATGTCCAACATCTATCCTTAATGGCCAGCCAACTGAAGAAACGACACCTAAGCGGTGCCTTGGACTGCCAGGTGAAGTCTGCTGTTGGTGAAACCTGCCGCCCGGAGAACCTAAGCGGTGCCCTGGATCGCTAGTAGTAGTACTCCTCTCCATTAATCACTCCACAGTACGATTACAGAGAGTTGGGCATAGGAATTACTCGAACTAGAATCTGGGGTAGCTGGATACACGAACAAGCAAGAAAGAGATCAGAGAAGAGAGGCAGAGGTGGGAGAGAAAGCCGCCGCCATATACCGTGATCCCAACGGATGACTGATCGATCCTTTCCTCCCAAAGTGCTGTTCTAATCCCGAGCTCACTCATGTGAGCTCGGTGAACAGTAAAATTAAAAGAAAATTACAAAAAATCTCAATAAAAATTTGTGTGAAACAAAAGTTTTAATAGCGTGAAAAATTTCAACACCAGATAGCATTCGTGGAAAATCTAGCAAAAAAAATTGATGCTCCAAAATGCGTTTGAAAATAACATTTTCGAGCATTGATTTCTTTTTTGCCAGATTTTGCAGGAACGCCATTTGGTGTTGAAATTTTGCAAGATATTAAAACCTTTGTCAATGTTTAACACAAAACAATTAATACTTTCTGAAAAAAAAATCATTTTTTTATTTTATTGTCCACCCGAGATCATGTGAGCTCGGGATCAGAACAGCCGTGTCCCCTTTCCTCTTGCTACTTGTAGAGCTAGCTTCCTTCATCTTGCGAGCTGGGTCAGGCCCATCACCAACGGCCCAAGTACTAGCCCAACATCAGCTTGGGTCTTGACACGATGGCCATAATAACCTTCATTATAGTGACATTGGCTGAAAAGAACATTTTGTCAGAGCTGCCATCGCACTCTCTGTTGTCATAATTTTTTAGGGTGCTCCAAAACAAGCCTGCGAGACTCCATATTTGAAGGCTATGAGGGATATTTGGAGCGCACTCCATCCCAAAAATGGTTTGGCACAAGTGATATTTCCCCATTTCGTTGCTCTTCATGCCCATGTCGCCGTCTCCCCTCTCTCGCAGTAACGCCGCCTTTCACCACTTCTCACTCCCCACTCCACACCACCAACAACATGCCCGGCGACTCAACCCGTGCCTTCGATTCCGCCGTTTGAGAGTCGGATCTCACTCCTACTGCGGCTTCGGCGACTCTTGCACCTCCCATGCCTCCGATGGCCGGCCGTCGTCTAGTCCAACACTTGCCCCCCTTATCGGCGAAGAGTTTGACACAGTGGTGGCTGATACGTCTCCAACGTATCTATAATTATGAACTATTCATGCCATGTTTGCAAGAATTTTATATGGTTTTGGTATGATTTGATTAGAACTAATCCGGACTAACGTTGTTTTCAGCAGAACTACTGTGGTGTCATTTTTTTGCAGAAATAGAAGTCCTCGGAATGGGTTGAAAATTTACGGTGCTTTTTTGTGGACCAAAAGAGATCCCCCCCCCCCCCCCCCCCGAAGCTTCGTGGAGGACCAGAAGACCCACGAGGACACAACAAGCTCGCTAGGCGCGCCCTACCCCCCAGGGTGCTTTGAGCGAGCTTGTCGCTGCCTCGTGGACCCCCTTGACGTGAGACCAACGTCAAAATTCCTATAAATACCCAAATCCCCAAAAAGAACCCTAGATGAGAAGTTCTGGCGCAGCAAGCCTCTATAGGGAGCCCGTTCTGGCACCTTGCCGGAGGGGGAAATCATCACCGGAGGCCATCTTCATCATCCCGGCGGCCACCATGATGATGAGGGAGTAGTTCACCCTCGGAGCTGAGGGTATGTTCCAGTAGCTATGGGTTTGATCTCTCTCTCTTTCGCTCGTGTTCTTGATTTGGCACGATCTTTGATGTACCACGAGCTTTGTTAATATATTTGGATCTATGGTGTTCTTCCCTCTCTACCTTCTTGTGATGAATTGAATCTTTTCCTTTGAGGTTTTGTTATGTCAGATTGAATCTTTTGTATGTGAGAGCACTTGATGTCTGTCTTGCGATGGGATATCCGTGGTGATAATGGGATGTTCTATTGATTCACTAGATGTATGTTTCGGTTATCAACTTGCGGATTCCCATGGTGACATTGGGGTAATCTATGCATAGGGGTTGATACACGTTTTCATATTCCTTTCTCCGATAGAAATCTTGGGGGTACTCTTTGAAGTTCTTTGTGTTGGATTGAATATTATGAATCTGAAATTGTGTGACGCACAGAAACTTCTTATCCTCCTCAGCTCCTTCGGCCTTGTCATCCAAAGTGCCAAGGCTGCCGGCCTCATCGGCAAGCGCCGCCTCCTCCGCCCTGGCGGCGATGTATGCCACCTCTTCGTCAGTGGTGGGGCGGTGTGACGCCCCCGATTCAATCATATACTAATCATACATGCCAATGTATACGATCAAGATTAGGGACTCACGGGAAGATATCACAACACAACTCTAAACTCAAATTGAAATAATACAAGCTTTATATTACAAGCCAGGAGCCTCGAGGGCTTGAATACATAGCTCGATACACAAGAGTCAGCGGAAGCAACAATATCTGAGTACAGACATAAGTTAAACAAGTTTTGCCTTAAGAAGGCTAGCACAAACATCAACGATCGAAGAGACAAGGCCTCCTTCCTGGGACCTCCTAACTAATCCTGGTCATCGGCGGGCTCCACGTAGTAGTAGGCACCCTCGGGGTAGTAGCAGTAGTTGGCGGGGGTGGCATCTGGCTCCTGGGATCCACCATCTGGTTGCATCAACTGGAAAGAAGAAAGAAGGGGGGAAATGGGTAGCAAAGCAACCGTGAGTACTCATCCAAAGTACTCGCAAGCATCAGATCTATACTAAGTATGCATTGGTATCAAATGGAAGGTTTGTATCTGTGGACTGAACTGCAGAATGCCAGAATAGAGGGGGAAGGCCTATCCTATCAAAGACTAGCATCTTCAAGCAGCTCCGAGCATCTTGCAGCATGTAGGAGAGTAAATTATAGCAGTTTATAATTAACAAGCATGTTGTAGCATTAACGCCCAGAGATCCTTCCTCGACTCCCTGCGAGAAAGCAATCCTGGCCACATATCTCAAGTATCCATTTGTAGTTGTATAAGATCAGGATATAAGATTGAACGTCCCTTATCGTGGACACGGCTATTAATAGATAATCTTCCCTGCAAGGGTGCACCACGTTGCCCAACACGCTTGATCACTCTGGCCGGACACACCTTTCTGGGGTCAATGCCCGGCCTCGGAAGATCAACACGTCGCAACCCTACCTAGGCTCAGCAGAGAGGTCCCCGCCGTTCTACATCCTAAGCACTCCGAGGTCTGGGCCCATCGCCCGTTGCACTCCGGGTCATTGTGCGCAAGGGGATACTAGCACCACCTCTGCCTGGATGGCACGATCCGGCCCGGCCACAATGCTGAACTGGACGTCTGACAAAGCTTTGGCTGCTACTGCGACATCGAGGCCCATAACTATTCTCGCGTGGTGGTTAGTGCGTAAAGGCCAGAGGCCAACTCAGAACAAATACCCAAACCATAGTGTATTATTAGCTTGCGGAGACGAGCATAGACTCACGATCGAAGTGACCCCACCGCCTCATCTCGTGGACTTACGACAAGGGCCCAGAATGCCCGACCGTGCCACGTCATTATCTTGCGGGTGCTCTCCGGGCCCGCTCGACTTTCACCAAGGTCTCAAGTAAAGTCATTGTAACCGTGTGTCCAAACATCAAGGGGAAAACCCGAAGAATCACCCCCGGTGGATTCCACTCGATGTAATCATCAAGGTGAACGTAAGAGGAACCACCCTCGAGGTTCACACTTGAGGTGTTGCACGACAGAGCCGTATCAGGAATGGTGAAGGAGGAACCACCCTCGATGACCCTGACCGAATAGCTACACTACAGAGATCTCATCAGGAGTGATGTATGAGGTTCCACCCTCGGCACTCGATGGTAACTCTGCAGAGTCGAGCAACAAAAGGGGCGTAATGTGATGTGAGGTGTCGGGCTCTGGTCATCGATCACGTTGGTCGAGTCGTCGATGATGAAGCAGGGCAACAAGGACAAGGTGGGGGTCACTGATGGATCACTAACTAACCTATACTAAGCAGTTTAGGATAAGCAGGTAAGGTACAACAGCAGGTACAAAAACAGGCTATGCATCAGAATAGGAGCAATCCATTATAGTAGCAAAATCTAATGCAAGCATGAGAGAATGGAATGGGCGATATCGGGATGATCAAAGGTGGGGGGGCTTGCCTGGAAGCTTCGCTGAAAGGGAAGAAGGGTCATCGATGATGTAGTCGATCACAGTGGCATCAACAGCGGTCTCGGGGTCTACCGGAGAGAAGAGGGGGAAGAAACAATAAATACAGCGCAAACAGGTGCATGGCAGGCAATAAGCAGCGCTAGGGGTGTTCTAACGCGGCACTACACGATACCAGCGAAGGGGGAGAACATCCGGAAAGTTTTCCCGGAGTTAGGCATTTTCGGACAAACGAACCGAAGGGGAAAAGTTGGATGTTCGCCATGCTAGGGGCATGTGACATATGAACGGAAAGCGTATTCTAATTTGTCTCGTTGTTTTGAGCAACTTTCATGTATAAAACTTTTTCATCCGAGCTACAGATTATTTTCTATGATTTTCTAAAGATTTAAACATTTTCTAGAATTATCTAAATTAACAGAAATTCATTATGATGTCAGCATTGCGTGGGGACGACATCAGCAGTCAGCAGACTCGCTGACCAGGGTCAAACCTTGCATGTGGGTCCAGCGGGACCCACATGTCAGCCTCTGTTAGTCTAACAGTAACTTAAACTAAACTAACAGGCTAATTAGAGGGGTGGGCCCCCGGTGTCAGTGACTAACTAATTACTAATTAATTAACAGATTTTAATTAGCATATTTATTTATTTTTAAAACATTTTAAACAAGTGGGGCCCACATGTCAGTCTCATTGGGCAGCTAGTCAGCAGTTGACTGGGTCAACCCAGTCAACTGGGCCACCAGGGCCCACTGGTCAGCGACTCAGGGGCGGGGCCCACTAAGCCACGTCGGCGTCAGAGAGAGCTCCGACGACCAAATCGCGCGGCGGCGTGCGTCTGGGTGTAGTCGGAAAATCGCGCACAAAGCACAGGAAGGGTCGCGCGTGGGTGCATTGGAAAGAGCATGTGACGGTGAGGCGATCTGCGGCGGTGGCGTGTTTGGAGGAGCACTGTAACGACGACGGCGAGCCCATCGGCGGACGGCGGCGCTCGGGCCTCGATCGAGAGCGAGGCGGGGCGAGTAAGGGGACTACGCGGGCACGGGGCGGAGCCGCGGGCGCTCTGACACGCGCCCAAAGCAGTGGCGGGCGCGCCGGAGTTAGCATGGCGCGCAGGCGGTAGCCATGGCGGGCGGCGGAGCTCGGTAACGTGGCGGGACGACTACGGGCGTAGAAAACAAGGGGTAGGAGGAGGCGGAGCACACGGTGCTCACCACCGTTGCCGGGAAGGCCCGAGGGAGAGTCGAGGTGGCCGGAGTCGTTGGCGAGCTCCTGGTGGCCGGAGAGGAAGAAGGGTCGGCTCGGCGATGAAGGGGCTCCCAGCTCCTGCGCGTGGGCATGGGCGACGGAGCGGACGACGGCGGTCCTCCTGGATGCCTCCGGGCGGCCCGGGGCGGCGGTGGCCGGGGAATCGACGCGGAGACGGCGGTGATGGCGCTCGACCGTTGTGGGGAAGATGGAGCAAGCGAGAGGAGGGCGAGAGCGGGCAAGTGGGCGAGTGGATGTGGCGGATGCGGGAGAAATATCTTGGGGGGAGGCCTCGGTGGAGGCCTTATCCTCTCCGGGCATCGCCGACGAGGTGGTCGGGGGCAGCCATGCCCTTATAGCGACTGAGACAGAGGAACAGGAAGGGAAGGGGGAGCAACCGAGAGGGCAAGGTGGGCCTACTGGGTCGGTCTGCTGGGCTAGGCCCAGTGGGAGTCAGGGGGTTTCTTTTTCTTTTGCTTCTTTTTTTCCATCTTCTCTTTTCCTTTTGCATTTTCTTTTTGTACCAAATGAGTTTTGTTATGAACAAAACTTGGCACATAAATCTAACACAATATATTGAGATGGAACAAAAAGTATGGGGTCAAAAGGAGTTGTATAACCATTTTTAGAAATTGAAAAGGCCAATTTAAATGTTGCTAGACCAAAAATTAATCCCAGGGAAATTTTGGGAATTCGAAAGAGGTTGGTTCCAACATGACAAATATCCAGGGATTATTTTACACACCTTGAACATTTTCACTTTGAAGTTTGACAAATTTTAATTTTTGACTTTAGATTTTGAATTTGAAATTGAACAGTGACTTGGATCAAGTGAGGATTAGGAACAGTAAGAATGATGACCTGGCATCATTAGCAGGAGGTTACTGTAGCTGAATTATCCGGGCGTCACAATTCTCCTCCACTACAAGAAATCGCGTCCCGAGATTTAAGGGGTGGAGTAAGGGGGAAAGACTCAGGAAGGATGGAGCTCAACACAAGATAGGTACCTGGGGGCTATCTCAGGGAACGTGGCATAGAGGCATCTCTCGAGTAGAAATTCAAGAAAGTCGTCGAGAGCAAGGTAAGAAGGTGCAATAAGAAGCTTCAACTAGGTAGGCAATCGTTTGATGTGTGAAACAGAGTGTGAAAGGGGTTTAGAGCATCGAGAATAAGTATTGCATCTGATATCAGAATAGATCACAAGAAGGTGGCTCATGAATTACATACAAAACCAAGCATGAGGAACAATTTTGCAAGACAGGGATGCACAGGAGAGTCAAGTTTCGATCTTGTGGAACTGTGGGTTATGGGCCCACCATGTGGGTTAAAAGCAGGAAGGGTGCTAACATTTGCTTAGTCATGATAGCAAGGCAGGCCAGACAATAACCTGTCAGTTATGTCGGCAACAACATCGGTACCAAGGGCGAGGGACGAAGAGAACCATTTTTCTGCTCGTTAAGACGAGTTGGACCAATAAGCAAAGTTCTCGTCCATCGGTGGCTACCGAAAATGTCATCAACAATAGTAACAAGGTCTTGCTGACTGAGTTGTACAACGAGGTGTTTACATAAGCAGGGAATTATCACTGCTCGGGTATGGTAGGTTACAAGAAAGGTTAAAGAAAACAATGGAAAGGAAAGTGTAGACTCGAATCAATTATCAGTGTTCTCGAGTGTCTAACAACTCAGAACCCGTGGAAAATTTGAATCGGCGAGAAATAATAGTTGATGAAGAACTCATAAGAATTTATGTAGTTCCGTGATATTCTTGAGATACCAGAGGATAATACTCGAAGGTGGAACTGGATAGAGGTTGGACAGGTGAAAAGATCTCCAGAAGACAAGTACTTGAACTTGTCCGAGAAATGGGATCAAAGAAGGACAATATGGTCGGAACCACGGTTGTAAAGGACCAAATATAGATACAAGATGAACTTATCACAAGGGAATTATTGTCATAACAAGAAGCTTCCATGATAAGTTCCACATCGGGTCCACGGGCATGAGCACAAAGTTCAAGGTCGACCCCCACTTCTTCAATGCATAACCTTTCATTCACTTCTCGCATTCGAAGAAGTTGTAGCATTGAAATTTTACCTGACGAAAAGCCAGTAGAGTATAACCCGCATAACTTTTGAGTTCACACGGATTAGAGAAGGCATAGGTTCAACCTACTAGGGTATCTTAGGAACATATACCACCACTTAACGAGTAAATAACTCAAGTCCGAAAGTAGAGCATGGTTGACAAGAGCGGGGGATACAATTTACCAAAGGCATTATGTATCCAAGGAAAAACTCACAAGGTTACTGAATATGAAGAAAGCTGTCAGATAAAACTCAACAAAGGATCTGGTGGTTCACAAGGGATCTAATGTGAGCATAGGTACTCAACCATAAGAAGAAAGAATGGAAGGATATCAGATTATAGAAACAACTGACTAATTGAAAGCTCAAATGCAAAGGGAATTATGATTTCCAAAACATGGGATTAGAAGAAGAGGCTCTGATCAAAGACAATTAAGTAGAATAGACATAGATCGACAATCAATCAAGGTTTGATTTGTCGAACACCAGCTCATGTCCGGGATGACGTCTGAGCCAAAGGGAAGAATTCTAACTGTGATCGATGATTGCAAGCATTCACAAACATATCGAATCAAATGTTCAAAAATAAAGATGACAAAGGATAATACTGAATATTGTCAGACATATGGAAAGTTCCATAACGCAAGCATATAAGTATTTGCAAAGCAATAGTTGGAGAGGATTATCGAAAGATCGGATAGTATTCCAAAGTATCTTGTGAATCACGTGATTAACTAGGAACGAACAGATCCTCGATAAGGGTGAGGAATTATTCATAGGGGGTATTCATGCGGCAAGGAACTGTAGGGCAGTAAGGATAAAGGATTCTCGGAACATCAGAGAGTATTTCAGGACATCTTGTAATAACAAGAGCAACTAGGGATGAAGGTATGAACGACAATGTAGGTAGTTACCAATAAGGATTTATCTGTGGTAGGGATCGCAAGGGCGAAGGGCACAAAGGTCTTGGGAAAACATCTGAGAGTATCTTCATAATCTTCTGGTGCACCAAGCAATCATCTGGAGTGAGGGGCTCTCCGGGAGAAAGTATTTACGATAACCTAGAGTTTCAGTTAGCAAAATCATTTAACCCGAATAGAAGAGAGATCAGATTCCCAGAGTATAGACGAGGAATAAAAGATCCTAATACCACCCAATTGGCGACGTGGGCCTGTAAGCCACACAGCCATGTTAGTCAAACAGTTTTTCAAAGACTAGACTCAACTTCGGCCAAGGAGTTGGAAAGGGGGATCCTACAGGCAGTTGGCTCTGATACTAACTTGTGACGCCCTCGATTCAATCATACACTAATCATACACGCAAATGTGTACGATCAAGATCAGGGCCTCACGGGAAGATATCACAACATAACTCTAAACTCAAATTGAAATAATACAAGCTTTATATTACAAGCCAGGGGCCTCAAGGGCTCGAATACATAGCTCGATACACGAGAGTCAGTGGAAGCAACAATATCTGAGTACAGACATAAGTTAAATAAGTTTTGCCTTAAGAAGGCTAGCACAAACATCAACGATCAAAGAGACAAGGCCTCCTGCCTGGGACCTCCTAACTACTCCTGGTTGTCGGCGGGCTCCACGTAGTAGTAGGCACCCTCGGGGTAGTAGCAATAGTCGGCGGGGGTGGCATCTGGCTCCTGGGATCCACCATCTGGTTGCATCAACCGAAAAGAAGAAAGAAGGGGGAAAATGGGTAGCAAAGCAACCATAAGTACTCATCCAAAATACTCGCAAGCATCAGATCTATACTAAGTATGCATTGGTATCAAATGGAAGGTTTGTATGTGTGGACTGAACTGCAGAATGCCAGAATAGAGGGGGAAGGCCTAGCCTATCAAAGACTAGCATCTTCAAGCAGCTCCGAGCATCTTGCAGCATGTAGGAGAGTAAATAATAGTAGTTTATAATTAACAAGCATGTTGTAGCATTAACACCCAGAGATCCTTCCTCGACTCCCTGCGAGAAAGCAATCCTGGAGCCACATATCTCAAGTATCCATTTGTAGTTGTATAAGATCAGGATATAAGACTGAACGTCCGTTACCGTGGATACGGCTATTAATAGATAATCTTCCCTGCAGGGGTGCACCACGTTACCCAACATGCTCGATCACTCTGGCCGGACACACATTTCTGGGGTCAATGCCTGGCCTCGGAAGATCAACACGTCGCAACCCTACCTAGGCTCAGCAGAGAGGTCCCCGCCGGTCTACATCCTAAGCAATCCGGGGGTCTGGGCCCATTGCACTCCGGGTCATTGTGCG
The DNA here is from genome assembly GCA_963921465.1 of Triticum timopheevii. Lineage (NCBI taxonomy): Eukaryota > Viridiplantae > Streptophyta > Magnoliopsida > Poales > Poaceae > Triticum > Triticum timopheevii. The sequence continues at coordinate 505,474,519 of OY997274.1, forward strand.
CAAGGGGATACTAGCACCACCTCTGCCTGGATGGCGCGATCCGGCCCGGCCACAATGCTGAACTGGACGTCTGACAATGCTTCGGCTGATACTGCGACGTCGAGGCCCATAACTATTCTCGCGTGGTGGTTAGTACATAAAGGCCAGAGGCCAACTCAGAACAAATACCCAAACCATAGTATATTATTAGCTTATGGAGACGAGTAGAGACTCACGCTGGAAGTGACCCCGTCGCCCCGTCTCGTGGACTTACGACAAGGGCCCAGAATGCCCGGCCGTGCCACGTCATTATCTTGCGGGTGCTCTCCGGGCCCGCCCGACTTTCACCAAGGTCTCAAGTAAAGTCATTGTAACCGTGTGTCCAAACATCAAGGGGAAAACCCGAGGAATCACCCCCGGTGGATTCCGCTCGATGTAATCATCAAGGTGAATGTAAGAGGAACCACCCTCAAGGTTCACACTTGAGGTGTTGCACGACAGAGCTGTATCAGGAATGGTGAAGGAGGAACCACCCTCGATGACCACGACCGAATAGCTACACTACAGAGATCTCATCAGGAGTGATGTATGAGGTTCCACCCTCGGCACTCAATGGTAACTCTGCAGAGTCGAGCAACAAAAGGGGCGTAATGTGATGTGAGGTGTCAGGCTCTGGTCATCGATCATGTTGGTCGAGTCGTCGATGATGAAGCAGGGGCAACAAGGACAAGGTGGGGGTCACTGATGGATCACTAACCAACCTATACAAAGCAGTTTAGGATAAGCAGGTAAGGTACAACAACAGGTACAAAAACAGGCTATGCATCAGAATAGGAGCAATCAATTATAGTAGCAAAATCTAATGCAAGCATGAGAGAATGGAATGGGCGATATCAGGATGATCAAAGGTGGGGGGCTTGCCTGGAAGCTCCGCTGAAAGGGAAGAAGGGTCATCGATGATGTAGTCGATCACAGTGGCATCGGCAGCGGTCTCGGGGTCTACCGGAGAGAAGAGGGGGAAGAAACAATAAATATAGAGCAAACAGGTGCATGACAGGCAATAAGCAGTGCTAGGGGTTGTTGGGGAACGTAGTAATTTCAAAAAAATTCCTACGCACACGCAAGATCATGGTGATGACATAGCAACGAGAGGGGAGAGTGTTGTCCATGTACCCTCGTAGACCGTAAGCGGAAGCGTTAGCACAACGCGGTTGATGTAGTCGTACGTCTTCACGATCCGACCTATCCAAGTACCGAACGTACGGCACCTCCGAGTTCAGCACACGTTCAACTCGATGACAATCCCCGGGCTCCGATCCAGCAAAGCTTCGGGGATGAGTTCCGTCAGCACGACGGCGTGGTGACGATGATGATGTTCTACTGGCGCAGGGCTTCGCCTAAACTCCGCGACGATATGACCGAGGTGGAATATGGTGGAGGGGGGCACCGCACACGGCTAAGGAACGATCCGTAGATCAACTTGTGTGTCCTAGGGTGCCCCCCCCCCCCCGCCCCATATATAAAGGAGCAAGGGGGGAGGCCGGCCGGCCCTTGTGGGCGCGCCAAGGAGGAGGAGTCCTCCTCCTAGTAGGAGTAGGACTCCCCCTTTCCTACTCCTACTAGGAGGGGGAAAGGAAGGGGGAGAGGGGGAAGGAAAGAGGGGGGCGCCGCCCCCCTCCTAGTCCAATTCGGACCAGAGGGAGAGGGGGTGCGCGGCCCACCCTGGCCGCCCCTCTCTCTTTCCACTAAGGCCCATGTGGCCCATTAACTCTCCCGGGGGGTTCCGGTAACCCTCCGGCACTCCAGTTTTCTCCAAAATCACCCGGAACACTTCCGGTGTCCGAATATAGTCGTCCAATATATCAATCTTTATGTCTCGACCATTTCGAGACTCCTCGTCATGTCCGTGATCACATCCGGGACTCCGAACAAACTTTGGTACATCAAAACTTATAAACTCATAATAAAACTGTCATCGTAACGTTAAGCGTGCGGACCCTACGGGTTCGAGAACTATGTAGACATGACCTAGAACTATTCTCGGTCAATAACCAATAGCAGAACCTGGATGCCCATATTGGTTCCTACATATTCTACGAAGATCTTTATCGGTCAAACCGCATAACAACATACGTTGTTCCCTTTGTCATCGGTATGTTACTTGCCCGAGATTCGATCGTCGGTATCCAATACCTAGTTCAATCTCGTTACCGGCAAGTCTCTTTACTCGTTACGTAATGCATCATTCCGTAACTAACTCATTAGTTACATTGCTTGCAAGGCTTATAGTGATGTGCATTACCGAGAGGGCCCAGAGATACCTCTCCGACAATCGGAGTGACAAAACCTAATCTCGAAATACGCCAACCCAACATCTACCTTTGGAGACACCTGTAGTACTCCTTTATAATCACCCAGTTACGTTGTGACGTTTGGTAGCACCCAAAGTGTTCCTCCGGTAAACGGGAGTTGCATAATCTCATAGTTTCAGGAACATGTATAAGTCATGAAGAAAGCAATAGCAATATACTAAACGATCAAGTGCCAGGCTAACGGAATGCGTCATGTCAATCACATCATTCTCCTAATGATGTGATCCCATTAATCAAATGACAACACATGCCTATGGTTAGGAAACATAACCATCTTTGATTAATGAGCTAGTCAAGTAGAGGCATACTAGTGACATTATGTTTGTCTATGTATTCACACATGTATCATGTTTCCGGTTAATACAATTCTAGCATGAATAATAAACATTTATCATGATATGAGGAAATAAATAATAACTTTATTATTGCCTCTAGGGCATATTTCCTTCAGTCTCCCACTTGCACTAGAGTCAATAATCTAGATTACATAGTTATGATTCTAACACCCATGGAGTCTTGGTGCTGATCATGTTTTGCTCGTGAGAGAGGCTTAGTCAATGGGTCTGCAACATTCAGATCTGTATGTATCTTGCAAATCTCTATGTCTCCCACTTGGACTTGGTCCCGAATGGAATTGAAGCGTCTCTTGATGTGCTTGGTCCTCTTGTGATATCTGGATTCCTTTGCCAAGGCAATTGCACCAGTGTTGTCACAGAAGATCTTCATTGGTCCCGATGCACTAGGTATGACACCTAGATCGGAAATGAACTCCTTCATCCAGACTCCTTCATTCATTGCTTCCGAAGCAGCTATGTACTCCGCTTCACATGTAGATCCCGCCATGACGCTTTGTTTAGAACTGCACCAACTTACAGCTCCACCATTTAATAAAAACACGTATCCGGTTTGCGATTTAGAATCGTCCGGATCAGTGTCAAAGCTTGCATCGACGTAACCATTTATGACTAGCTCTTTGTCACCTCCATATACGAGAAACATATCCTTAGTCCTTTTCAGGTATTTCAGGATGTTCTTGACCGCTGTCCAGTGATCCATTCCTGGATTACTTTGGTACCTTCCTGCCAAGCTTATTGCTAAGCATATGTCAGGTCTGGTACAGAGCATTGCATACATGATAGAGCCTATGGCTGAAGCATAGGAAACATCTTTCATTTTCTCTCTATCTTCTGTTGTGGTCGGGCATTGAGTTTGACTCAACTTCACACCTTGAAGCACGGGCAAGAACCCTTTCTTTGCCTGATCCATTTTGAACTTTTTCAAAATTTTATCAAGGTATGTGCTTTGTGAAAGTCCTATTAAGCGTCTTGATCTATCTCTATAAATCTTGATGCCCAATATGTAAGCAGCTTCACCGAGGTCTTTCATTGAAAAACTTTTATTCAAGTATCCCTTTATGCTATCCAGAAATTCTATATCATTTCCAATTAATAATATGTCATCTACATATAATATCAGAAATGCTACAGAGCTCCCACTCACTTTCTTGTAAATACAGGCTTCTCCAAAAGTCTGTAAAAAACCATATGCCTTGATCACACTATCAAAACGTTTATTCCAACTCCGAGATGCTTGCACTAGTCCATAAATGGATCGCTGGAGCTTGCACACTTTGTTAGCACCTTTTGGATCAACAAAACCTTCTGGCTGCATCATATACAACTCTTCTTCCAGAAATCCATTCAAGAATGCAGTTTTGACATCCATTTGCCAAATTTCATAATCATGAAATGCAGCAATAGCTAACATGATTCGGACAGACTTAAGCATCGCTACGGGTGAGAAAGTCTCATCGTAGTCAACCCCTTGAACTTGTCGAAAACCTTTCGCAACAAGTCAAGCTTTATAGACAGTTATATTACCATCAGCGTCAGTCTTCTTCTTAAAGATCCATTTATTCTCAATGGCTTGCCGATCATCGGGCATGTCAACCAAAGTCCATACTTTGTTCTCATACATGGATCCCATCTCAGATTTCATGGCCTCTAGCCATTTTGCGGAATCTGGGCTCATCATCGCTTCCTCATAGTTCGTAGGTTCATCATGGTCAAGTAACATGACTTCCAGAATAGGATTACCATACCACTCTGGTGCGGATCTTACTCTGGTAGACCTACGAGGTTCAGTAGAAACTTGATCTGAAGTTTCATGATCAATATCTTTAGCTTCCTCACTAATTGGTGTAGGTGTCACAGGAACTGATTTCTGTGATGAACTACTTTCCAATAAGGGAGTAGGTACAGTTACCTCATCAAGTTCTACTTTCCTCCCACTCACTTCTTTCGAGAGAAACTGCTTCTCTAGAAAGGATCCATTCTTAGCAACGAATGTTTTGCCTTCGGATCTGTGATAGAGGGTGTACCCAACAGTCTCTTTTGGGTATCCTATGAAGACACATTTCTCCGATTTAGGTTCGAGCTTATCTGGTTGAAGTTTCTTCACATAAGCATCGCAGCCCCAAACTTTAAGAAACGACAACTTTGGTTTCTTGCCAAACCACAGTTCATAAGGCGTCGTCTCAACGGATTTTGATGGTGCCCTATTTAACGTGAATGCGGCTGTCTCTAAAGCATAACCCCAGAACGATAGCGGTAAATCAGTAAGAGACATCATAGATCGCACCATATCTAGTAAAGTACGATTACGACGTTCGGACACACCATTTCTTTGTGGTGTTCCAGGTGGCGTGAGTTGCGAAACTATTCGGCATTGTTTCAAATGTAAACCAAACTCTTAACTCAAATATTCTCCTCCATGATCAGATTGTAGAAACTTTATTTTCTTGTTACGATGATTTTCCACTTCACTCTGAAATTCTTTGAACTTTTGAAATGTTTCAGACTTGTGTTTCATTAAGTAGATATACCCATATCTGCTCAAATCATCTGTGAAGGTGAGAAAATAACGATATCTGCCACGAGCTTCAACATTCATCGGACCACATACATCTGCATGTATGATTTCCAACAAATCTGTTGCTCTCTCCATAGTACCTGAGAACGGTGTTTTAGTCATCTTGCCCATAAGGCACGGTTCGCAAGTACCAAGTGATTCATAATCAAGTGATTCCAAAAGTCCATCAGTATGGAGTTTCTTCATGCGCTTTACACCGATATGACCTAAACGGCAGTGCCACAAATAAGTTGCACTCTCATTATCAACTCTGCATCTTTTGGTTTCGACATTATGAATATGTGTATCACTACTTTCGAGATTCAATAAAAATAGACCACTCTTCAAGGGTGCATGACCATAAAAGATATTACTCATATAAATAGAACAACCATTATTCTCTGATTTGAATGAATAACCATCTCGCATCAAATAAGATCCAGATATAATGTTCATGCTTAATGCTGGCACCAAATAACAATTATTCAGGTCTAAAACTAATCCCGAAGGTAGATGTAGAGGTAGCGTGCCGACCGCGATCACATCGACTTTGGAACCGTTTCCCACGCGCATCGTCACCTCGTCCTTCGCCAGTGCTCGCTTATTCCGTAGTCCCTGTTTCGAGTTGCAAATATTAGCAACAGAACTAGTATCAAATACCCAGGTGCTACTACGAGCTCTAGTAAGGTACACATCAATAACATGTATATCACATATACCTTTGTTCACCTTGCCATCCTTCTTATCCGCCAAATACTTGGGGCAGTTCCGCTTCCAGTGTCCAGTCTGCTTGCAGTAGAAGCACTCAGTTTCAGGCTTAGGTCCAGACTTGGGTTTCTTCTCTTGAGCAGCAACTTGCTTGCCGTTCTTCTTGAAGTTCCCCTTCTTCTTTCCTTTGCCCTTTTTCTTGAAACTAGTGGTCTTGTTGACCATCAACACTTGATGCTCCTTCTTGATTTCTACCTCCGCAGCTTTTAGCATTGCAAAGAGCTCGGGAATTGTCTTGTTCATCCCTTGCATATTATAGTTCATCACGAAGCTCTAGTAGCTTGGTGGCAGTGATTGGAGAATTCTGTCAATGACGCTATCATCCGGAAGATTAAATCCCAGTTGAATCAAGTGATTATTATACCCAGACATTTTGAGTATATGCTCACTGACAGAACTATTCTCCTCCATCTTGCAGCTGTAGAACTTATTGGAGACTTCATATCTCTCAATCCGGGCATTTGCTTGAAATATTAACTTCAACTCCTGGAACATCTCATATGCTCCATGACGTTCAAAACGTCGTTGAAGACCCGGTTCTAAGCCGTAAAGCATGGCACATTGAACTATTGAGTAGTCATCAGCTTTGCTCTGCCAGACGTTCTTAACGTCGCCAGTTGCATCAGCAGCAGGCCTGGCACCCAGCGGTGCTTCCAGGACGTAATTCTTCTGTGTAGCAATGAGGATAATCCTCAAGTTACGGACCCAGTCCGAGGAATTGCTACCATCATCTTTCAACTTTGCTTTCTCAAGGAACGCTTTAAAATTCAACGGAACAACAACACGAGCCATCTATCTACAACAAACATAGACAAGCAAAATACTATCAGGTACTAAGTTCATGATAAATTTAAGTTCAATTAATCATATCACTTAAGAACTCCCACTTAGACAGACATCTCTCTAGTCATCTAAGTGATCACGTGATCCAAATCAACTAAACCATAACCGATCATCACGTGAGATGGAGTAGTTTTCAATGGTGAACATCACTATGTTGATCATACCTACTATATGATTCACGCTCGACCTTTCGGTCTCCGTGTTCCGAGGCCATATCTGCATATGCTAGGCTCGTCAAGTTTAACCTGAGTATTCTGCGTGTGCAAAAACTGGCTTGCACCCGTTGTAGATGGACGTAGAGCTTATCACACCCGATCATCACGTGGTGTCTGGGCACGACGAACTTTGGCAACGGTGCGTACTCAGGGAGAACACTTCTTGATAATTTTAAGTGAGAGATCATCTTAAAATGCTACCGTCAAACAAAGCAAGATAAGATGCATAAAGGATAAACATCACATGCAATCAATATAAGTGATATGATATGGCCATCATCATCTTGTGCTTGTGATCTCCATCTTTGAAGCACCGTCGTGATCACCATCGTCACCGGCGCGACACCTTGATCTCCATCGTAGCATCGTTGTCGTTATGCCATCTATTGCTTCGACAACTATCGCTACCGCTTAGTGATAAAGTAAAGCAATTACAGGGCGTTTGCATTTCATACAATAAAGCGACAACCATATGGCTCCTGCCAGTTGCCGATAACTTCGGTTACAAAACATGATCATCTCATACAATAAAATATAGCATCACGTCTTGACCATATCACATCACAACATGCCTTGCAAAAACAAGTTAGACGTCCTCTACTTTGTTGTTGCAAGTTTTACGTGGCTGCTACGGGCTTAGCAAGAACCGTTCTTACCTACGCATCAAAACCACAACGATAGTTCGTCAAGTTAGTGCTGTTTTAACCTTCGCAAGGACCGGGCGTAGCCACACTCGATTCAGCTAAAGTGAGAGAGACAGACACCCGCCAGTCACCTTTAAGCACGAGTGCTCGTAACGGTGAAACCACTCTCGCGTAAGCGTACGCGTAATGTCGGTCCGGGCCGCTTCATCTCACAATACCGCCGAACCAAAGTATGACATGCTGGTAATCAGTATGACTTGTATCGCCCACAACTCACTTGTGTTCTACTCGTGCATATAACATCAACGCATAAAACCTAGGCTCGGATGCCACTGTTGGGGAACGTAGTAATTTCAAAAAAATTCCTACGCACACGCAAGATCATGGTGATGACATAGCAATGAGAGGGGAGAGTGTTGTCCACGTACCCTCGTAGACCGTAAGCGGAAGCCTTAGCACAACGCGGTTGATGTAGTCGTACATCTTCACGATTTGACCGATCCAAGTACCGAACGTACGGCACCTCCGAGTTCAGCACACGTTCAGCTCGATGACGATCCCCGGGCTCCGATCCAGCAAAGCTTCGGGGATGAGTTCCGTCAGCACGATGGCGTGGTGACGATGATGATGTTCTACCGGCGCAGGGCTTCGCCTAAACTCCGCGACGATATGACCGAGGTGGAATATGGTGGAGGGGGGAACCGCACACGGCTAAGGAACGATCCGTAGATCAACTTGTGTGTCCTAGGGTGCCCCCCCGCCCCCGTATATAAAGGAGCAAGGGAGGAGGCCGGCCGGCCCTTGTGGGCGCGCCAAGGAGGAGTCCTCCTCCTAGTAGGAGTAGGACTCCCCCTTTCCTACTCCTACAAGGAGGGAGAAAGGAAGGGGGAGAGGGGGAAGGAAAGAGGGGGGCGCCGCCCCCCCTCCTAGTCCAATTCGGACCAGAGGGAGAGGGGGCGCACGGCCCACCCTGGCCGCCCCTCTCTCTTTCCACTAAGGCCCATGTGGCCCATTAACTCTCCCGGGGGGTCCCGGTAACCCTCCAGCACTCCGGTTTTCTCCGAAATCACCCGGAACACTTCCGGTGTCCGAATATAGTCATCCAATATATCAATCTTTATGTCTCGACCATTTCGAGACTCCTCATCATGTCCATGATCACATCCGAGACTCCGAACAAACTTCGGTACATCAAAACTTATAAACTCATAATAAAACTATCATCGTAACGTTAAGCGTGCGGACCCTACGGGTTCGAGAACTATGTAGACATGACCTAGAACTATTCTTGGTCGATAACCAATAGCGGAACCTGGATGCCCATATTGGTTCCTACATATTCTACGAAGATCTTTATCGGTCAAACCGCATAACAACATACGTTGTTCCCTTTGTCATCGGTATGTTACTTGCCCGAGATTCGATCGTCGGTATCCAAAACCTAGTTCAATCTCGTTACCGGCAAGTCTCTTTACTCATTACGTAATGCATCATTCCGTAACTAACTCATTAGTTACATTGCTTGCAAGGCTTATAGTGATGTGCATTACCGAGAGGGCCCAGAGATACCTCTCCGACAATTGGAGTGACAAAACCTAATCTCGAAATACGCCAACCCAACATCTACCTTTGGAGACACCTGTAGTACTCCTTTATAATCACCCAGTTACGTTGTGACGTTTGGTAGCACCCAAAGTGTTCCTCCGGTAAACGGGAGTTGCATAATCTCATAGTTTCAGGAACATGTATAAGTCATGAAGAAAGCAATAGCAATATACTAAACGATCAAGTGCTAGGCTAACGGAATGGGTCATGTCAATCACATCATTCTCCTAATGATGTGATCTCATTAATCAAATGACAACACATGCCTATGGTTAGGAAACATAACCATCTTTGATTAATGAGCTAGTCAAGTAGAGGCATACTAGTGACGTTATGTTTGTCTATGTATTCACACATGTATCATGTTTCCGGTTAATACAATTCTAGCATGAATAATAAACATTTATCATGATATGAGGAAATAAATAATAACTTTATTATTGCCTCTAGGGCATATTTCCTTCAGGGGTGTTCTAACGCGGCACTACACAATACCGGCGAAGGGGGAGAACATCCGAAAAGTTTTCCCGGAGTTAGGCATTTTCGGACAAACGAACCGAAGGGGAAAAGTTCGATGTTCGGCATGCTAGGGGCCTGTGAAATATGAACGGAGAGCGTATTCGGATTCGTCTCGTCGTTCTGAGAAACTTTCATCTATAAAACTTTTTTATCCGAGCTACAGATTATTTTCTATGATTTTCTTAAGATTTAAACATTTTCTGGAATTATCTAAATTAACAGAAATTCATTATGACGTCAGCATTATGTGGGGACGACGTCAACAGTCAACAGACTCACTGACCAGGGTCAAACCTGGCCTGTGGGTCCAGCGGGACCCACATGTCAGCCTCCGTTAGTCTAACAGTAATTTAAACTAAACTAACATGTTAATTAGAGGGGTGGGCTCTCAGTGTTAGTGACTAACTAATTACGAATTAATTAACAGATTTTAATTAGCAGATTTATTTATTTTTAAAACAAGTGGGGCCCACATGTCAGTCTCACTGGGCAGCCCAGTCAGCAGTTGACTGGGTCAACCCAGTCAACTAGGCCACCAGGGCCCACTGGTCAGCGACTCAAGGGTGGGGCCCACTGAGCCATGTCAGCGTCGACGTCGGCGCTGGAGAGAGCTCCGGCGACCAAATCGCGCGGCGGCGCGCGGTGGGGGGGTGGTCGGAAAATCACGCATAGAGCACGGGAAGGGTCGCGCGTGGGTGCGTTGGAAAGAGCATGCGACAGCGAGGCGATCTGTGGCGGTGGCATGGCCAGAGGAGCACCGTAACAACGACGGCGAGCCCATCGGCGGACGGCGGCGCTCGGGCCTCGATCGAGAACGAGGCGGGGCGACTAAGGGGACTATACGGGGGCACGGGGTGGCGCCACGGGCGCTCTAACGCGCGCCCAAAGCAGTCGTGGGCGCGCCAGAGTTAGCGCGGCGAGCAGGCGGCAGCCATGGCGGGCGGCGGAGCTCGGTAACATGGCGGGACGACTACGGGTGTAGAAAACAAGGGGTAGGAGGAGGGGGAGCACGCGGTGCTCACCGCCATTGCTGGGAAGGCCCGAGGGAGAGTCGAGGTGGCTGGAGTTGTTGGCGAGCTCGCGGTGGCTGGAGCGGAGGAAGAAGCATCGGCCCGGCGATGAAGGGGCTCCCAGCTCCTGCGCGTGGGCGTGGATGATGGAGCGCACGAGGGCGGTCCTCCTGGATGCCTCCGGGCAGCGCGGGGCGGCTGGTGGCCGGGGAGTCGACGCGGAGACGACGATGGCGCTCGGCCGTTGTGGGGAAGATGGAGCGAGCGAGAGGAGGGCAAGAGCGGGCAAGTGGGGCGAGTGGATGCGGCGGATGCGGGAGAAATATCTTGGGGGGAGGCCTCGGTGGAGGGCTTATCCTCTCCGGTCATCGCCGGCGAGGTGGTCGTGGGCAGCCATGCCCCTGTAGCGACCGAGATAGAGGAACAGGAAGGGAAGGGGGAGCGACCGAGAGGGCAAGGTGGCGGACTGGGTCAGTCTGCTGGGCTAGGCCCAGTGGGAGTCAGGGGGTTTCTTTTTCTTTTGCTTCTTTTTTCCCATCATCTCTTTTCCTTTTGCATTTTCTTTTTGTACCAAATGAGTTTTGTTATGAACAAAACTTGGCACATAAATCTAACACAATATATTAAGATGGAACAAAAACTATGGGGTCAAAAGGAGTTGGCTAACCATTTTTAGAAATTGAAAAGGCCAATTTAAATGCTGCTGGAGCAAAAATTAATCCCAGGGGCATTTTGGGAATTCAAAAGAGGTTGGTTCCAACATGACAAATATCCAGGGATTATTTTACACACCTTGAACATTTTTATTTTGAAGTTTGACAAATTTGAATTTTTGACTTTAGATTTTGAATTTGAAATTGAACACTGACTTGGATCAAGTGAGGATTAGCAACAGTAAGAGTGATGACCTGGCATCATTAGCAGGAGCTTAATGTAGCTTAATTACCCGGGCGTCACAGGCGGATGAGCAGCGGCTTCTTGCGGATGGTCCCCTCCGACAAATTGTCGAAGAATGCATGCACCATTTCTGCTTTTGGCTCGGCCCAGGTCGGATCAAGGCCGTGCGCATTGAACGCTGGCATCATGGTGATGATGGCGGTCAGGAGGGAGTTATTACTCAACGGGACCACCCCCACGCAACAACCTGAATGGATTTTCGGCCTTGCCGGTCTCATCGACCCTGAGCTGAAAAAGCCTCTGGCAAAGATGTGCATGCTGTATCACCGTGAAGTTATGATTCAGGCCAGGGCGAGGCCTCATGATATCAACCGCATTCTTGTAATCCCAGGCTGGCTCCACTTATTATGCAAGGGGGCGATACGATGGCGGATGAAATCAGCCCCGACCATCTCAAGTGTGAGCCCAGCCGCTGCAAGGCGATGAATCCTGGTGGTGGCAATCGTGAGCTTCTGGTCATCGGCGTCGAGATCACTCCAGTCTGGACCATGGACCGGCGGACTCTAACGGACCTTGCATAACGGTCGTGGGTCCTCCTCTACAATCCAGCACCACCGGCCCCATCATTCGTCCCATCTCTCCTTCTAGGCTCCTTCTAGGTATGCACCTTTGCTTAGAGCCCTTGGGATCCAGGCGATGCAGCCAGAAAAGGCATCCCCCGGCTGGATGCGAGGAAGGAAATAATGGCGGAAGTGTGTCGTGTTGGGCTACACCCCGGCAAATCCCTCATAGAGGTGGGCAAAGAGGGCCATGCACGCCACAGCATTCGATGTAAAATCCAGGAGATGGAAGCCGTAGGTGTGCATGATGTCATTAAAGAAATCTGAGAAAGGGGGGCAGAGGTCGCATAAGAAGTAGTCGACAAAGAAAGGATAAGTATTGGCAAAGGGAGCAGGGATGACCTGCGTGGCGGGATGCCCCGTCGTCTCTCTCCCCCACAGGCACCGAAATTGGTCCCTGAGCGTGAGCGCGTCGATCGTCGAAGCGAAAAGGGCGTGCTTCTTCCCCAGCTTTATCAGTTCATTCTACGATGCCTCTTTCCCCTCGGTGGCTTTGGCTGCACCCTTGCCTTTGCTTGCCTTGGGCGCCATGACGACTGGGAATAGGCAAGGGATCTAGAAGCAAAGGAGGCGCGGCAGGGGCAAGAAGAAGCAAGAACTCTAGTTTTCGCTCAAGGAAGGAGAAGGGGAACAATGGTTCCTAGATTGGGGAAGGACGTAGAGGGGAATTGAGCGGCGCCCCTACAGAGTCCTCTTTTATGGGGAAGGCGCAGGTTGCCCTTTTTTTACCATTAACTGCGAAGTGACGCAGGCGTGCTGCGACCGCCCCATGCACGAATCCCACGTCACGCGTTCGACGCGGGTCGTGGGGAAGCGCAACTGGAGAAGAGATCGTGGAAGTTAAGTCCCTGTCACGCGTGCCCGCGCACTGCTTTGGGCCTGGCCCAACTACGCCTTGCGCTCATGTGTGGCCCAGGCCCGGGGGCTCCTGTCGGTGTACAAAAGTATGGGCTCTTTTGTACCCCTTACTTATGCGTGGGCAGGGCAGTAGAAGATAAAACACGAAGACTACCAAGGCAGATACTCAAGAACAAGGAGCAGAAGGCGAGCTGGACCTCCCCCGGCAACACCCTTGCCGGGCAACCTGCACAGCACCAGCAAGCCCATCACCCTTGAGGCTGAGAGTTCTGACACCATCGACAACGTTAAGACCAAGATTTGGGAACGCATGCGTGGTAACATGCAGATCTTCATGAAGATTGATAGCATGCGGGTCCACGTGGGACCAGAAGACGAATACCCCCGGCAAGACCCTTGCCGGGACGACTGTGAGGCCCTCGACAAGCCTTGCCGGGGATGATCGCTGGGTCGCGGCCAGGCCCGCGCCCCGCAAGGATTCGCCACCTCACCACCACTTCGATGCGACGACCTGTGTGCCAACCAAGCAGGCGCCTGCATGGAGGCATGCAGATCTTCGTGGAGGCTCTACCATCGCGCCAACACAGCAGCTAGTTAGCCAGCGTGGCAGTGCACGCCTCGTCAGCCTGGACGCGTGTCAAAGTGAGGAGGGGCAGCGACGGACGGGATAGCTTCTGTTGCCATCCCCGATAAAGTAAGAGGGCACGTAGGCAACACGTTAAATGCGTTTGTCCTATGGTGCCGAGCGATAAGCTCGTACACTGTAGCTTCCTTTCCACCTCCTGTGTGCCACTGTGGCAACTCCTTTCATGTATAAAAGGAGGCCCAAGGCGTACTGAGAGAGGATTTGGACTTTTGGACTGTGCATGCACCGCAACTAGTTCAAAAGCTCAAGAATACATATATCCAGACAAGTAGGACTAGGGTATTACGCATCTTTGTGGCCCGAACCTGGAAAAAATCCCCTTGTGCTGACTGCTAGAACTGCTTTTCGTGCGGCTACTCCCCCCGCTGAACGTAGAAGGGATTCTTGTGATCCCATAGGTGTTTGTTTCCCCGACACCTATTTTAGAGTTTCACGGAAAAGGAATACCAAACGGAGTCCAACCGGAATGAAACTTTCGCAATGATCTTTCTTGGACGAGAAGCAAACCAGGAGACCTGGAGATGAAGTTGAAGAAGCAACGAGGCGGCCATGAGGGTGGAGGGAGCGCCCAGGGGGGTTGGGCGCGCCTCCCTACCTCGTGGGCCCCTCAGAGCTCTCCTGACCTAGTTCCTTCGCCTATATATTCTCTTATACCCCAAAAACATCAGGGGGCCACGAAAAAACTTTTCCACCACTGCAACCTTCTGTACCCGTGAGATCCTGTCTAGGGGCCTTTTCCGGCGTCCTGCTGGAGGGGGTTTGATCATGGAGGGCCTCTACATCAACACCTTTACCCTTCCGATGAAGCATGAGTAGTTTACCACAGACCTGTGGGTCCATAGCTAGTAGCTAGATGACTTCTTCTCTCTCTTTGATTCTCAATACCATGTTCTCCTCGATGTTCTTGGAGATCTATTCGATGTAATACTCATTTTCGGTGTGTTTGCCGAGATCCGATGAACTGTGTATTTATGATCAGATTATCTATGAATATTATTTGAGTCTTCTCTGAATTCTTACATGCATGATTTGATAACTTTGCAAGTCTCTTCAAATTATCGATTTAGTTTGGCCTACTAGATTGGTTTTTCTTGCAACGGGAGAAGTGCTTAGCTTTGGGTTCAATCTTGCGGTGTCCTTTCCCAGTGACAGTAGGGGAAGCAAGGCACGTATTGTATTGTTGCCACTGAGGATAAAAAGATGGAGTTTTCATCATATTGCTTGAGTTAATTCCTCTACATCATGTCATCTTACTTAATGCGTTACTCCGTTCTTTATGAACTTAATACTCTAGATGCATGCGAGATAGCGGTCGATGTGTTGAGTAATAGTAGTAGATGCAGAATTGTTTCGGTCTACTTAACACGGACGTGATGCCTATATTCATGATCATTGCCTTAGATATCATCATAATTATGCACTCTTCTATCAATTGCTCGGCAGTAATTTGTTCACCCACCGTATTATTTGCTATCTTCACAGAAGCCACTAGTGAAACCTATGGCCCCCAGGTCTATTTTACATCTTATTAGTTTCCCATCAACTTACCAATTTCTGTCGCCGTTCCTTTATTTTTGCAATCTTTTACTTTCCGATCTATAAACCAAAAATACCAAAAACATTCACTTTACCGTTTATCTATCTCTATCAGATCTCACTTTTGCAAGTAACCGTGAAGGGATTGACAACCCCTTTATCATGTTGGGTGCAAGTTTGTTGATTGTTTGTGCAGGTATTCGGTGACTTGTGCGTAGTCTCCTACTGGATTGATACCTTGGTTCTCAAACTGAGGGAAATACTTACTCTACTTTGCTGCATCACTTTCCTCTTCAAGGGAAAAACCAACGCAAGCTCAAGAAGTAGCACTGCTCGTTCGCCGGTGGCGGCCCGCGCCCGCGTCCCCCGCTCGACGGCCGAGCCCCACACCTCCACACCTGTGCTCGCCGCCGCTCCCTGCACTCCATGGCCGCCCAGCGCCCGCTCACCGCTAGCCCCTCCCTGTTTTCCCCCAACCCCGGCGCGTTGCGAGCTAGCCGCCGAAGCTCCTCTGAGCGGCCGCGCACGCGAGCCCATCCATGGCCGGCTTGGGTCTCCGCTCAGTGACCCCCCACCTTGTTTAATTAGGGGCCTAATCCCCCTTATACACTAAACACCCTGTTAAAGAAAGGGCATGCGTCTATTACATACGGGCCCCACCTTTAATTAAACTAAAGTAACTACTTTGTTTAGTACCCGTGTCAATGACATAGGGGTCCCAACATTCACTATTCACCGATTGACTAGTCAGCGTTGACCGCTGACTGGGTGGTCAACCGGGCCCATTGACCCCACTTGTAAGCCACTATGGCTAGCTCAAAGTGTGTACACATAACTTTTACCTATTTATTTTTCAAATTAAATAAATTCCAGGATTTTCAGAAATTGAATAAAACTTAGAAAATTAATAGAAAATAATTCGTAACTCCGATGAAAAATTTTTATACATGAAAGTTGCTCAGAACGATGAGAAGAATCCGAATATGCAGTCCGTTCGTTGGCCACACATACCTAACATAGCGAACACGCAACCGCCCCCTCTGTTTCATCTGCCTGAAAATGCCTTACACCGGGAATACTTTCCCGTATATTTTTCCCCTTCGCCGGTATCACCTAGTACTGCGTTAGGTCACCTCTACCACCGCGTATTTCCATGTTATGCTTTGTGATGCTTTGATTGCTCTGTTATTTATTGTGTTCCCCCTCCGTTACTTCTTTCCAGTAGATCCCGAGACTACCGGCGACCCCTAGTTTGACTACGGTGTTGTCGACCCCTCCTTCTTGCCAGAGCAACCAGGCAAGCCCCCCTCCTTGATCAACCCGATATTGCCTATCCTTATCTCTACTGCTTGCATTAGAGTAGTGTAGCATGTTACTGCTTTCGGTTAAACCTATTCTGCTGCATAGCCTGCCTTTGCTACTACTGTCGTTACCTTTACCTGCAATCCTAAATGCTTAGTATAGGATGCTAGTTTATCACTAGTGGCCCTACATTCTTGTCTGTTTGCCATGCTATACTATCGGTCTATGATCACTCGAGAGGTGATCACGGGCATATACTATACATTTTATACATGATATAGGTGGTGACTAAAGTTGGGTCGGCTCGTAGAGTACCCGCGAGTGATTCACGGATTGGGGGCTGAAAGGACATTTGTCCCGATGGCCCTCTGAGTGGATCTTTGTGGGGGAGCGACAGGGCAGGTTGAGACCACCTAGGTAAGAGGTGGGCCAGGCCCCTGGTCGACGTCCGCGGTTACTTCTAAACAACATGCTTAACGAGATCTTGGTATTTGATCTAAGTCTGGCCACTGGCCTATACGCACTAACCAACTATACAGGAACAGTTATGGGCACTCGTCGTCATGGTATCAGTCGAAGCCTTCTTGACATCACCGACTGAGCCGCGTGCGCCGGGTTGGACCGCGTAACGCAACTTCCTTTGTAATGGAGGTTGCTAGGTCTGCTCACCGGCTGTCGTTGCAACGTGCAGGTGTATAATGGGCGATGGGCCCAGACCCCTGCGCGCATAGGATTTAGACAGGCATGCTGACCTCTCTGTTGAGACTAGGTAGGGATGCGACGTGTTGATCTTCCGAGGCCGGGCATGACCCAGGAAAGTGTGTCAGGCCAGAGTGATCGAGCGTCTTGGGTAATGTGGTGTCCCCTGCAGGGAAGTTTATCTATTCGAATAGTCGCGTCCCTCGGTAAAAGGACTACCCGAAGTTGTACCTTGACCTTATGACAACTAGAACCAGATACTTAATAAAACACACCCAAACAAGTTCCAGAGACAACCCGGTGATTGCTTTCCCACAGGGCGACAAGGAGAGGATCGTCGGGTAGGATTATGCCATGCGATGATACTTGGTGAATTTACCAGCTACTCCCTTCTACATGCTTCAAGATGGAGGCTGCTAGAAGCATAGTCTTCGATAGGACTAGCTATCCCCCTCTTATTCTGGCATTCTGTAGTTCAGTCTACCGATATTACCCCTTTATACTGATACCAATGCATATGTAGTGTAGATCTTTGCTTGCGAGTACTTTTGATGAGTACTCACGGTTCCTTTGCTCCCTCTTTTTCCCCTTTCCATTCTTCTCGGATGTTGCGACCAGATGTTGGAGCCCAGGAGCCAGACGCCACCGTGGACGATGACCCCTACAACACTGAGGGTGCCTACTACTATGTGCAGGCCACTGACGACCAGGAGTAGTTTAGGAGGATCCCACGCAGCAGGCCTATGCCTCTTTCGATCTGTATCCCAGTTTGTGCTAGCCATCTTATGGTACCTTGTTTAACTTATGTCTGTACTAAGATATTGTTGCTTCTGCTGACTCGTTCTTGATCGAGCACTTGTATTCGAGCCATCGAGGCCCCTAGTTGTAATATTATGCTTGTATGATTTTGATAACCCGTAAGCATACGGGATAGTTGTAGCCTCTTTCGAAAAGTAAGAGTGTCGAACCCAACGAGGAGCTAAAGGCAGAACAAATACTCTCTCTTAAGTCCTATCGGCCACTGATTCGACTCTACACACGCTTGACGTTCGCTTTACCTAGAACAAGTATGAAACTAGAAGTACTTTGTAGGTGTTGTTGGATAGGTTTGCAAGATAATAAAGAACACGTAAATAAAAACTAGGGGCTGTTTAGATAAAGATGCAACAAAGTAAATAAAGCGAGTGTGGAAAAGTGGTGGTAGGAGTTGTGAAAGTGTCCCTAAGCAATTGACTACGTTACTAGACCGATAGCAAGTTTTATGTGGGAGAGGCATAAGCTAACATACTTTCTCTTCTTGGATCATATGCACTTATGATTGGAACTCTAGCAAGCGTCCGCAACTACTAAAGATTATTAAGGTAAAACCCAACCACAGCATTAAAGCATCAAGTCCCCTTTATCCCGTACGCAATAATCCCCTTACTCGGGTTTATGCTTCTGTCACTCAAGCAACCCACCATAAAAGAATCATGAACGTATTGCAACACCCTACAGCGGGAATCCCTCACGCTTGCGCGACACGGAGGGCACAATAGGACAGCAACATAACCACAAGCAAATTAAATCAATCATAGCAATTCATCAACCACCAATAGGACAATGACAATCTACTCAGACATCATAGGATGGCAACACATCATTGGATAATAAAATGAAGCATAAAGCACCATGTTCAACTAGAGGGTACAGTGGGTTGCAGGAGAGTTGACCACTGAATATAGATGGGGGAAGGTGATGGAGATGTTGGTGAAGATGATGGAGGTGTTGGTGAAGATCGCGGTGATGATGATGGCCCCCGGCGGCGCTCCGGCGCCACCGGAAGCAAGGGGGAGAGAGCCCCCCTTCTTATTCTTCATATTCCTTGACCTTCTCCCTAGATGGGAGAAGGGTTTCCCCTCTGGTCCTTGGCTCCCATGGCTTGGGAGGGGCGAGAGCCCCTCCGAGATTGGATCTATCTCTCTGTTTCTGCATTCCCAGATCCTTCCCCTTCACCGTTTCTTTTATATCTGGAGATCCGTAACTCCGATTGGGGTGAATCTTCCGCCCAGATTTTTCTCATAAAATTAGCTTTCTTGCGGCAAAAGAAGAGCGTCAATCGCCTTACGGGTGGCCCACGAGAGTGCCAGGCGCGTCCAGGGAGGGTGGGCGCGCCCCCCTGTCTCGTGGCCACCTCGGGCACTGTTTCGTGTTGATTCTTCCTCCGGAAAATCCCAAATATTCCGAAATAATTCTCCGTCCGTTTTTATCCCGTTTGGATTCCGTTTGATATTGGGTTTCTGCGAAACATAAAACATGCAACAAACAGGAGCTGGCACTGGGCACTGGATCAATATGTTAGTCCCAAAAATAGTATAAAAAGTTGCCAAAAGTATATGAAAGTTCAAGAATATTGGCATGGAACAATCAAAAATTATAGATATGACGGAGACGTATCAGCATCCCAGTCTTAATTCCTGCTCGTCCTCGAGTAGGTAAATGATAAAAAGATAATTTTTGATGTGGAATGCTACCTAGCATAAACTTGACGATATGTCTAATCATGGCATGAATATTAAGACACGAGTTATTCAAGGCAATAGTCTATCATTTGACATAAAAAACAATAATACTTCAAGCATACCAACCAAGCAATTATGTCTTATCGAAATAACATAGCCAAAGAAAGCTCATCCCTACAAAATCATATAGTCTGGCTATGCTCCATCTTCATCACACAAAGCATTCAAATCATGCACAACCCCGATGACGAGCCGAGCAATTGGTTCATACTTTTTAACGCACTTCAGCTTTTTCAACTCTTATGCAATACATGAGTGCAAGCCATGGACATAGCACTATGGTGGTATATGGTGGTTGTTGTGAGGACAAAAAGGGAGAAGATAGTCTCACATCAACTAGGCGTATCAACGGGCTATGGAGATGCCCATCAATAGATATCAATGTGAGTGAGTAGGGATTGCCATGCAACGAATGCACTAGAGCTATAAATATATGAAAGCTCAAGAAAAGAAACTAAGTGGGTGTGCATCCAACTTGCTTGCTCACGAAGACCTAGGGCATTTTGAGGAAGCCCATCATTGGAATATACAAGCCAAGTTCTATAATGAAAAATTCCCACTAGTATATGGAAGTGAAAGCATAGGAGATTGTCTCTATGAAGAACATGGTGCTACTCTGAAGCACAATTGTGGTAAAAGGATAGTAACATTGCCCCTTCTCTCTTTTTCTCTCATTTTTTTCTTTTTTTTTCTTTTTTTTATATTTTTTTGGTGGGCTTCTTTGGCCTCTCTTTTTTATTTGGGCTTCTTTGGCTTATTTTATTTTTCATAAAGTCTGGAGTCTCATCCCGACTTGTGGGAGAATCATAGTCTCCTTCATCCTTTCCTCACTGTGGCAATGTTCTAATAATGATGATCCTCACACTTTTATTTAGTTACAACTCAATATTACAACTCGATATCTCGAACAAAGATATGACTCTATATGAATGCTTCCGACGGTGTACCGGGATGTGCAATGATCTAGCATAGCAATGACATAAAAAACGGACAAGCCATGAAAACATCATGCTAGCTATCTTACGATCATGCAAAGCAATATGAAAATGAATGGTCAAGTCATGTATATGATGATGATGGAAGTTGCATGGCAATATATCTCGGAATGGCTATGGAAATGCCATGATAGGTAGGTATGGTGGCTTTTTTGAGGAAGATAAATAATGGGTTCATGATACCGGCGAAAGTTGCGCGGCACAATAGAGGCTAGCAAAGTGGAAGGGTGAGTGTGCATATATCCATGGACTCACATTAGTCATAAAGAACTCATATACTTATTGCAAAAGTCTACTTAGCCCTCGAAGCAAAGTACTACTACACATGCCCCTAGAGGGATAGATTGGTAGGAAAAGACCATCGCTCGTCCCCGAATACCACTCATAAGGAAGACAATCAAAAAACACCTCATGCTCCAACTTTGTTACATAACGGTTCACCATACGTGCATGCTGCGGGACATGCAAACCTCAACACAAGTATTTCTCAATTTCACAATTAATCAACTAGCATGACTCTAATATCACCACCTTTATATCGCAAAACTATTGCAAGGAATCAAACATATCATATTCGGTGATCTACAAGTTTTATGTAGGATTTTATGCCTAACCATGTGAATGACCAATTCCTGTCATCTCTCTAAATTGATATAAGTGAAGCAATAGAGTTTAATTCTTTCTACAAAAGATATGCCCACCCTCTAAAAAATATAAGTTAAGAAAAAAGAGCATTCTACAAATGGCGGTTTTCTATGTGAAGAGAAACAGGCAATCCAAACTTCAAATGATATAAGTGAAGCACGTGATGCATTCTATAAAACCATACTCAAAAGATTTAAGTGAAGTGAAATGAGCATTCTATAAATCAACCAAGGACTATCTCATACCAGCATGGTGCATAGAAGAAAAATAAAAACTAAATGCAAAAGACGCTCCAAGATTCGCACATATCACATGAATGAAACAAATCCGAAAATATACCGATACTTGTTGAAGAAAGAGGGGATGCCTTCCGGGGCATCCCCAAGCTTAGATGCTTGAGTCTCCTTGAATATTTAATTGGGGTGCCTCGGGCATCCCCATGCTTGAGCTCTTGCCTCTCTTCCTTTTCCTCATATCGAGACCTCCTCGTTTAGACACTTCATCCACACAAAATTTCAACAGAAAACTCGGTAAGATCCGTTAGTATAATAAAGCAAATCACCACTCTAAGTACTGTTGCAAACCAATTCATATTTTGTTTTTGCATTGTGTCTACTGTAATATAACTTTTCCATGTCTTAATCCACTAATATAAATTGATAGATTCATCAAAACAAGCAAACTATGCATCAAAAACAGAATCTGTCAAAAACAGAACAGTCTGTAGCAATATGAACATCCACCATATTTCTGTTACCCCAAAAATTCTACCAAAATTAGGAAAAATAAAAAAGTTGTATAGCAAGACATTTTAAAAGGAATCATAACCAATTGACGTTCCAGTTAAAAACATAAAATCACGCACTACAGCCAAAGTTTCTGTCCTGCACCGTACAAACCAACAAGCATTGTAAACATCCTAAAGGCAAATCTTGGCACATTATTTTTATAATACAATGGAATTGTACAAGGGGATAATTATTTTTTATGAAAAGTTCCTGTAGTCAAGATTCACAAAGTTTCCGTGAGCATGAACAAAGTTCAAGGAGCTCCCCCACTTCAACAATGCTTGTCTCTCTCACTTTCACTTTCCCTTTCGAAAAGCTTTGGGTTCCCCTCTTTATTTTTTTTGTTTCTAAACTATATAAAAGCACTCAACAGAAATAAATGACTCTCTAAAACTTCCGGGTTGTCTCCCTGGCAGCGCTTTCTTTAAAGCCATTAAGCTAGGCATTTAGTGCTCTAGTAATGGATCCACCCGGATCCCAAGGTATATCAAAGCCAATTTTAATTAGCAATGATTTGTGATTTAGTAGTGAGCACAAAGTAACATATATCAAGCAATGACGAAGTCTAACTCTCTTCCTATGCATCGACATGTCATAAAAGAACAATTCATGCACACCAAGTAAAGGCCCATGCATAGTATAAACAGTTTCTTGCAATTTTATCATATTGGAAACATAAAGAGGCGGAGATATAGTTCCTCTCTCATAATAATTGCAAGTAGGAGCAGCAAGCACATGCATATTACATTCATCAAAATCGCCATGTGCAATGGTAAAAGGCAACCCATCAATATAATCCTTAATAAGCACAAACTTCTCCGATATAGTGTAGTTTGGAGAATTCAAAAAGATAATAGGACTATCATGCATGGGTGCAATAACAACAATTTCATGTTTAACATAAGTAACTATAGCAAGTTCATCTCCATAAGCGTAATTCATATTGGCATCTTGGCCACAAGCATAGCAAGCATCACCAAAAAGGGACATTTCAAGAGAATCAACGGGATCATAACAATCATCATAGCAATCATCCTTCGGTAAGCACGAAGGGGAATTAAACAATGTATGAGTTGAAGAGTTACTCTCACTAGAAGGTGGGCACAGGTGATCAATCCGCTCTTCCTCCTTTTGTTCTTCGCTCTCCTCATCATCTTTTTCATCCAATGAGCTCATAGTTTCATCATTTTCTTCTTCCATAGCTTCCTGCAAAATATTAGTCTCTTCTTGGACAGCGGAGACTTTCTCAATAAATGCATTAATATTGTAATTGTATTCATAATTTTCATAGCAATATCTAAGTATAGCAAGATTTTCAGGCCTATAAACATCATCATCAAAAGCTTCATACTTTTCAAACAAAGATTCAGTTTCATAAGCAGCCTTAAAAGCAATAAATTCTTCAATTTGTTCAACATCATAGTAATCATATATACCATTAGCATAAGAAGCTAAGGTTTCATTATCATTAAATTTGCATGAGAAGGGAAGGTGTGGAGCCTTCATGCTACAGCAACAAGTAATATCATATCTCAAGCATAGATCCCGGGCATACCAACGCAACATATTAATTTGATCCCATAATAGTTTCCCTTTTTGTGTCAAGCGATAATCCCTAAAGTATTCACGTTGATCCAACGTGTCTCCCAATATAAAGTTGAATGGGGTTTTCTCAGGATTATCAAAGTAGTACATAATATCTTTCACATAATGAGAATCAAGGGTTTTAGGAGTTACCTCATCTCCATGAGTAGCAAGTACACCTAATTTTTTTGGTATTTCATGTTCCATATCCATAACTAAAGATAGAGAACAACTTAGAACAGAAAATAAAAATTAGTTAGTGATAAAGCAAACAAGCACACACGAGAATATTCACCCCACGCTATGACTCCCCGGCAACGGCGCCAGAAAAAGGTCTTGATAACCCGCAAGTATACGGGATAGTTATAGCCTCTTTCGATAAGTAAGAGTGTCGAACCCAATGAGGAGCTATTGGTAGAACAAATACTCTCTCAAGTCCTATCGGCCACTGATACGACTCTACGCACGCTTGACATTCGCTTTACCTAGAACAAGTATGAAACTAGAAGTACTTTGTAGGTGTTGTTGGATAGGTTTGCAAGATAATAAAGAACACGTAAATAAAAACTCGGGGTTGTTTAGATAAAGATGCAATAAAGTAAATAAAGCGAGTGTGGAAAAGTGGTGGTAGGAGTTGTGAAAGTGTCCCTAAGCAATTGACTACATTACTAGACCGATCGCAAGTTTTATGTGGGAGAGGCATAAGCTAACATACTTTCTCTTCTTGGATCATATGCACTTATCATTGGAACTCTAGCAAGCGTCCGCAACTACTAAAGATTCATTAAGGTAAAACCCAACCATAGCATTAAAGTATCAAGTCCCCTTTATCCCGTACGCAACAATCCCCTTACTCGGGTTTATGCTTCTGTCACTCAAGCAACCCACCATAAAAGAATCATGAACGTATTGCAACACCCTACAGCGGGAATCCCTCACGCTTGCGCGACACGGAGGGCACAATAGGACAGCAACATAACCACAAGCAAATTAAATCAATCATAGCAATTCATCAACCACCAATAGGACAACGAAAATCTACTCAGACATCATAGGATGGCAACACATCATTGGATAATAATATGAAGCATAAAGCACCATGTTCAAGTAGAGGGTACAGCAGGTTGCGGGAGAGTGGACCGCTGAATATAGATGGGGGAAGGTGATGGAGATGTTGGTGAAGATGATGGAGGTGTTGGTGAAGATCGCGGTGATGATGATGGCCCCCGGCGGCGCTCCGGCACCACCGGAAGCAAGGGGGGAGAGCCCCCCTTCTTCTTCTTCTTCTTCCTTGACCTTCTCCCTAGATGGGAGAAGGGTTTCCCCTCTGGTCCTTGGCTCCCATGGCTTTGGAGGGGCGAGAGACCCTCCGAGATTGGATCTATCTCTCTGTTTCTGCGTTCCCAGATCCTTCCCCTTCACCGTTTCTTTTATATCTGGAGATCCGTAACTCCGATTGGGGTGAATCTTTCGCCCAGATTTTTCTCATAAAATTAGCTTTCTTGCGGCAAAAGAAGAGCATCAACCACCTTATGGGTGGACCACGAGAGTGCCAGGCGCGCCCAGGGGGGTGGGCGCCCCCTGTCTCATGGCCACCTTGGGCACTGTTTCGCTTTGATTCTTCCTCCGGAAAATCCCAAATATTCCAAAATAATTCTCCGTCCATTTTTATCCCGTTTGGATTCCGTTTGATATTGGATTTCTGCGAAACATAAAACATGCAACAAACAGGAACTGGCACTGGGCACTGGATCAATATGTTAGTCCCAAAAATAGTATAAAAAGTTGCCAAAAGTATATGAAAGTTGAAGAATATTGGCATGGAACAATCAAAAATTATAGATACGACGGAGACGTATCAAATTTTAATTTGGGTCTAGAGTTGTGTTGTGATATCTTCCCGTGAGTCCTTGATCTTGGTCGTACACATTTGCATGCATGATTAGTGTACGGTCAAATCAGGGGCGTCACAAGTTGGTATCAGAGCCGACTACCTGTAGGAATCCCCCTTCCACACTCCTTGGCCGAAGTCGAGTCTAGTCACTACAAAACTATTACTAACATGGTTGTGTGTCTTACATGCCCACGCCGCTATTGGGTGGTATTAGGATCTTTTATTCCTCGACCTATACTCTGGGACTCTAATCTCTCTTTTATTCGGGTTAAATGACTTTACTAATGCCGACTCTAGGTTCTCGTAACTACTTCCTCCCAGAGAGCCCCTTACTCCAGATGATTACTTGGTGCACCAGAAGATTCCGAAGATACTCTCTGATATTCTCTCGAGACTTTGTGCCCACCACTTTTGCTATTCCCGAGCACAGATAAACCCTTATGGATAACTACTTACACTTGTTGTTCATACCTTCATTCCCAGTTGCCCTTGTTATTATTGGATACCCTGAAAAATTCTTCGATCTTCCGAAAATCCTCAGCAGCTTATTGCTCTTGAAACTCTTGCTTGCTTGCATTATGGTTAATCCCATAAGTATAGTAATCTTATTGGCATCCTTTGTCACTATCATTTTGAGTCCGTTGATTCAATAAGTTGTGAATGCTCACAATACTCAACCAGATCCTAGAAATCATCCTTCCGGCTCAGACGTCCTTTTAAACATGGGCTGGATCTCGACCAATCCAATCGCCATTGGTAGTACCCCTAAGCCTACTCAACTTATCCATCCTCAATCAGAGCATTTTCTTCTAATCCCTTTAATTAGAAATCATAATTCCTTTGCATCTGAGCTTTGATTTAGTCAGTTGTTTCTATAATTCAATGCATTTGCATTGTTTCTTTCAAGTGTTGTGTGCCAATGCTCACATCAGCTCTGTTATGGACCGTTAGATCCTTTGTTGAATTTTAATCTGATAGTGTCCTTTGTATACAAAAACCTCGAGAAGTTCTTTCCCTGATATAATGCCATTGGTAAATCCTATTCCCTGATATGGCCAATGATGCTCTGCTTTCGAGCTTGAGTTATTTACTTTTGAACTTTGTAGTATATGTTCCTAAGATACCCTATGGGTTGGACCAATGCCTTCCCTAATCTGCGCAAACCCAAAAGATTTCACATGTCATACTTATCTAGTATTGCACTAGGTAAAACTTTCAACAAACTAATGTCATTTCGAAAAGAAACAAGAAGTGAATGGAAGGTTATACATTGAAGAAGTGGGAGTCGACCTTGAAGTTTGCGTTCATGCCCATGGACACGATGCAAACCTTATCATGGAAGCTTCTCGTAAAATAGTTACCCCCTTGTTATAAGTTCTTCTTGTATCTATGGTTTGATCATTTACAAATGTGGTTCTGACCATATTGTTCCCCTTTGATTCAATTTCTCAAACAAGTTAAACTACTTGCCTTCTGTAGATCACTGCACCCATCTAACCTCTATTATGATCTACCTTCGAGTATTACCCCGTGGTATCTTGATAATATCACAGAACCATATTACTTCTTATGAGTTCTTCAAGTATTATTTCTCACCGATTCCAATTTTCCCCGGGTTCTGAGTTGTTAGACACTCAAGGACATCGATGACTGAATCAATTCCGCACTCCAATTCAGTAACTCTAAATAATCTTCATTGCTTATGAGTTTATTAATCCTTCAAGTCATTCCAAGCCTGATCAGCTATATCATTATCATTCCAAAAAATTAACTATGCTACCTGGTCCTTCTTCCTGGAGCACAATTTTCGACGATGAGCTAAGCTTATGCCGACTTTCCTCATCATATCATTTCGCCTTGAACAACAAGCTTTATTCCAAGTTTGTGACGTACACGTGGTTCCAATAACCTTTTGCTTCATCATTCCTTAATTTGACTTGATGTCATCACCGATCGATTACACCTTCAAGAAATCTCTCGACAATTGTGTCGTGATCATCATTAACATTCTGAGCTCTTCCAAGATATCAATCGGATTCATGATGGGAAATACCATCATTGCCCCTCTATGATTTGTGTCATCATCGACAACATTCTTGCCTTCCCCCAACACAAACTTGTTCATGTTTTGTGTTGTACCTTGATTTCCTTGCTATCTAGCTTAGGTTATGTTCTACCTTGTAGTATTATTGTCTTCTATATCAAGAATGTTGTGAGAATTGCCCCACCTCTTAAGAATTATGGGTATAGTGATACTTCTCACCATCACCATTCCTTCTTGGTCCCCGTGTTGATTATAACTGGGATACCAACCAGTGAACGATGCTGCTTGGATTTTGTACTCCTAGCAACCCTATTGCTTGTAAGTTACTGAATGGTAGTTTCATTATTTGTGTATTGGTTATCCAATCACCATAATAACATTGATCATGCTACCTAAGCCCTTATTTCAGGTGCACCTTTCAACCAATGTTTGCTCATGGATGTTCTCCTCGAGCATACATCATTATATCATTTGATCTGACAAATGTTATCTCCTTGTTCACATAATTGTGGAAATCCATCTTTTTGGAAATCTCAATGAATTGTCGCTGAGTCCATCAGCCACCTCCTCATCCTCTCCTTGGTTTAATGATGAACTATTGTTTTGGAACTCGCTTCCATAGTTCATTTCCCGAGAAACTTACAATGTCATCTCGTCAATTTGTGTTGCGCCTTTTCTTCTCGGGCATCATGAGTTTGAGGTATCCTAACATCGATCGGATTTGAATCTCGGTCAGATATGATGGTTGGAACATATTTCCAAGAGTTATAACGTTGGCCTTATATGACCCGGTAAGGTGATGTCATGCCTAGCACACCTGGCTGGAGGACTACTGTTATAGTTTCCTTTTAGCAAGTTTAGCCATTCTTCCATGAGGAAATATTAAGAATTACTCTATGAGTTGTTCTTGATGGATTCATTGTGTATCCAGAGTCTGACCTTTGCTTGAAGACTGTGCCAATGCTATCTCTAAGCATGTATGTGGTACTCCGATTATCAATAGAAAACAATTGAAGCACAATGCTAAATTTTGTTTATCAATTATCCAACACCGTTGTATGGGTAATGTCATGAAATTTCTCTCCCCTTACCATAAGGGTTTTCTACATTATATCATGTCACGGATATCATGCTTTGCTTGTCCTAGGGAAGAATATACCCCCAAAAAAATGTGTTTAAACACATTTTTCCTTTTCATTGTTTTGTTTAATTGGATAATCACCTTTTCCTTTCCATTGTCATGTTTAACCTTTCTTGTGGTTTATATGATCTAAGCAGTAATAATTCGCTGCTTATGTAAAAAACCTAGTGTACAACCTTGTCAGTAAGACCGTGTTACTATTGTTGATGACATTTTGGTAACCATCGATGTGCGAGAACTTTGCCTATTGGTCCGCCTCGTTTCAACGAGCAGGAAAATGGTTCTCTTCATCCCTCACCCTTGGTACCAACAATGCTGCCAACATAACTGGCCGGTTATTCTCTGACATGCCTTACTATCATGACCGTGCAAGATGTCAATGCCCTTCCTTCTTTTAACCCACGTGGTGGGCCCATAACTCACAGTTCCACAGGATCGAAACTTGACTCTCCTGTAAATCCCTGTCTCGAAAGTTATTCCTCGTGCTTGGCTTCATGTGTAATTCACGGGCCACCTTCCTAGTGATCTATTCTGGTATCAGACGCAATACTTATTCTCGTTGCTTTGGACCCCTTTCACACTTTGTTTCAGACATCGTTGATTATCTATCCGTTTGAAACTTCTTATTGTACCTTCTTGCTTTGCTCTCGATGTGTTCTATTTGTCCAACTCGGGAGATGCTCATGTGTTCATTCATGGGGTAACCCGAGATGATTACCCCTTATAGCATCATCTCGTTGTCAAGTTCCCCCTTACCCTTTTCGTAAGTACGATGGAGATCCTGAAGGAAGAATGATGAGTTCATCATGATGACCTGAAGCAGAGGTATGAAGAAATCAACGTTATGGATCGACCTCTTCGAGAAGAGCAACCAAGAACGACAAGAATCGTTACAATTAACCGATTCTTTCCCTTTAAACTCTACCTCTTAAATCTCAGGACGAGATTTCTTGTAGTAGAGGAGATTTGTAACACCTTGGTAGATCAACTACAGTAATCGCACACTAATGGTACCATGTCATCGCAATTAATTTACTAAACCGCACTTTGGTCCAAATCGAGTTCAATTCAAATTTAAAATACAAGTCAAATTATCATTTCTTCAAACAGTAAAACAAACATGTTGGTAATGTCCCATAAAATCCCAAAGTAATTATCATGTTAAAACCAACCTCTTTTGAATTCCCAAAATGCCCCTAGTAATTAATTAAGAGGATCAACAGCAAAATGTTTAACCTTTTCAATTTCTAAAAACATTTAAACATTTCCAAATGCTCCAAAAAAAATTGTGCAACACCCCAATATTATGCTAGATTTATGTGCAAGTTTTCACCTTTAATAAAAATCAAATGTTAGGAAAGCAAAATACAAAACAGAGGAGAAAATTACATATAAGAAAAGTATGATTAAAAGGCAAAAGGAATAGCCGGGGCATTGTGCCTTCGGCCCATTTCTTCTACTGCTCCAGGCCCAGCCCACCTGGCCAGCCTTTCATCCACCTTTCGCCAAAGGAGGACCACAGCCATGGCGTGGACGCCGCACGTCCGCGGATGATCACGCGTCGTCGATCCCACAGCTCCCCTAGGCGGTTAAGCCCCCCCCCCCCCCCCCCCCCCCCGGATGCCCCCGTTCCTCTTCGCGAACCCTAGCCGCCACTTCTTCCTCCCTCGCGCTATTCCTCCTCTGGTCTGCTCACACCCGAGCTCCGTCCGCCATGGTTGTCGTCGCTGTCGCGGCCAATGTCGACACCGTGCCCTGAGATCTCGTCCAAGAGCTACATCGTCGTCTCCTACCTCGATTGCGTTACTGGGTTGGGGCCAAGGAGCCGTTGAGAAGGTGTCTGCTACTCATCTTCCCCGACCACAACCTCCACGCATCATCGTCGATCCACGCCCTCAAACATCCTCGGCCTCGTCCACCAGCCCTCCCCGTGGTGAGCCTCCTTCATCCCCCCGTTTCCCCCTCTGTCGCGTGCACCCACCGCCGCCCATCGATGCCCCGCTCAATGTCGGCCGCGGTCGAGCTCCCGCTCCGGCGCCTCGCCCGCGCGTGCCCGCAAGCCACTTCGCCTGCTTCACCCGCCCATCCTCGGCCGGAGCTCCGCCCACCGCTATAGCTTTTGCTGCCGCCGCTGTCGACAGCTCGCCCCGCGCGCGCCCCCGTTGTCTGCGTGCTCGCACGGTCGGCCCTGTGCCCGGTGGCCCGCGCTCGCGTCCCCCGCTCGACGGCCGAGCCCCACACCTCCACGCCGCCGCTCGCCGCCGCTCCCCGCACTCCATGGCCACCCGACGCCCGCTCACCGCCAGCCCCGCGCTATTTTCCCCCAACCCCGGCGTGTTGTGAGCTAGCCGCCGGCGCTCCTCTGAGCGGCCGCGCGCGCGAGCCCAACCGTGGCTGGCTTGGGTCTCCGCTCGGTGACCCCCCCCCCCCCCCCCCCCCGCCACCTTGTTTAATTAGGAGCCTAGTGCCCCTTTTACACTAAACACCCTGTTAAAAAAGGGCATGAGTCTATTACATACGCGCCCCACCTTTAATTAAACTAAATTAACTACTTTGTTTAGTACCGTGTCAATGACATAAGGGTCCCACCGTTCACTATTCACCGGTTGACTAGTCAGCGTTGACCGCTGAGTGGGTGGTCAACCGGGCCCACTAACCCCACTTGTAAGCCACTATGGCTATTTCACGGTGTGTATACACAACTTTTACCTATTTATTTTTCAAACTTAATAAATTCCAGGATTTTCAGTAATTGGAAAATTAATAGAAAATAATCCATAACTCCGAATAAAAAGTTTTGTACATGAAATTTGCTCAGAACGACGAGACGAATCCGAATACGCAATTCGTTCATTTGCCACACATCCCTAACATAGCGAATGCGCAACCGCCCCTCCGTTTCATCTTTCCGAAAATGCCTAACACCGGGAATACTTTCCTAGATATTTTCCCCCTTTGTCGGTATCACCTAGTACTGCGTTAGGTCACTCTAACACCGCATGCTGCCATGTTACGCTTTGTGATGCTTTGATTGCTCTATTATTTATTGTGTTCCCCCCTCCGTTACTTCTTTCAGGTAGACCCCGAGACTGCCGGCGACCCCTAGTTCGACTACGATGTTGACGACCCCTCCTTCTTACCAGAGCAACCAGGCAAGCCCCCCCTGATCAACCCGATATCGCCCATTACTTCTCTCTACTGCTTGCATTAGAGTAGTGTAGCATGTTACTGCTTTCGCTTAATCCTATTCTGCTGGATAGCCTGCCTTTGCTAGTACTGTTGTTACATTTACCTGCAATCCTAAGTGCTTAGTATAGGATGCTAGTTTATCGCCAGTGGCCCTACATTCTTGTCTATCTGCCATGCTATACTACCGGGCCGTGATCACTCGGGAGGTGATCACGGGTATATACTATACATTTTATACATGATATAAGTGGTGACTAAAGTTTGGTCGGCTCGTAGAGTACCCGCGAGTGATTCACAGATTGGGGGCTGAAATGGCATTTGTCTCGACGGCCCTCTGAGTGGATCTTTGTGACGGAGCGACATGGCAGGTTGAGAGCACCTAGGTGAGAGGTGGGCTTGGCCCCTGCTCGGCGTCCGCAGTTACTTCTAAATAACACGCTTAAGTCTTAACGAGATCTTGGTATTTGATCTGAGTCTGGCCACTGGCCTATACGCATTAACCAACTACGCAGGAACAGTTATGGGCACTCGACGTCGTGGTATCAGCCGAAGCCTTTTGATGTCAGCGACTGAGCGGCGCGTGCCAGGTTGGACTGCGTAACACAACTTCCTTTGTAATGGAGGTTGCTAGGTCTGCTCAGCGGCCGCCCTCACAACGTGCAGGTGTGCAATGGGCGATGGGTCCAGACCCCTACATGCAGAGGATTTAGACCGGCGTTGTAACACCCCGAGAATCATGCTACAGTAATCCCCTCTAAATGATGCCTTGTCATCATTGTTACTGTTGCTAATCTCACTTTGATTCTATTCCAGTCCAAATCTCAATTTCGAATTAAAGTCAAAATTCTAAATTGCTCAAACATGAAAACTAAAATGTTCATCATGTGAAAAATATCCTTTTGACAATATTGGTGGTGAACCAACATTTTTGCAAAGTGTTTAAATGCCCTAAGCTAATTAAAACAATGGTTAAAACATTGTTTAAATGCCTTTTTTGTTTTATAAAAATGAAGCTAATTTAGTTAACTACCAAACTAATTGTGGCAGTAGTCTACACTATAATAATAATTTAGGTTCAAGCTTTGTATTTTATAAAACTATTTTGCCCTTTGATTTTTAAAAGAAAACAAAGAAGTTTAAAAAAAAAGGAAAAGCCCCCCATCAACTGGGCCGATTGGCCCAGCTGGCCACCCCCCCCCCCTTGGGCCTCAGCCCACATGACCGACCCAGGCCGACCAGCTCCCCCTCCCGCGTCGTCTTCACTGTGCGGGAGACCGAGCGCCCGTGCCCATGGTCGCCGCCCGACCGGCTCGCCGCCCCACGCCGCGGCAACACCGGGGATAAGGACGAGCCCTCCCCCCTCGACCTCGTCCTCGTCAGCCCCCCCTCCCCGCGTAGATATTTTTCCTCTCCCCCAGATCCCTTCTCGTTCTCCCCCTCGTTCCCCATCGAAGCACGAACGCGGTCGCCGCCGTCCCCCGCTCGATCCCGCGGCCACCGTCACCTCTCCGCCGCCACACCGTACCACAACGACGCGCCTTCCTCGACTACTCCCTCTGCACCAACCGGAGCGAGAAGGGAGCCACCGCAGCGAGCCCGACAACCTCTTCTTCCCCTACGGCCGTCTTCGCCTTCGTTGTCGTCGGTCTTCCCCGAGCACGCTGCCGTCCCCCTACAGCCTCTCCGTGAGCTTCTCCCCCTCCTCCCCCTCTCCTTTCGCTCTTGCGCGCCTCCTAGCTAGCTTGCCCGCCGTCGCCCGAGCGCGTTGCCGCCGACGAGCTCGACGCCGTGGCCATGGTCGCCTTCACATACGGCCGAGCGTCGCATCTTGCTCCTGGGGTTCCCAGGGGCCCAACACGCGCGTCCGCTGCTCTCGCCGATGCCCCGTAGCCCGATCCCCGCCAACGCCAGTTTCGGCCGTCCGCCCCGCTCGACGCCGTCGTCGTTGCAGCCCGCACCCGCCCGAGCCAAGGCCACAGTTGGATGCGCCACTCCTACCGCGTCCGAACGAGCCCGACCGAGCTCGAAACGGGCCCTTGTGGCGCTTCTCCAGCGAAGTCCCGAGCCGCGACGCCGCGATCTGCGTCGCCGGAGCATCACTGCCGGCCACGCCGACGTGGCTGGCCTGGCCCCACCCCCCTGGGTCACTGCCAGTGGGGCCCCTGGCCCCCTGTTGACCAGTTGACCTGGTCAACTATGCTGACTGGGCAGGCCCAGCCACTGACGTGCGGGCCCCACCGCTTAATCCTCTAACTAAAACAATTTAATAATTAAAACTAATTAGTGTAGTTAACTAGACACTGACAGGTGGGCCCAGAAGTTTTACTAACTAAATTTAGATTAGTTTGAACTCTGTTTAACCCACTGTCTATGACAGGTGGGCCCTCATGTCAGTTTTGACCAGTCAATTGGTCTGTTGACTGCTGACGTCACACGTACGTCATGCTGACGTCATTTTCCATTTCTGTTAATTTAAATAAATCCAGAAAATGGTTTAATCTTTGAAAAATCATAGAAAATTAACCGTAAGTCAGATGAAAATGTTTTCTACATGAAAGTTGCTCAGAAAAATTCAACGAATCCGGATACACGGTCCGTTCATCTGTCACATGCCCCTAGCATGCTGAACATGGAACTTTCCCCCTCCGGTCATCTGTCTGACACAGGTCCGGAACCGGGAAAACATTCCCGGTTGACTTTCCCCCTCGCCGGTATCGTGTAGCACCGCGTTAGAACACGTCTAGCTATGTCTGTTGTCCTTTTATGCACTTGCTTGCTATGTATTTACTGTTTCTTCCACCTCTTCTCTCCGGTAGACCCCGAGACCGATGTTGCCCCTGTGATCGACTACGTCACCGACGACCCCTCCTTGCCAGAGCAACCAGGCAAGCCCCCCCTGATCATCCCGATATCGCTCATTCCATTCTCTCATGCTTGCATTAGATTTTGCTACTGTTATTGTTTGCTCCTATTTTGATGCATAGCCTGCTTTTGTATCTGCTGTTGTACCTTACCTGCTTATCCTAAACTGCTTAGTATAGGTTGGTTAGTGATCCATCAGTGACCCCCACCTTGTCCTTGTTGCCCCTGCTTCATCATTGAAGACCCGATCAACGGATCGAAGACTAGGCCCCGGCGCCGCACATCACTTTCCCCTTAGTTGCTCGACACTACTAGGTTACTATCGAGTGCCGAGGGTGAGACCTCTACAACACTTCTAATGTTAACCCTGTAGTGTAGCTATTCGGTCGTGGTCATCAAGGGTGATTCCGCCTTAACCACTTCCGATACGACTCTGTCGTGCAACCCCTCAAGTGTGAACCTCGGGGGTGATTCCTCTTACGTTCACCTTGATGATTACATTGAGTGGAATTCACCGGGGGTGATTCCTCGGGTTTTCCCCTTGATGTTTGGACACACGGATACTTGGACTTTACAACTGTTAATTGGAAAGGTGGGTCGACCCTGAGGGGTACCCGCGAGTGATGTGGAGACGGGTTGACCTGGAGGGTACCCGAGAGCTGAATACGAGGCGTGGCCGGGCATTCTTAGCCCTTGCCGCAAGTCCTCGAGACGGGGCAATGGGGTCACATCTTTTGTGAGTCTCTGCTTGTTACCGCACGTTCCTAATCCACTACGATTTGGATATTTGATCCGAGGGGCCTCTGGCCTGATAGCACTAACCATCACGTGGGCATAGTATGGGCGTTCTGCGTCGTATACATCAGCCGAAGTTTAATAGACGTCAGCGACTGAGCGGCGCGCGCCGGGTTGGACTAGTAAGCTCCTTCTTTTTTTAAGGAGGTAGCTAGGTCTGCTCACCGGCCGCCCACGCAACGTGCAGGAGTTCCCGGGGAGATGGCCCATGACCCCTGGGGGCATAGGTTTAGTCCGGCGTGCTGACCTCTCTATTAAGCCTAGGTCGGGTTGCGGCGTATTGTTTGGCCGAGGCCGGGCATGACCCAGGAAAGTGTGTCCGGCCGGAGTTAATTGAGCGTGGTGGGTAAGTTGGTGCACCCCTGCAGGGAAGAACTAATCTATGCATAGCCTGTCCTACGGTAACGGACACTTGGAGTTGTATCCCAATCGATACAACTAGAACTGGATACTTGTGATGAGAATTGGATTGTGATGAGGTGATAACCGGATAGTATGGCTCTGGGATTGCTTTCTCGCAGGGAGTCGAGAAAGGATCTCTGGCCGAGGTTGATAACACTACTACTACTTTACTTTATGCTACTCTCCCTCCTGTTGCTGCAAGATGGTGGTTTCCAGAAGATGCTAGTCTTCGAAAGGACTAGGCCTTCTCTCTATTCTGGCATTTCTGCAGCCCAGTCCACATATACAGCCTTCCTTTGATAATGTTGCATATGTAGTGTAGATCCTTGCTTGCGAGTACTTTGGATGAGTACTCACGGTTGCCTTGCTCCCTCTTTTTCCCCTTTTCCTTTCTTCTCGGATGACGCAACCAGATGTCGGAGTCCAGGAGTCAGATGACACCTTTGACGACTGCTACTACCCCGAGGGCGCCTACTACCATGTGGCGGAGACCGTCGATGACCAGGAGTAGTTAGGAGGCTCCCAGGCAGGAGGCCTTGCCTTTTCGATCGATGTTACTTTTGTGCTAGCCTTCTTAAGGCAAACTTGTCTAACTTATGTCTGTACTCAGATATTGTTGCTTCCGCTGACTCTTGTGTATTCGAGCTTATGTATTCGTGCCCTCGAGGCCCCTGGCTTGTAATATAAAGCTTGTATTATTTTATTTTGTGTCTAGAGTTGTGTTGTGATATCTTCCCGTGAGTCCTTGATCTTGATCGTACACATTTGCGTGTATGATTAGTGTACGATTGAATCAAGGGCGTCACAAGTTGGTATCAGAGCCGACTGCCTGTAGGAATGCCCCTTTCCAACTCCTTGGCCGAAGTCGAGTCTAGACTTTACAAAATTTTTACTAACATGGCTGTGCGGCCCATGGGCCCACGTCGCCATTGGATGGTATTAGGATCTTTTACTCATCGACCTTTACTCTGGGACTCTGATGTCTCCTCTATTCGGGTTAATTGAATTTTGCTAAATCTAACATTAGGATCTCGTTATCACTTTCACCTGGAGAGCCCCTTATTGCTGAGGATCGTCTGCTGCACATGAAGACCCTGAAGATACTCTCCGTGGTTAACCCGAGAACTTGTCTTCATCGCGTTTGCAATTCCCCTTCCACCGCCAACCCTTAGGGATAACTACTTGCAGTTGTTATTCTTACATTCATCCCCAGTTGGTCTTGTTATTACAAGATACCCCGAAATACTCGTCGTTGTTTCGATAATCCTTTGAGCTTATTGCCTTGCTGTTCTTTGTCACCTGAATACCCCTACGGATAATTCTCGCACTTATCGAGTATCCGCTTATCCCCAGTTGTTCATATGCTTTTCAAAATACTTGGAAATACTACCCGATCTTCCGAGTATCCTCTTCAAACTATTGCTCGGCAAATACTTGTCTGCTTGCAATATTGATGCTTTACATATGTGTAGCAATATTCATTAGTATCCTTTGACACCATCATTTTGATCCTATCGATTCAACATGTGTGTGAAAGCACGCAATCATCAGTTGATCCTTTTAAATTATCTTCCCGGCTCAGACGTCATTTTAAACATGAGCTGGTTCTTAACCAATCAATGCCTTGATCGGTTGTGCTTCTAAGTCTATTGAACTTAGTCATTTTCAATCAGAACGATTGCTTCTGATCCCTTGATTTGGAAATCATAAAATTTCTTTGCATTAAGCTTTGATTAGTTAGTTGTTTCTAGAATCCAATGCCTTTGCATTGTTTCTTCCTCTGTTGAGTACTGATGCTTACAGCAGATCCCTTGAGAACCATTGGATCCTTTGTTGGATTTTATCCGACAACATCCCTCATATTCAATCACTTTGGAAGTTCTTTCCCTGATACATAATGTCGTTGGTAAATCCTATTCTCTGATTTGGCCAATCATGCTCTGCTTTCGAGCTGGTGATATCTACTATTGAAGCTTGTGGTATATATATTTCCACAATACCCTGATGGGTTGAACCTATGCCTTCCTTAATATGTGTGAACTCGAAAGTTTTCACGAGTCATACACTCCTGGTATTCTGCCAGATAATATTTCAACACTACAACTTCCTCGAAAGTGAGAAGTGAATGAAAGGTTATGCATAGGAGAAGTGGGAGTCAACCTTGAACTTGTGTTCATGCCCATGGACACGATGTAGATCTTATCATTAAAGCTTCTCTTAAATTAATTATTCCTTTGGTATAAGTTCATCTTATATCTAGGATGTGGCCTTTTGCAATCGTGCTTCCGACCATGTTCTCCTTTAAATACCATTTCTCGTGCAAGTCTAAGCACTTGTCTTTTGCACAGCAACACCCTAGTCCAACCTCTACTTTGATCTGTCGTCGAGTATTACCCCCTGGTATCTCGAGATTATCATGGAACTGCATAACTTCTTATGAGTTCTTCATCAAGTGCTACATTCTCACTGATTCCAATTTTTCATGGGCTCTAAGTTATTAAACACTCAAAGACACCGATAACTGACTCAAGTCCGCACCGCAATTAACCAACTCTTGGTAACCTTCATTACTTACGAGTTTGAACTCGATCACGTCATTCCTAGCCTGATTGGCTATATCCTTGTCGTGCTAAATTTTAAACTGTGCTACCTGGTCCTTCTTCCCGGAGCACAACTTTCGATGATGAGCTAAGCCTTACGCCGATTTCCTCGTCTTATCGTTCCATCTTGAACGACAAGCTTGAATTCGAGTTTGTGTCATACTCATAGTCCCAAGAACATTTTGGTTCATTATTCCTTTGACTTGATGTCATTGTCGATCGATTACATCTTCATGAAACTTCTCGACAAATGTGTCGTGATCATCATGAACATTCTGAGCTCTTCCAAGATATCAATTGAATTCATGATGAGAAATACCATCCTTGCCCTCGATGATTTGTTTTATCATCTACCACTTTATTGCCTTCCGTTCAACACAAACTTGTTCGTGTTTTGTGTTATACCTTGCTATCCAACATTTGTTCTCCTTTACCTTGGAGTATTACCATCTTTTATGTCAAGAATGTCGTGAGAATTTCACCACCTCTGGGAATTCTTGATACAAGTGATACTTATCACCATCACCATTATTTCTTGGTCCCTGTGTTGATTTCAACAAGTGAATGGTGTTGTTTGGATTCTGCCCTTCTAGCAATCCTATTGCTTTGAAGTTGGTGGTCGGCATTTCATTCTTAGACCATTGGTTATCGACTCACCATTGTACCATTGGTCTTTCTACCTAAACCCATATTTCGGGTGTACCTTTCAACCAATGTTTAATTATGTAAGTTTTGTTCGAGCATACAACATTATACCATTTGATCTGACAAATGTTATCTCCATGTTCACATAATTATGGAAATCTCGATGGATTGCCGGTGAGTCCATCAGCCACCCCCCTCATCCT
The DNA here is from genome assembly GCA_963921465.1 of Triticum timopheevii. Lineage (NCBI taxonomy): Eukaryota > Viridiplantae > Streptophyta > Magnoliopsida > Poales > Poaceae > Triticum > Triticum timopheevii. Next base: position 505,514,290 of record OY997274.1, read on the forward strand.
CTCCTTGGTTTAATGATGATGAACCCTTGTCTCGGAACTCGCTTCCATAGTTCATTTCCCGAGAATCTTATGATGTCTTCTCATCAATTCGTGTCGCACCTTTTTATCTTAGGATCCTGAGTATGAGGTATCCTGACACCAATCAGATCTGAATCTCGGTCAGATATGATGGTTGGAACATATTTCCAAGAGTTATAACATTGGTCTTTATATGACCTGGTAAGGTGATGTCATGCCTAGCACACCTGGCCGGAGGACATGTTGTTATAGATTCCTTTTCAGCAAGGTTATCCATTCTTCCATGAGGAAATTGTAAGACTTATTCTACAAGTTATTCCTGATAGATCCTTCGTGTTTCCAAAGTCTGATCTTCACCTGATGACCATGTCAATGCTATCTCGAAGCATGTCTATGGTACTTTGATTTTCAACAAGAACATTGAAGCCCAATGCTAAATGTTTCCTGCTCAATTATCCAAACACCGCTGTATGGGTAATGTCATGAAAATTCTTCCCCTTATCTACAAAGTTTTCTACATTATATCATGTCATGGATATTATGCTCTGCTTGTCCTTGGGAAGGATATACCCTTGAATTATGTTGAGATATGTGTTTAAACACATTTTTCCTTTCCATTGTTCTGTTTAACCTGATGATCACATTTTCTTTTCCATTGGTTTGTTTGACCTTTCTGGTGTTCCATATGATCTAAGCAGTAATATTCTCCTGCTTATGTAAACTTCTCAGTGTACAATTCTGTCAGAAAGACCCTGTTACTTTTGTTGATGACATTCCGGTAACCACCGATGGACGAGAACTTTGCCTATTGGTCCTCCTCGTTCAACGAGCAGGAAAATGGTTCTCTTGGTCCCTCGCCCGTGGTACCGATGTTGTTGGCAACATAACTGACAGTCTATCATCTGGCATGCGTTGCTATCGGCTCCCTTTCTACTTTTAACCCACATGGTGGGCCCATAACCCACAGTTCCACAGTATCGAAACCTGACTCTCCTGTATATCTTTGATTCCGAAATATTCTTGCATTTGGCTTCGTATCATGTCACGAGCCACCTTCCGAGAGATGATCTATTCCCGATGCTCTGAACCCCTTTCTCTCACTCTGTTCAGGTATCAATCGTTTGTCCATTCGGTTGAAACTTTCTATTGTACCTTCATACTTTGCTCTCGATGTTTTATTACGTTTCAACTCGAGAGATACTTCTGCCTCTTTCCCTGAATTTTTCACCAGATAATTAACCCTTTAAGGGTCAGTTCTCCTGAAGCTACTCTTTACTTCCCTACTTAAATCTCGGGACGAGATTTCTTATAGTGGAGGAGATTTGTAACACCCTGAGAATCATGCTACAGTAATCCCCTCTAAATGATGCCTTGTCATCATTGTTACTGTTGCTAATCTCACTTTGATTCTATTCCAGTCCAAATCTCAATTTTGAATTAAAGTCAAAATTCTAAATTTCTCAAACATGAAAACTAAAATGTTCATCATGTGGAAAATATCCTTTTGACAATATTGGTGGTGAACCAACATTTTTGCAAAGTGTTTAAATGCCCTAAGCTAATTAAAACAATGGTTAAAACATTGTTTAAATGCCTTTTTTGTTTTATAAAAATGCTAAGCTAATTTAGTTAACTACCAAACTAATTGTGGCAGTAGTCTACACTATAATAATAACTTAGGTTCAAGCTTTGTATTTTATAAAACTATTTTGCCCTTTGATTTTTAAAAGAAAACAAAGAAGTTTAAAAAAAAGGAAAAGCCCCCCCCCCCCCATCAACTGGGCCGATTGGCCCAGCTGTCCGCCGCCCCCCCCCCCCCTTGGGCCTCAGCCCACATGACCGACCCAGGCCGACCAGCTCCCCCACCCGCGTCGTCTTCACTGTGCGGGAGACCGAGCGCCCGTGCCCGTGGTCGCCGCCCCATGCCGCGGCAACACCGGGGATAAGGACGAGCCCTCCCCCCTCGACCTCGTCCTCGTCAGCCCCCCTCCCCGCGTAGATATTTTTCCTCTCCCCCAGATCCCTTCTCGTTCTCCCCCTCGTTCCCCATCGAAGCACGAACGCGGTCGCCGCTGTCCCCCGCTCGATCCCGCGGCCACCATCACCTCTCCGCCGCCACACCGTACCACAACGACGCGCCTTCCTCGACTACTCCCTCTGCACCAACCGGAGCGATAAGGGAGCCACCGCAGCGAGCCCGGCAACCTCTTCTTCCCCTATGGCCGTCTTCGCCTTCGTTGCCGTCGGTCTTCCCCGAGCACGCTGTCGTCCCCCTACAGCCTCTCCGTGAGCTTCTCCCCCTCCTCCCCCTCTCCTTTCGCTCTCGCGCGCCTCCTAGCTAGCTTGCCCGCCGTCGCCCGAGCGCGTTGCCGCCGACGAGCTCGACGCCGTGGCCATGGTCGCCATCACATACGGCCGAGCGCCGCATCTTGCTCCTGGGGTTCCCAGGGGCCCAACACGCGCGTCAGCTGCTCTCGCCGATGCCCCGTAGCCCGATCCCCGCCAACGCCCGTTTCTGCCGTCCGCCCCGCTCGACGCCGTCGTCGTTGCAACCCGCACCCGCCCGAGCCAAGGCCACAGTTGGATGCGCCACTCCTACCGCGTCCGAACGAGCCCGACCGAGCTCGAAACGGGCCCTTGTGGCGCTTCTCCAGCGAAGTCCCGAGCCGCGACGCCGCGATCTGCGTCGCCGGAGCATCACTGCCGGCTACGCCGACGTGGCTGGCCTGGCCCCACCCCCTGGGTCACTGCCAGTGGGGCCCCTGGCCCCCTGTTGACCAGTTGACCTGGTCAACTATGCTGACTGGGCAGGCCCAGCCACTGACGTGCGGGCCCCACCGCTTAATCCTCTAACTAAAACAATTTAATAATTAAAACTAATTAGTGTAGTTAATTAGACACTGACAGGTGGGCCCAGAAGTTTTACTAACTAAATTTAGATTAGTTTGAACTCTGTTTAACCCACTGTCTATGACAGGTGGGCCCCCATGTCAGTTTTGACCAATCAATTGGTCTGTTGACTGCTGACGTCACACGTACGTCATGCTGACATCATTTTCCGTTTCTGTTAATTTAAATAAATCTAGAAAATGGTTTAATCTTTGAAAAATCATAGAAAATTAACCGTAAGTCAGATGAAAATGTTTTCTACATGAAAGTTGCTCAGAAAAATTCAACGAATCCGGATACGTGGTCCGTTCATCTGTCACATGCACCTAGCATGCTGAACATGGAACTTTCCCCCTCCGGTCATCTGTCTGACACAGGTCCGGAACCAGGAAAACATTCCCGGTTGACTTCCCCCCTCGCCGGTATCATGCAGCACCGCGTTAGAACACGTCTAGCTATGTCTGTTGTCCTTTTATGCACTTGCTTGCTATGTATTTACTGTTTCTTCCCCCTCTTCTCTCCGGTAGACCCCGAGACCGATGTTGCCCCTGTGATCGACTACGTCACTGATGACCCCTCCTTGCCAGAGCAACCAGGCAAGCCCCCCTGATCATCCCGATATCGCTCATTCCATTCTCTCATGCTTGCATTAGATTTTGCTACTGTTATTGTTTGCTCCTATTGTTGGGGAACGTAGCAGAAATTCAAAATTTTCCTACGTGTCACCAAGATCTATCTATGGAGAGACTAGCAACGAGGGGAAGGAGAGTGCATCTACATACCCTTGTAGATCGCTAAGCGGAAGCGTTCAAGAGAACGGGGTTGATGGAGTCGTACTCGTCGTGATTCAAATCACCGATGATCCTAGCGCCGAACGGACGGCACCTCCGCGTTCAACACACGTACGGAACGGAGACGTCTCCCACGCCTCGATCCAGCAAGGAGGAGGGAGAGGTTGATGGAGATCCAGCAGCACGACGGCGTGGTGGAAGTAGCGGGATTCCAACAGGGCTTCGCTAAGTGCTGCGGGAGGAGGGAGATGTGTCACGGGAGGGACAGGGAGGCGCCATGCCTTAGGTCTGATTGCTCCTCCTTTTCCCCACTATATATAGGGCCAAGGGAGAGGGGGAGGGCGCAGCCTTGCCCCTTCCTCCAAGGAAGGGTGCGGCCAAGGGTGGGGAGGAGTCCATCCTCCCCAAGGCACCTCGGAGGTGCCTTCCCCCTTTAGGACTCTCCCCTTTTTCTCTTCTCTTGGCGCATGGGCCTCTTGGGGCTGGTGCCCTTGGCCCATGTAGGCCAAGGTGCCCCCCTACAGCCCATGTGGCCCCCCGGGGCAGGTGGCCCCACCCGGTGGGCCCCCGGGACCCTTCCGGTGGTCCCGGTACAATACCGATGACCCCGAAACTTGTCCCGATGGCCGAAATAGCACTTCCTATATATAATTCTTTACCTCCGGACCATCCGGAACTCCTCATGACGTCCGGGACCTCATCCGGGACTCCAAACAACTTTCGGGTTACCGCATACTAATATCTCTATAACCCTAGCGTCACCGAACCTTAAGTGTGTAGACCCTACGGGTTCGGGAGACATGCAGACATGACCGAGATGACTCTCCGGTCAATAACCAACAGCGGGATCTGGATACCCATGTTGGCTCCCACATGTTCCACGATGATCTCATCGGATGAACCACGATGTCAAGGACTTAATCAATCCCGTATACAATTCCCTTTGTCTATCGGTACGATACTTGCCCGAGATTCGATCGTCGGTATCCCGATACCTTGTTCAATCTCGTTACCGGCAATTCTATTTACTCATTCCGTAACACATCATCCCGTGATCAACTCCTTGATCACATTGTGCACATTATGATGATGTCCTACCGAGTGGGCCCAGAGATACCTCTCCGTTTACACGGAGTGACAAATCCTAGTCTCGATTCGTGCCAACCCAACAGACACTTTCGGAGATACCTGTAATGCACCTTTATAGCCACCCAGTTATGTTGTGATGTTTGGTACACCCAAAGCATTCCTACGGTATCCGGGAGTTGCACAATCTCATGGTCTAAGGAAAAGATACTTGACATTAGAAAAGCTTTAGCATACGAACTACACGATCTTTGTGCTAGGCTTAGGATTGGGTCTTGTCCATCACATCATTCTCCTAATGATGTGATCCCATTATCAACGACATCCAATGTCCATAGCCAGGAAACCATGACTATCTGTTGATCACAACGATCTAGTCAACTAGAGGCTCACTAGGGACATATTATGGTCTATGTATTCACACGTGTATTACGGTTTCCGGATAATACAGTTATAGCATGAATAAAAGACAATTATCATGAACAAGGAAATATAATAATAATCAATTTATTGTTGCCTCTAGGGCATATTTCCAACAGTCTCCCACTTGCACTAGAGTCAATAATCCAGTTCACATCGATATGTGATTAACACTCAAGGTCACATCCCCATGTGACTAACACCCAAGAGTTTACTAGAGTCAATAATCTAGTTCACATTTACCATGTGATTAACACTCGATGAGTTCTAGGTTTGATCATGTTATGCTTGTGAGAGAGGTTATAGTCAACGGGTCTGAATCTTTCAGATCCGTGTGTGCTTTACAAATCTCTATGTCATCTCCTAGATGCAGCTACCATGTTCTATTTGGAGCTATTCCAAATAACTGTTCTACTTGGAGCTATTCTAAATTGTTGCTCCATTATACGTATCCGGTATCTCTACTCAGAGCTATCCGGATAGGTGTTAAGCTTGCATCGACGTAACCCTTTACGACAAACTCTTCTACCACCTCCATAATCGAGAAAATTCCTTAGTCCACTAGTTACTAGGGATAACTTTGACCGTTGTCCTGTGATCCATTCTTGGATCACTCTTGTACCCCTTGACTAACTCATGGCAAGGCACACTTCAGGTGCGGTACACAGCATAGCATACTGTAGAGCCAATGTCTTAAGCATAGGGGACGACCTTCGTCCTTTCTCTCTATTCTGCCGTGGTCGAGCTTTAAGTCTTAACTTCATACCTTACAACTCAGGCAAGAACTCCTTCTTTGACTGATCCATCTTGAACACCTTCAAGATCATGTCAAGGTATGTGCTCATTTGAAAGTACCATTAAGCGTTTTGATCTATCCTTATAGATCTTGATGCTCAATGTTCAAATAGCTTAATCCAGGCTTTCTATTGAAAAACACCTTTCAAATAACCCTATATGCTTTCTAGAAATTCTACATCATTTCTGATCATTAATATGTCAACAACATATACTCATCAGAAATTCTATAGTGCTCCCACTCACTTCTTTGGAAATATAAGTTTCTCATAAACTTTGTATAAACCCAAAATCTTTGATCATCATCAAAGCATACGTTCCAACTCCGAGATGCTTACTCCAGTCCTTAGAAGGATTGCTAGAGCTTTGCATACTTATTAGCATCTTTCAGGATTGACAAAACCTTCCGGTTGTATCACATACAACCTTTCCTCAAGAAAAATCGTCGAGGAAACAATGTTTTGACATCCTATCTGCAAGATTTCATAAATGATGCAGTAATTGCTAATATAATTCCAACAGACTCTTAGCATCACTACGAGTGAGAAAGTCTCATCGTAGTCAACTCCTTGAACTTGTCGGAAACTTCTTAATGACAAGTCGAGCTTTCTTAATGGTGACATTTACCATCATTGTCCGTCTTCCTTTTAAAATCCATCTGTACTCAATAGCCTTACGACCATTGAGCCGTTCTGCCAAAGTCTACACTTTGTTTTCATACATGGATCCTCTCTCGGATTTTATGGCCTCGAGCCATTCATCGGAATCCGGGCCCACCATCGCTTCTTCATAGCTCGTAGGTTTATTGTTGTCTAGCAACATGACTTCCAAGACAGGATTACTGTACCACTCTGAAGTAGTACGTATCCTTTTCACCCTACGAGGTTCAGTAGTGACTTGATCCGAAACTTCATGATCACTATCATAAGCTTCCACTTCAATTGGTGTAGGTGCCACAGGAACAACTTCCTGTGCCCTGCTACACACTTGTTGAAGTGACGGTTCATTAACCTCATCAAGTCTCCACCATCCTCCCACTCAATTCTTTCGAGAGAAACTTTTCCTCGAGAAAGGACCCGATTCTAGAAACAATCCCTAATTGCTTTCGGATCTGAGACATGAGGTATACCCAACTGTTTTGGGTGTCCTATGAAGATGCATTTATCCGCTTTGGGTTCGAGCTTATCAGTCTGAAACTTCTCCACGTAAGCATCGCAGCCCCAAACTTTTAAGAAATGACATCTTAGGTTTCTCTAAACCATAGTTCATACGGTGTCATATCATCGGAATTACGTGGTGCCCTATTTAAAGTGAATGTGGTTATCTCTAATGCCTAACCCATAAACTATTGTGGTAATTCGATAAGAGACATCATGGTATGCACCATATCCAATAGGGTGCAACTATGATGTTCGGACACACCATCACACTATGGTGTTCCAGGCGGTATTAATTGCGAAACAATTTCCACAATGTCTTAATTGTGTGCCAAAACTCGTAACTCAGATATTCATCTCTATGATTATATCATAGACATTTTATCCTCTTGTCACAATGATCTTCTACTTCACTCTGAAATTACTTGAACCATTCAATAATTAGACTTGTGTTTCATTAAGTAAATATTCTCAACATCTACTCGAATCATTTGCGAAGTAAGAACATAACGATATTCACTGCATGCCTCAGCACTCATTGGACTGCACACATCAAAATGTGTTACTTCCAACAAGTTGCTATCTTGTTCCATCTTACTGAAACCGAGGCTTTTCAGTCATCTTGCCCATGTGGTATGATTTGCATGTCTCAAGTGATTCAAAATCAAGTAAGTCCAAACGGTCCATTTGCATGGAGTTTATTCATGCATATACACCAATAGACATGGTTCGCATGTCTCAAACTTTTCAAAAACGAGTGAGCCCAAAGATCCATCAACATGGAGCTTCTTCATGCGTTTTATACCAATATGACTTACGTGGCAGTGCCACAAGTAGGTGGTACTATCATTACTATCTTTTGGCATGAACATGTGTATCACTACGATCGAGATTCAATAAACCATTCAATTTAGGTGCAAGACCATTGAAGGTATTATTCAAATAAACAGAGTAACCATTATTCTCCTTAAATGAATAACCGTATTGCGATAGACACAATCCAATCATGTCTATGTTCAACGCAAACACCAAATAACAATTATTTAGGTTTAACACCAATCTCTTTGGTAGAGGGAGCGTGCGATGCTTGATCATATCAAGCTTGGAAAAACTTCCAACACATATCGTCAGCTCACCTTTAGCTAGTCTCCGTTTATTCCGTAGCCTTTTGTTTCGAGTTACTAACACTTAGCAACCGAACCGGTATCTAATACCCCGGTGCTACTAGGAGTACTAGTAAAGTACACATTAACACAATGTATATCCAATATACTTCTATCGACCTTGCCAGCCTTCTCATCTACCAAGTATCTAGGGTAATTCTGCTCCAGTGGTTGTTCCCCTTATTACAGAAGCACTTAGTCTCGGGTTTGGGTTTAACCTTGGGTTTCTTCACTAGAGCAGCAACTGATTTGCCGTTTCATGAAGTATCCCTTCTTGCCCTTGCCCTTCTTGAAACTAGTGGTTTCACCAACCATCAACAATTGATGCTCCTTCTTGATTTCTACTTTTGTGGTGTCAAACATCGCGAATATCTCAAGGATCATCATATATGTCCCTGATATATTATAGTTCATCATGAAGCTCTAGCAGCTTGGTGGCAATGACTTTCGGAGAAACATCACTATCTCATATGGAAGATCAACTCCCACTCGATTCAAATGATTGTTGTACTCAGACAATCTGAGCACATGCTCAACAATTGAGCTTTTCTCCCTTAGTTTGTAGGTTAAGAAAATCGTCGGAGGTCTTATACCTCTTGACGTGGGCACGAGCCAGAAATCCCAATTTCAGCCCTCAAAACATCTCATATGTTTCGCGACGTTTCAAAAACGTCTTTGGTGCCTCAATTCCAAACCGTTTAACTGAACTATCACGTAGTTATCAAAATGTTTATGTCAGATGTTCGCAACATCCACATACAACGTTCGAGGTTCAGCACACTGAGCGGTGCATTAAGGACATAAGCCTTCTATGAAGCAATGAGGACAATCCTCAGTTTACGGACCTAGTCCGCATAATTGCTACTATCAACTTTCAACTAATTTTTTTTTCTCTAGGAACATATCTAAATAGTAGAACTATAGCGTGAGCTACGACATAATTTGCAAAATCCTTTTGACTATGTTCAGGATAATTAAGTTCATCTTATGAACTCCCACTCAGATAGACATCCCTCTAGTCACCTAAGTGATTACATGATCCGAGTTAACTAGGTCGTGTCCGATCATCACGTGAGACGGACTAGCCAACGTCGGTGAACATCTTCATGTTGATCGTATCTTCTATACGACTCATGCTCGACCTTTCGGTCTCCGTGTTCCGAGGCCATGTCTGTACATGCTAGGCTCATCAAGTTAACCCTAAGTGTATTGCATGTGTAAAACTGTCTTACACCCGTTGTATGTGAACGTAAGGATCTATCACACCCGATCATCACGTGGTGCTTCGAAACGACGAACTGTAGCAACGGTGCACAGTTAGGGGAGAACACTTCTTGAAATTTTAATGAGGGATCATCTTATTTACTACCATCGTTCTAAGCAAATAAGATGTATAAACATGATAAACATCACATGCAATCAAATAATAGTGACATGATATGGCCAATATCATATAGCTCCTTTGATCTCCATCTTGGGGCTCCATGATCATCATTGTCACCGGCATGACACCATGATCTCCATCATCGTGTCTTCATGAAGTTGTCTCGCCAACTATTACTTCTACTTCTATGGCTACCGTTAGCAATAAAGTAAAGTAATTACATGACGTTTAAGTTGACACGCAGGTCATAAATAAATAAAGACAACTCCTATGGCTCCTGCCGGTTGTCATACTCATCGACATGCAAGTCGTGATTCCTATTACAAGAACATGATCAATCTCATACATCACATATCATTCATCACATTCTTCTTGGCCATATCACATCACATAGCATACCCTGCAAAAACAAGTTAGACGTCCTCTAATTGTTGTTTGCATGTTTTACGTGGCTGCTATGGGTTTCTAGCAAGAACGTTTCTTACCTACGCAAAGACCACAACGTGATATGCCAATTGCTATTTACCCTTCATAAGGACCCTGTTCATCAAATCCGATCCGACTAAAGTGGGAGAGACAGACACCCGCCAGCCACCTTATGCAACTAGTGCATGTTTGTCGGTGGAACCAGTCTCACGTAAGCGTACGTGTAAGGTTGGTCCGGGCCGCTTCATCCCACGATGCCGCCGAATCAAGATAAGACTAGTAACGGCAAGCATATTGAACAATATCGATGCCCACAACTACTTTGTGTTCTACTCGTGCATAGTAACTACGCATAAACCTAGCTCTGATACCACTGTTGGGGAACGTAGCAGAAATTCAAAATTTTCCTACGTGTCACCAAGATCTATCTATGGAGAGACTAGCAACGAGGGGAAGGAGAGTGCATCTACATACCCTTGTAGATCGCTAAGCGGAAGCGTTCAAGAGAACGGGGTTGATGGAGTCGTACTCGTCGTGATTCAAATCACCGATGATCCTAGCGCCGAACGGACGGCACCTCCGCGTTCAACACACGTACGGAACGGAGACGTCTCCCACACCTTGATCCAGCAAGGAGGAGGGAGAGGTTGATGGAGATCCAGCAGCACGACGGCGTGGTGGAAGTAGCGGGATTCCAACAGGGCTTCGCTAAGCGCTGCGGGAGGAGGGAGATGTGTCACGGGAGGGAGAGGGAGGCGCCAGGCCTTAGGTCTGATTGCTCCTCCTTTTCCCCACTATATATAGGGCCAAGGGAGAGGGGGAGGGCGCAGCCTTGCCCCTTCCTCCAAGGAAGGGTGCGGCCAAGGGTGGGGAGGAGTCCATCCTCCCCAAGGCACCTCGGAGGTGCCTTCCCCCTTTAGGACTCTCCCCTTTTTCTCTTCTCTTGGCGCATGGGCCTCTTGGGGCTGGTGCCCTTGGCCCATGTAGGCCAAGGCGCACCCCCTACAGCCCATGTGGCCCCCCGGGGCAGGTGGCCCCACCCGGTGGGCCCCCGGGACCCTTCCGGTGGTCCCGGTACAATACCGATGATCCCGAAACTTGTCCCGATGGCCGAAATAGCACTTCATATATATAATTCTTTACCTCCGGACCATTCCGGAACTCCTCGTGACGTCCGGGATCTCATCCGGGACTCCGAACAACTTTCGGGTTACCGCATACTAATATCTCTATAACCCTAGCGTCACCGAACCTTAAGTGTGTAGACTCTACGGGTTCGGGAGACATGCAGACATGACCGAGATGACTCTCCGGTCAATAACCAACAGCGGGATCTGGATACCCATGTTGGCTCCCACATGTTCCACGATGATCTCATCGGATGAACCACGATGTCAAGGACTTAATCAATCCCGTATACAATTCCCTTTGTCTATCGGTACGATACTTGCCCGAGATTCGATCGTCGGTATCCCGATACCTTGTTCAATCTCGTTACCGGCAAGTCTCTTTACTCGTTCCGTAACACATCATCCCGTGATCAACTCCTTGATCACATTGTGCACATTATGATGATGTCCTACCGAGTGGGCCCAGAGATACCTCTCCGTTTACACGGAGTGACAAATCCCAGTCTCGATTCGTGCCAACCCAACAGACACTTTCGGAGATACCTATAATGCACCTTTATAGCCACCCAGTTACGTTGTGACGTTTGGTACACCCAAAGCATTCCTACGGTATCCGGGAGTTGCACAATCTCATGGTCTAAGGAAAAGATACTTGACATTAGAAAAGCTTTAGCATACAAACTACACAATCTTTGTGCTAGGCTTAGGATTGGGTCTTGTCCATCACATCATTCTCCTAATGATGTGATCCCGTTATCAACGACATCCAATGTCCATAGCCAGGAAACCATGACTATCTGTTGATCACAACGAGCTAGTCAACTAGAGGCTCACTAGGGACATATTATGGTCTATGTATTCACACGTGTATTACGATTTCCGGATAATACAGTTATAGCATGAATAAAAGACAATTATCATGAACAAGGAAATATAATAATAATCAATTTATTATTGCCTCTAGGGCATATTTCCAACACCTATTTTGATGCATAGCCTGCTTTTGTATCTGCTGTTGTACCTTACCTGCTTATCCTAAACTGCTTAGTATAGGTTGGTTAGTGATCCATCAGTGACCCCCACCTTGTCCTTGTTGCCCCTGCTTCATCATTGAAGACCCAATCAACGGATCGAAGACCAGGCCCCAGCGCCGCACATCACTTTCCCCTTAGTTGCTCGACACTACTAGGTTACTATCGAGTGCCGAGGGTGAGACCTCTACAGCACTTCTAATGTTAACCCTGTAGGGTAGCTATTCGGTCGTGGTCATCGAGGGTGATCCCGCCTTAACCACTTCCGATACGACTCTGTCGTGCAACCCCTCAAGTGTGAACCTCGGGGGTGATTCCTCTTACGTTCACCTTGATGATTACATTGAGTGGAATTCACCGGGGGTGATTCCTCGGGTTTTCCCCTTGATGTTTGGACACACGGATACTTGGACTTTACAACTGTTACTTGGAAAGGCAGGTCGACCCTGAGGGGTACCCGCGAGTGATGTGGAGACGGGTTGACCTGGAGGGTACCCGAGAGCTGAATACGAGGCGTGGCCGGACATTCTTAGCCCTTGCCGCAAGTCCTCGAGACGGGGCAACGGGGTCACATCTTTCGTGAGTCTCTGCTTGTTACCGCGCGTTCCTAATCCACTACGATTTGGATATTTGATCCGAGGGGCCTCTGGCCTGATAGCACTAACCATCACGTGGGCATAGTATGGGCGTTCTGCGTCGTATACATCAGCCGAAGTTTAATAGACGTCAGCGACTGAGTGGCGCGCGCCGGGTTGGACTGGTAAGCTCCTTCTTTTTTTAAGGAGGTAGCTAGGTCTGCTCACCGGCCGCCCACGCAACGTGCAGGAGTTCCCGGGTAGATGGCCCATGACCCCTGGGGGCATAGGTTTAGTCCGGCGTGCTGACCTCTCTATTAAGCCTAGGCCGGGTTGCGGCGTATTGTTTGGCCGAGGCCGGGCATGACCCAGGAAAGTGTGTCCGGCCGGAGTTAATCGAGCGTGGTGGGTAAGTTGGTGCACCCCTGCAGGGAAGAACTAATCTATGCATAGCCTGTCCTACGGTAACGGACACTTGGAGTTGTATCCCGATCGATACAACTAGAACTGGATACTTGTGATGAGAATTGGATTGTGATGAGGTGATAACCGGATAGTATGGCTCTGGGATTGCTTTCTCGCAGGGAGTCGAGAAAGGATCTCTGGCCGAGGTTGATAACACTACTACTACTTTACTTTATGCTACTCTCCCTCCTGTTGCTGCAAGATGGTGGTTTCCAGAAGATGCTAGTCTTCGAAAGGACTAGGCCTTCTCTCTATTCTGGCATTTCTGCAGCCCAGTCCACATATACAGCCTTCCTTTGATAATGTTGCATATGTAGTGTAGATCCTTGCTTGCGAGTACTTTGGATGAGTACTCACGGTTGCCTTGCTCCCTCTTTTTCCCCTTTTCCTTTCTTCTCGGATGACGCAACCAGATGACGGAGTCCAGGAGCCAGATGACACCTTTGACGACTGCTACTACCCCGAGGGCGCCTACTACCATGTGGCGGAGACCGTTGATGACCAGGAGTAGTTAGGAGGCTCCCAGGCAGGAGGCCTTGCCTTTTCGATCGATGTTACTTTTGTGCTAGCCTTCTTAAGCAAACTTGTCTAACTTATGTCTGTACTCAGATATTGTTGCTTCCGCTGACTCTTGTGTATTCGAGCTTATGTATTCGAGCCCTCGAGGCCCCTGGCTTGTAATATAAAGCTTGTATTATTTTATTTTGTGTCTAGAGTTGTGTTGTGATATCTTCCCGTGAGTCCTTGATCTTGATCGTACACATTTGCGTGTATGATTAGTGTATGATTGAATCAAGGGCGTCACAGGCGTGCTAACCTCTTTGTTGAGCCTAGGTAGGGCTATGACATGTTGATCATCCGAGGCCGGGCATGACCCAGGAAAGTGTGTCCGGCCAGAGGGATCGAGCGTGTTGGGTAATGTGGTGCACCCTTGCAGAGAAATTTATCTATTCGAATAGCCGTGTCCCTCGATAAAAGGACGACTCGGAGTTGTACCTCGACCTTATGACAACTAGAACCGGATACTTAATAAAACACACCCAGACAAGTTCCAGAGACAACCCGGTGATCGCTTTCCCATAGGGTGACGAGGAGAGGATCGTCAGGTAGGATTATGCTATGCGACGATACTTGGTGAACTTACTAGCTACTCTCTTCTACATGCTTCAAGATGGAGTCTGTCAGAAGCATAGTCTTCGATAGGACTAGCTATCCCCCTCTTATTCTGGCATTCTAGAGTTCAGTCCACTGATATTACCCCTTTATACAGATACCAATGCATATGTAGTGTAGATCCTTACTTGCAAGTACTTTAGATGAGTACTCACGGTTGCTTTGCTCCCTCTTTTCCTCCTTTCCATTCTTCTCGGACGTCGCAACCAGACGTTGGAGCAGCTAGACGCCACCGTGGACGACGACCCCTACTACACCGAGGGTGCCTACTATTACGTGCAGGCCGACGACGACCAGGAGTAGTTTAGGAGGATACCAGGCAAGAGGCATGCGCCTCTTTCGATCTGTATCCCAGTTTGTGCTAGCCATCTTATGACACCTTGTTTAACTTATGTCTGTACTCAGATATTGTTGCTTCCGCTGACTCCTTTTTGATCGAGCACTTGTATTCGAGCCCTCGAGGCCCCTGGCTTGTAATATGATGCTTGTATGATTTTAATTTGGGTCTAGAGTCCCTGATCTTGGTCGTACACATTTGCGTGCATGATTAGTGTACGGTCAAATCGGGGGCGTCACAGTGGTGGCGGTGTGATGTCGCTGCAGGTCATGCCATTGACGCCGGCGAAATACATGTCCTGGTCCATCAAAGTTGAGGCGATACTTGATGCCCAGGGCTGTGGTGTGCGGTGGCTCTGGCGAAGGGCACGACAGTCGACACCGGCAAGAGCAAGACAGCGCGGGCGGCGTTGCTGGGCGCGCAGGCGGAGAAGGTGCTGATGCAGGTGGCGACGAAGCCCACCGCGAAGGAGGTATGGAACTCCCTCAAGGTGTGCTTCATTGGTGCCGATCGAGTTCGGGTGTGGCAGCTCGCGACGCTGCGCGTCGATTTTGATCGTCTGAAGATGGCGGACGGTGAGGATCTGGACGGCTACGCCGGGAGGCTCAGCGCCATGACGGCGCGGTACGTGAGCTTGGGGTCAACGCTCGACGATGAGACGCTCGTGAAGAATTGCTCGACACCGTCCCCGATCGCCTGTATCCCATCGTCGCCGGAATCGAGCAGTTCTGCAATGTGGCTGAGATGCCATTCGAGGAAGCTCTAGGGCGGCTCAAGGCGTTTGAAGAACAAACCTGGCGGCGCGGGCAGGACGGCGACGGGCGCGACGGCGAGCAGCTGATGCTGACTGCCGCACAATGGGTGGCTTGTCAGCGACAACAGGACGGTGTCGGCTTCGACCATGACGGCGGCGACAGCAGCACGGCGTTGGGCAACGGAGGGAAGCGCCGCGGCCGCTGCTACAACTGCGGGCAGTGGGGCCACTCAAGCGGGAGTGCACCAAGCCTCGGAAGGCGCCGGAGGCAGAGCGTGCGCTCCTGGCGGAGATCGGCGACGACCTTGAGCCAACACTCCTCTAGGCCGTGGCTTAGGGTGTGTGTGTTAGGAATAAGCCACGGTGGGCGTAGTCGGGCTAGTATCCGACCTGTGTATGGCCTAGCCATGGCCTGGGCATAGTCCGACCATTATATGGGCAGTGTACGTCCTGATCGAGTGTGTCGGGTCCGTGGCAAGGGGGTGCGTGCGTAGGTTCAGGTCAGGTAGTTGTGGGATCGCGAGGTGGGCGTGATCGCCGCGGGCTCGCCGCGAGCCGTGCATGTTCGTGCGCGTGGTGGCTGCGAGCGGAGCGAGCCGATCGGGGCGCCGGCTGGCAGGGAGCGCGTGGGTCGTGCCGAGCGTAGGCCCGGCTGTAAAAATGGCTCGAGCAGATCCTTGTAATCTAGCCTGTGGAGTCGAGTTCGTGCTCCAGGAAGAAAGAGTGCACCAGAAAAATCCATCGTGGGCGTGTACGTCGCAGGCTTGATTCCGGAGCAAAGTGCATGAGCTTCAACTGTGAAAGCGTCGCTGCTCCAGTTGAGCTTGTCAGTCCCGGCCACGATGAACTTCAAATTGCTACTCCCTCCGTTCCGAATTACTTGTCTTAGATTTGTCTAGATACGGATGTATCTAGCATTAAAATAAGTCTAGATACATCTGTATCTAGACAAACCCAAGACAAGTAATTCGGAACGGAGGGAATATTTCTCAGCACTACCCCACCCCAACGGCTCCATTAACGAGATCATCATTTTGTTCCCATCC
Source organism: Triticum timopheevii (assembly GCA_963921465.1). Classification (NCBI taxonomy): domain Eukaryota; kingdom Viridiplantae; phylum Streptophyta; class Magnoliopsida; order Poales; family Poaceae; genus Triticum; species Triticum timopheevii. The sequence continues at coordinate 505,530,930 of OY997274.1, forward strand.
AAAAAGGAAAAAATATACTCCCTCCGTTCCTAAATAATTGTCTTTCTAGAGATTTCAACAAGTGACTACATACGGTGCAAAATGAGTGAATCTACACTCTAAAACATGTCTACATACATTCGTATGTTGTAGTCCATTTAAGATGGCTAGAAAGACAACTATTTAGAAACGGAGGGAGTACAATGCAGATTTCCTGCACATGTGACGACTGAGTTGAATAACTTGGTACGTCCGTCCCGATCCCATGTGCAATGTGTTCATACTCCCCGCAAGCACGTCTGAGCTGTTCCCATTACGATGAGTAGTTGCTATTCATAGCACTCTTGTTTTTTAACAAATGAATGGGGGCATCATGAAGACAGACAAAACTTGCACAAAGACACCAAAATGGACCACATCCACAGAGAGGAGAGGATGCAACGACGGCGACAACCGCCGACTCAACACCGCATATGAGCCACGAACGACTAGTCGCTAGAGTAATCGTGTATCAGTCCATGGGGTTTGCATTCTAATTACTAATTAGCCTTTGCAAATATTTACAAAGATTTTGTGTTATGATTCGCAAACAAAAGATTCTGTGTTATGTTTCTAAACTACGATATCAAAATGTGTGGCAAAAACGACAAAATCAGTGCCCCAAAATGCTTTCAAAAGTAGCATTTTTGGAGCATCGATTTTTTTTTGTCACGCCTTCCATGAATAAGATCTCATGATGAAAATTTGCAAACACTTACAACATTTGTCAAATTTTACCACAAAAAAAATCAAATTTTTTTGAATTTTGTTTCACCGCGTCCTTCCTACCTTCATTCCTACCTACCTACGGTCTGATCAGCCTCGTCGGACAAAAATCCTGCAAGATATGTCGTATGGATAGCAAGGTTGAAACTTAAAAAATGAAAGGAAGAACCTTTTATCTATCTCAAAAAATGAATGTACTCCCTATGATAATTACAAAATTATAATTTAACTAATTTATTAAACAAGGTAACAAAAATGGAAAATGAAAACTGTAGTAAGAACAAAAAAAAGGAAACTCTAAGACAAGAAAGAGAGAAAAGAGAAGAAAACGGCAGCAACTAATCGAGGAGCACTCGTTTCCAGCCTCCTCAAGGGTCACTTGGGGATCGGCTGAGAGCGCGCCCCTCCGCTATGTGTCGCGCTCTGGCCGCTTCCTCCTGATTTTATTTTTTATTTTTCTGCACGCGTTTTCGGCTTTTTAAATATTTTTTCCCGGATTTTTTCGGATTTTTGGCTTTTTATTTGTCTTCCTTAGCTTCTGGAACAAAACAAATTCAAAAAAAATTGCGCAAAAAAAAAGTGTTTTCCTTTTTTCGCGAGAGGGGCGGTTTCGCTTCCGCGAGAGGCAAGGCTGTGCCTCTCAAAAACGAAAAATAACACGTTTTCTCTCTTTTTTCCCTTCTGCGAGGGCACGATTTTGCTTCCGCGAGGGGCACTCAAAAACAGGGAAAAAACGAGTTTTCTCTTTTTTTCTTCCACGAGAGGCACGTCTCGGAAACGAAAAAAAATGTGTTTTCTATTTATTTTTCTTCTGCGAGAGGCATGGTTTTGCTTTCACGAAAGGCACGACCATGCATCTCGAAAAAGCAAAAAAACATGTTTTCTCTTTTTTTTTCTTCTGAGACACGGTTTTGCTTCCGCGAGAGGCACGGCCATGCCTCTCGAAAGCGAAAAAATATTTTCTCTTTTCTTCTGTGAGAGGCACGGTTTTGCTTCCCCGAGAGGCGCGGTTGTGCCTCTCGGAAACGGCTTTCGGAAAGGGGAAAAAGGACGTGTTCCCAGTCCATTTTTTTTGTGATAAAAGTTCGTCAAAACCTATCAACATAGGATCTAGTTTTGAAAATATCGATGCAAGGAATCCAACGGCGAAAACGGTCAAGATTTGGACGTACGGTTTAAGAGATAAATTGTTTTGAATAAATGAGGTCCAAAATAGGTCGAAAGTAGCTCTGAGGGCTCTTCTTCGGGCACTGCTATCTATCGCCTTTAGCGGTCCCCACATGTAAAATCCCAATTAGACACTCAATGCGTTAAGTTGTCGGGGCTTTGCACATGGTGATTCCTATATGACGCTCGTTAGCGTCAAATCTCCGTAGCTTCTCTGAAGAGCGGGACTTGTCGCTTCCACTTGGGCCGGCCCACGATTCAGCTTCGCACCTGTTTCTTCGTTGCGGTCGCTTCTGTTTCTTCGTTGCGGGATTTTGGGAACCTTTCGTGAAGGTTCTGGCCGGTTTTGGGAACTTTCTAGAAGGTTCCCTAGACCGGGTTTTTCTGTTTTATTTTTACTAGGGTTTATTCTATTTTCATTTTTTTTTCTTATTTTTCTTTTTCTCAGCTTATTCCTTTCTTTCTTTTCTTTTTTCTTTTCCTTTTTACTGTTTCTTTTCTCTGTTTTTACAGTTTTTTAGTATATAAAAGGTCCACCACGTATTAAAAGATGTTCATCATATATTAAAAAGTATTCACCTTGTATTATTAAAAAAAGTTCATCGTACATTAAGAAATTGTCCACCATGTATTTTATACTTGTTCATGATATATCAAGAATTTGATCAACGCATACTATGAAATGTTCATTGTGTATTTGGAAAACTTATTCAGCGTATATCGCAGAAATGTTCAATGCGTTTTTACAAATTGTTCAGCGTATATTACAAAAAGTTCAATGTATATTTAAAAATTGTTCAGCCTATATAAAAAAATTGTTCATGTTTTCAATTTTTGTTCACTTTTTTCATACGTGTTTTAGAAGTTCGAGTTTTGATTTTTTTTTCACATTTCAAAAATTATTGGCTTTTATGAAGGAAATTTGTTCACATTTTCCCAAGTGGAACTTTTTTAAAACGGGTCCGATCCTGTAGCTATTACATAGAAAATTGCGCTGCATTGTGACCAAGTAGAGATGGCTAGATCGGCTGGTCAGCAACTGTACTTTGTAGCTTGCGGGAAGGAGTTCGAGTCCAGGATCCTGCTTAATTTTCATTACTTTTTACATTCAGCGCCTACAAATGAGCCGGCCCGTTTTGCGAGCTCTTCAGCGAATGCTCTGCTGTTTGCCGCTCGCGAGTATCCAATAGGACTCTCTTTGCACATGTGAATGATCCAAACGATCCAGCGACACGGATATGGGCCGGCCATTTGGTAGCCAGTCACTCTACATGATACCTATTTCACGAACCTTCAGGAAGATTCCAAGCTGGTTTTTCCAGTTTTTGGTACCTTCTGTTTCTTTTCCTTTTTTGTATTTCTTCTTTTCCTTTTCCTTTTATCTTCTTTTTCCTTTTCCTTTTATCTTCTTTTTTCCTTTTCCTTTTCCATTTCTTTTTCTTTTCTTTTGTGTTTTCTATTTTTAAGTCAATTTTTTCAATTTTTTTAGAAAAATGTTCCTAATTCTAAAAAATGGTCGTAAATTTATAAAAATGCCTGTGTTTTTATAATAAAAATTAAAAGTCGAAAAATGTTATTGTTTTTAAATATTTTTTATGAATTCAAAATATGTTGGAGCCTTTCAAAATATGCTCAGAAGTTCAAATAGAGTTTATGATTTAAATAGTTTTTCACATTTCTAAATTTTTTTCACAATTACCAAAATGCTCGAAAATTCAAAAATTGCTTATATTTTTAAAATTAATTATTTTAAAGAAGGATCATTTTTTTAAATGTTCAAAATATTTACCTCTTTCAAAAAATCATTTAAAAAAATGTTTGCCAATTTCGAATATGTTTCGAAATTTTATATTTGTTCCTTTTTTCAAGTTTTGTTCAAAAATTTAGAAACTGTTGCGCTAATTTGTAAAAAAAATTGAACTTCAAAAACTGTTCACAGATTTCAAATAGTGTTTGGGATATTGGAGAAATGTGCATTATTTTAATAATTTTCCCGTATTATTGAAAAAAATCACAATTTCAAAAAATGTGCACATTTTCGAAAATTTATTAACAAATTTAAAACTTGTTCGCATGTTTTTAAAACTTCTTTGTAGTTCTCCAAATTTGTTCATAATTTTATAAAATGTTAACATCTTTCAAAATTGGTTCACAAATTCTAAAAATGTTCCCGTGTTTAAATTTGTTAGCAAATTCAAAATGTATTAATATTTTTTTAAACTTTTTCTGTGTTTGATAAAATTGTTTGGAATTTAAAAAATATTCCCTTTTTCAAATTTTGTTCATAAATTCTACCCATCTTTAAAATTTGATTGCAAACTCAATAAATGTTCGCTACTTTCAAAATTTGTTCACGTTTATAAAAAATTGTTCGCTTTTTTTAAAGTATAGACAACTTTGAGGAAATATTGATAACAAATATTCAGATTTGCCAATATAGTTAGTTCTAAATTGTTTCCGCTTTGTATTCATCACCCACACTAACCACCTAGCCCCGCCATTCTTCCTGAAATCACTAGTTGAAGGTTACGGCTTGCAAGATGACTCACACCTTCTCATAAGCTGACAAGTGCCACACTGGATATGAGAAACTTGTCGCAACCTCAGAGTTTTCTCTTTTTTTTGTAGGCTCGTCAATTCAAAACGTTTTTATCTCTTGAACCGTGCATCCAAATCCCAAACTGTTTTCACTGTTGGATTTCTCGCGTCGATATATTTGAGACTACATCCCATGTTAGGTTTTCATGAAAAAAACCAGAAGAAAATACTGGAGCCAAAATTATGTTTTTGTCCACATTTTCCCCTTTTTTGAGAGCCTAGTTGTACTTCTTGCGAAAGCAAATTTGTGGCTCGACAAGATGCAAATATGTGCTTTTTTGAAAAAAAATTCATGCAAAAAATGATTTTGTTTTCCTTTCCGAGAAGCACAACTATGCTTCTCGCAAACAAATATGTGCTTGTTGTGGGAGAAAAAATCATGATTTTTTTTCTCTTCCTGAGAAGCACGATTGTACTTCTCGCGGAAGCAAATCTATGACTCGAGAAGCAAATATGTGCTTCTCGTCTAAGGACACATAAAATATTGTGCAAAATTTTTTGCGATTTTTCCCTTTTCGAAAAGCATGGTTGTACTTCTCGTGAAAGCAAATTTGTACCTCCATGAAAAGCAAATGTAGGATTCTCATGGAAGCCCCAAAAAATCACACAAAAATAAAATCCCGTGATTTTGTTTCAAAACCTATGGAAAACCAGTCGAAATCGAAAAGCCAAAAAAATATATCTAAAACCCAAAAATATATAGGGAAAAAAATAAGTAATCATAGAGAGCGCCCTGCACTCGACATGTAGCGGGGCTGAACACACAAGTGGTGTGTTCCAAGGGCACAAAAAATAACTCTAGAGGTCCCCCATAAGTGTAAGGGCATATCTAATGTGGATCCTCAAAGCATCTGCAACCGTTCGGACCGCATGGTTCGGACGTGTTTTACCATCCAACACGGTCCTATATCGGTCCGCTCGGCGCTCCGGACGTCCTTCTTCCGCAAATCGGAAGCAAAACGGGGGTTATGCGGGCGTCCAGATCGCTGCCACGCCCGCTTCTGACTGGCCTAGCTCACCCAAACACCTCTTCCTCGCCAGCACCATTTCCCGCCCGAAGCGAGCTGTCCGCATTCATGCAGCTCTAGACCGGCCACTCCACATTGACACCGGCCGAGAGCGGACATGACCTCTCGCTAGCACTGGCATTGAAGCGGCTCGCCAGTCGAGGGTGTCGGCCGCCTTGCATCCTCGGTGTCCTCACACATTCAATGCTGAAGAGACGTTTACTGCTTCGTCTGCCGCCAAACAGTCTTGTCGACCAGGAAACCAATTCCGACGACCGCGCATTGACGCACTTAAATGCTTTGCCTCACCAACATCCACTATTTAAAAACGGCCACACTTGACTCATAGCGGACCACGGCCCATCTGCTCCACATCTTCCTCCTTGCACCACATCCACCATGAACGCGAGCGGGACGCTCTATGGGAGAGCCTCTCGATGGTGCAGAAGCATGAGGTGGCCGCTTGGCAGAGCCGTCGTGCCTGCCGGATAGAGGTCGGCATGCCGACCAACTCTTTGAGGTCTTGGACAACAACCCCACGATGGAGACCGGCTCCGACAATGACTCAACGTCGCAGCCCGCACCAATGCATGTCGACTTGGCGATGGAGCGGGCATAGGCGCACTTCAACACCGCCATGGTGGACGAGTAGTCGGCGCCCGTTCCGATTTCCTTGCTCTGGCAAGGGCGGGATTAGCAACACTACAACATGTTCCTCCTCGAGCAGCACCAACTAGCGGAGAGCCAGATCTACGGCGGGTGCACGAGTCCATGGCGGGCATGGCCGCGGTGAACCCCAACTTCCTCGATGAGCAGCAAACGTTCTACGAGGCCGCCCACACTCAAGCCAACGCTCGCAACTAATAGGCGGTGTGGCTGAACACGGAGACGGTGCTGGTCGTGCTGGCGATTGCGGACGAGAATGCCGCCATCTACGAGTCCTACGCGCCACCTAATGTTGTTTGGCCGCGCCGGTGGGACGACGAGCGAGTCGGCCCCTCCATTTCCATCGTGGACCTTACGTCCATCGGCAACAGACAAGTTGCAGACTCCGGCGAGTATGAGTATGGCATGGGAGCCTGCGGGGCCTCGAGTCCCAAGTGGCAGAAACGTCTCCCATGTTCTACCCGTCCTCGTCGGCGACCACGCCTTCACTTCGCAGATCTTATCCTTGCCGCTCATGGAGACGACAGATGGCGGGCATGGTCGCCGGAAGGGAACAACAAGGACTTGGACGATGGGCGCCCCTGTAGGCTAGATTTAGGTCTGGTCCTTTTTTTGAATGAAAATTGTCCTACATGTAATGAATGTGCTTTTGTTTTTATAAAAATCATCTGGTTTGAATGTAATTCACCGGGTTTGTTCAAATACGATTTGAAATCTGTGCGGGTAACTTCAGATGGCCGGCTCTTGCATCCGTCCGTGGACTCAACCTATCCGCGGACGGATGAGGTGTCCAGTTTGGGGTCAACTTTGGAGATGCAACTAACCTCCAGGATTTTTTTAGTTAGTTTTTAGCCTATTTTTCTAGAATCTTTTTTTCAGTTAGTTGCTCTCGCATTCTACGGCAGAGAGCTTTATTTGGGCCGGGCCATGTCTATAAATCGCTCGTGGCTGTGTCAAATGAAAAATATTACGAGCTCTTTCTAAAAAAGGAAAAAGCAACGAGCGGATTTATTTTTTGTCCCATATTTTTCTCTTATATATTTTTTTAGGGGGAATCAGTTTGTTATGTTTTACACAACATACTCATCAAGAAAAAACACAGAAGCATCTACATACTCCAAAAACAGCATCTACGCGGGCATTAAAGCTTTTTTCTTTTCAAACCAAGAAAGTGCATTTGGGGAAAAAGCTAAAAGAATTCAAGTAAATATTTTAATAAAAGTTGATTAATTCCAATACTATGCGAAACTAGTACAATGCCCGTGCGTTGCCACGGGCCTTTTGTTGTATATAAAACTTGATGAATTTTTAGTTCTTTCAAGGCCTCAACACCTTTGTTGGTGTATTCTTTTTTAGCGTCGACATAATACATCTCCATCTCTCTCATACTCTACAAATTTTTTTATAGAAACACACATTGTTTTAACATGGGCAACAAATATATAAAGAATAATTGTTTGTATGCATCTCTTCTGTTTGTTAAAACTCAATGATTTTCGGTCCAGTCTATGATACAAATGACTTGTTAGGGACCTTAGGGTGTATATTTTTCAATATATAAAAGTATGAGATATTTCTCTCATAGCAAACAACCCTTTCTCTAAAAAGAGGGTCGATCTCCTTTTATAGTTAATTGCTCGTGCAGAGACCATGAGGAGCACCCCATTCAAGGTGGAAATTGTATTTTCCTTTTGAGAAGAAAAGGGCTCGGTACTTGCATACTATTGTAACACACAACGATTAAAGGACATTCAAATGTGTGCCTACTGCACACATGTACAGTGCCGTCTGCATCTTCTTTATGATCGCATTATCAAACCCAACTTCGCTCAGTAATTTTACATATTGCATCTCTGCCAAACCATCACGACCGAAGGTAGCCTGGCAGATCCAGTTTCAAGAAAGAGATAGGGCAACACAGCAGACCCAAAACTACACACCAAACCAAAATACTTCCTAGACGAACTGTATTACTTACTGGATGGAATTAGCCACAGGACGGTCAAGAATCCATTGAATAAACAAAACATTATAGCCTTAATACAGTGGACTCAAGGCAATGGGTGGCATGCAGTACACACTGATCAAGATAACATGGCAGAAGCACAACTTGCGATCAGGGCTCCTGGATCGTATGGTTGCTATCCTCCCCTGCACCACCACTGCGACCATTAGTTTGTCGCCTCTACTGTGTTACGATCATGGGGAACAAGAAGCTGCATGACCATTGTTGTTTCTGTTCCGTTCATCTGTGCTACTCCTCATGGTCTTTGCATGAGCTTTGCGGTGCTGAAAGCGCAAGTGGATAAAGAAGTTAAAGGTGAATCACACCCTTTTGAGGTACCATCTTATAGTGTACTATTTATTTTGTCTAAATCACAATCATAGAAATTCGTTTTCATCATGCAATAAATATATGGCCCTGCCAACAACTAAGTGGAAAAGGCACATGTTGATAGACCGCAAATGTGACAGAAGTACAGCTTATCCATGAACCTCGCCAACTAATCAACAATACCTTCAACATAAAGGTGGGGAAGAAACTGAAAAGCAGACTAACACACATCACCATCATATGGGTTGCATTTCGCATAGGTGAGCCTAGCAACTCGGTCAGTCCATTGCACCCCAGCAACTCGGTCTAGTACAGTAGCATCTAAGGTTTGACATACTGTAGCGGCCATTCGTATTCGAATGTATATATATTTTTAATAAGAGAATATTTTTGGAAAAACGGAAACATAATTTTCAAACATGAATATGTTCTAAAATTTTGAATATTTTGTCAAGCACATTTTTTTGGGAATTCTTGTTTTTTTTTAAATCACGGACATTCTGGAAGGGTTGGCGTGAGAAAGATGTGAGAAATATCAAAAACCGGGTAAAAACAATATCAAAAACCCTTTACTAAAAGTGGTAAAATATCGAGGCATCATCTGTCAAGCTTCTGGCACAATCTGCAATAGAATGACATTGGACAGCAAAATAACCACAGTCAAGCAAAAAAGCAGGCCTACAATAGATATTATCGCCAAAACATGGCGTCGAGCATCAATTAAGACTGATTTTCTACCTCACCATCCTTGGCGTCCTTCTTCGCCTCCCCATTTATGATTGGCAGCCCCTACCTCAACAGAAAAGAATTTCATTTGAAATTTCAAACACAAATCAAGTACTATAATACTCGTACGATTGCAACATCTAAACGCCAACCCACACAAAAATATTGGAGAAAATTTGACGACATAAAATCAAGTAAGCATCAAAGAGAAAAGACTTATACTAAATAAAAATGGAATCTCGGCCCTTTGCAACCACAAAACAGAAGCCCACCACATACATGAGCTAGGTCTGAAACATAACACAAACTAACATGATACCTGGCAAGGGCATCTCCAACATGGTCCACTAGAAAATACATGGTATTTGTCCACATACGCGTCCAGGGACAGTGATACGGGATCCGTCCATCTAACTATGCCCGCGTACATTTCAAAGGGAATTTGAACAAACTGAACGATTTTCATGTAAACATGGTGAAATTCACTTTAAATTCAGACATAATTTACATAAAAAGGATTATATTCCGTATATTCAATTAGAACCTAAAAAACATAAACTTTCTTGTAGCGAACGTTGACCTCTTACACATGGCCGGCCTGGCCAGCGGCACCACCTTCGTCGTTCGTGTCGTTGTCGTTGTCATCTAGTAGTGGACGAGGCGCTAGCGCACCATTGCGGTTGCCGGCGGAACCAGTGGCGAAGTCACGTTAGGGCTGTGGGATCAACTGGCCTCACGGGATTTTGGTCATCCTTTGACACCGGGCTATTAGTAGCTCCTCTAACCCCACACATTCCAAAGGCTAACCCCACAGGCTTGGAGTCCTTGCGCCTCCGCTAGGCGGAACCACCTCCTCCTTCACGGCCTTGCCGCGCTAGTCGTGGCACGGTGGCAATGCCGACTAGGCGATGCGGCCATATCGGCTGTGCGGTGGTGATGCCGAGTCCTCCTTCACGCAGCGCCCGATTTGGACACCGTAGTTGCGCGGGAGGGGGGCACCGGCTCCGCCTTCACGAGGCGGTGATGCCGGCTCCTCCTTCACGTTGTAGTGCAGAGGCGAGGGCAGTGCCAGACCAAGTTCCTGGAGCGCACGCTCAATCATGAGATCCAATTGCTGTTGGTACTCTTCGTTCATGACCGTCGCGTAGAGGCACGACTGCTCCTTCTCGTCGTTGGAGGAGATGACGATCTCCTCCTTCTCGAGGACAGTCGTCGGCCATGGAGGTCGATGGGCCCAGAGAGCAACGACGACATCGTAAAGATGATCCAGAGACGCCGCCCCCGGGGGCACGGAGAACCATGACTTTGGCATGGTATCGAATAGGTGGTCTATACGATGTCAGAGTGGAGAGAATCAGAGAGGGTGGGAGCGAAGAGGGAGAAAAGTGGTGCGATGTGGTTTGGAAGGCACTCCAGTCCTGCTTAAATAGGTGTGATCATGCAAAGGGACGGGAAGCCGACTTCAATGCGGTGTAACGGCTAGAGTAGGCTTCTCAGTGGACACATCGGCATTGAAGCGGCGCCACCCGCTTTGTCCGGTCGCGTCATTCTAACTGGCATCAATGATGTGGATTCACGTCTGCTCTGGAGCAGCGCTGGCTGGCATCAATGAACGGCAACCGCTTCGCGCAGAGAATTTTTTTCAGGCGGACAAGGTTTTGGATGGGACCAGGGTGGCGGACGCCTATGTGGATGTGGTCCAGACGCCCATAAAAGCCCCCCTGGTTTGTTTCCGTTGTGAAAGACGAACATCCGAACCGGTCCGGAGACCGATGGGTAGCCCTTTGGATGGCAAACTGCGTCTGAATGCTTGGTCCGTATAGTTCGGAGATTCACGTTGGAGTTGTCCTAAGACACAAGACAAAAACAAAAAAAAGGAAAAAAAATGAAGTTCTCTATGGAAGCATGAGTTAGTGGCATTGGTATTACACTTTAAGAAGAAATAATAAATAAATAATGAAAAAATTCGCATGGAATTAACGCACAAACTGCACTTTTTTATAATATGCAACAATAAGCATATAATAGCGGATTGTTCTCAAAAAAGAAGTTTCCTAAGAAGGAATGTATTAGTGGGATTGGTATTACTGTTAAAGAAGAAAGAAAATAAAATGTAAAACAAAATAATATAATGTACTTTTTAAGAAAGAGTGAATTAGTGGCATTGTATTATCCTTTAAGAATAAAAATTAAAAAATAAAACAAAAATGACAAAATTGACACACAAATTATGCATTTTTATAATATGCAAGAATAAGCATATAATAGTGGAATATTCACAAACAAATTCCTAAAGGAAATGAATTGGTGGCATTGGTACTACCCTTAAACAAGAAAGAAAATGAAATAAAAAGTAAAGCATACTCAAAATAGTGAAGTTTTCTAAGAAAAAATAAATAGTGACTTTCCCTTTAAGAAGATAGAAAGTAAAAAAAATGACAAAAGTGGTACACTATTTACACAGAAATTACAGTTTTTATAACATGCAAGAGTAAGCATATAATACTGAAAATTTTGCAAGAAAGAAGTTTTCTAAGAAGAAATGAATTAGTGGCATGGGTATTACCCTTAAAAAAGGTAATAAAATATAACTAAAGGAAAATCAAAATTAGAATGGTTTTAAAGAAAACATGAATTTGTTGCATTGGTATTACTCTTTAAAACAAATAAAATAATAAGAAACTTAAGAGAACTTTCATACAAATTTGCACTGTAATTGCACTTTTTGTAATATGTGAAAAATAAGCATATAATAGTGCAATTTTCATGCTCTAGTGTAATTTGCACGCGTATTGTACAGTACACACATATTGAATTCTACTTTCATGTATAAATTTACACTCACCCAACATCTCGAAAAATGTCCATATTGAAAAAAGAAAAAGGACTAAAAAGAAAGAGAAAATGAAAACACATACAGACAGGAAAATGCTACGGCCTACGGCGTGGAGGCTTAAGAGTAATCTGCCTTATCAATCACTCTACATGTCCTTACAATATGCACGCTATGAGCAACTAACAATCAGGATGCTTACATAATGACTCATGCTACTGTGACAACCAACGCAGCGGCTTAAACCATATTAAGAAGAGTACTCTCTCTTCCCGCAAAAAGAAGTGTTGAGTATAATGTTTATTAGGAAAGACGAGATAGACTAGGATTTGTTCTGCCTTGTCTTATACTTCAAGTAGATAATTGTACTCCTATATATATGCCCATGAGGCTCAAGCAATACAACGAACGACTATTCCACCAAATCCCTCTTTTCCTTCTAACATGGTATCTATCGCAAGTCGATCCTAAACCCTAGCCGCCGCCGCTTCCGCACCCGCGCGTCGCCCCCGGGTGGTCGGCCTCAATGACCGCCGCCAGGGGCCGCGCCGCCCGTACCTAGGGTTCGTCTGCCGGCCATGTTGGCCGGCTGCCCTAAAGAGTCTTTTTCCCGATCCTTTGATCCGGATTTTCTCTCTTCGTCGGTCGCCTTGATCGGCATCTATTTTTTGGTTTTTCGGTCTATGTGATCCGGTTTGCGTCGCCCACCGCCGCCGTCGACCCCGTGCGCCTTTACTCCAACACCGGCGCGATTGGCCGGCTTCTTCACCGACCCGGCGGCCTCGCGCGTTGTCCGCGCGTCTGCCCGTCGGTCGCCCCGACTAGGCGGTCTCGCGCGTCGTCCGCGCATCGGCCTGCCGGTCGCCCCGACCCGGCAGCCTCACGTCATGCGGCGGCCCTTCACCGCCGCCGTTCGCGCGACGGCCCGCCCGCCGATCTACGCCAGCCGTCACCGCCCTGCTCCGACCGGGACTCCTGCATCACCCCGACCCGGCGGCCTCGCGCCATGCGGCAGCCAATCATAGCTGCCCTGCCGCCCGCCGCCGCCGGCTTCATCTCGGACTCCGCGGCCACCACGCCTCCACGTAGCGGCGTTCCCGACCTCGCGCGCGATTGGCTTGATCACCCGCTCGCCGCCGCGATCCGCCTCATCTACGCCGCCCGACCGACCTGGCCCGTCGGTTACGCGCGCCTCCGCAGGTCCCGTGAAGATCGTCACCGAGTTCAGCGCGCCTCTCCACCGATCGAGCATCGGGCTGCCGCTGCGTCGCCCCGTCGGGCCGTAGCGCCGCCGCCTCGTGGTTCTTCTACCGGCTGCACCGACCCGCGTCACCGCTGCGTCGCCCCTTCGGGCCGTAGTGCCGCGGCCCGCGGTCCCCCGACGCCCCGAGGGCGTCCGCTCTAGGCCGTCCCGTGGCTGCATCGACCCTCGCGCCGCCGCTGCGTCGCCCCGTCGGGCCGTAGCGAGCGTGGCACGTGGTCCACGCCACCGTCCTGAGGCCGTCCCTGCGGTTGCACCGACTCGCGAACCGCCGTTGCGTCGCCCCTTCGGGCCACAGCGCCGCGGCTAGCGGTCCCCGCCGCCGCCCCGAGGTCTTCCCACCGTCGCCCCGACCAGCCTGCCGCCACTGCGTCGCCCCTTCGGGCCGTAGCGCCGCGTCCCGCAGTCCACTCCGCCGTCATCGCGCGTCGATCTCCCGTGGTATGCGCCGCGCCGTCTCCCTTGGCGCGGGAGCACCACCGTCCGCGCCGGTCTTCGTCACGCTGCCAGGGTTCTTCGCCTACTTCGAGCACCGCCGCCTCACTCCTAACCTAGCCGCCGCCGCCGCCTTCAGGCCGCCGCTGCCGCTCTTCTTTGGCCGCCGCCGCCACTACCTTCGTAGCCGCCGCCGCCGCCCGTCCACCCTCTTCGTCTTCGTCCAAGCACCAGCCCGTCGTCAGCTCGCCGTCATCTACCCCGACCACTTCGTCTACAACGACCACCATTGGTGACATCGGCCCCGCACCGATGGACGCCGTAATCGTCGTCGAGTTCTTCTCTGCTGGCCCCTCTAGTTTCTCCGACATGGCGTACAGCTCGTGCAGGTCCCTCATCTACGCATGCCCGGTGCTGGCAACACCGATGCGTGCCTTCATCCACGACGTGTCCCCGGGCCTGGCAAGCCTGGTCGGCGCTTCGTCAACTTCGTCTTCGTCCGTCTACGCATGCCCGGTACTGGCAACACCGGCGCGTGCCTTCATCCACGATGTGTCCCCGGGCTTGGCAAACCCACCGCGACGCGTCGTCAACAACATCTTCTTCCCGGCGCACCACTACTTCGACACCACTGCGCCCATGACTAACTCGGCGCCACCTTGCGCCCGCGGCTCCACGGCGACTTCCTCGACACTGGCCACCCCGACTCGACATCGACCACGGCCTTCTTCGCACGGCTACCTCGTCCACGGCTCCACCACACACGCTCTCGGCTACATCGACAAACGGCACAAAGGGCTACCGCCTTGCTTGAGCAACCTCGTCAGTTGCCACTCCAGCCACGACTCCGCGATGCGTCGACCGTTACGACTGTGGGGGGTGTCCGTCGGCTTACCTTCGGATTCTTCTCCAGTCTCACCGTCTGCGTCGCTACCGTTGTGACTGCGGGGGGATGTTGAGTATAATGTTTATTAGGAAAGACGAGATAGACTAGGATTTGTTCTGGCTTGTCTTGTACTCCAAGTAGATGATTGTACTCCTATATATATGCCCATGAGGCTCAAGCAATACAACGAACGACTATTCCATCAAATCCGTCTCTCCCTTCTAACAAGAAGATCCATCTTTTTAGGATTTGTTAAGATGCGGCACTCACCAATCAATTTCCACATCGGTATGCAATCCTTTTGCAAGAAGTATGCTATTTATACAACATAAAATTCATACCCAGAAAATGTCACTTACGATGACGATTATCTGGTGAGCAAACCAACGCTGGTGATACTGCTCGCTCCGTGCTCTCTCTGTGAAAGCGCAGAAATGCAGCAGCGTATCGGTGTAGGAGTTTTGACTTGCCGGTGTCACGCCGTCCAACGTGCCCCCTGATGACGAGAAAAGCAAAAGAAAATTCCACCCCGGCGTGCCTCGCTTTCGGTTTCTTTCGCTCTCACCCGAGCTACTACTTCTGGACGTGGCGATCGATCTCCACAAGTTTGCTAGTTGTTGCCACTTGTTTGGGAGTATTACATTGTGGTAAGTCTGGTGTGTGGTCTCTGTCCAGAATCCTGACGGCTGACGCTCACCATCTGAACAAAAAGAATACTGACGCTCTTTTCTTTTGTGGGGAGAATACTATCGCTCTTAGGCCAACTCCACCACGCGATCCCAAACGGACATCCGGATTGGGCCGAATCTGTCCCTTTGGGGCGCTGATGGATACGTCCGTGTCCGGCTGTGTCCATTGGGTCGTGCGTGCGCCCACCGCGCGGCCGCACCTCAAATCGTGTCCGGGGTGGACGGGATTAAAAATAATAAGTAAATAACTAAATAAGTAAATAACTAAAAAAGCAAATAAACGCATTTAAAAAAAACATAAAACATATATATGGGTTGGCCACAAACGGCCCAGTTTCAACGGCCACTTAAAAGACCCAGATTCATAATTAACATAATAAAAAAATAAAAAAAACTCCTCCCGCGCGCTCCTGCCGCGCCCGTCGGTGCCGTGGCCGTCGCGGCCCCGACACGGTGCCGCCGAAGTAGGACGCGCGCCGCACGTCGTGCTCGTCCTGGAGCATGTGTCCCAGAGCGGCGAGTCGGGGGCGTACCTGTCGTCGTAGTACAGGTCGTCGGGGAGGAGGAGGCGGCGGCGGTTGATCCCATCGCGCCGTGCACGGCCGGTCGCCGGCACTGGCGGGATGGGGACCCGGTCCGCGGAGAGGTGCCACCCGTTGGGGAGGTGGGCGTCGCTCCACGGGACCGGCGTCCTCGTCTCCCAGTACCTCCGGCACACGTCCGCGCAGATGTACTGCCGGTCGCGCTCGCCGGAGGGCCGAGGGGCAATGGTGAAGGGGACCGGCGTGGGGGCTCGACGGGAGGAGCGCGGCGGAGACGAGGGGGCTCGACGGGAGGAGCACGACGGAGACGCGGGCTCCTCCTTCTTCACGGAGCCGCGGCGGCGCCCCGAGGAGGAGCCGGCCTCGCGGTCGTGCTTGCCCTTGCCGTTCCAGAAGCCCATGGCGAGGCGGGCGGCCGACGAGCTCGAGGAGGAGGCGGGCTAGGGTTTCAGCGCTGTCGGGGTTCGAGGAGGCCGCTGGGTGGCGTGGGGCAGTGTGGACGACGACCAGTCCACGCTTCCCACTTAAAGAAGGACGGCGACCGCTCGACGTGCGGATGACAGGTGGGGCCGCCCGCTCGCGCATATTGATGTGGGCGGGTGGGAGGTAGGTGGCCGCCTGCCACGCGGCTCCGAAGCGGACGAGGCGCGCGCCCGTTTGGTGTCCGCCGCGACCCAAACCCCGCGCAAGTTTGCGCTCGAAATGGACCGGCCCCGACACAAAACGGACAGGATGGGTCCAGGCCGTCGCGCGCTAGGCCGCCTCCTTTGTCCCTTTTGTCTCAAACAGATAGGGCCGGACAGAATGGGGTCGTGCGGTGGAGTTGGCCTTATCAAACCATCTGTCACGTGAACGTGAAGCCATTGGGACAGAGTGGCGGGTGACCGGCGGTACGACCTCGCATAGTGATAGACTAGATAGGAAACTGCCTGGCTCAACGTATTATTCAAGCGCTTAAACAAAGCATTTAGTGTTGCCAAATGGGAATTAGAATGATCGCATGGGATGGATCAACCCAGTATAGTTGCCAAATGAGAATTAGAATGGTTGCTCAACCCAACAAATTAAAGCAATAGTATGGCACATTTTGTCAAAGCAATACAAAAGGACAGTAAAATCAAATATACCAAAAGCAAAGCAAGAAGAGGTCAAACCGACCTACGGTCTCTCCACAAGCCTGCATGACGTGGGTGGGCCCTAGGCCACGCGGGCTGAGCTTGTGGGCCCCTCGGCCACCACCTTCGTTGATTCTTTCACCATAAATTCAAATATATTTCATAAAAAGTACACATAAATTTTCAGATCATTCAGCTTCATTAATTATTCACTTAAAACCCCAAAAATAATAGAAAATGAGAACTGTCCTTTGCTTTGGGTTAATAGGTTAGTCCAAATAAAAATAATATAAATTGTTGCCAAAAGTATGTAAAAATGGTTATGATAATAGCGTGAAACAATCAAAAATTATAGATACATCAGAGACATATCAACATCCCCAAGTTTAATTCATCCTCGTCCTCGAGTAGGTAAATGATAAAACAAAGATAATTTTTGATGTTGCATGCTACCTAGCATAATCTTGATCAAATGATATGAAGTGTTGTGAACTCAAGGTAAAAGTGATTTGTGGCAATAGTGTATCAATTTTATATTAAAATAGTGATACAAGAGCATAGAGATAAACAACCGTTGCCTTCTAAGAAAAAAAATGCTAAATATCACGATTCTGTACAAAAAAAGAAGCATGTGTATCACAAGAACATAGTATACCAAGTCTTCATCACAGGGATATACGTGAAGCAGAACAGGCTCAGGCTTGGGCCGGGCACAAAAACTACACCCGCCTTCAGCCAACCACTAAATCACTACGTCACACTTGAGCGTGAGCTTGACTTTGGCACTCAAATGGCAAATAGAATGATAATGGGGGTTTTGTAAGAAGTGAAAAAAAGGTCTCACAGCGATGCAACTGTGCCTTAGGCAATGGAGAGGTCTTACAACTGATATCAATGTGAGGAGTAGGGATTGCAATGCAACAGATGCACTAGAGCTATAAGTGTATGAAAGCTCTCCTAATGCAACTAAGTGAGTGTGCCAACTTGCTTGTTCATGAAGGCCTCGAGCATTTGAGGAAGCTCGTCATTGGAAATATACAAACTAAGTTCTATAATGAAAAAATCCCACTAGCATATGAAGTGAATATCATGAAAGCTCTCTATATGAAATAGATGGTGCTACTTTGAAGCACAAGTGTGATAAAAGGATAGTAGTTTGCTCCCTCTCTCCTTTTTTATTTTATTTTTCATTTTTTTCTTGGTGGGCTCCTTTTGGCCTCTTTTTTTATCCTCACAGGTAGGGGCAACACTCTAGAATGCATCACACTTTTATTTTACTTATAACTCAAAATATGAACAATATGATGACTACATATGAATTCCTCTGGCAGTGTACCAGGATGTGCAATGATCTAGTGTAACATGTACTCCCTCCATTCCATAATGTAGTGCCTATAGATTTTTACAAAAGTCAAACATTACAAATTTTGACCATGTTTATAGAGAAAAGTAGGTACATCTAGAATACCAAATGCACATCATTGGATACATCGTGAGTTATATTTTCAAAATGTACATGTTTGGTATTGTAGATGGAGACAGTTTTCTCTATACACTTGGTCAAAGTTGGCAAAGTTTGACTTTCACAAAAATCTATAGACACTACATTGTGGAATGGAGGGAGTATTAATAATGATGAACAGTGGCTTTGCCACAAATATCATGTTAGGTCTATATGATTATGCAAAGCAAAATGACAATGAATGCTCAAGTCATGTAATCAATAGTAACATTGGAAGTTGAATGCCAATATATCTCAAAATGGCTATGGAAATGCCATAATAGGTAGGTATGATGATTGTTTTAAGAAAGATATAATGTGGCTTATGTGCGAGAGAGTGTATTATCCCACGGGATTTGGATGTGATACGTCCCCAACGTATCTATAAATTTTTATTGTTCCATGCTATTATAGTATCAATCTTGGATGTTTTATATGCAATTATATGCTATGTTATATCATTTTTTGGGACTAACCTATTAACCAAGTGCCCAGTGCCAGTTCCTGTTTTTTGCTTGTTTTTTTGGCTTTTTAGAAAATCTGTACCAAATGAAGTCCAAACGAGACGAAACTTTACAATGATTTTTTCTGGACCAAAAGGGACCCTAGAGGGTTCGGTAGGAGGCCAGAAGAGCTACGAGGGAGCAACAAGCTCGTAAGGCACATTGCTCTTTGTAATCCGCGTTGGTATTTCCACGAAGAGGAGGGGATGATGCATCACAACAGAGGTAAGTATTTCCCTCAGTTATGAAACCAAGGTTATCAATACAGTAGGAGAACCAAGCAACACTAAGTAAACAACACCTGCACACAAACAACAAATACTTGCAACTCAACGCATAAAAGGGCTGTCAATCCCTCAATGGTATTGAGATATATTAAATTGTATTAAATTGTATTAGAATTGATGAATAGATCTAACTAAAACACAAAATAAATAAATAAAATTGTAGCAAAGTATTTTTGGTTTTAATATGATAGTAAATAGACCTGGGGGTCGTAGTTTTCACTAGAGGCTTCTCTCGACAAAATAACATATGGTGGTTAAACAAATTATTGTTGGGTAACTGATAGAAAAGCAAATAATTATGATGATATCCAAGGAAATGGTCACATATATAGGCATCACGTCCAAGACTACTAGACCGACTCCTGCCTACATCTACTACTATTACTCCACACATTGACCGCTATCCAGCATGCATCTAATGTATTAAGTTCATGGAAAAACAGAGTAATGCATTAGGTGAGATGACATGATGTAGACAAGATAAATTCACGTATGAATAATAAACCCCATCTTGTTACCCTTAATAGCAACGATACATGTGTGTCATGTCTCCTTCTATCACTGAGATTGACCACCGCAAAATCGAACCCATCACAAAGCTCCTCTTCCCATGGCAATAAAAATTAATCTAGTTATCCAAACCAAACCATAATTCAGAGAAGAAATACGAAGCTATAACAATCATACATAAAAGAGTTCAGAGAAAACTCAGATAATATTCATGGATATATTTGATCATAAACTCACAATTCATCGGATCCCAACAAACACACAACAAAAAGTCATTACATCATATAGATCTCCAAGAACATCAAGGAGAACATTGTATTGAAGATCAAAAAGAGAGAAGAAGCCATCTAGCTACTAACTACGGGCCTGTAGGTCTGTGGTAAACTACTCACGCATCATTGGAGGGGCAGCAAGCATGATGAAGAACCCCTCCGTATCGTTGCCCCCTCTTGCAAAGTGCCGAAAAAGGTCTCTAGGTTGGATCTCGTGGTTCTGGAACTTGCACGGCAGAAAAAGTATTTCGTCAACTCCCCTAGGGTTTTGGGATTTTAGAGTATTTATAGAGGGAAGGTATGGCAAGACGTTGCCCGTGGGCCCCACTACCCACCAGGGCGCGCTAGAGGCCCCTAGCGGGACCTAGCACCTAGTGGGCCCCATGAGCCTCTTCTCGTGGCCTCCAGAACCTTCCAGGGTCTCTTCCTGCCATGAAAAATCTCCAACAGGTTTCGTGGCATTTGGACTTTGTTTAGTATTGATATTCTGCAAAGTAAAAAAAAAGCAAAAAACAACAACTGGCACTTGGCACTAAGTTAATAGGTTAGTCACAAAAAATGATATAAAGTTGCTAGAATGTATACAAAACATCCAAGATTGATAATATAATAGCATGGAACAATAAAAAGTTATAGATACGTTGGAGAAGTATCAAGCATCCCCAAGCTTAATTCATGCTCGTCCTCGAGTAGGTAAATGATAAAAACAGAATTTTTGATGTGAAATACTACCTATCATGTTCATCACATATTATTTTCTTTCGTAGCATGGACATTTGGACTTCAAGTGATTCAAAGCAATAGTCTATAATTCGACATGAAGACATCAATACTCAAGCATATCAACAAGCAACCATGTCTTTCAAAATATCAACACTAAAGAAAGCTATCTCTAGCCCATTATGCCCAGTCATTGATCCATTCATGAAACACACTCAAATATTAGCTACATCCAATGCACAAGTATGACAATAGTATTCCCTAGTTGGTGCCTTATAAGAGAAGATGGAGACTCAATGAAAATGAAAATTGCATAAAAGTAAATAGATAGGCCCTTCGCAGAGGGAAGTAGAGATTTGTAGAGGTGCCAGAGCTCAAATCTTAAATTGAGAGGTAAAATTGTTCTAAGATGCATGCTTTTCCCATCAACAAAAATGACCGAGAATTCCCAATATCTTCCATGATAGATAAATCATAGGGATTCCTAAACATAAAATAAATTTTATTTCCTTTCCGCCATTCTTACACAATCCATGGCTAGCCGTATCCACGGGTGCCTTCCATACCAACATTTTCCAATGAATTTATTATGAACGACATATAAGAATTTTCTTCATTTCGGGACCGGGCATCCCTATTACCTGCCACACTCTTGTGCAATGACAAGTGAATAAACACTCATCTTGAGAATAACATACCTAGCATGGAAAATATTGGCCACTCCCTGCCGCTTCGTGAGTGGTACGGGCACACACAAAGGAAATTCATTTTGAAATTGAGAGTTGGCACCTACAAATTTACTTGGAACGGCACAAAAATATCGCGTATAGGTAGGTATGGTGGACTCATTTGGCACAACTTGGTTTAAGGAGTTTGGATGCACAAGCCGTATTCCCACTTAGTACAAGGAAAGTCTACAAAATAGATTGAGAAGCAACCAAGAAAAAACAAAAATAGTCATAAACGATCATTAAACATAACTAACACTGAATAATGCACCACAAGTAGGATGTAACTTTGTTGCACAATTATTGACTTTCATGCTTGCATAGGGAAACAAACCTTAACATCAATATTCTTACTAAAGCATAATTACTCGCCAACATGACTCACATATTACTATCTCCATATCGCAAAACTATTGCAAGGAATCAAGTTTTAATATCCAATGATTGTCATGAAAGTTTTTATTATATATTTCTTGGATATGTATCACTTTGGGACTAAATTCATAACTTAAGCAGATTACCATTGCTAATAACAAGCTCTCAAATAAATTTAAGTGAAGTACGAGAGGATAAATATTTCTTCAAAAATTTCGACTCTCAAAAATAGTATAAGTGAATCATGAGAGCATATTTCTTCAAAAAATAGTCTAACTCTCAAAATGATCTAAGTGATGCATGAGAGTATTTCTTCAAAATTTTACTAACTCGCAAAATAATATAAGTGAAGCACGAGAGCATATTTCTTCAAAAAATTACTAATTATCAAAATAATCTAAGTGAAGCATGAGAGTATTTCTTCAAAAATTAAACCACCACCATGCTAAAAAGATGTAAGTGAAGTACTAGAGCAATTTCCTAGCTCAAAAAATTTAAGTGAAGCACATAGAGCAATTCTAACAAACCATAGCATCATTATGGCTCTCTCAAAAAGGTGTGTCTAGCAAGGATGATTGTGACAAACTAAAAAGAAAAACAAGCAAAGACTCATATAATACAAGACACTCCAAGCAAAACTCTTGATATTGACGAATAAAAATATAGCTCCAGGTAAAATTACCGATGGTCATTAGAAGAAAGAGGAGATGCCTTTCGGGGCATCCCCAAGCTCAATTGCTTGGTACTTCCTTGAATATTATCTTG
Source organism: Triticum timopheevii (assembly GCA_963921465.1). Lineage (NCBI taxonomy): Eukaryota > Viridiplantae > Streptophyta > Magnoliopsida > Poales > Poaceae > Triticum > Triticum timopheevii. Next base: position 505,553,595 of record OY997274.1, read on the forward strand.
GGGTGTGATACGTCTCCATTGTATCTACTTTTCCAAACTCTTTTGCCTTTGTTTTGGACTCTAACTTGCATGATTTGAATGTGTAGCGACCAGACCTTAAATAGTCTGATCTCTGTGCATCAGTGTCATCTCTGGATCGGTAATGCTGACATGCATAGTACTTGAGGATTTATAACAGAGTAGCAACCACACACTTATTACATCGAATGTATCAAAAGAGAACTTATTACAATAATATGGCTTAAGGCCATCTAAAATGATAACAACGGAAGGCTTGGAAGATAAAGTGAGTCCATCAACTCCAGCGACATCACTGAGTGAAAGACAACGACCTATGGCACCTTTCTCGTCGTATGAAAAATCTGCAACATGAAACATTGCAGCCCGGAACGGGTCAGCACATGGAATATGCTGGCAATGTAACACATAGAGTAATGAACAGAATAAACGCTACCACTACATGCATATATGGCTGGTGGAAAGCTCTACGGTTACAGTTTTGCATAAAGCCAAATTTTCCCTACAATAAAGGAATAAATTTTATTTTACTATCATGGTGGTTGTTAAACATTGAGAAGGTTCCTCCAACTCAATCCCAATTAAGTATCATCATTAAACCCAATCAAATTATATTTAGAGTGATGAGATCAACATGATAATCCAGGAACTAGATACTCAAAACGTCCATAACCAGGGACACGACCAATCATGATTAGTTTGTACACTCTGCAGAGGTTTGCGCACTTTTCCCCACAAGACTTGAATACATCCATGGTCGGATAATCGAGACACAGTCTTTCTGAAACAATAACTCTTTACTCTCGGTGGACAGTTACACCTACTTTCCCCTTCATCTGCTAGCCCACCACTGAAAGAGGTCTTGCAACTTAATCAACTATGCTAGAGCCCATAATAGCTTGTGGCTGCACACGGAAGTTTCTAGCATGAATAATCTTATGATCCCTTTGAGTCTGGGTGGCGGACCGTAGGATGATCACACGGGTACTCCGGGATATCCTAGGACAACACTGGATTCTCCAGGTGCCCTGACAACCACTGGGTACTACAGGGTGCCTCAAGCAATCCACCCAGATGTGTGTTAAAGTAGCCACCTTAAGTTAACCATTAAGTAACAAAACTCACATCTGTCATGTATCACTCGAACCAAACCACGTCTACAAGTAGAGCATAGCAATATGAGCAACGTAGAAGTAACTCCCAATGGTTTGATAATAAACAGGTAATAGGTTCTACCTCATCATCTACTTCCTAGAACCCACATGTTAATCAGATCCTAACCATGCAATTGTTTGAAGATTGATCTAATGCAATGAAACTGGGTAGTAAAGAGGTATGATCAAAGTGTTACTTGCCTTGCTGATGATCCGTGAAATCTAGAGACTCGTAGTAGCACGCTTCGCACTCCGGGTACTCTATCGCAAACAAACAAGCATACAATAAGCACTCAACTAGAAGCATGGGTAAAACTCAAATAAGATATCTAAATAGAAAGTTCAACTTAAGAACTCCGATTTGCAAAAAGAATCAAATCAAAGAAGCAACGAAACTCAAACTGCGAAAGAAACAAGATCCGTTTACTAATCTGGACTAAAATCAAATTTTACAGTACCAAAATCTTGTTCAAGTTGATTCAACAGAAAGAGGGCTTCGAGACGAAGATCTAGGCGCTTGAATCGCCTGATTTCGAGAAACGAGCGAAAAGATAAACTAAAATGAAAATCAGGGCAGAAATCATGATCGGAAATAATCGCGGAAAACCCTGGAAAAAGAAAAACTGATGAACAGGCTAACGAACGAACGTTCACTGTCTGCGGCAAACGGTGAAAACCGTTCGTTAAGACGAACGTACGGACGAACGCCCGCTAATTAGGTAAACCAAGAAAACCGAACCGGTCTAATCTAAAAAAATAAACCTAGGTTTCTAAAAAAACGAGTGGTTTTCAAAGAAAAAACCGAATCGGCGTCGGCGGCGGTTACTACCTCCGGCGAGGCTCCGGCGGGGTCTTGCGGCGGCAGCGGGGCTCCGAGGCGGCGGCGAGGTGTCGGCGAGGCGCGACGGCGGCGGCTCCGGCTTGCGGGTGGTGGCATCGGGTGGCGGGGTGGTGGGAGGCGGCGGGGTGGCGGCATTTAAGGAGGGGAGGGGGGCTCCGACGGCTTGGGGAGGGGGTCGAGGAGGAGGAGTCCTCCTCGGATGCGGCGGCGGTAGCGTGCGCCAGCCGGACTCCCGGTCGGAGTCAGTCGGGTGAGGCGGGGCGCTGGCGAGGCCGGCCCGGCTCGGCTGGGCCGCTGGCCCAGTCGGGCGCGCGAACTTTTTTTAAATAAATTAATTCCGCCGAAACTAAACAAATCCTAGAAAATAAAATAATAAATCTAAAAATGCCAAAACAAATTTTCACCGTCTAAATAAAATATTTAGAACAAGATGAACATTTTCTTGGCCTAAAAATGCAATTTTGAAATGTGCAATTTTTCTAATTCAAATAAATTGCAATAAAATCCAAATAAAACTTTTTATTTGGTTTTAATATTTTTTCTCTAATATTTCATTTATTTTGGAGAAGTCATTTTATCTCCTCTCATATATTTTTATTTTAGAAATATTAGGAAAGAAAAATAATCAAAACCAAATGATCCTCTTTTCAAAATTTGAGAAAACTCAAATATGAAAATAATGAAATTCCCAACTCTCTGCGTGGGTCCTTGAGTTGCGTAGAATTTCTAGGATCTACCAAAAATGCAATAAAATATGATATGCAATGATGATCTAATGTATAACATTCCAAATTGGAAATTTGGGATGTTACAAACCTGCCCCCCTTAAGATGAATCTCGCCCTCGAGATTCGGGTTGGCTAGAAAATAGATGAGGGTGGTCCTTCTGTAGGTCTTCCTCTTGTTCAAAGGTGGCTTCATCCTCTGTATGATGGCTCCACTGAACTTTGCAGAACTTGAGAACTTTGCTGCGTGTGACTGGGCTGGCAAACTCAAGAATCTTCACTGGTTTCTCCTCGTAGGTCAAATCGCTATCCAACTGAATTGCTTCCAGTGGCACTGTATCTCTCAGAGGGATATCGGCCATCTTGGCGTGACACTTCTTCAACTAGGAAACGTGAAACACGTTGTGAACTCCTGACAATCCTTCGGGAAATTCCAACTTGTAAGCAACTTCTCCCATACGTTCCAAAATTTTGTATGGTCCCACAAAACGTGGTGCTAACTTTCCCTTAACTCCAAAAAGCTTAACTCCTCGAAGTGGTGACACACGAAGGTATACTCGGTCTCTGACTTTGTAATTTGTCTCCTTACGTTTAGAATCCGCATATCTCTTCTTCCTGGACTGGGCTACCTTGAGTCTATCGCGAATCAACTTAACCTTCTCTTCTGAATCTTTAATCAAATCTGGTGCAAACAACTGACGGTCTCCAACTTCATCCCACAACAACGGTGTCCTGCACCTCCTTCCGTACAAAGCTTCGAGAGGGGCCATCTTTAAACTAGCTTGATAGTTGTTGTTATACGAGAACTGTGCATATGGCAAATTGTCATCCCAACTAGATCCATAGTCTAGCGCACAAGCTTTCAACATGTCCTCCAGAATCTGATTGACTCTCTCGGTCTGTCCATCTTGTTGGGGAACGTAGTAATTTCAAAAAAATTCCTACGCACACGCAAGATCATGGTGATGCATAGCAACGAGAGGGGAGAGTGTGTCCACGTATCCTCGTAGACCGAAAGCGGAAGCGTTATGACAACGCGGTTGATGTAGTCGTACGTCTTCACGATCCGACCGATCCAAGCACCGAACGTACGGCACCTCCGTGTTCAGCACACGTTCAGCTCAATGACGTTCCCCGGACTCCGATCCAGCAGGGTGTCGGGGATGAGTTCCGTCAGCACGACGGTGTGGTGACGATGATGATGTACTACCGGCGCAGGGCTTCGCCTAAACTCCGCGACGATATGACCGAGGTGGAATATGGTGGAGGGGGGCATCACACACGGCTAAGGAACGATCCGTAGATCAACTTGTGTGTCTCTAGGGTGCCCCCCTGCCCCCGTATATAAAGGAGCAAGGGGGGAGGCCGGCCGGCCCTAGGGGCGCGCCAAGGAGGGGGGAGTCCTCCTCCTAGTGGGAGTAGGACTCCCCTTTCCTAGTCCCACTAGGAAGGAGGAAGGGTGAAGGAAAGAGAGGGAGAGGGAGAGGGAAAGGGGGGCCGCGCCCCTCCCCTAGTCCAATTCGGACTCCTCAAGGGGGGGGCGCCACCTCCTGGGCTGCTGCCCTCTCTCTCCCCTCAGGCCCACTAAGGCCCATTACTTCTCCCGGGGGGGGGGGGGGGTTCCGGTAACCCTCCGGCACTCCGGTTTTCTCCGAAATCACCCGGAACACTTCCGGTGTCCGAATATAGTCGTCCAATATATCAATCTTTATGTCTCGACCATTTCGAGACTCCTCGTCATGTCCGTGATCATATCCGGGACTCCGAACAAACTTCGGTACATCAAAACTTATAAACTCATAATAAAACTGTCATTGTAATGTTAAGCGTGCGGACCCTACGGGTTCGAGAACTATGTAGACATGACCTAGAACTGTTTCCAATCAATAACCAATAGTGGAACCTGGATGTTCATATTGGCTTCTACATATTCTACGAAGATCTTTATCGGTCAAACCGCATAACAACATACATTGTTCCCTTTGTCATCGGTATGTTACTTGTCCGAGATTCAGTCGTCGGTATCCAATACCTAGTTCAATCTTGTTACCGGCAAGTCTCTTTACTCGTTCCGTAATACATCATTCCGTAACTAACTCATTAGTTACAATGCTTGCAAGGCTTAAGTGATGTGTATTACCGAGAGGGCCCAGAGATACCTCTCCGACAATCGGAGTGACAAAACCTAATCTCGAATTACGCCAACTCAACATGTACCTTTGGAGACACCTGTAGAGGACCTTTATAATCACCCAGTTATGTTGCGACGTTCGGTAGCACACAAAGTGTTCCTCCGGTAAACGGGAGTTTTATAATCTCATAGTTGTAGGAACTTTGTATAAGTCATGAAGAAAGCAATAGCAACATACTAAACGATCAAGTGCTAGGCTAACAGAATGGGTCAAGTCAATCACATCATTCTCCTAATGATGTGATCTCGTTAATCAAATGACAACACATGTCTATGGTTAGGAAACATAACCATCTTTGATTAATGAGCTAGTCAAGTAGAGGCATACTAGTGACATTATGTTTGTCTATGTATTCACACATGTATCATGTTTCTGGATAATACAATTCTAGCATGAATAATAAACATTTATCATGATATGAGGAAATAAATAATAACTTTATTATTGCCTCTAGGGCATATTTCCTTCAGTCTCCCACTGGCACTAGAGTTAATAATCTAGATTACATCGTAATGATTCTAACACCTATGGAGTCTTGGTGCTGATCATGTTTTGCTCGTGAGAGAGGCTTAGTCAACGGGTCTGCAACATTCAGATCCGTATGTATCTTGCAAATTTCTATGTATCCCACTTGGACTTGGTCCCAGATGGAATTGAAGCGTCTCTTGATGTGCTTGGTCCTCTTGTGAAATCTGGATTCCTTTGCCAAGGCAGTTGTGCCAGTATTGTCACAGAAGATCTTCATTGGTCCCGATGCACTAGGTATGACACCTAGATCGGAAATGAACTCCTTCATCCAGACTCCTTCATTTGCTGCTTCCGAAGCAGCTATGTACTCCGCTTCACATGTAGATCCCGCCACGACGCTTTGTTTAGAACTGCACCAACTTACAGCTCCACCGTTTAATAAAAATACGTATCCGGTTTGCGATTTAGAATCGTCCGGATCAGTGTCAAAGCTTGCATCGACGTAACCATTTACGACTAGCTCTTTGTCACCTCCATATACGAGAAACATATCCTTAGTCCTTTTCAGGTATTTCAGGATGTTCTTGACCGCTGTCCAGTGGTCCACTCTTGGATTACTTTGGTACCTCCCTGCTAAACTAATAGCAAGGCACACATCAGGTCTGGTACACAACATTGCATACATGATAGAGCCTATGGCTGAAGCATAGGGAACTCCTTTCATTTTCTCTCTATCTTCTGCAGTGGTCGGGCATTGAGTCTGACTCAATTTTATACCTTGTAATACAGGCAAGAACCCTTTCCTTGCCTGGTCCATATTGAACTTTTTCAACACTTTATCAAGGTACGTGCATTGTGAAAGTCCAATCAAGCGTCTTGATCTATCTCTATAGATCTTGATGCCCAATATGTAAGCAGCTTCACCGAGGTCTTTCATTGAATTTTTTTTATTCAAGTATCCTTTTATGCTATCCAGAAATTCTATATCATTTCCAATCAACAATATGTCGTCCACATATAATATTAGAAATGCTACAGAGCTCCCACTCACTTTGTTGTAAATACAGGCTTCTCCAAAAGTCTGTATAAAACCATATGCTTTGATCACACTATCAAAGCATTTATTCCAACTCCGAGAGGCTTGCACCAGACCATAGATTGATCGCTGGAGCTTGCACACTTTGTTAGCTCCCTTAGGATCGACAAAACCTTCCGGTTGCATCATATACAACTCTTCTTCCAGAAATCCATTCAGGAATGCAGTTTTGACATCCATCTGCCATATTTCATAATCATAAAATGCGGCAATCGCTAACATGATTCAGACAGACTTAAGCATCGCTACGGGTGAGAAGGTCTCATCGTAGTCAACCCCTTGAACTTGTCGAAAACCTTTTGCAACAAGTCAAGCTTTGTAAACAGTAACATTACCATCAGCGTCAGTCTTCTTCTTGAAGATCCATTTATTCTCTATTGCTTGCCGACCATCGGGCAAGTCAACCAAAGTCCACACTTTGTTCTCATACATGGATCCCATCTCAGATTTCATAGCTTCAAGCCATTTTGCGGAATCTGGGCTCACCATCGCTTCTTCATAGTTCGTAGGTTCTCCATGATCTAGTATCATGACTTCCAGAATAGGATTACTGTACCACTCTGGTGCGGATCTTACTCTGGTTGATCTACGAAGTTCAGTAACAACTTGATCTGAAGTTTCATGATCATCATCATTAACTTCCTCACTAATTGGTGTAGGTGTCACAGAAACCGATTTCTGTGATGAACCACTTTCCAATAAGGGAGCTGGTATAGTTACCTCATCAAGTTCTACTTTCCTCCCACTCACTTCTTTCGAGAGAAACTCTTTCTCTAGAAAGGATCTATTCTTAGCAACAAATGTCTTGCCTTCAGATCTGTGATAGAAGGTGTACCCAATAGTCTCTTTTGGATATCCTATGAAGACACATTTCTTCGATTTAGGTTCGAGCTTATCTGGTTGAAGTTTCTTCACATAAGCATCGCAGCCCCAAACTTTAAGAAACGACAACTTTGGTTTCTTGCCAAACCACAGTTCATAAGGCGTCGTCTCAACGGATTTTGATGGTGCCCTATTCAACGTGAAGGCGGCCGTCTCTAAAGCATAACCCCAGAACGATAGCGGTAAATCAGTAAGAGACATCATAGATCGCACCATATCTAGTAAAGTACGATTACGACGTTCGGACACACCATTTCGTTGTGGTGTTCCGGGTGGCGTGAGTTGCGAAACTATTCCGCATTGTTTCAAATGTAAACCAAACCCGTAACTCAAATATTCTCCTCCACGATCAGATCGTAGAATCTTTATTTTCTTGTTATGATGATTTTCCACTTCACTCTGAAATTCTTTGAACTTGTCAAATGTTTCAGACTTGTGTTTCATTAAGTAGATATACCCATATCTGCTCAAATCATCTGTGAAGGTGAGAAAATAACGATACCCGCCGCGAGCCTCAACATTCATTGGACCACAAACATCAGTATGTATGATTTCCAACAAATCAGTTGCTCGCTCCATAGTTCCGGAGAACGGCGTTTTAGTCATCTTGCCCATGAGGCACGGTTCGCAAGTACCAAGTGATTCATAATCAAGTGATTCCAAAAGTCCATCAGTATGGAGTTTCTTCATGCGCTTTACACCAATATGACCTAAACGGCAGTGCCACAAATAAGTTGCACTATCATTATCAACTCTGCATCTTTTGGCTTCGACATTATGAATATGTGTATCACTACCATCGAGATTCAATAAAAATAGACCACTCTTCAAGGGTGCATGACCATAAAAGATATTACTCATATAAATAGAACAACCATTATTCTCTGATTTAAATGAATAACCGTCTCGCATCAAACAAGATCCAGATATAATGTTCATGCTTAACATTGGCACGAAATAACAATTATTCAGGTCTAAAACTAATCCCGAAGGTAGATGTAGAGGTAGCGTGCCGACCGCGATCACATCGACTTTGGAACCGTTTCCCATGCGCATCGTCACCTCGTCCTTGGCCAGTGCTCGCTTATTCCGTAGTCCCTGTTTCGAGTTGCAAATATTAGCAAGAGAACCAGTATCAAATACCCAGGTGCTACTGTGAGCTCTAGTAAGGTACACATCAATAACATGTATGTCACATATACCTTTGTTCACCTTTGCCATCCTTCTTATCCACCAAATACTTAGGGCAGTTCCTCTTCCAGTGACCAGTTTGCTTGCAGTAGAAGCACTCAGTTTCAGGCTTAGGTCCAGACTTGGGCTTCTTCTCTTGAGCAGCAACTTGCTTGCTGTTCTTCTTGAAGTTCCCCTTCTTCTTCCCTTTGCCCTTTTTCTTGAAACTAGTGGTCTTGTTGACCATCAACACTTGATGCTCCTTCTTGATTTCTACCTCCGCAGCTTTTAGCATTGCGAAGAGCTCGGGAATTGTCTTGTTCATCCCTTGCATATTATAGTTCATCACGAAGCTCTTGTAGCTTGGTGGCAGTGATTGGAGAATTCTGTCAATGACGCTATCATCCGGAAGATTAACTCCCAGTTGAATCAAGTGATTATTATACCCAGACATTTTGAGTATATGCTCACTGACAGAACTATTCTCCTCCATCTTGCAGCTGTAGAACTTATTGGAGACTTCATATCTCTCAATCCGGGCATTTGCTTGAAATATTAACTTCAACTCCTGGAACATCTCACATGCTCCATGACATTCAAAACATCGTTGAAGACCCGGTTCTAATCCGTAAAGCATGGCACACTAAACTATAGAGTAGTCATCAGCTTTGCTCTGCGAGACGTTCACAACATCTGGCGTTGCTCCTGCAGCAGGCCTGGCACCCAGCGGTGCTTCCAGGACGTAATTCTTCTGTGCAGCAATGAGGATAATCCTCAAGTTACGGACCCAGTCTGTGTAATTGCTTCCATCATCTTTCAACTTTGCTTTCTCAAGGAACGCACAACAGCGCGAGCCATCTATCTACAAACATAGATAAGCAAAAATACTATCAGGTACTAAGTTCATGATAAATTTAAGTTCAATTAATCATATTACTTAAGAACTCCCACTTAGACAGACATCTCTCTAGTCTTCTAAGTGATCACGTGATCCAAATCAACTAAACCATAACCGATCATCACGTGATATGGAGTAGTTTTCAATGGTGAACATCACTATGTTGATCATATCTACTATATGATTCACGCTTGACCTTTCGGTCTCTGTGTTCCGAGGCCATATCTGCATATGCTAGGCTCGTCAAGTTTAACCTGAGTATTCTGCGTGTGCAAAACTGGCTTGCACCCGTTGTAGATGGACGTAGAGCTTATCACACCCGATCATCACGTGGTGTCTGGGCACGACGAACTTTGGCAACGGTGCATACTCAGGGAGAACACTTCTTGATAATTAGTGAGAGATCATCTTAAAATGCTACCGTCAATCAAAGCAAGATAAGATGCATAAAAGATAAATATCACATGCAATCAATATAAGTGATATGATATGGCCATCATCATCTTGTGCTTGTGATCTCCATCTTCAAAGCACCATCGTGATCACCATCGTCACCGGCGCGACACCTTGATCTCCATCGTAGCATCGTTGTCGTTACGCCATCTATTGCTTCTACGACTATCGCTACCGCTTAGTGATAAAGTAAAGCAATTACAGGGCGTTTGCATTTCATACAATAAAGCGACAACCATATGGCTCCTGCCAGTTGCCGATAACTTCGGTTACAAAACATGATCATCTCATACAATAAAATATAGCATCACGTCTTGACCATATCACATCACAACATGCCCTGCAAAAACAAGTTAGATGTCCTCTACTTTGTTGTTGCAAATTTTACGTGGCTGCTACGGGCTAAGCAAGAACCGTTTCTTACCTACGCATCAAAACCACAACGATAGTTCGTCAAGTTAGTGTTGTTTTAACCTTCGCAAGGACCGGGCGTAGCCACACTCGGTTCAACTAAAGTTGGAGAAACAGACACCCGCTAGTCACCTATGTGCAAAGCACGGCGGTAAAACCAGTCTCGCGTAAGCGTACGCGTAATGTCGGTCCGGGCCGCTTCATCCAACAATACCGCTAAACCAAAGTATGACATGCTGGTAAGCAGTATGACTTGTATCGCCCACAACTCACTTGTGTTCTACTCGTGCATATAACATCAACACATAAAACCTAGGCTCGGATGCCACTATTGGGGAACGTAGTAATTTCAAAAAAATTCCTACGCACACGCAAGATCATGGTGATGCATAGCAACGAGAGGGGAGAGTGTGTCCACGTACCCTCGTAGACCGAAAGCGGAAGCGTTATGACAACGCGGTTGATGTAGTCGTACGTCTTCACTATCCGACCGATCCGAGCACCGAACGTACGGCACCTCCGTGTTCAGCACACGTTCAGCTCGATGACGTTCCCCGGACTCTGATCCAGCAGGGTGTCGGGGATGAGTTCCGTTAGCACGACGGTGTGGTGACGATGATGATGTACTACCGGCGCAGGGCTTCGCCTAAACTCCGCGACGATATGACCGAGGTGGAATATGGTGGAGGGGGCACCGCACACGGCTATGGAACGATCCATAGATCAACTTGTGTGTCTCTAGGGTGCCCCCTGCCCCCATATATAAAGGAGCAAGGGGGGAGGCCGGCCGGCCCTAGGGGCGCGCCAAGGAGGGGGAGTCCTCCTCCTAGTGGGAGTAGGACTCCCCTTTCCTAGTCCCACTAGGAAGGAGGAAGGGGGAAGGAAAGAGAGGGAGAGGGAGAGGGAAAGGGGGGCCGTGCCCCCTCCCCTAGTCCAATTCGGACTCCTCATGGGGGGGCACGCCACCTCCCGGGCTGCTGCCCTCTCTCTCCCCTCAGGCCCACTAAGGCCCATTACTTCTCCCGGGGGGGGGGGGGGTTCCGGTAACCCTCCGGCACTCCGCTTTTCTCCGAAATCACCCGGAACACTTCCGGTGTCCGAATATAGTCGTCCAATATATCAATCTTTATGTCTCGACCATTTTGAGACTCCTCGTCATGTCCGTGATCATATCCGGGACTCCGAACAAACTTCGGTACATCAAAACTTATAAACTCATAATAAAACTGTCATCGTAACGTTAAGCGTGCGGACCCTACGGGTTCGAGAACTATGTAGACATGACCTAGAACTGTTTCCGATCAATAACCAATAGTGGAACCTGGATGTTCATATTGGCTCGTACATATTCTACGAAGATCTTTATCGGTCAAACCGCATAACAACATACATTGTTCCCTTTGTCATCGGTATGTTACTTGCCCGAGATTCGATCATCGGTATCCAATACCTAGTTCAATCTCGTTACCGGCAAGTCTCTTTACTCATTCCGTAATACATCATTCTGTAACTAACTCATTAGTTACAATGCTTTCAAGGCTTAAGTGATGTGTATTAACGAGAGGGCCCAGAGATACCTCTCCGACAATCGGAGTGACAAAACCTAATCTCGAATTACGCCAACTCAACATGTACCTTTGGAGACACCTGTAGAGCACCTTTATAATCACCCAGTTACGTTGTGACGTTTGGTAGCACACAAAGTGTTCCTCCGGTAAACGGGAGTTGCATAATCTTTGCCAACTTAGCGCTGGTGTAAGTGGTCTTCACTGGGATGAAATGAGCTACCTTCGCCAACCGATCGACTACAACCCATATAGAGTCATAGCCTGAACGAGTCCTGGGCAATCCCGTTATAAAATCCATGCCTAGCTTATCCCACTTCCATTCGAGTATCGGCAATGGATGTAGCAATCCTGCTGGCTTCTGATGCTCTGCCTTCACTCTCTGACATACATCACAAAATTCTACATACTCCGCAATATCCTTCTTCAATCCGGTCCACCAGAAACTGTCCTTCAAATCCAGATACATCTTGGTGTTTCCTGGGTGAATCGAATACGGCGAATCATGGGCCTCCTGCAGAATCAACTTCCTGATCTCTGGGTCATTAGGCACATATACGCAGTCCTCAAACCATAAGGTATCGTGCTCATCCTCACGAAATCCTTTAGCCTTTCCCTTGCTCATCCTTTCCTTTATCTCGGCAATCTCCTTGTCCGTCTTCTGAGCTTCCCTGATCTTATCCATCAAAGTAGACTGAATTTCCAATGCTGCTACATAGCCCCTCGGAACTATTTCCAAACATAGCTCGTGAAGATTCTCTACTAACTCCTTGGGCAACTCTCCGGTCATGAGTGTATTGACATGGCTCTTGCGCCTCAATGCATCGGCTACTATGTTAGCCTTTCCGGGGTGATAATGCAATCTCATATCATAATCCTTGATGAGCTCCAACCATCTCCTCTGTTTGAGATTCAACTCCTTCTGCGTGAAGATATACTTCAAGCTCTTGTGATCCGTGTACACCTCACAATGGTTTCCGATGAGAAAGTGTCTCCAAGTCTTCAACGCATGCACTATGGCTGCTAACTCCAAATCGTGTGTAGCATAATTCAACTCATGGGGTTTAAGCTGTCGTGAGGCATATGAAACAACTCTTCCCTCCTGCATAAGCACTACTCCAAGTCCTCGACGAGAAGCGTCGCAATATACTTGATAATCCTTGCGTTGATCTGGAAGAATCAACACTGGGGCTATAACCAAATGTTTCTTCAACTCCTGAAAACTGGCCTCACATTCCTCAGTCCAATTGAACTTAGTGTCCTTCTTCAACGACTCCGTCATGGGCTTTGCAATCTTAGAGAAATTCTCAATGAACCTCCGGTAGTATCCTGCGAGTCCAAGAAAACTTCGGTCTCTCCAACTGACGTGGGTGCTTCCCAGTTTGTCACAGTGACAACCTTGGTGGGTTCTACTGCTATTCCTTCTCCAGATATAACATGTCCGAGGAACCCAACTTGCTTCAACCAAAACTCACACTTGCTGAACTTGGCATATAACTGATGTTCTCTGAGCTTCCCAAGTACCAAACACAAATGGTCCTTATGCTCCTCTTCATTCTTCGAATAGACCAATATGTCATCAATGAACACCACAACGAACTTATCCAAGAACTCCATAAACACCTTGTTCATCATGTTCATGAAATAGGTACGTGCGTTAGTCAGACCAAATGACACAACGGTATACTCATATTTCTTGTACCTGGTGGTAAAAGCTGTCTTAGGTATATCCTGCTCTCGATTCTTCAGCTGGTGATATCCTAATCGCAGATCGATCTTGGAAAATACTTTAGCTCCTTGCAACTGGTTAAATAGATCATTGATCATCAGCAGTGGGTACTTGTTCTTGATCGTCACCTCATTCAATCCACGATAATCAACAACCATCCTTATCGAGCCACCCTTCTTCTCCACTAGAAGCACTAGTGATCCCCAAGGTGATGAACTTGGGCGAATATAACCTTTATCCAGTAACTCCTTAATCTGCTTCTTAATTTCCTCCAAATCCTTTGCGGGCATCCTATACGGTCTCTTAGATATTGGCCCTGTGCCTGGCAAAAGCTCAATCAAAAACTCGATGTCTCTATCCGATGGCATGCCTGGCAACTCTTCTGGAAATACATTAGGAAAATCCTTCACCACTGGTACTTCCTCCTGTACTACTCCTGATAAGGAATTCACTTGAGTCCTCTTCGGCACATGCCGGGATACATACTTAATCCTCCTTCCTTCTGGGATGGTGAGCATGATCGACTTACTAGCGCAATCGATGTTTCCTCCATACATCGATAGCCAATCCATACCCAAAATCACATCCAAACCTTGCGACTCCAAAATTATCAGGTCTGAGGGGAAAACATGCCTACCTATGGTCAATGGCATCTGAAAACATCCTTGGCTTGCCATATGCTCCGCTCCTGGCGAGCATACTAACATAGGTGTTCTAAGAACTTTGGTGGGCAACTTATACTTATCCACAAATCCCCTTGATATTTATGAATGCAATGCACCAGTATCGAAAAGAACGATTGCAGTAAATGACTTAACCAGAAACTCACCTATTACTGCATCTGGCTGGGCTTCAACCTCCTCCACGTTAACGTGGTTCACTTGTCCCCTGTTGAAAGGGTTGGGCTTCTTTCCAGAGATTCCATTGCCGTTTCCATTCTTCGCTTCAGAACACTCCGTGGCGTAATGTCCATTCTTCCTGCACTTGAAACAAGTAATGTGACTTAGATCCTTCTTGGCGGGCGTTCCTGGGTTGGAACGGTTCTAGCCGTTGCTTCCTCCATTACCATTCCCATTCTTGGGGCCACTATTGTTGTGCGAACTCCCTCCATTGTGATTGTGACCTCCATGGTTATGGTGAAGGGGTCCTCCCGAGTTCAGGGTAAAACGGGGCCTCTGCTGAGCTCCTGAATTGTACTTCCCTTGTCCATATTTCCTCTTGCGGTTGTCAATCTGCTGCTGCTTCCCTTCAATCATGAGAGCTCTATCTACCAACTCCTGGTAGTTGTTGAAGGTTGCCACCATCAACTGCATGCTCAGCTCATCATCCAGTCCTTCCAGAAACTTCTCCTGCTTAGCTGCATCCGTAGCAACGTCATCTGGGGCATAACATGCTAACTTACTAAAATCATCCACATATTGGCCCACGGTGCGTCCTCCCTGGCGCAAGTTGCAAAACTCGCGCTTCTTCATGGCCATAGCTCCTGCTGAAACATGGGTAGTGCGGAAAGCCTGCTGAAACTGGTCCCATGTAACAGTGTCAATGGGGTAAGTGGCTGTGAAATTCTTCCACCATGATGCTGCGGGCCGTCAAGCTGATGTGCGGCAAAATGCACTCTCTCCGCATCTGTGCATCCTACAGTGGTCAACTCCCTTCCAATCTTGCGGAGCCAATCATCTGCAACTATCGGCTCGGTGCTACTAGAGAACACCGGCGGATTTAGCCTTAGGAAACAGGCTAAGTGATCAACTGGTGGTGGTGGTGGTGGGTTGTTGTTGTTGTTCCCCTGATTCTGATTCTGGACTAGTAGCTGCATCAGGGTATTGTACTGCTGGATCAACTGAGTGAGCTCTGGTGGGAAAGCAAATCCATTGTCGTGTCTCGGAGGCATCTGATGGGTTTAGAAAAGGTGAGAAAACAGAATAGAATGAGATCTAGAGGGAAAACACTACCCATATGCACATGAGACAAACACAAACATATCATGTCAATCAATTCAAACAAGGGCATACAATCGGTCTAACTATCGTTACAAAAGTGTTTGGACTATACTATATACATGGGGGAATACTACTACTGATATGGTGGTCGACTAGAAAACTTGATCGGTGGAAGACTCCATGATATCTGCTCCAGCTTCATCAACGTAGTCATCATCGCTATCGGGGTCCGAGTCGGTGTCGTCGATGATGATGTAGTTCTCCAGACAAGTGGAATCGTCGTCTTCTCCTCCTGGTGCGGGGTCTCCCATGAATACTCCTAGCTTCCTCGTCAAATCATCATTCTTCTCCACGAGTATCGTCATTTCCTCCTCATACCCATCGCGTGTAGACTTGAGTTCTTCCTCCAGCTCCATGATCTTGGTCATTGCCTTCTTCAGATCTATCATGCCTGCGCACATCTGGTTCTCATGGCGACGAATGTGCTGGTTTAACTCCTAGATGACAATGGACCTGTCCTTCCTGGTGCTGATCATCTCCCATTGCTCATCTCATCACCCACAACTCTGGTAGATAGTATCCTTGAGATCCTTGTGGTAAACTTCTCCAATGCGTCCTATGGTGATGTGGGCTTCCATGCTCTTTCCTAGACTCCAGGTTGGTGCACCAAAGGGAAACTCTATGGGCTCAGTGACTGGCATGAACGTCCTTCCTGGAACTTGAACTCGAATCATCCAATGCTCCTCTTCTGGTAAAGTGGCGATGTAGGTCCCGGTGAAGCTTGGTATTCCGATGTTCAGGTATCTAGTAACTTCCTTCAAGTGTCGTCCAAAAGGTGTATCTTCATCTGGTTGGGTGAACTTGTTCCTTGCATCCGCCATCCTAAAGAGTAGAAAAGGGAGAGGAGTCAGAAATGAGAAGAGAGTAGTGATCTAGGGATTAGCTTAGTGGTCATGTCCTACAGTCAGCATGTGCTCTGATACCATCTTGTAGCGACCAGACCTCAAACAGTCTGATCTCTGTGCATTAGTGTCATCCCTGGATTGGTAATGCTGACACGCACAGTACTTGAGGATTTATAACAGAGTAGCAATCACACACTTATTACATCGAATGTCTCAAAAGAGAACTTATTACAATAAAGTGAGTGAAAGACAACGACCTATGGCACCTTACTCGTCGTCTGAAAAGTCTGGAACATGAAATGTTGCAGCCCGGAATGGGTCAGCACATGGAATATGCTGGCAATGTAACACATAGAGTAATGAACAGAATAAACGCTATCACTACATGCATATATGGCTGGTGGAAAGCTCTACAGTTACAGTTTTGCATAAAGCCAAATT
Source organism: Triticum timopheevii (assembly GCA_963921465.1). Taxonomy (NCBI): domain Eukaryota; kingdom Viridiplantae; phylum Streptophyta; class Magnoliopsida; order Poales; family Poaceae; genus Triticum; species Triticum timopheevii. The sequence goes on from OY997274.1 coordinate 505,570,482, forward strand.
TTCCCTACAACAAAGGAATAAATTTTATTTTACTATCATGGTGGTTGTTAAACATTGAGAAGGTTCCTCCAACACAATACCAATTAAGCATCATCATTAAACCCAATCAAATTATATTTAGAGTGATGAGATCAACATGATAATCCAGGAACTAGATACTCAAAATGTCCATAACCGGGGACCCGACTAACCATGATTAGTTTGTACACTCTACAGCGGTTTGTGCACTTTTCCCCACAAGACTCGAATACATCCATGGTCGAAGAATCGAGACACAGTCTTTCTGAAACAATAACTCTTTACTCTGGGTGGACAGTTACACCTACTTTCCCCTACATCTCTAGCCCACCACTGAAAGAGGTCTTGCAACTTACTCAACTATGCAAGAGCCCATAATAGCTTGTGGCTGCACAAGGAAGTTTCTAGCATGAATAATCTTATGATCCTTTGAGCCTGGGTGGCAGACCGTAGGATGATCACACGGGTACTCCGGGATATCCTAGGACAACACTGGATTCTCCAGGTGCCCTGACAACCACTGGGTACTCCAGGGTGCCTCAAGCAATCCACCCAGTTGTGTATTAAAGTAGCCACCTTAAGTTAACCATTAAGTAACAACACTCACATCTGTCATGAATCACTCGAACCAAACCACGCCTACAAGCAGAGCATAGCAATATGAGCAATGTAGGTATAACTCCCAAAGGTTTGATAATAAACATGTAATAGGTTCTACCTCATCATCTACTTCCCATAACCCACATGTTAATCAGATCCTAACCATGCAATTCTTTGAGTATTGATCTAATGCAATAGAACTAGGTAGTAAAGAGGTATGATCAAAGTGTTACTTGCCTTGCTGATGATCCTTGAAACCTAGAGACTCGTAGTAGCACGCTTTGCACTCCGTGTACTCTATCACAAACAAACAAGCATACAATAAGCACTCAACTAGAAGCACGGGTAAAACTTGAATAGGATATCTAACCAGAAAGTTCAACTTAAGAACTCTGGTTTGCAAAAAGAATCAAATCAAACGAAGCAACAGAACTCAAACTGCGAAAGAAACAGGATCCGTTTACTAATCTGGACTAAAGTAAAATTTTACAGTACCAAAGTCTTGTTCAAGTTGATTAAACAGAAAGGGGGTTTCGAGACGAAGATCTAGGCGCTTGAATCGCCTGATTCCGATAAACGAGCGAAAAGATAAACTAAAACGAAAATCAGGGCAGAAATCGCGATCGGAAATAATCGCGGAAAACCCTGGAAAAAAAATTGACGAACAAGCTAACGAACGAACGTTTACTGTCTGCGGCTAACGGGTGAAAACCGTTCGTTAAAATGAACGTACGGACGAACCACTAATTGGTAAACCGAGAAAACCAAACCGATCTAATTAAAAAAAATAAACCTAGGTTTCTAAAAACCCAAGCGGTTTTCAAAGAAAAAACCGAATCGGCGTCGGCGGCGAGTACTACCTCCGGTGAGGCAGGGGCGGCTCCAGCGGGGTCTTGCGGCGGTGGCGGAGCTCCTGGGCGCCGGCGAGGTGGCGGTGGGGCGACGGCGAGGCACGGCGGCGAGGCACGGCGGCGGCGGCTCCGGCTTGCGGGCGGTGGCGTCGGGTGGCGGGATGGTGGGAGGTGACGGGGTGGCGCTATTTAAGGAGGGGAGGGGGGGCTCCGGCGGCTTGGGGAGGGGGTCGAGGAGGAGGAGTCCTCCTCTGACGCGGCGGCGGCGGCGTGCGCCGGCCGGACTCCCGGTCGGAGTCGGTCGGGTGAGGCGGGGCGCTGGCGAGGCCGGCCCTGCTCGGCTGGGCCGCTGGCCCAGTCGGGCGCGTGAACTTTTTTTAAAATAAATTAATTCCACCAAAACTAAACAAATCCTAGAAAATAAAATAAAAAATCTAAAAATGCCAAAAAAATTCACCGCCTAAATAAAATATTTAGAACAAGAAGAACATTTTCTTGGCCTAAAAATGCAATTTGAAAACGTGCTATTTTTCTAATTCAAACAAAATTGCAATAAAATCAAGTAAAACTTTTTATTTGATTTTAATATTTTTCCTCTAATATTTCATTTATTTTAGAGAAGTCATTTTATCTCCTCTCATATATTTTTATTTTAGAAATATTAGGAAAGAAAAATAATCAAAACCAAATGATCTTCTTTTCAAAATTTGAGAAAACTCAAATATGAAAATAACGAAATCCCCAACTCTCTCCGTGGGTCCTTGAGTTGAATAGAATTTGTAGGATCTACAAAAAATGCAATAAAATATGATATGCAATGATGATCTAATGTATAACATTCCAAATTGGAAATTTAGGATGTTATAGAATGGGACTAACCCGAACTGAAGTTGGTTTCAACAGAATTGCCATGGTGTTATTTTTGTGCAGAAATAGAAGTTCTCGGATTGACCTGAAAATTTATGGAGAATATTTTTGGAATAAATAAAAAATACTGGCACAGGAATCAACCAGAGGGGGGCCACCAAGAGGCCACAAGCCCTGGGGCGCACCCTGCAGGCTTGTGGGCCCCCTGGAGCTCCTCCGACCCTAATTCCAATGCTATATATTTAATTCCGGGGAGAAAAAAATCAGATAGAAGGATTCATTGTGTTTTATGATATGGAGCCACCGCCGCCTCCCGTTCTTCCTCGGGATGGCTGATCTAGAGTCTGTTTTGGGCTCCGGAGAGGGGAATCTGTCACCATCATCATCAACAACCTTCCCCCATCGCCAATTTCGTGATGCTCACCGTCGGGAGTGAGTAATTCCTTCGTAGGATCACTGGTCGGTGATGGGTTGGATGAGATTTATCATGTAATCAAGTTAGTTTTGTTAGGGTTTGATCCCTAGTGTCCACTATGTTCTGAGGTTGATGTTGCTATGACTTTGCTATGCTTAATGCTTGTCACTAGGGCCCGAGTGCCATGAATTCAGATCTGAACCCTTTATGTTTTCATGAATATATTTGTGTTCTTGATCCGATCTTGCAAGTTGTGGACACCTATTACGAGTTATGATCCACATACCCCAAGGTGACAATAATTGGGATTCTTTCCGGTGATTACCGTAGTTTGAGGAGTTCATGTATTCACTAAGTGCTAATGCTTTGTTCTGGTTCTCTATTAAAAGGACGCCTTAATATCCCTTGGTTTCCATTAGGACCCCTGATACGTCTCCAACGTATCTATAATTTATGAAGTATTCATGCTGTTATTTTATCATTCTTGGGTGTTTTACAATCATTTTATAGCAACTTTATATCATTCTGTGGGACTAACCTATTAACCCAGTGCCCAGTGCCAGTTGCTATTTTTGCTTGTTTTTTACATCGCAGGAAATCAATATCAAACGGAGTCCAATCGCAATGAAACTTTACAAATATTTTTTCTGGACCAAAAGGAATCCAGTGGGCCTGAGCTGCACCTAGGGGGTGCCCCGAGGGGGGCACAACCCACTAGCGCGCGCCAGGGCCCCCTGGCGCGCCCAGGTGGGTTGTGCCCACCTCGGTGGCCTCCCGCACCCCCTCTTTGCCCTATAAATTCCCAAATATTCTAAAACCCTTCGGGGTTAGCCCTAGATCAGAAGTTCCGCCGCCGCAAGGTCTCTGTATTCACGAAAATCAATCTAGACCCTGTTCCGGCACCCTGTTGGAGGGGGGAATCCTCTCCGATGGCCATCTTCATCATCCCGGCGGCCATCACGATGAGGAGGGAGTAGTCTATCCTCGGGGCTGAGGGTTTGTACCAGTAGCTATGTGTTTGATCTCTCTCTCTCTCTCTCTCGTGATCTATATCATGGGCTTTGTTAATATAGTCGGATCATATGATGTTTCTCCCCTCTATACTCTTGTTATGATGAATTGAATCTTTACCCTTCAAAGTCTTGTCTTGTCGGATTGAATATTCAGAGATGAGAACACATGATATATGTCTTGCAATATGAATACTTGAGGTGACAATGAGGTATCTTATTGATTCACTTGATATGTGTTATGGCATTCAACTCGCGGATTCCCGCGGTGATATTGGGGTAATCTATGCCTAGGGGTTTATGCATGTTTTTCTCCGACGGAAACTTTGGGGTCTCTTTATAGTTCTTTGTGTGGATTGAGTACTATGGATATGAGTTTGCTTTGGTGTTATTCTAGTACGAACTCTAGGATAGATCGAACGGAAAAAATAGCTTTGTGTTATTTTAGTACGAACTCTTGAATAGATCGAACGGAAAGAATAGCTTTGAGGTGGTTTCGTGACCTATAAACAGTTCCTATCTTTTGTTCCCCGCTAATAGGAACTCAGGACTGATTCTTTATTGCACTTTGAGGGATAATCATATGATCTAACTATGTTAGCATTGTTGAGAGGGTACACTAGCGAAAGTACGGACCCTGGGCCTCATTTTTAAGCATTGCAACACCGTTTTTGTGCCCGTTTACTATTTGATACCTTGATGTTTTTATTTATTCAGATTATAAAAATATATTTCTACCATCCATATTACACTTTTATCACCATCTTTTCGCCGAACTAGTGCACATATACAATTTGCCATTGTATTGGGTGTGTTGGGGACACAAGAGATTTCTTGTATTTGGTTGCAGGGTCGTTTGAGAGAGACCATCTTCATCCAAACCTCTCACAGATTGATAAACCTTAGGTCATCCACTTGAGGGAAAATTGCTATTGTCCTAGAAAACTCTGCGCTTGGAGGCCCAACACGTGTCTACAAGAATAAAGTTGCGTAGTAGACATCAAGCTCTTTTCTGGCGCCATTGCCGGGGAGGTGAGTGCATGAAGGTATACCTTTAGATCTTGCAATTGAATCTTTTAATTTCTTGTTTTATCACTAGTTTGGTTTGTAAAAGAAAACTAAAAATGGAATTAAGGTTGCATCATATTATTGATCATCTTTATGATGTCTTTCTTGAAAATGATTGTTTAGAAAATTGTGCTCAATTGATAGAAGAGGAATTTAATAAAATGATTGGCATTAATGATGAGCATGATTGCAATATTGTTGGTATGAACTCTTTGAATATCCATGATGCTAACAATATGCAAAGCCATAAGCTTGGGGATGCTATGTTTGATAAAGATGATATTTTTAGTCCCCCAAGTTTTGATGTGCAAGTTTGTTATGATGAAAGCATGCCTCCTATCTTTGATGATTATGGTGATGACATGTATGCTATAAAGAATAATGATAACCATGAAACTTGTCATCATGATTTTAATTTTCAATCACATGATAGTTATTTTATTGAATTTGCTCCCACTACTATTCATGAGAAGAAATTTGCTTATGTGGAGAGTAAGAAAATTTCTATGCTTGTGGATCATGAAAAGAATCCTTTATGTGATAGTTATATTGTTGAATTCATTCATGATGCCACTGAAAATTATTATGAGGGAGGAACTTATGCTTGTAGGAATTGCAATAGTATCAAGTTTCCTCTCTTTATGTTGAAAGTTTTGAAGTTATGCATGTTTCGCCTTCCTATGCTAGTTGATTCTTGTTCCCATGAATTATTTTCTCACAAAATCCCTATGCATAGGATGTGTGTTAGACTTAAATGTGCTAGTCATGTGCTTCATGATGCTCTCTTTGTGTTTCAATTCTTTACTTTTATGTGAGCATCATTGAAATCATCATGCCTAGCTTAAAAGGCATTAAAGAAAAGCGCTTGTTGGGAGACAACCCAACACTTTTACCTACTGTTTTTGTATGTTCACATGATTAGGCTACTGTAGTAATCATGTTTTATTGTCTTTGTTTCAATAAAGTGCCAAGTAAAGCCTTTGGGATCATGTTGGGTGATGATTGATTTGATCTTGCTGAAAAATAGAAACTTTTGCGCTCACGAAAATAACTCTCATTTTTAACAGAAGAGTGATTTTGAGTTGATTATTTTTGGAGAAGATTAATATACAAATTGCCCATGTGGTCATAATTTTTGGAGTAGCAGTTATGGTTTGAGTACAGATTACTACAGATTGTTCTGTTTTTTGACAGATTCTGTTTTCAATGCATAGTTTGCTTGTTTGCTTGTTTGTATGGTTTATATTGCTCAATATAAATTGTGTAAATGATATGCTACAGTATTAATTGTGTGTAAACAATTATGAATCTTGTCTTTGACAGTACAAAAAGTTAAATGGTTTGCTCTTTATCATACTAACCTATCTCACAAGGTTTTGTTAAATTTTGTGTGATTTAAGTTTTCAAGTTTTGGGTGAGATGTCGATATGAGGAGAATAAGGAGTGACAAGACCCTAAGCTTGGGGATTCCCAAGGCACCCCCAAGGTAATATTCAAGGAAGATTCAAGCAACTAAGCTTGGGGATGCCCCGGATGGCATCCCCTCTTTCATCTCCAACATTATCGGTAACCTCACTTGGAGCTATGTTTTCATTCGTCACATGATATGTGTTTTGCTTGGAGTGTAAATTTATTTTGTTAGGATTTGCTTGCTGTTATTTATAATTATGTTTTGCATCTTTCTTTTTAATAAAAATGTCAAGTATAGCCTTTGCCATGCTTAGCTTGCAAGTATAAGAGTTGTTGTTTCAAAACAGAAAGTTTATCGATGTTACAAAAATTCCCTAGAAAAGTCAGAATATGATAAATTGTTGAAACTTTTTGAAAAATAAGCTATGATAAATTTTCTAAAGTGTAGTATTTTTCTCATAATTTTTGGAGTTAGGTAAGTATAATGAATCTTGCATTCTTTACAGACTGTACTGTTTTGGCAGATTGCTGTTATGTTTGCATTGTTTGCATATGTTTGCTTGTTTAATGATTCTATTTGAGGATAGGAGTATTAATAATGCAGAGGCATTTAGTATGCAATTTTTAATAATAATTTTAGTGATTTGCTACAGTAGAGAATGATAAGGTTTTGCACTGATTTATACTAACTTATCTCACGAGTTCTTGTTGAGTTTTGTGTGGATGAAGTTTCTGAGATTTAGGGAAACCGTGATATAAGAAGAATTAAGGAGACACAAAATCTCAAGCTTGGGGATGCTAAAGGCATCCCAAGCTAATATTTCAATAAGTCTCAAGCATCTAAGCTTGGGGATGCCCCGGTAGGCATCCCACCTTTCTTCTTCAACAATTATCGGTTAGTATCGGTTGAGCCTAAGTTTTTGCTTCTTCACATGAGTTGTGCTACTCTTGAAATGTCATTTTATTTTCATTTTGCTTGCTTTTTTAATAAAATACTTAGACCTGAAAGTTTTTAAATAAAATAGAGTCCTCAAATAGGAGGCTAGGTAAGCGGCATTCATATCCCGTCAACGAAGCTCTTCTCTATGGAATTGCTCTAGTGCTTCACTTATATCCTATGAGTAATTTTTTTGAATAAATTGAATGCTATGAAGTTGAAATCATATCATGCCTAGTGGTAGCTTCACATTGGGTTTAGGGATTGAAAGCTTTTGAAGCTTGACAATCACAAAATTGGTCATACAAGCAATTCACGAATAATTAGTATAAGGAAAAGAACTTTCACATGCAAATATACTATCTTGGAAATCTTTTGTGATTGTGAGCCCCCATCAAAATATTATATGCCAAAATTGTTGACATTGGACAAGGAAGAGAACGTAATGATTTATGTTTGTTCATATTCACATAGAAGTTATATTGTCATAGATCCTTCAACATGTGGTGCTTTCCCCCTATCATTGCTAGCCAAAAATTCCGCACCAAGCAGAGATACTACTTGTGCATCCAAAAACCCTTAAACCCAAATCTTGTTTTGAGAGTCCACCGTACCTACCTAAGGATTGAGCAAGATCCTTCAAGTAAGTTGCCATCAGTGCAATAAGGCAATAAAAATTCATTCTAAAAGTGTTAGATCATTTAGTGTAAGAGAAAATTGAGTGTTGTACGAACTTGTGATGGCAAAGAATAAAAGCGACGAACTGCATAATAAAGGTTGCTATCATAAGGGGCAATATAACGTGATGTTATTTTGCACTAAGGGGTTGAGCATACAAACAAATAAGCGCATGGCAACCTCTGCTTCCCTCTGCGAAGGGCCTATCTTTTACTTTTCAGTATTTACTTTTATACAAAGAGTCAAAATTTTCTCTCTATTCCTTTTTATTTTTCCCCTTTGGCAAACATCATGTGGTGAGGAAAGATCTAGGCACATACGTCCAATTGATTATGGCTAGCATGAGTTATTATTGTTGACATCACCCAAAGGTGAATATGTTGGGAGGTAAAATTATAAGCCCCTATCTTTCTACGTGTCTGGTTGAAACGTTTTGCTCATGTGTATGCGGTGAGTGTTAGCAATCATAGAAGACTATAAAATGGTTGAGTATGTGGAGCTCTTACTTAGACTCTGTTGAATAAGTTGAATTGCAATTGCTTGGTGACTGAGAACATAGGTTGTTGAGTTTCAAGAGAGTTCATTGTTTGAACCTTAACATGTGAATTGGTTGCTACTATAACACGAGAAGTTTTATAAGAAAAAATTGCTGTTATGATGCTAGAAAAAGTGATTGAAATTATCATTGATCAAACTTATGCACTTTTCTAGCATTCACACTACATAAATTATTTATTTTATCATTTACCTACTCAATGACGAGTTGGAATTAAGCTTGGGGATGCTGATACATCTCCAACGTATCTACAATTTATGAAGTATTCATGCTGTTATTTTATCATTCTTGGGTGTTTTACAATCATTTTATATCAACTTTATATCATTCTTTTGGACTAACCTATTGACCCAGTTCCCAGTGCCAGTTGCCATTTTTGCTTGTTTTTACATAGTAGGAAATCAATATCAAACGGAGTCCAAACGCAACAAAACTTTACGGAGATTTTTTCTGGACCAGAAGGAACCCAATGGGCCTGAGCTGCACCTGGGGGGTGCCTCAAGGGGGCACAACCCACCAGGGTGCACCAGGGCCCCCTGGCGCGCCCAGGTGGGTTGTGCCCACCTTGGTGGCCTCCAGCACCCCCTCTTTGCACTATAAATTCCCAAATATTCTGAAACCATTTGGGGTTAGCCCTATATCAGAAGTTCCACCGCCGCAAGGTCTCTGTATTCATGAAAACCAATCTAGACCCCGTTCTGGCACCCTGTCGGAGGGGGGAATCATCTCCGGTGGCCATCGTCATCATCCCGGCGGCCACCACGATGAGGAGGGAGTAGTTCACCCTCGGGGCTGAGGGTTTGTACCAGTAGCTATGTGTTTGATCTCTCTCTCTCTCTCTCGTGCTCTATATCATGGGCTTTGTTAATATAGTCGGATCATATGATGTTTCTCCTCTCTATACTCTTGTTATGATGAATTGAATCTTTACCCTTCAAAGTTTTGCCTTGTCGGATTGAATATTCAGAGATGAGAACACATGATATATGTCTTGCAATATGAATACTTGAGGTGACAATGAGGTATCTTATTGATTCACTTGATATGTGTTATGGCATTCAACTCGCGGATTCCCGCGGTGATATTGGGGTAATCTATGCATAGGAGTTGATGCATGTTTTTCTTCGACGGAAACTTTGGGGTCTATTTGTAGTTCTTTGTGTGGATTTAGTATTATGAATATGAATTTTCTTTGGTGTTATTCTAGTACGAACTCTAGGATAGATCGAACGGAAAAATAGCTTTGTGTTATTTTAGTACGAACTCTTGAATATATCGAACGGAAAGAATAGCTTTGATGTGGTTTTGTGACCTACAAACAATTCCTATCTTTTGTTCTCCGCTAATAGGAACTCAGGAGTGATTCTTTATTGCACTTTGAGGGATAATCATATGCTCCAACTATGTTAGCATTGTTGAGAGGTCGCCCTAGCAAAAGCACGGACCCCGGGCCTCATTTTTAAGCATTACAACACCGTTTTTGTGCCTGTTTTTATTTATTTAGATTATAAAAATATATTTCGACCATCCATATTACACTTTTATCACCATCTCTTCGCCGAACTAGTGCACCTATACAATTTTCCATTTTATTGGGTGTGTTGGGGACACAAGAGATTTCTTGTATTTGGTTACAGGGTCATTTGAGAGAGACCATCTTCATCCTACACCTCTCACGGATTGATAAACCTTAGGTCATCCACTTGAGGGAAAATGGCTACTGTCCTACAAAACTCTGCGCTTGGAGGCCCAACACGTATCTACAAGAATAAAGTTGCATAGTAGACATCAACCCTGCTGCCACGGGAGGGTAGGACAAAAGATGTCATGCAAGTTCTTTTCCATAAGCACGTATGACTATATATGGAATACATGCCTACATTTTATTGATGAATTGGAACTAGTTCCGTGTCACCCTAGGTTATAACTGCTACATGATGAATATCATCCGACACATATCATCACTGATCCATTGCCTATGAGTTCGTTTCATATTGATCTTTGCTAAGTTACTTTCATTGCTACTGTTGTCACTGTCACTACACAACTGCTACTGTTACTTTTGCCACTGTAACTGCTACTATCATACTACTTTGCGACTAAGTACTTTGCTCCAGATATTAAGTCTTTCAGGTGTGGTTGAATTGACAACTCAACTGCTAATACTCGTGAATATTCTTTGGCTCCCCTTGTGTCGAATCAATAAATTTGGGTTGAATACTCCTGAAGTAATAAATTTGGGCATCTTTGGCTCCCCAAGCTTAGTTGCTTAGTTCTCCTTGAATATTGCCTTGGGGTGCCACGGGCACCCCCAAGCTTAGGCTCTTGTCATTCCTTATTCATTCATCCTTCATGATCTCACCCAAAACTTGGAAACTTTAATCACACACAACTTAACAAAACCTTTGTGAGATCCGTTAGTATAATAAAGCAAATCACCACTTTATGTACTATTGCAAACCCATTCATGTTTTGTTATTGCATTATACCTACTGTATTCTAACTTTACCATGACTTATACCCCCGATACAATCCATAGATTTATCAAAATATGCACACAATGCAACGAAAACAGAATCTGTGAAAAACATAACAATCTGTAGTAATATGAACTTTCACCATACTTCTGTAACTCCAAAAATTCTGGAAAATTAGGAAAACATGGGAAATTTGTATATTGATACGTCTCCAACGTATCTATAATTTTTGATAGTTTCATGCAATTATATTATCTGTTTTGGATGTTTTATATGCATTAATATACTATTTTAAATCATTTTTTTGGGGCTAACCTATTAACCTAGTGCCTAGTGTCAGTAGTTTTTTTCCCTTGTCTTTGGCTTTTTCATAAAGGAATATCAAACAGTGTCCAAACAGAATAAAACTTTCGCGATGATTTTTCTTGGACCAGAAGACACCCACGTAGCTTGGAGAGGGGTGTCGGTGTCAAAACCGGCGGATCTCGGGTAGGGGGTCCCGAACTGTGCGTCTAAGGCTAATGGTAACAGGAGGCGGGGGACACAATGTTTACCCAGGTTCGGGCCCTCTCTATGGAGGTAATACCCTACTTCGTGCTTGATTGATCTTGATGATATGAGTATTACAAGAGTTGATCTACCACGAGATCGTAGAGACTAACCCTAGAAGCTAGCCTATGATTATGATTGTTCTTGTCCTACGAACTAAACCCTCCGGTTTATATAGACACCGGAGTGGGATAGGGTTACACAGAGTCAGTTATAGAGAAGGAAATCTACATATCTGAATTGCCAAGATTGCCTTCCACGCAAAGGAGAGTCCCACCCTGACACGGGACGAAGTCTTCAGTCTTGTATCTTCATAGTCCAACAGTCCGGCATAAGCATATAGTCTGGCTGTCCGAGGACCCCCTAATCCTGGACTCCCTCAGTAGCCCCTGAACCAGGCTTCAATGACGATGAGTCCGGCGCACAGATTGTCTTCGGCATTGCAAGGTGGGTTCCTTCTCCGTATACTCCAAAGAAGATCTTGAACACAAGAATCGTGTCCAGCTCTGCAAAACAAATTCCACATACCACCATAGAGAGTACAATATTCCATGAGTCTAATCTGCTGACAACTTTTTCATAATGTGACATCACGCCGCAGCCCAGTTATTACCAAAACTGTTTTTCCCAACCTGGCACTGCACGTCTTGCGAGGCGGTTTTATTGGCACGTCTTGTTGAAGCAGAGATCGTGTCCCTCTTATTACGGGATTCTCATCAATACGGGCGTGGGTAACCCAACCGCGCCATTAGTACGACTCCTTGGTTTAGGCAAGTTCCAAACGGCCGAGCAGAGGATGCTTGATATTCTTCCTCTATATAAAGAGGTCAAGACTTGTCCTTTTTCCATGCCCGATCCTTCCCTTCCCCTACCTCGAGTTCCAACACCCAAGGTTTAGTCCAAGCGCTCCGGACCTTCAACCATGTCCGGATCCAACCTTCAAGGCCGGTGGATGGCCTCTTCCATCACAGAGGAGGACATCAAGAAGCTTAGGGAGGCTAGGTATTTGACCGCCAAAATCCTTCACATGCTTCCCGCTCAAGGGCAGGTTATCCCTACTCCCGAACCCAATGAGAGTGTCGTATTCATCTCCCACTTCCTTCGAGGGCTAGGCTTTGGTATTCATCCCTTTGTTAAAGGGCTCATGTTCTATTACGGGCTACATTTTCACGATCTAGCTCCAGATTCCTTCCTTCACATCTCGACGTTCATCGTTGTGTGTGAGGCCTTCCTCCGCATTACCCCACACTTCGGCTTATGGCTCAAGACCTTCAATGTGAAGCAGAAGATGATCGACGGGCGACACACAGAGGCAGAGGCGCTATAATAAGCAAAGGTGTCGATGCTTTATGGCCAAAGGGCTCTTTCCTGGAAGTTACAGACCTATGGCAACGGGAGTGGTTTTATATCACCACGCCTCGAGGGAGGAAGTGGGTGGCCGCCCCGGTCTTCTGCTCTGCCCCTCCGCCACAGCTTGCATCATGGGTCAACAAGGGGCTGGACTGGGGATCGGTTAATGACGTGCCGATATTGCAAAGCCGCATTCGGTATCTCCTCAAGAAGGATATTAGTCTTGTCAAAGTAATTCAAGTAATGCTAGTTCTTCAGGCCTTGCCATGTCAACGTCGATATCTCCGTATGTGGGAGTTCAACCCGGAAGGGCCGCGTACTATTCAACACTTCTTCGGCAGGACGCCCGAAGCAATTTATCAGTTATTCTTCGGATCACGAATAAAGTGTCCGGTCACCATAGAGGATGCGGGCCTCGACTGCAACCGTCCAGATACCCAGGTAAGTAATTCCGCGACCGACCATGTAGTCATTATACTTGTCACAACATTACCCTGAAAAACCACCCTCGACCAGGACTAGATAAGAAAGGCGGAGAGGATCAGGTGTTCGGCCCCTATTCCCGAAGATTCGCCGGATCCTGTACTAGCCAGGATGTTGGCTCACGCACCTTATCAAGTGCCATCAGGGGAGGACAAGGAGAGGAAAGGAGAAGCCAAAGGCGGACTTCATGCTGGAGGTACGTCACGCATCCCAACCAGGGAAATTAATACCCCTGTGTCGGAGGATGAACGGAGAGGATAATCTAGCGTCCCCTCTCCCCACGGGAAGAAAAGGACCGCTCCTGAAGACTTGGAAGCAGAGGTCTCCAAACGAGGGAAGAAACCTTCATCAGGGGGCCCTGCCCTGGAGGGCAACATTGCTGCACAATGCCCACAGGGGGGCCAGCCGTTAACCGAGCCGTAAGTGAACAAAGGTACTTAATAAGCATACCGTGTTCTTTTCCTGAGAATAACGATCGAGACATATGTTTTGCAGTTCGGCTCATAGCCTCCCTCCACAATGTTCGTCCTCGGGGGACCTTCTTCTGGAGATGATGGAGAGCGAAACGCCTCCTCGTACTTCTCCACCTCATGAGGCGGACGATCCCGAGGTGTCGTCCCAGAGGATCTCTCTCAATCCGCAAAGGCTGGAAGGTAACTCTTCGGCCACCCGAAGTCCTGGGTTTTCGGCCCCTAGAGAGACCAAAAGAAAAAGCCCCAAACTGTCCGATATACAACTGGACACATTGACGGGTCTTCTGCAGCAAGCGGCTATCTCAGAGGCACATCGTACTTTAATGGGTACGGTGGTTGAGAAGATATCATCCGCAAAAAGCAGGTTGAATGAGGCTTTTACAAGCCTGCTAAGAGGCTTTGAGGTACACAAAGTGATATATATATATATATATATATATATATATATATATATATATATATATATATTTGACTGTACCATACACGCAAGGTGCACTTTGTATAGATAGTAGCCCCTGAGACTCTGGTTGCCATCCGGACGAGGCGAGCAGAGGACCATAGACTCATGTAATGATAGCGCTGATTTTGTACGCAGGTGGCTGCAGATCCGGCGGCACCGGACTGCTGAATTTGCCGAACTGAGGCGGCAACTTGACGTGGTGGATGCGGACATCATGCTTGTGAAAAAGTGGCTTGACGAGGCACATGGTATGTATATTTGAGTGGTCAGCAAATATTAATAAGAGCATGATGCTAGGATTTATAATATGCTCTGACTCCAGATGGAGCTGCCGCCATGGAGACCCTTCGGGCAGAGCTTGCCCGGGCGAAGGAGCAAGCCAGGAGAAGTGATGCGGCCGCCATGAAGGCAGCCGAAGAATTAAAAGCCAAACAAGCTGCTCATCGACAAAGTGAGGATAAAATAGCCAACATGGCTCTTGAGCTACAAAATGCCGCCAGCCGATATGAGCTTCTCGAAAGGGAAAACCGAACGAAAACGGCTGACCTAAAGAAGGCCTTACAAGCAACAACGGAAACTTGCTCTGAAATCAGAGCGATGCGGGAGGAGCTTCAGCAAGCCGGTGATATCGCAGTTGGGAAGCCCTTTTTATTGCGAACGAAGTTCGGCAATCCGAAGTATGCCCCTCTTGATCAATTGTGGAGTTGTTTAGATACATACTTGGATTTAGCAAAGAGTGCTGCTGATGCGACGCAGTATTTCAAAGATCGAGAAGATCTTGAGGTGGAAAGATTGTTCTAGTTGCAGTTCACTACTCCAAGGCATCCGCTGCTGTTGAATGAGCAAATGGCTGAATGGGCCGAGCTCCATAGGTTATCCGAGCTTGCCATGAAGGCCATCGTAGACCACCTGTGGCCAAAGGAACCAAGTCCAGATAGTTATTTTGGTTTGGTGCAATGATTTATTTGTGCTGTGCCGCATATCGACGCTGTCAAGAGGTCGGCGTGCATAGAGGGTGCGCGGATGGCCCTTGCCCGTGTTAAGACATATTGTGCGAAGATGGAGGCCACCGATATCACAACCAGGGGTCCGCCCTGGGGCCAGGACTCGTCCGAGCACTATTTTGAAGAAGTCTTAGAAGGTGCCCGTTTAATAGAGGCTCAGTGCTCAAAGAATACCATGTTCCAGTGACATGTATCTTGATTGTAAAAACAACGCTTTTGATAATAAATGCTATATTTATACTTTTGCCCGTAAAGTATTGTAGTGCCTCCTGTGCGGCCGCTTGTGTATATATGTATATAACCTGAAAGTTTGCAGTCCTCGGCTTCAGCCCCCTTGCATATAATGCAGGGGTGTTTGGCAAAGCGCGTAATCACACTTGATACAATGTCTTGGTCCGTTAAGGAGGTGGTAGCACGTTGAACGAGGCAATCGGACTATATAGCTTTAACACTTTCACTTAGCCATAGGAGTTTGATGGTGGGACTACTATATAGCCCCTGGTATGTCCACGTTTATCTGAATATGGTGCATTTAAATACGTGACCGGGAAACCGGTCCTTCGTTAATGCAGAGGAATCGCGAAGATTCCGTTGAGTCATCGAGTGGTTGACCAGTCCCTCGCTTTATCATGACAGTCAGTTTTCGGCTTTCTCTACTGAGGTGCTCATCCAGATGAACCAGGGCACAATCGCAGTAGTTCTCCTGGTGCCACCTTAGCTGAGATAGCGGAACGTAAGGCAGCAAAACATGGGAGCCGGGCAAACCCAACTATTGACCAAAGACATGATTCGGAGCTGATGCAAATAAGGCAAAACTCGCGACGCCGAACACTCCCGAAGGTATTAGGACTTTACAACATATACTGGGCTGAGTAACGCCCTCGATGATGAACCCAGAATTTCCAAGTACGTGCATCAATCCGGCACGACGAAAGAGCGCCTGTGGTGAGAGCATAGATTTCAAAAACACACTGGTTGCTGCTTTTGTAACGTCTATTTTAGAACGGCGAATCATAAGCTCGTCGGTAACGCCGGTATTCCTCTTGGTTGTTTTAAGTGCCAAGAGGTGGTGAGACAACAAGAGACAATAAAAAAGGTTTACAGAGGGTCTTAATCTAAAAAGAAACCTTTGGATGGGGCCCTGCTGCACGTCTGTGCCTTTGTCTCTGTTGTGCCGTATCTTTGAAGGGTGTAGCACGATGATCACCTGTTGAGAGAAAAAAAGGAAGAAAAGCCCAGGCAAAAGATTCTAGTGTGACCGTGCGTAAAGTTGGTTAATCTTAATGAACCGTGAAGATTCAATTTTTTGAGTGTAAATGGGATCAAGCCGAACTATGGACCCTTTACATGCGGACAGCCCCCAGCATCTCATATGGGGGCATAGCCATTAATCAAGCTCATGTTTATCTTGGATGCTACAATTAGTGGTGCGCTGAACACGTCTAGCCGTGTCCGTGGTCTTGAAGACCGATCAGTTACTCGAGTTGGAGAGGCCATTCGGTGGTTCGGCTGCTAGAGCCGCCACGTAGTCTTCCGCGTGAAGAGAGCGCTTTGTGTTGCCGCTGATAGTGATGACGCCGCGTGGTCCGGGCATCTTCAGCTTGAGATAAGCGTAATGTGGTACTGCATTAGAATGAGCGAAGGCCATTCTCCCGAGTAGTGCATGATAACCGCTTCGGAATGGAGCTATGTCGAAGATTAGTTCTTCGCTTCGAAAGTTGTCGGGAGAACCGAATACAACCTCTAATGTTAAAGAGCCCGTACAACGGGCCTCTACGCCTGGTATTACTCCTTTAAAGGTAGTACTACTTTGGCTGATTCTTGACGGGTCTATCCCCATCTTGCAGACAGTGTCCTGATATATCAGATTAAGACTACTGTTGCCATCCATGAGGACTCGGGTGAGATGGTATCCGTCAATTATTGGGTCGAGTACCAAGGAAGCCGAACCTCCATGCCGGATACTAGTCGGAAGATTCCTGCGATCGAAAGTGATCGGGCAGGCCGACCATGTGTTGGGTTTGGGGGCGACGGGCTCTACATCGTATACGTCTCGGAGTGCGTGTTTGCGCTTCCTCTTTAGTATGTGGGTGACGTAGATCATGTTCACTGTTTTGACCTCCGGTGAAATTTTTTCTGTCCCCCAGTGTTCGGCTGGCGAGGTTCGTCCTCATCTTCACTTGGCGGCTCCCTCCCCTTGTGTTCGGCGTTTAGCTTGCCGGCCTACTTGAAGACCCAACATTCTCTATTGGTGTGATTCGCAGGTTTCTCGGGGGTGCCATGAATCTGACAGGATCTCTCTAGAATTTTATTTAGGCTAGACAGTCCATCTCTGCTGCCTTTAAATGGCTTTTTTTGTTGACCGGGTCGAGAGCCCCTGAATCCAGCGTTTACCGATGTGTTTTCTGGGTTGTCTTCATTATTTCGATGCCTGTTTTTACTACGTCGCGGCTTCCCATTGCCATCCCTAATTTCGATGTGCCTGGGTCGCTGGTGTCGCTACGGGCCAACCAACTGTCCTCGCCTGCGCAAAAGCGGGTCATAAGAGTTGTTAGGGCTGCCATTGTCCTCGGCTTTTCCTGGCCGAGGTGTCTGGCAAGCCATTCGTCCCGGAAACTGTGTTTGAAAGCTGCCAGGGCTTCAGCATCCGGACAGTCGATGATTTGGTTCTTCTTGGTGAGAAATATGTTCCAAAGCTTACGGGCTGACTCTTCGGGTTGTTGGATTATGTGACTTAAATCATCTGCATCCGGAGGTCGGACATAGGTCCCTTGAAAATTAGCCCTGAAAGCTTCCTCGAGTTCCTCCCAACTTCCAATTGAATTTTCGGGGAGGCTTTTCAACCAGTCCCGAGCTGGTCCTTTCAACTTGAGGGGGAGGTATTTGATGGTGTGGAGATCGTCTCCAGGAGCCATATGAATGTGAAGAATAAAGTCCTCAATCCAGATTGCAGGGTCTGTCGTTCCATCGTATGCCTCGATGTTTACGGGTTTAAACCCCTCTGGAAATTCATGATCTAGCACCTCATCGGTGAAGCACAGGGGGTGTGCAGCACCCCTGTATTTGGTTGTGTCGTGGCGTGCATCCGACGGCTGTAGTGTTCGGTGTTGATTCCGAGCTGGTATTCGATCAGTATAGTCGGTTTGGTGGCCGTGGTCCTGCGTAGGAGCACGCTTCCTAGATCCATAGATGGACCTGGCCATACCGGCTCTTTTGTCCAGGTGCTCATGTAGATCGTGTGCTGACTTCTGTGCAGCGTCATTAGCCGCTCTATCTCGGCCACGGGGTGGTCGGTCCGGCAGATCGGACGTATTATTCTTTGGCGGAATGGGCGTGATAGCCTCGTCGTCGAATTCGGGCAGCAGCTTGCATTTTGGGTAGCTCTTTGTGTGGCGATCACCGCCGTATATTTCGTCAGTGTCGAGCACTTTGTTCCATTCATGGTTGAGCGTATCCTGCGCTGCTTTAAGCCGTTGCTTCTGCTTCTTCAAGCTCCTCGCAGTGGCAATAAGCTTTTCGTGGAGGTGCTCTTGTTCCAAATGCTTTTTCGGGATGATGTGTGCATCGTCATCCGGACTGTTCTCCTCTCCGGAGACAGGTTTATAAGTTTTGTCTTCGGCATCCCTGTGATCGAGCAGCGGCCTCGGACTGTGTTCGTCGTCCCCTTGCTCGGCCTGCTCCATCGCTGGGTCCACGGGGTCGTCGTTATCTCTGTTTTTGCTATGGCGGGGTTTAGAGCGGCGTCGCTGACGTTGGTGCTTTGGTTGCTTCTCAAGAGAGTCACCCTCCGTTGCATCATTTTGATCCTCGCCATTGTTTCCTTTGGGTGTGTCCACCATATATATGTCGTATGACGAGGTGGCTGTGCCCCGTGGGCGGTGGTTCCTGTTCCTCTCCGGCATCATCGTCTATACCGTCGATGTCTTCGGAGTCGAAATCAAGCATGTCGGTTAGGTCATCAACAGTGGCTATTAAGTGGGTGGTGGGTGGGTAACGAATTCCTTCGTCGTCCGCTTCCCACTCGAGCCGGACATAGTTCAGCCAAGAGTCTCCTGACAGGGAGAGAGATTTTAATGAATTTAGCACATCGCCCAAGGGCGAGTGCTGAAAGATATCCGTAGAGCTAAACTCCATGAGCGGTGCCCAGTTAGATCTGATGGGCACAGATGCACGTGGTTCGGAGCCTATGGTCGGAGACGTGTCCGAAGGTCTGACGACACAGACCTCATTGGAAGGGGAATCTGTGTTCGGCTCCATCGCCGTTGAGTGTGTGGCTTTCGTGGCAGGGTTCATCCTCCCGTCCTCGGATGGCACGATCTGCACTGGATTTAAAGCCAGAGCAGTTGCAGGTGTGATCTCTTGAACACCGTCTGACGACAGATCTAGGTCATGCTCGTAGTGACTATAGGGTGCACCTGTCATGGGATCTAATCCATCGAGGATCAAGTCTCCGCGGATGTCGTTGTGCAATTCAGGCTTCCAAACTTGACCTGACGGCCGGGGGCGTAGCTATCGATCTGCTCCAGGTGGCCAAGCGAATTGGCCCGCAGTGCGAAGCTGCCGAATACGAACATCTGTCTGGGGAGAAAAACCTCACCCTGGACCACATCGTTGTGGATGATTGAAGGAGCCATCAAGCCTTATGGTGACGACACAGTGGAACTCTCAATGAAAGCACCAATGTCGGAGTCAAAACCGGCGGATCTCGGCTAGGGGGCCCCGAACTGTGCGTCTAAGGCTAATGGTAACAGGAGGCAGGGGACATACCCAGGTTCGGGCCCTCTCAGTGGAGGTAATACCCTACTCCTGCTTGATTGATCTTGATGATATGAGTATTACAAGAGTTGATCTACCACGAGATTGTAGAGGCTAACTGTCGGTGTCAAAACCGGCGGATCTCGGGTAGGGGGTCCCGAACTGTGCATCTAGGCGGATGGTAATAGGAGACAAGGGACACGATGTTTTTACCCAGGTTCGGGCCCTCTCGATGGAGGTAAAACCCTACTCCTACTTGATTGATATTGATGATATGGGTAGTACAAGAGTGGATCTACCACGAGATCAAGGAGGCTAAACCCTAGAAGCTAGCCTATGGTAAGATTGTTGTAATGGTTGTTGTGTCCTACGGACTAAAACCCTCCGGTTTATATAGACACCGGAGAGGGCTAGGGTTACACAGAGTCGGTTACAATGGTAGGAGATCTACATATCCGTATCGCCAAGCTTGCCTTCCACGCCAAGGAAAGTCCCATCCGGACACGGGACGGAGTCTTCAATCTTGTATCTTCGTAGTCTTGGAGTCCGGCGGACGATGATAGTCCGGCTGTCCGGACACCCCCTAGTCCAGGACTCCCTCAGTAGCCCCTGAACCTGGCTTCAATGACAATGAGTCCGGCGCGCATAATGTTCGGCATTGCAAGGCGGGTTCCTCGTCCGAATAATCCATAGAAGATTGTGAACACCAGGATAGTGTCTGGCTCTGCAAAATAATTTCCACATTCCACCGTAGAGAGAATATCATGTACACAGGTTCAATCTGCTGACGTATCTTGCAGCGTGACGTCACGCTACTACCAAGCCTTTACTTCAATCGTTTTTTATTACACCACCTCAGCGCGTTTAGCGAAGCGGTTTCCTTGGCACGTCTTGTCGAAGCAGAGATCGTGTTCCCCTTATTCCGGGATTCTCATCAATACGGACGTGGGTAACCCAACTGCGCCATTGATGGTGGCGCTTGGGAGATAAGCGAGTTTTACCAGGCCGGTGGGGACGTATAGTCTTCGTCCGCCTATATATAAGGGGATAAGGATCCGCCTTTTTACCTACGCCTTCTTCCTCCTTTGCTTATCCATTTCCGCGCACTCGAGCTCTAGCGCCCAAGTTCGCGCATCTCGTCTCAACCTTCTCCGACCATGTCCGGAGCGGGAGGTAAATGGTTGGCCTCCACCGTTAAGGAGGAGCACATCGCCAAACTGTGCAGCGCCGGATACCTTTCCGGTGACATCGCGCACCGGCTGCCTGACAAGGGGCAGCTCATCCCCACCCCCAGGCCCCATGAAAGGGTTGTATTTCTCCCCCACTTCCTCCGCGGACTGGGCTTTCCACTTCACCCCTTTGTCCAGGGGCTCACTTTCTACTACGGCCTGGATTTCCATGATCTGGCGCCGAACTTAATCCTCAACATCTCGGCGTTCATCGTCGTGTGCAAGGCCTTCCTCTGCATCCAGCCCCACTTCGGCTTGTGGCTCAAGACCTTCAATGTCAAGCCGAAGGTAGTGAAGGGCACGCAGGCGAAGTGCGGAGGCGCCATGTTGGGCAAGATGCCCAACGTCCTCTGGTTCGAAGGGGCCTTCGTGGAGTCCGTCAAGGGGTGGCAGTCGGGGTGGTTCTACATCACCGAGCCGCACGACCCTACATGGGCGGCGCCCCCCGAGTTCAGATCTGGTATCCCTGTGCAGCTCACCTCCTGGAAAGAGAAGGGTTTGCTATGGGGTAGTTCGAAGGAGCTGACGGGACTCCAAGCCTGTATCCAGAAGCTGGTGAACAATAAGCTCAGGCTTGTTAATGTGGTCCAAGTCATGCTCGTCCGCCGGATTCTCCCATGCCAAGAACGGGCATTCAACCTGTGGGAGTTCGATCCGGCACAGCACCAGGCGTTGAGCGGGCTCTTTGACACGACGTATGAAGGCGCCTAGAGGGTGCTGTTTAAGGGCGCCGAAGCCCCCGCATCCGCGACGGAAGATCGCGGATTTCACTCGCAGCGTCCAGCTGACGATGTAAGTGATTCTACCCCTTTACGGGACACTTGTTGTTAATAGTTCGACCCTAAGCGGGTTTCAATCTCCCTTTTCCTTTGACAGGACTGGATGAAGAAGGCCGAGCAGCTCATCTGCCCGGCTCCCATGCCAGAAAAACCAGTGGACGTCCGTCTAGCGGGGCTGCTGGTTCCGGCACCACATGTGGTGCGTGAGAAGAAGGCCAAGAAGGTGGCCACGGGTACTCGAAAGAGTTCTCGTTTTCAGGTGTCCGACGACTCCGAGGCGGATTCCTCCCCCGAAGACGAGGAGGAGGAAGAAGACTCTCTCCCAGAGGAGGGAGAGAGAAAGAGGAAGGCCTCGCCAACAGGGGAGGCCGAAGGGTCCAAGAGGGGAAGAACTATTCCCCCGGACAGCTCCGCCAACGCCAACGTTGGCGAAGAAGAGTGGCCCTCGAGGGCTAGGCCTCCGGCAAGATTGTAAGTATCCTGATTCTGAATGATTTGCAATTTCTTTTGTGTCACATAGTGTCCTTCTAATGCCGCATACTGCCCGTAGTCTGGCCGACGATGATCTCCCCGCTTCGTCGAGCCGGTCGTTGGCTCCGTCGGATGTGGATTCCATTCCGACTGCCTCCACCCCTCGCGCCGCTGAGGATGCCGAGGTGGGATCCTAGGAAGGGACCCATCAGGAGGAGGCTCCGGAGGCGCCGCAAGGCAGCCTCCCGGACTTTGCGCTGGACTCCAGGCCGGAACCCGCAGTGGTTCCGGAGTCCGGCAGGAGGCCCCTTCGCAAGAAGGGCAAGACCGTGACACCGGCGGCCCCCGTCCAACCGGAGGCGCCGGACAACTTGGTGGAGGCGCTCAAAGGCGCTTCCATCGAGGAAGAACACCACACTATCATGAGTGCGGTGATTCAGAAGGTTCAGCTCGCCAAGAGCGGGCTGACCGAAGCCTGCAGCAGCCTTCTAACAGGCTTTGAGGTAAGAAGTTAAAATTATGTAATGTAATACCGCATAGACAGTAGCCCCTGATGCTCGGTTCGGTGTTCGGAAAGAAAAGCCGGATTGAGGATCTAAAAAGATATACGCAGGGTTACTAAAAAATTATGTCAATATGGGTTTGCAGGCTGCGCTGCTGACCTCTGCCGCACTGACTGCGGAGGTCGGTGCTTTGAAGCAGGACCTCGAGCGGTCCGAGCAAGAGCTCGGCCGTGCCAAGAAGCAGCTCAAGGAGAAAGAAGGTGAGTAACACCACTTTGAATAGTTACCTTACAGAAAAGGATTTAGGTTGCAATAAAAATAACAAGGATAACGTGTGTACTGCAGGGGCCACGAACGAGGTGGCAACCTTGAAGGAGGTTGTGTCCGCGGCCGAACGCAATGCGGCCGCGGAACGGGCAGAGCGAGAGAAGCAGGAGGCGCGGGTGGTGGAAGTGCGGCAAGAGCTCCAGGCTCTCATGGAAAAGCATGAGAGTTTGGAGCGCGACTCAAAGACTCGAGAGTCCGAGCTTGCCTCGGCTCTCGAAAGTGCCAAAGCCACCAAGGCCGAGGCCCATAAGGCCCTTTAGGAGGTTGAGGATGTGAAGAAAATAGCGGCGGGTAAGGCATTTTTCATGCAAAGCAAGCATGTTAATGTAAACTACCTGACACTTACCCGATTTCGGAGCTCTCCAGGGGCGTTTGCAGATCTGCCTTGCAGTGTATCCGATGCCGCCGCATTCTACCGTGGCGAGGAGGGGAGCTCAACGGAGAAGGTCTTCTGGTCTCAGTACGCTGAGGCCGGCCATCCGGTGCCCCCTAGCGACCAGCTGAAGCAGCTGGTCGAGCTCCACAAGGTAGCCGAGCAGGCCATGAAGGGCCTCATAGTCCGGCTGTGGCCTGGAGAGGCCATGCCTGGGAGCTACTTCGGCCTCGTGCGGTGGCTGGTGGATGCGTGCCCCTTGTTGGAGGTCGTCAAGCGCTCCGCCTGTATTGAAGGTGCTCGTCGGGCCCTTTCCCACGCAAAGGTGCACTGGGGCATGCTGGATGCGGAGAAGCTTATCATTGACGCGCCGCCAGCGGGCAAGGAGTACCGTACGCCCGAGATGTACTATAAGACTGTCCTAAAGGGTGCCCGCAAGATTGCGGATGAGTGCCCCAGAGATGTAATTATTGAGTAGACTCGCTATGTATTATCCTGTGCGCTAAAAACTTTTTTTCATATGCGCTAAGCAACGCTTGTTTGATTTAAAATATTACCTTCTCTGCGGCCGTTCATAAAATCTGAGAGATGGCAAGTCGTCGGCTTCATCCCCCAAGCCACGAGTGCTGGGGTGTTCGGGATAAACTTGAGCACTCTTGTTCCCATTCTTGGGTCCATCTAGGGAGGCGCTCAACACAACGAACAAGGCAACCGAACTTATAATGCTTGAACACTCTCACTTAGCCATAGAATTCTATAATTATAAATTTCGGCAAAGCCCCTAGTATTCGGAAGACTGAGTTCGGGGCGCTATCCACGCCTTGGCCGGACATTATCCGGTTCTTCGCTTGAAGCGGCATAAGTCTTTAAGGACTCGAAAAGACCTCTCGAATAGCGACCAGTCTCTCGCCTTATCATGACAGTCAGTTTTAGCTTTCTCCACTGAGGCGCTCGCCCAGCTCAACCGGGGCGCAATCGCAGTGGTTCTCCCAGTGCCACCTTAGCCGACAGAACGGAACGTAAGGTACCAAAACGTGGGAGCCGGGCAAACCCAACTATTGACCCAAGACATGATTCGGAGCCGATTCATATAATGCTATAAGTTCGGGGTGCCGCACTTGTGAAAGTGTTCGGACTTATCACACCATAATGCGGGGAACATAAGCCCCTGGTGTATTCGGCCGTACCAAAATATACGGTTGCAAGATGTCATTAGTGAACATATATGTGAAGTAATGCAATTACAGGCAAAAAGTGCTGCATTATTTATTCAAGGAATTCTGCTATGAGTGCGGAATGATACAAATAGTGCGGTAAGCAAGGGATTTGACTGATTAAACATGTCTCCCTCCAGGGGTGGGCTGCGGACTGGTGTATATAATCAAATTTAATGCTCGTAATGGAGACCACCTGAGTGTTCGTCGCAGTCGTCTTCCCTCCCTGGCTGTTGCATCGTGAGTTCGGCGGGTTCGCCGCCGGACAGGGCCTCTGGTGAACGGAGTCCTATGTATACAAAGAAGGAAAATAATAAAAAAAGCGACACACTTGTGAGCCCCTGGTGTGTTCGAGCCGCACTCTGGGTCTGTTGTGGTCGTGCCCCTCCCCCTAGGCCCATGGTATCTCCAGAGCGTAATGATGTATGCGGAGGGTTGGTCTTGCAATTATGCAAGGGCTGGGGTTGGGGCCGCATTGCTACGCGTGCTTGGAACATGCCAGGTGGTCTTGGTTGATGTTGCTCCGGGCGCGTTTGGCCGTGTCCGGCTGTTTAACGGCCGGACTCGAAAATTTCCTTAGAAGGCTGCTCTGTACTTCTGCCGCGAGAGTCGCTGTATGTTCCTCCGTTCGGAGGGAGCGTTCCGTATTTCCGTTGACCGTGATGACTCCATGAGGGCCTGACATCTTGAGCTTGAGGTATGCGTAATGCGGCACCGCGTTGAACTTTGCGAACGTGGTTCGTCCGAGCAGAGCATGATAGCCGCTGCGGAACGAGACTATGTCGAAGATTAACTCCTCGCTCCGGAAATTGTCCGGGGATCCGAAGACCACTTCCAGTGTGACTGAGCTTGTACAATTGGCCTCAACACATGGTATGACGCCTTTGAAGGTCGTCTTTGTAGGTTTAATCCTTGAGGGGTCTATGCCCATCTTGCGCACTGTATCCTGATAAAGCAGGTTCAGGCTACTGCCGCCGTCCATCAGGACACTCGTGAGGTGAAATCCATCGACGATTGGGTCTAAAACCAATGCGGCGAATCTGCCATGGCAGATACTGGTCGGATGGTCTCTTCGATCGAAAGTGATCGGGCAAGAGGACCATGGATTGAACTTAGGGCCGACTGGCTCCATCGCATATACGTCCCTTAGTGCACGCTTCCGCTCCCTCTTGGGTATATGGGTTGCGTATATCATGTTCACTGTCCGCACTTGTGGGGGGAAACCCTTCTGTCCTCTACTGTTCGGCGGTCGGGTCTCTTCCTCATCATCACTGTGCAGCCCCTTGTCGTTGTTTTCGGCAATTAACTTGCCTGCCTGCTTAAATACCCAACAATCTCTGTTGGTGTGGTTAGCTGGCTTTTCGGGGGTGCCATGTATCTGGCATGAGCGGTCGAGTATTCGGTCCAAATTGGACAGACTCGGAGTGGTTCTTTTGAATGGCTTCTTCCGCTGACCGGGTTTAGAGCCTCGGAATCCGGCGTTGACTGCCATATCCCCCTTGTCGTCGCCATTAACGCGGCGTTTATTTTTGCTTCAATGCGACCTGCCATTATGGTCCTTAGTGCCTGGACTACCAACATTTTTGCTGAGGTTGTTGCTGCGAGCTAGCCAGCTATCCTCTCTCGCACAGAAGCGGGTCATTAATGATGTGAGGGCTGCCATGGATTTCGGCTTTTCCTGTCCTAGGTGCCAGGCTAGCCACTCGTCGCGGATGTTATGTTTGAAGGCTGCGAGGGCCTTTGCATCCGGACAGTCGACGATTTGATTTTTCTTTGTCAAGAACCGTGTCCAGAATTGCCTGGCCGATTCGTCTGGCTGCTGGATTATGTGGCTTAGGTCATCGGCGTCTGGTGGTCGCACATATGTTCCCTGGAAGTTGTCAAGGAATGCGGCTTCCAGGTCCTCCCAACACCCAATTGACTCTGCGGGCAGGCTGTTAAGCCAATGCCGAGCTGGTCCTTTAAGCTTGAGCGGGAGATATTTGATGGCGTGGAGATCGTCGCCGCGGGCCATATGGATGTGAAGGAGATAATCTTCGATCCAAACCGCGGGGTCTGTCGTGCCATCGTAGGATTCAATGTTTACGGGTTTAAACCCTTCAGGGATTTGATGATCCATTACTTCGTCAGTGAAGCATAGCGGGTGTGCGGCGCCTCTGTATTGAGCAATATCACGACGTAGCTCAAGGGAGCGTTGTCTGCTGTGTTCAGCCCGGCCGGAGTTGTTGTATCCGGCTCGACGGTATTCGTCGTGGGTCGTGGGGCGCCCACGTGATCCATAGATAGATCTGGATTGTCTTGCCTTATCCTCCAATATATCCCGCAAGTCTGGCGCGTTCCCCCGTGGCTTCGTATTTTTCGAGCGATGCCGGGGTACGGTCTTGATGGAAGGCCTGGATGCCTCTCTGTCGCGACCACGGGGTGGTCGGTCGGTCGTATTGTGCGTTGGTGATGAAGGTATGTATGCTTCCTCCTCTAATCGGGGGAGCAACTTGCATTTTGGGTAGCTCTTGGAGGGGCGTTCGAGTTCATACTCTTCGGCCGCAAGGACCTCGGTCCATCTGTCGGCCAGCAGGTCTTGATCAGCTTGAAGCAGCTGCTGCTTTTTCTTTAGGCTATTTGCTGTGGCCATTAGCCTGCGTTTGAAACAATCTTGTTCGACGGGATCCTCGGGCATGACGAATTCATCATCGTCGAGGCTTGCCTCATCTCCGGAGGGAGGTATGTAATTATCATCCTCGACCTCTTCGTCTGCCGCTCCTTGTGAGGGCTTGTTTCTGCATCCTCCTGCGCTGAATCTTGCAGGAGGGGATTGTCTTCGGCACTTTCTGGGGTGTTATTATCTCCTGTGCTAGAATCTCCATTCTTGCTGTGGCGGGATTTAGAGCGGCGCCGCTGACGTCAGTGCTTGGGTTGTTTCTTTAAGGAATCTGCCTCCGCTGCTTCTTCGCCGTCCCCATCTTTTGGGGTGTCCACCATGTATATGTCATATGACGAGGTGGTCTTCCAGTGCCCTGTAGGCGCTGGTTCTTGTTCGTCTCCGGCATCGTCGTCCATACCGTCGATGTCTTCGGAGTCATAGTCTAGCATGCCGGTTAGATCGTCGATAGTGGCTACAAAGTGGGTGGTGGGTGGGGTTTGAATTTCTTCATCGTCCGCATCCCAACCATCCTGGCCATAATACAGCCAGGGCTCTCCGGATAGCGAGAGATGCTTCAGCGAATTTAAGATGTCGCCAAAGGGTGAGTGCTGAAAGATGTCAGCAGCGGTGAACTCCATGATCGGCGCCCAATCAGGTTCGATTGGCAGGGGCGCAGGAGGTTCGGAGTCCGGCAAGGAGTCCGACACCTCGGCGTCACGAGTTTTATAGGGGACAAGGCCAGTGTTCGGCTCCATCACCGTGGAAGTTGCAGCTCCCGAGGAGGTGTCCAGCCACCCGTCCTCGAGCTATGCGATCGGCTCCGGACTATGGGTCGGAGCGGATTCGTGTGCGGCCTCCAAGGCGCTGTCCGGCGGTAGAGTTAGATCATGCCCATCGTGACAGTGAGGCACACACGGCTATGGCTCGGATCCGTCGAAGATCAGGTCTCCGCGGATATCCGCCGTGAAGTTTAGGCTTCCAAATCTGACCTGACGGCCAGGGGCGTAGCTTTCGATCTGCTCCAGATGGCCAAGTGAATTGGCCCGCAGTGCGAAGCCGCCGAATACAAAGATCTGTCCGGGGAGAAAAGTCTCACCCTGGACGGCGTTGTTATTGATTGAAGAAGCCATCGAACCTATCAGTGACGACACAGAGGAACTCTCAATGAAAGCACCAATGTCGGTGTCAAAACCGGCGGATCTCGGGTAGGGGGTCCCGAACTGTGCGTCTAGGCGGATGGTAACAGGAGACAAGGGACACGATGTTTTTACCCAGGTTCGGGCCCTCTCGATGGAGGTAAAACCCTACTCCTGCTTGATTGATATTGATGATATGGGTAGTACAAGAGTGGATCTACCACGAGATCAAGGAGGCTAAACCCTAGAAGCTAGCCTATGGTAAGATTGTTGTAATGGTTGTTGTGTCCTACGGACTAAAACCCTCCGGTTTATATAGACACCGGAGAGGGCTAGGGTTACACAGAGTCGGTTACAATGGTAGGAGATCTACATATCCGTATCGCCAAGCTTGCCTTCCACGCCAAGGAAAGTCCCATCCGGACACGGGACGGAGTCTTCAATCTTGTATCTTCGTAGTCTTGGAGTCCGGCGGACGATGATAGTCCGGCTGTCCGGACACCCCCTAGTCCAGGACTCCCTCACTAACCCTAGAAGCTAGACTATGATTATGATTGTTGTTTTCCTCCGAACTAAATCCTCCGGTTTATATAGACACCGGAGGGGGCTAGGGTTACACAGAGTTAGTTACAGAGAGAAATCTACATATCCGAATTGCCAAGCTTGCCTTCCACGCAAAGGAGAGTCCCACCCGGACACGGGACGAAGTCTTCAGTCTTGTATCTTCATAGTCCAACAGTCCGGCATAAGCATATAGTTCGGCTGTCCGAGGACCCCCTAATCCTGGATGCCCTCAATCCTAATTCGCAGGTTTCTCGGGGGTGCCAGAGGAGTTCCAAGGAGCCCACAAGCCCTTAGGGCGCCCCCTGGCTTGTGGCCCCCTCGGGAGTCCCCCAACCCTATCTTTGCTCTATGAATTCCAAAATATTCCCAAACCATCAGAGGCATCCACCAAAATACTTTTCCACCACCACAAGCCTCTATTCCCATGAGATCCCATCTTGGGGCCTTTTCTGGCGATTTTCCAGAGGAGGATTCAATCATGGAGGGCCTTTACATCAACCTTGCTGCCCCACCGATGATGCGTGAGTAGTTTACCACAGAACTACGGGTCCAAAGCTAGTAGTTAGTTGGCTTCTTCTCTCTCTCATTGATCTACATACAATGTTCTCCTCTCTGTTCTTGGAGTGTTTATTGAGATCCGATGAATTGTGGATTTAGGATCAGATTATCCATGAATATTATTTTAGTCTTCTCTGAACTCTTTTATGCGTGATTAAGATATCTTTGTATTTGTAGGATCAAAAGTATGTCTAGAGGGGGGTGATTAGACTACTTGAGCAAATAAAAATCTAGCCTTTTCCCAATTTTAAGTCTTCGCAGATTTTAGCAACTTAACACAAGTCAAGCAATCAACCGACACATGCAATTCTAAGAGTGTAGCAGCGAAATGTAAACCATTGCATATGAAGGTAAAGGGGAGGAGTTTGGAGGGAGCAAATGCAATGTAGACACAAAGATTTTGGCATGGTTCCGATAGGTGGTGCTATCGTACATCCATGTTGATGGAGACTTCAACCCATGAAGGGTAATGGTTGCACGAGTCCACGGAGGGATCCACCCACGAAGGGTCCACAAAGAAGCAACTTTGTCTATCCCACCATGGCCATCGCCCACGAAGGACTTGCCTCACTTGGGTAGATCTTCACCAAGTAGAAGATCTCCTTGCCCTTACAAACTCCTTGGTTCAACTCCACAATCTTGACGGAGGCTCCCAAGTGACACCTAACCAATCTAGGAGACACCACTCTCCAAAAGGTAATAGATGGTGTGTTGATGATGAACTTCTTGCTCTTGTGCTTCAAATGATAGTCTCCCCAACACTCAACTCTCTCTCATAGATTTGGATATGGTGGAAAGATGATTTGAGTGGAAAGCAACTTGGGGAAGGCTAGAGATCAAGATTCTTATGGTTGGATTGGAATGTCTTGGTCTCAACACATGAGTAGGTGGTTCTCTCTCAGAAATGAGTAGTGGAAGTGTAGGCACGTTTTGATGTCTCTCTCTCAAATGGAGAAGGGGGTGGAGGGGTATATATAGCCTTCACACAAAATCTAATCGTTACACACAATTTACCAAACTCGGTGGGACCGAATAGAGAAACTCGGTGAGACCGACCTGGTTCAAAATGTGAACGTTAGGCTTTTCGGTGGGACCAACAATACCAGCTCGGTGAGACCGATGCGCTAGGGTTAGGGAAAAACCTTATCTTGGTGAGACCGATCACATGAACTCAGTGAGACCGATTTCAGTAATAAGCAAACATAGACTTGGTCAGGCAAACTCGGTGGGACTGATAACCCACAAGTATAGGGGATCGCAATAGTTTTTGAGGGTAGAGTATTCAACCCATATTTATAGATTCAACACAAGGGGAGCTAAAGAATATTTGAAGGTATTAGCAGCTGAGTTGTACATTCAACCACACCTGGAGATTAATTATCTGCAGCAAAGTGATTAGTAGCACCATAATATGATAGTTCTGATGATAGCAACAGTAGCAACGGTAACGGTAACAGTGATAGTAGTGATACTGTAGCAGTAACCATAGCAGTAACAACGGTAGTAATTTAGCAAGAACAATATAAGATAAATTCGTAGGCATTGGATCGGTGACTCGTTGGATGATATTCATCACGAGACAGTTATAACCTAGGGCGACACGGCACTAGCTCCAGTTCATAAATATAATGTAGGCATGTATTCCGTAAATAGTCATACATGCTTATGGAAAGAACTTGCATGACATCTTTTGTCCTACCCTCCCGTGGTAGCGGGGTCCTATTGGAAACTAAGGGATATTAAGGCCTCCTTTTAATAGAGAACCGGAACAAAGCATTAGCACAGGTGAATACATGAACTCCTCAAACTACGGTCATCACCGGGAGTGGTCCCGACTATTGTCACTCCGGGGTTGCCGGATCATAACACGTAGTAGGAGACTATAACTTGTAAAATCGGATCTAAAACATGGATATAAAGGTGATAACATAAACGGTTCAGATATGAAATCATGGCACCTGGGCCCAAGGTGACAAGCATTAAGCATGGCAAAGTCATAGCAACATCAATCTCAGAACATAGTGTATACTAGGGATCAGGCCCTAACAAAACTAACTCGATTACATGATGAATCTCATCCAACTCCTCACTGACCAGTGAGCCTATGAAGGAATTACTCACTCCCGGTGGGGAGCATCACGGAATTGGTGATGGAGATGTGTTGGTGATGACAAAGATCGAAGATTCCCATCTCCGCAGCCCCAAACGGACTCCAGATTTGGCCTCCCGATGAAGAACAGGAGACAACGGTGGCTCCGTCTTGTGAAACGCGATAATTCTTTCTCCCTGATTTTTTTCCTGAAATAATCTGATTTTATAGCGTCGGTTTCAGGGTCAGCGGGGCCACCAGGTGGGTGGGTTGTGCCCACCCAGGTGCCCCCTCAGGTACCTCTTGGCTCCAGAAATTCTCTTTATTGATATAAAAAATCCTCGCAAAGTTTCCTTCCATTCCGAGAACTTTTATTTCTGCACAAAAATAACACCATGGTAGTTCTGCTGAAAACCGCGTCAATCCGGGGTTAGTTTCATTCAAATCATGCAAATTAGAGTCCAAAACAAGAGGAAAAGCGTTAGGAAAAGTAGATACGTTGGAGATGTATCAACTCCCCCAAGCTTAAACCTTTGCTTGTCCTCAAGCAATTTAGTTGATAAACTAAAAGTGAAAAAGAAAAACTTTTACGAACTCTTTTGCTCTTGTTTCATAATAAGCTTAAACAACACCCAGATTTTCAGCAAGGATTATAACTAACCATGTCGACAATAACTCTTAAAAATTATATTAACTCATATCGATGACACAATCAACTAGAGAGAAATAATAAGATATCTCAAATAGCAACACGTTGTCAAAACAACCATGATATAATATGACAATAGTGGTATCTCGCTAGCCCTTTCTGAGACCGCAAAACATAAATGCAGAGCACCCCCAAGGTTCAAGCAGCGACTAAACATTGTAATTCATGGTAGAAAAGATCTTGTCATGATGCACCCAACATTAGCTACACACAATGCATCAACATGACACCAGTGCTCTCAGGTTCTGGCGCTTATTTTAGAAGGTGATGACACAACATAAATGTAAATAGATAGTCCCTTCGCAGAGGAAAGCAGTGATTTGCAGAGGTGCCAGAGCTCAAGCTTTTAAAACAGAGGTAAATCATATTTTGAGACATGCACCCTTCTCATTTACTTCACGACTATCAGTTATCAATATCTTCCATGCTAAACACGCTAGTGGTGGTTCCCAAGCGGAAATGTAAAGGTTATGACTCCATTGTGAGTTTTTGTTTGATTATTTGTAAGCTCTTTTCTTTTTGCAGTTTGGGACTGGGCATCCCTATTACCGCCTTTTTCTCGTGCGATGGCAAGTGAATAAACACTCGACCTGAGAATAACCCGCTTAGCATGGAAGATACCGACTACCTCTTGTTGTTCCATGAATGATCCAGGCACACAAAAAGGATATTTATTTGAAGTTTTTAGAGATGGCACATGCAAATTTACTTAGGACGGCAGGGTAATACCGCACATAGGTAGGTATGGTGGACTCATCTGGAATAACTTGGGTTTCAGGTTTTTGATGTACAAGCAGAGTTCCCACTTAGTACAGGCGAAGGCTAGCAAATAGGTTGAGAAGCGGCTAGCTAGAGAGCCACAACGGTTATGAATATGCATTATGCATAAGTAACATTGGATACTAGCATGAGTAGGATATGAACACCATGAACATAAATATCATAGAGGCTATGTTGGTTTTGATTCAACTACCACTACTAGGGAAAACCTTATACACAGAACTTTAGTAGTAGCGTGGATTTAAAAAGGGCGCTAGTGCTAGATAGCAGTAGCGTGTGCGGGAAAAGGGCGCTACAGATAAAATGTAGCAGTAGCGCGGGTTACTGTAAAAGCTCTACTACTAATATTCCCATTACTAAGCCGATAGACTACACATGGTTGTAGCGGTCCTGTAAAAAGCGCGCTGCCACTAGGATCTATGTAGCAGCGCGTTTTCTATGGAAAGCGCTACTGCTAATGGAAATAAAATAAAATGAAAAACAAATATAAAAGTAAATGAAGGTGAAAGAAATAGAAAAAGGAGAAAGGAAAAAATAAAATGTAAAGAAAAATAAATGTAAAAGGAAAAGGAGAAAGGCATAGCAGTAGCGTCTGTTCATAAGAGGCGCTATAGATAATATAGCAGCAACACGTCTCCTAAACCCCCGCTATAGAAACAGAAAAGGAAATAAGAAAATAAAAGGAAATTACATAGCGATAGCAGTAGCGCATTTCGTAAAACCGCTATAGCTATCTTAGCTATAGCGCGTTTTGCAAGACGCGCTACTGCTAAGTTTGACTTAACCCAAAAATAGTTTTCCCCCGGCCACCACTTCTCCCCCAAATCCCTCGGCCCACTTCGCTGCTGTCCCCCCACTTCGTCGTCGCCCCACTTTGCCGCTGTCTCCTGCCGACGTTGACGCCCCCGGAGCCACCAGAGCCACGCGCCGTCGACGCCACCGGGGCCGCCCCCAATGCCACCGGAGCCGCATGGCCTCATCAACGCCACCGGAGCCGCCGTCGATGCCACCGGATCCTCCCTTGCCATAACTGCCTCCCTTGCCATCACCGGAGACGCCCCTGCCTCCCTTGCCACCACTGCCTCCCTCGCCACCACCGGATCCATCCTCTGTAAGCCCCCACCCCTCCTCTCTCTCTCTCTCATGCATAGCACAAACACTGGACAGAGAACTAGCTAGCTAGGTTAACTAGTTTAATTAGGTTAATTATCTAGGTTAGTGCAAAATTTTAGTTAGGGCTTTGACAGAGAACTAGTTAGGTTAACTAGTTTAATTAGGTTAATTATCTAGGTTAGTGCAAAATTTTAGTTAGGGCTTTGACAGAGAACTAGTTAGGTTAACTAGTTTAATTAGGTTAATTATCTAGGTTAGTGCAAAAATTTATTTAGGGCTTTGACAGAGAATTAGCTAGGTTAACTAGTTTAATTAGGTTAATTATCTAGGTAAACTAGGTTAACTAACTAGGTTAAATAGCTAGGTTAATTAGGTTCGTTAGGTTAACAAGCTAGATTAAGTAGGTTGGCTAGGTTAGAGCAAAAATTTATTTTAGAGCATTAGGTCAGAAGGGTTAGAGAAATGGAGTTCCTTTGCAATTTAATTGGGTTCTGTCCTAGGTAGAGAAGGGTTAGAGAAAATAATGTGTGTGTGTGTGTGTGAGAGAGAGAGAGGAATAGCTAGATCAACAAAATTTGGGTTCTGTCCGAGGTAGAGAAGTGTTTAGTGAGGTCATTTTGCAAAGGTTTTTGATTTTTGAAAAGACCACTATTTTTCAAGGAAAAGAATTTAGGCAAGTTTTATTTTTAAGATGATCCCTTCCTAGAATTTTATTGTTGATTATATCTTTTCATTGAAGTGGTCATGTTATATCTTTTCACTGAAGTGGTTCGATTGTGCCCAAGTGGCCTTTTGTTGTTTCTAGGGAATGAAGCCGAGTGGCCTATGTTTTGCCGGAATGTTGATTCATTTCCGTTCCTGCAAATTTTAGGTGCTCGATTTGTCCAGTTTTTAGCAGAGGTCATGCCAAAATTTTCCGTGAATTTTGGGATGACTTGTGCTACAAACTAGGAAATATCGAGTGCCCGGGATTTGCCGCACCGGGAAAGAATCAATGTTCCTGCAAAATGTAGGCCTTTTTTTTATGTCATTATTCATTTTATTAGGTCTAGAATTAATTGACTAGATTTAATCGTAGGAAACATGGCTAGCAACGATGAAGGACAGGGTTCTGGTGATTGCGACTACGTCTAGCTAGCGACAC
Organism: Triticum timopheevii; assembly: GCA_963921465.1. Lineage (NCBI taxonomy): Eukaryota > Viridiplantae > Streptophyta > Magnoliopsida > Poales > Poaceae > Triticum > Triticum timopheevii. The sequence goes on from OY997274.1 coordinate 505,606,073, forward strand.
ACGAATATTTGAGCCTTGCCAACGATCAACGGTTGTCGTTGCTGCTGGGCCCACCTGTCTCATCCGAGACCGATATTGAGACCGGCACCGAGACTGACATTGAGACCCAGACCGGCACCGAGAGCGGCACCGAGCCCGGCACCAAGCCCGGCACCGGGACCGGCAAAGCCATAGAACCGAAAGCAAAGAGGAGATGTTGACGCCTAAACCAGCTCCTCACTACTAGACTAGTGCTCACGGAGGTGGATGACAGCAATTTTGAGCCAAAACTGCCTGTGGAAGCGCACTCCTGCTACCTCAATCAGATAGGATGCATCATACGGGTGTGCTCCACCATCAATGATGAGAAACTAAAGAAGAGGCAAAATATGAAGAAGTCCATCCTAACCCTGCTGTAGCGGATATTCTTGTTCCCGGGCCGGGATGAAATCCAATATAAAGATCCACAAAAAGACCCGGCAATGAAGCGGATAAACAAACGCGCCATGACCAAGTGTAGCGACGCGTTGGCTGCCTTGAAAGGAAGGGTGAAACGCGCCATCGCCAAAAAGGAACCCTACTCTGAGATTGTGAAGGAAAATCCGACAATCACACTAGAGCAGGTTGAACTATTCAAGGCGGCTTGCGATGCCGAAGATGCCAAAAAAAGTCAAAGTACATGAAAGGGCTTTAACAGAGGAACATGGGGCACCACCACCTCGGAAGCCGTGGTTACACAAGGAAGAGGTCCATATGGGCCAAGGAGAACGTGAAACGCGAAAGTCTGGGCATCCCAGACCCCTTGGCGGAGTTCACCGTCCCGCAGGAGTATGACGTCCTCAGGGCCCGGTACCATTGGACCCAGTCAAGAAGGTTTTCAAGACATACCCGGTCATGACGGAGTTCATGAGACTGCTAGTAATTTTAGTTTCTGATCAATTCGACTACAGGTTTAGTCATATTTGGAAACGATCCTTGTTCCTTTTGCAGAGAGAGCAGCACAGGATTGCGGCCGAAAGCGACTCACCGTCTGAGGCATTGGCGAGGCCCAAGTGGGACACCCCATTCAACCGGGCGTTGAACATATTGAAACAACTCCCGGTGGACACTCGGTCGTCGTATGGACGCCTGCACGGTGTTGGAGATAGCGCCATGTGGAAGAAGTACTATGCTGAGACCACGGAGGAGAGAAAGGAAAGACGGAGGTTAACTGAAGAAAGCATCGATAAGAAGGTTGAGATTGCGGTTGAGAAGAATTCAGCTAAGACAGTCGCAACATCAGTAGCTGCCGTAAAATGGGAGCTAACAGTCTTGGTTCCGGCTATCGTCGGTTGGAGCAGGCGAAATCCAGAAAAAGATGCGGCGGACTTTCCCCTTGCCGACTTCTTCGGGAGCAGCTCGACTAGCGTTGCACCAGCACCTGCACCAGCACCTGCTCCTGCACCGGCTCCCGCACCTGCTTCGTCTTTGGCTGAGCTCGACGCCCTCACGGTACCTGTCACACTGCTACGTCTTGAGCTTGCGTTGGTTTTCCTTGAAGAGGAAAGGGTGATGCAGCAATAGTAGCGTAAGTATCTCCCTCAGTTTTTGAGAACCAAGGTATCAATCTAGTAGGAGGCTCCTCGAAAGTCCCACACACCTACACAAACAAACAAAGAACTCGCAACCAACGCAATAAAGGGGTTGTCAATCCCTTCACGGCCACTTGCGAAAGTGAGATCTGATAGAGATAGTATGATAAGATAAATATATTTTTGGTATTTTATAATATAGATGCAAAAAGGTAAAGATGCAAATAAAAGTAGATTGGAAGCAAATATGATAAGGGATAGACCCGGGGGCCATAGGTTTCACTAGAGGCTTCTCTCGAGATAGCATAAGTATTACAATGGGTGAACAAATTACTGTCGAGCAATTGATAGAAAAGCGAATAATTATGAGATTATCTAGGCATGATCATGTATATAGGCATCATGTCCACAACAAGTAGACCGACTCCTGCCTGTATCTACTACTATTACTCCACACATAGACCGACTCCTGCCTGCATCTAGAGTATTAAGTTCATAAGAACAGAGTAACGCCTTAAGCAAGATGACATGATGTAGAGGGATTAACTCATGCAATATGATATAAACCCCATCTTTTTATCCTCGATGGCAACAATACAATACGTTCCTTGCAACCCTTTCTGTCACTGCGTAAGGACACCGCAAGATTGAACCCAAAGCTAAGCACTTCTCCCATGGCAAGAAAGATCAATCTAGTAGGCCAAACCAAACTGATAATTCAAAGAGACTTGCAAAGATAACTCAATCATACATAAAAGAATTCAGAGGAGATTCAAATATTTCTCATAGATAAACTTGATCATAAACTCACAATTCATCGGATCTCGACAAACACACCGCAAAAAGAGTTTACATCGAATAGATCTCCACAAGAGAGGGGGAGAACATTGTATTGAGATCCAAAAAGAGAGAAGAAGCCATCTAGCTAATAACTATGGACCCGAAGGTCTGTGGTAAACTACTCACAACTCATCGGAGGGGCTATGGTGTTGACGTAGAAGCCCTCCATGGTCGATTCCCCCTCCAGCAGAGGACCGGCAAAGGCTCCAAGATGGGATCTCGCGGATACAGAAGGTTACGGTGGTGGAAATTGTGTTTTGTTGGCTCCCTGGATGTTTTCAGGGTACGTAGGCTTATATAGGAGGAAGAAGTACGTCGGTGGCTGCCCGAGGGGCCCACGGGACAAGGGGGCGCGCCCTATAGGGGGGCGCCCTACCCTCTCGTGGCCGCCTTGACTGCTTCTTGACTTGCACTCCAAGTCCTCTGGATCACGTTCATTCCAAAAATCACGCTCCCGAAGGTTTCATTCCGTTTGGACTCCGTTTGATATTCCTTTTCTTCGAAATACTGAAATAGGCAAAAAAAACAGCAATACGGGCTGGGCCTCTGGTTAGTAGGTTAGTCCCAAAAATGATATAAATGTGTAAAATAAATCCCATAAACATCCAAAAGGGGTAATATAATAGCATGGAACAATAAAAAATTATAGATACGTTGGAGACGTATCAAGCATCCCCAAGCTTAATTCCTGCTCGTCCTCGAGTAGGTAAATGATAAAAACATAATTTTTTATGTGGAATGCTACCTAGCATAATGTTAGGGAACGTAGCAGAAATTCAAAATTTTATACGCATCACCAAGATCAATCTATGGAGTAATCTAGCAACGAGGGAAAGGGAAGTGCATCTACGTACCCTTGTAGATCGCTAAGTGGAAGCGTTCAAGTGAACGGGGTTGATGGAGTCGTACTCGTCGTGATCCAAATCACTGATGATCCTAGTGTCGAACGGACGGCACCTCCACGTTCACACATGCAGCCCGGTGACGTCTCCCATGCCTTGATACAACAAGGAGAGAGGGAGAGGTTGGGGAAGACTCCGTCCAGCAGCAGCATGACGGCGTGGTGGTGGTGGAGCGTGGCACTCTAGCAGGGCTTCGCCAAGCACCGCAAGAGACGAGGAGGGAGAGGGGTAGGGCTGCGCCAAGAGGGAGATCAAATCATGTGTTGGGCAGCCCCCAAACCTCAAGTATATATAGGGGAAGAGGAGGACCTGCGCCCCCACCTAGGGTTCCCTCCCTAGGGGTGGCGGCAGCCCCCAGATCCCATCTGGGTGGCGGCTAGAGGGGAGAGAGAGGGGGGCGCACCTAGGGTGGGCCTTAGGGCCCATCTGGATCTAGGGTTTGCCCCCTCCCACTCTTCCTGCGCTTTGGGCCTTGGTGGGGGGGCGCACCAGCTCACCTGGAGCTGGTCCCCTCCCACACTTGGCCCACGCAGCCTTCTGGGGCTGGTGGCCCCACTTGGTGGACCCTCGGGATCCTCCCGGTGGTCCCGGTACGTTACCAATAGCACCCGAAACTTTTCCGGTGACCAAAGCAGGACTTCCCATATATAAATCTTTACCTACAGACCATTCCGGAACTCCTCATGACATCCGGGATCTCATCCGGGACTCTGAACAACATTCGGTAACCACGTACATCTATTCCCTATAACCCTAGCGTCATCGAACCTTAAGTGTGTAGACCCTACGGGTTCGGGAGACACGTAGACATGACCGAGACAACTCTCCGGCCAATAACCAACAGCGGGATCTGGATACCCATGTTGGCTCCCACATTTTCCACGATGATCTCATCGGATGAACCACGATGTCGAGGATTCAATCAATCCCGTATTCAATTCCCTTTATCTAACGGTATAGTACTTGCCCGAGATTCGATCGTTGGTATCCAGATACCTTGTTCAATCTCGTTACCGGCAAGTCTCTTTACTCGTTCCGTAACACATCATCCCGTGATCAACCCCTTGGTCACATTGTGCACATTATGATGATGTCCTACCGAGTGGGCCCAGAGATACCTCTCCGTCACACGGAGTGACAAATCCCAGTCTCGATTCGTGCCAACCCAACAGACACTTTCAGAGATACCCGTAGTGCACCTTTATAGCCACCCAGTTACGTTGTGACGCTTGGTACACTCAAAGCATTCCTAAGGTATCCGGGAGTTGCACAATCTCATGGTCTAAGGAAATGATACTTGACATTAGGATTGGGTCTTGTCCATCACATCATTCTCCTAATGATGTGATCCCGTTATCAACGACATCCAATGTCCATGGTCAGGAAACGGTAACCATCTATTGATCAACGAGGTAGTCAACTAAAGGCTTACTAGGGACATGGTGTTGTCTATGTATCCACACATGTATCTGAGTTTCCTATCAATACAATTATAGCATGGATAATAAATGATTATCATGAACAAGGAAATATAATAATAACTAATTTGTTATTGCCTCTAGGGCATATTTGAAAGTGCGTTATATCGACTAAAGGGGGGGTGAATAGGCGATTCTTATGAATTCTTCACTGAGGAATTTGCTGGTGAGGAAATTCCTTAGCGAAGAACTACTTGCAGCGGAATAAGTACTCAGAAGTAAGCATAACAGAATACAAGCATGGTCATCATGATGAAATGAAGACAAGCACAGAGTACTGAAAGCGTAATCACAGGATAACACAAGACGAAGACAAACAGACTGAAGAAATTGAGCTGAGGAAATTGAGAAAGTCTTCAGTCAATGTCTTCAAGCATAGATATGAACAAACACTCAACACAGTAATGAGGAAATGAAAGGGTTGAGGGAATAAAACCAGTTAGGTTGGTGAAGACAATGATTTGGTAAACCAGTTCCAACTGCTGTCTCAGTTGTACGTCTGGTTGGAGCGGCTGAGTATTTAAACTCGAGGACACGCAGTCCCGGACACCCAGTCACTGAGCCGCAACTCAGGACACCCAGTCCTCACCGTATTCTCCTTGAACTAAGACCACGCAGGCCTTGTCCAATCACTCGTGGTAAGTCTTCAGGTGACTTCCAAACCTTCACAGACTTGGTCACTCGGCGATCCACAATTCCTCTTGGATGCTCTAGACCTTGACGCCTAACCGTCTGGAAGAAGCACAGTCTTCAAAGGTAACAAGCGTCGGATCCACGCAGGATCAATTTCTTCAGTGATGCTCAATCACTTTGGGTTTGTGGGGGTTTGGTTTTTTGATTTTCCTCACTTGATGATTTTCGCTCAAAGTCCTCGGAGGATGGGTTGCTCTCAAATGACAAGTGTCAAGTTCTCTCGGAGCAGCCAACCAGCTAGTGGTTGTAGGGGGCGGCTATTTATAGCCTAGGGAGCAGCCCGACATGATAAGACATAAATGCCCTTCAATGATATGACCGTTAGGTGGATAAGATATTTTGGGACAGCCGGCGCGCAGCACATCAACGGTCGGAAATTTGACTCTCAAATTCCTCAGGGCTATCATGTTCCTCACTGTGTAAGCAATTCGCACTGGCGAATTCCTTACTCCTCAGTCAGAGCAAAGTCCTCAGTGACCAGAAGAACTGCGTCTCTGTCACTGAAGAAATTGACTAAACTGTATGAGATTTCCAATGTCTTCACTCGAAGGGATTGGTAGGTGTAGGATTTTGAGTTGAGCATCACATGGAAATTTTTCCTTAGTATTTCCTCGACACCCTTTAACAGTACGGTGTTTCCTATGACTCAAGAAAGAGAAAATGAAACTACGAAAACAAAAGTCTTCACGCTTCATGTTCCTCAAGTGAATACCAAGTCTTCAAGGTCACACCAATTTCTTCACTTTCAAAGTCTTCAGAATATCAAAGTCTTCAGTCGAAGAACTTCATTTTTAGGGGTCGACTTTCTCTGTAAGTATCAAACTCCTCATAGACTTATAGACCTGTGTACACTCACAAATGCATCAGTCCCTTAACCTATAAGTCTTTAATACACCAAAATCACTAAGGGGCACTAGATGCACTTACAATATTTCCAACAGTCTCCCACTTGCACTAGAGTCAATAATGTAGTTCACATCGCCATGTGATTAACACTCACAGGTCACATCGCCATGTGACCAACATCCAAAGAGTTTACTAGAATCAATAAACTAGTTCACATCATCATGTGATTAAGACTCAATGAGTTCTGGGGTTTGATCATGTTTTGCTTGTGAGAGAGGTTTTAGTCAACGGGTCTGCAACATTCAGATCCGTATGTACTTTGCAAATCTCTAGGCCATATTGTAAATGCTGCTTCCACGCTCCACTTGGAGCTATTCCAAATGGTTGCTCCACTATACGTATCCGGTTTGCAACTCAGAGTCATTCGGATAGGTGTTGAAGCTTGCATCGACGTAACCCTTTACGCCGAACTCTTTATCACCTCCATGATCGAGAAACATGTCCTTATTACTCCAAGGACAATTTTGACCGCCATCTGGTGATCCACTCCTTGATCACCTTTGTACCCTCTTGCCAGACATGTGGCAAGGCACACATCAGGTGCGGTACACAGCATAGCATACTATGGAGCCTACGTCTAAGCATAGGGGATGACCTTCGTCCTTTCTCTCTATTCTGCCGTGGTCGAGCTTTAAGTCTTAACTTTAGACCTTACAACTCAGGCAAGAACTCCTTCTTTGACTGATCCATCTTGAACATCTTCAAGATCATGTCAAGGTATGTGCTCATTTGAAAGTACCATTAAGCGTTTTTGAAATATCCTCATAGATCTTGATGCTCAATGTTCAAGCAGCTTAATCCAGGTTTTCTATTGAAAAACACTTTTCAAACAACCCTATATGCTTTCCAGAAACTCTACAACATTTCTGATCAACAATATGTTAGCAACATATACTCATCAGAAATTCTATAGTGCTCCCACTCACTTCTTTTGAAATACAAGTTTCTCATAAACTTTGTATAAACCCAAAATCTTTGATAATCTCATCAAAGCGCACATTCCAACTCCGAGATGCTTACTCCAGTCCTTAGAAGGATTGCTGGAGCTTTGCATATTTGTTAGCGTCTTTCAGGATTGTCAAAACCTTCTGGTTGTATCACATACAACCTTTCCTCAAGAAAATCGTCGAGGAAACAATGTTTTGACATCCTATCTGCAAGATTTCATAAATAATGCAGTAACTGCTAATATAATTCCAACAGACTCTTAGCATCGCTATGAGTGAGAAAGTCTCATCGTAGTCAACTCCTAGAACTTGTCGGAAAATATCTTAACGACAAGTCGAGCTTTCTTAATGGTGACACTTACCATCATTGTCTGTCTTCCTTCTAAAATCCATCTGTACTCAACAGCCTCACGACCATCGGGTAGTTCTGCCAAAGTCTACACTTCGTTTTCATACATGGATCCTCTCTCAGATTTTATGGCCTCGAGCCATTTGTCGGAATCCGGGCCCACCATCGCTTCTCCATAGCTCGTAGGTTCATTGTTGTCTAGCAACATGACCTCCTAAGACAGGATTATGTACCACTCTGAAGCAGTACGCATCCTTGTCGACCTACGAGGTTTGGTAGTGACTTGATCCGAAGTTTCATGATCACTATCATAAGCTTCGACTTCAATTGGTGTAGGTGCCACAGGAACAACTCCCTGTGCCTTGCTACACATTAGTTGAAGTGACGGTTCAATAGCCCCATCAAGTCTCCACCATCCTCCCACTCAATTCTTTCAGGAGAAACTTTTTCTCAAGAAAGGACTCGTTTCTAGAAACAATCACTCTTGCTTCCGGGTCTTAAATAGGAGGTATACCCAACTGTTTTGGGTATTCTATGAAGATGCATTTATCCGCTTTGGGTTCGAGCTTATCAGCCTGAAACTTTTCCGCATAAGCGTCGCAGCCCCAAACTTTTAAGGCACGACAACTTAGGTTTCTCCAAACCATAGTTCATACGGTGTCGTCTCAACGGAGTTACGTGGTGCCCTATTTAAAGTGAATGTGGTTGTCTCTAATGCCTAACCCATGAACGATAGTGGTAATTCGATAAGAGACACCATGGTATGCCCCATATCAAATGGGGTGCATCTATGATGTTCGGACACACCATCACACTATGGTGTTCCAGACGGTGTTAGTTGTGAAACAATTTCCACAATGTCTTAATTGTGTACCAAACTTGCAACTCAGATACTCATCTCTATGATCATATCATAGACATTTTATCCTCTTGTCACGTCGATCTTCAACTTCACTCTAAAATTACTTGAACCTTTCAATAATTCAGACTTGTGTTTCATCAAGTAAATATACTCAGAATCTACTCAAATCATCTGTGAAGTAAGAACATAACGATGTCCACTGCATGCCTCAGCACTCATCGGACTGCACACATCAAAATGTGTTACTTCCAACAAGTTGCTTTCTTGTTCAATCTTACTAAAAATGAGGCTTTTCAGTCGTCTTGCCCATGTGGTATGATTTGCATGTCTCAAGTGATTCAAAATCAAGTGAGTCCTAAATGATCCATCTGCATGGAGTTTCTTCATTCGTGCATACCAATAGAAATGGTTCGCATGTCTCAAACTTTTCAAAAACGAGTGAGTCCAAAGATCCATCAACATGGAGCTTCTTCATGTGTTTTATACCAATATGACTTACATGGCAGTGCCACAAGTAGGTGGTACTATCATTACTATCTTATATCTTTTGGCATGAACATGTGTATCACTACGATCGAGATTCAAGAAACCATTCATTTTAGGTGCAAGACCATTGAAGGTATTATTCAAATAAACAGAGTAACCATTATTCTCCTTAAATGAATAACTGTATTGTGATAAACATAATCCAATCATGTCTATGCTCAACGCAAACACCAAATAACAATTATTTAGGTTTAACACCAATATCGATGGTAGAGGGAGTAGGCGATGCTTGATCACATCAACCTTGGAAACACTTCCAACACACATCGTCATCTCACCTTTAGCTAGTCTCCATTTATTCCATAGCTCTTTTATTTCGAGTTACTAACACTTAGTGACCGAACCGGTATCTAATACCCTGGTGCTACTAGGAGTACTAGTAAAGTACACATGTATATCCAATATACTTCTATCGACCTTGCCAACCTTCTCATCTACCAAGTATCTAGGGTAATTCTGCTCTAGTGACTATTCCCCTTATTACAGAAGCACTTAGTCTCGGGTTTGGGTTCAACCTTGGGTTTCTTCACTAGAGCAGCAGCTGATTTGCCGTTTCATGAAGTATACCTTCTTGCCCTTGCCCTTCTTGAAACTAGTGGTTCCACCAACAATTGATGCTCCTTCTTGATTCCTACTTTCGCGGTGTCAAACATCGCGAATCTCAAGGAACATCATATCTATCCCTGATATGTTATAGTTCATCACGAAGCTCTAGCAGCTTGGTGGCAATGACTTTGGAAAAACATCACTATCTCATCTGGAAGATTAACTCCCACTCGATTCAAGTGATTGTGGTACTCAGACAATCTGAGCACAAGCTCAACGATTGAGCTTTTCTCCCTTAGTTGTAGGATAAGAAACTCGTCGGAGGTCTTATACCTCTTGACGTGGGCATGAGCCTGAAATCCCAATTTCAGCCCTCGAAACATCTCATATGTTCCGCGACGTTTCGAAATCGTCTTCGGTGCCTCAACTCTAAACTGTTTAACATTACTGAACTATCACATAGTTATCAAAACGTGTGTGTCAGATGTTCGCAACATCCATAGACGACGTTCGGGGTTCAGCACACTGTGCGGTGCATTAAGGACATAAGCCTTCTTCGAAGCAACGAGGACAATCCTCAGTTTACGGACCTAGTCCGCATAATCGCTACTATCAACTTTCAACTGAATTTTTTCTAGTAACATATCTAAACAGTAGAACTAAAGCGCGAGCTTACGACATAATTTGCAAAGATCTTTTGACTATGTTCAGGATAATTAAGTTCATCTTATGAACTCCCACTCAGATAGACATCCCTCTAGTCATCTAAGAGATTACATGATCCGAGTCAACTAGGCAGTGTCCGATCATCACGTGAGACGGACTAGTCATCATCAGTGAACATCTTCATGTTGATCGTATCTACCATACGACTCATGCTCGACCTTTCGGTCTCTTGTGTTCCGAGGCCATGTCTGTACATGCTAGGCTCGTCAAGTTAACCTAAGTGTTTCGCGTGTGTAAATCTGGCTTACACCCGTTGTATGTGAACGTTAGAATCTATCACACCCGATCATCACGTGGTGCTTCAAAACAACGAACTTTCGCAACGGTGCACAGTTAGGGGGAATATTTTCTTGAAATTTTAATGAGGGATCATCTTATTTACTACCGTCGTTCTAAGAAAATAAGATGCATAAACATGATAAACATCACATGCAATCAAAAAGTGACATGATATGGCCAATATCATTTTGCTCCTTTTGATCTCGATCTTCGGGGCTCCATGATCATCATCGTCACTGGCATGACACCATGATCTCCATCATCATGATCTCCATCATCATGTCTTCATGAAGTTGTCTCGCCAACTATTACTTCTACTACTATGGCTAACGGTTTAGCGATAAAGTAAAGTAATTACATGGCATTGTTCATTGACACGCAGGTCATAGAATAAATTAAGACAACTCCTATGGCTCCTGCCGGTTGGCATACTCATCGACATGCAAGTCGTGATTCCTATTACAAGAACATGATCAATCTCATACATCACATATCATTTCACATTGTTTTGTCCATATCTCATCACATAGCATACCCTGCAACAACAAGTTAGACGTCCTCTAATTGTTGTTTGCATGTTTTACGTGGCTGCTATGGGTTTCTAACAAGAACGTTTCTTACCTACGCAAAAACCACAACGTGATATGTCAATTGCTATTTACCCTTCATAAGGACCCTTTTCATCGAATCCGATCCGACTAAAGTGGGAGAGACTGGCACCCGCTAGCCACCTTATGCAACAAGTGCATGTCAGTCGGTGGAACCTGTCTCACGTAAGTGTACGTGTAAGGTCGGTCTGGGCCGCTTCATCCCACAATACCGTCGAAACAAGATTGGACTAGTAATGGTAAGCATATTGAACAAAATCAAAGCCCACAACAACTTGTGTTCTACTCGTGCATAGAAACTACGCATAGACCTAGCTCATGATGCCATTGTTGGGGAACGTAGCAGAAATTCAAAATTTTCTACGCATCACCAAGATCAATCTATGGAGTAATCTAGCAATGAGGGAAAGGGGAGTGCATCTACGTACCCTTGTAGATCGCTAAGCGGAAGCGTTCAAGTGAACGGGGTTGATGGAGTCGTACTCGTCGTGATCCAAATCACCGATGATCCTAGTGCCGAACGGACGGCACCTCCACGTTCAACACACATGCAGCCCGGTGACGTCTCCCATGCCTTGATCCAGGAAGGACAGAGGGAGAGGTCGGGGAAGACTCCGTCCAGCAGCAGCACGACGGCATGGTGGTGGTGGAGGAGCGTGGCACTCCAGTAGGGCTTCGCCAACCACAGCAAGAGACGAGGAGGGAGAGGGGTAGGGCTGCGCCAAGAGGGAGATCAAATCATGTGTTGGGCAGCCCCCAAACCTCAAGTATATATAGGGGAAGAGGAGGGGCTGCGCCCCCACCTACGGTTCCCTCCCTAGGGGTGGCGGCAGCCCCCAGATAACATCTGGGTGGCGGCCAGAGGGGGAGAGAGAGGGGGGCGCACCTAGGGTGGCCTTAGGGCCCATCTGGACCTAGGGTTTGCCCCCTCCCACTCTCCCCGCGCCTTGGGCCTTGGTGGGGGGTGCACCAGCCCACCTGGAGCTGGTCCCCTCCCATACTTGGCCCACGCAGCCTTCTGGGGCTGGTGGCCCCACCTGGTGGACCCCCGAGATCCTCCCGGTTGTCCCGGTACGTTACCGATAGCACCCGAAACTTTTCCGCTGACCAAAGCAGGACTTCCCATATATCAATCTTTACCTCTGGACCATTCCGAAACTCCTCGTGATGTCCAGGATCTCATCCGGGACTCCGAACAACATTCGGTAACCACATACATCTATTCACTATAACCCTAGCGTCATCGAACCTTAAGTGTGTAGACCCTACGGGTTCGGGAGACACGTAGACATGACCGAGACAACTCTCCGGCCAATAACCAACAGCAGGATCTGGATACCCATGTTGGCTCCCACATGTTCCACGATGATCTCATCGGATGAACCACGATGTCGAGGATTCAATCAATCCCGTATTCAATTCCCTTTGTCTAGCAGTATAGTACTTGCCCGAGATTTGATCGTCGGTATCCCGATACCTTGTTCAATCTCGTTACCGGCAAGTCTCTTTACTCATTCCATAACACATCATCCCATGATCAACCCCTTGGTCACATTGTGCACATTATGATGATGTCCTACCGAGTGGGCCCAGAGATACCTCTCCGTCACACGGAGTGACAAATCCCAGTCTCGATTCGTGCCAACCCAACAGACACTTTCGGAGATACCCGTAGTGCACCTTTATAGCCACCTAGTTACGTTGTGACGTTTGGTACACCCAAAGCATTCCTAAGGTATCCGGGAGTTGCACAATCTCATGGTCTAAGGAAATGATACTTTACATTAGAAAAGCTTTAGCATACGAACTATACGATCTTTGTGCTAGGCTTAGGATTGGGTCTTGTCCATCACATCATTCTCCTAATGATGTGATCCCGTTATCAACGAGATCCAATGTCCATGGTCAGGAAACCGTAACCATCTATTGATCAACAAGCTAGTAAACTAGAGGCTTACTAGGGACATGGTGTTGTCTATGTATCCACACATGTATCTGAGTTTCCTACCAATACAATTATAGCATGGATAATAAACGATTATCATGAACAAGGAAATATAATAATAACTAATTTGTTATTGCCTCTAGGGCATATTTCCAACGCATAATTCTCAATGTAATTTTCTTTATTGTGGCATGAATGTTCAGATCCAAATGATTCAAAATAAAAGTTCATATTAACATGAAAATGGTGATACTTCAAGCATACTAATCAAAGTAATCATGTCTTCTCAAAATAACATGGCCAAAGAAAGTTATACTTACAAAATCATATAGTCTGGCTGTTGCTCTATCTTCATCACACAAAGTATTTTATCATTAACAACCCCGATGACAAGCCAAGCAATTGTTTCATACTTTAATAATCTCAAACTTTTCAACTTTCACACAATACATGAGCGTGAGCCATGGACATAGCACTATATGTGGAATAGAATGGTGGTTGTGGAGAAAAAAAAGGAGAAGATAGTCTCACATCAATTAGGTGTATCAACGGGCTATGGAGATGCCCATTAATAGATATCAATGTGAGTGAGTAGGGATTGCCATGCAATGGATGCACTAGAGCTATAAATATATGAAATCTTAACAAAAGAAACTAAGTGAGTGTGCATCCAACTTGCTTGCTCACGAAGACCTAGGGCATTTCGAGGAAGCTGAGGGAGTCCTGGATTAGGGGGTATCCGGACAGCCGGACTGTGTACAACGTCCGGACTATTGAAGCGTGAAGATACAAGACTCAAGACTTCGGCCCGTATCTGGATGGGACTCACCTTGGTGTGGAAGGCAAGCTTGGCGATCCGGATATTGTGTTTCCTCCGATTCCATGTAAACCCTAGCCCTCTCCGATGTCTATATAAACCGGAGAGGTTGGTCCTTAGAAGGCCGATCACAATTACAATCATACCATCATAGGCTAGCTTCTAGGGTTTAGCCTCTACGATCTCGTGGTAGATCTACTCTTGTACTACCAATATCATCAATATTAATCAAGTAGGAAGTAGGGTTTTACCTCCATCGAGAGGGCCTGAACCTGGGTAAACATGTATGTCCCTCGCTTCCTGTTACCATCAGCCTTGACGCACAAACCGGGACCCCCTACCTGAGATCCGCCGGTTTTGACACCGACATTGGTGCTTTCATTGAGAGTTCCTCTGTGTCGTCGCCGCAAGGCTCGATGGCTCGCCTCATCATCAAGGACGACATTACCTCGGAGGGAACTCTGGCTGTAGGCCAAACTCTCCAACTCGGCAGCTTTATCATGGCCGCCCCATCGGCGGTAGCGCCGACGATGGCCTCTCGGGTCATCAATCATAACCTTCGCGTTAGTTTGGAACTCGCCGAACAGATAGATCCAATGGAGCTCTCCTCCCCCAGTGAGCTCTTGGATCGCATCGCCGCTCTGGGAGTTGCTACAGACTACGACCGGATCGGGCTTAAACCCGACCAGAGGGACATCATATCCCCGCCGGCCACCCAAGAGATAGCGATAGTGGTGGAACCTCACACGGACCGTCCCTCGACTGTGAGGACGAATTATGTCCGGACCACCGAACTCCCTGAGCCGAAAACCTGTTCGGAGGGAGACATGATCCAAGTCCCAGACTTAGAATCGGGCATTAGGCCGAAGAAATTGGGCAATACCCCGAATCCCGAGCTGTCAGGCTCGGAGTTCCCCACGCCCCTGGGTGTTAGATCGGATCAGAATCCGGATTCAGCTAACAGCACCTAGAAGGACCTAAACTGCCTCTCCCGCATCCGGCAAGAGCCCCAGGAGACTGTACATCGCTACTGGGCCAGATTCCTCCTTGCACTTAACAAGGTCAAGGACTGCCGTGAGGAGAATATAGTCTTACTCTTCTACAAAAACTGCACGGACAAGGGACTCCTTAATGCTATAAGACACCATGACATAGTACGCTTCGCGAATTTGGCAATCATAGTACAGAAGTACTGTGCGATGGAAAGCGCCTGGAAAACCCAAACTGAATTTTGGGACAGTACGGCTCTCACCAAAACCTTTGTCCGAACTAAACGGGCGGGCTCTCATAAGCCAGTTGATCCTGTCCCCAAGAGACAAAAGCACACCCCAGGGCGGGGAACCGTATTGGAAGAATGGCTCAATGGACCATGTAAACTCCACAGCACTCCGGACACGACACCAACTCATAGACTTAGATCATGTTGGATACTCCGGCAGGTTGCAAAAAGTGGCGAGGATCTTCTTGCAAGCCATAATGTAGAACAATATCCCGCCAACGAATACAATGTGGTATTGACTGTCTTCGAGACTTTCGCCTCAAACAATAGACGCGAGCAAGCTCATCGAAGCTCCACCGAAATTTGCCAGGTGGCAAAGATAAACCCCTGGAATGACACTGCTATAACTTTCAATGCCAGTGATGAGCCTCGATTCCAGACTGTCCGGGCACCGGCCGCTCTGGTCCCTAGCCCAATCGTGGATAGCTTCCGGCTCACTAAGGTACTCATGGATGGCAGAAGCGGATTGAACTTGATCTATGAAGAAACACTCAACAAAATGGAAATTGATAAAGGCCGCATTGAGCAAAGCGGCACCACCTTCAGGGGAATCATCCCTAGCCAGGAAGCGCGGTGTGTGGGAAAAATCACACTCGATGTGGTGTTCGACACTCTGGAAAATTACATGTCCGAAGAAATCACATTCCAAGTGGCTCCTTTTAGCAGCGGATACCACGCCCTTTTGGGGCGGGACGCGTTTACAAGCTTTCAAGCCATACCCCATTACGGGTACATGAAGCTTAAAATGCCAGGGCCCAATGGGATCATCACTCTAGCCAGTGATCTGGACGTTGCACTCCGCGCCGAAAACAAAACCGCAGCACTGGCCCTGGAAGCATTATCCGAAGCCCTGGCAGCCAAAGAATTAATAACGCTATGGGCCACCGTGGACAGGGACAACGTGATACTCGACAAGCGACCCAAATCCACCTCATTTAAGCCCGCAGACGAAATAGTCAAATTCCAAGTCCATCCAACGGACCCCTTGAAGACAGCTTCCATCGGGACACAGTTGAGCCCCGCAATAGATGCCGCACTACGAGACTTTTTACGCGAGAATTGGGATATTTTCGCCTGGCACCGATCGGTCATGCCGGGCATCCCGCGTGGATTGGCCGAGCATAGCCTTAACATACTAAAGGGATACAAACCTGTCAAACAGACCCTAAGGCGATTCTCAGAGCCCAAACGACAAGCAATGGGGGAAGAGCTAGCCAAGCTACTCGAGGACGGATTCATCAGAGGTATTAAACATCCGGATTGGCTGGCAAATTTGGTGATGGTGCCAAAGAAGGACAAATCCTGGCGCCTATGCGTCGACTTTAAAGACCTCAACAAGGCTTGCCCCAAGGATCCCTTTCCCCTCCCTCGCATCGATCAAATCATCGATGCCACAGCTGGACACGACTCGCTGTGTTTTCTCGACGCATACTCTGGATACCATCAAATAAAGATGGCAGAGTCTGACCAAGCTGCAACAGCTTTCATAATGCCATATGACCCTTTTTGCTTCAACACTATGCCTTTCGGGCTTAAGAATGCCGGCGCAACCTATCAGCACATGATTCAAACATGCCTAGAAAAACAAATCGGCAAAATAGTGGAGGCATATGTGGACGACGTGGTCATAAAAACAAGACACATCGAAACCCTAATAGATGACTTGAGGCTTACTTTCGATAACCTCCGGACATATGACATCAAGTTGAATCCGGAAAAATGCGTTTTCGGTGTCCCTTTTGGGAAGCTGATGGGCTTCATTGTTTCCAATAGAGGAATTGAAGCAAATCCAGCAAAAATCCGAGCTCTGTCGCAGTTGGCTATACCAACCGATCTCAAGCACATCCAGAAACTAGCTGGATGCATGGCCGCTTTGAGCCGCTTTATATCCAGGTTAGGAGAAAAGGCATTGCCTCTTTACCGCCTCCTTCGGTGCACCAAACACTTTGTATGGACGGATGCAGCCATGGCCGGACTCGATGAAATAAAGACCTTACTGGCCAGTAATCCAGTCTTAACAGCGCCAAATATCGGTGAACCTATGCTATTGTACATAGCTGCAACACATCAAGTGGTAAGCGCAGTGCTCGTCGTTGAACGAGAAGCGGACGGATACAAATTCCTGCTTCAAAAGCCGGTTTATTACGTATCCACGGTCCTCACCCCATGCAAATCCCGATATCCACACTATCAAAAAATAGCATACGCAGTCTTCATGGCATCCCGGAAGCTGCGACACTACTTTCAAGAGTGTTCGATTACGGTGGCTTCCGAAGTACCACTTAATGACATAATAAATAACCGCGACGCCACGGGCCGGATTGCAAAATGGGCTATCAAGCTCCTTCCGTTCGACATAATATACAAACCACAGCGAGCCATTAAGTCGCAAGTACTGGCTGACTTTGTCGCCGAATGGACAGAAGCCGAACTCCCTAAAGAGTACGGCGCGTACTCCAACTAGATCATGCACTTCGACGGCTCCAAAATGCTGGCCGGATTGGGAGCAGGTGTAGTCTTGATGTCTCCCACCGGAGACACGGTCCAATACGTCCTTCAAATATTATATACAGACTCCAACAATGCAGCCGAATACGAGGCGCTGTTGCACGGTCTTCGGATGGCAGCCTCTATGGGCATCCAGCGCCTAGAAGTGCGCGGGGATTCGAACCTTGCAATATCACAAATAAACTGAGACTTTGATGCCAAGGATCCGAAAATGGCGACCTACCATAATGACGTCCTCAAAATTTTAGCTCGGTTTGAGGGGCTCGAATTCCACCATGTGGCTCGAGAAAACAATCAAGCAGCGAACGTCCTTGCCCGCATCAGCGCAAAACGCGACCCTGTCCCACCTAACATATTCCTGGAAAGGTTGTTCAAGCCATCCGTAGTATGGGAAGGGGAGTCCAGCAATACCAGCACGTATCTGAACACACCCCCAGATTCTGAACCATCAGACACAATTGGAGGCTCTGCCACCGAAATAACATCTTCGGCCCACGAAATCATGGCCATAATCGCCCCGTGGACTGAACCTTTCTTGGCCTACCTAAATAGGCAGGAGCTCCCCGAACACCAAAATGAAGCACGCTGCATAGTCCGGCACTCTAAAGCTTACAAAGTCCATGAAGGGGAACTCTATAAGAAAAGCGCGACCGGAGTGCTCCAAAGGTGAATCTCCGAAGAGGAAGGGCGGCAACTCTTAGCTGAAATCCATGCCGGACTGGGCGGACACCACGCCGCGGCTCGAGCGCTAGTCAGCAAGGCCTTCCGTATGGGCTTCTATTGGCCGACGGCCCAAGCAGACGCACAGGACCTTGTCCAACACTGCGTCGGCTGCCAGCTCTTCGCCAATCAGAGTCATATGCCCCCTACCACTCTCCAAACAATCCCCATAACTTGGCCCTTCGCGGTCTGGGGGCTGGATATGGTCGGACCCCTTAAAGGGGGAAGCCATAAGAAAACATACTTATTGGTCATGGTAGCCAAATTCACCAAATGGATAGAGGCCAAACCAGTTAAAATGGCCGAATCCGGACCAGTAGTAGACTTCATATCCGGGGTCGTACACCGATATGGTGTCCCCCACAGCATCATCACTGATAATGGCTCAAATTTCACAGCCGATGAAGTGAAAACTTGGTGCGACAAAATGGTCATTAAGCTCGACTACGCTTCCGTCTACTACCCCTAAACAAACGGACAGGTTGAACGGGCGAACGGTCTCATCATGAGCCGCATCAAACCCAGACTAGTGCGATCTTTAACAGAATCGGATACGCACTGGGTGGAGGAGCTCGACTCCGTGCTCTGGGGGCTGCGGACCACACCGAATCGCACTACCGGATATACACCATTTTTATGGTGTATGGTGCGGAAGCAGTACTACCCTTCGACATAATACATGATTTGCCACGCGTACGCATGTACGAAGAGAAGGAAGCCGAGTTAGATCGGCAGGATAACTTGGATGCCCTAGAGGAGGAGCACGATGTCGCAAAAGCCCGTTCCGCATTCTATCAGCAGCAGGCTCGACGATATCAAATTAGAGAAGTGCGGGCCAAAACTTACAATATTGGTGAGCTCGTTCTACGCCTACCGGAGAAGAAGGACAAACTCAAACCCAAGTGGGAAGGTCCCTTCGTCATTGACAAAGTTCTCACCGGAGGAGCATACCGCTTACGTAATGCATCTGATAACAGACTCGAGCAGAACCCATGGAACACAGCCAGACTCCGGAGATTCTACGCCTAAACGCCGAACTCAGTATTCGTCTACTTACTCCCCCTTTTACTTATGCTCCACCCCACTTTTCCTTTCTCGACCCCTTTTTTTTACACAAAGTACTTCATATAGTGCGGACTCCCGGATTACTCCGGCCGCACTATGTGTGTATGCAATACCTGGGGGCTTCCTATTCGGAAGCTAAACATAATTACTTTAAATGGCTTTTTGCCCATCACATATGCGTTCTTTTTCCATATGTGCCTTTTCTTCACCATTATATGCATCGATATGACTTAAGATTTGGCCAAGCTGGGTTGCCTAGCTCTTGTATTTATGCCCTACATTCCCATTAATTCGGCTAGGGCATAAGGGGAGCACCTCTGCGATTGTTACTGCAGGTTCAGCCGGATGTGTACCTCAGACTGGGTGAAGCCGAAAGCTAGTTTCCTTAAGAGAATATTTGATCGGTGAACAAAGGATGTATTCGTTGGTTACAACAAAAATCCGTGGAAGTTTTGTATCTTGCACCATCGTTCGCAGTCCGTACATGTGCATTGACGCATGCATACCCAGGGAAAGGAACCCCTAATGGAACTATTCTCCCTGGAAGATGTTTCTTACTATCCATGTAATATAACATAACTAGTTGGGTACTTGTCTGTTCAAGAACTTATGACCCCTACGCATGATCTCCACGCATACCCCGGTTATGTTTAACTGAGCGGATATTTGGACACACCCCAGACTGTAGGATCCGGGGGCTAAAGCGAAAAGGTTCGCCATGACAAATGATTTTAATCCGGCTAGGGGCTACTTAAGCCCATTAAATTACACAGTCACTTGGACTGACTATATTCCTCCTCTATACCATCTAACAAGCTATCTAGCTTACAATCCTGTTGAGAATACTTAGCGGCTAACGCTACCTGGTCATATACCAGACTTACAGGAATTTCTTGCCCATCGGGCCCTGCCGGTCCTACTTCGGCCATATGGTTCGGGTCCAACTTGGTGTAGCGCGTCTTCACCATTGCCCAGGCTTCTCTGGCACCTTGCCGGCAGGCTGATATCTTCCATAGACAGAAGCGCCGCCGGGCTCCTTGAAGCAGGTCCGCAAGCTCCCCCATGCCATTCGGCAGGAGGCTTGATGGCCACAAGGCCTGAGCAATGCCGTGCATCACCCGCCGAGCACGCTCGTGCAACTGTGAAAGTTCTTGCAGCAAATCACTTGCAGATGAGGGCATCTCCTCTTCAGGGCGACCCGTTAACATTCCTGCAAGCAAAATTCTTTCAAAATACTTCCTCGCCGAACTATCATACAGTTTGTTTGAGCACTCACCATAAATGCCGCGTCGAAGCCTTTGGTTCTCCTTCACGGAGTCCGCAAGTTGAGCGCGGACGTCCTTTAATTCCACGTCCAGCCGAATATTGGCATCTTGTAGCTTGTTCTTCTCTTGCGTCACTTGCGTAAGGATGCGCTCGCTAGCCTTTAGCTGTCTTTTGAGATGCGAGTCATCATCCATTACGCCCTCCGGATTCACCCCGGAATTGTCTGCAGAATTTTCTGTTAGACTAATCACACCAGCCATTTATTAACTGGTACATCTGCGTACAATTGAGCCAAATATTACCAGAGGGGGCCTTCTGGGATTCCTCTAACTTGGCAACCGCATCCATCAGCTGGGCCTTACATGTCTCCAGCTCCCGAGCCAATTGGTCATTCTTGTCCATGAGGACCTATGCATAAATTGATCCTTCAAACAGTTGTCCCAACTATTTCAAGTCTCAGGGGCTACTACTATACATACTCGTCAAAATTTCTTACCCGTATATCTTTGGTGTACTGGTTCGTCGCTTGGGCAAGCCCGCCCCGAGCCGCTCGGACGTATGCGTCTGTCGAATTGAAGGCATTAAAAGCCTCTTCGGAAAAGATGTTGTTCCGAAGCACGGCCCTCCGGCGCCGGTGATTCATGGCTCTCTCCACTTCGGAGTTCGTGGCCGAACACATATCCGCATCCCCTGTAGGAGAACTACGCGGTTCTGGCCCCGTGTCCGCCTCCGCCCCTGAAGCTGATTCTGGAACCCGGCTGGCGGAGGCGTGATTGGCAGGATCCCCGAATATAGTCCGGCTGCTTCTCTTCCTGCCAGACACAAAGGGCGCTGTTATATTTCAAATACTATAATCGCAGGACAGGTTGTCACTTTACCTCTGCAGCGGTGTGTCGACCCTCACCGCCTTCCTCTTGAGCCTGCCCGATCCGGACGTCTGTGGTTGACGAGTCCCTAGGGGCTCGTCCCCGCGCTCTGACCATCGTCTCTGCAAATAGCATGATGCCTTAAGGGTAAGGCATAATGCCTGAGGGAAGTCCTCTTCAGAGGATAGGGGTTTTAGTTCGGCTTACACGCGACACAGGGAGCAGTTCGGGATAGTCGGTGGTAATGGCCACTGGGGCACCGTCCCAGCTCACTTGATAAAATACCCCTTTGACAAGCTCCACGGTGATATCCGGGTCTTCCTTGAGTCCTGGATCTAGGGCCCTTCCGGGGTCCTCTGGCTGCGGGGAGGGGCTGAAGATCCCTTCCACGACCCTCCTCAGTTCCTGCTCGGAAATATCGACGCAGGCAATCTTAGCAGAAGGACGTTAAAGTAAGCAATAACAGGGAAAGGAATGATGACCTGCCCACTTTGGGGGTTGTACATGGAGAATCCGTCCCGCGGTTTGATGCGAAGGAGTTCCTCCTCTTCCCCTTTGTATAAATTGGACAATATCCTTGCCAGAGCGGTGGCAGAGTCCGGACCCTTACGGTCGTAGCGGGTGGCGTCGTCTTCCCTGTTGAAGTGCCACATGGGCTTCCCCCGATATTGAAGCGGCTGCACTCCCCGCACTATGCATATTGCCATGACCTCGACTGTCGTCAGTTCGGATTTGGCCAGCAACTTTATCCTGCTCATCAAGAAGTGTATTTCCCTCGTGTCCTCTTCTTGAGGGCCCCGGGGGCGCCAGCTTAGGCATGCCCTCGGCGGGGCGTTGCTGAGCATGGGGAGACCTGTCCGGACTGGATCCGGAAGGGCGACGTCATCAATGTAAAACCACTCTGAAGGCCAGTTTTCTGGTGCCTTCTTAGGAGTGCCGGACAGGTATCCGGTTTCGGCAATACGCCATACTTCGGCCCCGCCCACTTGACATAGGGATTCTCCCTGGGTGCGGGGAACAAGGCAGAACAGCTTCCTCCATAATCCGAAGTGAGGTTCGCAGCCTAAGAACAGCTCGCAAAGTGCGACGTACCCCGCTATGTGCAGAATGGAGGCAGGGGTGAGGTGGTGCAGCTGGAGGCCGTAAAACTCCAAGAGCCCGCGAAGAAATGGGTGGATAGGAAGCCCGACGCCCCTTAGCAGATGCGGTATGAGGCATACGCGCTCCTATGGAGATGGGTTTGGAGATCCCTCCGCTTGTTCCCCTCCATCATAAGTGGCTATTCCAGCTCAGACTGGGACCATGAACGCTGGTGGGAGAAACCCTTGGGTTTGTAACTTTATCAAACGGCTATGAGGAACTGAACACTCTCCCCAATCCCTCGCCTTAGAGCAAGGAGGGCAAGCAGAAGAGCTGCAACGGCCGGCCATGTTGGAATGGTTTTTCGCGGAGCGCTCTACGGGATGCTAGCTCAGGGAGGGAGAGTGAGGTTTGGATCTGAGAATCCCCGTCCCTTAAAATAGGCGGTCAGCCCGGAGAATTGAGGGTGTCAAATGCAAAAATGCCTCGGCTCCTCGCATTCGCTCGACACATGGAGGTGGTCATTATTGAGGCACTGAAGCCGAGGAGCACAACATTGATTGGAGGCCGGACAATATTCGTCGTAACAGGTACTTTGGAGTATTCAGAGAAGGAACCCGCCTTGCAATGCCGAAGACAATACTATGCGCCAGACTCATCGTCATTGAAGCATGGTTCAGGGGCTACTGAGGGAGTCCTGGATAAGGGGGTATCCGGATAGCCGGACTGTGTACAACATCCGGACTATTGAAGCGTGAAGATACAAGACTCAAGACTTCGGCCCGTATCCGGATGGGACTCTCCTTGGCGTGGAAGGCAAGCTTGGCGATCCGGATATTGTGTTTCCTTCCTTGTAACCGACTCCATGTAAACCCTAGCCCTCTCCGGTGTCTATATAAACCGGAGAGGTTGGTCCTTAGAAGGCCGATCACAATTACAATCATACCATCATAGGCTAGCTTCTAGGGTTTAGCCTCTAAGATCTCGTGGTAGATCTACTCTTGTACTACCCATATCATCAATATTAATCAAGCAGGAAGTAGGGTTTTACCTCCATCGAGAGAACCCGAACCTGGGTAAACATCTGTGTCCCTCGCTTCCTGTTACCTTCAGCCTTGATGCACAGATCGGGACCCCCTACCCGAGATCCGCCGGTTTTGACACCGACAGAAGCCCATCATTGGAATATACAAGCCAAGTTCTATAATGAAAAATTCCCACTAGTATATGAAAGTGACAACATAGGAGACTCTCTATCATGAAGATCATGGTGCTACTTTGAAGCACAAAGTGTGGAAAAAGAGATAGTAGCATTGTCCCTTCTCTCTTTTTCTCTCATTTTATTATTTTTCTTTCTTTCTTGTTTTTTCTTTTTCTCTTTTTTTTCTTTGGCCTTTCTCTTTTTTTGGCCTTTCTCTTTTTTTTTGTAAAGTCCGAAGTGTCATCCCGACTTGTGGGGGAATCATAGTCTTCATCATGCTTTCCTCACTAGGACAATGCTCTAATAATGAAGATCATCACACTTTTATGGATTTACAACTCAAGAACTAAAACTCAAAGCTAGAACAAGATATGACTCTATATGAATGCCTCCAGCGGTGTACCAGGATATGCAATGAATCAAGAGCGACATGTATGAAAATTATGAAGGTGGCCTTGCCACAAATACGATGTCAACTACATGAAAATTATGAAGGTGGCCTGGCAATATATCTCGGAATGGCTACGGAAATGCCTTAATAGGTAGGTATGGTGGCTGTCTTGAGGAAGGTATATGGTGGGTGTATGGTACCGGCGAAAGTTGCGCGGCACAAGAGAGGCTAGCAATGGTGGAAGGGTGAGTGTGCGTATAATCCATGGACTCAACATTAGTCAAAAGAACTCATGTACTTGTCACAAAATCCTAGAAGTCATCAAAAACAAAGTACTACGTGCATGCTCCTAGGGGGATAGATTGGTAGGAAAAGACCATCGCTCGTCCCCGACCGCCACTCATAAGGAAGACAATCAATAAATTAAATGGTGCTCCAAGTTCATCACAAAGCGGTTCACCATATGTGCATGCTACGGGAATCACAAACTTCAACACAAGTATTTTTCATAATCACCATAACTAGCATGACTTTAATATCACTACCTCCATATCTCAAAACAATTATCAATCATCAAATTGATCATAGCATCCAATTCACTTTCTATGATAGTTTTTATTATGCCCAACTTGGATGCTCATCATTCCAGGACCAACTTTGTAACCATAGAAAATACCATGCTGTTCTAAAAGACTCTCAAAAAGATATAAGTGAAGCATAAGATACTAGCAATTTCTTCAAAATTAAGTCACCACGGTGCTCTAAAAAATATAAGTGAAGCACTAGAGCAAAAACTATCAATCTCAAAAGATATAAGTGAAGCACATAGAGTATTCTAGAAAATTCTAATCAAGTAGGATTCTCCCAAAAGGTGTGTACAGCAAGGATGATTGTGGTAAACCAAAAAGCAAAGACTAATATATTACACGACGCTCCAAGCAAAACACATATCATGTGGCCAATAAAAATATAGCTCCAAGTAAAGTTACAATTGAACGAAGACGAAAGAGGGGATGCCTTCCCGGGGCATCCCCAAGCTTAGGCTTTTGGCTATCCTTGAATATCTTGGGGTGCCATGGGCATCCCCAAGCTTAGGCTCTTGCCACTCCTTATTCCATAGTCCATAAAATCTTTACCCAAAACTTGAAAACTTCACAACACAAAACTCAACAGGAAATCTTATAAGCTCCGTTAGTGAAAGAAAACAAAACCACCACATATGGTACTGTAATGAACTCATTCTTTATTTATTTTGGTGTTAAACCTACTGTATTCCAACTTCCCTATGGTTTATAAACTATTTTACTAGCCATAGATGCATCGAAATAAGCAAACAACACACGAAAAACAGAATCTATCAAAAACAGAACAGTCTATAGCAATCTTTAGCTAACGCAAACTTCTGGAACTCCAAAAATCCTACTAAAATAGGAAGTCCTGCACAATTTGTTTATTAATCAGCAGAAGAAATAATCAACGCAAAATCACGTTTCTGTGATTTAACAAAACTAATTTCGTGCGTGCAAAGTTTCTGTTTTTCAGCAGAATCAAATCAACTATCATCATAGGTTATCCTATAGGTTCTACTTGGCACAAACACTAATTAAAAGAAAAAAACACATCTAAACAGAAGGTAGATGCAAGATTTATTACTAAACAGGAACAAAAACAAAAAACACAAAGAAAATTGGGTTGCCTCCCAACTAGCACTATCGTTTAACGCCCCTAGCTAGGCATAAAAGCGAAGATAGATCTAAGTAGTGCCATCTTTGGCACTAATATTTTTAATGGAGTTATGCTCAAGTCCGGGAGGCTCTTTTCCTTTCCCTTCATGCTCAGAGATCCTTTGATCTAAGGCATCAAACCGCTTATTGTAAAGGATGATCAAATTATTCATGCGATTGATACTCCCAACAATATTCTTAAAAGGTTCAACAAGTTTTTGCAATTCAAGTAGTTTCTCTAAAATTTGGTTTCCTTCAAGAGAGAAAGGTGATCCTTCTTGTCGGGGAAGTACTCCTACTATCCCCTCTAAAATTTCATAAGCGGAACTAGGATCAATTTCAATAAATTCCCCTTTTGCAGCAACATCAAGGAGTTGTTTGTGGGGTAAGGTTAACCCAATGCAAAAATTGCGAATTAAAATCTTGAATCTCCTTCTAAAGCACAACTACGATAAGATTCTAACATCCTAAACCAAGCATCTTTTAAATTTTCACCTTGTCTTTTCTTCAAGTGGAGAAATTCAAAGTCGGGAGACGAAGGGATAAAAACTCAGCTAGCCATGATGACAAGGTAAATGGTATAACACACGAGCAAACGGAAAAAGGCAAGCGAAAGAGAGAGAGGAGATTGGGAAAGAGAGGGCAAATAAAATGGCAAGGGTGAAGTGGGGGAGAGTAAAACGAGAGGCAAATGGCAAATAATGTAAATGCGAGGGAGATGAGTTTGTGATGGGTACTTGGTATGTCTTGACTTGAGTGAAGACCTCCCCGGCAACGGCGCCAGAAATCCTTCTTGCTACGTCTTGAGCTTGCGTTGGTTTTCCTTGAAGAGGAAAGGGTGATGCATCAATAGTAGCGTAAGTATTTCCCTCAGTTTTTGAGAACCAAGGTATCAATCCAGTAGGAGGCTCCTCAAAAGTCCCACGCACATACACAAACAAACAAAGAACTCGCAACCAACGCAATAAAGGGGTTGTCAATCCCTTCACGGCCACTTGCGAAAGTGAGATCTGATAGAGATAGTATGATAATATAAATATATTTTTGGTATTTTATAATATAGATGCAAAAAGGTAAAGATGCAAATAAAAGTATATTGGAAGCAAATATGATAAGAGATAGACCCGGGGGCCATAGTTTTCACTAGAGGCTTCTCTCGAGATAGCATAAGTATTATGGTGGGTGAACAAATTACTGTCGAGCAATTGATAGAAAAGCGAATAATTATGAGATTATCTAGGGATGATCATGTATATAGGCATCACGTCCGCAACAAGTAGACCGACTCCTGCCTGCATCTACTACTATTACTCCACACATCGACCGACTCCTGCCTGCATCTAGAGTATTAAGTTCATAAGAACAGAGTAACGCCTTAAGCAAGATGACATGATGTAGAGGGATAAACCCATGCAATATGATATAAACCCCATCTTTTTATCCTCGATGGCAACAATACAATACGTGCCTTGCAACCCTTTCTGTCACTGGGTAAGGACACCGCAAGATTGAACCCAAAACTAAGCACTTCTCCCATGGCAAGAAAGATCAATCTAGTAGGCCAAACCAAACTGATAATTCAAAGAGACTTGCAAAGATAACTCAATCATACATAAAAGAATTCAGAGGAGATTCAAATATTTCTCATAGATAAACTTGATCATAAACTCACAATTCATCGGATCCCGACAAACACATCGAAAAAGAGTTTACATCGAATAGGTCTCCACAAGATAGGGGGAGAACATTGTATTGAGATCCAAAAAGAGAGAAGAAGCCATCTAGCTAATAACTATGGACCCGAAGGTCTGTGGTAAACTACTCACAACTCATCGGAGGGGCTATGGTGTTGATGTAGAAGCCCTCCATGGTCGATTCCCCCTCCGGCAGAGCGCCGGCGAAGGCTCCAAGATGGGATCTCGCGGATACATAAGGTTACAACGGTGGAAATTGTGTTTTGTTGGCTCCCTGGATGTTTTCAGGGTACGTAGGCTTATATAGGAGGAAGAAGTACGTCGGTGGCCGCCCGAGGGGGCCACGAGACAGGGGGCACGCCCTGTAGGGGGGCACCCTACCCTCTCGTGGCCGCCTCGGCTGCTTCTTGACTTGCACTCCAAGTCCTCTAGATCACATTCGTTCCAAAAATCACGCTCCCGAAGGT
The DNA here is from genome assembly GCA_963921465.1 of Triticum timopheevii. NCBI lineage: Eukaryota > Viridiplantae > Streptophyta > Magnoliopsida > Poales > Poaceae > Triticum > Triticum timopheevii. The sequence goes on from OY997274.1 coordinate 505,634,328, forward strand.
TTCATTCCGTTTGGACTCCGTTTGATATTCCTTTTCTTCGAAATACTGAAATAGGCAAAAAAAAACAGCAATACGGGCTGGGCCTCCGGTTAGTAGGTTAGTCCCAAAAATGATATAAATGTGTAAAATAAAGCCCATAAACATCCAAAAGGGCTAATATAATAGCATGGAACAATCAAAAATTATAGATACGTTGGAGACGTATCACACACCGGCCCTCTTCAATAAATGTATAATGTCCCGTTTTTGTTACCTTTCGGATGTCTCACATCGCAGACATGTCTTTGCAAGCTGACGCCCCATGATCCATATTGTACGACATCAACAGCCAAAAGGTGGATGTGGGGAAGGCGATGATAATGAATCCGAAGGAACAATTGTTCCACAGCCGGCCGATCGCCCTAGACGTCTTGAGGGTTTCCGTGGCTAGTGTCAAACCGGGCCACAAGAATTTGGTTCCTCCGGTACAAGGGGGAGATGACGACAAGACCCCATGGCGCCTTGGCGATTGCAAGACATGGGTCCTATTGTGGCCAAAGAGTCTTCTTCATCTGGAGGCGGCCGGGAGCACACCCATGACCACGCAGCCTCCGCAAGGTATGAACATCAGCACCCCACCTACCCAATTAGAGTCACCTGTCGTGCTGGGTGATAGCGGACTGGGTGAGGAAGAGGCTCCATTAGTCGTTGATGATGTCGTCATAGATGAGGATGAGGATGACGATGACACTCAATAGTATCTCAATATTGGCGCCACTGATGTTGGAGGATCGATGGCTCAGCAGTATGAGTACTCAGGGTTTGAGCGTCATGAGTCGGTGCCTGAATTGCAGCCTCCGGAGCCTGACATACTATATATGACCTTCAGCATCGGAAGAGAGCAAGGAAAGGCAGCAATAAAGCTGCTGCTATGATCCAGCCGCCTCCGCAGCCTCGGGTTCAAGACCGTATACCTGTCCTCGGTGCAGCGAAATACCATATCGTCGGTGAACCAATCCTACCTAAGGCATCAGTACATGCCATACATGGCGATCTAAGGAGACTTCATGACGATGTGCTACGGAGAGAGAAAAGCCTAACCGCCTCGGAAAATCCAGGATACCCACTCTACGTGGTTAACGTGCCGCGACAAAGGTTGTACGTCGACACAATCCCAGTGGAGAAGTTCTTCCTTCGATTAGATTACATCTTCGACATGTTTGACTTGAAGAAGCTAGATTTTACATTTGTCCGCCTTTATGCCTTGTACATGAACTACATCATCGGGATTGAGTAGATACCTTATATCTATGTCACTGACCCGTACTTCATGCACGAGAGCTTCTTGGCAGTCTGCGCAAAGCACCGTGAATACACGAGGGACTACCTCGTCAATTTCATGCTTGCCAATAAGGACAAGAGGACGATTCTCTTGCCTTATCATCCCCTGTATGTCATCCACGCGGATATCCTTCGATTTCAATCATTCATTTGCACGAGGAGGCTAATAAATTTGAGGTGTACTTATTTTGTGCAGCAACGGGCGCGCCGTAGTCATCATACTTTACCCCCGATACTCCCACACTCTTTACTTGGAATTGTCGAAGAACATTAACAAAAAGGATTACACCCACATCAAGTCTGTTCCTGACAGTGCTATCTTTTTCTACGACGTACGGGGTGGAGAGGTCAAGGTCAAGAAGACTAGGAACAGCATGGCCGCCTTCGGCCATAAGACCGACTTATGCTGCATCCAGCAACCGAGTGATAGTCTTAATGATGGATTCTATGTCATACACCAGATGCTGGAGTACAGACGGGATCTGCAGAACCTTTGCATGTCACCCATAGTCGGGGATGCCAATATTCTGCAATGGGCAAGGACCGTAGGAGATATCAACGATCATCGGCTTCGAGCTGAGTTCTATCGCATCCAGCATGAACTTGCCCAAATCATCATGAGCGAGGTCCTCAAAAAACAGGGTTGTTCTACGAGGAAGGGGAAATGTCGTGGCAAGATGTCCGAACACGCGTAGCGGCTCAGTGTCTCGACCTGAAGCCTTTCACTAAGCTCGGGGACTATCTCCCTAACTTGGATGGATGGCACGACATGCTTGAGTGATTGTCGATATATGACAATGTGTCCGTTTGGTCCATACATTATGTATGACGAAACTTTGAGTTATGCACGACGAAACTTTATTCGTGACGTAATTAAACCATCCTCCTCGACTAGCGAAGATCACTCTAGTTAGGGCATTTTGGGTACGATGAACTTTGTTATTTATGCTTATGATATGTTGCTTCTATTTTTGCCAAGTCTGTCTCTTTCTGTTGCTCAACTATATATGTTTCATATCATCGACTCATGTGACAATGCAGGTGCATAGATCATCGATGGCGAAGAAGTGCTACGCTAGGAGTATACGACGAGTGGCCGGAGTGTTAGGCCCAGGTGTACCGGTTTCCGGTTTCCGAGCGACAGCCAATAGTTAGTTTAGGTTCACGCTAGCGCGAGAGAGGGGTACAAACTCATGTACTGCATAGTTCTGCTCTCACTCATAGTGATAGCTCTTCTCGCGTATAACATTGTTTAGATGGATGACGATGTAGTTGCAAGAACTTATATCGCTATTTTCGAGATGATGATGAGAGACCACTTTGTGTTGGATGATGATTATGATGATGACATGATTTGATGCTATGATTATATTTGTATGTGTATGATGCTAAAGATTATTGTATAAAGCCTGTTCATATACAAAACAAATATGCAGAAAAAAACTAATAAAACTAACAGTAGCGAGTGGAGTAGAGTTAGCAGCAGCGCGCCCTTACTAGTAGTGTGTCCTGAACTAAAGCGCTGCAGATATTAGCAGTAGCAAGTTGACCAAAAGCCCGTTACTGCTAGACATGTATAGCAGTAGCATGGGTCACCATGCTTTACTGATACACGTTAGCTATAGCACCGTATCAGTAGCGCGGCACCGCGCGCTACTGATACACCTAATACGCGCGCTACTGCTAGGCTTTTCCCTAGTAGTGTACATGCATGAACATGTGCCAAGTCAAGACACTCAAACATTCAGAGGAGGATACCATATCATCATACTACATCACAATCATTTTAAGGCAATGTTGATATCTAAGATAAATCATTATTCATTCCTAGCTACTTATGCATTGCATAAGAAACTATAATCTCTAATTGTCATGGCAAACATGTTTGATCATAATAGGTTGAATCATGGATACTAGGTTAAGCATATTTACAAAACCAGAACAAGTCGAGTTCATACTTGTTTCTCTCTTCCAGGGCCAGTTCATCCAATATCGTCATTATTGCCTTTCACTTGCACGACCGGATGATTTGAAAATAATAATAGTGCAAGAGTGATGTGGACTAAGCTGGAATCTGCAGACATTTTATTCAAGAGGAGAAGACAAGGTAATATGGGCTCTTTGTCAGATTAACAATGCAAATGAGAGCCACTCAACATATTCATCGTGGTCTTCTCCTCGGTATGACTCAATAAAAGAATGAGAAATTCAGAGAAACACACTGAAATATTTTTGGAGTTTTGGGTTTTTTCAAAAGCAAGCAAATGAAAAAGGGAAAAGAAAAAACGAGAAAAACTATTTACATGGGAAAGCTCCCAACAAGTAAAAGAAGAACAAGGAAATCTTTTTGGGTTTTCTTTTTAGTACTACAACAACTTAAACTAGGAAGGAAAACCAAAAAGAAGCAAGAAACATATTTTTGGATTTTCTCAAAGTTTTTCAAACACACAAGAAGAAAGCGAGAAAAATAATTTAAGCATGGATGATACAATAAAAAAGTGTGGACACCGACAACTAGAATGAAATGTGTGAACATGAATGTAATGTCGGTGGGAATACGTACTCCCCCAAGCTTAGGCTTTTGGCCTAACTTGGTAATCACTAGTCGTAGAAGCCATGAGGTCCAATGTTGAAGTGCTGGGGAGCAGGCACCATACTGCTGAGGCTCCGCCTGTGCTGCCGCCAGGTTGTTCCGGTAAGCGACAATGTCCTCAGGCATAATCGTGTATCTGTTCCTGGCAACATAATAAAACAAAGCAGGTGCAGGCAAGGGAATAATATCACGAGTTTTCTCACTGAAAACTAAGTTGTAAGGCAAGTCAATATCAGGGTAATTAGCAGCAAGAAACTGATGGTCCTTCATAGCTGCTCTATCTAGGTAAACCTTTGTCAAAGGGTGATCATGCTGGCATATTCGCACATTGAAGTGAGTCACCAAGCGAGTAGCGTAAATGCCCCCATGTATTTTACCCTTGAATCTGTTAAGGTGAAGGCGACGTGCCACAATAGCTCCCAAGCTATAAGTTTTGTTGCCTTAAAGTGCGCGATGCAAAACAACAAATTCTGGGGCGCTAAGTGAACCCACCTTCTCTCTCGCTAGTAAGCACTTCGCGATAAATAAGGCAAAATAATGCATGGCGGGAAACTACAAGCTAACGATAGTGGTGCCCGATACTCCTCTATCACCCCCACTGTTAGAGTACGGTAAAAACCATCAAACTCTGAGGGCCTAGGCTCTACCAGATCCCCATCAGAAGGAAGCATGCATATGTCACAAAATTCAGTAAGTGGGATCTGGCGGTGTTCAGCATATAAATTAAATGACACCTCAGGGGGATTATTCCTAGAATGAAAATGAAAATTTTGCACGAAGGAGTTTGTGAGGAGATGATACTGTTCGCATTCAGCTGCAATGAAGTCGGTGTGGCCGACATTAGCAGCATATTAGTTGAACTCGTGGAGGATTCCGGCCTCTTCCACGAACACATTATGCGGCCACTCGCATGGTCGTAGCTCCGCCAACCTCGGGGTATGGAGATCATTGTCAGATGACTGCCCAATAACCCCCTTGGAGTTCTTCTTGGAAACAAACTTCCTCAAGAAACTCATCCTTTTCCTATGAATAAAATTCTGAAATATTTAGTCCACAAAATTTTTCTCAACAAAACTTCACAAAATTGATAGCAACTACTCATAGAGATGCATAAAGGACATAACAAGAATTCAAACTACTTAGAACTCTAAGAATTCAACATGCAAGCTCATCTACAACAACACCAAGAGTAGATAATTATTCTAAATATAAAACACTAAAACAAAACCTAATTGGACACATGGAGGAGTCACATACCAAGCAACAGATCCCCAAAATAGTTTCGGAAATGGAGCTTCGAGCAAAGAGATCGAAATCCGCGGTTTCGGGAGCAAGAACTCGAGAGAGAGTGTGGTAGTGATTTTTTTTTCTGGTGAATGGAGTGATGTGGGAAGAAGAACTAAGTGACGGGGCCACGTGGGGACCACAACCCACCAGGGCGTGCCTGGGGGTCATGGTGCGCCCAGGTGGGTTGTGCCCACCTGGTGCACCTCCCTCCGATATTATTTGCAATAGAAATTCAGAAATATTCAGAAAAAATCGTATTCGATTTTTAGAGCATTCTAAGAACTTTTATTTTTGGGTCATTTTTTTATTCCACGAAAAACTCAGGAAACAGACAAAGCATGGCATTTTATTTTATTTAACTAATAAAAACAGAAAACAAAAGGTAGGGACAGAAGGTAGTGCTCACTAAATTCATCAACTTCATACCTCTCAAAAATGATCCATTAATAAGGTTGATCAAGTCTTATTAACAACCACTTTCGATTAGCATGAAACCGAAGAACTTTCGTAAATCACTAAGTTACCTCAATGGGTATATGAATGTCCCCAACCATAAGCATTTCATATTTCTCTTTAACAGTAGGTAGAGGTAGTTGAAAACTTCCGATAGTGATTGTCAGAGATTTTTCAATAACATTAATACCATTCACTTGGAATTGTTTCTTCGGAAAGTGCACCATATGCTCATTACCATTGATATGGAACATGACCTTGCTTTTATTGCAATCATTAACATCTCCTGCAGTATTCAAGAAGGTCTACCAAGGATAATCGACATGTTGTCATCCTCGGGCATCTCAAGTATAACAAAGTCAGTCAAAATAGTAACATTAGCAACAACAATGGGCACATCCTCACAAATACCGGTAGGTATGGCAATTGATTTATCAGCCATTTGCAAAGATATTTCAGTAGGTGTGAGTTTATTCAAATCAAGTCTTTTATATAAATAGGAAGACATAGCACTAACACCAGCTCCTAAATCACACAAAGCAGTTTTCACATAATTTCTTTTGATGGAGCAAGGCATAGTTGGTATTCCCGGATCTCCAAGTTTTTTAGTTACTCCATTTTTAAAAGTATAATTAGCAAGCATAGTGGAGATTTCAGCTTCCGGTATTTTTCTCTTATTAGTGATGATGTCTTTCATATACTTTGCATGAGGAGGAATTTTTAAGATATCAGTCAAGCGAGTGCGCAAAAAGACTGGCCCCGACATTTCAGCAAAGCGTTTAAATTCTTCATCATCTTTCTTTTTAGTTGACTTAGGTGGAAAGGGCATAGGCTTCTGAACCCATGGTTCTCTTTCCTTTCCATGTTTTCTAGCAACAAAGTCTCTTTTATCATATCTTTTATTCTTGGGTTGTGGGTTATCATCAACAACTGGTTCTATCTCAACATCATTATCTGGTTCTTTATCATTTGGTTGAGTGTCTTCATGAACCTCATCATTATCTTTTTCACTATCGGAAGGTGAGTGTTCATTACCAGATTGAGTTTCAACATTAGAGATAGATACTTCATTATCATTATCAGGAGGTTTTTCTATTTCAGGTTCACTAAAAACTGGCAAAGTCCTATCATTTTTCTTCTTCTTTTTCTTTTTAGAAGGACTGGGTGCATCAATGTTAATTCTTTGAGTCTTGTTACCTCCTCTAGTTGCTACTCTAACAGCAAAGTCACTTATATCATTGTTCATTTCATCATCCAACTCTCTTTGAGATTTAGCAACTTGTTCTAATTGAGTTTGAACCATAGAGGCATGCTTTCCTACACCTCTAACATCATTTGAGATTCTAAATAAGAAGTCAATTAAGCGAGCAATCATATCAGAGTTGTATTTCAATTGTTTCATAACATTTGCATTGAAGTGATATTGCTGTCTAATGTAATTATCAAACTCATAAAGGCATTGACTAGGATGTTTATTATGAGGATCATCACTATCATTGAATTTCATTTAAGATTTTACCTCTACCACCTTAGGTGGTGGTGGTTCTTCAAGCCCATGTATTTCTTCGATAGGTGGTAAATTTTTAATATCCTCAACCTTAATACCTTTTTCCTTCATAGATTTCTTTGCCTCTTGCATATCTTCAGGAATGAGATATAAGATACCCCTCTTACTCGGAGTGGGTTTAATAGGTGTTTTAGGAGGAGTCCAATTATCATAATTTTTTAATATGTTATTCAATAATTCTTCAACTTGCCCAATAGTTCGTTCCCTGAAAACACAACCAGCACAACTATCTAGGAAGTCCCTACAAGCATCGGTTAGTCCATTATAGAAGATATCAAGTATTTCATTTTTCCTAAGAGAATGATCAGCCAAAGCATTAAGCACCCCCAAGCTTGTGGGAGACTCTCTTCTTCAATTTGCACAAAGTTAAATATTTCCTGCAAGGCAGCTTGTTTCTTATGAGAAGGTAAATATTTTTCAGAGAAGTAATAGATCATATCCTGGGGACTACGCACACAACCAGGAGCAAGAGTATTGTACCAGGCTTTAGCATCACCCTTTAATGATAACAGAAATAACTTAAGAATATAGTAATAGTGAATCTTCTCATCATGAGCAAAAAGGGTAGCTATATCATTCAACTTATTAAGATGTGCCACAACAGTTTCAGTATCATAACCATGGAAAGGATCAAATTCAACCAAAGTGATTAACTCTGGGTCGACAGAGAATTCGTAATCCTTATCATCAATAAAAATAGGTGAAGTAGCAAACTTAGGATCACATTTCATTTTAACATTCAGAGTCTTTCTTTATACTTGCATAATAATTTCTCTAGATCATCTCTATCCTTACAAGCAAGAATATATCTAGTTGCCTCCTCACTCATAGTATAACCTTCCAGTACCTTTGGCAATTCATATCTAGGAGGACTAGTTCTAGTAGGTGTTTTAAGATTTTCAATTTCAAGTTCATCATCAGATTCAACACTATCATGTTGTCTTACTCTAGCAATTTGTTCATCAAGAAATTCACCTAGTGGCACATCATCATCAAGCAAGGTACTAGCATCATCATGCGTAGCATTCATAGCAAAGGAACATCATCAATAACTTGCGACATATCAGAATTGATAGCATGTGGTGGTGTTGGAAGTTTACTTATAACAGAAGGTGTCGGGGGGATGAACCCCGGGCAGGCAACGGTACCCGGATCATTTTTAAAAACAACGGGGCCAGCATCGCCCCTCAAGTCGGCACGTGCTTGGCCAGGTCGCTCGACCCGGCCAAGCCCCGCAACCCGGCCAACTCTCCGACCCGGCAAGACGCGTTGACTCGGCCTCAACAACTAGCACAAGGTAGCCGAACCCGGCACAACCAAAGCTTCCTCAACAAGCCAGCTCCACCCTTGGCGTGCTCCGCAATCCAGCCACGGGTCAGCTCCCGTCCCATCCAGGCTGTATGATGGGACGAGTCTTCTATCACCGATGACCAAGGCAACAGTGTCCCGCCCATGCCTCTGGTCAGCCGGAGCGTGGCAGCAGTGCCCCTCACCTACCCGCTGACCAGGGCTGGCGTGGCTACAGTGCCCATGCCCTCACCGCTGACGACAGCAAGCGGCGACCTGACGGAGCGCCACTGTACACGACTCGACTCGGCCACGCCCTGACAATCGACAAGACGGTGCACAGTCCCCCTAGGCATGCGGGGCCCGCACCTAGGGGAACCCGGCGAACCACAGGCCCCCAGCGGGTCCCATCCCGAGTCCCCGGACGCCGACAACCCGGACCCACCGACTTGTAGCATTACCATTGTACCCCTGGAGGGTTGGTCTATAAAACCCCCCAGGAACCCACGCGTATACGGGCATGAAAGCAAGTAAGCATAGAAGTAAGCAGCAACAAAGCGTGGAGAGGAACTAGCCACCGAAACAGCAACCCCAGAGAGGAGTAGCCTAAGCCTTGGCCAGCTTCCTTCCTCTTCCATACAGCTCCAGGAGCAACATTGTAATATTGAACATCAAACTACACTCGGCAGGACTAGGGGTGTTATCTTTCCGGAGAGCCCCGAACCTGGGTATGTCCGGCATCCCGCGCCCGCTCATACCAACCTCGCCTCTGGAGCCCACCAGCACCCTCGAGCCTGCTCCTCTCTTTAGCCATCCCTTGGCATCTGCCGTGCACCCACCATGACAGTTGGCGCCCACCGTGGAGCAGCTCGAGGAGCTGGCCGGAAGCATGCTTCAGACAGGGCCCTTCTCCTACTCCGACGAGTCCATCGCGCTGGCGGACGACATCGTCGGCGCGCTCGCCACCTCCTTCGCCGTGCTGCGCATCTCCGATGCGTCCGCGGCCGACGAGTACCCCAGCGAGGTACTCAGCTACTCCGACTCCCCCCTCACCCTCGGCGGTGGCATTTCCGCTGGGGCAATGGACGTCCATGTGGAGGTCTTCGTCACCGGTGATGGCGCCTCCTCCTCATCGAGCAAGACAAGGAAGGCCGCCGAAGCCAGGGCCGCAGCTGGACGGACCGAGCTGTCTGATCCGCTACGCCCCGCAATGCAGAGCCTCCGCATCCCCATCGGCACCGACGTCGACGCCACCAACGTCGCTGAGGCCCGAACCCAGCTCGAGGAAAGGCGCCAGCAGATGCTAGACCTGTCCGAGATGCTCGCCACCACCCAGCATTGTCTGGACGCTGCTCAGCTGGAGCGCAATGCCGCCTACGGCTTCACGCCCGCCGCGGCCGAGCCAAGCCGGGTCGCCGATGTGCGTGCCCAGGGAGGAGTGATCGGGCGGGCCCTCGGCGCCGTCCCGACCGTCTACGAGACCCCACCGAAGAACATGCGCGCGGCCCAGGCAGCCGCAGTCGGCCTGGACCAGCTCACGGGTGAGGAGCTGAAGGAGCGCATCGGGCGGATGCGTGAAATCCTCAATGCGGCCAACACCCAGCAGGACCGCCTCAACTAGCTCGCCAAGCCGGCGGGATCCGGCTCCGCCCGCCTTGGCGAACCCGGCGAACTTCTGCACACAGCTTCGTCGCCGCCCGGCGAGGCACACTCCGGTCGAGCCCATACTCGGTGCGACCCGGCCGCCACAGCCGTCGGCGGTTTGGGCGACGAGCCCATCCCAGAGACCCAGCATGGACCCGCCCTGCGTGGCCGGCGTCCGGCTCCAACCGACCCGGCCCCCCGTGGCCTGGCAGCCAGTCGACTCGGCCCGCACGCCATCGACGACGCCAATGCTCACCACCACCTCGATCAGCTCGCTCACTCCCTGGAGGTGGAGGAGAGCGGCGCTATCGGGCTGGCGTGCTTCGGCCCACGCATCCGGGAAGAGCCCTTTCCAAAAGGGTTCATGCTCCCCCGCGACAGCCCCAAGTACAACGGGACCGTGAAGCCAGAAGACTGGCTCACCGACTACACCACGGCCATTGGCATCACCGGTGCCAATCGCCATCTCGCCATGCGCTACACACCGCTCATGCTCCAGGGATCGGCCCGCACGTGACTGAACAGTCTGTCGATGGGCAGCATCAACACGTGGGTCGATTTCGAGCAAGCCTTTGTCCGCAACTTCACGGGGACCTACAAGCGACCCGGCCGCCCTAGCCAGCTCGCCATGTGCGTGCAGGGGCCTATGGAGACCGGTGGCGAGTACCTCGCACGCTGGACCGAGCTCCGGAACAGCTGCGAGGGCATCCATGAAGTCCAGGCAATCCAGTACTTCGTCAACGGGTGCCAAGACGGCACCCTCCTCAAGCACAAGCTCTTACGCTCTGAGCCGGCCACCATGGCCGCGCTCATGGTGACGGCGGACAAATACGCCAACGCTGACTCCGCCATGAATATCCAGGTGGCGCTGGATGAAGCCGGCAAAGCAAAGTCGGTTCCCCCTCCGAAGCCGGCCGGCGAAAGCAGCCGGCAGCAGCATCACCAGAACAACAAGCGCAAGGCCGACCAGCCGGCGCAGCGTCATGACAACCGACTCGTCGCGGCCACCGAGCCCGCGGCGGACCCGGCGGCAAAACGCCGGTAGACCGGCAAGACGGCGTGCCAACCAGCCATGAGCTTCGAAGAGATGCTCGACGCCCCCTGCAAGCACCACAGCGGTGCGAGGCCGTCCACGCACACGCTTCGGCAGTGCGCCATCACCAAGCGCATCATGAGGGGCGATGCCCCGCCTCCTCTGGCTCCGGCTCCAGGCGCGAGGCAGCCGCCTCCACCTCCACTGCCACCTCCAGCCGGCGGGGCGATGCACGACGACGCCTACCCGGACCAGAACGCGGCCTACGTCGTCTTCACCAGCCTCGGTGACGACAAGCGTAGCGAGCGGCTCCTTTGGCAGGAGGTGAACACCGTTCTCCAGGCCAAACCAGAGTTCATCCACTGGTCGGATCGCTCGGTTACCTGGACCCGGGAGGATCACCCGGCGGTCATACCGAGTCCGGGTGGTTACGCCCTCGTCCTCAACCCCACCATTGTCGCGTGGCGCATGTGCAAGTTCTTCTGAGTGCTCTTCGATGGCGGCAGCAGCATCGACATCCTCTACCGCGACACAATGACCAAGCTCGGCCTCAAGGCCGAGGACCTGGAACCGACCCGGACGATCTTCCACTTCATCGTGCCCGGCCTCTCCTGCTCTCCCATTGGCCAGGTCCGGCTCGACGTCATGTTCGGTGACAGCAGCCACTTCCGACGCGAACCGATCTGGTTTGAGGTGGTGGACCTGTCCAGCGCGTACCACGCACTGCTGGGCCGACCCGAGTGTCTGTGGGAAATGACACCTAAGGGAACACTGGAATCCCTTCTACGGTTGCGGGGCGCGGGGATCGTGACAAGAGCGGGACTAGTAGACAACACAAAGGGATTTACCCAGGTTTGGGCCGCAAAGATGCATAAAACCCTACGATCCTGCTTTGGTGGATGTATTTAGTGTTCTTGAGCTCTTGAACTAGCTCCAGGTGTTGTGAGGTTCGAAAGAGCCGAATCCTTCTCTCGTGTGCCATGGGCCTCCTTTTATAGGCGAAAGGGGCTGCCACAGTGGCAAACAGGAGGTGGAAAGTGCTACAGCGTCGCGAGGTTATCGCTGGTATTACAGGACAAAGCGCATTTAATGTGAGGCTTAGGTGTCCCTTCACTTTATCGGGGACGGGGGTGAGGCCCGTCCCGTCCGTCGCCGCTCCTTCAAGCTTCGACACGCGCCTTGGCCAGTGATGCATGCGGTGCCATGTAGGCAGGCAGGCAGCTGAGGTGGCGCGGTGGTGGAGCCTCCACGAAGGGCTGCATGTTGCGACGCAGGTTCTTCCCCAGCTAGTTGGGTCAGCAGCTGCATGCGAACAACGGCGGAAGCTTGGCTGGCGCGGGCCTGGCAGTGGCCCTGCTAGTGCGCTTGGCGAGGGCATTGCCGGGTGGCCCGGCAAGGGTCTTGTCGTGGCGCGCAAGCGTCCCCGACAAGGGTCTTGCCGGGGGTCTTGTGGGTTTCTTCGGTGAGGATGATTGCCTTCCTATCCTCATCTGATCTTGACTATTCTTTGTCTTCACAAAGATCTGCATGCCACCACGGAGGTGCCTCCCGAGCCCTGTCCCAATGTGTTTTGTTGAATGTTGGTGGGCTCAAGGGTGGCTCGCTCGGCTGGTGGGGGCGATCTGCCCCGGCAAAGGTCTTGTCGGGGCCGCTGAGGCTGCCCCGGCAAGGGTCTTGCCGGGGAAACCTGCTTCGTCTATCTGATCTTTGTGGCCTTGGTCCTTGTCGTTGCTTCGCTTGTCCTTATGCCTTCGGCTTCTCTCCGGCTTCCCTTTCCTGCCCTATTATGTGTGGCCGTGGCAGGAGGCTCTGACTGCCCGTGCACAAGTAAAGGGCTCAAAAGGAGAGCCCCTACTTTTGTACACCGATAGGAGCCCCCGGGCCTGGTCCATACATAAGCGCAGCACGTTGTTGGGCCAGGCCCAGAACGGTGCGCGGGCAGTTGGGGCGGATTTTACCATGGCCACTGCTCCGTCCGCTGCGCTTCCCCACGACCCGCATTGAACGCGCGACGTGGGGGTCATGCGCGCGCATGACGGAAGCATGCTGGCGTCACCTTGTGGTGGACAGTAAAGAGGCGGCCTGCGTGTCTCTTTGAACCGTAGGGCCGCCTCCCATTTACTGTCTTCGCTTGGGAACCGTCGCTCCACGCGTCCCACTGTGCCCGCCCTTGCGCCACGTTCGCTGCATGCATAATGCAGAGCGAATGACAGGCGCGCGGGACGTGTGAAGTCGCGCGCGCGGGGGTTGATTCCCACGCGCCTTCAATGGAGCGGGGAGGGCGGTCGACGGCCCCACTTGCTGTCACGTCAAGAGGCCGGATTGGCCAAGAGGGGGCGGCCGAGCCTCGCCCCCGTCCCTTTATAAAGAGGGGAGCGGGAGGAACGGGGCCTCTCAACCCTTCACCATCTGCCTCTCCCCATTCCCGCTTCCGTTCTTCTTCTGCTATGGCGAGGGGGCGTGGCGATGCTTCATCGGTGGCGGCGAGGGTTTCGGCCAGATAATGCATCGCTCCTCCCCAAGAGCTCATAGTGGCAGAGCCGGCTGCTAGAGGAAGGGGGGTGAGGTCGAGGCGTCGTGGTGCTCGAGGGAGAGGAGGACGGGGCGGCAAATCAGCCTCGCCTCCGCCAGCAGCTCCTCCTCCGATGGAGGGCAACGCCGGGGACAACCCCTGCGAATTCTTCGTCAGGCTGCGCCAGCCACCGCGCCGTCGCCTTCGCCTCCCGACTCCATTCGTGCGAGAGATGGAGCTGGATCCGCCGCAGGCATTGCGGCTGCATATGAGGGGTTGCGGGAACAGCGGCACATGGGCTAACGTCAAGTTCCCCGCCCCTCACGTCGTGTATCTTCACCGAGGGTGGAAGACCTTCGCTCGCCTCCACAGCTTGACGGATGGGCTCACTCTCCATTTCAAACTAATGGAGGGTAGCCTCCTCTCCATAAAGATCTTTGGGAACTTCGGGACTCGCGTAAGGTGCTGCGTGGAGAGCTCTTCTGACAACGAAGATTCCTCCTCGAGCAAGAGTGGCGAGGAAGACAATGGCAGCGACAACGAGGCCAGCGGGTGGCAGGATGACGGGTCCGACTGGGCGTCAGGCGCCACTCTGAGCGGCACCGGCCACCCCATGATCTGTGTCGCCGGCTCCTTGAACTTCTCGGTGTCGTCTCCTTGGGCGGCTGGCGTTGGGAGGCTGCGGAAGAGGAAGAGGGCAGGCAGCAAGGCCATCAAGTCGGAGTACGCGGGCACCGACGCCTTCATCGCGTACTAACGTCCTGCCGCCTCGTCTTCGAGCTCTGCCTCCGGCTCCGCCATCACCATCCAGCCCTTGGACGGCTACCGAGATGTTCCCTTGGTGTCTTCTGCCACTCGTAGCTCGCCTAGGCACCCCTTTTGCCCTTCTGCTTTCTTGTTTCATTTCCTGAGGAGAGGGACAAGAAAGGGATTACGGGCATCTTATCTTTTTTTGGTCTTGTAAGCCTTCGGGCCTTTGTTAACTTTAGAACTTGTAATCCCCTTGCTTATGTTTTTCATTTCGTATGAACTGTACCTGTACGGGATGTTTTTTAATGAAAAAGGGATGTTTGCCGGGTTTTTCGTTCGCAGGTGGAACCCACGACAAGGAGCGAATCCTCGTTACCCTTAAGATAAACGTTTTTTCGCCCGGCAACAGGCCTTGCCATCCCCCCACTTTGCTCGACCTTTCTCATGCCCTTGGCGGAGGCAGGGATGTGGTGGGCTTAGGCTCCTCGTTTCGTTTCCTTGCTGTCGCGGCTACGACCAAACTCGGTCCCAGGAGATGAGTCCTAGGGTCCAGAATGAGGGGAGCACGGTAGCCTAAGGTTAAACGAGGTTTCACATACCTCAGTTCATAATGAAACACATGATAGGGGATAGAGAACTTATCTGGATCTGCAGCCCCGGCAACCTTGGCTTGCCCCGGATGGATCTTTGCCCTTGTAGCCCCCGACAACTTTAGCTTGCCGGGGCTCGGATGCTGGTCTGTTCCCTTTTCTTCAAAATAGCTCGGCGAGGATGTTTATGTGTCCTGCAAACCAAAGAAGACAGAGAAGAACAGATAGACGTGCACTCGACCTCTAAGCTAGGGGTTAGCCACCGCTAAGCACTACCAACCCTAACCAAGGAAGAGACTCGACCTAGCATGCATGCTATAACTTAGAGTGCCAGCGCTTCGTTTATTTATGCTTAGGGTCTGCGCCTGGCTTTGTATAGAGGGTTACATGCCTTGCCGGCTAGGCTTGTACAAAAGGGTGGCTTGCCGGGAAGCCCGGCAGCCGCGCCTTATGGGTAAAACTTGCAGAAATGCTTGATGTTCCAGGAGTTGCTCACTGGAATGGCATCTTCGCTCTCCAGCGGGACTGCGCGGGCCTGGTGACTCGTGTTACCCAATAAGGGCCTTCCCACTTTGGCGTCAACTTGTTGGAATTCTTGGCCGACTGAACGTGTCGAAGAACAAGGTCGCCTTCCTCAAAGCTCCGGGCACGAACCTTGCGGCTATGGTAGCGATGCAAGGCTTGCTGGTAGCATGCTACTCTCACAGCCGCCCAGAGATGATCTTCCTCAAGGAGCGTCGCGTCATCTTGCCGCAATCGCTCTTGCTCAAGCTCATCATAAGCGAGCACTCGAGGTGACCCGTATATGAGTTCTATCGGGAGAACTGCTTCTGCCCCGTAAACCAGGGCAAAGGGTGTCTGGCCAGTGGCTCGATGCGGCGTCGTTCTGATCGACCAAAGAACCGCCGGCAACTCATCAATCCAGCGCCTTTCGCTCTTGCGCAGCTTGTCAAAAGTCTTCGTCCTTAAGCCTCGCAGGACTTCAGCATTTGCTCTCTCCGCTTGGCCGTTGCTCCGTGGGAGTGCAACGGAAGCAAAATAGACCCTGCTGCCGAGATCTTCAATTTATTGCATGAAGGCATGGCTTGTGAACTGTGTGCTATTGTCGGTGATGATCCTGTTGGGCACACCGAAACGACACACTAGACCCTTGAAGAACTTGATGGCTGACTGCGTTGTCACCTTCCTCACTGCTTCCACCTCTGGCCACTTTCTGAACTTGTCGATTGCGACGTACAAGTAATCAAAGCCCCCGGCAGCATGTGGGAAAGGGCCCAATATGTCGAACCCCCAGACCGAGAAGGGCCAGGAGAGAGGGATAGTTTGAAGGGCTTGAGCTGCTTGGTGGAGCTTCTTTGAATGGAACTGGCACGCTTAACACTTGGTTACTAGCGCCATCGCATCCTAGAGGGCGGTGGGCCAGAAGAAACCTTGCCGGAAAGCCTTGCCGGCAAGGGCTCTCGACCCTATGTGGGATCCACATATACCTCCATGTATCTCTGCCAACAGCTTTAGTCCTTCCTCCCGGGAGATGCACATCAATTTCACCCCATACTGTCTTCTTCTGTACAATACGTTATCAACGAATTGGTACAGAGCAGAACCGCGGGCTACTCTTTCTGCCTCTTCCTGCTCCTCAGGAAGCTCTCCTTTTTGAAGGAATCGGACAGTGTGCTATGCCCATGCCGGAGCCTGTGGCTCAACAACAAGGACCAAAGGCATCTCTTCTGCCACGGTAGCGGCCGCCTCCACGGCCATGACCTGAGGTCCTGCCAGAGTCGGTTGCCCCACGGCAGGATCGGCATCCACGGCAACATCTCGCCGGCGGCTTTGGGGAGCTCGGTGGGGAAGTACTTGTCGGGGCCTAGCTTCCTCCGCTTGTTCTGCCCGGTCGACGGCTCAACGGATGGTTGGGTTAACTGAAGCACAAAAGTACCTGGTTCCACAGGTAGCTTGAGGCCAGTGCTTTGACAGGTAGTCGGCGATGTCGTTCTCTGCCCGAGGGACATGCTCCGCTTGTATACCGTCAAAGCGCTCCTCTAGTTTCCTCACCTCATCTACGTAAGCTTCCACCAACGGGCTTTGATAATCTTTGTTGATTTGCCTGACGACGAGCTGTGAATCACCCCTGACGATGAGCTTTTTAACTCCGAGGTCTGCCGCGATCCTGAGACCGGCAAGCAAGCCCTCGTACTCGGCGGTGTTGTTGGTTGACATCTCCTGGGGGAAGTGCATCTGGATGACATACTTGAGGTGCTCTCCGGTGGGCGCGACAAGCAGCACACCAGCCCCGGCGCCTCTCAGCGAGAAGGCACCATCAAAGTACATGATCCAGTTGCGGCTCGTCTCCTTGCCGGGGAGAGTGGTCTCCTGTACCTCTTCGTCGGGCGTTGACGTCCATTCCGCAAGAAACTCCGGCAAGACTCTGCTCTAAATCGTCGAGGTACTTTCAAACTTCAAACCGAAACTTGACAGCTCCAGGGCCCATTCCATGATCCTTCCCCTTGCATCTGGGTTATGCAGTATCCGTTGCAATGGGAGGCGGGTGACCACCGTGATCTCGTGCGCTTGGAAGTAATGGCGTAGCTTCCTCGAAGCCATAAGGAGGCCGAAGAGCAGCTTTTCCACACCTGAGTACCTCGACCTAGCCCCCTGTAAGAGGGAGCTGACGAAGTAAACTGGGTGTTGTACCATTTTCTTCTTCTGCGCCTCTTCACCCGGTCGCATGGGTCCTGTTGTGCTGGCGTCAGCCTCTGCCGGGGGCTCAATCTTGCCGGGGTCGAGCCCTGCCGGAGAGGGTTTTGGCTTGCCATCTGTTGGCTCTGCCGCTACCGCTGCCTTCTCGTCGACCTCTCTCTGCCCCACTAGTGCGGCGCTAACCACCTGATTTGTTGCCGCTGGATAAAGCAGCAACGGTTGTTGTGGTTTGGGCACAACCAACACTGGGATAGAGGAGAGGTATCTCTTCAAATCCTGCAATGCTGCCTCTGCCACTGGGGTCCACTCCACTGGCCCAGCCTTCTTCAAGATCTTGAAAAAAGGAAGGGAACACTCTGCGGACTTGGACATGAATCGGCTCATGGCGGCAATGCAACCAGTGAGCCAACGCACGTCCTTGATCCGTTTGGGTGCCTCAATCTGCTCGATGGCCTTGATCTTATCTGGGTTTGCTTCAATCCCGTGCTGAGACACAAAGAACCCGAGAAGCTTGCTGGACGGGACACTGAAGACACACTTCTCAGGGTTCAATTTGAGGTTGATCTTGCGCAGGTTCCTGAACGTTTCTCCCAGATCTTGCACAAGGGTTGATTTGTCCTTGGTTTTGACCACTATGTCATCCATATAAGCTTCCATATTTCATTGTAGCTGAGGCTCAAAACCAATTTGGACTGCTCTTGCAAAGGTTGAGCCAGCACTCTTCAACCCGAAAGGCATCCGTAAAAAGCAGTACGTACCACATGGGGTGATGAATGCTGTCTTTTCCTCGTCTTCTTTTGTCATGAAGATTTGGTGGTATCCCGAGTAGGTGTGAAGGAATGATAACAGGTCACATCCAGCCGTGGAGTCAACAATCTGGTCGATGCGCGATAACGGGAAGGGATCCTTTGGACAGGCCTTATTGATGTCTGTGTAGTCAATACACAGCCTCCACTTCCCATTTGCCTTGTGCACCACTACCGGATTGGCCAACCACGTCGGATGGAGTACTCCGCTCACCAAGCCTGCCGCCTCTAGCTTTCTGATTTCCTCCATCATGAACTCCTGCCTCTCCAGAGCTTGCTTCCTGACCTTCTGCTTGACGGGCCGTGATACGTCCATTTTGCATCATGCTTTTATATCAATATTTATTGCATTATGGGCTGTTATTTCACGTTATGTCACAATACTTATGGCTATTCTCTCTTATTTTACAAGGTTTACATGAAGAGGGAGAATGCCGGCAGCTGGAATTCTGGGCTGGAAAAGGAGCAAATATTGGAGACCTATTCTGCGCAACTCCAAAAGTCCTAAAACTCCACGGAATATCTTAAAATAAATAAAGAAAAATCATCGCCAAAGATGAAGGCCAGGGGGCCCACACCCTGCTCACGAGGGTGCCCCCCCTGGGGCATGCCCCCTACCTCGTGGGCCCCCTGGTGGCTCTCCAACGCCCATCTTCTCCTATATGAAGTCTTTCGATGAGAAAAAAATAGAAGGCAACCTTTCGGGATGAGACTCCACCGCCAGGAGGTGGAACCTTGGCGGAACCAATCTAGGGCTCCCGCAGAGCTGTTCTGCCGGGGACACATCCCTCCGGGAGGGGGAAATCATCACCAACGCTCCTCTCATCGGGAGAGGGAAATCTCCATCAACATCTTCACCAGCACCATCTCATCTCCAAACCCTAGTTCATCTCTTGTATCCAATTCTTGTCTCCAAGTCCGGGATTGGTGCTAGTAGGTTGCTAGTAGTGTTGATTACTCCTTGTAGTTGATGCTAGTTGGTTTATTTGGTGGAAGATCATATGTTCAGATCCTTTACGCATATTATTACCCCTCTGATTATGAACATGAATACACTTTGTGAGTAATTAGGTTTGTTCCTGAGGACAAGGGAGATGTCTTGCTATTAGTATTCATGTAAATTTGGTATTCGTTCGATATTTTGATAAGATGTATGTTGTCTAGCCTCTAGTGGTGTTATGTGAACGTCGACTACATAACACTTCACCATTATTTGGGCCTAGAGGAAGGCATTGGGAAGTAATAAGTAGATGATGGGTTGCTAGAGTGACAGAACCTTAAACCCTAGTTTATGCGTTGCTTCGTAAGGGGCTGATTTGGATCCATATGTTTCATGCTATGGTTAGGTTTACCTTAATACTTTTTTGTAGTTGCGGATGCTTGCAATAGAGGCTAATCATAAGTGGGATGCTTGTTCAAGTAAGAACAGCACCCAAGCACCGGTCCACCCACATATCAAATTATCAAAGTACCGAACGCGAATCATATGAGCGTGATGAAAACTAGCTTGACGATATTCCCATGTGTCCTCAGGAGCACTTTTCCTATTATAAGCATTTGTCCAGGCTTGTCCTTTGCTACAAAAAGGATTGGGCCATCCTGCTGCACTTTATTTACTTTTGTTACTTGTTGCTCGTTACAATTTATCTTATCACAAAACTATCTGTTACCACTTATTTCAGTACTTGCAGAGAATACCTTGCTGAAAACCGCTTATCATTTCCTTCTGCTCCTTGTTGGGTTCGACACTCTTACTTATTGAAAGGACTACGATAGATCCCCTATACTTGTGGGTCATCAAGACTCTTTTCTGGTGCCGTTTCCGGGGAGTGTAGCGCCTTTGGTAGGTGGAATTTGGTAAGGAAAAATTTATATAGTGTGCTGAAATTTTCTGTCACTTGTTACTATGGAAAGTAATTATCTGAGGGGCTTGTTCGGGGTATATTCACCCCGTCCAGTTAAGCAAAGAGTTGCTCCTCAACCTACTGAACCTACTGAACCTATTGAAAATGAAACTCCTTTTGAAATTCCTTCGGGTATGATGGAAAAATTGCTAGCTAACACTTTTACAGGAGATGGAACAAAGCATCCTGATGAACATCTACGCTATGCGGATGAAGTTTGTGGACTATTTAAGCTTGCAGGTATACCCGATGATGTTGTTAAGAAGAAGGCCTTCCCTTTATCTTTGAAGGGAGAAGCATTGACATGGTACAGGCTATGTGATGATATGAGATCATGGAACTATAAAAGATTGAAATTGGAATTTCATCAAAAGTATTACCCTATGCATCTTGTTCATCGTGATCGCAATTATATATATAATTTTTGGCCTCGCGAAGGAGAAAGCATCGCTCAAGCTTGGGGAGGCTTAAATCAATGTTATATTCATGCCCCAATCATGAGCTCCCAAGAGAACTAATTATACAAAGTTTTTATGCTCGGCTTTCTGATAACAATCGCACCATGCTCGATACTTCTTGTGCTGGCTCTTTTATGATGAAGACTATTGAATATAAATGGAATTTATTGGATAGAATTAAACGCAACTCTGAAGATTGGGACCTAGACGAAGGTAAGGAGTCAGGTATGACACCTAAGTTTGATTGTGTCAAATCTTTTATGGATACCGATATTTTCCGTAAGTTTAGCACTAAATATGGACTTGACTCTGAGATTGTAGCTTCTTTCTGTGAATCTTTTGCTACTTATGTTGATCTCCCCAAGGAGAAGTGGTTTAAATATCATCCTCCCATAGAAGTAAAAGTAGCTACACCTATTAAAGTTGAAGAAAAGACTGTCACTTATAATGATCCTATTGTTCCCACTTCTTATGTTGAGAAACCACCTTTCCCTGTTAGAATGAAGGATCATGCTAAAGCTTCAACTGTTGTTCGTAAAAGCAATATTAGAACTTATACACCTCCTGAGCAAGTCAAAGTAGAACCTAATATTGCTATTGTTAAAGATCTCTTGTCTGATAATATTGATGGGCATGTTATTCAATTCTGTGGTGAAACTGCTAGAATTGCTAAACCTTGTGCTAGAGATAAACATAGACCTGTGGTAGGCGTGCCTGTTATTTCTGTTAAAATAGGAGATCATTGTTATCATTGCTTATGTGATATGGGTGCTAGTGCTAGTGTAATACCCATTGACTTATACAAAGAAATTATGCATGATATTGCACCTGCTGAGTTACAAGATATTGGTGTTACAATTAAACTTGCCAATAGAGATACTATATCTGCAATGGGAATTGTTAGAGATGTTGAAGTCTTGTGTGGAAAAACCAAATATCCCGCTGATTTTCTTGTTCTTGGTTCTCCACAAGATAGCTTTTGTCCCATTATATTTGGTAGACCCTTCTTGAATACTGTTAATGCTAAGATAGACTGCAAAAAGAATGTTGTTACTATTGGCTTGGATGGTATGGTC
The DNA here is from genome assembly GCA_963921465.1 of Triticum timopheevii. Lineage (NCBI taxonomy): Eukaryota > Viridiplantae > Streptophyta > Magnoliopsida > Poales > Poaceae > Triticum > Triticum timopheevii. The sequence goes on from OY997274.1 coordinate 505,656,305, forward strand.
CATGAGTTTAATTTCTCTAAATTTAGTAAACAACATCGTGAGGAAGAATTGCCTAGTAAGGATGAAAGTATTGGTCTTGCTTCTATTGCTGTACCTCCTAGTGATCCTTTAGAACGCTATTTGCTAGACCATGAAAATGATATGTTCATGAATGAAGGGAGGGAAATAGATGAAGTATTCTTTAAACAGGAACCTATTCTGCAACACAATTTGCCTATTGAAATCCTAGGGGATCCTCCTCCACCCAAGGGTGATCCCGTGTTTGAGCTTAAACCGTTGCCTGATAATCTTAAATATGCTTATCTCTATGAAAAGAAAATATATCCTGTCATTATTAGTGCTATACTTTCAGAGCATGAAGAAGAAAGATTATTGAAAATTCTAAAGAAGCACCGTGCCACTATTGGATATACTCTTGATAATCTTAAGGGCATCAGTCTCACTCTATGTCAACATAAAATAAATTTGGAAGCGGATGCCAATCCAGTTCGTGACCCTCAACGACGTTTGAATCCTAAAATGAAAGAAGTGGTAAGAAAAGAAATACTCAAGCTTCTGGAGGCAGGTATAATTTATCCCGTTGCTGATAGTCAGTGGTAAGTCCTGTCCATTGTGTCCCTAAGAAGGGAGGTATTACTATTGTCCCTAATGATAAAGATGAATTGATTCCGCAAAGAATTATCACAGGTTATAGGATGGTAATTGATTTCCACAAATTAAATAAGGCTACTAAGAAAGATCATTACCCCTTACCTTTTATTGATCAAATGCTAGAAAGATTATGCAAACATACACATTATTGCCTTCTAGATGGTTATTCTGGTTTCTCTCAAATACCTGTGTCGGCTAAAGATCAATCTAAGACTACTTTTACATGCCCTTTTGGTACTTTTGCTTATAGACGTATGCCTTTCGGTTTATGTAATTCACCTGCTACCTTTCAAAGATGCATGATGGCTATATTCTCTGATTTTTGTGAAAAAAATTGTGAGGTGTTCATGGACGATTTTTCCATCTATGGTTCCTCTTTTGATGATTGCTTGAGCAATCTTGATCGAGTTTTGCAGAGATGTGAAGAAACTAATCTTGTCTTGAATTGGGAAAAGTGCCACTTTATGGTTAATGAAGGTATTATCTTGGGGCACAAAGTTTCTGAAAGAGGTATTGAAGTTGATAAAGCCAAGGTTGATGCTCTTGAGAAGATGCCATGTCCCAAGGACATCATAGGTATAAGAAGTTTCCTTGTTCACGCCGGATTTTATAGGAGGTTCATTAAGGACTTCTCAAAAATTTCTCGGCCTCTGACTAATTTACTACAAAAAGATGTACCATTTGTCTTTGATGATGATTGTGTAGAAGCATTTGAAATACTTAAGAAAGCATTAGTCTTTGCACCTGTTGTTCAGCCACCTGATTGGAATTTACCCTTTGAAATTATGTGTGATGCTAGTGATTACGCTGTAGGTGCTGTTCTAGGGCAAAGAGTTGATAAGAAATTAAATGTTATCCATTATGCTAGTAAGACTCTAGACAATGCTCAAAGAAATTATGCTACTACCGAAAAGGAACTTTTAGCAGTTGTATTTGCTTGTGATAAATTCAGACCCTATATTGTTGATTCTAAAGTAACTATTCACACTGATCATGCTGCTGTTAAATATCTTATGGAAAAGAAAGATGCAAAACCTAGACTTATTAGATGGGTTCTCTTGCTGCAAGAATTGATTTGCATATTGTTGATAGAAAAGGAGCTGAGAACCCCGTTGCAGACAACTTATCTAGGTTAGAGAATGTTCTTGATGACCCACTACCTATTGATGATAGCTTTCCTGATGAACAATTAAATGTCATAAGCACTTCTCGTAGCACTCCATGGTATGATGATTATGCTAATTATATTGTTGCTAAATTTATACCACCTAGCTTCACATACCAACAAAAGAAAAAGTTTTTCTATGATTTGCGACGTTACTTTTGGGATGGCCCACATCTTTATAAAGAAGGAGTAGATGGTGTTATTAGACATTGTGTACCTGAGCATGAACAGGAATAGATCCTACGCAAGTGTCACTCCGAAGCTTATGGAGGACACCACGCTGGAGATAGAACTGCACATAAGGTATTGCAATCTGGTTTTTATTGGCCTACTCTCTTCAAGGATGCCCGTAAGTTTGTTTTGTCTTGCGATGAATGTCAAAGAATTGGTAATATTAGTAGACATCAAGAAATGCCTATGAATTATTCACTTGTTATTGAACCGTTTGATGTTTGTGGATTTGATTATATGGTACCTTTTCCTGCCTCTAATGGATATACACATATTTTAGTTGCTATTGATTATGTTACTAAGTGGGTAGAAGCTATTCCAACTAGTAGTGTTGATCATAACACTTCTATTAAAATGCTTAAAGAAGTTAATTTTCCTAGGTTTGGAGTCCCTAGATATTTAATGACTGATGGTGGTTCACATTTTATTCATGGTGCTTTCCGTAAAATGCTTGCTAAATATGACGCTAATCATAGAATTGCATCTCCATATCACCCGCAGTCTAGTGGTCAGGTAGAATTGAGCAATAGAGAGATCAAATTAATTTTGCAAAAGACTGTTAATAGGTCTAGAAAGAATTGGTCCAAGAAACTGGATGACGCATTATGGGCCTATAGAACTGCATATAAGAACCCTATGGGTATGTTTCCGTATAAAATGGTTTATGGAAAAGCGTGTCACTTACCTCTCGACCTAGAACATAAAGCATATTGGGCTATTAAAGAGTTCAACTATGATTTCAAACTTTCCGTTGAGAAGAGGTTATTTGATATTAGCTCACTTGATGAATGGAGAACCCAAGCTTATGAAAATGCCAAGTTGTTTAAAGAAAAACTTAAAAGATGGCATGACAAAAGGATACAAAAGCGTGAGTTTAATGTAGGTGATTATGTATTGCTATACAACTCTCATTTAAGATTTTTTGCAGGAAAACTTCTCTCTAAATGGGAAGGTCCCTACGTTATCGAGGAGGTCTATCGTTCCGGTGCCATAAAAATCAATAACTTCGAAGGCACAAATCCGAAGGTGCTAAACGATAAAAGAATCAAACACTATATCTCACGTAATCCTATAAATGTTGAAACCAATATTATTGAAACCGTAACCCCGGAGGAATACATAAGGGACACCTTCCAGACCGTTCCAGACTCCGAAAAGGAATAGGTATGTGGTACGGTAAGTAAACCGACTCCAAAACAATTTTAAGGCAATATTTCTCCGTTTTGGAATATTTAGAAAAATAGAAAAATAAGTGGCAGTCCGGGAAGGACACGAGGCATTCACGAGGGTGGAGGGCGCGCCCTATCCCCCTGGGCGCGCTCCCCTACCTCGTGAGCACCTCATGTGCCTTTCGGACTCCGTTTTCTTGCACGATACGTATTTTGGTCGGTAAAAATTCATTATATATTCTCCCTAAGGTTTTGACTCTCGTATCACGCAAATCTCCCCTGTTCTTGTTTCGAGTTGTTTTTCTGACAGGTCTAGATCATCATGACGACCCCAAGTGCTTCCAAGGACAAGTCTTCGAGAAGGTGATCAACCCTTACCTCGCGGAGGTGCTGCGACACCCTCAAACCATTGAGATGCATGATGGGTTGCTGCACATCTGTGATGTTGAGGGACCAAAGGGAACCGGAAGCGTGGAGTTGAGGCTCGAAGCAATGGAGCAACAAGTTTTCAAGTGCCAGGGGATGGTGGAGCGTGGAATCAATGCTAGCCACAAGATGCTCGCGGAGTTCACCAACAACTACGAGCCGGATGCCAAGAACACCGAGGGGGCCATCTTCAAACTACATGAGAAGATCGAGCACCTCCAAGCCCAAATCTATGATATGCAAAATCAAAACTGTGAGTATGAATATAGATTCAAAAGGATGAGTTTGGCTGCAGATTTGAGGATTCCGGAGACTCAATCACCCTTCTATGATGGTGAGCCTATGCCATGGAAGGTGGACGATAAGCCTGCATCATCAACAACACCTCCACCATCAACAACAAAGAAGGAGATATAATCACATGGGTATGGGCACTCCCCTTGGCAACTGCCAAGCTTGGGGGAGGTGCCCTGGTATCGTATCACCATCACAACTCCTATCTTTACCGTTTTTCTTAGTTCGATCCTATTAATAGTATCTTGATTTAGTAGAATAAAGTCATGGCATGATCTAGTTTTGAGTTTTGCTTTATGATCCTTCTTTGTAATCGAGTCCACGAGCTATATAATAAAGATTAGTGTTGAGTCAAGGGCTTGATTATTTTGCCATGATCTTGGGTGAATAAAAGAAAAGAAGAAAAAGAATAAAAAGAATCAAAGAGTTCATATTGATCTTATTGAAAGTAATGACTTCACATAGAAAGAGTATGATGATTAAAAGTTGTTGGGAGTTGGCAAATATAGCTTTGGTCATCGTTGCAATTAATAGGAAGTAATAAGGAAAGGGAGGTTTCACATATAGATATATTATCATTGACATCTTTTATGATTGGGAGCACTCATTGAAATATGACATGCTAAAGAGTTGAGGTTGGACAAGGAAGACAACATAATGAGCTATGTTTTCTTACATCTGAGGTAAAGTATGTTGTCATGGATCCTCTAACGTGTTGAGCTTGCCTTTCCCCCTCATGCTAGCCAAATTCTCAGCACCAAGTAGAGATACTACTTGTGCTTCCAAATACCCTTAAACCAGTTTTGCCATGAGAGTCCACCATATCTACCTATGGATTGAGTAAGATCCTTCAAGTAAGTTGTCATCGGTGCAAGCAATAAAAATTGCTCTCTAAATATGCATGACTTATTAGTGCAGAGAAAATAAGCTTTGTACGAACATGTTGTGGAAGTAATAAAAGCGACGAACTGCATAATAAAGGTCCACATACAAGGGGCAATATAAAGTGACGTTCTTTTGCATTAAGATTTTGTGCATCAACCCTAAACGTGCATGAAAACCTCTGCTTCCCTCTGCGAAGGGCCTATCTTTTATTATTATCCTCTACATTATGCAAGAGTCACGGTGATCTTCACCTTTCCTTTTTCATTTTATCCTTTGGCAAGCTCAGCATGTTGGAAAGAACATGATATATATATATATATATATATATATATATATATATATATATATATATATATCTAATTGGATGTAGGGGAGCATGAATTAGTATTGTTGACATTACCCTTGAGGTAAAAGGTTGTGGGGCAAAACTATAAGCCCCTATCTTTCTCTGTGCCAGATTAAAACTCCGTAACCACAAGTATTGCGTGAGTGTTAGCAATTATGAAGGACTAAGTGATAGTTGAGTATGTGGACTTGCTTTTAAGCTCTGACATAGACTCTTTCCGATGTTATGATAAATTGCAACTGCTTCAATGACCGAGGTTATAATTTGTTGGTGCTCAATAAGGTTTCTGATTCATACTTTTGCTTTGTGAAAAGATCGTCACTTGAACATAAGTAATCATATGACAAAATCTATATATGTTGCTGTTTTGGAAATAATCATGATGCCTTCATGCCCTATTTTATTTTTATCGACGCCTCTACCTCTAAACATGAGGACATATTTATTGATTATCGGCTTTTCGCTTGAGGACAAGCGAGGTCTAAGCTTGGGGGAGTCGATACGTCCATTTTGAATCATGCTTTTATATCAATATTTATTGCATTATGGGCTGTTATTTCACGTTATGTCACACTTATGGCTATTCTCTCTTATTTTACAAGGTTTACATGAAGAGGGAGAATGTCGGCAGCTGGAATTCTGGGCTGGAAAAGGAGCAAATATTGGAGACCTATTCTGCGCAACTCCAAAAGTCCTAAAACTCCACGGAATATCTTAAAATAAATAAAGAAAAATCATCGCCAAAGATGAAGGCCAGGGGACCCACACCCTGCTCACGAGGGTGCCCCCCCTGGGGCATGCCCCCTACCTCGTGGGCCCCTGGTGGCTCTCCTATGCCCATCTTCTCCTATATGAAGTCTTTCGATGAGAAAAAAATAGAAGGCAACCTTTCGGGATGAGACTCCACCGCCAGGAGGCGGAACCTTGGCGGAACCAATCTAGGGCTCCCGCAGAGCTGTTCTGCTGGGGACACTTCCCTCCGGGAGGGGGAAATCATCACCATCGTCATCACCAACACTCCTCTCATCGGGAGAGGGTAATCTCCATCAACATCTTCACCAGCACCATCTCATCTCCAAACCCTAGTTCATCTCTTGTATCCAATTCTTGTCTCCAAGTCCGGGATTGGTGCTAGTAGGTTGCTAGTAGTGTTGATTACTCCTTGTAGTTGATACTAGTTGGTTTATTTGGTGGAAGATCATATGTTCAGATCCTTTATGCATATTATTACCCCTCTGATTATGAACATGAATATGCTTTGTGAGTAATTACGTTTGTTCCTGAGGACAAGGGAGAAGTCCTGCTATAAGTAGTCATGTAAATTTGGTATTTGTTCGATATTTTGATAAGATGTATGTTGTCTAGCCTCTAGTGGTGTTATGTGAACGTCGACTACATAACACTTCACCATTATTTGGGCCTAGAGGAAGGCATTGGGAAGTAATAAGTAGATGATGGGTTGCTAGAGTGACAGGAGCTTAAACCCTAGTTTATGTGTTGCTTTGTAAGGGGCTGATTTGGATCCATATGTTTCATGCTATGGTTAGGTTTACCTTAATACTTTTTTTTGTAGTTGCGGATGCTTGCAATAGAGGTTAATCATAAGTGGGATGCTTGTTCAAGTAAGAATAGCACCCAAGCACCGGTCCACCCACATATCAAATTATCAAAGTATCGAACGCGGATCATATGAGCGTGATGAAAACTAGCTTGACGATATTCCCATGTGTCCTCGGGAGCGATTTTCCTATTATAAGAGTTTGTCCAGGCTTGTCCTTTGCTACAAAAAGGATTGGGCCATCTTGCTGCACTTTATTTACTTTTGTTACTTGTTGCTCGTTACAATTTATCTTATCACAAAACTATTTGTTACCACTTATTTCAGTACTTGCAGAGAATATCTTGCTAAAAACCGCTTATCATTTCCTTCTGCTCCACGTTGGGTTCGACACTCTTACTTACCAAAAGGACTACGATAGATCCCCTATACTTGTGGGTCATCAGGCCGCGCAAGAGGACAGACAGCAAGGTGGTGCTCAATCACCTCCCTGGGAACGCCGGGGATGTCGGAAGCTTGCCATGCAAACACATCGACATTCGCCCGCAGGAAGGTGAAGAGCTCGCTTTCCTATTTTCCGTCGAGGGTAGAGCTTATGGTAAAAGCTCCCCCCCCCCCCCCCCCGTGTCGTCCTCCTTGATGGGCACCTTCTTGGTCTCTGGTAGTGTAGCTCTGGACTTCTTGCTCTTGTCGGCGGAGCTCTCTGGCACGTTCTCAACGGAAGCGCAACACCCCGAAGAGGTGCGCTTGCTGAAGTGGGTGCGAGGGGTCTCGCCGGTCTTCTTCCCCCCCCCCCCTCGGGGCTCCGTCGGCAGGAGCAGGTGCCTTAGCGGCAGCTGCTGTGACTGCCTCCCGATAGAGTTGGTCGGCGCAAATCAGCGCATCTTTCTTGTCAGAGGGGACGGTGATGATGTTCATCGGCCCGGGCATCTTCAGCATGTTGTAGGTGTAGTGTGAAGCCGCCATGAACTTGGCTAGTGCCGGGCAGCCGAGGATCCCGTTGTAAGGCAAGGGGATCTCGGCTACATCGAAAACGATCCTTTCCGTCCTGTGGTTCAGCTCGCCTCCGAATGTCAAGGGCAGCGTGATCTTTCCCTTGGATGGCTCCTCCCCGGGTTAACCCCTTGGAACGTGCATGTTTCCTCGAGGTCTCCATCAGGAATCTGCAGCCTTTTGACCACAATGGGCAAGATCAAGTTCAGGCCGGCCCCGCCGTCAACCAACATCTTTGTCACCTTGAGTTTGCGGATTGTTGGTGAAACCAACAACGGCAAGCACCCGACCGCAGTAGTGCGGTCAGGGTGGTCCTCGGCATTGAAGATCATGGGCGTGCTGGACCATTTCAGCGGCTTCCGTGCGTCGAACGATGGCTCCACTGCTGTGATCTCACGCGCCCAGTGCTTGAGTTGGCAGCGGGATGTATGCAACGAGGCGCCACCATCGACGCACATGGCCTTTGTGGCTTTCTGAAACTCGTGGTCATCGGACTCGTCGTCCTCGTCATGATCATCGTCTTCCTGCTTCTTCTCGTGGCCCCGGGCGGGCCTCTCTTGCTGATTATCCTTGCCGCGGTAGCCTCCTTGGCCGCCACGTTTCTTGCCGGATCCCTCGGCACCATCTGGGCCTTTCTCCTTTTCCCGCCACTCATACTCGGCTTTCTGCTTCTCGGCGAGTAGCTCTACCTGCCGGCAGTTTTGGAGGTCATGGCCCTTGGTGTGGTGGATCTTGCAATACTGCTTGTCGGAGCCTCCTGACTTATCGGCGGCCGCCAAGGCCCGGCAAGCGGCACACCCGGTAACCTCCTTGCCGGGGTCACTTGCCTTGGGTTTCTTGGTGGCGCCGGTATCGTCGGATCCCTCGACGGCAAGCACGGTCTTGCTTCTACGCTTCCTGTTACAGCGCCGGCCCTTCTTCGCAGGGGTGGCGGTGTCATCCATGGAGTCGGTTTCTGCACCGGCGTCTTCACCGGGGTACTTCCTTCCCTCTTCGGCACGAGCGCACCAATCGGCCAGAACATAAAGTTCGGCCACATCCTTAACATTGTTCATCGCCAGCTCTTCACGCATTTTGCGGTTGCGCACGTTCTGGTGGAACGCACTGATCACAGCGGCAGATGAACATCGGGGATGTTGTACTGCACCCGGCTGAACCTTTGGATGTACTTGCGCAAGTTTTCTCCTTCCTTCTGGGGGATGATGTGTAAATCACTCGCCTGGCCATGAGCCTGGTGACCTCCGGTAAAGGCGCCAACAAACTCATGGCACAGATCCGCCCAAGAAGAGATGGAATCCACCAGCAAGTGCATCAACCATGACATAACATTAGGCTTCAGTGCCAACGGGAAGTAGTTGGAAAGCACCTTATCATCGCGGGCCCCAGCAGCTTGCATCGCGATGGTGTAAATGCTGAGGAACTCTGACGGGTGAGTCTTGCCGTTGTACTTCTCGCCAACATCGGGCTTGAACGTACGGTGGAAGGGCCACTAGAACTGCCGCAGCTCACGGGTGAAAGCTGGGCAACCCACCTCGTAAGGTAGGCCACCGTAGGCTCCCGGTGCTGGGTGGTCCGTAGCGGGCCCTGCCCGCCTGTCCGACTAGTGGCATGCGTCACGTCGGTGCTCGATCGTAGTTCAAGCGTCCTCATGAGCCCGCTCCCGAAGGACTTGACGCTGATCACGGTTGGTGCGCGGGTCGGACGACGCGATGGAGATGTCATCTCGAGCATTGTCGCGACGAACCGACGCCCAGGGTGGCCGGGATGGAGGAGGGGAGTACACCGTGGCCGCATCGCCTCCGGCACAGCCCCCGCAGGGATGCGGCGGCCCAGTGGAGCGACGGCCTACGGTCCCGCCGGCCGCAAATCATCGTTGTTGGCCATGCCGACGAGGCTCCGGACGGTGGCCCTCCATTTGTCAAGCTTCTCCACGACGGGAGGAAAATCAAGGAGCAGTTGCGCGCGTGCCAGGGCCTCCGCTGGCGTGGGCGGCGGCTAAAGCTGGGTGGACCGCGACGCGCCTCGACTCCTAACCACGTTAGAAGGAGCTGCGTCACGGCCCCGCAGCCGTTTGCCACCTCCATCAGCACCTCGGCGCACATGCTGGCCTTCCTCATCATGTGATGGGAACGTCGGACTCTTCCCAGGGCGGCGTGCAGGGTCACCGGCTGGGTGACGCTGCTCATCGCGCACAACCTGGGAAGAGCGCGCCGTGGGCACCGGTGTTGGCGTCTTGGAGGTTGTCGCGCTGCGTCTGGCGGGATGGCGGCGCCCCTGGAGGGCCCCGCGCCGCCTGCGGGGGGCCCGACTCCACCTCTGGAGCTCGCAACTGGTGGCTCGTCGCCTGGCGCGCGAACGACGCCACTCGCCAGGCCTGAACCGCCAGGGTGATGTGGGTGTTCACGGGCCGCTCCACGGGTTCTCTCTGCGACTGGCCCGCTACCGGTCCGCGCCGGTAGCAGCCCGGTCCCGGACGAACCGATCGTTGTGGTCGTCTTCTTCTTAGGAGCCATGGCGATGAAGAACAGCTAGGTCAACTGCTAGACTAGATTCTCACAATTGCGCCCCCTGCCTGGCGCGCCAAAGATGTCGGTGGGAAACGACACCTATGGGATTACTGGAATCCCTTCTATGGTTGCGGGGCGCGGGGATCGTGAGAAGAGTGGGACTAGTAGACAACACAAAGGGATTTACCCAGGTTCGGGCCGCAAAGATGCGTAAAACCCTACGATCCTGCTTTGGTGGATATATTTAGTGTTCTTGAGCTCTTGAACTAGCTCCAGGTGCTATGAGATTCGAAAGAGCCGAATCCTTCTCCCGTGTGCCATGGGCCTCCTTTTATAGGCGAAAGGGGCTGCCACAGTGGCACGCAGGAGGTAGAAAGTGCTACAGCGTCGCGAGCTTAACGCTGGTATTACAGGACAAAGTGCATTTAATGCGAGGCTTAGGTGTCCCTTCACTTTATCGGGGACGGGGGTGAGGCCCGTCCCGTCCGTCGCTGCTCCTTCAAGCTTCGACACGCGCCCTGGCCAGCGATGCATGCGGTGCCATGTAGGCAGGCAGGTAGCTGAGGTGGCGCGGTGGTGGAGCCTCCACGAAGGGCTGCATGTTGCCACGTAGGTGCCTGTCTAGCTGGTTGGGTCGGCAGCTGCATGCGAGTGGCGGCGGAGGCTTGGCTGGCGCGGGCCTGGCAGTGGCCCTGCTGGTGCGCTTGGCGAGGACCTGGCCGGGTGGCCCGACAAGGGTCTTGCCGTGGCACGCAGGCGTCCCCGACAAGGGTCTTGCCGGCGGTCTTGTGGGTTTCTTCGGTGAGGATGATTGCCTTCCTATCCTCATTTGATCTTGACTATTCTTTGTCTTCACAAAGATCTGCATGCCACCACAGAGCTGCCTCCCTAGCCCTATCCCAATGTGTTTTGTCGAACGTTGGTGGGCTCAAGGGTGGCTCGCTCGGCTGGTGGGGGCAATCTGCCCCGGCAAAGGTCTTGCCGGCGCCACTGAGGCTGCCCCGGCAAGGGTCCTTGACGGGGAAACCTGCTTCGTCTATCTGATCTTTGTGGCCTTGGTCCTCGTCGTTGCTTTGCTTGTCCTTGTGCCTTCGGCTTCTCTCCAGCTTCCCTTTCCTGCCCTATTATGTGTGGCCGTGGCGGGAGGCTCTGACTGCCCGTGCACAAGTAAAGGGGTCAAAAGGAGAGCCCCTACTTTTGTACACCGACACCGCGCTCGCCAAGTTCATGGCAGTCCCCCATTACGCGTATCTGAAGATAAAGATGTCAGGTCCCAAGGGCCTCATCACCATCACCGGCGACTACCGCAAGTCCCTGGAGTGTGCCCGAGAGGGCGCCAAGCTGGCCGAGTCGCTGGTCATTGCCGAGGAGCGGTGCCAGCACGACCGGATCGTCACACTGGCAGGCGAGGCCTTGGCCGCATCAATCCCGACCAAGGACCTGGCCGACGAGGCCGCCTTCAAGCCCTCCAAGGAGACCAAGAAAGTGAAGCTGAACCCGGAAGACCCCAGCTGCAGCAAGTACATTGTCGTAGGCGCCCGCCTCGACAGCAAATAGGAGGGCGAGCTCGTCGACTTCCTCTGTGAGAATCAGGATATCTTTGCATGGACCCCAAAGGACATGCCGGGTATCCTGAGGAAGTACGCCGAGCACAAACTTCACGTCCGCAAGGATGCCAAGCCTGTCCGTCAACCCCTACAACATTTTTCCGAAGAAAAGAGAAGAACCATTGGTGAAGAGGTCACCAAGCTTTTGGCGGCCAGCTTCATCATGGAAGTGTTTCACCCCGAGTGGCTGGCCAATCCAGTCTTCGTCCTGAAGAAGAACAACACCTGGCGCATGTGTATCGACTACACCAGCCTCAACAAGGCTTGTCCCAAGGATCCGTTCGCTCTCCCGCGGATCGACCAAGTCATTGAATCGACCGTCGGGTGCGAGCTGCTGTCCTTCCTGGACGCTTACTCCGGCTACCACCAGATCAAGCTGGACCCGGCTGACGCCCTGAAGACATCCTTCATCACGCCCTTTGGGGCGTATTGCTACATCACCATGTCGTTCGGCTTGAAGAAAACTGGCGCCACCTTTCAACGCTGCATGCAGAAATGCCTACTCCCGCAACTCGACCGCAATATCCACGTTTATGTGGACGACATCGTGGTGAAGACCAAGCAGCACCTCACGCTCCTCGACGACTTGAAGGAAACATTCGCCAACCTCCGCGAATACAAGGTCAAGCTTAACCCGGAAAAGTGTGTTTTCGGCGTCCCGGCCAGAAAGCTACTCGGCTTCCTCATCTCAGAACGCGGCATTGAGGCAAACCCGGAGAAGATCAAGGCCATCGAACGCATGTGCAATCCGGCTTGGCTGCGTGATGTCCAGAAGTTCACCGGATGCTTGGCCTCGGTCAGCCAGTTTCTAAGCCAGCTGGGCGAGAGGGTGCCACCCCTGTACCAGCTGATGAAGAAGACGATGTCGTTCGAATGGAATGACCAGGCAGACGAGGCCTTTCAAGACCTCAAGCGCATGCTCTCCACCGCACCAGTCCTGGTCGCGCCGACCGACAAGGAGCCGATGTTGCTCTACATAGCCGGTGCTGGTGGTCGAGCGACCAGAGAAGGGCAAGATCCAAGCCGTCCAGCGCCCGGTCTACTACCTGAGCGAGGTGCTCTCCATCTCCAAGAAGAACTACCCGCACTACCAGAAGATGTGTTACGGCGTGTACTTCACTGCCAAGAAGCTGAAGCAGTACTTCCAAGAGCACATCATCACTGTGGTTAGCACGGCTCCCATCGGAGAAATCATCGGTTGACGGGATGCCTCTGGCCGGGTCGCCAAGTGGGCACTCCATCTAGCCCGCCACACCATCCTCTACGAGCCCCGGACAACGATCAAGTCTCAGGCCATGGCCGACTGCCTCGTCGACTGGACCGAGACCCAGTAATTACCACCACCCCCCGACTCGACGCATTGGCGCATGCATTTCGACAGGTCCAAGATGCGACTCGGCCTGGGGGCTGGCATCGTATTGTCGTGTCCGAAGGGCGACTGACTCCGCTACATGCCCCAGATCCACTTCGCCGCCTCCAACAACGTCGCCAAACACGAAGCCCTTGTGCACGGCCTCCAGCTTGCCAGGGAACTCGGCATCCGGCGCATCCTGTGCTACGGCGACTCGGACCTAGTGGTGCAGCAGTGCTCTGGCGAGTGGGACGCCCGCGACTCCAACATGGCAAGCTACTGCTTCCTTGTCCAGAAGTTGTCCGGGTCCTTTGAGGGTTGCGAGTTCCTCCACGTCCCGCGCGTGGAGAACGAAGCGGCCGACATGCTCACCAAGATCGCCTCGTCCCGGCAGTCCATCCCGTCCGGCGTCTCCCTTGAGCACCTGCGCGAGCCGTCCGTCAAGCCGTCGTCGGACTCCGAGTCCATCCACGTTCCAGACGACCCGGGCGCATCTCAACCCGGCCCGGGGGCTGCTGAACCCGGCCCAGTGGCTGCTTAGCTCGACCCGGCCACCATCGCCCCAGACCCGGTCGTCGCCCTCCCCGACCCGGGGGCTGCTCAACCCGGCTCGGGGACTGTCGACTCAGAACCCACCCTGGTGGCCATCTTCGCCGTGGTCACGGCTCCATCTTGGCCCTCCCAATATCAGAATTCCTGGAGAATGGGGTTCTCCCCATGGACGAGACTGAAGCTCGGCAAGTGCAGCGTCGGGCGTCCGCCTACAGCATCATCAACAACGAGCTCATCAAGTGCAGCTCCACCGGCGTGTTCCAGCACTGCGTCAAGCAGGAACAGGGCATCGACATCCTCCTCGACATACAGCAGGGCGAATGCGGGCACCACGCTGCGTCACGATCCCTGGTGGCCAAGGCGTTCCGCCACGACTTCTACTGGCCCACGGCCCTCAAAGATGCCGAGTCACTCATTCTCAAGTGTGAGGGGTGCCAGCGCTTCAGCAAGCGCAGCCACCAGCTGGCGTCAGCACTCCGCACCATTCTGATTGCCTGGCCCTTCGCGGTCGGGGGACTCGACATGGTGGGACCCTTCAAAATCGCTCGAGGTGGCTTGACGCACTTGCTGGTGGCAGTGGACAAGTTTACCAAGTGGATCGAAGCACGGCCGTCTGGTTCATCCAGGACATAGCTGTTCACTACGGCATGCCGAACAGCATCATCACAGACAACGGCACCAACTTCGCCAAGGGTGCGCTTGAGCAATACTGCTCCGTCTCCGGCATCCGCCTCGACCTGGCCTCCGTTGCACATCCACAGTCCAACGGGCAGGTCGAGCGGGCCAACGGGCTCATCCTGTCCGGCATCAAGCCGTGACTCGTCGAGCCACTCATCCGCTCACCCGGCAGCTGGCTTGACGAGTTGCCGGCCGTTCTCTAGAGTCTCCACACCACGCTGAATCGGTCGACTGGGTTCACCCCGTTCTTCCTCGTCTATGGAGCCGAAGCCGCCATCCCGACCGATGTCGAGTTCGACTCGCCGCGCATTGCGATGTACACCGAAGCCAAATCCAATGAAGCCCGTGAAGACGGTATCGACCTGCTCGAAGAAGTCCGCCTCCTGGCGCTCAGCCGCTCGGCCATCTATCAGCAGGGCCTAAGGCACTACCACAACAAGAAGATCAAGCCTCTCGCGTTCTGCGAGGGCGACCTCGTCCTCCGACTCGTCTAAGAACAAGCAGGCCAGCACAAGTTGTCCCATCCATGGGAGGGCCCATTCATCGTGAGCAGGGCCTTGCGCGATCGCAACGCCTACTACCTCATCGACGCACGCAAGTCAAAGAAGCACAAGAGAGACACCGCTGGCGAAGAAACGACCCGGCCGTGGAACGCGGAACTCCTCCGCCCATTTTATAGTTAGCCGCACGAGTGTATGTATCGTCGCCTTTTGTAAACGCTTGAAATTATGGGGTTCCCGAACGAGACTCGGGGGCTGCCTTTTGTTGACCAATTTATTGTGTCCCTACTTTCTTGCATCACTATGCCACTGAACCCAGCCACCGGTCCGACCCGCTCGACCCCGGGGCTCGGGGGCTGGCCGGCTCGATCACCACCCCGCCACTTTACTTGGTGATTCCTGATACAGTAAGGATGCCGCGGTCCCCTGCTTCGCCCAAAAGCCACAGATCCGACTTCGGCTGTCGGCTGGCAAGCACAACGGGCCAGAGCTCCTTCACGCTTCAAACACAAAATCAAAGGCTGCCAGGTCGATCAACCCGGCCGGCCACTCAGAAAATAAACAGCCGCACGACCGGCTGCTCGCCAATCGGCTCCGCCGGGTCGCCGCCAGCTGGCCCACTGGGTGTTTCGCTCGCGCTCAACGTTTTGAAGAGCCCAAGTCCTGCACGCTCCTCTCGAAGAACCGAACTCCTTATCACAGACCGGAGCCTCGGCCGTCTGACTCACGGGGGGGGGGGAGGTTTGAGAAAGGAAAAGCGCAAGAAATCGGTCCAAAAAATGGAAGGCAAAAGCAGAAACATTCACGACATATACACATAAATATTTAAAAGGCCCACGGCCCGAGTTCATTACACCCTAAACCCCCAGTGGGTGGGTGGACCTGCTACCTAACAAATTCTACTAAGGAATCTCAGGCATCTCCAGTGCTGCATTGCGATGTCGACGGCTCTCCCCTGGCGGCCTCCGGGTCCAGTGAGGTATCGGTGTCCTCCTTGGCACCCCTGTCGCGCTAGACACCCGTCTCCTCGGTGCTCCCCTCCAGATCGTGGAGAAGCAGGCCATAGTCATCACCGTCCACGACCCTGCCGTCTTCCGTCCGCTCCGGGTGGAACTCTTCGTGGAAGGCGAACTCGTCGATGTAGCTGGCCCGGGAAGCAATCCGGCCGGCTTGCTCCTCCAGCAGTTGCTCCGAGCCGGCCCGCTGGCCCATCAGCGCATCTAGCTGCAGGTCCGGATGCCAAGACAGCGCGAACTGGAGCGCCATCTCAGTGCCGGCGCGAGCGGCGGAGACGTGCCACTTGTGAAGCCGGTACGGCTCCATCTCCAGCCAACGCACCAGGCGCGTGAAGCTGCTCGACTCGACGGAGTCCGGGCAAAGGGCCGCCGTCATCACGGTGCCGGCCTGGGACAGCCGCCCCATCTACCGCCCCAAGACCTGTAGGCAGGCCTCAGTGGCGGCGATGATTTCCGGAAAGGTTCACGCCACCTGCGGGTCCGTCCCAGATCCAACGACTCCGGTCGGGTCGCGCTAAAAGCGGACGGCTTCCTCCGCCAGCCGCTGCGTCTCCGAAAAGGCTCCGGCCACAAAAAGTGAAGCATATCAGAAAAAGGACAACAAGGACGAAAGGCCGGATCCCAACCCGGCAAAACACAAGAAAAGCACTTACTGGAGAAGGACTCTTCCAGGTGCTGCGCTTCGAGCAACGTACCATGCCGCTCCCGGTCAATGGTGCGGTCGCGCTCTTGGAGCGTCTTCTCTAGATCGGCTGCCTTGGCGAGGGCCGCCTTCAGCTCAGCGTCCTTGTCATCGATCGCCTTCTCGGCCGCCTCGCGACGACGGGCCTCATCCTGACGGGCCCCCTCGGCGGTGGCAACCTGCCCTCGCAGGTGATCCACCTTGGCCTGGAGCCAGCCCTTGTCGTCAGCCAGCCGGCCGCGCTGCTGGTCCACCTCGACCAGGGCCTGCTGGGCCTCCACCACCTTGGCGGCTTCCGCCTTGAGGAACTCGACCTCGGCCTCGAGGCGGCTCTTATGACCCGCCAGCTTCTCCTGCAGCTGGTTGGCCTCGTCGAGCGACCGCCGGGCCGCGGCCGCCTCCGCCTTCTCCTGCGCCGCCTCGACGCGAAGACGGCCGGTGTCAACAACGAGCCGGACATAGAGTTGACCAGCCCGGAGCAGACGAGTCCGCCAGGACAGCACCTCGGCTGCGAAAAAGACGGATTCAGCAAAAGAGAGAGCAAGACTTAAGATTTGGCTCAACTGTTACACAGTTGGCCCGAATCTCGGGGGCTACACCCAGTGGGTGCGCTAGCACGCCCCCACTAGAAAAGAGCACGAAGATACCTGCGGCGACGTGAAGCTCCTCTTCCTTGGTGGCGAGCTGCGCCTTGAGCTCTTGGTACTTGCCCGGGAGAAGGTTGAAGGCGCCGACCCGGTAGGCGTCGAGTTGTTGAAGAAAGCAGAAATCAGGACAAAAACAGCAGTCTAAAGATTCGACCCAACTACTACGTAGTTGGCCCGAACCTCGGGGGCTACACCCAGTGGGTGCACTGGCGCGCCCCCACAAAGAAGAAATTGCGAAAAAGAAGAAGCTTACCAGAACGGCGCGCTCCAGGTCACGCGTCCGCTCCACCTCGGCCTGGGTGAAGGCCTCGAGCCGGTCCATCCGTCCGCGTAGACGGCGGCTGACGGCGTCCATCGCCGCCTCTTCCTGGGTCTGAGGCTCGGAGACCACGGCGCCCCCGCTCCGCGCCGGCTGTGGCACGGCGGCCCGACGCCCTCCTTGCCGGGGCGCGAAGGCGTTCTCCCCGCTAGCCGCTCCCGACGCGGCCGGCACCCCCTCCGATGCCCTCTCCGGCGCCATCGACGACCCGGACGCCGGGACGCCCTACGTCGCCGCCTCCTGTCCGGACGCCAGGACGGCCTGCTGCGCCACCACCGCCCAGCTGCCGGGGTGGCCTCCGGCACTGCCGCCCGCGGTGCCTCCTCCAACACCCTCGGCGCCTCGCATGCCGCCGCCCGCCACGCCTCCTCCAAGATGGCGCCGCCTCCACCTCCATCAGCCCCCGCCCGTTTGACAACGTCGACCAGCGGCAGGGTATCATCCTCCACCTCCACGACCTCTTGGTCGAGGGTCACCACCTTATCCCGGCCCTCACGGCCGCGCTCCCTCACCGACGATGGCTCGAAGACCGTCGCCGCCACCACCGAGCCCTCCAGCATCTGGCGCCAAGCCCGGACCGACGCCGCTTCCAGCTCCACCTCGTCCCTGTTCCTGTCTCGCCAGGCCTAGCCCTCGACGTCGTTCGGGTCCAGGCCGAGGTCTGAGTCGGCCCGTCCCTCCTCCTCGACCTGGTCAACGAGGTTGGACCGGCTCCTGCGGAACAGGGTCCCTTCGGCGGCCGCGGCATCCGCCGCCGCCCTCGCCAGCGTGATTGGCGACCTAAAGAAGAAGAACACAGAATGAGCAAAAGACAAGGCTAGCTCGACAATTCGGATGCATACATGAGATAGAGCTTACCCTGACAGGACCAGGATCGGGTTTGGCCTCCCATGCACGGCGCCGCGCTTCCTCTTGGCCGGCCTCCCGGCTCTGGCCGGGTCTGCCGTGCGCTTCGGGGCCCGGGGCCGCAGCGCGACGCTATCCTTCCCGTGCGAGCGACTCGGCGCCGCCCCGCGTGACGACCCGGCTCTGCCCGTGTCGCCGTCTCCCCCGCCCAACGCCACTACACCAACAACTGGCGTCAGCATCGCCCGTGCCATACCGCGGTCTACAACACGAGATACACGAAGAAAAATACAAGACTTACCCGCACGACGCGCAGCACCGTCGTCGGCCTCAGCTTCTGCTACCTCTTCAGCACCGCGTTGGATTTCCCCGAAGAGGGGAGGATGATGCAGCAAAGTAGCGTAAGTATTTCCATCAGTTTTTGAGAACCAAGGTATCAATCCAGTAGGAGACCACGCACAAGTCCCTCGTACATACACAAAACGATAGCTACTCGCAACCAACGCGATTAGGGGTTTTCAATCCCTTCACGGTCACTTACGAGAGTGAGATCTGATAGAGATGATAAATAATATTTTTGGTATTTTGATAGATAGATGCAAAGTGAAAAGTAAAAGGCAAAGTAAAAACAAAGCAAGTAATAAAGCGATAGAGATAGATATGATGAGAATAGACCCGGGGGCCATAGGTTTCACTAGTGGCTTCTCTCAAGAGCATAGATATTCTACGGTGGGTGAATAAATTACTGTTGAGCAATTGACAGAATTGTGCATAGTTATGAGTATATCTAAGTAATGATCATGTATATAGGCATCACGTCCGAGACACGTAGATCGAAACGATTCTGCATCTACTACTATTACTCCACTCATCGAGCGCTATCCAGCATGCATCTAGAGTATTAAGTTAAAAACAGAGTAATGCCTTAAGCAAGATGACATGATGTAGAGGGATAAATTCATGCAATATGATAAAAAACCCATCTTGTTATCCTCGATGGCAACAATACAATACGTGCCTTGTTGCCCCTTCTGTCACTGGGAAAGGACACCGCAAGATTGAACCCAAAGCTAAGCACTTCTACCATTGCAAGAACTACCAATCTAGTTGGCCAAACCAAAAAGTATAATTCGAAGAGACTTGCAAAGATAACTCAATCATTCATAAAAGAATTCAGAGAAGATTCAAATATTTTCCATAGATAATACTGGATCATAGACCCACAATTCATCGGTCTCAACAAACACACCGCAAAAACAAGATTACATCGAATAGATCTCCACGAGAGAGGGGGAGAACATTGTATTGAGATCCAAAAATAGAGAAGAAGCCATCTAGCTACTAGCTATGGACCCGAAGGTCTGAAGTAAACTACTCACAATTCATCGGAGGGGCTATGGTGTTGATGTAGAAGCCCTCCGTGGTGGATGCCCCCTCCGGTGGAGCTCCGGAACAGGCCCCAAGATGGAATCTCGTGGATACAGAAGGTTGCGGTGGTGGAATTAGGTTTTTGGCTCCTCTTGTGATCGTTTGGGGATATGTAGGTATATATAGGAGGAAGGAGTGCATCAGTGGAGCAACAGGGGGCCCACGAGGTAGGGGGCGTGCCCAGGGGGCGACCTCCACCCTCGTGACCGCCTCTGGCACTTCTTGGAGTAGGGTCCAAGTCTCCTGGATCACGTTCGGTGAGAAAATCACGCTCCCGAAGGTTTCATTCCGTTTGGACTCCGTTTGATATTCTGTTTCTTCGAAACACTGAAATAGGCAAAAAAACAGCAATTCTGGGCTGGGCCTCCGGTTAATAGGTCAGTCCCAAAAATAATATAAAAGTGGAAAATAAAGCCCAATATAGTCCAAAACAGTAGATAAAGTAGCATGGAGTAATAAAAAATTATAGATACGTTGGAGACGTATCAGGCATCCCCAAGCTTAATTCCTGCTCGTCCTCAAGTAGGTAAATGATAAAAAAGAATTTTTGATGCGGAGTGATACTTTGGCATAATTTCAATGTAAATCTTCTTAATTGTGATATGAATATTCAGATCCGAATGATTCAAGACAAAAGTTTATATTGACACAAAAATAATAATACTTCAAGCATACTAATCAAAGCAATCATGTCTTCTCAAAATAACATGGCAAAAGAAAGTTCATCCCTACAAACTCATATAGTTAGGCTATTCTTCATTTTCGTCACACAAAGATGTTCCCAACTTCTATACCCCCGATGACAAGCCAAGAAATTGTTTCATACTCAAATAATCTCAAACTTTTTCAACCTTCACGCAATACATGAGCGCGAGCCATGGATATAGCACTATGGGTGGAATAGAATATGATGATGGGGATTGTGTGGAGAAGACAAAAAAGGAGAAAGTCTCACATTGACGAGGATAATCAACGGGCTATGGAGATGCCCATCAATTGATGTCAACATGAGGAGTAGGGATTGCCATGCAACGGATGCACTAGAGCTATGAATGCTCAACAAAATAAAACTAGTGTGTGTGCATCCAACTCGCTTGCTTATGAAGACCTAGGGCATTTGAGGAAGCCCATCGTAGGAATATACAAGCCAAGTTCTTTAATGAAAAATTCCGCCTAGTATAAAAAGGACAACTTTATGAGACTCACTACATGAAGAACAAGGTGCTACTTTGAAGCACGATATATGAGACTCACTACATGAGGAACAAGGTGCTACTTTGAAGCACAAGTGTGGAAAAGGAGATAGTAGCATTGCCCCCTTTTTTTCTTTTCTCTTTTTTTTCTTTTTTTTCTTTTTCCGTTTTTTGGGCCTTTCTTTTGGCCTTTCTTTTTTTATATTTTTTTTCTTGGGCAATGCTCTAACAATGATGATCATCACACTTCTACTGATTACAACATAAAGATTACAACTCGAAACTTAGAACAAGATATGACTCTACATGAATGCCTCCGGCGGTGTACCGGGATGGTGCAATGAATCAAGAGTGACATGTATGAAAAATAATGCATGGTGGCTTTGCCACAAATATGATGTCAACTATGATCATGCGATGGCAATATGACAAAAGTAATGTATGTCATGATGATGATGATGGAAGTTGCATGGCAATATATCTCGGAATGGCTATGGAAATGCCATGATAGGTAGGTATGGTGGCTGTTTTGAGGAAGATATAAGGATGTTTATGTGTGATAGAGAATATCGTATCACGGGGTTTGGATGCACCAGCGAAGTTTGCACCAACTCTCAAGGTGAGAAAGGGCAATGCACGGTACCGAAGAGGCTAGCAAAGGTGGAAAGGTGAGAGTGCGTATAATCCATGGACTCAACATTAGTCAAAAGAACTCATATACTTATTGCAAAAATTTAGAAGCCATCAAAAATCAAGTACTACGCGCATGCTCCTAGGGGGATAGATTGGTAGGAAAAGACCATCACTCGTCCCCGACCGTCACTCATAAGGATGCACAAGCCAGGTACACTTCATGTTTCAAATTTGTTACACAACTTTAACCATACGTGCATGCTACGGGACTTGCAAACTTCAACACAAGCATTCTTTGAATTCATAATTACTCAACTAGCACGACTTTGATATTATCACCTCCATATCTCAAAACAATTATCAAGCATCAAACTTATCTTAGTATTCAACGCACTCAAAAGAAAGTTTCACATATCTTGAACACCAAGTAAATTAACATTAAGTCAATTACCATGCTATTAGCGACTCTCAAAATAATCTAAGTGAAGAATGAGAGATCAATAGTTTCTTTAAAACAAATCCACCACCGTGCTCTAAAAGATCTAAGTGAAGCACTAGAGCAAAAATTATCACGCTCAAAAGATATAAGTGAAGCACTATGAGCAAAACTATCAAGCTCAAAAGATATAAGTGAAGCACATAGAGTATTCTATCCAATTCCAAATCATGTATGGCTCTCTCAAAAGGTGTGTACATCAAGGATGATTGTGGTAAACTAACAAGAAAAGACGCAAATAATACAAGACGCTCCAAGCGAAACACATATCATGTGGTGAATAAAAATATAGCTCCAAGTAAATTACCGATGGAAGTGGACGAAAGAGGGGATGCCTTCCGGGGCATCCCCAAGCTTTGACTTTTTGGTGTCCTTGGATTATCTTGGGGGTGCCATGGGCATCCCCAAGCTTAGGCTCTTTCCACTCCTTGTTCCATAATCCATCAAAAGAATTCACCCAAAACTTGAAAACTTCACAACACAAAACTCAACAGAAATCTCGTGAGCTCCGTTAGAGAAAGAAAACAAAGAACTACTTAAGGTACTGTAATGTACTCATTCTTTATTTATATTGGTGTTATACCTACTGTATTACAACTTATCTATGGATTATAAATTATTTTACTAGCCATAGATTCATCAAAATAAGCAAACAACACACGTAAAACAGAATCTGTCAAAAACAGAACAGTCTGTAGAAATCTGTAACTAACGCAAACTTATGGAACTCTACAAATTCTACCAAAATAGGAAGTCCTGGACAATTTGTTTATTGATCAGCAGCAAAACGAATCAGCGCAAAAGCACGTTCCTGTGATTTAACAAAACTATATTCGTGCACGCAAAGTTTCTGTTTTTCAGCAGAATCAAATCAACTATCATCGTAGGTTATCCTATAGGTTCTACTTGGCACAAACACTAATTAAAAGATAAAACCACATCCAAACAGAATCTAGATGGATTATTTATTCCTAAACAGAAGCAAAAACAAAAAATACAAAATAAAATTGGGTTGCCTCCCAACAAGCGCTATCGTTTAACGCCCCTAGCTAGGCATAAAAGCAAGGATAGATCTAGGTCTTGCCATCTTTGGTAGGCAATCCTTCAATGAGGCATCTACCTCCTTTAGAATTTTCTTTCTTTCTAGTAATTGTCAAATTTTCAAACAAAAGATCGAAAAATTTGTTCATAGCAAAAGGTTCCTTAATGATGGTAAAAAGATTGGGATGAACACTTATAGATTTAAGATCCGCAGTTTCCTTACTAGATGATTCACCCTTATTCTTAGGAACATAAATGAGCTTAGTATTATTAGTAGACGAACTTGGAGTGTTTTGTAAGGAAGAAAAGGCGGTTCCCAAGTTGGTAATGATACCCTCAAGTTTATCGATTCTTGTGGAATCTAGATTTATTTTCTCATTAACTATGGGTTCTTTTTATTTAATATTTTTCAAAGTCATTCCTACCTTAGACCCATATTCGGTAATTTGATTGTGGATCTTTTTATCAAGATTTTCAATTAATTCAATGGTAGCAACTTTATTCTCAATAATTTCAAGTCTTTGCATAACATGCTCCAAAGTTAACGTAGTTCCATTAACCAAAAGAGGTAGTGAACCAAATAAATCTATTAAAGCATTATAAGAATCAAAAGTATGGCTACACAAGAAATTCCCTCCGGTAATGGTATCAAGGATATACCTATACCAAGGATTGGCACCTACGTAAAAATTACGAAGAAGAACTGAAGTAGATTGCTTCCTGGTAGATCTACTTTGAGCATTGCAAATTCTATACCAAGCGTCTGTCAGATTTTCTCCCGCCCTTTGCTTAAAATTTAGAACTTCATTCTCGGGAGATAACGGAGAAGATATGAGACTAGTCATGATGACAAGCAAGCAAACTAGCACACGAGCAAACAGAAAGGCAACGGGAAAAAGGCAAACAGGAAAGAGAGGAGGAGATTGGGAAAGAGAGGGCGAATAAAACGGCAAGGGTGAAGATGGGGAGAGGAAAACGAGAGGCAAATGGCAAATAATGTAATGCGAGAGATAGGGATTGCGATGGGTACTTGGTATGGTTGACTTGCTTGCGTGAGCCTCCCCGGCAACGGTGCCAGAAATTCTTCTTGCTACCTCCTGAGCACTGCGTTGGATTTCCCCGAAGAGGAGAGGATGATGCAGCAAAGTAGCGTAAGTATTTCCATCAGTTTTTGAGAACCAAGGTATCAATCCAGTAGGAGACCACGCACAAGTCCCTCGTACATACACAAAATGATAGCTACTCGCAACCAACGCGATTAGGGGTTGTCAATCCCTTCACGGTCACTTACAAGAGTGAGATCTGATAGAGATGATAAATAATATTTTTGGTATTTTTGATAGATAGATGCAAAGTGAAAAGTAAAAGGCAAAGTAAAAACAAAGCAAGTAATAAAGTGATAGAGATTGATATGATGAGAATAGACCCGGGGGCCATAGGTTTCACTAGTGGCTTCTCTCAAGAGCATAGATATTCTATGGTGGGTGAACAAATTACTGTTGAGCAATTGACAGAATTGAGCATAGTTATGAGTATATCTAGGTAATGATCATGTATATAGGCATCACGTCCGAGACAAGTAGATCGAAACGATTCGACATCTACTACTATTACTCCACTCATCGACCGCTATCCAGCATGCATCTAGAGTATTAAGTTAAAAACAGAGTAACACCTTAAGCAAGATGACATGATGTAGAGGGATAAATTCATGCAATATGATAAAAACCCCATCTTGTTATCCTCGATGGCAACAATCAATACGTGCCTTGTTGCCCCTTCTGTCACTGGGAAAGGACACCGCAAGATTGAACCCAAAGCTAAGCACTTCTCCCATTGCAAGAACTACCAATCTAGTTGGCCAAACCAAGAAGGATAATTCGAAGAGACTTGCAAAGATAACTCAATCATTCATAAAAGAATTCAGAGAAGATTCAAATATTTTCCATAGATAATACTGGATCATAAACCCACAATTCATCGGTCTCAACAAACACACCGCAAAAAGAAGATTACATCGAATAGATCTCCACGAGAGAGGGGGAGAACATTGTATTGAGATCCAAAAAGAGAGAAGAAGCCATCTAGCTACTAGCTATGGACCCGAAGGTCTGAAGTAAACTACTCACACTTCATCGGAGGGGCTATGGTGTTGATGTAGAAGCCCTCCGTGGTGGATACCCCCTCGGGCGGAGCTCCAGAACAGGCCCCAAGATGGGATCTCGTGGATACAGAAGGTTGCGGCGGTGGAATTAGGTTTTTGGCTCCTCTTGTGATCGTTTGGGGATACGTAGGTATATATAGGAGGAAGGAGTACGTCGGTGGAGCAACAGGGGGCCCATGAGGTAGGGGGCGCGCCCTCCACCCTCGTGACCGCCTCTGGCACTTCTTGGAGTAGGGTCCAAGTCTCCTGGATCACGTTCGGTGAGAAAATCACGTTCCCGAAGGTTTCATTCCGTTTGGACTCCGTTTGATATTCTGTTTCTTCGAAACACTGAAATAGGCAAAAAAAAACAGCAATTCTGGGCTGGGCCTCCGGTTAATAGGTTAGTCCCAAAAATAATATAAAAGTGGAAAATAAAGCCCAATATAGTCCAAAACAGTAGATAAAGAAGCATGGAGCAATCAAAAATTATAGATACATTGGAGACGTATCAGCTTCCTGCTCCCCGCCCTGGGCGGCGGGCTCCTCCGGCGCCATCGACACCACCTGCGACGGAGTCCGGGCGTAAGGATGCCGGATCGCATTTAGAAGCACCTCTCGCGTCGCGTCAGGACGGACAAGGAGGTGCGCAGCAGCAAAGTAAGGCGACCAGACACTCACCTGTGGTGCCTGGTTCGACTCACTGTACGGCACCTTGCCGAACCGCCAGTCCTCCCCAATGTTGGCCTTGGAGATGTTGTTCACTCGGAGCGCGATATCCTCTGCCGTCAGGCGCGTTGACCCCATGTGGTTGGGATCTTCAAGACCGGCCATCTCGCCGATGAGGCAGGAGCACCTCTACAGCGGGAGAACCCGGCGCATGATGAACGCGGCAATGAGGTCGTTGCCGGTGAGCCCCTCCCGCGTCCTCATCACCGTCACCCGCTCGCAGAGATTGATGATCTCCTGCGACGAGCGCCTGGGGGAGTAGCCCCAGTTCATCTTCCCCCGCAGCGGCGCGAGGGAGAAGGCCGGAAGGTTGATGCGGTCCGCACCCAAGTTGCAGACGTAGAAGAAGGAATTCTGCCATTTCTTGGCAGAATCCTCCAGCGGGATCGCAGTCCGCCCCCGACTGCTTCAAGATAACAGCGGCATCGTAGTCGGCGAACTCTCCCGCTGTCGGGCCCTGCTGCTTCGGGGAGAATAAGCGCACCCAAAGGTCGATCATAGGCTCGACCCCCAGGTACCCCTCGCAGAGGGTGACGAAGCCGGAAAGCTGGACGATGGCGCCGGCGCCAAGATGGTGCGGCTGGAGCCCGAAGAACTCCGGGAACGTGCGGAAGAAGGTGCTCGCTGGCAGCCTGAATCCGTGCTCGAAGTGCGTGAGGAAGACCACGTGCTCCGACTCCTCGGGTTGTGGCCGCTGCTCGCTGCACGGCAGACGGACGGCGACATCCGTCTCCTGCGGCAAGCGCCGCGACGCCCGAAGATGGGCGATGTCTTCGGTGGTGACATTCGAGCTCATCCAAGAGCCCGACGGCAGCTCCATGGACGAAAGAAGGAGAAGGAGAAAGAAGATGGACGACGGCGAAGTTCTGCTCGGGGCAACGGGCGCCGCAGTGCGTCGGTTGCAAGGAGCAGAGCAAGAGCAAAGGGGCAGGAGGGCGCGAGCGAGAATAATGTCCATCGCCCCCCTGCCCCCCGATTTATAACCCTCGGTTTGAACATGGGGGAGTGGGATCGTCTGCACGCGCCCTTTCCACTACCCTGCAATAAGTGTGCACGTACACACGCAGTAACTGCCCGGGGAAGAGCAACCGACCCCCAGACACCGCAATAAATCCGCACGCATGGGCCAAGGGCGCGCGGCGGCGGGTCCCAACCCGTTGTCTAGTACCGTCATGTGCGTGTCCTGTCAGGCCCCCCGACTTTCAGGCACCACGTGGCGCCCGCGCGAAGACCGAGGGATTGCCCCAAGATTCGATAGACTCCTCGGTTCCCGGCCCCGCTGGGACGCCGCGGTCCGGTTTCCAAGAAAACCGGCACACAATGGGTGTTGCCGGACCCGACGCTCGCAGAATCCGCCTTGCTTAAGGGGGAAACTTCGAAGGCCCACTCATCCGAAGATGGCGGACCTTCACAGCTTCGAGGACTACTGTCGGGGGGATGAACCCCGGGCAGGCAACGGAACCCGGATCATTTTTAAAAACAAATGGGGCCAGCATTGCCCCTCAAGCCGGCACGCACTTGGCCGGGTCGCTCGACCCGGCCAAGCCCCGCAACCCGGCCAACTCTCTGACCCAGCAAGACGCGTTGACTCGGCCTCAACAACTAGCACAAGGCAGCCGAACCTGGCACAACCAAAGCTTCCTCAACAAGCCAGCTCCACCCGTGGCGTGCTCCGCAATCCAGCCACGGGTCAGCTCCCGTCCCATCCAGGCCGTACGATGGGACGAGTTTTCAACCACCGATGACCAAGGCAACAATGTCCCGCCCATGCCTCTGGTCAGCCGGAGCGTGGCAACAGTGCCCCTCACCTACCTGCTGACTAGGGCTGGCGTGGCTACAGTGCCCCCGCCCTCACCGCTGACGACAGCAAGCGGCGACCTGACAGAGCGCCACTGTACACGACTCGACTCGGCCACGCCCTAACGATCGACAAGACGGTGCATAGTCCCCCTAGGCATGCAGGGCCCGCACCTAGGGGAACCCGGCGAACCACAGGCCCCCAGCGGGTCGCAGCCCGGGTCCCCGGATGCCGACAGCCCGGACCCACCGACTTGTAGCTTTACCATTGTACCCCTGGAGGGTTGGTCTATAAAACCCCCCAGGAGCCCACGCATATACGGGCATGAAAGCAAGTAAGCATAGAAGTAAGCAGCAACAAAGCGTGGAGAGGAACTAGCCACCGAGATAGCAACCCCAGAGCGAAGGAGTAGCCTAAGCCTTGTCCAGCTTCCTTCCTCTTCCATACAGCTCCAGGAGCAACATTGTAATATCAAACATCAAACTGCACTCGGCAGGACTAGGGGTGTTATCTCTCCGGAGAGCCCCGAACCTGGGTATGTCCGGCGTCCCGCGCCCGCTCATACAACCTCGCCTCTGGAGCCCACCAGCACCCTCGAGCCTCCTCCTCTATTTAGCCATCCCTTGGCATCTGTTATGCACCCACCACGACAGAAGGTAAATCTAAAGCGGAGCTCGAAGGCAGTTCCTTACCTCCCCTCATCTTTGAGGGAAAATCTTAGTCTTAGCATCCTTCAGATTCTTCATAGTGATAATATGATAATAATCCCAAGTGACTCAACAAATATAGCTATGCTCCCCGGCAACTGCGCCAGAAAAAGGTCTTAATAACCCACAAGTATAGGGGATCACAACAGTTTTCAAGGGTAGAGTATTCAACCCAAATTTATAGATTCGACACAAGGGGAGCCAAAGAATATTTGAACGTATTAGCAGCTAAGTTGTCAATTCAACGACACCTGGAGATTAATTATCTGCAGCAAAGTGATTAGTAGCACCATAATATGGTAGTTTTGATGACAGCAACAGTAGCAACGGTAATGGTAACACTGACAGTTGTGATATTGTAGCAGTAACGATAGCAGTAACAATAATAGTAATTTAGTAAGAACAATATAAGATAAATTCGTAGGCATTGGATCGGTGACGCGTTGGATGATATTCATCATGAGACAATTATAACCTAGGGCGATACGGCACTAGCTCTAGTTCATAAATATAATGTAGGCATGTATTCCGTAAATAGTCATACGTGCTTATGGAAAGAACTTGCATGACATCTTTTGTCCTACCCTCCCGTGGCAGCGGGGTCCTATTGGAAACTAAGGTATATTAAGGCCTCATTTTAATAGAGAACTGGAACAAAGCATTAGCACACGGTGAATGCATGAACTCCTCAAACTACGGTCATCACCACGAGTGGTCCCGACTATTGTCACTCCGGGGTTGCCGGATCATAACACGTAGTAGGTGACTATAACTTGCAAGATCGGATCTAGAACATGGATATAAAGGTGATAACATAAATGGTTCAGATACGAAATCATGGCACCCGGGCCCAAAGTGACAAGCATTAAGGATGGCAAAGTCATAGCAACATCAATCTCAGAACATAGTGGATACTAGGGACCAGGCCCTAACAAAACTAACTCGATTACATGATGAATCTCATCCAACTCCTCACCGACCAGCGAGCCTACGAAGGAATTACTCACTCCCGGTGGGGAGCATCATGGAATTGGCGATGGAGATGTGTTGGTGATGACGAATATCGAAGATCCCCCTCTCCGGAGCCCCAAATGAACTCCAGATCTGGCCTCCCAATGAAGAACAGGAGACGGCAGCGGCTCCATCTCGTGAAACGTGATAATTATTTCTCCCTGATTTTTTCTGGAATAATGTGATTTTATAGTGTCGGTTTCAGGGTCAGCGGGGCCACCAAGTGGGCAGCACCCACCTGGGCGCGCCTGGGGGGGGGGGGGCAGGCGCGCCCTGGTGGGTTGTGCCCACCTAGGTGCTCCCTAAGGTACCTCTTGGCTCCAGAAATTATCTTTATGATATAAAAAATCCTCACAAAGTTTTGTTCCATTCCGAGAACTTTTATTTCTGCACAAAAACAACACCATGGTAGTTCTGTTGAAAAATGCGTCAGTCCGGGGTTAGTTTCATTCAAATCATGCAAATTAGAGTCCAAAACAAGATGGAAAGCGTTAGGAAAAGTAGATACGTTGGAGACTTATCAGGGACCGATCGCTCATTTCGGTGAGACTGAAACGTTACAAAAAGGAAACAGGGAGTTTGCATTGCCAACTCGGTGGGACCGATCGCTCATCTCGGTTAGACGGAAATGTTACAAAGGGAAACAGAGAGTTTGCAATCCCATCTTGGGGAGACCGAGATCCCTATCGGTGAGTCCGAACTAATTAGGGTTTCTGGTTATGGCTATGTCAAGTGAACTCGGTGGCGCCGGATAGATCAATTCGGTGGGGCCGAGTTTGACTTTAGGTTTAGGACATATGTCGAAATGAGAAAGTGGTTTAGGGCTTTTGGAGCATATCACTAAGCATTTTGAGCAAGCAAGCCATTAAGCAACACCTCATCCCCTTTTAATAGTATTGTCCTTTCCTATGGACTCAATGTGATCTTGGATCACTAAAATGAAAATGTAGAGTCATGAGCTTTTGCCAATATGTGTCATTTTGGGGGATCCACATCTCTAGTCCATGCCATACCAATTATTGAACTTTTTGAAACATTAATCTTGAATGGATATCAATTCAATGAGCTATATGTTGTTAGAAATTACCAAAACCACCCAGGGATTAGTTGCACTTTCAATTTCCCTCTTTTGGGTAATTGATGACAACATATAGATCAAAGCTTTCACAAATGATAATATGAATGAAGTACATCGTCGCTTTGAGAAGTACGTGACAAGTAAGAGCTTCCCCTAAATTTGTGCATTATTTAAAATTTTCTTTTGAATGCAAATGCACAATCGACTAGGATCATGGGTTACTCTTCCATGTCACATACATCTTGGTGGAGCGCTCAAAATGATAGAATATGGAATATGCACTCATTACCAAGATAAGATATGAATGATCATACATGAGAGATAGAATATCATCATTCAAGCTCAGACATTAAAGTATGATATGATCAAACACATGATCAAAGGAGTATCTCAAACACAAGCATAAATAGTGTATCACCCAAACAAGCAAGCAAATAAAGTAGCAAGAGAGGTGAAAGAAGCAAAACACTCTCTCTCTCTCTCGAAGCCTATGATCTATACACTTTCTCTCCCTTTGCCAACAAGTTACCAAGATGCTTGAAAATGCATAGTGCTATGCGGCTCTCTAAGCACGATCTCCGGGAGCTCCGGATTGCGAAGGTGGTGTGGAGAGGAGTCCTACAATGAATGCATCCAAAGAGGTCTGTGGAACTGGTAGAGTAGCAACTGGAGGGACAACAGAGGTTGTAGCTGCTGGTGCTGATGTAGTAGCCCTTGTGTCACTGGCTAGCACAGCTGCAGACCTGTGTGCCCTTGCCACTTTATGAAAGGCTTCAGTGGTAGCTCTCCCTCTTCTCTCTTCAGCTTCATCCCAGAGTTGCTCAACTGCAGTCTGGATCTCTATGACCTTCAAGTCTAGATCATAACACTTTGTCTCTATGATCCTCTCAAGACTCTCTTGATTTTGAGTCAGGGTTGTCAATCCTTTCTCAATTCTAATAGTGGCCTCAAGTAGATAGCTAAGCTGATCCTGCTTAGTCTTGAGGTGAGCAGTTGAAGCATCTGGAACTTGTGAAGTATGAGATGCCTTCTCTGCTTTAGCTTTCTCTCGCTTCTCCTGAGCCTCTACTGAAGTAGGATGTGTAGCATCCATGACAACCTCATTGTCTTCAAATTTAGGCAGCAGGGGAAGGTGCTCCTTGTCCAAAAGATATGTGTGTTTGCCCATCCTGGAGTTGATGACCATCTGAATGTGTGGAGCATATCCACATGATATCTTCTGATCAGCAGTAGTCCTCTTCATTGTCTCTACAATCAATTTCATCACTTTGAACTTCTCTGGAATGTCAAACATGTGCAGCAAATTGATGGAATGCCCTCTTATCATCCTGTCATCTCTAGACTTGGCCAATAATGTGTGCCTGAGGATTGTGTTGATTGTGGGCAGTCCAGACAGCAGATAGTACACTATGTCCAACATATGAGTATCCAGGACAGCATCAAGAATCTCCTTGTACATGTGTGTCATGGAGTTGTGTCCTTTCCTTGGCTTGGCATACACATCTGTGTCATCCTCTTGCTCTTCAGGGGCATTGATAAGCTTGTCCCACTCAGCAACTATAGACTGGTACATTGTACCCTCAGTCATCCAAACAATTTTACCATCTGGGTAAAAGTGTGTTGTGGAGTAGAAATGCATCACCATCTCATCATTCCACTTGGTGAGCTTCTGGCCAACAAATGTGTCAACTCTAGTAAGTCTGAAGCTATCATGAACTCCTGGGAAGTGATCTGCATTGTTATCAATGTAAGTCCATTCAACCCATCTCATATCACTGACTATGGGCTTCTTGTCTAGGAGCACAGTCTCATAGAAATCCTGCTGCTCCTTTGTATGGAACATGTAGTCCACAATAGTCCTCCTCCTGGGGGCATATGGGTCTGTCTGTCTCCATAGCCTGAGACATGCATCCTTCCTTAGCTTCATGCTTTCAGCCATAGTATGTGTATCATCATGATCTGGGATCTTAGGCTTCAGTTTTCTAAGAACTTGGGCTTCTTCCTCTTCTTCCACTTCAGGCACTGGGGCTTTGTTCTTCTCAGCAGCTGGTATGTCCCTAGTTGATCTCTTGGGTGTTGCAGGCCTAGAAGCTTGAGCAGCAATAGCAGCCATGGGGGCAGTCTTGGGCTTTGATGGAGCAGCCCCTGACTTGATGGCATCCCCCATCAACTTCCGAGTCTTGGCAGGAGGTGCATCTTGCTCTTCCTCCTCCTCATCTGAATCCTTGACCATAGATGGTCTGCCAATCACTCTGTCCATGGTCTTCTTGACCCTTTCCTTCCTCTTCTTTCACTCACCGGCCTCTTTTGGTTCAAGAGTGAACTCAATGGTTTCCTGTGTTGAGGCTCTGGCTTTGGACATTGGGATCCTTCTGGCTAGTGCTTTCTTCTTCATACCTGGCTTGGTTGTAGCTGTTGTGCCAAATTCTTTCTTGACAACCTTTTTCTTGGAAGTGACTTCCTCATCAACCATAAAATCTTCATCCTCTGAATCAGATGTTCTCTTTTTCCTCTGTCTGGTTGTTTCCTTAGGCAGGTTGCTAGGAGTACCTACTCCCATCATCATAGCTGTCAGAGGGTTTAGTGCCCTCACTCAAATGAACCTGTTTCTCAGACATGTTTTGGCTATCACTGTTGTCAGACATGGCTGAAGGCTGAAAGCTGACCCCATGAATAGATATAGTTGAGACAAAGTGGATGAGCATCACAAAGTGCAGAGATTTTGCAAAAAGAAAATGAGTCAAAAACTTAGTTTTAATTTTCTACAGAAGTCATTCCGGAGCTACTGATTTGTTAAACTTGGTGACACCGAGGCAATATTAGAGTCTAAACTAGTGAAATTGGTCAGACCAAGACACAGTTTGGTGACTCCGAGATTGCTAGGGTTTCACAGAGAATTGAACTCGGTCAGACCGATTTGTAAGTTTCGGTCAGACCGAAAACCACAAGTGCAATGGCCTGGGCCAAATCGGTGAGACCGATTTCTACAACTTGGACGGTTCGAGATGAGTTCGACGGAAACATAGCCCTAAGTTTTTGAATTAAAACTAATCTAAAGGAGTTTTTGATTGGATAGAAGTATCTCAAATGTGGTAAGATTCATGGCACTGACATAAGTGCAGGAATCAGAGGTAAGGCACCCCCTCTTTCTTCTAACGACCATCGGTAATTTTACTTGGAGCTATATTTTTATTCGTCACATATCATGAGTTTTACTTGGAGCGTCTTGTGTTATATGAGTCTTTGCTTGTTTTGCTTTTTAGTTTGTCACAATCATCCTTGCTGGACACACCTATTTGAGAGAGCCTTAATGATGCTATGATTTGTTAGAATTGCTCTTTGTGCTTCACTTAAATATTTTTGAGCTAGGGAATTGCTCTAGTGCTTCACTTATATCTTTTTTAGCACAGTGGTGGTTTAGTTTTTCGAGAAATGCTCTTATGCTTCACTTAGATTACTTTGAGAGTTAGTTAAATTTTGAAGAAATATGCTCTCATGCTTCACTTAGATCATTTTGAGACTTAGTAAATTTTTTAAAGAAATATGCTCTCGTGCTTCACTTATATTATTTGAGAGTTGAAAATTTTGAAGAAATTTTTATGCTCTCATGCTTCACCTAAACTTATTTGAGAGCTTGTTATTAGCAACGGTAATTTGCTTAAAGATATGAATTTGGTTCCAAAGTGATAGATATCCAAGAGGGATAAAATAAAAAAATCATGAAGATCATTGGATATTAAAACTTGATTCCTTGCAATAGTTTTGCGATATGGAGATAGTGATATGTGAGTTATGTTGGTGAGTAATTATGCTTTGGTAAGAATATTGGTGTGTAGGTTTGTTATTCCCTATGCAAGCATGAAAGTCAATAGTTATGCAACGAAGTTACATCCTACTTGTGGTGCATTATTTGGTGTTAGTTATGTTCAATGCTCGTTTATGACCTTTTTTTGTTGGTTGCTTCTCAATTTGCTAGCCTTCCCTTGTACTAAGCAGGAATACTGCTTGTGCATCCAAACTCTTTAAACCAAAATTGTGCCAAATTAGTCCACCATACCTACCTATATGCGGTATTTCCATGCCGTTCCAAGTAAATTTGTATGTGCCAACTCTAATTTTCAAAATGAATTTCCTTTTTGTGTGCCCGTACCGCTCATGAAGCGGCAGGAGGTGGCCAATATTTTCCATGCTAGGTTTGTTATTCTCAAGATGAGTGTTTATTCACTTGTCATTGCACGAGAGTGTGGCATGTAATAGGCATTCCTAGTATTGAAATGGAAAATATTCTTATATGTTGTTCATAATAAATTCCTTGGAAAGTGTTGGTATGGAAGGCACCCGTGGATATGGCTAGCCATGGATTGTGTAAGAATGGTGGAAAGGAAATAAACTTTATTTTATGTTTGGGAACCGCCTATGATTTATATAGCATGGAAGATATTGGGACTTCTCGGTCGTTTTTGTTGATAGAAAAAGCATGCCTCTCAGAACAATTTTATCTCTCAATTTATGCTTTGAGCTATGGCACCTCTACAAATCTCTGCTTCCCTCTGCGAAGAGCCTATCTATTTAGTTTTATGCATTTTTTATTTTTTGAGTCTCCATCTCTTATAAATCACCAATTAGGGAATACTATTGTCATATGTGTGCATTGGATGTAGCTAATATTTGACTATGTTTCATGAATGGATCAATGATTGAGCATAATGGGCTAGAGATAGATTTCTTTAGCGTTGATATTTTGAAAGACATGGTTGCTTGTTGATATGCTTGAGTATTGATGTCTTCATGTCGAATTATAGACTATTGCTTTGAATCACTTCAAGTCCAAATGTCCATGCTACAAAAGAAAAGAATATGTGATGAACATGATAGGTAGCATTCCACATCAAAAATTCTGTTTTTGTCATTTAGCAACTCGAGGACGAGCAAGAATTAAGCTTGGGAATGCTTGATACGTCTGTGTATCTATAATTTTTGATTGTTCCATTTTATTAAGGTATAAATCTTGGATGTTTTATATACATTTACCGGCAACTTTATATGATATTTTGGGACTAACCTATTAACCTAGTGCCTAGCGCCAGTTGCTATTTTTTCTTGTTTTTTTACTTTGCAGCTGTCCAAATGCCACGAAACTTTTTGGAGATTTTTTTCTGGTGATAAGAGACCCTCGAAGCTTCTGGAGTACATCAAAAGATGAAGATGGGGCCCACTAGACACCAGGGCGTGCCAGGGGCCTCTAGCGTGCCCTGATGGGTAGTGGGGCCCATACGCACCTCCTTGACCTACCTCCGCCTCTATAAATACTCTAAGATCCCAAAACCCCTAGGGGAGTCGACGAAATAATTTTTCCGCCACCGCAAGTTCCACAACCACGAGATCCAATCTAGAGGCATTTTCCAGCACTCTGCCGGAGGGGGCAATGATGACGGAGGGGTTCTTCATCATCCTTGCTGCCCCTCCGATGATGCGTGAGTAGTTTACCAGAGACCTATGGGTCTGTAGTTAGTAGCTAGATGGATTCTTCTCTCTTTTTGATCTTCAATACAATGTTCTCCTTGATGTTCTTGGAGATCTATTTGAGGTAACTCTTTTTTGCGGTGTGTTTGTTGGGGTCCGATGAATTGTGAGTTTATGAACAGATCTGTCCATGAATATTATTCGGGTCTTCTTTGAACTCTATTATGCATGATTTTTATATCCTCATATTTCTTCTTCGGTTTATTGGTTTGTTTTGGCCAACTAGATTGATTTATCTTGCCATGGGAAGAGGTGCTTTGTGATGGGTTCGATCTTGCGGTGCTCAATATCAGTGATAGAAGGAGACATGACATGCATGTATCGTTGCTATTAAGGGTAAAAAGATGGGGGTTATTCATACATGAGTTTATCTTGTGTACATCATGTCATCTTGCCTAATGCATTACTCCGTTTTTCCATGAACTTAATACACTAGATGCATGCTGGATAGCAGTCGATGTGTGGTGTAATAGTAGTAGATGCAGAATCGTTTTGGTCTACTAATCTTGGACGTGATGCCTATATACATGATCATTGCCTTGGATATCATCATAATTATTTGCTTTTCTATCAATTGCTCAACAGTAATCTATTTTCTCGAGAGAAGACTCTAGTGAAAACTATGGTCCTCGGGTCTATTTTCTATCATATATTAAAACCAAAAATACCTTGCTGCAATTTTCCTTCATTTATTTTATTTTGTGTTTTACTTAGATCTATTTATCAAATCTCATACAATTTAATCTATCTCAATACCGTCGAGGGACTGACAACCCCTTTACGCGTTGGGTTGCAAGTATTTATTGTTTGTGTGCAGGTGTTGTTTACATAGTGTTGCTTGGTTCTCCTACTGGATTGATAACCTTGGTTTCATAACTGAGAGAAATACTTACATCTTCTGTGTTGCATCATCCCCTCCTCTTCGGGGAAATACAAATGCAGATTACAAGTAGCAGTATTTTGTGTTCTGTATCCATGAATAATGATAGAGAACAACTTAGAACAAGAAAAATTATATTTGATGATTAAGCCAACAAGTGCACACAAGAATATTCACCCCACGCTATTGCACCGCGACAACGGTGCTAGAAAAGGTCTTGATAACCCAGAAATGTAGGGGATCAGTTGTAGCCTTTTTTGATAAGTAAGAGTGTCGAACCTAACGAGGAGTTAAAGGTAGAATTAATATTCTCTCAAGTTCTATCGATCACCATACAACTCTATGGTACTAAATGTTTGCGTTACCTAGAAACAAGAAACAAACTACTTTGCAAGTGTAATGGGATAGGTTTGCAAGATAATAAAGAATCTTGGAAATAAAAGTTAGGTGATGTTTTAATAAAAGAGTAAATAAATTAAGTACAGGGAGTGTGGAGAAGTGGTGGTAGGATGTGCAGAATTGTCCCTAAGCAATTATATAAGTTACTACACCGATGGCAAGTTTTTATGTGGGTGAGGCCTATGCTAGCATGTCATCCCTTACTTGGACTTCTATGCACTTATGATTGGAATAATTATCAAGCATCTGCAAATACTAATAATTTCATTAAGGTAAGACCCAACTATAGCATTTAGATGTATTGGTCGGCCTTCAATTCCGTATGTATCAATTTCTATGCTAAGAAGAAGTTTCTGTCGATCTTGCCTCCTAATGCATAGTCCTATCAACATAAAACTAACCCTATGGTATGATCCACTGATACATCTCCAACGTATCTATAATTTTTGATTGTTCCATGCTATTATATTATCTGTTTTGGATGTTTAATATGCATTTATATGCTATTTTATATTATTTTTGGGACTAACTTATTAACCGAGGGCCCAGTGCTAGTTTTTTGTGTGCATATTTTAGAGTTTGGCAGAAAAGGAATACCAAACGGAGTCCAAACGAAATGAAACTTTCACGATGATCTTTCTTGAACTAGAAGCAAACCAGAGACTTGGAGATGAAGTCAGAGATGACCGAGGCGGCCACAAGGGTGGAGGGCGCGCACGGGGGGGGGGGGGGTAGGGCACGCCCCCTGCCTCGTGGGCCCCTCGGAGCTCTCCTGACCTAGTTCCTTTGCCTATATATTCTCTTGTACCCCAAAAACATCAGGAGGAGCCACGAAAACACTTTTCCACCGATGCAACCTTCTATACCCGTGAGATCCCATCTAGGGGCCTTTTTCGGCGTCCTACCGGAGGGGGATTCGATCACGGAGGGCTTCAACATCAACACCATTACCCTTCCGATGAAGCGTGAGTAGTATACCTCAGACCCGCGGGTCCATAGCTAGTAGCTACATGGCTTATTCTCTCTCTTTGATTCTCAATACCATGTTCTCCTCGATGTTCTTTGAGATCTTTCGATGTAATACTCTTTTGCGGTGTGTTTGCCGAGATCCGATGAATTGTAGATTTCTGATCAGATTATCTATGAATATTATTTGAGTCTTCTTTGAATTCTTATATGCATGATTTGATATCTTTGCAAGTCTCTTCAAATTATCGGTTTAGTTTGGCCTACTAGATTGGTTTTTCTTGCAATGGGAGAAGTGCTTAGCTTTGGGTTCAATCTTGCGGTGTCATTTCCCAATGACAGTAGGGGCAGCAAGGCATGTATTGTATTGTTGCCATCGAGGATAAAAATATGGGGTTTTCATCATACTGCTTGAGTTAATTCCTCTACATCATGTCATCTTACTTAATGCGTTACTCCGTTCTTTATGAACCTAATACTCTAGATGCATGCTGGATAGTGGTCGATGTGTGGAGTAATAGTAGTAGATGCAGAATCGTTTCGGTCTACTTGACACGGACATGATGCCTATATGCATGATCACTGCCTTAGATGTCGTCATAATTATGCGCTCTTCTATCAATTGCTCGGCAGTAACTCGTTCACCCATCGTAATATTTACTATCTTGAGAGAAGCCACTAGTGAAACCTATGGCCCCGGGGTCTCTTTTACATCATATTAGTTTCCTATCAACTTACCAATTTCCGTAGCTGTTTCTTCAGTTTGCAATCTTTACTTTCCAATCTATAAACCAAAAATACCAAAAATATTTACTTTACTGTTTATCTATCTCTATCAGATCTTACTTTTGCAAATAAACGTGAAGGGATTGATAACCCCTTACCGCGTTCGGTGCAAGTTTGTTGATTTTTTGTGTAGGTATTCAGTGACTTGTGCATTATCTCCTACTGGATTGATACCTTAGTTCTCAAACTAAGGGAAATACTTACTCTACTTTGCTGCATCACCCTTTCCTCTTCAAGGGAAAAACCAACGCAAGCTCAAGAGGTGGGAACCAAAGAACAACAACATAACCACAAGTAATTACAATCAATCATAGCAATTCACCAATTAACCCGTAGGACAAAAGTGATCTACTCAAACACAATAGCGATGACAAATCAATGGTAATAATTCATAGCACCAAAAACCATGTTCAAGTAGGGGATTCAGCGAGTTGTAGGGAGAGTGGACCACTGATTATAAAGGGGGGAAGTTGATGGAGGTGTTGATGAAGATGGCAGTGATGATGGTTCCCATGACGGGGCTCTGGCGCCACCGGAAAGAGGGAGAGAGAGAGGCCCTCTCCTTCTTGTTCTTATTCCTTGGCCTCTCCCCTAGATGTGGAGAGGATTCCCTCTCTAGTCCTTGGCCGCTATGGCCCCCGGAGGGCGGGAGACCCTCCGAGATTGGATCTCCCCTCTCTTTTTCTCTAGGTCTTCCCCTCTATTTCAGTAGTGTTTCTGTGGCTGAGCACCATTTCTTAAATATTCAGATATTTGTAACTCCGATCGGGCTGAAATTTGAATGCGATTTCCCCCCATAATTAGCTTCCATGTGCCTGAATGAGAGGTCAAGCCGACCTACGTTCTCTCCACAAGCCTGAATGGCGTGGGTGGGGCCCAGGCCGCACGGGCTGAGCATGTCGAGCCCTCGGCCACTACCTTTCTTTGATCTTTCGCCATAGATTCAGATATATTCCATAAAAATTCCACAGAAAAATTGAGGTCATTCCGGCTCTATGAAATTTTCACCTAGAAGCCCCAAAACAACAGAAAACATGAACTAGCCTTTGGCACTGCGTTAATAGGTTAGTCAAAATAAAAATAATATAAATTGTTGCCAAAAATATGTAAAAGTGGTATGATAATAGCATGAAAGAATAAAAATTTATAGACATGGCGGAGGCATATCAATCAACGACGAGGTCACCATTGATCAAGGTTGGGCCCCCTTCGCCGATGTTCACCATATCAGGATTGGCTACATGGTCACCTTCAAGCTGCTACCTCCTGACAAACT
This sequence comes from Triticum timopheevii, assembly GCA_963921465.1. NCBI lineage: Eukaryota > Viridiplantae > Streptophyta > Magnoliopsida > Poales > Poaceae > Triticum > Triticum timopheevii. Next base: position 505,696,815 of record OY997274.1, read on the forward strand.
GAAGGTGATCGTCTTCAAAGATGATGGCGTTGAGGTGGTTATCAAGTGCAAGAAGTATGGCAACGTCTTTTTCATGAACGTATAGAGAGCTCTCTATTACCTGATTGCGAGTGTTGGTTTGGTTCTAAGACTATGTCGTACTTGTTTGGTTTAAAACTTCTTGTTTATTAACTTCGTACTAAGTTAAACTTTTTCTTATGCTATCTATGTGTGTCTCTGATTTGTTCTATTTGCTCTTGTGTGTTGGTAGCCTCACCACTTCGACGAGGAGGTTATGAGACAACATGTGTGATACATCTCCAACGTATCTATAATTTTTTTATTGTTCCATGCTATTATAGTATCAATCTTCGATGTTTTATATGCAATTATATATCATTTCTTGGGACTAACCTATTAGCCTAGTGCTAGTTGCTATTTTTTGCTTGTTTTTTTTCAGAAAATCAGTACAAAATGGAGTCCTAACGCTACGAAACGTTTTGACAATTTTTTCTGGACCAAGAGAGACCCTAGAAGGTTCGGGAGAAGAGTAGACGAGCCACGAGAGAGCGACAAGCTCACCAAGCGCGCCCGCTGGGCTTGTGGGCCCCTCGTGGCACATCTTGACCTAATTCCACCTCTATAAATTCTCAAATATTCCCAATACATTAGAAAGCCACCCAAAACACTTTTTCCACCGCCGCCAGTTTTTGTTCTTCCGAGATCCCATCTGGAGGCCTTCTCCGGTACTCTGCCGGAGGGGGAATTGATCACAGAGGGCTTCTATATCATCCCTGTTGCCCTTCTGATGATGCGTCAGTAGTTTACCATAGACCTACGGGTCCATAGCTACTAGCTATATGGCTTCTTCTCTCTCTTTGATCTTCAATGCAATGTTCTCCTTGGTGTTCTTGGAGTTCTATTTGATGTAATCTTCTTTTGCAGTGTGTTTGTTAGGGTCCAATGAATTGTGGGTTTATGATTAGATTATTCATGAATATTAATTGAGTTTTCTCTGAATTCTTTTATGCATGACTGCAATAGCTTTGTATTTCTTTCCGATCTATCTGTTTGGTTTGGCCAACTAGATTGATTTTATCTTGCAACGGGAGAGGTGCTTTTGTGATGGGTTCAATCTTGCGGTGCTCAATCCCAGTGACAGAAAGGGACATGACATGTGTTTGTATTGTTGCCATTAAGGATAAAAAGACGGGGTTTATTCATAGGGATAATTAGATTTATGCCCCTAGTTGTGTCCCACTCGTCTGTTTTACCCCTAATTCCCAAAAGTCACTGGTTCTGTCCAAGTCACTTTGCTCCTCTTATGCTTTTGCCCTTTGACCGTTTGACCGTCAGTTTGAAAACTTCATAACTAATTCATACTAAATCAGAAAAATGCAAATAACATACCAAAATGTTCAGAAAAACATCACCTATATGTCAGTGTCAGTTGCATTCATGAAAAAAGTGTTGGAAAGTGCACATCCGAGTTTTAGCTCTTTTTATACCACCATGAATAGTAAACTCTAAAAAATCAAAAAAATATAGTGGCAAAGAACGAAAAATGTTCTAAGTGCTTGCCAAGTTTCATCAGGGAACGACATTGGTGGAAGTCGTGGCAAAAAATAATCTATTTTGGAGTGTTGATTGTTTTTCTTGCCACGACACCCACGAATGTTATTCCCTGATGAAACTTCGCAGACACTTAAAACATTTGCCACTCTTTACCACCATATTTTTTTGGATTTTTTTGAGTTTTTTTAGAGTTTACTATTCATGGTGGTATCAAAAGAGATAAAACTCGGATGTGCACTTTCCAACACTTTTTCATGAATGCAAATGACACTGACATATAGGTGATGTTTTTTTTGAACATTTTGGTAGCTTATTTGCATTTTTCTGATTTAGTATGAATTAGTTATGAAGTTTTCAAACTGACGGTCAAACGGTCAAAGGGCAAAAGCATAAGAGGAGCAAAGTGACTTGGACAGAACCGGTGACTTTTGGGGATTAGGGGTAAAACAGACGAGTGGGACACAACTAGGGGCATAAATTTAATTATCCCTTATTCATATCGCTTGGGTTTACTTTGTCTACATCATGTCATCTTGCTTAAGGCGTTGCTCCGTTTTTATTAACTTAATGCCCTAGATGCATGCTGGATAGCTGTCAATGGGTGGAGTGTGACGCCCGGAGTAGACGTAACTTCTTATGAGTTCTTCATCAACTATTATTTCTCGCCGATTCAAATTTTCCACGGGTTCTGAGTTGTTAAACACTCGAGAACACCGATAATTGATTCAAGTCTACACTTTCCTTTCCATTGTTTTGTTCAACCTTATCTTGTAACCTATCATACCTGAGCAGTGATAATTCCCTGCTTATATAAACACCTCGGTGTACATTCTTTGTCGGTAAGACCTTGTTACTATTATTGATGACATTCTGGTAGCCGCCGATGGACGAGAACTTTGCCTATTGGTCCGCCTCGTCTTAACGAGCAGGAAAATGGTTCTCTTCGTCCCTCGCCCTTGGTACAAACGTTGTTGCCAACATAACTGACAGTCTATCCTCTAACCTACCTTGCTATCATGACCGTGCATATGTTAGCGTCCTTCCTGCTTTTAACCCATATGGTGGGCCCATAACCCACAGTTCCATAGGATCGAAACCTGATTCTCTGATACATCCCTGTTTTCAAAGTTATCCCTCGCACTTGGCTTCATATGTAATTCACGAGCCACCTTCCTTGTGATCTGTCTGGTATCAGACGCAATACTTATTCTCATTGCTCTGAACCCTTTTCACCCTCTGTTTCAGGCAACGGACGATTGCCTATGTGGTTGAAGCTTCTTATTGCTCCCCCTTACCTTGCTCTCGATGACTTTCTTGAATTTCAACTCGAGAGATGCCTCTATACCACGTTAACCGAGATAGCCACAGGTACATATCTTGTGTTGAGCTTCGTCCTTTCCGAGTCTTTCCCCCTCACTCCACCCCTTAAATCTCGGGACGAGATTTCTTGTAGTGGAGGAGAATTGTGGCGCCCGGATAACTAAGCTACAGTAATTGTCGGCTAATGATGCCATGTCATCATTTTACTGTATCTAATCTAGTTTAGATTCAAAACGGTTCAAAATTCGAATTTTAAAATAAAGTCAACTAAATTATTTCTCCAAATAGTAAAACAAAAATGTTCACTGGGTTGCAAATATTCACTAACTAAATGTCATGAGTGTTTCAACATCATTTGAGATAGCTAATTTCCCCTGGGAATTAAAGCAGTTCCAAATCAACATTTTTAAATGCTTTTCCATTTGTGAAAAATCCAAATCAATTCAAACTCCTCCCAAACTTTTTATGGAGGGTGCCAAATATTATAATGTATTTATTTGGCCAAGTCCCTTAATTTTACAGAACTCCTTTTGGCAGCTCAAATATTGCATAGCATTTTTGTGTTAAAAAAGAAAAAAAAGGAAAGGGAGAAACCCCCCTATGCTTTTGGCCCATCGGGCAAGTGGCCAGCCCAGCCAGCCCACCCTGGCGATCCCTCCCCTCTCCCTGTTCACGCGACCAGGTCGCTACAGGGGCGGGTTGCCCCCGACCACCTCGCCGGCGCCGACGCTGGGAGGGGATAAGGCGCCTCCCGCGCCTCCTCGGTCTCCCCACCTCCCCACTCAACCCCACTCACCTCGCCCCTCTCGCCCAGATCCACCTTTCCCCCTCTGCCGATCTGGAGGAAGGGCTGGCGCGCCCGTCTCCGACAACCTCGCTTCGCCGTGGCCACCGTCGTCCCCGCGCCCCTCTGACAAGTCCCGGAGATCCTGCGTCGACCACTACGTCTCCCTCACACACGAGACCACGCCGGAACCACTGCATCACCACCATGCCATCTTCTTCCTCCTCGAACATCGTCAACCTCGCCGACTATTCCGACTGCGGCAAGCCCTCCCCGAGCTCGCTTTTGCACGACTACAGGGCCCCGTGAGCTTCCCTTCCTCCCCTGACCCTAATGGCACTAATTAATCTAACCCTAGCCTATGACAAGTGGGACCCATAGCTTAACTAATCCAACCCTTAAAAAAATAGATAATGTGTTAATTAAATCTTTAGTCACTAACATCGGGGTCCCACTAGGCTTTCTGACTAGTCAACCGTGGACTAGTCAACTGCAGACTGGCCCACCTGTCAGCCTCTAGTACACTTCCGTGTACGCAAAGTTGGGTACCCGTAGCATTTTAGTCTTTTTTCGAATTAATAGTAATTTCAGAATATTAATAAAACTTTGAAAAATTAATAGAAATTAAACCGTAGCTCGGATGAAAATGTTTTCTACATGAAAGTTGCTCAGAATTTCGAGAAGAATCCAGATACGCGGTCTGTTTGTCTACCACACGTCCCTAGCATAGCGAACCTGCAAACTTTCCCCTCCGATTCATCTGTCTGACAGACATCCGGAACCGGGAAAACTTTCCCGGATGTTTTCCCTGCACCAGTAATGCCTAGCACTGCGTTAGGACACCTCTAGCCCCGCTTATAATCATGTTGTGCATATGTTTGCGTGTATTTACTGTTTATTCCCCCTCTTCTCTCTGGTAGACCCCGAGAGTGCCGCTGATGCCGCTGTGATCAACTACGTCGATGACGACCCCTTCTTCTTGTCTGAGCAACCAGGCAAGCCCCCCATTTGATCATCCCGATATCGCCCATTCTATACTCTCATGCTTGCATTAGATTTTGCTACTGTTATTGTTTGCTTCTATCCTAAAGCATAGCCTGCTTTTGTACCTGCTATTGTTACCTACCTGCTTATCCTAAACTGCTTAGTATAGGTTGGTTAGTTATCCATCAGTGACCCCCACTTGTCCTTGTTGCCCCTGCTTCATCATCGACGACTCGATCAGCATGATCGACGACCAGAGCCCGACACCTGACATCACATCACGCCCCTTTTGTTGCTCGACTCTGCAGAGCTACTATCGAGTGCCGAGGGTGATCCCTCATAACGCACTCTTGATGATAATTTTGTAGTGTAGCTATTCGGTCGTGGTCATCGAGGGTGATCTCCTCTTTCACCATTCCTGATACGGCTCTGTCGTTCAACACCTCAAGTGTGAACCTCGAGGGTGGTCCCTCTTACGTTCACCTTGATGATTACATTGAGTGGAATCCACCGGGGGTGATTCCTCGGGTTTTCCCCTTGATGTCTGGACACACAGTTACTTTGACTTTACTTGAGACCTTTGTTGAAGTCGGGCAGGCCCGTTGAGCACCCGCGAGTTGATGTGAAAGTCGGGCGGGCCCGTTGAGCACCCGTGAGTTCTCCACATGGCACGGCCGGGCAGTCTGGGCCCTTGCCGTAAGTCCATGAGACGGGGCGACGGGGTCACCTTATCGTGAGTCTCTGCTCGTTTCCGCGAGCCCCCAATGCACTAACAGGTTTGGGTATTTGTTCTGAGTTGGCCTTTGGCCTTTATGCACTAACCACCACGCGAGAATAGATATGGGCCTCGACATCGTGGTATCAGCCGAAGCTTTGTCAGACGTCCAGTTCAGCAGTGCGGCACGGTCGGATCGTGCTGGCCATCCGAGGCGGTGCTGGTATCCACCCTGCTCGCAACGACCCGGAGTGCTGCGGGCGATGGGCCCAAGACCCCGGAGTGCTTAGTATGTAGACCGGCGGGGACCTCTCTCCTGAGCCTAGGTAGGGCTGCGACGTGTTGATCTTCCGAGGGCGGGCATTAACCCCAGAAAGGTGTGTCCGGCCAGAGGGATCGAGCGTGTTGGGTAACGTGGTGCACCCCTGCAGGGAAGATATATATTCGAATATCGTGTCCACGGTAATGGACGTTCAGACTTGTATCCAGATCTTATATAACTAGAAATGTATACTTGAGATATGTGATGGACATGTGGCTCCGGGATTGCTTTCTCGTAGGGAGTCGAGGAAGGATCTCTGGGCGTTGATGTTACAACATGTTTGTTAAATATAAACTGCTACTCTTTACTCTTCTACATGCTGCAAGATGCTCGGAGCTGCTTGAAGATGCTAGTCTTCGATAGGCTAGGCCTTCCCCTCTATTCTGGCATTCTGCAGTTCAGTCCATAGATACAACCCTTCCATTTGATACCAATGCATACTTAGTATAGATCTGATGCTTGCGAGTACTTTGGATGAGTACTCACGATTGCTTTGCTACCCCTTTTCCCCCTTCTTTGTTCTTTCCGGTTGATGCGACCAGATGGTGGATCCCTGGAGCCAGATGCCACCGCTGATGGATGCTGCTACGTGAAGACCGCCGACGACCAGGAGTAGTTAGGAGGTCCCAGGCAGGAGGCCTTGCCTCTTCGATCGTTGTTGTTTTTGTGCTTGCCTTCTTAAGGCATCCTTGTCTAACTTATGTCTGTACTCAGATATTGTTGCTTCCGCTGACTCTTGTGTATCGAGCTTGTATTCGAGCCCCCGAGGCCCCTGGCTTGTAATATGAAGCTTGTATTATTTTTACACGTGTCTAGAGTTGTGTTGTGATATCTTACCGTGAGTCCCTGATCTTGATCGTACACATTTGCGTGTATGATTAGTGTACGGTTGAACCGGGGGCGTCACAAGTTGGTATCAGAGCCGACTGCCTGTAGGATCCCCCTTTCCAACTCCTTGGCCGAAGTTGAGTCTAGTCTTTGAAAAACTGATTTACTAACATGGCTGTGTGGCTTACGGGCCCATGTCGCCATTGGGTGGTATTAGGATCTTTTACTCCTCGTCTAGGACTCTGATCTCTCTTCTATTCGGGTTAAATGATTTTGCTGACTCTAACTGTAGGTTCTCGTAAATAGTTTCTCCCGGAGAGCCGATGATTACTTGGTGCATTAGAAGATTCTGAAGACACTCTCCGATGTTTTACCAAGTCCCTTGTACCCTTCGCATTGCGATCCCTACCACCGATAAATCCTTGTGCATAACTACCTATGTTGTCATTCATAACTTCATGCCTAGTTGCTCTTGTTATTAAAAGATGTCCTGAAATACTATTCGATGTTCCGAGGATCCTTTATGCTTACTGCCCTATAGTCCTTGCCGCATGAATACCCCTATGGATAATTACTCGCTCTTATCGAGTATCCATTCATCCCCAGTTATTCTTATGCTTCATAAGATACTTGGTAATAAAATCCGAGCTTTCGATGACCTCTGTCACCTATTGCTCTAGAAAGTCTTACCTGCCTACACTCTGATTAATTCCATATGCCTAGCAGTATCCATTGACGTCCTTTGTCATTATCATCTTGAGTCTTTAGATTTGATATGTCTGTGTCACAATCATCAGTTGATCCTTATAGATTATCTTTCCGGCTCAGACGTCTTCTCGAACATGAGCTGGTTCTCGGCCAATCAGATTGCCATCGATTGTGCCCTAACTCTATTCAACTTAACCATCCTTGGTCAGAGTGTTTGCTTCTGATCCCTTGATTTTGGAAATCGTAATTCCTTTGCATTTCAACTCTGAATTAGTCAGTTGTTTCTATAATCTGATTTCTTTGCATTCTTTCTTCTTCTGGTTGAGTACCGATACTCACATCAGATCCATTGTGGACCTCCAGGTCCTTTGTTGGGTTTTATCCAACAGCATCCTTCATATTCAGTAACCTTGTGAGCCTTTCCTCGGATACACAATACCTTTGGTAAATTGTATCCCCTGCTTTTATCAACCATGCTCTGCTTCCGAGCTTGAGTTATTTATTCCTAAGTTCGTGGTATATGCTCCTAAGATGCCTCGATGGGTTGAATCTATGTCTTCCCTAAATCCGTGTGAACCCGAAGATTATGCGGGTTATATCTATTGGCGTTGCTTAAAAAATCAATTCTACAACTTCTTCGAAAGCAAGAAGTGAATGGAAGGTTGTGCATTAGATAAGTGGGAGTCGACCTTGAACCTTTGTGTTCATGCCCATGGACTCGATGTGGAACTTATCATGGAAACTTCTTGTTATAGTAATAATCCCCTTGTGGTAAGTTCATTTTGTATCTATGTTTGGTCATTTGCAACCGTGGTTCCGACCATGATTGTTCTCCTTTGATTCCATTTCTCGGACAAGGTAAGTACTTGTCTTCTTCAGATCTTTTCACCTGTCCAACATCTATCCTGTTCTACCCTCGAGTATCACCCTCTGGTATCTCAAGAATGGTATGGAACTACGTAACTTCTTAAGAGTTCTTCATCAACTATTATTTCTCGCCGATTCAAATTTTCCACGGGTTCTGAGTTGTTAGACACTCGAGAACACCGATAATTGATTCAAGTCTACACTTTCCTTTCCATTGTTTTGTTCAACCTTATCTTGTAACCTATCATACCTGAGCAGTGATAATTCCCTGCTTATATAAACACCTCGGTGTACATTCTTTGTCGGTAAGACCTTGTTACTATTGTTGATGACATTCTGGTAGCCGCCGATGGACGAGAACTTTGCCTATTGGTCCGCCTCGTCTTAACGAGCAGGAAAATGGTTCTCTTCGTCCCTCGCCCTTGGTACAAACGTTGTTGCCAACATAAATGACAGGCTATCCTCTGACCTACCTTGCTATCATGACCGTGCATATGTTAGCGCCCTTCCTGCTTTTAACCCATATGGTGGGTCCATAACCCACAGTTCCATAGGATCGAAACCTGATTCTCCGATACATCCCTGTTTTCAAAGTTATCCCTCGCGCTTGGCTTCATATGTAATTCATGAGCCACCTTCCTTGTGATCTGTCTGGTATCAGACGCAATACTTATTCTCATTGCTATGAACCCTTTTCACCCTCTGTTTCAGGCAACGAACGATTGCCTATGCGGTTGAAGCTTCTTATTGCTCCTCCTTACCTTGCTCTCGATGACTTTCTTGAATTTCAACTCGAGAGATGCCTCTATGCCACGTTCACCGAGATAGCCACAGGTACATATCTTGTGTTGAGCTTCGTCCTTTCCGAGTCTTTCCCCCTTACTCCACCCCTTAAATCTCGGGACGAGATTTCTTGTAGTGGAGGAGAATTGTGACGCCCGGATAATTAAGCTACAGTAATTGTCGGCTAATGATGCCACGTCATCATTTTACTGTTGCTAATCTAGTTTAGATTCAAAACGGTTCAAAATTCGAATTTTAAAATAAAGTCAAATAAATTATTTCTCCAAACAGTAAAACAAAAATGTTCACTGGCTTGAAAATATTCACTAACTAAATGTCATGAGTGCTTCAACATCATTTGAGATAGCTAATTTCCCCTGGGAATTAAAGCAGTTCCAAATCAACATTTTTAAATGCTTTTCCATTTGTGAAAAATCCAAATCAATTCAAACTCCTCCCAAACTTTTTATGGAGGGTGCCAAATATTATAATGTATTTATTTGGCCAAGTCCCTCAATTTTACAGAACTCCTTTTGGCAGCTCAAATATTGCATAGCATTTTTCTGTTAAAAAAAAGAAAAAAAAAAGGAAAGGGAGAAACCCCCCTGTGCTTTTGCCCATCGGGCAAGTGGCTAGCCCAGCCAGCCCACCATGGCGATCCCTCCCCTCTCCCTGTTCACGCGACCGGGTCGCTACAGGGGCGGGTTGCCCCCGAGCACCTCGCCGGCGCCGACGCTGGGAGGGGATAAGGCGCCTCCCGCGCCTCCTCGGTCTCCCCACCTCCCCACTCAACCCCACTCACCTCGCCCCTCTCGCCCAGATCCACCTTTCCTCCTCTGCCGATCTGGAGGAAGGGCTGGCGCGCCCGTCTCCGACAACCTCGCTTCGCCGTGGCCACCTTCGTCCCTGCGCCCCTCTGACAAGTCCTGGAGATCCTGCGTCGACCACTACGTCTCCCTCGCACACGAGACCACGCCGGAACCACTGCATCACCACCATGCCGTCTTCTTCCTCCTCGAACGTCGTCGACCTCGCCGACGATTCCGACTGCGGCAAGCTCTCCCCGAGCTCGCTTTCGCACGACTACAGGGCCCCGTGAGCTTCCCTTCCTCCCCTGACCCCCTGTGCTTCCGTTCGCCCGCGAATTCCCCACGTTCGAGCTCACCGCGAGCTCGCGGTCGACGCGGCCCCTCTGCTGCGCCGTCGCACTCCCTGGCCCTGGGATGTTCTGGCCTCGCGCCCGCTAGCGCCCGCTCACGCCCGTCGCTCCCCGCGGTAGCGCCCTGCTCCCTACGCTCGGCACGCCCGCTGCAAGGCCGAGCCCTGTGCTGCTCCGCTCAACGCCGGCGCCCCTGCAGCCCACCTCCAGCAGCCACCACGGCCACCATCCGGTGCACCTTGTTGCGATGCGCCTGCCGAGCCCACCCACAGCTCCAGCCGTCGCCGGAGATGGCCGGCCGACGAGCTCCGTCGCCCCTGTTTAGCGTCGGCGGTTAAGCCACTAATGGCACTAATTAATCTAACCCTAGCCCTATGACAAGTGGGACCCATAGCTTAACTAATCCAACCCACAAAAAAATAGATAATGTGTTAATTAAATCTTTAGGCACTGACATCAGGGTCCCACTAGGCTTTTTGACCAGTCAACCGTGGACTAGTCAATTGCAGACTGGCCCACCTGTCAGCCTGTACTACACTTCCGTGTACGCAGAGTTGGGTACCCGTAGCATTTTAGTCTTTTTTTCGAATTAATAGTAATTTCTGAATATTAATAAAACTTTGAAAAATTAATAGAAGTTAAACCGTAGCTCGGATGAAAATGTTTTCTACATGAAAGTTGCTCAGAATTTCGAGAAGAATCTAGATACGCGGTCCGTTCGTCTGCCACACGTCCCTAGCATAGCGAACCTGCAAACTTTCCCCTCCGGTTCATCTGTCTGACAAACGGCCGGAACCGGAAAAACTTTCCCGGATGTTTCCCCCTTCGCCAGTAATGCCTAGCACTGCGTTAGGACACCTCTAGCCCCGCTTATAATCATGTTGTGCATATATTTGCGTGTATTTACTGTTTCTTCCCCCTCTTCTCTCCGGTAGACCCCGAGAGTGCCGCTGATGCCGCTGTGATCAACTACGTCGACGACGACCCCTTCTTCTTGTCTGAGCAACCAGGCAAGCCCCCCCCCCCCCATTTGATCATCCCGATATCGCCCATTCTATACTCTCATGCTTGCATTAGATTTTGCTACTGTTATTGTTTGCTCCTATCCTGATGCATAGCATGCTTTTGTACCTGCTATTGTTACCTACCTGCTTATCCTAAACTGCTTAGTATAGGTTGGTTAGTTATCCATCAGTGACCCCCACTTGTCCTTGTTGCCCCTGCTTCCTCATCGACGACTCGATCAGCGTGATCGACGACCAGAGCCCGACACCTGACATCACATCACGCCCCTTTTGTTGCTCGACTCTGCAGAGCTACTATCGAGTGCCGAGGGTGATCCCTCATAACGCACTCTTGATGATAATTCTGTAGTGTAGCTATTCGGTCATGGTCATCGAGGGTGATCTCCTCTTTCACCATTCCTGATACGGCTCTGTCGTTCAACACCTCAAGTGTGAACCTCGAGGGTGGTCCCTCTTACGTTCACCTTGATGATTACATTGAGTGGAATCCATCGGGGGTGATTCCTCGGGTTTTCCCCTTGATGTCTGGACAGACAGTTACCTTGACTTTACTTGAGACCTTTGTTGAAGTCGGGCGGGCCCGTTGAGCACCCGCGAGTTGATGTGAAAGTCGGGCGGGCCCGTTGAGCACCCGCGAGTTTATCACATGGCACGGCCGGGCAGTCTGGGCCCTTGCCGCAAGTCCATGAGACGGGGCGACGGGGTCACCTTATCGTGATTCTCTGCTCGTTTCCGCGAGCCCCCAATGCACTAACAGGTTTGGGTATTTGTTCTGAGTTGGCCTCTGGCCTTTACGCACTAACCACCACGCGAGAATAGATATGGGCCTCGACGTCGTGGTATCAGCCGAAGCTTTGTCAGACGTCCAGTTCAGCAGTGCGGCACGGTCGGATCGTGCTGGCCATCCGAGGCGGTGCTGGTATCCACCCTGCTCGCAACGACCCGGAGTGCTGCGGGCGATGGGCCCAAGACCCCGGAGTGCTTAGTATGTAGACCGGCGGGGACCTCTCTCCTGAGCCTAGGTAGGGCTGCGACATGTTGATCTTCTGAGGGCGGGCATTTACCCCAGAAAGGTGTGTCCGGCCAGAGGGATCGAGCGTGTTGGGTAACGTGGTGCACCCCTGCAGGGAAGATATATATTCGAATACCGTGTCCATGGTAATGGACGTTCAGACTTGTATCCAGATCTTATATAACTAGAAATGGATGCTTGAGATATGTGATGGACATGTGGCTCCGGGATTGCTTTCTCGTAGGGAGTTGAGGAAGGATCTCTGGACGTTGATGTTACAACATGTTTGTTAAATATAAAATGCTACTCTTTACTCTTCTACATGCTGCAAGATGCTCGGAGCTGCTTGAAGATGCTAGTCTTCGATAGGCTAGGCCTTCCCCTCTATTCTGGCATTCTGCAGTTCAGTCCACAGATACAACCCTTCCATTTGATACCAATGCATACTTGTATAGATCTGATGCTTGCGAGTACTTTGGATGAGTACTCACGGTTGCTTTGCTACCCCTTTTCCCCCTTCTTTCTTCTTTCCGGTTGATGCAAGCAGATGGTGGATCCCTGGAGCCAGATGCCACCGCCGATGGATGCTGCTACGTGAAGACCGCCGACGACCAGGAGTAGTTAGGAGGTCCCAGGCAGGAGGCCTTGCCTCTTCGATCGTTGTTGTTTTTGTGCTTGCCTTCTTAAGGCATCCTTGTCTAACTTATGTCTGTACTCAGATATTGTTGCTTCCGCTGACTCTTGTGTATCGAGCTTGTATTCGAGCCCCCGAGGCCCCTGGCTTGTAATATGAAGCTTGTATTATTTTTACATGTGTCTAGAGTTGTGTTGTGATATCTTCCCGTGAGTCCCTGATCTTGATCGTACACATTTGCGTGTATGATTAGTGTACGGTCGAACCGGGGGCGTCACATGGAGTGATAGTAGTAGATTCAGGCAGGAGTTGGTCTACTTGTCTCGGATGTGATGCATATATACATGATCATTGCCTTGAACATCGTCATAACTATGCGCTTTTCTATCAAATGCCCAACAGTAATTTGTTTACCCATTGTATGCTCCGCGTTCGAGAGAGAAGCCTCCAGTGAAAACTATGCCCCCGATCTACTTTTATCATATATAAAATTCAAAAATACCTTGCTGCAATTTTATATCCTTTATTTTATTTCGCAATTTACTTTATCTATATACCACTACGAGATTTGATCCTTGCAACTAACCGCCGAGGGGATTGCCAACCCATTGTTTGTGTTGGGTGCAAGTATTTGCTCTTGTCTGTGCGGATACTGCCAATGAGGTTCTGCGTGGTTCTCCTACTGGATTGATAACCTTGGTTCTTAACTAAGGGAAATACTTATCTCTACTGTACTACATCATCCTCTCCTCTGCGAGGAAATCCCAACGCGGCTCACAAGTAGCAATGTGTTGCATGTAACCAAACAACCTGACTTGTCTTTCCCTCTAAACAAGCCTGCAACCTATTGCTTTCATATCTGTAGTTTGAATTGCAATACCCTTCCTGTAATCGGTGCTAATTGAGAGCCAGAGATGGAGATCATTGCACACCCATGATATCTTACGGTGGTCCGTCCCAAAATCTTGTTCTTATGGTCGTCAAACGACCAGCAGTCCAAGGTATGTCAAAAAATGTACTTTTAGGGCATCTCCAACGCTGAGCCTCAATCCTCCTGCCTCTGTTCGGATCAGCCTGTCCGGACGTGTTTTGTCATTCAAGGTGGCCCCGCATCCATCCATGGACCGGTGCAGACATCTGCATTCCCGCAAACCAGATGCAAATCGGGGGAGGGGGGCTTTGCGGACGTCCGAACCACTGCCACAGACACATTCGACACCATAGACCCACCAAAAACCCTATTTCATGCTTTTTCTCCAACGGGTGCGTCGCTTCCCATGCTGCATTCATGTCGGCCCAAAGTCGCACCGGTCGATGCTGCGCGATGTGATCGGACGGGGTGGTGGCGCTGACTAACGCGACCTATTGGGCGCTTCAATGTGGACACATCATCACACTAAACCAACTCCGGCAGTTGCGCCACATTGAAGTGAGCCAACCATCCATTCGCTTGGCTGCAACTATTTATGCACAACGCTGACACCATCCACAATGCACTCTCCACTCCACATCTTCGTGCACCTCTACCGCTCCCTTCTTCCTCCACTCACCAGCAAGTCTTGAACCTCAGCGCCAGCATGAACCTCGGCGCCAGCATGGCGACTCCTGATCCGGCCTTGAATCGTGGCGCCGCAACCCTTGCTTTCTGAGGCCGTCTTGCTTCTCAGCGGACGACTCCTCCATGAAGGAAGAGCTCGTCATCTCCTCCGACGATGAGGAGGACTAGCCGTTGCAGTAGCAGTAGCGGGCATCGCAAACGCCCATCCTCTCACAGGACATGGTGTATGTGTTAGGGAACGCAGTAATTTCAAAAAAATTCCTACGATCACGCAAGATCTATCTATGTGATGCATAGCAATGAGAGGGGAGAGTGTGTCCACGTACCCTCGTAGACCAAAAGCTGAAGCGTTATGACAACGCGATTGATGTAGTCGTACGTCTTCACGATCCGACCGATCTTAGCACCGAACGTATGGCACCTCCGCGATTAGCACACGTTCAGCTCGGAGATGTCCCTCGTACTCTTGATCCAGTTGAGTCCGAGGGAGAGTTTCGTCAGCACGACGGCGTGGTGACGGTGATGATGAAGTTACCGACGCAGGGCTTCGCCTAAGCACTACGACGATATGACCGAGGTGTGTAACTGTGGAGGGGGGCACCGCACACGGCTAAACAATGTCAACTTGTGTGTCTATGGGGTGCCTCCCTCCCCCGTATATAAAGGAGTGGAGGAGGGGGGCGGGCCGGCCCTCTATGGCGCGCCCTAGAGGAGTCCTACTCCCACCGGGAGTAGGATCCCCCCTTCCCTAGTTGGACTAGGAGAGAAGGAAGGGGAAGAGAAGGAGGAAGGAAAGGGGGGCCGCCCCCCACCCAATTCGGATTGGGCTTGGGGGGTGCACCCTCCACCTGGCCGCCTCCTCCTTTCTCCCACTATGGCCCAATAAGGCCTATGTACTTCCCGGGGGGTCCGGTAACCTCCCGGTATTCCAGTATATGCCCGAACTCACCCGGAACCATTCCGATGTCCAAACATAGGCTTCCAATATATCAATCTTCATGTCTCGACCATTTTGAGACTCCTCGTCATGTCTGTGATCACATCTGGAAATCCGAACTACCTTCGGTACATCAAAACACATAAACTCATAATACCAATCATCATCGAACGTTAAGCGTGCGGACCCTATGGGTTCGAGAACTATGTAGACATGACCGAGACACATCTCCGGTCAATAACCAATAGCGGAACCTGGATGCTCATATTGGTTCCTACATATTCTACGAAGATCTTTATCGGTCAAACCGCATAACAACATACGTTGTTCCCTTTGTCATCGGTATGTTACTTGCCCGAGATTCGATCGTCGGTATCTCAATATCGAGTTCAATCTCGTTATCGGCAAGTCTCTTTACTCATTCTGTAATACTTCATCCTGCAACTAACTCATTAGTTACAATGCTTGCAAGGCTCATAGTGATGAGTACTACCGAGAGGGCCCAGAGATACCTCTCCAAAACACGGAGTGACAAATCCTAATCTCGATCTATGCCAACCCAACAAACACCTTCGGAGACACCTGTAGAGCACCTTTATAATCACCCTTTTACGTTGTGACGTTTGGTAGCACACAAAGTGCTCCTCCTGTATTCGGGGGTTGCATAATCTCATAGTCTGAGGAACTTGTATAAGTCATGAGAAAGCAGTAGCAATGAAACTAACACGATCATAATGCTAAGCTAACGGATGGGTCATGTCCATCACATCATTCTCCTAATGATGTGATCCCGTTCATCAAATGACAACACATGTCTATGGTTAGGAAACTTAAGCATCTTTGATTAACGAGCTAGTCAAGTAGAGACATACTAGGGACTATATGTTTTGTCTATGTATTCACACATGTACTAAGTTTCAGGTTAATACAATTCTACCATGAATAATAAATATTTATCATGAATTAAGGAAATAAATAATAACTTTATTATTGCCTCTAGGGCATATTTCCTTCAGTACGTGGTGACGGGCGCCGAGTACGAGGACCAGATGGAGCTAATTCTCCGACGCTCGCTCCTCCACGACCTCAGTCCGGCGATGCCTGTCGGTGTCAAAACCGGCGGATCTCAGGTAGGGGGTCCTGATCTGTGCGTCTAAGGCTGATGGTAACAGGAGGCAAGGGACACGTTGTTTTACCCTGGTTTGGGCCCTCTCGATGGAGGTAAAACCCTACTTCCTGCTTGATTGATATTGATGATATGGGTATTACAAGAGTTGATCTACCACGAGATCGTAGAGGCTAAACCCTAGAAGCTAGCCTATGATGATTATGATTGTGATCGTCCCTCTAAGGACTAAACCCTCCGGTTTATATAAACACCGGAGGGGGCTAGGGTTTACATGGATTCGGTTACAAAGAAGGAAATATAATATCCGAATCGCCAAGCTTGTCTTCCACGCAAAGGAGAGTCCCATCCGGACACGGGACGGAGTCTTGAGTCTTGTACCTTCACGCTCCAATAGTCCGGACAAAGTATATAGTCCGGCTATCCGGATACCCCCTAATCCAGGACTCCCTCAGTAGTCCCTGAACCAGGCTTCAATGACGATGAGTCCGGCGCGCAGTTTTGTCTTTGGCATTGCAAGGCGGGTTCCATCTCCGAATTCTCCAAAGTAGTAGTCGAACACATAAACCGTGTCCGGATCTGCAAGATGCTCTTCACATACCACCGTAGAGA
This sequence comes from Triticum timopheevii, assembly GCA_963921465.1. NCBI lineage: Eukaryota > Viridiplantae > Streptophyta > Magnoliopsida > Poales > Poaceae > Triticum > Triticum timopheevii. The sequence continues at coordinate 505,713,743 of OY997274.1, forward strand.
GAATGATATTTCACAAGTGTAATCTGCTGACAACTTTAGACAAAGTGACATGATACTACGGTCGAGTCATTATTCAAACCGTTTTCCCACAACCAGCCTCAGCGCATATCGTGAGGCGGTTTCCTCTGCACGTCCTGCCGAAGCAGAGATTGTGTCGCCTTATTGCGGGATTCTCATTAATACAGGTGTCGGTGCCAAAACCGGCGGATCTCGGGTAGGGGGTCCCGAACTGTGCGTCTAGGCGGATGGTAACAGGAGGCAAGGGACACGATGTTTTACCCAGGTTCGGGCCCTCTTGATGGAGGTAAAACCCTACGTCCTGCTTGATTAATATTGATGATGTGTATTACAAGAGTGGATCTACCACGAGATCAAGGAGGCTAAACCCTAGAAGCTAGCCTATGGTATGATTGTTGTAATGAATGTTGTGTCCTACGGACTAAAACCCTCCGGTTTATATAGACACCGGAGAGGGCTAGGGTTACACAGAGTTGGTTACAATGGTAGGAGATCTACATATCCGTATCGCCAAGCTTGCCTTCCACGCCAAGGAAAGTCCCATTCGGACACGGGACGGAGTCTTCAATCTTGTATCTTCGTAGTCTTGGAGTCCGGCAGACGATGATAGTCCGGCTGTCCGGACACCCCCAAGTCCAGGACTCCCTCAGTAGCCCCTGAACCTGGCTTCAATGACGATGAGTCCGGCGCGCATAATGTTCGGCATTGCAAGGCGGGTTCCTCCTTTGAATAATCCATAGAAGATTGTGAACACCAGGATAGTGTCCGGCTCTGCAAAATAATTTCCACATTCCACCATAGAGAGAATAATATGTGCACAAGTTCAATCTGCTGACGTATTCTGCGGCATGATGTCACACCACTACCAAGCTTTTACTTGAATCGTTTTTTATCATACCACCTCAGCGCGTTTAGCGAAGCGGTTTCCTTGGCACGTCTTGTCGAAGCAGAGATCGTGTTCCCCTTATCCCGGGATTCTCATCAATACAGTCGTGGGTAACCCAACCGCGCCCGTCGCCACGCCTCCTCTATCGAAGGCGAGTCCCGAATGGTCGCGGAGACAGCTCTTGGTATTCTCCCTCTTTATAACAGGACCAAGGCTCATCTCTTTTCTTCAATCTTCCATCGAATCCTCTCCTCGCTCCAAGTTCCAACACCCAGAGCCCCAGATTCGAGTGCTTTGGACCTTCAACAATGTCTGGCTCCGACCTTCAGGGCCGGTGGATGCCCTCCTCTGTCACGGAGGAGGACGTGCTAAAGCTGCGAGAGGCCAAGTACCTGTCCTACGAGATTTCGCACAGGTTGCCCGCCGAAGGGCAGGCCATCCCCACCCCCGAGCCCGGCGAGTATGTCGTCTTTGTATCCCACCTCCATCGGGGTTTAGGCTTCTCGATGGATCCTTTCGTGAGAGGGCTCATGTTCTACTACGGGCTGGATTTCCATGACTTGGCTCCAGAGTCCATCCTCCATATTTCCGCATTTATTATCGTCTGCGAAGCCTTCCTCCGCGTCACCCCCCACTTCGGCCTGTGGCTGAAGAGCTTCAATGTGGAGCCGAAGATGATTGGGGGGCATCAAGCAGAGTGCGGCGGGGCGGCCATAAGCAGGAGGGACGATGCCCCATGGCCCGAGGGCTCCTTCCAAGAGGAGCTCGGCTTGTGGCAGCAGGAGTGGTTCTATATCACCGCTCCAAAGGGCAGCAGGCAGAAGCCGCCGCCTTCATTCCGCTCGGGACCTCCACGACGGTTAATGTCGTGGGTCGACCAAGGGCTCAATTGGGGGCCGTCAAAAGACGTGCCCCTATTGCAGGGCCGGATTCGAGACCTCCAAGCGAGGGAGATCGATCTGGTCGTGGTGATGCAGGTCATGCTAATCAGGCGTCTTCTGCCCTGCAAATGCCGTCCTCTCCGGCTATGGGAGTTCAATCCGGAGGGACCACGGATTCTCCAACACTTTATGGGTACGACACCCATGGAGATGTACAAGTTATTCTTCGGACCGCAGGCAGTGTGTCCGGAATTGACCGAGGATGCCGGCCTAAGCTGCAATCGCCCGGATACTCAAGTAAGTAGCTCAGTGTTCGGACGCGTCGTTTGTTTGCCTTTCTACAATTCGCCTTTTAACCCATTATCCTTCAACAGGAGTGGATAGCGCAAGCAAAGCTGATACGGTGTCCGGCCCCCCTCCCAGAGACCGCGCCGGAGCCCGTGCTGGTTAGAATGTTGGAGGTCGCGCCTTCAGAAGAAGGCGAAGGGGAAAATGGAGGAGCTACCACCTCGCCCAAGGGGGTGCTTGAAGAAGGGGGGATCGAGAATCCCTCCCTCCAGGGGGAGAAGAGGACCGCCTCCAAAGACCCGGAGGCCAAAGCCCCTAAGCGGGGGAAGAAATCTTCACCAGAGGGTCCTGCGTCCGGGGAGGTCCCGGCCGCACAATCTTCTCTAAAGAATCAGCCCTCCAGCGAGCCGTGAGTAGGAAAAGGGGAGTTCATTAATAAGAAACATCCCTATTTGTGCTTCTGAGGATAACCGAAAATTTTACCTTGTAGTTCGGATCTGCGACCTTCTCAGATGAGCTCGTCTTCGGGGGATCTTCGTCCGGAGATGATGGAGAGCGAGACGCCTCCGTCTGCTGCGCCGTCGGATAGGGCGGACGAGCCTGAAGTGTCGTCATGGAGGGTATCCCCGAGCCCGACAGAGCCGAAGAGTTCGGCGCCGACTAGTGTTCGGCCGGGGGAGCTGAAGGATCTGCTTGAGAGGGCGTCCATCTCAGAAGATTATCGTGCATTGATGAGCATGGTGATTGGAAGGATTTCGTCCGCCGAAAGCGGATTGCATAATGCCGTCAGGAGTTTGCTGGCAGGGTTTGAGGTACGTGAAAACGACGCACCTTTTTGACAGTTTTGCACATGAAAGTGCGCCCTGTATAGATAGTAGCCCCCGAGACTCGGTAAGTTGTCGAAAGCAATAGCGTGCCGAGGATCAAAATCGCAGGTATTGAGTGTCGCCTTTCCTATGCAGGTGGCGGATAGTCCGGGGGCTAGCCGGACTGATGGAGTTGCTGAATTAATGCGGCAACTCGATGTTGCGGATGCAGACATCGCGCTAGTCAACAAGCGACTTGACGAGTCGCAAGGTAAATTGTGTCTCCGCAGTCACCTATTAAGGGAGCAAAAGCCCACCACTTACAATATTTATGCTTGACGCAGATGGTGCTGCTGCTGTGGAGAGCCTTCGGGCAGAACTTGCTCAAGCCAAGGAGCAAGCCCGAAGGAGTGATGCGGCTGCCTCGAGGGCGGCCGAGGAGTTAGAAGCCGAAAGGGCTGCACACTGCCAAAGCAGAGAAGAGATGGCCGAACTGGCCGTTAAATTGAAGGATGCTACCGACCACAATGAGGCTCTTGAAAAGGAGCGCCTATCGGAGCGAGAAGACCTGGCGAAGGCCACCGCCGAAGCCAAGGATGCCCGTTCTGCAATGCGGGCTATGAAGGAGGAGCTGCATTAGGCCGGAGACATTGTGGCTGGCAAGCCTTTTCTGCTATGCCGCAGGTTTACGGATCCAAAGTATGCCCAGCTTGGCCAGTTGTGGGGTCCGGAGGATCCATATATGGACTTAGCGGCGAGTGCGGCGGATGCCGTTGTGCACTTCCGAAGTCAGAAGGATCACAAGATGGAAGAGCTATTTTGGTCTCAATTCCATAGTCCGGATCGTTCACTTCCGATGACCGATCGGTTGGCCGAATGGGCTGAGCTGAATAGGTTGTCCGGACTTGCCATGACGGATATCGTGACTCATGTCTGGCCGGAGAGGCCCAAGGCGATGAGCTATTTTGGCTTATTGCAGCAGTTTCTTGGGGCGGTGCTGCATATCAAGGAGATGAAGCGGTCGGCCTGCATAGAGGGTGCGCGGATGGCCCTTGCCCGTGTGAAGACACATTGGACAGAGATGGATGCCACCGCTGTTGCAACCCAGGGTTCGGACGAAAGCCGGTTACCCGCCAAGCACTATTTTGGGGAAGTTATGCGTGGTGCCCGTGTAATAGAGTGGCAGTGCTCGAAAAATGTCACGTTCAAATGAACGTTTTATTTTGTAAAACAATGGTTATGATGTAATCGCTTTTTATACTTGTGCGTTCCAAGTATTGAAATATCTCCTATGCGGCCGTTTATGTATACGTGTGTATAACCTGAAAGATGGCAGTCTTCGGCTTCAGCCCCCACGCACAAGGTGCGGGGGTGTTCACAAAAATAGCGCATTTTCACACTTAATCCAACGTCTCGGTCCTGTTGAGGAGGTGGTAGCGTAGCAAACGAGGCAACCGGACTATGATGCTTTATCACTTTCACTTAGCCATTGGAGTTCGAGGGTGGGGCTACGACATAGCCCCTGGGGGCACCGCGCTCTCCGAATTCGAGGCGCGTGTGTGCCTGACCGGGAAACGGTCCTTCGTCAAAGCGGAGGAATTCTAAACATTTCGGTGGTCGATCGAGTGGTTGACCAGTCTCTCGCTGTATCATGACAGTCAGTTTTCGGCTTTCTCTACTGAGGTGCTCGCCCAGCCGAACTGGGGCACAATCGCAGTAGTTCTCCTGGTGTCGCGTTAGCCGATGATACGGAACGTAAGGCAGCAAAACACAGGAGCCGGGCAAACCCAACATTTGACCAAAGACATGATTCGGAGCTAATGCATATAAGGCCTAACTCGAGACGCCGAACACTCCCTAAGGTGTTCGTTCTTTATAATAATGGGCAGAACAATGCCCTAAGCCCCTAGTGTCCAGGTACGGGCAAGGTCCTCTGACGCGGCCGATGCCAAAACGTCAGGCTCCACTCTGGTTATAATGAGAAACCAGGGGATTATAGCAACAAGAGACAGTAAAAAAGGTTTACGCAGGGTCTTAATCTGAAAAGAATCCTTGCGACGGGTCCCTACTGCACGTCTGCGCCTGTGTCTCCGTTGTGCCGTTATCCTGGACGGGTGTGCACGTTGTTCATCTATAAAAAGAGAGGAACTTAGTTTGAAAGGAAATCGTGCGAAAAAAAGTATATGAAAAATATTAATAAATAAGTAAAGCAGAGTCTATATTAGCTCATTGTTGCTTATACGCACAGCCCCTTGTGAAGGGGTGTGCGGCTAGGGAGCCCCTAGCTTATTTATGCCGGACTCGTCTAGCCGTGTCCGGGGTCTTTAAATGACCCTCGTAATGAAATGATGCCACGTGGACCGGGCATTTTAAGTGTAAGAGATGCGTAATGTGGTATGGCGTTGAAGCGGACAAAAGCTTCACGTCCCAATAGTGCTTGAAAGCTACTTTTGAATGGGGCGACATGAAAGATTAGTTTTTCGCGTCGGAAGTTGTTCGGTGACCTGAACACAACTTCTAGTAATAGGGAGCCTGTGCACTTGGCGTAAGGGCCTGGCGTCACTCCTTTAAAGGAAGTGCGGCTATGTCGAATTGTAGTAAGGTCTATCCCCAACTTGCGGATTGTGTTCGGATACAACAGGTTTAAATCGCTGCCGCCGTCCATCAGGACTTGTGTAAATTGTAGTCCGTCGATTGTAGGATCCAATATCAGAGCAGTCCATCCTGCATTTCGAACGCTTCTGGAATAATCCAGGTGGTCAAAAGTGATTGGTTTTGACATCCAATCTCGAGGTTCCGCTGGGGTGGACCGTGCGAGACCCATCTTAGCAGGTGCCGCATTGTTTTTCCGTATTATCACATGAAGTGAGTTTACTGCTTTGACTTCTTGTGGGAAAGTCTTTTGTTTTCCGGTACTCTGCTGGTGGGGTTTATCATCATCCTTGCTTGATGCGTCGAGCCCCTTGTGTTCGGCGTTGAGTCGGCCGGACTGTTTGAAAACCCAGCAATCTCGGTGGGTGTGGTTTGCAGGCCTTCCGGGGGTACTGTGGATTTGACATATCCGATCCAAAATTTTGTTTAAGTTGGATAGCTCATCACTGTTATCCTTAAGGGGCAGTGTTTTGTTGTTTGGCCGCGAGCTTTTGAATCCGGCGTTGACCGCCGTGTTCTTTGGGCTTTTTTCTTTATTCCGGCGCTGATCTTTTCTACGCCGTGATTTTCCGTTTCCATCTCTGATCTCGGATGTACTTGGGTCGCTGGTGCTGCATCTTGCTAGCCAGCTATCTTCCCCCGCGCAAAAGCGGGTCATGAGGCTTGTTAGCGCGGACATTGTCCTCGGCTTCTCTTGGCCGAGGTGTCTGGCGAGCCATTCGTCTCGGACATTGTGTTTAAAAGCTGCTAAGGCTTCGGCGTCCGGACAGTCGACTATTTGGTTCTTTTTAGTAAGGAACCTGTTCCAGAATTTGCGCGCTGACTCTCCGGGCTGTTGAGTTAATGACTTAGATCGCCTGCATCCGGAGGGCGGACATAAGTCCCTTGAAAATTTGCTCTAAACGCGTCCTCAAGATCTTCCCAACTTCCAACAGTGTTTTCTGGGAGGCTTTTGAGCCAATGACAGGCTGGCCCTTTGAGCTTGAGGGGTAAATATTTTATGGCGTGGAGATCATCTCCTCTAGCCATGTGTATGTGTAGTATATAATCCTCTATCCAGACTCCAGGGTCTGTTGTTCCGTCGTAAGCCTCTATGTTTATGGGTTTAAACCCTGCCGGGAATTCATGATCCAGCACCTCATTGGTGAAACATAGTGGGTGTGCGGCGCCCCTGTATTTGGGTGTACCGCTGTCTTCGAACACTTGGCGTGTTGTGTTGCTTCCTGGGGCCCTCTTTTTTGGCCCGTAAATGGACCTGGCTGGGCCATCTGTTTTCCCAGGGGCATGAGCGGCTTGTGTGCGGCGTCGTTTATAGTTTTTGGCCTATCATCTAGCCGTCTATCCGGCCAGGCGGCCTCTTTGTTTTTTGACTGTGGGGGCTCTATGGCTTCCTCGTCGAATTCTAGCAGCAGCTTACGCTTCGGGTAGCTCTTTGATTGATGGCCATTGCCGTATTTGTCTGCGGTTTTGAGCACTTTGCTCCACCTCATTCTGAGTATATCTTCCGCTGTCTTGAGCTTCCGTTTTTCCTTCTTCAGACTTCTTGCGGTGGCGACGAGTCTTTTGTGAAGGCTCTTATTCTCCGGTGGTGTGTCCGGCATGAGGTCGTCTGGACTGTTGGTTTCGCCGGGCATGGATTGATTATCCGATTCGTCCTGTTCGGACGGTTGCTTGGCTGCATGTTCGACGTCCACTGGTTTGCCCTGCTCTATTGCTGGGTCATTAGGAGCGTTGTTGTTGTCGAGGCGGGACTTAGGGCGGCGTCTGCGTCGCCGTTTTGGTTGTTTATCAGCGGGATTATCCTTTGCCGCGCCCCGTTGGTCCTCTTTATCGCTTCCTTTCGGGGTATCCACCATATATACATCATGGGTTGCGATGGCCCTCCAGTGCTCTGTGAGCGCTGGTTCTTGATCGTCTCCGGCATCGTCGTCCATACCGTCAATGTCTCCGGAGTCGTAGTCTAGCATGTCGGTTAGATCGTCGACAGTGGCTACAAAGTGGGTGGTGGGTGGGCTTTGAATTTCTTCGTTGTCCGCATCCCAACCATCCTGGCCATGATCCGGCCAGGGTTCTCCGGATAGCGAGAGATGCTTTAGCGAATTTAGGATGTCGCCAAAGGGCGAGTGCTGAAAGATGTCCACAGCGGTGAACTCCATGATCGGCGCCCAATCGGATTCGATTGGCAAGGGCGCAGGAGGTTCGGAGTCCGGCAGGGAGTCCGGCACCTCGAAGTCACGAGCTTTATAGGGGACAAGGTCAGTGTTCGGCTCCATCGCCGCGAATGTTGCAGCTCCCGAGGCGGTGTCCAGCCACTCGTCCTCGATCTGCGCGATCGGCTCCGAACTATGAGTCGGAGCGGATTCATGTGCGGCCTCCAAGGCACTGTCCGGCGGCAGAGCTAGATCGGGCCCATCGCGACAGTGCGGCACGCTCGGCTGCGGATCGGATCCATCGAAGACCAAGTCTCCGCGGACGCCCGCCGTGAAGTTTAGGCTTCCAAACCTGACCTGACAGCCAGGGGCGTAGCTTTCGATCTCCTCCAGATGGCCAAGTGAATTGGCCCGCAGTGCGAAGCCGCCAAATACGAAGATCTGTCCATGGAGAAAAGTCTCACCCTGGACGGTGTTGTTGTTGATTGAAGAAGCCATCGAGCCTATCGGTGACGACACAGAGGAACTCTCAATGAAAGCACCAATGTCGGTGTCAAAACCGGTGGATCTCGGGTAGGGGGTCCTGAACTGTGCGTCTTGGCGGATGGTAACAGGAGGCAAGGGACACGATGTTTTACCCAGGTTGGGGCCCTCTTGATGGAGGTAAAACCCTACGTCCTGCTTGATTAATATTGATGATGTGTATTACAAGAGTGGATCTACCACGAGATCAAGGAGGCTAAACCCTAGAAGCTAGCCTATGGTATGATTGTTGTAATGAATGTTGTGTCCTACGGACTAAAACCCTCCGGTTTATATAGACACCGGAGAGGGCTAGGGTTACACAAAGTCGGTTACAATGGTAGGAGATCTACATATCTGTATCGCCAAGCTTGCCTTCCACGCCAAGGAAAGTCCCATCCAGACACGGGACGGAGTCTTCAATCTTGTATCTTCGTAGTCTTGGAGTCCGGCGGACGATGATAGTCCGGCTGTCCGGACACCCCCTAGTCCAGGACTCCCTCAACAGGTATGGGTAGCCCAAAAGCACAGCTAATTGTGGCGAGTGGAGAACGAGCGGGTTCCACTAGGCAAGTGGGGAGGCGCAAAAGCTTTTACCGCCTCTATAAAGAGATAAGGTTTCTCCCTTTTTACCCACGCCTTCTCCTTCCGCTAGTACATTCCCCTCTGTTCGAGCCCTAGCGCCCAAGCACTCTTTTTCTCCATCGAAGGGAGGTTCTCTGAAGATGTCCGGATCTGGAGCAGGAGGCAAATGGATGGCCTCTACCGTCCAGGAGAAGGATATCAAAAGGCTCTGAGAGGCCGGGTACCTGGCCAATAAGATCGGCCACCGTCTTCCGCCGGCGGGACAGATCGTCCCTACTCCGGAGCCCCACGAGAGGGTCGTGTTTCTTCCTCATTTTGTCCGCGGGCTCGGGTTTCCCCTTCACCCATTCGTTCGCGGTATCATGTATTATTACGGGATTGATTTTCATGATCTGTCCCCCAATACTTTCCTTAATATCTCGACATTCATCATCGTGTGTGAGACTTTTCTCCGAATTTCGCCTCACTTCGGCCTGTGGCTGAAGATTTTCAATGTGAAGCCCAAGGTGGTGCGTGGCGAGCAAGCCGAGTGCGGTGGCGCCATGGTGAGCAAGATGCCCAAGGTTGTATGGCCTACGGGTGCCTTCAATGACTCCATCAAGGAGTGGCAGCAGCAGTGTTTCTATATCACCGAACCGTGCGGCAAACAGTGGGCCGCTGAGGGAGTCCTGGATTAGGGGGTATCCGGACAGCCGGACTATATACATCGTCCAGACTATTGGAGCGTGAAGATACAAGACTCAAGACTCTGTCCCGTGTCCGGATGGGACTCTCCTTTGCATGGAAGACAAACTTGGCGATTCGGATATTGTATTTCCTTCCTTGTAACCGACTCCGTGTAAACCCTAGCCCTCTCCGGTGTCTATATAAACCGGAGAGGTTGGTCCTTAGAAGGCCGATCACAATTACAATCATAATCATCATAGGCTAGCTTCTAGGGTTTAGCCTCTACGATCTCGTGGTAGATCTACTCTTGTACTACTCATATCGTAAATATTAATCAAGCAGGAAGTAGGGTTTTACCTCCATCTAGAGGGCCCGAACCTGGGTAAACATTGTGTCCCTTGCTTCCTGTTACCATCAGCCTAAGACGCACAGATCGGGACCCCCTACCTGAGATCTGCCGGTTTTGACACCGACATTGGTGCTTTCATTGAGAGTTCCTCTGTGTCGTCGCTGCAAGGCTTGATGGCGCCTTCAATCATCGACAACACGGTCTAGGGCGAGACTTTTCTTCCCGGATAGATCTTCGTGTTCGGTGGCTTCGCACTGCGGGCCAATTCGCTTGGCCATGTGGAGCAGATCGATAGCTACGCCCCTGGTCACTAGGTCAGGTTCGGAAACGTGAACTACACGACCGATATTCACGGAGACTTGATCTTCGACGGATTCGGGCCTGTACCAGGAGCACCGGACAATCACGATGAGCATGGCTTAGACCTGCTGTCGGACAATGCTCGGGATATCACCCCTGCAGTAGCCCCGGACCTAAATCTGGAGTAGGCTGCATTGCCTAAGGACGGAGGGATGGACCCCACCCCACAGGCCGCACACTCATCGGCGGTGGAGCCAAACACAGGTCTCACCTCTGTGGAAGCCTGTGACTCCGGACCCCCGGACTCATATCCGGTTGTTGGTTCCAGTCCGCGCGCTCCTGAGCTAGCCGAGCCAGGTTGGGCCCCGGTAATGGAGTTTACCGCTACGGATATCTTCCAGCACTCGCCCTTTGGCGACATGCTGAATTTGTTAAAATCTCTCTCTTGGACAGGAGACTCCTGGCTGAACAATGTCCGGCTCGAGTGGGAACCAGGCGATGAAGGAATTCTTTGCCCACCCACCACCCACTTCATTGCCACGGTTGATGATTTAACAGACGCGCTGGACTTTGACTCCAAAGGCATCTACGGTATGGATGACGATGCAGGAGAAGATTTAGAATCACTAGGGCGCTGGACTAATACCTCGTCACACGATATATACATGGTGGATACGCCCAAGGAGGAGGACGGTGACAATCCGGTAGATAAACCCCCCGGGCAAAAGCCAAAACGATGGTGCAGACGCTGCTCAAAGTCCAGCAACAGTAAAAATAGTGAAAAGAGCGCCAAAAAAATCGACACCCCAGTCAACTCCGAAGGCAACAACGACCATACTGACCCAGCGATGGAGCAGGACGAGCCAGGTCATGTCGAACACAGTTCGGAGCAGACGCCCGATCACAATGATCCCGAGGGACGAGTTCATCAAACTGCCCTAGGACAAGAACAAAGTCTGGATGACGATGCATTCATCATCCCGGAAACACGCGTGGAACGAGATAACCTCCACCGAAGGCTTATGGCCACAGCGAGAAGTCTAAAGAAGCAGAAGCAACGGCTAAAAGCCGCACAGGAAACGCTCAATCGCAGATGGAATAAAGTGTTGGACACTGAAGAAAGATACGGCGATGATCGCCATACAAAGAGCTATCCAAAACGCAAGCTACTGCCAGAATTCGACGACGAGGCCATTCCACCAAAGAATAACACGACCAGGAGGCCAGACGTACCACTTCATAACCGCAACAGAGCAGCTACCGACGCCGAGCACGATTTACATGAGCACCTGGATAAGAAAGCCGGCGCAGCCAGGTCCATCTACGGATCTAAAGGACACACCCCGGCGAGGGACTACGGTCACCAAAACGATCATACCAACCAAATACCAGTTCGGAATAAACACCGGACACAACAATAGCCGACGACATGCCACAGCACGTCCAGATACAGAGGAGTTTCTCACCCCCTGTGCTTCACCGAAGAAGTATTGGACCATGAATTTCCACAAGGTTTTAAACCTGTGAACATAGAGGCATACGACGGAATGACAGACCCAGGGGTCTGGATCGAGGATTTTATCCTGCATATTCACATGGCTCGTGGGGATGACCTCCACGCCATAAAATACCTTCCCCTCAAGTTGAAGGGACCAGCTCGACACTGGTTCAAGAGCCTCCCTGAAAATTCAATTGGGAGTTGGGAGGAACTCGAGGATGCTTTCAGGGACAATTTTCAAGGGACTTATGTCCGGCCTCTGAATGCGGATGAATTAAGTCACATAATCCAACAGCCTGGAGAGTCCGCCCGCAAGCTTTGGAACAGATTCCTTACTAAGAAGAATCAAATTGTCAATTGTCTGGATGCCGAAGCGTTAGCGGCATTCAAACACAGCATCCGCGGCGAGTGGCTCGCCAGACACCTCGGCCAAGAAAAGCCAAGGACAATGGCAGCCTTAACAAGCCTTATGACCCGCTTTTGCGCGGGTGAAGATAGCTGGTTGGCCCGTAAAGGCACCAGTGACCCAAGCACATCCGAAATAAGGGACGGCAACGGGAAGCCACGGCATAATAAAAACAAACGTCAAAACAAGGAAGAGAGCCAGGACAACACAACGGTCAACACCGGATTCAGGGGATCACGACCCGATCAGCAAAAGAAGCCATTTAAAGGCAGTAAAGAGGGACCGTCTGGTCTGAACAGAGTCCTGGACAGACTGTGCCAAATTCATGGCACCCCCGACAAACCTGCGAACCGCACGCACAGAGAGTGCTGGGTCTTCAAGCAGGCCAGCAAATTAAACGCCGAACACAAGGGAAGGGAAACACCAAGTGAAGACGAGGATGAACCTCGCCAGCCGAACACTGGGGGACAGAAAAAATTCCCACCAGAAGTTAAAACAGTAAACATGATCCATGCGACTCACACATCCACGAGAAGGCACAAACGTGCGCTCAGGGACGCTATAGAGCCCATCGTACCCATACCTAACTACTGGTTGGCTTGTCCGATCACTTTCAATCACACGGACTGCCTGACTAGTATTCGCCGTGGAGGATCAGAGGTCTTGGTGCTTGACCCAATAATCAACGGATACCATCTTACCCACGTCATCATGGACGGCGCCAGTAGTCTCAATTTAATATATCAGGACACTGTCCGCATGATGGGGATAGACCCATCCAGAATTAGCCAAAGCAACACCACCTTTGAATGGGTGATACCAGGCGTTAAAGCCTACGGCAGGGGCTCCGTCGTACTGGAGGTAACATTCGGCTCCCCAGGCAACTCCAGAAGCGAAGAACTACTCTTCACCATCGCACCCTTCCAAAGCGGTGCTACGTCTTGAGCTTGCGTTGGTTTTCCTCGAAGAGGAGAGGGTGATGCAGCAAGTGTAGCGTAAGTATTTCCCTCAGTTTTGTGAACCAAGGTATCAATCCAGTAGGAGGCTCCTCAAAAGTCCCACGCACCTACACAAACAAATTGAGAACTCGCAACCAACGCAATAAAGGGGTTGTCAATCCCTTCATGGCCACTTGCGAAAGTGAGATCTAATAAAGATAGTATGATAAGATAAATATATTTTTGGTATTTTATAAGATAGATGCAAAAAGTAAAGATGCAAATAAAAGTAGATTGAAAGCAAAAATGATAAGAGATAGACCCGGGGGCCATAGGTTTCACTAGAGGCTTCTCTCAAGATAGCATAAGTATTACGGTGGGTGAACAAATTACTGTCGAGCAATTGATAGAAAAGAACATAGTTATGAGATTATCTAGGCATGATCATGTATATAGGCATCACGTCCATAACAAGTAGACTGACTCCTGCCTGCATCTACTACTATTACTCCACATCAACCGCTATCCAGCATGCATCTAGAGTATTAAGTTCATAAGAACAGAGTAACGCATTAAGAAAGATGACATGATGTAGAGGGATAAACTCATGCAATATGATATAAACCCCATCTTGTTATCCTCGATGGCAACAATAAAATACGTGCCTTGCAACCCTTTCTGTCACTGGGTAAGGACACCGCAAGATTGAACCCAAAGCTAAGCACTTCTCCCATGGCAAGAAAGACCAATCTAGTAGGCCAAACCAAACTGATAATTCGAAGAGACTTGCAAAGATAACTCAATCATACATAAAATAATTCAGAGAAGATTCAAATATTATTCATAGATAAACTTGATCATAAACCCACAATTCATCGGATCTCGACAAACACATCGCAAAAAGAGTTTACATCGAATAGATCTCCACAAGAGAGGGGGAGAACATTGTATTGAGATCCAAAAAGAGAGAAGAAGCCATCTAGCTAATAACTATGGACCCGTAGGTCTGTGGTAAACTACTCACAACTCATCGGAGGGGCAAGGATGTTGATGTAGAAGCCCTCCATGGTCGATTTCCCCTCCGGTAGAGTGCCGGCGAAGGCTCCAAGATGGGATCTCACGGATACAGAAGGTTACGGCAGTGGAAATTGTGTTTCGTGGTGCTCCTGGATGTTTTCGGGGTACGTAGGTATATATAGGAGGAAGAAGTACGTCGGTGGCCGCTCGAGGGGCCCACGAGACAGGGGGGCGCGCCCTACAGGGGGGCGCAGCCTCCTATCTTGTGGCTTCCTCGGAAGCTTCTTGACTTGCACTCCAAGCTCTCCGGATCATGTTTGTTCCAAAAATCACGCTCCCAAAGGTTTCATTCCGTTTGGACTCCGTTTGATATTCCTTTTCTTCGAAATACTGAAATAGGCAAAAAAACAACAATACGGGCTGGGCCTCTGGTTAGTAGGTTAGTCCCAAAAATGATATAAATGTGTAAAATAAAGCCCATAGACATCCAAAAGGGGTAATATAATAGCATGGAACAATCAAAAATTATAGATACGTTGGAGACGTATCAAGCATCCCCAAGCTTAATTCCTGCTCGTCCTCGAGTAGGTAAATGATAAAAAAGAAATTTTTGATGTGGAATGCTACCTAGCATAATTCATAATATAATTTTCTTTATTGTGGTATGAATGTTCAGATCCAAATGATACAAAATAAAAGTTCATATTGACATAAGAAATGGTAATACTTCAAGCATACTAATCAAAGTGATCATGTCTTCTCAAAATAACATGGCTAAAGAAAGTTATCCCTACAAAATCATATAGTCTGGTTGTTGCTCTATCTTCATCACACAAAGTATTTAATCATGCACAACCCCGTTGACAAGCCAAACAATTGTTTCATACTTTAATAATCTCAAACTTTTTCAACTTTCACGCAATACATGAGCGTGAGCCATGGACATAGCACTATATGTGGAATAGAATGGTGGTTGTGGAGAAGACAAAAAGGAGAAGATAGTCTCACATCAACTAGGCGTATCAACGGGCTATGGAGATGCCCGTTAATAGATATCAATGTGAGGGAGTAGGGATTGCCATGCAACGGATGCACTAGAGCTATAAATATATGAAAGCTCAACAAAAGAAACTAAGTGGGGTGCATCCAACTTGCTTGCTCACGAAGACCTAGGGCACTTTTGAGGAAGCCCATCATTGGAATATACATGCCAAGTTCTATAATGAAAAATTCCCACTAGTATATGAAAGTGACAACATATGAGACTCTCTAACATGAAGATCATGGTGCTACTTTGAAGCACAAGTGTGGAAAAAGAGATAATAGCATTGTCCCTTCTCTCTTTTTCTCTCATTTTATTTTTTCTTTTTTTCTTTCTTTTTTCTCGTTTCTTCTCTTTTTTTTCTTTTTTTTCTTTTCTTCTCTTTTTTTTCTTTTGGCCTTTTTTTTCTTTGGCCTTCTTTTTTTTCTTTTGTAAAGTCCGAAGTCTCATCCCGACTTGTGGGGGAATCATAGTCTTCATCATCCTTTCCTCACTAGGACAATGCTCTAATAATGAAGATCATCACACTTTTATGGATTTACAACTCAAAGCTAGAACAAGATATGACTCTATATGAATGCCTCCGGCGGTGTACCGGGATATGCAATGAATCAAGAGCGACATGTATGAAAATTATGAAAGTGGCCTTGCCACAAATACAATGTCAACTACATGATCATGCAAAAAGCAATATGACAAAAATAATGCGTGTCATATGAACGGAACGGTGGAAAGTTGCATGGCAATATATCTCGGAATGGCTATGGAAATGCCATAATAGGTAGGTATGGTGGCTGTTTTGAGGAATGTAAATGGTGGGTAATGGTACCGGCGAAAGTTGCGCGATACAAGAGAGGCTAGCAATGGTGGAAGGGTGAAAGGGTGCGTATAATCCATGGACTCAACATTAATCAAAAGAACTCATATACTTGTTACAAAAATTTAGAAGTCATCAAAAACCAAAGTACTACGCGCATTCTCCTAGGGGGATAGATTGGTAGGAAAAGACCATCGCTCGTCCCCGAACGCCACTCATAAGGAAGACAATCAATAAATAAAATTGTGCTCCAACTTCATCACAAAGCGGTTCACCATACGTGCATGCTACGGGAATCACAAGCTTCAACACAAGCATTCTTTAAATTCATAATCACCCGACTAGCATGACTTTAATATCACTACCTCCATATCTCAAAACAATTATCAAGCATCAAGTTGATCACAGCATCCAATTCACTTTCTATGATAGTTTTTATTATACCCAACTTGGATGCTCATCATTCTAGGACCAACTTTAAAACCATAGCAAATACCATGCTGTTCTAAAAGACTCTCAAAATAATATAAGTGAAGTATGATAGACTAGTAATTTCTTCAAAATTAAGACACCACCGTGCTCTAAAAGATATAAGTGAAGCACTAGAGGAAAAACTATCAAGCTCAAAAGATATAAGTGAAGCACATAGAGTATTCTAGCAAATTCTAATCAAATAGGCTTCTCCCAAAAGGTATGTACAGCAAGGATGATTGTGGTAAACTAAAAAGCAAAGACTAGTATAATACACGATGCTCCAAGCAAAACACATATCATGTGGCGAATAAAAATATAGCTCCAAGTAAAGTTACCAATGAACGAAGACGAAAGAGGGGATGCCTTCCCGGGGCATCCCCAAGCTTAGGCTTTTGGCTATCCTTGAATATCTTGGGGTGCCATGGGCATCCCCAAGCTTAGACTCTTGCCACCCTTTATTCTATAGTCCATAAAAGCTTTACCCAAAACTTGAAAACTTCACAACACAAAACTCAACAGGAAATCTTATAAGCTTTGTTAGTGAAAGAAAACAAAACCACCACATAAGGTACTGCAATGAACTCATTCTTTATTTATTTTGGTGTTAAACCTACTGTATTCCAACTAATTTATGGTTTATAAACTAATTTACTATCCATAGATGCATTGAAATAAGCAAACAACACACGAAAAACAGAATCTGTCAAAAACAGAACAGTCTGTAGCAATCTATAACTAACGCAAACTTCTGGAACTCCAAAACTCCTACCAAAATAGGAAGTCCTGGACAATTTGTTTATTGAACAGCATCAAAAAGAATGAACGCAAAAGCACGTTCCTGTGATTTAACAAAATTATATTCGTGCACACAAAGTTTCTGTTTTTCAGCAGAATCAAATCAACTATCATCGTAGGTTATCCTATAGGTTCTACTTGGCACAAACACTAATTAAAAGATAAAAACACATCTAACCAGAGGGTAGATGAAAGATTTATTACTAAACAGGAGCAAAAACAAAAAAAATAAAGAAAAATTGGGTTGCCTCCCAACTATCGCTATCATTAAACGCCCCTAGCTAGGCATAAAAGCGAAGATAGATATAACTAGTGCCATCTTTGGCACTAAATTCATAAGTAGCACGCATAATAGATTCATAAGGTAATTTAACTTTCTTTCTTGGAAAGTGCTCCATGCCTTTCTCTAATGGAAATTGGAATCTAATATTCCCTTCCTTCATATCAATAATCGCACCAATCGTTCTAAGGAAAGGTCTACCAAGAATAATAGGGCAAGAAAGATTGCAATCTATATCAAGAACGATAAAATCTACGGGCACCAAATTTATATTTGCAACAATAAGAACATCATTGATCCTTCCCATAGGCTTTTTAATGGTGGAATACGCAAGGTGCAAATTTAAAGAGCAATCATCAAGATCATGGAAACCTAGAATATCACATAAAGTTTTCGGAATCGTGGAAACACTAGCACCCAAATCACATAAAGCAAAACACTCATAATCTTTAATTATAATCTTTATAGTAGGTTTCCACTCATCATTAAGTTTTCTAGGTATAGAAACTTCCAAATTAAGTTTTTCATCATAAGATTGCATCAAGGCATCAATGATATGTTTGGTAAAAGCTTTATTTTGACTATAAGCATGAGGAGAATTAACGACGGATTGCAACAAGGAAATACAACCTTTTAAAGAACAATTATCATAATCAAATTCCTTGAAATCCGAGATAGTAGGTTCAATATTATTGGAAGTTGAGGATTCTCCAATCTCACTTTTACCAAATTTAGCAGTAAGATCTAAAGACTCAGAATTCTTGGGACGCCTTCTAGGCAAAGTTGATTCATCATCAGTCCCATAATCATCAAAATTCGTATTGCAAAACATAGATCTAATCGGAGACGCATCAATAACTTTAAGATCCTCATCATTATTTTCATGGAAACTAGAAGAACACGCTTTTATAAAGCAATCTTTCTTAGCACACAATCTAGCGGTTCTTTCCTTACACTCATTAATGGCAATTCTCATTACTTTGAGAGACTCATTGATATCATGCTTAGGAGAAGAAGATCCAAGTTTAAGAGAAATAACATCAAGAGAAAGTCTATCAATGTTCCTAGCCAAATCATCAACTTTGAGCAATTTTTCTTCAAGAAAAGCATTAAAAATTCTTTTGAGAAATCATAAATTCTTTCACACTATTCTCAAAATCAGAGGGCATCTTATTAAATTACCATAAGAATTATTGTAGGAATTTCCATAATTATTAGAGGGATTACTAGGGAACGGTCTAGCATTAAAATTTCCTCTATAAGCATTGTTTCCAAAACTATTCCTACCAACAAAATTCACATCCATAGATTCATTATTATTCTCAATCAAGGAAGACAAAGGCATATCATTAGGATCAAGAGGAGTATTTTTAGTAGCAAACATATTCATAAGTTCATCCATCTTTCCACTCAAAACATTGATTTCTTCTATTGCATGCACTTTTTTACTAGAAGATCTTTCGGTGTGCCATTGAGAATAGTTAGCCATAATATTATCAAGTAATTTTGTAGCATCTCCTAACGTGATTTCCATAAACGTGCCTCCCACGGCCGAATCTAAGAGATTTCTAGAAGCAAAGTTCAAACCGACATAAAATTTTTGTATGATCATCCATAAATTCAAACCATGAGTAGGGCAATTCAAAGCATCAATTTCATTCTTTCCCAAGATTGGGTAACATGCTCATGATCAAGTTGTTTAAAATTCATAATATCGTTCCTAAGAGTGATAATCTTAGCAGGAGGAAAATAATTAGAGATAAAAGCATCTTTGCACTTGTTCCAAGAATCAATACTATTTTTAGGCAAAGACGAAAACCAAACTTTAGCACGATCTCTAAGTGAAAACGGAAATAACTTCAATTTGATAATATTGTTATCCGTATCTTTCTTCTTTTGCATATCACACAAATCAACAAAATTGTTTAGATGAGTAGCGGCATCTTCACTAGGAAGGCCGGCGAATTGATCTTTCATAACAAGATTCAGCAAAGCAGTATTGATTTCACAAGACTCAACATCATTAAGAGGAGCAATCGGAGTACTAAGGAAATCATTATTATTGGTATTCGAGAAATCACACAATTTGGTATTATCTTGTGCCATGGCAACAAGTAATCTAACACACAAGCAAACAGAAAAAGGGCAAGCGAAAAGAGAGGAGGAGATTGGGAAAGAGAGGGCGAATAAAATGGCAAGGGTGAAGTGGGGGAGAGGAAAATGAGAGGCAAATGGCAAATAATGTAAATGCGAGGGAGATGGGTTTGTGATGGGTACTTGGTATGTCTTGACTTGAGCGAAGACCTCTCCAGCAATGGCGCCAGAAATCCTTCTTGCTACGTCTTGAGCTTGCGTTGGTTTTCCTCGAAGAGGAGAGGGTGATGCAGCAAGTGTAGCGTAAGTATTTCCCTCAGTTTTGAGAACCAAGGTATCAATCCAATAGGAGGCTCCTCAAAAGTCCCACGCACCTACACAAACAAACTGAGAACTCGCAACCAACGCAATAAAGGGGTTGTCAATCCCTTCACGGCCACTTGCGAAAGTGAGATCTAATAAAGATAGTATGATAAGATAAATATATTTTTGGTATTTTATAAGATAGATGCAAAAAGTAAAGATGCAAATAAAAGTAGATTGAAAGCAAAAATGATAAGAGATAGACCCGGGGGCCATAGGTTTCACTAGAGGCTTCTCTCAAGATAGCATAAGTATTACGGTGGGTGAACAAATTACCGTCGAGCAATTGATAGAAAAGCGCATAGTTATGAGATTATCTAGGCATGATCATGTATATAGGCATCACGTCCATAACAAGTAGACCGACTCCTGCCGGCATCTACTACTATTACTCCACACATCGACCGCTATCCAGCATGCATCTAGAGTATTAAGTTCACAAGAACAGAGTAACGCATTAAGCAAGATGACATGATGTAGAGGGATAAACTCATGCAATATGATATGAACCCCATCTTGTTATCCTCGATGGCAACAATACAATACGTGCCTTGCAACCCTTTCTGTCACTGGGTAAGGACACCGCAAGATTGAACCCAAAGCTAAGCACTTCTCCCATGGCAAGAAAGACCAATCTAGTAGGCCAAACCAAACTGATAATTCGAAGAGACTTGCAAAGATAACTCAATCATACATAAAAGAATTCAGAGAAGATTCAAATATTATTCATAGATAAACTTGATCATAAACCCACAATTCATCGGATCTCGACAAACACACCGCAAAAAGAGTTTACATCGAATAGATCTCCACAAGAGAGGGGGAGAACATTGTATTGAGATCCAAAAAGAGAGAATAAGCCATCTAGCTAATAACTATGGACCCGTAGGTCTGTGGTAAACTACTCACAACTCATCGGAGGGGCAAGGATGTTGATGTAGAAGCCCTCCATGGTCGATTCCCCCTCCGGGAGAGTGTCGGCGAAGGCTCCAAGATGGGATCTCGCGGATACAGAAGGTTACAGCGGTGGAAATTGTGTTTCGTGGTGCTCCTGGATGTTTTCGGGGTACGTAGAATTACGTCGGTGGCCGCCCGAGGGGCCCATGAGACAGGGGGGCGCGCCCTATAGGGGGGGCGCGGCCTCCTATCTCGTGGCTTCCTCGGAAGCTTCTTGACTTGCACACCAAGCTCTCCGGATCATGTTCGTTCCAAAAATCACGCTCCCAAAGGTTTCATTCCGTTTGGACTCCGTTTGATATTCCTTTTCTTTAAAATACTGAAATAGGCAAAAAAAACAGCAATACGGGTTGGGCCTCCGGTTAGTAGGTTAGTCCCAAAAATGATATAAATGTGTAAAATAAAGCCCATAGACATCCAAAAGGGGTAATATAATAGCATGGAACAATAAAAAATTATAGATACGTTGGAGACGTATCAAGCGGCTATTGCTTGGAAGAACGGCCTTCGCCCGCTTCAACGCATTACCGCACTATGCCCACCTTACACTTAAGATGCCCGGTCCACGTGGCGTCATCACCGTTAACGGAAACACAGAGCGCTCTTCACGCGCAGAGGAACACGCGACGGCCCTAGCGGCCAAACTATAAGCGGCCTCCAATATCAGAAAGCATGACTGGTCATTAAGACCACGGACACGGTTAGACGAGTCCGGCAGCCCGGATAAAACTGAACCAGGGCATCGTATATATCCCATAGAGGATACCAGGGGCTATAAATATTTAATATAGCCCCACACTTGGCTCAACCTTATTGGCAGGCCAACGTCTTACACTTTTACTATCCATCGCATACTTACGTTGTACTCTCCTACACGAGTTTTCTTTTTTACACACAACATTCGCGCGATATCCTTCCAGGATACGGCACAACGGAGACAAAGGCGCAGA
This sequence comes from Triticum timopheevii, assembly GCA_963921465.1. Lineage (NCBI taxonomy): Eukaryota > Viridiplantae > Streptophyta > Magnoliopsida > Poales > Poaceae > Triticum > Triticum timopheevii. Next base: position 505,735,477 of record OY997274.1, read on the forward strand.
CGTGCAGCAGGGCCCCGCTCAAAGGTTTCTCTTTAGATTAAGCCCATGTGTAAACCTTTTCTATTGCCTCTTGTTGTTTAAACATCCATGGGTTCCATACCCACAGAGGATACTACCGTTATTGGCATTTCGCCACGACAGAATAATGCACGTACCTGGAAATACAGGATTTATAATGAATGGGCATTCTTCAGCCCATTTTCTGTTATAAAGTCCGAATACCTTTGGGAGTGTTCGGCGTCACGAGTTTGGCCTTATATGCATCAGCTCTGAATCATGTCTTTGGTCAAATGTTGAGTTTGCCAGGCTCCTGGGTTTGCCGCCTTATGTTCCGTTCTTATCGGCTAAGGCAGCCAAAGGAGAACTACTGCGATTGTGCCCTGGTTATTCCGGATGAGCACCTCAGTAGAGAAAGCCAAAAACTGACTGTCATGATACAGCGCGAGACTGTTCAACCACTCGAAGACTTACCGGAATCTTTAGGATTCCTCCGCATTAACGAAGGGCCATTTTCCGGCCATGTACATATGCGCCCGTATTCGGATGCACGCAAAAGTACTAGGGGCTACATAGTAGCCCCACTGTCAAACTCCTATGGCTAAGTGAAAGTGTTACAGCTATATAGTCCGGTTGCCTAGTTCGACGTGCGGTCACCTCCTTAATGGACCAAGACATTGGAACAAGTGTGATTATGCATATTTTTTGCGAACACCCCCGCATTGTATGCGTGGGGGCTGAAGCCAACGACTGCTAACTTTCATAATTACACATAGACATAAAAACGGCCGCATAGGAGGCACAAATAATACCTTCGGGCAAAAAGTATAAATATAGCATCATAATCAAAATAACATTGTTTTTACAATGATTCAATTTGTCACTCGAACAATACATTCTTCGAGCACTGTGCCCCTATTAAGCGGGCACCTTCTGTTACCTACTCCAAGTAGTGCTCGGCCGGATACTGGCCCCCCGCCGGATTCTAGGTCGCTACAATGGTGGCCTCCATATCTATCCAATAGGCTTTAACGCGGGCAAGAGCCATTCGTGCACCCTCTATGCACGCCGACCTTCTCATGGCGTCGATCTGAGGCACGGCCCCAAGGAATTGTTGCACCAAACCAAATTAACTATCCAGCTTAGCCCCCTTCGGCCAAAGATGGTCTATTACAGACCGCATTGCAAGCCCGGATAGCCTATGAAGCTCCGCTACAGCAGCCATCTTCTCACTTAATGGCAGCGGGCGAGCGGGAGCATTGAATTGCGACCAGAAAAGCTTCTCCACTTCTTTATCACCTTGATCCTCGAAAAACTTGGCTGCATCAGTTGTACTCTTCGCCAAGTCCGCATACGCGTCTGCAGGACTCCAGCGTCCATCCAGGGGAGCATACTTCGGATCCAAAAACTTCGTCCGCAGTAAGTAGGAGCCCCCAGCCGCGATTTTACCGGCCTGTTGAAGCTCCTCCCGCACACCCCTGACCTCGGTCCGCATCTCCTTGGTGGCATTAAGTGCCTTGTTCAGGTCGGCCGAACTAGCCTTATTCTCCTTTTCAAGGAGTTCATACCAGTCATCAGCATTTTTCAACTCCACAGCCATTTTGGCTATCTTTTCCTCGCTTCGGCGATGAGCAGCCTGTTCGGCTCTCAATTCTTCGGCCGCCTTTAGGGCAGCCGCATTGCTAACCCGAGCTTGTTCCTTGGCCTGGGCAAGTTCCGCCCTCAGGGCTTCCACGGTAGCAGCACCATCTGCAGTCCAAGCATACTGCATTAATATTATGCCCCTCTCATATATTACTATACAACATAATAAGGAAAGCAGAGCACATACCTTGTGAATCGTTCAGCCGCTCGTTCACCAGCGTGATATCGGCATCAATAGATCCGATCTGCCTCCTTAGCTCGGCAACTTCAACAGACTGGTCGGCTGTCGGACCCTTAGATACCTGCGCATATGTACAGCACAATCATTACTATATGATCCCCCATTTGCCGCCTAGGGCGGGCAACCAGAGTCTCAGGGGCTACTATCCATATGGAGCACACCTAGTGCGTGCCTCACAGCCAAAAAATAGTGTATTTTTCACTACATACCTCAAAGCCTCTGAGCAGGCTCGTAAATGCTTCATTCAAACCGCTTGTGGCAGATGAAATCTTCTTGAGCACTGTGCTCGTTAATGAGCGGTGCTCCTCTGAGAGCGCAGCTCGCTCTAGAAGGCATGTCAGTATGTCCGGCCGGACATTGAACTATGCCGGACCCTTCTCATCGCCTCCCGTGGGAGCCAAACGCTCCGGGCTCAGGGCGGCTGACATATTAGCTTCCGGCTTCGGCAGATCCGGACTCCTCCGTGAAGACACCTCGGTGTCGCCCGCTTCATGAGGCGGAGAGGTGGGTGGGGTCTCGCTCTCCATCATCTCCGGAGGAAGATCCCCCGAAGACGAGCTCTGTTGAGAAGAGCTGCTAGCCGGACTGCAAAAGACGAATCCTGGTTATTGATCTCGGAGAAACGCAGTACCTTTGAATTAATGATTAACTCACAGCTCGGTTGAGGGCTAGCCCATTGGCGGGCATGACGTGGTGAGGACGCCCGTCGGGGCAGAGCCCCCCGGCGACACTTTCTTCCCCTGTTTGGGCATCTCCGTCTCCAAGTCTTCGGAGGCGGCCCTTTTCTTCCCGCATGGGGAGGTGGCCTCGGATTCCCTTCCCCGACTATCCTCCCTTGGGGAGGAAGCAATTCCCCCGGTCCAGATGCACAGTGAGTGAAGTTCGGCTTCACTATCCTTTCCTTCGTCTTTCCCTGAGGGCATTTTGCTGAGCACCCGGCCAAGCATCTTGGCAACGGTTGGACCAGGCGAGCCTTCAGGAAGTGGCACCGGACACCTGATTCTCTCCGCCTTGCTAAGCCATTCCTGGCCACGGAGGGTTTTCAGAATAATGACTATGACAAATAAAAACAAAGGGTCCGGTTTTAAGGTTACTTACTTGGGCATCTAGGCGATTGCAGCTTAGGCCCGCATCCTTGATGGTGTCCGGACACTTTACTTGTGGTCCGAAGAATAATTTACACATACCTTCGAGCTTCAGGCCTAAGAAGTGCTTAATAGTCCGTGGACCCTCTGGATTGAACTTCCACATCCGGAGAGGCCGGCGTTTGCACGGCAACATCCGTCGGATTAGCATTACTTGAATTATGCTGACAAGGTTAATGTCCTTCTCAAGAAGCTCCCGGATATGGCTCTGTAGTATTAGAACATCACTAGCGGGCCCCCAATTTCGTCCTACGTCGTTCCATGACGCCAATTGTGATGGAGGGCCCGAGCGGAACTCGGGGGCGGCCACCCACTGTGCCTCTGGGGGCCGTGACATAAAACCACCTCCGTTGCCATACATCGGATACTTCTGGGAAAGAACCCTCTGGCCATGGGGCATCGGTGTTCCTGCTTATTATGGCACCTCCGCACTCCGCATGTCGCCTCTCGATCATCTTCGGCTTCACATTGAAGGTCTTGAGCCATAAGCCGAAGTGTGGAGTGACGTGGAGAAAAGCCTCGCACACAATGATGAATGACGAGATATGGAGGATAGCGTCCGGAGCTAGATCATGAAAATCCAACCCGTAATAGAACATGAGCCCCCTCACAAAGGGATCAAGGGTGAGGCCCAAGCCGCAGAGGAAGTGAGGAACAAACACGACGCTCTCATTGGGTTCCGGTGTAGGGATGACCTGCCCTGGAGCAGGAAGCCTATGCTGGATGTCGGCGGTCAGATATCCGACCTCCCTAAGTCTCGCAATGTCCTCCTCTTGGACCGAGGAGGATACCCACCGGCCTTGAGGGTTGGATCCGGACATATTGGATGATCTGGGGTGTTTGAGCTTAGGTCTCGGGTGTTAGAACTTGAGGTGCGAAAAGGCGCAAGGGAGGTGGAAAGAGGCATAGGCCTCGGCCCCTTAATAAAGGGGGTGAATATCAAGAGTCCTCAGCGTGACCGCTTGAGGCTTATCTAAAAACACTCGGAGTCATGCCAATGGTCATCATGGGGTTACACACGCCCATATTGATGGAATATCCTGTAATAAGAGGAACACGATCTCTGCTTTGGCAGGGCGTGCCAATAAAACCGCCTCACAACGCGAGTCGAGGTGGGGCGAGAAACGCCAGTTCGTGTTGGACCGGGCCACGATGCAAGGGCACGATGTGCAAAGATTGCTAGCAGATCAGATTTATGCTATGTTCCCTACAATAGTATGCAAGGATCATCTCGCAGATCCGGACACGGTCTAAGTGTTCGATAATTACTTTGGAGTATTCGGAGATGGAACCCGCCTTGCAATGCCGAACACAAGACTGCGCGCCGGACTCATCGTCATTGAAGCCTGGTTCAAGGGCTATTGAGGGAGTCCTGGATTAGGGGGTATCCAGACAGCCGGACTATATACATCGTCCGGACTATTTGAGCGTGAAGATACAAGACTCAAGACTCCGTCCCGTGTCCGGATGGGACTCTCCTTTGCGTGGAAGACAAACTTGGCGATCCGGATATTGTATTTCCTTCCTTGTAACCGACTCCATGTAAACCCTAGCCCTCTCCGGTGTCTATATAAACCGGAGAGGTTGGTCCTTAGAAGGCCGATCACAGTTACAATCATAATCATCATAGGCTAGCTTCTAGGGTTTAGCCTCTATGATCTCGTGGTAGATCTACTCTTGTACTACTCATATCGTCAATATTAATCAAGCAGGAAGTAGGGTTTTACCTCCATCGAGAGGGCCCGAACCTGGGTAAACATTGTGTCCCTTGCTTCCTGTTACCATCAGCCTAAGACGCACAGATGGGACCCCCTACCCGAGATCCGCCGGTTTTGACACCGATAGCCGCTGCTCCTGAATTCAAATCCGGAGCCCCACTGCAGCTCACGTCCTGGCCCGAGAAGGGCATGAACTGGTCCTCGTCTGATGAGCTGTCACTGCTCCAAACGCGCGTCTAGAGTGTGGTTGATAACAACGTCAAACTCGTCAACGTAGTCCAGGTGATGTTAGTTCGCCTGGTTCTCCCTTGCCAGCGTCGGGCCTGCAATTTGTGGGAATACGACCCAACCGAGCACCAGACCCCACGGGAGCTCTATGGCTCCACCCACAAGGATATCTGGAAGGTGCTCTTCAAGTCCGGCAAACCATGGCTAGGCTCCGCCGAGGACCGTGGGTATCAACTATCCCACTCTGCATGTCCGGTAAGTCATTGTTGTGTTCTGTCCATCCATGTTTTAGTTGGCACGTCCTGAGGGAAGCGCTTTTATCATGCCTTACAATAATCCCAGGGATGGACGAAAAAGGTGGAGCGGATATACTGTCCTGCCCCATTGCCGGAGGAACCGGCCGGACCTCTTCTGACGAAGATGCTGGTCCCAGCGCCTTACGAGGCGCCGAAGAAAGAGGCCCCCAAGAAGGTCAATAAGACCCGGAGCGGCCTCCGTCATCGCGATGCTTCGAACACAAAATCCGAAGACTCCAGCGACCATCCCTCCTCCGAAGGCGAAGAGGAGGAGGAAGAAGATGAGTCCCCCGCAGGGGGAGGGAAGAAAAGGACGGCCTCCTCATCCTTGGAGGCCGAATCGAGAAAGAGGGGGAAAGGCTCCCTTCCAGAGGCGTCCACCACGGCTGCTGATAGCAGCCCGAAGTGGGATCCCAGGGTCCAGCCCCCGGTAAAATTGTAAGTATACGAAACCTGCACACACCTACGTGTCCGAGGTCATTAGAATGTAGTGGTTTCAACTGTCACCATATTTTGTGCAGCCCGGCGAGGTCCCGCGCCAGACAGTCCTCATCGGAGGATTCGCTGAGCTCAGATTCCCTGGGGTGCGAGACGCCTCCAGAGGCCCCTTCCCCGAAGCCTAGGCGTGACACCGAGGTGTCGTCTCAGCGGGACCTGGACCAGGGGGGGATATCCCTGGGGCCGGACACACGGGAGCAGCGACTCCCATGCGTGTCGATGGCGGGGGTGATCTTAGGTCCGGACCCCAGCCGGACACGGTCCTGGATACCTTTAAAGCTCCAGGATCGGGTGAGCAGCCGCCTTTGGGGGGCTTGCCTGCTCTGCCAGCGGCCTCTGTCCAAGCAGAGCTGCCGGGCGGCCTATCGACAGCGCTAAGAAGCGCATCTATCATCGATGAACATCGTGCCCTCATGGGTGCGGTGATTGAAAAGATTCAGTCCACTGAGAGCGGACTGAACGAATCCTGCCTTAGTCTTATAAAGGACTTTGATGTATGTTTTTTAAGAAACCTTTGGGAGATTGTCATAATATGAGTAGTAGCCCCTGATACACTGTCCGGCGGAATAAAGCCGAACAGGGGATCAAATTTTTCTGTTTTGCAGGAGACTCAGTTAATGACGTGTATCCCTTTGTTTGAAAGCATGCGTCTGCAGGGACGGCCGCCGCTCATAGTGCGGAAGTGTCCGAACTAAAGCAGCGTCTGGAACGGGCCGAAGAGGAACTTGGTCGTGTGAAGAAGCAGTTTGAGGACAAGCAAGGTATGTCGAAACCTTGTGCTAAGTTGAGCACGAATTAGAAGGTGTGCCTGATTAAGATATTTGCATTGTATGCTCTAGGGGCGAGTTCCGAAATTGAGGCACTGAAGAAGGCTATGGCCGAAGCCGATAGTAAGGCCGCCGCCGAATAGGCTCTTCGTGAGAAGCACAAGGCCAGGGTCATTGAAGCTGAGCGAGAGCTCCTGGAGGCCGTGAATAAAAGCGAGGGCTTGGAGCAGAGTCTAGTAGGGAAAGAATCCGAACTCGCCCAAGCTCTCCAAGCTACAGAGGATGCTCGGGAAGAAACCCGAGGTGCTCTGAGGGACATTCAGGAGGCCTGGAAGGTTGCGGCTGGTAAGGCCTTTTGTACTCAAGGCCATTTTTACATGATAATGGGAGGAACTCTAAGCGATAAGCTGAATTATTGTTTCTCCAGGGGCGTTTGCGGATCTTCCTCGCAGCATATTAGATGCTGCCCAATTCTACCGGAACAAGGAGAAGAAGTCTGCGGAGAGGGATTTCTGGTCGCAGTATTTGGCGCCGAATTATCTGGTGCCCTTTATCGATCAGCTGAAGCAGCTAGTCGAACTGCACCAGGCGGCCGAACTAGCCATGAAGGACTTGGTTGTCCGGCTGTGGCCCGCGGAGCCAATTCCAAGCAGTTACTTCAGACTTGTGAAGCGGATTATTGGCGCTTGCCCTCGGCTTGATGTCATTAAGCGACCGGTCTGCATAGAGGGTGCACGCATGGCGTTTGCTCGTGCGAAGGTGCATTGGGGGAAGCTTGATGCTGAGAAGCTGATGACTGAGGGACCGCCGGAGGGTAAGGAGCATCGCAAGCCCGAGTTATACTATGGAGGTGTACTGAAAGGAGCCCGCCTTGTGGTGGATAAGTGTGCCAAAGACACTATATTTCCCTGAAGGCAGTCGTGCCATTCTTTGTAATGTGGGATAACGACACTTTTATTATTTATTGCCTGTTTTATTTGAACGTTTGTTCTTCCTGTGCGGCTGTTTAGTGCATATAAATCCTGAGGGTTGGCCAGTTGTCGGCTTCTGCCCCCACGTAAAAAGTATGGGGGTGTTCGGGACATACCTGAACACTCTTTATCCCATTGTTGGGTCCTTTTAAGGAGGTGTTCCTCACCACGAACCAGGCAATCAGACTATAGGGCTTTATCACTCTCACTTAGCCATAGGAATTCGAGTATGGTGGGCGCAGCCCCTAGTATTCGGAAGACCGTACTAGGGGCTCTATCGGCGCCTGATCGGAAGACCGATCCGTCGCACTTTGCATTTATAATGGCATTATGCGGAATAAATCTTTAAAGATTTTACAACCTCTCGAACAGCTGACCAGCTCTCGCTGTATCATGACAGTCAGTTTTTGGCTTTCTCTACTGAGGTGCTCGTCCGGAAGAACCGGGACACAATCGCAGTAGTTCTCCCAGCGCTACCTTAGCCGATGGAGCGGAATGTAAGGTACCAAAACATGGGAGCCGGGCAAACCCAACTAATGACCCAAGACATGATTCGGAGCTGATGCATATAGTGCTATAAGTTCGGGGTGTTGAGCGACCGAAAAGGTGGTCGAACTTTATTGCCGTACTATGAAGCCCCTGGCATAATCGGGCATAACACAAGGCGTGGGTGCCGTTTGTGATAAAAAGGCGTCAATGAGGAACGACGGCCGGTAAGTGTTATTTAAGTCTACGCATTGTAGTAAAATGACATGTCTATGCATATGAGTGCAGTTTATGCTTATGAAAAGGAGTGTTTTTGGCGGAACCTGTCGTGGCCGGACTAGAGGAGGCTGTGTGTGGATCTGAGGTGTATCCGGACTGCCTTATGTGTTCCTGCCTTGTGCGTCCGAGCTGATTCCGCGTCGCCAGTCATGTTCTGCGCCAAAGTTAGTCTGTAAAGACAAATGCTTGAAGGCTGCTTCATGTACTGCTGTGGTTGAACCGCGGGTGCCTGATCGGAGCCTGGCTGAACCAGGTTGTCATGTCGTAAGATAGCGCGGACTCCTCAGTTGATGTCCAGGTAGTTGGCTGCCGAATCAAAATTTGATAAACAGGCACGCCTCGCTATTCCAGCAGCTTTATGATTTCCACTCTAAGGGTGGGGTTTGGCCCTGCCCATAATTGTGACTATGTCACGTGGGATTGGCCTAATGTTGTACCTCGTTGAATCTAGCTAACGCGGCTTGTCCCGGTAGTGTGTGGTAATTACTGTATAAGGGGACAGTGTCGAAGACTTATTCTTCAGCGTGGTATTTGTTTGGTGATCGGAAGACAACCGTTAGAGTGGTGGGCCAATAAAACTTGGCCTTTGCACCTGGCATCTTTTAGAAGATGTTATTGATAATTTTATGCCCGCGGGGGTTCGTGTCAGATGGAGCCCCTGGACTATTGGTTCGATAGTGAGTGCAATTAAATTGCTATGGTTGATGTTGTCCGGACGGTCGATGTGATCGGTGAAGATCAGCCGTATTTTTGTATTGTGGAGGATCTTCTTTTGACTTCGCCATGTTTGATTGGTCTTTCGTTGTTGGAAACCTCCCTTCATTGTTTCCGGCGCGCGACCGACCGCTTTGTTTTGAGGATCCGGCATTCTCTATTGGTATGCTTGGTCGTCCTTCTAGGGGTACCATGAATTTCACATGGTTGGTCGAGTATGCTGCTCAGACCGGATGGGCTTGAGCTATTCTTTTTCCGCTGACCGGACTGGGGGTTGCTGAATTCGGTACCAACTTCCTTGACTTGACGCTTATGACGCCTGTGTTGAGGTTTGTGGATGCTGCCTCGCGTTTCCTGCGTATTGTCCCGGACCGTGGTATATTGGCGCCGGGTGTGGGCTTTAGGTCCTCCTTCTTAGGTTGAGGTAGCGAATTGTGCCTTGGGTACCTTTTGGTGGGGCGGTTGAGTCCGTATTCCTTGGTGGCCAGGACCCTGGTCCATCTGTCTGTGAGCAATTCCTTTTCGGCTTTGAGATGCTGTTGTTTCGTTTGCAGGCTTTTCGCCGTGGCCATGAGCCGTCACTTAAAGCGAACTTGCTCCACAGGGTCTTTAGGCACGCCGAATTCGTCGTTGCCGAGGCTCACCTCATCTTCGGAGGGGGGCATGTAGTTGTCTCTTTCCAAGTATCCGCCCGCCGCCTGTCCGGCCTGCTCGAAGGCAGGCTGGTCGGGATTGTATTCATCTTTGGCACTGTATGGATTATTTTTGACTGTTGTGCCGGTATTGTTGTGGCGGGGCTTGAGGCGGCGTTGATGACGTTCATACTTTTCCTTCTTTCTTGATAGGTTATCCTCGATTGCCTCATCGCCATTGGTTTCTTTCGGAGTGTCCACTGTATATATATATATATATATATATATATATATATATATATATATATATATATATATATATCATACGAGGAGGTGGCTGTCCACCGCCCCATGGGCGGTGGTTCCTATTCTTCTCCTGCATCGTCGCCCATACCGTCGATGTCTTCGGTGTCAAAGTCAAGCACTCGGTTAAATCATCGACCGTGGCGATGAAGTGGGTGGTGGGTGGGCAACGAATTCCTTCGTCGCCTGCTTCCCACTCAAGCCAGACGTAGTTCGGCCAAGAGTCTCCTGACAAAGAGAGAGACTTTAACGAGTTCAGCACGTCGCCAAAGGGCGAGTGCTGGAAGATGTCCGCAGCGGTGAACTCCATTACCGGAGCCCAACCAGGTTCGGCAGGCTCGGGAGCGCGCGGACTGGAACCTACAGCCGGATACGAGTCCGGGGGTCCGATGTCACAGGCTTCTTTGGGGGTGAGGCCTGTGTTCGGCTCTACCGCCGATGAGTGTGCGTCCTGCGGGGCGGGGTCCATCCACCCGTCCTTGGGCAACACAATCTGCTCCGGATTTAGGTCCGGGGCTCCTGCAGGGGCGATATCACGAGCATTGTCCGATAGCAGGTCTAAGCCGTCCTCATCGTGATTGTCCGGCGCTCCTGGCGCCGGCCCGAACCCGTTGAAGATCAAGTCACCGCGGATATCAGCCGTGTAGTTCAGGTTTCCGAACCTGACCTGGTGGCCAGGGGCGTAGCTGTCGATCTGCTCCAGTTGGCCAAGCGAATTGGCCCGCAGTGCGAAATCGCCAAACACGAAGATCTGTCCGGGGAGAAAAGTCTCACCCTGGACCGTGTTGTTGACAATTGAAGGAGCCATCAAGCCTTGCAGCGACGACATAGAGGAACTCTCAATGAAAGCAGTAATGTCGGTGTCAAAACCGGCGGATCTCGGGTAGGGGGTCCCGATCTGTGCGTCTAAGGCTGATGGTAACAGGAGGCAAGGGACACGATGTTTTACCCAGGTTCGGGCCCTCTCGATGGAGGTAAAACCCTACTTCCTGCTTGATTGATATTGATGATATGGGTATTACCAGAGTTGATCTACCACGAGATCGTAGAGGCTAAACCCTAGAAGCTAGCCTCTGATGATTATGATTGTGATCGTCCCTCTAAGGACTAAACCCTCCGGTTTATATAAACACCGGAGGGGGCTAGGGTTTACATGGAGTCGGTTACAAAGAAGGAAATATAATATCCGAATCGCCAAGCTTGTCTTCCACGCAAAGGAGAGTCCCATCCGGACATGGGACGGAGTCTTGAGTCTTGTATCTTCACGCTCCAATAGTCCGGACAAAGTATATAGTCCGGCTGTCCGAATACCCCCTAATCCAGGACTCCCTCGGTGCCATCGAAGAAGCTTCTCCGCGCCATTGAGCCAGAGCCTCCTTCCCCTCCCCGCTCTTCCCCGTGCAACCGTTGCATCCAAATCAGACGCCGCATCAAGGAGGAGCGGTTGCCACCACCTTCCCATTGCATCAAGCAAGAGCGGCTCTCGCTACCGCCCCGCCGCGATCCAAAGAAGATCATCCGTGAGCGCCAGGCCAGTGCCCGAGAAGCACCGTCGTGACCCAGTGCAAAGCGGAGAATATATCTGTGTGGGTCAAGCGGCGACATGGAAGCAATGCCACGACCCAGCGCCCTACCACCGCTCGAAGCCCGATGATGAAAACTCTGACGACGATGGTGCCGCCGACCAGCTCGGCATGGCGCACGTGGTCATCGTCAAGTGTAGGGTAGTTTTTGTTTTGTTTTAGTTCATCGGACAAAATATCATTCGGTTCATGTAAAAAAATATTGAATTCAAATTGTCTAGTTTATTTAAATTTGCATCAAATTGTTTTATTCATTAAGTTCCGTTCAAAATGCGATGGGGTATTTGCGTCTAGCTTTGGATGGCCGGCTCCCGCATCATCGTCCATGGACTGGTCCCCATCAGTCCGCGGACGGATACGGTGTCCGATTTAAGGGTCAGCGTTGGAGACGATGCCCTTAGAGTATAATTTCGGCCGTTTTACAGTTTCTGGTGTTTTTTTGGCCCGAACAGATCCACAAAACGTAGCCCGACCCATAATTTTTTTATAGGCAGCCTTCATATCCACCCCTCCGGCGCTATATCTACAGGGTCAACCAGGTTTTACTGGGCACAAACTTTATCCCCACCGCCGCAATCCCCCTGCTCCACCGCTACCACTCCCCAACTCCGGTAACAAATCCCGCCGCTTCACCGCCTTCTTTTCTTCTCCTCCATGGCTGGTGGTGCTCACGGGCGTGGCGGCTGTGGAGGGTCACTGCCGCGCAAGCTCGCACGCCACGACGCGGAGGTTGGCAGCTCCAGTCGGCCCGCCATCGAGCTCCAAGCAAGCCCGCGACCACAGCCGCTCTGCCGCGGCAGCGGCGGAGCCCTTGGGCCGACTTCCACGAGCTCGACAACAATCTTTTCCTGCACATCCACAGGTGCTGGGAGGTGAATGGGGAGCTCGTCGCCACGGAGCATGCGGTGGTGGCCGTAGAAAAAGGTGTCGCCAACCTCTTGCCGCCACAAAGGACGAGCACGCCCTTTCCAACGCGTGCCGCAAGTCCACAGAGAAGTTCTACCTCAGCGTCGACGGGTGATTTGACCGATTTAGGTTAATTTCTAACGCGTAGTTTGCGTTTCCTATGTATGATGAACTATTTCTAGCGTGTAGATGATTTTTAAATTTGCAGTAAGAGATCTGCGAGTTCTGTTCTCCTGGAGCCTTCACGTTCCGGCAAAAATGTTGTCGGGGAACCCTAAAACGATTTTGCAGTACCGGGTTTTACCGAGTATAAAATGGCCGGATCTCCCTTTTATACACCGAGAAATGAAGCGAGCTTGACGACAGTGATAGTGCGCGCACGGTAGTAGAGTAGAGTACTTGAATGCCGCACTCGTGCTCCGCGTGGACGGCAATGGCATCTTCTCCATCCGCTTCCCATCGTAGGCGCACGTTGGAGCTCTGCGATCTCTAGCGTTGACGCCATGTGACCCCTGCTCCAAAAAAGTGCCAGGCAGCCCCCTCCCGCCTTTGCTCCCACTTCCTCTTTCTCGTTTGGAAAGACAGTAAGTATATTACGAGAATACAAAGCATTAATCACAGAACCAAAATGGCGTGATGTATTTTCGGCGGATATTAATTCCGTGCATTACTAGTTTCCTCCCGCCATTAATTTCTTCTAGCAATTTCCTGCTGGCTCGTCCTATTTTACGTCAACATTTTGCTCCATCCCTCTGACTCTCGCTCTCTCTCTCCTATTGGACGGACGGTCAGACCCCTTTGGCCTTTGCCTTAGCCCGTAAGGTTACGTGGAAATTGTGATTTTCCTTGGCCTTGGTCTGTCCTTCTTGGCGCATTGGTTCGTCCGTCTCGATAGTCTGAAGCTCTCTTGGGACTGACTTGGGAGGTGAGGTGCGACGGCGCGGCAGCAATGGCTCACCGGCTGCTGCACGGCACCCTCCACGCCACCATCCTGGAGGCCGACAACCTCACCAACCCCGACCGCGCCACCGGCGGCGCCCCCCAGATCTTCCGCAGGGTCAGTCAATCCCCTTCCTCCCCTCTTTGCACTTGCTGCAACCCCGGCAGAGTGTAAGCAGAGTAGATTGCGTCCGTAGAGTAGAAAATGAAGAAAATATCATATCCCACTCCCTTCGAGCCCGGAGATCTGAAATCTTGCTCGGCAGCAGAGGAATTCTTGGTTTTTGTAGATGGAAGAGAAATTATTGGTTCCTGAAAGGAGATGCGAATTTTACGGTCTGCTGTTGGCTGCTAGTAGATTTGTTTCTTTGAATGCGTAGGAAGCTTGTCCGATTGGTAAAGAATCTTGTTGTCTGGTTGCAGTTCGTGGAGGGGTTCGAGGAGACGATCGGGCGCGGCAAGGGGTCGACGCAGCTGTACGCGACCGTCGACCTCGGCAAGGCGCGCGTCGGCCGGACGCGGGTCATCGCCGGCGACCCGGTGAACCCGCGCTGGTACGAGGACTTCCACATCTACTGCGCGCACTTCGCCGCCGACGTCGTCTTCACCGTCAAGGCCGCGCAGCCCATCGGCGCCACGCTCATCGGCCGCGCCTACCTCCCCGTCCGGGAGCTGCTCGACGCCGGCGGCCAGGAGATCGAGCGCCGGCTCGACGTCCTCGACCCGAGCAAGAAGAAGATCCACCACGGGCCCACGATACACGTGCGGCTCAGGTTCTGCGACGTCACCGCCAACCGCCGCGAGTGGGGCGCGGGCCTCGGCGGCGCGCGGCACCCCGGCGTGCCGTACACCTTCTTCTCCCAGCGGCCCGGGTGCAGGGTCACCCTGTACCAGGACGCGCACACCCCGGACGCGTTCGCGCCCAGGATCCCGCTCTCCGGCGGCCGGACCTACCAGCAGGGGCGGTGCTGGGAGGACGTGTTCGACGCCATCAGCGACGCGCGCCACCTGATATACGTCACCGGCTGGTCGGTGTACACCGAGATCACGCTGATACGGGACGGCTCCCGGCCGCGCCCCGGCGGCGACGCCACTCTCGGCGAGCTCCTCAAGCGCAAGGCCAGCGAGGGCGTGCGCGTGCTCATGCTCGTCTGGGACGACCGCACCTCCGTCGAGTCCCTCGGCATGACGTGGGGGTACATGGGGACGCACGACGCCGAGACGGCGGAGTACTTCCGCGGCACCGACGTGCAGTGCATCCTCTGCCCGCGGAACCCTGACATCGGCAGAAGCGCCGTCATGGGATTGCAGACTGCCTACATGATCAGCCACCACCAGAAGATCATCGCGGTCGACCACGACATGCCGGTGAGGGGCAGCTCGAACCGCCGCCGCATCGTCAGCTTCGTCGGCGGCCTCGACCTCTGCGACGGTCGCTACGACACGCAGTTCCACTCCCTGTTCAGGACGATGGACACGGCGCACCACAAGGACTTCCACCAACCCAACTTTGTTGACACGTCCATCACCAAGGGCGGGCCGAGGGAGCCATGGCACGACATCCATGCCAAGATCGAAGGTCCGGCCGCGTGGGACATCCTCTACAACTTCGAGCAGAGGTGGAGGAAGCAAGGTGGTGACAATGACCTCCTCGTCGATCTGAGAGCCTTGGCGAACCTGATCATACCGCCGTCGACCGTGACGTTCCCCGATGACCAGGAGGCGTGGAATGTGCAGGTGTTCCGGTCCATCGACGGCGGTGCGAGCTTCGGCTTTCCTAACACCCCTGAGCAAGCTGCTCGATCAGGCCTTGTCAGTGGCAAGAACAACACCCTTGACAGGAGCATCCAGGATGCCTACATCCACGCGATACGCCGCGCACAGCACTTCATCTACATTGAGAATCAGTATTTCCTTGGCAGTTCATTCGCATGGAAGGCCGATGACATAAGGCCGGAAGAAATCGAGGCGCTGCATCTGATTCCCAGAGAGCTCTCACTGAAGATTGTGAGCAAGATTGAGGCTGGTGAGCATTTCGTGGCCTATGTGGTGGTGCCAATGTGGCCGGAAGGTGCTCCTGAAGGTGGATCTGTGCAGGCAATACTGGATTGGCAGAGAAGGACGATGGACATGATGTACCATGACATTGCCATCGCACTTGAGGCCAAGGGGATCGACGCGAGCCCGAAGGATTACCTCACCTTCTTTTGCTTAGGGAACAGGGAGGTGAAGAGGAGTGGCGAGTATGAACCTGCAGATCGTCCATTGCCTGGGTCAGGCTATGAAAAGGCACAGAACGCTCGTCGGTTCATGATCTATGTTCACTCCAAGATGATGATAGGTACGCCCCACTCCACATATCGCATGAAAGTTTTGCGGTCGTTACCATCTTATGTGCACTTACATTTATTTATTTTTAGAAAAGAAGGATTATATGCACTTACATGACATTTCAATTTGCCAACATTTCTATCTTTGAAGCATACTTAGAAGATTTTTTTATTGTCGTTATCAAAATTCTAAATATACCGCCATGTCTTGCTTGGTTCATTTTACAACAGAACATGTTTTCCAGACTCCGGTTCTCTGCTTTTGTCGTCACAGATATACCTGATATTGTAACGTTCAACCTACTGTAAACTGTCAGGGCATGTCTCGTGTGGTCGAAGTCAAATTTGCCTTAACATTTAGTCTGCCTGATTTCCAGTTGATGACGAGTACATCATCGTCGGATCTGCCAACATCAACCAGCGATCAATGGACGGGGGGAGGGACTCTGAGATCGCCATGGGCGCATTCCAGCCGCACCACCTGAACACCAAAGGCCAGGTTGCCAGAGGGCAGGTCCATGGCTTCCGGATGTCGCTGTGGTATGAGCACCTCGGCATGCTGCACAACGACTTCCTCAACCCGGGAAGCCGGGAGTGTGTCCAGAGAGTGAACAAGATGGCTGACAAGTACTGGGACCTCTATGCCAGTGACGAGCTGAACGACGACCTCCCCGGGCACCTTCTCACCTACCCGGTTGCCGTGACGAAGGACGGCACGGTGACAGAGCTGCCCGGCGCGAGGTGCTTCCCCGACACGGCTGCTCCAGTGCTCGGAATCAAATCCAAACACCTGCCCCCTATTCTCACCACATAGGGTGCATTTGCAGAGTTGCAATCTATGCAATGCTAGATGCTGCTTCTGGATATAGGATGCATTTTCAGCAGTGTAAGCTTGTTCTATTGTTGCTACCTCTATATGATGGTTCTAGTCAGAATCTATAGCTTATCATCTTGCCTAAAGCCTGAACATTTCTGCTGGGCCTAGTCCGTCGTGCAAGATGCGTAACCTGAGAGTGCAAGATGCATAACTTGAGAGTACTGAAGTTTGAAGATCGGGAAATGCTTCATGTCAGATTTGACTGAATGCTACTTATAATTGCTAGTGTTGCGTGTCGTGTCAACAGTTGTTCGTCGGGTTGGTCTCTTGGATTCCCATACAGCTTTTTGAAGCTTAACACATGGCCGATGTTTTCTTGGTTATTCCGTCTCCCGTGAAATGTTGCCACATGCACGAATCATTCTTTTTTCTGTTACGGGCAATGGCAGGAGCTCTGCCAATTCATATTAGAAGAGGGAAAGGGACCAATGTCCCGAGGTTCAGTACATAGTACTACTGCCAGTGAACCAACAGGGGTTCAGGCAAAGCACCCCAACTCAGTTAACTAGGAAAGAAAAAGACAGGGAGGAGCCAAAAAGAAGAAAAGAGAGAGAAAAACAAGGAAGCAAAGTCCTCAGGTGTGACAGCCTCCCAAAACGAGGATGGGGCGTTGACCCGTTGGCTGGGCAGCTGAGGTTGCTGCCAGCCCACCCGAGTTCAAGTCCCGGCTTGGACGCGTGGTGCTCGCGGAGTTTCTCATTTAAATAAATGCCAACGAGGGTTAGCCCTTGGTTTGGTCTCTTTTTTTGACAGCCTCCCAAAACAGAGTGTTCTTGTCTCTGATCATGGCTGCAACGGTTTCACGAGAGCATCTCTTCCCCTCAGAGGTATGTTCAATAGCCAAATGTTGACGTATAAATGTATTGTCTAGTCTTTCATGAGATCGATCTTTTGGTTGCATTAGCTAGAGCATGCAATTCTACATGATATCGGAGGCTCGAAGCCAAGAGGTCTTGAGTTCAAGACCCGGAGGCACACATGAAGGGAGTGTTACGTATAAATATATTGCCTAGTCTCTTTTATCAGATTGTCTGAAGGTGATAACTCTCGGCAGAATGGCAATGTCCCGGCGCATTACTGATGTAGGCCCTACATCAGCCATGAAAACCATACCGGCCTCTGCATGACCTGCACGGTTAGATGGGCTATCAATTTTCTAGGAAGTGCTTTGCTTCGCACGGCTGTTGAATTGCTCGTGATATGGGCGAATCCGGCACCTCATAAAAAATGCTTTGTTTTGCTAGCATATATATTATGTACTTAAGTGTAGCTATCTAGCTGCCCAGAGCCTAAAATACTCTTGCGATCAAGGTTTTATGGCATTGAAAATGTGTAAGTAGTGTAGGGTTCAAGTTCTGTAGCCAATCTAAATTACTCCATCCGTCTCAAAATAAGTGTCACAACTTTAGACTATGTTTGTAGTCTATCATTCACGTGTGGCTTTAATTGAACTTTTCCTAATTTATCTGTTGAATTTTGAGCTAAATAGTTGGCTAGTTGGGGCTACGAAACCGTAATTAATGGTTTGTGTTATCATTTTGATAGTACATTTTTCACCCGTGTGTTAAATTTGTAGTGTTCATGCATGGCAAGTAATTTGTGCATATGAAGGCTACAGACCCTGATGCTATGGACCCGCTACAATATTGTTTAATGGTAGTCATTGTTAGAAAAACCCAGCAGTGTAGGCTTATTCTCTGTTGCCAAAAACATCAGCTTCGCTAATCAGCTTATCTGAAGACTGAAAAATTCAGCTGGTCCTTAGTACTTTAGGGTAGGTCCTAGTACTTATATTGTTCATGGGTTGAGAGTGGGAGTTGAACTCTAGAAGGTCGAATCCCCATTTATTCTTCAGTGGCTCATGATGAGTTAGGAGTACTGAACTTTGCAGATTTGGGAATGCTTCGTTTGAGGTTGGAATCATTAATTAATCTCTACTCTTAATGAAGCAGTTGGTGAATAGTCTCCACGGTTTATTTTCGCTGGGTTTTTTCCGTCTCTCCTCCCACCATCCCCTCCCATCCTGGTCCATCGGTTTATTTTTCTCTCCACTCTTTATTACAACCAGGACTTTCCTAACGTATAACAAATCACGGATCTAACTTCCTTAAATTATTCATGTCAATCGATTCCTTTTATTGGTTCAATTTGTCTTAGAAAACAAATAACAAATTTTTAAGAAACAAATAATAAATTTGAATCTAACTTTCCTAACTTATCTAAATCAATTGATTTCTCTCATTAGTGAAATTTGTTTTAGGAAACAAATAACAGACATGTGACAAACTTTTCTCCCAATAAATAGTTTGTTAACATTTGCAAACTTTCCTAATCAGACACGTCACAAACGGATAGGTACTGATATCATGTTACCAAACAATAAAACCCCATCTGCATAGAAATCAGTTCAAAATCCTAACTTTCCTAAAATTTTACCTTTCCTTGATAACATCCAATATTTCCTATGTTTTCCACCTATAGAAGGAAATCACCCCTTCATCGATATTAACATTCTTTTGGAATGAGATCTTCGGGTTATGATTTTTTTGCGATTCTTTCCAATTATGACCTCTCCTTCCGCTCCGTCTCCTTCTCGCATAATCACCTCCACCACAGCCAGCTGACGCCACCCTAGACCTCTTGCCTCTCCACACCTTCTCCGCCACCTCCTCCTCGTACTCCATTGACAATCCCTCCGCCACGTTTGTCCACGGCGGTGTCGAGGGCATGGCGCAATAGCGTACCAGTAGTAGAGCAGCGCATAGCAGCAGGAAGACGAAGCACGCAGCAGGCGAGGCAAGCGGCCGACGGTGGAGGGCAGAGATGCGGCCGGCATGGCTGAGGGGGCGGCCAATAGAAGATGGCCACGACAGGAGGCGGCGCGAGGCAGGGGCGCGACAGCGGGGCGAGCGAAGGGATAGGTGGCAACAGACGGGGCGAGCGCAGCCAGCAAGAGTGTGATGCGCGGCCAGGGTGTGCGTCGCACGGGGCATAATAGTGTGGTGGCTGTGGCGAGCGTGATGGCAATGGCGGGCGCAACGGACGCGGTGTGGCACGTGCGTGGGCATGGAGAGCCAGAGAGGGAGTGGCCCCGTGGGCGCGGAGGAAGAGCTGAAGGCTCGGGCATGGGCGCGCATAGGAGCGGGCATGTGCCACGGGGTCAATCCGAGGAGCTCAGTGGCTACCCCTGCAATGGCCTTGGCGGACGGCGGTTCTTGACCACGGCGAAATGCCTAACGAGAGCAAACGAGAGGGGAAACTTGGAAAAGGCAAGAGAAGATCACGGCGGTATCAATGGCACCGTAGGGGAAGACAGGGGAGCTCGGGGCGGCACAGATCGAACGACAATGTCGCGGTAGCCGGAGGTTGAGGAAGACAACAACGACGTTGATCTGGGGGTGCTAGACTTGATCTCGTTGGCGCAGACGAAGTAGCGGAGGCATTCGGAGCTCCTCGACAAGCTCCTAGCCAGCAGGGAGGGCAGTGGCCGTGTGGACGGGGTCGGTCATGGTAGCCATGGCATCTGACTTCGTCCAGATCACTGGGATCGAGCGAGCGAGGAGGGGAAGTGGATCTGGGAGGGGGCGTCGAGGAGGAGTGAGGCCATGGGGGCAGGGGTGGCAGGGTGTCACCCTTATCCATTCCCCTTCGATGCCGGCGAGGTGGTCGAGCGGGAGCCCGGCTCTGTAGCGACGGGCTCGGGGAGCAGGAGAAGACGACCGTGCGGGGACTGGACCACTGGGCTGGTTCGGTGGCAAGGCCCGGGGGGGTAGGAGGAATCCCCTTTTTCATCGTCCTTTTGGTTTTTAATGTATTCTAACCCGTTTCTCCTTTTTAATACCGTTTTCTATTTATTCTTATATCAACTAAATGGATTTTGTTAATTATGAAACTATGCACACAATTCGAGCACAATATTTTTAGGTGGAATAAAAAGTTTGGGGCCAAAAGGAAATACATAAAATTAGGTTTATATTTAATTGATTATTTTAACTACTGTTGGACCTCTTATTAATTTGACAAGAATTAATATTTGGGTCAAATAATGTTGGGCTCGACATGTCAAAGATCAGTGGAATTTATAGAATTTGGTGAACATTTTAGTTTTACTGTTTGACGAAATAATTTATTTGACTTTATTTTAAATTTGAATTGGGCTTTGGTTTTTATCAAGTGGCAGTTTGGCTTAGCAAACTTGATGACATGGCATCATTAGGGGGAGGTCACTGCAGCTAACGACTTGAGGTGTTACATAATCTTCCCATTTCTGAAATTTCATTGTTAAATGATTGGGGAATATATCACACTATCCATTAGTTCAGTCAAGCTCATCACAAGTCCACACATTATTGCCAATTGAGTAAGTCTTATTGGCGGAGAGAATAGGCTATGTGTGTGTGTGTGTTAGAGAGAGAGAGAGGGAGAGAGAGTGAGGAAGAGGGAGGGGGGAGAGTGTGTGTGTGAGGATTTGATGGTAAAAAAGGTCGCCAATGTCGTAATATTGAACTCTTAAAGTTAATGTGGCCCCGTTGCAACGCACATGCGTTCTTCTAGTTAATTAATTAGATAACGGAGCAGTTGGTGAATAGTCTTCACGGTTTATTTTCGCTGGGTTTTTTTGTCTCTCCTCCCACCACCCCCTCCCATCCTGGTCCATCGGTTTATTTTTCTCTCCACTCTTTATTACAACCAGGACTTTCCTAACGTATAACAAATCACGGATCTAACTTCCTTAAATTATTCATATCAATCGATTTCTTTTATTGGTTCAATTTGTCTTAGGAAACAAATAAAAAAAAATTAAGAAACAAATAATAGATTTGAATCTAACTTTCCTAACTTATCTAAATCAATCGATTTCTCTCATTAGTGAAATTTGTTTTAGGAAACAAATAACAGACACGTCACAAACTTTCCTCCCCATAAATAGTTTCTTAACATTTGCAAACTTTCCTAACCAGACACGTCACAAACGGGCAGGTACTGATATCATGTTACCAAACAATAAAACCCCATTTGCATAGAAATCAGTTCAAAATCATAACTTTCCTAAATTTGTACCTTTCCTTGATAACATCCAATATTTCCTATGTTTTCCACCTATTGAAGGAAATCACCCCTCCATCGATATTAGCATTTTTTTGGAATGAGATCTCCGGGGTATGATTTTTTTGGGATTCTTTTCATTTGTGACCTCTGCTTCCGCTCCGGCTCCTTCTCGCATAATCACCTCCACCACAGTCAGCTGACGCCACCCTAGACCTCTTGCCTCTCCATACCTTCTCCGCCACCTCCTCCTCATACTCCATTGACAATCCCTCCGCCACGTTTGTCCACGGCGGTGTCGAGGGCATGGCGCAACAGCGTACCAGTGGTAGAGCAGCGCATAGCAGCAGGAAGAAGCACGCAGCAGGCGAGGCGAGCGGCCGACGATGGAGGGCAGAGATGCGGCCAGCATGGCTAAGGGGGTGGCTGCCAAAAGATGGCCGCGACAGGAGGCGGCGCGAGGCAGCGGCGCGACAGTGGGGCGAGCGAAGGGATAGGCGGCAGCAGACGGGGCGAGCGCAGCCAGCGAGAGTGTGACGCGCGGCCAGGGTGTGCGTCGCGTGGGGCATAGTAGTGCGGTGGCTATGGCGAGCGGGATGGCAATGGCGGGCGCGACGGACGCGGTGTGGCACGTGCCTGGGCATGGAGAGCCAGAGAGGGAATGGCCCCGCGGGCGCAGAAGAAGAGCTGAATGCTCGGGCATGGGCGTTCATAGGAGCGGGCATGTGCCACGGGGTCAATCCGAGGAGCTCAGTGGCTACCCCTGCAATGGCCATGGCGGACGGCGGTTCTCGGCCACGGCGAAATACCCAACGAGAGCAAACGAGAGGGGAAACTGGGGAAAGGCAAGAGGAGATCACGGCGGTGTCAATGGCACCCTAGGGAAAGACAGGGGAGCTCGGGGCGGCGCGGATCGAACGGCAATGTCGCGGTGGCCGAAGGTTGAGAAAGACGGCAACGACGTCGATCTGGGGGTGCTGGACTTGATCTCGTTGGCGCAGACAAAGTAGCGGAGGCATTCGGAGCTCCTCGACAAGCTCCTAGCCAGCAGGGAGGGCAGTGGCCGTGTGGACGGGGTCGGTCATGGTGGCCGTGGCATCTGACTTCGTCCAGATCACCGGGATCGAGCGAGCGAGGAGGAGAAGTGGATCTGGGAGGGGGCGTCGAGGAGGAGTGAGGCCATGAGGGCAGGGGAGGCAGGGCGTCACCCTTATCCATTCCCCTTCGAAGCCGGCGAGGTGGTCGGGCGGGAGCCCGGGTCTGTAGCGACGGGCTCGGGGAACAGGAGAAGATGACCGCGGGGACTAGACCACTGGGCAGGTTTGGTGGCAAGGCCCGGGGTAGGGGGAATCCCCCTTTTCATCGTCCTTTTGGTTTTTAATGTATTCTAATCCGTTTCTCCTTTTTAACACCATTTTCTATTTATTCTTATATCAACTAAATGGATTTTGTTAATTGTGAAACTATGTACACAATTCGAGCATAATGGTTTTAGGTGGCACAAAAAGTTTGGGGCCAAAAGGAAATACATAAAATTAGGTTTATATTTAATTGGTTATTTTAACTACTGTTGGACCTCTTATTAATTTGACAAGATTTAATTTTTGGGTCAAATAATGTTGGGTTCAACATGTCAAAGATCAGCGGAATTTATAGAATATGGTGAACATTTTAGTTTTACTGTTTGATGAAATAATTTATTTAACTTTATTTTAAATTTGAATTGGGCTTTGATTTTTATCAAGTGGCAGTTTGGCTTAGCAAGCCTGATGACATGGCATCATTAGGGGGAGGCCACTGTAACTAACGACTTGAGGTGTTACATAATCTTCCCATTTCTGAAATTTCATTGTTAAATGATTGGCGAATATATCACACTATCCATTAGTTCAGTCAAGCTCACCACAAGTCCACACATTATTGCCAATTGAGTAAGTCTTATTGGCGGGGAGAATAGGCTATGTGTGTGTGTTAGAGAGAGAGAGGGAGAGAGAGAGGAAGAGGGAGCGGAGAGTGTGTGTATGTGAGGATTTGATGGTAGAAAAGGTCGCCATTGTCATAATATTGAACTCTTAAAGTTAATGTGGCCCCGTTGCAACGCACGGGCGTTCTTCTAGTCATTAATTAGATTACAGACTGAAGTTCAAAGATTTTGGGAATGCTTCGTTTGAGGTTGGAATCATTAATTAGATTTACAGACTGAAGTTCAAAGATTTTGGGAATGCTTTGTTTGAGGTTGGAATCATTAATTAGATTTACAGACTGAAGTTCAAAGATTTTGGGAATGCTTCATTTCAGGTTGGATTGATTAATTAGGTATGCGGACATCAGATCTGGATGGACTTGAGTGTTGTTGCATGTTGTGCCAACTGCTATTAGGTTTGGCCCTTTGGGTTCCTGGCAGATTTTGAAAAGTTGCTATCATTTAATGGCAAGTAATCTGTATGGTAAAACTTGAATCCACCACAAATGTTGTTCAATGCTAGTCGTTAAATTTTCAGCAGTGTAGGCTTACTCTTTGGTATTACCTGTATTATGATATTTCTAGTCAGAACTTAGCCTTTGCCAAAGAAAAAATGCCACAAAAGTCAGAGCTTAGCTAATCAGCTTATCTGAAGACTGGATATTTCAGCTGGTCCAAGTATTTGCATGATGCAGACTTACGAGTTAGGAGCACTGACGTTTGAAGATATGGGAACGCTTCATTTGAAGTTGGACTTCATTTGTACAGACTTCAGACATGGACTACTACTACTTTTTGCCAACTGCTGTTGGTTCCAGAAAGATTTTGAAAAGTTGCTACCACTTAACTTGAAAAGGTACGGTTCCAGACCGAACTAGTTTCTTCACCAATAGTTCTGCTTGAATCGCAACTGGCTTTCTGATCATTGAACCTAGAACATAGGAGAACTGTAGTTCTAAGTTTTCTAATTCTTTTCTTCAGTCACATGCGGAAATATGCACCCTTAGTCTTTATAATATAGTACGCACACTCCTGCGTATTCGAGAAAAAAATATGAACCCTTGGTCTGACAATCGCTATAGCTAACATTCCCTGGCTTAATTTCATTTCTTATGGATCTGGCATGTTAACCAATAATGTATGCATAATATAAACGCTGCAAAACAAGTAGTAAAAAAGAAAGAAAAAGGAAGAGACAGTAGTCAGCCAACGGAAGCTACTAATATCCCCCAAACCATTAGTCAAAAAGAGCTCAAAAATAATTTTAAATGGGTACTAGGTGCATTCATTTCGGAAAAATTAGGTACATTAATTTTAAACAATTGTTTTAGCGAGCTAACTAAATTGTCAATATCTCCAAAACCGATGATCTCATACTAGCAATGGGTGCATATATGTTTTATTGTCTTTCTTAACATTGCATTTTGAACCAAAAAATTGAATGAGCAACTAAAACCACGGATATTAATGGTTTTAGGGCACCTTCAACGCCGACCTGCAAATTTCCTCCTGCATCCATCAGCGGACTCGGATGCGGGGGGCGGCCATCCAAAGTTGCCCGCCGGCCTTCCTAATTTTTTTTAAGTACGCACGCTCAAATAATTGTTGGGGAACGTTGCATAAATTTTTTTCCTACGTTCACCAAGAACAATCTATGAGTTCATCCAGCAACGAGAGAGGGGAGTGCATCTACATACCCTTGTAGATCGCGAGCGGAAGCGTTCAAGAGAACGGGGTTGAGGGAGTCGTACACGTCATGATCCAAATCACCGGAGATCCTAGCGCCGAACGGACGGCACCTCCGCGTTCAACACACGTACGGTCAGCGTGACGTCTCCTCCTTCTTGATCCAGCAAGGGGAAAGGAGAGGTTGATGAAGATCCAACAGCACGACGGCGTGGTGGTGGATGCAGCAGGGATCCGGCAGGGCTTCGCCAACCGTCTGCAGGAGGGAGAGGTGTAGCAAGGGGGAAGGGAGGCGCCAAGATGCAGGGTGCGGCTGCCCTCCCTCCCCCCTCTTTATATAGGGTCCCCAGGGGGGCGCCAGCCCTAGGAGATGGGATTTCCTAGGAGGGGCGGCGGCCAAGGGGGAAACTTGCCCCCAAGCCAAGTGGAGGCGCCCCCACCCCTAGGGTTCCCAACCCTAGGCGCAGGGGAAGCCCAAGGGGGGGGCGCACCAGCCCACCAGGGGCTGGTTCCCCTCCCACTTCAGCCCATGGGGCCCTCCGGGATAGGTGGCCCCACCCGGTGGACCCCCGGGACCCTTCCGGTGGTCCCGGTACAATACCGGTGACCCCGAAACTCTCCCGATGGCCGAAACAGCACTTCCTATATATAATTCTTCACCTCCGGACCATTACGGAACTCCTCGTGACGTTCGGGATCTCATCCGGGACTCCGAACAACTTTTGGTTTGCTGCATACTAATATCTCTACAACCCTAGCGTCACCGAACCTTAAGTGTGTAGACCCTACGGGTTCGGGAGACATGCAGACATGACCGAGATGCCTCTCCGGTCAATAACCAACAGCGGGATCTGGATACCCATGTTGGCTCCCACATACTCCTCGATGATCTCATCGAATGAACCACGATGTCGAGGATTCAATTAACCCCGTATACAATTCCCTTTGTTGATCGGTACGTTACTTGCCCGAGACTCGATCGTCGGTATCCCAATACCTCGTTTAGTCTCGTTACCGGCAAGTCACTTTACTCGTACCGTAATGCATGATCCCGTGACCAGACACTTGGTCACATTGAGCTCATTATGATGATGCATTACCGAGTGGGCCCAGAGATACCTCTCCATCTACGGAGTGACAAATCCCAGTCTCGATTCGTGCCAACCCAACAGACACTTTCGGCGATACCCGTAGTGCACCTTTATAGCCACCCAGTTACGTTGTGACGTTTGGTACACCCAAAGCACTCCTATGGTATCCGGGAGTTGCACAATCTCATGGTCTAAGGAAATGATACTTGACATTTGGAAAAGCTCTAGCTAAACGAACTACACGATCTTTGAGCTATGCTTAGAATTGGGTCTTGTCCATCACACCATTCTACTAATGATGTGATCCCGTTATCAATGACATCCAATGCCCATAGTCAGGAAACCATGACTATCTATTGATCAACGAGCTAGTCTACTAGAGGCTCACTAGGGACTTGTTGTGGTCTATGTATTCACACGTGTATTACGATTTCCGGATAACACAGTTATAGCATGAATAATAGACAATTATCATGAACACAGAAATATAATAATAACCATTTATTATTGCCTCTAGGGCATATTTCCAACAGTCTCCCACTTGCACTAGAGTCAATAATCTAGTTACATTGTGATGAATCGAACACCCATTGCATTCTGGTGTTGATCATGTTTTGCCCTAGGGAGAGGTTTAGTCAACGGATCTGCTATATTCAGGTCTGTATGAACTTTACAAATATCTATGTCTCCATCTTGAACATTTTCACGTATGGAGTTGAAGCGACGCTTGATGTGCCTGGTCTTCTTGTGAAACCTGGGCTCCTTGGCAAGTGCAATAGCTCCAGTGTTGTCACAGAAGAGTGTGACCACTCCTAGGTCGGTGATGAACTCCTTCACCCAGATTGCTTCATGCGCTGCCTCCGAGGATGCCATGTACTCCGCTTCACATGTAGATCCCGCCACGACGCTCTGCTTGCAACTGCACCAGCTTACTGCCCCACCATTCAAAATATACACGTATCCGGTTTGTGACTTAGAGTCATCCAGATCTGCGTCGAAGCTAGCGTCGACGTAACCCTTTACGACGAGCTCTTCGTCACCTCCATATATGAGAAACATGTCCTTAGTCCTTTTCAGGTACTTAAGGATGTTCTTGACCGCTGTCCAGTGTTCCTTGCCGGGATTACTTTGGTACCTTCCTACCAAACTTACGGCAAGGTTTATATCAGGTCTGGTACAGGTCATGGCATACATGATAGACCCTATGGCTGAGGCATAGGGGATGACACTCATCTCTTCTTTATCTTCTGCCGTGGTCGGGCATTGAGCCGAGCTCAATTTCACACCTTGCAGCACAGGCAAGAACCCCTTCTTGGACTGATCCATATTGAACTTCTTCAATATCTTATCAAGGTATGTGCTTTGTGAAAGACCTATGAGGCGTTTCGATCTATCTCTGTAGATTTTGATGCCTAATATGTAAGCAGCTTCTCCAAGGTCCTTCATTGAAAAACACTTATTCAAGTAGGCCTTTATGCTGTCCAAAAGTTCTATATCATTTCCCATCAAAAGTATGTCATCCACATATAATATGAGAAATGCTACACAGCTCCCACTCACTTTCTTGTAAACGCAGGCTTCTCCATAAGTCTGCATAAACCCAAATGCTTTAATCATCTCATTAAAGCGAATGTTCCAACTCCGAGATGCTTGCACCAGCCCATAGATGGAGCGCTGGAGCTTGCATACCTTGTTAGCATTCTTAGGGTCGACAAAACCTTCTGGCTGCATCATATACAGTTCTTCCTTAAGGTGACCATTAAGTAAAGCCGTTTTGACGTCCATTTGCCATATCTCATAATCATAGTATGCGGCAATTGCTAACATGATTCGGACGGACTTCAGCTTCGCTACGGGAGAGAATGTCTCATCGTAGTCAATCCCTTGAACTTGTCGATAACCCTTAGCGACAAGTCGAGCTTTATATATGGTGACATTACCATCTGCGTCCGTCTTCTTCTTAAAGATCCATTTGTTTTCTATCGCTCGCCGATCATCGGGCAAATCTGTCAAAGTCCACACTTTGTTTTCATACATGGATCCTATCTCAGATTGCATGGCTTCAAGCCATTTGTTGGAATCTGGGCCCGCCATCGCTTCTTCATAGTTCGAAGGTTCACCATTGTCTAACAACATGATTTCCAAGACAGGGTTTCCGTACCACTCTGGTGCGGAACGTGTCCTTGTGGACCTTCGAAGTTTAGTAGGAGCTTGATCTGAAGTATCTTGATCACCATCATTAACTTCCTCTCTTGTCGGTGCTGGCACCACAGGAACATCTTCCTGAGTTGCGCTACTTACCGTTTCAAGAGGTAGTACTTCATCAAGCTCTACTTTCCTCCCACTTAATTCTTTCGAGAGAAACTCTTTCTCCAGAAAGGACCCGTTCTTGGCAACAAAGATCTTGCCTTCGGATCTTAAGTAGAAAGTATACCCTATGGTTTCCTTAGGGTATCCTATGAATACACATTTTTCCGACTTGGGTTCGAGCTTCTCAGGTTGAAGTTTCTTGACACAAGCATAGTATCCCCAAACTTTTAGAAACGACAGCTTAGGTTTCTTCCCAAACCATAATTCATATGGTGTCGTCTCAACGGATTTAGACGGTGCCCTATTTAAAGTGAATGTAGCTGTCTCTAGAGCGTATCCCCAAAATGATAGCGGTAAATCAGTAAGTGACATCATAGATCGCACCATATCCAATAGAGTGCGATTACGACGTTCGAACACACCATTTCGCTGAGGTGTTCCAGGCGGCGTGAGTTGTGAAATGATTCCACATTTTCTTAAGTGCGTACCAAATTCGTGACTTAAATATTCTCCCCCACGATCTGATCGTAGGAACTTTATCTTTCGGTCACGTTGATTCTCTACCTCATTCTGAAATTCCTTGAACTTTTCAAAGGTCTCAGACTTGTGTTTCATCAAGTAGACATACCCATATCTACTCAAGTCATCAGTGAGAGTGAGAACATAACGATATCCTCCGCGAGCCTCAACGCTCATTGGACCGCGCACATCAGTATGTATGATTTTCAATAAGTTGGTTGCTCGCTCCATTGTTTCAGAGAACGGAGTCTTGGTCATCTTTCCCATGAGGCATGGCTTGCATGTGTAAAACGATTCATAATCTAGAGACTCTAAAAGTCCATCAGCATGGAGCTTCTTCATGCGCTTGACACCAATGTGACCAAGGTGGCAGTGCCACAAGTATGTGGGACTATCATTATCAACTTTACATCTTTTGGCATTCACATTATGAATATGTGTAACATTACGCTCGAGATTCATTAAGAATAAACCATTCACCAGCGGGGCATGACCATAAAACATATCACTCATATAAATAGAACAACCATTATTCTTGGATTTAAATGAGTAGCCATCTCGAATTAAACGAGATCCTGATACAATGTTCATGCTCAAAGCTGGTACTAAATAACAATTATTGAGGTTCAAAACTAATCCCGTAGGTAAATGTAGAGGTAGCGTGCCGACAACGATCACATCGACCTTGGAACCATTCCCGACGCGCATCGTCACCTCGTCCTTCGCTAGTCTCCGCTTATTCCACAGCTCCTGCTTTGAGTTACAAATTTGAGCAACCGCACCGGTATCAAATACCCAGGAGCTACTACGAGCACTGGTAAGGTACACATCAATTACATGTATATCACATATACCTTTGGTTTTGTCGGCCTTCTTGTCCGCTAAGTACTTGGGGCAGTTCCGCTTCTAGTGACCACTTCCCTTGCAATAAAAGCACTCAGTCTTAGGCTTGGGTCCATTGCTTGACTTCTTCCTGGCAACTGGCTTACCAGGCGCGGCAACTTCCTTGCCGTCCTTCTTGAAGTTCTTCTTACCCTTGCCTTTCTTGAACTTAGTGGTTTTATTCACCATCAACACTTGATGTTCCTTTTTGATCTCTACCTCAGCTGATTTCAGCATTGAATATACCTCAGGAATGGTCTTTTCCATCCCCTGCATATTGAAGTTCATCACAAAGCTCTTGTAGCTTGGTGGGAGCGACTGGAGAATTCTGTCAATGACCGCGTCATCCGGGAGATTAACTCCCAGCTGAGTCAGGCGGTTGTGCAACCCAGACATCTTGAGTATGTGCTCACTGACAGAACTATTTTCCTCCATCTTACAGCTGAAGAATTTGTCGGAGACTTCATATCTCTCGACCCGGGCATGAGCTTGGAAAACCATTTTGAGCTCCTCGAACATCTCATATGCTCCGTGTTGCTCAAAACGCTTTTGGAGCCCCGGTTCAAAGCTGTAAAGCATGCCGCACTGAACGAGGGAGTAATCATCAGCACGAGACTGCCAAGCGTTCATAACATCTTGGTTCTCTGGGATTGGTGCTTCACCTAGCGGCGCTTCTAGGACATAATCTTTCTTGGCTGCTATGAGGATGATCCTCAGGTTCCGGACCCAGTCCGTATAGTTGCTGCCATCGTCTTTCAGCTTGGTTTTCTCTAGGAACGCGTTGAAGTTCAGGTGGACATGAGCGTTGGCCATTTGATCTACAAGACATATTGTAAAGATTTTAGACTAAGTTCATGATAATTAAGTTCATCTTAATCAAATTATTTAATGAACTCCCACTTAGACAGACATCCCTCTAGTCATCTAAGTGAAACATGATCCGAGTCAACTAGGCCGTGTCCGATCATCACGTGAGACGGACTAGTTAATATCGGTGAACATCTTCATGTTGATCGTATCTTCTATACGACTCATGCTCGACCTTTCGGTCTTCCGTGTTCCGAGGCCATGTCTGTACATGCTAGGCTCGTCAAGTCAACCTAAGTGTATTGCGTGTGTAAATCTGGCTTACACCCGTTGTATTCGAACGTTAGGATCTATCACACCCGATCATCATGTGGTGCTTCGAAACAACGAACCTTCGCAACGGTGCACAGTTAGGGGGAACACTTTTCTTGAAATTATTATGAGGGATCATCTTACTTACTACCGTTGTTCTAAGTAAACAAGATGAAAAACATGATAAACATCACATGCAATCATAATAGTGACATGATATGGCCAATATCATATTGCTCCTTTGATCTCCATCTTTGGGGCTCCATGATCATCTTCGTCACCGGCATGACACCATGATCTCCATCATCATGATCTCCATCATCGTGTCTCCATGAAGTTGCTCGCGAACTATTACTTCTACTACTATGGCTAACACGTTTAGCAATAAAGTAAAGTAATTTACATGGCGTTTCTCAATGACACGCAGGTCATACAAAAAATAAAGACAACTCCTACGGCTCCTGCCGGTTGTCATACTCATCGACATGCAAGTCGTGATTCCTATTACAAGAACATGATCTCATACATCACATATATATCATTCATCATTCATCACAACTTTGGCCATATCACATCACAAAACACTTGCTGCAAAAACAAGTTAAATGTCCTCTAATTGTTGTTGCAAGTTTTTACGTGGCTTCTATAGGTGCTCTAGCAAGAACGTTTTCTTACCTACGTTAAAGCCACAATGTGATTTTCCAACTTCTATTTACCCTTCATAAGGACCCTTTTCATCGAATCTGCTCCAACTAAAGTGGGAGAGACAGACACCCGCTAGCCACCTTATGCAACTAGTGCATGTCAGTCGGTGGAACCTGTCTCACGTAAGCGTACGTGTAAGGTCGGTCCGGGCCGCTTCATCCCATAATACCGCTGAAGCAAAATAAGACTAGTAGTGGCAAGAAAGTTGACAACATCTATGCCCACAACAAATTGTGTTCTACTCGTGCAAAGAGAACTACGCATAGACCTAGCTCATGATGCCACTGTTGGGGAACGTTGCATAAAATAAAAAAAATCCTACGTTCACCAAGAACTATCTATGAGTTCATCTAGCAACGAGAGAGGGGAGTGCATCTACATACCCTTGTAGATTGCGAGCGGAAGCGTTCAAGAGAACGGGGTTGAGGGAGTCGTACACGTCGTGATCCAAATCATGGGAGATCCTAGCGCCGAACGGACGGCACCTCCGCGTTCAACACACATACGGTCAGCATGACGTCTCCTCCTTCTTGATCCAGCAAGGGGAAAGGAGAGGTTGATGAAGATCCAGCAGCACGACGGCGTGGTGGTGGATGCAACAGGGATCCGATAGGGCTTCGCCAAGCGTCTGCGGGAGGGAGAGGTGTAGCAAGGGGGAAGGGAGGCGCCAAGATGCAGGGTGCGGCTGCCCTCCCTCTGCCCTCTTTATATAGGGTCCCCAGGGGGGCGCCAGGCCACCAGCCCTAGGAGATGGGATCTCCTAGGGGGGGCGGCGGCCAAGGGGGAAACTTGCCCCCCAAGCCAAGTGGAGGCGCCCCCTCCCCTAGGGTTCTCAACCCTAGGCGCAGGGGAAGCCCAAGGAGGGGGGGGGGGGGCGCACCAGCCCACCAGGGGCTGGTTCCCCTCCCACTTCAGCCCATGGGGCCCTCCGGGATAGGTGGCCCCACCCGGTGGACCCCCGGGACCCTTCCGGTGGTCCCGGTACAATACCGGTGACCCCCGAAACTCTCCCGATGGCCGAAACAGCACTTCCTATATATAATTCTTCACCTCCGGACCATTCTGGAACTCCTCGTGACGTCCGGGATCTCATCCGGGACTCCGAACAACTTTCAGTTTGCTGCATACTAATATCTCTACAACCCTAGCATCACCGAACCTTAAGTGTGTAGACCCTACGGGTTCGGGAGACATGCAGACATGACCGAGACGCCTCTCCGGTCAATAACCAACAGCAGGATCTGGATACCCATGTTGGCTCCCACATACTCCTCGACGATCTCATCGGATGAACCACGATGTCGAGGATTCAATTAACCCCGTATACAATTCCCTTTGTTAATCGGTACGTTACTTGCCCGAGACTTGATCGTCAGTATCCCAATACCTCGTTTAGTCTCGTTACCGGCAAGTCACTTTACTCGTACCGTAATGCATGATCCCGTGACCAGACACTTGGTCACATTGAGCTCATTATGATGATGCATTACCGAGTGGGCCCAGAGATACCTCTCCGTCATACGGAGTGACAAATCCCAGTCTCGATTCGTGCCAACCCAACAGACACTTTCGGAGATACCCGTAGTGCACCTTTATAGCCACCCAGTTACGTTGTGACGTTTGGTACACCCAAAGCACTCCTACGGTATCCGGGAGTTGCACAATCTCATGGTCTAAGGAAATGATACTTGACATTTGGAAAAGCTCTAGCTAAACGAACTACACGATCTTTGAGCTATGCTTTGAATTGGGTCTTGTCCATCACATCATTCTCCTAATGATGTGATCCCGTTATCAATGACATCCAATGCCCATAGTCAGGAAACCATGACTATCTGTTGATCAACGAGCTAGTCTACTAGAGGCTCACTAGGGACTTGTTGTGGTCTATGTATTCACACGTGTATTACGATTTCCGGATAACACAGTTATAGCATGAATAATAGAAAATTATCATGAACACAGAAATATAATAATAACCATTTATTATTTCCTCTAGGGCATATTTCCAACAATAATTGCATACATAGAGTACAGACGTTCAAATATCCGCATACATAGAGTACAAACGTTCAAATAGCCGCATGCAACAGTAGTTCAAATTAAAAAAAGTTCAAATATTACATTCCAACATTGTTGTCTCTTTTGACCGCTCACTAATGGTCAATCAGATCATCCTTCAGCTGCTTGTGAGTTGCTCGATGCCGAATATGTTGATGCATTTGAATAAATTGTTGGAAATATGCCCTAGGGCAATAATAAATTCGTTATTATCATATTTCCTTGTTCATGATAAAGGTTTATTATTAATGCTAGAATTGTATTGACCAAAAACTTAAATATATGTGTGAATACATAAACAAATATTATGCTCCTAGTGAATCTCTACTAGACTAGCCCGTTGATCAAAGATGGTTAAGGTTTCCTAACCATAGACATGAGTTGTCATTTGATAACGGGATCATGAATGATGTGATGGACAAAACCCAACCGTAAGCTTAGCATTTGATCGTATCACTTGAGTTTATTGTTGTAGCCCTTCATACCTAAGAATTTTTAGCATTGGTGTTTGCTTGTGATAAATTTAGATCTTACATTGTTGATTCTAAAGTTACTGTTCACACCTCTATTAAAATGCTTAAGGAAGTCGTCTTCCCAAGGTTTGGAGTCCCTAGATATTTAATGACTGATGGTGGTTCACACTTTATTCATGGTGTTTTTGGTAAAATGCTTGCTAAATATGATGTCAACCATAGAATTGCATCACCTTAGCATCCTTAGTCTAGTGGTCAAGTTAAACTTAGCAATAGAGAAATAAAGTTAATATTACAAAAAACTGTCAATAGGTCCCGAAAGAACTGGTCTAGGAAATTAGATTATGCACTTTGGGCTTATAGAACAACACATAAAAATCCTATGGTATGTCTCCTTATAAAATGTTTTATGGAAAAGCTTGTCATTTGCCTCTTGAGTTAGAACATAAAGCATATTGGGCAATTAAAGAACTCAACTATGATTTCAAACTTGCCAGTGAAAAGAGGTTATTTGATATTAGCTCATTAGATGAATGGATAACCCAAGCCTATGAAAATGCCAAGTTATTTAAAGAAAGAGTTAAAAGATGGCATGGTAAGAGAATCCAAAAGCGTGAGTTTAAAGTTGGAGAATATGTTCTTCTGTACAACTCTCATTTCAGATTCTTTGTAGGCAAACTTCTCTCCAAATGGGAAGGACTGTATGTTATCGAGGAGGCTTATCGATCTGGAGCCATAAAAATAAATAATGCCGAAGGTACCAACCCAAAGGTTATCAATGGGCAAATAATAAAACATTATATCTCAGGTATGCCCATTAATGTTGAAAGTAATATTATCCAAACTATGACACCGGAAGAACACATAAAGGAAACCTTCTGAAACAATCCAGAATCATGAAAAAAGAGGAGGTACGTGATACGGTAAGTAAATGAACTCCGAAAAATCCGCAAAAATATTTTCTGCCAGTTTTGGAATATAATAAAAATCAGAAAAATAAGAAACAGCCAGGAAGGTAACCCTGGTGGGCACAAGACACCAGGAGCCAGGCGCGCCCATGTGGGTTGTGCCCACCTTGGGTACCTTCGGGACTCCGTTTTTCTTCCGTTTGCTTGTTTCCCAAGATAAAAAATCTTTATATACCCCCCGAACGTATTGACCTCCATACCGCGGAGAAATCTCATGTTTTCTGTCAGATCTATCAAGCCCGGCATCATGTCTACTCCCTCCTCCAACAATGTAGAAGAGGATGCTTGGTTGATGAAGGTTGAATTGAAGAGAGAAGAACCCAAAGAAGCCTTCAAGGGGGACAAGAGCAAGGAAGCTACTGGAGATCAACCGCCGGTGGTTGGGCAAGCCTTGCCTACTGAGGAAGAAAAAGAAGATATCCTTAACCTTGCTATGATCATCTTACCCCCACTGAGATTGAAGCTTTCCCGATCATCAAAACGGTTCGTGTGCAAAATAAATATCTTACTCGTGAAAATATTCTATTGCAAGAGCACATCATCGCCCTCAGGAGCGTCATCTGTAGATTGGAGTATCTTTTAAGCCTGAAGGTGAAAGGATCGAGAAGAGGTGTCTAGAGGGGGGGTGATTAGACACTAAGTACCAAAATTTGCAGTTTTTAATTTCTTTAAGTTGGAGTGGAGTTTTGGCACAAGTTTAACAATCACAATACATATCAAGCAAGCATGCAAAGAGTATATGAGCAGCGGAAAGTAAAGCATGCAAGTTGCAAGAATGTAAAGGGATGGGATTAGAGTGTGCAAACGCAATTGGAGACACGGATGTTTTTGTTGTGGTTCCGATAGGTGGTGCTATCGTACATCCACGTTGATGGAGACTTCAACGCATTAAGGGTAACGGTTGCGCGAGTCCACGGAGGGCTCCACGCACGAAGGGTCCACGAATAAGCAACCTTGTCTATCCCACCATGGTAGTCGCCCACGAAGGACTTGCCTCACTAGGGGTAGGTCTTCACGAAGTAGGCGATCTTCTTGCCCTTACAAACTCCTTGGTTCAACTCCACAATTTTGTCGGAGGCTCCCAAGTGACACCTAGCCAATCTAGGAGATACCACTCTCCAAGAAGTAACAAATGGTGTGTTGATGATGAACTCCTTGCTCTTGTGCTTCAAATGATAGTCTCCCCAACACTGAAAGGATCGAGAAGAGGTGTCTAGAGGGGGGGTGATTAGACACTAAGTACCAAAACTTGC
The DNA here is from genome assembly GCA_963921465.1 of Triticum timopheevii. NCBI lineage: Eukaryota > Viridiplantae > Streptophyta > Magnoliopsida > Poales > Poaceae > Triticum > Triticum timopheevii. Next base: position 505,772,107 of record OY997274.1, read on the forward strand.
AGTTTTTAACTTCTTTAAGTTGGAGTGGAGTTTAGGCACAAGTTTAACACTCACAATACATATCAAGCAAGCATGCAAAGAGTATATGGGCAGTGGAAAGTAAAGCATGCAACTTGCAAGTATGTAAAGGGAAGGGTTTGGAGGATTCAAACACAATTGGAGACACGGATGTTTTTGTCGTGGTTCCGATAGGTGGTGCTATCGTACATCCACGTTGATGGAGACTTCAGCCCACGAAGGGTAACGGTTGCGCGAGTCCATGGAGGGCTCCACCCACGAAGGGTCCACGAAGAAGCAACCTTGTTTATCCCACCATGGCCGTCGCCCACGAAGGACTTGCCTCACTAGTGGTAGATCTTCACGAAGTAGGCGATCTCCTTGCCCTTACAAACTCCTTGGTTCAACTCCACAATCTTGTCGGAGGCTCCCAAGTGACACCTAGCCCATCTAGGAGACACCACTCTCCAAGAAGTAACAAATGGTGTGTTGATGATGAACTCCTTGCTCTTGTGCTTCAAATGATAGTCTCCCCAACACTCAACTCTCTCTCACAGGATTTGGATTTGGTGGAAAGAAGATTTGAGTGGAAAGCAACTTGGGGAAGGCTAGAGATCAAGATTCATATGGTAGGTGAGGGAGTCCTGGACTAGGGGGTGTCCGGACAGCCGGACTATCATCGTCCGCCGGACTCCAAGACTACGAAGATACAAGATTGAAGACTCCGTCCCGTGTCCGGAGGGGACTTTCCTTGGCGTGGAAGGCAAGCTTGGCAATACGGATATTTAGATCTCCTACCATTGTAACCGACTCTATGTAACCCTAGCCTCCTCCGGTGTCTATATAAACCGGAGGGCTTTAGTCCGTAGGACACGACATACATCACAACAATCATACCATAGGCTAGCTTTAGGGTTTAGCCTCCTTGATCTCGTGGTAGATCCACTCTTGTACTACCCATATCATCAATATTAATCAAGCAGGACGTAGGGTTTTACCTCCATCAAGAGGGCCCGAACCTGGGTAAAACATCGTGTCCCTTGTCTCCTGTTACCATCCGCCTAGACGCACAGTTCGGGACCCCCTACCCGAGATCCGCCGGTTTTGACACCGACATTGGTGCTTTCATTGAGAGTTCCTCTGTGTCGTCACCGATAGGCTCGATGGCATCTTCAATCAACAACACTGTCCAGGGTGAGACTTTTCTCCCCGGACAGATCTTCGTATTCGGCGGCTTCGCACTGCGGGCTAATTCACTTGGCCATCTGGAGCGGATCGAAAGCTACGCCCCTGTCCATTAGGTCAGATTAAGAAGCCTAAACTTCACAACCGACATCCGCGGGGACTTGATCTTCGACGGGCTCGAGCCAAAGCCAAGCGCACCGCACTATTGCGATGGGCATGATCTAGCTCTGCCGCCGAACAGTGCCTTGGTGTCCGCGCACGAATCCGCCTCGGCCCTTAGTCTGGAGCTGATCGCCCAGATCGAGGACCGGTGGATAGACACCACCTCAGGGGCTTCAACTTCCACGACGATGGAGCCAAACACTAACCTTGTCCCTCGCGAAACTCGTGATTCCGAGGTGCCGGACTCCTTGACGGAGTCCGGACCTCCCGCGCCCCTGCCAATTGAATCGGATTGGGCGCTGGTTATGGAATTCACTGCCGCGGACATCTTCCAATACTCGCCCTTTGGCGACATCCTAAATTCGCTAAAGCATCTCTCGCTATCGGGAGAGTCCTGGCCGGACTATGGCCAGGATGGTTGGGATACGGACGACAAAGAAATTCAGAGCCCACCCACCACCCACTTTGTAGCCACTGTCGACGATCTAACTGACATGCTAGACTACGACTCCGAAGACATCGACGCTATGGACGACGATGCCGGAGACGAACAGGAACCAGCACCCACAGGGAACTGGAAGACCACCTCATCATACGATGTATATATGGTGGATACCCCAAAAGGAATCGATAACGAGGACCAACAGGCCGCGGCAGAAGATAACCCCGCCGACACACAACCAAAACGGCGACGCAGACGCCGCCCTAAGTCCCGCCTCGACAACAAAAGCGCTCCTCATGACCCCGCAATACAGCAGGGCAAACAAGCGGACGACGAATATGCAGACAAGCAACCGTCCGAACAGGACGAGTCAGATAATCAGCCCGGGCCCGGCGAAAACAACAGTCCAGACAACCTCACGTCGGACACACCGCCGGAGAATAAAAACCTCCAGAAAAGACTCGTCGCCACCACAAGAAGTTTGAAAAAGGAAAAACAGAAGCTCAAAACAGCGGAAGATACACTCAGAATGAGGTGGAGCAAAGTGCTCAAAACCGCAGACAAATACGGCAATGGCCATCAATCGAAGAGCTACCCGAAACACAAGCTACTGCCAGAATTTGATGAGGAGGCCATAGAGCCCCCACAGTCAAAAAACAAAGAGGCCGCCTGGCCGGATAGACGGCCAGATGATAGGCCAAAATCTGAAAGCGGCGCCGCATATAAACCGACTAACGACCCTGGAAGGACAGATGGCCCAGCCATGTCCATTTACGGGCCAAAGAAGAGGGCCCCAGGAGGCAATACAACACGCCAAGTGTCCGAAGACATCGGTGCACCCAAATACAGGGGCGCCGCACACCCACTATGTTTCACCAACGAGGTGCTGGATCACGAATTCCCAGCAGGGTTTAAACCCATAAACATAGAGGCCTACGATGGAACAACAGACCCTGGAGTCTGGATAGAAGATTATATACTACACATACACATGGCCAGAGGAGATGATCTCCACGCCATAAAATACCTACCCCTCAAGCTCAAAGGGCCAGCCCGTCATTGGCTCAAAAGCCTCCCAGAAAACACTGTTGGAAGTTGGGAAGAGATCGAGGACGCGTTTAGAGCAAATTTTCAAGGAACTTATGTCTGCCCTCCGGATGCAGATGATCTAAGTCATATAACTCAACAGCCCGGAGAGTCGGCGCGCAAATTCTGGAATAGGTTCCTCACCAAAAGAACCAAATAGTCGATTGTCCGGACGCCGAAGCCTTAGCAGCTTTTAAACACAACGTCCGAGACGAATGGCTCGCCAGACACCTCAGCCAAGAAAAGCCGAGGACAATGTCCGCGCTAACAAACCTCATGACCCGCTTTTGTGCGGGAGAGGATAGCTGGCTAGCAAGATGCAGCACCATCGACCCAAGTACATCCGAGATCAGAGATGGAAACGAAAAATCACGGCGCAGAAAAGAGCAGCGCCAGAATAAAGAGAAAAGCCCGAAGGGCACGACAGTCAACGCCGGATTCAAAAGCTCGCGGCCAAACAACAAAACACCGCCCCTTAAGGATAACAGCGATGAGCTATCCAATTTAAACAAGATTTTGGGTCGGATATGTCAAATCCACAGTATCCCCGGAAGGCCTGCAAACCACACCCACCGAGATTGTTGGGTTTTCAAACAGTCCGGCTGGCTAAATGCCGAACACAAGGGGCTCGACGCATCAAGCGAAGATGATGACAAACCCCACCAGCAGAGCACCGGAAAACAAAAGACTTTCCCACAAGAGGTCAAAGCAGTAAACTCACTTCATGTGATAATACGGAAAAATAGTGCGGCACCCTCTAAAAAGGGTCTCGCACGGTCCAACCCAGCGGAACATAGAGATTGGACATCAAAACCAATCACTTTCGACTACCTGGATTATTCCAGAAGCGTTCGAAACACAGGATGGACTGCCCTGATATTGGATCCTGTAATCAACGGACTGCAATTTACACAAGTCCTGATGGACGGAGGCAGTGACCTAAACCTGCTATATCCAAACACAATCCGCAAGTTGGGGATAGACCCTACTAAAATTCGACACAGCCGCACTTCCTTCAAAGGAGTGACGCCAGGCCCTTACGCCAAGTGCACAGGCTCCCTATTACTAGAAGTTGTGTTCGGATCACCGAACAACTTTCGACGCGAAAAACTAATCTTTCATATCGTCCCATTCAAAAGTAGCTATCAAGAACTCCTGGGACGAGAAGCTTTTGTTCGTTTCAACGCCATACCACATTACGCGTCTCTTACACTTAAGATGCTCGGTCCACGTGGCATCATTTCAGTGCGAGGGTCATTCAAAGACCCCGGACATGGTTAGATGAGTCCGGCGTAAATAAGCTAGGGGCTCCCCAGCCACGCACCCCTTCACAAGGGGCTGCGTGCACAAGAACAACGAGCTCATATAGACTCCGCTTTACTTATTTTCATTTTTATTTCTTCTTTCGTATATATTCCTTTCAAACGAATTCCTTTCAAACTAAGTTCCTCTCTTTTTACAGATGAACAACGTGCACACCCGTCCAGGATAACGGCACAACAGAGACACAGGCGCAGACATGCAGTAGGGACCCGTCGCGAGGATTCTTTTCAGATTAAGACCCTGCGTAAACCTTTTTTACTGTCTCTTGTTGTTATAATCCCTTGGTTTCTTATTATAACCAAAGTGGAGCCTGACGTTTTGGCATCGGCCGCGTCAGAGGACCATGCTCGTACCTGGACACTAGGGGCTTAGGGCATTGTTCTGCCCATTACCATAAAGACCGAACACCTTAGTGAGTGTTCAGCGTCTCGAGTTAGGCCTTATATGCATCAGCTCCGAATCATGTCTTTGGTCAAATGTTGGGTTTGCCCGGCTCCTGTGTTTTGCTGCCTTACATTCCGTATCATCGGCTAACGCGGCACCAGGAGAACTACTGCGATTGTGCCCCAGTTCGGCTGGGCGAGCACCTCAGTAGAGAAAGCCGAAAACTGACTGTCATGATACAGCGAGAGACTGGTCAACCACTCGATCGACTACCGGAATGTTTAGAATTCCCCGCTTTGACGAAGGTCCGTTTCCCGGTCAGGCACACACGCGCCCCGAATTCGGAGAAGCGCGGTGCCCCAAGGGGCTATGTCGTAGCCCCACCCTCGAACTCCAATGGCTAAGTGAAAGTGATAAAGCATCATAGTCCGGATTGCCTCGTTTGCTACGCTACCACCTCCTTAACAGGACCGAGATGTCGGATTAAGTGTGAAAACGCGCTATTTTTTGCGAACACCCCCGCACCTTGTGCGTGGGGGCTGAAGCCGAAGACTGCAATCTTTCAGGTTATACAAACGTATACATAAACGGCCGCATAGGAGATATTTTAATACTTGGAACGCACAAGTATAAAAGGCGGTTACAGCATAATCATTGTTTTACAAGGTAAAAACGTTCATTTGAACGTAACATTTTTCGAGCACTGCGACTCTATTACACGAGCGCCACGCATAACTTCCCCAAAATAGTGCTCGGCGGGTAATCGGCTTTCATCCGAACCCTGGGCCGCAATAGCGGTGGCATCCATCTCTGTCCAATGTGTCTTCACACGGGCAAGGGCCATCCGCGCACCTTCTATGCAGGCTGACCGCTTCATCTCCTTGATATGCGGCACCGCTCCAAGAAATTGCTGCAATAAGCTGAAATAGCTCGTCGCCTTGGGCCTCTCTGGCCAGACATGAGCCACAATATCAGTCATGGCAAGTCCGTACAACCTGTTTAGCTCAGCCCATTCGGCCAACCGATCGGTCAACGGAAGTGAACGGTCCGGGCTATGGAATTGAGACCAAAATAGCTCTTCCGTCTTGTGATCCTTCTGGCTCCGGAAGTGTACAACGGCATTAGCCGCACTTGCCGCTAAGTCCATATATGGATCCTCCGGACCCCACAGCTGGCCAAGTTGGGCATACTTTGGATCCGTAAACCGGTGACGCAGCAGAAAAGGCCTGCCAGCCACAATATCTCCGGCCTGGCGCAGCTCCTCCTTCATAGCTCGCATCGCAGAACGGGCATCCTTGGCTTCGGCGGTGGCCTTTCCCAGGTCTTCCCGCTCCGATAGGTGCTCCTTTTGAAGAGCCTCATTGCGGTCGGCAGCATCCTTCAATTTCACAGCCAATTCGGCCATCTTTTCCCTGCTTAGGCAGTGTGCAGCCTTTTCGGCTTCCAACTCCTCGGCCGCCCTCAAGGCAGCCGCATCACTCCTTCGGGCTTGCTCCTTAGCTTGAGCAAGCTCGGCCCGAAGGCTCTCCACAGCAGCAGCACCGTCTGTATCATAGTATATATATTGTCAGAAGCGGGCTTTGACTCCCTTAAACAAGTGACTGCGGAGAATTCATTTACCTTGCGACTCGTCAAGTCGCCGGTTGACAAGCGCGATGTCCGCATCCGCCACATCGAGTTGCCGCATTAGCTCGACAACTCCACTAGTCCGGCTAGCCCCCGGACTATCCGCCACCTGCATAGGAACGACGACATTCATTACCTGAGATTTTGATCCTCGGCACGCTGTCGCTTTCGACAACCTACCGAGTCTCAGGGGCTACTATCTATACAGGGTGCACTTCTATGTGCCAAACTGTCAAAAAGGTGCGTCGTTCTTGCGTACCTCAAATCCCGTCCGTAAACTCCTGACGGCATTATGCAATCCGCTTTCGGCGGACGAAATCCTTCCAATCACCATACGCATCAAAGCACGGTGATCTTCTGAGATGGACACCCTCTCAAGCAGATTCTTCAGCTCCCCCGGCCGGAGACTAGTGGGCGCTGAACTCTCCGGCCCCTCCGGACTCTGGTATACCCTCCGTGACGATACTTCAGGCTCGTCTGCCCTATCCGACGGCGCAGCAGATGGAGGCGTTTCGCTCTCCATCATCTCCGGACGAAGATCCCCCGAAGACAAGCTCATCTGAGAAGACCGCAGATCCGAACTGCAAGATAAAAATTTCGGTCATCCAGAGAAGCACAAATAGGGGTATTTTCTCATTAATGAACCCCCTTTTTTTACTCACGGCTCGCTGGAGGGCTGATCCTTTAGAGACGATTGTACGTCCGGACTTTTCCCGGACGCAGGGCCCTCTGGTAAAGATTTCTTCCCCCGCTTAGGGGCTTTGGCCTCCGGGTCTTCGGAGGCGGTCCTCTTCTCCCCCTGGAAGGAGGGATTGTCGATCCCCCCTCTTCAGGCGCCCCCTTGGGCGAGGTGATAGCTCTTCTATTTTCCCCATCGCCCCCTTCTACGGGCGCGACCTCCAACATTCTGACCAGCACGGGCTCCGGTGCGGTCTCTGGGAGGGGAGCCGGACACCTTATCAGCTTCGATCGCGCTACCCACTCCTGATGAAGAATAATGGGTTAGAAGGCGAATTTCAGAAAAGCAAACAAGCAGAACGTCCGGATTCTGAGCTACTTACCTGTGTATCCGGGCGATTGCAGCTTAGGCCTGCGTCCTCGGTCAATTCCGGACACGCCACCTGCGGTCCGAAGAACAACTTGTACATCTCCACGGGGTCATACCCATGAAGTGTTGGAGAGTTCGTGGCCCCTCCGGATTGAACTCCCATAACCGGAGAGGACAGCGTTTGCAGGGCAGAAGACGCCTGATTAGCATGACCTGCATCACCACAACCAGATTGATCTCCCTCGCTTGGAGGTCTCGAATCCGGCCCTGCAATAAGGGCACGTCTTCGGACAGCCCCAAATTGAGCCCTTGGTTGACCCACGACATCAATCGGCGTGGAGGTCCCGGGCGGAATGAAGGCGGCGGCTTTTGCTTGCTGCCCTTCGGAGCGGTGACATAGAACCACTCCTGCTGCCACAAGCCGAGCTCCTCTTGGAAGGAGCCCTCGGGCCACGGGGCATCGGCCCTCCTGCTTATGGCCGCCCCGCCGCACTCCGCTTGACGCCCCCCGATCATCTTCGGCTCCACATTGAAGGTCTTCCTCCATAGGCCGAAGTGGGGGGTGACGCGGAGTAAGGCTTCACAGACAATAATGAATGCGGAAATATGGAGGATGGACTCCGGAGCCAAGTCGTGAAAATCCAGCCCGTAGTAGAACATGAGCCCCCTCACGAAGGGATCCGTCGAGAAGCCTAAACCCCGACGGAGTTGGGATACGAAGACGACGTACTCACCGGGCTTGGGAGTGGGTACGGCCTGCCCTCGGGCGGGCAACCTGTGCGAAATCTCGTAGGATAGGTACTTGGCCTCACGCAGCTTTAACACGTCCTCCTCCGTGACGGAGGAGGGCATCCACCGGCCCTGAAGGTCGGAGCCGGACATTGTTGAAGATCTGAAGCGCTCGAATCTGGGGCTCTAGGTGTTGGAACTTGGAGCAAGGAGAGGATTCGATGGAAGATTGAGAAAAAGAAACGAGCCTTGGTCCCCTTATAAAAGGGGGAAAATACCAAGAGCCGTCTCCGTGACCGTTCGGGATTCACCTTCGATAGAGGAGGCGTGGCGACGGGCACGGTTGGGTTACACATGCTCGTATTGATGAGAATCCCGGAATAAGGGGAGCACGATCTCTGCTTCGACAAGACGTGCCAAGGAAACCGCTTCGCTAAACGTGCTGAGGTGGTATCATAAAAAACGATTCAAGTAAAGGCCTGGTAGCGGTGTGATGTCATGCCGCCAAATACGTCAGCAGATTGGATTTATGTGCATTATTCTCTCTACGGTGGAATGTGGAATTTATTTTGCAGAGCCGGACACTATCCTGGTGTTCATGATCTTCTCTGGATTATTCAAGGGAGGAACCCGCCTTGCAATGTCAAACATTATGCGCGCCGGACTTATCGTCATTGAAGCCTGGTTCAGGGGCTACTGAGGGAGTCCTGGACTAGGGGGTGTCCGGACAACCGGACTATCATCGTCCGCCGGACTCCAAGACTACGAAGATACAAGATTGAAGACTCCGTCCCGTGTCCGGAGGGGACTTTCCTTGGTGTGGAAGGCAAGCTTGGCGATACGGATATATAGATCTCCTACCATTGTAACCGACTCTATGTAACCCTAGCCTCCTCCGGTGTCTATATAAACCAGAGGGCTTTAGTCCGTAGGACACAACATACATCACAACAATCATACCATAGGCTAGCTTTAGGGTTTAGCCTCCTTGATCTCGTGGTAGATCCACTCTTGTACTACCCATATCATCAATATTAATCAAGCAGGACGTAGGGTTTTACCTCCATCAAGAGGGCCCGAACCTGGGTAAAACATCGTGTCCCTTGTCTCCTGTTACCATCCGCCTAGACGCACAGTTCGGGACCCCCTACCCGAGATCCGCCGGTTTTGACACCGACAGTAGGAATGGAATATCTTGGCCTCAACACAAGAGTCGGTGGTTCTCTCTCAAAAAATGTATGCTGGAAGTGTAGGTTCATTCTGATGGCTCTCTCCATGAATGAAGAGGAGGTGGAGGGGTATATATAGCCTCCACACAAAATCTAACCATTACACACAACTTGCCAAACTCGGTGGGACCGAATTGAGAAACTCGGTCAGACCGATTCAGCAAATCTAGTGACCGTTAGGATTTTCGGTGGGACCGACATGCAACTCAGTAGGACCGATATGATTAGGGTTAGGGCATAACGTAATCTCGATGAGGCCGATTACACAAACTCGGTGGGACCGATTTTGGTAATAAGCTAACCAGAGAGTTGGTCAGGTAAACTTGGTGGGACCGGTTCGCTCATTTCGGTGAGACCAAAATGTTACGAAAAGGAAGCAGAGAGTTTACATTGCAATCTCGGTGGGACCAATCACTCATCTCGGTGGTATCGAGATGTTATGAAGGGAAACAGAGAGATTACAATCCCATCTCGGTGAGACCGAGATCCCTATCGGTGAGACCGATTTGCCTAGGGTTTGTGGTAGTGGCTATGACATCTGAACTCGGTGGATGGCACTGGATAGAAAGAATCGGTAAGGACAAGTTTGACATTTGGTTTAGGTCATATGTGGATGTGAGAAAGTAGTTGAGGGCTTTGGAGCATATCACTAAGCACTTTGAGCAAGTAAGCCATTAAGCAACACCTCATCCCCTCTTCATAGTATTGGCTTTTCCTATAGACTCAATGTGATCTTGGATCACTAAAATAGAAAATGTAGAGTCTTGTTCTTGGAGCTTGAGCCAATCCTTTGTCCTTAGCATCTTGAAGGGGTTCCACATTCTTTAGTCCATGCCACTCCATTGTTGAACTTGTCTGAAACATACTAGGTAGAAGTGTTAGCCCAACAAGAGATATGTTGACATTAATTACCAAAATCACCCAGGGAGCACTTGTGCTTTCAATCTCCCCCTTTTTGGTAATTGATGACAACATACATCAAAGATTTAGATAAAGATATAAAGAATAGCAAGTAAAGCTTTGGAAAGACATGTAACAAGCATAGGCTCCCCCTACATGTATGCAATCATGTGAATATGGAAATTAGAAGCATGTGAGAGCATAACCATGATAGAGTAGGCAATGTGTTACATGTATCTTGGCTATACGCATCAGAGCAACAGATGTGAATATGGGAAATGTACCTTCATGCTCATGAGTCCTTCTTGCAAACAATATGTACATCAACAAGAATTCCTCATACGCATGATTGTGATGCATATACATACCTTGTGGTCTTGAGTTGGCTTAGGATGGAATGAACCTGTGAAAATAAGGTTAGATAACACAGATGCACCTACTAGCCAGAGCAGACAGAAAGAACCACAAGAGTACCAAGACTGGAATGACATGTAGAGAGTGAGTACTGATTACCACATTTGATATAGACATGCCCCCCAAAGGTAAAGATGTGCAATGAATTTAAAAAATTTCTTTCCCTTAGATGTCTTGCTCCCCCTGAATCTAGCATGGGATACTGGGAGAAGATAGGGAACAGAAAATCAGAGCTCAAAGAAACAAATGAACAGGGCTAATGCAAATAAGCACATATGAACATGTCTTTCCCCTCAAGAAGACATGTAACATCTCTCCTCTTGAACACCAAGCATTTTGGATCCTTGAAGATTACTCTCTCCTTGAGTATTCTCTCCCCCTAGAGATATGATTAAGCTTTGATGTGATCTCTCTCTCCCCCTTTGACATCAATTTCTAAGAAGGGTCTTCTGGAATTTGTCGTGAATGGGTTTGGTCCTTGAGTCACAGCACAAAGCACTAAGGTAAATGTGATGCTTGTAGAGGACAAGATTCATTGAGTGGAGCTGGATCAAAAGTAATGCAGGAACGAATGGAAAAATGTCTTTCCTGTAGTGAAATCAGTGGCACCGAGTGGTATGCTTTGGTTGCACCGAAAGAATTCGGTTGGACCGAAAACAAGAGACCGGTGTGACCGAGTTCATCACAGAGAAAACACTTTTCACCTCAGCTCACTAGACAAGTAAGATCTCACAAGGATTTGCAAGGAATTAACTGAAAGATTTGCAATGAATTGGATGCATGGAATGCAGAACAAATAGAAAAGAAAAGAAAAAGAAAAGGAAGGAAATCTAGATGAAGTTTTTTTTGAAAGGGGAAACAAATATGCATGAGACAAATGCAAGAGCATAGAAAAGAACACAAGAAAACTTCATCTAGAGATGGTCGGCGACAAAGTCACCTATGTTAGAGTATATTGACTTAGGAGTCAAGTGAGATCACTTGATCATAGGTCATACTCATCGTTTAAGCTCAAAATGGGGTTACCATTTTTTGTTTAAGCATCTTGATGTATTCACATCTTGTCGAGTTGCTTTGACTCTTGACTTGGAGTAAAGCTTCTCTAAGATGGAATAACATACCTTGGGTGGTGGTATTGATCGTGATCATGTAGTTGAACTTATGTGGGTTGCTCAAAGTTGATGTAGATCATCAAGAGTTGGGAGCACCACTTGGATTTTGAGTTCATCTACCTACATGGGTTAGTTTTTGCAAGGAAGAGCACTTGTGTATCCAAAATGAAAATCATGAAGTTCAATAATAAATTTGTCAAAGGATATGTTTGAATGGCTTCATGCTTCCTTGTCTTCAACCACCATTGTGTAGAGACTTGGTGATGTAGAGATTGCTCAAGATATGAGTAGGTTACTGATACGTCTCCAACGTATCTATAATTTTTGATTGTTCCATGCTATTATATTACCCCTTTTGGATGTTTAAGGGCTTTATTATACACTTTTATATTACTTTTGGGACTAACCTATTAACCGGAGGCCCAGCCCATATTGCTGTTTTATTGCCTGTTTCAGTATTTCAAGGAAAAGGAATATCAAACGGAGTCCAAATGGAATGAAACCTTCGACAACATGATTTTTTGGAAGAATATGATCCTGGAGACTTGGAGTTCACGTCAGAAGATCCTCGAGGCAACCACGAGATAGGAGGGCGCCCCCCTGTAGGGCATGCCCCCTGTCTCGTGGACCCCTCGAGCACCCCCTGACTGACTTCTTTCGCCTATATATGCCTACGTACCCTAAAACCATCGAATATCAAGATAGATCGGGAGTTCCGCAGCCGCAAGCCTCTGTAGCCACCAAAAACCTCTCGGGAGCCTGTTCCGGCACCCTACCGGAGGGGGAACCCATCACCGGTGGCCATCTTCATCATCCCGGCGCTCTCCATGACGAGGAGGGAGTAGTTCACCCTCGGGGCTGAGGGTATGTACCAGTAGCTATGTGTTTGATCTCTCTCTCTCTCTCTCTCTCGTGTTCTCTCTATGGCACGATCTTGATGTATCGCGAGCTTTGCTATTATAGTTGGATCTTATGATGTTTCTCCCCCTCTACTCTCTTGTGATGAATTGAGTTTCCCTCTTGAAGTTATCTTATCAGATTGAGTCTTTTATTTGAGAATACTTGATGTATGTCTTGCCGTGTTTATCTATGGTGACAATGGGATATCACGTGCCACTTGATGTATGTTTTGGTGACCAACTCGCGGGTTCCGCCCATGAACCTATGCATAAGGATTGGCACACGTTTTCTTGACTCTCCGGTAGAAACTTTGGGGCACTCTTTGAAGTACTTTGTGTTGATTGGATGAATCTAAGATTGTGTGATGCATATCGTATAATCATGCCCATGGATACTTGAGGTGACAATGGATTATCTAGGTGACATTAGGGTTTTGGTTGATTTGTGTCTTAAGGTGTTATTCTAGTACAAACTCTTGAATAGATTGATCCGAAAGAATAACTTTGAGGTGGTTTCGTACCCTACCATAATCTCTACGTTTGTTCTCCGCTATTAGTGGTTTTGGAGTGACTCTTTGTTGCATGTTGAGGGATTGTTATATGATCTATCTATGTTATTATTGTTGAGAGAACTTGCACTAGTGAAAGTATGAACCCTAGGCCTTGTTTCCTACCATTGCAATACCGTTTACGCTCACTTTTATCATTAGTTACCTTGCTGTTTTTATATTTTCATATTACAAATACCTATATATACCATCCATATTGCACTTGTATCACCATCTCTTTGCCGAACTAGTGCACCTATACAATTTACCATTGTATTGGGTGTGTTGGGGACACAAGAGACTCTTTGTTATTTGGTTGCAGGGTTGCTTGAGAGAGACCATCTTCATCCTACGCCTCCCACGGATTGATAAACCTTAGGTCATCCACTTGAGGGAAATTTTCTACTGTCCTACAAACCTGTGCACTTGCAGGCCCAACAACGTCTACAAGAAGAAGGTTGTGAAGTAGACATCAAGCTCTTTTCTGGCACCGTTGCCGGGGAGGTGAGTGCTTGAAGGTATATCTTTAGATCTTGCAATCGAATCTTTTTGTTTCTTGTTTTACCACTAGTTTAGTTTATAAAAGAAAACTACAAAAAAATGGAGTTAAGTTTGTCTCATACGCTTCGTCTTTTTAATATCTTTCGTGAGTTTGATGGAAAGGAAAATTGTGCTCAAGTGCTAGAAGAAGAATGCTTTAAAATGCTTGGTACTAAACCTTTGAATGATGAGCATGATTGCAATGTTGTTAGTATAAACTCCTTGAATATCCATAGTACTAATGATGATTGCTCTAGTCATGATGAAAATAAATCTTATGAGCATGTCAACTTTTGTGGAGTGCATGTTTGCACGAACACACCAAATAGAGAAGATATATATTGCAAGAGGCATAAGCATTTAGAAACTAAATGGTTGCAGGAAAGGCTAAATGTGAGTGCTGAAAATTTGAATTTCCTTTGCCGTACTTGTGAACTTTGCAATGAACGCGGTCATTTACATCTCCTATGCAAATTGTTTCATCATCGAATTGTGTCCAAAAATTGTGATGATTTGATCTCCCTTGCTCATTACAATGAACTTAGTTTGCTTTTGGGTTATGAAGAATTGAAACGTTTACTTAAGGACCTTCCAGAATTTGCCCATAAGAAATTCCTTGATATTGATCTAGAGAAGATTTATTTGTATTGTGCGGGGAATTGCATTGAAAATCCTTATATTGCCAATTACCTAAAGAAAAGAAAGCAAATAGAAGAAGAAGAGAACACTAATGAAAGGGAAGAGACTTCCCAATATCCTCCTATTATTTCTTATGATGAATCGGGTAACGAGGAGGAGCTCTCTATTAAACCAATCTCGTCAATAAGGAGCTCAAAGAGGAAGGTTGAACCAACACATAATGTGAAAAAGAAAAGTAAAAGAAGGGGCAACAAAGGTAAAAAGGTATCCCTTCCAAATGATGTTCCTCCTACTACTTGTGATGATGATAATTGCTATACTATTGGTGCTATCCATACTATTAATGATGAGAGTGATTATGCTTATGATATGGAAAGGCCCAAGCTTTGGGAAGCTATGTTTGATGAGAATGACATATTTGAGAATATATTTGCTGAAATTAATGTTTGTCCCATGCTTGGGGATGCTACGTTTAGTGAAGATGATATTTTTAGCATCCCAAGTTTTGATATGCAAAGTTGTTATGATGATAGCATGCCTCCTACCTATGATGATTATATTGATGAAAGTGGGTTTGGAAGAGTGTCAACTTTAGGAAGTAGTGATCCCACTATTTTGGAGGATGTTGAATCTTATTGTGATGAATACGAAAGTGGATTTGGAAGAGTGTCAACTTTATTTAGTGATTCCACTATCTTGGGAGAGGTTTCAATCGATTATGATGAGAACGAAGTTGCTACTTATGATGATTATTGTGATGAAACTTATGCTATAAAAAGTAGTGATTATTATATTTACAAATCTTGTCATGATTATGATTACCCTTTTTCTGAACATTACTCTTTTAATGTGGAAACAATTTTTAGTGTTCAAGTCTCTTATGATACTCCCACTATTCCGAATGAGAAGAATTGTGCTTATGTGGAGAGTAGTAAAAATTCTATGCTTGTAGATCATGAAAAGAATGCTTTAGGTGCTGGTTATATTGTTGAATTCATTCATGATGCCACTGAAAATTATTATGAGGGGGGAACATATGCTTGTAGGAATTGCAATAATGTCAAGTTTCCTCTCTATGTGCTTAAATTTTTGAAGCTATGTTTGTTTTACCTTCCTATGCTAGTTGATTACTGTTCCCATAAGTTGTTTGTTCACAAAATCCCTATGAATAGGAAGTGGGTTAGACTTAAATGTGCTAGTCATATGCTTCATGATGCTCCCATTATGTTTCAATTCTTATCTTTTATGTGAGCATCATTGTCATCATCATGCCTAGCTAGAAAGGCATTAAAGAAAAGCGCTAGTTGGGAGACAACCCAATATTTATTCTTACTGTTTTTGTATGTTAACATGATTATGCTACTGTAATAATCATGTTTTATAGCTTTTGTTTCAATAAAGTGCCAAGTAAGACCTTTAGGATAGCTTACGGTGATAGTTGTGTTGATCCTGCTGAAAATCAGAAACTTTTGCACCCAGTAAATTAGTTTTGTTAATTCACAGAAACGTGCTCCTGATCTGATTCTTTTTGATCTGGATTGGTACACAATTTTCTTAGGACTCCTAATTTTGTAGGATTTTTGGAGTTCCAGAAGTATACGTTTGATACAGATTACTACAGGCTGTTCTATTTTTGACAGATTCTGTTTTTTGTGTGTTGTTTGCTTATTTTGATGCATCTATGGCCAATAAATAGTTTATAAACCATAGAGAAGTTGGAATACAGTAGGTTTAACACCAAAATAAATGAATAATGAGTTAATTACAGTACCTTATGTGGTGGTTTTGTTTTCTTTCACTAACGGAGCTTATAAGATTTCCTGTTGAGTTTTGTGTTGTGAAGTTTTCAATTTTTGGGTAAAGCTTTTATGGACTATGGAATAAGGAGTGGCAAGAGCATAAGCTTGGGGATGCCCATGGCACCCCAAGATATTCAAGAATAGCCAAAAGCCTAAGCTTGGGGATGCCCCGGGAAGGCATCCCCTCTTTCGTCTTCGTTCACTGGTAACTTTACTTGGAGCTATATTTTTATTCGCCACATGATATGTGTTTTGCTTGGAGCGTCGTGTATTATATTAGTATTTGCTTTTTAGTTACCACAATCATCCTTGCTGTAGACACCTTTTGTGAGAATCCTATTTGATTAGAATTTGTTAGAATACTCTATGTGCTTCACTTATATCTTTTGAGCTTGATAGTTTTTGCTCTAGTGCTTCACTTATATCTTTTAGAGCACGGTGGTGTCTTAATTTTGAAGAAATTGCTAGTCTCTCATGCTTCACTTATATTATTTTGAGAGTCTTGTAGAACAGCATGGTATTTTCTATGGTTATAAAATTGGTCCTAGAATGGTAGGCATCCAAGTTGGGTATAATAAAAACTATCATAGAAAGAGAATTGGATGCTATGATCAATTTGATACTTGATAATTGTTTTGAGATATGGAGGTAGTGATATTAAAGTCATGCTAGTTGGGTGATTATGAATTTAAAGAATGCTTGTGTTGAGGTTTGTGATTCCCGTAGCATGCACGTATGGTGAACCGCTTTGTGATGAAGTTGGAGCACAATTTTATTTATTGATTGTCTTCCTTATGAGTGGCGGTCGGGGACGAGCGATGGTCTTTTCCTACCAATCTATCCCCCTAGGAGCATGCGCGTAATACTTTGTTTTCGATGAATTGTAGATTTTTGCAATAAGTATATCAGTTCTTTTGACTAATGTTGAGTCCATGGATTATACGCACCCTCACCCTTCCACCATTGCTAGCCTCTCTTGTGTCGCGCAACTTTCACCGGTACCATACACCCACCATATACCTTCCTCAAAACAGACACCATACCTACCTATTATGGCATTTCCATGGCCATTTCGAGATATATTGCCATGCAACTTTCCACCATTCCGTTCATATGACACGCATTACCTTTGTCATATTGCTCTTTGCATGATCATGTAGTTGACATCGTATTTGTGGCAAGGCCACCTTCATAATTTTCATACAGGTCGCTCTTGATTCATTGCGTATCCCGGTACACCGCCGGAGGCATTCATATAGAGTCATATCTTGTTCTAGCTTTGAGTTGTAATTCTTGAGTTGTAAATCCATAAAAGTGTGATGATCTTCATTATTAGAGCATTGTCCTAGTGAGGAAAGGATGATGAAGACTATGATTCCCCCACAAGTCGGGATGAGACTTCGGACTTTACAAAGAGAAAAAAAGAGAAAAAAAAGAAAGGCCAAAGAAAAAAAGAAAAAAAGGAAGAAAGAAAAAAATGAGATAAAAAGAGAGAAGGGACAATGCTACTATCTCTTTTTCTACACTTGTGCTTCAAAATAGCACCATGATCTTCATGAAAGAGAGTCTCATATGTTGTCACTTTCATTTACTAGTGGGAATTTTTCATTATAGAACTTGGCTTGTATATTCCAATGATGGGCTTCCTCAAAAGTGCCCTAGGTCTTCGTGAGCAAGCGAGTTGGATGCACACCCACTTAGTTTATTTTGTTGAGCTTTCATATATTTATAGCTCTAGTGCATCCATTGCATGGCAATCCCTACTCACTCACATTGATATCTATTAATGGGCATCTCCATAGCCCGTTGATACGCCTAGTTGATGTGAGACTATCTTCTCCATTTTTGTCTTCTCCACAACCACCATTCTATTCCACATATAGTGCTATGTCCATGGCTCACGCTCAAGTATTGCGTGAAAGTTGAAAAAGTTTGAGATTATTAAAGTATGAAATAATTGCTTGGCTTGTCATCGGGGTTGTGCATGATTAAATACTTTGTGTGATGAAGAGAGAGCAACAGCCAGACTATATGATTTTGTAGGGATAACTTTCTTTGGCCATGTTATTTTGAGAAGACATGATTACTTTGATTAGTATGCTTGAAGTATTACTATTTCTTATGTCAATATGAACTTTTATTTTGTATCATTTGGATCCGAACATTCATGCCACAATAAAGAAAATTACATTCAGAATTATGCTAGGTAGCATTCCACATCAAAAATTTCTTTTTTATCATTTACCTACTCGAGGACGAGCAGGGATTAAGCTTGGGGATGCTTGATACGTCTCCAACATATCTATAATTTTTGATTGTTCCATGCTATTATATTACCCCTTTTGGATGTTCACGGGCTTTATTATACACTTTTATATTAATTTTGGGACTAACCTATTAACCGGAGGCCTAGCCCATATTGCTGTTTTATTGCCTGTTTCAGTATTTCGAGGAAAGGGAATATCAAACGGAGTCCAAACGGAATGAAACCTTCGGCAACGTGATTTTTTGGAAGAATATGATCCTAGAGACTTGGAGTTCACATCAAAAGATCCTCGAGGCACCCACGAGATAGGAGGGTGCGCCCCCATGTAGGGCGCGCCCCCTGTCTCGTGGACCCCTCGGGCACCCCCCGACCGACTTCTTTCGCCTATATATGCCTACGTACCCTAAAACCATCGAATATCAAGATAGATTGGTAGTTTCACCGCCGCAAGCCTCTGTAGCCACCAAAAGCCTCTCGGGAGCCCGTTCCGGCACCCTGACGGAGGGGGAACCCATCACCGGTGTCCATCTTCATCATCCCGGCGCTCTCCATGACGAGGAGGGAGTAGTTCACCCTCGGGGCTGAGGGTATGTACCAGTAGCTATGTGATTGATCTCTCTCTCTCTCGTGTTCTCTCTATGGCACGATCTTGATGTATTGCGAGCTTTGCTATTATAGTTGGATCTTATGATGTTTCTCCCCCTCTACTCTCTTGTGATGAATTGAGTTTCCCTCTTGAACTTATCTTATCGGATTTAGTCTTTTATTTGAGAACACGTCATGTATGTCTTGCCGTGTTTATCTGTGGTGACAATGGGATATCACGTGCCACTTGATGTATGTTTTGGTGACCAACTCGTGGGTTCCGCCCATGAACCTATGCATAAGGGTTGGCACACATTTTCTTGACTCTCCGGTAGAAACTTTGGGGCACTCTTTGAAGTACTTTGTGTTGATTGGATGAATCTGAGATTGTGTGATGCATATCATATAATCATGCCCATGGATACTTGAGGTGACAATGGAGTATCTAGGTAACATTAGGGTTTTGGTTGATTTGTGTCTTAAGGTGTTATTCTAGTACGAACTCTTGAATAGATTGATCCGAAAGAATAACTTTGAGGTGGTTTCATACCCTACCATAATCTCTATGTTTGTTCTCTACTATTAGTGGCTTTGGAGTGACTCTTTGTTGCATGTTGAGGGATTGTTATATGATCTATCTATGTTATTATTGTTGAGAGAACTTGCACTAGTGAAAGTATGAACCCTAGGCCTTGTTTCCTACCATTGCAATACCGTTTACGCTCACTTTTATCATTAGTTACCTTGCTGTTTTTATATTTTCAGATTACAAATACCTATATCTACCATCCATATTGCACTTGTATCACCATCTCTTCGCCGAACTAGTGCACCTATACAATTTACCATTGTATTAGGAGTGTTGGGGACACAAGAGACTCTTTGTTATTTGGTTGCAGGGTTGCTTGAGAGAGACCATCTTCATCCTACGCCTCCCACGGATTGATAAACCTTAGGTCATCCACTTGAGGGAAATTTGCTACTGTCCTACAAACCTATGCACTTGCAGGCCCAACAACATCTACAAGAAGAAGGTTGTGTAGTAGACATCAGTTACAATCTCATCGAATTAGATTCATCCAAGTACCTACATGGGTTAGATAACATGGAATGTGCAAATATATCCAAGACATAAGATTATCATCATAAGAGAAATATCAAGGATTAGTCATAGGCTCATGCCTTGCATGTATCAAATGGAGTTCCTACTCCAAGTTTTAAGCATCAGTGATGTTCAATTCACCTCTTAACCTGCAAAACACTTTCTCATCAAGTGGTTTAGTGAATATATCTGCTAATTGCTTTTCGATGCGAACATGCTTAAGATTAATGTCCCCTTTGGCAACATGATCTCGAATGAAATGATGACGAACTTCAATATGCTTAGTTCGATAGTGTTGCACGGGATTGTGAGCAATCTTGATAGCACTTTCATTGTCACAAAGTAATGGAACATGTTTCACATATATCCCATAATCTTTAAGAGTTTGGGTCATCCAAAGTAACCGAGTTTTGTTTCTTGGAAGACCAAGACACAAGAGATCTACCAAGAAATTGACAAGTACCCTAAGTGGACTTTCTATCAACCTTGTCACCGGCATAGTCCGAGTCAGAGTAGCCAACAAGATCGAAAGAGGCCCTCTTTGGATACCAGGTGCCAAATTTTGGTGTATGGATTAAGTATCTCACTATCCTTTTCACGGCCTTAAGATGACATTCTTTAGGAGCAGCTTGATATCGTGCACACATGCACACACAACATGATATCTGGACGTGAAGCACATAGATATAACAATGAACCAATCATAGAGCGATAAACTTTTTGATCAACCGGTTCACCATCTTTGGTCAAATCAAGATGTCCACTAGTAGGCATGGGTGTAGTCATACCTTTGCATTCTTGCATATTGAACTTCTTGAATAAGTCCTTGGTGTACTTCGTTTGAGAGACAAAGGTACCTTCCTTAGTTTGCTTGATTTGCAAACCAAGAAAGAATTTGAGTTCACTCATCATAGACATCTCAAACTTCTTCGACATTAGCTTACCAAACTTTTCACTAAAATGAGGGTTAGTAGAACCAAATATAATATCATCCACATAAATTTGGCATACAAATAGTTCTCCATTGACCCTTTTAGTAAAAAGAGTAGAATCTATTTTTCCAATTTCAAAGCCTTTTTCAATAAGGAACTTGGTCAAGCATTTATACCATGCTCTAGGAGCTTGTTTAAGACCATAAAGAGCTTTGTGAAGTTCGTAAACATGATTAGGTTTCTTAGGATTAACAAAGCCGGGAGGTTTCTTAACATAGACTTCCTTCTCTATTTCACCATTTAGAAAAGCACTTTTAATGTCCATTTGGTACAAGGTGATTAGCATAGGCAAGTAAGATGCGAATGGACTAAAGTATAGCAACGGGAGCATAAGTCTCACCATAGTCCATACCTTCGACTTGTGTGTAGCCTTGGGAGACGAGACATGCTTTGTTGCGAACTACTTGTCCATCTTCATCTTGCTTGTTGCGAAACACCATTTGGTACCGATGATGTTGTGGTTGTTGTCGGGCTTCTCAACCAATGTCCAAACTTGATTTCTCTCAAAGTTGTGTAGCTCTTCATGCATAGCGTTTATCCAATCCGGATCTTCCTATGCTTCTTCAACCTTCATAGGTTCAATGCTAGAGATGAATGAATTTTAGAGCGAGTGATTCTCCTGGTTTGGATATCTTTGTAGATTTGCTCAACGGGATGATCTTTAGCAATTCTTGCTCGAACTCGTGAAAGCTTTTGCTTGGGTCTTGGTTGAACATCTTCTTTATCTTGTTCTTCTTCTTGGCCTTCTTCATTGTTGGCATTGTCGTTCTCTTATCGTGGTGGAGAAGGAGGTTGTTGACGTTCGTCTTGGTGCACTTCCTCATTTTCTCCATCTTGATGTGTCCCACTTGTGGATACTTCCATATCAACTCTTGGTTCACCTTGTCGTGAGGTAGAAGCTTCCACTTGGATGCATGAGGTACTCTCCTTCACCTCCGTTGGACGAATCTTGCCAATAGGCAAGTCTTGAATTGCTTCCGATGGGTCTTTGTCTCCTACATCAATTGGCAATTGCTCTACTTGCGAGCCGTTAGATTCATCAAACTTCACATCTATCGTTTCTTCAACCTTTCGGGTGAAATTGTTGTAGACGCGGTATGTGTGAGAGTTTGACCCATAACCAAGTAGGAAACCTTCATGAGACTTAGGAGCAAATTTAGAACGACGATGCTTATCAAGAATGTAGCACTTTGAGCCGAATACTCGAAAGTATCCAACTTGGGGTTTGTTACCAGTGAGAAGCTCATATGCCGTCTTGCCGAGTAGCTTGTGAAGATACAAGCGATTTGTTGCATGACAAGCTGTCTCAACCGCTTCCGCCCAAAAGTGCTTCGACGTCTTGTATTCATCAAGCATCGTTCTCGCCATTTCGATGAGCGTCCGGTTCTTCCTCTCAGCAACTCCACTTTGTTGAGGTGTGTACGTAGCCGAGAACTTGTGTGAAATACCTTCTTCGTCAAGAAAGGTATCCACATTTGCATTCTTGAACTCCATTCCATTATCGCTGCGAACCTTCTTGATCTTCACTTCAAATTGATTTTGGGCCTTTCTAGCGAAGTATTTGAAGATCTTTTGGACCTGTGAGTTATCATCGAGAAAGAACACCCACGTAAATCTTGAAAAGTCATCAACTATAACTAGACAAAAAGAATTTCCACCGAGACTTTTGTAGGCGTTGGCACCAAAAATATCCATCTGAAGTAGCTCGAGTGGCCTCCTTATGGTCATGATGTTCTTCACGGGATGCCTCCCTCCAACCCGTTTACCTGCCTCACAAGCACTGCAAAGTCTATCCTTATCAAATATGACATCGTTAACACCAAGGATATGATTTCCTTTAATAAGCTTGTCAAGGTTTCGCATGCCAACATGACCTAATCGTCTATGCCATAACCAACCTTTAGAAGATTTAGCAATAAAGCAAGTTCTAGGTTGAGCCTTTTTAGTGAAATCAACAATGTATAGATCACCTCTACGAACACCGGTAAAGACCATTTTATGATTATCTCTACGAAACACTTGGCAATCTACTTCAATAAATAGGACATTGAAACCGAAATCAGCAAGTCTAGATACTGAAAGTAAGTTGTAGCCAAGAGATTCAACGAGCATGACATTTTGTATGGAGCTATCATGTGATATGGCCACCTTACCGAGGCCAACCACCTTACCCTTTGAGTTGTCACCGAAAGTGACATACTTTCGAGGACCATCATTTTTAGCAAGCTCACGAAACATATCTTTATCTCCGGTCATGTGATCGGTACATCCACTATCAAGAACCCATTCCTTTCCTCCTGCCATATATGCTCGAAGATTTGCCATAAGACCAAAGTGTCGCATTGTATCATCAAGATCAAAGTCACTATCATCATCCTCGTCATAGTATCCATGTTCAACATCGTCAAGTGGTGGATCAAATCCTAGAGAGGGTGATTCGTTAGAGTGAGTTTGACAATGATCTTTTTTATGAATTTTAATAGCTTCGGAAATAATATCACTAATAATTCCAAAATCTCCTTTGGCACGCATAAGGTTTCTAAGCTCAGATAGACAATCACCAAACATAGAATCACTGGAATTCATCTTACTCAAGGTAATAGACTTATGGAGAATATCATCTAGTTTTTTCAAGGAATAATTCAGAAAACGTTCTTCAAGAAATTTACATATGGTGTAGGCACACTTAAGAGTAGGCAAACATCCAATCAAGTTTCTAGGCAAGCCTCTAGTGATAAGTTCAACAGATCTAAGATTGTGAATCATGTCAATTGAGTCATCAAGGGTAGGATGCATAGGATCAACATGAGGTGCACAAGGGCTAGCAATGTACTTGTTCAAATGATATTGATTGAAAATCACAAGCATCTCATTTTTCCACTCATGAAAGTACTCTCCATCAAGTATAGACACTCTATGTCTAAGACTCCCAATAGTAGACTCATCCATCTTCTTCCAATGGTGTTTAAACCAAAGCAATGGAGACCAAAGCTCTGATACAGATTGAAAGGATCGAGAAGAGGTGTCTAGAGGGGGGGTGATTAGACACTAAGTACCAAAAGTTACAGTTTTTAACTTCTTTAAGTTGGAGTGGAGTTTAGGCACAAGTTCAACACTCACAATACATATCAAGCAAGCATGCAAAGAGTATATGGGCAGCGTAAAGTAAAGCATGCAACTTGCAAGTATGTAAAGGGAAGGGTTTGGAGGATTCAAACGCAATTGGAGACACGAATGTTTTTGTCGTGGTCCCGATAGGTGGTGCTATCGTACATCCACGCTGATGGAGACTTCAACCCACGAAGGGTAATGGTTGCGCGAGTCCACGGAGGGCTCCACCCACGAAGGGTCCATGAAGAAGCAACCTTGTCTATCCCACCATGGCCGTCGCCCATGAAGGACTTTCCTCACTAGCAGGAGATCTTCATGAAGTAGGCGATCTCCTTGCCCTTACAAACTCCTTGGTTCAACTCCACAATCTTGTCGGAGGCTCCCAAGTGACACCTAGCCTAAATAGGAGACACCACTCTCCAAGAAGTATGGTGTATTGATGATGAACTCCTTGCTCTTGTGCTTCAAATGATAGTCTCCCCAACACTCAACTCTCTCTCATAGGATTTGGATTTGGTGGAAAGAAGATTTGAGTGGAAATCAACTTGGGGAAGGCTAGAGATCAAGATTCATATGGTAGGAATGGAATATCTTGGCCTCAACACAAGAGTAGGTGGTTCTCTCTCAGAAAATGTATGCTAGAAGTGTAGGTTCGTTCTGATGGCTCTCTCCACGAATGAAGAGGAGGTGGAGCGATATATATAGCCTCCACACAAAATCTAACCATTACACACAACTTGCCAAACTCGGTGGGACCAAATTGAGAAACTTGGTTGGACCGATTTAGCAAATCTAGTGACTGTTAGGATTTTCGGTGGGACCGACATGCAACTCGGTAGGACCGATATGATTAGGGTTAGGGCATAATGTAATCTCGGTGAGACCGGTTACACAAACTCGGTGGGACCGATTTTGGTAATAAGCTAACCAGAGAGTTGGTCAGGTAAACTCGGTGGGACCGGTTCGCTCATTTCGGTGAGACCGAAATGTTACGAAAAGGAAACAGAGAGTTTACATTGAAATCTCGGTGGGACCGATCGCTCATCTCGGTGGTACCGAAACATTACGAAGGGAAACAGAGAGATTACAATCCCATCTCGGTGAGACCGAGAACCCTATCGGTGAGACAGATTTGCCTAGGGTTTGTGGTTGTGGCTATGACATCTGAACTCGGTGGCGCAGGATAGAAAGAATCGGTAAGGCCGAGTTTCACATTTGGTTTAGGTCATATGTGGATGTGAGAAAGTAGTTGAGGGCTTTGGAGCATATCACTAAGCAGTTTGAGCAAATAAGCCATTAAGCAACACCTCATCCCCTCTTGATAGTATTGGCTTTTCCTATAGACTCAATGTGATCTTGGATCACTAAAATAGAAAATGTAGAGTCTTCTTCTTGGAGCTTGAGCCAATCCTTTGTCCTTAGCATCTTGAAGGGGTTCCACATCCTTTAGTCCATGCCACTCCATTGTTGAACTTGTCTGAAACATACTAGGTAGAACTGTTAGTCCAACAAGATATATGTTGACATTAATTACCAAAATCACCCAGGGAGCACTTGTGCTTTCAAACACTCAACTCTCTCTCATAGGATTTGGATTTGGTGGAAAGAAGATTTGAGTGGAAAGCAACTTGGGGAAGGCTAGATATCAAGATTCATATGGTAGGAATGGAATACCTTGGCCTCAACACAAGTGTAGGTAGTTCTCTCTCAGAAAATGTATGCTGGAAGTGTAGGCACGTTCTGATGGCTCTCTCCATGAATGAAGAGTGGGTGGAGGGGTATATATAGCCTCCACACAAAATCTAACCATTACACACAACTTGCCAATCTCGGTGGGACCGAATTGAGAAACTCGGTCGGACCGATTCAGCAAATCTAGTGACCGTTCGGATTTTCGATGGGACTGACATGCAACTCGATAGGACCGATATGGTTAGGGTTAGGGATAACGTAATCTCAGTGAGACCGATTACACAAACTCGGTGAGACCGATTTTGGTAATAAGCTAACGAGAGAGTTGGTCGGGCAAACTCGGTGGGACCGATTCGCTCATCTCGGTTGGACCAAAATGTTACAAAGAGGAACAGAGAGTTCGCATAATCTTGGTAGTACCGGTTACTCAAACTCGGTGAGACCGATCTGGGTAATGGACATACACAGAGAGATTACAACCCCATCTCGGTGAGACCGAGATCCCTACCTGTGAGACCAATTTGCCTAGGGTTTGTGGTAGTGGATACGACATCTGAACTCGGTGGCGCCGGATAGAAAGAATCGGTGGGGCCGAGTTTGACTTTTGGTTTAGGTCATATGTGGATGTGAGAAAGTAGATGAGGGCTTTGGAGCATATCACTAAGCACTTTGAGCAAGGAAGCCATTAAGCAACACCTCATCCCCTCTTGATAGTATTGGCTTTTCCTATAGACTCAATGTGATCTTGGATCACTAAAATAGAAAATGTAGAGTCTTGAGCTTTGATCTTGAGCCAATCCTTTTGTCCTTAGCATCTTGAAGGGGTTCCACATCCTCTAGTCCATGCCACTTCATTGTTGAACTCATCTGAAACATACTAGGTAAAAGTGTTAGTCCAACTAGAGATATGTTGACATTAATTACCAAAACCACCCAGGGAGCACTGTGCTTTCAATCCCCCCTTTTTGGTAATTGATGACAACATACATCAAAGCATTAGATAAAGGTATAGAGAATAACAAGGAAAGCTTTGGAAAGACATGTAACATGCATAGGCTCCCCCTACATGTATGCAACCATGTAAATATGAAATATAGGAGCATGTGAATGCATAAGCATGACAGAGTAAGCAATGTGTTACATGTATCTTGGCTATATGCATCAGTGCAAATGGTGTGAATATGGGAAATGTACCTTCCTGCTCATGAGTCCTTCTTGCAAACAGTATGTACATCAGCAAGAATTTCTCATGCACATGACTGTGATGCATATACTTACCTTGTGGTCTTGAGTTGGCTTAGGATGGAATGAACCTGCGTAAACAAGGTTAGATAACACAGATACACCTACTGGCCAGAGCAAACAAAAGAAACCACAAGAGTACCAAGACTGGGATGACATGTAGAGTGAGTACTAAGTACCACATTGGATATAGACATGTCCCCAAAGGTAAAGATGTGTAATGAATTTAAGGACTTCCTTCCCTTAGATGTCTTGCCCCCCTGAATCTAGCATGGGATACTAGGAGAAGATAGGGAACAGAAAATCAGAGCAAAATCAGAGCTCAAAGAGAATAAACAGAGCTAATGCAAAAAGCACATATGAACATGTCTTTCCCCTCTTGAAGACATGTGACTTCTCTATCCTCTTGAACACCAAGCATCTGGGGTCCTTGATGATTACTCTTTCTCCCCTTGAGTATTCTCTCCCCCTATAGATATGATTAAGCTTTGATGTGATCTCTCTCCCCCCCTTTGACATCAATTTCCAAGAAGGGTTCTTCTGGATTTTGTCATGGTGGGTTCGGTCCTTGAGTCACAGAACAAAGCAGTAAGTTGAATGTGATGTTGGTCGAGGACAAGATTCATTGAGTGGAGCTGGATCAAAAAGATTGCTGAAACAAGTGGCAAGCTGTCTTTCCTATAGTGAAATCGGTGGCACCGAGTTGTATGTTTCGGTTGTACCAAAAGGATTCGGTTAAACCAAAAACAATAGACCGGTGTGACCAAGTTCATCGCAGAGAAAACACTTGTCACCTCAGCTCGCTAGACAAGTAAGATCTCATAAGGATTTGCAAGGAATTAACTGAAAGATTTGCAATGAATTTGATGCAGGGAATGCAGAACAAATAGAAAAGAAAAGAAATCTAGATGAAGTTTTTTTAAAGAAAGGGGAAATAAATATGCAAGAGACAAATTCAAGAGCACAGAAAAGAACACAAGAGAACTTCATCTAGAATTGGTCGGCGACAAAGTCACCTATGTTAGAGTATATTGACTTAGGAGTCAAGTGAGATCACTTGATCATAGGTCATACTCATCGTTTAAGCTCAAAATGGGGTTACCGTTTTTCGTTTGAGCATCTTGATGTATTCACATCTTGTCGAGATGCTTTGACTCATGTCTTGGAGTAAAGCTTCTCTAAGATGGAATAACATACCTTGGGTGGTGGTGTTGATCGTGATCATGTAGTTGGACTTATGTGGGTTGCTCAAGGTTGATGTAGCTCATCAAGAGTTGGGAGCACCACTTGGAACTTGAGTTCATCTGCCTACATGGGTTAGTTTTTGCAAGGAAGAGCACTTGTGTATCCAAAATGACAATCATGAAGCTCAATATAGAATTTGTCAAAGGATATGTTTGAATGTTTCCGTGCTTCCTTGTCTTCAACCATCGTTGTGTAGAGACTTGGTGATGTAGAGATTGCTCAAGATGTGATGAGTTGCAATCTCATAGATTTGGATTCATCCAAGTACCTACAAGGGTTAGATAACATGCAAGGTGCAAACGTATCCAAGACATAAGATAGTCAGCATAAGAGAAATATCAAGGATTAGTCATAGGCTCATGTCTTGCATGTATCCAAAATGGAGTTCCTACTCCAAGTTTGAGGCATCAATGATGTTCAATTAACCTATTAACCCGCAAAACACTTTCTCATTAAGTGGTGTAGTGAATATATCGGCTAATTGCTTTTCGGTGCGAACATGCTTAAGATTAATGTCCCCTTTGGCAACATGATCTCGAATGAAATGATGACGAACTTCAATATGCTTAGTTCGAGAGTGTTGCACGGGATTGTGAGCAATCTTGATAGCACTTTCATTGTCACAAAGTAATGGAACATGTTTTACATATATCCCATAATCTTTAAGAGTTTGGGTCATCCAAAGTAATTGAGAACAACATGAACCAGCGGCAATGTATTCCACTTCGGCGGTGGATAAGGATACCGAGTTTTGTTTCTATGAAGACCAAGACACAAGAGATCTACCAAGAAATTGACAAGTACCCGAAGTGGACTTTCTATCAACCTTGTCACCGGCATAGTCCGAGTCGGAGTAGCCAACAAGATCGAAAGAGGCCCTCTTTGGATACCAGATGCCAAAGTTTGGTGTATGGATTAAGTATCTCACTATCTTTTTCACGGCCTTAAGATGACATTCTTTAGGAGCAGCTAGATATCATACACACATGCAAACACTTAGCGTGATATCGGGACGTGAAGCACATAGATATAACAATGAACCAATCATAGAGCGATAAACCTTTTGATCGGCCGGTTCACCATCTTTGGTCAAATCAAGATGTCCACTAGTAGGCATGGGTGTAGTCATACCTTTGCATTCTTGCATATTGAACTTCTTGAATAAGTCCTTGGTGTACTTCGTTTGAGAGACAAAGGTACCTTCCTTAGTTTGCTTGATTTGCAAGGCAGAAAGAATTTGAGTTCACTCATCATAGACATCTCAAACTTCTCCGACATTAGCTTTCTGAACTTTTCACTAAAATGAGGGTTAGTTGATCCAAATATAATATCATCGACATAAATTTGGCATACAAATAGTTCTCCATTGACCCTTTTAGTAAAAAGAGTAGAATATATTTTTTCAATTTCAAAGCCTTTTTCAATAAGGAACTTGGTCAAGCATTTATACCATGCTCTAGGAGCTTGTTTAAGACCATAAAGAGCTTTGTGAAGTTTGTAAACATGATCAGGTTTCTTAGGATTAACAAAGCCGGGAGGTTGTTTAACATAAACTTCCTCCTCTATTTCACCATTTAGAAAAGCAATTTTAATGTCCATTTGGTACAAGGTGATATAATGGTGATTAGCATAGGCAAGTAAGATGCGAATGGACTCAAGTCTATCAACGGGAGCATAAGTCTCACCATAGTCCATACCTTCGATTTTTGTGTAGCCTTGGGCGACGAGATGTGCTTTGTTGCGAACTACTTGTCCATCTTCATCTTGCTTGTTGCGAAACACCCATCTTGTACCGATGATGTTGTGGTTGTTGTCGGGCTTCTCAACCAACGTCCAAACTTGATTTATCTCAAAGTTGTGTAGCTCTTCATGCATGGCATTTATCCAATCCGGATCTTCCAAAGATTCTTCAACCTTCATAGGTTCAATGCTAGAGATGAATGAATAGTGTTCACAAAAGTTAGCTAAATGAGTTTTAGAGCGAGTGATTCTCCCGGTTTGGATATCATTGTAGATTTGCTC
Source organism: Triticum timopheevii (assembly GCA_963921465.1). Classification (NCBI taxonomy): domain Eukaryota; kingdom Viridiplantae; phylum Streptophyta; class Magnoliopsida; order Poales; family Poaceae; genus Triticum; species Triticum timopheevii. The sequence continues at coordinate 505,802,426 of OY997274.1, forward strand.
GACGGGATGGTCTTTAGCAATTCTTGCTTGAACTCCTGAAAGCTTTTTCTTGGGTCTTGGTTGAACATCTTCTTCATCTTGTTCTTCTTCTTGGCCTTATTCATCGTTGGCGTTGTCATTCTCTTGTCATGGTGGAGAAGGAGGTTGTTGACGTTCATCTTGGTGTACTTCCTCGTTTTCTTCATCTTGGTGTGTCCCACTTGTGGATGCTTCCATATCAACTCTTGGTTCACCTTGTCGTGAGGTAGAAGCTTCCACTTGGACAGACGAGGTACTCTCATTCACCTCCGTTGGACGAATCTTGCCAATAGACAAGTCTTGGATTGCTTCCGAGGGGTCTTTGTCTCCTACATCAATTGGCAATTGCTCTACTTGCGAGCCGTTAGATTCATCAAACTTCACATCTACTGTTTCTTCAACCTTTCGGCTGAAATTTTTGTAGACACAGTATGTGTGAGAGTTTGAGCCATAACCAAGTAGGAAACCTTCATGAGACTTAGGAGCAAATTTAGAACAACGATGCTTGTCAAGAATGTAGCACTTTGAGCCGAATACTTGAAAGTATCCAACTTGGGGTTTGTTACTGGTGAGGAGCTTGTGAAGATACAAACGATTTGTTGCGTGACAAGCTGTCTCAACCGCTTCCGCCCAAAAGTGCTTCGGCGTCTTGTACTCATCAAGCATCGTTCTTGCCATTTTGATGAGCGTCTGGTTCTTCCTCTCAACAACTCCATTTTGTTGAGGTGTGTACGTAGCCGAGAACTCATGTGAAATACCTTCTTCGTCAAGAAAGGTATCCACAATTGCGTTCTTGAACTCCGTTCCATTGTCGCTGCGAACCTTCTTGATCTTCACTTCAAATTGATTTTGAGCCTTCCTAGCGAAGTTTTTGAAGATCTTTTGGACCTGCGATTTATCATCTAGAAAGAACACCCACGTAAATCTTGAAAAATCATCAACTATAACTAGACCAAAAGAATTTCCACCGAGACTTTTGTAAGCGTTGGGACCAAAAGGATCCATGTGAAGTAGCTCGAGTGGCCTCCTTGTGGTCATGATGTTCTTCACGGGATGCCTTCCGCCAACCTGTTTACCTGCTTGACAAGCGCTGCAAAGTCTATCCTTATCAAATATGACATCGTTAATGCCAAGGATATGATTTCCTTTAATAAGCTTGTCAAGGTTTCGCATGCCAACATGATGTAATCGTCTATGCCATAACCAACCTTCAGAAGATTTAGCAATAAAGCAAGTTCTAGGTTGAGCCTTTTTAGTGAAATCAACAATGTATAGATCACCTCTACGAACACCGGTAAAGACCATTTTATGATTATCTCTATGAAATACTTGGCAATCTACTTCAGTAAATAGGACATTGAAACCGAAATCAGCAAGTCTAGATACTGAAAGTAAGTTGTAGCCAAGAGATTCAACGAGCATGACATTTTGTATGGAGCTATCATGTGATATGGCCACCTTACCGAGGCCAACCACCTTACCCTTTGAGTTGTCACCGAAAGTGACATACTTTCGAGGACCATCATTTTTAGCAAGCTCACGAAACATATCTTTATCTCCGGTCATGTGATCCGTACATCCACTATCAAGAACCCATTCCTTTCCTCCTACCATATATGCCCGAAGATTTGCCATAAGACCAAAGTGTCGCATTGCATCATCAAGATCAAAGTCACTATCATCATCCTCGTCATAGTATCCATGTTCAAGATCGTCAAGTGGTGGATCAAATCCTAGAGAGGGTGATTCATTAGAGTGAGTTTGACAATGATCTTTTTTATGAATTTTAATAGCTTCGGAAATAATATCACTAATAATTCCAACATCTCCTTTGGCACGCATAAGGTTTCTAAGCTCAGATAGACAATCACCAAACATAGAATTACTGGAATTCATCTTTACTCAAGGCAATAGACTTATGGAGAATTTCATCTAGATTTTTCAAGGAATAATTTGGAAAACGTTCCTCAAGAAATTTCCATATGGTGTAGGCACACTTAAGAGTAGGCAAACATCCAATCAAGTTTCTAGGCAAGCCTCTAGTGATAAGTTCAACAGTTCTAAGATTGCGAATCATGTCAATTGAGTCATCAAGGGTAGGATGCATAGGATCAACATGAGGTGCACAAGGGCTAGCAATATACTTGTTGAAATGATATTCATTGAAAATCACAAGCATCTCATTTTTCCACTCATGAAAGTACTCTCCATCAAGTATAGGCACTCTATGTCTAAGACTCCCAATAGTAGACTCATCCATCTTCCTCCAATGGTGTTTAAACCAAAGCAATGGAGACCAAAGCTCTAATACCAATTGAAAGGATCGAGAAGAGGTGTCTAGGGGGGGGGGGTGTGATTAGACACTAAGTACCAAAAGTTGCAGTTTTTAATTTCTTTAAGTTGGAGTGGAGTTTTGGCACAATTTTAACAATCACAATACGTATCAAGCAAGCATGCAAAGAGTATATGAGCAGCTGAAAGTAAAGCATGCAACTTGCAAGAATGTAAAGGGATGGGATTGGAGTGTGCAAACGCAATTGGAGACACGGATGTTTTTGTCGTGGTTCCGATAGGTGGTGCTATCGTACATCCACGTTGATGGAGACTTCAACCCACAAAGTGTAACGGTTGTGCGAGTCCACGGAGGGCTCCACCCACGAAGGGTCCACGAATAAGCAACCTTGTCTATCCCACCATGGATGTCGCCCACGAAGGACTTGCCTCACTAGGGGTAGATCTTCATGAAGTAGGCGATCTTCTTGCCCTTACAAACTCCTTGGTTCAACTCCACAATCTTGTCGGAGGCTCCCAAGTGACACCTAGCCAATCTAGGAGACACCACTCTCCAAGAAGTAACAAATGGTGTGTTGATGATGAACTCCTTGCTCTTGTGCTTCAAATGATAGTCTCCCCAACACTCAACTCTCTCTCACAGGATTTGGATTTGGTGGAAAGAAGATTTGAGTGGAAAGCAACTTGGGGAAGGCTAGAGATCAAGATTCATATGGTAGGAATGGAATATCTTGGCCTCAACACAAGTGTAGGTAGTTCTCTCTCAGAAAATGTATGCTGGAAGTGTAGGCACGTTCTGATGGCTCTCTCCACGAATGAAGAGTGGGTGGAGAGGTATATATAGCCTCCACACAAAATCTAACCATTACACACAACTTGCCAATCTCGGTGGGACCGAATTGAGAAACTCGGTCGGACCGATTCGGCAAATCTAGTGACCGTTAGGATTTTCAGTGGAACCGACATGCAACTCGGTAGGACCGATATGGTTAGGGTTAGGGCATAACATAATCTCGGTGAGACCGATTACACAAACTCGGTGAGACCGATTTTGGTAATAAGCTAACTAGAGAGTTGGTCAGGCAAACTCGATGGGACCGATTCGCTCATCTCGGTTGGACCGAAATGTTACGAAGAGGAACAGAGAGTTTGTATAGTAATCTTGATAGTACCGATTACTCAAACTTGGTGAGACTGATCTGGGTAATGGACATACACAGAGAGATTACAACCCCATCTCGGTGAGACCAAGATCCCTATCGATGAGACCGATTTGCCTAGGGTTTGTGGTAGTGGCTATGACATCTGAACTCGGTGGCACTGGATAGAAAGAATCTGTGGTGCCGAGTTTGACTTTTGGTTTAGGTCATATGTGGATGTGAGAAAGTAGATGAGGGCTTTGGAGCATATCACTAAGCACTTTGAGCAAGCAAGCCATTACGCAACACCTCATCCCCTCTTGATAGTATTGGCTTTTCCTATAGACTCAATGTGATCTTGGATCACTAAAATAGAAAATGTAGAGTCTTGAGCTTTGAGCTTGAGCCAATCCTTTTGTCCTTAGCATCTTGAAGAGGTTCCACATCCTCTAGTCCATGCCACTTCATTGTTGAACTCATCTGAAACATACTAGGTAAAAGTGTTAGTCCAACAAGAGATATGTTGACATTAATTACCAAAACCATCCACGGAGCACTTGTGCTTTCAAAAGGATAAGATTGCTACCACTTCATCACCACCACCTCCGTCTTCATCACCAAAGGAGACTTGAATATTGGGTATGGGCACTCCCCTTGGCTTGTGCCAAGCTTGGGGGAGGTGCCCCGGTATTGTATCACCTTCGTTATCTTTTACCTTTACTTATCTTAGTTCGATCCAAAGTTATCTTTTGCTTTAGATGAATATAAGTTTAGTTTGATCCTTTCTTTTTGAGTGTTTGCATAGGGATCTATCCTTGTAATCGTGTGCGAGATATATAATAAAGTTTAGTTTGAGTTTTGTTTTCTTTACTTCCATTCAATAAAAAGAAAGTAAATAAATGAAAAAGATCATATGCTAACCTTATGGTAAGTAATGACATCACATAAGGAAGAGTATAAGTAGAAAATTTTATTGGAGATTGACAAACATAGCATTGGTCAATGATGCAATTCATGAAAGAATTAATAAGAGAAGAGAAGATTCCCATGCAAACATACTATCTTGGACATCTTTTGTGATTGTGAGCCCCCATCAAAATATTATATGCCAAAATTGTTGACGTTGGACAAGGAATACAACGTAATGATTTATGTTTGTTCATATTTATATAGAAGTTATATTGTCATAGATCCTTTAACATGTGATTCTTGCCCCCTGATACGTCTCCAACGTATCTATAATTTATGAAGTATTCGTGTCATGTTTACAATAGTTTTATATGATTTTGGTATGATTTGATTAGAACTAACCCGGACTGATGTTGTTTTCAGCAGAACTACCTGTTGTTGTTTTTGTGCGGAAATAAAAGTTCTCAGAATGCGCAGAAAATCAACGGAGATTTGTTTTGGAAAATATAAAAAATAGTGGAACAAAAATCTATCGGAGGGGAGTCCCGAGGGCACCACGAGGGTGGAGGGCGCCCCCACCCCCCTAGGGCACGCCCCCTGCCTCGTGGACTCCTCGTGGGCCCCCTAGACATGAAATCAACACCAACTCCTCCTATTAATCAAGAAAACCCCAGAACAGAAGAGAGATCGGAAGTTCCACCGCCGCAAGCCTTTGTAGCAACGAGAAATCAATCTAGGCCCTCTCTGGCACCCTGCCGGAGGGGGCCATCATCACCGGAGGCCATTGAGGAGGATCTCGGAGGGGCCATCATCGCCATGAAGGCCAAGGACCAGAGGGAGAACCTCTCCCCATCCAAGGGGGGCCATGGAGGAAGAAGCACAAGGGGGAGAACCTCTCCTCCTCTCTCTCGGTGGCGCCGTAGTGGCATCGGGAGGGGAATCATCGCTGCGGTGATCGTCTTCATCAACATCACCATCATCATCATCGTCCTCATCTCTTTTACACGGTCCACTCTCCCACACCCTGCTGTAATCCTTACTTGAACATGGTGCTTTATGCGACATATTATGATCCAATGATGTGTTGCCATCCTATGATGTTTTGAGTAGATATCCTTTGTCTTTGGGTTGATTGATGATCTAGATTGGTATGAGTTGTATGTTTTATTTTGGTGGTATCCTATTGTGCCCTCCGTGCTGCGCACACATGAGGGATTCCCGCTGTACGGTGTTGCAATACGTTCATGATTCGCTTATAGTGGGTTGCTTGAGTGACAGAAGCATAAACCCGAGTAAGGGGGTTGTTGCGTATGGGGTAAAAGGGACTTGATATGTTAATGCTATGGTTGGGTTTTACCTTAATGATCTTTAGTAGTTGCAGATGCTTGCTAGAGTTCCAATCATAAGTGCATATGATCCAAAAAGATAAAGTATGTTAGCTTATGCCTCTCCCTCATATGAAATTGCAATAGTGATACCGGTGTCGGTGTCAAAACCAGCGGATCTCGGGTAGGGGGTCCCAAACTGTGCGTCTAGGCGGATGGTAACAGGAGACAGGGGACACGATGTTTTTACCCAGGTTCGGGCCCTCTCGGTGGAGGTAAAACCCTACTCCTGCTTGATTAATATTGATGATATGGGTAGTACAAGAGTAGATCTACCACGAGATCAAAGAGGCTAAACCCTAGAAGCTAGCCTATGGTATGATTGTTGTTCGTCCTACGGACTAAAACCCTCCGGTTTATATAGACACCGAAGAGGGTTAGGGTTACAAAGAGTCGGTTACAATGGTAGGAGATCTACATATCCGTATGGCCAAGCTTGCCTTCCATGCCAAGGAAAGTCCCATCCGGACATGGGACGGAGTCTTCAATCTTGTATCTTCATAGTCTAGGAGTCCGGCCAAAGATGATAGTTCGGCTATCCGGACACCCCCTAGTCTAGGACTCCCTCAGTAGCCCCTGAACCAGGCTTCAATGACGACGAGTCCGGCGCGCATATTGTTTTCGGTATTGCAAGGCGGGTTCCTCCTCTGAATTCTTCATAGAAGATTTTGAACACAAGGATAGTGTCCGGCTCTGCAAAACAAGTTCCACATACCACCGTAGAGAGAATAATTTTTACACAGATCTGCTGACGTATTCCGCGGCGTGACATCACACCACGGCTAGGCCTTTATTCGAATCGTTTTTTGCTGTCCCACCTCAGCGCATTTAGCAAGGCGGTTTCATTGGCACGTCTTATCAAAGCGGAGATCGTGGCCCCTTATTTCGGGATCCTCATCAATACGGGCGTGGGTAACCCAACCGTGCCCGTTGGCACGCCCCCTCTATCGAAGGCGAGTCCCAAACGGCTACGGGGAGGGCTCTTGGTATTCAACCTCTTTATAACGAGACCAAGGCCTGCTCCTTTCTTTCAATCTCAATCGAGTCCGCCCCTCGCCTCGAGTTCCAACACCCAAAGCTCCAGATTCAGGCGCTTCGGACCTTCGACGATGTCCGGCTCCGACCTGCAAGGCCGGTGGATGCCTTCTTCCGTCACGGAAGAAGACGTGCTAAAGCTGAGAGACGCCAGGTATCTAACCGGCAAAATTTCGCATAGGCTGCCTGCCCAAGGGCAGGTTATTCATACTCCCAAGCCTGGTGAGAGCGTGGTGTTCGTGTCTCACTTCCTTCGGGGTTTAGGCTTCCCGACGGACCCCTTTGTGAGGGTGCTCATGTTTTATTATGGGCTGGAATTCCACGACTTGGATCCGGAGTCCATCCTCCACATCTCATCGTTCATTGTCGTATGTGAAGCCTTCCTCCGCATTACCCCTCACTTCGGATTGTGGCTCAAGACCTTCAAAGTGGAGCCGAAGATGATCAAGGGGCAGTAGACAGAGTGCGGAGGGGCTGTTATAAGCAAAAATGCTGACGCTCCATGGCCCAAGGGCTCTTTTCAGGAGGTGCTCGGTTTATGGCAACAGGAGTGGTTTTACATCACCGCTCCTAGGGGCACCAATTGGGTGGCGCCACCTGCCTTCCACCCAGGTCCTCCATAGCGGCTGGCGTCATGGGTCAACAAATGGCTCGACTGGGGGCCGTCCAAGGACGTTCCTCTGCTGCAGGGCCGTATTCGAGACCTCCAAGAGAGAGAGATCAATCTGGTCATAGTGGCGCAGGTCATGCTGATTCGGTGCCTTCTGCCCTGCAAACGTCGCCCCCTCCGCCTGTGGGAATTTAAGCCGGAGGGACCACGAGCTCTCCAACACTTCATGGGCGCGACGCCCATGGAGATGTATAAACTATTCTTCGGATCACAAGAGATGTGTCCGGACTTGACCGAGGACGCAGGTCTGAGCTGCAATCGCCCGGATACTCAAGTAAGTAGTCCTGTGCCCGGACACGCTATTCGTACATTTGTCATAAACTTTCCCTTTAAAGAGTTGTCCCTTGAACAGGAGTGGATAGCGAAAGCAAAACTAATAAGGTGTCCGCCCCCCCCCCCCCCCTGAGACCACGCCGGATCCTGTGTTAACCAAGATGCTGGAGGCTGCGCCTTTGGAAGAGAGCAAAGGGGGGAACAGGGAAGCTACTGCCTCCATGAAGGAGGCTTTCAAGAAAGGGGGGATCGAGAATCCCTCCCTCCAGGGGGAGAAGAGGACCGCTTCTGAAGATCCGGAGGCCAAGGCCTCAAAGCGGGGGAAGAAATCTTCACCAGAGGGTCCTGCGCCAGGAGAAGCCCCGGCCGTACTATTTCCCCAAGGAAATCAGCCCTCCAGCGAGCCGTAAGTAGAAAGAGGAGTTTTGTAATAAGGGACATCCCTGTTTTTATTTCTGAAGATAACCGAAGTTTTACCTTGTAGTTCGGATCTCAGCCCTTCTCAGCAGAGCTCATCTTCGGGGGATCTTCGTCTGGAGATGATGGAGAGCGAAACGCCTCCATCTGCCGCACCGTCAGGCGGGGCGGACGACCCTAAGGTGTCGTCACGGAGGGTTTCCCCGAGTCCGGCGGGGTCGGGAGGTCCGACACCAACTGGTGTACGGTCGAAGGAGCTGAAGGATCTGCTCGGGCGAGCGTCTATCTCAGAAGATCACCGTGCGTTGCTGGGTAAAGTGATAGAAAGGATTTCATCCGCTGAGAGCAGATTGCATGAAGCCGTCAGAAGTTTACTGACGGGGTTTGAGGTACGCGAAAATGACATACCTTCTGACAGTTTTGCATATAGAATGCGCCCTGTATAGATAGTAGCCCCTGAGACTCGGTACGTTGTCGAAAGTGACAGCGCGCCGAGGATCATAATCTCACTTGTAAGATGTTGCCTGTCCTATATAAGTGGCAGTGCGTCCGGTGGCCAGCCGGACTGAGCAATTTGCCGAACTGAAGCGGCAACTTGACGTGGCGGATGCGGACATCGCGCTTGTTAATAAGCGGCTTGACGAGTCACAAGGTATGCAACTTCTCCGCAGACACCTGGTAAGGGAGCTTGACGCCCATGCCTTACAACATGTATGCTTTACGCAAATGGTGCCGCTGCTATGGAGAACCTTCGGGCGGAGCTAGCCCGAGTCAAGGAGCAAGCCAGAAAAAGTGATGCGGCTGCCTTGAGGGCGGCCGAAGAGCTAAAAGCCGAACAGGCTGCCCACTGCCGAAGCAGGGAGGAAATGGCCGAGATGGCTGGGAAGTTGAAGAATGCTACCGACCGCTGCGAGTTTCTTGAAAAAGAACATCGAGCGGAGCAACAGGACCTGAATAAGGCTACCGCCGAAGCCGAGGATGCCCGCTCCGCGATGAGAGCTATAAAGGAGGAGCTACGTCAAGCCGGGGATATCGCGGCTGGAAAGCCCTTTCTGCTGTGGAGGAAATTTACGGATCCTAAGTATGCTCAGTTGGGCCAGCTGTGGGGTGTGGAGGATGCTTATCTGGATTTGGCGGCGAGTGCCGCAGACGCGGTCGCACACTTCCGAGGCCAAAAGGATCACGGAATGGAAGAGCTTTTTTGGTCGCAGTTCCATAGTCCAGAGCGTCCGCTTCCATTGACCGATCGTTTGGCCGAATGGGCTGAGCTGAATAGGTTGTCCGGACTTGCCATGAAGGATGTCGTGACTCATTTGTGGCCAAGCAGGCCCGAGCCGAAGAGTTATTTTGGCTTGGTGCAGCAGTTCCTTGGTGCGGTGCCGCATATTGGTGCAATGAAGCGGTCAGCATGCATAGAGGGTGCGTGGATGGCTCTTGCCCGTGTCAAGACATGTTGGGCGGAGATGAAGGCCACCGACGTTGCATCCCAGGATTCGGACAGAAGCCGAGTACCTGCCGAGCACTATTTTGAGGAAGTCCTGCAGGGCGCTCGTTTAATAGAGACGCAGTGCTCGAAGGATATTATATTCTAATGACATGTATGATTTGTGAAACGATGTTTCAATATAATATAAGGGCTTTTTATAATTGTGCGTTCAAGTATTGAAATACCTCCTGTGCGGCCGTTAATGTCTATGTGTATATAACCTGAAAGATGGCAGTCTTCGGCTTCAGCCCCCACACACATAGTGCGGGGGTGTTTGCAGAAAAAAGCGCATTTTCACACTTAATCCAACGTCTTGGTCCTGTGAAGGAGGTGATAGCGTAGCAAACTAGGCAACCGGACTATAATGCTTTATCACTTTCACTTAGCCATAGGATTTCGATGGTGGGGCTACTATATAGCCCCTAGGGGCACCGCGCTCTCCGAATTCGGGGCGCGTATGTGCCTGACCGGGAAACGGTCCTTCGTTAATGCGGAGGAATTCTAAACATTCCAGTGGGCCATCGAGTGGTTAACCAGTCTCACGCTATATCATGACAGTCAGTTTTCGGCTTTCTCTACTGAGGTGCTCACCAGGCCGAACCGGGGAACAATCGTAGTAGTTCTCCTGGTGCCGCGTTAGCCGATAGAGCGGAACGTAAGGCAGCAAAACACAGGAGCCGGGCAAACCCAACATTTGACCAAAGACATGATTCGGAGCTGATGCCTATAAGGCCTAACTCGAGATGCCGAACACTCCCTAAGGTATTCAGTCTTTATGAAAACGGGCAGAACAATGCCCTAAGCCCCTAGTGTCCAGGTACGCGCAAAAATTTCTGACGCGGCCGATGCCAAAACGCCAGCCTCCTCCTTGGTTATAGCAAGAAACCGGGGGATGTGTATCAACAAGAGACAGTAAAAAAGGTTTACGTAGGGTCTTAATCTAAAAAGAATCCTTGCAACGGGTCCCTACTGCACATCTGCGCCTGTGTCTCCGTTGTGCCGTATCCTGGACGGGTGTAGCACGGTGTTCATCTGTAAAAGAGAAGAACTTAGTTGGAAAAAAATCGTGCGAAAAATGTATTTTAAAATAAACAGAGTATGAAAATGAATAAAATTGAGCTTTATTGTCTCTTGTTGTACATGCGTGGAGCCCCTTGTAAGGGGTACGCGGCTAGTAAGCCCCTTGTTTATTTATACCGGACTCGCCTAACCGTGTCCGGGGTCTGAATGACCTGTTTAGGTGCTTTGATCAGCAAAGCCGGATTAGTGTGTGGCTGCTAAGGCAGTCTCACGTTCTTCCGTATTCGAGCAACACTCGAAGTTTTCCCTTTAATGAGATGATGTCGCGTGGCCCGGGCATTTTAAGTGTAAGAGATGCGTAATGCGGTATTGCGTTAAAGCGGGCGAAAGCTTCGCGTCCCAATAGTGCTTGATAGCTACTTTTAAATGGGACGATGTGGAAGACCAACTTTTCGCGACAGAAGTTGTCGGATGAGCCGAACACAACTTCTAGTGGTAGAGAGCCCTACAATGGGCATATGGGCCTGGCATCACTCCTTTAAAGGAAGTGTTGCTATGGCGAATTTTGGTTGGGTCTATCCCCATTCTGCGGATTGTGTCCTGATATAGCAGGTTTAGATCACTACCGCCGTCCATTAGGACTTGTTTAAATTGTAGTCCGTCGATTATAGGATCTAATATCAAAGCAGTACATCCTGCGTTCCAGATACTTCCGGTGTAATCCTGATGGTCGAAGGTGATTGGTTTTGACATCCAGTGTCGGGACTCCGCTGGGGTGGACCATGCGGCGCGTATTTCAATGGGCGCCGCTCTATTTTTCCCTGTTGTCACTTGAAGTGAGTTTACTGTTTTGACCTCTTGTGGGAAATTCTTTTGTTTCCCGGTGCTCTGCTTGTGGGGTTCGTCATCGTGCTCACTTGGTGTGTCGAGCCCCTTGTGTTCGGCGTTAAGTCGGCCGGACTGTTTGAAGACCCAACAATCTCTGTGGGTATGGTTTGCACGCTTCCCAGGGGTACTATGGATTTGGCATATCTTGTCCAAGATTTTGTTTAGGTTGGACAGCTCGTCGCTGTTGTCCTTAAGAGGCAGTTTTTGTTGTTCTGACGAGAGCTTTTGAATCCGGTGTTGACTGTTGTGCTCTTCGGACTGTTTCCCTTAGTCCGGCGCTGGTCCTTGCTGCGTCGTTGTTTCCCATTTCCATCCCTGACCTCGGATGTACTTGGGTCGCTGGTGCTGCATCTTGCCAGCCAGCTATCCTCTCCCGCGCAAAAGCGGGTCATGAGGCTTGTTAGTGCGGCCATTGTTCTCGGCTTTTCTTGGCCAAGGTGTCTGGCGAGCCAGTCGTCTCGGACGTTGTGTTTGAAAGCTTCTAAGGCTTCGGCGTCCGGACAGTCGACTATTTGGTTCTTTTTGGTGAGGAACCTATTCCAGAATTTGCGGGCTGACTCTCCCGGCTGTTGAGTTATGTGACTTAAATCATCTGCATCCGGAGGGCGGACATAAGTCCCCTGAAAATTTGCCCGAAATGCATCCTCTAGCTCTTCCCAACTTCCAATGGTATTTTCCAGGAGACTTTTGAGCCAATGCCGGGCTGGCCCTTTGAGCTTGAGAGGTAAATATTTTATGGCATAGAGGTCATCTCCTATGGCCATGTGTATGTGGAGGATGTAATCCTCAATCCAGACTCCAGGGTCTGTGGTTCCGTCGTATGCCTCTATGTTTACGGGCTTGAATCCCGCTGGAAATTCATGATCCAGCACCTCATCGTTGAAACATAGGGGGTGTGCAGCGCCCCTATATTTGGGTGTGCCGTGATGTTCGGATACTAGACGTGTTGCATTGCTCGCTAGAACTTGTTTTCTTGGCCCATAGATAGACCTAACTGGGCCATCCTTTTGGGGCGAATCCTTATGCGGATCGCGTGCTGGCTTGTGTGCGGCGCCACTTGCCGCTCTATGTTTGTTGTGTGGTCGTCTATCCGACCGGGCAGCCTCTTTGTTCTTTGATTGTGGGGGCTCTACGGCCTCCTCGTCAAATTCGGGCAGTAGTTTGCGCTTCGGGTAGCTCTTTGTTTGGCGACTATCGCCGTATTTGTCTGCGGTGTTGAGTACTTTGCTCCATCTCATTCTGAGTGCGTCTTCCGCTATTTTGAGCTTCCGCTTCTGCTTCTTCAGACTACGTGCAGTGGCAACGAGCCTTTTGTGGAGGTTCTTCTGCTCCAACGATGTGTCCGGCGTGAGATCGTCCGGACTGTTATCTTCGCCGGGGACGGATTGTTTATCCAAGTTATCCTGTTCGGATGGTTGCTCGAGGGCATGTTCATCGTCCACCGGTTCGCCCTGCTCTATGGCTGGGTCTGTATGGGTGCTGTCTTTGTCGAGGCGGGACTTTGAGCGGCACTTACGTCGCCGTTTTGACTGCTTTTCGAGGGAATTATCCTTTGCAGCGTCCCGTTGTTCCTCGTTATCGCTTCCTTTGGGTGTATCCACCATATATACATCGTGAGTTGAGGTGGCCATCCAGTGCCCTATAGGCGCTGGTTCTTGGTCGTCTCCGGCATCGTCGGCATACCGTTGATGTCTTCGGAGTCAAAGTCAAGCATGTCGGTTAAATCATCGACAGTGGCTACAAAGTGGGTGGTGGGTGGGCGTTGAATTTCTTCGTCGTCCGTGTCCCAACCTTCCTGACCATAGTCTGGCCAGGGCTCTCCTGATAAAGAGAGAGACTTTAGCAAGTTCAGGATGTCGCCGAAGGGCGAGTGCTGAAAGATGTCCGCGGCAGTGAACTCCATAATAGGCGCCCAACCAGATTCGATTGGCACGGGCGCGGAAGGTTCGGAGTCCGGAGAGGAGTCCGGCACCTTGGAGTCACGAGTTTCGCAAAGGACGGGGATGGTGTTCGGCTCGATCGCCGTAGAGATCATAGCCCCCGAGGCGGTGTCCAGCCACTCATCCTCGATCGGCGAAGTCGGTTCCGAGCTAAGGGTCGGAGCGGGCTCTGGTGCGGCCTCCAGGGTACTGTTCGGCGGCAGAGCTAGATCGTGCCTGTCGAGACAGTGCGGCGCGCTTGGCTGTGGCTCGAATCCGTCGAAGATCAAGTCTCCGCGGACGTTGGCCGTGTAATTCAAACTCCCGAATCTGACCTGATGGCCAGGGGCGTAGCTTTCGATCTACTCCAGATGGCCTAGCGAATTGGCCCGCAGTGCAAAGCCGCCGAATACGAAGATCTGTCCGGGGAGAAAAGTCTCACCCTGGACCGCGTCGTTGTTGATGATCGAAGGAGCCATCGGGCCTAAAGGTGACGACACAGAGGAACTCTCAATGAAAGCACCAATGTCGGTGTCAAAACTGGCGGATCTCGGGTAGGGGGTCCCGAACTGTGCGTCTAGGCGGATGGTAACAGGAGACAGGGGACACGATGTTTTTACCCATGTTCGGGCCCTCTCGGTGGAGGTAAAACCCTACTCCTGCTTGATTAATATTGATGATATGGGTAGTACAAGAGTAGATCTACCACGAGATCAAAGAGGCTAAACCCTAGAAGCTAGCCTATGGTATGATTGTTGTTCGTCCTACGGACTAAAACCCTCCGGTTTATATAGACACCAAAGAGGGTTAGGGTTACACAGAGTCGGTTACAATGGTAGGAGATCTACATATCCGTATTGCCAAGCTTGCCTTCCACGCCAAGGAAAGTCCCATCTGGACATGGGACAGAGTCTTCAATCTTGTATCTTCATAGTCTAGGAGTCCGGCCAAAGATGATAGTTCGGCTATCTGGACACCCCCTAGTCCAGGACTCCCTCAACCTGTCTTGTTCAATTGCCTAGGATAATTCCGCACGCTGACCCATCATTATTCCACACTCGCTATTATAATAATTAAGTAATATATTCTAACTTTATGATAACAACACCTACTTTTATATTTTAGCTCTCCGATATGATGCAAAGTTATCCTCTTCGTACCCACAACATAGTTTTATTTCTCGTTTCTAGTTGGAAGCAAACGTTCGGTGTACATAGATTCATATCAGTGGCAGATAGGACTTCAGAGAATATTGATCTTACCTTTAGCTCCTTATGGGTTCGACACTCCATACTTATCACTTCCACCTTTGGGAATTGCTACGATGATTCCCTGCACTTGGGGATTATCAAGCTCTTTTCTGGCACCGTTGGCGAGGAGCAATAGCGTGGGGTTGATATTCTCGTGTGTGCTTGTTTGCTTTCTTCATTAAGTAGATTTTTGTTTTCCCTTTTTGCTTTTGTTTTGCTTAGTTCCGGGTGAAACATGCAAAAAAAATTTAAAAAATGAAAATACAAAAAGATTCACTTGCCTTATATGCCTAAAAAGTTTTTCAAAAAGAGAAGTAATTGGAAGTTATGCATTGGAGAAGTGAGGGTCGACCTTGAACACTTGTGTTCATGCTCATGGAAACAATGTAGAATTTTTCATGGAAGTTTCTCTAAACATAATTATCCCCTTGTATATATCCATTGAATAAAAATAATGTGCCAAGTTTTGATTTTTGGATGATTAGATTGCTTGTTTACTATGTGCAGTGCAAAAACAAAAACTTTGGCTGTAACGCGTGAATTTACATTTTTACTGGAAAGTCAAATGGGTCTGAAACGTTTTGCACAATACTTCTGTACAATTTGTTTAAATTGTCATAGTTTTGTTTTAGATTTTTTGGAGTTACAGAAGTATAGGAAATTTCCAGATTATTATAGACTGTCCTATTTTTGACATATTCTGTTTTCTATGTGTTGTTCGCTTATTTTGATGGATCTATGGGTAGTATTGGGGGGTATGAACCATGGGTGTCGGTGTCAAAACCGGCGGATCTCGGGTAGGGGGTCCCGAACTGTGCGTCTAGGCGGATGGTAACAGGAGACAAGGGACACGATGTTTTTACCCAGGTTCGGGCCCTCTCGATGGAGGTAAAACCCTACTCCTGCTTGATTAATATTGATGATATGGGTAGTACAAGAGTAGAGATCAAAGAGGCTAAACCCTAGAAGCTAGCCTATGGTATGATCGTTGTTCGTCCTACGGATTAAAACCCTCCGGTTTATATAGACACCGGAGAGGGCTAGGGTTACACAGAGTCGGTTACAATGGTAGGAGATCTACATATCTGTATCGCCAAGGGTGCCTTCCATGCCAAGGAAAGTCCCATCCGGACACGGGACGGAGTCTTCAATCTTGTATCTTCATAGTCTAGGAGTCCGGCCAACGGTGATAGTCCGGCCATCCAGACACCCCCTAATCCAGGACTCCCTCAGTAGCCCCTGAACCAGGCTTCAATGACGACGAGTCCGGCGTGCATATTGTCTTCGGCATTGCAAGGCGGGTTCCTCCTCTGAATACTTCATAGAAGATTTTGAACACAAGGATAGTGTCCGGCTCTGCAAAATAAGTTCCACATACCATCATAGAGAGAATAATATTTACACAAGTTCAATCCGCTGACGTATTCCGTGGCGTGACATCACACCACAACCAAGCCTTTATTCGAATCGTTTTTACTGTTCCACCTCAGCGTGTTTAGCGAAGCGGTTTCCTTGGCACGTCTTGTCAAAGAAGAGATCGTGTCCCCTTATTCCGGGATTCTCATCAATACGGGCGTGGGTAGCCCAACCGCGCCATTGATTATGGCGCTTGGGAGACAAGCGAGTTTTACCAGGCCGGTGGGGACGCATAGTTTCGTCCATCCATATAAGGGGATAAGGATCCACCTTTTTACCTACGCCTTCTTCCTCCTTTGGTTATCCATTTCCGCGTACTTGAGCTCCAGCGCCCAAGTCCGCACATCTCGCCTCAACCTTCCCCAGCCATGTCCGGAGCGGGAGGCAAGTGGATGGCCTCCTCCGTCATGGAGGGGCACATCAAAAAGTTGAGGAAAGCCGGATACCTACACAACGATATTGCACACCGGCTTCCAGACGAGGGCCAGCTCGTCCCCACCCCCAGGCCCCATGATAGGGTGGTGTTCCTTCCCCATTTCCTCCGTGGATTGGGCTTCCCACTCCACCCATTTGTCCGAGGGCTCATGTTCTATTACGGCATGGATTTCCATGATCTGGCCCCGAATTTCATCCTCAACATCTCAGCGTTTATCGTTGTGTGCGAGGCCTTCCTCCGCATCAAACCCCACTTCGGCTTATGGCTGAAGACCTTCAATGTCAAGCCGAAGGTAGTGGGTGGCCAGCAGGCGGAGTGCGGAGGCGCCATGGTGGGCAAGATGCCCAACGTCATATGGCTCGAGGGCGCCTTCGTGGAAACCATCAAAGGGTGGCAATCGGGGTGGTTCTACATCACCGAGCCGCGTGACCCTGAATGGGCAGCAGCCCCCGAATTCAGATCTGGCATCCCCACACGGCTCACCTCCTGGAAAGAGAAGGGCCAGACATGGGGTGATTTGGAAGAGCTGACCGGACTCCAAACCTGCGTCCAAAACCTTGTGAACAAGAAGATCAAGCTCGTCAACGCAGTCCAGGTCATGCTCATCCGCCGGATCCTCCCGTGCCAACAACGGGCTTTCAACTTGTGGGAGTTTGATCCGGCACAGCATCAGACCTTGAGTAGGCTCTTCGACACTATGTACGAAGACGCCTGGAAGGTGCTGTTCAATGGCGCCGAGGCTCCCACATCTGCTACCGAAGATCGCGGATTCAGCTCGCAGCGTCAAGCCGGCGAGGTAAGCTATTTTACACTTTACGGGATGCTTGTTGTTCATAGTTTGACTCTATGCGGGATCTAAACTCCCCTACCTTTGACAGGCCTGGCAAAAGAAGTCCGGGCAGGTTAACTGTCCGGCTCCCTTGCCAGAAGACCCAGCGGACGCTCGATTGACGGGGCTGCTGGTTTCGGCGCCTTACATGGTGTCGGAGAAGAAGGCCAAGAAGAAAGCCACGGGAACTCGAAGGAGTTCCCGGCGCCAGGTGTTGTCGGACTCATCGTTCGATGACTCCAAGGCAGACTCCTCCCGCAAAGACGGCGAGGAGGAAAATGAGGCTTCTCCCCCAGCGGGGGGAGAGAAGAAAAGGAAGGCCTCCCCAACTGGGGAAGCCGGAGGGTCCAAGAAGGGAAGGACCCTTCCTCCGGACTTTTTTACCAACGCCGACGATGACGAAGAGGATTGGCCCTCGAGGGCCAAGCCCCTGGCGAGATCATAAGTGTCCGGATTCTAGAATAACTCGTGATTTTTCCTTTGTCGCGTAGTGTCTTCTAACACCGAATACAACCATGTAACCCGCCCAAGGACGAGCTCCCCGCTTCGTCGAGCGGCTCCTTGGATTCATCGGATATGGATAGCACTTCACTTTCGACCGCCTCCTCCCCCCGTGACACAGACGATGCCGCGGTGGAGTCCCAAAAGGGGCCCAACCAGGTGGAGGTGGTCCTGGAGGCGCCGCAAGGCGACCTCCCGGACTCCGGGTGCAAAGAGGGCAAAACCCCAGAGGGCTCTAAGTCCGGCCCTGTGTCGGACTCCATACCGGAACCTACAGTGGTTCCGAAGTTCGGTGGGCCCTTCGTAAGAAGGGCAAGACTGCGACGCCAGAGGCCTCCATCCAACCGGAGGCACCAGATAACTTGCTGGAGGCGCTTAACGGCGCCTCCATCGACGAGGAGCACCGCACTGTTATGAGTGCGGTGATCCAGAAAGTTCAGTCCGCCAAGAGCGGGCTGACTGAATCCTGTACCGGCCTTCTAACAGGCTTTGAGGTATGTAATTAAGATATGTAAAAATAGTACCGCATAGACAGTAGCCCCTGATGCTTAGTTTGGTGTTTGGAAAGAAAAGCCAAACTGAGGATCTAAAAAGATATACGCAGGAGTCTAACATAAGCATGTCAATATGGGAATGCAGGCTGCGCTGCTAACCTCTACCGCACTGACTGCGGAGGTCAATGTATTGAAGGAGAGCCTCGAGCGGTCCGAGAACGAGCTCGGCCATGCTAAGAAGCAGCTCGAGGACAAGGAAGGTAAGTAATACCTTATTAAAGTAATACCTTATAGAAAGGATTTGGTTGCAAAAAATGACAGGAATAACGTGAGTATTGCAGGGGCCACGAACAAGGTGGTGACCCTGAAGGAGGCGGTGTCCAAGGCCGAAAAAAGTGCGGCCACGGAGCGCATCGAGCGAGAGAAGCAGGAGGCGCGGGTGGTGGAGGTGCGGCAAGAGCTCCAGGCTTTTGTGGAAAAGCACGAGAGTTTGGAGCATGACTCGAAGACTCGAGAGTCGGAGCTCGCCTTGGCTCTTGAGAGTGCCAAAGTTGCTAAGGCCAAAGCCCAGAAGGCCCTCCAGGAGATTGAGGCGATAAAAAATATAGCAGCGGGTAAGGCATTCTTCATGCAAAGCAAGCATGTAAAAGTGAATTATCTGTTACTTACCCGAATTCGGAGCTCTCCAGGAGCGTTCACAGATCTGCCCCGTAGTGTGTCTGATGCTGCCGCGTTCTACCGAGCCGAGGAGGGGAGCTCGACGGAAAAGGTGTTCTGGTCTCAATATGCTGAGGCCGGACATCCGGTGCCCCTGAGCGACCAGCTGAAGCAGCTGGTCGAGCTCCACAAGGTGGCCGAACAGGCCATGAAAGGCCTCATAGTTCGGCTGTGGCCTAAAGAAGCCATGCCTGGGAGCTACTTCGGTCTGGTGCGGCAGCTGGTGGACGCATGTCCATGGATTGAAGTCATCAAGCGTTCCTTCTGCATTGAAGGTGCCCGTCGGGCCCTTGCCCGCGCTAAAGTGCACTGGGGCAAGATGGACGCCGAGAAGCTTGTGACGGACACGCCACCGCCGGGCAAGGAGTATCGCACGCCCGAGATGTACTATAAGGGTGTCCTGAAGGGTGCCCGCCTTATAGCGGGTGAGTGCTCCAAAGATGTAATTTTTGAGTAGACTCGCATTTGTTATCCTGTACGCTGAAAACTTTGTTCATATGCGCTAAGCAACGCTTGTTAATTTAAAATATTACCTTCTGTGCGGCCATTTATCAAATTTGAGAGATGGCAAGTCGTTGGCTTCAGCCCCCATGCCACGAGTGCTAGGGTGTTCGGGATAAACTTAAGCGCTCTTGTTCCCATTTTTGGGTCCTTCGAGGGAGGCGCTCAACACAACGAACGAGGCAACCGGACTTATAATGCTTGAACACTCCCACTTAGCCATAGAATTCTATAACTTTAAATTTCGGCGAAGCCCCTAGCGTTCGGAAGACTGAATTCGGGGCGCTATCCATGCCTGGGCCGGACAAAGCCGGCTCCTCGCTCTAAGCGGCATAAGTCTTTAGGGACTCGAAAAACCTCTCGAATAGCGACCGGCTCTCGCCCTATCATGACGGTCAGTTTTAGCTTTCTCCACTGAGGTGCTCAACCCAGCTCAACCGGGGCACAATCACAGTGGTTCTCCCAGCGCTACCTTAGCCGATATAACAGAACGTAAGGTACCAAAACATGGGAGCCGGGCAAACCCAACTATTGACCCAAGACATGATTCAGAGCCGATGCATATAATGCTATAAGTTCGGGGTGCCGCACTAGTGAAAGTGTTCGGACTTATCACACCATATTTTGGGGAACTTAAGCCCCTGGTGTCAAAACCGGCGGATCTCGGGTAGGGGGTCCCGAACTGTGCGTCTAGGCGGATGGTAACAGGAGACAAGGGACACGATGTTTTTACCCAGGTTCGGGCCCTCTTGATGGAGGTAAAACCCTACTCCTGCTTGATTAATATTGATGATACGGGTAGTACAAGAGTAGATCTACCATGAGATCAAAGAGGCTAAACCCTAGAAGCTAGCCTATGGTATGATTGTTGTTCGTCCTACGGACTAAAACCCTCCGGTTTATATAGACACTGGAGAGGGCTAGGGTTACACAGAGTCGGTTACAATGGTAGGAGATCTACATATCCGTATCGCCAAGCTTGCCTTCCACGCCAAGGAAAGTCCCATCCGGACATGGGACGGAGTCTTCAATCTTGTATCTTCATAGTCTAGGAGTCCGGCCAACGGTGATAGTCCGGCCATCCGGACACCCCCTAATCTAGGACTCCCTCAATGGGGAAGTTGGAATACAGTAGATAAAGTGCTAATATGAAATTGGAATGAGTTTGCAACAGTACCTAAAGGTAGTGATTTGCTTTATTATACTAACGGATCTCACCAAGTTTTTGTTAAGTTTGTGGATGAAGTGTTCGAAGAACGAGGAGTTACCGATGTGAGAAGAATAAAGAGAGGCAAGAGTTCAAGATTGGGGATGCCCAAGGCACCCCAAGTAAATATTTCAAGGATAATCAAGCATCTAAGCTTGGGGATGCCCCAGTTGGCATCCCATCTTTCTTCTTCAACAATTATCGGTATACCTCGGTTTTTGCTCACATGATTTGTGTCCTTTGTGTTTTTCTTTTTCTTTAAGAACCATGCTAGTATGGGATAGCTCTTCCTTGATTTATAGAATGCTTCATGTGCTTCACTTATATTTTTTGAGTATGATCTTATAGAATGCTCTTTGTGCTTCACTTAAATCTTTTGAGTATGGTTTTATAGAATGTTTCGTGTGCTTCACTTATATATTTTGAGCTTGGATATTGGTTAGTCCATATTAATTGTAGAATGATCCATGAACTTCACTTATATCTTTTGGAGTATGAATAAGACTATCATCGAAAGTGGGTTTGGAAGAGTGTCAACTTTAGGAAGTAACGATCCCACTATTTTGGAGGGTGTTGAATCTTAGTGTGATATTTATGAAAGTGGATTTGGAGAGGTCTTGACTTTAGTTAGTAATGATTCAATTGATTATGAGAACAAAGTTGCTATCTATGATGATTATTGTGATGACATGTATGCTATAAAGAATAATGTTAACCATGAAACTTGTCATCATGATTTTAATTTTCAATTGGGTTATGCCTCACATGAAAGTTATTTTGTTGAGTTTGCTCCCACTATTCTGAATGAGAAGAATTTTTGCTTATGTGGAGAGTAGTAAAATTTCTATGCTTGTAGATTAAGAAAAGAATGATTTATGTGATGGTTGTACTGTTAAACTCATTCATGATGCTACTGAAAATTATTATGAGGGAGGAATAGATGCTTGTAGGAGTTGCAATAATATCAAGTTTCCTCTCTATGTGCTTAAAGTTTTGAAGTTATACTTGTTTGGCCTTCCGATGCTAGTTGATTCTTGTTCCTATCAATTGTGTGCTCACAAAATCCCTAGGCATAGGAAGTGGGTTAGGTTTAAATGTGCTAGTAATATTCTTCATGATGCTCTCTTTATGTTTCAATTCTTATCTTTTATGTGAGCATCATTGAAATCATCATGCCTAGCTAAAAGGAATTAAAGAAAAGCGCTTGTTGGGAGACAACCCAATATTTACCCTTACTGTTTTTGTGTGTTCACATGATTAAGCTACTGTAGTAATCATGTTTTATAGCTTTTGTTTCAATAAAGTGCCAAGTAAGACCTTCGGGGAGACTTGGGTGAAAGTTAATGTGATCTTGCTATAAAAACAAAACCTTGGCGCTGACGAGATTAGCTGTATTTTTTTACAAAAGAGTACTTTTGTTACGCCTGGATAATTATGCTACAGTAATCCCCTACTAATGATGCCATGTCATCGCTCTTACTGTTGCTAATCCTCTCTGGCTTTCAAAAATGTTCAAGTTGTTGCAAATAATCATTTGGTAATAATGTTGGAGAAATCATCTTTTTACAAATTCTTTAAGTGCCTTAAAATAAAAAACAGAAATGCTTTTTTTAAGGAAAACAAACAAAAATAAGAAAAAGGCCCCCCTCGGGCCTAACTGGGCCAACCAGCTGGCCAACTGGCCACGCACGCGGCCCACCCCCGCTACCCCCTGGCCTATTAGGCCACACCCCGAACCCTAACCCACTTGATCCCCACTCCCCCCACACGAACTCCTCTCCGCTCGTTCCCCACCACTCCCCTCCCGAGCTTGCCACCTGTCTCGAGCGCGCATGCCCTGCGGCTACCTCCTGTCGCGCTCGTCGCGTGCTGTCGTCCCCGTCCCGCGCCCGCCACGCGCAGCCCGCGCGCTGGCCACGCCGCGGCCGGCCTCTTCCGTGGCCGGTGTCGCCGCCCCTGGTGGCCTCGGGCGCCCACGGGCGCCCACGCCCGCACCCATTTCGCCCGTCCCGCTAAGGTCCCCTGGGCCACTGACATTAGGGGCCACGCCCCTGTTAAAAAAAGAACAAAAAGAAATATGTAAAATAATAATAATAATAATTTAATTAATTAATTAATTAATCATGTTAATTAACCCTAATTAATTATGTTTAGTTAACCTAATTGCATATTAGTCTAATTAACCCTGTTTAGTTAAAATGTGTCTATGACAGACGACCCCACTGCCTTGTTTGACCAGTCAATGGTCAATGTTGACTAATGACATCATCCTGACGTCATGGTGATGTAGTATTCACCTTTTAGTTTTTAATAATATTAGAAACCAATTAAAACTTTGCAAAATCATATAAAATAATCTGTAACTCGGATGGAAATGTTTTGTACATGAATATTGCTCAAAACGACGAGACGAATCCGAATACGCGGTCTGTTCACCCGCCACACATCCCTAGCATAGCAAACATGCAACTTTTCCCCTCCGATTCATCTGTCTGACAGACGTCCGGAACCGGGATACTTTCCCAGATGTTTCCCCCTTCGCCAGTATCGCCTAGCGCTGCATTAGAACACCTCTAGCCCCGCTTATAATCATGTTGTGCATATGTGTGCGTGTATTTACTATTTCTTCCCCCCTCTTCTCTCCGTAGACCCTGAGACCGCTGCTGATGCCCCTGTGATCGACTACGTCGACGACGACCCTCCTTCTTGTCTGAGCAACCAGGCAAGCCCCCCTTTTGATCATCCCGATATCGCCCATTCTATACTCTCATGCTTGCATTAGATTTTGCTACTGTTATTGTTTGCTCCTATTCTGATGTATAGCCTGCTTTTGTACCTGCTATTGTTACCTACCTGCTTATCCTAAACTGCTTAGTATAGGTTGGGTAGTGATCCATCAGTGACCCCAACTTATCCTTGTTGCCCCTGCTTCATCTTCGGTGACTCGATCAACGTGATCGACAACCAGAGCTCAACGTCGCACATCACATCACGCCCATTTTGTTGCTCGACTCTGCAGAGCTACTATCGAGTGCCGAGGGTGATCCCTCATAACGCATTCCTGATGATAATTCTGTAGTGTAGCTATTCGGTCGTGGTCATCGAGGGTGATTTCCCCTTTCACCATTCCTGGTACGGCTCTGTCGTTCAACACCTCAAGTGTGAACCTCGAGGGTGGTCCCTCTTATGTTCACCTTGATGATTACATTGAGTGGAATCCACCAGGGGTGATTCCTCGGGTTTTCCCCTTGATGTCTGGACACAAAGTTACCTTGACTTTACTTGAGACCTTGGTGAAAGTCGGGCGGGCCCGGAGAGCACCCGCAAGATGGTTACGTGGCACGGCCGGGCATTCTAGGCCCTTGTCGTAAGTCCACGAGACGGGGCGACGGGGTCACTTTCGATCCTGAGTCTCTGCTCGTCTCCGCAAGCTAATAATACACTATGGTTTGGGTATTTGTTCTGAGTTGGCCTCTGGCCTTTATGCACTAACCACCACGCGAGAATAGATATGGGCCTCGACGTTGCAGAATCAGCCGAAGCTTTGTCAGACATCCAGTTCAGCAGTGTGGCACGATCAGATCGTGCTGGCCATCCGAGGCGGTGCTGGTATCCACCCTGCTCGCAACGACCCGGAGTGATGTGGGTGATGGGACCAAGACTCCGGAGTGCTTAGGATGTAGACCGGCGGGGACCTCTCTGCTGAGCCTAGGTAGTGCTGCGACGTGTTGATCTTCCGAGGCCGGGCATTGACCCCAGAAAGGTGTGTCCGGCCAGAGTGATCGAGCATGTTGGGTAACGTGGTGCACCCCTGCAGGGAAGATATATATTCGAATACCGTGTCCATGGTAATGGACGTTCAGACTTGTATCCTGATCTTATATAACTAGAAATGGATACTTGAGATATGTGATGGATATGTGGCTCCGAGATTGCTTTCCCGCAGGGAGTCAGGGAAGGATCTCTGGACGTTGATGTTACAACATGCTTGTTAAATATTAAACAGGTATTCTTTACTCTTCTACATGCTGCAAGATGCTTGGAGCTGCTTGAAGATGCTAGTCTTTGATAGGGCATTCTGCAGTTCAGTTCACAGATACAAACCTTCCATTTGATACCAATGCATACTTAGTATATATATGATGCTTGCGAGTACTTTGGATGAGTACTCACGGTTGCTTTGCTACCCCTTTTCCCCCTTCTTTCTTCTTTCCGGTTGATGCAACCAGATGGCGGATCCCTGGAGCCAGATGCCATCGCTGACGGATACTACTACGTGGAGACCGCCGACGACCAAGAGTAGTTAGGAGGTCCCAGGCAGGAGGCCTTGCCTCTTCGATCATTGTTGCTTTTGTGCTAGCCTTCTTAAGGCATCCTTGTTTAACTTATGTCTGTACTCAGATATTGTTGCTTCCGCTGACTCTTGTGTATCGAGCTTGTATTCGAGCCCTCGAGGCCCCTGGCTTGTAATATAAAGCTTGTATTATTTTTGATTTATGTCTAAAGTTGTGCTGTGATATCTTCCCGTGAGTCCCTGATCTTGATTGTACACATTTGTGTGTAGGATTAGTGTACGGTCGAATTGGGGTGTCACAAGTTGGTATCAGAGCCGACCGCCTGTAGGATCCCCCTTTCCAACTCCTTGGCCGAAGTTGAGTCTAGTGTTTGAAAAACTGTTTTACTAACATGGTTGTGTGGCTTACGGGCCCACGTCGCCATTGGGTGGTATTAGGATATTTTATTCCTCGTCTATAATCTGGGACTCTGATCTCTCTTTTATTCGGGTTAAATGGTTTTGCTAACTCTACCCTAGGTTCTCGTGATCACATCCACCCGGAGATTTGTATCATGCCCTTCTTGAATTCGGAGCCAGGATCTGCTTCACTTTGTCCACGGGCCGCAGAAATCCTTCATATCGAGGGCACCCTGCATCGTCCCCTGCAGATTCCTCGCTCTAGTGGTTTTCTCCGATGATGATGTAGCCTTTGCTATGTCTCGTTGTTGTATCCTTCCATCGTGTGCATGTGTGCCGCCTAGTATGTCTAGGATGATTCTCTTGTCCGAACTCCTACTAACAACGTGTAATTGGCTCTGTATATGTATACATAAGTCTTTAATGACTACTGCTTTGTACATACTGCGCCTTTGCTAATTGTTCAAGTTACCTCATGAATGATTCCATACACCTGCTCCACCCCTGTTAAATTGCTTCCTGATGTTTTAGCAGGATGGCTGACGATCGTCCACCTCCACCCTATATGGCCGCAATGATGCAGCAGTTTGAGATGAATCATCAGTTTATGACTAGAGTAATGGCTCAGTTTCCAAACCAGAATGCTCATCAACATCCTGCCCCAATGACACTGCAAGAATTCGTGCGCCTCAACTCGTCCATTTTTCGCAACTCCACTAATCCTATGGATGCTGATGATTGGCTTCGTGACATCCTGTTTGAGATGAAGTCAGCTAATGTTGCCCCTGCCAGTTATGTCACCTTTGCGACATTTCACCTGAAGGGTTCAGCTGCTCTATGGTGGGAAAGCCACAGGGGTATGCGGCCTGCAGAGACTGTAACCACTTGGCAGGAATTTCAGTTAGCCTTTCATGCACGACACATTCCTCAAGGCCTGATGGACCAGAAGGAGAAGGAGTTCCGCAGACTCTCACAAGGCTCAATGACTGTGGACGAATATCATAGGAAATTACTTCAATTAGCTCGCTATGCTGCAGATGACGTCTGCACTGATGCTCGCAAGCAAGAGAAATTTCGTGAAGGACTGCATCCCGATATAAAGCTCGCACTTGTTGCTCATGATTGCGCAGACTTTGTGATGCTTGTCAGCCAAGCTTTCCGAACTGAAACTGGTCTCATTGAGTACCAGGAGTCGCTCAAGCGTACTCGAGATGTTGGCTCATCCTCGAGTCAGCCTGCTCAGAAACGTCGAGTCTGGATCCCAGACAATGTTCATCACCGACCTGCTCCAACACCAAGGCCGTCTTATGTGGCACCTCGTCTGCCTCCGCCGCCGAGATAGCTAACAATTCAGGGTGGACAGCCAGAGCACCTTACCCTCGATTGTCATCAGGGTCAGTCTCAAGATGCACCACGTCTTCCTGTTGCCCGTAAGAAGAATTGCCAAAACCGTCGGTTCAGAAACCATACTATCATACCGCCTGCTATTGTACTTGGCCATGCCAATCATGTCGATGCTGAAATGGCTCAGGAGGAACCGACTATCGTGCTGGGAACTCTCTCTGTTAATTCAGTACCAGCCTCTGTCCTCTTTGATTCAGGAGCATCGCTTGCTTTTGTGTCCCAACGGTTTGTTCAGTTGCATGGACTAGGCATGGAAGAATTACCCACTCCTCTAACGGTTAAATCCCTAGGATCCAAGTGGCAAACCACAATGGTAAGCCCTCACAACCACATCGAGATTGGAGGTCTACCTTTTCCGGCTTCTCTCATTATGCTTGGACCTTCCAACATAGATATCATTCTTGGTATGGACTGGTTGACAGCCCATAATGCTAAGATCGACTATGCTACCAGGACAATCCAGCTCACTCACCCTTCTGGCCAGACAGTCCAATACTCAGCTCGAGCAGCTCAGGATACCGAGAACCAAATATATGTTCTGAATGCATTGAACGCTTCACCTCTTGAGGAAATAGAGAACATTTCAGTTGTTTGTGATTTCAAAGATGCCTTCCCAGAAGTACTTCTAGGAATACCCCCTGCTAGAGCTGTTGAATTCGTCATAGACTTGAAACTGGGCACAACTCCTATTGCCATGCGACCCTACAAGATGCCGCCACATGAGCTCCTTCAACATAAGGAGGAAAACGACAAATCTCTTCACAAGGGTTTTATTCATCCAAGTTCATATGCTTGGGGAGCACCTTCTCTCTTTTTCAAGAAGAAGGATGGTACGAATCGTTTGGTCCAAGATTACCGACCTATCAACCAGGCAACAATTCAAAACAAGTATCCGCTTCCCAGAATCAGTGATCTGTATGACCGACTTGCTGGTTCCTCAGTATTCTCTAAACTTGATTTGAGGTTGGGTTACCACCAGATTCGGGTTCGTGAAGAGGATATTCCGAAGACTGCTTCCTTGACTCGCTATGGTTCATACGAGTACACCGTCATGTCTTTTGGCTTGACCAATGCTCCAGCGACATTCTCTCGTCTGATGAACTATATATATTCGTGGAACACCTCAACAAGTTCATCATGGTTTATCTGGATGATATCCTTGTATATTCCAAGAATAAAGAAGAACATGTTGAACACCTTCGACTTGTTCTGGAAAAGCTTCGAGAACATCAACTTTATGCTAAGTATTCTAAATGTGAATTCTGGCTTCCAGAAGTGACCTACCTTGGGCACGTCATCTCCAAGGATGGTATTGCCATCAACCCCGAGCGAGTTCAGGCTATTCTCGATTGGACTCCTCCGAAGAATGTCAAGCGAGTCAGAAGTTTTCTCGGACTCGCCAGCTATTGCCGTCGACTCGTCGAGAACTTCTCCAAGATCGCCAAACCCCTGACTGGTCTGCTTCACAAGGGCGTCAAGTTTGATTGGACAGAAAAGTGCAAGGAAAGTTTCCAGGCACTTAAAGACAAGCTGACTTCTGCCCCAGCGCTTGCTCCACCTGATACTAAGAAGGACTTTGTCATTTACTGCGACGCTTCACGACAAGGATTAGGCTGTGTCCTAATGCAAGAGCGCAGAGTGATTGCTTATGCCTCTCATCAATTGTGCCCTCACAAAGAGAACTACCCAGTCCATGACCTCGAGCTTGCTGCTGTCGTACATGCACTGAAACAATGGTGACATTACCTTCTCGGTAATCGTTGTGAGATCTTCACCGACCACCAAAGTCTGAAGTATCTGTTTACCCAGCCAGACCTGAACCTCCGTCAGCAGAGATGGATGGAGATGGTAACAGATTTTGACTTGGGTATTTCCTATACACCAGGCAAGGCTAATGTAATGGCTGATGCTTTGAGCTGCAAGTCATATTGCAATCACCTCAAGGTTCGAAAAGTTCATCCCTCCTTGTTGAAGAATTCAGAAAGCTGAACCTCCATATTGTTCCTTCTGGTGCACTTGCACCCCCTCCTCCAGAATTCCGCAAGATGAACCTCCGTGTTGTTCCCTAGGGTTACCTCAATACCCTGGCTGTCGAACCATATCTCTTGGACTCCATCAAGAGAATGCAGGGATATGAGTCTCAAGTGGAGAAGATTAAACGCTACCTCGCAGAAGGAAAGCCCTCATCCTTCACTATTGCTGATGATGGCACTTTGTACTTCAAAGGCCACCTAGTGGTGCCATGTAAGGAGAAAAACCTGGATATGACTAAGGAAGTTATGAAAGAAGCTCACGATACGCCTTTGTCTATTCATCCTGGTAGCACCAAGATGTACCAAGACATTCGACAGAGATTCTGGTGGTCAAATATGAAGCAAGACATTGCTCGTTATGTTGCTGAATGTGACGTTTGCCGTCGTATCAAAGTAGAACATCAAAGGCCTACTGGAACTCTGCAACCTATCTCTATTACTGCATGAAAATGGGACCATGTTGAAATGGACTTCGTCACTGGATTTCCCAAATCTCAGAAAGGTAACGATGCTATTCTTGTCGTCATTGACCGGCTTTCTAAAGTTGCACACTTTCTGGCCGTCAAAGAAACGATCACTGCTAGTCAGCTGGAAACTCTCTATATGTCCAGAATTGTTTCACTTCACGGTATTCCGCTGGTAATCATCTCAGACCGTGGTAGCTTATTCACTTCAAGATTCTGAGCAAGTTTCCAAGAAGCTATGGGAACTCATCTGTCATTCAGCACCGCTTTTCACCCCCAGTCTCAGGGACAAGTTGAACGCGTCAACCAAGTTCTCCAAGACATGCTTCGAGCTTCTATTATTTCCTTCGGCGAGAAATGGGAGGAATCTCTCCCGTATGCTGAGTTCTCCTACAACAATAGCTATCAAGCTAGTCTGAAGATGCCCCCCTTCGAAGTGTTATATGGACGGAAGTGCCGAACCCCTCTGAACTAGCTAGAAACTGGGGAACGTCCACTCTTCGGTCCGGATATTATCCAACACACCAAAGAACAAGTCCGCGTCATTCGCGAGAATCTCAAGACTGCTCAGTCATGTCAAAAGAGTAATTATGACCGCCATCATAAAGACATGGTCTATAAACTTGGTGAAAAGGCTTATCTTCGAGTCACACCAATGAAGGGTGCTCACCGCTTCGGGATCAAGGGAAAGCTAGCTCCTTGCTATATTGGTCCATTCACTATTCTTGAAAGGCGTGGAAAAGTGGCATACCAGTTGGATCTTCCGTTGAACCTTTCTCAGGTTCATGATGTGTTCCATGTGTCACAACTCCGCTGCTGCTTCAAGGACCCAATCTGAGTAGTGGATCATGAAGTGCTCGAGTTGCAACAGGACCTCTCCTATAAAGAGCATCTGGCCCGCATACTCGACCAAAATGAATGCCGCACACGTCAGAAGGCGATCAAGTTCCTCAAGGTCCAGTGGTCACATCACTCTGAAGACGAAGCCACTTGGGAACGCGAGGATTATCTTCGTGAAGAATACCCTGCTTTGTTTCCTTCTACCTCCTAAATCTGGGGACGAGATTTCTTGTAGTGGGGGAGAATTGTAACGCCCGGATAATTATGCTACAGTAATCCCCTACTAATGATGCCATGTCCTCGCTCTTAGTGTTGCTAATCCTCTCTGGCTTTCAAAAATGTTCAAGTTGTTGCAAATAATCATTTGGTAATAATGCTGGAGAAATCATCTTTTTACAAATTCTTTAAGTGCCTTAAAATAAAAAAACAGAAATGTTTTTTAAAGGAAAACAAACAAAAATAAGAAAAAGCCCCCCTCGGGCCTAACTGGGTCAACCAGCTGGCCAACTGGCCACCCACACGGCCCACCCCCGCTACCCCCTGGCCTATTAGGCCACACCCTGAACCTAACCCACTCGGTCCCCACTCCCCCCGCACGAACCCCTCTCCGCTCGTTCCCCATCACTCCCCTCCGACCGGATCTTGGCGAACGCCCGATCCCGCGCCCCCGACGCTGACCCCGACTACGCCCCCCCCTCAATCTGGACGCCCGCCGGGCGCCTCGCCATCCCCGGCGCCACCACGCCGGTGCCCATCCCCGTCGCCTCGTCGCCCCTCCTTCAACACGTGTCGCCCGCCTGAGGCCTCTGCCTCGCCGTCGCCGACCCGGCGTCCCCTACGCCCCATTGCCGGCCCGGTGAGGCCCCCTCGCGTACATTTTTGCACATCTACAGGGCCCGGTGAAGCCCCCTCCTCCGTCTTCCTCCTATCCTTTCCCTCCCGTTGCCGTAGGTCGCCCCGCCGTCACGTCCGAGCTCCCGAGGAGCCCGCGGTCACCGCGCCCTCGCTTGCGCCGCCGTCACCGCGCTTGCCGCTTGTCCCGAGCGCGCAGGCCCCGCGGCTACCTCCTGCCGCACTCGTCGCCTGCTCTCATCCCCATTCCGTGCCCGCCACGCGCAGCCCGCGCGTTGGACGCGCCGAGGCCGGCCTCTGCCGTGGCCAGTGTCGCCGCCCCCTGGTGGCCTCGGGCGCCCACGCCCGCACCCATTTCGCCCGTCCCGCTAAGGTCCCCTGGGCCACTGACATTAGGGGCCCACGCCCCTGTTAAAAAAAGAACAAAAAGAAATATGTAAAATAATAATAATTTAATTAATTAATCCTGTTCATTAACCCTAATTGATTATGTTTAATTAACCTAATTGCATATTAGTCTAATTAACCCTGTTTAGTTAAAATGTGTCTATGACAGACGACCCCACTGCCTTGTTTGACCAGTCAATGGTCAATGTTGACTAATGATATCATGCTGACATCATGGTGATGCAGTATTCACCTTTTAGTTTTTAATAATATTAGAAACCAATTAAAACTTTGCAAAATCATATAAAATAATCCGTAACTCGGATGAAAATGTTTTGTACATGAACATTGCTCAGAACGACGAGATGAATTCGAATACGCGTCTGTTCGCCCGCCACACATCCCTACCATAGCAAACATGCAACTTTTCCCCTCCGGTTCATCTGTCTGACATACGTCCGGAACCGGGATACTTTCCCGGATGTTTCCCCCTTCGCCAGTATCACCTAGCGCTGTATTAGAACACCTCTAGCCTCGCTTATAATCATGTTGTGCATATGTTGTGCGTGTATTTACTGTTTCTTCCCCCCTCTTCTCTTCGGTAGACCCCGTGACCGCTGCTGATGCCCCTGTGATCGACTACATCGACGACGACCCTCCTTCTTGTCTGAGCAACCAGGCAAGCCTCCCTTTTGATCATCCCGATATCGCCCATTCTATACTCTCATGCTTGCATTTGATTTTGCTACAATTATTGTTTGCTCCTATTTTGATGCATAGCCTGCTTTTGTACCTGCTATTGTTACCTACCTGCTTATCCTAAACTGCTTAGTATAGGTTGGCTAGTGATCCATCAGTGACCCCCACTTGTCCTTGTTGCCCCTGCTTCATCTTCGACGACTCGACCAACATGATCGACGACCAGAGCTCGACGTCGCACATCACATCACGCCCCTTTTGTTGCTCGACTCTACAGAGCTACTATCGAGTGCCGAGGGTGATCCCTCATAACGCACTCCTGATGATAATTCTGTAGTGTAGCTATTCGGTCGTGGTCATCGAGGGTGATTTCCTCTTTCACCATTCCCGATACGGCTCTGTCGTTCAACACCTCAAGTGTGAACCTCGAGGGTGGTCCCTCTTACGTTCACCTTGATGATTACATTTAGTGGAATCCACTGAGGGTGATTCCTCGGGTTTTCCCGTTGATGTATGGACACAGTTACCTTGACTTTACTTGAGACCATGGTGAAAGTCGGGCGGGCCCGGAGAGCACCCGCAAGATGGTTACGTGGCACGGCCGGGCATTCTAGGACCTTGTCGTAAGTCCACGAGACGGGGTGACGGGGTCACCTTCGATCGTGAGTCTCTGCTCGTCTCGGCAAGCTAATAATACACTATGGTTTGGGTATTTGTTCTGAGTTGGCCTTTGGCCTTTATGCACTAACTACCACGTGAGAATAGATATGGGCCTCGACGTCGCAGTATAGGCCGAAGCTTTGTCAGACGTCCAGTTCAGCAGTGCGGCACGGTCGGATCGTGCTGGCCATCCGAGGCGGTGCTGGTATCCACCCTGCTCAAAACGACCCGGAGTGCTGCGGGCGATGGGCCCAAGACCCCGGAGTGCTTAGGATGTAGACCGGCGGGGACCTCTCTGCTGAGCCTAGGTAGGGTTGCTACGTGTTGATCTTCCGAGGCCGGGCATTGACCCCAGAAAGGTGTGTCCGACCAGAGTGATCGAGTGTGTTGGGTAACGTAGTGCACCCCTGTAGGGAAGATATATATTCGAATACCGTGTCCATGGTAATGGACGTTCAGACTTGTATCCGGATCTTATATAACTAGAAATGGATACTTGAGATATGTGATGGATATGTATGTGGCTCCGAGATTGCTTTCCCGCAGGGAGTCGGTGAAGGATCTCTGGACGTTGATGTTACAACATGCTTGTTAAATATTAAATTGGTATTCTTTACTCTTCTACATGCTGCAAGATGCTTGGAGCTGCTTGAAGATGCTAGTCTTTGATAGGCTAGGCCTTCCCCTCTATTCTGGCATTCTGCAGTTTAGTTCACAGATACAAACCTTCCATTTGATACCAATGCATACTTAGTATAGATCTGATGCTTGCGAGTACTTTGGATGAGTACTCACGGTTGCTTTGCTACCCCCTTTCCTCCTTCTTTCTTCTTTCTGGTTGATGCAACCAGATGGTGGATCCCTAGAGCCAGATGCCATCGCTCACGGATACTACTACATGGAGACCGCCGACGACTAGGAGTAGTTAGGAGGTCCCAGGCAGGAGGCCTTGCCTCTTCGATCGTTGTTGCTTTTGTGCTAGCCTTCTTAAGGCATCCTTGTTTAACTTATGTCTATACTCAGATATTGTTGCTTCCGCTGACTCTTGTGTATCGAGCTTGTATTCGAGCCCTCGAGGCCCCTGGCTTGTAATATAAAGCTTGTATTATTTTTGATTTGTGTCTAGAGTTGTGATGTGATATCTTCCCGTGAGTCCCTGATCTTGATCGTACACATTTGCGTGTATGATTAGTGTAAGGTCGAATTGGGGCATCAGAACTTTTGAGTTGATTCTTTTTGCAGAAGATTAATAGACAAATTCCTCGCCTCCACCAATTTATTTCATAATTTTTGGAGTAGCAGAAGTATGGTTGTTGTTTAGAGCATTACATACTTGTTCTGTTTCTGATAGATTCTGTTTTCATTGCATAATTTTCTTGTTTTCTAGTTTCTATGGCTTATATTTCTCAATATAAATTGTAGAAATAATATGGTACAGTAGGCATTGTGTGAGAACAATTATGAATCTTGTCTTTGATAGTACCAAAGTGAATGGTTTACTCTTTATCATACTAACCCATCTCACGAAGTTCCGTTAAGTTTTGTGTGATTGAAGTTTTCAAGTTTTGGGTGAGATATCGATATGAATAAGGAGTGGAAAGACCTTGATCTTGGGGATGTCTAAGGCACCAGAAGGTAATATTCAAGGAATACTCAAGCGCTTAAGCTTGGGGATGCCGCGGAAGGCATCCCCTCTTTCGTCTTCAAAACTATCAGTATACATTACTCGGAGCTATATTTTTATTCGTCACATGGTATGTGTTTTGCTTGGAGTGTATTTTCAATTTTGCTTGCTGTTTGAATAAAATCATTGGATCTTAATCTTGAATGAAAAAGAATCCTCTCATGGCTAGTTAATTGTTTGACTACTCAGTGTTCTTCACTTATATCTTTTTGGACTAGTTTGTTATTTACTCACGTGCTTCACGTATATCCTATGAGTAAATGGTTGAATGAATTGAATATCATAAATCTGAATTTATATATGTTTCATATGCTTATAACATGGGGAGTAATGACTTCACACATAATAAGTATAGGTAGTAAACTTTTTGAAAGTTAGCAAACGCGGAATTTGTCACTTGAACAATTCATGAAAGAATATTGAAGGAAGAGAGATTTCACATATAAATATACTATCTTGGACATCTTTGGTAATCTGAGCACTCATTAAAATATAACATGATAAAAATTTGATGTTGGACAAGGAAGGCAACTTAATGGGTTACGTTTTCCTATATCCGAATAGACGTTATATTGTCTTGGATCATCCAACATGTTAAGCTTGCCTTTCCCTCTCATGCTAGCCAAATTCTTTGCACCAAGTAGAAATACTGCTTGTGCTTCCAAACATCCCTTAGACCAGTTTTGCCATGAGAGTCCACCATACCTACATATGGATTGAGTAAGATCCTTCAAGTAAGTAGTCATCGGTGCATGCAATAAAAATTCCTCTCTAAATATGTATTATCTATTAGTGCGAAGAAAATAAGCTTTATACGAACTTGTGATAGGGAAGAAATAAAAGCGACGGACTGCATAATAAAGGTCTTTATCACAAGCGGAAATATAAAGTGACTCTCTTTTGAATTAAGATTTTGTGCATCCAACCATAAAAGCCCATGACAACCTTTGCTTCCCTCTGCGAAGGGCCCATCTTTTACTTTTATCTTCTACCCTTATACAAGAGTCATGGTGATCATCACCTTTCCTTTTTACACTTTTTCCTTTGGCAAGCACTTTGTGTTGGAGCGATCCGGATATATATATCCACTTGGATGTAGGTTTTCATAAATTATTATTGTTGACATTATCCTTGAGGTAAAAGGTTGGGAGGCGAAACTATTGATACGTCTCCAATGTATCTACTTTTCCAAACACTTTTGCCCTTGTTTTGGACTCTAACTTGCATGATTTGAATGAAACTAACCCGGACTGACGCTGTTTTCAGCAGAACTGCTTTGGTGTTGTTTATTGTGCAGAAAACAAAGTTCTCTGAATGACCTGAAAATCCACGGAGATAAGTTTTGGAAAATATAAAAAATACTGGTGAAAGAATCAAGGCCAGGGGGCCCACACCCTATCCACAAGGGTGGGGGGCGCTCCCTCCCCCCTGGGCGCGCCCCCCTGTCTCGTGGGCCCCCGGACGCTCCACCACCTCAACTCCAACTCTATATATTCCGTTTCATGGAGAAAAAAATTAGAGAGAAAGTTTCATCGCATTTTACGATACGGAGCCACCGCCAAGCCCTGATCTCTCTCGGGAGTGCTGATCTGGAGTCCGTTTGGGGCTCCGGAGAGGGGGATTCATCGCCGTCGTCATCATCAACCATCCTCCATCACCAATTTCATGATGCTCACCATCGTGCGTGAGTAATTCCATCGTAGGCTTGCTGGACGGTGATGGGTTGGATGAGATTTACCATGTAATCAAGTTAGTTTTGTTAGGGTTTGATCCCTAGTATCCACTATGTTCTGAGATTGATGTTGCTATGACTTTGCTATGCTTAATGCTTGTCACTAGGGCCCGAGTGCCATGATTTCATATCTGAACCTATTATGTTTTCATGAATATATGTGAGTTCTTGATCCTATCTTGCAAGTCTATAGTCACCTATTATGTGTTATGATCCGACAACCCCGAAGTGACAATAATGGGGATACTTCAAGGCGATGACCGTAGTTTGAAGAGTTCATGTATTCACTATGTGTAATGCTTTGTTCTGGTTCTCTATTAAAAGGAGGCCTTAATATCCCTTAGTTTCCGCTAGGACCCCGCTGCCACGGGAGGGTAGGACAGAAGATGTCATGCAAGTTCTTTTCCATAAGCACGTATGACTATATTCGGAATACATGCCTACATTACATTGATGAACTGGAGCTAGTTCCGTGTCACCCTATGTTATAGCTATTACACGAGGAATCGCATCCGACAAAATTATCCATCACTGATCCAATGCCTACGAGCTTTTCACATATTGCGCTTCGCTTATTTACTTTTCCATTGCTACTGTTACAATTACCACAAAACTATTATCTTTACTTTTGCCACTGTTACCATTACTATCATACCACTTTGCTACTAAACACTTTGTTGTAGATACTAAGTTATCCAGGTGTGGTTGAATTGACAACTCAACTGCTAATACTTAAGAATATTCTTTGGCTCCCCTTGTGTCGAATCAATAAATTTGGGTCGAATACTCTACCCTCGAAAGCTGTTGCGATCCCCTACACTTGTGGGTTATCAACTATAAGCCCCTATCTTTCTCTGTGTCCGATTGAAACTTTGAACCGATAAATATCACATGAGTGTTAGCAATTGTGAAAGATTAAATGATAGTTGAGTATGTGGAGTTTGCTGAATCAAAGCTCTTACATAGACCCTTCCCGAAAATAAGATGAATTGCAATTGTTTGATGGCTAAGAGCATGGTTTGTTAGTTTTCAAGAAAGTTTATAATTTATACTTTAACATGTGAATAGCTTGTTACTTGATCATGAGAAGTTTTATGAGTTGAGCTACTGTTATGATATATAATGATGCTATAAAAAGTTGTTGAAACTATCATTGATCAAACTTAAGCACTTGTTAGCATTCACACTTCATAAATTATTTCTTTTATCAATTACCTACTCGAGGACGAGCAGGAATTAAGCTTGGGGATGCTGATACGTCTCCAACGTATCTATAATTTATGAAGTATTCATGTCATGTTTACAATAGTTTTATATGATTTTGGTATGATTTGATTAGAACTAACCCGGACTGACGCTGTTTTCAGCAGAACTACCATAGTGTTGTTTTTGTGCAGAAATAAAAGTTCTTGGAATGCGCTGAAAATCAACGGAGATTTTTTTTGGAAAATATAAAAAATACTAGAGAAAAATTCTACCGAATGGGAGTCCTGAGGGCATCACGATGGTGGAGGGCGCCCGTGATAACCCGCAAGTATACGGGATAGTTGTAGCCTCTTTTGATAAGTAAGAGTGTCGAACCCAATGAGGAGATAAAGGTAGAACAAATACTCTCTCAAGTCCTATCGGCCACTGATACGACTCTACGCACGCTTGATGTTCGCTTTACCTAGAACAAGTATGAAAGTAGAAGTACTTTGTAGGTGTGAAAGCATAGGTTTGCAAGATAATAAAGAACACATAAATAAAAGCTAGGTGCTGTTTAGATAAATATGCAATAAAGTAAATAAAGCGAGTGTGGAAAAGTGGTGGTAGGAGTTGTGAAATTGTCCCTAAGCAATTGACTACGTTACTAGACCGGTAATCACTATTGCAATTCTATTTGAGGGAGAGGCATAAGCTAACATACTTTCTCTACTTGGATCATATGCACTTATGATTGGAACTCTAGCAAGCATCCGCAACTACTAAAGATTCATTAAGGTAAAACCCAACCATAGCATTAAAGTATCAGGTCCCCTTTATCGCAAACAACCTACTTACTTGGGTCTGTGCTTCTGTCACTCACGCCACCCACCATAAGCAAATCATAAACATATTGCAAACCCTAAAGCGGGAATCCCTCATGCTTGCACGACACAGAGGGCACAATATGATAGCACCAATAATAAAACATGCAACTCAAACCAATCATAGCAATTCATCAATCACCGATAGGACAACGAAAATCTACTCAGGCATCATAGGATGGCAACACATCATTGGAAAATAATATGAAGCATAAAGCACCATGTTCAAGTAGAGGGTGCAGCGGGTTGTGGGAGAGTGGACCGCTGGATATAGATGGGGGAAGGTGATGGAGATGTTGGAGAATATGGCGGAGGTGTTGGTGAAGATCGCGGTGATGATGATGGCCCCTGGCAGCATTCTGGCGCCACCGGAAGCAAGGGGGAGAGAGCCTCCCTTCTTCTTCTTCTTCCTTGACCTCCTCCCTAGATGGGAGAAGGGTCTACCCTATGGTCCTTGGCTCCCATGGCTTGGGAGGGGCGAGAGCCCCTTCGAGATTGGATCTATCTCTCTATTTCTGCGTTCCTAGATTCTACCCCTTCACCATTTCTTTTATATCTGGAGATCCGTAACTCCGATTGGGGTGAATCTTTCACCCAGATTTTTCTCGTAAAATTAGCTTTCCTGCGGCAAAAGAAGAGCGTCAACCGCCTCATGGGTGCCCCATGAGAGTCTAGGGAGCGCCCAGGGGGGGAGGGCGCGCCCCCCTGTCTCGTGGCCACCACGGACACCGTTTCGCGTTGATTCTTCCTCCGGAAAATCCCAAATATTCCAAAATAATTCTCCGTCCGTTTTTATCCCGTTTGGATTCCATTTGATATTGGGTTTCTGCGAAACATAAAACATGCAACAGACAGGAACTGGCACTGGGCACTGGATGAATATGTTAGTCCCAAAAATAGTATAAAAAGTTGCCAAAAGTATATGAAAGTTGAAGAATATTGGCATGGAATAATCAAAAATTATAGATACGACGGAGACGTATCAGCCCCCACCCCCCTAGGGTGCCCCCTGCCTCGTGGACTCCCTGTGCCCCCCGACGTGAAATCAACGCCAACTCCTCCTATAAATCAAGAAAACCCCAGAACAGAAGAGAGATCAGAAGTTGCGCCGCCTCAAGCCTTTGTAGCCACGAGAAATCCATCTAGGCCCTCTCTGGCATCCTGTCGGAGGGGGCCATCATCACTGGAGGCCATGGAGGAGGATCTCGGAGGGGCCATCATCGCCATGAAGTCCAAGGACCAGAGGGAGAACCTCTCCCCATCCAGGGGGGAGGCCATGGAAGAGGAAGCACAAGGGGGAGAACCTCTCCTCCTCTCTCTCGATGGCGCCGGAGTGCCATCGGGAGGGGAATCATTGCTGTTGTGATCGTCTTCATCAACATCACCATCCTCATCTCTTTTACATGGTCCACTCTCCCGCACCCTGCTGTAACCCCTACTTGAACATGGTGCTTTATGCCACATATTATGATCCCATGATGTGTTGCCATCCTATGATGTTTTGAGTAGATATCCTTTGTCTTTTGGTTGATTGGTGATCTAGATTGGTATGAGTTGTATGTTTTATTTTGGTGTTGTCCTATTGTGCCCTCCGTGCCGCGCACACATGAGGGATTCCCATTGTAGGGTGTTGCAATACATTCATGATTCGCTTATAGTGGGCTTCCTAACGATAGACATGAGTTGTCATTTGATAACGGGATCATGAATGATGTGATGGACAAAACCCAACCGTAAGCTTAGCATTTGATCATATCACTTGAGTTTATTGTTGTAGCCCATCATACCTAAAAAAATTAGTAGTGGTGTTTGCTTGTGATAAATTTAGATCTTACATTGTTGATTCTAAAGTTACTATTCACACCTCTATTAAAATGTTTAAGGAAGTCATTTTCCCAAGGTTTGGAGTACCTAGATATTTAATGACTAATGGTGGTTCACACTTTATTCATGGTGTTTTCCGTAAAATGCTTGTTAAATATGATGTCAACCATAGAATTGCATCACCTTATCATCCTCAGTCTAGTGGTCAAGTTAAACTTAGCA
Organism: Triticum timopheevii; assembly: GCA_963921465.1. Lineage (NCBI taxonomy): Eukaryota > Viridiplantae > Streptophyta > Magnoliopsida > Poales > Poaceae > Triticum > Triticum timopheevii. The sequence continues at coordinate 505,842,791 of OY997274.1, forward strand.
ATAGAGAAATAAAGTTAATATTACAAAAAACTGTCAATAGGTCCCGAAAGAATTGGTCTTGGAAATTAGATGATGCACTTTGGGCTTATACGACAACACATAAAAATCATATGGTATGTCTCCTTATAAAATGGTTTATGGAAAAGCTTGTCTTTGCCTCTTGAGTTAGAACATAAAGCATATTGGGCAATTAAAGAACTCAACTACGATTTCAAACTTGCCAGTGAAAAGAGGTTATTTGATATTAGCTCATTAGATGAATGGATAGCCCAAGCCTATGGAAATGCCAAGTTATTTAAAGAAAGAGTTAAAAGATGGCATGGTAAGAGAATCCAAAAGTGTGAGTTTAAAGTTGGAGAATATGATCTTCTGTACAACTCTCATTTCAGATTCTTTGTAGGCAAACTTCTCTCCAAATGGGAAGGACCGTATGTTATCAAGGAGGTTTATCGATCTGGAGCCATAAAAATAAATAATGCCGAAGGTACCAACCCAAAGGTTATCAATGGGCAAATAATAAAACATTATATCTCAGGTATGCCCATTAATGTTGAAAGTAATATTATCCAAACTATGACACCGGAAGAACACATAAAGGAAACCTTCTGAAACAATCCAGAATCATGAAAAAAGAGGAGGTACGTGATACGGTAAGTAAACGGATTCTGAAAAATCCGCAAAAATATTTTCTGTCAGTTTTGGAATATAATAAAAATTGGAAAAATAAGAAACAGCCAGGAAGGTAACCCTGGTGGGCACAAGACACCAGGAGCCAGGCGCGCCCAGGTGGGTTGTGCCCACCTTGGGTACCATCGGGACTCCGTTTTTCTTCCGTTTGCTTGTTTCCCAAGATAAAAAACCTTTATATACCCCCCAAACGTATTGACCTCCGTACCGCAGAGAAATCTTATGTTTTCTATCAGACCTGTCAAGCCCGGCATCATGTCTACTCCCTCCTCCAACAATGTAGAAGAGGATGCTTGGTTGATGAAGGTTGAATTGAAGAGATAAGAACCCAAAGAAGCCTTCAACGGGGACAAGAGCAAGGAAGCTACTGGAGATCAACCGCCGGTGGTTGAGCAAGCCTTGCCTACTGAGGAAGAAGAAGAAGATATCCTTAACCTTACTATGATCATCTTACCCCCACTGAGATTGAAGGTTTTCGGATCATCGAAACGGTTCGTGTGCAAAATAAATATCCTACTCGTGAAAATATTCTATTTCAAGAGCACATCATCGCCCTCAGGAGCGTCATCCGTAGATTGGAGTATCTTTTGAGCCTGAAGGATAAGCTTGCTACCAGTTCATCACCACCACCTCCGTCTTCATCACCAAAGGAGACTTGAATATTGGGTATGGGCACTCCCCTTGGCTTGGGCCAAGCTTGGGGGAGGTGCCCCGGTATCGTATCACCTCCATTATCTTTTACCTTTACTTATCTTAGTTCGATCCAAAGTTATCTTTTGCTTTAGATGAATATAAGTTTATTTTAATCCTTTCTTTTTGAGTGTTTGCATAGTGATCTATCCTTGTAATCATGTGCGAGATATATAATAAAGTTTAGTTTGAGTTTTGTTTTCTTTACTTCCATGTTCAATAAAAAGAAAGTAAATAAATGAAAAAGATCATATGCTAACCTTATGGTAAGTAATGACATCACATAAGGAAGAGTATAAGTAGAAAATTTTATTGGAGATTGACAAACATAGCATTGGTCAATGATGCAATTCATGAAAGAATTAATAAGAGAAGAGAAGATTCCCATGCAAACATACTATCTTAGACATCTTTTGTGATTGTGAGCCCCCATCAAAATATTATATGCCAAAATTGTTGGCGTTGGACAAGGAATACAACGTAATGATTTATGTTTGTTCATATTTATATAGAAGTTATATTGTCATAGATCCTTTAACATGTGATGCTTGCCCCCTGAGACGTCTCCAACGTATCTATAATTTATGAAGTATTCATGTCATGTTTACAATAGTTTTATATAATTTTGGTATGATTTGATTAGAACTAACCCGGACTGATGTTGTTTTCAGCAGAACTACCGTGCTGTTGTTTTTGTGCAGAAATAAAAGTTCTCAGAATGCGCAAAAAATCAACGGAGATTTGTTTTGGAAAATATAAAAAACAGTGGAAGAAAAATCTATTGGAGGGGAGTCCCGAGGGCACCACGAGGGTGGAGGGCACCCCCACCCCCCTAGGGCGTGCCCCCTGCCTCGTGGACTCCTCGTGGGCCCCCTTGACGTGAAATCAACGCCAACACCTCCTATAAATCAAGAAAACCCCAGAACAGAAGAGAGATCGGAAGTTCCACTGCCGCAAGCCTCTGTAGCCACGAGAAATCAATCTAGGCCCTCTCTGGCACCCTGCTGGAGGGGGCCATCATTACCGGAGGCCATTGAGGAGGATCTCGGAGGGGCCATCATCGCCATGAAGGCCAAGGACCAGAGGGAGAACCTCTCCCCATCCAAGGGGGGCCATGGAGGAGGAACCACAAGGGGGAAAACCTCTCCTCCTCTCTCTCGATGGCGCCGGAGTGGCATCGGGAGGGGAATCATCGCTGCGGTGATCGTCTTCATCAACATCACCATCATCATCACCGTCCTCATCTCTTTACGTGGTCCACTCTCCCGCACCCTGTTGTAATCCCTACTTGAACATGGTGCTTTATGCGACATATTATGATCCAATGATGTGTTGCCATCCTATGATGTTTTGAGTAGATATCCTTTTTCTTTGGGTTGATTGATGATCTAGATTGGTATGAGTTGTATGTTTTATTTTGGTGGTGTCCTATTGTGCCCTCCGTGCCGCGCACACATGAGGGATTCCCGCTGTAGGGTGTTGCAATACGTTCATGATTCACTTATAGTGGGTTCCTTGAGTGACAGAAGCATAAACCCGAGTAAGGGGGTTGTTGTGTATGGGGTAAAGGGGACTTGATATGTTAATGCTATGGTTGGGTTTTACCTTAATGATCTTTGGTAGTTGTGGATGCTTGCTAGAGTTCCAATCATAAGTGCATATGATCCAAGAAGAGAAAGTATGTTAGCTTATGCCTTTCCCTCATATGAAATTGCAATAGTGATTACCGGTCTTATTAACAATTTCCTACGATAATTCCGCACACCGACCCAGCATTATTCCATACTCGCTATTTATAATACTTAAGTAATATATTCTAACTTTATGATAACAACACCTACTTTTATATTTTAGCTCTCCGATATCATGCAAAGTTATCCTCTTCATACCCACAACATAGTTTTATTTCTCTTTTCTAGTTGGAAGCAAACGTACGGTGTACGTAGAGTCATATCAGTGGCAGATAGGACTTGAGAGAATATTGATCTTACCTTTAGCTCCTTGTGGGTTCGACACTCCATACTTATCACTTCCACCTTTGGGAATTGCTACGATGATTTCCCGTACTTGGGGATTATCAACCCCCCCCCCCACCCCCACCCCCCATCTTTGCTAGCCAAAAATTCTGCACTAAGTAGAGGTAATACTTGTGCATCCAAAAACCCTTAAACCCACATCTTGCTTTGAGAGTCCACCCTACCTACCTATGGATTGAGTAAGATCCTTCAAGTAAGTTGTCATCGGTGCAATAAGGCAATAAAAATTGCTGCTAAAAGTGTTGGATAATTTAGTGTAAGAGAAAATTGAGCGTTGTACGAACTTGTGATGGCAAAGAATAAAAGCGACAGACTGCATAATAAAGGTTGCTATCATTAGGGGCAATATAACATGACATTCTTTTGCACTAAGAGATTGATCATACAAACAAAAAGCGCATGGCAACTGAGGGAGTCATAGATTAGGGGGTCCTCGGACGGCCGGACTATGTAACATGGGCCGGACTGATGGGCTATGAAGATACAAGATAGAAGACTCTCTCCTGTGTCCGGATAGGACTCTCCTTGGTGTGGAAGGCAAACTTGGCATTTGGATATGTAGATTCCTTTCTCTGTAACCGACTTTGTACAACCCTAGTCCCCTCCGGTGTCTATATAACCGGAGGGCTTAGTCCATAGAGGCAATCATAATCATACAGGCTAGACTTCTAGGGTTTTAGCCATTACAATCTCGTGGTAGATCAACTCTTGTAATACTCATATTCATCAAGATCAATCAAGCAGGAAGTAGGGTATTACCTCCGTAGAGAGGGCCTGAACCTGGGTAAACATCGTTTCCCCCGCCTCCTGTGACCATCGACCTTAGACGCACAGTTCGGGATCCCCAACCGAGATCCGTCGGTTTTGACACCGACATTGGTGCTTTCATTGAGGGTTCCGCTGCGTCGTCACCAAAAGGTTTGATGGCTCCGTCAATCATCTACAACAATGCAGTCCAGGGGGAGGTTTTCCTCCCCGAACAGATCTTCGTATTCGGCGGCTTCGCACTGCGGGCTAACTCAGTTGGCCATCTGGAGCATATCGACAGCTATGCCCCTGGCCATCAGGTCAGGTTTGGAAGCTTGAATTACGTTGCCGATATCCACGGAGACTTGATCTTCGACGGATTCGAGAACATAATAGCCGCTCCCTACCACCATGATGAACATGACCTAAATCTGTCATCGGACCGTGCCCAGGAGATAGCGCATGTAACTGCTCTGGCCCTGGATCCGGAGCAGATTGCGCCTTTCGAGGACGGGAAGCTCAACCCCGCCCCGGAGGCTATAGACTCAGCGGCGTTAGAGCCGCACACACATCACACCTCGAGCAGGGCATGTGCCACCGGAACCTCAGATTCATCTCTGTCCATAGGTTCTGAACCGCATGCATCCGCGCCCATCGAATCTGATCCGGCACCGATCGTTGAGTTCAGCTCCGCGGACATCTTTCGGCACTCACCTTTAGGCGATGTGCTGAACTCATTAAAAACCCTCTCCTTATTAGAGGACTCTCAGCCAAACTATATCTGGTTTGAATTGGAAGCTGATGACGAAGAATTCCGCTTCCCACCCACCACCCACTGCATAGCCACTGTCGAAGACTTAACCGACATGCTCGATTACGGCTCCAAAGACATCGACGATATGGACGATGATGCCGGAGAGGAGCAGGCACAAAAACCACCGCTTATAGGGCGCTATACAGCCACCTCTTCATATGACGTATAGATGGTGGATACACCCAAAGAGAACAACAGAGACAATGAGAAGGAACCAGTCGAGGATAAGCCTCCTGAGATACAGCCAAAGCGCCGACGTCAGCGGCGCCGCTCTAAACCACGCCACGGAAAAAACAACAATACCGGTACAGGAGAAAATAATACTCCGGACGATGCCGAAGACAATGAAGACCCCTTTGAGCCAACCTCCAAACAGGACAAACGGGAAGATGGGCGAGTTAGCCCTGATGAACAGGCCATAAACGAATACTCAGAGGACAGTAATTATCTTACGCTCTCCGAGGATGAGGTGAGCCTCGGCAACAAGGATTTTATCGTGCCTGAGGAACCTCTCGAGCAGGAGCGCTTTAAGCGCCGGCTAATAGCCACTGCAAGGAGCCTGAAAAAGAAGCAGCAGCAGCTTCAAGCTGATCAAGATCTACTCAATGACAAATGGTCCAATGTCCTAGCAGCCGAGAAATAAGGCCTCGAGCGCCCAGCTAAAAGTTACCCAAAGCGCAAATTGTTACCCCAATTCGATGACGAGGCGCTAGAGCCCGTCCTACCACCGCGTAATGCGTCTGACCGATCACCACGTGGCCGGGACAAAGCAGCAACTCAAGCCGAACACCAGCCCGCACTACCTCTCCGTAAAAACAGAGACACAATAGCTTGGGGATACACATATGAGCTGTGACATGATCTAGAAAACAGAGCAGGTCAGACCAGATCGATCTACTGATCGCGGGGGCATGCCCCTACGCGCGACGACAGCCAGCCTGCCAGACGTGAAAACGTAACCACGCCCAGGCTGAATACCACGGACGAACTCCATCCGAGCTACGTCACGACTTGGCCCGATATAGAGGCGCCGCACACCCCCTTTGCTTCACTGATGAAGTAATGGAACATGAATTCCCGGAAGGGTTTAAACCCGTGAACATCGAATCATATGATGGGACAACAGACCCCGCGGTATGGATTGAGGATTTTCTTCTCCATATTCATATGGCCCACGGTGATGATCTTCACGCCATCAAATACCTCCCGCTAAAACTCAAGGGACCAGCTCGGCACTGGTTGAACAGTCTAGCCGAAAACTCCATTGGCAGCTGGGAGGACTTGGAAGATGCCTTCCTCGACAACTTCCAAGGTACATACGATCGACCTTCGGATGCCGATGACTTAAGTCACATAGTTCAACAGACCGGAGAGTCAGCCAGGAAATTTTGGACTAGGTTCTTAACTAAAAAGAACCAGATCGTCGATTGCCCGGATGTCGAATCCCTAGCGGCCTTTAAGCATAGCATCCGCGACAAATGGCTCACCCGTCACCTCGGCCAAGAAAAGCCGAAGTCCATGGCAGCCCTCACGGCACTTATGACCCGCTTCTGTGCGCGCGAGGATAGTTGGCTGGCCCGTAGCAATAACAATGCAAGCGATGCCGGCACCTCTGAAGCCAAAAATAGCAACGGCAGGCCCCGACGCAATAGACACAAGCGTCGAAGCAACGGTGATAACACCGTGGACACGACGGTCAACACCAGATTCATTGGCTCTAAGTCCGGTCAGCGGAAGAAGCCACATAAAAGAAACAATCTGAGCTCGTCCAGCTTGGGCCGCATACTCGATCGTCCATGTCAAATCCACGGCACTCCTGATAAACCAGCCAATCATATCAACAGAGAATGTTGGGTTTTTAAACAGGCCGGCAAGTTAAATGCTGAGCACAAGGAGAAGGGGTCGCAAAGCAAGGACGATGACGAGGAGCCCCGGCCACCGAACACAGGGGGACAGAAGAAGTCTCCCCCCCCCCAACTTAAAATGGTGAACATGATATACGCTACCCATATCCCCAAGAGGGAGCGCAAGCGCGCGCTCAGGGACGTCTACGCGATGGAGCCAGTCGCCCCAAAGTTCAACCCATGGTCGTCCTGCCCGATCACCTTCGATCGCAGGGACCATCCGACCAGTATCTGTCATGGCGGTTCAGCCGCACTGGTCCACGACCAAATCATTGATGGATTCCATCTTACGCGAGTCCTCATCGACGGCAGTAGCAGCCTGAACCTGCTCTATCAGGATACAGTGCGTAAAATGGATATTGATCCCTCAAGGATCAAGCCCACAAAAACCACCTTTAAAGGTGTTATACCAGGTGTAGAGGCCCGCTGTACGGGCTCAATCACACTGGGGGTGGTCTTCGGATCCCCGGACAACTTCCAAAGCAAAGAGTTGATCTTCGATATCATCCCCTTCCGCAGTGGCTATCACACACTGCTCAAACGAACCGCATTCGCTCGATTCAATGCGGTGCCACACTATGCTTATCTCAAGCTCAAGGTGCCCGGACCACGCGGTGTCATAACAGTCAATGGAAACACAGAACACTCCCTCTGTACCGAGGTGCACACCGCAGCCCTCGCAGCAGAAGCACAGAGCGGCCTTTTCAGGCAGAACCTTAATTCGGCGGCCAAGCTCACGGACACTGTCAAATGAGTCTGAACTACTCTGCAGCAGGATAGTCCAACTCGTCAAGAGCTTGACTAGCAATTCGGCCTCCATCCCAGTCCCGACCAAGCGGCGGCATTTGTACCACGCGTACCTAACTACGCACTCAAAATACCATGGGCATAGACGGAGGCACAGCTAGATCATGGTCCATAATACAGCTCAACCTTACCTGGACCCACATACTTTCACTTTTTCTTTTTATTTTCAGGTTTCTTTTGTTCCCAGGCTTTTCCTGGTGGCCTGATTGTCGGACCTATCAAGGGACGGATACACCAAGACGGCAAGAAGCATTGACGTATAAGGGAATTTCAAGGTGGTCTCTTTAAACGACCATTATGCCTGTTTTAAAGACCCGCACGCAGCTATCCCTTGGTTGTGGCATGTTAAATAGCCATGTTGCTTATCGCACTACTTGTACAAATACGCTTTAACGCATTAATCAAATTATAATGGAAAACAATTTGCGGCCCAATTTCTGCGGCATTAGCCTTTTACTTAATTTTTTCTCTTTCTTGATATTATTATAAATTGCACCCGTACACTCTGGTACGCCTTAATTCGCCAGGGGCTTCATTACGCCCCATAATACGACAACAAAGTTCGAACACCTTTTTACAGTATAGTTCGGCACCCCGAACTTTAGCATTATATGCATCGGCTCTGAATCATGTCTTTGGTCAATAGTTGGGTTGCCCGGCTCCTGTGGTTACTACCTTACGTTCCGCTATATCGGCTAGGGTAGTAAAGGGAGAACTACTGCGATTGTGTCCTGGTTCATCCGGATGAGCACCTCAGTAGAGAAAGCCGAAAACTGACTATCATGATGTGGCAAGAGTCGGTCAGCTGTTCGAGAGGTCACAAATCTTTAGTGATTTTTTCCGCATTATGCGATGAATCGGTTTTTATCCGATCAGGTGTTTACAGCATCCCAAGTTCGGACTTACGAATACTAGGGGCTGCGCCTAAATTTTTATTGTCAAACTCCTATGGCTAAGTGAGGGTGATAAAGCCACATAGTCCGATTGCCTGGTTTGTTACGCTAAAAACCTCCTTTAAGGACCAAACTTTGGAATAAAGAGTGTTTAGATTTATCCCGGACACCCCCGTACTACCTATGTGGGGGCAGAAGCCGACGACTGGCCAACTCTCAGATTTAACAAAACGGCCGCACAGGAGGTAAAATTTTAAATAACAAGCATTATATTACATCACGATCTTGTTTCATAGTACAGGACAGGATAACATGAATATATTCACTCAAAGATAACATCCTTAGCACATTGCTCCGCGACAATGCGGGATCCCTCCAGGACATCTTCAAAATACCGCTCAGACGTGCGGTGCTCCTTGCCCGTAGGTGGTCCCTCGGTCACAAGCTTCACGGCGTCCATCTTCACCCAGTGCATCTTGGCTCGGGCGAAGGCCATTTGTGCGCCCTCGATGCAGACCGACCGCTTGATGGCATCAAGCCGAGGCCAGGCATTGACTAGCCGCTTCACGAGCCCAAAGTAGTTGCTCGGTATGGCTTCAGCAGTCCATAGCCGGATTACTAAATCTTTCATGGCTAGTTCGGCCACCCTATGCATTTTTACCACCTGTTTTAACTGATCGCCAAAGGGCACCTGATGTTCTGGCACAACGTACTGCGACCAAAACATCTTCTCCGTGGAGCTCCCCTCTTCGGCTCGGAAGAATTCCGCAGCGTCTGAAACGCTACACGGCAGATCTGCAAACGCCCCTGGAGAACTCCAAATCCGGGTCAGTAAGAGGAACCTTTCCTTCACATATTTGCTCTGCATTATAAAGGCCTTACCCGCCACGATTTTTTCTGGCCTCCTGGATTTCCTAGAGGGTGCACTGGGCTTCAACCTGGGAATCGTGTGTGCTTTGGCAGGGCTTGGCAAGCTCGGACTCTTGATCCACAATGTCAGGGTCCAAGGACTTGCATTTCTTTACGGTGTCCTGGAGCTCCTGCTGGACCTCACCGACCCTGGCTTCATGCTTTTCGCGGGCGGCTTGCTCCTTGGCTGCTCTCTCCTTGGCCTCGGCTAGCGCCTTCTTGAGGGTCTCCACCTCGGTCGCCGCCCCTGCAAATAAAATGGCACTACGTTTATTACAAAATCATCTATCCTTTCTGATATACAAAAGGTCATTGCATACCTTGTTTATCCTCCAGCTGCTTTTTCACGCGGTCGAGCTCTTCCTCGGCCCTCTCCAGACTTTGCTTCAGTCCGGAGACCTCAACAGTATGAGAGGTCGCAACCAGTAACGACGCCTGTTTGTTCACATTGACTCATCTGGTTAGTCTCCTATGAAAATTGTTTGATACTATGTCCGGCTTTTCTTTTCGAACACCGGACAGTGTCTCGGGGGCTACTGTCCATATTGTGACATTCTTTTTACATAATTGCGTTGCTTACCTCAAGGCCTGTTAAAAGGTTTGTGCAGGCTCCGGTCAGTCTGCTCTTTGTGAACTGGACCTTCTCAATCACCGTACCCTTATGGGTATGGTGTTCCTCAACAATGGAAGCACTTCGCAGCGCTTCCATTAGAGTGTCTAGCGCCTCTGGATGGACAGAGGTCACCGGTGGAATAGGCGCACCTCCTTCTTTCGAAAGAGGCTGCTTGCCTGATACCGGAGCCGTATAGGTCTCCGGAATTGTATTCGGCTGGGGGCCGAATTGGATATGGCTCCCATCGCCAGTATCCATGGGGATTTTCTCCCCCATGTGTCCAGCGGCCAAGGTTTCACCCTCCGATGCCGTCCTGACGGCCTCCTAAGTCTCTCCCTGGTCTGGGATCCTTCGGGACAACACCTCAGTGTCATCCAGGGCCTTGGGAGAGGAGGCCGCTGGAAGGGACTCGCTGTCCATCGCCTTCTGGTCCAGTGAACCCCCCAAAGATGATGATCGCTCGAGGTTGGACCGAGCCGGACTGCAAATGCATGACTCAACATGTTAAGACTATGAAGTAGAGAGGCCGGATATATGAATGCGTCTGGGTTTTTGAGTACTCACGATTTGGTCAGGGGCTTGTCCCTGGGGCGCCATTCCGAGCTGCTGTCGATGCCTGCTGTGGAGTTGTCCGGGAGGGAGGCTTTCCCCTTCTTGGATGCCTCTACCTCTAGATTTGTGGAGGCCACCCTCTTCTTCCTTCCCCCCTCAAGGGGAGAGTTGCTTTCCTCCTCCTCTTCGTCCTTGGCGGCGAAGGAGTGAGTCTCAGTGTCGTCGGACGTCATGTCCGAAGCACTCTTGCGACGGAGGCCACCTCTGGTCCCCTTGGCATTCTTCTTGGCCTTCTTCTCCGGCACTTGATAGGGCGCCGGAACCAGCATCTTCGTTAGAAGTGGAATTTATGGGTCTTCGGGTAGCGGAGCCGGACAGTGAATCCGCTCCGCCTTCTTTGTCTAGCCCTGAGAGAATCAGTAGGGAGGCTTAGGCGTCTTCCTCGAATATGTAAGTAAAGGATATACCTTGAAAACATGAAAAAACTTACCAGACTAGCAGGATGGGCCAAGTTGTGCCCATGGTCCTCGGTTGTATCCGGCCATATCTAGCTAGACTTGAAAAGAACCTTCCAGATGTCTTCGTGCGTAGTGCCGCAGGAAGGTCTGGTGCTTGGCCGGATCGTACTCCCACAAATGGCAAGTCCAGCGTTGGCACGGAAGGATCCGGGGAACAAGCATCACCTGGATCACATTGACGAGCTTGATATTCTTGTTTATCATGCTCTGTATGCGCGTCTGAAGCGTTGTCAGCTTGTCTGGCGAAAACCAGTCCAGGCCCTTCTCTGGCCAACAGGTGAGCCGCATCGGGGCTCCGGACCGGAATTCGAGAGCCACAGCCTAGTTGGTGCCACGCGGCTCTGTGACGTAAAACCACTTCTGTTGCCACCCTTTGATAGTCTCCATGAAGGAGCCTTCGGGCCGTGTGATGTTGGGCATCTTGCTCACCATGGCGCCTCCACATTCTACGTGTTGGCCGCTCACCACCTTTGACTTCACATTGAAGATCTTTAGCTATAATCCGAAGTGGGGTGGGATGCGGAGGAAGGCCTCACACACGACAATGAATGCCGAGATGTTGAGGAAGGAGTTGGGGGCCAGATCATGGAAATCCATCCCGTAGTAGAACATGAGTCCGTGGACGAACGGGTGGAGAGGAAATCCCAGCCCGCGGATGAAGTGGGGGATAAATACTACCCTCTCATGGGGCTCTAGGGTGGGGATGATCTGTCCCTTGGCCGGAAGTCGGTAGGTGATTTCCTTGGCCAAGTACCCAGCCTCCCGGAGCTTTGTAATGTCCTTCTCCTTGATGGAGGAGGCCATCCACTTGCCCTGCACTCCGGATCCGGACATGGTTGGAGTGCTTTCTTGGGGCGGAAAAGGTGAGAACTTGGGCACTGGAGCTCGAGAATGGGGAGGCAGAGAAAGATAGAAGGCGTGGGTGAAAGGGGTGAATCCTTATCTCCTTATAAAGGCAGTGAATATCAAGTGCCTCCCCACTCGCCTTAAAACTCGCCTATTCCCCAAGGGTCGTCCAGATGGCACGGTCGAGTTACCCACGCCCATATTGATGAGAATCTCGAAATAAGGGTACACAATCTCTGCTTTGACAAGACGTGCCAATGAAACCGCATCTCGAAATATGGAGCGGCAGGCTAAAAACGGTTCAAAATAATGGCCGGGCGGCGACGTGATGTCATGCTACAAAAAGTTGTCAGCGAATTGGACTCGTGTAATATTATACTCTGTACGGTTGTGTGTGGTATTTGTTTTGCAGAGCCGGACACGATTCTTGTGTTCAAGGACTATTTTGGAGTATTCAAAGAAGGAACCCGCCTTGCAATGCCGAAGACAATCTACGTGCCGGACACCTCGTCATTGAAGCCTGGTTCAGGGGCTACTGAGGGAGTCCTGGATTAGGGGGTCCTCGAACGATCGGACTATGTAACATGGCCGGACTCATGGGCTATGAAGATACAAGACAGAAGACTCTCTCCCCGTGTCCGGATAGGACTCTCCTTGGTGTGGAAGGCAAGCTTGGCATTCAGATATGTAGATTCCTTTCTCTGTAACCGACTTTGTACAACCCTAGTCCCCTCCGGTGTCTATATAAACCGGAGGGCTTAGTTCGTAGAGGCAATCATAATCATACATGCCAGACTTCTAGGGTTTTAGCCATTACGATCTCGTGGTAGATCAACTCTTGTAATACTCATATTCATCAAGATCAATCAAGTAGGAAGTAGGGTATAACCTCCGTAGAGAGGGCCCGAACCAGGGTAAACATCATGTCCCCCGCCTCCTGTTACCATCGACCTTAGACGCACAGTTCGGGACGCCCTACCCGAGATCCGCCGGTTTTGACACGGACAGCAACCTCTGCTCCCCTCCGCGAAGGGCCTATCTTTTACTTTGTTGTATTTACCTTTATGCAAGAGTCAAAGTATTTCCCTCTATTCCTTTTTATTTTTTATTTTAGCAAGCATCATGCGGTGAGGAAAGATCTAGGCACATATATCCAGTTGGATATGGGTGGCATGAGTTATTATTGTTGACATCACCCTTGAGGTGAATACGTTGGGAGGCGAAACTATAAGCCCCTATCTTTCTACATGTCCGGTTGAAACTTTTTGCTCATGTGTATGCGGTGAGTGTTAGCAATCATATAAGACTATATGATGGTTGAGTATGTGGACTTGCCAAAAGGCTCCAATACAGGACCCTTTCCTGAAAAGATGATGAATTGTAGTTACAAAGTTGGCTGGGAACATAGTTTGTTAGTTTTCAATAGAGTTTATGCTTTATACTTCGATGTTGTGATGAATTGTTACTTATTCATGAGGAGTTATATGATAGAAGTTTTATGACAAAGTTTTATGTTAAAGTTTGTTGATGTTATAATAATATACATGATGCTTCTAAGTCCGTATTTTGTTTTTATCGACACCTCTCTCTCTAACCAAGTGGACATGTTTTTCGATTTCGGTTTTCGCTCGAGGACAAGCGAGGTCTAAGCTTGGGGGAGTTGATACGTCCATTTTGCATCATGTTTTCGTACTGTTATTTATAACGTTTTTATGCATAATAATGTTTTTTGGAGTAATTCTATTGCACTTTCTCTCATAATATGCAAGGTTCACACAAATAGGGGGAATACTGGACCTGAAAAATCAATGTCAGGCCACCTATTCTGCACAACTCCAAATGAGTTGAAACTTCACAGGGATTTTTTTATGGAATAAATAATAATTATTGGAGCAAATAACCACCAGAGGGTGACTAGTAGTGTTGATTACATCTTGTAGTTGATTACTATATGGTTTATTTGGTGGAAGATTACATGTTCACATCCATTATGCTATTTAATACCCCTTCGATCATGAGCATGATTATCATTTGTGAGTAGTTACTTTTGTTCTTGAGGTCATGGGAGAAATCTTATTGCAAGTAATCATGTGAACTTGATATGTGTTCGATATTTTGATGGTATGTATGTTGTGATTCCCTTAGTGGTGTCATGTGAACGTCGACTACATGACACTTCACCATACTTGGGCCACATGGAATGCATTGTGGAGTAGTTATTAGATGATGGGTTGCGAGAGTGATAGACACTACAGGAATCAGGCACTTTGTCATTCGCCATGGCTGACGGCAAAGGCATGCCTGGTGGACGGCAAAGGCCTTTGTCGTTCCTCAGCAGACGGCAACAGGTCCGGCTGAATAGGCTACGGCAAAGGGCTGGTTGCCATCCGCTGGCGGACGGCAAAGATGATATGGTTTTTGTCGTCCGCCAGCCCACGGCAAAGGACTTGGACAGCAGACGTGGCAGCTTATGGCCGTTAGGGGGTTAACGGTGCGCTTTGCCGTCAGCTGGCGGACGGCAAAGGCCATTTCATCTTTATCGTCAGCCAGCGGACGACAAAGTAACCAAATAGGCCAGCCCCTTAGGTTGAACAAGTAGCTGCCAAGTGGCAGCTTTGCCGTCAGCTGGCTGAAGGCAAACCTTTTTGTCGTCTGCCAGCGGACGGCAAAGAGTATGTACAGCCCCTGTTTTTTCTATTTTTTTTCTTAGATTCATTCGATTTGAACACACAAGTTTGAACAAACAAATTTCACGGCAGACATATCCAACACACAAGTTTCATCATATATACATACATAACTGACACATAGTTCCATACATACATATTACAATAGTTTCACATTGTTCATCCAACACCTATCCATCCATATAACAAGTTCCAGATTGTTCATCGATACAAAATAAAAGCAGAAAGGGAAAAGAAGCACTCCATCCATGCAAGCTTCAGTGAAGTAAATGAAATCTGCAAAATGGGAAACAAGAAAGTTATAAGAAGAATACTAGAAGAAGAATAAGAAGACTAGAAGAATAAGTAAGCATACTTAGGTAAAATGGAGCTAACCTAGCTAATTATGCCATTTTTGAGTGAACTGAGCATATTATGACATTTTTTATATAAAGCAGCTAAGTATAGGTATTTATTGAGCTAACCTAGGTAACTAAGCATATTAGAGCTAACTTAGAGCTAACTTAGGTCATTTTGGAGAAGAAGAAGAAGAAGACTAGAAGAAGAAGAAGAAGAAGGTTTTTACCCTTTTCCTTCTCATTCTTCTTCCTTTATTCTTTCTTTTTCTTCTTTTTCTTCTTCTATTCTTTATTTTTTTCTCCTCTTCCTTGTTTTTCTTCTTCTTATTCCTTATTTGTGTCATTTTAGATCTTACATAGGTAATTATGCCATTTTTTAGCTAACTAAGCTTATTATGTCAATTTGGATGTAAGTATAGGTCATTTTTGTCCTAACATAAGTAATTATGCCATTTTTGAGCTAACGTAGGTAAAATGGATCATTTTGGAGGTAATCTAGCTAAAATGGATCATACTGGAGCTAATCTTGGTTAAATGTGTCATTTTGGAGCTAACTTAACTAATTATGCCATTTTTTAGTTAACTAAGCATAAATATGCCATTTTTTACACAAGTAAGCCAAGTGTATGTCATTATTGAGCAAACCTAGGTAACTAAGCATATTAGAGATAACTTAGCATATTAGAGCTAACTTAGGTCATTTCGAAGGAAACAAAGCTAAGTGTAGATCATTTTGGAGATCTGACATACCTCACATAGTTCACTCCTCCTCCTTCTTCTTCTCCTTCTTCATCCTGATGCGCCAAGAGCGGCAAGGCAGTGAAGGAAGTGGGATGTAGTCTTCTAACACAATTGGCATGGTCATGTCGCCCGGCTGTGGGATCGCCGGTGCCACCACCATCGCGAGGTCATTGTCAGGCACCACCACCATCACGAGGCCATCTTCAGGCAGCACCATCGCTAGGTCATCCCCAGCCACCACCATCTCTTTCCCATCATGAGCCACCACCATCTCTTGCCCATCATTAGCCACCACCATCGCTAGGTCATCCTCAGCCACCACCATGTCTTGCCCATCATCAGCCAGCACCTCCTCATCCCCACTCTGCTCCTCTTCTTCCCCACTCCACTCCGAATCATCCTTGCTGCTGCTTTTGCTGTAGCCAGAGTCAGTGCTTCATTGGCTGTAGCCGGAGTCACTGCTGCTGCTCCCATTGCCTGACCAAATGCAACAATGACCGTTAACAATCAACGTGAGACAAATCCAAATGTAGAGGAAGAAGAGGCAGAACGTACTGGCATTGTTGTCATCCTGGTAGTGAATGCAGCACATAGTCGTGTTGAACACCTTCACGATGAGCATGGCATCACCGTCGTACCTGAAGAGAAGGAAGTACCCATGCTGCAGGTCGTAGGCACGGTAGAACTGCTCCCAGCCACGACACAGGTACATGTGGTCATACCTGATCACCAGCTGCACGTCCCAATGCCTGCGAAGCCCGCTGCCAGCCTGTCGCAGCTTCACATTCTTTGGCTGATGGTCGTCCAGCATCTTCATGAAAGTGTCAGGCAGCCTCTGCAGCGTGGGACAAGGAATGATGTAGCAAACAACAGAGTTATCATAAAGAGATGCGTGAAGGGGAGATCTCTCCTTTTACATACCTGCCTCCTGGATGAATTCTCAAGTATGATACTGAAGAACTCGAAAGCATCCAACTCGTACTCCGGTGTGGCAGAGCGCAGCTTGCGATGGCAGCCTCCCCCTGAGGGAGTCCTGGATTAGGGGGCATCCGGACAGCCGGACTATATACATCGTCCGGACTATTGGAGCGTGAAGATACAAGACTCAAGACTCTGTCCCGTGTCCGGATGGGACTCTCCTTTGCGTGGAAGACAAGCTTGGCAATCTGGATATTGTATTTCATTCCTTGTAACCGACTCCGTGTAAAACCTAGCCCTCTCCGGTGTCTATATAAACCGGAGAGGTTGGTCCTTAGAAGGCCGATCACAACTACAATCATAATCATCATAAGCTAGCTTCTAGGGTTTAGCCTCTACGATCTCGTGGTAGATCTACTCTTGTACTACTCATATCGTCAATATTAATCAAGTAGGAAGTAGGGTTTTACCTCCATCGAGAGGGCCCGAACCTGGGTAAACATTGTGTCCCTTGCTTCCTGTTACCATCAGCCTAAGGAGCACAGATCGGGACCCCCTACCCGAGATCCGTCGGTTTTGACACCGACATTGGTGCTTTCATTGAGAGTTCCTCTGTGTCGTTGCTGCAAGGCTTGATGGCGCCTTCAATCATCAACAACATGGTCCAGGGCGAGACTTTTCTCCCCAGACAGATCTTCGTGTTCGGCGGCTTCGACTGCGGGCCAATTCGCTTGGCCATCTGGAGCAGATCGACAGCTACGCCCCTGGCCACCAGGTCAGGTCCGGAAACTTGAACTACACAGCCGATATCCGCGGAGACTTGATCTTCGACGGGATCGGGCCTGTGCCAGGAGTGCCGGACAGTCACAATGAGCACGGTCTAGACCTGCTGTCGGACAGTGTTCGGGATATCACCCCTGCAGTACTCCCGGACCTAAATCCAGAGCAGACTGCGTGGCCCATGGACGGGTGGATGGACCCCGCCCCACAGGCCGCACACTCATCGGCGGTAGAGCTGAACACATGCCTCACTTCTAAGGAAGCCTATAACTCCGGACCCCCGGACTCGTATCCGGTTGTAGGTTCCAGTCCGCGCGCTCTCGAGCCCGCCGAGCCTGGTAGGGCTCCGGTAATGGAGTTTACCGCTGCGGATATCTTCCAGCACTCGCCCTTTGGTGACATGCTGAACTCGTTAAAATCTCTCTCTTTGACAGGAGACTCTTGGCCAAACTATGTCCGACTCGAGTGGGAAGCAGGCGACGAAGGAATTCGTTGCCCACCCACCACCCACTTCATTGCCAAGATTGATGATTTAACCAACGTGCTTGACTTCGACTCCGAAGGCATCGACGGTATGGACGACGATGCAGGAGAAGATTCAGAATCTCTGGGGAGCTGGACTACTACCTCGTCACACGATATATACATGGTGGATATGCCCAAGGAGGATGACGGCGACAATCCGGAAGATAAACCCCCCGGGCAAAAGCCAAAACAACGGCGCAGACGCCGCTCGAAGTCCAGCAACAGTAAAAATGGCGACAAGAGCGCCAGAAGGGTCGACATACCAGTCAACTCTAACGGCAACAATGGCCACATGGACCCAGCGATGGAGCAGGATGAGCCAGGTCATGCCGAACCCAGTTTAGAGCAGACGCCCGATCACAATGATCCCGAGGGACGAGTTCAACAAACCGCCCCAGGACAAGAACACAGTCCGGACGGTGATGCATTCATCATCCCGGAAAAATGCGTGGAACGAGATAACCTCCACATAAGGCTTATGGCCACAGCGAGAAGTCTAAAGAAGCAGAAGCAATGGCTAAAAGCCACACAGGAAACCCTCAATCGCAGATGTAATAAAGTGCTAGATATTGAAGAAAGATACGGCGATGATCGCCATACAAAGAGCTATCCAAAACGCAAGCTACTGCTAGAATTCGACGACGAGGCCGTTCCACCAAAGAATAACACTACCAGGAGGCCAGATGTACCGCTTCATAACTGCAACAGAGCGGCTACCGACGCTGCGCACGATCTATGTGAGCACCTGGATAAGAAAGCCGGCGCTGCCAGATCCATCTACGGATCTAAAGGACACACCCCGGCGAGGGACTATGGTCACCAAAACGATCACACCAACCAAATACCAGTTCGGAATAAACACCGAACACAACAACAGCCGACGGCATGCTACAGCACGTCCAGATACAGAGGGGCTGCTCACCCCCTGTGCTTCACAGAAGAAGTACTGGACCATGAATTTCCACAAGGTTTTAAACCTGTGAACATAGAGGCATACGACAGAACGACAGACCCAAGGGTCTGGATCGAGGATTTTATCCTTCATATTCACATGGCTCGTGGGAATGACCTCCACGCCATCAAATACCTTCCCCTCAAGTTGAAGGGACCGGCTCGACACTGGTTGAAGAGCCTCCGCGAAAATTCGATTGGGAGTTGGGAGGAACTCGAGGATGCTTTCAGGGCCAATTTTCAAGGGACTTATGTCCTGCCTCCAAATGCGGCGACTTAAGTCACATAATCCAACAGCCCGGAGAGTCCGCCCGCAAGCTTTGGAACAGATTCCACACTAAGAAGAATCAAATTGTCGATTGTCCGGACGCCGAAGCGTTAGCGGCATTCAAACACAGCATCCGCGACGAGTGGCTTGCCAGACACCTCGGCCAAGAAAAGCCAAGGACAATGGCAGCATTAACAAACCTTATGACCCGCTTTTGCGCGGGTGAAGATAGCTGGTTGGCCCGTAAAAGCACCAGCGACCCAAGCACATCCAAAATAAGGGACGGCAACGGGAAGCCACGGCGTAATAAAAACAAACGCCAAAACAAGGAAGAGAGCCCGGACAGCACAACGGTCAATGCTGGATTCAGGGGCTCTCGACCTGATCAGCAAAAGAAGCCATTTAAAGGCAGTAAATAGGGACCGTCCGGTCTGAATAGAGTCCTGGACAGACTGTGCCAAATTCATGGCACCCCCGACAAACCTGCGAACCACACGCACAGAGAGTGCTGGGTCTTCAAGCAAGCCGGCAAATTAAATGCCGAACACAAGGAAAGGGAACACCAAGTGAAGATGAGGATGAACCTCGCCAGTCGAACACTGCGGGACAGAAAAAATTCCCACCAGAGGTTAAAACAGTAAACATGATGCACGCGACTCACACATCCACGAAAAGGCATGAACGCGCGCTCAGAGACGCATATGATATAGAGCCCATCGTACCCACACCTAACTACTGGATGGCTTGTCCGATCACCTTCGATCACACGGACTGCCCAACTAGTATTCGGCGCGGAGGATCAGAGGCCTTGGTGCTGGACCCAATAATCGACGGATACCATCTCACCCACGTCCTCATGGACGGCGGCAGCAGTCTCAATTTAATATACGAGGACATTGTCCGCAGGATGGGGATAGACCCATCCAGAATTAGCCAAAGCAACACCACCTTTGAAGGGGTGATACCAGGCGTTGAAGCCTACGGCAGGGGCTCCGTCGTACTGGAGGTAACATTCGGCACCCCAGGCAACTCCAGAAGCGAAGAACTACTCTTCACCATCGCACCCTTCCAAAGCGGCTATCACGCATTGCTTGGAAGAACGGCCTTCGCCCGATTCAACGCATTACCGCACTATGCCTACCTCACACTCAAGATGCCCGGTCCACGTGGCGTCATCACCGTCAATGGAAACACATAGCGCTCTTCACGCGCAGAGGAACACGCGACGGCCTTGGCGGCCGGATTATAAGCGGCCTCCAATATGAGAAAGCATGACTGGTCATTAAGACCATAGACACGGTTAGACGAGTCCGGCAGCCCGGATAAAACTGAACCAGGGCACCGTATATGCAATCCCATAGAGGACACCAGGGGCTATAAATATTTAATATAGCCTGATACGTCTCCAACGTATCTATAATTTTTGATTGCTCCATGCTACTTTATCTACTATTTTAGGCAATATTGGGTTTTATTATCCACTTTTATATTATTTTTGGGACTAACCTATTAACCGGAGGCCCAGCCCAGATTTGCTGTTTTATGCCTATTTCAGTGTTTCGAGGAAAAGGAATATCAGACGGAGTCAAAAGCGAACGAAATCAACTGGAGAAGTTATTTTTGGAAGGAAAGCAACCTGATAGACTTGGAGTGCATGTCAGAGGAGTCCCGGGCTGCCCACGAGGGTGGGGGGCGCGCCCCCCTACCTCGTGAGCACCCCGGAGGTCCACCGACGTACCCCTTGCACCCATATATACCTATGTACCCTAAAACTTCCAGAACAGAAGATAGATCGGGAGTTCACCCTCGGGGCTGAGGGTATGTACCAGTAGCTATGTGTTTGATCTCTCTCTCTCGTGTTCTCTCTCGTGTTCCCTCTATGGCACGATCTTGATGTATCCCGAGCTTTGCTATTGTAGTTGGATCTTATGATGTTTCTCCCCCTCTACTCTCTTGTGATGAATTGAGTTTCCCCTTTGAAGTTATCTTGTCGGATTGATTCTTTTATGAGAACACTTGATGTATGTCTTGCCGTGATTATCTGTGGTGACAATGGGATATCATGTGCCACTTGATGTATGTTTTGGTGATCAACTTGCGGGTTTCGTGACATTGGGAACCTATGCATAGGGGTTGGCACACGGTCTTGACTCTCCGATAGAAACTTTGGGGCACTCTTTGGATTACTTTGAGTTGGTTGGATGAATCTGAGATTGTGTGATGCATATCGTATAATCATGCCCACGGATACTTGAGGTGACAATGGAGTATCTAGGTGACATTAGGGTTTTGGTTGATTTGTATCTTAAGGTGTTATTCTAGTACGAACTCTTTTATAGATCGATTCGAAAGAATAACTTTGAGGTGGTTTCGTACCCTACCATAATCTCTACGTTTGTTCTCCGCTATTAGTGGCTTCGGAGTGACTCTTTGTTGCATGTTGAGGGCTTGTTATATTATCTATCTATGTTATTATTGTTGAGAGAACTTGCACTAGTGAAAGTATGAACCCTAGGCCTTGTTTCCTATCATTGCAATACCGTTTACACTCACGTTTATCACTTGTTACCTTGCTGTTTTTATTATTTCAGATTACAAAAACCTATATCTACTAACTATTTTGCACTTGTATCACCATCTCTTCGCCGAACTAGTGCACCTATACAATTTACCATTGTATTAGGTGTGTTGGGGACACAAGAAACTATTTGTTATTTGGTTGCAGGGTTGTTTGAGAGAGACCATCTTCATCCTACGCCTCCTACGGATTGATAAACCTTAGGTCATCCACTTGAGCGAAATTTGCTACTGTCCTACAAATCTATGCACTTGCAGGCCCAACAATGTCTACAAGAAGAAGGTTGTGTAGTAGACATCATAGCCCCACACTTGGCCCAACCTTATTGGCAGGACAACGTCTTACACTTTTACTATCCATCGCATACTTACGTTGTACTCTCCTACACGAGTTTTCTTTTTTACAGACAACATTCGCGCGATACCCTTCCAGGATACGGCACAACGGAGACAAAGGTGCAGACGTGTAGCAGGGCCCCGCTCAAAAGGTTTCTCTTTAGATTAAGCCCCTGTGTAAACCTTTTCTATTGCCTCTTGTTGTTTACACATCCCATGGGTTCCATACCCACAGAGGATACTGCCGTTATTGGCATTTCGCCACGGCAGACTAATGCACGTACCTGGAAATACAGGGTGTCGGTGTACTAAAGTAGGGGTACCTTAGTATCCCGAACTTGTGCACGGGCAGTCGCAGCGACCCGCGGCAGGGCTTGCCGGGCGTCCGCCAAGATCCTTAGCGGCTACTTTGATGCCATTCAAGAACAGAGTACTCAAGCTAAGGCCCCAGCAAGAGGAGCTTGCCGGGAAGGCCAACCAAGGCCCCGGCAAGAGGAGCTTGCCGGGAAGGCCAACCAAGGCCCCGGCAAGAGGAGCTTGCCGGGAAGAAGACAAGACCCCGGCAAGAGGAGCTTGCCGGGAAGGCCACTCAAGGCATTCCAAGAAAACTTGCCGCGACGCCCCGCGCGTCCCGGCAAGGCCCGGCGAGCGGCAAGCTTGCTGATGCGACAAGATAAGGGTCGCGGCAAGGCGCTTGCCGCGGCAAGGCTGCCACTCTGCGCCCGCGCTCCAGCGCATCCGACGACGTGTCGCCACAAGATCGCTCCTGATGCACGTGGCGGGTAGCTGTACAGCATGGCGGCGCGAGGTGGCAAGCGAAGCAGACAAGGAGGCCATCGTGGCGATCGATGGAGCTCCTAACAGTCGTTTCCATGCACTATTGGGGCGACCGGACGGGCATTAAATGCCCTTGTCCCCTGCCGTCAGAGTTAGGTAGGGGACACTGTTGGTAGCAGTTGTACCAACCCGCATTTTTACTCTTCTACCCCTCTTTCTACGCTGCCACCTGTCGGTGACCCCTTTAGCCTATAAAAAGGAGGCCCATGCGCACGTAGAAGGGGTTTGGAGAATTTGGGTTCGGCTCACTCGAGACTAGGAGAGGGGCAACTCATTCGAAACCTGAGGGCACCCACGCTCTCAAGCAAGAACAGAATAGAAACACAAAGCAGCAGTAGGAGTCTTATCTCTCCGGAGAGCTCCGAAGCTGGGTAAAAATCCCCCGCGCGCTCTCGCCTCGATCTGCTCTTCATGCGACCTCCGCCCCCCTTGCCGGACTAAAAAGGGGCCCTGCCCCATAGGTGCTCGCTCCCCCATCGCGGCGACATCTCTGGCGCGCCAGGTAGGGGGTGCGTCGAGGTCGTGCGAACCTGATCCGGCGTTTGCGCGCGCTACGTCAGCATCTTCATCCACATGCCACCGAAGAAGAAGGCTTCAGAGGTGGCCGCTCCGCGTCTATCCTACCGCCACCGGAGCAAACGGGTCGTGGGGTGGACGCCGGCGGAGGAGCGGGCGCCAGCGGAGGGACTCACATCGTCACTCGGTCCAAGGACTAGGCCCCGCAAGCTTCAGCGTCTGTACATCCGCCGCACCCCTCCCAGGAGGTGCAGGATCGACAACGCCACGGTGCTCCTAGCACCGTACTCGCGCTAGAACAAGGCCAAGCAGGTGGGTCGCGGGACGCTCAAGGCCAACATGCGCGACGACATGATGGCTCGAGCATGGCGCGGTCGCTCAGATGAGATGTTGCTCCTTCTAACGCGGTTGGGAGTCCGAGCATATCTCGTTCCTCGCACCGTTTGCCGCCACCGCCCGCCTCTCCGGCAAGGGCTTTGGCGCGGAGCTGCCGGTGGTTCTTTGGTTGATCAGAACGACGCCAAATCGAGCCACCGGCCAGACACCCTTCGCTCTAGTATACGGAGCGGAGGCAGTTACCCCCACGGAACTCGTATACGGGCCACCTCAAGTGCTCGCTTGTGATGAGCTCGAGCAAGAGCAGCTGCGGCAAAGCGACGCGCTGTTCCTTCGGGAGGATCGTCTTCAGGCTGCTGTGCGAGCCGCTCGCTACCAGCAAACTTTGCGCCGCTATCATCGCCGCAAAGTTGAAGCCAGAAGTTTCGAGGAAGGTGACCTTGTCTCCTTGGCGTGATCAGTCCACCAAGGTTCCCGACAAGTTGACACTGAAATGGGAAGGCCCTTACTGGGTGAAGCGAGTCACTAGGCTTGGCGCTGTCCGCCTTGGGACCGAAGAAGGCGTACCAGAGAGCAACTCCTGGAATATTGCGCATCTTCGTAAGCTTTGCCCGTGAGGCACGGTTGTCGGACCTTGTCCAGCAACCACCCATTTGTACAAAGTCTTGCCGCTGTTGCATATAATCCTTTGTACAAAGCCGGGCGCAGACCCCGTGCATAAATATTATGTGCTCGGCACATACCCCGGGAAAGCAAGCGACAGAAAAAGATAAGTGCCACAGTTTGAGCAAACAGACTTCCTTTAAGTTTTTAAGTCATTTTCCTTGAACGCCCGTGCTTTGTATGGGAAACCTGGGCGCAGAGGAGCCGACTCGTAGCTAGTTGCGCCCTTACTGTTGTTTCGAGCCCCGCTCAACAACCTAAGTAAGCTGCGACTAGCTCCGCGACAAGGTTTCCTGTCGGCCGCCGCACCGCCCGCAGATCGCTGACGTTCCGCACTCAGCACTCGCGGCGAGCGTGCCAAGCGCCGGCAAGTTCCCTATATGCGCAGGGTAAAAACCATACAAAGGAAGGAGTCAAGTAAAGGAAATGACACAACAATTAAAATTTTAAGCTATCCTCCTTGAACGACCGCGCTTTGTATGGAAAACCTGTGCGCGGAGGAACCACCTCGTAGCTAGTTGCGCCCTTACTTTGCTTCGAGTCCGCTCAGCAACTGAAGTGGGCTGCTAAGCGCCCTTACGTTGTTTTCGAGTCCGCTCAACAACTAAGTGTGCCGCAACTAGTTGCGGCAAGGTTTCTTGCCGGAACCGGCACCGCCAGCAGGCTGCTGATGTTCCGCACTCAGCACCCGCGGCAAGCGTGCTCCGGCACCGCCAGCAAGTTGCTGATGTTCCGCACTCAGCACTCGCGGCAAGCGTGCCCGTGCCGGCAAGTTCCCTAAAAGCGTAGGGTAAAAACATACAAAGAAAGGATCAAGTAAAGGAGATAGCATAGCCAGCATTGCCCAGAACAAAGTTATATTACAAAAAGTAACTTGTTGCGGCACTGACTAAATTGTTCTCATGACTTAGATAAACAGTGACAAGGAAAGGAGAAGAAAGATGGTCTAATCCACGCGCTCGCCGTCAACCCTCTTGACCTCATTCGCCTTGTCCACGATGGGTGCAACAATGGCTTTGAGTTCTTCAAGATCGGCCCCCGCTGGCAGCTTCTTGAGGACGCGGGCGAGGTCGAGGCCCGGGTTGCGGAAGAGTATCTTCACCAACACCTTCTCCAAGACCTTGGCGCAGATTGCGCGCGACTCGTCCGCCAGCTTCTTCGGGATCCTTTCCCGGAGTTGCTGGAGGGCCGTCACCACGCCCTTGAAGAAAAAAGTGAGCTTGGCGCTGGGCGGGAGATTTTCGTCAGCAGAGTACCCGAAGCCCGCCAAGTCCAGTTCCGCTAGCTCCTCGTCGATGGATGCAGCGATGTTGACGAGGCCCTCCGTCCAGAGCTCCGCCATGACCTTGAAGGTGTTCTGAGCCTCGGCGGCCCTCGTCAGCAGCTCTTCGTTGCTCTTGAGATCTTTCCTCAAGTCATCTTCTCGCTTCTTGCCGGCGTCCAGCGTCTCCGACAAGGTAGCCAGTTTCAGCTCCAGATCAGCGCTCGAGTCCTTGGTGGCGTTCAGCTCCTTGACCTTCTCGGCGAGCTGAACTTGCAGATCGCCGTGGGCGCGTGCATCCTTCTCGCGTTCGCGTTGGACAGCCGCGGCGGCATCCTTCGCCTCCTTGAGTGCCCCGCCAAGCGATTGCTCCCGGACGGCGAGCTCCTCTTCGTGGCTGTCCAAGTTCACCTTCTTCTGTATCAGCTCACCATCCCGCTTGGACAGCTCCTCGGCAGCGAGCCTCTGCTGCTCTTCGGCTTCAGCCTTCTCCAGGAGGAACGCCTTCTTCGCCTCCTCGAGCTGCGCCCTCTCCTCGGCAATGGACCGGAGGGCCTCCTGGTTGCGGCTCTTGAGCTCCTCCGCGTGCTTTTCTATGTCAACTCCCGCCCGCGCGACAAGCGCTTCCCGGGACTCAAGCTTTGCTTGCCGGGCGCGGTAGAGCGACACCAGCTTTCGGAGCAACTGCTCCTCCTCGGACTCGCCGCTGCTGCCGTTTGGCTTGTCAACCACTGCCAGCCCAGCAGAGGCGAGTACTTCCCCGTCGAACTCCTCTCCTTCCACCGGCGCCCTGGAGCTCGACGCCCAGGGAAGCTTAATGTACACGCCCTCGCCGGCCTTCAGGTATGCACCTGGCTGGGGCTCCTCGGAGCCCGGCGCTGCATCAGCGGCGGAGGGGTCGGCAGACGGTGCAGCGCCTTGCACTCCTACGTCCTCCGGGTTGTCAGTGGGATCATCGGATCCCTCGCCGGCTCCTGCGCCAGCAGCCTTGGCGGCCTCCTCGTCGGCGGGATCATCAGTACCAGCCTCTTCCTCGCCAGCGGCGGCATCTTCAGTGTTGCCGCGTGTGCCTTCCTCGCCGGCGGCCTCGGTCTCCATCGGGTCTACGAGAGGGGGATCTGAGGATAGGAAGAGGAAGGAAGAGTCAAGCAAATATCCAAAAAAGAAGATCAGAAGAAGGACCCAAGGGAAGATTTCTGACAAGGAAGGTTACCTGTGCTGGGCTCTGTGACCGTGGGCTCCACCACTAAAGGCTCACTGGTCCCGCCCCTTGCCGGGGAACTGCCCCTTGCCGGGGACCGCTCCCTTGCCGGAGAGCGCTCCCTTGTCGGAAAATCTCCCCTTGGCGGCGTAGTTGAAGCAGACAGCACCTCTGGAGCGGCTCCTGGTCCCTCCTGACGGGCTTGCTCTGCTCCTACACTAGCAAATCAACAATCAGGATGCCAGCAAAAGAAGAAGCACCCATGTGCGCCCCACAACCGAAAGTGAACCAAACACTTACGCTGGGGGCTGTGCTGGGGGCTGCCGCGAGGAGAAGGAATCGGATCCGTCAAGGTGGTCTCGGACGAGTCTTCCGCAGTCACAGCAAGATCGTCCTCGATGACAACCACAGGAATCCTGGCCCTCTTCGCCGCTCTCTCAGCCAGAGTCCTGAAATGGGACAGGGATTCAGAGGGAAGCAAATTAGATACAAGGCAAACAATAACAAGGATCAAAGAAGATCAAGAATAGTGAGAAGAAAGCCTCACTCCTCCTCCTCCTCCTCTTCATCATCATCGGAGCTCAGCGCGGAGAGGTCGAAGTCCGGTACCCTCTCTGCGCGGTGTGACAGAGGAGTAGGCTCCCTTCGGCGTTTGCCGGGGACTGCGGCAGGATCAGGCGTGGCGGCCCGGGAAGACCCCGCCTCAGTTGCCGGCACAGCCTGGGATCCTCCCGCGGCAACGGTACTTGCCGCGGTGGAGCGTGTCCCACGGCGCCGCGGTTGCTGGCTGGCCTGCTCCTCTGCCGTACCTCCAACTCGACGGAGGCGTCTTCTCGGTTGGAATTGGGGCCACGCTGGGGGCTCCGCCTGCGGCAAGCTGCTCGAAGACGGCTGGCAGCTCGCGCCCTCAGCGGGTTCGCTCGCTTCGACCTCGGGCTCCCCCTCGCCAGCGACTTCTCCGGTGAGGTCTTCCCGGTCGGCAAGACTTGCCGCCTCAGCCGCCTCCGCCTCCTCCAACGTGAAGCCATACTCGCCCGCGGCGACTGCCGCCGCCGCCTCTTCGGCCCTGGTGGCGATGTACAGCATCTCGTTGTTGGTGGTGGCGCGGGTGAGGAGCCTCTGCTCGTCGGGGTTGACCGCTACCTCCGTCAAATTATCGAAGAATCGCTGCACGTCCTCGGCGGCGGGCTCTATCCAAGTTGCACTTATCCCGTGCGAGTCGCACTCTGGCATCATTGCGCAGATGCGATCGCGCCGGGAGTTGTTGCACAAGGGGATGACGCCCTGCGGCAACCTGAACCATTCTGGATGGTTGGCGTCATGCTTGAACAGCTCCCTCAGCATCCCGTCAAGCTCCAGAATGGTGAAGTTGAAGTTGAGGCCTGGACGCAGCCTCATGATATCCGCCGGGCCGCCAAACAGCCAGGCGGGCCTCCCCCTCTTTTGCAGAGGGGCGATGCGACGGCGAAGGAAATCCGCGCCAACCGCCCCTGCTGTGAGCCCGGCATGCCTGAGCCGGAGGATTCGGGTGGTGGCAATCTTCAGCTTGGCGTCGTCCGGCGACAGAGCGCTCCAGTCACCGCCACGCACCACCCGGGTCTGGCGCAGCTTGGTGAACGGCTGCAGATTGGCATCACAGATCCAGCACCACTCCGCCCTCCACTCGTCCCACTTGCTGCGGAGCTCGCCCGTCAAGTACACCTCCTTCATGCCAATCCGGGAGGTCCAGGCGATTCTGCCAGCCAGTGGCTCCCCTTTCTCGGCACGGGGGGAGAAATAATGGCGAAAAAGAGCGACATTGGGGAGGATGCCAACAAAGTTCTCGCAGAGGTGTGCGAAAACCGCCATTGTCAGAACGGCGTTGGGGGTGAAATCAAGAAGATGAAACCCGTAGGTGTTCATGATGTCGCAGAGAAAATCGGAAAAAGGCGGGCAGAGCCCGCAATAGAAGAACACAGGAAAGAAGTAGTAACCTCTGGGGCACTTTTTCGATTTGGAAGCCTCAGCGGAAAGCACCTGCGTGCGCGGATGCGCCCGCGTCTCTGTCGACCAGAAGAGGTAGAACTCCTCCTGCAGCGCCTTCCGGGTGAGCTCAGGGAGGAAAAGCACTCGCTTCTTGCGTAGCGCCTCAAGCTGCAGCGCCTCGGCCGACTTCGCAGCCTTCGCAGCCTTCCCGGTCTTCGGAGCCATGGCGGAAGCGGCGGGGGAAGGCAAGGGCGACGGCAGCGACAGCGGCGGTGGGCGGCGGAGCACTGCTCTCTTTCGGCTTGGAAGCGGAGGGGAGCGGCGGAGCTTTCGGAGGAAGGAACTGCAAGTGGCGAAGGTGGGGGAACGGCCCTGTTTCCTCTGCTTATAAACAGGGGAGGCGGACGTTACGCATTCCCTGGATTAAAAAATTACCCACGATCTCTCCCACAACACCGCGTTTGACGCGTGTCGTTGCGAGGGGGACGTGGTGGGTACAGAGTCAGATTTGGTGTGACCTAGGTCGTGCGTGCCCGTGCACTATTTTGGGCCTGGCCCAACAGCGCTCGGCACCGTGTATGGCCCAGGCCCGGGGGCTCCTGTCGGTGTACTAAAGTAGGGGTACCTTAGTATCCCGAACTTGTGCACGGGCAGTCGCAGCGACCCGCGGCAGGGCTTGCCGGGCGTCCGCCAAGATCCTCAGCGGCTACTTTGATGCCATTCAAGAACAGAGTACTCAAGCTAAGGCCCCGGCAAGAGGAGCTTGCCGGGAAGGCCAACCAAGGCCCCGGCAAGAGGAGCTTGCCGGGAAGGCCAACCAAGGCCCCGGCAAGAGGATCTTGCCGGGAAGAAGACAAGACCCCGGCAAGAGGAGCTTGCCGGGAAGGCCACTCAAGGCATTCCAAGAAAACTTGCCGCGACGCCCCGCGCGTCCCGGCAAGGCCCGGCAAGCAGCAAGCTTGCTGATGCGACAAGATAAGGGCCGCAGCAAGGCACTTGCCGCGGCAAGGCTGCCACTCTGCGCCCGCGCTCCAGTGCATCCGACGACGTGTCGCCACAAGATCGCTCCTGATGCACGTGGCGGGTAGCTGTACAGCATGGCGGCGCGAGGTGGCAAGCGAAGCAGATAAGGAGGCCATCGTGGCGATCGGTGGCGCTCCTAACAGTCGTTTCCTTGCACTGTTGGGGCGACTGGACGGGCATTAAATGCCCTTTTCCCCTGCCGTCAGAGTTAGGTAGGGGACACTGTTGGTAGTAGTTGTACCAACCCGCGTTTTTACTCTTCTACCCCTCTTTCTATGCTGCCACCTGTCGGTGGCCCCTTTAGCCTATAAAAAGGAGGCCCATGCGCACGTAGAAGGGGTTCGGAGAATTTGGGTTCGGCTCACTCGAGACTAGGAGAGGGGCGACTCATTCGAAACCTGAGGGCACCCACGCTCTCAAGCAAGAACAGAATAGAAACACAAAGCAGCAGTAGGAGTCTTATCTCTCCGGAGAGCTCCGAAGCTGGGTAAAAATCCCCCGCGCGCTCTCGCCTCGATCTGCTTTTCGTGCGACCTCCGCCCCCCTTGCCGGACTAAAAAGGGGCCCTGCCCCATAGGTGCTCGCTCCCCCATCGCGGCGACACAGGGTTTATAATGAATGGGCATTCTTCAGCCCATTTTTTGTTATAAAGTCCGAATACCTTCGGGAGTGTTCGGCGTCACGAGTTTGGCCTTATATGCATCAGCTCCGAATCATGTCTTTGGTCAAATGTTGGGTTTCCTCGGCTCCTGGGTTTGCCGCCTTATGTTCCGTTCTTATCGGCTAAGGCGGATAAAGGAGAACTACTGCGATTGTGCCCTGGTTATTCCGGATGAGCAACTCAGCAGAGAAAGCCGAAAACTGACTGTCATGATATAGCGCGAGACTGTTCAACCACTCGAAGACTTACCGGAATCTTTAGGATTCCTTCGCATTAACGAAGGGCCGTTTCCCAGCCATGTACATATGTGCCCGTATTCGGATGCACGCAAAAGTACTAGGGGCTACATAGTAGCCCCACTGTCAAACTCCTATGGCTAAGTGAAAGTGTTACAGCTATATAGTCCGGTTGCCTAGTTCGACGTGCGATCACCTCCTTAATGGACCAAGACATTGGAACAAGTGTGATTATGCATATTTTTCGCGAACACCCCCGCATTGTATGCGTGGGGGCTGAAGCCAACGACTGCTAACTTTCAAAATTACACATAGACATAAAAACGGCCGCACAGGAGGCACAAATAATACTTTCGGGCACAAAGTATAAATATAGCCTCATAATCAAAATAACATTGTTTTTACAATGATTCGCTTTGTCACTCGAACAATATATTCTTCGAGCACTGCGCCCCTATTAAGCGGGCACCTTCTGTTACCTGCTCCAAGTAGTGCTCGGCCGGATACTGGCCTCCCGCTGGATTCTGGGTCGCTACAATGGTGGCCTCCATATCTGTCCAATAGGCTTTAACGCGGGCAAGAGCCATTCGTGCACCCTCTATGCACGCCGACCTTCTCATGGTGTCGATCTGAGGCACGGCCCCAAGTAATTGTTGCACCAAACCAAAGTAACTGTCCGGCTTAGGCCCCTTCGGCCAAAGATGATCAATTACAGACCGCATTACAAGCCCGGACAGCCTATGAAGCTCCGCTACAGCAGCCATCTTCTCACTTAACGGCAGCGGGCGCGCGGGAGCATTGAATTGCAACCAGAAAAGCTTCTCCACTTCTTTATCACCTTGATCCTCGAAAAACTTGGCTGCATCCGCTGTACTCTTCGCCAAGTCCGCATACGCGTCCGCAGGACTCCAGCGTCCATCCAGGGGAGCATACTTTGGATCCAAAAACTTCGTCCGCGGTAAGTAGGAGCCCCCAGCCGTGATTTTACCGGCATGTTGAAGCTCCTCCCGCACATCCCTGACCTCGGTCCACATCTCCTTGGTGGCATTACGTGCCTTGTTCAGGTCGGCCGAACTAGCCTTATTCTCCTTTTCAAGGAGTTCATACTGGTCGGCGGCATTTTTCAACTCCACAGCCATTTCGGCTATCTTTTCCTCGCTTCGGCGATGAGCAGCCTGTTCGGCTCTCAATTCTTTGGCCACCTTTAGGGCATCCGCATTGCTAACCCGAGCTTGTTCCTTGGCCTGGGCAAGTTCCGCCCTCAAGGCATCCACGGCCGCAGCACCATCTGCAGTACAAACACTTTGCATTAACATTATGCCCCTCTCATATCTTCCTATACAACATAATAAGGAAAGCAGAGCACATACCTTGTGACTCGCTCAGCCGCTTGTTCACCAGCGTGATATCGACATCAATAGATCCAATCTGCCTCCTTAGCTCGGCAACTTCAATGGACTGGTCGGCTGCCGGACCCTTAGATACCTGCGCATATGTACAGCGCAATCATTACTATATGATCCCCCGTTTGCCGCCTAGGGCGGGCAACCAGAGTCTCAGGGGCTACTATCCATATGGAGCACACCTAGCGTGTGCCTCACAGCCAAAAAATAATGTATTTTTCACTACATACCTCAAAGCCTCTGAGCAGGCTCGTAAATGCTTCATTCAAACTGCTTGTGGCGGATGAAATCTTCTTAAGCACCGTGCTCATTAATGAGCGGTGCTCCTCCGAGAGCGCAGCTCGCTCCAGAAGGCCTGGCAGTATGTCCGGCCGGACATCGAACTGTGTCGGACCCTTCTCCTCGTCCCCCGTGGGAGCCAAACGCTCCGGGCTCAGGGCGGCTGACGTATTAGCTTCCGGCTTCGGCAGATCCGGACTCCTCCGTGACAACACCTCAGTGTCGCCCACTTCATGAGGCGGAGAGGTGGGTGGGGTCTCGCTCTCCATCATCTCCGGAGAAAGATCTCCCGAAGACGAACTCTATTGAGAAGAGCTGCTAGCCGGACTGCAAAAGACGAATCATGGTTATTAATCTCGGTGAAACACAGTACCTTCGAATTAACGATTAACTTACAGCTTGGTGGAGGGTTGGCCTGTTGGCGGGCATGACGTGGTGTGGACGCCCGTCGGGGTAGAGCCCCCCGGTGACACTTCCTTTCCCTGTTTGGGCATCTCCGTCTCCAAGTCTTCGGAGGCGGCCCTTTTCTTCCCGCGCGGGGAGGTGGCCTCGGATTCCCCTCCCCGATTATCCTCCCTTGTGGAGGAAGCAATTCCCCTGGTTCGGATGCGCAGTGTGTATAAATCGGCTGCACTATCCTTTCCTTCGTCCTTCCCTGAGGGCATTTTACTGAGCACCCGGCCAAGCATCTTGGCAATGGTTGGACCAGGCAAGCCTTCGGGAAGTGGTGCCGGACACCTGATTCTCTCCGCCCTGCTGAGCCATTCCTAGCAACGGAGGATTTTCAGAATAATGACTATGACAAACAAAAACAAAGTGTCCGGTTTTACGGTTACTTACCTGGGCATCTAGGCGATTGCATTAGGCCCGCATCCTCGGTGGTGTCCGGACACATTACTTGTGGTCCGAAGAATAATTTACACATCCCTTCGAGCTTCAGGCCGAAGAAGTGCTTAATAGTCCACAGACCCTCCGGATTGAACTCCCACATCTGGAGAGGCCGGCGTTTGCACGGCAACATCCTTCGGATTAGCATTACTTGAATTATGCTGACAAGGTTAATGTCCTTATCAAGGAGCTCCCGGATACGGCTCTGCAGTATTGGAACATCACTGGCGGGCCCCCAATTCCGTCCTATGTCGGTCCATGACGCTAATTGTGATGGAGGGCCTGAGCGGAACTCGGGGGCGGCCACCCACTTTGTGCCTCTGGGAGCCGTGACATAAAACCACCTCCGTTGCCATACATCGGATACTTCTAGGAAAGAACCCTCTGGCCATGGGGCATCGGCGTTCCTGCTTATTATGGCACCTCCGCACTCCACATGTCGCCCCTCGATCATCTTCGGCTTCACATTGAAGGTCTTGAGCCATAAGCCGAAGTGTGGAGTGACGTGGAGAAAAGCCTTGCACACAATGATGAACGACGAGATATGGAGGATAGTGTCCGGAGCTAGATCATGAAAATCCAACCCGTAATAGAACATGAGCCCCCTCACAGAGGGATCAAGGGTGAGGCCCAAGCCACGGAGGAAGTGAGGGACAAACATGACACTCTCATTGGGCTCCGGTGTAGGGATGACCTGCCCTGGAGCAGGAAGCCTGTGCTGGATGTCGGCGGTCAGATATCCGACCTTCCTAAGCCTCGTAATGTCCTCCTTTTGGATCGAGGAGGCCACCCACCGGCCTTGAGGGTTGGATCCGGACATATTGGAGGATCTGGGGTGTTGGAGCTTAGGTCTCGGGTGTTAGAACTCGAGGTGCGAGAAGGTGCAAGGGGGGTGGAAAAGAGGCATAGGCCTCAACCCCTTTATAAAGGGGGTGAATATCAAGAGTCCTCAGCGTGACCGCTTGAGGCTTATCTAAAAACACACGGAGTCATGCCAAAGTGGCGTTACGCACGCCCATATTGATGGAAGATCCCATAATAAGAGGAACACGATCTCTGCTTTGGCAGGGCATGCCGATAAAACCGCCTCGCAACACGAGTCAAGGTGGGGCAAGAAACGCTGGTTCGTGTTGGACCGGGCCATGATGCAAGGGCACGACGTACGAAGATTGTCAGCAAATCAGATTTTTGCTATGTTCCCTACAATAGTATGTGAGGATCATCTCGCAGATCCGGACATGGTCTAAGTGTTCGATAATTACTTTGGAGTATTCGAAGAAGGAACCCGCCTTGCAATGCCGAAGACAAGACTGCGCGCCGGACTCATCGTCATTGAAGCCAGGTTCAGGGGCTACTGAGGGAGTCCTGGATTAGGGGGTATCCGGACAGCCGGACTATATACATCGTCCGGACTATTGGAGCGTGAAGATACAAGACTCAAGACTCCGTCCCGTGTCCGGATGGTACTCTCCTTTGCATGAAAGACAAGCTTGGCAATCCGGATATTGTATTTCCTTCCTTGTAACCGACTCCGTGTTGTCACGACCGGTTTTCCAATAAAAATATTTATTGAGAAACCAATCTATTGAGTCCAGTATGAGAGAAATCCTCCTCACTGGTAGACAAAATCTTGATACAATAAGCCAGTAGCATAAAATATATTACAGGGTCGAACTACGGTTGCTCAACCAAATTATTACAAGCACGCCAATTATCATACATAATGGCGGACACGACACAGTGGTGTGGAGGCATACTACTGACTCGAGGATAGGATGGTGGTGGAAAAACACGGCGGGGAGAGGGATACAAGACTCTAAAACTGGCATCTCATCGAGCGTCGAGGTGAGCCTCGATGAATGTATTTGGTAGCGGAAGCGGATATAATACAGTGACCAAATCCAGGGTCGCACGAGACTGACTGGGACTCCTCTAGGCGTCGGACTCGCTATCAAATTCTTCATCCATGAGATCGCCTTCGTCAGCATCTGGCCAAATCAACAAGCCAGTGAGTACTTTGAAAGTACTCGCAAGACAGTTCGGACGTAAGATATAACAAATGCATGCATGGATGCGTCATGATTAATTCATCAATGCACATTAAAATAAATTAGCATAACGAGGTAAGTAAAAGGGAAACGGCAGTAGTCCGCCTGAAATCCCAACAAAACATAAATGGAGACCGATCGGGTGTCTGAAGCGATGCCTCGAAAGGTGAACAAATAAATAAAAGGAAATGATGCCACAGTCGGGCGTCTTAGCGACACCACATAAAGGGCTTTAAAAGAAATGCCACAGTCAGACGTCTGAGCGACATCACAAAAAGGGCTTTAAAAGAAATGCCACAGTCGGACGTCTGAGCGACATCACAGAAAGGGCTTTAAAAGAAATGCCACAGTCGGACGTCTGAGCGACATCATAGAAAGGGCTTTAAAAGAAATGCCACATTCGGACGTTTGAGCGACATCACAGAAAGAGCTTTAAAATAAATGCCACGATCGGACGTCTGAGCGACATCACAAAAAGGGCTTTAAAAGAAATGCCACAGTCGGACGTCTGAGCAAAACCACAGAAAGGGCTTTTGTCCACAAGTAAATATTACTCATAATAAACATTCAATTCATGAAAATAAATGGGTTAGTCCATCCACAGGAATAATCATTTAACCGGACTTAGCACTCATGCGATTCACCGGAGTCTCTGTCATAAAAACTGACATTTGGTCAGGACAAGTTAATATCGAACTTGGACATGGAATAGATGATTTGAAGGAATATATGACTCTGCAGAGTTTGTACAAAAATTTTCCCACAGCCAACGGATTTCCGTAGTCATGAAGGACTAGTTCCGTTTACGGTTTTTCGGTAGAAAACACAGCTAACCAGTACACACCCATTCTACCTCTCGATGCTAGGAATCACCCTAGACATCGTCCAAGAAAAACTTTTGAGACGGGGAGATCACAATCTCGAATAGCATGGGATCAAATTTATATACGCGCGCTCTAAGGGGTGCCCCCCTCTCGGTCCCAACCGGAAACACCCATGCCCCCTGACCGGATGACTGGCTTTAATCCAGGGCCATGGAACCATCATCACGGCCTCTCCTTTTTGGTGTGTACCAGGAAAGCGGTTTACAACTTACTAAGCCATATTCCTTGCGGAAAACATGTGGTAGTACAAGGAAGGAAATGGAAGGAACTGGACCGATACGGTTTGACACTGAAGTCACATAGTCTGGCATAAGACTGGCATGCTACAACACTACCATCTTACCCATTCTCATGCCAACACATGGCCATTCATATGCACATCCATCCACTTATGGATCATCGAACTCACTTACTTCAACAGTGCATGGAAATAACGTTCATCGGTATGCTCATCAACATGCCATGAGACTAACTAAATGCAAAACATGCCAAGACACTCATCATATCAAAAGTTCAAACATGCTTGCCTGGTTCAGAGTAGTCGGAGCCTAGCTCGATGAAGTTCGCGGCTCCGTCACCCCCTTCGGTATCTACGCTATAAAGAAAATATATGCGCTATCGTAAATACCAAGAGGTGCACAAAAAGTATACCAAATATTTTTCAAATAAATCTGATAAAAAACTAGACAAAACTTTAAAGAAGACAGAAAAAGAATCAATCAAAAATACTCTTCTGTTAAAAAGTTATAAAGGTTTTTGTCTAGGGACTCATCTGTAATGAAACAGAAAGTTTCCAGGGGCTAGTTTATAAAAACAGAAAACGCTTCGGCAGAAACTACGCCAGCCCAGAGGGAAAGCGCATTCGGCAGAAGGCGTTTTCAGATAACGCTTCGTTTAGAAAGGACAGAGAGGCTGATAGCGGGTCCCACTTGTCATGTTCAAATTTTCAAATGGGAGGGACGAGGCTCGTCGGCGCCCGAGAGCCGCGGTGGTCGCCGGCGGCGATCCACGGTGAGGCAGGGAGATCGGAGAGTACCTCCGTGCTCAGGGCGCCATTCCGCGTCGGTAGGTGGTGGTGGTGGTCGCCGGCGAGTACCATGTCGACGGCGAGCTTTGCTCCGGCGGACGGCGGCTCGGGTGGTCGTGGGACTCGTCGGAGAGAGCTGCAGCGATCAAATTGAGGAGGGGGTTAGGCTTCTGGTAGCTAGAGAGGGTAACGGACGGGGTTTGGGCGCCGGAGACGGCCTCACCGGAGTGAATCAAGGTGGAGACCGCCGCGGATCGGGGCGGCCAGAGTTGGGGGAGGATACCTCCTTGAGGTCCTCCTGGTGGCCTGGTGGGGTGCTGGTGTGGTGCGGAGATGGTGTGTGCTCGAGGGCGAGCTCGGGAGCCCTTTTTATAGGCGGTCCGAGGCGGTGGCCGAGAACGGGGTTCTCCGGCGAGGTGATTACGGCGGCGTGGAGGTTGAACGGGAGGTTGCAGAGGTGGGGCGTCATCGCGGTCGTTCCCTGGTTCGGTTTGTGCGCTAACCGCGTTGGGATTAGGTGGCTTAGGTGGAGTTCGACGGAACGGGGCGGCGCGGGCCCGTCGGCGGCAGAGAGCGCGCTCTGTGCGTGCTGCGCCACGGTGACGGTGCCGCATGCGTGCGCTGGCACGGAGACGGCCACGCGGAGCCACCAGAGGATTTGGGCGGCGCCGAACGGCGTTGTGCCACCGTTCTCCTCCCTGTCGGCCACTACGGGGAGCCGGCCGCCGCAAGACACGCCGGCGCAGGCGGGCCCGGGCGCCACCGACGCCAGGGACGCGCCAAGCGCGCGTGTGAGGCTCCGGACAAGCAAGTGAGGCCGCGAGCAACGTGCCAAGTGCACTGTGGCCGCGTGACTGAAACTGACGAAACTGAAACTGAACTTAACTGAATTTCTGAAAGTGTAAGGAAAACAGTGCATGCAAGGTGTTCGACAGAATGATCCAGGCATGTAGGGATTTTCCCTTGGGCTGATTTTTGGTGGAGTGATCTCTCATTGCAACTAGAGGTTGCCTGAATTTTTATAGAATTTTTGGAGAAGTGTGGATATGAATTTCACCAAATTTGGCAAATCTGGTCCAAACTTGCAGAGACTGAATTTTGAAATATTTGAAAAGAGGAGGAGTGGATCAAGATGGTTCTGGGTTGTGGGTTCAAAGGACTATCCAGGAGAGTTGGTTTGAGGTCATAACTCTAATGCAATAGGGTACTTGCTTTGAAAAACTCTCAGGCTCCAAGTAATTTTCAGAAATGATTTGAGGGGAAAAATAATTTGAATAAAATCCAAAACTTGCTTGGATGAGTTGGGACAGAGAACTTAGGTTGATTTCAAGGAGGGGAGGTTTTGGAGGGGTTTTACCACATGGGCAAAAATACAATGCCATGGGTGGCTTCAAAGATATGAAAATCCAAATTTTCATAGAGTTTCTTTAAAAAAAGATTAAATTAAACTCCCAAAATAAATTTGAGAGGGAACCAACCGAGAAGAAGTTTCAAAAGATCAAACACCAAGGTTTAAAAAAAATCCTTGCCAAAGAAAAGAAAGTTTTTATGAGGAAGGTTTTCTGGAAAATTTTAAATGGCCTCTTTTATAAAACCACAAAGTTTTTGCTGAAAACCAAAGCAAAAATTTTGGGGTGTCACAACACCTACCCCCTTAGGAAAAATCTCGTCCCCGAGATTTCAACTGTTCCTCAAATAAGTGTGGATGCTCTGTCCGAAGAAAATCCTCTCTTTCCCAAGTTGCTTCGCTTTCGGTGTGGTTGCTCCACTGAACTCTGAAAAACTTGATGGCCTTCTGTCGGGTTCTCCTTTCAGACTCCTCTAATATTTTTACTGGGTGTTCTCGATAAGTGAGGTCTGGTTGTACGTCAATGTTCTCATGGGATACTTGTTTCTCTGGTTTGCTTACGCACTTCCTTAATTGAGAGATGTGGAACACGTCGTGAATGTCAGACAAGTCTTCGGGTAAGTCTAGCTGGTAGGCTACAGTGCCTCTTCGTGCCACTATGCAGAATGGTCCAATGAATCTTGGTGCTAACTTTCCTTTAATCTTAAACCGTTGCAGTCCCTTCATAGGTGATACTCGTAGGTACACAAATTCACCGGGTTCAAAATTGACCCTACGATGTTTCTGATCGTAATAACTCTTCTGTCGGCTTTGAGCGGTCTTGAGTCGGTCCCTGATTAGCTTGACTTTTTCCTCGGCTTCTTTGAGCATGTCTGGGCTGAAGATACGGCTGTCTCCGGTCTCTGACCAATTTAGCGGGGTACGACATCTTCGTCCGTATAGGGCTTCAAAAGGTGCCATTTGCAGGCTGGCCTGGTAACTGTTGTTGTATGCGAACTAGGCATATGGCAGGCTTTCTTCCCAACTGGTTCCATTGGTGAGGACACATGCTCTCAGCATGTCTTCCAAAATTTGGTTTACGCGTTCAGTCTGTCCATCAGTCTGGGGATGGTAGGCTGTGCTGAAGGCCAATTGGGTTCCCAGAGCCTGTTGTAAATGATCCCAGAATCTCGAGAGAAACTGAGTGCCTCTATCGGAGATTATAGTCTTCGGGACTCCATGCAGACAAACTATACGGGAGAGATAAATCCTGGCAAGCTTCTGAGTGTTGTAGGTTGTCTTTACTGGAATGAAATGTGCCACCTTGGTTAATCTATCGGTGATGACCCATATGGCATCATACCCGTGTCGTGACCGAGGTAGTCTGACAATAAAATCCATCCCTATTTCATCCCATTTCCACTCATGTATTTTGTTTGGTTGCAGTAGTCCGGCTGGTTTTTGATGCTCAACTTTTATGCGTTGACAAGAATCGCAACATGCAACGAATGTGGCTATGTCCCTCTTCATACCGTGCCACCAAAATCCTTCCTGAATATCCTTATACATTTTGGTTCCTCCAGGGTGGATTGAATAAGGAGTGGTGTGTGCTTCAGCAAGGATTTTCTGTTTGAGGTCCTCTATGTTTGGCACACAGAGTCTGTCCCTGTACCGTAATATTCCATCATTGCCTATGACAAATTCCGGGGCCTTGCCCATACTCACCTTTCTTTTAATTCCTTCAATGCTGGGGTGACCAGGCTGAGCTTCTTTAATTCTCTCCACAAGGTCGGGCTTTATTTCCAAGTTTGATATGGTGCCTTCCGCAATCATTAACAAGTTGAGTTCTGTAAATTCTTGTTGGAATTCAGGTCTCAAACTTTGCAGTCTATTTTCGTCGGAGCTGGGGTTTCGACTAAGAGCATCGGCTACTACATTTGCTTTCCCTGGATAATAGTGGATTCCAACGTCATAATCCTTTACCAATTCCAACCAGCGGCGTTGCCGTAAGTTTAGTTCTGGCTGTGTGAAAATATATTTAAGACTTATATGGTCCGTGTATATTTCACATCGATTCCCAAGTAAGAAATGCCTTCATTCCTTAAGTGCATGAATGACTGCTGCCATTTCTAAGTCATGAGTGGGATAATTTTCCTCATGCTTGCGGAGTTGTCGTGAAGCGTATGCGACAACCTTGCCTTCCTGCATCAACACGCACCCGAGACCTTTTCGGGATGCGTCACAATACACCACAAAGTTTTTGTGTATGTCTGGCACAATTAATACCGGTGCTGTGGTTAATTTCTGTTTTAACTCTTGGAAACTTTTTTCGCAAGCTTCTGTCCATTCAAACTTCTTGTCTTTCTTGAGTAACTGCGTCATTGGCTTGGCTAGAGTGGAGAATCCTTCAATAAATCTGCGGTAATATCCTGCCATTCCCAGAAAACTTCGTATGTCCGTTACGTTGGCTGGTGCCTTCCAGTCAAGTATGGCCTTGACTTTCTCCGGGTCCACTGCGATACCGTCTTGGGTCAGTACGTGGCCTAGAAAGCCTACTTGCCTTAGCCAAAATTCGCACTTGCTGAACTTGGCATACAATTGATGCTTCCTGAGTTCTCTTAGCACAATCCTGAGATGTTCCGCGTGCTCTTCTGGTGTTTTGGAGTATATCAGAATATCATCGATAAATACCACAATGAACTTGTCCATAAACTTCATAAATACTTTGTTCATGAGGTGAACAAAATATGCGGGGGCGTTAGTTAATCCAAAAGGCATAATTGTGAACTCATATAGTCCATATCTGGAGGTGAAGGCTGTTTTGGGGATATCTTCTGTTCGCACTTTTAATTGATGGTATCCTGACCTTAAGTCAATCTTTGAGAATACCTTGGCCTGAGCGAGCTGATCAAATAAATCATTTATCCTTGGCATCGGATATTTGTTCTTGACTATGACCATGTTAAGTGCTCGGTAGTCTATGCACAATCTCAGTGTTCCATCCTTCTTTTTGGCAAATAAAATTGGTGATCCCCAAGGTGAGGAGCTGGCTCGAATGTATCCTTTGTCCAGTAATTCCTTTATTTGTTTCTTCAACTCAATCAACTCGGATGGTGCCATTCTGTATGGTTTCTTGTATATGTGGGTGGTTCCTGGTGCTAGCTCAATGCTGAATTCTATTTCTCGGTCTGGTGGCATGCCTGGTAGTTCTTCGGGAAACACGTCTGGAAATTCACATACTACTGGAACCTTGCTTAACTCAGAAATATCCACCTTATTCAATCTTGGCTGCCGGGGTATTTTTCTTTCCTTGGCTGGTACTTTTATTGTCTTCCCGTGGTGGTGTGTGAGAATCACGGTCCGGTTGAAACAGTCAATAAAACCTTTGTTGGTGGTTAACCAGTCCATCCCTAGGATGACATCCAGTCCTTTATTTTCCAACACAATAAGATTGGCGAAATATTTCAATCCTTCGAACTCAATGGCCACATTCTGACAATAACTCTGAGTAACTTGCTGAATCCCAGGGGACTTGATGATCATGGATTTTTCCAAGGGATACATCGAAAAATTATTTTGCAAAGCAAAACTTTTCGAAATGAAAGAGTGAGAAGCTCCAGAATCAAACAAAACCGTTGCAGGTATTGTGTTGACAGGAAACGTACCGAGTACGATATCCGGAGCATTTTGTGCTTCTTCTTTGGTCACGTGGTTTAGATGACCCTTCTTGTGGTTGTTGTTGGGGTTGAAGTTGTTGCGCTTGGGCGCTAAATTATTGCCACCGTTGTTTGGCTTCGGGGTCGAGTTCCTTGGCTTGGGGCATTGTTTGGCGTAGTGCCCTTCTTCTCCACAAGCGTAACAAGTAACGCCTGGGCGATATGTGAACTCTTTGTCCCTTGCATGGAAATTCTTGGTTGGGCGAGAAATGTTTGTGGTAGGTTTGTGTGTCCCACCTTTCTGAAAATCTGTCCTGCTTCGGTGGTTGCATGCAAGAGTAGTCTGGTCTCTCTTTTGCTTGCGTAAATCCTCCAAGCTACGTCTCTCATTTTCCAAAGTAATAGCTTTGTCCACTAGTGTTTTAAAATCTGGAAATGTGTGCACGACCAGTTGGCATTTAAGTGCGGGCGCCAGACCGTCAAGGAATTTCTCCATCTTCTTGCTTTCAGTCATACGTTCTTCATTGGCATAGCGAGACAATAGGGTAAATTGACCGTTGTATTCTGATACCGTCATGTTCCTTTGTTTAAGGTCATCGAATTCTCTCTTCTTAATTTTCATAATGCTCTTGGGAATGTGTGCACCACGGAAACCTTCCTTGAAATCATCCCAGGTTATATCATTTTCGTTGGGGTGCATGTGCAGAAAATTCTCCCACCATGATGCGGCTGCTCCTGTGAGATAGTGTGGAGCATATAATACTTTCTCGAGATCTGAACATTTTGCAATTATTAATTTTCTCTCCATATCTCGAAGCCAATCCTCGGCCTCAAGAGGTTTGTCAGTATGAGAAAAAGTTTGGGGACGTGTCTTCTGTAGCTCAGATAACTTGGAATGCTGCTGATACTGTACATGATGATTTCCCATGTTGATGACTTGGTTCATCATTTCCCGATGTTGCTGCTGGCTCTGCTCATAAAGGTGGCACATTTGTGAAAGTGCCGACTCACTGCCCTGTTGGCTTGACTGTCCCTGAGTGAACTCGTTGCTGGGTTGTGTATCATAATTTTCCTCTGGTGGAGTTGGCATGGAGCGAGTCCAAGGACGAGACATTTTTCACTCTGGGAATATTTTGTAAAACCCATAAGAAAAGCGGAAAGAGTCGCAAAAACAATTCCATAAGTGCATAACGCTGGCAAATAAAAATAAATAACCAAGCTTACTTAAGAAAAACAAATCGACTTGCGCACGGAGAAGGACTGCTCATTACATATCTTACATGCGACGGTAATTATACAATACATCACTCAGGATATGCGTACATAATCCTGACATGTTATTTAGACTAGTGCACTTATCCAGAACCTACATGATGCGCAAACAGGCTACTTCTCACAACCTATGTACATATAAACATATCGTACAAAGCGGCACATTACATGGCGGCTAAGCGTACTCAGGTGGAGATGTTGACGACCTCCTTTGCCCTGCCGAGGGTGAGGCGTAGCGAGGCTGGGGACTCGACTTCCTCCTCGCTAATAGGTTCCATACGTGTAGTGTTGCGCAGAGTGGACGGAGCAGTTGCCAGGGGCGGAACAACACGAATAGGAGTGGGCGCGAAGGTTGGTGCAGTGCGCACTGGAGTGGGCGCAATAACTTGGTTGAATTCTTCGGTAGAAGGCAGGCGACGAGTAGGTGCATAAGATGCTGAGGATGAGACAAAAGTCAGTGGCGGTGCGGTGGGTAGGAGCTCCCTCCTATTGGCAGCACAGCCATGAACTGAGTCCATGCGGGCAGCCACGAAGTCGTCCACCAGGTTGTCGAAGGCTGCCTCCAGGGCCCGGAGATACTCAATAAGCATCTCAAAAGCCTCGTCTCGTTCTCCTCTGGGGCAGGAGAATGCGTAGTGACAGGTGTAAGGCACATGGCATGGAAGATAACGGTAACGACGAGTCTTCATCACGGGTAGGACATCCCTGAGACGAGCTATCGCCTCGCGGGCTGCCATCTGCATAGCATGCCTCTCCGTAGGCATGGCTCTTCCCAAGAACCGGAAGCGGCGTAACTCACCACGCCCTCCCTTGAACTGCACCGCGGCCTGGTGCATGGTCAGACTGTCGTTGACTCGGTGCTGGCAGAGTGTGAAGACTGGGCGCACAGATGGCCCCATCGTGACCTGAACGATGAAGGAAAGAAGCTTGACGAACCCATCGGGCACGTTGGCGAAGGTCTGAGACTCGCAGCTGTTGTCGGCCATCTACAAAAGTAGGCAAAAATTCTGCATGGTCAGATCATAAATTTATGCTGACTATCAGATATGTCTACAATTGCAGAAAAATATAAAATGGCTCTATTATGCTAATAACCAATTAGCGATCGCACCTAGTGGCTTCCTACAGTCAGCCTGGCTCTGATACCAAGCTTGTCACGACCGGTTTTCCAATAAAAATATTTATTGAGAAACCAATCTATTGAGTCCAGTATGAGAGAAATCCTCCTCACTGGTAGACAAAATCTTGATACAATAAGCCAGTAGCATAAAATATATTACAGGGTCG
The DNA here is from genome assembly GCA_963921465.1 of Triticum timopheevii. NCBI lineage: Eukaryota > Viridiplantae > Streptophyta > Magnoliopsida > Poales > Poaceae > Triticum > Triticum timopheevii. The sequence goes on from OY997274.1 coordinate 505,887,698, forward strand.
AACTACGGTTGCTCAACCAAATTATTACAAGCATGCCAATTATTATACATAATGGCGGACACGACACAGTGGTGTGGAGGCATACTACTGACTCGAGGATAGGATGGTGGTGGAAAAACACAGCGGGGAGAGGGATACAAGACTCTAAAACTGGCATCTCATCGAGCGTCGAGGTGAGGCTCGATGAATTTATTTGGTAGCGGAAGCGGATATAATACAGTGACCAAATCCAGGGTCGCACGAGACTGACTGGGACTCCTCTAGGCGTCGGACTCGCTATCAAATTCTTCATCCATGAGATCGCCTTCGTCAGCATCTGGCCAAATCAACAAGCCAGTGAGTACTTTGAAAGTACTCGCAAGACAGTTCGGACGTAAGATATAACAAATGCATGCATGGATGCATCATGATTAATTCATCAATGCACATTAAAATAAATTAGCATAACGAGGTAAGTAAAAGGGAAACGGCGGTAGTCCGCCTGAAATCCCAACAAAACATAAATGGAGACCGATCGGGTGTCTGGAGCGACGCCTCGAAAGGTGAACAAATAAATAAAAGGAAATGATGCCACAGTCGGGCGTCTTAGCGACACCACATAAAGGGCTTTAAAAGAAATGCCACAGTCGGACGTCTGAGCGACATCACAGAAAGGGCTTTAAAAGAAATGCCACAGTCGGACGTCTGAGCGACATCACAGAAAGGGCTTTAAAAGAAATGCCACAGTCGGACGTCTGAGCGACATCACAGAAAGGGCTTTAAAAGAAATGCCACGGTCGGACGTCTGAGCGACATCACAGAAAGGGCTTTAAAAGAAATGCCACCGTCGGACGTCTGAGCGACATCACAGAAAGGGCTTTTGTCCACAAGTAAATATTACTCATAATAAACATTCAATTCATGAAAATAAATGGGTTAGTCCATCCACAGGAATAATCATTTAACCGGACTTAGCACTCATGCGATTCACCAGAGTCTCTGTCATAAAAACTGACATTTGGTCAGGACAGGTTAATATCGAACTTGGACATGGAATAGATGATTTGAAGGAATATATGACTCTGCAGAGTTTGTACAAAATTTTTCCCACAGCCAACGGATTTCCGTAGTCACGAAGGACTAGTTCTGTTTACGGTTTTTCGGTAGAAAACACAGCTAACCAGTACACACCCATTCTACCTCTCGATGCTAGGAATCACCCTAGACATCGTCCAAGAAAAACTTTTGAGACGGGGAGATCACAATCTCGAATAGCATGGGATCAAATTTATATACGCGCGCTCTAAGGGGTGCCCCCCTCTCGGTCCCAACCGGAAACACCCATGCCCCCTGACCGGATGACTGGCTTTAATCCAGGGCCATGGAACCATCATCACGGCCTCTCCTTTTTGGTGTGTACCAGGAAAGCGGTTTACAACTTACTAAGCCATATTCCTTGCGGAAAACATGTGGTAGTACAAGGAAGGAAATGGAAGGAACTGGACCGATACGGTTTGACACTGAAGTCACATAGTCTGGCATAAGACTGGCATGCTACAACACTACCATCTTACCCATTCTCATGCCAACACATGGCCATTCATATGCACATCCATCCACTTATGGATCATCGAACTCACTTACTTCAACAGTGCATGGAAATAACGTTCATCGGTATGCTCATCAACATGCCATGAGACTAACTAAATGCAAAATATGCCAAGACACTCATCATATCAAAAGTTCAAACATGCTTGCCTGGTTCAGAGTAGTCGGAGCCTAGCTCGGTGAAGTTCGCGGCTCCGTCACCCCCTTCGGTATCTACGGTATAAAGAAAATATATACGCTATCGTAAATACCAAGAGGTGCACAAAAAGTATACCAAATATTTTTCAAATAAATCTGATAAAAAACTAGACAAAACTTTAAAGAAGACAGAAAAAGAATCAATCAAAAATACTCTTCTGTTAAAAAGTTATAAAGGTTTTTGTCCAGGGACTCATCTGTAATGAAACAGAAAGTTTCCAGGGGCTAGTTTATAAAAACAGAAAACGCTTCGGCAGAAACTACGCCAGCCCAGAGGGAAAGCGCATTCGGAAGAAGGCGTTTTCAGATAACGCTTCGTTTAGAAAGGACAGAGAGGCTGACAGCGGGTCCCACTTGTCATGTTCAAATTTTCAAATGGGAGGGACGAGGCTCGTCGGCGCCCGAGAGCCGCGGTGGTCGCCGGCGGCGATCCACGGCGAGGCAGGGAGATCGGAGAGTACCTCCGTGCTCAGGGCGCCATTCCGCGTCGGTAGGTGGTGGTGGTGGTCGCCGGCGAGTACCACGTCGACGGCGAGCTTTGCTCCGGCGGACGGCGGCTCGGGTGGTCGTGGGACTCGTCGGAGAGAGCTGCAGTGATCAAATTGAGGAGGGGGTTAGGCTTATGGTAGCTAGAGAGGGTAACGGACGGGGTTTGGGCGCCGGAGACGGCCTCACTGGAGTGAATCAAGGTGGAGGCCGAGGCGGATCGGGGCGGCCGGAGTTGGGGGAGGAGACCTCCTTGAGGTCCTCCTGGTGGCCTGGTGGGGTGCTGGTGTGGTGCGGAGATGGTGTGTGCTCGAGGGCGAGCTCGGGAGCCCTTTTTATAGGCGGTCCGAGGCGGTGGCCGAGAACGGGGTTCTCCGGCGAGGTGATTACGGCGGCGTGGAGGTTGAACGGGAGGTTGCAGAGGTGGGTCGTCATCGCGGTCGTTCCCTGGTTCGGTTTGTGCGCTAACCGCGTTGGGATTAGGTGGCTTAGGTGGAGTTCGACGGAACGGGGCGGCGCGGGCCCGTCGGCGGCAGAGAGCACACTCTGTGCGTGCTGCGCCACGGCGACGGTGCCGCATGCGTGCGCTGGCACGGAGACGGCCACGCGGAGCCACCAGAGGATTTGGGCGGCGCCGAACGGCGTTGCGCCGCCGTTCTCCTCCCTGTCGGCCGCTACGGGGAGCCGGCCGCCGCAAGACACGCCGGCGCAGGCGGGCCAGGGCGCCACCGACGCCAGGGTCGCGCCAAGCGCGCGTGTGAGGCTCCGGACAAGCAAGAGAGGCCGCGAGCAACGTGCCAAGTGCACTGTGGCCGCGTGACTGAAACTGACGAAACTGAAACTGAACTTAACTGAATTTCTGAAAGTGTAAGGAAAACAGTGCATGCAAGGTGTTTGACAGAATGATCCAGGCATGTAGGGATTTTTCCTTGGGCTGATTTTTGGTGGAGTGATCTCTCATTGCAACTAGAGGTTGCCTGAATTTTTATAGAATTTTTGGAGAAGTGTGGATATGAATTTCACCAAATTTGGCAAATCTGGTCCAAACTTGCAGAGACTGAATTTTGAAATATTTGAAAAGAGGAGGAGTGGATCAAGATGGTTCTGGGTTGTGGGTTCAAAGGACTATCCAGGAGAGTTGGTTTGAGGTCATAACTCTATTGCAATAGGGTACTTGCTTTGAAAAACTCTCAGGCTCAAAGTAATTTTCAGAAATGATTTGAGGGGAAAAATAATTTGAATAAAATCCAAAACTTGCTTGGATGAGTTGGGACAGAGAACTTAGGTTGATTTCAAGGAGGAGGGGAGGTTTTGGAGGGGTTTTACCACATGGGCAAAAATACAATGTCATGGGTGGCTTCAAAGATATGAAAATCCAAATTTTCATAGAGTTTCTTTAAAAAAAGATTAAATTAAACTCCCAAAATAAATTTGAGAGGGAACCAACCGAGAAGAAGTTTCAAAAGATCAAACACCAAGGTTTAAAAAAAATCCTTGCCAAAGAAAAGAATGTTTTTATGAGGAAGGTTTTCTGGAAAATTTTAAATGGCCTCTTTTATAAAACCACAAAGTTTTTGCTGAAAACCAAAGCAAAAATTTTGGGGTGTCACAAAACCCTAGCCCTCTCCGGTGTCTATATAAACTGGAGAGGTTGGTCCTTAGAAGGTCGATCACAACTACAATCATAATCATCATAGGCTAGCTTCTAGGGTTTAGCCTCTACGATCTCGTGGTAGATCTACTCTTGTACTACTCATATCGTCAATATTAATCAAGCAGGAAGTAGGGTTTTACCTCCATCGAGAGGGCCCGAACCTGGGTAAACATTGTGTCCCTTACTTCCTGTTACCATCAGCCTAAGACGCACAGATCGGGACCCCCTACCTGAGATCCGCCAGTTTTGACACCGACACCCCCATCTCTGTAAGCAGCAGAAGAGACCAATTAGTACCCTTACAACATTATCATACAACATTACAGCAGCACAAGTTTTGAGCAGAAGATAATCAACTACACTTAATTAATGAGAGCCAAGTTTTTAGACATGAAAGAAAACTGAGGGAAAAAAGCAATGCACTTGTGCTCAACAACATCAACAGAGCATAGTAATCTAAAAAATAAAGCATATTTTAGGTGGCTCTAGGTTGACATACTAGAGCTGAGCACAAGATTTATTAGTAGCACTAGTCGTCAACCTGTGCCTTCGCACGGGCTAGACACAAAAATGTTGACTTTAGTTGAATTTCATATAATAACTATTTTTACTTCTTTCCGTCAGCAACCTAGGTAATTAGTAGTATAAAAACCTTCAACTAAAGAAAAGAAAGAAACTAGGAGTGTTGGTTGAGAGATCCCAGTACATAAATGAGTTACCAAAATGAAACTAGGAGTGTTGGTTGAGAGATCATAACAGACTATGAACCCTAGGCGGAGACAGTGATCAATTGGGGTGGCGCGGGGCGGAGGACGGGGTCACCAGGGCACACTTACTTGAGGGCAATGATCGTGGAACTTCTGCCCAATGGCTGCGATCCTCTCCCGTAGGTTCTGGAGCCTTTCGACTCGCTGTGCAGAAATATGGAATGCATCAAAACTTATGTAAATGGAATTTAAATGGGCAGCGTTGTTCGTGAAATCAAACAGAGATACAACAAGACAACTCATCCAATATCTACTATCAACACCATATCAAACAGAGATACAAGTTACCAACTACCATATCACATTTCTGCTAAGACAATACGTGGTCAAATACAAAGTAGACAGAACCCAGAGTAAGACGCGACATAGGAAATCCTCAGGAACATGAAAGTACATATGAAACAGATGGTTAAAGTACATCAGAGATGAAATAATTACAAAGAATCCTTGGAATAAGCTAATCAAATGGTTAAGAGACGACATGGTGCTAAATTTAGCAGAACTCCCGGCACAAATATATGAACAGATCTACCAGCACAAATATATCAACAGATCTACCAGCACAAATATAGTAACATGATCTACCAACGCAATATTTAACCTTGTGGGGACATCAAACGAACAGTATTAGTAGCACAGTTGAGGATCTACACATATCATGCGTATAGTTATTTCCAACATCCAAAAACATAGCTATTGGTTTATAACTAAACCAAAATAGAATAGCTACAATTATCAAGAACCTCAACTTGGTGGTCAAGCTCACGAAGACCCTCAAGCCTATCAGGTCGGGGTGGCACGGGGTGGGGGAGGGGGGTCGTCGGGGCGGCACGGCGACGGGGTTGGCACGGGGCGGAGAGGGGGTCGCCGGGGCGGCGGGGGCGGCGCGGCGACTGTGTTGGCGCGGGGCGGAGAGGGGGTCGCCGGGGTGATGTGGGTGGCGCGGGGCGGTGGCAGCATGGGGGCGGGGTGGCCGGCGATGGGGGTGGCACGGGGTGGCGGTGGCTCGGGCTCGGGGAGGAGAAAGGGGACAGAGAGAGTGGTCAGGCGCGGGCATGTTTGATTTTTAGTTAGGGCACGGTTCTTTGCCGTCTGCTAGCAGACGACAAAGAGCCTACCTAACGGACGTTAGTTTAAGCACTTTCTTTACCGTCTACTAGCTGACAACAAAGAAAGTGGCCGTTAGGTGGTTCTCACTAGTGGGCCACCCTGCCTCTTTGTCGTCCGCTAGCTGACGGCAAAGCTTCTATGTCGTCCGCTAGCTGACGACAAAGATATGGCTGACGGCACACGCGCTCTTTGCCGTCAGCTCTTTCTTTACCGTCAGCTTTCTGTATACTGATGGCAAAGACCTTCTTTGCCATCAGCGAGATGATGGCAAAGATCCTGATTCCAGTAGTGAGAAGCTTAAACCCTAGTTTATGCGCTACTTCATAACGGGCTGATTTGGATCCAAAAGTTTAATGCTATGGTTAGATTTATTCTTAATATTTTTCTCATAGTTGCGGATGCTTGCGAGGGGGTTAATCATAAGTAGGAGGTTTGTTCAAGTAAGAACAGCACCTAAGCACCGGTCCACCCACATATCAAATTATCAAAGTAGCGAATACGAATCAAACCAACATGATGAAAATGACTAGATGAAATTCCCGTGTACCCTCAAGAACACTTTGCTTATCATAAGAGATTGTTTTGGCCTGTCCTTTGCCTCAAAAGGATTGGTCTACCTTGATGCACTTTTTTTACCATTTCCGTTACTTGCACGTTACAAATTATCTTGCTATCAAACAACTTGTTACCTACAATTTGAGTGCTTGCAGACATTACCTTGCTGAAAACTACTTGTCTTTTCCTTCTACTCCTTGTTGGGTTCGACACTCTTACTTATCGAAAGGTTTATGATTGATCCCCTATACTTTTGGGTCATCAGGCATCCAGTTCCTGCTATTGGTTATTGACCGGAGAGGTGTCTCTGTCATGACTACATGATTTCCGAACCCGTAGGGTCGCACGCTTAACGTTCATTAACGCTAGAGTGGTATTGGTATATTTGATGATTGGTAACCAAATGTTGTTCGGAGTACTGGATGAGATCTTGGACATCACAAGGAGTCTCAGAATGGTCGAGAGGTAAATATTTGTATATGGGAAGTCATATTTTGGGTTCCGAAAAAATGTGCAGTTTTTTCGGTATTGTACTGAGAAGCTTCCAGAAGGTTCCGGAGGATTCCGAAGGGGTCCAAAAGTCCACAAGTGGGTCCACCACATCCCAAGGGATGGCATGGGCTGAGGGGAGGCGCCCTGGCCTTATTGGGCCAGGCGCACCAAGTCCTCAAAAGCCCATGCAGCTAGGGAAGGGAAAAAAGGGGAGTCCTAGTAGGAATAGGATTGAACTTGGAGTCCAAGTCCTCTCCCCTTGGAGTTAAGGATGGCAATGGGTAGGGTATGGGGCGCGTAGAGCAATACCATACCCATACTCGTGTAGTCAATGGGTATAATATTCTATCCATACCCATACCCATGGGTATGAAACTTTACCTGTACCCATACCCGACGGGTACCCATACCCATTGGGTACCCAATGAGTAGATCAAATAGTACACAAGTAATTCATAATTTTACATTCATCTATAGCACATTTGACTAAAAAATATTGATCTCAACTCAATAACAGATAGATTAGTACATGATAATTATCTCAAATCAAATTAACAATTGGTAAAAACTTTAACATATGTTCACAAGCTCATGACATAACATTAACATAGATACAATTGTGAATCATGGGTAAGGTTCACATGTCAATATAAATGGGTAGGGTATGGGTATATCCATGGGTAAAAGGCTATACCCGTGCCCTACCCATGACTTAATGGGTAGGGTATGGGTACTACCCGTGGGCATAAAATTGTGCCCATACCCTGCCCATGCGGGTACGGTACCCGTGGGTACCCGTACCCATGGGTAAAATTGCCATCCTTACTTGGAGTCAACTCCTACTAGGAGTAGGGTTGGACTACCAACCCTCCCACACATATAAATATAGGGGAGGGGCGCGGCAAGACACCCCAACACATTGGCCTTGGCTGCTGCCCCGTATCTCCCTCCCGGCATAGTTCTCGTCCATGGTTTTTTGCTTAGCGAAGCGCTGCCGTTGCTGCACCACCATCACCACCATGGCGTCGTGCTGGTTATGATCACATATACTTCTCCACCTTCTCTTGCTGGATCAAGGAGGAGGAGACGTCATCGAGCCGCACGTGTGCTAAACTCGAAGGTGTCGTTCGTTCGACACTAAATCGGTTGGATCGTGATCGGATCACGAAGAGTATGACTACATCAACCGTGTTATATACGCTTCCGCTTTCCGTCTACGAGGGTACGCAGACACACTCCCCCCTCTCGTTGTTATGCTTCTCCTAGATAGATCTTGGGTGTTCATAGGATTTTTTTTATTTTTATGCTTTGTTCCCCATCATAAACTCTTCAAATGTGGTCAGATCCTTGTCTGGAAGTTCGATAGGATCATCCATCTTCTCTTGAGTTGCAGCAGCATCCTTGCCCTCATCCTCAACGGCCATGTTGTGCATGATCACACAGCATGTCATCACCTCCCACGAGGTCTCCAAATCCCATTGTTTAGCAGGTCCACGAACAACTGCAAAACGGGCCTGTAGAACTACAAATGTCCTCTAGACATCCTTTCTAAGTACTTCTTGTCTTTGGGCAAAGTGAGACTTTTTCTGGCCAACTGGGTTAGAGATGGTGCTGACAAAGATAGCCCATGGAGGATGGATACCGTCAACCAAATAGTAGCCCATGTTGTACTCATGTCCATTGACAGTATAGTGGCAAGGAGGAGTTTTTTCTTCGGTCAGCCTTGCAAACAATGGTGATCGCTGCAGCACATTGATGTCATTGTGAGACCCGAGCATGCCAAAGAAAGCGTGCCAAATCCAAAGATCATGTGATGCAACTGCTTTAATAATGAGATTCTTAACATGACCCTGATATTGCCCTTGTAAAGCCTTCGGGCAGTTCTTCCATTTTCAGTGCATGCAGTCAAGAGATCCAAGCAAACCTGGCCACCCTCTTTCTTCTGAGATTGCTAAGAGCCTCTCGGTGTCTCGCACAGTTGGTTCTCTTAGGTACTACGGTCCAAACACCTCGACCACAGAGTTGCAAACCTGACCATGGCCGCATGTGCTCTCACACATCTGTAGGTACTCGTCCCACGAATCAGCGCCCGTGCCATATGCAAGCATCCAGAGTGCGGCTATGCACTTCTGGTAACAGGAGAACACAATCGTTCTCACGGTGTCCTTCAAGATGAAGTAGTCACCCCAGGACCGGACGTCATGTTACAAACGATCAAAGACAGTCTTGCGTATCCGAAAACGCCGGCCAAAATGGTCGGCTAAGAGTGCATCGAGGGCAAAGTAGTCGACCATCAGTATCAAATGGTTGCGCGCCCTGTTGTGATTGAGCACTCGATGGCCCTTGACCGATCCCTTAGAACTGAGAACATGCTCCTCTGCATGCTCCGCATCTTCAAGGACCGCCTGCATCATCACCGTCTCATCCGTGTAGTCCTCCTCGTCGGACGAGTCGTCAGACAACTCAACATAGTGCTCGTATATGTACTCCAAATCGGAATCCATTGCTTGAAAGAAGGGACAACTTTTGTAGCTCCAACAATTCATCGAAAAGTGTCGGGCATGGTCAGTATAGCAGCAGCGGATGGTACCTGGCAGGGCAGTCAGAGGAGAAGGGTTGAACGGCGACGGAGGAGAAGATGGGTGGAGCCATCTGGAATGTTGGACGTGACAGAGATGAGTTCCGAAAGGGGTGTGGCGTGGCGGCTAGGTTGGTGGGGCGGTGACGAAGGCAAAAGATAAAGAAGGAAGGAAAAAATACGTTCGAACCACTTGACGGGCCGATACAGGGTTGCGTTGGATGACAAACCGCGTCCGGACCGCACGATCCGAACAGTTGTGGACGGTTTAAGATCTGTCTTGGAGATGCCCTTAGCTGGTGAGCTGATGTGTTTTACATGTGTACACTTATAAGCGGGACTCACTCAACGGAATCAAATGATGGATCAAAGCTAGGTGCAACGGATTATACAAATACTAATATATGATGTACTCTCTTCGTATCTAAATATAAGGATTTTTTTCTGCGGGTGTATCTAAATATAAATCTTTCTAGAGATTTCACTATGCACTCGCGAAAAGAAGATTTTACTATTGACTACATATGTATAGACATAATTTAAAATGTAGTTTCACTCATTTTGCTTTTTGTGTAATGGAATCTTTAGAAAGTCTTATATTTAGAAACGGAGGAAGTATGTGAGCATATTGACTACTCCCTCCGTTTCAAAATAGATGACCCAACTTTGTACAGTATAAAGTTGGGTCATCTATTTTGGAACAGAGGGAGTACATATAAGTGTATATAGACATAATTTAAAGTGTAGGTTCACTCATTTTGCTCTTTGTGTAGTGGAATCTTTAGAAAGTCTTATATTTAGAAACGGAGGAAGTATGTGAGCATCTGAATTGTAGCGTGTTTAAAAGAATATTTTTTGTGCAAGATCATCTTTAATGCTAGTGGTTGGTGCAATTCCCTCTCAAATGAGTCCTTCCTCGGATATGCCGTACCCAGGACAGCTTGAAAACCAATCAATGATCGCTACTTGGACAGCAAAGCGGTTTCCTAGCTTGAGTTTGACATACTTCGCACCCTAGTTTATAGTGCGTACCAGACATACAGATATAGCTGAAAACTTTGACCGGCCTGTGACGTGCGACCTTCTGGAAATACTCGCAGCACTTCCGGACGTAGTATGGTGGTCAAAACACAGAACATTCTTGTCACCTCTAGCTGCTGCTTGCTCTGCCAATTTTTGCGCTGGTGTGGAATTCGGTCAGTCCATCAGTGGAAGCAAAGCTTTGGAGGGAAAATTGCCGATCACCGACCGAGCTGAGTGAGCGACCTCCTTTGGACCAGTGGATGCCCTGACATGACCCTTTTCCCGCTTTCCTCTCCGTCCACGGTCCTTTTCCACCCTTGCGCGTCAAGCCTGTTCCCGTCCGATTTATTCCCCGGCTCCTCTGCGTCCACCCATGACCCATTTCCAGTGCAAACCATTTCAAGCCACGGGCCGACATGGTCGAGATTCTCCGGATACGCAGCTCACGGGGCAGGAAAACCGTCCAGGAAAGGAATACTGGAATGTTATTCGAGGCGCACGATCGCATGGCTTTCCGGCCTCAGAATAGATTTCGTCCCTCGGTTTTATAGATGCATCCCTGCAGGGTCTGTCTGCACAAAAACCAGGTGAACCGGTGACGGTGTTCCGAGCGAATTTGTTAGTAGATGGATATTGGTTGTGCGTGGACCAATTGCAACGCGATACACTACTCTGCAGGTAGTCCGATAGTCCATGCCATCGCAGCACAGATCATCTTCGAGGAAGAGTCGAGGTGTCCGTGCGCGTGTGCTGCAGAATTGGCACGTGGTGGTTGGTCAGGGTGCCCAGCACTAGTCCTGGAAATTAAAACTGAAAACAAATCCCGTGCACGGTCCATATATGATCGGGTCGGATCGCAATCAGTCGCTCGATCAAGCCACCTGTCCGCCCCACATCGGTCAGCATTGATAACACGAGTAGGATCTTCGGCAAGCACTAGCACCGTCCAATCCAACTCACACCAACTTGGGTGCGCCGCTCAACAAGCACATGCCATTGTTTTCCGTTAACTGTGTGGATAACTCTTTTCTATTGACTACTCAAATAGGAAAAATCTTCAGGCTTCGTTTCCAAAAACAAAATTTAGGCCTTTCTCATCGGCGCCGTGCAATGTGTTCCCTTCATTCCAAAATACTTGTCGTGTTTTATCTCAAAGAATTAATATTGTTTTTTTCTTTAAACACGGGACTCGTTTCATTAAAAAATATAGAATAAAGTTGCTCGGTTAATTAACGAAAACCCGAGCAAAAAACGAACATGCCCATAAGAATGGGCACCCTGGCCGACTTGGCACCAACAAAACGACACACGTCGCCGAGAAGAGGACACCATCGAGGTTGTCGGCCATGTGATTGTCATCACCTCTCTCCGAGCAGGCGACTCCAACTTCGCCGCTGACAACCCGTCAAGATCGTTCAAAGGGAGTAGTAGTTACCATACAGTCTACATCATCAACAACTGCACACTTAATTGCCCTTCATACGTTTCCTAGGGATACATAATTGAAAATTTGAAAGTTTGGTTTATCAATAATAAAAAAAGTTCAACACTAAAGATTCAATACAATGTGACATAACAATTAAATCTCTATGATAAAGAGGGAAAGACGAGCAAGTTCAAAGGATTGGAGCCGGGGGAGTGACTATAGAAGGTGTCGCGAAGAAAGGAGAATTTACTCCCTAAAAAGCAAATATAATTCCTACTTTGATGCGGTTAGCGACCAAGAAGAATGTCAACCCTACTTCCTCGAGTTGTGGATGTTAGTCAACAAGCCTTCACGGCTTGCGGGATACAAAAGACCGCCTCACTGTTATTGTAGGTTGACACGGAACCTCTACGTATTGACATAGCTTAAAGGAATATTTGTTAGATAAATTTTCAAATTATCCTAGATAACATAGGGATCATACAAAAATTTTAGGTTGTATACAATCCCACCCATTTCCAAATTTTTCTGCGCGGGAGACATTTCCATTGTGTGACCACCCTAGTCTTTGTTTAGTTGAAATAGAAAGACGATTGTGAAATTATGAATAGAGAATGTACCCTTCCAACAATTTAAAGGCTAAGCGATATTTGATTTCCTTTTGAAAACGAGAAAAGTATGTTTTTTGGTCCCTCAAATTTCCTGAAAGTAAAGACTTGGTCTCTAGAGATTTTTTGGTACACATTTGCTCTTTCAAGTCTCAAAACCGGGTAAGTTTAGCTCAAAACCAGAATCTGACGACTTTATCCGGGTTTGAATGGATGAACAGTAAATCCAAAAAAAGTTTTAAAAACTAGATTTTTTTGACATCCATTATGCTTACATGTGCAAGGTGTGTGCCAATTTTCTTGGTCTTTCGACGCTGGAGGAGCTCGTGCCAAAAACAAATCTTCTCTAGGTGAACCAGAAATAAAAAGAATACCAAAACAAGAATATCATTTTTTTTGGCATGCAAGATACTTGGGTGCGCTACGTGCATACAGATTTTTTGTGAAATGACATCCGACAAGCTCTAGCCGATTTTTTTGTGAGTGAAAAGTTGTTTTTTTGCCATGAGCTCCTCGAATGTCCAAAGATGAAGAAAAATTCCACGCATCTTGTGCACCAGAGCAAATTGAACCGCAAAATATTTCAGATTTTTTATTTTCTTGCTATATTTTTTGAATTTACTGTTCACCTAGAGTAGTTTTTTTTTCACAGGCTCCACGAGTGTCAAAAGACCATGAAAAATTGGCACGTATCTTGCGCGTGTAAGCACATTGGATGGCAAAAAAAATCAGCTTTAAAAAAACACAAATGTACTGTTCATCCAGTCAAAATCTGGGCGGTCAAACCCAGTCAAAGTGGTCAAAATCTGGTTTTGGACTAAACTTACCCGGTTTTGAGACTTGAAGAACCAAATATGTATCAAAAAATCTTAAGGGACTAAGTCTATACTTTTGAGAAACTCGAGGGACCAAAAACATACTTTTCTCTTTGGAAAAAGAAAGCAAAGTCTCCCTCTCAAAGATACAGATAATTATGAGAGAGAGTTGATGCCTACTGAAACCGAGGATAATCAAGGCAATAACATTAGGGACATCTTTGGACTACATGAGCGTAGAACCATAGAAATAGGATAAACACACGATTAAGATGTCATGTACCATGAAAATCCAACATGTTTTGATTAAGATGTCATGTACCATGAAAATCCTGCATGTTTTGAGAACACATGAATTCTACCAAAGGATTGACGAGAGAGAGCGGTGATAGATATAATGAAAATGCATTAGACATTTCAACTGAAAAAGAGTTTTTTTAAGTAAAAGGTAGACCATTGTCTGGTCTACCTTATGCATAAACGGGTCGTGGCCTAGATGACCAATGGTCAATTACATGTGTGAGTTTTGGTGGAAGCTGAAGCTTCACCTTTTAGACATAACAAAGAGGAAAAGAAGAGAGATGTACAGATGGCAAGACAAACATGGAGCCATCGAGCAAGGATGCAAGAGGACTAGGCGACGCTCATTTCATGGGCTAATAAGCTTAGTACTCTCTTCTTTTCATGGGCTGAAGCTTCACCTTTTAGACATAACAAAGAGGAAAAGAAGAGAGATGTACAGATGGCAAGACAAACATGGAGCCATCGAGCAAGGATGCAAGAGGACTAGGCGACGCTCATTTCATGGGCTAATAAGCTTAGTACTCTCTTCTTTTCATGGGCTGAAGCTTCACCTTTTAGACATAACAAAGAGGAAAAGAAGAGAGATGTACAGATGGCAAGACAAACATGGAGAGAGTACTAAGCTTATTAGCCCATGAAATGAGCGTCGCCTAGTCCTCTTGCATCCTTGCTCGATGGCTCCACAAAATGAGTAGATCAGCAACGTTGTGGGATAATGTCGTAGACGACCAGTGCTTTTTGTTGAAAATTCGGTCATTTCTCGCCTGCCATATGGCAACCACGCAGGTAGCAAAGAGCACACACCAGAGATGACCAGAAACATTGCCCTGAGCGATGCTCTCAACAAACTCCGAGATGGTTGTAGCGCTGGATACTCTGTCCTCAATGCCCAATCTTGCCCATGGCTCATGACTGAGTTGACATCGCAGGATGATATCACTGATGGATTCCGTCGCAGGGCATATTGCACAATCAGCAACCGGAGATACAACGTTCCAGTGTTTGCAGGATGATATCTCTGGTGTCCAAACGACAAAGAAAAGGAAGCCAAAGAAAAACCTTGTGCCTGAGGGGGATGATATTATTCCATACATGTTTGTCATGCTGCCTAGAGATTCCTCTGAAGGTCAAGAGGGCATAGAAGAAGGAGGTGGTCGGATCCGAATGGTGCATGGAAGAAAGGCACCTGTCCTGGCTATCATTCTCCGCCTGAACAACGGCTAAGCACAACATTAGCTGATCAAGCTCTATGATAGCAGATTGTGAGAGGTTGGGATGAAGCTTGAGAGCCCATGCTCCATGTTGAAATTGTGAATAGATGTTGTAGTGTGGGTCTCTGGCAAAGGAAAACAGAGCAGGGAAAGCCAAGTAAAGCCTACCAACTGGTAACCATTGGTAGGAGCATATGCACCTAGGTACAGATAAGGACCTAAAAAACCAAGGGCTCCCGCGATCGTGATGGCGATATGGCAGCGGTGGCAAGAGAGCGCGTGTGATGGCGCCGGTGGCTAAGCCGGGAGGAGGGGCCGATTCCCTACAGTGGGCCTCATCCGGGGCCTCTTCAGCGCGAGTGATTGGGAGGAGATTCGAGCAAGATCGAGGCGGATTCTACATGGGGCGGCGGATCAAAGAAACCGCCTGAAGATTTTGAGGAGAAGAGCGTCGGAGTTTTTTGGTAATTTGGAAGGTGAGATCCTCTCTACTCCGTTCGGGGGAGGACTGATACGATCTTCTGGACCTTTTCTTGGTCCGGTTTTTGCGGATTTGGCTGGCTCTGTTTCCGGAATTTGTGTTGACTGTAATGGGGATTTGGATACTGAGCTTGTTAATTTGGAAGGGCAATCAAGTGTGGTAGGAATCAGCGAGAAATTTCAGCATGGAGTAGCCATGCCTTCGCTCAATTCTTTGGAAACTGATGGTGTTTCCCTTATATTAGGGGGAAATAGAGTAATATACGTTCGGGATTCTAAGGCAGTATCTGTAGAAATGAATGTTTTTTCATCCTGCCCAGATTACAGCAGGAGTCATGAGCGGGAGCTGATTGATGCACCGATTGTAGATTTTGCTGTTGGCGTTTATGATCCATATGAGGGGAAGGGAGCTAATTTCGCTGTAGTTATTAGGAAACTGAACATTTATGGCTTATTGCTCATGGTTATTAGCATCAACTCTGTTTTTCATATGGGAGAGGTTGTTTGGAAGGGAACCTTGGCCTGCTATATCTATGGGCACGGGAGAGGTTGGGCCTCCTCACCTATCCTACCACTGCACACTCATCTGTTCTCTGATCCTTCCATCCCTTGCGGCGGCTTAGAGAGGTGGTCCATGGCGGGTCAGGGAGGATTTGTGAGTAGTGCTTCGGGGAAGAAAGTTGTGAGTGGCGTGAGTTCCGGGGGTGACGGATGCAACGACGGGAATGTGCTCTTCACCGGCCATCGACCAAGCTGGTTCCTCTCTTTGTCGGACTCTTGTCATTGACATGGAGGCTGCCCGCAAGGCTGTCAGCGAGCTCCTGGTGGTGGGGCGCCTCCTGTCCCCTTTCCAGGTCAACCCGAGGGTCATAGTCGACGACCTCCGGAGCACGACTAGGAAGAACCGGGGTGTGGTCACCATCCAGGAGGTGGCCAACGACGACGGGAGGTTCATCCTCAATTTTGCCGTTGAGAGTGACCGTCGGTTTGTGCTTAAGGCACGACCATGGCACTTCAAGCGGGACGGCCTCATCTTCGCCGAGTTCGACGACAAGGGCAACCCGGCGGAGGTCGACCTTGGCGTCATGACCATATGGGTCCAGGTACGCGATCTCCCGTTCGAGTTTAAGATGGAGAGTGTAGGGTGGTCTCTTGAGGATCAACTGGGAGAGGTGCTGGAGGTTTTGCACCGTAACCATGTAATTGTTGAGAAATATCTGCGTGTGCGTGTGAAGATATTATTGCATGAGCCTATGAAATGCTCTGTAGAGATTACCCCTTTAGGTAGTTCAAAGATCTTAAAATATGATGTAATGTATGAGAAACTACCTTTGTACTTTGAATGTTCTGGGATAGTGGGTCATACATCAGAGAGGTTTTGTAAAATTCCATGAGAGAGTAGTTTGTTTTCCAAGAAACCTTAGTGTTGAGCCCTACTGGAAGAGCCAAGGTGCTAGCAGGAGGGGTCTCCTCTTCGGGAATTATGTTCGCGACGGCAACAACTCGACTACATGCATCGTCAACAACAACATCGCCAAGGCCACAGACGTCGTCAAGGTGGCCACTGCCGTGAGCGGGCTCACGGTCTCCAATAAGGGGACCGCTACTTCCGTCAAGACGAACACAGGCCAGGAGGGCCGAACTCAGGGGATCGTGGCGCCTACCCCGGCGGGTGCACCGCTTGGT
The DNA here is from genome assembly GCA_963921465.1 of Triticum timopheevii. Lineage (NCBI taxonomy): Eukaryota > Viridiplantae > Streptophyta > Magnoliopsida > Poales > Poaceae > Triticum > Triticum timopheevii. The sequence goes on from OY997274.1 coordinate 505,904,677, forward strand.
CAGGAGGACCAGGCGGGTGCGCTAGCTGATCGTGCAGGGCGGGGCCAGGAGGTCCAGGGCCGCATGACCATGCTAGAGTCGCGCCAGAATGCAGAGGTTGACCAAAGTCAACTTTGTTATGATGTTGTGCATGCCCAAAGTACACATGCAGGTCACTTGGCCATGATCTCTCACGCACAGGTGAAGCCCAGAAAAACTCCACCGCATGGAGATGATGATGGCGAGCTTCTTTTTCAGCCCGGGGTGTTGGAGGCGCTGTCTAGCGCTGTTGCAGCGAGAATCGCTACGGCCGGGGTGATACAGGGAATAATGCTCTACCCTTTAAATTCAGTGCAGCAAAAAATCCTATGTGGGGCAATTCAAAAAAGAAATATAAAAAGAAAGGGGGGCTAAACAGAGCTGAAGGTGCTCACAAGCAAGTGCTAGGGAAAAAAGGGGGCATTCTTTTGGGGCTCGTCCAACGGGCAATAACTTAGAGTTTTCTTTTGAGAAAGAGATGGATAGTTATGAGCGCATCTTATATGGTGATGTAAACGTCTCATCCTAACGGGTGTGCACGGGTAGAGTTGTAGCAATCCAGGATGAGGAGGGCGGGGTTACACATGTTGCAAAGGAGATTGACAAGAAGGAGGAAGAGTACGCGCTGCGAGGTGGGGAATCAATTGGCGAAGACAAAGATGAGATTGGCACATCGGCAGCCTCCGAGGAGGACCGCCGGGCCAAATGAAAATCCTAGGCTGGAACTGTCGTGGTATGCTCTCCAACACGGCAGTTTGTGAGCTTCTGGATCTACAAAAGCGTACAAGGGCAGATTTAATTTTTCTTTCTGAATCCCATTTGAATAATTGTAAAGCCGATGAGCTTCCCGCATATTTGGTTTTGATTCCATGTTTGTAGTAGAAAGTGATGGTAAGGCCGGTGGCCTCGCTTTGTTTTATCGTGAGTCCAATAAAATTGAGTTGAACTATGTCTCGCCCCATTTTATTGATATTGTTTTTATGTATGAGAATGTGGTTCAGTGGCGGTTCACGGGCTTCTATGGTCACCCGAAATGGAATGAACGCCATCTATCTTGGGATGACATTTGCAATTTACATAGTAAGAGCAACCATCCTTGGGTGGTTTTGGGGGATTTAAATGAAATTTTATATCCCTTGGAAAAAAGAGGGTGGTGTAGCTAGACCACTTGGTATGATGAGCGAGTTCCGTGAATGCCTAGTGGATGTGGGCTGGAAGATCTAGGCTATAATGGGGACATGTTCACTTGGAGGAGAGGCGAAATACGTGAGCGCCCTGATCGGGCAGTCTGTAACTTAGCATGGACAAACAAATTTCCACGAGCGGCAGTTATCAATGAAGAACATGTACATTCTGACCATCGCCCAATCGTACTGGATATGGAATATTGGGATGAAAAAAATCTTTAAACGCCCAGAGGGGCGTGTTAAACAATTTGAGGCGAGATGGTTGAAGGAAGAGACGGTCACTAAAATCATTAAGGCATCTTGGGAGAAAGCAAAGCTAGCAGGTATTGGACCCTCACTTGCTGACCGTACAAGAGCAGTGCATGCCGATCTACATACTTGGGATCGGGAAACGCTAAAGGGACCAAAGGTGAGAATTAGAAAATTAAAAAAAGAGTTGGAGAGACTAAGGTGTGGCCCATTGAATACGGAATCTCAATGTCGTCAGAAGGAAATTATTGTGGTAATTGAAAATATTTTGGAGCATGAGGAAATATTCTAGTTATAGAGAGGACGGGCTAATTGGTTGATGCACGGGGATCGTAATACGTCGTTCTTTCATAATGCTGCTACGGCCAGGAAAAAAAGAAATAATATAAAGAAACTATTAGACGAGTCTGGAAACTGGTTAACGGATAAGGAATTGACGAATCACATTATTGGATATTTTACAAAGCTTTTTACATCCGAAGTTCATCACCTGAATCAAGATGTTTTATCACTTGTTCGAAGGAGAGTGTCAAATGAAATGAATGATGCTCTACTTGCCCCTTATACTGCGGAAGATGTTCGCAAGGCTTTATTAGATATTTGGGACTTGAAAGCTCCCGGGCTAGATGGACTCCATGCTATCTTCTATAAAAGGTTTTGGCCCATGCCGGGGGGGGGGGGGGGGCTTAATTGAGGAGGTTCTGACAGCAATCAACACATGCACTATTCCGAAGGGTTGGAATGATAAGGCGATCGTGATGATTCCTAAAATTAATACACCAGAGAAGGTAACCCAATTTAGGCCGATCAACTTATATAATGTGCTATATAAAATAATTGCAAAAATGATGGCTTCTCGATTGAAGTCTTTTTTACCAAATATTATTATCCCAACACAAAGTGCATTTGTACTAGGTAGATTGATAACGGATAATATTTTAGTGGCCTACGAATGCTTTCACACAATCAAGAACAAAAGAGAGGGTAGAGAGGGCTTGTGTGCTATAAAACTTGATATGCACAAAGCCTACGACAGAGTTGAGTGGACTTTTTTGAAGGAGATTATGTTGAAATTGGGTTCTCGTCGTGAGTGGGTTAACTTGGTTATGCAATGTGTCTCAACCGTAGAATACAAAGTAAGGATCAATGAAGAGGAAAGTGAAAGATTTAAGCCTGCGAGAGGGTTGAGACAGGGGGACCCGCTATCACCAAACCTTTTTTTGCTGTGCACAAAAGGATTGAATGCCTTGCTTGCGCATGCTGAGGAGAATGGAAACATATCAGGAGTTAAAGTCTGTAGAGACGCCCTACCAGTCACAAATCTTCTCTTTGCGGATGACTCATTGATCTTAATGAATGCCAACCAACGTGATGCGGAAAACCTCAAATCAGCACTAGATTTATATTGTGCGGTGTCGGGACAGCTGGTAAGCATTGAAAAATCCAGTATTTTCTTGAGCCCTAATACAAAGGTAGAGATCAGAGAACAATTGTGTACAACGCTAAATATAATGATGGAGGCTCTCACTGATAAATATTTGGGCTTACCAGCAAATGTGGGTGTTGATAAAACAGACTGCTTTAGTTTTCTGATTGAACGTATTGTTAAGAGAATTAGTGGTTGGAAGGAAAATTTACTATCTGCCGGGGGGAAGGAGATCCTATTAAAGGCGGTGATCCAAGCATACCTACCTATGCATTGTCGGTCTTTAAAATTCCTAAAAAAATTGTAAAAGAATCATTGACGCAATGGCGCATTTCTGGTGGGGAGACGAGGAGAACCAGAAGAGGATGCATTAGATGGCCTGGTGGAAAATGTGTGTACCAAAATACCAAGGGGGAATGGGATTTCGTGACATCCACTACTTCAACCTAGCTCTGCTTGCAAAACAGGTATGGCGTCTCCTTGATAATCCCGACTCCTTGTGTGCTACTATTCTAAGGGCCAAGTACTATCCTAATGGTGATTTGCTGAACTCCAAGCCAAAGCATGGTGCTTCCTTCACCTGGCAAAGCATTATGGCAGGCGTCACTACTCTCAAGCGAGGTTATATTTGGCGAGTGGGGATGGACATAACATCAATATTTGGGAAGATGCCTGGATCCCAAATTGTGGCACTAGGAAGATTGTGACCCCTAGGGGGCATTTGTTATCAAAATTCGTAGATTTGATTGACCCGGTCTCCAATAATTGGGATGAGGACCTGATTAGACAAACTACGTGGACCATTGGCGCACGAGGATTCTTTCAATCCCGATTTCACAACATAATATGACAAATTTTATTGCCTAGAGTTATACGAAAAATGGTATGTTTTTGGTACGGTCTGCTTACCCTGTGGAGTGGAACTATTAGTATGGGAGCAAACTAAAATATTCCAACGGGATGGGACGGAGCACACCTAACCCTATATGGTGTCAGATATGGAAGTTATCTTGTTCAGCTAAAGTCAATTTTTTTATGGCGAACACTACATGGCACTCTCCCATGTCGGGCAACACTCACTAATAGACACATGAAGGTCTCACCCTCTTGTCCTGCCTGCTCTCGGGGTGTAGAAGATACAAAGCACTTGCTTTTCCTATGTAGAAAAGCGAAGGAGGTTTGGAAAAGGCTAGGGTTGGATATGATTATTGAGAGAGCTTGTGAGATTGGTCGTGCTGGAGAGGCAACATTGGAATACCTATTACTCCTTCCAGATCAAGATCTGCGCATTATGGGGTACGAAGATGTTCGAGAAATGTTAGCTATCTTAGTTTGGTATCTATGATGGAAAGACGAAAATTACTGTAGAAGGAATTAACTCAAAATGCGACTCAGATCTCAATGGGGATCATAGCTCTTACATATAATTTTGTAAATGCATCATCTTCAAAGGCGTCCATGAAAAAGGAGGGTTGGAAATGTCCTCCTAGGGGTTTTGTGAAACTCAATGTTGACGCCTCTTTTGACCATGACTTCCTGGAGGGTACAATGAGGGCAGTATTGAGAAACGACAAAGGTAGATTTATTGCAGGAGGGAATGGAAAGATAGACTACTGCGCGGATGTTCTCATGGCGGAGGCCTTAGCTCTCAAATTTGGCCTAAATTTAGCACAAAGGGCGAGATGTAATCGCCTAATCATCAACTCTGACAATCTGGAGGTGATTGAGACCATGCAGGACGGAGGACAGTCAGCGGGAGCGGCGACGGCAATCTTCGATGACTGCTATCACTATGCTTGTGATTTTATCATGACTAAATTCGAACATTGTAATAGAGAGGCAAATAAAGTAGCACATGGACTTGCTAGATTAGCTAGATTTTTTTCGACTTCAGATTGGTTTGAGGAGCCTATGAGTGAAATTGTAACGTTTCTCACAAACCATGTATTAGTTATTGCTAATAAATAAATTTTTGCTTTAATTCAAAAAAAACTGGTAACCATTGGTCATACCAAAAGGAGATCAGTGAACCATTTCCCAACAAGCAGTGCGTGGATTGCATGACCAGGGGATGCATGCTTTAATCGTCTTCCAAATAGCTGTATCACTTCTGGAGCTGGTGGTAGGAACTCTCTACCGGCAATATCTTTGTGCGAACCATTGGCAACAAGGCATGGCATTGTCTTGCAGGACCTTTGCAGCAAACTTACAAATCAGTGCAGTGTTGTGAGCCTGTATATCTCTTATGCCCAACACACTAGATTCCTTAGAAGTAATGACCTTGTCCCATACCACTAGGCAATGACCCCATGTACAGGAAAAAAGAAAGGAAGTTTTGAGCCCATGTTGAGATACTACCAAACGAGGGCATATAACTGCCTGTTCGAAAGCTCTCCCATCCCTTAACTCCACTCCACTTGAGGAGCTGGCTTCAAGCCGCTCCCTGCTTTTGTGCTGGGGCTCCCTCCAATCCGGGAGCTGCAGTGGGGGAGTGGAGAGGATCCGAACAGGGCCTAAATGGTTTTCACTGGATTTGATACCTCCAATCTATTGAGTCAAAGGTCTTCCGCAGAAAAAATAATCATAGAATCGAAATCCTCCAAAAGTTATATGAAAATCCTGTAACTCCATATGTGAGGGAACATTCTTACGCGTATATTGTACTCCAGATTTTAGTGATAACCCATATATACAAGGACTGTGCTAACGACCAGTCGACTGGTCGTTAGCGACAGATCCGCACGATTAATTCGCTAACTTCCCACGCTCGCTTTCCACTGATTTTTTTCCTTCTCTCAAAAACCGTGATAAATCGCTAGTGGTTTTTTCTGGTTTTTCGCCGCATAATATGAAACTAAAATAAAAGTGCTTGAAAGAGGATTCAAACCCAGGTCTATGCAACACCTATTGAGCCTAATAACCAACTAAGCCACCTTTTGTTGTTGTCTATTGTACGTAAACAACGTTATTTGAACCTTTCTTATTTCTGCCATATCAGAAGAAAAAAAAAGTTTGGCTTGGTAACTTTGGCATGACCAGCATGATAACTATGGTATGAGCAACATGATAACTATACCATGATAAGGCTGATAACTACAGTACGAGAAGGTTAATGCATGGGGAAGTATGGTAATTTAACATAGAAATTACTGATAAAAATGTTTCAACCCCCCCCCCTTGCATGAAAGATACCGTGGTGTTTAAAACGTAAGATATTAGTTATCATGTGTGCGATGTATACATTATCATGTTTTTTACACAGAAATTACCGGGTGTATGTTTTTCAACAAAAAAAATCTGGTCAAAAATTACAGTGGCGTTTCTATGGGAGTTATGAACTTTGTATGTCTCTATTACCATGCTATTTACATAGAAATTACCGGGTCCCCCCGCCTCGCCACAGTTGCCACATTTACCAGGATCGGATACATAAGTTATTAGGTGTACCATGTACGAATTATCATGTTATTTGCACATAAGTTACCGTGGCATGTTTCAGCGACTTGCCCCACCCCCACCCTCGCCGACCAAGTCATCAGGACCGGGGGTACATAAGTTATCGGGTCCGCAATGTTTGAGTTATCATGTTATTTGCACAGAAGTGGTATGTTTCAACAACTCCCCCACCCCACCCTCGCCGAAGTTATCGACAACGTTTCTAGGACCGGGGCACACAAGTTATCAGGTCTATGAAATGTGAGTTACCATGTTGTTCACACGAAAGTTACCGAGGGGATGTTTCATCAACTCCCCCCCCCCCACCCCCGTACCAAAGTTATCGGGACTGGGGTCCATAAGTTATCAGGTATACGATGTGTGACTTATCATACTATTCATACAAAAAAGTTATCGAGTGTATGTTTATATTAGTTTTTTTTCAAAAAAGCTATGACGATATTTGTACATAAGCTACCAGGTTTGTGGTACATATAATTATCAATCTCATTACAAAAAGAATTTCCCGAGATATGACAAAAGTGAAAAAGACCGTTGTTCGAATTCTATAGAAGTGAAACATTTATTTCTCTAGAAAACATTCATCACTACAAAAAAGAGACAAGTGGAGTACAAAACATGTTGCATCGGCCCTTTAAAAAACTTGCAGCAAATGGTTTTGTCTCCTCATCAAAGATGTTGTGGTCTTTCTTTCTCGCTCTCATTTACTAAGGTAGAAATACAAATTAACCCGCAAATGAAACAGAACAGGTAGTCAGCTCAGCTGGTAATGCGTCGTGGCCACAACCAACAGATTGTGTGTTCAAATCCTAGTGGTGGCACTATTTTTCTGAAGCTCTTTTTACGCGCCAGAGCAGAAGCAACAGTCGGCACAGCAGAAAGATCGAAGGAAAAATCGAAAAATCGATCGTACGTGCCTGTCGCTAACCAACAGATTGTGTGTTCGAATCCTAGTGGTGGCACTATTTTTCTGAAGCTCTTTTTACGCGCCAGAGCAGAAGCAACGGTCGGCAGAGCAGAAAGATCGAAGGAAAAATCGAAAAATCGATCGTACGTGCCTGTCGCTAACCAACAGTCGGCAGGAAAATAGCTTTTCCCTATATGGATTGTGCTAACGACCAGTCGACTGGCCGTTAGCGACAGATCCGCACGATTAGTTCGCTATCTTCCCACGCTCGCTTTCCACTGATTTTTTTTCTTCTCTCAAAAACCGTGATAAATCACAAGTGGTTTTTTCTGGGTTTTCGCCGCATAATATGAAAATAAAATAAAAGTGCTTGAAAGAGAATTCGAACCCAGGTCTATGCAACACCTATTGAGCCTAATAACCAACTAAGCCACCTTTTGTTGTTGTCTATTGTACGTAAACAACGTTATTTGAACCTTTCTTATTTCTGCCATATCAGAAGAAAAAAAAGTTTGGCTTGGTAACTTTGGCATGACCAGCATGATAACTATGGTATGAGCAACATGATAACTATACCATGATAAGGCTGATAACTACAATACGAGAAGGTTAATGCATGGGGAAGTATGGTAATTTAACATAGAAATTACTGATAAAAATGTTTCAAAAACTCCCCCCCCCCCTTGGATGAAAGATACCGTGGTGTTTAAAACGTAAGATATTAGTTATCATGTGTGCGATGTATACATTATCATATTTTTTACACAGAAATTACCGGGTGTATGTTTTTCAAAAAGAAAATCTGGTCAAAAATTACAGTGGCGTTTCTATGGGAGTTATGAACTTTGTATGTCTCTATTACCATGCTATTTACATAGAAATTACCGGGTCCCCCGCCTCGCCACAGTCGCCACATTTACCAGGATCGGGTACATAAGTTATCAGGTGTACCATGTATGAATTATCATGTTATTTGCACATAAGTTACCGTGGCATGTTTCAGCGACTTGCCCCACCCCCACCCTTGCCGACCAAGTCATCAGGACCGGGGGTACATAAGTTATCGGGTCCGCAATGTTTGAGTTATCATGTTATTTGCACAGAAGTGGTATGTTTCAACAACTCCCCCACCCCACCCTCGCCGAAGTTATGGACAACGTTTCTAGAACCGGGGCACACAAGTTATCAGGTCTATGAAATGTGAGTTACCATGTTGTTCACACGAAAGTTACCGAGGGGATGTTTCGTCAACTCCCCCCACCCCCGTACCAAAGTTATCGGGACTGGGGTCCATAAGTTATCAGGTATACGATGTGTGACTTATCATACTATTCATACAAAAAAGTTATCGAGTGTATGTTTATATTAGTTTTTTTTTCAAAAAAGCTACGACGATATTTGTACATAAGCTACCAGGTTTGTGGTACATATAATTATCAATCTCATTACAAAAAGAATTTCCCGAGATATGACAAACGTGAAAAAGACCGTTGTTCGAATTCTATAGAAGTGAAACATTTATTTCTCTAGAAAACATTCATCACTACAAAAAAAAGACAAGTGGAGTACAAAACACGTTGCATCGGCCCTTTAAAAAACTTGCAGCAAATGGTTTTGTCTCCTCATCAAAGATGTTGTGGTCTTTCTTTCTCACTCTCATTTACTAAGCTAGAAATACAAATTAACCCGCAAATGAAACAAAACAGGTAGTCAGCTCAGCTAGTAATGCGTCGTGGCCACAACCAACAGATTGTGTGTTCGAATCCTAGTGGTGGCACTATTTTTCTGAAGCTCTTTTTACGCATATGCCATTGGACTTTGGTGCCTTTCGCTTTGCATTTTCGAGCAGGTTCTTGCACTTGTTTTTATTTTCTTGAGTGGAGGATGTTTCTTTTTTTTTTTTTGATGGTGAGTGGAGGATGTTTCAATTCGTAGGAGGGCATGGGGAAAGGTCAGCACGGGTAGCCCATAGCCGCCCGTAGGGCTGAAGCCCACACGTGCATTCCCTTCCCTTCTACCCCTCCTTCCCCCTTTCCCTCTCCCTTCGATTCCGACCCGATTCTATTCCATTCCCCAAACCAACCCACCACCACCACCTCCCCCTCCTCCCCCCATTCCGCCTCGCCGCCGCCGTCGCCATGCCCGGCGCGGCGGCCCACGCGGTGGAACCCCGCGGCACCGCCGCACCCCCTCCCCCCGTGGCCGCCGCGGCGACGGCGGCTGCGGCGGCGCCGGCGGTAGCGGCAGGGGGGCCGTGCGAGCCGGTGCGCAAGGCGGGCCCCGTGACCATGGAGCACGTGCTGCTGGCGCTCCACGAGACGGAGGAGGAGCGGGAGGCGCGGATCCGGGACATGTTCGACTTCTTCGACACGTCCGGGAGGGGCCAGCTCGACTACGCGCAGATCGAGGCCGGCCTCGCCGCGCTGCAGGTCCCCGCCGAGTGCAAGTACGCGCGGGAGCTGCTCCGCGCCTGCGACCGCGACCGCGACGGCCGCGTCGGCTACGACGACTTCAGGCGCTACATGGACGACAAGGAGCTCGAGCTCTACCGCATCTTCCAGGCCATCGACGTCGAGCACAACGGCTGCATCCTCCCCGAGGAGCTCTGGGACGCCCTCATCAAGGCTGGTATGTTGTAGCCTCACCCCCACCCCCCCGCCTGTACAGCTACCGACCTCCGCAATACAATCGCCCCTGCTGTGCGGTCACACGCTGGTTGCAGTGGCGTCTTAATTGTAAATTATGACGCGTTGTGCGAAATGCAGTCTCTGTAGAAGCCTGGTTGTTGTTGGATGCTTGCGACAAGCAAATCAGTAGCCAACCCGTTGGAGTGCAGCCCTTTTTTTCTTCTTGGGGGTTTGCTCTGTGAGCAGATGTATATCACTGTTGTCATGTCTGGACATTAGAAGGGTCCTTTGCAATTGACTGTAGATAGTATAGATACTGGTACTAATTATGTTCAATCACACTTTTAGTTAGTGTATGTCTGTTTTCACAGAATGGTGAGTCTCGGTAGGCCCTGAGGGCCAGAACTGGCCTTTATTGTAGTGTCTGAGCAGTGGAGAGACTGAGCTCTAGGAGGTACCTTGGCTATTTGGCAAAATACGAGATGATCGAGTAATACATTAAATTTGTTAAGCATGTAAGATTATTATTTCTCAATGGAAATGTAATTTAACCTCTCAGATTAGGAACATCAATTTTAACCAGTGTGTCACCACTAGCAAATTGAGAGTACATAAGATGTCAACCCGACTTTAGAGTTTAGTTTGTATTAACATGACGAAAAGCAGCTGAGCAGTAGTACCATAACCGTCATGTTAAGTGTTCATGTTGGATGCACAGTTGGGGATGGACTTAATGCTGTTGTCTTGCTCCTGCAAAAAGATTTGTAGTGTACGGAACATGTTGTTTAAGTTAGGCACTTAGGCATCAATTTATATATCTTTCTTGTTGTAGGATACCTCGGTTTGTCAAGCTACAACAAAACTGGCCAGAACCCAAAATGCCCAGTTGGGATATTGGATCCGTATCCGTAAATCACTTAAGATGCAGTAAGCAAAAGGGCAATGTACCTGAGTGCTTAACATTTATTTGGTGCAAAATAAAATAAAAATATTACTCCAATAGCACCACTGAAGTTTTGAATTTTGAAGAAACTTTAGAACAGAGTTGTACACTACTAATTCCATCAAAAAGCTGAACACCAACACGGCAACACATTTCATCTATAGATTACTCCCTCTGTTCCAAAATATAAGGTGTATTGCTGTCTGTGCAAGTCAACCATTTGAATGTTTGACCAAGATTATAGAATAAAATAACAACATATGCAATACCTAATAGACAAAATATGGAACTACTTTTCATGATGGATCAAATGATATAAATATTGTATTGTGCATATTGATATATTTTTCTAAAAACTCGGTCAAACGTGCACTCGTTTGACTTTTGAAAAAACAAATACACCTTATATAAAGGAACGGAGGGAGTAATTTGCAACGGTTCATAACATATGTAGCACATTTGATACATTTGAAATCCAACCTATTTCTTTACCATACATGAGCACTGAAGGCTTACAATTCTTGTTGACTCTGGCAATGTACTGCTAAAAATTGGCTGAATCTTTAGAGTTAGAAATACTATACCACTAGTATTTAATAGGCCCACTGTTTGGTCTACGATCAGTTGGCAATTTGTTTGTTCTCAGTTTTTCTGTCATATACCGTGCCATGCTGGAACATGTGTGTTTTGGACCTTGGAACTTCAATTTCACTGCACCTTATGTTGATTGAAGTGTTTTTTTTGGGTCTGTGCCTTGCCTTGGTACCTAGTCGTGTTCTGTAGACTCAATTACATGGTGGTGTATCGTAGCTTTCCAGTAAAATAATTGTGCAGTGATGTATGACAGTGCAGGTCTTGTTAGCTTTTCTAATTACTTCCTCTGTTCCAAATTATATAAGATGTTTTGGATATTTAAATATGGACAACATACGTACTGAAATGAGTGAACAAACACAGTAAAACGCGTCTATGTACATCTGATTCAGAAAAAAGTTAGAACATCTTATAATAGTGAAGGGAGGGAGTAACTAATATGAGCATATAACTTGCTGCATAATTTCAATAGCCATGAAGGCATCATGTTTTCTCATAGTTTGGCTGTTTTATGCTATAGAACATTACTGAAATTTTGCCAATGCTTTCAAGTTCGTCGTGGTTTACAGTTAAGTCGATTTCTTGTTCTAAACTTTTAGCACTACTTTCTAAACGAGTTGAAATTGAACACATGAAAACAGCTGCTACAACTAATATTGATGGTTTATTTCCAACCACTCGCATATTCAGTCACATGATATTCCACCAGATGTAGGCGTTGATAAGTCATAGTTAGATCATTTAAATAATTGCGTGGCCCTAAATCCTCTCTTACCAAACAGTTCCACGTTACCACTAAAACGACTATGAACACACCTGATGTTGTCACTTGGCATGCTCTCCTGCATTAAAGTGCATAATAATCCAGCACGAACTTATAGCTTATACTGGGTGTGCATAATCGGCGTACCATCTCATGCTTCGACTAGATATACACTATTATAGTTTGGTTCTGCCCAGTATGCGGAACATGTTTTTTTTCCTGATTATGGGTATTCTTTAATTATGTGGTCATTCATTGGTATTGGAACAAACATGCATGCATGCATGCAGCCTCAAATCCTATCCATTTCTTTAGACATCACGTTATTGCTGATGCCGAAAACTTGGACAGTTCATAACCGCTACCCTATCGTTTATTCACCTTGATCTTCACCTTGTCCAAGGGAGCAATCCTCTCCTGCTTGTTGGTGCAATTAGTACGACAGCCAACGCGGCTGCAGCTTGGCTAGGCAGTCCCAAGATTATATACCTTGTTACTAACGTTGCATGGCATAGGCAACTAAAATCAGATGCGTCAAAAACACTGTCCGAGGGAGCAATCCTATCCTGCTTGTTGGTGCAATTTGTACGGCAGCCAACACGGCTGCAGCTTAGCTAGGCAGTCCCAAGATTATATACCTCGTTGCTAAACATTGCATGACATAGGCAACTAAAACCAGATGCGTCAAAAACACTGATACGTGGCTGGAGCATCGTATCCGTATCGACATGTTGGATACGTATCAGCCGAGTATCCCCCGATATAGCATTAAAGCAATCAATTTTAATTCCTGATACTTGTGGGATACTTACAGAATATGTTGTAGGTACCTCCAGCCCATCATCATCCCATTAAGGGCAGCATGACCCTAGTTATCCCGACCCGATGCCCCCTTCTGTCCACTCCCCCTGATCCAATCTTTCTCCTAGGTCCCGATATAGACGACGTGGCCAAAGTGGCGCCACCAGATGCAGCAGCCGGCGGCAAGGCAGTGGTTGGCTCAGGGGTCCTGCATTAGCCGCTCGCCGGCAGCAAAGCTTGCTTCGCTCTGCCCTCTTTCTCCCTCTCCCTCCCTGTTGGCGGCTACCTCCTGGAGCATGCAATCAGCTCGCCGGCAGCAGCTCGAGCAGGTGGTGGGCTAAAGCCCCACTATTTATCACTATTTTTTTAAATAGTCAAAGTATCCTTGTATTGGTGCTTTTCAGAAATGCCGCATTCCTGTATCCATATTGTTGCAAATTAGCTCACTTAACTGAAGCAATGTACAGCCTATGAAGCGTGCTCAGACGTTGGGCGTTGCCTAATTCGAAAAATATGGTGAAGCTTCATATTCTTTATCTGACTGCTAGCATGGTGTTCTGTAGAGATACACGCGAGTTAGCCAATGAACTTCCTAAGTGAATTCCTTGATACTGAAATGAAATGACGAAATACAGCTTAGGTAGACTATTATACTTACGAGCTATACTTGGCATGGATGTCTTTGCAGGAAAAAATGCCTCCCGACATGCTAGAGAAATAGGTTAAAATGGTTATATTGGCTAGCTGCTAGCTATATGCCTTGGTCATTTGACGTGGGATTTTTGTATATATTGAAGGTTATGTTAAGCTGGTTTTGTTTTCCGTTAAGTTACAGTGCAACTTATATTTGATTGACAGTTCTTCATTCAGACTCCCATGCTTTGGCATATTTGCTCTTCTCTATCCCAGGTTCTCCAATATCAACTAAGATTAACTAGTGTCTCCTCTGTAGTGTCTCAGTTAAATTCGAATTGACTCCTGCATAGTGTCAAGCTTGTAGGAAATTTGCATATCTTATTCTTGAGCCTCATTGCTATCTTATTAGGTTACCACTCTTCTGCCCCAAAAAAAGTGTGGGCTCTGTCTATATATTATGAAGCGCTAAGCCGCTAACATAGTTTGCTTGGATCTCCTTGAACTCTGGTTATTTAGAGCTTTCATCTTTTTGCATCCATAATATAACTTACAAGCGATGTCAGTTTGTTGTTTGCAGGTATAGAGATTGACGATGAGGAGCTTGCACGATTTGTTGAGCATGTGGACAAGGACAACAATGGAATTATTACTTTTGAAGAATGGAGGGATTTTCTTATGCTTTATCCCAATGAAGCAACAATCGCGAACATTTATCATCACTGGGAACGAGTTTGCCTTGTAGATATAGGTGAACAGGCTGCTATACCAGAAGGCTTAAGTAAGCATGTCAGCGCAAGCAAATATCTGATAGCAGGAGGCATTGCTGGTGCAGCATCTCGTACTGCAACGGCACCTCTTGATCGTCTTAAAGTGATCATGCAAGTGCAAACAACGCGTACTACCGTCACACATGCAGTTAAGGATATATTTATCCGGGGTGGTCTATTGGGATTTTTTAGAGGTAACGGTTTGAATGTTGTAAAAGTTGCTCCAGAAAGTGCAATAAGGTTTTATGCGTACGAGACATTGAAAGAGTATATAATGAACAGCAAAGGAGAAAACAAGAGTGCAGTTGGTGCTTCTGAACGCCTCGTTGCTGGTGGTTTGGCTGGTGCAATAGCACAAACAGCAATTTATCCCATAGATTTAGTAAAGACGAGGCTGCAGACTTTCTCTTGCGAGAGTGGTAAAGTTCCTAGTCTTGGTACATTATCAAGGGATATATTGAAGCATGAAGGGCCTCGAGCATTCTATAGAGGTCTCGTTCCATCTTTGCTTGGTATTGTCCCTTATGCTGGAATTGATCTTGCTGTATACGAGACATTGAAAGATGCCTCCAGGACATATATCATAAAGGACACCGGTAAGCTCTTGCTTAGAATATGTTGGCATTTCCAACCTTTTTCTTTCCAATTTATTTTCCTTGATTCTTGGTTATTATAATAATGTAGAACCTGGTCCTCTAGTACAATTGGGTTGTGGCACTGTCTCTGGAGCTCTGGGAGCAACATGTGTTTACCCTTTACAGGTTATTAGAACAAGGTAAGAATTCAGAATTGTGAAACTGTATATATATACATAAAAGTCTATGTCTATCTCAACTGTATTTGAAATATTTGTAGACTGCAAGCTCAACAAGCCAATTCAGAGGCTGCATATAAAGGAATGTCTGATGTGTTCTGGAGAACCCTACGGCACGAAGGCGTTTCTGGATTCTACAAAGGAATCCTACCGAATCTCCTTAAAGTGGTGCCTGCTGCAAGTATTACCTATCTAGTTTATGAGGCGATGAAGAAAAATCTGTCTCTTGATTAAATTCTGGAATTGTTTTGCAAATCAGCCATTATTATTGGCATGGCTGACTGTAGAGATAATGACGACACATGAATTTACTGGTTAAAGAGCTCCTTTTTTTGACGCGAAAGATGGTGCCTTCAGGATAGAACTGAAAGCTATTGCTATCCTACTTGTTAAATGAAAACAAAGAGATTATCATGAGATCATCAAGGCTGTCACACTGGCATACCGGTAATGGTTCCTTCTTGTCTAGTTGTATTACAGCTATCAGTTATACTTCATAGGCCCCTTTTGTCTTCTCATGACAGCTCCTGTGCATACACAACTACCTACTGCTGCACACATTTGACAACCAGTAACAGTACTGAAGTACTTAGGATGTTGTGATTCATTTCTTGGGAACTAATTATAATAAAGTATTTAGGAGTTTCTTAAGCTGATAATGAACAATCAAAAAGCTTGTAACTGATGACCACTTTCAATCTTGGTACTTCGTTTATGTGTACATTTTCTTTTGTCATGTACAGAGCACCAGGGAATATTGTTAGCAACCATTGTGCACAGTTTGATAATGTGAATGTGAAGAGCAACATGCCATAATTCTGTTAGAAGTGGCATGGACTCTTAAATAACAAGTTTGGCATACATGACACATATATTGTCATCTAGCACAGCTGAATACGTGGTTCCATGAATAGATCACGATAATGACTAAACAGTTAAAGGACTGTTTATGTACGAAAACTATAGGTTTTGTACTCACGGTTTCACAAATTTCTACTGTGTCCTATGTCCTTACCTCGCCCGGTGACCTTCATCCCATTGTCAGCACTCAGCAGGCTTTGGCTTTGTATAGGGGTTTTGTGAAAACCTATGACCATATAAGTGCTCCTCCCTCTGTCCCATATTAATTGTCGCTCAAACGGATGTAAATACATCCGTTTGAGCGACAATTAATATGGGACGGAGGGAGTACTATAAAAGAAACCTGGGGTTATTTGTGACCACAAAATCAAGTTTCATGTAATTTAATTAATATATTAATTAGTTAAGTTTTAGTATCGCATTTGTTTACAACTTAAAGAGCAAACAGACCATCTCCCATGGAGAGCAATGCTAATGGCCAAAGTCAGAATGAATTTGTATCAGTATTAACTATAAAGTTCAAAATTGAATACTCTGTGGGATTGCTTGAAACGGCGCAAGAGAAGTGGAGGAAAGCCTCTGTAAATTGATGAAATGAAGTGATGGAAGTAACATTACTGGTCTGAAGACGTTAGCTAGCATAAGCTCAAGAATTCAGTCTTTCCCCTGAGGTTTTGCTGTTCCATATCGTGTCCTTGAAAGGTTTATGCTTACAAAATTTCCATTTTATATAATTGTGTGTTATAATGGAAGAGGAAGAATGTAGAACTGGTTTACACCCTGACACTAGTTTGCACAAAGATGGCCACCTACTTATAATTTATTTTGTACACGCACTGGATTTCTATATTCAGGACTCGGCACTACTCAAGTACTGAGTCTGTTTAGAGTCGGAGAGTCTCAATTATTACTCAGTGTCCCGTATAATTTTTGCGCCGAGCTGATTGTCTTCCCGGCACACAAAAGAAAGGAGGCTATGGAGGAAAAGAAAAGAGGATATCAAGGGTATAGTTGTAGGAGCCTAATTCCTCGCTTGTCTCTACATGAGCTGTAGATAGGAGCATACATCTTAGAGAGAGCCATGGTGTGTTTCAGTTTTGTACTGCCATTTATTTCAGTAATATGGTGCGTTCTTGTCTACGAACAGCTCCTTAGCAGTAGTGAAGTACTCAGCAGCACCGTCAGTCGCTCTCATCATCTGTAGGAAATCTGGCCATTTGCATAAATCTTTGCACTGCACTTTTTTGGTGTTACTTTTTTCTTTGCCGCTTGATGATTTGTTTTTGCATTCCAAAAAAAAGGTGTGGTGTTTTTGGTCTTTTTTCTGCCTGACATAGCACCGTGGTCATTTCATGTCCAAATGATCTATTTTACTCCGTTTATTACTTGGATCTCTTTGAGCTGGACTTTTATCACGCCACTTTAACTAGCTACCAAACTGGGTGAATCATTCGGTTAATTGAACCTGCAACTCGTTTGTTGATGCATGCAGCTTGATTTGGATAAACTCTCTTCCATCACTTTTTTTTTGTGTGGGTGAATTCTCTTTATCACTTGAGCTTTATGATTCATTTGCTTTGCATTGCACTTTCAGTTAAATGGCACCATTGGCATCGAGTTAGCTGTTAATTGTGAATTCGTGAAGGTTTGTTTTCCCCCAGTCTAGTGGTGAGTTTTGTTGGTCAAAATTGTAACACACAGGAAAAAAAATCTTTACACAATTTACAAATCCTTATTCTCCTAAACTCAGACCAGAGCTGTGGTCTGTACTGACCGCAAAATTACCTAGTAGAAATGGCTGCTGTTCATGCGTGTATTTTCCTTTGCTAGCCAAAAATCAATGTCTATTATATGTACTATTCTGTTTCTGCCTCCGCTGCCGATTCGACTTCCTTATGGTTAACCCTATTAGGTACATATGCATGCATCATCGACGCAAGTGACCTGGGAGGCTGGGAGGGAGGCTTGAGTGATGTAACGAGGGTGAATTATCCGGAAATGTTAGCAAAAGTTTGCTTCGAGGTGTTTACATAGTACTCCCTACGGTCCTTTTTACTCCGCGAATTAGGTTTGTGTCAAGTCAAACATTGTGAAGTCCTTTTTACTCCGCGAATTAGATTTGTGTCAAGTCAAACATTGTGAAGTTTGACCAAGCTTATATTAAAAGATATCAACATCTACAAAACCAAATATATATTCTATGAAACTATATTTCATAATGAATCTAACAATATCGATTTGGCATTATGAGTGTTGATAACTTTTTCTATAAGTTTGGTCAAAGTAGAGATTTTTTGACTTAGGACAAAACTTATATGCAGACTAAAAAGGATCGGAGGGAGCAGATATTTTCCGTGCTGTTTGTTCCAGTTCAGGGTATGTGCATCCATACAGGCGGGTTCTTCTGGGTGTTTGGCTCAGAAAGGGTAACGCAAACGTAATCGTAATGAGGTCACACCAGCACTGTAAACGAAATGAGCAAAATCGATAACGTGTTTGGTTCAGCTCTAAAATAGACTGTAATCAATTACAGTGTGTATGCAGTCCTGAGCTGATACAAATAAACCACCGTATCAACTTCAGATCTGCAGTAGCTCCAGGAAACGAATTGAAAATTCGAAAATAAAATAAAAGAAGAAACCAATGGGCACAAGAACACAAACTGGGCAATTTCAGTTTATTTCCTGTCATCCTTGTTCGAAAGACAGTCGCTGTGGCACATGGGGGACACCATAGAGGAGAGCTCTCGCGTCCTCGCGCAGGACGGGTGAGCGCGCCTGCGCCGGCGGCGCTACCCCGATCTACCTCCTCCGGCATCCCCTGCTCCCGCCGCGACCGGATCTAGGATCTCCACCGCGTCCTTTCTCCATCGCCCCTCCTTCAAGCTCCTCCACCTCGCTGGCCGATGCAGTCGAGCTCGTGTGCCTCCCGGCCGGCGGCCGCTCCGACCTCGCCGCCTGCTGCCCCAGCTCTCGCCGCTCAGCTTGCCGCCGCGGCGCTCGCCCTCTGCAGGGCGGGCCCGGCCATCCGAGGCCACCTCCGGAAGCCCGCGACGACGGCGGCCACTCCGGCACCACTGGCGGCCGCTCCGACCTTGCCACCCGCTGCCCCAGCTCCCGCCGCTCTGCTTGCCGCGGCAGCCCTCGCCCCGACCATCCGAGGCCACCTCCACAAGCCAGCAATGACGGCGGCCACTCCAGCACCATCGGCCACCGGCGCCTTCGTCGGCCCTGTTCAGACTGTTCTGGCAACTGAAGCTCCGTTGCGCCCCTCTTGCGGGCAGGTGCGTGCCTCCATCCAGATGGATGGGGGGTTGGAGGCCGTTGTCACTGCTAGTGCGGGCTCCGACCTGGACCTCGGGACGTTGCTGCCTTCACCGCCGGGTGAGGACCCTGTAGCCCCTCCTGGCTTCCTCTGGGTTGGAATGTCCGCTGATGCCACCGACGACGACACCGACGAGGAGGAGTTGGCACCGCAGACGCCGCGGGCTGCCTCTGTGGCGTGTGTGGAGCCTGATGCGAGGGTGTGCGGGGACCGACAAGAGGTGGCGCCTCCTGTGCGTCCGGTCTGGGGAGATTGGCGAGGATGTTTCGACCGTGAGGCGACGCCGGCAATTCCTGAGTGTCACGCTCCATGCGGGAATGTGTTGGAGGGCTGGCAGCTCTTCTCAAGAAGGTGTCACCCGGCTTCTGCCGTTTTCCGCCGCCCTGCTGTCAATATGCGGCGCCCACCTCCGGCATGGCTGAGAGATAGGTGTTTTCGGTGCCTCTGTCGAGGTCATCGTGCACATTCTTGCAGGGATCCTATCCGATGCATGGACTGTCTTCGATCTGGTCACATCGCCCGCTTCTGCCATGCAAGGAAGCCTGTTTTCCAAACTTCGCCGTGTCAATGTCCTACTTCATCGCCTGCACCCACCAGTGAAGTCACCACATCAGATGTGCCGTTCCAGCCTGTCTTGAATGTCAAACCCGGATTGGCCGAGGAGACCGAGTTGCTTCTTGACTGCCTTGCGCGAGTTGAGAGTGTTTTAGGGAGAGCGGAGGCCGCCCTTGCCAAACTTGAGGTTGTGCCAGTTGTATCTCCGCTGCCTGAGCTTCAGACTGGATCTTCAGTTGGGGAAGAAGCAAGCCTCTATGGAAATTTCTCCCCTCGTGCTACTTCATGTGTGTCGTCGAGGCCTGTGTTGTTGTCTGTCTCTGGGAGTGTAGTCATCGACGAGGTTGTGGCTCCAGTGTTGCAGATTATGCCCAAGCTGCGGGAGCGTTGTGGCGAGCCCACTTCACCTCTTTCAATGGTGCTTCCGAAGGAGATGGTGCATGTGATGTCTGTAGGTGATGAGGTTGATGAGGTAGGTGCTTTGGCACCTAATTTTGAGGCGCAACTACAGGGTTCACCTCTGCCATGTGGGCAACTGGAGGCGCAAGAGTCCATCGTGTCGGTGGTACCCGTGGCTGATGATGTTCTTATGGCGGTGTCTGCGAGGGACAAGGTCGCGTCTGTTGGTGCCGAGGTTGATGCTGTAGGTGCTTTGGCACCTCATTCTGAGGCGTCGAAGTCCATCCGCCCGCCCGTCTTTGACCGTGAAGATATGCTGGCACGTATTGACGAGGTGGTATTCAAGAAGAAGCTTGGCGGCTTGCTTGCCTCCTTGGAGGCAGCTAGCCTTGGGTGTGGCAAGACGATTGCTTGCCTTCTAGTGGAGGAATCTTCTATGCGCAAAATCAAGAAGGTGAAGAAGGCTCTTAGGAGCATAGGCAAGAAGAGTGACGCCCTTGGTAAGGTGTCCGTGGCTGCTTAATGGATGATTCTCAGTCTCTTCGACCACCATCTCGGATTGGCTCGTCTTCGTGGATTTGGTGTTGTTCGTTGTCTTCAACCTTGGTTTCGTTGGGTATTTCTTTACGACGTAGAAGTGTGAGGGATTGTGGTTGTTGCGCGTTATGTATGTTTACTGGGTTGACCGTGGGGTTAGGGGGTTTCTTTCTTAGCGAGTATTCCGCATGTGGTTTATATGTATCGGTTTTCGCCCGGTTTTCCGCTAATTAACTGGGTAATTCTCTTCTTCTTAATTAATCGATGAGGCAAATCTTTTGCCTCCGTTTCGAAAAAAAAAAAGAACACAAACTGCATCTGCCTCACATCGACGGATTCCCCCGCCAGAGCCGCCATCAAGCTTCCTCCATCAGGGTTGCTTCAGGTTGGGAGAAGGCAACATGAGGACGGCGACTACGTGGAGATCCGCATATGGGGATCAGCGGTCGACGCGTCTACTCGTGCGGCCTAACCTCGTCGAGTGCCGCCACAGGCGCGGCCGTTGGTGCTGCTGCACTGCAAGGCGGCTCCGCGGCGGAGGCGGTCGGCAAGGACCGAACTGGTCGCTGTGGGCAGCGGTATCGTTATCCAGTTACTGTGGGGAGTGGGCGGAATCGGGCTTGACCTGCGGCGGGACTCGTTTACCCGCTATCTCTATTTGCGGGCGAAACCAACCAAGCAAATTTAAGGGCATCAAATTACGGTGTGCTCAGATAACGGCCAAGATATGGCGAACCAAACGCATCTGGTAGAGAAAGGGTTTTGCTACACAGTTGCTGAACTGATATTCCCGGAAGCATGTGTATGTTGTAGGTTCTGCCACATGGTTGTGGAACTGATTTCCTCTAAGAAAAGCTAGTCGCTGAACCGATAATACTAGATGCATAGGAGTAGATCACTAGTAGTATATCCTCCATACACCGCGGGGAACAGAAGGAAAGGTATGGTGTCGATTGTGCCCGTTGTTTATCAGTTCACGTAAAGCCCGATGCTGTGAATGTATCACTGTCAGCGGCCTCGCGGCTGCCGAAAGAAGCCTCTTGGAAAGATAGACTAGGATGCTAAGGAAGCTGACGGCAGCTGAGTGGTCGATGTCTTCGTCGTCTCCGCTGAGCTGCTCAGCTCTTCTAGAAGCCCTCGTGCTCGAAAGCTACGCCGTGCGAAAGCAGAGACGACGGAGATGGCGGGGCAGAGGTGGTAAAGGAGCAGGAAACAGGTGACAAGTTTCGTCCTCCGTTGTGTAGCCGTGTCCGTGTGCCGCCTCCCTTGCACTCGCTGTCCGCCATCACTTGCCGAACATTATTCCGCCACTGTTTCTTGAATGGCTGCGGACTGCATTCCGGTGGATGGGACGAGGTGAACTTCACCCAGTCACGCATGCTAGTCGAGGACTGGTCTGGTATCTCCGGATTGCTTATCGGCACCGCGGGCAGCTTCGGTACGACGAACAGTACAAGCTGTCCCAAATCTGAAGGCATTTTTAGGTGTGCGCTGTACGTGCTTCCCCTGCAAGGAAAAAAGGCTTAGAGTATTTTTGGCTGAACTGTTGACCGAAACCAATGTTTGATCCTAACCAGGGCCGCCAGAAAAAAAGGAGTATGAATTTGGCATTTCCAGGCAGGATAGATAGGCCTTGTGTTTTTTCCGTCAAGGCATAGACAGACTAGTAAACACGTAAAGCGCGCTCGCGTGCAGCTACTTGGATCAGACAAAGCGTTTGGTCAGTCAGGTAAAGAGCAGGTATTCTCTTGTTATGCCTAACACGTTTGACGATTCGCGCGCTTGGCCACTCAGGTACGCACTGTACGGGCGTACGGCAGTGCATGTGTTCTCTAGTTATACCGAACGCGTTGTCTCATCAGGAAGCTTACCAAAATATCTGGTCAGTGACAAGATTCATCGACTAAAATATCTGGTCAGTGACAAGATTCATCGACTAAAATATCTGGTCAGTGACAAGATTCATCGACTACAATGTGCGTGGGCACATTGGTAAAGGGACCTAAGGGCATCTTCACGCCGACGTGTAGACCTCCCGCACCGGTCCGGACCGTGAAGCCATCCAACGCGGCCTTGTATCGGTCCGAGGAGTGGTCCGGACGCGATTTCTTCCGTAATTCAAAGATAAAAATAGGGGAGGTTTACGGGAGTCCGGACCGATTTCAAGCCCGTTTCTAACCGCCCTGGCCCACTAAACCCCCCTCATCCTTCTCACGCGTTTTCGCTTAGCGCCACTTCAGAGCGTTAGCGGCCGCATTCATGCCCGCTCAGAGCAGATGCGACCGTTCACTAGCGCCGGCATTGAAGCAGCGCGCCGGCCGAAAGAGCGCTGCTCGTGCCGCTTCTCGCTACAGGCGACTGCCGCACGTTCAAACGACACGACGACGACCCGTCCGTCCATCATCCGCCCCGCATTGATGACACGCGGTTGCCGAGGCATCTCCTCAGATGGCACCCGTCTGTCCGTCTGCTGCCCACCGATACTATATAAATCGATGCCCCGGCGCCCCAGTCATAACCACACTCAACCCTCTCCACACTACTCCCCGCCATGGATTCCTCCGCGGTTAAAGCTCTCTGGGACGGGCTGACGCCGGAGCAGAAGAAGGCCATGGCCGCCATTGCTGCCGACCGGCAGGCCGGCAGCCAGCCAGAGGACGTGCAAATGGAGGACGCCTCCTCTGACGAGCCAGCGTCACCCTCCTCCTCCGCTCCACTCTCGCCGGTGCATTGCACCCTGACCATCGACGAGGCTCGTGCCCATTATATGGACATGGTGCGCGAGGAGCGGTTCCGGGAGGCGTAAGCCGACGTCAACTACAACCACAACCTCCTCTAGGAGCATCTGCAGACGAAGGAGCAGGTCGTCGCAGGCAGGGTGCAGGATCGAAAGTATGTCTAAGGGGGGTGGGGTGGGGGTGATTAGACTACTTGAACAAATAAAAATCTAGCCTTTTCCCAATTCTAAGTCTTGGCAGATTTTAGCAACTTAGCACTAGTCAAGCACACAACCTACACATGCAATTCTAAGAGTATAGAAGCGGAATGTAAATCATTGCATATGAAGGTAAAGGGGAGGAGTTTGGAGGGAGCAAACGCAATGTAGACACGGAGATTTTTGGCGTGGTTCCGATGGGTGGTGCTATCGTACATCCACGTTGATGGAGACTTCAACCCACGAAGGGTAACAACTGCGCGAGTCCACGGAGGACTCCACCCATGAAGGGTCCACGAAGAAGCAACCTTGTCTATCCTACCATGTCCATCGTCCACGAAGGACTTGCCACTCGGGTAGATCTTCACGAAGTAGGTGATCTCCTTGCCCTTACAAACTCCTTGGTTCAACTCCACAATCTTGATGGAGGCTCCCAAGTGACACCTAACCAACCTAGGAGACACCACTCTCCAAAAGGTAATAGATGGTGTGTTGATGATGAACTCCTTGGTTTTGTGCTTCAAATGATAGTCTCCCCAACACTCAACTCTCTCCAACAGATTTGGCTATGGTGGAAAGATGATTTGAGTGGAAAGCAACTTGGGGAAGGCTAGAGATCAAGATTCTTGTGGTTGGATTGGAATGTCTTGGTCTCAACACATGAGTAGGTGGTTCTCTCTCAGAAAATGAATGCTGGAAGTGTAGGCACGTTCTGATGGCTCTCTTCACAAATGAAGAATGGGTGGAAGGGTATATATTGCCTCCACACAAAATCTAACCGTTACACACAGATTCCCAAACTCGGTGAGACCGAATAGTGAAGCTCGGTCAGACCGATTCAGTTCAAAATGTGAACGTTAGGCTTTTCGGTGGGACCGATGTGTTAGGGTTAGGGCATAATTTGATCTCGATGAGACCAATCACATGAACTCGGTGGGACTAATTTCAGTAATAGGCAAATAGAAAGTTGGCCAGGCAAACTCGGTGGGACCAATCGCTCATTTCAGTGAGACCGAAACGTTACGAAAAGGAAACAGAGAGTTTGCATTGCGAACTCGGTGGGACCGATCGCTCATTTCGGTGAGACCGAAACATTACGAAGGGAAACAGAGAGTTTGCAATCCCATCTCGGTGAGCCCGAGATCCCTGTCGGTGAGACCGAAGTGATTAGGGTTTGTGGCAGTGGCTATGTCACATGAACTCGGTGGCGCCTGATAGATCAAATCGGTGGGGCCGAGTTTGACTTTAGGTTTAGGACATATGTGGATATGAGAAAGTGGTTGAGGATTTTTGGAGCATATCACTAAGCATTTTGAGCAAGTAAGCCATTAAGCAACACCTCATCCCCTTTTAATAGTATGGCTTTCCTATGGACTCAATGTGATCTTGGATCACTTAAATGAAAATGTAGAGTCTTGAGCTTATTGCCAATATGTGTCCTTAGCATTTTGAGGGGTCCACATCTCTAGTCCGTGCCATGCCAATCATTGAACTTTCTGAAATGATCATCTTGAAAGAGTATTCGTTCAATGAGCTATATGTTGTTAGGAATTACCAAAACCACCCAGGGATTAGTTGCCCTTTCAGTCTCCCCCTTTTTGGTAATTGATGATAACATATAGATCAAAGCTTCGACAAATGATAATAAGAATGAAATACATCGTCGCTTTGAGAAGTATGTGATAAGCAAGAGCTCCCCCTAAATTTGTGCATTATTTAAAATTTGCTTTTGAATGCAAATGCACAATCAATTAGGATCATGGGTTACTCTTCCATGTCACATACATCTTGGTGGAGCGCTCAAAATGATAGAATATGAAATATGCACTCATCACCAAGGCAAAGAGTGAATGATCATACATAAGAGATAGAGAATATTATCACCCAAGCACAAACATTAAGTATGATATGATCAAACACATGACCATACAAGTATCTCACACACATAACCATAAAATATCATCCAAGCAAGCAAGAAAATAAGTAGCAAAAGAGCCAAAAAGAAGAAAAGCTCTCTCTCTCTCTCTCTCTCAAAGCCTATGATCTATACACTTTCTCCCCCTTTGGCAACAAGTTATCAAAAAGCTTGAAAATGCATAGTGCTATGCGGCTCTCTAAGCTTGATCTTCAGGAGGTGGAGTAGAGAGGAGTCCTGCAACAAATGCTTCTGAAGAGGTTGTAGGCGCTGGAGGAGTTACAACCGGAGGGGCAACTGAAGCTGTGGCTGCAGGAGTTGAAGTTGTAGCTCTAGTGTCTGGCACTGGCACTACTGCAGACCTCTGTCTTCTGAGCACCCTTTGATAGACATTAGTGGTGGTCTTGTCACTCCTGTCCTCAAGCTCTTCTTGGATCTTCTCCACAGAAGTCTGAATCTCTGTCACCTTGACATCCAAGCCATGAAGTTTTGTCTCCAAAATTCTCTCAAGACTCTCTTGATTCTGAGTCAGGGTGGCCAATCCCTTCTCAATCCTCAAAGTAGCCTGAATGAGATAGCCAAGTTAGTCTTGTTTATACTTGATAAAAACTTGAGATGCCTCTTCAGCACTTGGCATCTTGGCTGCCTTCTCTGCTTTTGCTTTTGCTCTCTTCTCCCGAGCCTCTACTGAAGTAGGATCCGAAGCATCCATGACAACCGTGTCGTCCTCAAGGTCAGGTCTCAAGGGAAGGTGCTCTTTGTCCAACAAATACACACATTTGCTCATCTTGGAGTTAATGAGCATCTGTATGTGTGGAGCGTACCCACATGATCTCTTCTGATCTGCTGTTGTTCTCTTGATGGTTTCAACTATCAAGCTCATCACCTTGAATTTTTGTGGCAAATCAAATAGCTGAAGCAAGTTGATGGAGTGGCCTATGATCATCCTGTGATCTCCTGATTTGGGAAACGAGGTGTGCCTCAAAATGGTATTCAAGGTGGCCAGTCCTGACATCAGATAGTATACTGAGCCTAGCTTATGTGTCTTCAAGGCCTTGTCGGGTATCTCCTTGTACATATTGGCCATGGAGTTGTGATATTTCTTGCGCTCAGGATATACATCAATATCATCCTCAGTTTCTTCAGGTGCATTAATGAGCTTGGCCCACTCAGCAACAGAAGACTGGTACCTAGTACCTTCAGACATCCAAATTATTTTGCCATCTGGGTAGAAGTGTGCTGTTGAATAGAATTGCATGATAAGCTCATCATTCCACTTGGTTAATTTCTAACCCACAAAGGTGTCAACTCCATTGAGTTTGAAGCTCTCATGCACTCCAGGAAAATGATATTCATTGGCATCAATATATTTCCAGTCCACCCACTTCATGTCACACACAATGGGCTTCTTATCTAATAGCACAGTCTCATAGAAGTCCTGCTATTCCTTAGTGTGAAATATGTAGTCCATAATAGTTCTTCTCCTCACAGCATAAGGATCTGATTGTCTCCACAATCTGAGACCTGCATCCTTTCTCTCCATCATATTTTTAGCCACTGGATGATTGTCATCATGACCAGGTATCTTTGGCTTCAACTTTCTGAGCACTTGGGCTTCCTCTTCTTCTTCTTCAATCTCAGGCACTAGGGCCTTGTTCTTTTCTGCAATAGGAATGTTTCTGGTGCTTCTCTTTGGTGCAAACTTGGAAGCTTGAGCTGGAGCTTTGGGTGCAGTCTTGGGCTTTGAAAGGGCAACCCCAGACTTGATGGCATCCCCCATCAGCTTCTGAGACTTGGTAGGAGGTGTATCTTGCTCTTCCTCCTCCTCTTCTTCAGAGTCTCTAGCCATAGATGGCTTTCCAATCACTCTGGCAATGGTTTTCATGACCCTTTTATTTCTTTTCTTTCCATCAACATCTTCTCTTGGCTCAAGAGTAAATTCCATAGTTTCTTGTGTTGATGCTCTCGCTTTTGACATGGGAATCCTTCTGGTAGGAGCTTTCTTCTTCATGCCTGGCTTGGTGTTAGCAGCTGTGGCAAACTCTTTCTTGACTACTTTCTTCTTGGAAGTGACTTCCTCAGCCACAAAATCTTCATCCTCAAAGTCAGATGTTCTCTTCTTCCTCTGCCTGGTTGTTGCTTTAGGCTAGTTGCTGGGAGTACTTCTGCTTCCCTCATCATAGCTGTCAGAGGGACTAGTGCCCTCACTCATGTTGACTTGTTCCTCAGACTTGTTCTGGCTATCACTCTGATCTGACATGGCTGTCATTGCAAGCTGACCCCGTGAATAGTTATAGATGAGGTAGAGTGGATGAGCATCACAAAGTGCAGAGTTTTTGCAAAACAATTGAGTCAAAAACTTTGTTTTAGTTTTCTAAAGAAAGCATTTCGGAGCTACCAATTTGTAAACTCGGTGACACCGAAGCAACAATCTGTGTCCAAACTAGTAAACTTGGTCAGACCGAGGCACAGTTCAGTGACACCGATATTTCTAGGGTTTCACAAAGTTCTGAACTCGGTCACACCGTTTTGTAAGTTTCGGTCAGACCGAAAATCACAAGTGCAATGGCCTAAGCCAAATCGGTGAGACCGACTTCTACAACTCGGTCGGTCCGAGATGAGTTTGGCGGAAACCTAACCCTAAATTTTTGAATCAAATCTAAACTAAAAGATGTTTTCGCTGGATAGGATAATCTCAAACTTGTCAAGAATCATGGCATTGTCTCTGTGCTAAGAATCGGGTTGAGAAAACACAGAGGATTGAACTCATACCCTAATTTGGCGATGAGCTCGCTACGGCGGCAACGGCGGTGGAGATTTCCGTTGACGGCGGCGGAGACCAGTGGTGGGAGGTCACTAGAGACAAGGAGATGATTCGGAGACCTGAGTCCGTAGAGCAAGATACGCGCGGGTGAAAGGTTTTCGGAGGAATTTCCAAAATTTGACCCATGGGTATATATATCCCGACCCTGTCGGTGTGACCGAGTGGAATGACTCGGTGGCACCGAGATGCAGAATTGCAAGCGGTTACTATAACTCGGTGTCGCCGAATTATTCAAATCAGTTGCACCGAGAATGAAAACCTAGATCAACTCAATGAACTTGATTTGACCAAAAGGAATGAATCGGTCAGACCGAAATGCATAGAGAGGTTTTGGAAGTTTAA
Organism: Triticum timopheevii; assembly: GCA_963921465.1. Lineage (NCBI taxonomy): Eukaryota > Viridiplantae > Streptophyta > Magnoliopsida > Poales > Poaceae > Triticum > Triticum timopheevii. The sequence continues at coordinate 505,933,557 of OY997274.1, forward strand.
GTCTATGACGAAACGGTGACTCCGAGTGCTCCTCACCCAGAGGGTTCGAATCTGACTTGATCAAACTTTGTGATGTAGCATGAATAGAGTTTGAGATGAGAAAAGCATAGATAGCTAGAGGGAGTTCTTAGGCATTCTTGTCCATCCATTTGGCAAAAGAAAAGAGCCAAAGAATCAAAGCAACAAATGGATGCCCTCAAATAAGAAAAATATGCAATCAACATGCTCACACAATAAAATGGCAAATGAAATATGTGGCAAAGCACGCACAATCACTCTAGCATCTATCAAGCAATTGACGATGACTAGGTCATATATATATGAGTATATTGACTTAGGAGTCAAATGAGAACATTTGATCATAGGTCATACTCATCGTTTAAGCACAAGTGGGATTACCACTTTTACATAAATCATTGTTGTGTTCACACCATTAGAGTTGCTTTAGCCCAATTCTTAGAGTAAAGCCCCCCCTAGATGTGATATCCCCCCTAAGAGGGATGAACTAACCTTGGGTTTTGTCGATGATGACTTCATGTAGGTGTTGAAGATGTGGATGCTCATTGTAGATCATTTGCAGCAATCCATTGGAGTGAGTTGCACTTTCAATACCTACATGGGTTAGTCCCACAAGGAACAAACAAGGATATCCATAGACATAGAGTGAACCACATACAAGATGATGTCCATGAAAGCATTAGATTACCTTGTCCCTTATCTTACCAACAAGAGGGTTTGTGACTCCTTGAACTAGTGCAAGATGTGGAAGTTGTTTGCACTTGTCCTTGCCAAAGTGAATATGAGTGAAGTATGTTGGCGGAGTCACCCTCAAGAACTCTCTAGTTCTTCTTCTTCGGGATCCACATCATCTTGATGGGAATCCTAGGAGTTGTAGATGTACTTGATGAAGTAGAACTTGATGTAGACTTGGGAACCCACTTGACCAAGGCCTTTGGAGCTTCTTCAAATGCATCAATCTCTTCTTGAAGCTTGTCCTTGCCTTTTAGCTTGTGGTCTTGTGGTGGAAGATCATCTTGAGCTTGTGTCCCCTTGAAGGAAGTAGGATCATACATCTCTTGTTTAGGAACAAACTTCGTCTTGGGGTATTGATCTTCTTCCCACTCAACTCCATTGGCATTGAACTTTCGTTCAAAACCAACACCTTGATTCTTCTGGTGCCTTCCTTGCTTCCGTACAATTTCCTCAAATTGCTTACTTCCGGCAAGGCTCTTGTAAACACCTTTCTCTATTATTCCCTTCAATAAGCTATTTTCTTGCTCAAGTGTAACTTGGCTAAGATAATCATTAGTGGAATCAAGAGAACTATTAGAAGCAACAACATAGGATTTAGCATGATTATTGTTACCACTAGAAGAAGAATCTTTCTTACTCTTGTTGCTAGACTTTACTTGTGGCACGTAAGTAGACAAGAGTAAATGCTTGGAATTGTGAGAGGAACTTTTCTTCCGAAGATCATCATTGATGGCTTTTAAGAACCCATGTTCTTGCTCAAGATTGAGCTTCTCGAAGCGTAGCTTCTCATGAGTTTTTAATAGTTCTCGATGATCTTCTAAAGTAGTTTCATGAGCTAACTTAAGAATGTTTAGTTCTTTAGTTAGATGCTCAATCTCCTTCTTATCATTGTCATTCGATTCATCTTGATTAGCATGATTAATAGCAATTTCATCACAGTATTCATCACTAGAGTTGTAAACAAGTAAATTGTCATCACCTAGCAAATCATCTTCATCACTATTGAAATCAACATACTCGGGGTGTGATACCTTGGGGCCTTTAGCCATGAAGCATCTTCCAATTCCTTCATTTCGTGACTCAAATATGTCATAGGAGTTGGTTGACACAAGTGCTAGACCGGAAACACCTTCATCTTGAGTATATTCGGAGTCAGAGTGATAACTTCTCTCGGAGTGGTGGTCGTAGTCGGAACCGGATACCCATTCACCAACATGATCTTGATGTCTTCGTTTTGCGTAACTCCTTGATGACTTGTCCTTCCTTTCTGAATCCTTGCTTTTGCGAGAGGTTCTTCGTTCATAGCGATCATCTCTACTCCTTCTCTCTCTTGGAGGTGATTCTTCCCTTTTTCTTCTCCTTTTAGGTGAGTCTTCTCTTCTTTTGTAGGGAGTCGTACACTCATTGGAGTAGTGTCCGGGTCTTCCACAATTGTAGCAATTTTTCTCATGACTAGAAGATCTTTTGTCATTGTAGGACCTTGACTTGGAACTCCTTTCCTTGCTTCTACTCTTGTAGAACTTGTTGAAGTTCTTCACCATTAAGCTCAATTCTTCATTGAAGGCTTGTTTCTCACTTGATGATGTAGGAGCATCACATGAGGCTTTGTAAGCACCACTAGACTTGTTGTGAAGCTCTTTTTTTATCCTTGAGTGACATCTCATGAGCAACAATTCTTCCAATGACTTCAGTTGGCTTGAGATCTTTGTAATTTGGCATCATTTGGATCAAAGTGCACATGCTATCATATTTTCCATCCAAGGCTCTTAGGATCTTCTTGATGATGAATTTGTCGGTCATCTCTTCACTTCCTAAGCCAACAATCTCATTTGTGATGAGAGCAAGCCTAGAGTAAACCCGGGCATGGGCAGCCCGGCCCGATGACCTGGCCCGAGCCCGGCCCGAAAAACCCGGGCCGGGCTGGGCCGGGCTCGGGCTTTGTTTTGCAGCCCAAAAGGTAGTTTGGGTCCGGCTCGGGCTTCTCTTTTTCTATTTTTCGGGCTGGGCTTTCGGGCTTCGGGCCGGGCTTGCATGTACATGTACTAAAAAACAACCTTTGGCCGGGCTTTCGGGTTTCGGGCTTGATTTCGGGCCGGGCTCGGGCTTGAAATCAGGGAGTATTTCGGGCTTCCGGCCGGGCTCGGGCTTGAGAAATGAAGGTCGTGTTGGGGAACGTAGTAATTTCAAAAAATTTCCTACACACACGCAAGATCATGGTGATGCATAGCAACGAGAGGGGAGAGTGTTGTCTACGTACCCTCGTAGACCGAAGCGGAAGCATTGACGCAACGTAGAGGAAGTAGTCGTACGTCCTCCCGGTCCAACCGATCCAAGCACCGTTACTCCGGCACCTCCGAGTTCTTGACACACGTACAGCTCGATGATGCACCCCGATCTCCGATCCAGCAGAGGCGCGGGAAGGAGTTCCGTCAGCACGACGGCGTGGTGACAATCTTGATGTTCTCCTGTCGCAGGGCTTCGCCTAAGCATCGCTACAATATGACCGAGGTGTAATATCGTGGAGGGGGCACCGCACACGGCTAAGGAACGATCTCAATGATCAACTTGTGTGTCTAGGGTGCCCCCCGGCCCCCGTATATAAAGGAGGGAGGGAGGAGGAGGCCGGCCTAGGGAGGAGGCGCGCCATAGGGGGGGCAAACCTACTCCAAGTAGGTTTGGCCCCCCTTTCCTATTAGGAGTAGGAGAAGGAAGGAAGAGGGGGGAGGAGAGAAGGAAAGGGGGGGGGCCGGCCCCCCTTCCAATTCGGATTGGGCTTGGGGGGGGGGCGCCCCCTCCCTTGCTCCTTCTCCCTCCCTTCCACTAAGGCCCAATAAGGCCCATATACTTACCGGGGGGTTTTGGTAACCTCCCGGAACTCCGGTATATTTCCAATCTCACCCGTAACCTTTCCGGTGTCCAAATATATCCGTCCAATATATCAATCTTTATGTATCGACCATTTCGAGACTCCTCGTCATGTCTGTGATCACATCCGAGACTCCGAACAACCTTCGGTACATCAAAATACATAAACTCATAATATAACTGTCATCGAAACCTTAAGCGTGCGGACCCTACGGTTCGAGAACAATGTAGACATGACCGAGACACGTCTCCGGTCAATAACCAATAGCGGGACCTGGATGCCCATATTGGTTCCTACATATTCTACGAAGATCTTTATCGGTCAGACCGCATAACAACATACGTTGTTCCCTTTGTCATCGGCATGTTACTTGCCCGAGATTCGATCGTCGGTATCCAATACCTAGTTCAATCTCGTTACCGGCAAGTCTCTTTACTCGTTCCGTAATACATCATCTTGCAACTAACTCATTAGTTGAAATGCTTGCAAGGCTTAAGTGATGTGCATTACCGAGAGGGCCCAAAGATACCTCTCCGACATTCGGAGTGACAAATCCTAATCTCGAAATACGCCAACCCAACAAGTACCTTTGGAGACACCTGTAGAGCACCTTTATAATCACCCAGTTACGTTGTGGCGTTTGGTAGCACACAAAGTGTTCCTCCGGTAAACGGGAGTTGCATAATCTCATAGTCATAGGAACATGTATAAGTCATGAAGAAAGCAATAGCAACATACTAAACGATCGGGTGCTAAGCTAACGGAATGGGTCATGTCAATCAGATCATTCAACTAATGATGTGATCCTGTTAATCAAATAACAACTCTTTGTCCATGGTTAGGAAACATAACCATCTTTGATTAACAAGCTAGTCAAGTAGAGGCATACTAGTGACACTCTGTTTGTCTATATATTCATACATGTATTATGTTTCCGGTTAATACAATTCTAGCATGAATAATAAACATTTATCATGATATAAGGAAATAAATAATAACTTTATTATTGCCTCTAGGGCATATTTCCTTCAGTCTCCCACTTGCACTAGAGTCAATAATCTAGATCACATCACCATGTGATTAACATCGATAGTTCACATCAGCATGTGATTAACACCCATAGTTCACATCGCCATGTGACCAACACCCAAAGGGTTTACTAGATTCAGTAATCTAGTTCACATCGCTATGTGATTAACACCCAAAGAGTACTAAGGTGTGATCATGTTTTGCTTGTGAGAGAATCTTAGTCAACGGGTCTTTCACATTCAGATCCATTATGTATTTTGCAATTTTCTATGTCTACAATGCTCTGCACGGAGCTACTCTAGCTAATTGCTCCCACTTTCAATATGTATCTAGATCGAGACTTAGAGTCATCCAGATCGGTGTCAAAACTTGCATCGACGTAACCCTTTACGACGAACCTTTTTTCACCTCCATAATCGAGAAACATATCCTTATTCCACTAAGGATAATTTTGACCAATGTCCAGTGATCTACTCCTAGATCACTATTGTACTCCCTTGCCAAACTCAGTGTAGGGTATACAATAGATCTGGTACACAGCATGGCATACTTTATAGAACCTATGGCCAAGGCATAGGGAATGACTTTCATTCTCTTTCTATCTTCTGCCTTGGTCGGGTTTTGAGTCTTACTCAATTTCACACCTTGTAACACAGGCAAGAACTCTTTCTTTGACTGTTCCATTTTGAACTACTTCAAAATCTTGTCAAGGTATGTACTCATTGAAAAAACTTATCAAGCGTCTTGATCTATCTCTATAGATCTTAATGCTCAATATGTAAGCAGCTTCACCGAGGTCTTTCTTTGAAAAACTCCTTTTAAACACTCCTTTATGCTTTGCAGAATAATTCTACATTATTTCCGATCTACAATATGTCATTCACATATACTTATCAGAAATGCTGTAGTGCTCCCACTCACTTTCTAGTAAATATAGGCTTCACTGCAAGTCTGTATAAACTATATGCTTTGATCAACTTATCAAAGCATATATTCCAACTCCGAGATGCTTGCACCAGTCCATAGATGCACATTTTGTTAACACCTTTAGGATCGACAAAACCTCTTGGTTGCATCACATACAACTCTTCTTTAATAACTCCATTAAGGAATGCAGTTTTGTTTATCCATTTGCCAGATTTCATAAAATGTCGCAATTGCTAACATGATTCGGACAGACTTTTAAGCATCGATACGAGTGAGAAAATCTCATTGTATTCAACATCTTGAACTTTGTCAAAAACCTTTTTCGACAAGTCTAGCTTTGTAGATAGTAACACTACTATCAGCATCCGTCTTCCTCTTGAAGATCCATTTATTTTCTATGGCTTGCCGATCATCGGGCAACTCCACCAAAGTCCACACTTTGTTCTCATACATGGATCTCATCTCAGATTTCATGGCCTCAAGCCATTTCGCGGAATCTGGGCTCATCATCGCTTCCTCATAGTTCGTAGGTACATCATGGTCTAGTTACATGACTTCCAGAACAGGATTACCGTACCACTCTGGTGCGGATCTCACTCTGGTTTACCTACGAGATTCGGTAGTAACTTGATCTGAAGTTACATGATCATCATCATTAGCTTCCTCACTAATTGGTGTAGTAGTCACAGGAACAGATTTCTGTGATGAACTACTTTCCAATAAGGGAGAAGGTACAATTACCTCATCAAGTTCTACTTTCCTCCCACTCACTTCTTTCGAGAGAAACTCCTTCTCTAGAAAGGATCCATTTATTAGCAACGAATGTTTTGCCTTCGGATCTGTGATAGAAGGTGTACCCAACAATTTTCTTTGGGTATTCTATGAAGACGCACTTCTCCGATTTGGGTTTGAGCTTATCAGGATGAAACTTTTTCACATAAGCATCGCAGCCCCAAACTTTAAGAAACGACAACTTTGGTTTCTTGCTAAACCACAGTTCAAATAGTGTCGTCTCAACGGATTTAGATGGTGCCCTATTTAACGTGAATGCAGCTGTCTCTAATGCATGATCCCAAAACGATATTGGTAAATCGGTAAGAAACATCATAGATTGTACTATATCCAATAAAGTACGGTTATGACGTTCGGACACACCATTATGATGTGGTGTTCCAGGTGGCATGAATTTGTGAAACTATTCCACATTGTTTTAATTGAAGACCAAACTCGTAACTCAAATATTTGTCTCCGCGATCAGATCGTAGAAACCTTATTTTCTAGTCACGATGATTTTTCCACTTCACTCTGAAATTCTTTGAACCTTTCAACTATTTCAGACTTATGTTTCATCAAGTAGATATACCCATATCTGCTCAAATCATCTGTGAAGGTCAGAAAATAATGATACCCGCCGCGAGCCTTAACACTCATCGGATCGCATACATCAGTATGTATTATTTCCAATAAGTCAGTTGCTCGCTCCACTGTTCCGGAGAACGGAGTCTTAGTCATCTTGCCCATGAGGCATGGTTCGCAAGCATCAAGTGATTCATAATCAAGTGATTTCAAAATCCCATCAGCATGGAGTTTCTTCATGCGCTTTACACCAATATGACCTAAACGGCAGTGCCACAAATAAGTTGCACTATCATTATTAACTTTGCATCTTTTGGTTTCAATATTATGAATATGTGTATCACTACGATCGAGATCCAAGGAACCATTTTCATTGGGTGTGTAACCATATAAGGTTTTATTCATGTAAACAGAACAACAGTTTATTCTCTTACTTAAATGAATAACCGTATTGCAATAAACACGATCAAATCATATTCATGCTCAACGCAAACACCAAATAACATTTATTTAGGTTCAACATTAATCCCGAAAGTATAGGGAGTGTGCGATGATGATCATATCAATCTTGAAACTACTTTCAACACACATCGTCACTTCACCTTAACTAGTTTCTGTTTATTCTGCAACTCCCATTTCAAGTTACTACTCTTAGCAACTGAACCAGTACCAAATACCGAGGGGTTGCTATAAACACTAGTAAAGTACACATCAATAACATGTATATCAAATATACCTTTGTTTACTTTGCCATCCTTCTTATCCGCCAAATACTTGGGGTAGTTCTGCTTCCAGTAACCAGTCCCTTTGCAGTAGAAGCACTTAGTCTCAGGCTTAGGTCCAGACTTGGGCTTCTTCACTTGAGCAGCAACTTGCTTGCCGTTCTTCTTGAAGTTCCCTTCTATCCCTTTGCCCTTTTCTTGAAACTAGTGGTCTTGTTAACCATCAACACTTGATGTTCTTTCTTGATTTCTACCTTCATCGATTTCATCATCATGAAAAACTCGGGAATCATTTTCATCATCCCTTGCATACTATAGTTCATCACGAAGTTCTACTAACTTGGTGATGGTGACTAGAGAATTCTGTCAATCACTATCTTATCTGGAAGATTAACTCCCACTTGATTCAAGCGATTGTAGTACCCAGATAATCTAAGCACATGCTCACTAGTTGAGCGATTCTCCTCCATCTTTTAGCTATAGAACTTGTTGGAGACTTCATATCTCTCAACTCGGGTATTTTCTTGAAATAGTAACTTCAACTCCTGGAACATCTCATATGGTCCATGACGTTCAAAACGTCTTTGAAGTCCTGATTCTAAGCCGTTAAGCATGGTGCACTTAAACTATCAAGTAGTCATCATATTGAGCTAGCCAAACGTTCATAACGTCTGCATCTGCTCCTGCAATAGGTCTGTCACCTAGCGGTGCATCAAGGACATAATTCTTCTGTGCAGCAATGAGGATAAACCTCAGATCACGGATCCAATCCGCATCATTGCTACTAACATCTTTCAATACATTTTTCTCTAGGAACATATCAAAATAAACATATGAAAGCAACAACGCAAGCTATTGATCTTACAACATAATTTGCAAAATACTACCAGGACTAAGTTCATGATAAATTTAAGTTCAATTAATCATATTACTTAAGAACTCCCACTTAGATAGACATCCCTCTAATCCTCTAAGTGATCACGTGATCCAAATTCAACTAAACCATAACCGATCATCACGTGAAATGGATTAGTTTTCAATGGTGAACATCTCATGTTGGTCATATCTATTATATGATTCACGCTCGACCTTTCGGTCTCCGTGTTCCGAGACCATATCTGCATATGCTAGGCTCGTCAAGTTTAACCTGAGTATTCCGCGTGTGCAAAACTGGCTTGCACCTGTTGTAGATGGACGTAGAGCTTATCACACCCGATCATCACGTGGTGTCTGGGCACGACGAACTTTGGCAACGGTGCATACTCAGGGAGAACACTTCTTGATAATTAGTGAGAGATCATCTTAAAATGCTACCGTCAATCAAAGCAAGAATAAGATGTATAATAGATAAACATCATATGCAATCAAAATATGTGACATGATATGGCCATGATCATCTTGCGCCTTTGATCTCCATCTCCAAAGTACTGTCATGATCTCTATTGTCACCGGCACGACACCATGATCTTCATCATCTTGATCTATATCAATGTGTCGTCACATGGTTGTCTCACCAACTATTGCTCTTGCAACTATTGCTATCGTATAGCGATAAAGTAAAGCAATTATTTGGCACTTGCATCTTATGCAACAAAGAGACATCCATAGGGCTTCTGCCAGTTGCCGATAACTTCAACAAAACATGATCATCTCATACAACAACTTATATCTTATCACGTCTTGACCATATCACATCACAACATGCCCTGCAAAAACAAGTTAGACGTCCTCTACTTTGTTGTTGCAAGTTTTACGTGGCTGCTACGGGCTTAAGCAAGAACCAATCTCACCTACGCATCAAAATCACAACGATAGTTTGTCAAGTTAGTGTTGTTTTAACCTTCGCAAGGACCGGGCGTAGCCACACTCGGTTCAACTAAAGTTGGAGAAATTGACACCCGCTAGCCACCTGTGTGCAAAGCACGGCGGTAGAACCAGTCTCGCGTAAGCGTACGCGTAATGTCGGTCCGGGCCGCTTCATCCAACAATACCGCCGAACAAAAGTATGACATGCTGGTAAGCAGTATGACTTATGTCGCCCACAACTCACTTGTGTTCTACTCGTGCATATAACATCAAACCATAAAACCTAGGCTCTGATGCCACTATTGGGGAACGTAGTAATTTCAAAAAATTTCCTACGCACACGCAAGATCATGGTGATGCATAGCAACGAGAGGGGAGAGTGTTGTCTACGTACCCTCGTAGACCGAAGCGGAAGCGTTGACGCAACGTAGAGGAAGTAGTCGTACGTCCTCCCGGTCCAACCGATCCAAGCACCGTTACTCCGGCACCTCCGAGTTCTTGACACACGTACAGCTCGATGATGCACCCCGATCTCCGATCCAGCAGAGGCGCGGGGAGGAGTTCCGTCAGCACGACGGCGTGGTGACGATCTTGATGTTCTCCTGTCGCAGGGCTTCGCCTAAGCACCGCTACAACATGACCGAGGTGTAATATCATGGAGGGGGGCACCGCACACGGCTAAGGAACGATCTCAATGATCAACTTGTGTGTCTAGGGTGCCCCCCCGCCCCCATATATAAAGGAGGGAGGGAGGAGGAGGCCGGCCTAGGGAGGAGGCGCGCCATAGGGGGGGCAAACCTACTCCAAGTAGGTTTGGCCCCCCTTTCCTATTAGGAGTAGGAGAAGGAAGGAAGAGGGGGGAGGAGAGAAGGAAAGGGGGGGCCGGCCCCCCTCCCAATTCGGATTGGGCTTGGGGGGGGGGGGGCGCCCCCTCCATTGCTCCTTCTCCCTCCCTTCCACTAAGGCCCAATAAGGCCCATATACTTACCGGGGGGTTCCGGTAACCACCCGGAACTCCGGTATATTTCCAATCTCACCCGGAACCTTTCTCGTGTCCAAATATATCCGTCCAATATATCAATCTTTATGTCTCGACCATTTCGAGACTCCTCGTCATGTCCGTGATCACATCCGGGACTCCGAACAACCTTCGGTACATCAAAATACATAAACTCATAATATAACTGTCATCGAAACCTTAAGTGTGCGGACCCTACGGTTCGAGAACAATGTAGACATGACCGAGACACGTCTCCGGTCAATAACCAATAGCGGGACCTGGATGCCCATATTGGTTCCTACATATTCTACGAAGATCTTTATTGGTCAGACCGCATAACAACATACGTTGTTCCCTTTGTCATCGGCATGTTACTTGCCCGAGATTCGATCGTCGGTATCCAATACCTAGTTCAATCTCGTTACCGGCAAGTCTCTTTACTCGTTCCGTAATACATCATCTTGTAACTAACTCATTAGTTGAAATGCTTGCAAGGCTTAAGTGATGTGCATTACCGAGAGGGCCCAGAGATACCTCTCCGACATTCGGAGTGACAAATCCTAATCTCGAAATACGCCAACCCAACAAGTACCTTTGGAGACACCTGTAGAGCACCTTTATAATCACCCAGTTACGTTGTGACGTTTGGTAGCACACAAAGTGTTCCTCCGGTAAACGGGAGTTGCATAATCTCATAGTCATAGGAACATGTATAAGTCATGAAGAAAGCAATAGCAACATACTAAACGATCGGGTGCTAAGCTAACGGAATGGGTCATGTCAATCAGATCATTCAACTAATGATGTGATCCTGTTAATCAAATAACAACTCTTTGTCCATGGTTAGGAAACATAACCATCTTTGATTAACAAGCTAGTCAAGTAGAGGCATACTAGTGACACTCTGTTTGTCTATATATTCATACATGTATTATGTTTCCGGTTAATACAATTCTAGCATGAATAATAAACATTTATCATGATATAAGGAAATAAATAATAACTTTATTATTGCCTCTAGGGCATATTTCCTTCAGGTCGGGCTTTTACAAGCCCGGCCCGAAACCCGGCCCGGCCCGACGTTTGCCCAGGTTTAGCCTAGAGTACATTTCAGCGACACCTTCACCATCCTTCATTTTGAACTTGTCAAGCTGACTTTGAAGCACATCCAACTTGGATTCCTTGACGGAGTCGGTACCTTCGTGCATATTGATCAAAGTATCCCAAAATTCCTTTGTATTCTCAAGACGGCTGATTTTGTTGAATTCTTTGGGGCACAATCCGTTGAAAAGGATTTCGCAAGCTTGACCATTGTATTGCAACCTCTTCAATTCTTCCGCGGTAGCTTCATGATTTGGTTCTCTCCCATCTAAGAATTCACCTTGCAAACCAATAGCCCAAACGGCAGGGTTATGTCCAAGAATATGCATTTTCATCTTATCTTTCCAACTAGCAAAATTAATACCATCAAAGTAAGGACCTCTAGTGGTAATTTCCCTAGCTAGAAGCCATACTCTCCTAGGTTGTGAAACCAAGGCTATGATCACCAAAGCTATGGAAATCAAGGCAAATGGAGACCAAAGCTCTGATACCACTTGTAGGATTGAAAGTATCTCTAGGGGGGGGGGTGATTAGACTACTTGACCAAATAAAAATCTAGCCTTTTCCCAATTTTAAGTCTTGGCAGATTTTAGAAACTTAGCACTAGTCAAGCACACAACCTACACATGCAATTCTAAGAGTATAGCAACGGAATGTAAATCATTGCATATGAAGGTAAAGGGGAGGAGTTTGGAGGGAGCAAATGCAATGTAGACACGAAGTTTTTTGGCGTGGTTCCGATGGGTGGTGCTATCGTACATCCACGTTGATGGAGACTTCAACCCACGAAGGGTAACGGCTGCGCGAGTCCACGGAGGGATCCACCCACGAAGAAGCAACCTTGTCTATCCCACCATGGCCATCGCCCACGAAGGACTTGCCTCACTCGGGTAGATCTTCACAAAGTAGGAGATCTCCTTGCCCTTACAAACTCCTTGGTTCAACTCCACAATCTTGATGGAGGCTCCCAAGTGACACCTAACCAGTCTAGGAGACACCACTCCCCAAAAGGTAATAGATGGTGTGTTGATGATGAACTCCTTGCTCTTGTGCTTCAAATGATAGTCTCCCCAATGCTCAACTCCCTCTCACAGATTTGGCTATGGTGGAAAGATGATTTGAGTGGAAAGCAATTTGGGGAAGGCTAGAGATCAAGATTCTTGTGGTTGGATTGGAATGTCTTGGTCTCAACACATGAGTAGGTGGTTCTCTCTCAGAAAATGAATGCTGGAAGTGTACGCACGTTCTGATGGCTCTCCTCACAAATGAAGAATGGGTGGAGGGGTATATATAGCCTCCACGCAAAATCTAACCATTACACACAGATTCCCAAACTTGGTGAGACCGAATATTGAAACTCGGTCAGACCGATTCAGTTCAATATGTGAACGTTAGGCTTTTCGGTGGGACTGACATGATCAACTTGGTGGGACCGATGTGTTAGGGTTAGGGCATAACTTGATCTCGGTGAGACCGATCAGATGAACTCAGTGGGACCAATTTCAATAATAGGCAAACAGAGAGTTGGTCAGGCAAACTCGGTGGGACCGATCGCTCATTTCAATGAGACCGAAGCATTATGAAAAGGAAATAGAGAGTTTGCATTGCGAACTCGGTGGGACCAATCGCTCATTTCGGTGAGACCGAAACATTACGAAGGGAAATAGAGAGTTTGCAATCCCATCTCGGTGAGACCGAGATCCCTATCGGTGAGACCGAAGTGATTAGGGTTTGTGGCAGTGGCTATGTCAAATGAACTCGATGGCGTCAGATAGATCAAATCGGTGGGGCCGAGTTTGACTTTAGGTTTAGGACATATGTGGATATGAGAAAGTGGTTGAGGGTGTCTGGAGCATATCACTAAGAATTTTGAGCAAGTAAGCCATTGAGCAACACCCCATCCCCTTTTAATAGTATTAGCTTTCCTATGGACTCAATGTGATCTTGGATCACTTAAATGAAAATGTAGAGTCTTGAGCTTATTGCCAATATGTGTCCTTAGCATTTTGAGGGGTCCACATCTATAGTCAATGCCATGCCAATCATTGAACTTTCTAAAATGATCATCTTGAAAGAGTATTAGTTCAATGAGCTATATGTTGTTAGGAATTATCAAAACCACCTAGGGATTAGTTGCACTTTCAGTCTCCCCCTTTTTGGTTATTGATGACAACATATAGATCAAAGCTTCAACAAATGATAATAAGAATGAAATACATCGTTGCTTTGAGAAGTATGTGATAAGCAAGAGCTCCCCCTAAATTTGTGCATTCCTAACTCTGACGCCTAACCGGCTGGAGGATGCACAATCCTCAAGTGTAACAAGTCTTCAGGTCACGCGGACAGAAAGACTTCAGTGATGCCTAACACTCTTTGTCTCTGGGTGTTTTGGGCTTTGTCCTCGCAAGGATCTATCTCTCAAAGGCTTCAGAGGTGGGTTGCTCTGAAACGACAAAATCTGTGTACTAACTCTGAGCATCCACTAATTTATGGTGTAGGGGGTGGCCTATATATAGCCAGGAGGTAACCCGACCTGATATGTCAAAAATGACCCTGGTTCACTAAGGAACCGACATGTGTCCAATGGTCGGATTTCAAACACACGCGGCAGCTTGGCTTGGGATACAAGCAAAGCTGACTCATCCAGCTCTGGATAAGATTTTCTCTCATTGTCTTCGCTCGAAGACATAGGATTTTGGTTGAGCATCCGTTCAGTCATCAGACTTTGTTCACTTGGACCCCATGTAGCAGTACGGTGGTTCCTATGACTCAAGAAAGAAGAAAAGGTAACTAGGAAAGAAATTATGTCTTCGCACTCCATAGTCTTCAAGTGAATGTCTTCATCGTCATTATCTTCAACGTGAATGTCTTCACGAACCACCATTGACTTCAATTTCTTCATACATTTTTAGGGGTCATCTCTGGTAGGTAAACCGAATCAATGAGGGACTACTACCTGTGTTATCCTGCAATTCTCGCAAACACATTAGTCCCTCAACCACGTTTGTCGTCAATACTCCAAAATCAACTAGGGGTGGCACTAGATGCACTTACAGTAGGTCCCTAGACCATACCAGCATTCGGATGCACTTACCAAGGAGTCCATTCGGACAACTCGACAGCACTCGGACGACCACCCATTAGTCGGCTGGACAAACCACCACTCGGACTAAAGAGATAAAGTGATGGCGTGGGACATGCAATGGTCGAGGAATCCTAAGTCGCCCTTAAGGAAGAGTCAAGACTACTGTTACCTGTAACCATTGTAGTAGAAGCTCATAACACCTGGAACTGATGCAATGAATGTCATTAAGTGCCTTAGAGACGTGAAGGACATGGGGCTACGGAGCACTCTATATAAGCCACATTCCACCTCCTGATCTTGGGTTGAGCAATCTTTGTAACCACACCCATCAAATCAAAACCAAGCCCCTGGGTACGAGACGTAGGGTTGTTACCTTCGCCGAGAGGGCCCTGAACTCGTTAAACTCTGAGTGTTACGACAGTGCCATAGCTAGGTTCTACTCCTTATTCGTACCCCTAGTACTCATTGTTAGGATCGTAACCCTGACGGTTGGCGCCCGCCGTGGGGCTAGGCGTCTAGCATTTCACGGCGTAGGTGGATTCCTTCATCATCATGTTAGTCAGCGGCGAAATCCATTTAGGGGCGCTCTCCTTCATCACCGATGACTCCGCGTGGCTTCGCGAGGCCCCGCTAGACATGGAGGCGCTGCTCGTCCGTGGTGCAGCACATTTCCATGCATCCTCCTATGGAGTTCGTCTCCGGCAGCCCTCGGCTTCGTACCAAGTGTCTGATCACCCTCCCATCGTGCGCCACCGCAAGTGCTCCAGACGCTCATGGCTGGAATGCTGGATCAAGCACGCCGTGGCCATCCAGGCCGCAGCGGAGCACGTGGCGGTTCTCGAATTTGATGAGCCCGCCCTCGACCTCTCTGACGGGTCACTCGGTGATTCCTCCGAGGAGTCCGAGTGCGAAAGTATCGAGTCGACTGCCGAGGTCCTCATGGAGGACAACTCCGAGCAACGCGTGCTGCCAGGATAGAAGGATGTCAGGCCGGCCGTGTGGGTACCTCCCGTGGGAACACTAACGACGGTGGCGAGAATAACCACTCCCCTGCACATGAGCCGTACGTCCCGCAAGCTCTCACTAGGGAGGTTTGCTGTAAGAATGAGAAGTTCCTGAACACTCCCATCACAGGGACGATTCCTGAGGCCCTGGCCATGGAGTCCACATGCGTGGCAACTCTGGCCGAGTGCGACTGCCTCAAGCGGCTTTAGAAGGAGCTGGATGATACGTCTCCAATGTATCTATAATTTTTGGTTGTTCCATGCTATTATATTAAGTGTTTTGGATGTTCAATAGGCATTTATATGCTATTTTTATATTATTTTTAGGACTAACCTATTAATCGAGGGCCCAGTGCGAGTTTATATATTTTTTTGCCTATTTTAGAGTTTCGCAGAAAAGGAATACCAAACGGAGTCCAAACGGAATGAAACCTTTGCGATGATCTTTCTTGGACCGAAAGCAAACCAGAAGACTTAGAGACGCAACAAGGTAGCCATGAGGTAGGATGGCGCGCCCAGGGGGTAGGGCGCACCCTGACCTCGTGGCCCCTCGTAGCTCTCCTGACCTAGTTCCTTTGCCAATATATAGTATTATACCCTGAAAACATCCAGGAGAGCCACGAAACCACTTTTCCACTTCCACAACCTTCTGTACCCGTGATATCCCATCTAGGGACATTTTCCGGCATCCTGCTGTAGGGGGATTCGATCATGGAGGGCTTCTACATCAACACCATTACCTCTCCGATGAAGCGTGAGTAGTTTACCACAGACCTTCAGGTCATAGTTATTAGCTAGATGGCTTCTTCTCTCTCTTTGATTCTCAATACCATGTTCTCCTTGATGTTCTTGGAGATCTATTTGATGTAATATTCTTTTGCGGTGTGTTTGCCGAGATCAGATGAACTGTGGATTTATGATCAGATTATCTATGAATATTATTTGGTTCTTCTCTGAATTCTTATATGCATGATTTGATATCTTTGCAAGTCTCTTTGAGTTATCGGTTTAGTTTGGCCTACTAGATTGATCTTTCTTGCAATGGGAGGAGTTCTTAGCTTTGGGTTCTGTCTTGCAGTGTCCTTTCCCAGTGATAGTAGGGGCAGCAAGACACGTATTGTATTGTTGCCATCGAGGATAAAAAGATGGGGTTTTCATCATGTTGCTTGAGTTAATTCCTCTACATCATGTCATCTTACTTAATGCTTATTCCGTTCTTTATGAACTTGATACTCTAGATGCATGCTGGATAGTGGTCGATGTGTGGAGTAATAGTAGTAGATGCAGAATCATTTTAGTCTACTTGACACGGACGTGATGCCTATGTTCATGATCATTGCCTTAGATATCGTCATAACTATGCACTCTTCTATCAATTGCTCGACAGTAATTTTTCACCCACCATAATATTTGCTATCTTGAGAGAAGCCACTAGTGAAACCTATGGCCCCCGGGTCTTTTTTCCATTATATTGAATCTCTTTTACATCTTGGTAGTTTTCAGTCTACGATTTTGCAATCTTTTACTTTCCGATCTATAAACCAAAAATACCAAAAAATATTTACTTTACCATTTATCTATCTCTATCAGATATCACTTTTGCAAGTGACAGTGAAGAGATTGACAACCCCTTTATCGCGTTGGGTGCAAGTTGTTGATTGTTTGTGCAGGTATTCGGTGACTTGTGCATTGTCTCCTAATGGATTGATACCTTGGTTCTCAAAACTGAGGGAAATACTTATGCTACTTTTCTGCATCACCCATACCTCTTCAAGGGAAAACCAATGCAAGCTCAAGAGGTAGCACTGAGACGACCGTGCCTGCCGTCAACCTAGTTCGAGACGGCATAAGCGTCAACTTTACTTGAGTGACTAGCCTCGTAAGTATCAAGTTCTTAGTACTGCGTTGCAAAACCTGGCAGCCGCCACTCGGATCGTGGATTCCATCCAGCCCTCCGGATCCACAGCTGGAGAGGGGATTCAGCAGATCCAAGCACTCTTGAAGACGACACTTTCACAGAATGCGGCTGTGTCCCAGTCCATAGATCGCATCCATAGCGCGTCGGTGCATGCAGAGACCATTCAGTCCACTCACAGTCCACTCACCTCTGATAGACGCCGAGTCACATCCTCCTTGAGAGATCACTACGAAGATCGGAGGCATGATCAGATTGCGTCGCCCCGGCACCACGACGATCGTGATTGCGCCCTGATGCCTCCACCATGAGATGGCGCATACAGGCGCCAGATCTATGAAGACAGACAAACACACAACGGTGATCGTAAGCCAAGTCCTTCACATCACATGAGGGACACCCAAGACCCGCAGTTCAATGCAACATACGTTCTCGCTCAGAACCTGGTCGACAGGGGCCGGGCCTTGCGAGAGAGCCAAGACGCCGACGTTCTGAGTGGTTCCGTACCCTCGGGCCCCGAATGTTTCAGCCAATACATATGGGCGGCTGAGATCCCCAACAACTTCAGATTGGACACGAGGATCAGCAAGTTCACTAGCAAGTCCAAGCCAGAGATCTGGTTGGAAGATTACCAGATGGCAGTCCAGATCGTCGGCGGCAATGACAACGTGGCCATGAAACACTTGCCACTGACACACCAAAATTGACAGTGTTGGGCTACTCGTGTGCTGAATTCAACAAACTTGTTACTGGATCATTATCCGTTCAGGTACAACAGTCTTCTTCTTCTCCTTATATATTATCGGACAACACATTTTATCTATTTTTTGTTGATCTATGTTCGCCTGTCATCCAGAAAATGATTCCCACAAGCTTGACCAGGCCTCTGTGCACAGTGAAGATCTTGGCACTACAATCTGTCTGCCCCGATCTGGATGAAGTAGTTAGATTACTTAGATGCCTTCCTTGCGTAGAGAAGCTATACATTGAGGTCATGCTCCTTTCCTGTTAATTGTTAACCACAACGGAGCTCAATTTCTTGTTACTTTTACCCATGATTATAATGACAAATGTAGAATGATTTCTAAAGGAAACTTGGAGGATTTCGATATATATATTTTTTGAGATGTTAATCATGAAATATTGAAGGTGGCATTTCAATATTTTCGTGTATTTTAGAAATCCTGCAAATCAAATAGGCCCGAAGTGTTCAAATCTATAGCTAGGCACTAATGTGTTGTCTTCGTTTGTAGATACTAGCAGGCCTGAAAGTAGAAAATGTTGGGGAATATAACAATCCCATTGAATGCCTTGATCTTCATCTCACATAAATTACTTTTAGCGAGTACCGAGATACCACACCAGAAATTAAATTCTCCAGGTTCTTTGTTGAGAAAGCAAGGTTGCTCTAGGTAATGTGGTTTGCCCTATATTTACTGCACAGAAGTGAATGGATTGCTAAAGAGCGCATGCATCTACAACTGAATGGAAAAGGCTCCGCAGAAGCTAAATTTCTTCATATGACAGATTATTCGGAAGTCACTATATCAAGCCACTATATGACTTCTCGGTGGCTGATCCTTTTGCAGAAATAATGCATGAAAAAGATTCTAAAGAAGATGAATTTTATTTCTCAGAATAGTTTAAACCTTATAATCTTCGAATTTGGGCCTTGTAATGCTGGAATTTGAACCCTGCAATATTTATGGTATTTGTTATATAATGTAATTGGATGTTTAATTCTATTTTGCAATCATGTCCTGTTATAAGTATATATGTTGTTCTTCTGTAGACAGAGCATGGATGTTGTGCACACTGAGCATATCATATCGCACACGGACTACACAAGGGTATCCGTCGGTGATGAATTCATCAATTGCTGACAATTGTATATCAGCAAGCATTTGCCCACAACACACACGTCTTATTCCATCACAAACAGCTCGGATGGATCAACTGTATGCCACGTATCACACACACAACTCTAATCTGAATCGTGCTTGATGTCCCCGCCATCTCTCGCATAGTTCTTCTTATTTGCCACATATCACTGTGCCGACCTCTGCTCGCGTCCCTCAGCACACTCTGCTCGCCGTTAGGCGCTGCGGCGCGCTTTGCTTGCGTCCCTCGGTGCGCTCCGCTCACCGTTAGGCGACGCGGCACGCTCTGCTCGCCGTTAGGCACTGCGGCGCGCTCTGCTCACGTCCCTTGGTGCGCTCCGCTCACTGTTAGCAGATCACGCCGCAGTGGTGTACACCATCGACCTAGCCGTGGTGGAGGACTACATCAACACCATGGAGTAGTTGCTTGCTCGAGAAAGGTACAAGGTGGTCGGCATCGACCTCCAATACACCAGCGGTCATCCCGACAAAGATCAGAAGGTTGCTGTCGCCCAGTTGTGCGTGCGCCATCATGTCCTTATCTACCACTACTGCGTGGTCACAGAGCCTTGCGACCGCTTCGCTAGGTTTGTCAACAACACTGACTAGTTCGCTATGGTGGAAACCTCCGACGATTTAAAAGCGCTAAAGTTTACGAGTTTGGCTTGCAAGAACCTTGTCGAAATCCATGACCACTATAGGGTCTGGGGCAGCACGAAGGACTCCCTAGGTGAACTCGCCTCGGCTATCATCGACCCCTATTACGAAAAGATAAAGCAGGATGCCAGCAGAACACGTCCCGTATCTTGGCATGGGGCCTGGATGCGGCAATATGATGAACCTCACCTCAGGTTTGAGGCCAAGAGCGTGTACACATGCTATGAGGTGCACATGTGGATCGTTGACATGAGGAAGTGCCTCCTTCCCAAAATCGACAAGGCCAGATCAAGCCACCAACAAAGCAGTGGCAGCAAGCATCACAAGAAGTAGATGATGATCAGATGATCGTTTATCCTAGTTAATTATGCATGTAATATATAGTTTAATTTGGTGTGTGGAAATGTCGTGTGTGTACTAGCCACCTATGTAATTAGATGTTTAATTTGGTTGTGCAATTATGTCCTTATTAGTATATATGTTGTTGTTTTGTATGCAATCACATCGCACACGGAACATACTAGGGAAATCGTTGATGATGAATTCATCAATCGCTAACAGTTGTATACCAGGACGCGTTCACCCACAACACACATGGCTTATTAGCAACAATCACCTGTGTTATTATCGGTCTTCATACACATTTCTAATTACAGACCTGTTTGCCGCGTACCACACATATCTCGTTAAGGTTGAACCGTTTCTGTTCTCTTGGCTCAATGCAAACAATTCATCCGAGTGAACTGTATGCCGTATATCGCACACACCTTTGATCTGGCTGACCATTTCTGTTGTGTTGCCTAATCACAAATAGTTCATCCGAGTGAACTGCATGCCGTATATCGCGCACACCTTTGATCTGGCTGACTGTTTCTGTTGTGTTGCCTAATCACAAACAGTTCATCCGAGTGAACTGTATGCTGTATATCGCACACACCTTCATCTGGCTGCCCATTTATGTTGTTCTGCCTCATCGCAAATAGTTCATTCTAGTGAACCATATGTCACACATCGCACATGCAACTATAATCTGAAACATGTTTGATGCCTCTGCCATCACAAATTTTTGTATCTTTTTTGACGGTTTTATTACCTCATCTTTTGCGATTAATGCATCACATACAGTTTCGTTGAAGGTCTCTGATTCAACTGTCGCATTTGGACCATCCTGCAGTAGTGATTGTTAGGATCGTAACAATGACAGTCCTCCTTGTCCGCGGACGGATGCGGGAGGTTTTTTACGAGTTGCCATTGGAGATGCCCTTAGGCACGACAGGCTCTAAATGTCGAAATTAGGTAACCATATAGCACTTAAGAAAGTTTGCTTCATCTCCTTGCAAGTTTCCTATTAATCTCTTTCTCGAAAGTTTTGTTGCACTTGATCCATCTAAATATGTAGGGCCTGATATGTCTTCGTCGTATCTATAGTGTTTGATTGTTCCATGCAATATTCTACAACTTTTACATACTTTTGGCAACTTTTTATACTATTTTCTTGGACTAACATATTGATCCAGTGCCCAGTGCCAGTTCTTGTTTGTTGCATGTTTTTTGTTTCACAAAAAATCCATATCAAATGGAGTCCAAATGGGACAAAAACTTACGGAGATTTTTTTTTGGAATATGTGTGATTTTGGGAAAAAGAATCAACGCGAGACGATGCTGATACGTCTCCAACATATCTATAATTTTTGATTGTTCCATGCTATTATATTACCTCTTTTGGATGTTTATGGGCTTTATTTTACACATTTATATCATTTTTGGGACTAACCTACTAACCGGAGGCCCAGCCCATATCGCTGTTTTTTTTGCCTATTTCAGTATTTCGAAGAAAAGGAATATCAAACGGAGTCCAAACGGAATGAAACCTTCGGGAGCGTGATTTTTGGAACAAACGTGATCCGGAGAGCTTGGAGTGCAAGTCAAGAAGCTTCCGAGGGCCCCACGAGATAGGGGGCCGCGCCCCCCTGTAGGGCGCGCCCCCTGTCTCGTGGGCCCCTCGGACGGCCACCGACGTACTTCTTCCTCCTATATATACCTACGTACCCCAAAAACATCCAGGAGCACCGCGAAACACAATTTCCACCGCCGTAACCTTTTGTATCCGCGAGATCTCATCTTCGAGCCTTCACCGGCACTCTGCCGGAGGGGGAATCAACCAGAGAGGGCTTCTACATCAACATCCTTGCCCCTCCGATGAGTTGTGAGTAGTTTACCATAGACCTACGGGTCCATAGTTATTAGCTAGATGGCTTCTTCTATCTTTTTGGATCTCAATACAATGTTCTCCCCTCTCTCGTGGAGATCTATTCGATGTAAACTCTTTTTGCGGTGTGTTTGTCGAAATCTGATGAATTTTGGGTTTATGATCAAGTTTATCTATGAATAATATTTGAATCTTCTTTGAATTCTTTTATGTATGATTGAGTTATCTTTGCAAGTCTCTTCGAATTATCAGTTTGGTTTGGCCTACTAGATTGGTCTTTCTAGC
Organism: Triticum timopheevii; assembly: GCA_963921465.1. Classification (NCBI taxonomy): domain Eukaryota; kingdom Viridiplantae; phylum Streptophyta; class Magnoliopsida; order Poales; family Poaceae; genus Triticum; species Triticum timopheevii. The sequence continues at coordinate 505,956,152 of OY997274.1, forward strand.
CATGGGAGAAGTGCTTAGCTTTGGGTTCAATCTTGCGGTGTCCTTACCCACTGACAGAAAGGGTTGCAAGGCACGTATTGTATTGTTGCCATCGAGGATAACAAGATGGGGTTTATATCATATTGCATGTGTTTATCCCTCTACATCATGTCATCTTGCTTAATGCGTTACTCTGTTCTTATGAACTTAATACTCTAGATGCAAGCAGGAGTCGGTCGATGTGTGGAGTAATAGTAGTAGATGCAGGTAGGAGTTGGTCTACTTGTTATGGACGTGATGCCTATATACATGATCATGCCTAGATAATCTCATAACTATGCGCTTTTCTATCAATTGCTCGACAGTAATTTGTTCACCCACCATAATACTTATGCTATCTTGAGAGAAGCCAGTAGTGAAACCTATGGCCCCCGGGTCTATCTCTTATCGTATTTGCTTTCAATCTACTTTTATTTGCATCTTTACTTTTTCCATCTATATTATAAAATACCAAAAATATATTTATCTTATCATACTATCTTTTTTAGATCTCACTTTCGCAAGTGGCCGTGAAGGGATTGACAACCCCTTCATTTCGTTGGTTGCGAGTTCTCAATTTGTTTGTGTAGGTGCGTGGGACTTTTGAGGAGCCTCCTACTGGATTGATACCTTGGTTCTCAAAACTGAGGGAAATACTTACGCTACAGTTTGCTGCATCACCCTCTCCTCTTCGAGGAAAACCAACGCAAGCTCAAGACGTAGCAAGAAGGATTTCTGGCGCCGTTGTCGGGGAAGTCTTTGCTCAAGTCAAGATATACCAAGTACCCATCACAAACCCATCTCCCTCGCATTTACATTATTTTCCATTTGCCTCTCGTTTTCCTCTCCCCCACTTCACCCTTGCCGTTTTATTCGCCCTCTCTTTCCCAATCTCCTGCTCTCCTTTTCGCTTGTCGTTTTTCTGTTTGCTCGTGTGTTAGTTCGCTTGCTTGTCGTTATGGCTAGTCTTATATCTTCTCTGTTGTCTCCCAAGAATGAAGTTCTAAATTTTAAACAAAGGAAGGGAGAAAATCTAAAAGACGCTTGGTATAGAATTTGCAATGCTCAAAATAGATCCACCAGGAAGCAATCTACCTCAGTTCTTCTCCGCAATTTTTATGTAGGTGCTAATCCTTGGTATAGATATATCCTCGATACCATTACTGGAGGGAATTTCTTGGGTAGCCATACTTTTGATTCTTATAATGCTATGATAGATTTATTTGGCTCTCCACCTCTTTTGGTTAATGGGACTATGTTAACTTTGGAGCATGTAATGCAAAGACTTGAAATTATTGAAAATAAAGTTTCTACCGTTGAGTTAATTGAAAATCTAGATAAAAGATCCACAATCAAATTACCCAATATGGATCTAAGGTAGGAGTAACTTTGAAAAATATGAAGGAGAAGGAACCCATAGTTAATGAGAAAATAAATCAAGATTCCTCTAGAATTGATAAACTTGAGGGTATCATTACCAACTTGGGAACCGCTTTTTCTTCCGTAAAAAATACTCCAAGTCCACCTACTAAAATTGCTAAGCTCATGTATGTTCCTAAGAATAAGGGTGAATCCTCTAATAAGGAAACCGCGGATCTTAAATCTATAAGTATTCCTCCCAATCATTTTGCTATCATTAAGGAACCATTTGCTACGAATGAATTTTTCGATCTTTTGCCTAAAAATTTGATGATTACTAGAAATAAAGAAATTTCTAAGGAAGGTAGACGCCTCGTTGAAAAATTTCCGGCCAAAGATGGCACTCGTTAGATCTATCCTTGCTTTTATGCCTAGCTAGGGGCGCTAAACGATAGCGCTAGTTGGGAGGCAACCCAATTTTTCTTTAGGTTTTTTGTTTTTGCTCCTTTTTAGTAATAAATCTTGCATCTACCTTCTGGTTAGATGTGTTTTTATATTTTAGTTAGTGTTTGTGCCAAGTAGAACCTGTAGGATAACCTACGATGATAGTTGATTTGATTCTGCTGAAAAATAGAAACTTTGTACGCACGAATATAATTTTATTAAATCACAGGAACGTGCTTTTGCGTTGATTCTTTTTTCTGCTGTTCAATAAACAAATTTTCCAGGACTTCCTATTTTGGTAGGAATTTTAGAGTTCCAGAAGTTTGCGTTAGTTACAGATTGCTACAGACTGTTCTGTTTTTGACGGATTCTGTTTTTCGTGTGTTGTTTGCTTATTTCAATGCATCTATGGCTAGTAATTCATTCTATGAACCATAAAGAAGTTGGAATACAGTAGGTTTAACACCAAATAAAATAAATAATGAGTTAATTGCATTAGCTTATGTGGTGGTTTTGTTTTCTTTCACTAACGGAGCTTATAAGATTTCCTGTTGAGTTTTGTGTTGTGAAGTTTTCAAGTTTTGGGTAAAGCTTTGATGGACTATGGAATAAAGGGTGGCAAGAGCCTAAGCTTGGGGATGCCCATGGCACCCCAAGATATTCAAGAATATCCAAAAGCCTAAGCTTGGGGATGCCCCGGGAAGGCATCCCCTCTTTTGTCTTTGTTCATTGGTAACTTTACTTGGAGCTATATTTTTATTCGCCACATGATATGTGTTTTGCTTGGAGCGTCGTGTATTATATTAGTCTTTGCTTTTTAGTTTACCACAATAATCCTTGCTGTACACACCTTTTGGGAGAAGCCTATTTGATTAGAATTTGCTAGAATACTCTATGTGCTTCACTTATATCTTTTGAGCTTGATATTTTTTGCTCTAGTGCTTCACTTATATCTTTTAGAGCACGGTGGTGTCTTAATTTTGAAGAAATTGCTATTCTATCATGCTGCACTTATATTATTTTGAGAGTCTTTTAGAACAGCATGGTATTTGCTATTAACACATAGTTGGTCTTAGAATGGTAGGCATCCAAGTTGGGTATAATAAAAACTATCATAGGAAGTGAATTGGATGCTATGATCAATTTGATACTTGATAATTGTTTTGAGATATGGAGGTAGTGATATTAAAGTCATGCTAGTTGGGTGATTATGAATTTAAAGAATGCTTGTGTTGAATAGCAAGTCCCGTAGCATGCACGTATGGTTAAAGTTGTGTAACAAATTTGAAACATGAAGTGTACTTGGCTTGTGCATCCTTATGAGTGGCGGTCGGGGACGAGCGATGGTCTTTTCCTACCAATCTATCCCCCTAGGAGCATGCGCGTAGTACTTGATTTTTGATGACTTCTAAATTTTTGCAATAAGTATATGAGTTCTTTTGACTAATGTTTAGTCCATGGATTATACGCACTTTTACCATTCCACCTTTGCTAGCCTCTTCGGTACCGTGCATTGCCCTTTCTCACCTTGAGAGTTGGTGCAAACTTCGCCGGTGCATCCAAACCCCGTGATACGATACGCTCTATCACACATAAACCTTCCTATATCTTCCTCAAAACAGCCACCATACCTACCTATTATGGCATTTCCATAGCCATTCCGAGATATATTGCCATGCAACTTTCCACCGTTCGGTTCATCATCATCATGACATACTTTACTTTTGTCATATTTCCATTGCATGATCATGTAGTTGACATCGTATTTGTGGCAAAGCCACCATGCATTATTTTTCATACATGTCACTCTTGATTCATTGCACCATCCAGGTACACCGCCAGAGGCATGCATATAGAGTCATATCTTGTTCTAGTTTCGAGTTGTAATTCATATGTTGTAATCAATAGAAGTGTGATGATCATCATTATTAGAGCATTGCCCAATAAAAAAAAGAGAAAGGCCAAAAAGAAAAAAATAAAGGCCCAAAAAAAGAAAATAAATAAAAGGGCAATGTTACTATCTCTTTTTCCACACTTGTGCTTTTAAGTAGCACCTTGTTCTTCATGTAGTGAGTCTCATATATTGTGCTTCAAAGTAGCACCATGTTTTTCATATAGTGAGTCTCATAAGTTGTCTTTTTCATACTAGTGGGAATTTTTTATTATAGAACTTGGCTTGTATATTCCTACAATGGGCTTCCTCAAATGCCCTAGGTCTTCGTGAGCAAGCAAGTTGGATGCACACCCACTAGTTTTCTTTTGTTGAGCATTCATTTATAGCTCTAGTGCATCCGTTGCATGGCAATCCCTACTCCTCATGTTGACATCAACTGATGGGCATCTCCATAGCCCGTTGATTATCCTCGTCAATGTGAGACTTTCTCCTTTTTTTGTTTTCTCCACACAATCCCCATCATCATATTCTATTCCACCCATAGTGCTATATCCATGGCTCACGCTCATGTATTGCGTGAAGGTTGAAAAAGTTTGAGATTATTTAAGTATGAAACAATTGCTTGGCTTGTCATTGGGGGTATAGAAGTTGGGAACATCTTTGTGTGATGAAAATGAAGCATAGCCTAACTATATGATTTTGTAGGGATGAACTTTCTTTTGCCATGCTATTTTGAGAAGACATGATTACTTTGATTAGTATACTTGAAGTGTTACTATTTCTTCTATCAATATGAACTTTTATTTTGTATTCATTTGGATCTGAACATTCATGCCACAATAAAGAAAATTACATTATGAATTATTCTAGGTAGCATTCCACATCAAAAATTCTCTTTTTATCATTTACCTACTCGAGGACGAGCAAGAATTAAGCTTGGGGATGCTTGATACGTCTCCAACGTATCTATAATTTTTGATTGTTCCATGCTATTATATTACCTCTTTTGGATGTTTATGGGCTTTATTTTACACATTTATATCATTTTTGGGACTAACCTACTAACCGGAGGCCCAGCCCATATTGCTGTTTTTTGCCTATTTCAGTATTTCGAAGAAAAGGAATATCAAACGGAGTCCAAACGGAATGAAACCTTCGGGAGCGTGATTTTTGGAACGAGCGTGATCCGGAGAGCTTGGAGTGCAAGTCAAGAAGCTTCCGAGGGCCCCACGAGATCGGGGGGCGCCCCCCTGTCTCATGGGCCCCTCAGGCGGCCACCGACATACTTCTTCCTCCTATATATACCTACGTACCCCGAAAACATCCAGGAGCACCACGAAACACAATTTCCACCGCCGTAACCTTCTGTGTCCGCGAGATCTCATCTTGGAGCCTTCGCCGGCACTCTGCCGGAGGGGGAATCAACCACGGAGGGCTTCTACATCAACATCCTTGCCCCTCCGATGAATTGTGAGTAGTTTACCACAGACCTACGGGTCCATAGTTATTAGCTAGATGGCTTCTTCTCTCTTTTTGGATCTCAATATAATGTTCTCCCCCTCTCTCGTCGAGATCTATTCGATGTAAACTCTTTTTGCGGTGTGTTTGTCGAGATCCGATGAATTGTGAGTTTATGATCAAGTTTATCAATGAATAATATTTGAATCTTCTCTGGATTCTTTTATGTATGATTGATTTATCTTTGCAAGTCTCTTCGAATTATCAGTTTGGTTTGGCCTACTAGATTGGTCTTTCTTGCCATGGGAGAAGTGCTTAGCTTTGGGTTCAATCTTGCGGTGTCCTTACCCAGTGACAAAAAGGGTTGCAAGGCACGTATTGTATTGTTGCCATCGAGGATAACAAGATGGGGTTTATATCATATTGCATGTGTTTATCCCTCTACATCATGTCATCTTGCTTAATGCATTACTCTGTTCTTATGAACTTAACACTCTAGATGCAGGCAGGAGTCGGTCGATGTGTGGAGTAATAGTAGTAGATGCAGGCAGGAGTCGGTCGATGTGTGGAGTAATAGTAGTAGATGCAGGCAGGAGTCGGTCTACTTGTTATGGACGTGACGCCTATATACATGATCATGCCTAGATAATCTCATAACTATGCGCTTTTCTATCAATTGCTCGACAGTAATTTGTTCACCCACCGTAATACTTATGCTATCTTGAGAGAAGCCACTAGTGAAACCTATGGCCCCCGGGTCTATCTCTTATCATATTTGCTTTCAATCTACCTTTATTTGCATCTTTACTTTTTGCATCTATATTATAAAATACCAAAAATATATTTATCTTATCATACTATCTTTTTTAGATCTCACTTTCACAAGTGGCCGTGAAGGGATTGACAACCCCTTTATTGCGTTGGTTGCGAGTTATCAGTTTGTTTGTGTAGGTGAGTGGGACTTTTGAGGAGCCTCCTACTGGATTGATACCTTGGTTCTCAAAACTGAGGGAAATACTTACGCTACACTTTGCTGCATCACCCTCTCCTCTTCGAGGAAAAGCAACGCAAGCTCAAGACGTAGCAATGCCTGAGGGAGCCACAAGGCAGGGGGCGCGCCCCGGGGGTAGGGCGCACCCTGGGCCCTTGTGGTCACCCCGTAAGGCGGTTCATGCCCTTCTTTCTCCGCAAGAAAGCTAATATCCAGATAAAAATCGTGTTAAAATTTCAGCCCAATCAGAGTTACGGATCTCCGGAAATATAAGAAACGGTGAAAGACCAGAATCAGGGAGCGCAGAAACAGAAGGAAACACACACACACACACACACACACACACAGAGAGAGAGAGAGAGAGAGAGAGATCCAATTTCGGAGGGGCTCTCGCCCCTCCACCACCATGGAGGCCATGGACCAGAGCTTAAACCCTTCTCCCATCTAGGAGGGGAGGTCGAGGAAGAATAAGAAGGAGGGGGGCTCTCTCCCCCTCTCTCCCGGTGGCGCCGGAACACCACTGGGGCCATTATCGTGACGACGATCTACACCAACAACTTCGCCAACGTCATCACCAACTCTCTCCCCCTATATGCAGTGGTGTAACTAGGGCTGGGCGTTCGGTTCCCCCGAACCTATCAGTGCGGTTCCTCGGTCTTTTCAAAATTTCGGTTGAGACAAATCATTGACCGATTGGTCAACAGAAAATCACAGAACCGAGGTTCCGGTGCACCGAGTAATCGGTTCGGTCATCGGTTGTGATCAAACACTACCGAAAATTTATTTATATAGTACAATATACTAGTAGGAATCATTGTTGGGCATTCAGTACTGACTAATGTCAGTACTCACGACCTATGGTTGTAGCACTGTAGGCTATAGGGATCATACAATGTAGGCTATCACACTGCATGCTAAGTCTAGTCTCCTCGGCCAACTCATATACAGATATACTATAGGATCCCATCTCAGAATTTGAGATAGCAAAAATAAATCATAAATACAAGGATCGAGACAAGGGACTTGCAATTTGCAGCAGCATCATGTGGGCGTGGTGTTCAACGCGATGGTGGCGCGACAACCAACCCCTTCAGCGATGCTGCCTCGGTAGGTGTGCGTCCATGCCTGGTCAGGTTCACAATGCGGTCACGAGATTAGGACTAGCGCAATTAGTGGTTTGGGGCTTGGGGCACAGAGAAAATCGAGAAACAGTAGTTCGGTCAGGCATATGGGTCGGGCCCTTTTTTCTCGGTGTTCGGTCATATCAGTTGACCAAGGGTTAAAGCCGAATTCACCAAACCAATTTCGGTTTTCCACACATGCATACTGATCTTACGACTGAAATTTTTGGTTTCGGTGCGTTTGGCTTCGGTGTCGGTTATTTCTGTTTGGGAAATTGGTTTTCAGGTTATATGCCCACCCTTGGGTGTAACCTCTCTTTTATCCGCTATAATATCTACTTAAATATGGTGCTCAACACTATATATTATTTCCCAATGATGTATGGCTATCCTATGATGTTTGAGTAGATCCGTTTTGTCCTATGGGTTGATTGATGATCGTGATTGGTTTGAGTTGCAAGTTTTATTATTGGTGATGTTCTATGGTGTTCTTCGTGTCGCACAAGCGTGAGGGATCCCCACTATAGGGTTTGCAATATTTTCATGGTTTGCTTATTGTCTGTGTTGTGTGAGTGATAGAAACACAAATACGGATAAGTGGGTTATGGCGTATGGGAATAAAGAGGACTTGATACCTTATAATGCTATGGTTGGGTTTTACCTTAATGATCTTTAGTAGTTGCGGATGCTTGCTAGAGTTCCAATCATAAGTGCATATGAACCAAGAAGATAAATTATGTTAGCTTATGCCTCTCCCTCATATAAAATTGCAATAATGATTACAACTCTAGTTATCGATTGCCTAGGGACAAATAACTTTCTTGTGACAAAAAACTCTCTACTAAAACTAACTTAGTTGTTTCTTGATCTAAATAGCCCCTAGTTTTTATTTATGTACTCTTTTATTATCTTGCAAACCTATCCAACAACGCCTACAAAGTACTTCTAGTTTCATACTTGTTCTAGGTAAAGCGAACGTTAAGTGCGCGTAGAGTTGTATCATTGGTCGATAGAACTTGAAGGGAATACAAATCCTACCTTTAGCTCCTCATTGCGTTCGACACTCTTATTTATCAAGAAAGTCTACAACTGATCCCCTATACTTGTGGGTTATCAAGACCTTTTTCTCGCGCCGTTGCCGGGGAGCAATAGCGTGGGGTGAATATTCTCGTGTGTGCTTGTTTGTTTTATCACTAAGTAGATTTTTTTTGCTGTTCTAAGTTGTTCTCTATCTTTAATTATGGATATGGAACACGAAATACCAAAATAATTAGGTGTACTTGCTACTCATGGAGATGGGGAACCTCCTAAAACCCTCGATGCTAATCAAACCTTGAGAAAACCCCATTCAATTATATAATGGGAGACACCTTGGATCAACGTGAATAGTTTAGGGATTACTGCTTGACTCAAAAAGGGAAACTATTATGGGATCAAATTCATATGTTGCATTGGTATGATCGGGAACTATGCTTGAGATATGATTATACTTGTTGCTTTAGGATGAAGGCTCCACACCTTTCCTTTTCATGTAAATTTAATGATAATCAAACCTTGGCTTCTTATGATAATGGTATTTATGATTACTATGATGTGGAACGAATAGACGAATTTGTTGCTTTTAAGGGTGCTTATGAAATTGAATCTTTGTTTGAAAAGTACAAAGCTTTTGATGATGATGATGTTTATAGACCTAATTTTTTTGCTATACTTAAATATTGCTATGAGAATTATGAATATAATGCCGATATTAATGCATTTATTGAGAAAGTCTCTGCTTTCCAAGAAGAGAATAATATTTTGCAAGAATCTATGGAAGAAGAAATTGAGGATACTGTGAGCTCATTAGATGAAAAAGATGATGAGGAGAGCGAAGAACAAAAGGAGGAAGAGCGGATTGATCACCCGTGCCCACCTTCTAATGAGGGTAACTCTTCAACTCATACATTGTTTAATTTTCCTTCATGCTTACCGAAGGATGATTGTTATGATCCCTTTGATTCGTTTGAAATATCTCTTTTTGATGAACTTGATGCTTGCTATTCTTGTGGCCATGATGCCAATATGAATTATGCTTATGGAAATGAACTTGCTATAGTTCCTTATGTTAAGAATGAAGTTGTTTCTACTGCACCCACGCATGATAGTCCTATTATCTTTTTGAATTCTCCCAACTACACTATATTAGAGAAGTTTGCGCTTATTAAGGACTATATTGATGGGTTGCGTTCTACTATTGCACATGATGATTTTGATAAATATAATATGCATGTGCTTGCTGCTCCTACTTGCAATTATTATGAGAGAGGAACTACATCTCCGCCTCTCTATGTTTCCAATACGATAAAATTGCAACAAACTGGTTATACTATGCATTGGCCTTTACTTTGTGTGCATGAATTGTTCTTTTATGACATGCCGATGCATAGGAAGAGAGTTAGACTTCGTAATTACATGATATATGTTACTTTGTGCTCACTACTAAATTACAAATCATTGTTAATTAAAACTAGCAAAGTGGCCCGCTCGATGCGCGGGCTAGAACTTTAGATAGTTTAATAATGTGAACATATTATTTGATTTGTAGAAAGAAAATTTGTGAGCAAATTTGATGACCTTACAAATATACAAGTCTTTCATTTTCATCATTTTTCCTTAGGTATGTTTTGTTTGCTAATCAACATGTGAATATACTTGTTATCTATTTATCAATTACCCTCTTCTTATCCATGTTGTACTACATATACTAATTTTTATGATGAATCGATTTGCACGGGCATCTTAATGTATGCAGCTTCATTTCTATATAAGTAAACATCCTATGTGAGGATTTATCTTAATTTATGCTATTTCCATTAGATTCTTGTTTCTAATTCTGAATCAAGTCCTGGAGAGAGCCTAGTGAACCATATAAATATACATGTTATTTATTTATCAATTAGCTTCTTTATAACTAACATAAATCCCATAATAGATATAAATAGTTGTTCTCATCTTGAATCCTGGAACCTAACATGGTGGCTGTAACAATACTGCGAATCCAACTAACAAAAGATTCGGGACCCCTTCTCTATCAGTTTGGTTATTACAGACTGAATACTTTCCTGCCATTAAAGACATAATAAATTTTAATGTCCAGGCGCATAGCTGCAGCAACTATAGAATGTTATACAGGTCCGGGAGTGAAATTAACTCAAAGGTATACATATAAACATGGGTTTTATTTTATGAACAATCATTGATTTGGCACCTTGGTTTTCAGTAGGCTAGTGTCCAAAAGCTTATCAAACATGCATATCACCGGCTACAAAATTCTTGCACTAAAATCACGATCATAATGGCATAATTTTTTGCACACTCTAGCATTATTGTAACACCAGCTGACACATACTTACCAAATGCCGAATCAATATAGTGACACACTGGAACATAGTTTCTAATCTTATTCTGCTCCATCTCCCACTGCTGCCTCCATCTGCACATACTCCACATATCACATAACTCCTTCGGCTGCAGTTGTACGTGTGTTGTTACCTGTGCCGCACAGTAGGACTGATTTGGCTAGGACCAGAAGCCGAGTTACATGTATCTCTGTGTGCAAGGTAGGTTAATTGATCGTTCATGAAGATTCAAGAAACAAAACCTTGGGATTTTTGGTAGCAGAAGTCGGCGGCGACCGTCATCAATCAGTTTGCTCCAGGAGTCCTGGTCCACGTGTGGTTCAATTAGGAAACATAAGGACTATATAAATTTTGGAGTGAAGCTCTACACATGTAGAAATTAGATAAGAATTTTTTTTTGCTTTTTTTGCAAAGTGCACCGCAAGTAGAGAAGCACTTCTCATGTGGAAATTAAGTAGTATTTTAGATAAATTTGTAGCTGGTCACGAGAGTAATTTTTTTTTAGTAATCATATTTTGGCATAATGTCTCCATTCAATGTTTTCTATTTGTGTCATTTTTATGTAGGAATGACATAGCATATGCATGATTTTGCAAAAATGCCAAATGGAGACTAAGCTCCATGGAGGCCCTAATTTGAAGTGTTCAAAATTCAAACTTTTTTGTTTCAAAAAATTCTGAAAAGAATTACGCATATACCTGGATACATAATAAACATGTGTGCAAATTTTCAGGTCGGAACATATTAAAATGAGAGCTACACAAAAAAGATAAATCTGAGGCTTTTAGCATATGTATTGTTCATCCTTATAGTCTGTGATTTTGTTCTTTTTTTTTTGCAGCTCACAATTCAAGGTATTTCATCCTGAAAATTTTTACACATACACATTACATCCTTGCAAACGTGTGTATTTATTTTTAGAATTTTTTGAAACTAAAAGGTTAATATTTTGAATGTTTCAAAATAAAGGCCTCCATGGAGCCCAGTCTCCAAAATGCCTTGCTCATGATTTTGGTACTACATGGCGACCAATATTAGTTTACTGCTGGCTTCAAATACTTGCCTGGATGACCCGTCCATGAAAAATCACCAGGAACCAACACATCTTGTATTGTCATCAGAAAACAAAAAAATACTCGTATTGTACATTATGACATTTACAGTATCAAACCGCTTATATTATTCATGGAAGTGAACTTGTAAAGTATAAGAATGTTGATTGTAAATCCAGTACATCTTTACGCCCATATGCTTAGGAGAAGAGTACTTTACAAAGTATGTGAAATCAATCTACCTACACATTACAAACGCTAGTGGGAGCTTTAGTAATACACGAATCTAAGATACGATCATAGATCACATAGAAATGGTAAACTTAAGGAACCTCCTTGTAACTCTACACTACTGGAATTTTCATATACGTCGGGTGCCAGACTTTTTGCCGAGAGCCAACTCACGGACACTCGGCAAAGTAACAGACGTTGAGAGCTCCTCTCGGGAAAAGGCGCATTTCGGCAAACACAGTATGTTGGAGAGAAAATTCATGTTAGGAAAAAATCTCCTCGGTATGATAGATCTCAGGATAAAGATCTAAATCAGAATCTAACCTCTTATATTTACAATCCTATAGCACACGAAAAGCATGAATGAAAATATCGCTTTTGATGCAACAATAACAATTTGAAGAAATAAGATAAGTGGATGGTGGTCTTACAAAACAGATGTGAGGCATTCCAATGCACCAGTTGCATCAATGTATATATTTTTGTGTTCCAAATTACTTAACTGCGCCTAGACACAACCACTAAAAAAATATAACACTTTGTATGTACAGAAAAAACTCGCTTTGGAACCCAATCAAGGTTTAGTATCCCCATTATCACAGTTTATCATTCCCGCCATTTAACCATATATACTGTGAGTACCACTATAGTTTCCATACGGTATTGCAGTACGTATATAGTTATACATTCCATATTTCGCCAGAGCCAGCACCTTAATTCTGGTACGACCTAAGAATCTAAATGTGGCAGAGCAATAAAACACCATATGGTCCACAAGCAAACATGGCTATTGTGCTAATAAAGGTCGTCAAGAAAAGAAATACTAAAATACCAAGCAACAATGATGGGGGGTTGAGAAAGACCTCTTTCTTTTAAAACTACTGCTAATTCCACTCATATGATGATATTTGGAAAGCCTACTAAAACATTATGACAAAAATTGATATAAAAGAACTTATTGTGAAGAGTAGTTTGTGATATCTATGTCATAGTTATTTCACCAGTCAATACTCCAAGACAACAACAGTCTTGTATATCTCATGTTTTAATTATGCAACAATAAGGCACACCCCCATATCTGTCCGAAGAAAAGGAACCTCAGGTTAGCATCTCATGACAACAACAACAACAACAACAAAGCCTTTAGTCCCAAACAAGTTGGGGTAGGCTAGAGGTTAGCATCTCATGAGGAACAATTAAATTAATCCTGCTACATGCCAACATGTTCAGAATAACCACGGAGAACACAAACTAATGGGAAATATAAATTACTCGAGGATTATCACAAAGTAGAAAAAAATGTTGATTAGACTAATAAGCTGGCACGCAAGGATACCTAAGAGATTTTCTGGACTGTGCTGGCGGCCGCCGGCAACCTTGACGCAGGCTGAAAAAGATTATAGTCGTTCTGCTCCTTGCAATTCAGAAATAATCAACTGGAAAATAAATCATCAGAAATTTTCAAAGGAAACTGGGTGAGAGTCAACCGAAGCAAAAAAAATGAACAAAACTTTATTTGCTTGGTAAGAAAAGACAACTTAGAAAATAAATTATAATCTTGCATACACAGTAGGAAGTGGGGAAAAATAAACATACAAAGTGGTACAGTTCAAAGGAAATTCAGAGCAAGCACAAAACGTCAAAGTGTGTGCTTTGTTACTCAATTAACTTTACCAAGATACAAAATCGCAAGATCTGCGTATCTGTATAAATCATCAAATTATATAGATCAGGAGATCAATATCACCATATGGGAGATATTATAGGCAGACACACAAACATTTTTAAACAAACTAAATGAAATTAGCTACGAACATATCACAATCTTGGTACTGTTGTTTTGTCAAGACTAAACCGACTAATGACAAAGTGGTGCCAACTGCCAAGTGACTTACGGCAGAAATAATATTTTAAAGATGGAAGCTTGTGTGTTGTATGCAAAGAACGTAACTTCTCTCGGATCAGACCAGGTGAATCTATCAGTTATCAGCTTAGTAGTATGGTTCAACATGCATGTATCAAAATCAGATCAAAAGTAATACCTGCCCAATCTTCTGGGCTCTGACCATGTGAGCGGCTGTTTCCTCCAAGAGTTTAGGCCGCCTTTTTTTCTTTCCCTCCTCCTTAGTACAGTCGAGTAGTTGAAACAGGGATTCTAGATGACATGTATCAGGAATAGCTGAATATTGGAAATTAGAACTGTGAATTCAAGCAATTAATCAGCCTAACCCTGTAGCTATAAGAGCAATTCCTTGTTGTCTTCTCCATATGTCTACACCACGCCCCCACCTGCACTTAAACTGCATCAATAACCTTGAGATCAATTATTAGTTGATTTGCTATTGAAAGGATGATTCCGACTGCAGCCTGGTCAGAACTTTATGCCGAAGAGATTCATTGGTTGGAAGAAGGGGATAAGAGAGAGGATGAATAGGATCGCGACCTGCTCTTATTTAGGAACTGCAGCGCCACGTACCTTCATAGAAATCGGCGAGTGGAAGCGCCGAGGCGGAAGTGGACGTTGGAGGCAGGAGGACGTGGTAGAGGGGCATGACAAAGATGAGGAAGATGCCATGAGGATGCATCAGATGAATTGGTAGAGCTTTGTGCATCTAGGGCAAGATCAAGATGGCGGCTCTAAGGATGTTGCAATATGCAACCGGAAGAGGTAGAGAAAATAGGAAATTCTTTTTTTTTGGTTGATCTTTTTAGGGAATTTATGATTGAAAGGGTGTCTCACATGTTGGCACTATTTTTTTTAAGTAACGTGTTTGCACTATTGATGATTAAATTTAAAGGTTATTTCACGTAATGGCATAGGTGGGTAATTTTCTACAACATTTCAGATATTACGTAGATCAAACGGTGGTGATTATCTAATCCATGAAATCAATGGTCAAAAGTTTCTAATTATTGTGCAATTTTATAGCTTAATTATCTTTTTTCTGGTGACCCCGTAAAGTACTTTTTATATATAAATAGATTGGCTTTGATATACCTTGGAATCGTGGTGGATCCATTACTTGAGCGCTATATGCCTAGCTTAATGGCTTTAAAGAAGGCACTGCCAGGGAGACAACCCGAAAGTTTTAGAGAGTCATTTATTACTGTTGAGTGCTTTTATAAAGTTTAAAAACAAAAAGTAAAGAGGGGAACCTAAAACTTTTTCAAAAAGAAAAGTGAAAGTGAGAGAGACGAGCATTGTTAAAGTGAGAGCATGCCTTGAACTTTGTTCATGCCCATGGAAACTTTGTGAATCTTAATTACAGAAACTTTTCAATGAAAATAATTATCCCCTTGTATAAAGCCTTTGTATTATAAAAATAATGTCCCAAGATTTGCCTTTAGGATGATTAGATTGCTTGATTGTTTTGTGTGGTGCAAAAACAGAAACTTTGGCTGTAGTGCGTGATTTTACATTTTTTATGGAAAGTCAAACGCTTCTTAAACTTTTTGCACAATACTATAATTTTTTTTCCTAATTTCTCAGAATTTTTGGAGTTACAGAAGTATGGTAGATGTTCAGATTCCTACAGACTGTATTGTTTAAGACATATTCTGTTTTTCATGCATTGTTTTGCTAGTTTTGATGAAATTATCGATTTTATCGGTGGTACAAGCCATAGAGAAGTTATAATATAGTAGATACAATACATAAACAAAATATGAATGCATTTGCAACAATACTTAAAGTGGTGATTTGTTTTATTATACTAACGGATCTCACGAGGGTTTTGTTAAGTTTTGTGTGATTGAAGTTTTCAAGTTTTGAGTGAGATCACGATGTATGAAGGAATAAGGAGTGGCAAGAGACTAAGCTTGGGGATGCCCGAGGCACCCCAAGGTAATATTCAAAGACTCCCAAGCAACTAAGCTTGGGGACGCCCCGGAAGGCATCCCCTCTTTCTTCTAACGATCATCGGTAATGTACTTGGAGCTATATTTTTATTCGTCACATGATATGCATAAATCTTGGAGCACCGTGTGCTTTTTTATTTTTACCTTTTCTTTTATGCACCATGCTGGTATGCGATAGTCTTTGGTTGATTTATAGAAAGCTCTTTGCACTTCACTTATATCTTTTGAGTATGGCTTTATAGAATGCTTCTTCACTTATATCATTTGAAGTTTGGATTGCCTGTCTCTCTACACATAGAAAACCACCGTTTGTAGAATGCTCTTTTGTGTCACTTATATTTGTTAGAGCATGGGCATATCTTTTGTAGAAAAAATTAAACTCTCATGCTTCACTTATATCTATTTAGAGAGCCATCAGGAATTGATCATTCACATGGTTAGTCATAAAATCCTACATAAAACTTGTAGATCACTGAATATGATATGTTTGATTCCTTGCAATAGTTTTGCAATATAAAGATGGTGATATTAGAGTCATGCTAGTGAGTAATTGTGGATTGGTAAGAATACTTGTGTTAAAGTTTGTGATTCCCGTAGCATGCATGTATGGTGAACCGTTATGTAAGGAATTTGGAGCATGATTTATTTTTTTGATTGTCTTCCTTATGAGTGGCGGTCGGGGACGAGTGATGGTCTTTTCCTACCAATCTATCCCCTAGGAGCATCCGCGTAGTACTTTGTTTCGATAGCGAATAGACTTGTGCAATAAGTATGTGAGTTCTTTATGACTAATGTTGTGTCCATGGATTATACGCACTCTCACCCTTCCACCTTTGCTAGCCTCTCTTGTACCGCGCAACTTTCGCCGGTACCATACACCCACCATATACCTTCCTCAAAACAGCCACCATACCTACCTATTATGGCATTTCCATAGCCATTCTGAGATATATTGCCATGCAACTTCCACCATTCTGTTTATTATCACACGCTTCATCATTGTAATATTGCTTTGCATGATCATGTAGTTGACAGAGTATTTGTGGCAAAGCCATCATTCATAATTTTTGTACATGTCACTCTTGAGTCATTGCACATCCCGGTACACCGCCAGAGGCATTCATATAGAGTCATATTTTGTTCTAGTATCGAGTTGTAATATTGAGTTGTAAGTAAATAAAAGTGTGATGATCATATTATTAGAGCATTACCCCCAGTGAGGAAAGGATGATGGATACTATGATTCCCCCACAAGTGGGGATGAGACTTCACACGAAAAAAATTAAAAAAATAAAGAGGCCAAAAAAGGGGAGCCAAAGAAAAGACAAAAAATGAGAGAAAAAGAGAGAAGGGGCAATGCTCCTATCGTTTTACCACACTTGCGCTTCAGAGTAGCACCATGCTCTTCATATAGAGAGTCTCTTGAGTCATCACTTTCATATACTAGTGGGAATTTTCAATATAGAACTTGGCTTGTATATTCCAACGATGGGATTCCTCAAATGCCCTAGGTCTTCATGAGCAAGCAAGTTGGATGCACACCCACTTAGTTTATTTTTTGAGCTTTGTAAGGGCATATTTCTCCCTATGTGGTTTTGGTGATTGATGACAGTGCATTTGTGGACTAATCGTGTGCATTGAGCATTTCAGATATCTCATGTCTAGGCACAAGACGATTCGTTGCCCCTCGGAGCCCATCGAAGATAGTGGTTCTCTACGTTTCTTTTCGGTGGATTTGAGCCATTGGAAAGCCGTACTATTAAGAGGGAGTCCGCTTCAGAAAGGTTAGGGTGGAATCAACACGTACACATCTGTTACTTTGCACCACCTTTCCTTCGCTTCATTGGAGCATCGTTTGTTTATCCTTGTGTCTGCGAGATGAAGGCTTCCAAGTGCTATAGTTTCTGTGGCGTGCGGTAGTACTGCTCAAGGGAGCAGTAGTACCGCAGGGTCCGCGGTAGTACCGCTCAGGGAAGCGATAGTATCACGCCGTGCAGTAGTACCACTCCTCGCAAGCGGTAGTACCGCTGCCTCTAGCCCAGAACGTTGTCGCGCACGGAAGTAGGCGCGAAAGTTGAGGGAGTCCCTACGCGGTAGTTGAGGGAGTCTCCCTGCCACCACGATGAACATGACCTAAATCTATCATCGGACCATGCCCAGGGGATTGCGCATGTAGCTGCTCTGGCCTTAGATCCGGAGTAGATTGCGTTGTCCGAGGACGGGAAGCTCAACCCCGTCGCGGAAGCCGCAGACTCAGCGAAGTTGGAGCCGCACACAGATCCAACCTCGAGCGGGGCCTGTGTCAATAGAACCTCAGATTCGTCTCCGGCCATAGGTTCCGAATCGCGTACATCCGCGCCCATCGAACCTGATTAGGTGCCGATCGTTGAGTTTAGCTCCGTGGACATCTTCCAGCACTCACCTTTAGGCGATGTGCTAAACTCATTAAAAGCCCTCTCCTTATCAGGGGACTCTCAGCCGAACTATATCCGGTTTGTATTGGAAGCTGATGGCGGAGAATTCCGCTTCCCACCCACCACCCACTTCATAGCCACTGTCAAAGACTTAACCGACATGCTCGATTACGGCTCCGAAGGCATCGACGGTGAGGACGACGATGCCAGAGAGGAGCAGGCACAAAAACCACCGCTTACAGGACGCTGGATAGCCACCTCCTCGTACAACGTATACATGGTGGATACACCCAAAGAGAACAACGACGACAATAAGAAGGACCCAGTCGAGGATAAACCTCCTAAGATATAGCCAAAGCACTGATGCCAGCGGCGCCGCTCTAAACCACGCCGTGGAAAAAACAGCAATACCGACACAGGAGAAAATAATACTCTGGACGATGCCGAAGTCAATGAAGACCCCGTTGAGCCAACCTCCGAACAGGATGAACGAGAAGATGGGCGAGTTAGCCCTGATGAATAGGCCATGAATGAAGACTTGGAGGACAGTAACTACCTTCTGCTCTCCAAGGATGATGCGAGCCTTGGAGACGAAGACTTTATCGTGCCTGAGGAGCCCGTCGACCAGGAGCGCTTTAAGAGCCGGCTAATAGCCACTGCAAGGAGCCTGAAAAAAGAAGTAGCAACAGCTTCAAGCTGATCAAGATCTACTCAACGATAGATGGACTAATGTCCTAGCAGCCGAAGAATACGGCCTCGAGCGCCCAACCAAAAGTTACCCGAAACGCAAATTGTTACCTCAATTCGACGACGAGGCGCTGAAGCCCGTCCTACCAGTGCATAATGCGGCTGACCGGCCACCACGTGGTCAGGACAAAGCGGCAACTCGAGCCGAACACCAGCCCGCACTACCTCGCCGTAAAAACAGATACATAACAGCTCGAGGATACACATATGACCTGCGGCATCACCTGGAAAATAGAGCAGGTCAGACCATGTCGATCTATGGATCGCGGGGGCGTGCCCCGATGCGCGACGATGGCCATCCGGCCGGACGTGACGCCCGGACCGAAGACCGCAGACGAACTCCATCTGAGCTACGTCGCGACTTGGCCCGATATAGAGGCGCTGCACACCCCCTTTGCTTCACTGATGAAGTAATGGAACATGAATTCCCGAAAGGGTTTAAACCCATGAATATCATGTCATATGATGGGACAACAGACCCCACGGTATGGATTGAGGATTTTCTTCTCCATATTCATATGGCCCGCGGGGATGATCTTCACGCCATCAAATACCTCCCGCTAACAAGGGACCAGCTCGGCACTGGTTGAACAGTCTGCCCGAAAACTCCATTGGCAGCTGGGAGGACTTGGAAGATGCCTTCCTCGACAACTTCCAAGGTACATATGTCTGACCTCCGGATGCAGACGACTTAAGTCACATAGTTCAACAGCCCGGAGAGCCAGCCAAGAAATTCTGGACTAGGTTCTTAACTAAAAAGAACCAGATCGTTGACTGTCCGGATGCCGAAGCCCTAGCGGCCTTTAAACATAGCATCCGTGACGAATGGCTGGCCTGACACCTCGGCTAAGAAAAGCTAAAGTCCATGGCAGCCCTCACGATGCTTATGACCCGCTTCTGCGCAGGCGAGGATAGCTGGCTAGCCCGTAGCAATTAAAATGCAAGCGAACGTGCACTTCTGAAGCCAGAAATGGCAACGGCAAGCCCCGACGCAATAGACACAAGTGCCGAAGCAACAGTGACAACACCGAAGACACGGCGGTCAATGCCGGATTCAGTGGCTCTAAGTCCGGTTAGCGGAAGAAGCCATACAAAAGAAACAATCCGGGCTCGTCCAGCTTGGACTGCATACTCAATCGTCCATGCTAGATCCACGTCACTCCTGATAAACCATCCAATCATACCAACAGAGACTGTTCGGTTTTAAAATAGGCCGGCAAGTTAAATGGCGAGAACAAGGAGAAGGGGTTGCAAAGCGAGGATGATGACGAGGAGCCCCGGCCACCAAACACAGGGGGACAGAAGAAGTCCCCCCCCCCCCAAGTTAAAACGGTGAACATGATATACGCTAATTGTCGTGGAATTGTCACGTCAGATGTCGTAGTGAAAGGACTTAGTCGTGGAGCCATCACAACTAGGAAGCTTAAAGGGGTTAATCAGGACAAAGGACATGGGGTTTATACTGGTTCAGCCCCTTACGGTGAAGGTAAAAGCCTATGATCCAGTTTTGAGTGGGATTGCTTGTGTCTTGATTACCAGGGAGCGAAATTGCTTAACCTAGCTCTTGATCTGATGTTACCTGCCCTGAACCACCGTCGGGTCATTCCTTTATATATAGAGGTCGACGCCCAGCGGCTACAGAGTCCCGGCCGGCTCATAAACAGTGTCCGGCTCGGCCTCTAACTATTCTTGCCTTACAATACAAGTCATGTACATGTGGCGGTTTATCTCTACAGGCCTTAAGTCGCCTTTGGGCTTTAGGCCTTTAACTGAACCGCCATCTTCAAACTTTATCTTGGGCTTCAAGAGTCTTCACAGGTATAACCTGGCCCCTCCTAGGCGGGTCATACCTAATAGTTATATCCCCAACATTAGGCCCCAGATTTATTTGAACTGGTTCATGTCAATCTTCAATACTTAAGGAAAATCTTCTGCTCTTTACTTATATAAAAATTTTGTAACCCAACATGAGGCCATCCTTTGGATTTTTGGTAACCCGCCATGACGTCATCTACCATTAATGCACGTTTTATCCAACGTATCTCATCAGATCCTTATCTTAATGACCATCCCGAGAACCGAGGCGTCCTTGTAGCTGGATAACCATGTTTTCGGCCTCCTCGTTTTTTGCGCCCACTTATTAGTCTTCCCTTACAAATAGACACGACCAGGTCTTTCCTCATTCTCCCCTTTCCTCATCTTCTTCCTCTCGCAACCCTACTACCACTCGAGCTCCGCCACCGCCGCAGCGCACCTCGTCTTCCTCGATCCCGACCGCTGCATAAACCTGAGTCAGTCCAGAAAACGGCGGTGAACCTCCGCAATGGACCTGCAACTGTAAGTCTTCTCCTTCCCGCACCTCACATCTGCATTAGGGTTTGCAAGTTCCTCTATGTCCTTCGCGGTTCATCCCAGTTTCTTCGTAGTTCTTCCACCGCGGCCTCATTTGATCCAAAAGTAGTATGGAACTCACGCGGTAGTTGTTCGCATCCATTTTTGATACTAGCAAATCCCTTTTTCTTGTAAAAAGGCCTCATTAGAACTCACGAACTCATCTGTACCACGTTTTTAGGTCTAGGATATTTTCTTTCCTGAACATCCGTTTGATCCAAAATAATAGTTGCAACCTGTGAAACTTGTTTATGCAACACTTAGGCAAAAACTGTATTTATTAGATCCACCTAGTCAAGGCGACTCTTATCACTGGCTTAAAAAGGCAATGCTCAATTGATAAGCTTGACCGCCCATGGCGGTTTAAATAACTTAACAGCTTATGGCGCTCATGGCAGCTTAAATAATCTGACATAATTAGCCTTATACCATAAGGCCCCTTTATAAGCCGCCATCTTGCATATGCACTATGATGTTTTTCTCCAGCTTAAATTTGAACCGGAAATTTTTACTCTTTCTTAGGCTTCTGTCACAATGCCGCCCAAACAACCCACTTCATGCAACTGGGTCAAATCCATTGTCACAGACAGTACTCTTGATGATATTGTGAAGACCGGCTATCTGCCGAAGAAGGAAGTTATGTCCTATCGTGATCCTGACCCGACGGAGGAAATTCCCCAGCCCAAAGCGGGGGAGGTATCGTTTTCACTAATCATATGAACCGGGGTTTCTCACCACCCGGCTCAAAATTCTTTAGGGACGTCCTACACTTCTTTGACCTCCGTCCTCAAGACATCGGACCCAACTCCAGCTTGCTACTCTTTAGAGAGTTATTCTACTTGAACCGCCAAAATGAGTGTGCCAACGGACAAAGCTTGGAACTTGGTGGTGTCTCAATCCAACGTCGAAGGGACGTAATTTTTCCTTACGCGAACCCACCAAGTCATCCCAAAGACTGGAACCAGACATGGTTCTATTGTCAAGACACTTCTCCGGCTGACGAGAATCCTCTACCCGGCTTTCGTGCTCTTCGTCTTGAGTCCAATCATCCACTTCCTAATAAGATAATAGCCGTCGGACGCAAGACGCTTGCCCCCACCCTGGTTAAAATCAAGGCTCTTTTGGGGAATGGGCTGAATGGTATTGACATGGTTCGGGTTTGGCTCGCCTGGTGGATCATTCCATTGAGCCGCCGCCCTGGTCTGATGTGTACCTATTCGGGCAACAAGGATGACCTTCTGCGACACAATGCTGACGATTTACCTGATCACGTCGTCAATGACATGACAAAATCCCTCTTGAATGAAAGCCTACCAGACTGCGGTAAAGTGGGCTTAAGCCTTTTCAGCGAAGCTAACCCGGCTCTAGCGGTAAGCCGTCCGTCTGAATAAATTCCTCCTTTGATGTTTTTAACTATACTCATACTTTTGCTGATTTTCATAGGCTGGTGACAAATTCTGGAAGGTTAAATATGTTCACGAAGCTGCGAAGAAAGCCAGGAAGGCCAAGAGAGCCGCCAGGAAAGAGGCTGCAAATAAGAAGGGCAAGAATGCCACCGCCTCTGACTTGCTTCGGCTAGAAGATTCTTCTAAGTCGGAGGTAGCCCTTGACTCTCTTGGCTCCTTTTTTAACCACCTTATTGACACCGATTATAAGTAGGAGGACACATGAACAAGTCATGGAAAGGATGAAGAGGTAACTATCATTTCCTCCGACTTCGAGCCTTTGCCAAGACACAAAATCTGAAGAGTAACCCGTAAAGTAAGATTTTCACATCCTTAGCTTATCAAGATCCTCAATTTCTTTTGAAGCGACAGATTCATGAGAGCCAGAGGCAGACCCGGACCAGCAAGGATGCAGAACTCTCCTCCGGCTTACCTAAAACACCAAGGAGGCGCCGGAACAAGGTCATCTATGATTTAAATCCCTTTTATACTTTGGCGGGTCTCACTCGTCAAACACTCATTTCTTCTGACTCAAATTATTAGGAAACTTCACCTTCCTCCGGCGACTCAATGCAGTCCAATTTTCCGGATTTCAAGACCGCTCCAGGGTAATAATAACCTGCTTATCCTGTGTTCATTTCAATTTGTTGTATTTGCACTCACCTTTTGATCTTATGCAACGGAAAAGCAAAGCCCAGCAAAAAAGCGAAGAAGAACAAGACGACTGAAGAGGCAATCTTCAAAGAGCCGGAACTTTGAACGGCCGCACCTGAAGCCACTACTCATGAGCCGCCGCCTGAGCCAGCTCATGACACGCCAACGCCAATTGCTGACCCGCCTGCCGAACGAGCCGCTGATGGCTCTGAAAACACGGAAGTCTCTAGCCCGGCCAGGACGGATGATCCTCAAGACCCTGATGTGGAGATCACCAAGACCGGCTACATTGAACTAGGGAGACCAACTGTACTGGCCAAATGTTCTGCCAAAGAAGAGCGCCTAGAACGTCGCAAGGCCAAGTTTGCTGTTGTTGATTATACTCACATGAGTATTGGAGAAGTTTTTCTGGCTATATGAACCAAGTACACAGCAGCCGTGACATCAAAATTGACATGGTGAAGCAGATGCACCAGAAGTTTGAGGTACAATCCTTTCTCTGTACTAATGTATCCTTACTGTGCCATCCCCCAAGTCTATTGCTTATGATGAATATGCTGTAGACTTAGAAACAAACTTAATAACATTAGAAATATATTTGGACAAAACATGTAGGAAATCCGACTTACTCCATAGCCCCCAATGGCTGGCTTAAACAACATGTTTGAGCCGGTCCTTAACATGCTTGAACAGAATAAAATACTTGTAAAATGTTCAACAGCAATATGCATTAGCCCCGAAGTGTCAAGTGCTCTTGCTTGCAAAGTACTTGGGACTTACTCTCATGAACCACCACCTAGATAAAATTCTTCGGTAGACATTAGCCCCCAAGTGCCAAGTGTTGTTGCTTGCAAAAGGCTTGGGACTTCAGTATTATATGGTAACAGCCATGATTTTGACCCGGTATTTGTACAGGCCACCACCAGTCAACTTGAATTAGAAGTATCTGACTTGAAGAACCGCCTGGAAGCACAAGAGACGGAAACCCAAAGAGCCAACTCCAAGTTTGAATTCAGTATATCTGAACAAGAGAAACTGAAAAAAGACTTTGAAATGGAGAAAAAGGCCTGGGCTAATGAAAAGATTGCTTTGATCAATCGAGCTGAGAAGGCAGAGGCGGCTCTTGAAGAGGCGACCGGCGAACTATCCGGCTTAGAACGACATGTCTCTCAAATGGTCTCAGCAATCTTTGGTAAGTCGCCCTGCAAGTGTCAAATATTTGAATCTTTCTTGTGATCTTATAAATTGTCATTAACTCACCTGACATTGCTATGCAGGCCCCAGGAGTTCAATTCTTAATCAAGATATGCTGATAAAGCTGAAGGCGGTTTACACGCTGGTGGAACAACTCTACAGCGGGTCTCAGCGTGCCTTAGCTACAGTGGCCCTGTCGAATGAAGTGCCTACCCTCCTGGCGGATGTATTAAGGAAGCTTTCTGTGCTACCCCAGCGGTTCACCGAACTAAGGCGATCATCTGCAAGAGCCGGAGTTGTGGCTGCCTTAAGCCGGGCCAAAGCTTGGTTGCCGAAGTTAGACCCGGCCAACATCACCATTGGTTATCCAAGACTTAAAGAGGATGGCACTCCCTTTGAACAGGAAGACTTCGCCACTTGTGTGAAGGAGATACGCCCCGTGGCCACCCTGATAGCCGATGAAGAAGATCTCACCAAGTACCGGCCTGGTTATGACATGGAGAACCGAAGGATTCCAATGCCACATTATAAAGTGACCACCTTGATTCCACCAATCCGTAAGCATACATCCGCCCCTGAAGTTGACATGGCTGGACTAATTGATGATGAAGCTGAATTTGAAGCTTTGAATGGCATTGACTGGTCATCATGAACCTTCTAGGACAGGGAACAGGGCGAAGAAGCGGAGAGGGCTGACCCAGAAGCATCAGGTCAACAAGGAAATTGATCTGCCAGGCAGTTCATATCTGTGGTCTGCTGAAAAAACAATGTTAATCATTTGGACTCGGGGAGTCATGTAATAGGGTAGAAATAACTTTATTTTGACATGCCATCATGCCATCTTATATTCACCCATATTAGGCTTATCAGCTGTTTCTTTTATGCCTAAGAAAAACTTTGAACTGTCCTGCACACAGAAACAGATCACAAGAAAACCCTTGGCGGCTTACCACATGGAGGGTTATACTAGCTTTACATATAACCTCTAACTATGGAACAAGGAGTTACAGATAAAACAGATTGTGAAATATAGCTTTGAAACACAACTATAATATCATACCTGTGATCTTTGAACTTGTACTGCCGGTTTATGTGACCCGAACAGTAAGGGTGATAACCCAATCTTTGGAAACCAACACTTCCAAAGATATGATGATTCTCATATGTTGGTGACTTATCATCCAAAATAAAGCTGGGTTAAATTTAAACCACGCTTACACTTAGCTCTTTGAACAAAAAAGTCTCAAGTCAAAACAAAGGCTGATTTCAAATAAAACTTAAACAAAATAGGAAAAAACAATCGAGGCTTCTGATTCGAATACGATCAGTAAACCGTTCCAAAGGGGTTAAGCTAGGATTCGAATATGATCATGTAGGCCCCAGTGGCTTTGGCGTTGCACCGATCAAGAGGGTACCGACAACTATGTTCTCTTTGGTTCGAATACGACCTATGTTTGTACAAGAAGCCCCCTAATGACCTTGAGAGTTTTTTAATGACTCTGATTCAAATACGATCAAAGTCGGACCCAAAAGAGGTTAAGCTATGATTCAAATACGATCAAGAAGCACCCTAGTGAGCTTGGCATTGTGCCAATCAAGAGGGTACCGACAGCTATGTTCTCTTTGGTTCGAATACGACCTATGCTTGAATAGGAAGCCCCCTAGTGATCATAAATTTGAACGGCTAGATTTGAATACGATCATAAGCTGGACCAAGAGGGTTTAAGCTAGATTCAAATACGACCAGCCCCCAGTTTGGTCATTTGAAAAAAATGATAATGAAGACATATGATCATTGAGGATGAAAAGGACAGAGGTCCTGCTTTATTACTTATCATAATATATACATTGTCAAAATATGTACATCATGAGAGCCGGTGGCTCAAGAGTAGTAAGGCCGAAGATGAGCAATATTTTACGGCCGGCGGGTCTCTTCCTCCGACTTACGTGAGTCTTTGTGCTCTCGAACATTGATAAGGTAGTATGACCCGTTGTTCAAGTTCTTGCTGACCACAAAGGGCCCTTCCCAAGGTGGGGATAACTTATGTGCAACAGTTTGATCCTAGATGAGCCGGAGCACCAAATCACCTTCCTGAAAGGTTCTGGACTTAACCCGGTGGCTGTGATAGCGGCACAGATCCTATTGGTAAATCGTCGAGCGGGCTGCTGCCAAGTCACGCTTTTCATCTAACAAGTCAAGTGCATCCTGACGAGCTTGTTCATTATCAGCTTCAACGTAAGCCGCCACACGGGGCGAGTCATGTCGGATGTCACTAGGTAAAACCACCTCTGCTCCGTAGAGCATGAAGAAAGGCGTGTAACCCGTAGACCTATTGGGGGTAGTATTGATGCTCCATATCACAGAGGGTAACTCCTCAACCCAACAACCCGGCGTCCGTTGCAGAGGAACCAAAAGCCGGGGCTTGATACCTTTCAAGATTTCCTGATTGGCTATTTTTGGCTTGACCATTGGATTGGGGGTGAGCTACTAATGAAACATCAAGACAAATATGCTCGCATTGACAAAATTCTTCCATGGCGCCTTTAGACAGATTAGTACCATTGTCAGTTATAATGTTGTGTGGAAAGCCAAAGCGAAATATCACCTTCTTCATGAATTGAACCGCCGTGGCCGCGTCACACTTACTAACTGGCTCTGCCTCAACCCACTTTGTGAACTTGTCAACCGCCACCAAGAGGTGGGTCTTTTTATCTTTGGACCTTTTGAAAGGACCAACCATGTCAAGCCCCCAGACTGCAAACGGCCAAGTAATTGGAATCATCCTCAACTCTTGAGCCGGCACATGAGCACGTCTCGAGAACTTCTGACAACCATCACATTTACTGACTAGATCCTATGCATCAGCATGAGGCGTCAGCTAATAAAATCCATGACAGAAAGCCTTGGCCACAATGGACTTTGACACGACATGATGGCCACAATCTCCTTCATGAATCTCACAAAGAATTTCTTGCCCTTCCTCAGGAGAAACACAACACTGAAATGCCCAGTGACACTGCGATGATGCAACTCGCCATTAGCAATTGTCATTGACTTAGACCACCGGGTTATCTGCCTGGCCAAGGTTTCATCCTCGGGCAACTCACCCCGGGTCATGTAAGCCAAATATGGTACTGTCCAATCTGGGATGATGTGAAGAGCTGCCACCAATTGTGCTTCCGGGTCAGGAACAACCAAGTCTTCCTCTGTAGGTAACTTGACATAAGGGTTATGCAGAATATCCAAGAAAGTATTAGCCAACACCAGCTTACGCTGAGACCCTAGCCGGCTTAAAAGCATCAGCCGCCTCGTTCTTTCTGCGATCAATGTGCTCCACTTGGTAACCCTTGAAATGTCCAGCAATGCCATCAACTTCACGGTGATAAGCCGCCATTAGAGGATCTTTGGAATCCCACTTGCCTGAGACTAGTTGAGCCACCAAATCTGAGTCGCCAAAGCACCTTACCCGGCTTAAGTTCATCTCCTTAGCCATCCGAAGACCATGGAGCAAGGCCTTATACTCAGCTGCATTGTTAGTACAGGGAAACATCAACCGTAGCATGTAACAAAATTTGTCACGTCGAGGGGAAGCTAATACAACTCCAGCCCCCGAGCCCTCCAATTGCCTGGACCCATCAAAGTGAATAGTCCAATATGTGTTGTCTGGCTTCTCTTCAGGCCTCTGTAGTTCTGTCCAATCGTTGATGAAGTCCACTAGTGCTTGAGACTTGATAGCAGTGCGTGGCACATACTTTGAACCATGAGGCCCAAGTTCAATGGCCCACTTGGCGACTCATCCTGTGGCTTCTCTGTTTTGAATGATATATCCCAAAGGAGCAGAACTAACCACAGTGATAGGATGGCCCAAGAAATATTGCTTAAGCTTCCGGCTTGCCATGAACACCCCATAAACGAGCTTCTGCCAATGTGGATATCGTTGCTTGGACTCAATAAGTACCTCACTGATGTAGTAAATCGGCCGCTGAACCAGATATTCCTTGCCAGCCTCCTTGCGGTCCACCACAATGGCCATGCTGACAGCACGTGCATTAGCAGCCACATATAACAATAATGGCTCCTTATCAATGGGAGCAACAAGAACCGGCAGCTCAGCTAGCTGTCTCTTCAAATCATCAAAGGCAGTGTTAGCAGCATCACTCTAGACGAAGTCGTCTGTCTTCTTCATCATCTGATACAGCGGTATGGCCTTCCCACCTAACCGGCTTATGAACCGGCTTAAGGCAGCAATACGACCCGCCAGACGCTGAACGTCATTGATACACACCAGTTTAGCCAAAGAGGTGATTGCCTTGATCTTCTCCGGGTTAGCCTCAATGCCTCTGTTAGAAACCAGAAAACCCAAAAGCTTGCCTGCAGGTACACCAAAAACGCACTTGGCCGGGTTAAGCATCATCTTGTAGACCCGGAGATTATCAAAGGTCTCCTTCAGATCATCTATCAAGGTTTCCTTCTCTCTAGATTTCACCACAATGTCATGCACATAAGCATGAACATTGCGCCCAATCTGATTGTGAAGACAGTTCTGCACACGTTGTTAATAAGTCGCCTGGGCACTCTTAAGCCCAAAAGGCATAGACACATAGCAGAAGGCTCCAAACGGAGTAATGAAAGCCGTCTTCTCCTGGTCCTTAACTGCCATCTTGATCTGATGATAACCAGAATAAGCATCCAAAAAGCTCAAGCGCTCACAACCCACCATAGCATCAATGATCTGATCAATACGAGGGAGAGCGAAAGGATCAGCCGGGCAAGCTTTGTTCAAATCCGTGTAATCCACACACATACGCCAAGTGTCGTTCTTCTTAAGCACCAGCACCGGGTTAACCAACCATTCCGGATGAAAGACTTCAATAATAAACCCGACCGCCAAGAGCCGGGCCACTTCCTCACCAATGGCCTTACGCCTCTCTTCGTTGAACCGCCGAAGAAACTGCTTGACCGGCTTAAATTTTGGATCAATATTGATAGTGTGCTCAGCGAGTTCTCTCAGTACACCCGGCATGTCAGAAGGTTTCCACGCAAAGATGTCCCGATTCTCACGGATGAACTCGATGAGCGCGCTTTCCTATTTGGGATCCAGATTGGCACTGATACTGAACTGCTTAGATGAGTCACTTGGAACAAAATCCACAAACTTGGTATCATCAGCCGACTTAAACTTCATTACTAACTCATGCTCTATAGTCGGTTTCTTCAAACACGTCATGTCCGCCGGGTCAACCTTGTCCTTGTAAAACTTCAATTCCTCTGTTGCACAAACAGATTCAGCGTAAGCAGCATCGCCTTCCTCACATTCCAAGGCTATCTTCCGACTCCCATGCACTGAGATGGTGCCTTTATGACCCGACATCTTGAGCTGCAAATAAACGTAACACGGCCGTGCCAAGAACTTGGCATAAGCCAGCCGTCCAAATAGGGCGTGATACGGGCTCTTGATTTTGACCACCTCAAAAGTTAACTTCTCAGCCCTAGAATCATGCTCATCTCCAAAGGCCACTTCCAGCTCAATCTTACCTACTGGTTACACCGACTTACCAGGGACCACTCCATGAAAAACAGTGTTGGAAGTCTTGAGATTTTTATCAGTCAACCCCATGCGACGAAAGGTCTCATAATAGAGGATGTTGATGCTACTGCCTCCATCCATGAGCACCTTAGTGAACTTGTACCCACCAACCTGCGGTGCCACCACCAAGGCCAAGTGACCCGGATTGTCAACCCGGGGAGGATGATCTTCCCTACTCCATAGAATAGGCTACTCAGACCATCTCAAATAACGAGGAACTGCCAGCTCAACAACATTCACCACCCTCTTATGAAGCTTCTGATCCCGCTTGCACAAGCTGGTGGTAAACACATGATATTGCCCACTATTCAGCTGCTTTGGATTACTCTGATATCCACCTTGCTACTGCTGCTAACCTCCCTGGCCAGATTGCTGATTATAACCACCTTGATTACCTTGAGACTTTTGAAAATTGGAATTTGAACCGCCACCCGGGCCATGAAAACCGCCGCCACCTGAACCGCCACCCTGTCCATGATTACCGTCGAACATGTTGGAATTCTTGAAAGCCTTCAAGATTGTACAGTCCTTCCATAGGTGAGTGACCGACTTCTGCGGAGTGCCATGCCTTGGACAGGGCTCATTCAGTAATTGCTCAAGCATGGGGCTTGACCCACCGGACCGAGGAGGTGGTCTCCCCTTACATCGTTGATCGTTGCCCTACGCATTGGTATTAGCCACAAACTCCAAGCTACCATCAGCCTTACGTTTATTATTACCTCCTTGATTTGCCGGGTTATGCTGAGGACCCTTGGCGTTGCCGTTCTTATTTCCCTTCCCTGTTTTCTCATCGTCAGACTCGGGATCCTTGGTACTATCAGAGTCGGCGTATTTGGCTAGAGCCGCCATCAGCTGGCCCATGTCATTACAATCACGCTTGAGTCGCCCCAGCTTCATCTTCAGAGGCGCAAAACGACAATTTTTCTCCAACATTAAGACTGCAGAGCCGGCATCCATCTTATCAGACGAATGTATTATGGCTTTGACCCGGTGCACCCAATGGGTCGTGGACTCACCCTCTTCTTGCTTGCAGTTAGTTAAATCCACAATTGACATGGGCTGCTTGCAAGTATCCTTGAAGTTCTGAATGAACCGGGCTTTTAACTCTGCCCATGAACCGATGGAATTAGGCGGCAGCCCTTTCAACCAAGTGCGGGCAATCCCATCCAACATCATGGTGAAGTACTTGGCCATTGCAGCATCACTGACTTCCAGTATCTCCATAGCCATCTCATAGTTTTCAATCCACGCCCCAGGCTGTAAGTCATCCGTGTAATTAGGCACCTTTCAAGGCCCCTTGAAATCCTTGGGCAAACACTCGTTACGCAGAGCCGGCACCAGACACGGGACACCTCCGGTTCTAGTGGTCACGCCTGCCTCAATAGAAGTCATCCGATAAACCGGAAAAGGCTGGTAAGCCGCCCGTTGAGCCGCCCGCTCAGCCTCTTCACGTATTCTGTCCTGATCAACCAAGTTAAGAGATCCATCACGTGTCGGGTCATGCCCGCATGGCTGATCATGGAGCCGGGCGTTGCTTGAAATGGCTGATGAATCCATGTGCCTGCTATAACTCGGGCTCCGGCTTGGACGAGGGGTTGAATGAATCCTGTCTCGGCTATATGAGTATGCCTCCTGCTGTGCTAAAGCCGTCCAAAGAAGATCTCTGACCCTGCGAGTTTCAACCGCTATCGGAGAGTCACCCTCCACCGGGAGAGCCGCCAATCGTGCCGCCACAGCAATCATGTTCTCCAAAGGGTTAGAATAATGACCCGGTGGTCTTGGTACATACTGAGGCGGAGCAGTATTCATCCGGGGAGGCTCCATCGTACGCGGCTGAATCAACGTCCCAGCCCCGGGTGTTGCAACTCAGTTTACCTCCGGCGGGTTACTGGGCCCTGTCCCGGGTGTTCGGTAGAGGTTTCAAGGATCGTAAACCGGAGGCAGACGGGACTGACTCTTCTGGTACCTTCTCCTCATGACCTCGTTTGATGCGTTCTGATTCATCGTGGGTTGGAAAGCCTGCGACTGAATCTACTGAGCCTGAGCATCCAGAGCTGCCTGCTCTGTAGTCATCCTGACATCTTGCGCCGCCAGGTCTTCCTTAGCCTTCACTATATCCTGTTTTAACTGCGCCACTTCCACATCATGTCGAGCTTGATCCGCCGGATTGACTGCGTTGGTTAACAAAGCTGTCATCTTATCCATGAGATCCATTAGCACCTGAGCCGGCGGGCGCATAGGGCCTCCTGCCCTAGCTGCCGCTGCCCCGGAGGTTATCGCTGCCGCAGTTGTAGAATTTTGAATAGGTTGCATGCCAGCCATGAAGATCCCAACTCTACTCAGTGGTTCAAGGAGGTCTAGAATACTACTGCCATCGGAACAGCCCCTAAGCCCGCCGTCTTGCAATTGATCCAATGAATCCGTCTCACCTGTGGATGACTCACCATCAGAGTAGATGACCGTCTCACCGGCCGACACAGATCCTTCAGGAAGTTTCCCTACATGGATGCATCCCACGAAAGCACGCTTCATAGCAGGCTGAGCCCGGGCGGGTCTCGCATGCTGAGCCGTCTCGACGAGGTCGGTGCAGATGTCTGCTCAGGGCTCGGCTCACCGATCTTGCCGATGAAGACATGGATTCCACCAAAGGGGACTCGGTGCCCGTACTCA
This sequence comes from Triticum timopheevii, assembly GCA_963921465.1. Classification (NCBI taxonomy): domain Eukaryota; kingdom Viridiplantae; phylum Streptophyta; class Magnoliopsida; order Poales; family Poaceae; genus Triticum; species Triticum timopheevii. The sequence goes on from OY997274.1 coordinate 505,989,082, forward strand.
ATTGAGCTGGCCTTGGGGCCCCAGCCTGCGTCGTTGATGTAGAGCTTGCCGCGACGACTCTTGGTCATCCAGCCCACAACGTACCCCTTGAACCCTTCAAAGCTGCGCTTCAAGAACTCAAATCCACCATGCGCTAGCCCCACGGTGGGCGCCAACTATCATGGAATTGTCACATTAGATGTCCTAGTGAAAGGACTTAGTCGTGGAGCCATCGCAACTTGGAAGCTTAAAGGGGTTAATCGGGACAAAGGACACGGGGTTTATACTGGTTCGGCCCCTTACGGTGAAGGTAAAAGCCTACGATCTAGTTTTGAGTGGGATTGCTTATGTCTCGATTACCAGGGAGCGAAATCGCTTAACCTCGCTCTCGATCTGATGTTACCTGCCCTGAACCGCCGTCGGGTCATCCCTTTATATACAGAGGTGGACGCCAAGCGGCTCACAGAGTCCCAGCCGGCTCATAAACAGTGTCCGACTCGGTCTCTAACTATTCTTGCCTTACAATACAAGTCATGTACATGTGGCGGTTTATCTCTACAGGCCTTAAGTCGCCTTTGGGCTTTAGGCCTTTAACTGAACCGCCATCTTCAAACTTTATCCTGGGCTTCAAGAGTCTTCACAGGTATAACCTGGCCCCTCCTGGAAGGGTCATACCTAATAGTTATATCCCCAACACTACCCATATCCCCAAGAGGGAGCGCAAGGGCGCGCTCAGGGACGTCTACGCGATGGAGCCAGTCGCCCCAAAGTTCAACCCATGGTCTTCCTGCCCGATCACCTTCGATCGCAGGACCATCCGACTAGTATCCGTCATGGCGGTTCAGCCGCACTGGTCCTTGACCCAATCATTGATGGATTCCATCTTACATGAGTCCTCATGGATGGTGGCAGCAGCCGGAACCGGCTCTATCAGGATACAGTGCGCAAAATGGGTATTGATCCCTCAAGGATCAAGCCCACAAAAACCACCTTTAAAGGTGTCATACCAGGTGTAGAGGCCCACTGTATGGGCTCAATCACACTGGAGGTGGTCTTCGGATCCCCGGACAATTTCCGAAGCGAAGAGTTGATCTTTGATATCATCCCCTTCACTACAGGAAACAGAAGATTTGCCGTCTATACTTTCTTTGTCGTCAGCAATTCATCGGGGCAGACGGCAAAGAAAGGGTTTGCCGTCATCAACAGACGGCAAAGAAAACCTAACAGCAAAATATATTTTGCCGTCTGCGAAAAAAATACAGACGGCAAAGAGCTTGTTTTGCCATCTGCAAACAAAAATACAGATGGCAAAGATCTTTGCCGTCTGCTTTTTTTTATTACAGACGGCAAAGTGCACACTTTGCCGTCTGTAATTAAAAAGGTAGACGGCAAAGATGTTTACAGTCTGTATTAATAAAAGCAGACAGCAGCGCAAACAAACACAACTCGTGGATCGATCTCCTGGATCGATGAAGTGTCACGATCCACACCCCACGATCTAGGATCTCTCTAGCACGCTCGATTCCCCACGTTCTCTCTCCACTCCCCATGTGATGCAACCGGCCCCACCTTATCTCTGGCGCAGATGTAGACACCACCCCCACCCGTGATCCTCTTGCCAGGCACCAACACTCCACCACCAACCGCCGCTGCCTCGCAGGACCCGGCCGCCGCTGGCCTCCGCGCGGCTCAGCGCACCGCCGGCCACCGCCCGGAATCCCTACTCCACCGGCCGCCGCCCGGGCGCACGCCTCCGCGCGCCTCCGGTGGCCTCCATCCTGCTCCGCACGCCACCGGCGTCCACCTCCCGTAGCCATCCAAGCCTCCCGCCTCCGCCCGACTGCACCCGAGTCGCGACTCCGGCGACCTCCGGCCGGCCGCCCGCCTCCACCGCCCAGTCGCCCGCCTCCGCGCGCCTCCGGCACCGCCACTGTCGTGCTCGGCGCTGACTGCCCTGTCCGGCATCGCCCCCGGCGCCCGCCACTGCCTCGACGCCCGGTCTCGCGGGCCAACAGCTCGCCCGCTGGTCCCAGCCTCGCCGGTCACCATCTCGCCCACCGGCGCGTCCACTTCCCCCTTCGCTGCGGGCCCCGTACACTCCCCTTGAGGAGCTGCGGCATTGGAGAAAAAAAGGTAGAGGGCGTGACTGCTAGTTGCTCCAGCTCCGACGACCACGGGGACAGGGGATGCTCCCAGGGATGCACGGGCATCGATAGAAGTCAAGATAATGTGGTGTTCGTCGTTGTCTGTTCGCTCTTGGAATAGAGCAGTTCTCCTGTAAAAAAAATCTGTTTGTAATCCATTCATATTATGAAATAGAGCAGTTTTGCCTTGGATCAGCAAGTGATGATGTATTGTATTGTGAAGTTTGTCTGCTAGTCATCGATTCTGAAAACAAAGTGTGGATTGATAATGTGATGTACTGTTTATTTATTTTAATAAACAAAATTCTTTGCCGTCTTTGATTTTTAGAGGCTGACAGCAAAGGAGCTTCTTTGCCGTCTGCTACTAAATCGACTGATGGCAAAACGAGCTCTTCTTTGCTGTCTGTTGTTATGTCGACTGGCGGCAAAATATCTCTTTGGCTGACGGCAAAGACTTTGCCGTCTTCCCGTTGAAAAGCTGACGGCAAAGTATTCTTTGCCGACTTATCTTTGCCGTCTGAGTTTGCCGTCTACTTCCTGACGGCAAACTCTTTGCCGTCTGGATTTAGGTCTTTGCCGTCTGTGATCCACAGACGGCAAATTACCTGTTTCCTGTAGTGCTTCCACAATGGCTATCACGAACTGCTCGGACGAACCGCATTCGCTCGATTCAATGCGGTGCCACACTACGCTTATCTCAAGCTCAAGATGCCTGGACCATGTTGTGTCATAACAGTCAATGAAAACATGGAACGCTCCCTCCGTACCGAGGAGCACACCGCTGCCTTCGCAGCAGAAGTACAGAGCGGCCGTTTTAGGCAGAACCTTAATTCGGCAGCCAAGCTCCCGGACACTATCAAGCGAGTCCAAACTACTCTGCAGCAGGACAGTCCAGCTCATCAAGAGCTCGACTAGCAATTCGGCCTCTGTCCCAGTCCCGATCAAATGGCGGCATTCGTACCACGCGTACATAACTACGCACTCAAAATACCATGGGCATAGACGGAGGCACAGCTAGATCGTGGTCCATAATACGGCTCAACCTTCCCTGGACCCACATACTTTCATTTTTTCTTTTTCTTTCCAGGTTTCTTTTTTTCCCATGCCTTTCCTGGTGGCCTGATCGTCAGACCTATCAAGGGACGAATACACCAAGACGGCAAGAAGCATTGACGTATAAGGGAATTTCCAGGTGGTCTCTTTAAACGATCGTTATGCCTGTTTTAAGGACCCGCACGCAACTCTTCCTTAGTTGTGGCATGTTAACTAGCCCTATTGCTTATCGCATTACTTGTACAAATACGCTTTGACGTATTAATCAAATTATAATGGAAAATAGCTTGCGGCCCAATTTCTGCGGCATTAGCCAATTGCTTCATTTTTTGTTTTCTTGATATTCTTATCGAATTGCACCCATACACTCTGGTACGCCTTAATTGGCCAGGGGCTTCATTACACCCCGTCATACGACAACAAAGTCCGAACACTTTTTTACAGTATAGTTCGGCACCCCGAACTTTAGCATTATATGCATCAGCTCTGAATCATGTCTTTGGTCAATAGTTGGGTTGCCCGGCCCTATGCTTACTACCTTACATTCTGCTATATTGGCTAGGGTAGTAAAGGGAGAACTGCTGCAATTGTGTCCTGGTTCATCCGGATGAGCACCTCAGTAGAGAAAACCAAAAACTGACTGTCATGATGCGGCGTGAGCCGGTCAGCTGTTCGAGATGTTTCAAATCTTTTGCAATTTTTTCCGCATTATGCGACGAATCGGTTTTATCCGATCAGGTGTTTACAGCATCCCAAGTTCAGACTTACGAATACTAGGGGTTGCGCCTAAATTTTTATTTTCAAACTCCTATGGCTAAGTGAGGGTGATAAAGACACATAGTCCGATTGCCTGGTTTGTTGTGGTAAACACCTCCTTTAAGGACCAAACTTTGGAATAAAGAGTGTTTAGATTCATCCCGAACACCCCCGTACTACCTACGTGGGGGCGGAAGCCGACGACTGGCCAACTCTCAGATTTAAAAAAACGGCGACATAAGAGGTAAATTTTTAAATAACAAGCATTATATTACATCATGATCCTGTTTCACAGTACAGGACAGGATAACATGAATGTATTCATGGAAATATAATATCCTTAGCACATTGCTCCACCACAATGCGGGATCCCTCCAGGACATTGTCAAAATACAGCTCGGGTGTATGATGCTCCTTGCCCGTCGGCGGTCCCTCGGTCACAAGCTTCACATTGTCCATCTTCACCCAATGCATCTTGACTCGGGTGAAGGCCATTCGCGTGCCTTCGATGCAGACCGACCGCTTAATGGCATCAAGCTGAGGGCAGGCATTGACCAACCTCTTCACGAGCCCGAAGTAGCTGTTAGGTATGGCTTTGGCAGGCCATAGCCAGATTATTAAATCCTTCATGGCTAGTTCCGCCACCCTATGCAGTTTGACGAGCTATTTTAGCTGATCGCTAAAGGGCGTCGGATGTTCTGGCGCAAGGTATTGTGACCAAAATAGCTTCTCCGTGGAGCCCCCCTCTTCGGCTCGGAAGAACTCTGCAACGTCTAAAACGCTGTGCGGCAGATCCGCAAACGCCCCTGGAGAACTCCAAATCTGGGTCAGTAAGAGGAACCTTTTCTTCACATATTTGCTCTGCATAATAAAGGCCTTACCCGCCGTGTTTTTTCTGGCCCCCTGGATTTCCTGGAGGGCACCCTGGGCTTTAACTCAGGCATCGTGTGTGCTTTGGCGGGCCTTGGCAAGTTCGGACTCTTGATCCGTAATGTTGCGCTCCAAGGACTCGCATTTCTTGACAGCGTCCTGGAGCTCCTGCTAGACCTCACTGACCCTGGCCTCATGCTTTTCACGGGTGGCTTGTTCCTTGGCCGCTCTCTCCTCGGCCTCGGCTAGCGCCTTCTTGGGAGCCTCCACCTCGGTCGCCGCTCCTAAAAATAAAATGGCACTATGGTCATTACAAATCATCTACCCTTTCTGATATACAGAAGGTCATTGCATACCTTGTTTATCCTCTAGCTACTTTTTCACGCGGCTGACCTCTTCCTCGGCCCGCTCCAAACTCCACTTCGGTCCAGAGACCTCAGCAGTATGAGAGGTCACAGCCAGTAACAGCGCCTGCTTGCTCACATTGACTCAACTGGTTAGTCTCCTGCGAAAATTGCTTGATCCTCTGTCCGGCTATTCTTTCCGAACACCTGACAGTGTCTCAGGGGCCGCTGTCTATACTGTGACATTCTTTTTTATAATTACGTTGCTTACCTCAAATCCTGTTAGAAGGCTTGTGCAGGCTTCGGTCAGTCCGTTCTTTGCGGACTGGATCCTCTGAACCACCGTACCCATAAGGGTACGGTGTTCCTCAACAATGGAAGCGCCTCGCAGAGCTTCCAGCAAATGATCTGGTGCCTCTACATGGACAAACGTTAGTGGTGGAATAGGCGCACCTCCTTCTTTCGGAAGAGGCTGCTTGCCTGATTCCGGGGCCGTATGGGTCTCCGAAATTGTATTCGGCTGGGGGCCGAATTGGATATGGCCCCCATCGTCAGTATCCATGGGGATTTTCTCCCCCATGTGTCCGGTGGCCGAGGTTTCACCCTCCGGCATCGCCCTGACGGCCTCCTGAGTCTCTCCCTGGCATGGGATCCTTCGGGACGATGCCTCGGTGACACCCATGGCCTTGGGAGAGGAGGCCGCTGGAAGAGACCCGCTGTCCATTGCCTCCGAGTCCAGCAAATCTCCCGAAGATGAGGACCACTCGAGGTCAGACCGAGTCAGACTGCAAATGCATGATTCAACATGTTAATACTATGAAGTAAAGAGGCCAGATATATGAATGTATCCGAATTTTGAGTACTCGTGATGTGGCCAGGGGCTTGTCTCGGGAGCGCCGCTCTGGGCTGCTGTCAATGTCCCATGTGGAGTTATCCACGAGGGAACTCTTCCCCCTCTTGGATGCCTCTGCCTCTAGATTCGTGGAGGCCGCCCGCTTCTTCCTTCCCCCCTTAGGGGGAGAGTTGCATTCCTCCTCCTCTTCGTCCTCGGCGGCGGAGGAGTGAGTATCGGTGTCTTCGGACGTCACGTCCGAAGCACCCTTGTGACACATGCCACCTCTGGTCCCCTTGGCCTTCTTATTGGCCTTCTTTTCCGGCGCTTGATAGGGCGTCGGAACCAGCATCTTGGTTAGAAGCGGAATTGCTGGGTCTTCGGGCAGCGGAGCCGGATAGTGAATCCTCTCCGCCTTGTTTGTCTATCCCTTAGAGAATCAGTAGGGAGGCTTAGGCGTCTTCCTTGAGTATGCAAGTAAAGGATAAACCTTGAAAACATGGAACAACTTACCAGACTAGCGGGATGGGCCAAGTCATGCCCACGGTCCTCGGCCGTATCCGGCCATGTCTCGCTGGACTTGAAGAGCACCTTCTAGATATCTTCGTGCATAGTGCCAAAGAACTGTAGCAAGGTCTGGTGCTTGGCCGGATCGTACTCCCATAAATGGCATGTCCGGCTTTGGCACGGAAGGATCCAGCGAATAAGCATCACCTAGATCACATTGACAAGCTTGATGTTCTTGTCCGTCATGCTCTTGATGCGCGTCTGAAGCGTTGTCAGCTCATCCAGTGAAGACCAGTCCAGGCCCTTCTCTGGCCAGGAGGTGAGCCACATCGGGGCTCCGGACCTGAATGCAGGAGCCGCGGCCCAGGTGGTGCCGCGCGACTCTGTGATGTAGAACCATGATTTCTGCCACCCTGTGATGGTTTCCACGAAGGAGCCTTCGGGCCATGTGACGTTGGGCATCTTGCTCACCATGGTGCTGCGTGTTGGCCACTCACCACCTTCGGCTTCACATTGAAGATCTTTAGCCACAATCCGAAGTGGGGTGGGATGCGGAGGAAGGCCTTGCACACGACAATGAATGCCGAGATGTTGAGGAAAGAATTTGGGGCTAGATCATGGAAATCTAACCCGTAGTAGAACATGAGCCCGCGGACGAACGGGTGGAGAGAAAATCCTAGCCCATGGATGAAGTGGGGGATGAACACCACCCTCTCATGGGGCTCCGGGGTAGGGATGATCTGTCCCTTGGCCGGAAGCCGGTGGGAGATTTCCTTGGCCAGATACCCAGCCACCTGGAGCTTGGTAATATCCTTCTCCTTGACGGTGGAGGCCATCCACTTGCCCTGCACTCCGGATCCGAACATGGTTGGAGTGCTTTCTTGGGGCGGAAAAGATGAGAACTTGGGCGCTGGAGCTCGAGAATGGGGGAGGCAGAGAGAAGGCATGGGTGAAAAGGGGTGAATCCTTATCTCCTTATAAAGGCAGCGAATATCGAGCGCCTCCCCACTCGCCTTAAAACTCGCCTATTCCCCAAGGGCCGTGCAGGCAGCACGGTTGGATTACCCACCCCAGTATTGATGAGAATCCCACAATAAGCAGACACGGTCTCTACTTTGATAAGACGTTCCAATGAAACCGCATCTCAAAATATGGAGCGGCAGGCTAAAAACGGTTCGAATAATGGCCGGGCGGCGACGTGATGTCATGCTAGAAAAAAGTTGTCAGCGGATTGGACTCGTGGAATACTATACTCTCTGCGGTTGTGTGTGGTATTTGTTTTGCAGAGCCGGACACGTTTTCTGTATTCGAAGGATGCTTTGGAGTATTCGGAGGAGGAACCCGCCTTGCAATGCTGAAGACAATCTGCACGCCGGACACCTCGTCACTGAAGCAGGGGATACTGAGGGAGTCTTGGATTAAGGGGTCCTCGGTTGTCCGGTCTATGTGACGTGGGCCGGACTGATGGGCCATGAAGATACAAGACAGAAGACTTCTTCCCATGTCCAGATGGGAGTCTCCTTGGCATGGAAGGCAAGCTTGGCGCTCAGATATGAAGTTTCCTTTCTCTATAACCGACTTTGTATAACCCTAGTCCCCTCCGGTGTCTATATAAACCAGAGGGCTTAGTCCGTAGAGGCAATCATAATCATACAGGCTAGACTTCTAGGGTTTTAGCCATTACGATCTCGTGGTAGATCAACTCTTGTAATACTCATATTCATCAAGATCAATCAAGCAGGAAGTAGGGTATTACCTCCATAGAGAGGGCCCGAACCTGGGTAAACATCATGTCCCCAGCCTCCTGTTACCATCAACCTTAGACGCACAGTTCAGGATCCCCAACGCGAGATCCGCCGGTTTTGACACCAACAGTAGTACCGTTCCCTGCGAGCGGTAGTACCGTGCCGGATTTTCGCACGTCCCAAACTCAGCGGAAGTAGTCACGGACGTAATTTATTTAGTATGTGCCTTTTCCAGCCCAGTTGAGCCCTGCACCACGGTAGTACCGCAGGGGCGCGTGGTAGTACTGCTCCAGTGATTCTACCGCTCGTTGCCTAGTGCAACAGGACCTCACCTGGCTTCTACCACACGAGCGGTAGTACCGCAACAAGATGCAGTAGTACCGGAGCGCCTTGCGGTAGTACCGCGAGCATGTGTGGTAGTATCGTGTCTCGCGGGCTGAGTGAGTGGGTAACGGTTGGATCTTTTCCCCCACTGTATAAAGGGGGTCTTCTTCCCCAAGAAGACCACCTCTTCCCTCCCCAAGCTCCATTGTTGATCAAAGCTCCATTTTTGCCCGATCTCTCTCCCTAGCCAATCAAACTTGTTGATTTTCTAGGGATTGGTTGAGAAGGCCCCGATCTACAGTTCCAACAAGAGAAAGTTGATTCCCCCCACTAATCCCTTACAGATCTTGTTACTCTTGGGTGTTTGAGCACCCTAGACGGTTGAGGTCACCGTGTAGCCAGATTCCATTATGGTGAAGCTTCGTGGTGTCGTTGGGAGCCTCCGATTAAGTTGTGGAGATAGCCCCAACCTTGTTTGTAAAGGTTCAGTCGCCACCTTCAAGGGCACCAATAGTGGAATCACGACATCTCGCATTGTGTGAGGGCATGAGGAGAATACGTTGGCCCTAGTGGCTTCTTCGGGAGCATTGTGCCTCTGCACCGTGCCAACGAAGACATACTTCCTCTCAAAGGGAAGGAACTTCGGTAACACATCCTCGTCTCCACCGACTCCACTCTTGGTTATCTCTTACCTTTACTTGTGCAATCTTATATTGTGTTGTATCCCTTGCTTGCATGTGTGCTTGTTGTTGTTGCATCATATAGGCTGCTTACCTAGTTGCATATCTAGAAAACCTACTTTGATGCTAAGTTTAATTTGGCAAAGAAAAGCTTAAAATAGTTAGTTGCATATTCACCCCCCTCTAGTCAACTATATCGATCCTTTCAATTGGTATCAGAGCCTCGACTCTTTATTAAGGACTTTGCCATCCGAAGAGTATGGTTGAGACCACAAATGAAGTGGAGGAGCACCCCGTGCAAATCCCACTTTGTCTGCGGCCGAGGGGGAATCCTCGGTCTCTCATGAGGATTTCAATGTGGCCTTGGACACACTGAAAGCCTCCATGATGGCCGAGGTCAAAGGCATGCTTAAGAATTTTCTTGATGGTCTTAAATTATCCACCGCACCATTGGAAGTGGTCGATCCCACTAACAAGGTGACGAATGCTAACTCCGATAAGGGGGAAGCTACTAGTGATAAAGTTCCTTTGACTAGTGGTAGCAGTGGGAATGGCATCTTTGCCCATGTTGAACCTCCACTTACTTATGGAGGGTCGGTTCCCTCCACGCATATGAATCATGTTGGTCCTCCTCCTAAGCTTGTCAAAAATGAGGATTTTGCTTCTTGGGTGTATTGCTTTAAACATCATTTAAATCATAGTTCTACTAATCTTCGGAGAATCATTGACCAAGGTTTCTACCCGCACGACCCAAGCAACTTCACTCCTAGAGAAGCCGTGGACCATCAATTCAACGAGTCCGCTCTCTTCATTCTCCAAGAAGATATTCCTCCCGAAGATATTGCACACCTTCGACCTTTCAAAGTGGCCAAGGAAGCATGGCAACATGTTGTTTCCATTTACATGGGAAGCGCAAGCATTCAACGCTCCAACTTTGAAGTGGTGCAAGATGAAGCCGATGAGTTTGCGATGAATGAAGATGAAGAACCTCGTGAGCTTTACCGGAGATTAACCACTCTCGTGGTCTCACTCCGAGATCATGGGAGCAAGGATACGGATGGCAATTGGATCAAGCGCAAGATTCTCAAGGCCATGATGCCCTACCACAAGGCCATGTCCTCCGTCATAGGCCGGACTTTCACGCCTTGTCCTCAAGTGAAGTGTTGGATGAGTTTGTTGCTATGAGGATCTTGGACAAGACTGCCGACAATGCGCTGTTGCATTCTCAACGATCAAAGAAGCCCAACCTTTCTTTGAAGGCCAAGGCTAGTGTGGAAGAAGAGAGTGAAGAGGAAGAAGAGGAATGTCGCCCTGAAGATACCAAGTATGCTTATCATGAGCACATGGCTCTCGCGTCATGGCAATTTTGGAGCAAGAAGAACGCAAGGCCCAACTTCGACAAGAACAACTCAAGTGGCACCAAGGGCAAGCAACGTGTGAGTACATGCTATAATTGTGGCAATGTGAGCCACTTTGTTGCGGAATGCCCGTACGAGAAGAGGGAAGACAATGGTGGCAAGCTTATCCGAAAAGACAAGTCCAAGTCCTTCCGCAACAAGAACAACTTCACCAAGAAGATTCCTCCCAAGGGGTTGGTGGCACAAGAAGAGTACAATGAGGGTGACGATGATGAAGACGGTGAGACGGTTGCCACGGCCTCCATTGCCATTGCAACAACTCCACGGGTGTCCCTCTTCAACTCACCCAATGAGAACATCACCGCCAAGTGCCTCATGGCTAAAGCCACTAACAAGGTAATCCCCAACATCAAAACCACCATCACTACTAATCCTTCCTTAGCATATTGCATTGATGAAAGTGAGTGGTCGAAGGAGGAAGAAAATGAATTTGAGGCTTTTATGAATAAGCTCAAGGGTAAATCCAAGAAGCACTTCGTTGCTCTCTTGGAATAACTTGGTGAAGCCAATGACATGATCGAGGCTCACGAAGAAACCATCTCTAAGATGGAAGAGCATAGTCGTGACTATGTCGATGAGATATCAGATCTCTCTAATGCGCTTGAGGAAGAATGTGGTCATAGTTTTTTTGAGGAGTCACACAATGATGATCATGCTAAATTAAAGAAAGATCTTGATCATGCTCTTGTTGTATCTTGTGTGCTCAATTCCGAGAAAGCTAAACTTGGGTTTGACCATGCTAGACTCAAGGAGGAGTTTGATATACTTGACAAGGCTCACAAGGCCTTGAACAGTGCTCATGCTAGCCTCAAAGAGTCCCATGATCAACTCCAAGTGAAGCTAACCAAGGAGAAAGCCACATTTCCTCATATGGTTTTAATTGATAATGCAAATGCTACTAACCCGTGTTGTGAGCATGTGCATCTTGTGGAGGAGAATGCCAAGCTAAAGGAGCAACTTGAGAGAGGCCTTGTGTCTTGCATACATGGTGGGAAGAACCTCAACGAACTTTTGAGCAATCAAAAGGAAGTTGTGGGAAAAGAGGGAATTGGGTTTGGACCCAAGTCCAAGAACAAGAAGAAGGATGACAAGGCCAAACGACCTCCTCCTCTCAAGCAAAATTTTATGAAGGAGGGAGAGGATGCTTCTACGGAGAAGAAGAACAATGTGAAGGGTTGTGGTGTCAAGAAGGGCAATGCCACCCCTTCCAACAAAGCCGGTGACTTTAACCCTTCTTATGTGTTATGTCGTGCTAGTGATGGGCATGTTTGCCAAATTTGTTGGTTCTTCTTATGAGTACATTGAATGGTCTATTTGGGTTCCTAAGACCCTTGTTACTAACGTAAAAGGACCCATTACAAAATGGGTACCTAAAACCAAGCATTGATCTCTTGTAGGTGTTTGCTTCCGGTGGGGGATCATGGTTCCTTGATAGTGGATCCACAAATCATATGACCGGAAGCAAGTACTTGGTGGTGGACGTGCACAACGTTTCATCTATGCCCACCAATGTCAAATGGGGTGATGCTTCATCTCCTATGGTATTAGGTCTTGGCAAGGTTGTCATTTCTCATGATCTCACGATCGAGAAAGTCATGCTTGTTGAGTCCCTTCCATACAACTTACTTTTCATTCGTCAACTTGCACTCATGGGCTTTGCCACTTTCTTTGATATTGATATCGTGGCCCTCTTGTGGAGCAAGACTCTTAAAGTAGCCTTTGCTGGGCATGTCGAGAATGGTCTTTATGTGATTAAATTTTCAGAGCGACCCACTAAGACCGCGACATGCCTAATGGCTAAAGTTGACGTGGGATGGCTTTGGCATCACCGTTTAGCCCATGTCAATATGAGATCTTTGCAAAGTCTTCTCAAGGGGGACCATGTCCGTTGACTAAAAAAATTTAGTTTTGCCAAAGATCGTGCTTGCAGTGCTTGTATCAAAGGAAAGCTACATGAGAAGGCTCACCATCCCACGACTATGATCTACTCGAAGAGGCCCTTGGAGCTCCTTCACTTGGATCTCTTTGGGCCTCCATCCTTTGATAGTCTTGGGAGTAGAAAGTTTAGCTTGGTGATTGTGGATGATTATTCAAGATACACTTGGGAATATTTCTTCAAGAGGAAGAGTGAGACCCAACAAACCATCATCGACTTTGCAAATGAAGCTCAACATCAACACAATGCAAATATCTTGACAATAAGAACTGACAATGACACCGAGTTGAAGAACAACACCTTGGATGAGTTTCTTAGTGATGAGGGGATCAAGCATCAATATTCCGTGCCTTACACCCCTCAACAAAATGGTGTAGCGGAGAGGAAGAACCGGACATCGATGGACGTGGCCAGGACCATGATGGCGGAGCTCAAGTCTCCTTACAACTTTTGGAACGAAGCCATCAACACCGCTTGTCATGCATCCAATCAGATCTATCTCCGCAAAGGCTTTAACAAGACACCATATGATATTCTCACCCAGCAACAAGCCCAACCTCAAGTACTTCTAGGTGTTCGGTTGTAAGTGTTTCATTCTCAAGAAAGGTGTTCGTTTGTCTAAACTTGAGGCTAGAGCTCATGAGGGCATATTTGTTTGTTATGCTACAAACTCTCATGCTTACCGTGTCCTCAACAAGTCCACGGGACTCATTGAGGAGACGTGTAACATGGAGTTTGACAAGAATAACGGCTCCCAAGTGGAGCAAAGTGGTACTTGTGATGTAGGTGATGAAATTCCTCCCCAAGCCATAAGAATAATGGGTGTTGGTCATATCCTACCCATTGAGGAACCCCTTGTGGCTGAAGGAGAAGGACAATGTTCCACTCAAGTGGAACCATCACCAACCCAAGACCGACATGCTTCCGAAGAACAAAGTGAAGGCCCTCATCCAAATGAACAAGACCAAGGGCAAGACCAACCTCAAGATGGTGGTGATCCACCAAGTGATGCCCAAGGTCAAGTTCTTACCACCGAGCAAGTTCAAGATCAAGAGCAAGATCAAGATCAAGAACAAGCTCAAGACGACGCTCAAGATGATCAAGTTTCCGCTCCTCAACTCTCTCTTGTGGAGGAATTGGAGCGTCGTGCCACCAAGATTGCATCCAAGCTCACTACCAAAGATCATCTCACGAAGAATGTGCTTGGAAGATTAATAAAGGGGGTAAGCACTCATAGACAATTAGCAAACTATTGTGAACATCACACGTTTGTTTCTTGTGTTGAACCCCAAAAGGTCTATGAGGCGCTCGAGGATCCGGATTGGCTTAATGCCATGCATGAAGAACTCAACAATTTAGAGCACAACAAGGTGTGGAGATTGGTGCCAAGACCAAAGGGGAACCATAATGTCATTGGAACCAAGTGGATATTCAAGAACAAGCAAGATGCTTATGGGATTATCGTTTGCAACAAGGCTTGTTTGGTAGCAAAAGGCTACTTCCAAGTCCAGGGTATCGACTACGTTGAAACCTTTGCTCCCGTTGCTCGCCTTGAATCTATTCGTTTGTTGATTGCTTGTGCTTCTCATCATAACTTCAAGTTGCGACAAATGGATGTGAAGAGTGCTTTTCTTAATGGTCCGGTTAATGAGTTGGTGTTTGTCAAACAACCCCCGGGGTATGAGGATCCCGAGTTCCCCAATCATGTGTACCAACTCGATAAGGCACTCTATGGCCTTAAACAAGCCCCATGTGCATGGTATGAGCACCTTACTGAGTTGTTGCAAGATCGTGGGTTTGAAATTGGGAAAATCGACCCCACTCTTTTTACTAAGAAGGTCAAAGGGGAGTTGTTTGTATGCCAACTATATGTTGATGATATTATCTTTGGTTCTCCTAACAAAGCTTTCAATGAGGAGTTTTCCGCTCTCAAGACCTCAAAGTTCAAGATGTCCATGATGGGAGAGTTGAAGTTCTTTCTCGAGTTCGAAATCAAACAAAGAAGAGAAGGAACCTTCATCAACCAAGCCAAATACACTCAAGACATGCTCAAAAGATTCAAGCTAAGTGATATCAAGTCGGCTTCCACTCCAATGCCCGTCAAATGCCAACTTGATATTGATCCCAATGGTAAAGTGGTGGATCAAAAGGTATATTGTTCCATGATTGGCTCCTTGCTTTACCTTTGTGCATCTAGATCGGATATCATGTTGAGTGTGGGAATTTGTGCACGGTTTCAAGCTGCACCTAAGGAAAGCCACTATGTGATGGTCAAGCGAATCTTTTGATATTTGGTACCTATGAGGAGCTTGATGGGTGATCACACCAGTAGGAGCTACCACATGTGTCGTAGGTGTCCTCTTTGCCTTTTTGGTGTCTCGATGCCAAAGGGGGAGAGAGTGTAGGATTTGCAAGCCTTGTGTCTCTTTGGCTTTTGTTTCGTTGAACCTTCGTTGCTTTGGTTTGTTGGTTTGTGTTGGTGTGCGTGTGGGACCAGGAGATTTATTCTATCATATGGTGTGAGACATATATGCCCTCAAACTTATCCTTATTGTCTAGTATGTTTAGTAGTATTGTGAGCTTATTTTATCTTGTGCCCTTTACTTCATGCTCACTTATTATACCTTGCCTCAATGCTTATTGTCACTTATATTGTTGCATGTTTTGCCTTTTCTATAAAATATAGGGGGAGTGTTGATCCTAGTATGTGTGTTGTGCAGTCCAAAGCATATCTATAGATGATAACCCACACGTATAGGGGATCGTTTGTAGCCTTCTTCAATAAATAAGAGTGTCGAACCCAACGAGGAGCTAAAGGTAGAACAAATATTCCCTCAAGTTCTATCGACCACCGATACAATTCTATGCACACTTAACGTTTGCTTTACCGGAAACAAGTATGAAACTATTTTGTAGGTGTGATGCTAGAATTACTTTGCAAGAATAAAACTAGAAGTACTTTGCAAGATAATAAAAGTTAGGTGTTTAGTAAAAGGGTTCGTGTCAACAAGAAAGTTACTTGTCCCTAGGGAATCGTTAACAAGTACCGGTAATCATTGTTGTAACTTTATATGAGGGAGAGGCATGAGCTAACATGCTTTCTCTACTTGGATCATATGCACTTATGATTGGAACTCTAGCAAGCATCCGCAACTACTAAAGATCATTAAGGTCGTGAAACCCAACCATAGCATTAAGTATCAAGTCCTCTTTACTCCCATACGCCATGACCCACTTATCCGCGTTTAGGCTGTTGTCACCCACATTTGTGCGAGAACAGAGGGCACCGTATGACAACACCATAAATAAAATGTACAATCATACCAACCAAGATCACGATTAACCCATAGGACAAAGCGGATCTACTCAAACATCATATGATAACCATAGATCATTGGGAAATAATATATGGAGTTGAGGACCATGTTTAAGTAGTGATTACAACGGGGGGAAGAGGTGTTACATCGCTGCATAGAGGGGGAGAGAGTTGGTGTTGACGGTAGCAAGATTGTTGATGAAGATCGTCGTCCTAATCGTTGCCCCGGCGGCACTCCGGCGCCACCGAAGCGAGGGGGAGAGAGCCCCCTCCTCCTTCTTCTTCCTTGGCCTCCCCCCTAGATGGGAGGAGAGTTCCCCCTATGGTCCATGGTCTCCATGCCGGTGGAGGGGCGGGAGCCCCTCCGAGATTGGATCTCCCTCTCTGTTCTCTTCTATTTCACGTTCTCTAGATCTGGCCGAAAACCGTTTCTTATATTCCCGGAGATCCATAACTCCGATTGCACTAATCTTTTTACACAATTTTTTCCTGATATAAGCTTCCTTGCGCCTGAAGTACAGCTCCAACCGACGTACGAGGTGAGCACAACCCACCACCACGCGCCAGGGGCCTGGGGCACGCCCTGGTGTATCATGATCCGTGTGGGCCTCCGTTTGCGGTGATTCCAACTCCTAAAATTCACAAATATTCCAAAATAATTCTCCGTGGAGTTTCATCACGTTTGGACTTTGTTTGATATGGATTTTCTGTGATACAAAAACAAGCAACAAATAGGAACTAGCACTGGGCACTAGATAAGTAAGTTAATCCAAATAAATCTTATAAAAAGTTGCCAAAAGTATGTAAAAGTTGAATAATATTGGCATGAAACAATCAAAAATTATAGATACGACAGAGACGTATCAGCATCCCCAAGCTTAATTCCTGCTCGTCCTCGAGTAGGTAAATGATAAAAAAGATAATTTTTTATGTGGAATGATACCTAGCATAAACTTGATCATATGTCTTGTCATGGCATGAATATTAAGACATAAGGGATTCAAAGCAATAATCTGTAATTTGACATAAAGAAATCAATACTCAATCATCCCAGTAAACAATCATGTCTTTTAGAATATCAACACTAAAGAAAGCTATCCGTACAAAATCATATAGTCTTGTCATGCTCTGTCTTCTTAAAACAAAATATAAATCATGTACAACCCCTATGACAAGCCGAGCAATTGGTTCATAATTTTTAACGCACTTCAGCTTTTTCAACCCTCACGCAACACATGAGCGCAAGCCATGTATATAGCACTACGGGTGGAATAGAGTATGATGATGGGGGTAAATATAAAGAAGACAAAAATAAGAAAGTCTCACATCAACGCAGCTAACCAACAGGCTATGGAGATGCCCATCCATTGATATCAACGTGAGGAGTTGGGATTGCCATGCAACGAATGCACTAAGAGCTATAAGTGTATGAAAGCTCCATATGAAAACTAAGTGGGTGTGCATCTAATCCTAAAATGAAATTTTCCCACTAGTATATGGAAGTGACAACATATGAGACTCTCCATATGAAAAACATGGTGCTACTTTGAAGCACAAGTGTGGTAAAGGATACTAGCAATGCCCCTTCTCTCTTTATTTTTTCTTTTTTCTTTTTTTCTCTCTCTCATTGTCCGGAGTCTCATCTCGACTTGTGGGGGAATCGTAGTCTCCATCATCCTTTCCTCGCTGGGGCACTACTCTAAAAATGATGATCATCACACTTCTATTTACTTATAACTCAAAAGGAATAAAAATTACAACTCAATGCCTATAACAAAATATGACTCTATATGAATGCCTCTGACAAATGATCTAGCGTAACATGTATGAAAAATGATGCACGGTTGCTGAGCCACAACTACTATGTCAGCTATATGATCATGCAAAGCAATATGACAATGAATGCTCAAGTCATCAAAAGGAAGCGGTGGAAGTTGCATGGCAATATATCTCGGAATGGCCATGGAAAAGCCATAATAGGTAGGTATGGTGGCTGTTTTGAGGAAGATATAATAAGGCTTATGTGTGATAGAGTGTATCATATCACGGGGTTTGGATGCACCTGCGAAGTTTGCACCACATCTCGAAGTGAGAAAGCGAAATGCACGGTACCGTAGAGGCTAGCAAATTGCGGAAAGGTAGGAGTGTGTATAATCCATGGACTCACATTAGTCATAAAGAACTCATATACTTATTGCAAAAGTTTATTAGCCCTCGAAGCAAAGTACTACTACGCATGCCCCTAGGGCGATAGATTGGTAGGAAAAGGCCATCGCTCGTCCCCGACCGCCACTCATAAGGAAGACAATCAAGGATAAATTGCGCTCCAACTTTCATAGCATAACGAGAGACTATACGTACATGCTTCGGGAATCACAAACCTTAACACCAACATTCTTACTTAACCAAAACCATTTACTAGTACTTCCACATATTTATCATCTCTATATCACAAAACTATTGCAAGGAATCAAACATATCATATCCAGTGATCCATAAGTTTTATGTAGGATTTTGTGACTAACCATGCAATTGACCAATTCTTGTTGACTCTCTAAATAGATATAAGTGAAGCATGAGAGTACAATTCTTTCTACAAAATATCATGCTCTAACAAATATAAGTTAAGAAAAATAGCATTCTACTATCATCGGTTTTCTATGTGAAGAGAAACAGGCAATCCACACTTCAAATGATATAAGTGAAGCACATGAAGCATTCTATAAAGCCATACACAAAAGATATAAGTGAAGTGCAATGAGCATTCTATAAATCAACCATGGACTATCTCATACCAGCATGGTGCATAAAAGAAAAGTGAAAACTAAATGCAAAAGACACTCCAAGATTTGCACATATCACATGAACGAAACGAATCCGAAAACATACCGATACTTGTTGAAGAAAGATGGGATGCCTTCCGGGGCATCCCCAAGCTTAGACGCTTGAGTCTCCTTGAATATTTAC
This sequence comes from Triticum timopheevii, assembly GCA_963921465.1. Lineage (NCBI taxonomy): Eukaryota > Viridiplantae > Streptophyta > Magnoliopsida > Poales > Poaceae > Triticum > Triticum timopheevii. Next base: position 506,007,953 of record OY997274.1, read on the forward strand.
TTGGGGTGCCTTGGGCATCCCCAAGCTTGAGCTCTTGCCTCTCCTCCTTCCCCTCATATTGAGACCTCCTCGATCTTCAAACACTTCATCCACACAAAACTTAAATGAACTTTTAGTGGCGGGGTTAGTGAAAATGGCAATGAAATCCCATCATGTACTGCTGCAACATTATTTCATAATTATAAACAAACATTACCCACTGTATGCTATCATAATTCTATGGCCCCAAGTCAAGGAGTCTTCAACAAGAATGCAAAAATACGCAAATAACGAAGCTATAACAGCAATCTATGAAAACATGACAGTATGTAAAGATTTGAACATCCACCATACTTCTGTAACTCTAAAAATTCTGAAAAATTAGGATTTTTTTTGTATAGAGATACAATGCAAAATGTTTCAGAACCGTTTGACGTTCCATTAAAAAATGTAAAATCGTGCACTACAGCCAACGTTTCTGTTTTGCACCGCACAAACCAACAAGCAATTTAAACATCCTAAAGGAAAATCTTGGCACATTATTTTTATAATACAATGGAATTGTACAAGGGGATAATTATTTTTGTTGAAAAGGTTTCTATAATCAAGATTCACAAAGTTCCCGTGAGCATGAACAAAGTTCAAGGAGCTCCCCCACTTCAACAATGCTTGTCTCTCTCACTTCCACTTTCCTTTTTGAAAAGATTTGGGTTCCCCTCTATATTTTTTTTGTTTTTAAACTTTATAAAAGCACTCAACAGAAATAAATGACTCTCTAAAACTTCCGGGTTGTCTCCCAGGCAGTGCTTTCTTTAAAGCCATTAAGTTAGGCATAAAGTGCTCAAGTAAGGGATCCACCCGGATCCCAAGGTATATCAAAGCCAATTTTAATTAACAATGATTTGGCATTTAGTAGTGAGCACATAGCAACATGTATCAAGCAATGACAAAGTCTAACTCTCTTCCTATACATCGGTATGTCATACAAGAACAATTCATGCACATCAAGTAAAGGCCAATACATAGCATAAGTAGTTTCTTGCAATTTTTTCGTGTTGGAAACATAGAGAGGTGGAGATGTAGTTCCTCTCTCATAATAATTGCAAGTCGGAGCAGAAAGCACATGCATATTACATTCATCAAAATTATTATGTGCAACGGTAAAAGACAACCCATCAATATAATCCATAACAGGTGCAAACTTCTCCGATATAGTGTAACTGGGAGAATTCAAAAAGATAATAGGACTATCATGTGTGGGTGCAATAGCAACAATTTCATTCTTAATATAAGGAACTATAGCAAGTTCATCTCCATAAGCATAATTCATATTGGCATCTTGGCCACAATCATAGCAAGCATCAAGTTCATCAAAAAGGGATATTTCAAATGAATCAACGAGATCATAGCACTTATCATGGCATTCATCCTTCAGTAAGAATGATGGGACATTAAACAATGTATGACTTGGAGGGTTACTCTCATTGCTAATCCGCTCTTCCCCCTTTTGTTCTTCGCTCTCCTCATCATATTTTTCATCCAGTGAGCTCATAGTTTCATCAATTCCTTCTTCCATAGACTCCTACAAAATGTTAGTCTCTTCTTGGACAGCGGATGAGTCCTTAATATATGGTTTAACATAGGCATTAGAAGCATAATTATCATAACAATATTTAAGTATGGCAAGATTTTTAGATTTCTAAAGAGTAGCATCATAATTTTCAATCAAAGAAGCAATTTCATAAGCACCCTTAGAAGAAAAAAATGTTCGATTTGTTCGATATCAAAGTAATTATAAACACCTTTGGCATAAGAAGATATGATTCCATTATCAATAAACTCACATTGGTAGGGAAGGTGTTTCTTAGGGTCTTCAGAACAACAAGTGACATCATATAATTCACAAAATTCCGAGCATAGCATTGCATAGTATTAATTTGATGCTGTTAAAGTTTCCCTTTTTAGATAAACGATGTTGCATAAAACAATCATGCTCATCTAATGATTTCCCTCAACCAAGCTAGTTGGGTTTTCAGCACGAGCACAAATGGATCGAAGATGACCCAAGTAGAAAGCTTCAGTAGTATGATAGATTTTGGGTGGTTCTTCAACCATTGGTTTAGTAGCTACAACTAATTTTTTTGGTATTTTGCGTTTCCTACCCATAACTAGAGATAGAAAACAAGAGTAAAAAATAAAAATTACTTAGTGATAAAGCAAACAAGCACACACGAGAATATTCACCCCACGTTATAACTCCCCGGCAACTGCACCAGAAAAAGGTCTTGATAACCCACAAGTATAGGGGATCGTTTGTAGCCTTCTTTGATAAATAAGAGTGTCGAACCCAACGAGGAGCCAAAGACAGAACAAATATTCCCTCAAGTTCTATCGACCACCCATACAACTCTACGCACACTTGACGTTTGCTTTACAGGAAACAAGTATGAAACTATTTTTTAGGTGTGATGCTAGAACTACTTTGTAAGAATAAAACTAGAAGTACTTTGCAAGATAATAAAAGTTAGGTGTTTAGTAAAAGGGTTTGTGTCAACAAGAAAGTTATTTGTCCCTAGGCAATCGATAACAAGTATCGGTAATCATTCTCGTAATTTAATATGAGGGAGAGGCATGAGCTAACATACTTTCTCTACTTGGATCATATGCACTTATGATTGGAACTCTAGCAAGCATCCGCAACTACTAAAGATCATTAAGGTCGTGAAACCCGACCATAGCATTAAGTATCAAGTCCTATTTACTCCCATACGCCATGACCCACTTATCCGCGTTAAGGCTGCTGTCACCCCCGCAACATTGGCAATAAGCAAACCATGAACATATTGCAACACCCTATAGTAGGGCCCTTATATGTCTTCGTCGTATCTATATTTTTTTACTGTTCCATGCCAATATTATTCAAGTTTCATATACTTTTGGCAAGTTTTCATACTATTTTTGGGACTAGCATATTGATCCAGTGCCCAGTGCCAGTTCCTGTTTGTTGCATGTTTTATGTTTCGTAGAAAACCCATATCAAACGCATTCCAAACGGGATAAAAACGGACGGAGAATATTTTTGGAATATTTATGATTTTTGGGAAGAAGAATCAAAACGAGACGATGCTCGAGGGGCCCACGAGGCAGGGGGCGCGCCCCATGGGGGTGGGTGCACCCCTGACCCTCGTGGACACCCCGTAAGGAGGTTTCTGCTCTTCTTTTGCCGCAAGAAAGCTAATATCCGGAAACAAATCATGTTGAAGGTTTCAATCCAATCGGAGTTACGGATCTCCGGGAATATAAGAAACGGTGAAAGGGCAAAATCGGGGAACGCCGAAACAGAGAGAGACAGAGAGACAGATCCAATCTCGGAGGGGCTATCGCCCCTCCCACGCCATGGAGACCATGGACCAGAGGGGAAACCATTATCCCACCTAGGGACAAGGTCAAGGAAGAAGAAGAAGAAGAAGAAGAAGAAGAAGAAGAAGGGCTCTCTCCCCTCGCTTCCGGTGGTGCTGGAACGCCGCCGGGGCCATCATCATCACCGCGATCTACACCAACACCTCCGACATCTTCACCAACATCTCCATCACCTTCCCCCCATCTATATTCAGTAGTCCACTCTCCCGCAATCCGATGTACCCTCTACTTTAACATGGTGCTTTATGCTTCATATTATTATCCAATGATGTGTTGCCATCCTATGATGTATGAGTAGATTTTCATTGTCCTTTCGGTAATTGGTGAATTGCTATGATTGGTTTAATTTTCTTGTGGTTATGTTGCTGTCCTTTGGTGCCCATCATATGAGCGTGCGCGTGGGTCACACCATAGGGTTAGTTGTATGTTGATAGGACTATGTATTGGAGGGCAAGAGTGACAGAAGCTTCAACCTAGCATAGAAATTGATGCATATGGGATTGAAGGGGGGCCAATATATCTTAATGCTATGGTTGGGTTTTACCTTAATGAACATTAGTAGTTGCGGATGCTTGCTAATGGTTCCAATCATAAGTGCACAGAACTCCAAGTCAGGGATGACATGCTAGCAGTGGCCTCTCCCACATAAAACTTGCTATCGGTCTAGTAAATTAGTCAATTGCTTAGGGACAATTTCGCAACTCCTACCACCACTTTTCTATACTCACTATACTAACTTTATTGTGTCTTTATCTAAACAGGCCCTAGTTTCTCTTTATTATCTTGCAAACCTGTCCTATCACACCTACAAAGTACTTCTAGTTTCATAGTTTTTCTAGGTAATGCGAATGTTAAGCGTGCGTAGAGTTGTATCGGTGGTCGATAGAACTTGAGGGAATATTTGTTCTACCTTTAGCTCCTCATTGGGTTCGACACTCTTACTTATCGAAAGAGGCTACAATTGATCCCCTATACTTGTGGGTTATCAAGACCTTTTTTCTGGCGCCATTGCCGGGGAGTTATAGCATGGGGTGAATATTCTCGTGTGTTCTTGTTTGCTTTATCACCAAGTAATTTTTATTTGCTATTCTAAGTTGTTCTCTATCTTTAGTTATGGATATGGAACACGAAATACCAATAAAATTAGGTGTACTTGCTACTCATGGAGATGGGGAACCTCCTAAAACCCTCGATGTTGGTTGTGTGAGAAATATTATGCACTACTTTAATAATCCTGAGAAAACCCCATTCAATTATGTAATGGGAGACACATTGGATCAATGTGAATACTTTAGGGATTATTGCTTGACTCAAAAAGGGAAATTATTATGGGATCAAATTCATATGTTGCCTTGGTATGATCGGGAACTATGCTTGAGATATGATTATACTTGTTGCTCTAGGATGAAGGCTCCACAAGTTCCCTTTTCATGCAAATTTAATGATGATAAATCCTTGGCTTCTTATGCTAATGGTATATATGATTACTATGATGTGGAACAAATAGAAGAATTCGTTGCTTTTATGGGTGCTTATGAAATGGATCTTTGTTTAAAGAGTGTGAAAATCTTGATGATGTTGTTTACAGATCTGAAAATTTTGCTATGCTTAAATATTGCTATGAGAATTATGAATTCAATTCCGATATTGATGATTTTATTGAGAGAGTCTCCGCTATCCAAGAAGAGACTAATATTTTGTAGGAGTCTATGGAAGAAGAAATTGATGAAACTGTGAGCTCATTGGATAAAAAGATGAGGATGAGAGCGAAGAACAAAAGGAGGAAGAGTGGATTGATCACCCGTGCCCACCTTCTAATGAGAGTAACTCTTCAACTCATACATTCTTTAATTTCCCTTTGTGCATAACGAAGGATGATTGCTATGATGATTGTTATGATCCCATTGATTCTCTTGAAATACCCCTTTTTTATGATGCTTGCTATGCTTGTGGCCATGATGCCAATATGAATGATGCTTATGGAGATGAACTTGCTATAGTTCCTTATGTTAAACATGAAATTTTTGCTATTGCCTCCACACATAATAGTCCTATTATCTCTTTGAATTCTCCAAACTACACTGTATCAGAGAAGTTTGCTTTTATTAAGGATTATGTTGATGGGTTGCATTTTACCATTGCACATGATGATTTTGATAGATGTAATATGCATGTGCTTGCTGCTCAAACTTGCAATTATTATGAGAGAGGAACTACATCTCCGCCTCTTTATGTTTCCAACACGATAGAATTGCAAGAAACTGCTTATACTATGCATTGGCCTTTACTATGTGTGCATGAATTGTTCTTTTATGACATGCTGATGCATAGGAAGAGATTTAGACTTCTTTGTTGCTTGATATATGTTACTTTGTGCTCACTAATAAATTACAGATCATTGTTAATTAAAATTGGCTTTGATATACCTTGGGATCCGGGTGGATCCATTACTTGAGCACTATATGCCTAGCTTAATGGCTTTAAAGAAAGCGTTGCCAGGGAGACAACCCGGAAGTTTTAGAGAGTCATTTATTTCTGTCGTGTGCTTTCATAAAGTTTAAAAACAAAAAAAAATAAACAGGGTAACCCAAAACTTTTTCAAAAAGAAAAGCGAAAGTGAGAAAGACGAGCATTGTTAAAGTGGGAGCTAGCCTTGAACTTTGTTCATGCTCATGGAAACTTTGTGAATCTTAATTACAGAAAAATTTAAACAAAAATAATTATCCCCTTGTACAATTCCATTGTATTATAAAAATAATGTGCCAAGGTTTGCCTTTAGGATGTTTACGATGCTTGTTGGTTTGTGCGGTGCAGGACAGAAACTTTGGCTGTAGTGCGCGATTTTACATTTATTTACTGGAATGACAAACGGTTCTGAAACTTTTTGCACTGTCTTTCCATACAAATTGTTTATTTTTCCTAATTTGGCAGAATTTTTTGGGTGACAGAAGTATGGTGAATGTTCATATTACTACAGACTGTCCTGTTTAAGACAGATCCTGTTTTTGATGCATAGTTTGCTTGTTTTGATGAAACTATCAATTTCTATCACTGGATTAAGACATGGAAAAGTTATATTACAGTAGCTACATTGCAAAAACAAAATATGAATTGGTTTGCAACAGTACTTAGAGTAGTGATTTGCTTTATTATACTAATGGATCTTACCGAGTTTTCGGTTGAAGTTTTGTGTGGATGAAGTGTTCGAAGATCGAGGAGGTCTTGATATAAGGAAAAGGAGGAGAGGCCAGAGATCAAGCTTGGGGATGCCCAAGGCACCCAAGTAAATATTCAAGTATACTCAAGCGTCTAAGCTTGGGGATGCCCCGGAAGGCATCCCATCTTTCTTCAACAAGTATCGGTATGTTTTCGGATTCGTTTCGTTCATGCGATATGTGCAAATCTTGGAGCGTCTTTTGCATTTAGTTTTCACTTTTCTTTTATGCACCATGCTGGTATGAGATACTCCATGGTTTATTTATAGAATGCTCTTTGCACTTCACTTATTGAGTATGGCTTTATAGAATGCTTCATGTGCTTCACTTATATCATTTAAAGTTTGGATTGCCTATTTCTCTTCACTTAGAAAACCGCCATTTGTAGAATGCACTTTTGCTTCACTTATATTTGTTAGAGCGTGGGCATATCTTTTGTATAAATAATTAAACTCTCTTGCTTCACTTATATCTATTTAGAGATATGACATGAATTGGTCATTCACATGGTTAGTCATAAAATCCTACATAAAACTTGTAGATCATTGAATATGATATGTTTGATTCCTTGCAATAGTTTTGAGATATAGAGATGATAATATGTGGGAGGTTCTAGTAAATGGTTGTGTTTAGTAAGGATATTGGTGTTAAGATTTGTGATTCCCGAAGCATGCACATATGGTCTCCTAACTATGTAACCAAATTGGCGCGCATTGTATTTTGATTGTTTATCTTTGCGTGAAGGTCGGGGGCGCGCGATGGTTAACTCCTACCAACCTCCCCCCTAGGAGCATGCGTAGTAGTACTTTGCTTCGAGGGCTAATATACTTTTGCAATAAGTATATGAGTTCTTTATGACTAATGTGAGTCCATGGATTATACACACTCTTACCCTTCCATCATTGCTAGCCTCTTCGGTACCGTGCATTGCCCTTTCTCACCTCGAGAGTTGGTGCAAACTTCATCGGTGCATCCAAACCCCATGATATGATACGCTCTATCACACATAAGCCTCCTTATATCTTCCTCAAAACAGCCACCATACCTACCTATCATGGCATTTCCGTAGCCATTCCGAGATATATTGCCATGCAACTTCCATAATTATCATATACATGACTTGAGCATTCATTGTCATATTGCGTTGCATGATCGTAAGACAGCTAGCATGATGTTTTCATGGCTTGTCTGTTCTTTGATATGTTTGCTATGCTAGATCATTGCACATCCCGGTACACCACCAGAGGCATTCATATAGAGTCATATTTTTGTTCTAGTATCGAGTTGTAATATTGAGTTGTAAGTAAATAAAAGTGTGATGATAGAGCATTGCCCCAGTGAGGAAAGTATGATGGAGACTATGATTCCCCCACAAGTCGGGATGAGTCTCCGGACTTTATGAAAAATAAAAGAGGCCAAAGAAGACCAAATAAAAAAAGAGGCCAAAGAAGCCCACAAAAAAGAGAAAATAAAAAAACGAGAGAAAAAGAGAGAAGGGGCAATGTTACTATCCTTTTACCACATTTGTGCTTCAGAGTAGCACCATGTTCTTCATAGAGAGAGTCTCCTATGCTTTCACTTTCATATACTAGTGGGAATTTTTCATTATAGAACTTGGCTTGTATATTTCGATGATGGGCTTCCTCAAATGCCTGAGGTCTTCATGAGCAAGCAAGTTGGATGCACACCCACTTAGTTTCCAGTTTGAGCTTTTATACACTTATAGCTCTTAGAGCATTTGTTGCATGGCAATCCCTACTCATCGCATTGACATCAATTGATGGGCATCTCCATAGCCCGTTGATTAGCCGCGTCGATGTGAGACTTTCTCCCTTTTTGTCTTCTCCACACAACCTCCACCATCATACTCTATTCCACCTATAGTGCTATATCCATGGCTTGCGCTCATGTATTGCGTGAGGGTTGAAAAAGCATAAGCGCGTTAAAAACTATGAACCAATTGATTGGCTGACACCAGGATGGGCATGAGGGGTACCTTGTGTTAAGAAAAGGGAGCATAAAAGACTATATGATTTTGTAGGGATAACGTTCTGAAGCATTGATATTTTGAAAGACATGATTGTTTGTTGGGATGCCCGAGTATTAAATTCTTTTATGTCAAATGATAGACTATTGCTTTGAATCACTCCTGTCTTAATATTCATGCCATGATTAGATATATGATCAAGATTATGCTAGGTAGGATTCCACATCAAAAATTATCTTTTTTATCATTTACCTACTCGAGGACGAGCAGGAATTAAGCTTGGGGATGCTAATACGTCTCTATCATATCTATAATTTTTGATTGTTCCATGCCAATATTATTCAACTTTCGTATACTTTTGGCAACTTTTTATACTATTTTTGGGACTAACATATTGATCCAGTTCCTAGTGCCAGTTCTTGTTTGTTGCATGTTTTATGTTTCGCAGAAAACCCACATCAAACGGAGTCCAAACGGGATAAAAACGGACGGAGAATATTTTTGGAATATTTATGATTTTTGGGAAGAAGAATCAACGCGAGACAATGCTCAAGGGGCCCACGAGGTGGGTGCGCCCTGACCCTCGTGGACACCCCGTAAGGCGGTTGCTGCTCTTCTTTTTCCGCAAGAAAGCTAATATCCGGAAACAAATCGTGTTGAAGGTTTCAATCCAATCGGAGTTATGGATCTCCGGGAATATAAGAAACGGTGAAAGGGCAGAATCGGGGAACGCAGAAACAGAGAGAGACAGAGAGATAGATCCAATCTCGGAGGGGCTCTCGCCCCTCCCACGCCATCGAGACCATGGACTAGAGGGGAAACCCTTCTCCCACCTAGGGAGAAGGTCAAGGAGGAGGAGGAAGAAGGGGGGCTCTCTCCCCCTCGCTTCCGATGGCGCTGGAACGCCGCCGGGGCCATCATCATCACCGCGATCTACACCAACACCTCCATCATCTTCACCAACATCTCCATCACCTTCCCCCATCTATATTCAGCGGTCCACTCTCCCGCAACCCGTTGTACCCTTTACTTGAACATGGTGCTTTATGCTTCATATTATTATCCAATGATGTGTTGCCATCCTATGATGCCTGAGTAGATTTTCGTTGTCCTTTCGGTAATTGGTGAATTGCTATGATTGGTCTAATTTGCTTGTGGTTATGTTGCTGCCCTTTGGTGCCCATCATATGAGCGCGTGCGTGGATCACACCATAGGGTTAGTTGTATGTTGATAGGACTATGTATTGGAGGGCAAGAGTGACAGAAGCTTCAACCTAGCATAGAAATTGATGCATACGGGATTGAAAGGGGAACAATATATCTTAGTGCTATGGTTGGGTTTTACCTTAATGAACGTTAGTAGTTGTGGATGCTGGCTAATAGTTCCAATTATAAGTGCATAGAATTCCAAGTCAGGGATGACATGCTAGCAGTGGCCTCTCCCACATAAAACTTGCTATCGGTCTAGTAGAATAGTCAATTGCTTAGGGACAATTTCACAACTCCTACCACCACTTTTCCATACTCACTATACTAACTTTATTGCGTCTTTATCTAAACAGCCCCTAGTTTATATTTACGTGCTCTTTATTATCTTGCAAACCTATCCTATCACACCTACAAAGTACTTCAAGTTTCATACTTGTTCTAGGTAAAGCGAATGTTAAGCGTGCGTAGAGTTGTATCGGTGGTCGATAGAACTTGAGGGAATATTTGTTCTACCTTTAGCTCCTCGTTGGGTTTGACACTCTTACTTATCAAAAGAGGCTACAATTGATCCCCTATACTTGTGGCTTATTAGGCCCCCTCACATTTGCACGAGAACGGAGGGCACTGTAGGACAGCACCATAAATAAAATATACAATCATACCAACCAAAATCACGATTAACCCATAGGACAAAGCGGATCTACTCAAACATCATAGGGTAACAATAGATTATTGCAAAATAATATATGGAGTTGAGCACCATGTTTAAGTAGAGATTACAGTGGGGAGAAGAGTTGTTACACCGCTGCATAGAGGGGGAGACAGTTGGTGTTGACGGTAGCAAGATTGTTGATGAAGATCGCCGTCCCGATCGTTGCCCCGGCGGCACTCCGGCGCCACCGATAGCGAGGGGGAGAGAGCGCCCCTCCTTCTTATTCTTCCTTGGCCTCCCCCCTAGATGGCAGGAGAGTTCCCCCTCTGGTCCATGGTCTCCATGGCGGTAGAGGGGCGGGATCCCCTCCGAGATTGGATCTCCCTCTCTGTTCTCTTCTGTTTCGTGTTCTCCAGATCTAGCCGAAAACCGTTTCTTATCCCGAAGATATGTAACTCCGATTGCTCTGATCTTTTTACACGATTTTTTTCGTGACATAAGCTCATTACGCCCGAAGTACTGCTCCAACTGAAGTACGAGGTGAGCACAACCCACCACCATGCGCCAGAGGCCTGGGGCGCGCCCTGGTGTATCGCAGTCCGTGTGGGCCTCCGTTTGCGGTGATTCCAACTCCTAAAATTCACAAATATTCCAAAATAATTCTCTATGGAGTTTCATCACGTTTGGACTTCGTTTGATATGGATTTTCTGTGATACAAAAACAGGCAACAAACAGGAACTGGCACTGGGCAGAGGATAAGTAAGTTAGTCCAAATAAATCATATAAAAAGTTGCCAAAAGTATGTAAAATTTGAATAATATTGGCATGAAAAATGAAAAATTATAGATACGGCGGAGACGTATCAATAGAGTGCACACATCTAGGGGGAGCCTGTCAATATTTATAGATTTTGGGTTTGCTTATGTTCATTTTATATCCCTCTGTGCAAATCTCGTATTGTCATCAATCCACCAAAAAAGGGGGAGATTGTAAGGGCATATTTCTCCCTATGTGGTTTTGGTGATTGATGATAGTGCATTTGCGGACTAATCGTGTGCATTGTGCATCTCAGATATCTCATGTTTAGGCACAAGATGATTCGTTGCCTGTCAGAGCCTATCGAAGATGGCGGTTCTCTACATTTATTTTCGGTGGATTTGAGTCGTAGGAAAGCCATACTATTAAGAGGGGGTCCGCTTCGGAAAGGTTAGGGTGGAATCAACACGTACACATCTGTTACTTTGCACTACCTTTCCTTCGCTTCATTGGAGCACCGTCCGTTTATCCTTGTCTCTGCGAGATGAAGGCTTCCAAGTGCTATAGTTTCTGTGGCATGTTGTACTTCTCAAGGGAGCAGTAGTAACACAAGGGTCCACGGTAGTACCACTCAGGTAAGCGGTAGTACCACACCGTGCGGTAGTACCGCTGCCTCTAGCCCAGAACGTTGTCGCGCACGGAAGTAGGCGCCTACGCGGTAGTACCGCTCCCTGCGAGCGGTAGTACTGTGCCGGATTCTCGCACGTCCCAAACTCAGCGGAAGTAGTCACGGACGTAATTTATTTAGTCCATGCCTTTTCCAGCCCAGTTGAGGCCTGCCCTGTGGTAGTACCGCAGGGGCGCGCGGTAGTACCACCCCGGTGGTTCTACCGCTCGTTGCCTAGTGCAACAGGACCTCACCTGGCTTCTACCGCACGAGCGTTAGTACCACAACAAGATGCAGTAGTACCATAGCGCCTTGTGGTAGTACCACGAGCGTGTGCGGCAGTACCGCATCTCGCCAGCTGAGTGAGTAGGTAACGGCTGGATCTTTTCCTCCACTATATAAGGCTGGCCATAGTGGGGGTAACATCATGCACTTTGGACTCGCAAACATGCTTATGTGGCAGACAATTAAAGAAGAGAGAGATGGTTATAGTAACATAGGTAGATACCGTAACATAATAAAGGTGATGCTACTATGTGTCATGCATGGCAATAAATGAGACCATCTATGGTACTATGCACTATAGAGGTAGTAACATAGACTAGTAACATATGCATGTTACTAGTCTAAGTTACTCCCCACTATGACCAGCCTAAAGGGGGTCTTCTTCCCCAAGAAGACCACCTCTTCCCTCCCCAAGCTCTATTGTTGCTCAAAGCTCCATTTTTGCCCGATCTCTCTCCCTAGCCAATCAAACTTGTTGACTTTCTAGGGATTGGTTGAGAAGGCTCCGATCTACACTTCCACCAAAAGAAATTTGATTCCCCCCACTAATCCCTTGCGGATCTTGTCACTCTTGGGTGTTTGAGCACCCTAGACGGTTGAGGTCACCGCGAAGCCATATTCCATTGTGGTGAAGCTTCGTGGTGTCGTTGGGAGCCTCTGATTAAGTTGTGGAGATAGCCCCAACTGTTTGTAAAGGTTCGATCGCTGCCTTCATGGGCACCAATAGTGGAATCATGGCATCCCGCATTGTGTGAGGGCGTGAGGAGAATACAGTGGCCCTAGTGGCTTCTTGGGGAGCATTGTGCCTCCACACCACTCCAATGGAGACGTACTTCCTCTCAAAGGGAAGGAACTTCGGTAACACATCCTCATCTCCATCGAACCCACTCTTGGTTATCTCTTACCTTTACTTGTGCAAGCTTATATTGTGTTGTATCCTTTGCTTGCATGTGTGCTTGTTGTTGTATCATATTGGTTGCTCACCTAGTTGCATATCTAGACAACCTACTTTGATGCTAAGTTTAATTTGGTAAAGAAAAGCTAAAAATTGTTAGTTGCCTATTCACCCCCCTCTAGTCAACTATATCGATCCTTTCAAGCTTTCATACACCTACAGCTCTAGTGCATCCATTGCATGGCAATCCCTACTCACTCACATTGATATCTATTGATGGGCATCTCCATGGCCTGTTGATATGCCTAGTTGATGTGAGACTATCTTCTTTTTTTGTCTTCTCTTCACAACCACCTTCTATTCCACCTATAGTGCTATATCCATGGCTCACTCTCATGTATTGCGTGAAAGTTGAAAAGGCTTGAGAACATTAAAAGTACGAAACAATTGCTTGGCTTGTCATTGGGGTTGTGCATGATGAAATACTTTGTGTGGTGAAGATGGAGAATAGCCAAACTATATGGTTTTGTAGGGATAACTTTCCTTGGCCATGTTATTTTGAAAAGACAGGATTGCTTTATTAGTATGCTTGAAGTATTATTGTCTTTATTTCAAATGATAGACTATTGCTTTGAATCACTCGTGTCTTAATATTCATGCCTTGATTAGATTATGTGATCAAGATTATGCTAGGTAGCATTCCACATCAAAAATTATCTTTTTTGAAGGAAATATGCCCTAGAGGCAATAATAACGTTATTATTTATTTCCTCATATCATGATAAATGTTTATTATTCATGCTAGAATTGTATTAACCGGAAACATAATACATGTGTGAATACATAGACAAACATAGTGTCACTAGTATGCCTCTACTTGACTAGCTCGTTTATCAAAGATGGTTATGTTTCCTAGCCATGGACAAAAGAGTTGTCATTTGATTAACGGGATCACATCATTAGGAGAATGATGTGATTGACATGACCCATTCCGTTAGCCTAGCACTTGATCGTTTAGTATATTGCTATTGCTTTGTTCATGACTTATACATGTTCCTGTAACTATGAGATTATGCGACTCACGTTTACCGGAAGAACACTTTGGGTACTACCAAACGTCACAACGTAACTGGGTGATTATAAAGGAGTACTACAGGTGTCTCCAAAGGTACATGTTGGGTTGGCGTATTTCGAGATTAGGATTTGTCACTCCGATTGTCGGAGAGGTATCTCTGGGCCCTCTCGGTAATGCACATCACTATAAGCCTTGCAAGCAATGTAGCTAATGAGTTAGTTACGGAATGATGCATTACATAACGAGTAAAGAGACTTGCCGGTAACGAGATTGAACTAGGTATTGGATACCAACGATCGAATCTCGGGCAAGTAACATACCGATGACAAAGGGAACAACGTATGTTGTTATGCGGTTTGACCGATAAAGATCTTCGTAGAATATGTAGGAACCAATATGGGCATCCAGGTTCCGCTATTGGTTATTGACCGAGAATAGTTCTAGGTCATGTCTACATAGTTCTCGAACCCGTAGGGTCCGCACGCTTAACGTTACGATGACAGTTTTATTATGAGTTTATAAGTTTTGATGTACCGAAGTTTGTTCGGAGTCCCGGATGTGATCACGGACATGACGAGGAGTCTCGAAATGGTCGAGACATAAAGATTGATATATTGGAAGCCTATGTTTGGACATCGGAATAGTTCCGGGTGAAATCGGGATTTTACCGGAACACCGGGGGGTTACGGGAACCCTCCCGGGGGTTAATGGGCCTTAGTGGGCCATGAGGGAGAAAAGGAGGGCCGTCCAGGGCAGGCCGCGCGCCCCCTCCCCCCCTAGTCCGAATAGGACAAGGAAGGGGGCGGTGCCCCCCTTTCCTCTTTCCCTCCCCCCCAAGTCCTAATCCAACTAGGAAAGGGGGGAGTCCTACTCCCGGTGGGAGTAGGACTCCTCTGGCGCGCCTCCTCCTAGGGCCGGCCGCACCCCCCTTGCTCCTTTATATACGGGGGCAGGGGGCACCCTAGAACACACAAGTTGATCTACGGATCATTCCTTAGCCGTGTGCGGTGCCCCCCTCCACCATATTCCACCTCAGTCATATCGTCGCGGAGTTTAGGCGAAGCCCTGCGCTGGTAGAACATCATCATCGTCACCATGCCGTCGTGCTGACGGAACTCATCCCCGACGCTTTGCTGGATCGGAGCCCGGGGGACGTCATCGAGCTGAACGTGTGCTGAACACGGAGGTGCCGTACGTTCGGTGCTTGGATCGGTCGGATCGTGAAGACGTACGACTACATCAACCGCGTTGTCATAACGCTTCCGCTTACGGTCTACGAGGGTACGTGGACAACACTCACCCCTCTTGTTGCTATGTCATCACCATGATCTTGCGTGTGCGTAGGAATTTTTTTGAAATTACTACGTTCCCCAACAGTGGCATCCAAGCCTGGTTTTATGCATAGATGTCATATGCACGAGTAGAACACAAGTGAGTTGTGGGCGATACAAGTCATACTGCTTACCAGCATGTCATACTTTGGTTCGGCGGTATTGTGAGATGAAGCGGCCCGGACCGACATTACGCGTACGCTTACGCGAGACTGGTTTCACCGTTACGAGCACTCGTGCTTAAAGGTGACTGGCGGGTGTCTATCTCTCTCACTTTAGCTGAATCGAGTGTGGCTACGCCCGGTCCTTGCGAAGGTTAAAACAACACTAACTTGACAAACTATCGTTGTGGTTTTGATGCGTAGGTAAGAACGGTTCTTGCTAAGCCTGTAGCAGCCACGTAAAACTTGCAACAACAAAGTAGAGGATGTCTAACTTTTTTTTGCAGGGCATGTTGTGATGTGATATGGTCAAGACGTGATGCTATATTTTATTGTATGAGATGATCATGTTTTGTAACCGAAGGTATCGGCAACTGGCAGGAGCCATATGGTTGTCGCTTTATTGTATGAAATGCAAACGCCCTGTAATTGCTTTACTTTATCACTAAGCAGTAGTGATAGTCGTAGAAGCAATAGATGGCGTAAACGACAATGATGCTACGATGGAGATCAAGGTGTCGCGCCGGTGACGATGGTGATCACAACGGTGCTTCGGAGATGGAGATCACAAACACAAGATGATGATGGCCATATCATATCACTTATATTGATTGCATGTGATGTTTATCCTTTATGCATCTTATCTTGCTTTTATTGACGGTAGCATTTTAAGATGATCTCTCACTAAAAATTATCAAGAAGTGTTCTCCCTGAGTATGCACCATTGCCAAAGTTCGTCGTGCCCAGACACCATGTGATGATCGGGTGTGATAAGCTCTACGTCCATCTACAACGGGTGCAAGACAGTTTTGCACACGCAGAATACTCAGGTTAAACTTGACGAGCCTAGCATATGCAGATATGGCCTCGGAACACAGAGACCAAAAGGTCGAGCGTGAATCATATAGTAGATATGATCAACATAGTGATGTTCACCATTGAAAACTACTCCATCTCACGTGATGATCGGTTATGGTTTAGTTGATTTGGATCACGTGATCACTTAGATGACTAGAGAGATGTCTGTCTAAGTGGGAGTTCTTAAGTAATATGATTAATTGAAATTAAATTTATCATGAACTTAGTACCTGATAGTATTTTGCTTGTCTATGTTTGTTGTAGATAGATGGCTCATGCTGTTGTTCCGTTGAATTTTAATGCGTTCCTTGAGAAAGCAAAGTTGAAAGATGATGGTAGCAATTACACGGACTGGGTCCGTAACCTGAGGATTATCCTCATTGCTGCATAGAAGAATTACGTCCTGGAAGCACCGCTGGGTGCCAGGCCTGCTGCTGATGCAACTGACGATGTTAAGAACGTCTGGCAGAGCAAAGCTGATGACTACTCCATAGTTCAATGTGCCATGCTTTACGGCTTAGAACCGGGTCTTCAATGATGTTTTGAACGTAATGGATCATATGAGATGTTCCAGGAGTTGAAGTTAATATTTCAAGCAAATGCCCGGATTGAGAGATATGAAGTCTCCAATAAGTTCTATAACTGCAAGATGGAGGAGAATAGTTCTGTCAGTGAACACATACTCAAAATGTCTGGGTATAATAATCACTTGATTCAACTGGGAGTCAATCTTCCTGATGATAGTGTCATTGACAGAATTCTCCAATCACTGCCACCAAGCTACAAGAGCTTCGTGATGAACTATAATATGCAAGGGATGAACAAAACAATTCCCGAGCTCTTCGCAATGCTAAAAGCTGCGGAGGTAGAAATAAAGAAGGAGCATCAAGTGTTGATGGTCAACAAGACCACTAGTTTCAAGAAAAAGGGCAAAGGGAAGAAGAAGGGGAACTTCAAGAAGAACAGCAAGCAAGTTGCTGCTCAAGAGAAGAAACCCAAGTCTGGACCTAAGCCTGAAACTGAGTGCTTCTACTGTAAGCAAACTGGTCACTGGAAGCGGAACTGCCCCAAGTATTTGGCGGATAAGAAGGATGGCAAGGTGAACAAAGTTATATGTGATATACATGTTATTGATGTGTACCTTACTAGAGCTCGAAGTAGCACCCGGGTATTTGATACTGGTTTTGTTGCTAATATTTGCAACTCGAAACAGGGACTACGGAATAAGCGAACACTGGCCAAGGACGAGGTGACGATGCGCGTGGGAAACGGTTCCAAAGTCGATGTGATCGCGGTCGGCATGCTACCTCTACATCTACCTTCGGGATTAGTTTTAGACCTGAATAATTGTTATTTGGTGCCAGCATTGAGCATGAACATTATATCTGGATCTTGTTTGATGCAAGACGGTTATTCATTTAAATCAGAGAATAATGGTTGTTCTATTTATATGAGTAATATCTTTTATGGTCATGCACCCTTGAAGAGTGGTCTATTTTTATTGAATCTCGATAGTAGTGATACACATATTCATAATGTCGAAACCAAAAGATGCAGAGTTCATAATGATAGTGCAACTTATTTGTGGCACTGCCGTTTAGGTCATATCGGTGTAAAGCGCATGAAGAAACTCCATACTGATGGACTTTTGGAATCACTTGATTATGAATCACTTGGTACTTGCGAACCGTGTCTCATTGGCAAGATGACTAAAACACCGTTCTCCGGTACTATGGAGAGGGCAACAGATTTGTTGGAAATCATACATACAGATGTATGTGGACCGATGAATGTTGAAGCTCGTGGCGGATATCGTTATTTTCTCACCTTCATAGACGATTTGAGCAGATTTGGGTATATCTACTTAATGAAACACTAGTCTGAAACATTTGAAAAGTTCAAAGAATTTCAGAGTCAAGTGGAAAATCATCGTAACAAGAAAATAAAGTTTCTACGATCTGATCGTGGAGGAGAATATTTGAGTTATGAGTTTGGTTTACATTTGAAACAATGCGGAATAGTTTCGCAACTCACGCCACCCGGAACACCACAACGAAATGGTGTGTCCGAATGTCATAATCGTACTTTACGATATGGTGCGATCTATGATGTCTCTTACTGATTTACCGCTATCGTTTTGGGGTTATGCTTTAGAGACGGCCGCATTCACATTGAATAGGGCACCATCAAAATCTGTTGAGACGACGCCTTATGAACTGTGGTTTGGCAAGAAACCAAAGTTGTCGTTTCTTAAAGTTTGGGGATGCGATGCTTATGCGAAGAAACTTCAACCAGATAAGCTCGAACCTAAATCGGAGAAATGTGTCTTCATAGGATACCCAAAAGAGACTGTTGGGTACACCTTCTATCACAGATCCGAAGGCAAGACATTCGTTGCTAAGAATGGATCCTTTCTAGAGAAAGAGTTTCTCTCGAAAGAAGTGAGTGGGAGGAAAGTAGAACTTGATGAGATAACTGTATCTACTCCCTTATTGGAAAGTAGTTCATCACAGAAATCGGTTCTTGTGACACCTACACCAATTAGTGAGGAAGCTAATGATATTGATCATGAAACTTCAGATCAAGTTTCTACTGAACCTCGTAGGTCCTCCAGAGTAAGATCCGCACCAGAGTGGTATGGTAATCCTATTCTGGAAGTCATGTTACTTGACCATGATGAACCTACGAACTATGAGGAAGCGATGATGAGCCTAGATTCCGCAAAATGGCTAGAAGCCATGAAATCTGAGATGAGATCCATGTATGAGAACAAAGTATGGACTTTGGTTGACTTGCCTGATGATCGGCAAGCCACTGAGAATAAATGGATCTTTAAGAAGAAGATTGACACTGATGGTAATATAACTGTCTATAAAGCTCGACTTGTTGCGAAAGGTTTTCGACAAGTTCAAGGGGTTGACTACGATGAGACTTTCTCACCCGTAGCGATGCTTAAGTCTGTCCGAATCATGTTAGCTATTGCTGCAATTTATGATTATGAAATTTGGCAAATGGATGTCAAAACTGGATTCTTGAATGGATTTCTAGAAGAAGAGTTGTATATGATGCAGCCAGAAGGTTTTGTTGATCCAAAAGGTGCTAACAAAGTGTGCAAGCTCCAGCGATCCATTTATGGACTGGTGCAAGCATCTCAGAGTTGGAATAAACGCTTTGACAGTGTGATCAAAGCATATGGTTTTATACAGACTTTTGGAGAAGCCTGTATTTACAAGAAAGTGAGTGGGAGCTCTGTAGCATTTCTGATATTATATGTAGATGACATATTATTAATTGGAAATGATATAGAATTTCTGGATAGCATAAAAGGATACATGAATAAAAGTTTTCCAATGAAAGACCTCCGTAAAGCTGCGTACATATTGGGCATCAAGATTTATAGAGATAGATCAAGACGCTTAATAGGACTTTCACAAAGCACATACCTTGATAAAATTTTGAAAAAGTTCAAAATGGATCAGGCAAAGAAAGGGTTCTTGCCCGTGCTACAAGGTGTGAAGTTGAGTCAGACTCAATGCCCAACCACAGCAGAAGATAGAGAGAAAATGAAAGATGTTCCCTATGCTTCAGCCATAGGCTCTATCATGTATGCAATGCTGTGTACCAGACCTGACGTATGGTTAGCAATAAGCTTGGCAGGAAGGTACCAAAGTAATCCAGGAGTGGATCACTGGACAGCGGTCAAGAACATCCTGAAATACCTGAAAAGGACTAAGGATATGTTTCTTGTATACGGAGGTGACAAAGAACTAGTCGTAAATGGTTACGTTGATGCAAGCTTTGACACTGATCCGGACGATTCTAAATCGCAAACCGGATACGTATTCTTATTAAACGGTGGAGCTGTAAGTTGGTGCAGTTCTAAACAAAGCCTCGTGGCGGGATCTACATGTGAAGCAGAGTACATAGCTGCTTCGGAAGCAGCAAATGAAGGAGTCTGGATGAAGGATTTCATTTCCGATCTAGGTGTCATACCTAGTGCATCGGGACCAATGAAGATCTTCTGTGACAATACTGGTGCAATTGCCTTGGCAAAGGAATCCAGATTTCACAAGAGGACCAAGCACATCAAGAGACGCTTCAATTCCATCCGGGACCAAGTCCAAGTGGGAGACATAGAAATTTGCAAGATACATACGGATCTGAATGTTGCAGACCCGTTGACTAAGCCTCTCTCACGAGCAAAACATGATCAGCACCAAGACTCCATGGGTGTTAGAATCATTACTATGTAATCTAGATTATTGACTCTAGTGCAAGTGGGAGACTGAAGGAAATATGCCCTATAGGCAATAATAAAGTTATTATTTATTTCCTCATATCATGATAAATGTTTATTATTCATGCTAGAATTGTATTAACTGGAAACATAATACATGTGTGAATACATAGACAAACATAGTGTCACTAGTATGCCTCTACTTGACTAGCTCGTTTATCAAAGATGGTTATGTTTCCTAGCCATGGACAAAAGAGTTGTCATTTGATTAACGGGATCACATCATTAGGAGAATGATGTGATTGACATGACCCATTCCGTTAGCCTAGCACTTGATCGTTTAGTATATTGCTATTGCTTTCTTCATGACTTATACATGTTCCTGTAACTATGAGATTATGCGACTCACGTTTACCGGAAGAACACGTTGGGTACTACCAAACGTCACAACGTAACTGGGTGATTATAAAGGAGTACTACAGGTGTCTCCAAAGGTACATGTTGGGTTGGCATATTTCGAGATTAGGATTTGTCACTCCGATTGTCGGAGAGGTATCTCTGGGCCCTCTCGGTAATGCACATCACTATAAGCCTTGCAAGCAATGTAGCTAATGAGTTAGTTACGGAATGATGCATTACATAACGAGTAAAGAGACTTGCCGGTAACGAGATTGAACTAGGTATTGGATACCGACGATCGAATCTCGGGCAAGTAACATACCGATGACAAAGGGAACAACGTATGTTGTTATGTGGTTTGACCGATAAAGATCTTCGTAGAATATGTAGGAACCAATATGGGCATCCAGGTTCCGCTATTGGTTATTGACCGAGAATAGTTCTAGGTCATGTCTACATAGTTCTCGAACCCGTAGGGTCTGCACGCTTAACGTTACGATGACAGTTTTATTATGAGTTTATAAGTTTTGATGTACCGATGTTTGTTCGGAGTACCGGATGTGATCATGGACATGACGAGGAGTCTCAAAATGGTCGAGACATAAAGATTGATATATTGGAAGCCTATGTTTGGACATCGGAATAGTTCCGGGTGAAATCGGGATTTTACCGGAACACCGGGGGGTTACCGGAACCCTCCCAGGGGTTAATGGGCCTTAGTGGGCCATGAGGGAGAAGAGGAGGGACGGCCAAGGCAGGCCGCGCGCCCCCTCCCCCCCTAGTTCGAATAGGACAAGGAAGGGGGGGCGGCGCCCCCCTTTCCTCTTTCCCTCCCCCCAAGTCCTAATCCAACTAGGAAAGGGGGGAGTCCTACTCCCGGTGGGAGTAGGACTCCTCCGGCACGCCTCCTCCTAGGGTCGCCCCCCCCCCCCTTGCTCCTTTATATACGGGGGCAGGGGGCACCCTAGAACACACAAGTTGATCTACGGATCGTTCCTTAGCCGTGTGTGGTGCCCCCGTCCACCATATTCCACGTCGGTCATATCATCGCGGAGTTTAGGCGAAGCCCTTCGCCGGTAGAACATCATCATCGTCACCACGCCATCGTGCTGACAGAACTCATCCCCGACGCTTTGCTGGATCGGAGCCCGGGGGACGTCATCGAGCTGAACGTGTGCTGAACACGGAGGTGTCGTACGTTCGGTGCTTGGATCGGTCAGATCGTGAAGACGTACGACTACATCAACCGCGTTGTCATAACGCTTCCGCTTACGGTCTACGAGGGTACGTGGACAACACTCTCCCCTCTCGTTGCTATGTCATCACCATGATCTTGCGTGTGCGTAGGAATTTTTTTGAAATTACTACGTTCCCCAACATTTTCATCATTTACCTACTTGAGGACTAACAAGAATTAAGCTTGGGGATGGTGATATGTCTCTGTCGTATCTATTTTTACTGTTCCATGCCAATATTCTACAACTTTTGCATACTTTTGGCAACTTTTTATACTATTTTCTTGGATTAACATATTGATCCAGTGCCCAGTGCCAGTTCATGTTTGTTGCATGCTTTTTGTTTCGAAGAAAATCCATATCAAACAGAGTCCAAACACGATAAAAACTTATGGAGATTTTTTTGGAATACATGTGATTTTTGGGAAAAAGAATCAATGTGAGACGATGCCCAAGGGGGCCACAAGGCAGGGGGTGCGCCCCTGGGGGTAGGGCGCGCTTTGGGCCCTTGTGGCCACCCCGTAGGGCAGTTGGTGCCCTTATTTCGCCGCAAGAAAGCTAATATTCGGATAAAACTCATGTTAAAATTTCAGCCCAATCGGAGTTATGGATCTCCGGGAATTTAAGAAACGGTAAAAGGCCAAAATCAGGGTGTTGGTGAACGCGGTAATTTCAAAAAAAAATCCTACGATCACGCAAGATCTATCTATGTGATGCATAGCAACGAGAGGGGAGAGTGTGTCCACGTACCCTCGTAGACCTAAAGCGGAAGCGTTTAGTTAACGCGGTTGATGTAGTCGAACGTCTTCTCGATCCAACTGATCCAAGCACCGAACGTACGGCACCTCCGCGTTCAGCACACGTTCAGCTCGGGGACATCCCTCGTACTCTTGATCCAGTTGACGCCGAGGGAGACTTCCGTCAGCACGACCGCGTGGTGACGGTGATGATGAAGTTACCGGCGCAGGGCTTCGCCTAAGCACTACGATGATATGACCGAGGTGTGTAACTGTGGAGGGGGGCCGCACACGGCTAAACAATGTCAACTTGTGTGTTCTAGGGTGCCCCCTGCCCCCGTATATAAAGGAGGGAGGGTGGAGGCCGACCGGCCTCTCTAGGCGCGCCAAGGGAGGAGGAGTCTTCCTCCTAGTGGGAGTAGGGACTCCCCCTTTCCTAGTCCCACTAGGAACAGAAGGAAGAGGGGGAAGGACAAAGGAAAAGGGGGCCGCCCCCCTCACCCAATTCGGATTGGGCTTGGGGGGCGTGCCCCCTCCTAGGCTGCCTTCTCTCCTCTCCCACTAAGGCCCATTAAGGCCCATATGCTCCCCGGAAGGGTTCCGGTAACCCCGGTACTCCGGTAAATGCCCGAACTCATCCGGAACCATTCCGATGTCCAAACATAGTCGTCCAATATATCAATCTTCATGTCTCAACCATTTCAAGACTCCTCGTCATGTCCGTGATCACATCCAGAACTCCGAAATACCTTAAGTACATCAAAACACATGAACTCATAATACCAATCATCATCGAACGTTAAGCATGCGGACCCTATGGGTTCGAGAACTATGTAGACATGACCGAGACACGTCTCCGGTCAATAACCAATGGAGGAACCTGGATGCTCATATTGGTTCCTACATATTCTACGAAGATCTTTATCGGTCAAACCGCATAACAATATACGTTGTCCCCTTTGTCATCGGTATGTTACTTGCCCGAGATTCAATCGTCGGTATCTCAATACCTAGTTCAATCTCGTTACCGGCAAGTTTCTTTAATCGTTCCGTAATACTTCATCCCGCAACTAACTAATTAGCCACAATGCTTGCAAGGCTTATAGTGATGAGTATTACCGAGAGGGCCCAGATATACCTCTCCGAAACATGGAGTGAAAAATCCTAATCTCGATCTATGCCAACCCAACAAACACCTTCGGAGACACCTGTAGAGAACCTTTATAATCACCCTTTTACTTTGTGACGTTTGGTAGCACACAAAGTGTTCCTCCTGTATTCGGGAGTTGCATAATCTCATAGTCTGAGGACTTGTATAAGTCATGAAGAAAGCAGTAGCAATGAAACTAACATGATCATAATGCTAAGCTAACGGATGGGTCATGTCCATCACATCATTCTCCTAATGATGTGACCCCGTTCATCAAATGACAACACATGTCTATGGTTAGCAAATATAACCATCTTTGATTAACGAGCTAGTCAAGTAGAGGCATACTAGGGACTATAGGTTTTGTCTATGTATTCACACATGTACTAAGTTTCCGGTTAATACAATTATAGCATGAATAACAAACATTTATCATGAATTAAGGAAATAAATAATAACTTTATTATTGCCTCTAGGTCATATTTCCTTCACAAGGAGCGTAGAAACAAAAGGAAATAGGGAGAGAGAGAGAGATCCAATCTCGGAGGGACTCTCGCCCCTCCGCCACCATGGAGGCCATGGACCAGATGGGAAACCCTTCTCCCATCTAGGGGGGAGGTCAAGGAATAAGAAGAAGGAGGGGGGATCTCCCCCCTCTCTCCTGGTGGCGCCGGAAAGCCGCCGGGGCCATCATTTGACAACGATCTACACCAACAACTTTGCCGCCGTCATCATCAACTCTCTCCCCCTCTATGCAGCGGTGTAACCTCTCTTTTACCCGTTGTAATCTCTACTTAAACATGGTGCTCAACGCTATATATTATTTCCCAATGATGTATGGTTATCCTATGACGTTTGAGTAGATCCGTTTTGTCCTATGAGTTGATTGATGATCATGATTGGTTTGAGTTGCAAGTTTTATTATTGGTGCTTTCCTATGGTGCTCTCCGTGTCGCGCAAGCATGAGGGATCCCCTCTGTAGGGTTTGCAATATGTTCATGGTTTGCTTATTGTCTGCATTGCGTGAGTGATAGAAACACAAACACGGATAAGTGGGTTATGGCGTATGGGAATAAAGAGGACTTGATACCGTTAATGCTATGGTTGGGTTTTACCTTAATGATCTTTAGTAGTTGCGGATGCTTGCTAGAGTTCCAATCATAAGTGGATATGATCCAAGAAGAAAAATTATGTTAGCTTATGCCTCTCCCTCATATAAAATTGCAATAATGATTACCGGTCTAATTATCGATTGCCTAGGGACAAATAACTTTCTTGTGACAAAAAGCTCTCTACTAAAACTAACTTAGTTGTTTCTTTATCTAAACAGCCCCTGGTTTTTTATTTACGTACTCTTTTATTATCTTGCAATCCTATCCAACAACACATATAAAGTACTTCTAGTTTCATACTTGTTCTAGGTAAAGCGAACGTTAAGTGCGCGTAGAGTTGTATCGGTGGTCGATAGAACTTAAAGGGGATACAAATCCTACCTTTAGCTCCTTGTTGGGTTTGACACTCTTATTTATCAAGAAAGGCTACAACTGATCCCCTATACTTGTGGGTTATCAGGGCCTAATTTGTTTTTGAGTTTGTCTTTGACCATTGATAAAAAATAATGTATGACATGTATGATAAAAAAATCATTAGGAACTTCTTTCACATGTGAATTCGATGGTATAGTTTTTTTGAAAAAAAACATACAAATCAAATATCTTGTTAAAAGTGAAAGGCAACTTCGGAAAAAGTAGGCCATGTATATTTGAATGAAGTGGTACAACTCTACCTCTTAAAACCAAAACCTAAAATGATGACCTAGGGGGTATTTAAGGAGGGTCCAAGGCGGGATTCAGCCAACCCAAGGAGAGGGGGGTTGAATCCATCCTTATGTCTCTCTCCTTTGTAAAATTGACTCTTAAGAATTGCATTATAGTATTTTATCCCAAAAAGTACATGGGCCCAACCAGAGACCGTTAGTTGAAGCCACGTCTTCACTCCTTGTACGCCTGCTGCCATCTCCATGATTGATCATACTCAAGTGTATGCCCCCTAGCCCGTGCTAGGTCCTTCATTCTTGAGTAAAACAAGCATTTGATTTAGGTAGCATCATATTCTCATGAACAATAGTGAAGTCCTAGAAATATGAGTATGATAATTAAGTTGTAGTGTGTGAGCTCTAGTAATTGGTCCTTGTACCTCTGAAACTTGAGTTTCTGTAGGGGTTGTGGGTGTAACTGTAGTGGGGATGTCCTCATCACACCAACTTGATAGCGTTGTTGAAGATTCGGCATGAGTGTCGCATTGATCACCTGGCCAACAGTAGCCTCACAATTAGCCACGGGTTTCACTATGAATTAATTGTAAACGTTGTCATAGTAACTCGGAGAGTTATGATCAAGGATTTTGAGAAATATCTCTGTCTGCTAAACGAGCATTACCAGCTCAAGTACTATGCCAGCAGGCTAGAGAAATTCACTAATGTAGTCGATGAGGATTGATTGTCCATGACGTTTGATAAAAAGATGTGAATGAGGATCGTGTAGATGTCGATTCATATAGTAGGAAAGAGTGTCTCATTAATGATGAGAAAACGTACCCAGATGAAGCAAAAAACCTAGGAGGGTCACAATCAGGAGATATTAGGTTCATCCTAACATTACTGCTGGCTATGCGATTGGCAAGGAAGAGGATGTGACACATGACGATGGAGAAGAAGAAGAGGAAATGCATGTGCTCTCCTTTGACAGGGATGGCCATCATATGAAGGCCGGGAATATCTTTGATTCCATGGAGGAACGCAAATATGCACTTGCAACTTACGTCTATGCAAGGTCTTTTTTGAGTGTATAACCAGAAAGAGTGACCAAAATATGCTTAGGGTGCATTGTAGGCAAACCAAATACTATAATTGGCGATTGCATGCATCTGCAATTAAATTGGCTATCCATTTTAGGTATTCCCTTACATAAAATGGGTACTTTCATATCGTATCAATGTTGTTCTCCCTAAACTCCGCTAATAATTTTTAATCCATTCCAGGTCAAGATTAACACACACGTGCCCTACTATGATGCTAAGTGAGACACTTGGACCAACTTCATCGGAGTGGATTGTTGACGAGGAAGGGTCAAAAATCGAATGCAGTAACAAAAACAGACTGGGTCGCTTTCGTAGTTGTATCTTTCTGCAGTATTCGAGAACACAAGGATTATGAGAAAGCTAGAAATGTAGCAATTTGTAGTTGTGGCAATGTGGTATTATTTGGACAATGTGCTGGACATGTTGTGTTTCCTTTTTGTGAACAATGTAGTGCAAATGGTTGAATGATTGTGCTTCACATTTATCTATAATTATATGAATATGAAGATTTCTAAAAAAATGAATTTTCGTCAAATTTTGGTCTAGATGAACAAAATATGCCCCAAGTTCAGAACTATTGGGCCAACTAAGCAGAAACTTTCCCAGTTTCTCCAATACATGTATGTCGAATTGCTAAGATTCTTTAAGAATTTTTGGATAGAATGAGAATTTTCGTCCAGCTTTCAAAAATAGTGCCGTATGTAGGTCAAAAGGGACCATTTCTAAGCTAGTGTTTTTTCCAACTTTCGAAAAACCGCATTATTTTTTCTGTGACAAACTCATATAGCAATATTAAAATAACCATGCCAAGTTTTTTGACAACTTTGGTTTTTGTTATTTATTTTTCTTCTCAAAGTTTTTGAGAAAAATTCTTGGTGACTAATTATATTTTCTCTTGTGTATTTTTCTCAATTTTTTATCACAGGATGTTGTATCAATATTAGAACTCCTTGCCAATTTTTAGTATCTTCATACAACATTTAAACACTCTTCCATTTTTAGTCTTACAAATAGTTGGAGAAGATGCTAAATATAGATAATTACATAACAAATGGTGATTTTAATTCACATTTACCATTAAAATTGTTAAAGCAAGGTGTGCACAAAAAATTAGCGAAAACGAGCTCAAATGGTCACTTCAAAAGGGTTGTGTGAATATTTGCATGTGATAACTTGGTGAACGATTATTATTTTTCTTATGTGTATTCCTTTAATTTTTTTATCATAAGACATTGTACCAATATTAGGACTTGTTTCTAATATTTTTGTATTTATGATAAGATCTAGATACTTCTTTAGTTTAAATAGCTAGAGACAATGCTAACAAAATATTATGTAATAAATGCTGATTTTAATTCAAAGTGTTCATTATAAATTTTGGAGCAAGGTGTATAAAAAATTGAAATGAAGAGTTCAAATAGTCAATAAAAATTGTATGGGTGGCACAAAGTTGGATATTTGGCGTGAATGCTACGAAACTTCAACAGAGACAGTCTATTTTGAGAACAACCAATTATCTTTATTTCATTTATACTTCTCAAGTGTTTTGACGGCTCGTTGGCAGCTCAGTCCGACGGCCGAAGTGGTTGTTCACTAGTCCAGAAATCTTTACATTTTTTTATTAATTTTTTTTCGAGAGTACGCTAAAGGCGTACCATAGCTTTATAGAAGGCAGGGAAAATGTACAAGAAAACCGTCCAGGGTGCGAACACGATGGACGGGGTACAACGCGACGCCAACACCGGGCTATTCTAAACTAACTTCTCACAAAACGTTGTAAGCCTCCAACTCCCACACCGGCCGTTCTCCACTCTTGGACCTCTTTTTTTTTATTATTTCAATTTCGCTTTCTACTTCTAGTGAACTTTTATGACAGAAGCGAGTCCTTTTCGTAAAAATTACTATCTTTATCTCTTTAGGTCAAACCTTTTAACGTTTGATCGAATCCATTGAAATCACACCAGCATCTACAACACAAAATTATTTTTATTGGATTCATCATAAAGTATATTTGCATACTATGTATATTTGATTTCATATGGCTGGTGGATATTAGTAAGTTGTATCTATAAACTTGAATATTTTTAAGAAAGTTTCACTTAGGATAAATTTAGAACTACAAATATTTTAGAATGAAGGACGTATATATCCTGTTTCAAAATATAATAACCTAATTTCATTTATATTTTTTAGGGGGTGAACTGAGCTTTATTGATGATAATCCACATGAATTATACTTATATTGTGGAATTACGAGGATTTAGAAGAAATGCACCTTATATTGTGAAATTTTATAAAAAATAAATACACCTTATATAAAGAAATGGAGGGAGTACTGTTGTATATAGAAAAACAAAAACACGCGGGCTCGGCAAGGCCCCTGGCCCGTGAGAGTGCCTCGCTCCTACCGCAACGGCGACAAGTGTCCCGACAGCGACGGCTCGCCGGAGGACAGCCTCCCCCACCACAGGATCTCCCGATGCGACAGCTGCGCACGGGCAACGGCCCCGAGAGCCCCCGATCCGCCCCCATGCTGACGGAAGAAGAAAAGGCCGCACGCAAGATTTCACCCGAGGAGGGGACCCGGCGCGTGACGCGGAGAAGGAAAGCACGGGGCGCGCCACCGATTTTGATTTCTCCGCTGCGCTCAGCTCCCCTCCTTTTTACTGTTTGTTTTCGCTGGTGACATGGTGGTCGGCCATGTTCGTCGGGCGCGCTTTGGGAAATCCTGGAGTGGATAAGCACGAGGACGCCTGGGGCTGGGGGGAGCAGTATTCAAATGGCAGATGCTCCGCTCACCCGCCGGCCCGCTGGCTCGTGGGAACGGCGAGCGCTTTCGGCCGATCTTCAAGTGGGATCGTGTGCCCGTGCCTAATAATGCTGCTTTGATGGGCGAACAAACAGAGAAAACCTTTGCAAGTTGCCATGCGGACGGGTGGTACTGTGCGTAGGAAATGCGCCGAGAAATGGTACCATGTGATGTGATAGTGGATTGTGCATGGGAGAATAGGCGCATGTGAGATTCGTTCGTGCATGTACTTATTGGATCAAAATGGATTGAGAGGTGGTTAACATGCGATGGACTTCAAATATGTAGGAACCATACCTCTTTTATAAACCATCGAGATGTATGTACTGCATCCCCGCAAAATGAAAAGAGGCATGTGCTACGTCGAATTGGATTTGATTTGATGAATTACCCTGAACTGTCAAAATATCACACCAGAGCATGCATACGGAGATTTGTCTATTCTTAAAGCATGGTAAAAATATATTAAGAGAAGAGAGTATGGCAAATTGGTTTCCTGCATTGCATGTTTGCATCAGCACAACGCAAAGGTTAAAATTAAAGCTGGCCAAAGAGAGGGATAGCTCATTTCTTTTGCGGTACTTTAGTGCCTTTTATTTACACACAACTCCAGCTGCGGCATGCAAGTAGCCGTAGTACCTTTTACCCCATCGTCACTCCCGGCCGGGAGAGGGAAAGGAATCCAGCGGATATTCCAACAGCCAGCCACTAGCGCATTCTTAACACGCCCTCGTTAGCTCCAAAGCGTGGGCTGTTTTGGCGTCCCCGTCGGCGTACGTCACCGCCCGGGACGTACGTACGCACAAGTTGCGCTCCCTGGAAGCAACGCAACGCACAGCCACCGCACGCGACAGCGCTCTCCGGCAGCAACAAGGCCCGGGCCGGGCCGGAATCAAGGACCGGATTGATTGAATGGATATACTCGCTAATTGTCGGATGACGCTGGGTGGTTTGGCTCAGGCTATTGCCGTGGATCGGAGAGGAATATGCGCGCGGATTCTTGCCGCTGGATAGGATCGGGATAGGTGGGGTGGGGTGGGGGCTGCTGCATGCGCCGGACGGACCCGGCCGACGGCGTTGCAAGCAAGCCAACTCCAAACTCCAAAAGAAAATCAAGGGCGTGTTTAGTTGAAGTAGTGAACAGTAGTTGCATTGCATACACATCTCAATCCAGCCTGATTGAGCAAAAACAGGCCGTAATGCGTCATCTGCAAATTGTTTGGTTGCCTGCATCTAGGGTCGCTGCATTAGGTAATACGCAAGTGCACTTTGTTTGGTTGCATGCATTGGCCCAAGCGGCACATGAACACGGTCTTTGGTTGCACGCATGAGGAATGATTAAGAGCTAGCACTTGCATTTAGCACACAGGGTTAAGAGATAGCAGAGGGAGGGGGAGAAGAAATGCAGTGTGCGCAGGACAACGGCGACTGCGGTGGATAGTGGCTATGGCGCCGTGTCCGACATGACGAGCATGGAGTCATGGACGAGCGACACCGTCGGCGAACTAGTTGCGGTGCTCGCGCAAAGACGGTCGACAGAGGAGGAGAATGCAGTGCTCGCGCCATGGTATCGTCAGTGCAGTGGACGAGGAAGGAGGCCGAGATGATCGACACCAGAAACGACTCCAGTGTAGTAGGGCGAGAGAGAGAGGAGGCCAAGATGATCGACCCCGTCGGGGGCGCGACGAACTGCAGTGTGCACAGAACAAAGGATACAAGAAAGCAGTGTGTGCGCCATTGCAGCGTCAGTGCGGTACGAGGACGACAGAGAGTAGGCCGAGATGAGCGACACCAGAAACGACTCTAGGGTAGTAGGAAGTGGGCAAGGAGATCAAGGGAAAGGGCGTCGGCATCGAGAGCGATGAATAGGAGGGCTCTGAGCAGAGGAACGAGGAGCTCGACATGGCAGCGACCGTGCAATAGGCCGCTGGTCAAAGAGAGATGAAGCTACGATCGTCAAAACCAAAAAATTATAACACGAATGTTGTTCAGAACTGCGAGATTAGGCTGCTGGTCAAAGGAAATTTTAAACTATCGATCGTGCGCGACGAATCTGATAAAATTCGTCCAGAATATCTTCAAACGGGAAGACCAAATTAAGAACTTACGGCCGACAAAACTAAGAACCGATCGCCTTAATGGAACCGTAGCATCGAGGTGCATCTTTTTTCGTGTAGAGCTTACCTCGAATCGAAGCACCGTTGTGTAGATCGGAAGGGGCTAGGAAGAACAGAATTAGAGAGAAGGTTACTGGAGGTAGGAGAAGATAAGCACGCACAGACTGCATACCAGCTCGTATCCCTCCCATCTCCCCTCGTGCAAGTGCCCACCATGTGCGCTCGCCTCAGCCAGGCTCGCTAGAAACTGCCGATCTGAGCGTTTCCAGCGAGCCAGGCCCAGGTGTGCTTTAAATTTCGTGTTGTGCAAGCCCATGGCACACGCGCGCCCTTGTCCTCCCCTAACCCGCCCGTCCGGGACACAACACTACCATTTTCTCCCTCATTCCCAAAAACCCTCCTGCCCCTCCTCCATGGCCGGCGCAAAGAAGCTCGCAGCCGGCGACCCGGCCGCCACCACCCCCTGTCCCGTCACGATGACGACGACGACGACGACGACGAAGAAGAAGAAGAAGAAGAAGAAGAAGAAGAAGAAGAAGAAGCCGTGGTCGGAGTGTACGCCGGCGGAGATCGCGCGGATCGACATAGAGTCGACCAGGAGGAGGACCCGACGGTCCATTCAGGCAGAGAAGAAGGCCGCCGTCGAGTTCGCTCTCGAGGCTGCAGCCACGCAGTACAAGGCCGCCATCAAGGAAAACGAGGCCATCATCGCCAAGGCCACACAAGCAGCGACGGCGCACGCCCTCCTCATGCTAGGGTTGTGCCGACCCGCGTTGACCATTCTCTTCGCCGCCGCCATGGCCGCGGCGAGCACATGCTCGTTGGCTGTCCGCCCTCCACAGTACCTATTGTCGAGCTCCTCCATAACACCGGTGACAACCGGTTTTCATCTGGCGTGGCAACATGCTCCGACCCGGTTCACCATGTCGCCGGATGGCAGCATGATCGCGTTGGCCACCCCCGGACTCACGTCCGTCATGAATGGTGGAAGTTTCCACCCTACATGTTTTTTTTTGAAAATAATGAGCAGCACCCTTACATTCATTCACTTAGAAACATGTTCATTACAAATAATGGCCCTGATTTCATCAAGTGGCTCACTAGACCAACATGACCTAACATCAAATTCTGCAGATTTTGCTAGTACATGAGCGGCCTCATTACAACAACGATTGACATGGGTAAATTCACAAGATAAGAACTTTGTGGCCCTATTTTTAATATCCTGGACTATGGCACCTGAAGGGGACCTGTCAAAACTCACATCTCGTACCTTGTTCATCAACGACAAGTAGTCGGAGACCACCAGAATCTTAGGAAAACTAGCATCTTCAGCAGCGATGAGGGCTTGACAAACAGCAATAGCTTCGGCCACTTCTGGGTTTTGAATTTGATCAATATAAGAGCCTCGATATGCAGCCAAAAGTGTCCCTCGATGGTCTCGCACCACAACTCCATAAACTGTAGCATCCACATTGGTGAGCAGCCAACTTTCCGACGGCGGAGACCATTTTGGGGTTGATGTAGAGGTCTCATGCCTGTTGGAACCTAGTGGTCTGACATTATACAAAGTTATGAATTCAATATAAGCCTTGATTTTCCCCACCACGCGAAGTGGATTAACTAGTACCTCGCCATTGCGATAGTTGTTCCTGTTCTCCCAAATATGCCACATAGTGTTTGCCATAATCAATGCTTCGGAGGGCGTTGCTTCTACTATCCAGTCTAGCAGCCATTGCCTAATATGAGTAAAATCTTTAGTTTTAGGCAAATTTTGTAGCTCTTTTTTAGATCCCTCCATATTTCTTTTACATACTGGCATTGTAGAAAACAATGCTCCACATTTTCCTCTCTGTTGCAAAAATAGCAGCCATACCTTGTGGGTATCGATCGCGTCTGGAGTTGGGAACCTGTAGGTAAGCAGTTGTGTGCTATTCTCCAGAGCACTATCTTCATCTTGTTAGGACATAGGATGGCCCAAAGTTTCTTCCATACCTTCTCCAGATAATCTTGTCCTGACGATGATCCTTTACCTGAAATGCTTCGGTTACTCCAAAATTGACGAGTTCTTACTAAATTATATGTTGATCTAACAGTATAAACAATATTTTTTGAGTAATTCCAAGATGGAAAATCATTACATCCCTCGAAGCTAATAGGAATGCTTAAAATTTCCCCTGCAATTTCTTCCAAAAAAAGGTTTCTTATCAAATTTTCATTCCCTTTATTCTCATTCTCCAACATAAGGGTGTTAACTTTTTTGTTATCTAGAGTGGGAGAGTAAGCTAACAAAGTGGCAGGTGTGGTACCTGGGATCCAGTGATCCCTAAGGATGTCGATTTGCTTACCATTCCCTACTCTCCACAATATACCTTTTTGGATCAGCTTCTTCCCATGCATAATACTGCGCCAAACATATGATGATGATCTTGGGCACTGAGCTATCCAGAAGTCCCCATTTGGATAATATCGACCTTTAAGTACTTGTGCGCACAACGAGTTTGGCTTGGTCAATAGCCTCCAACATTGTTTTCCAAGCATTGCTTGGTTAAAAATAGGCATGTGTCGAAATCCCAATCCACCCACATACTTTGGTGAAGATAACCAATCCCATGATTTCCAATGTAACTTTTTCTTTCCATCTTCAATGCCCCACCAGAAGTTAGATATTGGTTGTCTCATCTTCTCGCATATACTTACCGGAATCTGGAAGCAACTCATAACATAAGTTGGAATTGCATGAGCCACTGACTTCAACAGAACCTCCTTACCAGCCCTTGATAAGGGTCGATCACTACACCCGTTAAAGCGTTTCCACATCCGACCAGAGAGGAAATTGAAGCTACTCATTGGAGAACGTCCCACCCAGGTTGGCATGCCAAGGTATGTTGTCTGAAATGTCTTGTCTTGCACCCCCAACGTTTGCTTCACAAATTTCTTGATTTGTACATCACAATGTGATCCACCCTACAAGTTTGCGAGCACCTGTGGCATCATCTCAATCTAAAAGAGATGGGGGTTTATTAAGCAAGAATGCAACATGTTTTGTGCCGCACTTGAGAGCGTTGAAACCCGTCCCATGAGGGGCCTAGGCGTGGGCGACTTGGTATGACCTCTTCCTCTTTCATTGCTATGTCATGTTCAGGTTTGTTGCATCTTGTATCCTTCGCCATTACATTTGTGTGCCAGCCACTGGCTTTGTTGCCGTGTGAAAACTCAGGGATTGACCATTTTGTAGGCTTGGCATGTGCACCGGTCGCTGGCGCTCTGGCCGGTATGAACTATGATCGCTGACATGAACTACAAAATTTCAGTTTTCTATTCATTTGCAAAAAAATCCAGACGGCCGGACAAGATGCGTTCGGTTGTTGGGCACACGGCCACAGAAAAGAAAAGAGCCGGACACTACCCCATAGCTCTATCCAAACGAACAAAATCCCGACAAAACGGGGTAGTGTGTTGCAATTGGCCTTAGATTAATCGTGTGGAGTGTTCTGAGGCGTGTGGCTTCTGGTCTCCTCTCCACCAGCCTACGAGCATCCAGTGAGCTCGATCGAGTCGAGCAGTTCATGAATATTGGGAACCATTTGGTCCAATTGTGGACACTTCACAGAATTGGGTACTCCGTGCGTAAGCAGATATCAGACGGCGATGATCACGAGCATGAGGCCTTTCTTCGCCAAAAGCAGGCACTAATTTTGTGGTAGTAGTAATAATTTTGTAATGTCACACAGCGACTACGAAATGACCATTCGGCCCCCACACCAATGATTCCAGGGCCATCTCCAGACATCTTTCCAGGTAACTTCTGCCAGTCGATAAACCAACCTGTCCAACTAAACAAAACAAACGTGACCACCGCGACCCGACCCAACGGCCACCAAGGTCGCTCTTCTCACAGCCGCCGCGCACGCTATATTACAGCCGGAGCAGCGTGCGCGCCTACGAGCACTGCACGGTCCCCCCTCCCTCCCTCACGACTCAACAACCTCGAGCCTCTGCTCTCCGCCTCCCCACCGCGGCCTACCCCGGGAGCCTGTGATCTGCGCCGCACTGTGCCATGTCGTCGTCGTCTTCCTCCTCGGCGGGGGCGGGCTCAGCGCTGGGGGCCTCCCACGCCGGCCTCGCCCTCGCCGCCACCGCCATGGCGCTCTCCGGCACCCTCGTCCTCTTCTCGCTCTGCCGCGCCAAGCAGACGGACCACCACCTCGTCTCCTCCGACGCTGCCGCCACGTCCTCCGACGCTGCCGCCCGGCTCCGCCCCTGCCTCTCCTCCTCCGGTGAGTAGCACAGAACAGCACCTCCACAGCCCTGCCGTTCGTTACTTCATTCATCCGCACCCGCACTGCGCAGTTCTTGGTTCTTACGTGGACATGTCCCCTGTTTCTTTCTTTCTTTGTGCGTGCAGAGAAGCGGAAGCGGGAGAAGGCGCGGCGCGGGAGCGTGAAGCGGGTGCGCTTCGCCGCCGACGTCGTCGAGCACGGCCCAGCTCGCCCGGCGCCGGAGGAGGAAACGGCGGCGCCCGAGCCTTCCTGCAGGGGCGCCGCGATGCCGGCGAACCGGGAGGCGCTATACCGCGGCATGCTCCGCGGCCGCTCCATGCTCAGGACCGCATGCTCCTACTAAGCTACCAGCGTCAATTAACCCCGCCGTTTAATCCTTACTACATCCATTCCATCCCCGTCTTAGTCCGGCCGAAGCTGCCAGTGCCTTTCGCATGTCTTGTTCATTAGCGTCGTCGCTGATTGGGAGATTTTTGTAATTAGTGAGCATCCCGTACGCTGCAGGCGAGCGATCTGTGTGGTGCGTGTCGTTAATTGTTCTACCCGTTATCGTACGAGTGCGTACTATTTCTACCTGGGTAAAGTAGCCAATTGACCCAAGAACAAGGGGTCCTTGCATTGTTCTTCTACCTGATCTAATGAAAGCTGCCTCTGATCTTGCTCTTCATTTTATTTCACGGTCTGCAACATTTTCTTTTTTAAATATATTCTTCAGGGCCTCCATGCTTGATTTGATCTGGCCCTCTCGGCGAGCAGCTCAAAGACAAAGCGATTTTGCCCGCCAACTTTGTGTCGAGGGATTCTTGGGGATGTCGTCATATCAGCGGCTGTGGTCGGGCGTTGCTGTCGTGGTTGCGCAAGCAACGGAACACAAGGTTCAGGTTGATCCACCCTCCAACTGGTGCCCCAGATACGACCTACTACCGCTGGTGGCATACAATTTTCCGGACAGATTCTTCATTTTTCCTTCCCTGGATTTTGAATCTTCCCGGGAGATATGGTCATGTCACGGCCGCGAAAGCTCGGTGTCTTTCCGGGCCGGGCGGTGTCCGTCTCGGTCTCCGGCAGTGACAGATGAAGGGAGATAGGGTGGTGGATAAGAAAGGCTGCGGGTTCGATTGACCGGGATCACATGCGCCCGCCGATGCGCCAAGCCGGACGAGCGGCGGAGCAGCGCCGCGCCCGCGCACGGCAGCTCGGCCCGTGACCACTGACCACGGCCACGGGCGTCTCCAGGCTTCGCGGACCCGCGTGGGCAAAGCTCTGCTCGACCAGGCCTCCGCTGCGTGTCGCTTGCCGTATGGCCGTGTGGCCTTTGGCGTGTGTCAGACTGTCAGTGGCTGTTATTGTGAAGGGCAGTTGCTAGCCATTTAAGGGTAATCCCGTATCGCGAACCAACAGATGGTTAGAGGGAACGTGATATCTCCAGCAATAATGCTACACGTACAGGAGATTACGGGCGTTTTACAGGCTGACTAGGAGTCCGTCCGACGTGGCTGAGCTGCGAGGAAATAAAGGAAAAATGAGAACATACCGCTGTTTACGCAAAGTAAAAAAAACAGAACAACGAAAAAGGAGGACGTGCCGATGTTTACGCTACTGGAAAAACAGAACAGCGGCTCGATTTGCCGATCGCGTTCGCCTCAAACGACCACGGCCGTCTCGCGCCGCCAAGGGCACATTGCTGCTTGCTCGGCCGATCTTTTCAAGCCGTCGGCGTCGCATGCTCCGTCACATCGGCATTAGCAGGTAATCCTATGTATACTGAAGGCCATGATGTTACGATTTGGATAGTCTGACTGGTGATACTGCAGCATATATACTTGATTTATCCATCTGTAGATCAAAGCCGTGTACCTGAGTTTTCCGCCTTGATGAAGCCCTGAAGTTAGCTACAGATGATTAGTTATTAATCTTTCATCTGTTTGCATGTACATGACTGTAGCACATCACATCACCTCGGCACCCAATGTTCTGTTTGTTTCTAAGTATATGCATCTCGTAATCTTCAACACAACCTTTTCAAAATAATTTAACATGTCAATTTTTAGGTCAATTTGTTACCATTCAGTTTAGTTATGTTGCCTTTGTACGAGAATGATTAAAAATTTCATGGCTTGTAGGAATGGATGATAGAACTTGTATTGTTCAAGAATCAAGTGACATGTCTATTTCAAGCGACGATGATGGCATTAAGCAGCAGAAGAAAAGCAATGTGGAAGTTGAACATGACCTTGGTGAAGCCCAACCAGATGTGTCACTTGGAGATCCTGAATTGGGGATGACCTTTGGTAATGAGAATGAGGTGCGAGAGTATTATACCCAGTATGCTAAAGCAAAAGGCTTTGGTGTGACGAGAAGAAGTTCAAACAGTGATGATAATGGACAATTGAGGTACCTTACACTTTCCTGCAGCCGTCATGGTAAGACTCAGTCCAACTCAAAAAATATGTTGAAGCCAAATCCATCAGCCGGGTTAGGATGCAAAGCTAAAATTAATGTTACTCGTGGTCCTGATGGGAAGTTGTATCTTTCGAAGGTCATATTGGATCATAATCATGCATTAAGTCCACTAAAATCGCGGTTATTTAGATGCAACAAAAGGTTAGACTACCATGTTAAGCGAAAGCTTGAGTTGAATGACAGAGCCGAGATTCGGGTAAACAAGAACTTCAATTCTTTTGTTGTGGCAGCAGATGGTCATCAGAACCTAACTTTTGGTGAGAAAGATTCTCGTAATTTTCTAGAGAAAATAAGGAGGCTGAAACTTGGCAGTGGTGATGCTGAAGCGGTTCGTGACTACTTTATTAAAATGCAATCCGACAACCCAAACTTTTTTAGTGTAATGGATGTTGATGATGAATCCCGACTTAGGAATGTATTTTGGGATGATGCCAGAAGTAGGGCAGTGTATGACTCTTTTCATGATGTCATTACTTTTGATACGACATATTTGATGAACAAATATGATATGCCGTTTGCTTGTTTTGTCGGAGTGAATCATCATGGCCAATCAGTTTTGCTAGGATGTGCTTTATTATCAAATGAAGATACTGGAACATTTGTTTGGTTATTTCAAGCATGGCTCACATGTATGTCAAATCGTCAACCAAAAGCAATTGTCACGGATCAAGCAAAAGCAATTCAGAATGGTGTGGAAATAGTTTTTCCGGAATCTCGATACAGATGGTGCTTGTGGCACATAATGAAAAAGATACCCGAGAAGCTAGGTGGGTATGATGAATATGATCGCATCAAGGTTGCTGTTGGCAATGCGGTCTATGATTCATTAACAGTTGCAGAGTTTGAAGTTGCTTGGATGCATATGATTGAGAAGTATGATCTTGGTGATAATGAATGGCTTAAAGGGCTTTACAACCATCGACACCGTTGGGTTCCAGCATTTGTGAAAGATGCCTTTTGGGCAGGTATGTCTACTACACAACGTAGTGAGAGTATGAATGCCTTCTGTGATGGATATGTTAATGCAAAAACTACATTGAAGCATTTTGTTAGCCAATATGAGAATGCTCTTCGTGATAAAGTTGAGAAGGAGAATATTGCTGATTTCAATTCTTTCAATTCAACCATACCTTGTATCACACGCTTTGACATTGAGAAGCAATTTCAGTCAATCTATACAAATTCAAAGTTCAAAGAATTTCAAGAAGAGCTAACAGATATTATGTATTGTGATCGGAAGTTTATACAAAAAGAAGGGGCAATAGAAACATATGAAATAACCGAGGATGTGCTAATTGACGAAGAAAAAGGATGGAGAAAGGATATTCTGTACCATGTATATTTCAATGAGGAAGAGTTCGAAGTTAAGTGTTCATGTCGCCACTCTGAGTTCAGAGGTATTCTCTGTAGGCATGTGTTGTGTGTGCTTACTCAAAAGAAAATCAAGGAGGTTCCTCCACAATACATCCTTGCTTGATGGAAAAAAATGTGAGAAGAAAACATAACTTTATCAGATGCACATACGGCGGCATGGAAGACAGTCCTACTGCCAAACGCTTTGATAGCTTGTGCGATTCTTTCTACCCAGTTGCAGAGATAGGTGCCATGTCGGATGATGCACACAATTCCTTGATCGAAGATCTTCGCACCTTGAAAATTAAGTACAGCAGCAACTCAAGTTCTGAAAATAACAATGATAAGGTTGGTACACAGGAAGATTCACCTTCCAATGGGAAGGCAACAGGTAAAACTATACTGAGTCCAATAGCTGTTAGATGTGCTGGACGCCCTCCTTCGGTGAGAAAAGAATCTAAGGTTGATAAGCTTATTCGCCAAGCAAACGAAAAGAAGAAGAAAAAAGAACAAATGGAGAAGAAAAAGGCTGCAATAAAGGAGAAGAAGGAAGCTGAAAAACAGGTATCATTTTGAATATTACATTTTTCAGTTGTGAAAAAGAAGACCTAAATTCACACTTGTGAGCTCAGTAAAATTGTATTTGTTTCAGGCTCGCTCCTTGAATATGAAAAATAAAAGGTCCAGCAAAAAAAGAAAATCCTCAAAGGATGATATTCTACAACAAAATGCTATAGAACATATGGTATCTAATTCTTGCTCCCGGCTGTTTAGCAATATTTTTTCATGTGTTTTACTGACTTCTTGCAATCTAAAACAGAGTCAACAAGATGTTTATTTGGATGGCCAGGCTTGTAGTATCACAGTTCAGGTATCTTTATTTCTCATCCTTTTATTTCTAGTAAACACTTGAGCATCAATGTCATTTTATCACCTTCTTTGGACAGGAATCATTTGACTTGGGCATTAACGCTGGCAACATAAATGTACCCCAAGAATCGACTACGGTATCATTTGGAGGTTTATCGACAATGGTTATGCCTCCAATCCTAGGAGAATATACAAGCATGTTGTTTCAAGTTCAGCAAGGATCGACTGTAGTGCCTAGTTCTGCTGAGTTGCACTTTGATGGAATTGGAGGGCGGAACAATATGGTGGATCAGAGTTAAGACAAGATTTATGTCATTTCAAGTGGTTGGATGCAGTACTTTCTATGCACTTGGCAACTTTAATGTAATAGCTGGAAGACACCAGGGCACTTTTATATTTTGTCATCAGGATTTTTCCCTAAAGTACCAGATTTGGTTTATGAGATTGTTATATGTTTGCAATTTTCCTTGGATATGTGTATGTGCGCATTGCCGCTAGCTAACTCTTGTGAATGAGAGTTTTCTGTCTCACACATTTGCAATAGAACAAGGATGTTTCCATCAGGACAGATTAATCATTCATAATTCTAGTTGGAACATTATGATCACAACTTATACTTCACACATGATTTACCATCCATCAATTTTTCAAGAAACAAACAACCTTGTATATTGATCTTATTCATAAGGTCAGATTTTACAACCACGCAAAATCATATAACGAAAAGTACACGTTACAATCAACACCAACTACGCGAGCAATTATGTACGGAACTTGCACACTCCAGTTATCTTCTCCACATACACACGCATAATCTACAATCATATGTGGTCTGATTTTGGTCTCTTTTGATTCGGTGAAACAACACTAAATGCTTCTTGTTTGATTGCATAGAGAATACCACTGCTGCTGCTGGAGTGTCTATTCCTCTCCCTGCAAAACATAACAAAATTCAGTCCTTGCACAAAATTCAGAGCTTCCCCTAAATTCAGATTAGCAGGAAGCAAAACTGAAGCAAAATTCAGAGCTACCAGTTTGGCACTTTAGCTCGTCCATCTGGTCCAGCTGCGGGGGGGGGGGGGGGGGGGGGGGGGTGAGAACGTCGACGCTGCCCTGCATGCTCAGGAGCAGGTCGACCAGCATCGTCAGCCGCCGTACGACTAGCCTGTACACCGCCCAGGGCTCCACGGGGCTCGCCCACGGCGCTTCCAGCGTCTATACGACGAGGCCGCCTAGCCTCTCTGAAGGAGCCGGCCATCACGCTGCCGACGAGCAGGGGATCGCCTGGTCGCCTTGGAGGAACCGGTCCTGACACTGCCGACAAGCAGGGGATCGCCTCGACGCATCGGAGGAAGCAGCCATGGGGCATCCAAGAGGAGGAAGTCGCCTCGCCGCCTGAAGGTAGCACATCCTGACGCGTCGAAAGAGATCGCATCCACACAGCCATGAGGGGAACTGGAGCAGATAGCTTGGCCAATTTGGGCGAGCCGGTCGTCGCTTGGGAGAGAAAGGAAACCGCCGGGATTTTTATTTTTTATTTTATCTTTTCCTTTTCAGTTCAGCGCGCGCTCGCACCCTCGCAGCCACGTCGAACGGACTCCTAGTCAGCCCGTAAAACGCCCGTAATCTCCTGTACGTGTAGCATTATTGTATCTCCAGCCCACTGATATCTACTACGCAACTTTATTCTTGTAGACTCGTGTTGGGCCTCTAAGCGCAGAGTTTTGTAGGACAGTGACAATTTTCTCTCAAGTGGATGACCTAAGGTTTATCAATCTGTGAGAGGCGTAGGATGAACATAGTCTCTCTCAAGCTCTGCTCGACCTGGTCTGGACTGCGTGTCCCATGCCGTATGGCCGTATGGCCTTTGGCGTGTGTTAGTGGCAGTTGAGGTGGAGGGCAGTTGCTAACCGTTTAAAGGGTATTTGAATCATCTAAACACCGAACAT
The DNA here is from genome assembly GCA_963921465.1 of Triticum timopheevii. Classification (NCBI taxonomy): domain Eukaryota; kingdom Viridiplantae; phylum Streptophyta; class Magnoliopsida; order Poales; family Poaceae; genus Triticum; species Triticum timopheevii. The sequence goes on from OY997274.1 coordinate 506,050,905, forward strand.
TTTAGGCCTCTAACATGAAATTGGGTCGGACCAGCTTAGACGTTCAAAATCACGCAAATCGACATCAAATTGGTGTTCTCCGAGAGTTCGAACGTCCGCCATGTCCGACTTCAACACCCTGGGCCTACCTAAACACTCTCTTTGACATCCGCTTTAGAGCCCTTTGCGCATTCACACCATATGAGTCTACCTGCAATCACGCGAGCTAAAAGCTTGGTATCCATGATCGTTTGATCATCCCCAACTATCCATAGACACGTCTGGACGTGTCCACGGACATTTGGTTATCCACGTTGGAGATGGCCTAACAAAATTATGGTTGATTGGACTATTCTTGGATAATAACTCAGAGGGTAATATCGCCAAGTTAATATGGCACTAAATAGCGGATTAATAGTTTGTGATCATATCTATTATGAGATTGTCAATGATACGAGAATCACGGCTATACTTTTTCACTGAAAGAAGCCCCCCCCCACCCCCCTCCGATTTCTATGAAGAGAAACTATCTGGTTCAAAGCCTGATACAAACTACTACCCAAAAATGAAAATAAAAAGAAGACGAGCAAAGTTCAACAGGCAGCAACATTCCACGCTTCATCCAACCTGAGCAAAAGGAGCCAGGAAAGGCAAGCCTGAAAGGGTGAGCAACACCGCAAACACCTGCCAGCAACTACAAAATATTACAACGACGCGGCTCAGGGCATAAAAGGTCCTGGAACATGCCAACTAACCATAGTCCTGTCAAAAGGAGAGGTAGTAGAGCTGAAAGGCGAAGCCAACTTAGAACAACAACAGTTAAAACAGATAGAACATCGTTGACGAAGAGACCATCTTCAGATTTTAGCCACCAGTTCATAGTACTCCATGTCTCCAGCCCTGGGATGACTTGTATAAATCATTTGCTACTTGTTCCAACAGCTTCGCTACTAGCATCAACATCTGTTTGTTTTCCTCCCCCATCTACAGAATAGTCCAGCCAACGATCCAAAAAAATTAGCTTTATGAGAACCATTGGATCATTATATAGTTTCTTTTCAAAAATGATGTTGTCTCTACATTTCCAATGTCCAAAACAACGGAGAAACACCAACTAGAACCTACCTTTGTTTCAATCTTTGGAGAAGTACATAATTTGCTCCCTTTCCAACTTCTCCTCAACAAAGTGTTCTTAGTAAGAATACTTTTTCTGGCCACCAAACACAAGAAAAACTTGATTTTAGCATGAACTTTTACTTTCCACGGGAATTTCTACGGGAAGTGATAGTCTGCCTCAATCATTTTCCTGTACATGACATATTTTTTTGTCATCGATTAAAGGCCACCCAATTTGGTATTTTCTTGTTCCATTTCAATCCCCTCACATCTCAATTGAATGGTTCTCCACAATTATAGCGATTCCTCATACAAAGTCCTTCTAAACTTAAATCGCCCCCATCCTTTTTGCAAAGCTTCAGCCAGAGTAATATTATGATCAAAGCTAAGTAGATAAAGTCTGGGATAATAATTTTTTTTAAAGTCTTATCAACCACCCAAACATCTTCCCCAAATCTAACACTATGCCCATCACCCAACCTCCATCTATAAATCTGATAAAATATATTTTTTGACATTCAGAATGTTGACCCAGAATTGAGAATCACCAACCTTGTGTTTTGCCCTAGAAAAACATACATCATGCACACATTTGTTAAGTAAGCCAGATTGCGAGAACTCATTTTCAGTTTCAAGTTTCCAAAACCATTTGGCTAGTAAACCTTTGTTCATGATTTCCAAATTAAGAATACCCAAGCCTCCTAAATCTATAGGCTTATGGTAGGTTTTCCAATTAACTACGTGATATCTTTTCTTGTCCTCATCTCCTTGCCAAAATATCTTATCTCTAAAGAAATCAACTTGTTTCAAAGCCCCTTATGGAATAGGATAAAATGATACCATGAAGAGAAGCATGTTAGTCAAACAAGCTTGAACTAGAGTAATTCTCCTAGGAATTAAACCCATGAGTTTGTCTTGGCATCATGCATGATACGTCTCCGTCGTATCTATAAATTTTTATTGTTCCATGCCAATATTATACAACTTCACTTACTTTTGGCACAAATTCGTATGATTTATTGGACTAACTTACTGATCCAGTGCCGAGTGCCACTTCCTGTTTTTTGCATGTTTTGAAGTAAATATGCCCTAGAGGCAATAATAAAGTTATAATTTATTTCCTTATTTCATGATAAATTTTTATTATTGATGCTAGAATTGTATTAATTGGAAACTTAGTACATGTGTGAATACATAGACAAAACATATTGTCCCTAGTATGCCTCTACTAGACTAGCTCGTTAATCAAAGATGGTTATGTTTCCTAACCATAGACATGTGTTGTCATTTGATGAATGGGATCACATCATTAGGAGAATGATGTGATGGACAAAACCCATCCGTTAGCTTAGCATTATGATCGTTTCAGTTTCATTGTTGTTGCTTTCTTCATGACTTATACATGTTCCTCAGACTATGAGATTATGCAACTCCCGAATACCGGAGGAACACCTTGTGTGCTACCAAACGTCACAACGTAAAATGGGTGATTATAAAGATGCTCTACAAGTGTTTCTGAAGGTGTTTGTTGGGTTGGCATAGATCGAGATTAGGATTTGTCATTCCGTCTTTAGGAGAGGTATCTCTGGGCCCTCTCGGTAATGTTCATCACTATAAGCCTTGCAAGCATTGTGACTAATGAGTTAGTAACGGGATGAAGTATTACGGAACGAGTAAAAAGACTTGCCAGTAACGAGATTGAACTAGGTATGATGATACCGACGATCGAATCTCGGGCAAGTAACATACCGATGACAAAGGGAACAACGTATGTTGTTATGCGGTTTGACCGATAAAGATCTTCGTAGAATATGTAGGAACCAATATGAGCATCCAGGTTCCGCTATTGGTTATTGACTGGAGATGTGTCTCGGTCATGTCTACATAGTTCTCGAACCCATAGGGTCCGCATGCTTAACATTCGATGACGATTGGTATTATGAGTTTATGTGATTTCATGTACCGAAGTTTGTTCGGAGTCTTGGGTGAGATCACGAACGTGACGAGGAGTCTCGAAATGGTCGAGACATAAGATCGATATATTGGAAGTCTATATTCAGACATCGCAAAGGTTCCGAGTGATTCGGGTATTTTTTGGAGTACCGGGGAGTTACGGGAATTCACGGGAGAAGTAATGGACCTTATTGGGCTTTAGTGGAGAGAGGGGAGAAGGGCCAAGAGGTGGCGCACGCCTCCCCCTGCCCAAACCGAATTGGACAAGGGGTGGGGGCGCAGCCCCCCTTTCCTTCTCTCCCTCCCTCTCTTTCCTTCTCTCCTACTCCGAATAGGAAAGGGGAATCCTACTAGGACTTGGGAGTCCTAGCAGGACTCCCTATGCTTGGCGCGCCCCCTAGGCTGGCCGCCTCCTCCCTCCCTCCTTTATATATGGGAGAGGGGAGCACCCCAAGGACACACAAGTTGATCTTTAGCCGTGTGCGGTGCTCCCCTCCACAGTTTTCCACCTCGGTCATATCGTCGTGGTGCTTAGGCGAAGCCCTGCGCCGGTAACTTCATCATCACCGTCACCACACCGTCGTGCTAATGGAACTGTCCCTCGGCCTCAGCTGGATCTAGAGTTCGAGGGGCGTCACCGAGCTGAACGTGTGCAGATCGCGGAGGTGTCGTGCATTTGGTACTTGATCGGTTGGATCGCGAAGGCGTTCGATTACATCAACCGTGTAACATAACGCTTCCGCTTTCGGTCTATGAGGGTATGTGGACACACTCTCCCCTCTCGTTGCTATGCACCACATAGATAGATCTTGCGTGATCGTAGGAATTTTTTTGAAATTACTGTGTTCCCCAACAGTGGCATCCGAGCTAGGTCTACGTGTAGATGTTATATGCATGAGTAGAACACAAAGAGTTGTGGGCGATAATAGTCATATTGCTTACCAGCATGTCATACTTTGATTTAGCGGTATTGTTGGATGAAGCGGCTCAGACCGACATTACACGTACGCTTACGCGAGACTGGTTCTACCGACATGCTTCGCACACAGGTGGCTAGTGAGTGTCTGTTTCTCCAACTTTAGTTGAATCGAGTGTGGCTACACCCGGTCCTTGTTGAAGGTTAAAACATCACACTTGACGAATAATCGTTATGGTTTTGATGCGTAGGTAAGAACGGTTCTTGCTAGAAGCCCGTAGCAGCCATGTAAAACTTGCAACAACAAAGTAGAGGACGTATAACTTGTTTTTGCAGGGCTTGCTGTGATGTGATATGGTCAAGGCATGGTGTGATATAAATTGTTGTACGAGATGATCATGTTTTGTAACAAAGTTATTGGAAACTGGCAGGAGCCATATGGTTGTCGCTTTATTGTATGCAATGCAATCGCCATGTAATTGTTTTACTTTATCACTAAGTGGTAGCGATAGTCGTAGTAACAATAGATGGGGAGATGACAACGATGCTACGATGGAGATCAAGGTGTCGCGCCGGTTGATGAAGCCATGTACCTAGGGTAGGGTCATGGACCTGTCCAATATACCCCCCCCCCCCCAAGGACATCTTTAGAAGAAATCACCTTTCAGTCGACCTGGAAGGGTTCCACTTGATGGACTCGAAGACACTCGACCATGAAGCCACTCACTCGACCACCAGGAGATCTAAAGTCACTCTGCATGCAAACGGTCGGTCATTAAGTAGCCTTTATGGTCATCATAGCACTTTATGTATAGCGTTACCAGAAATGCCAGATCTTAATGTACCTTAAACCCTGCATAACTGAGGGCCGGAGGGGCGGGCGGACTCTATATAAGCCACCCCCCTCCTAAGTGTAAAGTGTTCGCACCCCTGTAACTCATACGCACATAATACAGTTGACCGCCTCTGGGCTCCGAGACGTAGGGCTGTTACTTCCTCCGAGAAGGGCTTGAACTCGTAAACATCTTGCGTATACAACTACTCCATAGCTAGGATCTTGCCTCTCCATTCCTACCCCCCCTATTCTACTGTTAGACTTAGAACCACGACAGTTGGCGCCCACCTTGGGGCAGGTGTCTTAGCGACTTATTGGAGAAGTTGCGATTTTTGCGATTTCCTTCATCATGGTTTCAGGCAGAGTTTTGGTTGAGGGCCGCGAGATCCGTCTTAGCGCGCTCACGTTCATCACCGACGACTCTGCTTGGCTTCAGGAGGCTCCACTCGACATCGACACGCTCCCCGTCCGCGGGGTGACGCACTTTCGCGCATGCGTCCGCGGCATCCTCCTGCGGCAACCGTCGACCCAGTATCGGTCGGCTCTTGTATTGTCCTCCCTCCCAGTCTCTCGCCGATGCAAGCGGTCCGGTCGGTCGAGCTTCAGCGGTGGGTGAGGCACGCGGTGGCCCGCCAGTCGGCCACCACCCAAGTCGCGGCAATCGAGCCCGACGAATCTCTCTACGGCCTGTTTGACCTGTTGACTGGCTCCGCAGAGACTGCATCCGAGTGCGACAGCAGTGATCTAGCGGCGGAGGTGCTGATGCTCAACGGTCCATGCAGTCCCCCTGGCTTCCCCCGCACCGACGGAGGCGATGGCGGAGGCGATCCGGTGCAGGCCCATGAGGAGTACCAACCCGAGCCCCTCACTTCGCTGGAGAGGGAAGAACTTCGCCGCCAGAACATGGATGCGCTACACACTCCTATCATCGGAGAAACCCCCGAGGCTCGCGCCTTAGAGGATGCGCGCCTGGCCAACTTGGCTGAGCGCACTCGACTGGAGAACCTCCAGCGAGCACTTGACGAGCGCGCGGCAACGGGTTCCAGATTCCAGTCGACGTCAACTCTTTCCACCACCGACTCAGGTATATCGAACTCCAATTCAGAATCTAGCCGCTGCAGCCCGTATAGCAGAGTCGATTCAGCCTCCCCAGTCAGAGGCTGGCAGAGGCTTGCTACAGATCAGAGATTTACTCCGGGCAGCGGGAGATCAAAATTCAGCTGTATCATAGTCGCGGAATAGGATTCACAGCAGATCTGTTGCTGCGAATACAGTCCAGTCGGCACATAGCCCAAGATCGCCCCCGAGGCGTGAGGAACGTGGAGGCTGGCGTGATGATCAGTACAAGAACCGTGAGCAGTATGATCACCGATTCGATCGTGATGATCGACGTCGAGTGCCCACTCCTCCCCCAAGGGGTGGGTCGTACGCGCCTCGACAGCAAGATGACAAACGCCAGCACAGTGTTGGGCGAAGGGTTCCAGTCAACCCCAGAGAACCAAACTTTGATGCGAGATCCATTATCGTTCAAGGTTTGGTCGACAGGAATAGAGCTCACCGAGAAGGCCATGACAGAGATGCGCCCACCAGCAGCAGAGTTCACGTCTCAGGACCAGAGTGTTTTAGCAGAGCCATCAGGGCCGCGGTGATTCCTCCCAACTTCAGGTTGGCGAGTGGAGTCAGTAAATTCACTGGTGAGTCCAAGCCTGATACTTGGCTTGAGGATTATTGAGTGACTGTTCAGATTGGCGGCGGCAATAATGAGGTGGCCATGAAACACCTACCTCTTATGTTGGAGGGCTCGGCGAGGGCATGGCTGAATCAGTTGGCACCTAGCAGCATTTACACTTGGGAAGATCTTGCCCGAGTGTTTGTCAGGACATTTGAAGGAACTTGCAAGCGACCAGCAGGGTTGACAGAGCTGCAGTCTTGTGTGCAAAAGTCGAATGAAACTCTGAGGGATTACATCCAGAGATGGATCACATTGCATCACACGGTAGAGAACGTTTCTGATCACCAGGCAGTCTGTGCCTTCAAGGAAGGTGTTAGGAACAGAGAGCTAAGTTTGAAATTCGGTCAGTCCGGAGACATGACCCTAAGTCAAATGATGGAGATTGCCACCAAGTATGCCAATGGTGAAGAAGAGGATCGGCTCCGGAGTGGCAAGTACAAGTCGGCCGCTCATGAAACCGGAGGAGGGAACTCCAGTCAGAAGCAGAAGCGGAAAGCCGAGCCGGCTGCTCCTAAGAAGCCTTGGCCGTGACTCAAGGGAAGTTTAAAGGGAAGACCAAAGGGTCTTGGAACCCTAAGAAAGTGAAGGACAAGGAAGGAAATGACGTGATGGATTTGCCGTGTCACATCCATACAAAGAAAGATGAGGAGGGTAAATTCATTTATCCGAAGCATACCACTCGACAGTGTCGGCTCTTGATCCAGCAATTTCAGGGGAAACAGCCCAAGGATAAGGAAAAGGAGTCGGACAAAGTTGAAGACAAAGAGGATAGTGATGATGGATACCCCCAGGTCAATTCCACCTTGATGATTTTTGCTGATGTTGAAAGCAAAAGTCGATTGAAAGTTATCAACCGAGAGGTGAATATGGTTGCTCCGGCGACTCCCAGTTATCTGAAATGGTCTCAGACTGCCATCACATTCGACCAGTCCGATCATCCGACACACATTGCCACCCCTGGGAGGCAAGCTTTGGTGGTCGACCCAGTCATCGAAGGCACTCGACTGACCAAAGTCTTGATGGATGGTGGGAGTGGCCTGAACATATTGTATGCGGAGACGTGTTGGAAATATGCCCTAGAGGCAATAATAAATTAGTTACTATTATATTTCCTTGTTCATGATAATCGTTTATTATCCATGCTATAATTGTATTGATAGGAAACTCAGATACATGTGTGGATACATAGACAACACCATGTCCCTAGTAAGCCTCTAGTTGACTAGCTCGTTGATCAATAGATGGTTACGGTTTCCTGACCATGGACATTGGATGTCGTTGATAACAAGATCACATCATTAGGAGAATGATGTGATGGACAAGACCCAATCCTAAGCCTAGCACAGAGATCGTGTAGTTCGTATGCTAAAGCTTTTGTAATGTCAAGTATCTTTTCCTTAGACCATGAGATTGTGCAACTCCCGGATACCGTAGGAATGCTTTGGGTGTACCAAACGTCACAACGTAACTGGGTGGCTATAAAGGTGCACTACAGGTATCTCCGAAAGTGTCTGTTGGGTTGGCACGAATCGAGACTGGGATTTGTCACTCCGTGTAAACGGAGAGGTATCTCTGGGCCCACTCGGTAGGACATCATCATAATGTGCACAATGTGACCAAGGGGTTGATCACGGGATGATGTGTTACGGAACGAGTAAAGAGACTTGCCGGTAACGAGATTGAACAAGGTATCGGTATACCGACGATCGAATCTCGGGCAAGTACAATACCGTTAGACAAAGGGAATTGTATACGGGATCGATTGAGTCCTTGACATTGTGGTTCATCCGATGAGATCATCGTGGAACATGTGGGAGCCAACATGGGTATCCAGATCCCGCTGTTGGTTATTGACCAGAGAACGTCTCGGTCATGTCTACATGTCTCCCGAACCCGTAGGGTCTACACACTTAAGGTTCGATGATGCTAGGGTTATAAAGGAGGTTTGTATGTGGTTACCGAATGTTGTTCGGAGTCCCGGATGAGATCCCGGATGTCACGAGGAGTTCCGGAATGGTCCGGAGGTAAAGATTTATATATGGGAAGTCCTGTTTTGGTCACCGGAAAAGTTTTGGGTTTTTCTGGTAACGTACCGGGACCACCGGGAGGGTCCCGAGGGTCCACCAAGTGGGGCCACCAACCCTGGAGGGCTGCATGGGGCCAAGTGTGGGAGGGGACCAGCCCTAGGTGGGCAGGTGCGCCCCCCCACAGGGCCCAAGGCGCAGGGAAGTAGGGAAGGGGGCAAACCCTAGGGCAGATGGGCCCTAAGGCCCACCCTAGGTGCGCCTTCCCCCTCTCCCCTTCTGGCCGCCACCAGATGGCATCTGGGGGCTGCCGCCACCCCTGGGGAGGGAACCCTAGAGGGGGCACAGCCCCCTCCCCTCCTCCTATAAATAGTGGGGGTTTTGGGGCTGCCCAACACACGAGAACCTCTCCCTCTTGGCGCAGCCCTACCTCTCTTACTCCTCCTCTCTCGCGGTGCTTGGCAAAGCCCTGCAGGATAGCCACGCTCCTCCATCACCACCACGCCGTTGTGCTGCTGCTGGACGGAGTCTTCCTCAACCTCTCCCTCTCTTCTTGCTGGATCAAGGCGTGGGAGACGTCACCGGGCTGTACGTGTGTTGAACGCGGAGGTGCCGTCCGTTCGGCACTAGGATCTCCGGTGATTTGGATCACGACGAGTACGACTCCTTCAACCCCGTTCTCTTGAACGCTTCCGCTTAGCGATCTACAAGGGTATGTAGATGCACTCTCCTTCCCTCGTTGCTGGTTTCTCCATAGATAGATCTTGGTGACACGTAGGAAAATTTTGAATTTCTGCTACATTCCCCAACAGTGGCATCATGAGCTAGGTCTATTGCGTAGATTCTTTGCACGAGTAGAACACAAAGTAGTTGTGGGCGTTGATTTTTTTCAATATGCTTACCGTTACTAGTCCAATCTTGTTTCGACGGTATTGTGGGATGAAGCGGCCCGGACCGACCTTACACGTACTCTTACGTGAGACAGGTTCCACCGATTGACATGCACTTGGTGCATAAGGTGGCTAGCGGGTGCCAGTCTCTCCCACTTTAGTCGGAACAGATTCGATGAAAAGGGTCCTCATGAAGGGTAAATAGCAATTGGCATATCACGTTGTGGTTTTGCGTAGGTAAGAAACGTTCTTGCTAGAAACCCATAGCAGCCACGTAAAACATGCAACAACAATTAGAGGACATCTAACTTGTTTTTGCAGGGTATGCTATGTGATGTGATATGGCCAAGAAGAATGTGATGAATGATATGTGATGTATGAGATTGATCATGTTCTTGTAATAGGAATCACGACTTGCATGTCGATGAGTATGACAACCGGCAGGAGCCATAGGAGTTGTCTTTATTTATTATATGACCTGCGTGTCATTGAACAACGCCATGTAATTACTTTACTTTATTGCTAACCGGTAGCCATAGTAGTAGAAGTAATAAGTTGGCGAGACAACTTCATGGAGACACGATGATGGAGATCATGATGATGGAGATCATGGTGTCATGCCGGTGACGATGATGATCATGGAGCCCCGAAGATGGAGATCAAAAGGAGCAAAATGATATTGGCCATATCATGTCACTATTTGATTGCATGTGATGTTTATCATGTTTATGCATCTTCTTTACTTAGAACGACGGTAGTAAATAAGATGATCCCTTACAACAATTTCAAGAAGTGTTCTCCCCTAATTGTGCACCGTTGCTAAAGTTCATCGTTTCGAAGCACCACGTGATGATCGGGTGTGATAGATCCTTACGTTCACATACAACGGGTGTAAGACAGTTTTACACATGCAAAACACTTAGGGTTAACTTGACGAGCCTAGCATGTACAGACATGGCCTCGGAACACAGAGACCAAAAGGTCGAGCATGAGTCGTATGGAGGATACGATCAACATGAAGATGTTCACCGATGATGACTAGTCCGTCTCACGTGATGATCGGACACGGCCTAGTTGACTCGGATCATGTAATCACTTAGATGACCAGAGGGATGTCTATCTGAGTGGGAGTTCATAAGATGAACTTAATTATCCTGAACATAGTCAAAAGATCTTTGCAAATTATGTCGTAAGCTCGCGCTTTAGTTCCACTGTTTAGATATGTTCCTAGAGAAAATATAGTTGAAAGTTGACAGTAGCGATTATGCGGACAGTAGAAAGCTTATGTCCTTAATGCACCGCTCAGTGTGCTGAACCCCAAACGTCGTCTGTGGATGTTGCGAACATCGGACATACACGTTTTGATAACTACGTGATAGTTCAGTTAAACGGTTTAGAGTTGAGGCACCAAAGACGTTTTCGAAATGTCGCGGAACATATGAGATGTTTCAAGGGCTGAAATTGAGATTTCAGGCTCGTGCCCACGTCAAGAGGTATGAGACCTCCGACGATTTTCTTAGCCTGCAAACTAAGGGAGAAAAGCTCAATCGTTGAGCTTGTGCTCAGATTGTCTGAGTGCAACAATCACTTGAATCGAGTGGGAGTTGATCTTCCAGATGAGATAGTGATGTTTCTCCAAAGTCATTGCCACCAAGCTGCTAGAGCTTCGTGATGAGCTATAACATATCAGGGATAGATATGATGATCCTTGAGGTATTCGCGATGTTTGACACCGCGAAAGTAGAAATCAAGAAGGAGCATCAATTGTTGATGGTTAGTGAAACCACTAGTTTCAAGAAGGGCAAGGGCAAGAAGGGATATTTCATGAAACGGCAAATCAGCTGCTGCTCTAGTGAAGAAACCCAAGGTTGAACCCAAACCCGAGACTAAGTGCTTCTGTAATAAGGGGAACAACCACTGGAGCAGAATTACCCTAGATACTTGGTAGATGAGAAGGCTGGCAAGGTCGATAGAAGTATATTGGATATACATTATGTTAATGTGTACTTTACTAGTACTCCTAGTAGCACCAGGGTATTAGATACCGGTTCGGTTGTTAAGTGTTAGTAACTCGAAATAAAAGCTACGGAATAAACGGAGACTAGCTAAAGGTGAGCTGACGATATGTGTTGGAAGTGTTTCCAAGGTTGATGTGATCAAGCATCGCACGCTCCCTCTACCATCGAGATTTGGTGTTTGCGTTGAGCATAGACATGATTGGATTATGTCTATCGCAATACGGTTATTCATTTAAGGAGAATAATGGTTACTCTATTTATTTGAATAATACCTTCAATGGTCTTGCACCTAAAGGAATGGTTTATTGAATCTCGATCGTAGTGATGCACATTTTCATGCCAAAAAGATATAAGATAGTAATGATAGGACCACTTACTTGTGGCACTGCCATGTAAGTCATATTGGTGTAAAACGCATGAAGAAGCTCCATGTTGGTGGATCTTTGGACTCACTCATTTTGAAAAGTTTGAGACATGCGAACCATGTCTATTGGTGTATACGCATGAAGAAACTCCATGCAGATGGATCGTTTGGACTCACTTGATTTTGAATCACTTAAGATATGCAAATCATACCACATGGGCAAGATGACTAAAAAGCCTCGTTTTTCAGTAAAATGGAACAAGATAGCAACTTGTTGGAAGTAACACATTTTGATGTGTGCAGTCCAATGAGTGCTGAGGCATGCAGTTAATATCGTTATGTTCTTACTTCATAGATGATTTGAGTAGATGTAGAGTATATTTACTTGATGAAACACAAGTCTGAATTATTGAATGGTTCAAGTAATTTCAGGGTGAAGTTGAAGATCATCGTGACAAGAGGATGAAATGTCTATGATATGATCATAGAGATGAGTATCTGAGTTACGAGCTTTGGCACGCAATTAAGACATTGTGGAAATTGTTTCACAATTAATACCGCCTGGAACACCATAGTTTGATGGTGTGTCCGAACATCATAGTTGCACCCTATTGGATATGGTGCGTACCATGATGTCTCTTATCAAATTACCACTATCGTTTATGGGTTAGGCATTAGAGACAACCACATTCACTTTAAATAGGGCACCACGTAATTCCGTTGAGATGACACCGTATGAACTATGGTTTAGAGAAACCTAAGCTGTCATTTCTTAAAGGTTTGGGGCTGCGACGCTTATGTGAAAAAGTTTCAGGTTGATAAGCTCGAACCCAAAGCGGATAAAATGCATCTTCATAGGACACCCAAAACAGTTGGGTATACCTCCTAATTCAGATCCGAAAGCAATAGGGATTGTTTCTTGAATCGGGTCCTTTCTCGAGGAAAAGTTTGTCTCGAAAAGTTGAGTGGGAGGATGGTGGAGACTTGATATGGTTATTGAACCGTCACTACAACTAGTGTGTAGCAGGGCACAGGAAGTTGTTCCTGTGGCACCAACACCGATTGAAGTAGAAGCTTATGATAGTGATCATGAAACTTCGGATCAAGTCACTACCGTACCTCGTAGGGTGACAAGGATGCGTACTGCTTCAGAATGGTACAGTAATCTTGTCTTGAAGGTCATGTTGCTAGACAACAATGAACCTACGAGCTATGGAGAAGCAATGGTGGGCCCAAATTCCGACAAATGGTTAGAAGCCATGAAATCTGAGATAGGATCCATGTATCAGAACAAAGCATGGACTTTGGTGGATTTGCCCGATGATCGGCAAGACATTGAGATAAATGGATCTTTAAGAAGAAGACGGACATGGACGGTGATGTCACCATCTATGAAGCTCAACTTGTGGCGAAGAGTTTTTCACAAGTTCAAGGAGTTGACTACGATGAGATTTTCTCATCCGTAGCGATGCTTAAGTCCGTCGGAGTCATGTTAGCATTATCTGCATTTATGAAATCTGGCAGATGGATGTCAAAACGAGTTTCCTTACCAGTCTTCGTAAGGAAAGGTTGTATGTGATACAATCCGAAAGTTTTTGTCGATCCTAAGGATGCTAAAAGGTGTGCTGGCTCCAGCGATCCTTCTAAGGACTGGAGTAAGCATCTCGGAGTTGGAATGTACGTTTTGATGAGATGATCAAAGATTTTGGGTTTATACAAAAGTTTATGAGAAACTTGTATTTCCAAAGAAGTGAGTGGGAGCACTATAGAATTTCTGATGAGTATATGTTATTGACATATTGTTGATCAGAAATGGTGTAGAATTTCTGGAAAGCATATAGGGTTATTTGAAAAGTGTTTTTCCATGGAAAACCTGGATTAAGCTACTTGAACATTGAGCATCAAGATCTATAATGATAGATCAAAAACGCTTAATGGTACTTTCAATGAGCACGTACCTTGACATGATCTTGAAGGTGTTCAAGATGGATCAGTCAAAGAAGGAGTTCTTGCCTGAGATGTAAGGTATGAAGTTAAGACTTAAAAGCTCGACCACGGCAGAATAGAGAGAAAGGACGAAGGTCATCCCCTATACTTCAGACATAGGCTCTATAGTATGCTATGCTGTGTACCGCACCGGAAGTGTGCCTTGCCATGAGTCAGTCAAGAGGTACAAGAATGGATCATTGGACGGCGGTCAAAATTGTCCTTGGAGTAAATAAGGACATGTTTCTCGATTATGGAGGTGATAAAGAATTCGGCGTAAAGGGTTACGTCGATGCAAGCCTCAGGAGGGGTTGATCACGGGATGATGTGTTACGGAAGGAGTAAAGAGACTTGCCGGTAACGAGATTGAACAAGGTATCGGTATACCGACGATCGAATCTCGGGCAAGTACAATACCGTTAGACAAAGGGAATTGTATACGGGATCGATTGAGTCCTTGACATCGTGGTTCATCCGATGAGATCATCGTGGAACATGTGGGAGCCAACATGGGTATCCAGATCCCGCTGTTGGTTATTGACCAGAGAACGTCTCGGTCATGTCTACATGTCTCCCGAACCCGTAGGGTCTATACACTTAAGGTTCGATGACGCTAGGGTTATAAAGGAAGTTTGTATGTGGTTACCGAATGTTGTTCGGAGTCCTGGATGAGATCCCGGACGTCACGAGGAGTTCCGGAATGGTCCGGAGGTTAAGATTTATATATGGGAAGTCCTGTTTTGGTCACCGGAAAAGCTTCGGGTTTTTCCGGTAACGTACCGGACCTTCGGGGGTCCACCAAGTGGGGCCACCAACCCTGGAGGGCTGCATGGGGCCAAGTGTGGGAGGGGACCAGCCCTAGGTGGGCAGGTGCGCCCCCCCACAGGGCCCAAGGCGCAGGGAAGTAGGGAAGGGGGCAAACCCTAGGGCAGATGGGCCCTAAGGCCCACCCTAGGTGCGCCTTCCCCCTCTCCCCTTCTGGCCGCCACCAGATGGCATCTGGGGGCTGCCGCCACCCCTGGGGAGGGAACCCTAGAGGGGGCACAGCCCCCTCCCCTCCTCCTATAAATAGTGGGGGTTTTGGGGCTGCCCAACACACGAGAACCTCTCCCTCTTGGCGCAGCCCTACCTCTCTTACTCCTCCTCTCTCGCGGTGCTTGGCAAAGCCCTGCAGGATAGCCACGCTCCTCCATCACCACCACGCCGTTGTGCTGCTGCTGGACGGAGTCTTCCTCAACCTCTCCCTCTCTTCTTGCTGGATCAAGGCGTGGGAGACGTCACCGGGCTGTACGTGTGTTGAACGCGGAGGTGCCGTCCGTTCGGCACTAGGATCTCCGGTGATTTGGATCACGACGAGTACGACTCCTTCAACCCCGTTCTCTTGAACGCTTCCGCTTAGCGATCTACAAGGGTATGTAGATGCACTCTCCTTCCCTCGTTGCTGGTTTCTCCATAGATAGATCTTGGTGACACGTAGGAAAATTTTGAATTTCTGCTACGTTCCCCAACAAGACGCTGAAAGGGATGGGCATTCCGATGTCCAGACTCAGTACCAGCAACATGAGTTTCCATGGAGTCATTCTTGGGAAGAAGGCTGAGTCACTCAGCCAAATTGCTCTTGATGTGGTTTTCGGTGATTCAAAGCATTACCGCAAAGAAAAGTTGACGTTTGAAGTTGTGGATTTCCAGAGTGCTTATCACGCTATTTTAGGCAGGCCAGCTTATGCACGCTTCATGGCTCGACCATGCTATGTGTACCTCAAATTGAAGATGCCTGGTCCCGAAGGTGTGATCACTATTACTGGCAATCGGAAGAAGGCGGAAGAGTGCTTTCAGAAAGGCTCAAAGATCGCCGATGCTCAAATGGAAGTGGTAGAGCTGCAGGAATATCAGAAAACTGCAGATCCGAGTGATTTGTTGCGAGCCAAGAAGCCCGCTACAGAGTCAGCGTTTCAGTTGTCCGGTGAGACAAAGCCGATTCACATTCACCCGACCGACCCCAGTGCTGCTCCGACTCATATCTCTACAACACTCGACGCCAAATAGGAAGAAGCGCTCATCCAGTTCCTCCGTGAGAACTGGGACATCTTCGCATGGAAGCCTGCTGACATGTCGGGTGTCCCCAGGGGGCTGGCTGAGCATCGCCTACGAGTCGACTCAAAGGTAAAACCTGTCAAGGAACATCTTCGACGGTCCGCCGTCCAGAAGAGAAAAGCCATTGGCGAGGAGGTGGCTCGGCTCTTGGCAGCAGAGTTTATCCGAGAGATTTACCACTCCGAGTGGCTCGCCAATGTTGTCATGGTCCCCAAGAAGGACAAGTCACTTCGCATGTGCATTGACTTCAAACATATCAATCGGGCTTGCCCGAAAGATCATTTTCCTCTCCCCCGCATCGACCAAATAGTCAACTCGACTGCGGGATGTAAGCGGTTGTCTTTTTTAGACGCTTATTCCGGTTACCATCAGACCCGTCTGTATGGACCCGACAAGATCAAAACAACTTTCATCACTCCATTCGGGTGCTTCTGCTATGTCACCATGCCATTTGGCCTCAAGAATGTCGGAGCCACGTTCATGAGGATGATTCAGAAGTGTTTGCTCACTCAAATCAGTCGAAATGTGGAAGCATACATGGATGATATTGTGGTCAAATCACGGAAGGGTTCCGACCTGTTGACTGACCTTGCTGAAACATTTGCCAATCTCAGGAGGTATGATATCAAGCTTAATCCATCGAAGTGCACATTCGGAGTTCCTGGCGGAAAGTTACTCGGTTTTCTCGTTTCCGAACGAGGAATCGACGCCAATCTAGAAAAAGTTGGTACTATACTCCGAATGAAACGCCCTATGCATGTGCACGATGTCCAGAACCTTACTGGATGCTTGGCCGCTTTAAGTCGATTCATCTCTCGTCTCGGTGAAAAGGCATTGCCTCTTTACCGACTGATGAACAAGTCAGACAAGTTCGAGTGGACTCCCGAAGCTGATGCAGCGTTTGCAGAGCTAAAAGCTCTGCTCTCCACCCAGCCGGTGCTTGCTGCTCCAATCAGCAAAGAGCCTTTGCTGCTTTACATTGTGGCCACAGGGCAAGTCGTCAGTACAGTACTTACGGTCGAGTGGGAAGAAGAAGGAAAAGCCTTCAAAGTTCAGCGCCCAGTATATTATCTTTCTGAAGTGTTGACCCCATCAAAGCAAAGATACCCTCATTATCAGAAGCTTGTATATGGGATTTGTATGACCACGAAGAAGGTTGCTAACTATTTCTCTGACCATTCCATTATAGTCGTTAGCGACACCCCATTGTCAGAGATTCTACACACCAGAGATGCAACTGGTCGAGTGGCGAAATGGGCGATTGAACTCCTTCCCCTTGATATAAAGTTTGAGGCAAAGAAAGCTATCAAGTCCCAAGCAGTAGCAGATTTCATCGCCGAGTGGATTGAACAGCAACTTCTGACTCAAGTTCACTCGGAGCACTGGACCATGTTCTTTGATGGTTCTAAAATGCTGAATGGTTCAGGTGCTGGGATAGTGTTTGTTTCCCCCCGAGGAGATAAGCTCAGATATGTGCTCCAGATCCACTTTGATTCCTCCAATAATGAAGCAGAATATGAAGCACTTTTGTATGGGTTGCATATGGCCATTTCACTCGGCGTCCGTTGCCTCATGGTCTATGGCGACTCGGATTTGGTGGTAAATCAGGTGATGAAGGAGTGGGACGTCAGAAGTCCAGCCATGAATGGTTACTGCAATGCGGTGAGAAAGCTAGAGAAGAGATTCGAGGGGTTAGAGCTTCATCATATACCCTGACTGAAAAATCAAGCGGCTGATGATTTGGAAAAAATAGGTTCCAAGAGAGAAACCATTCCCAGTAATGTGTTTTTAGAACACATCCACACACCATCGGTTCAAGAGGACCCTTTCACCGAAGAAGCCCCGCAGCCGAAAAGTATTACAGATCCGACAGAAGTTGAGGTCCCAGCTATGGTCGACCTGATCATGGAACTTTTGGTCATCACTCCCGACTGGACAGTGCCATACATCGCGTATATCCTAAGGAAAGAGCTCCCAGAGAATGAAGAAGAGGCTCGACAGATCGTCCGTCGATCCAAGGCCTTTACTGTGATAAAGGGACATTTATACAGAGAAAGCGCGACTGTAGTCGGCCAGAAATGTATAACACCAGAAGAAGGTCAGATAATTCTTGATGATATCCACTCAGGGACCTGTGGTCACCATGCATCCTCTCGGACCATTGTGGCTAAAGCATACCGAGCGGGTTTTTACTGGCCAAGAGCAAATGAGATGGCGAAGGAGATAGTTGACAAGTGTGAAGGATGTCAGTTTTATTCCAATATGTCACACAAACCCGCCTCAGCCTTGAAGACCATTCCACTCATCTGGCCCTTCGCTGTGTGGGGATTGGATATGGTTGGACCACTGAGAACTGGCAGGAGCGGCTTCACCCATGTACTGGTGGTAGTCGACAAGTTCACTAAGTGGATTGAAGCTAAACCTATCAAGAATCTTGATGCCGGCACTGCTATCAGCTTCATCAGAGAGTTGATATTCAGATATGGAGTTCCACATAGCATCATCACTGATAATGGGTCAAACTTCAATTCCGATGAATTCAGAGCCTTTTGCTCCTCTCAAGGCACACGAGTCGACTACGCTTCAGTCGCTCACCCCCAATCGAATGGACAAGCGGAACGAGCAAATGGTCTAATTCTCAAAGGACTGAAACCCCGATTGATGCGTGATCTCAAGCATGCAGCAGGAGCCTGGGTCGACGAACTTCCATCAGTTCTTTGGGGATTGAGGACCACTCCTAATCGGTCGACTGGGCGAACTCCATTCTTTCTGGTTTATGGAGCTGAAGCAGTCCTACCGAGTGACCTGCTTCACAATGCACCCCGAGTCGAGCTCTACACTGAAGATGAAGCAGAGCAAGCCCGGCAGGACGCAGTCGACCTTCTAGAAGAAGAAAGAGAGATGGCCATGATCTGATGGACTATCTATCAGCAGGACTTGCGTCGATTCCATGCCAGAAACGTGAAGAGTCAAGCCTTCCAAGATGGAGATTTGGTTCTCCGAGTGGATCAGCAGAAGCCACACAAGCTTGCTCCTACTTGGGAAGGCCCCTTCATCGTCACTAAAGTCCTCCACAATGGAGCGCACTGTCTTTACAATGTCGATCGCCAGATTGACGAGCCACGAGCTTTGAACGCAGAGCTTCTCCGCCCCTTTTATACTTAAGTGTTCACTCGGATGAGATGTAATAAAAGTACTTCTGTAGTTTGTTTATCAAAGACAAGAGTGTTACAATTTTCCCAGTGATTGTTGTTACTTTTGTTTATGTGAGAAATCCCCCAGTGGGTGGCTTAGCCGCGAATCCGTTTCGCCTAAGTTTGTAAAAAAAATCCCTACCGAGTGGTGAGCCAGCCTCCCACTCGGGGGCTTAGCTGCGAATCTGTTTCGCCTAAGTACTTGAAAATCCTACCGAGTGGTGAGCCAGCCTCCCACTCGGGGGCTTAGCTACAGTCCAAGTACTCGCCTAAGTGTTTAAAATCCTACCGAGTGGTGAGCCAGCCTCCCACTCGGAGGCTTAGCTGCAGTCCAAGTACTCGCCTAAGTGTTTAAAATCCTACCGAGTGGTGAGCCAGCCTCCCACTCGGAGGCTTAGCTGCAGTCGAAGTACTCGCCTAAGTGTTTAAAATCCTACCGAGTGGTGAGCCAGTCTCCCACTCGGAGGCTTAGCTGCAGCCCTAGTACTCGCCTAAGTATTTCAAAATCCTACTGAGTGGTGAGCCAGCCTCCCACTCGGAGGCTTAGCTGCAGTCCAGTACTCGCCTAAGTATTTAATACAATGAGCGCTCTGCAAGGACGGCGAGGTGCAGGTCGATTGCTACCTTCTCCTTCCGAGCTACACCACAAATACAATGTGCGCTCTGCAAGGACGGCGAGGTGCAGGTCGACTGCTACCTTCTCCTTCCGAGCTACGCCACAAATACAATGTGCACTCTGCAAGGACGGCGAGGTGCAGGTCGACTGCTACCTTCTCCTTCCGAGCTACGCCACAAATACAATATGCGCTCTGCAAGGACGGCGAGGTGCAGGTCGACTGCTACCTTCTCCTTCCGAGCTACGCCACAAATACAACGTGCGCTCCGCAAGGATGACGAGGTGCATGTCGACTGCTGCCTTCTCCTTCGGAGCTATGCAACAGAAAATCCTACCGAGTGGAGAGCAAACCTCCCACTCGGGGGCTTAGCTGCAGTCCAGTACTCGCCTAAGTATCTGAAAATCCTACCGAGTGGAGAGCAAACCTCCCACTCGGGGGCTTAGTTGCAGCCCAGTACTCGCCTAAGTATCTGAAAATCCTGCCGAGTGGAGAGCAACCCTCCCACTCGAGGGCTTAGCTGCAGTCCAGTACTCGCCTAAGTATCTGAAAATCCTACCGAGTGGAGAGCAACCCTCCCACTCGGGGGCTTAGTTGCAGTCCAGTACTCGCCTAAGTATTTGAAAATCCCACCGAGTGAAGAGCAATCCCCCCACTCGAGGGCTTAGCTGCAATCCAGTACTCGCCTAAGTACTTAATCCATTCTGCTCTGCAAGGATGACGAGGTGCAGGTCGACTGTTACCTTCTCCTTCTGAGTTACGCCACAAATACAACGTGCGCTCTACAAGGATGATGAGGTGCAGGTCGACTGCCATCTGTGCTCCATCCCTACCTGCAAGAGTGGTGAAGTGCAGGTCGATTGGACTTTCCACCTCAGAGCTGTGTGTCAAGCATTAAAGTATATTCCGAGTGAAAGACAAAGTTCGCTCGAACGCAAGTGCAAGAATATTCAACAATAAGCCAAGTTCAGATAACGTCCTACAGATTCGAAAGTGCTCAGGCGTCAAGCCTGTAAAAGTTTATCGGTTACAAAACCACTCGGCATTCCGAGGCAAGTTTAAGATGAAGCACATAACTTTTTTACTCCTTAGGTGGAGGACTGGAGGGCGCGACAAACTGGTCCAGGCCGATTCCGTCAGCAATCCGGGTGGCAACAGCAATGAAGGTCTCCATGAAAGATTGGAAGTCATGCTTCTTGGTATTGGCCACCTTGATGGACGCCAGCTTGTCCTCTCGCGCATCCTTGCAGTGAACATGTACCAGGGACAGAGCAACATCAGCACCACACCTGGCGGAAGGCTTCTTCCATTCCTGCACTCGACCTGGAACATCATTCAGTCGAGTCATTTAAAGACTCGAGGTCATTTCGAAGTGTCTCTCTTGACCAGAGTGTCATGTCGATCCGCGATACCGCAACCTTCAGTCGAGCGAGGTAGTCAACCACACCGGCAACACGAGACTCCAGTTGGAGCATGTTCATAGCGACTTTATCCTTCACAGGAGATTTGATGGGGTCCAAGCTTGTCTCCACTCGACTGGTCTCCTCCTCAAAGTTCTGGCAGAATCCTGTAAACACAATTCGAAGTTAAGTCAACAGTTCCACGACGAGTCGATGATAACAAATCAAGTCGAATAGAAGAGATTACCTTCAAGCATGATGAATAACTTCTGGGCGAGCCCTCCCAGATAAACCTCCAGATCGTTCTTCTTCCCTGCTAGTTCGCTAGCCTTGTCAATCAGAGCTATCTTGTCATTCTTCAGTCGGCTGACCTCCTTGTTGGCTGCGTTGAGAGCAGCTTTCAGATTGGCGTTCTCCTCTTCAAGTTTCCCGACTGAAGCCAATTTTTCTTCTGCAAGCTTCGTTTTGTCCAAAGCTGACTTCTATGCCTCGGCGAGTTCATGGTCCTTCTTCTTCAGAGCCTCCTTCAGTTTATCTGCAAAGTGACAATGGGATCAGAATCAGAAATGGACAGAAAGACAAAGACAGTCGTCAAGATTCTCACCAAAAATACCTTTTGCTTCATCCTTCGCCTTCTGAATGTTCTCCTGAACAAGCTTCAAGTCAAAGTCGAGCTGGATATGCTTGTTTTCCAATTTAGTGTAACGAGCCACAAGCTCGCAAGATTTCTGTGAAGGATCAGTCGACAGACATCAAAGATAGGTCACTTCCGAGTGACTAAGAGAAAAAATTGTAGCATTTCTAAGACTACAGCCGAATCATAATATTCAACAGTAGTCTCGGGGACTACACCCAGTGGGTGCACTCAGCATGCCCCCACTGGTTCTACCGACTCGGTCCGATCAGTCGACCGAAAGCGATAAAAAAGTTCTGATCCTATACCATAGCTAACTGCCAGGAGTCAGCCATGGTATTAAAAAAACAGGTTCTTCAGACCTTAGTCGACTGCCATCAGTCGACCATGGTCTCGGGGACTACACCCAGTGGGTGCACTTAGCGTGCCCCCACTGGTTCCAAGATTCCATTCGACCAGACCGAATGGAGAAGTTAGAAAAGAAATTCAAAGTGTAAAGACTACAGTCGACTGCCAGCAGTCCACCATAGTCTCGGGGACTACACCCAGTGGGTGCACTCAGCGTGCCCCCACCAATCCAAAAATTCAATCGACACACCCAGTGGGTGTACAGATACGAAGATCTTCAGAAAGAAGAGTTTTCAGATACCATATCCTAACAGAACAAGCGGTGACCAACTAACCTGGACGTTGCTCTGAAGAGCTGAGCTTGCATCATAAGCCGCTTGGCTGGCGTCTCGGATCGCCTTCACCTGCTCCATCATGATCCCCGCCTGGCGTATCGCCTCCTTAGCAGCACCCGCTTGGTCCTCAGGGACGTGGTGTGTGGCGAAAAGGGAAGGCGGATCAGCAGTCGACGACGAAGGACGAGTACTCGTCAATGGCACAGCGAAGGACACAGAAGTCCGAGTGATGTTGCCACCCTCCTGAACCAGAGTCTCAGGTGCTGATGTAACCTGAGCAGTCTTGCCAGCAGGTGCCTTTTTGTTCCTCCTCGGCCTCAGCGGTGCCTCATCATCATCGTCAGGGAGATCAATGACATGAGGTGGGGCTATAGGAAAGATTCAAAGTTAAAAATGAGGATCCAATCGACCAAAAGCAAAACTACAGAGATCATACCAAGGTTGGAGGTGGTAGCATCTTCCATTTCTTGGTCTTAGTTCCTGGCTGAGGTCTCAGAGGTAGCAGCACTGCAGATTTCAGAAATCAGTCGGTTAGCCAACGAGTCGACCAAGAGTCCGTCCATGCTAAACGAGAAAACACAAGTTTTGCTATAACGCGGAAATGGTGGGAATGGCCATCCTCATCTTGGGCAGGGCCTTCGTCGGTTTTGATGACGTCGCTCGGGGTTGCTTCGGCGCTTTTTCAGTCGGCGCAGGAGAGGTCGTCCGAGGGCGTTTCGTCGACTGCCCGACAGACGCAGTAGCCTTGCCACGATCGACCACGGGGTCGTGGGCGAGCTTGGATCGCCTTTCCGTGCGAGGAGGGTCGACTTCTTCCTCCTCTTCCTCCTCCTCCTCTCCCCTTAGCCATCGTCATCTTCATCCTCCTCACCATCAAATTGCCACTCCTCCTGACATTCACCTCCGCTCCCCTCCTCCTCCTCGACCTGTTCTTGCGCCCCGTTGGGCATCGAGTACATCCCAGTAGTGACCTGGAATGCAACAAACAAGACAAAAGTCAGTCGACTGATTTTAAACAAACAGGATGAAGAGAACAGGATTATAGTCGGAGATGCAGAATTGGACCTTGTCTACTTCGTATGATTGGTCTAGTGGAGGAATCCTCCTGGCTCCTCGGGGGTTTTCCTTGTTCCCTGTGATGGCAGTCATCCACCTCTCCAGCGTGGCATCCTCGACCTCCTCCGGGTGAATCCGAGTGGTGTCCTCAGTGCCAGAATACATCCACATCGGATGGTCTCGATATTGAAGCGCCTGGATGCGTCGTTGGAGGAAGACCTCTAAGAGATCCATGCCGGTCACTCTGTCACGGATAAGCTGGACTACACGTTTGACTAACACCTTAACCTGCGCCTTCTCTTCCGGGATCACCTTCAAAGAGGAAGGCTTGCTCACTCGGTCCATGGAAAAAGGAGGGAGTCCAATCGATTGCCCTGGCGTTGGCTGGTCCTTGCAGTAGAACCAAGTCAACTGCCATCCACGGACTGACTCGGGTAGGATCATGGCCGGAAAAGAACTTTTTCCCCTCATTTGAACCCCAAGACCCTCACACATCTGGATCACTTGGGTTCTCTCATCACTCGGATTGGCCTTTTTCACCGTCTAGGAGCGACAGGTGAAAATGTGCTTGAACAGACCCCAATGAGGCCGACAACCTAAGAAATTCTCACACAAGGACATGAAAGCAGCGAGATACACAATGGAGTTGGGCGTGAAGTGGTGAAGTTGTGCCCCAAAGAAGTTCAGAACCCCCGAAAGAAAGGGTGGGGCGGCAAAGAAAACCCGCGGTCAACATGGGTGGCCAAGAGGACGCACTCACCCTCCTGAGGCTGCGGCTCCCACTCCTTCCTCGGAAGCCTCGCTGATCCATGGGGGATCAATCCTTCATTGGCCAGGTTGTCAAGATCTTTCTGACGGATCGTCGAGCGGATCCAGTCGCCCTGGATCCAGCCCTGCGGCAGGCCGGTCCTTGACGAAGATCCACCCCGACTGGTCGCCCTTCCCTTCGCCTTCGTCGCCGCCTTCTTATCCTTCACCATCGTCACCGGTGAAGCGCGCACGAAGCAGCAGCGCTGAGATGGAGGCGAATGCGGCGGATAAGTCTAAGGAAGAGGGAGAGGAAATGAGAGCACACTGTTCAAAAAAAACCCGTCCGGCGCCTTATATGAGGTTGCTTCCGAGTGACCTACTTGTAGGCCCGGGCAATCCTGTCAAATCCCGCAACAGTCGCGCGCACGATACATGGTGAAAAAGGCGGCACGGAGATCGAGGCGTTCCTGCCTTATCCCATCGGAGTACCGCGGCCTCCTCCCCCCGCGCGCTTCCCGAAATTCGGATCCCGCTAAATCCGCGAACTGTAGAGCAACTTGTCAGACGGGAGATTTCCTCCGCTCGGTCGTTCGGAGGTCTCCAAGTACAGAAAATTCACTCAACGGATACAAACAATAGATCAAGGCGACTGAAAAAGAAGTTGGTGTCGTCACCTAAGTTCATTGATCCGGAACAAGACATACTCACAACACGTAAACGGGTCGGAAGTGTGTTCAACTCCTTCCCCACTCAAACCTCGATCCATTCGGGGGCTAATAATGAAGCCATGTACCTAGGGTAGGGTCATGGACCTGTCCAAGATACCCCCCAAGGACATCTTTAGAAGAAATCACCTTTCAGTCGACCTGGAAGGGTTCCACTCGACGGACTCAAAGACACTCGACCATGAAGCCACTCACTCGACCACCAGGAGATCTAAAGTCACTCTGCACGCAAACGGTCAGTCATTAAGTAGACTTTATGGTCATCATAGCACTTTATGTATAGCGTTACCAGAAATGCCAGATCTTAATGTACCTTAAACCCTGCATAACTGAGGGCCGGAGGGGCGGGCGGACTCTATATAAGCCACCCCCCTCCTTAGTGTAAAGGGTTCGCACCCCTGTAACTCATACGCACATAATACAATCGACCGCCTCCGGGCTCCGAGACGTAGGGCTGTTACTTCCTCCGAGAAGGGCCTGAACTCGTAAACATCTTGCGTATACAACTACTCCATAGCTAGGATTTTGCCTCTCCATTCCTACCCCCTTATTCTACTGTTAGACTTAGAACCACGACACCGGTGACGATGGAGATCATGACGATGCTTCGGTGATGGAGATCATGAGCACAAGATAATGATGGCCATATCATGTCACATATTTTGATTGCATGTGATGTTTATCTCTTATGCATCTTATTTTGCTTAGTACGACGGTAGAATAATAAGATGATCCCTTACTAAATTTCAAGGTACAAGTGTTCTCCCTTAGTATGCACCGTTGCTACAGTTCGTCGTGCCGAGACACCACATCATGATCGGGTGTGATAAGCTCTATGTTCACATACAACGGGTGCAAGCCAGTTTTGCACACGCAGAATACTCGGGTTAAACTTGACAAGCCTAGCATATGCAGATATGGCCTCGGAACACCGGAGACCGAAACGTCGAGCTTGAATCATATAGTAGATATGATCAACATAGTGATGTTCACCATTGAAAGCTACTCCATCTCACGTGATGATCAGACATGGTTTAGTTGATTTGGATCGCATGATCATTTAGATGAGTAGTGGGATGTCTATCTAAGTGGGAGTTCTTAAGTAATATGATTAATTGAACTTTAATTTATCATGAACTTAGTCCTGATAGTATTTTGCTAATTATGTTGTAGATCAATAGCTCGCGTTATAGTTTCCCTATGTTTTTATATGTTCCTAGAGAAAACTAAGTTGAAAGATGACAGTAGCAATGATGCGGACTAGGTCCGTGATCTGAGGTTTATCCTCATTATTGCACAGAAGAATTTTATCCTTGATGCACCGCTAGGTGACAGACCTATTGCAGGAGCAGATGCAGACGTTATGAACATTTGGCTAGCTCAATATGATGACTACTTGATAGCTTAGTGCACCATGCTTTACGGCCTAGAATCGGGATTTCAAAGACGTTTTGAACGACATGGAATATATGAGATGTTCCAAGAGTTGAAGTTAATATTTCAAGCAAATGCCCGAGTTGAGAGATATAAAATCTCTAACAAGTTCTATAGCTAAAAGATGGAGGAGAATTGCTCAGCTAGTGAGCATGTACTCAGAATGCCTGGGTGCTACAATCGTTTGAATCAAGTGGGAGTTAATCTTCCAGATAAAATAGTGATTGATAGAGTTCTCTAGTCACCATCACCAAGTTATTGGAACTTCGTGATGAACTATAGTATGCAAGGGATGATGAAAACGATTCCCAAGCTCTTCGTGATGCCGAAATCGATGAAGGTAGAAATCAAGAAAGAGCATCAAGTGTTGATGATTGACAAGACCACTAGTTTCAAGAAAAGGGCAAAGGGAAAGAAAGGGAACTTCAAATAGAATGGCAAGCAAGTTGTCACTCCCGTGAAGAAGCCCAAAGCTAGACCTAAGCCTGAAACCGAGTGCTTCTACTGCAAAGAAAATGGTCACTGGAAGCGGAACTACCCCAAATATTTGGTGGAAAAGAGGGATGGCAAAGTGAACAAAGGTCTATTTGATATAAAGATTATTGATGTGTACCTTGCTAGTGTTCATAGTAGCCCCTGGGTATTCGATACTTGTTCAGTTGCTAAGATTAGTAACTCGAAACAGGAATTATAGAATAAATAGAGACTATTTAAGGATGAAGTGACGATGTATGTTGGAAGTGGTTCCAAGATTGATATGATCATCATCGCACACTCCTTATACTTTTGGGATTAGTGTTGAACCTAAATAAATGTTATTTGGTGTTTGCGTTGAGCATGAATATGATTAGATCATGTTTATTGCAATACGGTTTTTCATTTAAGACAGAGAATAATTGTTATTCTGTTTACATGAATAAAACCTTCTATGGTCATACACCCAATGTTGATGGTTTATTGAATCTCGATCGTGATAATACACATATTCATGATATTGATGCCAAAAGATGCAAAGTTGATAATGATAGTGATGGAGTCATGTACCTAGGGTAGGGTCACTGACCTGATCTAAGTACCCCGCCCAAGGACACCCTTAGAAGAGATCACCATCTAGTTGACTTTCGAGGAACTCACTCGACTAACTTGAAGGACTCGACTACGAAGATTCACTCGACCACCAGAAGGTCAAGAAGCACTCTGAACTGCAACGGTCTGTGATTAAGTAGACTTTATGATAGTTAAGACCCTTTATGTGGGGCGTTACCAGTAACGCCCCAGACTTTATGTACCTTAAACCCTTCATTACGTGGGTGGGCTGGGTCCTGGCGCACTCTATATAAGCCACCCCCCTCCACAGGTAGAAGGGTTCGCACCCCTGTAACACATAAACACATAATCCACTCGACCGCCTCTGGGCTCCGAGACGTTGGGCTTTTACTTCCTCCGAGAAGGGCCTGAACTCGTACATCCCTTGTGTTTACAACTTCTCCATAGCTAGGACCTTGCCTCTCCTTATCTACCCCCCACTCTACTGTCAGACCTAGAACCACGACAGTTGGCGCCCACCGTGGGGCACGGTGTTTTAGCGATTTTGTGGAGAAGTTGCAATTCTTCCGAGTACTTTCATCATGGTGGCTGCTGGAGTTTTGGTTAAGGGACACGAGGTCCGCCTCGGCGCTCTCACCTTCGTCGCCGACGGCTCCGCCTGGCTCCAGGAGGCTCCACTCGACGTCGATGCGCTCCCCGTCCGTGGGGCGACGCACTTTTGCGCCTGTGTCCGCGGTGTCTTGCTGCGGCAACCGTCGACCCCATATCGGTCGACTCCCTTATCGACCACCCTCCCGGTCTCCCGCCAGCGCAAGCGCTCCGGGCGGTCGAGGCTTCAGCGGTGGGTAAGACACGCGGTGGCTCGCCAGACGGCCACCACTCAAGTTGCGGCGATCGAGCCCGACGAATCTCTCTACGGCCTGTTCGATCTGTTGACTGGCTCCGTAGAGACTGCATCCGAATGCGATAGCAGTGATCCAGCGGCGGAAATCCTGATGGTCGACGGGCCTCGCAGTCCGCCTGGCTTCGCCCACGATGGTGGGGCAGGCGATGGAGACGACCCCGCATGAGGCCACGAAGAGTACCAGCCTGAGCCACTCGACTCTCCGCAAAGAGAGGAACTTCGCCGCAGGAATATGGATGCCCTGCATACTCCCATCGCAGGAGAAACCCCCGAGGCTCGTGCCTTGGAGGAGGCACAACTGGCCAATTTGGCCGAACGCGCTCGCTTGGATA
The DNA here is from genome assembly GCA_963921465.1 of Triticum timopheevii. Lineage (NCBI taxonomy): Eukaryota > Viridiplantae > Streptophyta > Magnoliopsida > Poales > Poaceae > Triticum > Triticum timopheevii. Next base: position 506,079,585 of record OY997274.1, read on the forward strand.
ATCTCCAGCGAGCACTCGACGAGAGCGCGCGACAACGAGTTCCCGACGCCAATCGACATCAACTCTTCCCACCACCGACTCAGGTATATCGAACCCCAATCCAGAATTTAGCAGCTGCGACCCGCATAGCAGAGTCCATCCAGCCCTCTTAGTCGGAAGCTGGCAGAGGCTTGATGCAGATCAGGGATTTGCTCCGGGCAGCAGGAGACCAGAATTCAGCCGTGTCGCAGTCGCGCAACAGAATTCACAGTCGATCCGTCGCTGCGAATACGGTTCAGTCGGCTCACAGTCCCAGATCGCCTCCGCGGCGAGAAGGGCGCGAGAACCGGCGGGACCAGTACGGTGACCGACACGACTGAGATGACAGGCGTCGAGTGCCCGCTTCCCCTCCGAGGGTAGGGTCTTACGCTCCTCGGCGGCAAGACGACAGGCGTCAGCTCAGTGTGGGGCGAAGATCTCTAGTCGACCTCAGAGAACCAGGCTTCGACGCGCGATCCATTATCGTGCAAGGCTTGGTCGACCGGAACAGAGCCCATCGGGATGGACCCGACAGAGATGCACCCACAAGCAGTCGAGTGCATGTTACTGGTCCGGAGTGTTTCAGCAGAGCTGTCAGAGCCGCGATGATCCCCCCCAATTTCAGGTTGGCAACAGGAGTCAACAAGTTCACCGGTGAGTCTAAGCCTGAAACTTGGCTTGAGGATTACCGAGTGGCGGTTCAGATCGGTGGTGGGAACGACGAGGTGGTCGTGAAACATTTACCCCTCATGTTGGAAGGTTCTGCAAGAGCGTGGTTGAATCAGTTACCTCCTGGTAGCATTCACACTTGGAAAGATCTGTCCCGAGTGTTCGTCAGAACGTTTGAAGCAACTTGCAAGCGACCGGCTGGATTGACGGAGCTGCAAGTCTGTGTACAGAAGACCAATGAGACTCTCAGGGATTATATTCAGAGATGGATCACTTTGCACCATACTGTAGAGAATGTGTCTGATCATCAGGCAGTCTGCGCCTTCAAGGACGGCGTCAAGAACAGAGAACTAAGTCTGAAATTTGGTCGAACCGGAGACATGACACTGAGTCGGATGATGGAGATTGCTACCAAGTACGCCAACGGTGAAGAAGAAGACCGACTCCAAAGCGGCAAGTACAAACTGAGTCAGTCGGAAAAAGGAAACACCAGTCGGAAACAGAAGCGGAAGGCTGAACCAGCAGCTCCTGGAGAGGCTCTGGCCGTGACTCAAGGAAAATTTAAAGGGAAACCAAAAGGATCCTGGAATCCTAAGAAGGTAAAGGATAAATAAGGGAACGACGTGATGGATATGCCGTGTCACATCCACACGAAGAAAGACGAAGAGGGCAATATCATTTACCCAAAGCATACCACAAGCCAATGTCGACTCCTGATCCAGCAGTTTCAGGGAAAACAGTCTAAAGACAAGGAAAAGGAGTCGGACAAGGCCGAGGACAAGGAGGACAGTGAGGAAGGATATCCGCATATCAACTCCACTCTGATGATCTTTGCAGTTGTGGAAAGCAAGAGTCGACTGAAAGTCATTAACCGTGAGGTTAACATGGTTGCCCCAGCAAAAGCAAGTTATTTGAGATGGTCCCAAACACCCATCACATTTGACCAATCTAATGACCCGACTCATATTGCCACCCCTGGGAGGCAAACTTTGGTGGTCGATCCAGTTTTCGAAGGCACTCGACTGACAAAAGTGCTGATGGACGGTGGTAGTGGGCTAAATCTGTTGTATGCAGACACACTGAAAGGAATGGGCATTCCGATGTCCCGACTGAGCACCAGCAACATGAGCTTTCATGGAGTCATACTAGGGAAGAAAGCTGAGTCACTCGGCCAAATAGCTCTGGACGTGGTGTTTGGTGATTCGAAACATTTCCGCAAAGAGAAGTTGACATTTGAGGTCGTGGATTTTCAGAGTGCGTATCATGCAATTTTGGGGAGACCAGCGTATGCACGGTTCATGGCTCGACCATGTTACGTGTACCTCAAACTGAAGATGCCCGGTCCCAAAGGAGTGATCACTGTCACCGGTGATCGGAAAAAGGCAGAAGAGTGCTTTCAGAAGGGCTCAAGGCTTGCCGATTCCCAGGTGACAGCGGTCGAGTTTGAAGAATACAAGCAAAACGCAGATCCGAGTGATTTGCTGCGATCCAAGAAGCCCGCCTCAGAATCTGCATTTCAGTCGTCCGGTGAAACGAAGCCTGTTCACATTCACCCGACCGACCCCAATGCAGCCCCGACCCACATCTCCACAACACTCGACCCGAAATAGGAAGAAGCGCTCATCCAGTTCCTCCGTGAGAACTGGGACATTTTTGCATGGAAGCCCGCTGACATGCCAGGTGTTCCTAGGGGACTGGCTGAGCATCGCCTAAGAGTCGACTCATCAACAAAACCAGTCAAAGAGCATCTTCGGCGGTCCGCCGTCCAGAAGTGAAAAGCCATTGGTGAGGAAGTGGCTCGACTGTTGGCGGCAGAATTTATTTGAGAGATATACCACTCCGAGTGGCTCGCCAATGTCGTCATGGTTCCTAAGAAGGACAAATCGCTCCGAATGTGCATTGATTTCAAGCACATCAACCGGGCCTGCCCGAAAGATCATTTTCCTCTCCCTCGCATTGATCAAATTGTTGACTCGACCGCGGGATGCGAGAGATTGTCTTTTCTGGACGCTTATTCCGGGTACCACCAGATCCGTCTGTACGGGCCCGATGAGATAAAAACAGCTTTCATCACTCCATTCGGGTGCTTCTGCTATATCACCATGCCATTCGGCCTCAAGAATGCTGGAGCCACATTTATGCGAATGATTCAGAAGTGTCTGCTCACTCAAATCAGTCGGAATGTGGAAGCGTATATGGATGATATCGTCATCAAGTCACGAAAAGGTTCCGACCTGCTCGCTGACCTCGCCGAAACGTTTGCCAACCTCAGAAGGTATGATATCAAGCTCAATCCATCAAAGTGCACATTCGGAGTTCCTGGTGGCAAGTTACTCGGTTTCCTCGTTTCCGAACGAGGAATCGACGCTAATCCAGAAAAGATCGGCACTATACTCCGAATGAAACGCCCCGTGCGAGTGCACGATGTCCAGAAGCTTACTGGATGCTTGGCCGCATTAAGTCGATTCATCTCACGACTCGGTGAAAAGGCATTACCTCTTTACCGACTGATGAAGAAGGCAGACAAGTTCGAGTGGACTCCAGAAGCTGATGCAGCTCTTGCCGAGCTAAAAGCTCTGCTTTCCACCCAGCCGGTGCTTGCTGCTCCAATCAGCAAAGAGCCTCTGTTGCTTTATATCGCAGCCACAGGACAAGTCGTCAGTACAGTGCTTACGGTCGAGCGGGAAGAAGAAGGAAAAGCCTTCAAAGTTCAATGCCCAGTGTATTATTTGTCTGAAGTCTTGACTCCATCCAAGCAGAGATACCCTCATTATCAGAAGCTTGTGTATGGAATATACATGACCACGAAGAAGGTTGCTCATTATTTCTCTGATCATTCCATCACAGTCGTCAGCGACGCTCCACTATTAGAGATTTTGCACAACAGAGATGCAACTGGTCGAGTGGTGAAATGGGCGATTGAACTTCTTCCCCTTGATATCAAGTTTGAGGCAAAGAAAGCCATTAAGTCCCAGGCAATAGCGGATTTCCTCGCTGAGTGGATTGAACAACAGCAGCCGACTGAAGTTCACTCGGAGCATTGGACCATGTTCTTTGATGGCTCTAAAATGCTGAATGGTTCTGGTGCTGGGGTGGTCTTGGTTTCCCCCAGAGGAGATAAGCTTAGATATGTGCTCCAGATTCACTTTGATTCCTCAACAACGAGGCAGAGTATGAGGCCCTCTTATATGGGTTACGCATGGCCATTTCACTCGGCGTCCGTCGCCTGATGGTCTATGGTGATTCAGATTTAGTGGTCAACCAAGTGATGAAGGAGTGGGACGTGAGAAGCCCAGCCATGATTGGATACTGCAATGCAGTGAGGAAGCTGGAAAAGAAGTTTGAGGGGTTAGAGCTCCATCACATACCCCGACTGAAAAATCAGGCAGCAGATGATCTGGCAAAGATAGGTTCCAAGAGAGAAGCCATTCCGAGTGGTGTATTCTTGGAGCATATACGCACTCCGTCAGTCAAAGAAGATCCTTTTTCCGAAGAAACCCCACAGCCCAAGAGTGCCACTGATCCGACTGAGGTTGAGGTCCCAGCGGTGGTCGATTTGATCATGGAGGTCTTAGTGGTCATTCCCGACTGGACAGTTCCATACATCGCGTATATCCTGAGAAAAGAGCTCCCAGAAGATGAGGAAGAGGCTCGACAGATTGTTCGTCAATCCAAGGCCTTTACCGTAATCAAAGGACGGTTATACAGAGAAAGCACAACTGGAGTTGGTTAGAAATGCATAACGCCAGAAGAAGGTCGAATCATCCTTAATGATATCCACTCGGGGATCTGTGGTCATCACGCGTCCTCTCGGACCATTGTGGCCAAAGCATACCGAGCCGGGTTTTATTGGCCAAAGGCGAATGAGATGGCGAAGGAAATAGTGGACAAGTGCGAAGGATGTCAGTTCTACTCGAATATGTCGCACAAGCCTGCATCAGCTCTGAAGACCATTCCACTCGTCTGGCCCTTTGCAGTATGGGGGTTGGACATGGTTGGTCCTTTGAGAACGGGTCGAAGTGGCTTCACGCTTGTTCTGGTAGCAGTCGACAAGTTCACCAAGTGGATTGAGGCTAAACCAATCAAGAACCTTGACGCCAGGACTGTTGTTAGCTTCATCAGGGAACTGATATTCAGATATGGAGTGCCGCACAGCATCATCACGGATAATGGGTCAAACTTTGACTCGGAGGAATTCAGAGATTTCTGCAACTCTCAAGGAACACGAATCGACTACGCTTCAGTCGCCCACCTGCAGTCGAATGGGCAAGCAGAGCGAGCCAATGGCCTGATTCTCAAGGGATTGAAGCCCCGGCTAATGCGTGATCTCAAGCATGCGGCTGGAGCGTGGGTCGACGAACTTCCCTCGGTGCTTTGGGGGCTGCGGACCACACCTAATCGGTCGACCGGAAGAACTCCATTCTTCTTGGTCTACGGAGCTGAAGCAGTCTTGCCGAGTGATCTCCTCCACAATGCTCCTCGAATTGAACTCTACAACGAAGCAGAAGCTGAACAAGCATGACAAGACGCAGTCGACTTTTTAGAGGAAGAAAGGGAGATGGCCCTGGTCCGATCGACCATCTACCAACAAGACTTGCGTCGTTTCCACGCCAGAAATGTGAGGGGTCGAGCCTTCCAGGAAGGGGACTTAGTTCTCCGAGTGGATCAGAAGAAACAACACAAGCTTGCTCCTTCTTCGGAAGGACCCTTCATCGTCACCAAAGTTCTCCACAACGGGGCGTACCGTCTTTACAACGTCGAACATGATATTGACGAGCCCCGAGCTTGGAACGCGGAGCTGCTCCGCCCATTTTACACTTAAGTCTATCATTCGGATGAGTTGTAATAAAATACTTCCGCAGTTCATGGGTTTCAAAATAATAGTGTCATAATTCCTCCATAATTTTTGTCACTTTTTATTTTTTTCCCCCAGTGGGTGACTTAGCCGCGAATCCGTTTCGCCTAAGTTTGTAAAGATCCCTACCGAGTGGTGAGCCAGACTCCCACTCGGGGACTTAGCCGCGAATCCGTTTCGCCTAAGTTCGTAAAAAACCCTTACCGAGTGGTGAGCCAGACTTCTACTCGGGGGCTTAGCTGCGAATCCGTTTCGCCTAAGATTAAATAAAATCCTACCGAGTGGTAAGCCAGACTTCCACTCGGAGGCTTAGCTGCAGTCCAAAGTACTCGCCTAAGATTAAATAAAATCCTACCGAGTGGTAAGCCAGACTTCCACTCGGAGGCTTAGCTGCAGTCCAAAGTACTCGCCTAAGTTATTTAAAATCCTACCGAGTGGCGAGCCAGACTCCCACTCGGAAGGCTTAGCTGCAGTCCAAAGTACTCGCCTAAGTTATTTAAAATCCTACCGAGTGGCGAGCCAGACTCCCACTCGGAAGGCTTAGCTGCAGTTTAAATACTCGCCTAAGTACAATGTGCTCCCGCAAGGAGGATGAGGTGCAGGTCGACTGCGACCCTCTCCTCTGAGCTACGCCACAAATACAACGTACACTCGAAAAGAAGACGAGGTGCAGGTCGACTGCGACCCTCTCCTCTGAGCTATGCCCTAAGTACAATGTGCGCTCGTAAGGAGGACGAGGTGCAGGTCGACTGTTACCCTCTCCTCGGAGCCTCGTCACAAGTACAACATGAAAATCCTACCGAGTGAAGGGCAGAACCCTCACTCGGGGGCTTAGCTGCAGCCCAGTGCTTGCCTAAGATATGAAAATCCTACCGAGTGAAGGGCAGAACCCTCACTCGGGGGCTTAGTTGCAGCCCAGTGCTCGCCTAAGATATGAAAATCCTACCGAGTGAAGGGCAGAACCCTCACTCGGGGGCTTAGCTGCAGCCCAGTGCTCGCCTAAGATATGAAAATCCTACCGAGTGAAGGGCAAAACCCTCACTCGGGGGCTTAGCTGCAGCCCAGTGCTCGCCTAAGATATGAAAATCCTACTGAGTGAAGGGCAGAAACCTCACTCGGGGGCTTAGCTGCAGCCCATCGCTCGCCTAAGTGGGTTAAGGAATAAGTCGACTGCAGTGAGCATCTTGCTTTGAACCTGCAAAAAGACATTTGGAGCCAAAAACAATCATATTCGGACATCAAATCCAAGTTCGGATCGGTACCTAAAGGAACCGAAAGTGCTCAGGCGCTAAGCTTGTTAAGGTTTATCGGTTACAACTCCACTCGGCATACCGAGGCAAATTTAAAGTGTCAAGCTTAAAAGAAGTTTTTACCCCTCCTGTGGAGGGCTGGAAGGAGCGACGAACTCATCAAGATCAATTCCATCTGCGATCCGAGTGGCAGCTGCAATGAAGGTTTCCATGAAGGACCTGAAGTCGTGTTTCTTGGTGTTGGCCACTCGGAGAGCCGCCAGCTTGTCTTCTCGCGCATCTTTGCAGTGGACTCGGGCCAGACACAAAGCAACGTCTGTACCGCACCGAGCCGACGACTTCTTCCACTCCTGCACTCGACCAGGGACCGTGTTCAGGCGAGCCATCAGTGACTCAAGGTCGTTTTGGAACGTCTCCCTAGGCCAGAGTGATGAGTCGATGCGAGATGTGGCGACCTTCAGCTTTGCAAGATAATCCACGACAGCTACAACACGGGACTCCAGTCGGAAAACATTCATGGCAACTTCATCATTCACTGGAGAATTGATAGGGTCAAGGTTTGGTTCCAGCCGGCTAGTCTCTTCTTCAAAGTTTTGACAAAATTCTGCAAGGGCAATCACCGTGTCAAGGCAACGGTCGAATGGAAAAACCACAGTTGAAAATGATTGTTGAGATCAAAGAGTTACCTTCAAGCATAAGGAACAGCTTCTTGGCAAGACCACTCAGGAAGGCCTCCAGATCATTTTTCTTCCCAGTCAACTGGCTGACTTGGTCGGTCAGTGCAGCTTTGTCAGTTTTCAGTCGACTGACTTCCTCATTGGCGATCCCAAGAGCAGTCTTCAGATTGGTATTTTCTTGTTCAAGCTTGGCGACTGAAGCTAATTTTTCGTCAGCAAGCTTGGTCTTATCAGCTAGTTCAAGGTCTCTCTTCTGTTGGGCCTCCCTCACCTTACCTGCAAGTTACAACAAGATCAGGTTCTGAAACAAACGAAGGGAAAAAGCAATCGTCGAGGCCTCACCAAACATACCTTCGGTCTCCTCCTTTGCCTTCATCAGATTCTCCTGAACCCGCTTCAGATCCATCTCGAGCTGAATGTGCTTGTTTTCCAGCTCGGTGTAGCGAGCCGCAAGGTCACAGGATTTCTGCAAAGAACCAATCGACTAAATGTCAAAGAAAATTCACTTCCGAGTGGAAAAGGAAAAATCATGCGTTTCTAAGACTACAGCCGAATACAAGCATTCGACCGTAGTCTCGGGGACTACACCCAGTGGGTGCACTCAGCGTGCCCCCACTAATCTTATTGAAGATAGAGTCGATCAGTCGACCTCAAAAAAAGAGGAAGATGTGTTCTTTCAGACTGCAATCGACTGCAAGCAGTCGACCACAGTCTCGGGGACTACACCCAGTGGGTGCACTCAGCGTGCTCCCACTAATCCTATTGAAGAACAGAGTCGATCCATTCGCCTCAGTCGAATGACAGAAAGACTGAACTTATAAAGCCTAAGGCCGACTGCCAGCAGTCGACCTTAGCCTTGGGGACTACACTCAGCGGGTGCACTCAGCGTGCCCCCGCTAACACGGAGTTTGAATCGACGCACCCAGCGGGTGACTGCTATGAATTTCAGAAAGAAATTTTTTTGATAGCATATCCTAATAGATCAAGCGGTGGTCGACTGACCTGAACATTGCTTTGAAGGGCAGAACTGGCATCGTAAGCCGCTTGGCTCGCATCCCGGATGGTCTTCACCTGCTCCATCATGATTCCTGCCTGGCGTATCGCCTCCTTCGCGGCCCCAGCTTGGTCCTCTGGAACGTTGTACGTCGTGAAGAGAGAGGGCTGTACGGCACTCGACGAAGGAGGGAGGGCACTCGTCAGTGGATCTGCGAAGGACACAGTGTGTCGAGTGGTGTTCTCGTCCTTCGCGACCAGAGTCTCGGGCGCCGTCACATCCTGGAGCACCCTGCCGGCAGACGCTTTCCTGCTCCGTCTGTGCTTCAGCTGTTCCTCATCTTCATCATCATCAGGAACAGTGATAACAACGTTCGATGGAGTTACAGAAAAGAATCAGAATTAGAGATCATGAGTCAGTCGACTAAAAACGGAATTAAGAGTGTAGTACCAAGGTTTGAGGTTGCTGCATCCTCCATCTCATGGTCATCAGCCCCGGCTGAGGTCTCAGAAGTGGCAGCACTGCAATCACAAAGATTTAGTCGACCGGCTCAAACGTCAACCAGAGATAAAGCTTGCACAGAACAGGAGGATTTAAGCAGCAATGATTACCCTGATATGGTGGGGATGGACACCTTCATCTTCGGCAGGAGTTTGGTCAGCTTTGACGGGGCCGCCCTGGGCTGCTTCGACGCCCTCTCAGTCGGCACCGGAGAAGTGGTCCGAGGGCGCTTGGTCGACTGCGCCACAGTCGCAACTCCCTTGCCACGCTCAGTCGCAGGGTCATGGACAAGCTTCGACCGCCTTTCCGAGCGCGGTGGTGCGACCTCCTCCTCCTCTTCTTCTTCGTCCTCCTCATCATCATCGTCATCGTCGTCATCATCCTCAGCGACGTCCGAGTCCCACTCCTCCTGGCTTTCGCCCTCGCTCGCCTCTCCCTCCTCAGTCGGAGCCTGTGCCCCATTGGGCATCGAGTACAGCTCGGTGAGGGCCTGATAGACATCAAGACAAAAGTCAGTCGACCGATTGGCAGAGAAAATAGAAATAAATATGGCAAGAGTACAATGGGAAGTGGAGCAGACGTACCTTATTCGGAACACTGAGGTGGTCGAGTGGAGGAATCCTTCTGGCTCCACGGGGGTTGTCCTTGTTCCCAGTAACAGCGGCCATCCACCTTTCCAGAGTGGCATCGTCGACTGCTTCTGGATTGATCCGAGTCTCGTCTTCAGTCCCGCGGTACAACCACATGCAATGGCTCCGGAACTGAAGAGGCTGGATACGACGCCTATGGAACACCTCCAGGAGATCCATACCCGTCACTCCCTCCCGAACCAACTGAACTACGCGCTCCATCAACATCTTCACGTCAGCTTTCTCCTCCGGAATCACCTTCAGAGAGGAGGGCTTGTTTAGTCGGTCCATGGTGAACCGAGGGAGTCCACTCGACTTCCCCGGCGTCGGCTGATCCTGGCAGTAGAACCAGGTCGACTGCCAGCCTCTGACTAACTCGGGAAACGTCATGGCTGGGAAAGTGCTCTTGTTCCTCACCTGGATCCCCAAACCTCCACACATTTGGACAACTTGAGTTCTCTCGTCGCCTGGGCTTGCCTTCTTCACGGCCTGAGAGCGGCACGTGAATATATGCTTGAATAATCCCCAATGCGGTCGACAACCCAGAAAATTCTCGCACATGGACACGAACGCGGCGAGATAGGCGATGGAGTTCGGGGTGAAGTGGTGGAGTTGTGCTCCAAAGAAGTTCACGAAACCACGAAAGAAAACACTCGGTGGCAAAGAAAACCCGCGGTCGACATGGGTGGCCAGAAGCACGCACTCACCCTCTGCCGGCTGGGGATGCGACTCCCTCCCCGGAAGCCTCGCGGCTCCGTGGGGGATCAGCCCGTCGTTGGCCATGTCGAGAAGATCCCCTTCCGTGATGGTCGACTGGATCCAATCTCCCTGGACCCAGCCTTTCGGCAGGCGAGATCTAGACGAGGACCCGCCGCGGCTGGTGGATCTCCCCTTCGCCTTCTCCGTCGCCAACGCCTTCTTTGCGCGTTCCAGTGCCACCGTCTTATCCTTGACCATGGCTGTCGGCGATATGCGCGAGGAGAAGTTGTGCGGAGGCGAGAGCGAGCGTGTTGGGCGGAGACGAAGGAAGCAGAGGGAGAGAGAATGCTGAGGCACTGTTCAAAAAACCCTCGCCGGACGCATTTATGAGACCCTTTCTGAGTGGATGACAGGTGGGCCCGGTCGGTCTAATCATATCCCGAAACAGCTGCGCGGGCGTGATACGTGGCGAAGAACGCGGCGCGGGGATCGAGGCGTCTATGCCCTATCCCATCCGAACGCCGCGGTCCGCCCCGCTTCGCGCGCTTCACCAAATTTCATATCCCGCGGAATCCGCGAACGACAGATCGGTCCGTCGAACGCGGGATTTCCTGTGATCCGTCACTCAGAAAACGGCGAAGTCCAAAAGGTCACTCGACGAAAGAAAAGAATGGATTGAGTCGACTGAAGAAAAGTTACTCACTATTAACAAGGAGATCTTTACAACGCACGGCCAGTGTGCGAAAGCCAATCAGAAACAGCATCAACTCCTTCATCACTCAAGCCTCAATCCATTCGGGGGCTAATGATGGAGTCATGCACCTAGGGTAGGGTCACAGACCTGATCTAAGTACCCCGCCCAAGGACACCCTTAGAAGAGATCACCATCCAGTCGACTTTCGAGGAACTCACTCGACTAACTTGAAGGACTCGACTACGAAGATTCACTCGACCACCAGAAGGTCAAGAAGCACTCTGAACTGCAACGGTCTGTGATTAAGTAGACTTTATGATAGTTAAGACCCTTTATGTGGGGCGTTACCAGTAACGCCCCAGACTTTATGTACCTTAAACCCTTCATTACGTGGGTGGGCTGGGTCCTGGCGCACTCTATATAAGCCACCCCCCTCCATAGGTAGAAGGGTTCGCACCCCTGTAACACATAAACACATAATCCACTCGACCGCCTCCGGGCTCCGAGAAGGGCCTGAACTCGTACATCCCTTGTGTTTACAACTTCTCCATAGCTAGGACCTTGCCTCTCCTTATCTACCCCCCACTCTACTGTCAGACCTAGAACCACGACAGATAGCGCAACTTATTTGTGGCACTGTCGTTTGGGTCATATCGTTGTAAAGCGCATGAAGAAACTCCATAAAGATGGACTTTTGGAATCACTTGATTATGAATCATTTGATACTTCCGAACCGTGCCTTATGGGGAAGATGACTAAAACTCCGTTCTCCGGAACAATGGAATGAGCTACTGATTTATTGGAAATAATACATACTGATGTATGCGGTTCAATGAGTGTTGATGCTCGTGGCGGGTATCATTATTTTCTGACCTTCATAGATGATTTGAGCAGATATGGGTATATCTATTTAATGAAACACAAGTTTGAAACATTTGAAAAGTTCAAAGAATTTCAGAGTGAAGTGGAGAATCAACGTAACAAGAAAATAAAGTTTCTACGATCTGATCATGGAGGCAAATATTTGAGTTACAAGTTTGGCCTTCATTTAAAACAGTGTGGAATAGTTTCATAGCTCACGTCACCTGGAACACCACAGCGTAATGGTGTGTCCGAACATCATAACCGCACTTTATTGGGTATGGTGCGATCCATGATGTCTCTTACCAATTTACCACTATCATTTTGGGGTTATGTGCTACGTCTTGAGCTTGCGTTGGTTTTCCTTGAAGAGGAAAGGGTGATGCAGCAATAATAGCATAAGTATTTCCCTCAGTTTTTGAGAACCAAGGTATCAATCCAGTAGGAGGCTCCTCAAAAGTCCCACGCACCTACACAAACAAACAAAGAACTCGCAACCAACGCAATAAAGGGGTTGTCAATCCCTTCACAGCCACTTGCTAAAGTGAGATTTGATAGAGATAGTATGATAAGATAAATATATTTTTGGTATTTTATAATATAGATGCAAAAAGTAAAGATTCAAATAAAAGTAGATTGGAAGCAAATATGATAAAAGATAGACCCGGGGCCATAGGTTTCACTAGAGGCTTCTCTCAAGATAGCATAAGTATTACGGTGGGTGAACAAATTATTGTCGAGCAATTGATAGAAAAGCGAATAATTATGAGATTATCTAGGCATGATCATGTATATAGCCATCACATCCACAACAAGTAGACCGACTCCTGCCTGCATCTACTACTATTACTCCACACATCGACCGACTCCTGCCTGCATCTAGAGTATTAAGTTCATAAGAACAGAGTAACGCCTTAAGCAAGATGACATGATGTAGAGGGATAAACTCATGCAATATGATATAAACCCCATCTTTTTATCCGCGATGACAACAAAATACGTGCCTTGGAACCCTTTCTGTCACTAGGTAAGGACATCGCAAGATTGAACCCAAAGCTAAGCACTTCTCCCATGGCAAGAAAGATCAATCTAGTAGGCCAAACCAAACTGATAATTCGAAGAGACTTGCAAAGATAACTCAATCATACATAAAAGAATTCAGAGGAGGTTCAAATATTTCTCATAGATAAACTTTATCATAAACCCACAATTTATCGGATCTCGACAAACACACCGCAAAAAGAGTTTACATCGAATAGATCTCCACAAGAGAGGGGGAGAACATTGTATTGAGATCCAAAAATAGAGAAGAAGCCATCTAGCTAATAACTATGGACCCGAAGGTTTGTGGTAAACTACTCACAACTCATCAGAGGGGCTATGGTGTTGATGTAGAAGCCCTCCGTGGTCGATTCCCCCTCCGGCGGAGCGCCGACGAAGGCTCCAAGATGAGATCTCGCGGATACAGAAGGTTACGGTGGTGGAAATTGTGTTTTGTTGGTTCCCTGGATGTTTTTGGGGTACGTAGGCTTATATAGGAGGAAGAAGTACGTCGGTGGCCGCCCGAGGGGCCCACGAGATAGGGGGCGCGCCCTATAGGGGGGGCACGCCCTACCCTCTCGTGGCTGCCTTGGCTGCTTCTTGACTTGCACTCCAAGTCCTCTAGATCACGTTCATTCCAAAAATCACGCTCCCGAAGGTTTCATTACGTTCGGACTCCGTTTGATATTCCTTTTCTTCGAAATACTGAAATAGGCAAAAAAAACAGCAATACGGGCTGGGCCTCCGGTTAGTAGGTTAGTCCCAAAAATGATATAAATGTGTAAAATAAAGCCCATAAACATCCAAAAGGGGTAATATAATAGCATGGAACAATCAAAAATTATAGATACGTTGGAGATGTATCAAGCATCCCCAAGCTTAATTCCTGCTCGTCCTCGAGTAGGTAAATGATAAAGACAGAATTTTTGATGTGGAATGCTACCTAGCATAATTCTCAATGTAATTTTCTTTATTGGGGCATGAATTCTCAGATCCAAATGATTCAAAATAAAAGTTCATATTGACATAAGAAATAGTGATACTTCAAGCATACTAATCAAAGTAATCATGTCTTCTCAAAATAGCATGGCCAAAGAAAGTTATCCCTACAAAATCATATAGTCTGGCTGTTGCTCTATCTTCATCACACAAAGTATTTTATCATGCACAACCCCGATAACAAGCCAAGCAATTGTTTCATACTTTAATAATCTCAAACTTTTTCAACTTTCACGCAATACATGAGCGCGAGCCATGGACATAGCACTATATGTGGAGTAGAATGGTGGTTGTGGAGAAGACAAAAAGGAGAAGATAGTCTCACATCAACTAGGCGTATCAACGTGCTATGGAGATGCCCATTAATAGATATCAATGTGAGTGAGTAGGGATTGCCATACAACGGATGCACTAGAGCTATAAATATATGAAAGCTCAACAAAAGAAACTAAGTGGGTGTGCATCCAACTTGCTTGCTCACGAAGACCTAGGGCATTTTGAGGAAGCCCATCATTGGAATATACAAGCCAAGTTCTATAATGAAAAATTCCCACTAGTATATGAAAGTGACAACATATGAGACTCTCTGTCATGAAGATCATCGTGCTACTTTGAAGCACAAGTGTGGAAAAAGAGATAGTAGCATTGTCCCTTCTCTCTTTTTCTCTCATTTTATTTATTTTCTTTTCTTTTTTTCTCTTCTTTTCCTTTTTTTCCTTTTTCTCTTTTTTGGCCTTTCTTATTTTCTTTTTCTTTTTGTAAAGTCTGAAGTCTCATCCTGACTTGTGGGGGAATCGTAGCCTTCATCATCCTTTCCTCACTGAGACAATGCTCTAATTGATGAAGATCATCACACTTTTATGGATTTACAACTCAAGAATTACAACTCAAAGCTAGAACAAGATATGACTCTATATGAATGCCTCCGGCGGTGTACCGGGATATGGAATGAATCAAGAGCGACATGTATGAAAATTATGAAGGTGGCCTTGCCACAAATACAATGTCAACTACATGATCATGCAAAGAGAAATATGACAAAAGTAATGCGTGTCATATGAACGGAACGGTGGAAAGTTGCATGGCAATATATCTCGGAATGGCTATGGAAATGCCATAATAGGTAGGTATGGTGGCTGTTTTGAGGAAGGTATATGGTGGGTGTATGGTACCGACGAAAGTTGCACGGCACAAGAGAGGCTAGCAATGGTGGAAAGGTGAGGGTGCATATAATCCATGGACTCAACATTAGTCAAAAGAACTCATATACTTATTGCAAAAATCTAGAAGTCATCAAAAACAAAGTACTACACGCATGCTCCTAGGGGGATAGATTGGTAGGAAAAGACCATCGCTCATCCCCGACCGCCACTCATAAGGAAGACAATCAATAAATAAAATTGTGCTCTAACTTCATCACGAAGCGGTTCACCATACGTGCATGCTACGGGAATCACAAACCTTAACACAAGCATTTTTCATAATCACCTCAACTAGCATGACTTTAATATCACTACCTCCATATCTCAAAACAATTATCAAATATCAAATTGATCATAGCATCCAATACACTTTCTATGATAGTTTTTATTATACCCAACTTGGATGCTCATCATTCTAGGACCAAATTTGTAACCATAGAAAATACCATGCTGTTCTAAAAGACTCTCAAAATAATATAAGTGAAGCATGAGAGACTAGCAATTTCTTCAAAATTAAACCACCGTCGTGCTCTAAAAGATATAAGTGAAGCACTAGAGCAAAAACTATCAAGCTCAAAAGATATAAGTGAAGCACATAGAGTATTCTAGCAAATTCTAATCAAGTGGGCTTCTCCCAAAAAGGTGTGTACAGAAAGGATGATTGTGGTAAACTAAAAAGCAAAGACTAATATAATACATGACACTCCAAGCAAAACACATATCATGTGGCGAATAAAAATATAGCTCCAAGTAAAGTTACCAATGAACGAAGACGAAAGAGGGGATGCCTTCCCGGGGCATCCCCAAGCTTAGGCTTTTGCCTATCCTTGAATATCTTGGGGTGCAATGGGCATCCCCAAGTTTAGGCTCTTGCCACTCCTTATTCCATAGTCCAGAAAAGCTTTACCCAAAACTTGAAAACTTCACAACACAAAACTCAACAGGAAATCTTATAAGCTCCGTTAGTGAAAGAAAACAAAACCACCACATAAGGTACTGTAACAAACTCATTCTTTATTTATTTTGGTGTTAAACCTACTGTATTCCAACTTCTCTATGGTTTATAAACTATTTTACTAGCCATAGATGCATCAAAAAAAGCAAACAACACACGAAAAACAGAATCTGTCAAAAACAGAACAGTCTGTAGCAATCTGTAACTAACGCAAACATATGGAACTCCAAAACTCCTACCAAAATATGAAGTCCTGGAAAATTTAACTATTGATCAGCAGCAAAAAGAATAAACGCAAAATCACGTTTCTGTGATTTAACAAAACTAAATTTGTGGCCGCCAAGTTTCTGTTTTTCAGCAGAATCAAATCAACTATCATCATAGGTTATCCTATAGGTTCTACTTGGCACAAACACTAATTAAAAGATAAAAACACATATAAACACAAGGTAGATGCAAAATTTATTACTAAACAGGAACAAAAACAAAAAGCACAAAGAAAATTGGGTTACCTCCCAACTAGCGCTATCGTTTAACGCCCCTAGCTAGGCATTGAGATTTCAATAATGCTCACATGAAAGACAAGAATTGAAGCACAAAGAGAGCATCATAAAACATTTGACAAACACACTTAAGTCTAACATACTTCCTATGCATAGGCATCTTGTAAGCAAACAAATTATCAAGGCAAGCAAAAACTAGCATATGCAAGGAAGAACAAAGAGACGATAGCAATCTCAACATGACGAGAGGTAATTTAGTAACATGAAAAATTTCTACAACCTTTCCTCTCTCATAATAATTACATGTAGGATCATAAGAAAATTCAACAATATAGCTATCACAAAACATATTCTCAACACGATCCTCATGCATGCAAAGTTGACACTCTTCCAAGATAGTGTGATTAACATTAACTAAAGTCATGACCTCTCCAAACCCACTTTTATCAAAAAATCATAAGATTCAACATACTCCAAATATGTGGGATCTAAAGTTGACACTCTTCCAAACCCACTTTCAATATTATTGAAAACACTATTATCAATCTCATATTCATCATGGGGCTTAAATAAAATTTCAGGAACATAAGAAGAATCACCCAATCATGATCATTGCAACAAATAGTAAACATAGCAAAACTAGCATCCCCAAGCTTAGGGTTTTGCATATTATTAGCATAATTGACATCAAGATAATTTATAGTAAAATCATTGCAATCAAGCTTTTCATCGAAGGAACTACCAAGTATGGGTGCAATAGCAACGATCTCATGTTTAACGTAAGGAAATATAGCAAATTCATCTTCATAAATATTGGCATCATGGCCACAAGAATAGCAAGCATCATGTTCATCAAGGGATATTTCAATCAAATCATCGGAATCATCATTATCTATAGATTCATGCATTTCATTATTTTCTTCCAAAGCAACGGTCATTCTTTCAATAAATTCTTGGACATAGACATTATGAACAAAGTTTTCATTGCAATATTTAAGTATGATGGAATTTTCAGACTTGTTGAGAGTAAAACCATACTTTTCAATCAAAGAAGCAACTTCATGAGCACCCTTAAAAACGACGAATTCTTCAATTTGTTCGATATCATAGTAACTATAAACACCCTTTGCATAAGAAGATAATATTTCATTATCATTGAACTCACATAGGTAGGGAAGGTGTTTTTTAGGGTTCTTAGAGCAACAAGTAAAATCACAAATTTCACAAAGATTCCAAGCATAGCATAACAAACTATTTATATGATACCATAAGACCTTCCCTTTTTCAAACAAACGATGACGCACAAAATGAGCATGCTCATCTAAAGATTTCCCATCAACTAGGCTAGTTGGGGTTTCAGCACGAGCGCATAAGGATGAAGATGATCCAAGTAGAACACTTTAAGTGGATCCATATCAATAGATTTTCAGCAAGCGAAGATGCGAGCATATAGAAGGCACATGGAGACGCAAGCAAACAAAAAGGCAAGCGAAAGAGAGAGGAGATTGGGAAAGAGAGGGCGAATAAAACGGCAAGGGTGAGGTGGGGGAGAGGAAAACGAGAGGCAAATGGCAAAAAATGTAAATGCAAGGGAGATGAGTTTGTGATGGGTACTTGGTATGTCTTGACTTGAGCGAAGACCTCCCCAGCAACGGCACCAGAAATCCTTCTTGCTACGTCTTGAGCTTGTGTTGGTTTTCCTTGAAGAGGAAAGGGTGATGCAGCAATAGTAGCGTAAGTATTTCCCTCAGTTTTTGAGAACCAAGGTATCAATCCAGTAGGAGGCTCCTCAAAAGTCCCACACACCTACACAAACAAACAAAAAACTCGCCAACGCAATAAAGGGGTTGTCAATCCCTTGTCGGCCACTTGCGACAGTGAGATCTGATACAGATAGTATGATAAGATAAATATATTTTTGGTATTTTATAATATAGATGCAAAAAGTAAAGATGCAAATAAAAGTAGATTGGAAACAGATATGATAAAAGATAGACCCGGGGGCCATAGGTTTCACTAGAGGCTTCTCTCAAGATAGCATAAGTATTACGGTGGGTGAAAAAATTACTGTCGAGCAATTGATAGAAAAGTGAATAATTATGAGATTATCTAGGCATGATCATGTATATAGGCATCACGTCCGCAACAAGTAGACCGACTCCTGCCTGCATCTACTACTATTACTCCACACATCGACTGACTCCTGCCTGCATCTAGAGTATTAAGTTCATAAGAACAGAGTAACGCCTTAAGCAAGATGACATGATGTAGAGGGATAAACTCATGCAATATGATATAAACCCCATCTTTTTATCCTCGATGGCAACAATACAATACGTGCCTTGTAACCCTTTCTGTCACTTGGTAAGGACACCGCAAGAGCACTTCTCCCATGGCAAGAAAGATCAATCTAGTAGGCCAAACCAAACTGATAATTTGAAGAGACTTGCAAAGATAAATCAATCATACATAAAAGAATTCAGAGGAGATTCAAATATTTCTCACAGATAAACTTGATCATAAACCCACAATTCATCGGATCTCGACAAACACACCGCAAAAAGAGTTTACATCGAATAGATCTCCACAAGAGAGGGGGAGAACAGTGTATTGAGATCCAAAAAGAGAGAAGAAGCCATCTAGCTAATAACTATGGACCCGAAGGTCTGTGGTATACTACTCACAACTCATCGGAGGGGCTATGGTGTTGATGTATAAGGCCTCCATGGTCGATCCCCCCACCGGCGGAGCGCCAGCGAAGGCTCCAAGATGGGATCTCGCGGATACATAAGGTTACGGTGGTGGAAATTGTGTTTTATTGGCTCCCTGGATGTTTTTGGGGTACGTAGGCTTATATAGGAGGAAGAAGTATGTCGGTGGCTGCCCGAGGGGCCCACGAGACAGGGGGACGCGCCCTATAGGGGGGGGGCTCCCTAACCTCTCGTGGCCGCCTCGGCTGCTTCTTGACTTGCACTCCAAGTCCTCTGGATCATGTTTGTTCCAAAAAACACGCTCCCGAAGGTTTCATTCTGTTTGGACTCCGTTTGATATTCCTTTTCTTCGAAATACTGAAATAGGCAAAAAAACAGCAATACGGGCTGGGCCTCCGGTTAGTAGGTTAGTCCCAAAAATGATATAAATGTGTAAAATAAAGCCCATAAACATCCAAAAGGGGTAATATAATAGCATGGAACAATCAAAAATTATAGATATGTTGGAGACGTATCATTATGCATTAGAGACAGCTACATTCACGTTAAATAGGGCACCATCGAAATCCGTTGAGACGACGCCTTATGAACTATGGTTTGGCAAGAAACCAAAGTTGTCGTTTCTTAAAGTTTGGGGCCGCGATGCTTATGTGAAAAAACTTCAACCTGATAAGCTCGAACCCAAATCGGAGTAGTGAATCTTCATAGGATACCCAAAGGAAACTGTTGGGTACACCTTCTATCATAGATCTGAAGGCAAGATATTCGTTGATAAGAATGGATCCTTTCTAGAGAAGGAGTTTCTCTCGAAAGAAGTGAGTGGGAGGAAAGTAGAGCTTGATGAGGTAATTGTACCTTCTCCCGAATTGGAAAGTAGTTCATCACAGAAATCAGTTCCAGTGATTCCTACACCAATTAGTGAGGAAGCTAATGATGATGATCATGAAACTTCAGATCAAGTTACTACAGAACCTCGAAGGTCTTCCAGAGTACGGTCCGCACCAGAGTGGTACGACAATCCTATTCTCGAAGTAATGTTACTAGACCATGATGAACCTATGAACTATGAGGAAGCGATGATGAGCTCATATTCCGCGAAATGGCTTGAGGCCATGAAATCTGAGGTGGGATCCATGTATGAGGACAAAGTGTGGACTTTGGTGGACTTGCCCGATGATCGGCAAGCCATTAAGAATAAATGGATCTTCAAGAGGAAGACGGAGGCTGATAGTAGTCTTACTATCTACAAAGATCGACTTGTCACAAAAGGTTTTCGACAAGTTCAAGGAGTTGACTACGATGAGACTTTCTCACCCGTAACAATGCTTAAGTCTGTCCGAATCATGTTAGCAATTGTCGCCTTTCATGATTATGAAATTTGGTAGATGGATGTCAAAAATACATTCCTAAATGGATTTCTAGAAAAGTTGTATATGATGCAACCAGAAGGTTTTGTCGATCCAAAGGGTGTTAACAAAGTATGCAAGCTCCAGCGATCCATCTATGGACTGGTGCAAGCATCTCGGAGTTGGAATATATGCTTTGATGAGTTGATCAAAGCATATAGTTTTATACAGACTTGCGATGAAGCCTGTGTTTACAAGAAAGTGAGTGGGAGCACTACAACCTTTCTGATAAGTATATGTGAATGACACATTGTTGATCAGAAATGATGTAAAATTTTCTGGAAAGCATAAAGGAGAGTTTGAAAGGAGATTTTCAAAGAAATATCTCAATGAAGCTGCTTACATATTGGGCATCAAGATCTATAGATCAAGACACTTAATAAGATTTTTAAATGAGTACATACCATGACAAGATTTTGAAAGAGTTCAAATATCAGTCAAAGAAGGAGTTCTTGCTTGTATTACAAGGTGTAAATTTGAGTAAGACTCAAAGCCCGACCACTGCAGAAGATAGAAAGAGAATGAAAGTCATTCCCTATTTCTCAGTCATAGGTTCTATAAAGTATGCTATGCTGTGTACCAGACCTATTGTGTACCTTGCCATGGTTTTGGCAAGGGTGTACAATAGTGATCTAGGAGTAGATCAATGGACAACAGTCAAAATTATCCTTAGCGAGGACAAAGGAAATGTTTCTCGGTTATGGGGGTGATAAAAGAGTTCATCGTAATGAGTCACGTCGATGCAAGCTTTTACACCAATCCAGATGACTCCAAGTCTCAATCTGGATACATATTGAAAGTGGGAGCAACTATCTAGAGTAGCTCTATGCAGAGCATTGTAGACATAGAATATTTGCAAAATACATACGGCTCTTAATGTGACAGACCCGTTGACTAAACTTCTCTCATAAGCAAAACTTGGTCACACCTTAGTACTCTTTGGGTGTTAATCACATAGTAATGTGAACTAGATTATTGACTCTAGTAAACCCTTTGGGTGTTGGTCACATGGAGATGTGAACTATCGGTGTTAATCACATACAAATGTGAACTATTGGTGTTAAATCACATGGCGATGTGAACTAGATTATTGACTCTAGTGTAAGTGGGAGACTGAAGGAAATATGCCTTAGAGGCAACAATAAAGTTATTATTTATTTCCTTATTTCATGATAAATGTTTATTATTCATGCTAGAATTGTATTAACTCGAAACTTAGTACATGTGTGAATACATAGACAAAACATATGTCCCTAGTATGCCTCTACTAGACTAGCTCGTTAATCAAAGATGGTTATGTTTCCTAACCATAGACATGTGTTGTCATTTGATGAACGGGATCACATCATTAGGAGAATGATGTGATGGACAAGACCTATCCGTTAGCTTAGCATTATGATCGTTTCAGTTTCATTGTTGTTGCTTTCTTCATGACTTATACATGTTCCTCACACTATGAGATTATGCAACTCCCGAATACCGGAGGAACACCTTGTGTGCTATCAAATGTCACAACGTAAATGGGCAATTATAAAGATGCTCTACATGTGTCTCCGAAGGTGTTTGTTGGGTTGGCATAGATCGAGATTAGGATTTGTCACTCCGTGTTTCGGAGAGGTATCTCTGGGCCCTCCCGGTAATATTCATCGCTATAAGCCTTGCAAGCATTGTGACTAATGAGTTAGTCGCAGCATGAAGTATTATGGAACGAGTAAAGAGACTTGCCGGTAACGAGATTGAACTAGGAATGATGATACCGACGATCAAATCTTGGGAAAGTAACATACCGATGACAAAGGGAACAACGTATGTTGTTATGCAGTTTGACCGATAAAGATCTTCGTAGAATATGTAGGAACCAATATGAGCATCCAGGTTCCGCTATTGGTTATTGACCGGAGATGTGTCTCGGTCATGTCTACATAGTTCTCGAACCCGTAGGGTCCGCACGCTTAACGTTCGATGACGATTGGTATTATGAGTTTATGTGATTTGATGTACCGAAGTTTGTTCGGAGTCCTGGATGAGATCACGGACGTGACGAGGAGTCTCAAAATGGTCGAGACGTAAAGATTGATATATTGAAAGGTTATATTCGGACATCGGAAAGGTTCCAAGTGATTCGGGTATTTTTCAGAGTACCGGGGAGTTACATGAATTCACCGGGAGAAGTAATGGACCTTATTGGGCTTTAGTGGAGAGAGGGGAGAAGGGCCAAGAGGTGGCGCGCGCCTCCCCCCTGCCCAAACCGAATTGGACAAGGGGTGGGGGCGCAACCCCCCTTTTCTTCTCCCCATCCCTCTCTTTCCTTCTCTCCTACTCCGAATAGGAAAGGGAATCCTACTAGGACTTGGGAGTCCTAGTAGGACTCCCTATGCTTGGCGCGCCCCCTAGGCCGGCCGCCTCCTCCCTCCCTCATTTATATATGGGGTAGGGGAGCACCCCAAGGACACACAAGTTGATCTTTAGCCGTGTGCGGTGCCCCCCTCCACAGTTTTCCATCTCGGTCATATCATCGTAGTGCTTAGGCGAAGCCCTGCACCGGTAACTTCATCATCACCGTCACCACGCCGTCGTGCTGACGGAACTCTCCCTCGGCCTTGGCTGGATCTAGAGTTCGAGGGACGTCACCGAGCTGAACGTGTGTAGATCGCGGAGGTGTTGTGCGTTCGGTACTTGATCGGTTGGATCGCGAAGACGTTCGACTACATCAACCGCGTTACATAACGCTTCTGCTTTCGGTCTACGAGGGTACGTGGACACACTCTCCCCTCTCGTTGCTATGCATCACATAGATAGATCTTGCGTGATCGTAGGATTTTTTTTGAAATTATTGCGTTCCCCAACAGTTTTTTGTTTCGCAGAATATCCATATAAAACGAAGTCCAAATGCGATAAAACTTTACAGAGATTTATTTTGAAATATATGTGATTTTTGGGAGTTGGAATCAACGCAAACGGAGGCCCACAACCACCACATGACACCTGTGCAAGCCAGGCAGCCTAGGCGCGTGGTGGTGGGTTGTGCCCTCCTCGTAAGTTGGTTGGAGCTCTACTTCGGGCGCAAGGAAGCTTATATTCGGAAAAACATCATATTAAAATCTCAGCGCAGTCGGAGTTATGGATCTCCCGCAATATAAGAAACAATTTTCCGTCAGAAACAGAAACGCTAAACAGAAGAGAATAGAGAGGGAAATCCAATCTCAGAGGGGCTCTCGCCCCTTGATGTTTACTATGTAACTTTATTCTTGTAGACTCGTGTTGGGCCTCCAAGCACAGAGCTTTGTAGGACTGTAGCATTTTCCCTCAAGTGGATGACCTAAGGTTTATCAATCCGTAGGAGGCATACGATGTAGATGGTCTCTCTCAAACAACCTTGCAACCAAATACAAGAAATCTCTTGTGTCCCCAACACACCCAATATAATGGAAAATTGTATAGCTGCACTAGCTCGGTGAAGAGATGGTGATAGAAGTGTAGTATTGATGGTAGAAATATATTTTTATAATCTGAATAAATAAAAACAGCAAGGTAGCAAGTAACAAAAGTGAGCACAAACGGTATTGCAATGATTGAAAATGAGGCCTAGGGTGTGTACTTTTGCTAGTGCAATCTCTCAACAATGCTAATCTAGTTGGATCATATAACCATCCCTCAAAGTGCGATGAAGAATCACTCCAAAGTTCTTATCTAGCGGAGAACATAAGGAGAAATTGTTTGTAGCTATTCTTTCCGATCGATCTATGCAAGAGTTTGTACTAAAATAACACCAAGTTATTCTTTCCGATCGATCTATCAAGAGTTCGTACTAAAATAACACCAAAGCAAATTCATATTCATAATACTAAATCCAACACAAAGAACCTCAAAGAGTGTCCCAAGATTTCCACCGGAGAAAGTAGGATGAAAACATGCATCAACCCCTATGCATAGATTACCCCAATGTCACCTCGGGACTCCGCGAGTTGAGTGCCAAGACATAGATCAAGTAAATCAATATAATATCACATTGTCACCGCTGGTATTCATATGCAAGACTTATATGAAGGGCTCTCAAATCCATAAAAATATTCAATCCGATAAGAACGAAATCTCAAAGGGAAAACTCAATCCATCATAACAAGATAGAGAGGCAGAAACACCATATGATCGTGCCATCTCAAGAACACGAGAGAGAGAGAGAGATTAAACACATAGCTACTGGTACAAACCCTCAGCCCCGAGGGTGGACTACTCCCTCCTCATCATGGTGGCTGCTGGGATGATGAAGATGGCCTCCGGTGATGATTTCCCCCTCCGGCAGGGTGCCGGAACTGGGTCCAGATTGGGTTTTCATGGATACAGAGGCTTGCTGCGGCGGAACTTCCGATCTAGGGTTATTTCTGATGGTTTCTCTATTTATAGGATTTTTCAGCATTGGAATCACATGAAGATGGGCCTCGAGGTGGGCACAACCCACCTGAGCGTGCCTGGGCCTCCTGGCACGCCCAGGTGTCTTGTGCTCACTTCCTTCACCTTACGGTCCTCCCACGAAGCTTCTAGTGCCTCTTTTCTTCCAAAAAAATCGTCAAAAAGTCTCGCTGCATTTGGAGAAATTTGATTTCTGCACAAAAAACAACACCACGGTAGTTCTGGTGAAAACAACGTTAGTCCGGGTTAGTTCCATGCAAATCATATCAAAACCATATAAAATTGTTGTAAACATGGCATGAATACTTCATAAATTATAGATACGTTGGAGATGTATCAGCATCCCCAAGCTTAATTGCTGCTCGTCCTCAAGTAGGTAAATGATAAAAGAAATAATTTATGAAGTGTGAATGCTAGCATAGTGCATAAGTTTGATCAATGATAATTTCAATCACTTTTCCTAGCATCATAACAACTCTTTCTCATAAAACTTATCATGATAAAGTAGCAATTGAAAACGTAATTTTTGTTGTGGAATGCTACCTATCATATTCATCATATACTCTTTTCTTTTGTTGCATGGACATTTGGACTTGAATGATTCAACGCAATAGTCTATAATTTGACATGAGGACATCAATACTCAAGCATATCAACAAGCAACCATGTCTTTCAAAATATCAACACTAAATAAAGCTATCCCAAGCCCATTATGCTCAATCATTGATCCATTCATGAAACACACTCAAACATTAACTATGCCCAATGCACAAGTATGATCATAGTGCTCCCTAGTTGGTGCTTTATAAGAGAAGATGGAGACTCAACTAAAAATAAAAATTGCATAAAGTAAATAGATAGGCCCTTTGCAGAAGGAACCAGATATTTGTAGAGGTGCCAGAGCTCAAAGCTTAAATTGAAAGACAAAATATTTTGAGAGGCATGCTTTTCCCGTCAACAAAAACGACCGAGTAATTCCCAATACTTTCCATGCTAGATACATCATAGGCGGTTCCCAAACATAAAATAAAATCTATTCCTTTTTCCATCATTCTTTCACAATCCATGGCTAGCCGTATCCACGAGTGCCTTCCATACCAACACTTTCCAAGGAATTTATTATTTGACAACATAAAGTAAATTTATTTTTCATTTCGGGACTGGGCATCCCTATTACCGCCACACTCTCATGCAATGACAAGTGAATAAACACTCATCTTGAGAATAACAAATCTAGCATTGAAAAATATTGGTCACCCGTTGCCGCTTCATGAGCGGTACGGGCACACAAAAAGGAAATTCGTTTTGAAAATTTGAATTAATTTTGAAATTCTCCTCATAATTATTCATTTTACTTTTTGCCTCACCAATGATAAACAACTCACTGTTATGAAAGTTAATTCTGAGTCCATACATATGCTCAAAAGCACCCATAATAAATTTCAGATTTCTAGCACAATCAACACAATCTTGTAGTAGGAAAATTGTATCACCAACATATTGCATCATGTTTACCCCATGAGAAATGTTTTCGGCAAGAACCCCTTTTAAAAACCATTAGCATAGGCTTTTCCATAATAATAGCTAGGGTATCTACATCTAAATAAAAAAAGGAGACATGGCATCATCCTATCTGTGTCCCTTGTAAGTTTTAAAATAAGGTCTAATCTAACAAATATCCAATTCTGAGTCCGGGCTCATATGCACCCGGTGAAAAGTTAATTCAAAAATAATATTAGAAAATAAAAAAGTCGTTTTGTGTGTGGACAAAGACGACTGAGTGCGTGAGGTGCGTGCCAAATTTAAAAGTATTTGGACATCTGTGTAGCACTCAGTAAAAAAACAAAATTGGGTCCAAACAGTGTACAAACAGTAAACTTATTCACAGACCCCACATTTGCCTTTTTTGCTGAGAGCTACTCAGGCATCCAACTTTGAAATTTGGCACGAACATTACACACTTGGTCATCTTTCTCCACAATTTTTTTGGTTTTTTTTGAATTTATTTAGTATTTTTAACAATTTTTTTGTTCACTTCTGGGCTCATCTGAACCTTGGAGCCAAAACGCCTCTCTCCCAATCTAGATCATGGCTATACATGTGTCACTAGAGATGTCCTAGGCAATTCATGAGGCAGACAACTTAGAATATGGTTCGCAAAACTTTTTTGTAGGTTTGATCATTAATATTAGAAGAAGAACTTGCATTGCCTTTCTTTCTCGCATGTATCAGGAGGCCTGAGGCAGAGAACAAATTGGAGGAGCCAAGTGAGAATGCGGTGTTTAGGAAGTTCATGCAATTTTCACATTTTACTTATGTTGTTTTTTTCGTATTAAGGGCTCCCTCCCCCCCCCCCCCCAATTTCATTTCTGAAACTAATAACACAATAATAGTTTTTCGGATCTTCGATGTTTGAAACGGTTCCAAGGGCTTATTACATCCATGCAACATCTAAATATCAAATAACACTCGAGAAACAATCATATAAAACTCTTGGCAACATCTCTCTGACAATATGAGCCATACAAACAACATTGTCTTGCTCATACATGCAATAATATACTCTACCCAAAGAGGAATATCGAGGAATCAACACAACCATCTGCTATGAAACTACCAACTCAGCAATCCAATCTCAGGATCATCGGTGCCCAACTGTGTTTTTTTCTAAGCAGTTCAATAGCCATTTGAAGTTGTGCCTTACTCCTGTTATTTGTGCCTCGTGTGGTTCTAGCCTATGCAAGACATACTACAACTCTATCCAGTAAGCAGTTTGAATAATAACCCCCGTCATTGGGAGAAATCCTGATGTCATTCTTATTAAGTCCAACATTTTGATTGGGACTTTGTGGCAGTAGCGATGTTCCACCACAGGAATAATGTTTCCCGCGTTCGATCCCTGTCCCGATGGTGCATCTAGCATTGTCTTAGGGTGCGTGGAGATGTGTCTTAGTTGGATCTTGTGGAATTCGGTTGTTGTTAGTCTTCTGTGGCTATTTGGATTCAGTCTTCGTTTGTGTGTTTATAGGTTTGTTCCTTCTGATATATGACTCTTTTCATTGGCGATGGTTGCTGCTCTTTTGTGCTAGTCTTGTGGGCTCTTAGCACGCCGACTTTCCCGATTATCTACTACAACAAGGTTTGCCCTACTCCAATGAGAGAGGGGGGATGACGGTGGCACGCCTTCAACCCGATCTAGTGCTTGTAGTCGTTTCTAGTGGTCCATGGACCTGATTGTAATTTTTGTTACCTCTTGTGTTCTTTGTACTACCATAATTGATTATGAATAAATTCAAAGTTTCTAAAGAAACATTCATAGTATCATATCGATAAATGTTATCAAAACAAGCACGGTTCCTAGTCTTCTATGAAGTCCAAATCACAGCTGCAACCCACCACAACTATTACATTTCTTACTTTAATTGAAAATTCCATCACCCCAATAGAAAAATTGTGTACGAAATTCAAATTCATGTTTACTCCCAATGCACACTTAACCACCCTTGAGGCACAATTGGTAAGAGCATGGTTAATAATATAGCCGATTGATGGCTATAACATGTTGCCATGTCATCTATAGCCAATGTAATAGCAACATGTATAGTAGTGGGCTACAAGAAAGTACTACTTTTCTCCCACATGGCCCATCATACACTCTCACATAGGTTCTTGGAGCACGTGCTAAAGCCGGCTGTAAATTTACAACCCGCTTCTCTTCTCTTTCCTCTTCTCTCTCATCCAACTCAGCAAATATATAATATTTAAAGTCTTACAGCCCGCCTTCATCACCTTATTATACTTGCTCTAAGAGAGCAACATATAAAACAAGTGATCTATGGTTTCTATAACACTACATAATATGCATTTCTCATCCCCGCTCCAATCCCTCTTTAAGAAATTTCTTTATAATACTATTTGAACATTAACCACAGGAAAACCTTAATCATAAAGCAACAATCTCCTAAAGGGGCACTTCACTTGTAACACTTTCAACATGGTGTAAAGAGAGCTAACAGATAATTTGCCAGATCTAGTTAAGTTCCATCTAAAACTATCACTATCATCAGTCGTAACGACACCAATACAAATATTCTTAATCTTAAGCTAATAGGTTAATAAATCACCACACATCGTCCTCTTACATCTAATAGCTCCCCATCCAACATCAACATTAAGAACAATAGCTACCAAAATAATGAAACTCACATTAACATTATACAAACAAGGAGAACATTCTCAAAATGATTTCCCACCTCCATTTTTCTTCCCAAAAGGAGTGCTGTCACTATTTCCTACTACACAACTCATAGAAAATATCCCTAGAGCACAACACTCCCCGCATAAACTAGGAATTACAAAGTTTAACTTTAACACAAGCTAACTGATCTTTGACGTACTAGTTTTTCCTGATCACATCTTGCCATAAACTGTCACTAGTCTCTATTTTCCATAACCACTTACTTAACAAGCAAATTTTCATAATACTACTTCTGTTATGAAACATTGTTTTGTTAGTTGTTTCTCCATCAACATATTTTCTCCATCATAGCTCTCCGCCAGAGTCAGAGCCGCGCTGTCTAGTTGTATGTGTCTGTGTTTGACTTGTATCTTCATACAACTCCACATGGCATCTATGGTGTGGGTTGAGTCGATGATCGCCTACGGCGAAGTCGGAGTCGTTTGCCCTGGGTTTAGGGATGACAATGATGCCTCCAGAGGAGAAGTGACGATGACAACTCCTGCGCGCTGTCTAGGAGAGACCCTCTTTGGAGGGGAGTGCATGTGGTATTTGTGTGTGCCGCTGGGCGGTGTGATGGTTTTGCCCGATTTCCATTAATAATGGGTGAGGGAGTCCTGGACTAGGGGGTGTCTGGATAGCCGAACTATCATCTTTGGCCGGACTCCAAGACTATGAAGATACAAGATTGAAGACTCCATCCCGTGTCCGAATGGGACTTTCCTTGGCGTGGAAGGAAAGCTTAGCGATACGGATATGTAGATTTCCTACCATTGTAACCGACTCTGTGTAACCCTAGCCCTCTCCGGTGTCTATATAAACTGGAGGGTTTTAGTCCGTAGGACGAACAACAATCATACCATAGGCTAGCTTCTAGGGTTTAGCCTCTTTGATCTCGTGGTAGATCTACTCTTGTACTACCCATATCATCAATATTAATCAAGTAGGAGTAGGGTTTTACCTCCACCGAGACGGCCCGACCCTGGGTAAAAACATCGTGTCCCTTGTCTCCTGTTACCATGCGCCTAGATGCACAGTTCGGGACCCCCTACCCGAGATCCGCCAGTTTTGACACCGACATTGGTGCTTTCATTAAGAGTTCCTCTGTGTCGTCACCTTTAGGCCCGATGGCTCCTTCGATCATCAACAACGACGCGGTCCAGGGTGAGACTTTTTCCCCGGACAGATCCTCGTATTCGGCGGCTTTGCACTGCGGGCCAATTCACTTGGCCATCTGGAGCAGATTGAAAGCTACGCCCCTGGCCATCAGGTCAGATTTGGAAGTTTAAACTATACGGCTGACGACCGCGGAGACTTGATCTTCGACGAGTTCGAGCCACAGCCAAGCGCGCCGCACTGTCACGAAGGGCATGATCTAGTTCTGCTGCCGGACAGTGCCCTGGAGGCTGCACAAGTGTCCGCTCCGACCCTTAGCTCGGAGCCGACTGCGCCGATCGAGGACGGGTGGCTGAACACCGCCTCGGGGGCTGCTACCTCTACGTCGATAGAGCCGAATACCAACCCTGTCCTTTGTGAAGCTCATGACTCCAAGGTGCCGGACTCCTCTCCGGACTCCGAACCTTCCACGCCCCTGCCAATTGAACCCGATTGGGCGCCGATCACGGAGTTCCCCATTGTGGACATCTTTCAGCACTCGCCCTTTGGTGACATCCTGAATTCGTTAAAGTCTCTCTCTTTATCAGGAGAGCCCTGGCCGGACTATAGTCAGGAAGGTTGGGATGCGGACGACGAAAAAATTCAATGCCCGCCCACCACCCACTTCGTAGCCACTGTCGACGACTTAATCGACATGCTAGACTTCGACTCCGAAGACATCGACGGTATGGACGACGATGCAGGAGACGACCAAGAACCAGCGCCTACAGGGCACTGGAAGGCCACCTCGTCATACGACATTTACATGGTGGACATCCCAAAGGATGGGAATGGCAATGGAACAACGGAGGACGACCCCTCCAAGAAACAGCCTAAGCGCCGGCGTCAGCGGCGCCGCTCTAAATCCCGCCACAGCAAAAAGGGAGATTCCGGCACCAGAGACAATAACACCCCGGATAGTGCCGAAGACAACCCCCTCCAGCAGGATTCAGCGCAGGAGGATGGAGAAGCCAGCCCTCATGAGAGAGCGACAGACAGAGAGGTAGAGGACGATAATTATATGCCTCCCTCCGAAGATGAGGCAAGCCTCGACGAAAACGAATTTGTCGTGCCTGAGGATCCCGTCGAACAAGAGCGTTTCAAACGCAGGCTTATGGCCACGGCAAGCTGCCTCAAGAAAAAGCAGCAGCAGCAGCTTAGAGCTGACCAAGACTTGCTAGCCGACAGATGGACTGAAGTCCTTGCGGCCGAAGAGTATGAACTCGAACGCCCCTCCAAGAGCTACCCAAAACACAGGCTGCTACCCCGATTAGAGGAGGAAGCACCTAAACCTACATCACCAGCGCATAATATGGCCGACCGGCCACCTCATGGCCGCGACAGAGAGGCCTCTCGGCCCTACACTCAAGCCGTACCCCGGCGCCGCTCAAAAAATACCAAGGCACGGGAAAACGCGCCAGACCTGTGGGATATACTCACGGACAAGGCAAGGCAAACAAGATCGATCTACGGATCGCGTGGGTGTCCCACGATATGTGATGATAACCGTCACTCCGGATACAGCAATTCCGGCCGGGCCGAACACAGTAGACAAAGCTCATTTGAGCTGCGTCGTGATATAGCCCAATACAGAGGCACCACACACCCACTATGCTTCACAGACGAAGTGATGGATCATCAAATCCCTGAGGGTTTCAAACCCGTAAACATTGAATCATACAACAGCACAATAGATCTGGCGGTCTGGATTGAGGACTATCTCCTCCATATCCACATGGCCCGCGGTGATGATCTACACGCCATCAAATACCTCCCACTCAAGCTTAAAGGAACAACGCGGCATTGTCTTAACAGCTTGCCAGCAGAGTCAATCAGTTGTTGGGAAGACCTGGAAGCCACATTCCTCGACAACTTCCAGGGCACCTACGTGCGACCACCAGACGCCGATGACCTAAGCTACATAATTCAGCAGCCAGAAGAATCGGCCAGACAATTCTGGACACGGTTCCTAACCAAGAAAAATCAAATCGTCGACTGTCCGGATGCAGAGGCCCTTGCAGCCTTCAAACACAACATCCGCGACGAGTGGCTTGCCCGGCACCTAGGACAGGAAAAGCCGAAATCCATGGCAGCCCTCACAACACTCATGACCCGCTTCTGCGCGGGAGAGGATAGCTGGCTAGCTCGTAGTAACAACATGACTAAGAGCCCTGGTAATTCGAATACCAAGGACACCAATGGCAGGTCGCGTCGCAACAAGCACAAGCGTCGCATTAACGGCGATAATACTGAAGATACGCAGTCAATGCCGGATTCAGAGGCTCTAAACTTGGTCAGCGGAAAAATCCATTCAAAAGAAATAGTCCGGGCCCGTCCAATTTGGACTAAATACTCGATCGCTCGTGTCAGATACACGGCACCCCCGAAAAGCCAGCCAATCACACCAACAGGGATTGTTGGTGTTCAAGCAGGCAGTCAAGTTAATTGCCGAAAACAATGACAAGGGGCTGCATAGCGATGACGAGGAGGAGACCCGGCCGCCAAACAATAGAGGACAGAAGGGTTCCCCCCCACAAGTGCGGACGGTGAACATGATATACGCAACCCACATACCCAAAAGGGAGCGGAAGCGTGCACTCAGGGACGTATATGCGATGGAGCCAGTCGCCCTAAAGTTCAATCCGTGATCCTCCTGCCCGTTCACTTTTGATCGAAGGGACCACCCCACTAGCATCCGCCATGGCGGATTCACCGCAATGGTTCTAGACCCAATTGTCGACGGATTTCACCTCACTAGAGTCCTGATGGACGGCGGCAGTAGCCTGAACCTGCTTTATCAGGATACAGTGCGCAAGATGGGCATAGACCCCTCAAGGATTAAACCCACAAAGACGACCTTCAAAGGCGTCATACCAGGTGTAGAGGCCAACTATACAGGCTTAGTTACACTTGAAGTGGTCTTCGGATCCCCGGATAACTTCCGAAGCGAGGAGTTAATCTTCGACATAGTCCAGTTCCGCAGCGGCTATCATGCACTGCTCGGACGAATCGCATTTCAAAGTTCAATGCGGTACCGCACTACGCATACCTCAAGCTCAAGATGCCAGGCCCTCGAGGAGTCATTATGGTCAACGGAAACACCCAACGCTCTCTCCGAACGGAGGAGCATACAGCGGCTCTCGTGGCGGAAGTACAAAGCAGCCTCTTAAAGCAATTCTCGAGTCCGGCTGTTAAGCGGCCGGACACCGTCAAGCGCGCCCGAAGTAACCTACAACAAGACTGCCTGGCACGTTTCGAGCACGCGTAGCAACGCGGCCCCAACCCCAGCCCTCGCGAAATCGCGAGACCAGCACCACGCGTACATAACTACGCTCTGGAGATACCATGGGCACAGGGGTAGGGGCACGACCACGGCATACCTGGAGAGCGGCTCAACCGCACCAGGGGCTCCCAATTGTGTCATTCTTTTTTTTCTTATTCTCAGGACTCCGTTTTCCAGAAGCCCTGTCCGGCAGTAGAATTGTCGAACTCACGATGCAACAGCCAGGGAAGCAGAAAAGCTACGTCGAGTGTCCAGGTGGTCTCTATTACGAGCAGCATACCTGTTTTACATACCATCCCGCAGCCTACCCCTGGAGGGGGACATGTTAAATAGTCCCATCCCTTGCTTATCACACTATTTGCATCGTTCTGCTTTCATTGCAGTATTTTTTGAATAAACAATGCATCGCTTTTTGCCTATTATTGCATTCCTTTTTTTATCTATATATGTTCACTTATGACATGTTGCATCTATACGCTTTGGTACGGCCAAATACACCAGGGGCTTAAGTTCCCCAAAATAGGTGTGATAAGTCCGAACACTTTCACAAGTGCGGCACCCCGAACTTATAGCATTATATGCATCGGCTCTGAATCATGTCTTGGGTCAATAGTTGGGTTTGCCCGGCTCCCATGTTTTGGTACCTTACGTTCCGCTATATCGGCTAAGGTAGCGCTGGGAGAACCACTGTGATTGTGCCCCAGTTGAGCTGGGTTGAGCACCTCAGTGGAGAAAGCTAAAACTGACCGTCATGATAGGGCGAGAGCCGGTCGCTGTTCAAGAGGATTTTTCAAGTCCCTAAAGGCTTATGCCGCTTAGAGCGAGGAACCAGCTCTGTCTGGCCCAGGCGTGGATAGCGCCCCGAATTCGGTCTTCCGAACACTAGGGGCTTCACCGAAATTTAAAATTATAGAATTCTATGGCTAAGTGAGAGTGTTCAAGCATTATAAGTCCGGTTGCCTCGTTCGTTGTGTTGAGCGCCTCCCTCGAAGGACCCAAAAATGGGAACAAGAGCGCTCAAGTTTATCCCGAACACCCCAGGACTCGTGGCATGGGGGCTGAAGCCAACGACTTGCTATCTCTCAAAATTTGATAAACGACCGCACAGAAGGTAATATTTTAAATTAACAAGCGTTGCTTAGCGCATATGAACAAATTTTTCAGCGCACAGGATAACAAATGCGAGTCTACTCAAAAATTACATCTTTGGAGCACTCACCCGCTATAAGGCGGGCACCCTTCAGGACACCCTTATAATACATCTCGGGCGTGCGATACTCCTTGCCCGGCGGTGGCGCATCCGTCACAAGCTTCTCGGCGTCCATCTTGCCCCAGTGCACTTTAGCGCGGGCAAGGGCCCGACGGGCACCTTCGATGCAGACGGAATGCTTGATGACTTCAATCCATGGACATGCGTCCACCAGCAGCCGCTCCAAACCGAAGTAGCTCCCAGGCGTGGCTTCTTTAGGCCACAACCGAACTATGAGGCCCTTCATGGCCTGTTCAGCCACCTTGTGGAGCTCGACCAGCTGCTTCAGCTGGTCGCTCAGGGGCACCGGATGTCCGGCCTCAGCATATTGAGACCAGAACACCTTCTCCGTCGAGCTCCCCTCCTCGGCTCGGTAGAACGCGGCAGCATCGGACACACTACGGGGCAGATCTGCGAAGGCTCCTGGAGAGCTTCATATTCGGGTAAGTAACAAGTAATTCACTTTCACGTGCTTGCTTTGCATGAAGAATGCCTTACCCGCCGCTATCTTCTTTATCGCCTCAATTTCCTGGAGGGCTTTTTGGGCTTCGGCCTTAGCGGCTTTGGCACTCTCAAGAGCCGAGGCGAGCTCGGACTCTCGAGTCTTCGAGTCACGCTCCAAACTCTCGTGTTTTTCCACGAGAGCCCGGAACTCTTGCCGCACCTCCGCCACCCGCGCCTCCTGCTTCTCTCGCTCGGCGCGCTTTGCGGTCGCACCTTTTTCGGCCTTGGACACTACTTCCTTCAGGGTCGCCACCTCATTCGTGGCCCCTGTAATACTCACGTTATTCCTGTCATTTTTTGCAACCAAATCCTTTCTATAAGGTATTACTTTAATAAGGTATTACTTACCCTCCTTATCCTCGAGCTGCTTCTTGGCACGGCCGAGCTCGTTCTCGGACCGCTCGAGGCTCTGCTTCAATACATTGACCTCCACAGTCAGTGCGGCAGAGGTCAGCAGCGCAGCCTGCATTCCCATATTGACATGCTTATGTTAGACTCGTGCGTATATCTTTTTAGATCCTCAGTTCGGCTTTTCTTTCCGAACACCAAACTGAGCATTAGGAGCTACTGTCTATGCGGTACTATTTTTACATATCTTAATTACATACCTCAAAGCCTGTTAGAAGGCTGGTACAGGCTTCAGTCAGCCCGCTCTTGGCAGACTGAAATTTCCGAATCACCGCACTCATAATAGTGCGGTGCTCCTCGTCGATGGAGGCGCCATTGAGCGCCTCCAGCAAGTTATCTGGTGCCTCCGGTTGGACGGAGGCCACCGGCGTCGCAGTCTTGCCCTTCTTATGAAGAGCCCGCTCGCCGGACTTCGGAACCACTGTAGGTTCCGGTACGGAGTCCGGCACAGGGCCGGACTTAGAGCCCTCCGGGGTTTTGCCCTCTTTGCGCCCAAAGTCCGGGAGGTTGCCTTGTGGCACCTCCGGGACCTCCTCCTCCTCCTGGACGGGCCCCTTTCGGGACCCCACCTCAGCGTCATCAGCAGTGTGAGGAGAGGAGGCGGCCGGAAGTGAAGTACTATTCATATCCGACGAATCCAGGGAGCCGCTCGACGAAGCAGGGAGCTCATCCTTGGGCGGGCTACATGGTTGTATTCGGCGTTAGAAGACACTACGCGACAAAGGAAAAATCATGAGTTATTCTGGAATCCGGACACTTACGATCTCGCCAGGGGCTTGGCCCTCGAGGGCCAATCCGCTTCACCGTCGTCGGCGTTGGTGGAGTAATCCGGAGGAAGGGTCCTTTGCTTCTTGGACCCTCCAGCCTCCCCAGTTGGGGAGGCCTTCCTTTTCTTCTCTCCCCCCGCTGGGGGGAAGCTTCTTTCTCCTCCTCCCCGTCTTCGTGGGAGGAGTCTGCCTCGGAGTCGTCGGACGATGAGTCCGACAACACCTGGCGCCGGGAACTCCTTCGAGTTCCCGCGGCCTTCTTCTTGGCCTTCTTCTCCAGCACCACGTAAGGCGCCGAAGCCAGCAGCCCCGTCAATCGGGCGTCCGCTGGGTCTTCGGGTAGGGGAATCGGACAGTTAACCTGCCCGGACGTCTTTTGCCAGGCCTGTCAATGGTAAAGGGAGTTTAGATCCCGCATAGAGTCAAACTATGAAAAACAAGTGTCCCGTAAAGGGTAAAATAGCTTACCTCGCCGGCTTGATGTTGCGAGCTGAATCCGCGATCTTCGGTAGCGGATGCGGGAGCCTCGGCGCCCTTGAACAGCACCCTCCAGGCGTCTTCGTACGTAGTGTCGAAGAGCCTGCTCAAGGTCGGGTGCTGCGCCGGATCAAACTCCCACAAATTGAAATCCCGTTGTTGGCATGGGAGGATCCGGCGGATGAGCATGACCTGTACTACGTTGACGAGCTTGATCTTCTTGTTCACAAGGTTTTGGACGCAGGTTTGGAGTCCGGTCAGCTCTTCCAAATCGCCGCATGTCAGGCCCTTTTCTTTCCAGGAGGTGAGCCGTGTGGGGATGCCAGATCTGAATTCGGGGGTCGCTGCCCATTCAGGGTCACGCGGCTCGGTGATGTAGAACCACCCCGATTGCCACCCTTTGATGGTTTCCACGAAGGCGCCCTCGAGCCATATGACGTTGGGCATCTTGCCCACCATGGTGCCTCCGCACTCCGCCTGCTGGCCGCCCACTACCTTCGGATTGATATTGAATGTCTTCAGCTATAAGCCGAAGTGGGGTTTGATGTGGAGGAAGGCCTTGCACACAACGATAAACGCTGAGATGTTGAGGATGAAATTCGGAGCCAGATCGTGGAAATCCAGGCCGTAGTAGAACATGAGCCCCCGGACAAATGGATGAAGTGGAAAACCTAGTCCATGGAGGAAATGGGGAAGGAACACCACCCTCTCATGGGGCCCGGGGGTGAGGACGAGCTGCCCCTCGTCTGGAAGCCGGTGCGCAATGTCGTTGTGCAGGTATCCGGCTTTCCTCAGCCTTTTGATGTGCCCCTCCGTGACGGAGGAGGCCATCCACTTGCCTCCCGCTCCGGACATGACTGGAGAAGGTTGAGGCGAGATGTGCAGACTTGGACGCTGGAGCTCGAGTGCGCGGAAATGGATAAGCAAAGGAGGAAGAAGGTGTAGGTAAAAGGTGGATCCTTATCCCCTTATATATGGGCGGACGAAACTATGCGTCCCCACCAGCCTGGTAAAACTCGCTTATCTCCCAAGCGCCGTAATCAATGGTACGGTTGGGTTACCCACGCCTGTATTGATGAGAATCCCGGAATAAGGGGACACGATCTCCGCTTTGACAAGACATGCCAAGGAAACCGCTTCGCTAAACACGCTGAGGTGGAGCAGTAAAAACAATTCGAATAAAGGCTTGGCCGTGGTGTGATGTCACGCCATGGAATACGTCAGCAGATTGAACTTGTGTGAATATTATTCTCTCTACGGTGGTATGTGGAATTTATTTTGCAGAGCCGGACACTATCCTTGTGTTCAAAATCTTCTATGAAGAATTCGGAGGAGGAACCCGCCTTGCAATGCCGAAGACAATATGCGCGCCGGACTCGTCGTCATTGAAGTCTGGTTCAGGGGCTACTGAGGTAGTCCTGGACTAGGGGGTGTCCGGATAGCCGAACTATCATCTTTGGCCGGACTCCAAGACTATGAAGATACAAGATTGAAGACTCCGTCCCGTGTCCGGATGGGACTTTCTTTGGCGTGGAAGGCAAACTTGGCGATACGGATATGTAGATTTCCTACCATTGTAACCGACTCTGTGTAACCCTAGCCCTCTTCGGTGTCTATATAAACCGGAGGGTTTTAGTCCGTAGGACGAACAACAATCATACCACAGGCTAGCTTCTAGGGTTTAGCCTCTTTGATCTCGTGGTAGATCTACTCTTGTACTACCCATATCATCAATATTAATCAAGCAGGAGTAGGGTTTTACCTCCACCGAGAGGGCCCGAACCTGGGTAAAAACATCGTGTTCCTTGTCTCCTGTTACCATCCGTCTAGACGCACAGTTCAGGACCCCCTATCCGAGATCCGCCGGTTTTGACACCGACAACGGGGTAATCTGATTTTCGCTCGGTTTTTCTTAATAACCGAGCAACTCTTTTCTTCTTAACTAATGCAGAAATCTTGTCATTTAAAATAAATATGAAATTTGCTTTCATATCGCTGCTGCTATGAAACCATGATGCCATGTGGATCAGGGCCAGAAAGTATTCAAGACCTATCATGCTTTTGTTTCGGTTGTGGATCCAGTACCACCAGCATTCGAATACATGAAACGGCCTCGGTCCCCACCCATGGCCATCCAAGTTGATCAATCAATGAATGGCACAATTTTGTATTCTTGGACGGCATATCTATTTCGCCTGAATATTCTATGCCAAGTCTTGTTACTATAACTCACAGCAACTAACTTAATCCATTACCTAGTTAAAGAACTGATTAGCTGAATGCAATGATCAGATGTACTATATGCTGGGCTGCCATGAACCATGATGCCATGTGGATCAGGGCACAAAATAAACCTACTATCATGTGAGTAGTCCAAAAACAGAGGATCTTGCAATCAGAGCTGTCGTGAAAAAGCAGGTCACCTAATCATGGTGATAGTAAAATAAAGAATGGGCGGATAATGTAAAGGGCTGGACTTTTGATTATTCGAAGGAGCCAGCAGCCTTTGGAGGCCGGGAGAGGTTTCGGACAGAGCATCCACCCTGGGCCCTCCATGGCCGTTTGTTTCCGTCCATCTTCCAACCACCGTCTGATGATATGAACTCTCGTCTCTCCTGCTTATTGGGAGCAATGCAATGTCTTGTCCCTTGTGTGGAAGAATTATTCGGTGCAAGACAACTGTATTCACATTATGGGTAAACACATATGACACTTAGGTAGAGCCTAGCTCAACTGGTTTGGGAGTGGATGTATAAATCCAACACCTGGGTTTAAATCCTTATGGAGGAGAATTTAGGTTCCTATTTATTCTTGAGCAGGCTCTCGCGTCCCTCTCGCGTCGCCTCCCCTGCGGGCGACTCGGGAGGGCTCAGCCGCCACCGCCTAGTCCCTCCAGCGCCCTTCTCCCCCTCCGCCTCTGTCGATGGTCGGCGCTGGGCAAAGCCCGTGCGTGCGACGGCGGCGGCGGAGGGTCTCTCCTCCCGTTTCCGGATCCACGGCGGCGCGGACGTCCTGATCCGCGGGGTGCGGCCCTCCCATCGGTGTGGCGGATCCCCGAGGCGGCGGTCTCAAGGCGGTGCACGGGTGCCCAGATCCAAGGGTGTGGGTCACCCGGCGGCGGCGGGATCGGTCGACGGCGGGCTTGGCGATGGCGTTGGCCGCGCGGTGCAGGATCTCGTCGCCCGTGGCGGATCTCGCCACTTCGGCCTTCGTAGAGGAACCTGGACCAGGGGCGGCGGCCCTGTTAGGCATGGCGATGGTGCCCTCGACTGGCGCCGTTCGCGAGAGGTGGATGGACGGCGTCTTGACCGCGTGGGCGGTGAGTCACCGGTGGATCTCCTCCGTGCTGCAGGCTCTCTCTCTCTCTCACTGCACTTGGTGGCTTACGATCGCGGTCGTCGGCCTCGGTGTGTTCGCGAGGGCTGGTAGAGGTGACATCGGACCGGAGAAAACTCTGTATGACTCGTTCATCCCGACGGTGGCGACGACCAGGGTCACCGTTCTCCTCCTTGCAGGCGCCGTCGAGGTCTCTACCCTCCACCCCGACCCCATGCCTGAGTGAAAACCCTAAGTCTCCTTAGATTGGGCGGCGGTGGCACTGCGTGTGTTGTACCCTTCTTGGAGGCGCCGCCTGTGGCATTTGGGTGCTCGGTTTGAGGAACTGCAGGCGGAGGAAATGGGACGAGTGGCAATAGGTGGTGTTTCGCGTCAGAGGGGCGTTGTGGCATCTGGCACGTCGACAACGGCGGGTCTCAGCAGCATGGAGCAGCGGAGTCTCGCCGGTGGGCGTGTGATGATGGACGAGCGCAGGATGGTGGCGTTGTCTGGCGTCGTGGTGGCGTCGACAGCAGCTAGACCGGGCAAGGTAGATGCAACAGTACAACACTGAAAATGGGGTGGTGGCAGGTGGCTGCGGCGGCCTCATACCCGGCAGGCGTCCTGGTTGAGGAGTGCGCCGGACTGGTGGGTACCCCATACCCGACAGGCGTCCTGGTTGGGATCTCAGGTCTTAGATGTTAGGTTTGGCTGCGAGGTCTGTTTGCTATTAGACTCAGACTATCAGCATCCCTACATCAACTTGATAGGAGTAGCGACAGATGGTGCCTAGACGGTGGCTTTAGTCTTACTGTTGTATGACTTTGTAAGGTTTTGTGTGAATACTTAATAAAGTGGCTGCATGCATCGTCCAGATGCAGAGACTGTGGTCCTCCTCCTTTTAAAAAAAAGTACACACGGAAAATACAATAATCTGTCAACACCTTGTATTGTGGTAGCTGTTCTGTGAAGTGTTCCGTCTTCACAGAACGAGAATTGGTTCGATTGTTACCGCATGGCGAAGGAACATGAGTGATTTGTGTAAGAGCATTTATAGTCGGATTTCTCAAGTTGACCGGGTGGACGTAGGACCGCTGACCGAATAAGGGAGGGAAGAAAATAGTTGACAATTGGACCTCTCAAAGCCCCCTTAAATGTTCGAGTTGTTCGACATTCCTTATATTGTCCTCGTATATAAGATGAGTATGAGGAGTGTCCGGACGTGTCTGCTCAGTGGACCTACATCCGTTACATAGGATTTGACCCATCAGTGAGCATATTTTTTTCTTTATTTTTTTCCACTCCTTCTTCACCAATTACATACATGTGATCGAACATACAGGGAAAAAAGCGAGGAACATGACTTTGTGGACGAACAAATAGGGATTCAAAATGGACACTCCCGGATACTGACCGGGCGCGTCCGGAGAAACTTGAGGGGCCAAATTTGTTCATTGCGACTTATAGATACCCTAACGTTTTAGAAGACATGACAGGGCCAAATCCTATTTGACGCCTTAAGCACCGTTACACGCATCCTGGTATGTAGCGCACACCCCAAATCAAGCGCTAGAAGCAATTTAACCGAGTCATAACGCTGGAATGTTCTGGTTTTTGCGTAGCTTCTGACTAGTTTTGGAAAGCACGAGCTTCTAGTTGGAGCTTCCAACAGGTCTTGGGAAGCTTCTAATTTGAAAGTTCAGAAACCTTTTACTCCCTTCGATCCGTATGAATTGACGTTGTACTAAACCAGCGTCAAGTCATATGGATCGAAAGATCGAAGGGAGCAGTAAGTTTTTTCAAATTCACGAACCATTTTCAAATGTATGCTTTTTTTCAAAATTTATGATTTATTTTTAAGTTTTTTGAGACTTTTTTAAATATTTAAAAACCTTTCTCAAATTCATGGACTCTTTTTAATTTATGAGCCATGAACTTTTTAAAATTCGTATTTTAAAAAAGTTATGAACTTTTTCTAAATACATGAACTCTTTTCATTATTTCCAGATTCCCGTTTTGCCAAAAGTCAATGGTCAACCAAGCGAACGAAGGTCCAGACAGAGCGAGCTGCTTGCGTAGTTGGCCGGCGTTTCAAGCGCTGACTAGGAGGTCTCAATGACGGGTATCTTCAAAGAGAAAGAAAAGAAAAGAGACATGCGTTACGACCCACTGCATGTTTTTTTTTCATAACATATGGTCCGACATGTAAACGGCCATAATTAGAGGCAGATGCACGGCCGGAGTGAAAGCTCTTTCTCTCTGTTAGTTAGTACTGGGCGGAGTGTGGCGATATAGCAGACGAGCTCGCGCGCTCCCGCTTGGTGGACCAATGGTACGGCGAGGCGTGGGAGGTTGCATTTAGTGCTGATGAAAATACGACCGAAGATGTCAGGTGGGAACAGTTCATGTACCGTGTGTGTACGCATATGACCTGACAACGGGGTGGAACGGCGCCGTGATGGACTGACAGTAATCCTAGAAAACGATCCATCGGCATAGAATGGTGGAAACGCACATCGACGTGAGCGAAATAGCTCAACACTCTCTCCTTCACTCATCTCCCACCCTCAGCAGTCAGCACCACACACATAGCACATACACACCAAGGAGACGCACGCACAGGCACATCGCCGCCCACGTCCCGCTTGCTTGCGCACTTGCTGGACGCCACGCCGCCGGCCGGCGAGATGGCCTCACCCGCGCAGAGGCGGAAGCGGTAGGAGGAGCAGTGGATGACCGATGCCTCGCCTCGGCCATCCAAGTAGTTGCTGCTGGGGTTCGAGCGCCTCCTCCGG
The DNA here is from genome assembly GCA_963921465.1 of Triticum timopheevii. Taxonomy (NCBI): domain Eukaryota; kingdom Viridiplantae; phylum Streptophyta; class Magnoliopsida; order Poales; family Poaceae; genus Triticum; species Triticum timopheevii. The sequence continues at coordinate 506,122,849 of OY997274.1, forward strand.
GACAACCTCGGTGCGCGGATGAAGAACCTGGACGACGCGCCCCGGTTCGCCGATTCATAGCTCGCCTTGGCCTGACGGGAAAATGGCATATGAAGCGTAGTACTAGCAGCATGTACGCTATCGATCTGTATCTGTGTAATTTTCTGAAAATGTTTTGTATTGGTTCATGGGATTCGGGAGCAAATTTTTTTTTCTGTATAACATACCAAGTTTGAATGAAATTTCTATTGGTCACATGGCAAAGTCAGAACATTATGTTTCCAAGCACATGCCAAATTTTTAGAAAAATTATAATTGTCACACGACAATTTACAAATTCTATTTTCTAAATCATGGCAGTTCTTGAAACAAATTTATAGTTGTCTAATGGCAATTCTAGAAACAAATTGTGTTTTCTAAATCATGGCAATTGTTGAAACAAATAGTTTACATACATGCCCACTTAATATATATCGCCATGTTCACATGGCAAATACAGGTATTCTTGTTTGAATTGTACCATGACAAATGCAAATAAAAAAAAGTATTTATCATGGCATTTTTATTGTACATACAATGTCAAATTATCTTTTTATTGTTTTTATAATGGTATTTGTTTTGTAAATAACTTCGCAATTATTGAACATGCCAAAAAAAATTCTCTTCCGTAGCATGGCAAATTCCTAAATTTGCCGTGTTTCTAGAGAACAAAATTCCTAACAAAAATTGTCATGCACCCATGAAAAAAATTTCCTAAATTCGCCTTCTTTCTCAAAAGAACAATATTCTTTAAATTTGCCACGATGTGCACTGTTTTTAAGAGCATGATGGCACACTTTGCGTACGCATCCTGACAAATTATATACACAATTGCCATGCTTTGTTTTTCTTTTCAACATCATGGCAAGTAGTGTCATGGTAATTTTTACACATAATTGCCATTTTTGCCATGTTGTGATTATTTTGGCTTTGACAACTTATGATGTTTTATTTGCCTTCAACTATGTACATGACATGGAATTTTACTTGATTTTTAGCTATAATATATACATGGCAACCTTTTTTTTCATGTTCAGTTTAAGTTTTGTACTACAACCATATAATATCCATGGCAAACTTAATGTGTTTTTGACATGGCGTCTTAAGTAGTTGTTCTATATCTAAGGCAAAAATTAAGATATTTTTTGCCACGCCACCTTAAGTTTTGTAACACACACACACACACACGCACACACACACACACACACACACACACACACACACACACACACACACACGCACGCACGCACGCACGCACGCACGCACGCACATATATACATGTCATGTTAAACTTTTTAAAGATGTTTCTGCCATGGCACTTTAATATGTATTAGATCTATGCTCATTAAATGGAAAAAAATACTTGCTTTTTAGCTATAAACTAGGCATGACAAACTTTCTGATGTTTTTGCCATGGGCAGTGTAAATTTTATACTACATTTCAATAAATGTACTTATGGGGAATTTATTGTATTTGACCATGGCAGGTTTATTGCATCGACCTTTGCATTTTTATTCGTGGCTACCACCGTAAATTCTTGTTTCTGAAACTTAGCATGTCAAATTTATTTGTACAAAATCTAGGAATTTTGCCATGTTATTAATTGCCATCATTTTAGAAAACATAGGGAAGTGAATTTGTCATCACTTGAAAAGCATAACAGAAATTTTTGGAGTTGCCTTGGTCCACTATTTAGTTTTGCCAGCAAAGTCTTTTTTTTTTTGCCATGGTGTAAAAATAGTAGGGGTGGTTCAAGAATTGCCTTGTGTTATAGAGAATTGTTTTTCATAAATTGCCATGTGAACATTACAAAAAATATGAATGTGTGCTCTTGTATGGAAATAGCAAAAATAATTCTGAAATTTTCCAGGTGAGTATTACAAAAGTTGTGGACAGTCAATCTAGCTGCATGGACGAAGTAATTAGCTAGCTCTCCACAATAAGTATACCGGTGTATGTGTGTGTCTCAATCGCATGGCAAGCCTATTAGTCTGATGAGAAGTCTGATATATGTGACAGACGTCGTCGCTGCATCCAGCAAACTCGGCCGTCGGCTATGCACGTGGGTCCACCATCATCCATATATAAAATAAGGATGTTAGAAAACCTATACGGCCGACAATACCTGACCCAGCCCATATCACGAAGGAAACGAGCGCCTAGCGATTCCGAGAGCGTGCGAGCTCGTCCGTGCTTGCTAATTTTCGGTACTGGGCGCGCTTTTTTTCCTTTTGAGAACACAGCGCCACTTTATTGCATAAGATCAATGTTTTACAGGGATAAATGATGGATCAGGTGGGGCATCGACCCAACTTGCTGGCCATACGTGGCCGTACGTGCTAGCATATGTGCCTCCCCATTGCACTTGCGCTGCTCTGTGTCTCGGAAATTCCTATTTGCGGCTCGCTGCGGCAAGTAGTCAGGGGGACGTACAGGGGTAGATCGACATGGGCCGGCCCGTTCAAACGTTTGAGATATTTCGGTTTTCGGAATCTTCTAGTTCCCAGCCATTTTTTTTCTTGTTTTAGGAACCTTCTAGGAGGTTCCTGAATGGACTTTTTGTGAACACCGGCGAGAATCATCAGAATTCGGTCGTAGCCATGGCTATTCCTCCCAACCTCCCTCACAGCGAGCTACAGTAGTTTCGGCGAGGCCACCATTCCAATCCCTGATCTCAATGACGCACCACACGCTAATATAAGGTTATCATTACATCCCGCTAGCGGGCCCAGTCTGGGCCTGCAAGCCACTGGGGAAGGGTTCGAAGACGAGTGGGTCGGGTCTCCGGCCCACGAGCTGAAGTGGCTGTTTCCTGATCTTGTCTTGGTCATCTTCAGTATCAGCTACAGAGCTAGGACTGCTGACATTCCCCCCTTCTTGAGAAGCGGCTTGCCCCCAAGCCGGCGCTCGCGGGAACAGCTGTTGAAGCGAGTCCTTGTCCTCCCAGGTGGCCTTGTCTCGAGAGCTCCCACTCCATTCCACGAGCACTTGCGCAATGGAGCGCGTCCCACGACGACGCATGCGGTGCTGCAAAATGCGATATGGTACCTGTAGATGGGTGTCATCAGAAGGGAGCGAGCTAGATACCTGGTGACTGGAAGGAACAAATTTCTTCAGCTGGGACACATGGAAGATAGGGTGTATCTTGCTAGCTTCTGGCATCTGTAGCTTGTAAGCGACTTCACCAATTTTCTCCAGCACTTCAAATGGCCCAAAGTAACGGAAAGCTAGCTTATGATTGGCACGATGAGCCACTATGGCTTGCACATACGGTTGCAACTTGAGGAACACTCAATCTCCAATAGCAAAGACACGTTCAGTTCTCTTCTTATCAGCCTGCGCTTTCATCCTTTGCTGGGTACGAAGCAAGTGCTGACGGATAGACTGCTGAGCTACTGCTCTGGCTTCCAGCCATTGTTGAAGATCAACTGGGGCTACATTATCTAATGGTGATATGCCAAAGTAACGAGGACTGTGACCATATAACACTTCAAACAGGGACTTGTTCAGAGCCGAATGCCAATTCGTATTGTACCAGAATTCACACAGGGCAATCCAATGAGCCCATTTCCTTGGATGCGCGCTGATGAAGCAACAGAGGAAGCATTCCACCTGCTGGTTAACATGCTCCGTTTGGCCGTCTGTTTTAGGATGGTAAGCTGAGCTCATATTAAGCGTAGCGCCAGTTCTTCTGACCAACAACTGCCAGAACTGACTAGTGAAAACCGGGTCTCTATCTGAAACAATCAGTCTGGGCATACCATGCAGTTTATAGATGTTATCTAAGAATAGTTCTGCAATTTTTCTGTGCATTGTAAGGGTGCTTCACTGGAACAAAATGGCCTTACTTTGTGAACTTATCAATCACCACCATGATGCAGTCAAACTGGTTAGAAGGAGGCAAACCTGAGATGGAATCCATGGTTACAGTATCCCAAGCTCGAGTTGGCACCAGTAGGGGAGAAAGCAAACCTGGGTACGCTACTCTTTTCGGTTTAGCCTATTGACACACAAGACAGGACTGAACATGCTGTTTTACAAAGTTCTTCATACCCACCCATTTGAACAAGGCATGAATCCTCTTATATGTCACCGGAAACCCTGAATGGCCACCAACAGGACTATCATGGAAAGCTTGGCAGATTTTGGAATGCAGAGTTGGATTATTGCCTATCCAAATTGTCCCTTTGTATCTGATGAGCCCTTGCACTAGTTGGTAATGGTCCTTTGATGCAGGCTGGACAGCTAACTGTTGTAAAATGTTTTGAGCAACAGGGTCTTGCGTATAACTGTTCAGGATTTTTGTTAACCACTCAGGTTGTGCACAAGAAATGGCCAATATATGATCATCATTATGTGGCCGTCTGGAAAGGGCATCAGCTGTAGTATTCTCCAACCCTTTTTTATACACAATCTTGTAATTGAGGCCCATCAGCTTTGTTAGTGCTTTCTGTTGCCAAGGTGTGTGAATTCTTTGTTCAGTCAAATTACACATGCTCTTTTGATCAGTCCTAATGACAAATTCTTGGCACTGCAAATATGGTCTCCAATGGTCTACTGCTAGTAATATAGCTAAATATTCCTTTTCATAGATGGAGAGTCCTCTGTTTCTTGGGCCCAATGCTCTGCTCACAAAAGCTACAGGGTGACCTTCCTGCATAAGAACAACACCTATCCCCACATCACATGCATCCGTTTCGACAACAAATTGTTTAGAGTAATCAGGAAGGGCCAAGACTGGAGCACTGGTAAGTGCCTGTTTGAGTGTAGAAAATGCAGTCTCAGTGATTGAGGTCCACAGAAATGGCACCCCCTTCTTAAGAAGATCTGTCAAGGGCTTACTAATAATGCCATAGTTCCTGATGAACTTCCTGTAGTAGCCAGTAAAGCCCAAAAAACCCTGACCTCCTTCACATTAGTTGGTGTAGGCCATTCCTGGACAGTAGCAATCTTTATACTGTCAGTGGAGACACCCTTGTCACTGATAACATGGCCCAAAAAGGCAATCTCTTGTTGGGAAAATGCACATGTGCTCAATTTCACCTTCCACTATTTCTGTTGCAAAATACTCAACACTTGTTCCAGGTGCTTCAAGTGATCCAGAAATGTTTTGCTGAATACTAAGATATCATCAAAGTAGACCACTGCACATTCCCTGGATACTGGGGCTAAATCAATGTTCATGGACCCTTTGGAAAGTATTTGGTCCACCAGTTAAACCAAAGGCCAACACAAGGAACTCATAATGGCCACAGTGAGTTTGGAATGCTATTTTAAACTCTTCCCCTGGGGCCAACATGATTTGGTGGTACCAGCCTTGAGATCTAGCTTAGAAAACCAGCGAGCTCCTGCTAATTCCTCCAACAATTCTTCGATCACTGGAATTGGATATTTGCCCTTAACAGTTAGTGCATTAACATGTCTCAAATCTATTACTAGTCTCCATGTGCCTTCCTCCTTCTTTTTGACCATGAGAGCAGGTGAGGAAAAAGGACTCTTGCTGGGTCTAATCAATCCATTTTTCAGTAGCTCAGCAACTTGCTTTTCCATTTTAGTTTTAAGATATGGAGCAATTCTGTATGGTCTAATGGAAACTGGCTGAGCTCCTGGCACCAATGGAATGTGGTGATCAAATTCTCTCCTAGGTGGCAGACCAACAGGCTTAGCGAATACCTCCTGATATTTGTCCAGTAATGCTTGAATTTCAGGCCGGTATGTAGTAACTTCTGCAGTTTCTGTGGCATATATTGCAATGACTATAAAAGCACACTCCTCTGGAAGCTCTCCTTGCAATGTGATAGTTTTGGTTTTGTATTGAAAGGACAACCACTTTTGCTCCCAGTCAACCTGCATAGGACTGTGACAAGCGAGCCAGTCCAGTCCCAATATTCCATCATAAGTTCCCGATTGCAACAACCTAAAATTAGTGTAAAACTCACTACACTGGCAACTCCAAAGACACTGCTTGACCTGTTTATCACACTGAAGTTTGCCACCACCTGCAACTGAAACAGGCACTGGTTTGATTGCCTTAACATTGTTCAATTTGTTGAGCCACTTGTGGTTAAGGAAGGAATGTGTGCTTCCAGAGTCAACCAAGAACTGCATAATAGTGCCCTGCATCTGTACACACAGTTTGAAAGACATGGTTGATGGTCCCAGCTCACAAGCAGCCGCTGAAATAAGCATAAGGTTATCTGAATCACTATCAGTGTTGCCAGGAGAAATTGTAGTTGGGCCTTGGAGCTGCTCAATCAATTCTTGCACTACATGTAACTGCACTGTTGACTTGCACTGGTGGTCCTTAGACCATTTCTCTCCACAAATGAAACACAAACCCTTGTCCTTCCTGTAATTTTGCAGGGTGATCCACTTCTTATCAGTATTGCCATGCTTGGAGTTGTCATAACTCCTCATGTCCTTAGTACTGTGCATTCTGGAGCTATTGGTGATTACAGGAGCGGTGACTCTCTTACTGTTGCCTGGCAACTGCAGGCCTGTGTTTTCCCCCAATTCTTCATGCAGGAGAGCTAGTTCATAAGCTGTGTCTAGATCACGAGGCTTCTGCATTGCGATGGTCACCCACACCCCAAGTTTGAGGCCATCAATGAATCGAGTAGTGTAGTGTAGTGCATCAGGATTGTCCTCATAGGTTGTCAACTGATTGTAGAGCTCGGTGAACTGTTCCACATAGTCTTCCACGCTGCCGGTCTGTGCAATTATGAACATTTTCCTCAGCAAGTTCTTGTTGGGGAACGTAGAAATAATTCAAAATTTTCCTACGTGTCACCAAGATCAATCTATGGAGTCATCTAGCAACGAGGGAGGAGTGGATCTACATACCCTTGTAGATCGCGCGCGGAAGCGTTCAAGAGAACGGGGTTGATGGAGTCGTACTCGTCGTGATCGAAATCACCGATGATCCTAGCGCCGAACGGACGGCACCTCCGCGTTCAACACATGTACGGAACGGAGACGTCTCCCACGCCTTGATCCAGCAAGGAGGAGGGAGAGGTTGATGGAGATCCAGCAGCACGACGGCGTGGTGGAAGTAGCGGGATTCCAACAGGGCTTCGCCAAGCGCTGCGGGAGGAGGGAGATGTGTCACGGGAGGGAGAGGGAGGCGCCAGGCCTTAGGTATGGTTGCTCCTCCTTTTCCCCACTATATATAGGGCCAAGGGAGAGGGGGGAGGCGCAGCCCTTGCCCCTTCCTCCAAGGAAGGGTGCGGCCAAGGGGGGGGAGCAGTCCATCCTCCCCAAGGCACCTCGGAGGTGCCTTCCCCTTTTAGGACTCTCCCCTTTTTCTCTTCTCTTGGTGCATGGGCCTCTTGGGGCTGGTGCCCTTGGCCCATGTAGGCCAAGGCGCACCCCCTACAACCCATGTGGCCTCCCGGGGCAGGTGGCCCCACCCGGTGGACCCCCGGGACCCTTTCGGTGGTCCCGGTACAATACCGGTGACCCCGAAACTTGTCCCGATGGCCGAAATAGCACTTCCTATATATAATTCTTTACCTCCGGACCATTCCGGAACTCCGCGTGACGTCCGGGATCTCATCCGGGACTCCGAACAACTTTCGGGTTACCGCATACTAATATCTCTATAACCCTAGCGTCACCGAACCTTAAGTGTGTAGACCCTACGGGTTCGGGAGACATGCAGACATGACCGAGATGACTCTCCGGTCAATAACCAACAGCGGGATCTGGATACCCATGTTGGCTCCCACATGTTCCACGATGATCTCATCGGATGAACCACGATGTCAAGGACTTAATCAATCCCGTATACAATTCCCTTTGTCTAGCGGTACGATACTTGCCCGAGATTCGATCGTCGGTATCCCGATACCTTGTTTAATCTCGTTACCGGCAAGTCTCGTTTACTCGTTCCGTAACACATCATCCCGTGATCAACTCCTTGATCACATTGTGCACATTATGATGATGTCCTACCGAGTGGGCCCAGAGATACCTCTCCGTTTACACGGAGTGACAAATCCCAGTCTCAATTCGTGCCAACCCAACAGACACTTTCGGAGATACCCGTAGTGTACCTTTATAGCCACCCAGTTACGTTGTGACGTTTGGCACACCCAAAGCACTCCTACGGTATCCGGGAGTTGCACAATCTCATGGTCTAAGGAAATGATACTTGACATTAGAAAAGCTTTAGCATACGAACTACATGATCTTTGTGCTAGGCTTAGGATTGGGTCTTGTCCATCACATCATTCTCCTAATGATGTGATCCCGTTATCAATGACATCCAATGTCCATGGTTAGGAAACCGTAACCATCTATTGATCAACGAGCTAGTCAACTAGAGGCTTACTAGGGACATTGTGTTGTCTATGTATCCACACATGTATCTGAGTTTCCTATCAATACAATTCTAGCATGGATAATAAACAATTATCATGAACAAGGAAATATAATAATAATCAATTTATTATTGCCTCTAGGGCATATTTCCAACAGTCTCCCACTTGCACTAGAGTCAATAATCCAGTTCACATCGATATGTGATTAACACTCAAGGTCACATCCCCATGTGACTAACACCCAAAGAGTTTACTAGAGTCAATAATCTAGTTCACATTTACCATGTGATTAACACTCGATGAGTTCTGGGTTTGATCATGTTATGCTTGTGAGAGAGGTTATAGTCAACGGGTCTGAACCTTTCAGATCCGTGTGTGCTTTACAAATCTCTATGTCATCTCCTAGATGTAGCTACCACATTCTATTTGGAGCTATTCCAAATAACTGTTCTACTTGGAGCTATTCTAAATTGTTGCTCCATTATACGTATCCGATATCTCTACTCAGAGCTATCCGGATAGGTGTTAAGCTTGCATCGACGTAACCCTTTACGACGAACTCTTTTACCACCTCCATAATCGAGAAAATTCCTTAGTCCACTAGTTACTAAGGATAACTTTGACCGCTGTCCTGTGATCCATTCTTGGATCACTCTTGTACCCCTTGACTGACTCATGGCAAGGCACACTTCAGGTGCGGTACACAACATAGCATACTGTAGAGCCTATGTCTTAAGCATAGGGGACGACCTTCGTCCTTCCTCTTTCTTCTGCCGTGGTCGAGCTTTAAGTCTTAACTTCATACCTTACAACTCAGGCAAGAACTCATGTCAAGGTATGTGCTCATTTGAAAGTACCATTAAGCGTTTTGATCTATCCTCATAGATCTTGATGCTCAATGTTCAAGTAGCTTAATTCAGGCCTTCCATTGAAAAACACTTTCAAATAACCCTATATGCTTTCCAGAAATCCTACGTCATTTCTGATCCATAATATGTCAACAACATATACTCATCAGAAATTCTATAGTGCTCCCACTCACTTCTTTAGAAATACAAGTTTCTCATAAACTTTGTATAAACCCAAAATCTTTGATCATCTCATCAAAGCGTACATTCAACTCTGAGATGCTTACTCCAGTCCTTAGAAGGATTACTGGAGCTTTGCATACTTATTAGCATCTTTCAGGATTGACAAAACCTTCCGGTTGTATCACATACAACCTTTCCTTAAGAAAAACGTCGAGGAAACAATGTTTTGACATCCTATCTGCAAGATTTCATAAATAATGCAGTGACTGCTAATATAATTCCAACAGACTCTTAGCATCGCTACGAGTGAGAAAGTCTCATCGTAGTCAACTCCTTGAACTTGTCGAAAAACATCTTAACGACAAGTCGAGCTTTCTTAATGGTGATACTTACCATCATTGTCCGTCTTCCTTTTAAAATCCATATGTACCTAACAGCCTTACGACCATCAAGTAGTTCTTCCAAAGTCTACACTTTGTTTTCATACATGGATCCTCTCTCGGGTTTTATGGCCTCGAGCCATTTATCGGAATCCGGGCCCACCATCGTTTCTCCATAGCTCGTAGGTTCATTGTTGTCTAGCAACATGACTTCCAAGACAGGATTACGTACCACTCTGAAGTAGTACGCATCCTTGTCATCCCACGAGGTTTGGTAGTGACTTGATCCAAAGTTTCATGATCAATATCATAAGCTTCCACTTCAATTGGTGTAGGTGCCACAGGAACAACTTCCTGTGCCCTGCCACACACTAGTTGAAGAGACGGTTCAATAACCTCATCAAGTCTCCACCATCCTCCCACTCAATTCTTTCGAGAGAAACTTTTCCTCGAGAAAGGACCCGATTCTAGAAACAATCCCTTATTGCTTTAGAATATGAGACAGGAGGTATACCCAACTGTTTTGGGTGTCCTATGAAGATGCATTTATCCGCTTTGGGTTCGAGCTTATCAGCCTGAAACTTTTTCACATAAGCGTCGCAGCCCCAAACTTTTAAGAAATGACAGCTTAGGTTTCTCCAAACCATAGTTCATACGGTGTGATCTCATCGGAATTACGTGGTGCCCTATTGAAAGTGAATGCGGTTGTCTCTAATGCCTAACCCATAAACTATCGTGGTAATTCGATAAGAGACATCATGGTATGCATCATATTCAATAGGGTGCAGTTATGATGTTCGGACACACCATCACACTATGGTGTTCCAGGCTATATCGGTTGTGAAACAATTTCCACAATGTCTTAATTCTGTGCCAAACTCGTAATTCAGATATTCATCTCTATGATCATATCATAGATATTTTATCCTCTTGTCACGACGATCTTTCAACTTCACCCTGAAATTACTTGAACCTTTCAATAATTCAGACTCGTGATTCATCAAGTAAATATACTCAACATCTACTCAAATCATCTGTGAAGTAAGAACGTAACGATATCCACTACATGCCTCAACACTCATTGGACTGCACACATCAAAATGTATTACTTCCAACAAGTTGCTATCTTGTTCCGTCTTACTAAAACGAGGCTTTCAGTCATCTTGCCCATGTGGTATGATTTGCATGTCTCAAGTGATTCAAGATCAAGTGAGTCCAAACGGTCCATTTGCATGGAGTTTCTTCATGCATATACACCAATAGACATGGTTCGCATGTCTCAAACTTTTCAAAACGAGTGAGCCCAAAGATCCATCAACATGGAGCTTCTTCATGCGTTTTATACCAATATGACTTAAGTGGCAGTGCCACAAGTAGGTGGTACTATCATTACTATCTTATATCTTTTGGCATGAACATGTGTATCACTACGATCGAGATTCAATAAACCATTCATTTTAGGTGCAAGACCATTGAAGGTATTATTCAAATAAACAGAGTAACCATTATTCTCCTTAAATGAATAACCGTATTGCGATAGACATAATCCAATCACGTCTATCCTCAATGCAAACACCGAATAACAATTATTTAGGTTTAACACCAGTCTCGATGGTAGAGGGAGCGTGCGATGCTTGATCATATCAACATTGGAAACACTTCCAACACATATCGTCAGCTCACCTTTAGCTAGTCTCCGTTTATTCCGTAGCTTTTATTTCGAGTTACTAACACTTAGCAACCGAACCGGTATCTAATACCTTGGTGCTACTAGGAGTAATAGTAAAGTACACATTAACATAATGTATATCCAATATACTTCTATCGACCTCGCCAGCCTTCTCATCTACCAAGTATCTAGGGTAATTCTGCTCCAGTGGCTGTTCCCCTTATTACAGAAGCACTTAGTCTCGGGTTTGGGTTCAACCTTGGGTTTCTTCACTAGAGCAGCATCTGAATTGTCGTTTCATGAAGTATCCCTTCTTGCCCTTGCCCTTCTTGAAACTAGTGGTTTCACCAACCATCAACAATTGATGCTCCTTCTTGATTTCTACTTTTGTGGTGTCAAACATCGCGAATATCTCAAGGATCATCATATATGTCCCTGATATATTATAGTTCATCACGAAGCTCTAGCAGCTTGGTGGCAATGACTTTCGGAGAAACATCACTATCTCATCTGGAAGATCAACTCCCACTCGATTCAAATGATTGTTGTACTCAGACAATCTGAGCACAGGCTCAACAATTGAGCTTTTCTCCCTTAGTTTGTAGGTTAAGAAAATCGCCGGAGGTCTTATACCTCTTGACGTGGGCACGAGCCTGAAATCCCAATTTCAGCCCTCAAAACATCTCATATGTTTCGCGACGTTTCAAAACGTCTTCGGTGCCTCAACTCTAAACCGGTTAGCATTACGCACTGAACTATCATGTAGTCATCAAAACGTGTATGTCAGATGTTCGCAATATCCACAGACGACGTTCGAGGTTCAGCACACTGAGCGGTGCATTAAGGACATAAGCCTTCTACGAAGCAATGAGGAAAATCCTCAGTTTACGGACCTAGTCCGCATAATTGCTACTATCAACTTTCAACTAAATTTTTCTCTAGGAACATATCTAAACAGTAGAACTATAGCGTGAGCTACGACATAATTTGCAAAATCCTTTTGACTATGTTCAGGATAATTAAGTTCATATTATGAGCTCCCACTCAGATAGACATCCCTCTAGTCATCTAAGTGATTACATGATCCGAGTCAACTAGGCCGTGTCCGATCATCACGTGAGATGGACTAGTCAACGTCGGTGAACATCTTCATGTTGATCGTATCTACCATACGACTCATGCTCGACCTTTCGGTCTTCTGTGTTCCGAGGCCATGTCTATACACATGCTAGGCTCGTCAAGTTAACCCTAAGTGTTTTGCATGTGTAAAACTGTCTTACACCCGTTGTATGTGAACGTAAGGATCTATCACACCCGATCATCACGTGGTGCTTCGAAACGACGAACTTTAGCAACGGTGCACAGTTAGGGGAGAACACTTCTTGAAATTTTAATGAGGGATCATCTTATTTACTACCGTCGTTCTAAGCAAATAAGATGTATAAACATGATAAACATCACATGCAATCAAATAGTGACATGATATGGCCAATATCATATTGCTCCTTTTGATCTCCATCTTCGAGGGCTCCATGATCATCATCGTCACCGGCATGACACCATGATCTCCATCATCATGATCTCCATCACCGTGTCTTCATGAAGTTGTCTCGCCAACTATTACTTCTACTACTATGGCTAACAGTTAGCAATAAAGTAAAGTAATTACATGACGTTTATGTTGACACGCAGGTCATAAATAAATTAAGACAACTCCTATGGCTCCTGCCGGTTGTCATACTCATCGACATGCAAGTCGTGATTCCTATTACAAGAACATGATCAATCTCATACATCACATATATCATTCATCACATCCTTTTGGCCATATCGCATCACATAGCATACCCTGCAAAAACAAGTTAGACGTCCTCTAATTGTTGTTTGCATGTTTTACGTGGCTGTTACGGTTTCTAGCAAGAACGTTTCTTACCTACGCAAAGACCACAACGTGATATGCCAATTGCTATTTACCCTTCATAAGGACCCTTTTCATCGAATCCGATCTGACTAAAGTAGGAGAGACAGACACCCGCTAGCCACCTTATGCATCTAGTGCATGTCAGTCGGTGGAACCAGTCTCACGTAAGAGTACGTGTAAGGTCGGTCCGGGCCGCTTCATCCCACGATGCCGCCGAATCAAGATAAGACTAGTAACGACAAGCATATTGAACAAAATCAACGCCCACAACTACTTTGTGTTCTACTCGTGCATAGAAACTACGCATAGACCTAGCTCATGATGCCACTGTTGGGGAACGTAGCAATAATTCAAAATTTTCCTACGTGTCACCAAGATCAATCTATGGAGTCATCTAGCAACGAGGGAGGAGTGGATCTACATACCCTTGTAGATCGCGCGTGGAAGCGTTCAAGAGAACGGGGTTGATGGAGTCGTACTCGTCGTGATCCAAATCACTGATGATCCTAGCGCCGAACGGACGGCACCTCCGCGTTCAACACACGTACGGAACGGAGACGTCTCCCACGCCTTGATCCAGCAAGTAGGAGGGAGAGGTTGATGGAGATCCAGCAGCACGACGGCGTGGTGGAAGTAGCGGGATTCCAACAGGGCTTCGCCAAGCGTTGCGGGAGGAGGGAGATGTGTCACGGGAGGGAGAGGGAGGCGCCAAGCCTTAGGTATGGTTGCTCCTCCTTTTCCCCACTATATATAGGGCCAAGGGAGAGGGGGGAGGCGCAGCCCTTGCCCCTTCCTCCAAGGAAGGGTGCGGCCAAGGGGGGGGGGGGGGGGGGAGGAGTCCATCCTCCCCAAGGCACCTTGGAGGTGTCTCATCGTAGTCAACTCCTTGAACTTGTCGGAAAACATCTTAACGACAAGTCGAGCTTTCTTAATGGTGATACTTACCATCATTGTCCGTCTTCCTTTTAAAATCCATAAGTACCTAACAGCCTTACGACCATCAAGTAGTTCTTCCAAAGTCTACTCTTTGTTTTCATACGTGGATCCTCTCTCGGGTTTTATGGCCTCGAGCCATTTATTGGAATCCGGGCCCACCATCGTTTCTCCATAGCTCGTAGGTTCATTGTTGTCTAGCAACATGACTTCCAAGACAGGATTACGTACCACTCTGAAGTAGTACGCATCCTTGTCATCCCACGAGGTTTGGTAGTGACTTGATCCGAAGTTTCATGATCAATATCATAAGCTTCCACTTCAATTGGTGTAGGTGCCACAGGAACAACTTCCTGTGCCCTGCCACACACTAGTTGAAGAGACGGTTCAATAACCTCATCAAGTCTCCACCATCCTCCCACTCAATTCTTTCGAGAAAAACTTTTACTCGAGAAAGGACCTGATTCTAGAAACAATCCCTTATTGCTTTCGAATCTGAGACATGAGGTATACCCAACTGTTTTGGGTGTCCTATGAAGATGCATTTATCCCCTTTGGGTTCGAGCTTATCAGCCTGAAACTTTTTCACATAAGCGTCGCAGCCCCAAACTTTTAAGAAATGACAGCTTAGGTTTCTCCCAACCTCCCTCACAGCGAGCTACACTAGTTTCGGCCGAAGCCACCATTCCAATCCCTGATCTCAATGACGCACGCACACACTAATATAAGGTTATCGTTACATCCCGCTAGCGGGCCCAGTCTGGGCCTGCAAGCCACTGGGGGGAGGGTTCGAAGATGAGTGTGCCAGGTCTCCGGCCCACGAGCTGAAGTGGCTATTTCCTGATCCTTGTCTAGATCATCTTCAGTATCAGCTGCAGAGCTAGGACTGCTGACACTTTTCCATCCCCCCTCCCCTTTTTCCTTTTTTGTATCTTTCCTTTTTCTTTTCAATTTTTTCTTCTGTTTAATTTTATTTTCTTTGCTCTTTCGTTTTTTTCTTTTTCAGGTTTCTTTTGTTTGAAAATTTCAAATTTTTATTCGTAATTTTATAACATGGTTTGGTTTTCAAAATTTGCTCCCAATTCTAAAAAATGTTCTAGTCTCCAATTTTTTCCACAATTTCAAAAAATGTTCATGTTTTAAAAAAATTCAATAATTTCAAAAAAAGTTTTCGTTTCAATTTTTTATATGTTCATGTTTTCAAAAAATGTTCTCTTTTCCAAAATCTGTTCAGAATGTCAGTCATAAAATATTCATATTTCAGAAAATGTACAGGAATTTCAAAATATATTCTCATTTCCAAATTTGTTCACAATTTCAGAAAAATGTTCGTGTTTTTAAATAATGTTCAGGAATTTCAGAAAATGTTTCTTGTTTTCTAAAAAAAATCACAATGTCAGAAAATGTTCAATTTTTCCAAAATTGTTCACGTTTTAGAAAACTGTTAGGTTTTCCAAAAATATTTGTGTTTTTCTAAATTCTGATTACAAAAGTTGTACACATTTTTTTCAAAAAAAAAAAGCTTGGACTAGCAAAAAATATTTGCGGCATTTCAAATTGTTTGTAATTTTCAAGAAATGTTTCTAATTTATTTCAAAAAATCTCAACCCATCTGTATGATGCTATAGAGTTTGCGCCTTAATGTTCAACATTAGCTTTGTGGTGTAGTGGCAAACTGGTCTCGGTCTACAATCTGGTGTGAGCGAGATGATGTGAACGAATGCTAGCGTCGTGTACTTGTTTTCTGAAACTTTTTTAGGTCGCGTGATACAGGAATCACAAGCGGCTTTTGCGTCGGTGGGCTGGCCCAGTATTGCGTCGCCCATGTGATTTGAGCTCCTGTTTAACACAAAATGCATCATAGGAGGTCCCCGGCATTTCCTAACGGGCGCCTTAAGCGCCCGTTTCTTCTATTTCCGCAAACGGGCGCATACCCCTGCGCGCGCTGGGCCGGCCCGTTTCCTTCTCTCTTTCTTTTCTGTTAAAAAACTGCAGCAAAAACAATATTTCCAATGTGAGGGCTCGAACTCGCGATCTCTCTGTAGAAACAGCTGCGCACTAACCAACAGACCACCATATAGACTGTGTCCTTTTACTTATTTTCGTCCTTATATTTACGTAGGCCGCGTGAGCCCAGCAAACCAGCTTTCACTGCTCGTTGATTTCTGGGCGTTTTTTTTTCTTTTTTTCTGGTTCGTTTTTTCTTTTTCTTTTCTCATTTTCCTTTTTTATTTTCTTTTTAAAATTCGTGAAATTTTTAAAATTGAATGAAATTTTATCAAATCAATGAACTTTTTTTAAAATTCGATGAAAATTTTAAAATTCCATGAACTTTTTAAGACATGAACAATTATTGAGAACATGAACAAAAATTTATATACGACTAGAGATTTTCAAATACACACTGAACATTTTTTTGGTATACGATGAACAATTTTTAACTACACAGCGAACATTTTTGTGATATACATTGAAATAATTTAAAACATTTTATACATTTTTTTGATATAAGATGAACAAATTTTATACATTGAACATTTTTGTAATATAATCTGAACAATTTTTAACTACAAATTGAACAATTTTGTGATATGCGCTGAAAAACCATTTAAATACCCATTGAACATTTTTTTATGTACACTGAACAATTTAAAATGTTGAACAAAATTTGAAAAAGTGAATAGATTTGAAAACTATGAACATGTTTTGTAATCTTGAACAAAAAACGAAAAATACATTAAAAAATTAATAATTTGCAAATCTAATAAATAGCGATGATGGATTGGTCTTAAATAGTTCACGTTCCTTGTAGTCGCTGGTGCTCACAGGTTGTAGTGGTTAGCAAAACGGTTCTCGTGTTGTAGCCGTAGGGCGTGAGTTCGAGTGGCTGTATCGATCGTTTTGTGTGTTCTTTTCGCGAGACCTTTTTTCCTTCTACTGCGCGCGGTGGGCCGGCCCATGGGGTGCGGAGTGTGAGCGCCAGCTGCCTGAACTGGCGCTTAAGGCGCCGGTTAGGAGCTCCCTCCCCGGCAAGAAATGGCTTCCGCTCTTAGTACTCTGCAGTCCCCAGGGGCCGAGGGATAGATTTCAACCCACTGCTCGCTTTACTGACTTAGCACACCTCCAACGCCGACCATCAAAACCTCCACAACCTTTCAGACTGCATGGTCCGGACGAGTTGTGCCATTCAACGCATGTTTATATCGGCCCGCTAGGCGGTCCGTACATGTTTTCTCCCGCAAAGTAGAGACAAAGTGTGTGTCTATGGGGGGGGGGGGGGGGGGGCGAGGGGTGGCTACGGGAGTCCAAACAGTAGCCACGTCGGTCTTCGACACTCGGGGCCCACCAAATCCCCCTGCTGGTCCCATTCCCTTCCACTCCGCCCCTTTCCCCTTGCTTTGCATTCACACCCTCCATCTTGGTTTTTGGATTCTTTGTTACGTGACATTAGCATCGGGTGTGAGCACGAGCACTCTTACTAAGCCGCGTCTGCACTGTCTTTCGCTTTGAAGAGGTTGCTCCTGTGTGTCCGCTAGTAGTATGACCAAGGGTATGAGTTCGAACACTTGAACGATAGTCCCTCTTCTTCCCTATCTTTCTTCCGCTTGCCGCTGTGAGTTATGAGTAGGGGTACAACCTTGAGCGCTCGTACCATACGCCGTCTTCTCTCTTGGAGCTACAGAACTGCAGAAAAAATGTTGTGCTCTCTCCTCACATTAGGCGCATAGCAAATTTGCAACAAAAAATGAGGAGGTATGCAACAAAATCCAGGCCGCTGGTACGTGATTTTTTTCCAACGAAAATTGCTCTGAAACTAACTCTATAACAACTATGCAAAATAAAAGCAAAAGTCAACTAGACTAAATTACACAAAGCTAAGGACACCTACAGATTTCCAGGTTACCTCCCAGGCAATGCTTCCTTTATAGCCATATAGCTAGGCTTTGGTCCTCCATTAATTCATCCACCGGGATCCCAATGGACATCAACCCCGAGTGTATATCTTACCTCCGACCAGTGTCCAGGGCACCTCATAGAAAAGTCTGGTCAGAGGCGTACTCACTTCCGGTGCATCAGCATCATGTAGTTAAATAAGTACTTGCTTCGTGGCAAGCACCGATGCACCGAGGTAAGTGACGATGTCTTATAACATGTCTACTACGAGAGGCTTATATATATATATATATATATATATATATATATATATATATATATATATATATATATATATATATATATATATATATATAAACACTATTCTGATCACGGGATCAGAATAATATTCTGATCACAACCTGAACTGCCTGAGTAACGCGCCTGAACTTCCCTTTGTACTGGGTTGAACTTCAGCTAAAAAGTGTTCAAATGGGGCTTGCGATATACCGTTGGAAAGCTATGGACACCAATATCATGATCCAAGTTAAATTTTTGGCAAAATGTAAGCGGTTTAAGAGCAGTTTTGAAAACCGTTTTTTCTTCATACAAAAAACGTGAATCGTATTTTCGATCGCATTTCTAAACCGTTTATCGGAATGAGGTAAATAATATAGCGTTGGAAAGCTGCTGCAAAACCGCTCCTTCGACATGTTGAAAGTTTTCTCTAATTCCCTATGGATAAAGAGTAATTTTGAAAATCGTAAAATTTTGCAAACCGAACAGCCGAGTTCGTATTTTCAATGTAATTTCTAAACGGCTAATCCATTTGGGGCAAATGATATGGCATTGGAAAGCTTGTGAAAATGCGCTACTTTTTCATGTTAAAAGTTTTTTCTAATTTAGAATGGTTTAAAAGTATTTTCGAGATAATTTTTTAACCGTACGGCCGAATGCAACAAATAATAGGGCGCTGGAAAGCTTGAGCAAATGCGAAACTTTTTTGTATATATTGTTTCTCCTAATTCCTTATAGTATTAAGTAAAATTGGAAAATGGCTAAAAACGTATTTTTGGCATAATTTCTACATACTTTATCGAAATGGGGCAAATAATATACCGCTGAAAAGCTACGGAAAATGCGAAACTTTTTCATGTTGATGGTTTTCTCTGATTCCTAGCCGTTTTCAAGTAATTGCGAAAATGGCGAGATCATTCGTTCTACCTTTATCGCGACACTGATTCGTCGAAAATGCATCGCGTGAAGAACCTGAACTTCTCGGCACGTGTACTTGAACTTCACTCTGTTTTTCACGTGCTTTTTTTTGCTCGTATATCTCTATCCACTGCTCCTAGCTCTCCATCCACTCACCGGAACTGAGCAAGTGATATACCGATGGAAAGCTGCTGTAAACACGCAACTTTCCCGCGTTGATCATTTTTTCATACTCGCAACGATTTTAAAAGTTTTTCATCTGAAATTCATTCAGCATAGTAGTTGAACTTCATGCTGTTTTAACGTTGAACTTCTGTGACGTATTATTGTTTGTACGCGCGCCTGAACTTCTCTCTATACGAACCCGACCTTTGGGCTATCTTCGCAACCGTGCCTTCTACCGCAAGTTTTTCTGGTTAGTCGTGTTCCATGTGATGTAAGTGTAATCTTCAAACGATTTTTAGCAACTAAATACTCGTTTTAGATAGGAATCTCGCTCATAGGCGGATTTTGCACTCGGGTCGTGAAGAACTCGCGTTTTTTGCGATTTTACTGCCTGAGTTGTTCGACCTGAACTTCCCCCTGTGCTAGGTTGAACTTCCCGCAACATTGCCCAAGTAGGGCTTGCTATATACCGTTGGAAAGCTATGGACACGAGTATCATGACCCAAGTTAAATTTTCCGCAAAATGTAAGCGGTTTAAGAGCAGTTTTAAAACGGTTTTTTTCTTCACACAAAAAACGTGAATCGTAATTTCGATCACATTTCTAAACCGTTTATCGGAATGAGGCAAGTAATATGGCTTTGGAAAGCTACTACAAAACCGCTCCTTCCACATGTTGAAAGTATTCTCTAATTCCCTACGGTTAAAGATTAATTTAGAAAATCGTAAAATTTCACAAACCGAACAGCTGAGTTCGTATTTTCGATGTCATTTCTAAACGGCTAAACCAATTGAGGCACATGATATGGCGTTGGAAAGCTTATGAAAATGCGCTACTTTTTCATGTAGAAAGTTTTTTCTAATTTTGAACGGTTTAAAAGTGATTTAGAAAACGGTACAAGTTTCACCGAGTTCGTATTTTCAATCTATTTTTTTAACCCTATGTCCGAATGCAACAAATGATATGGCGTTGGAAATCTTGAGAAAATGCGAAACTTTTTGGTATATATTATTTCTACCAATTCCTTACTATTTTATGTCAATTTTCAAAATGGCTAAAAACGTATTTTCGCTGTAATTTCCACAAACTTTATCGGTATGGGGAAAATAATATACCGTTGAAAAGCTAAGGAAAATGCGAAACTTTTTCATGTTGATGGTTTTCTGTGATTCCCTGCCGTTTTCAAGTAATGTGGAAAATGGCGAGATCATTTGTTTTGCCTTTATCACGAAACAGATTCGTGAAAAATGCATCGCGTGAAGTACCTAAACTTCTCGGTATGAAACCTTGAACTTCACTCTGTTTTTCATGTGCTTTTTTTGCCCGTGGCTCTCATCCACACATCGGAACACTCACCGGAATTGAGCAAGTGATATACTGATGGAAAGCTACTGTAGACACGCAACTTTCCCGTGTTGATCACTTTTTCATACTCGCAACAGTTTTAAAAGTTTTTCATTTGAAATTCATTCCGTGTAGTAGTTGAACTTCCAGCTGTTTTCACATTGAACTTCCGTGACGTATTTTCGGTTTGTAATTTTCTCATACATCCGTCAATGCCACACAAATGATATTCCTTTTGTACAAATCTCTCTCACAATATTTTTTTGAACTTTCTCCGACGAAGGACTTGAACTTACACAAATGATTTCCTACTGTTTTGAAGTAAATTAGAAAATGACGAGATCATGATTCTTGCCTTCATCGCGAATGGAAATACACCGCGTGAAGTAGTTGAACTTCTCGTGCATGTCTGTTCAAACTTCACACTGTTTTTAACGTGTTGTTTTTTGCTCTGCGTGAAGTAGTTGAACTTCTAGGACGTGTCTGTTCGAACTTCACTTTGTTTTTGACGTGCTGATTTTTTACGTGGTGTCTTTTGCACTATGTGAAGTAATTGAACTTCTGGAGCATCTTTGCTTGAACTTCACCCTGTTTCACTTTTTTTTGTATTTTTTCTTATATGAAATACACACCATGTAGTACGTGAACTTCCAGTTGTTATCACTTTGAACTTCTCTCTGGTTTGAGAGATTTATTTTAAAACACAAAAAATAACATTTTTTTTTATGTATTTTGGACATCTAAATACACGGTGAACCTCTCTCAGAAGAATTTTTCAACTTTTCCTCGCCGAGCACTTGAACTTCTAGCAACCATTTTTTTTCATTTATGAGTTGTTTTTAAAAGTGCAAAAAAGGTGTTGTGTTTTTTATTTTTTTAACAGGTAAATCCTAGGTTTTAATAAACTCCGAACTTCTCTGTTATTTCAATTTGAACTTCACCTTTTTATACTTTGAGTAAAAAATTGTATTCGATTTTTATACAAAAAAATTGAACATGGAAATACAAGGTGAACCTCTCTCGCAAGAATTTTTGAACTTCTCCGGACAGAGCACTTGATCTTTTTTTGGTGTTCCAATTTTAAATGTGAACTTCTTCATTTATTCTTTAATAATGGAGAAAAATGAGTTTTTTTATATACTTTAAACTTCTCTGTTATTTTAGTTTGAACTTCTTAGTTTTATTCTTTATTAACGAGGAAAATCGAGTTTTTTGAACTTCTTTGTTTTAAAATTTTGAACTTCTTGGTTTTATTTTTTAATAATGTGAAAAATGCGATTTTTTTATAGACATCGAACTTCACCATTTTTTAAATCTGAACTTCTTAGTTTTTTTGGTTAGTAACGGGGAAATGCTTTTTTTATATAAACAATGATTCCACGTCGTTATTTTAATTTGAACTTCTAGTTTTTATAAAATGGGGAAAATCATTTTTCATACAATCTTTTGAAATGTTCCTCTTTTTAATTTGAACTTCTCTGTTTTTTTACAAATGGGGAAAATCCGTTATAAAGATTTTTGAACCACTTTTTTTAACTTCCTCCTCAAATTTTTTGGAGTTCCAAATTTGTCTTTTAGATATTAACAACTTCATTTTTTAACATCGACCTGCTCCGGTTTTTAAATTTGAACTTCTTATAGAATTTTGTCGTGACATTTTTTATGCATTTTTTGCTTTTCGGTGAAATGGCCTAGGCGGTTCCTTTTTTCATTTGATGATTTTTCTTCTGTAGGTGGTACACGTGAACTTCGGAATTTCTGAAACATGAACTTCGGGTGCTATTATTATTTTTCATGAACTCGATAGTTTTTATTCTTTGAATCCATGATTTTTTTGTTTACATTTTATTGGTTTGAACTTCGGTGTTCGTTACACCTGAACTTTCGAAATACTACCTTTTTTATACACGTTTTCCCTTGAATTCAACTTGTGCAAAAACAATAGGAAATTTTGGGTCAATTCTACTAAGCAGTAGGACAAACATTTAGAGGGCACCCATAATATTCTTTTTGTTCTATTCAGTGTACTACGCACAAGCACATGCACAACACATCCACACAAAAATTTGGCTCACCTAAAATGAAAAAGATTTCAGTGTCACAGGACGACCATATAAGCATCTGGAATTAGAAAACATGTACCTTTTTTCAGAAATGCACCTTTTTCTCTATGCAAACTTCAACTTTTTTTATATATGAACTTCATTGCGAATTTACATTTTATTCCATATGCATCTTCTAGGCAGGATGTGTTCTCCCTCAAAAATAATGTCTTTTGAACTTTCTAGGTGGAAGTCGTTGAACTTCTAGATTATTAAAAAAGCATGCCCTTTTTAGTTCTCAATCACTATGGTATATTAAAAAATTGTACACACAAAGTTAAATATTGTTTTGGGAGTAACACGTACATAAGTTCCCTATACTTCATCAAAAATGGTTTAAGAAAGTTTTCGGAAAAACACGTACATGTAGTTCCCTATACTACCTCCTCATTTAGGACCAACATAAAGTTCTTTGTTTTGGAGCAAAACTTCATCACTCTGGAAGAAAATAGATCTTTACGAACAATAAATTATTCATTGGGGTACAATTTTTTTCACATTTTAGGATATGTTCTTCATCAAGTGCGAAAATCAACATGCTACCTCTAATTCAGGAGCAAAAGTGAGAGAAGACCAACGATTCACACCAGGCACACAAAAGATGAAATTTTCAGAACATATAGTGAAGAATGGTACTTTACTGACAGATTGACAATTCTAACAAACACTTATCTGCAATAGCAAGTACTAAAAATACTTAGATAACATGAAATTCTAATGGAACAATACTCAAGAACTACAGCAGGATTTTTTGTTGAACTGCTACTGAAGAAATTGTCATAGGTTTCTATGGACATACACTGAAGAACTACATAAATTTCTGTTTTGCAAAAAATTGACATCATCCTCGCTGAGGGAACAGGAGGGAGGAGACCGTCATGGACAGCACTGTGCTCGGGGGACAGAGGAGCTTGCCGGAGCAGCACCACTTTCGCGTGACCATGGGCCAGGGAAGACCTACAATAATTATGTTTAGTAGTCAGCACAAAGATTGAAAAGGTACCAGTTTAGGCATTAGGGAGGATAACTATGTGCATAATATACTTCAATATATTTGCAACTACTTTGTGTGAGGACTATATGCCACGACTCAAAATCAGAAAATTACAATATACTATGCTACTTCACATAACTTCACTCAAGTCAGAGCACGAAGGATGACATAAATAGTTGAATGATCGATGCCCTTAATATTATGAAAAGGAACATCTAAATTCCCAGCTCACTTCCGTGAAAAACACACATAATCTGTCACTGTTTCTTGCTCTTTTTATCAAGTTTAAGCATTGACTGAATTTCCAAATTCAGTGGTGGAGCTATGCAATGACACAATAAAAAAACATGCACATAGATTCAGAGAGTTCAGAAGCTCTTAAGTTCAAGTATAATACAGCACAGGCATGTCTGTGTATGTGCGGCTGATTGCGCGGAAGAGGTGATCAGGGATGGACGAGGTCGTCGGACGCATGGTCGGCACAGTTTGGACAGGCGATGCGGGTCAATGCACGGCCATCACGCTCATCACCAGCACAGGGACGCCCAAGGCGTACAACACATAAGCAGCCGGTGCCCAGCCCGATGACCTTTAACAAAAAATGCAGAGAGCTTGAGTCGTGGTGTACCAAGGTGTATCAAACATCACGTGTTTCATTTTCAGAGCATCCTTGCTTGCAAGGTGGAGTACCAATCAAATATCTAGGATAACTTAATGCTTGGAAATAAAAGTCAAACTATCTGTAGGGAGAACTCAATTGGAGCTGCTCATCGGGCAGAACTATTCCTTCCTACTCATAAATTTTCACACAGAAACAATAAAGAATTGATGCCACGAGCTATGTTCAAGGTGGATTGAAAGAAATTCCTCTAGCATATGGAAGAACTAGTAACTGAAATACCTTTTTACTGCCAACGACATGGGTATGCCAGGAGTATTTGTTCAAGTACGTACCACCATTTTTTGAGTCTCATCCTGCCATAGGGGAGGAGCCTCCATGAGAGGATACAGAGGCCCACAACGGCCGGCGAGGGGAAGTTTGAGCGGCCAGTCGCCCGCGTGGAAGAGGTTTGTCCCGAGGCTGTAGCAGGTAGGCGCTGGACGCGGCACCAGGGGCAGTACGTGATGGCGTCCGGACGCCGTTCGTGGCGGCAGCTGATGACGCATGGGTAGCCGGAGCAGCACTGCCTCCCTCGCGAGAGCTAGCGGCGGACTGCAGCGGCAGCTAGCGAAGGACTGCACAGGCAGCAGTAGCTAGCGGCGGACGGTGGCGGCGCGATCCAGGGAGGGAGGCGGCGGCGGCATGATCCGTGGAGGGTGACGGCGGCGGCGGCGCGGTCCGGGGAGGGAAGCGGCGGCGGCAGCTCGGTCCGGGAGGGAAGCGGCGGCCGGTTCTCGGAGCGGGCGCGGCGCGGCGGCCGATTCCCGGGGCGGTGGCGGGCCGACGCCGACGATGGTGGGTGGCTGGATGGGAGAGGGAGTGGGGGCGTGGGGATGGTGGCTGGATCGGGGAGGGAGTAGGGGCGTGGGGAGGTACGTCGGGATTATTTTCTTTTTCTGTTCGGTGAAATTTTCGGATCTCAGGAACTTCCATCGGGCCTTATATAGCGCATCGTGATCCAAATAGTTACTCTAATCCTGGGATTAGAATAGTGCTACTATATATATATATATATATATATATATATATATATATATATATATATATATATATATATATATAGAGACACACACACAAACACTATTCCGATCACGGGATCAGAATAATATTCTGATCACAACCTGGACTTCCCGAGTAACGCGCCTGAACTTCCCTGTGTACGAACCCGAACTTCTGATTATCTTCGCAACCGTGGCTTCCCCCGTGAATTATTCCTGTCGGTAGTGTTGTCTGGGATGTGAATGCTCGTTTTGATTCATAATTTTGTATTTTGGCGGATTCACTCTCGGGGCGGATGAACTTGTGTGTGTTTACAAGTTTAATGCATTAACTGGATGTTCTAGAACCTCTAACATGATGGGAATTTGGTGTAGGTACGAGTTCCATGGACAATTTGTCGTTAATTTCAACGGATTTGATTTCAGGTTCTGTGTTCTTCGTCCGCGGGAGTGGTTTCCGCGACTTATGTGGATTTGTTGTTTTTCTGTTAATATAGAGTGCAGATTTGATTGCAGTAGTTAGATTGTATCTTTCATACGCTGTTAATTTGATTGGCTAGGCGAATACACCCCTGAAATCGAGCGATTGGATCTCGTGTCCGCCCGTGTTGGTTCCGGTTCTTCGATGAGACAGCTTGATGGCTTTGTCGTTTTGATGTTAGGGCGTAGTAGGATATCGTTCGAGGTCGCGGACTGAGAAGGTGTAGTCACCCAAGTGATTAAATCTAAAAAACAAATTCGATAGCGTGTATTTTTTCAATGATTCTACTGTCTGTCTTACGAGTTGGACTTCTACACCTTTTGTGCTAGAACTTTCGTCGTTTTTATGCATGTTTTTTAGGTGATGTTGCAATACGATCTGTTCGGTTGGTGTTGTTATAAAAATTGTGTGTACATTTTTTTGTTTTTTCAGAGTACTCATATATGTAAGGCGGTGATTGAACTTCTATGGTAGCAGTGATTGAACTTCCTGGTTTCCACATTGCAAGGCAGTGCAGCATCGCGCTCTATATTTTCTTTTTTCTTTTTCTTTTTCTGTAATTTTCAATTTTCTAATTTGGGTTTGAGTTTGTTCCGTGGGCAACTATGGGATTATTCCCCAATATGCATGCATAGCTTACTTATCTTTTTGTAACATATTTGCATACTTCGAACGGTGGTAGAATTTTAGTATGTCTTTAACCTGAACTTACAAGATTTTTGCTTCTGTGTAATTTGTTTTTCTACATGTTAGTTTGATGTTTTTTCAAAACACTGAACTTCTGTGTTTTTACAGCTTGAACTTCTCCAGTAATTGTTGATAATTTTTTGGATTTAAATTCTTTTAAATCATTGATAACCACATTGTGTCCTGTCAAAACCTAGCGCAGCAATGCGGTAGCGCGAGGCCGAGCAGGGGGGAGGGGGGAGGGACTCCCTCTCCCCTCCACCTGCGAGGCCGAGCAGGAACAAGCCGGAGCAGGCGCCGCATTGTCACATGCGGAGGCGACTTCGTCACATCCGTCACAACACTATCTATCTTAGGGGTGTAGCTCTGGGGTGCGTGCGGTGGGGGTGGACACATAATAACCTGCATTGCGTCCTGTCAAAACCTAGCGCAGCAATGCGGTAGCGCGAGGCCGAGCAGGGGGGGAGCCCCCTGCCCTCCCCCTGTGAGGCCGAGACAGGAACGAGCCGGAGCATGCGACGACGCGGCGTGCCCCGTCGTCGCATGCGGAGGCGAGTCCGTCACATGCGTGACCCCACTATCTATCTTAGGGGTGTGGCTTGCATCTTGTCAAAACCTAGCGCAGCAATGCGATAGCACGAGGTCGAGCAGGGGGAGGGGGGTCGGGACACCCTCCCCTCCCCCTGCGAGGCCGAGACAGGAACGATCTGGAGCAGACGATGACGCGGCGTGCCGAGTCGTTGCATGCGGAGGCGAGTCCGTGACATCCATGACCCCACTATCTATCTTAGGGGTGTGGCTCTAGGGTGCGTGCGATGGGGGTGGAAACAGATAACCCGCATTGCGTCCTGTCAAAACCTAGCGTAGCAATGCGGTAGCGTGAGGCTGAGCAGGGGAGGGGGGTCGGGACCCCCTCCCCTCCCCCTGCGAGGCCGAGACAGGAACAAGCCGGAGCAGGCAACGACGCGGCGTGCCGCGTCGTCGCATGCGGAGGCGAGTCCGTCACATCCATGACCCCACTATCTATCTTGTTTTTATGTTGTGTATTTTAGTTAGGTATGAACTTCATCTGTTTTGTACTTGAACTTTTTTTTTTGTTTCTTAGTGTTTATTTATTCATATGCCTTTACTTCTTTGATTAGGGTACTTGAACTTCTGTTCTTTAGTTTTTGAACTTCTTTTCTCTTGATTTTTTAGGTGCATATTCTGTGTATGTATTTTCTTCCCTTGGTAGTGTATTTGCCATAAATTTTTGGTTTTAAGGATATCAACAATGCTGTTGTGTGATCGTATCTCATTATAATAGATGCATTCAAATGGTGCATTCATTTATCTATAGATATGTATTTACTTTTTTAGCTGTTGGGGGGTAAAACTGTAATTTGACCACGCTGCAACTCCCACGACAGAGAGGCATTAACTGACCATCTCCCTCGCCACCACCTGTCAGAAAACCCCTCTCCCCCTGTTGCTCGCTCTCTCCCCCCTATCCGTCGCTCCGCTGCCTTCTTCCACTCCAACTCCCCCCGATTTCTCCGCCCCTGTCCCCTGCCCTCGTGAGTGGAGTACCCGGCGCATTCCCCCGCTCATATTTCTCCCCCGCGCCGCGCTCTCCCTCGCCCAGCCCGCTCTCTTCTGCTCTGAAGCGAGGGTGGCAACTGCCTGCGCGGTTGCAAGTTGCGCGTGGCGTCGTGGGGAGTGGAAGAACCGCCGCGTATTCGTGCGTGCGCGGGTCGTTTGGAGAGGTACAAACGTTGCCCCTTAATGCTTGTATTTAGTTTCACCAGATTTGTCGAGGCCTGCCTGTTTGTTCTGTGTGCTCTCGCGTCCGCCTCCTTCCCCCTTCTTCTGATGGTTTGGTGGGAGATTAGGTAGGGTTCTTGTGCGTGTGGTGGTTGGATTGGATACCCCCATGGTCAGATTTGTTTGTGAGATGCTTGTGTGTGGATTTTCATTTCCCCTTTGTTGATTTTAGCAGTTAGATGCATGTAAGAGAGGGTGGGGTGTGATGGTTGAGCTGGATCTGTTGTATCTAATTGCATCAGTGCTGTGGATTTCGAAGTCTAGATTATGTCTGTGACATTCTAGTTAGTTTATGGATACATTTTTTGTTGTGCTTGCCTAGATGTGGTACTGTTCATCTTTTCATACTTGTTGGTATGTTCTAGTTGTTTCATCCTAGGGTTTGATTCAGTTTCTTTTTGTATTTTGTTGTATGATTTTTCTACTTGCTAACTATATGCAAACCCCTGTTTTTAGCAGGTTGTTCTAGTGTTTGGAGTTGCATTCATCAAGGCGGTTGTGTTGTCATGGCTTCAAAACCTTCTCCAGGTATCTTAATGTAGTTGGATCTTGTATTTTAAATAGCAGTATTCTTATATATGTCTGCCCATATCTTCACTTAGTTTTCTTGTTGGACTGCCATTCTTAATAGTGTGAACTTCTAACAAAGTTTATGTGTATGCATTTTACCCTTAGTTTGAGTTAGTAGAGTGTTGCTTACTTTTTAGTTGATGATTTGCAGGTGAAACTATGTCACCAAGTGTTGTTGGACTTCCCAAATGTTTCATATTTATAGTGTATATCTTTGTTTTTTGTTTTCTTGTTATCATGTTCTTTTTTTTTTCTCGAATATGCACGAGTGTGCATATCATATATTAAAGAAGAAGGGCAAAACATGCCTCCACAGTTACATTACACGCTTGTACGGCCCAACAGCCCGTACCCACTCCACTCAAACGCACACAAGCATACTCCTCCCTACACCTCCACCGATGCAACCCACATAGGAACCCCTCTAGCTTCCCTTTGAACAGACCGCAGATGACCAAATCTCGCACTCAGATTGTACCCGGTCCATGATCTTCTCTACCGACGATGACGCACCATCAAAAACAATTGCATTCCGATGCTTCCAAAGCTCCCATAGGATCATCAACAGGATAGTATGTACATCCTTGGTACCGAGGTAGTTGTCTCCTCCCTTGCCACATAGCCACTCCCCTAGCTCATCCTCTTGGTTTGGCCCCCATCCATGTTTACCCATAGCCTCTCCAACCGCTGCCCACACTGATCTAGCGAAAACGCATGTGAGCAGCACGTGGTTTAACGTCTCTGGCTCCTGATCGCACATCGGGCACACAGCCTGGTGCGGCAGCCCTCTCCTTGCCAGTCTATCTGAGGTCCAACACCTGTTCTTCAAGGCCAACCACGCAAAGAAACGACATTGCGATGGCGCCCGGCATTTCCAAGTCAGCTTCACCGTGGGAACCACTTCCCGACCCCAAAACCTGCCTGCATACGCTGAACGCACCGAGAACTTCCCACTCGCATCCCAGGACCATGTGAACTCATCTTGCACTCCAGGCATTGGTTCCCACTCAGCGACCCTCAGCCACAGCTGGAGGAACTGATGCAACGCTGCGGCATCTAACTCTGGGCCGATGTCCAAAGCCCACTGCCCATTGGTCGCCACATGCCCAACCCTGCGATCCTGCCTAACTCTCTTCAGAATCCTATTGTACAAGTGTGGCGCCACCTCCTTAATCTTCACTCCATCTAGCCACCTATCTTCCCAGAACAATGTGGATTCTCCATTCCTCGCACTGACCCTCAAAGCAGCCTGACATATTTGCATGGACTCAGCAGGCACCTGTATTTTGAACTCACTCCACGGCCTACTCCCATCCGCATGAGCAAGACAAGGCCATCGCGCCTGCATCGCCAGATTCATCCATCGTAAGTTGGGTATGCCAAGCCCACCCGCCCACTTGGGCGCACACACTGTCTCCCAAGCAATGGCACAATTGCCGCCATTAGCCTTCTCCTTGTTGCACCATAAGAATCCTCTACACACTTTATTCATCGCCGCGATCGTTTTCATTGGGAGCTCCAGCGCCATCATCACGTGTATCGGCATGGCACACAACACTGACAAGACAAGTGTCAGTCTTCCACTCTTTGGCATAAGTGCGGCCTTCCACTTAGGCAATTGGTTCGCCATGTTGTCCACCAGGTACTGAAGCTGCGCAACAGACTGTTTCCTAAGAGCAAGAGGCAAACCTAGGTACTTAATTGGGAAGGACCCAATCGGGCATCCCAGCTCATCCGCGGCCAAGGCAATCTCCTCCTCCGTGCATCTAATCGGCACGGCCGCAGATTTTGACATGTTGATGCGTAACCCGGTGGCCTCTCCAAACAAGGCTAGGATAATAGCCCTACAAGCTTCCAAATCCACCCTTCTCGGTTTAACAAACAAAACCACACCGTCTGCATAGATCGACAGTCTTTGATACAAACCTCTCGAAGCCAAGGGTTCCAGCACTCCTCGGTCCGCAGCTACCTCAAACATCCGCTGTAGTGGCTCCATGGTGAGAATGAACAGCATATGTGAGAGGGAATCGCCTTGTCTCATGCCTTTGCAGTTGTAGATAGTTTCCCCGATTTCTCCATTCACCATCACTTTGGTAGTCGACGTGGCTAAGATTCCACAAATCCACGCCCTCCACTTCGGGCCAAATCCAAGATGTTGCATCACTTCTAGCAGGAACGGCCATTGCACCGAGTCAAAAGCCTTGGAGATATCCAACTTGAGCAAAACCGCAGAACTTCGCAAGGCATGCAACCGCCATGCCATACATTGCACCAACATGAAGTTATCATGCAAAGATCTCCCCTTCACAAATACGCTTTGATGAATCCCCACTAGGTGTGGGAGCTCCACCGCAAGCCTAGTTGATAGAACCTTCTCGAAGATTTTGATAACTCCATGCACTAGATTTATCAGCCTGAAATCTCCCACCTCCAACGCACCTTCCTTCTTCGGCAGAAGAGACACAAGAGATTTGTTGATAGCCGCCATACCCCTCACATATTCACGGTACATGCAGTCCATGGCTTTCATGAAATCCGCCTTGATAATGTGCCAACAGACGGCATAGAACCTCCCAGTAAAGCCGTCCGGGCCTGGTGCCTTGTCCATGGGCATGGCCTTGACCACGCACTCCACTTCTTCCACCAGGAAAGGCACCTCTAAGTGCAATAAGTCTTGTCGAGGAAGATCCAACTCATCCAGCATAAGAGTGTGTGCACCCGCTGTTCACAACTTCCAAAAGCCTGCCCATAGTATGCATCCACTGCCGAGGCTACCTCCTCCTGGCCCATATACACCCTGCCATTGTATCTAACCGATCACATCACATTTTTCCGCTGCCTATGACTGGCCTGCTGATGAAACAACCTTGTATTTCCATCCCCTTCCTTTAGATGCAATAGTCTCGACCGTTGTCTTGCAATTGACCGTTCCAACGCACATAGGCCCAGTAGTTTTTGCTTCAACGTCCTTCTCAGCTTCCTTTCCATGGCTGATAGAGCCCTAGATTCCATTGCCACATCCAACCTTAATATCACCTCCATGGCAATAGCGATCTGCAACTTAACATTGCCAATCCAATGGCCACTCCAACTTTGAAGAGCTTTTGCCGTGGCCCTTAGCTTGTTGTGCAGTGTGACATAATCATTAGATGCTGCCGTAGTTGATTCGCAAGCCCTCTGCACAGTCTCCATAAACCCTAGCGCCTTCACCCAAAAAGCTTCAAACTTGAAGTGCTTATGCAACCCAATCTCCACGTTCATATCCAACATCAGTGGGCAATGATCCGAGATCGCCGTCCCAAGAGCCGATAGGAAACAAGCCAGAAACGCGGCATCCCACTCGTTAGAAACAAAGACGTGATCAATCTTCTCCATGGTTGTGTGCTGCCTCTCATTGGACCATGTGTATCATATTGATATTTAGTTTGCCCATGAAATACTTTTTGTGGTCATGCTACATCTTTTTTATGTGCTACTTGCTTGGGTCACATAGTTGAACTTCTGGTTTTAATTGTTGTTTGTTTATAATGAAATTTGGTTGAACTTCTATTATGCACCTTTTGTTTTACTGCTTTTTTATATATTGTTGAACTTCTGGACATTAATCTTGTATGTAGTAGCCCCTCTGGTGTAGATTGTTTTTATATTTAGTATGTAAATTTTAGATTGTTTGTTGTGTTTACTGCTTTGTTAGGTATTGTTGAACTTCTGGGTATTGGACATTGATGTAAAAGTAGAAGTCCCTTTTGGTGTAGGATTGCGGATTAGAACTCAGCTGCCTTTTTACTTGCATTTTTTGTAGTTGGTGATGAGTTGAATAGTTCTGAAAAAAATGCCTGCGATCAAGATGGAGCTTCAGAAGTTAATACTGATGCTCCAATATTTGATGCGGCTAAATCACCCATTTTTCCTTTGACTGTGATTGCTGAGGTTGCTTCGAGCCTTGAGAAATTTTCAAGCCTCGAGGATCTTGCTTCTGCAGCTCTTGCTTCACCTAGTATGTGAAACCCCTTTTCTTTTCATTTTAATTTCTCGAGCCGTGTTTTTTTAACTTGTTCCCGTCGGTTGTTTTTGTTTTTGTTCCTGACTTTTTTTATTTTTTGCTTTGATTTTTTGTGTTCTTTGCAGATGTGTCCACAGAGGAGGAAGCTGTGAACACCATCAACAAAGTTTTATCTGAGTTGGATTTATCAGAAAACCCTGCTGCTGCTGAGCCCCCGTCAGTCAAAGGTTGTGATTCCGTTTCAGATCCTTTGTGCTCTCTTCAGATGTCAGAGACACAATCACAGTCTATTGATGGCACTGAACCTGTCACGCAACCTGAGGATGTCCCTCTCCAGCTTCTTCTGGAGGACGAACGTAAGAGGAAGAAGCAAGAAGATTTTGAGAAGAATAGGTTGGCCTGCCTTCAGAAAGGTTTTGATGTTCCTGGATCTGTTCATGCGGCTGAGCTCACGGTTGAGGAAGACGTGCTGGGTGGCAATGATGGCACGGTTGTCCCTGTTAAGAAGAAAATTAAGAAGACCACTATGAGGAAGCATCTAGTTGGTGAAGTTACTCCTCGGAGGAGCCCACATGTTTCAAGGCCTGCAGAACTTGCTGAAGATGAAGGGCTAGGCCTTGGTGGTACGCCACGCCGTAGTCCTCGTGTGCTTGCACTGCCGCACCTACACCTTCTCTGCTTGGTGCTGGTGCATATGGTAAGGGGAAGAAATGCGGCGTCAAGCGCAAGGTTGCACCTGCAAAGGTCAACAAGGGTGAGAAGAAGCGTTCTCGTGCTAATGCAGAGGAGAAGGATGATGCTGATTTCAACGCTGATGACAAGGACGACGACGATGATGATGCTGCCGCTAATCAGGTATGAATGTCTCATGTTTACCGCTTTTTAGAGCATTTGTCGCTATTGTTGTAGTTTTTGTATTTTTAGCACTGCCTTGGCGTACATAGTTGACCTTCTACTCCATATAGACGAAAAAATTAGCCGATCTGCTTTGCTTTTATGGTATTATCGCCTTTGTGTACATAGTTGGACTTCTGGATATATACATGAAGAAATTAGCTTAACTTGTTGGTATACATGTTTTATTACTGCCTTGGTGTACATGGTTGAACTTCTGCTTTGTAAATTTCCAACATTTTGAAAGCATGTTAACTTGTGGTCATACATGGTTGTACTGCCTATGTAGACATAGTTGGACTTCTGAAATACATGTTTTATTACTGCCTTGGTGTACATGGTTGAACTTCTGCTATGCAAATTTCCAACATTTTGAAAGCATCTTTACTTCTGGTGATACATGGTTGTACTGCCTATGTAGACATAGTTGGACTTCTGAATTGTACTACGTGTGGAATTTTGTAGGCACTAGTGGAATTTTGGTGTAGCTTGTGTATCTCATTTTTTTCAGTATCAGCTTGTGGAGCGGCCTGAGAGGAGGAAGAGAGGATGCAAAGCGCGTGAAGAAGGTGACCAAGGAGGAGATGAGGCGAAATGTTTTAACAAGACGGTTCGCTGCTCACTAAGAGGGGTCAAGACGTGTGCGAAAATGGTACAGCTTAGGCACAAGACGAGGGTTATCAAGGCTGGTTTTGGTTGTGTGTTTGACTTGAAGGTTGATTCCAACAGTTCTCGTCCTTCGATGGGCAACATCTACACGAGGATTGACCCTGCAACCATGATTCTGGACATGGGTGAGGCGAACAAGGTTCTGCGTATTACAAGTGATGCTATTCACCATCTGTTTGGATTCCCTCAAGGTAATCGTACCCCTTCTAGGCCCTCGAATGATGGGTTTGATGATGCTATTATGAGGTTGAAGGGCAAGCTTGGGTACGTTAGGAGTGACGACATCAAGACAAAGGATCTGCGGAATATCCTCGCGGAACTTGTGAAGGATGAGATGAAGGATGATCTTTCTCTGCAGGTGTTTTACCTGATTGTTTTCATGAAGGTGGTTATCCCTGGAACGTCTACACGAGTGTCTAGGGAGGCAGCAATGGCTGAGAATCTTGTGTTTGAGGATATGGCAGATATGGACTACTGCCAGTTGGTTGTTGATGATATTTGAAGTGCTGTTGTTAGGTATCAGCAAGGTACTAGCAGAGGAAAAGCTGTCACAGGCTGTGCCATTGTGCCACTTCTTATGTACCTGGACTGCTTTATCATTGGCAAGCTGCCTAATATTGACTTGAGGACCCCTCGCATCAATTTCATGGATCAGGCCAAGCTTCTTGAGCTCACTGCGGCTGACTTGGTCAAGAAGGGTGATGATGACCCAGCGAACTGGGTGTTTGGGAGACTACCTGTGAGTGTTTCTATGCATCATTCTTTCCTGTGTAGTTTAACTTGAACTTCTTGTACTGACTTCTGTATTTTTTTGTTTCCATGTTCCTTCATTTGTTTTCTGACGCGTTGACTTTTGTTTTTGTATGCAGTGGAAGACACAGGCTGAGGTTGTGTTCTTTATGCGTATCGAACGTCCTGTTCTTACTGTGCCTCATGCCGCCGGCCTAGGTAGTGGAACTTCTCCGAGATTTGAATTCTCACGGGATGTTAATACTGTGCCCCTGTAGATCCAAGAGGTTCTTCTGCCCGTGTGAGTGCTGCAGGTGGCGTTTCTTCCGAGAGTTTGTTTGAATCTGCCAATGTTTCCCTGGTTAGGATTGGCGATCTTCTTGAAACTGTTTGTGGGGAGTTGGCCCGCGTTCCGTCAACTTTTGAGCGTCTTAGTCGCGTTGATGAGATTCTTCCTCCCGAACACGGTTTTGATGCTGAGTCTTCGAAG
Source organism: Triticum timopheevii (assembly GCA_963921465.1). Lineage (NCBI taxonomy): Eukaryota > Viridiplantae > Streptophyta > Magnoliopsida > Poales > Poaceae > Triticum > Triticum timopheevii. The sequence continues at coordinate 506,158,800 of OY997274.1, forward strand.
GAGATTTTGTCAATTGAAGCTAGATTTCTTGAAGAGCTTCGTCAGAGCACTTCCCACCTCCAGGCTAGCTTTGGGCTGTTCAAGGAAATGCAGGATGCTCGTTGCAAGCCTTTTGAAGATGAGGCAAGTCTTGTTGTGAGAGAGATTCAGAGGCAGGATTCCATTCGTTTGGGTCGTGAAGGAGGCCATGTGGAGCGTACCGAAGAGGTTTGTTTATGTTGGCTTTTGATATTTCTTTTGCACTATGTTCATTGTTAGCTTTCACTTATTACTGTTTTGTAGTCATAGGGTGACCTTCTCTATTTATAGAACCTGAACTTCAAGTGCTACAGCACCTGAACTTCTATGACTGGCCCTTTTTGTTCTCTTTTGTATCTTATGGTAGTTTGGTATCTGATCTGCTATGTTTACTGTATTTGGACTTCAATTATGTGTCAATTGTGATAGCTGACCTTCTCTGATTATGTAACGTGAACTTCTGCTGATTAGGTATTTGTTTTCTACATGATTATTTTGGAGGATTTTTTCTTTTTAGTACTAGTGTTTCCTAGGTGACCTTCTCTGTTTATAAAACCTGAACTTCAAGTGCTACACCACCTGAACTTCTATGACTGGCCCTTTCTATTCCCTTTTGTATCTTATGGGAATTTGATATCTGATCTGCTATGTTTATTGTATTTGGACTTCCATTATGTGTCAGTTGTGATAGCTGACCTTCTCTGATTATGTAACGTGAACTTCCGCTGATTAGGTATTTGTTTTCTACATGATTATTTTGTAGGCTATTGATGATGGTGGTTGGGTTAAGCAGGATGTTTTACCTGTGCATGAAGCTGATCCTGTGCATGAAGCTGCCCCTGTGCATGAACCTTGTCCCTGTAGTGATGTATTAGTTGATGAGGTTCATGGCAGTGAAAATAAGGTACCATTTATCTTGTCCATTTGTCTCATTTTTTTATTTTACTTGTTTGTGGTGCATTATTATCACTATGTGGCCCTTTGTAATGACTTTCTGTTCTTGCCACAGAATGATGATGCTAGTGTTCCTCTAGAGAAGGTTGCAGACAAGTCCGTGTCAGGCACCGGCTGCTCCAACGGGGTGGGCCCGACTGAACCTCAGTCGTCCACTGGCGCTGAGGTTTCTGATGCTGAGCAGGTAAAGGCAGCTGAGGTTTCTGATGCTGAGCAGGGCAAGACAGCTGGAGATATCATTTTGGAGGAAGATCTTGTTGAGGCTGCTGTTGAGACTCGTGGTAGTGCTGCTGCAGGCCCGGAGAAATCTCCTGCAGCAGAGCCATTAGTTGCTGTTGATGCTGGTTCTCCAGCTCTTCCTAGTGCTGGAGAGCCAATGGTTTTTGTTGTTTCATATTCTCTAGCTGCTGCTGGTGTCGTTCCTGACGACACTGCAATGTCAACTGGAGATGATGATGAAGAGACTGAAAGCGATAGCTATGAAGAGGAGGTTGATCATTCCAGTGCTGCCACTAGTCTAGGCAAGAATCCATAAAGAGAGGAGCATGCTTCTCTCTTATTTCCCCAGCCCCGTCCCTTTTGTTGTTTGTTTTTGTCCATGATGTCCCTATGAACTGCCTATGTGGTGCAAGTTGAACTTCTGGTTTAGTGCTTTGTCGTGTAGGTTGCAAAATAAAGTTTAGTGAACCTATTTTATGTGTGTGTGTGTGTGTGGGGGGGGGGGGGGGGTGTTTGTAATGCTGAGATGTGCTTCTGTTTGAATGTTGTGCTTGAATGTTGCTATTAATTAAACTATTGTGAATCTATGTGCTTGAGACGTTCCTCTTAATTGCTATTTGTTTTTGCTGAGCAGATAGTGACCTTGCTGTCGTCCGAAAGAAGGTTGATGACTTTTATTACAGTGTAACTAGGCTTAAGAATGTTCGTTCCAAGAGGTGAGTGCAGCTGTTCAATTTTTACATCCATATACCCCCTGTGAACTGCCTGTGGTTTCATTCCTGAACTTCTTTACTCTATGTTGCTGAACTTCTATTTTTTTTACTTCTGTGGTGCTGAACTTATGGCCTTTTGTACTGCCTATTGTGATGTAGCTGAACTTCTGGGCTTACATGTGTTAGGAACTTCCTGAGTTCCTGATGCTGAACTTCTTTTACTTTCTGTTTGCTTGTTTTAGATCAATGATTATGTTCCAAAACAATGAGTGTGAAGCTTCTGTTGAAGATGTCGCAATATCTTTTGCTCCTTGCGGAATGCTTCGATCTAATGTGGCTGAGGTTGCAGTCTACTGTCTACGTGCGAAGTACCAGGGATCAGACACACTCATCCTGCCTTATTGGGTTTGTGTAAGTCAACAATATAGTGATTTCTTTTCCGTTTTGTTCCTTACCATTTTTAGTTAAAACCATTTTGTCTCATTTTTGTATTGTTCATATGTTGATGTTGTCTGCATTATTTTAGGACATGATTTTCAGAGGTCAATTTGATTCCCGTGTGAGGAAGTACTTCTTGGCGACTGGTCCAGATAGCATGGATGCACATGATTCGGTATGCAATATCTTGTTCTTTGCCTCTCTATTAGTTTTGCATTGCGATCCACTGTGTTTATATTGTTTTATTTTTCTTTGTACCATTTGATATTAATTTTCAGTTTTCAGTGATACATGTGTTTATGTTGCTCCAGGTTGTTTTCCCCACTTTTGACCCGCCTGAGATTCCCGCTTCCATGGGTGGTGTCGGCCATTGGGTGTTGATATTCCTTGACCTGAAGAATTCAAGGTTCCAACTTCTCGACTCCCACTATGGACCAAAAGATGACTGTGTGGTACGGCTGTTTCGGCGGATGACCGATAACATCAAGAAGCTTTGGAATGATGCCAGCAACGACAGGGAGACACCCTTCAACCCAGTTACTATTGACCATTTCCTTTTGGATTGGATTGATATCCCCCAGCAGAATAACAAGTATGAGTTCCACTTTGTCTCTATCACTTCTATTTAACCGTAGTTGGACGTAAGGTGCGACTTGTTTTATTCGTTGGCTTTCTATTTTGTTCTAACACTGTTCTTTTTTGTGTTTGATGGCAGTATCGACTGCGGATTCTTCATGCTTACGAATGTTAATTCGTTTCATGATGGGTTTCTTGCAAACTACTCCCATGAAAATATCGCGGATATCAGGAAGATGTGGCTGTACTCAATCGCTTCTTCCAACCTGTTTGAGACAGACTTCCAAGCTCTGTTTGGCTACTACACATGTAAGTCTTGTAACTTAGACTGCTTACCTGTACTTCATCTTTTATTCTACATGAACTTCATTCTTTCTTGAACTTGAACTTCTGCTTGAGATCTTGCTGGCTGCTGGTTTCAGATGGAGAAGAGCATTCCTTGTACATGAACTTCATTTTTTATCTTTTTTATTTTGCTTGTGTGTTCTGTTTCAGTAAGTTTTTCCTTCCATTGCTTACTTGGACACGAGCATTTCTTCTACTTGAACTTCAGAGATGATGCCTTTCTATGCTTTTGTTAGCTGTAGTTGAATGTTTTCCAGTTCATCAGTTTATCTTGAACTGTGCCTTTGGTTGTGCCTGAACTTCTTTTAGTTTCTAAATGCAACTAATTTTTTTAGATCAGCTTGAGTAGTAACCATGCCATCTATATTTTACTTGGACTGCACATTCGTGCTGTGCCTGAACTTCAGTTATATTTAATGGTGTTTCTTCTCCTCCTTTTCTTTGACAGTGGATCCGTTGGACTTGACCGATTACCACTACTCATTCCTCGGGTCACAGGAATACCAGCCTAGGGAGGAATCGATGAGTACAACTGCGATAGAAGATGATAGACCTCGAACCCTTATTCCTTCCAAGTTGGGGAAGCAGGCTAGTGGTATTTGTGGTACTCCAAAAACCCCTTTCTCCAGGAAGGTTGGTGCAGTTGAAGCAGCCGAAGCAGAAGTGATTTCATCTGATGATGATTTTGAAAAGATTGCTTACCCAAAGAATGGTAAATCTGCTACTTGTACTGTTGCTGGGAGAGGTGGGAAGAATGCTGTCATCACCAGGAAGAAACTGACAGTTGAGTTTGGCAACATAACTACCTCCAAGCGAGCATCAAGATTGCCTTTGAAGTGGCGTTGTGTTGTCGCTCCCCTAAAAGAATACAGTTACCCTCATCTATTCGAGGCCCAGAAGTTGAGACAGTATGTGCTTAGTGAAGAGGGTCTGGAGAAGTATTCTGAGTGAGTTTTCTTCTTCTTAACTTTGTTGCTGCCAGAGATGCTACTTTGTGTCTGAACTTCTGTTGTTGTAGTATGTGGACTTTTGTTCATTTCTCCCTTGCCTTGGAGTTATATTGTCTGAACTTCTGTTGCTGTAGTATCTGAACTTCTGTTTATCTCCCCTTGCCTTTTGAGTTATAGTATCTGAACTTCTGTTTGCTATTGTGTCTGAACTTCTAATATTTTTTCCCATCCTTTTAAATCTACAGCACAAGCTACTACATGTTTGCCATCCCTGGGAATGTGATTAACCTCACGGGACGTGTCCTTTATACCCTTTTCGGTGAAGGGCAGCAGATGGAAGGAGACATAATGGATTATCTCATAAATTTGTGGAAGGATAAGCCGGAGACCTCTTAGATATTCACTAGTGCCTACATGGTTGTACTTAGTCCCTACTTCATACAGGTTTTAGTTCGAATCACTATCAAACCTAAATCTTTACGAGATCAAACCTGATTCCAAAACTAGCGTGTCTGGCGTATCTGTTATAAAATTCCCTTGCTTTCTCTACATCTTGGAATCGCATCTTTAGTCTTGGTATTAGATAATCCGCGAGATCTGACATCTGCAGAAAAAGAAAAAATAATCCAAACGGCACGTTAAAATGCAGTTTATGAACTTGTTATCCGGGAGGGAGCATAAAATTTGTAGATAATATAAGATCCGTATATAAATATTTTTTCTTTCACTTACGTGCGTGTATGATCGCAACTCCACCGGAGTCTGCTGTTGTCCCTCTGGGATGGGGCACGATGGAGTAATCATAGCAGGATGCATGAGTGGATCACGAGGAGGAAGGAGGGCTGAAGATGGCCTCTATCTTGTTTGCGTCCTTTTTGCTTGAGGTGGTTGTGGAGGTATTGCGATCCTGGTATTGGTTTGCTCTTTTGTTTTGTGAAGCAATGCATCTACCTTATGTCCCGTACAATTCTAACTTGTAGCAGCAGCAGCAGGATCCAACGATGGTAGTGTGCAGAGCACTCTCCCCCGTGTGTGTGTGTTCCTGTTTGATTTGTCCTGGGATCTTGTTTAGTTGCTTCCCTTTGGCATTGACGAGCCACACCATGATAACCTCCAGAGTTACACGCAGGACTTGAGCTAACCCCCTCCTCCATCGGGGGTGGTGCAACGCATACAGGCTTGGGATTGAGTACTTGCTGCTGGGAACTTCTGAGCTTCTTCATGCTTCTCTCGTCTTCCTCACATAAAAGAAAAAAATGTTTATTAGCACATGATACGTCTCCAATGTATCTATAATTTTTGATTGTTCCATGCTATTATATTACCCGTTTGGGATGTTTATGGGCTTTACTTTACACATTTATATCATTTTTGGGACTAACCTACTAACCGGAGGCCCAACCCGTATTGCTGTTTTTTTGCCTATTTCAGTGTTTCGAAGAAAAGGAATATCAAACGGAGTCCAAACGGAATGAAACCTTCGGGAGCGTGATTTTTGGAACAAACGTGATCCAGAGGACTTGGAGTGCAAGTCAAGAAGCAGCCGAGGCGGCCACGAGGGTGGAGGGCGCGCCCCCCTATCTCGTGGGCCCTCGGGTGGCCACCGACCTACTTATTCCTCCTATATATACCCACGTACCCCGAAAACATCAGGGGAGCCCACGAAAACCTAATTCCACCGCCGTAACCTTCTATATCCGCGAGATCCCATCTTGGAGCCTTCGCGAGCGCTCCGCCAGAGGGGGAATCGACCATGGAGGGCTTCTACATCAACACCATAGCCCCTCTGATGAGTTGTGAGTAGTTTACCACAGACCTTCGGGTCCATAGTTATTATCTATATGGCTTCTTATCTCTTTTTGGATCTCAATACCATGTTCTCCTCGATCTTCTTGGAGATCTATTCGATGTAACTCTTTTTGCGGTGTGTTTGTCGAGATCCGATGAATTGTGGGTTTATGATCAAGTTTATCTATGAGAAATATTTGAATCTCCTCTGAATTCTTTTTTGTATGATTGAGTTATCTTTGCAAGTCTCTTCGAATTATCAGTTTGGTTTGGCCTACTAGATTGATCTTTCTTGCAATGGGAGAAGTGCTTAGCTTTGGGTTCAATCTTGTGGTGTCCTTTCCCAGTGACAGCAGGGGCAACAAGGCACATATTGTATTGTTGCCATCGAGGATAAAAAGATGGGGTTTATATCATATTGCATGAGTTTATCCCTCTACATCATGTCATCTTTCTTAATGCGTTACTCTGTTCTTTATGAACTTAATACTCTAGATGCATGCTGGATAGCGGTTGATGTGTGGAGTAATAGTAGTAGATGTAGGCAGGAGTCAGTCTATTTGTCGCAGACGTGATTCCTATATACATGATCATGCCTAGATAATCTCATAATTATTCGCTTTTCTATTAATTGCTCGACAATAATTTGTTCACCCACCGTAATACTTATGCTATCTTGAGAGAAGCCACTAGTGAAACCTATGGCCCTCAGGTCTATATTTTAAGCTTTCAATCTACTTTTATTTCATCTTTACTTTTCCAATCTATATTATAAAATACCAAAAATATATTTATCTTATCATACTATCTCTATCAGATCTCACTTTCGCAAGTGGCCGTGAAGGGATTGACAACCCCTTTATTGTGTTGGTTGCGAGTTCTTTGTTTGTTTGTATAGGTGCGTGGGACTTTTGAGGAGTCTCCTACTGGATTGATACCTTGGTTCTCAAAAATTGAGGGAAATACTTATGCTACTATTGCTGCATCACCCTTTCCTCTTCAAGGAAAACCAATGCAAGCTCAAGATGTAGCAAGAAGGATTTCTGGCGCCGTTGCCGGGGAGGTCTTCACTCAAGTCAAGACATACCAAGTACCCATCACAAACTCATCTCCCTCGCATTTACATTATTCGCCATTTGCCTCTCGTTTTCCTCTCCCCCACTTCACCCTTGCCGTTTTATTCGCCCTCTCTTTCCCAATCTCCTCTCCCTCTTGTTTGCCTTTTTCTGTTTGCTTGTGTGTTGGATTACTTGTCGTGATGGCGCAAGATAATACCAAATTGTGTGATTTCTCCAATACCAATAATAATGATTTCCTTAGTACTCCGATTGCTCCTCTTAATGATGTTGAGTCTTGTGAAATCAATACTGCTTTGCTGAATCTTGTTATGAAAGATCAATTCGTCGGCCTTCCAAGTGAAGATGCCGCTACCCATCTAAACAACTTTGTTGATTTGTGTTATATTTAAAAGAAGAAGGATACGGATAATGATATTGTTAAATTAAAGTTATTTCCTTTTTCACTTAGAGATCGTGCTAAAGTTTGGTTTTCGTCTTTGCCTAAAAACAGTATTGATTCTTGGAACAAGTGCAAAGATGCTTTTATCTCTAAATATTTTCCTCCCGCTAAGATCATCACTCTTAGGAACGATATTATGAATTTTAAACAACTTGATCATGAGCATGTTTCCCAATCTTGGGAAAGAATGAAATTGATGATTCACAATTCCCCTACTCATGGTTTGAATTTATGGATGATCATACAAAATTTTTATGCCAGATTGAATTTTGCTTCTAGAAATCTTTTAGATTCGGCCGCGGGAGGCACGTTTAAGGAAATCACTTTGGGAGATGCTACAAAACTCCTTGATAATATTATGGGTAATTATTCTCAATGGCACACCGAAAGATCTACTAGTAAAAAAGTGCATGCTATAGAAGAAATTAATGTTTTGGGTGGAAGATGGATGAACTTATGAGATTGTTTGCTACTAAGAGTGCTCCTATTGATCTCAATGATATGCCTTTGTCTACTTTGATTGAGAATAATAATGAATCTATGGATGTGAATTTTGTTGGTAGGAATAGTTTCGGAAAAATTCTTATAGAGGAAACTTTAATCCTAGACCGTTCCCTAGTAATTCCTCTAATAATTATGGAAATTCCTACAATAATTCTTATGGTAAGTTCAATAATATGCCCTTTGATTTTGAGAATAGTGTGAAAGAATTTATGATCTCTCAAAAGAATTTTAATGCCTTGCTTGAAGAAAAATTGCTCAAAGTTGATGATTTGGCGAGGAACGTTGATAGACTCTCGCTTGATGTTGATTCTTTGAAATTTAGATCTACTTCTCCTAAGCATGATATCAATGGGTCTCTCAAAGCAATTTGAGTGTCCATTGATGAGTGCAAAGAAAGAACCTCTAGATTGCGTGCTAAGAAAGATTGCTTTGTAAAGGCGTGTTCTTCTAGTTTCCATGAAAATAATGATGAAAATCTTAAATTTATTGATGTGTCCCCCATTAGATCTTTGTTTTGAAATATGAATCTTAATAATAATGGGACTGGAGATAAGTCAACTTTAGTTAAAAGGCGTCCCAATGATTCGGAGTTTTTAGATCTTGATGCTAAATTTGGTAAAAGTGGGATTGGAGAGGTCAAGATTTTAAATAGCATTGAACCCACTATCTTGGATTTCAAGGAATTTGATTATGACAGTTGTTCTTTAGAAGGTTGTATTTCCTTGTTGCAATCCGTTGTGAATTCTCCTCATGCTTATAGTCAAAATAAAGCTTTTACCAAACATATTGTTGATGCCTTGATGCAATCTTTTGATGAAAAACTTCATTTGGAAGTTTCTATACCTAGAAAACTTAATGATCAGTGGGAAACTACTATAAAGATTAAAATTAAAGATCATGAGTGTTATGCCTTATGTGATTTGGGTGCTAGTGTTTCCACGATTCCGAAAACTTTATGTGATATTCTAGGTTTCCATGATCTTGATGATTGCTCTTTAAATTTGAACCTTGCAGATTCCACCATTAAAAAGCCAATGGGAAGGATCAATGATGTTCTCATTGTTGCAAATAGAAATTTGGTGCCCGTAGATTTCATTGTTCTTGATATAGATTGCAATATTTCTTGCCCTATTATTCTTGGTAGATCTTTCCTTAGAACGATTGGCGCGATTATTGATATGAAGGAAGGGAATATTAGATTCCAATTTCCATTAAGGAAAGGCATGGAGCACTTTCCAAGAAAGAAAGTCAAATTACCTTATGAATCTATCATGCAAGCCACTTATGAATTGAGTGCCAAAGATGGCACTACTTAGATCTATCCTCGCTTTTATGCCTAGCTAGGGGCGTTAAACGATTGCGCTAGTTGGGAGGCAACCCAATTTTATTTGTGTTTTTTGTTTTCGTTTCTGTTTAGTAATAAATTTTACATCTACCTTCTGTTTAGATGTGTTTTATGTTTTAATTAGTGTTTGTGCCAAGTAGAACCTATAGGATAACCTATGGTGATAGTTAATTTCATTCTGCTGAAAAACAGAAACTTTGCGCGCATGAAATTAGTTTTGTTAAATCACAGAAACGTGTTTTTGCGTTGATTCTTTTTGATGTAGATCAATAGGAAAATTTCCAGGACTTCCTATTTTGGTAGGATTTTTTAGAGTTCAGAAGTATTCGTGGGTTACAGATTGCTACAGACTGTTCTTTTTTTGACAGATTCTGTTTTTCGTGTGTTGTTTGCTTATTTTGATGCATCTATGGCTAGTATTAAGTGGTATGAACCATACAGAACTTGGAATACAGTAGGTTTAACACCAATATAAATAAAGAATGAGTTCATTACGGTACCTTATGTGGTGGTTTTGCTTTCTTTCACTAACGGAGCTTATGAGATTTCCTGTTGGGTTTTGTGTTGTGAAGTTTTCAAGTGTTGGGTAAAGATTTGATGGACTATGGAATAAGGAGTGGCAAAAGCCTAAGCTTGGGGATGACCATGGCACCCCAAGATATTCAAGAATAGCCAAAATGGGGATGCCCCCGGAAGGCATCCCCTCTTTCGTCTTTGTTCATTGGTAACTTTACTTGGAGCTATATTTTTATTCGCCACATGATATGTGTTTTGCTTGGAGCGTCTTGTATGATATTAGTCTTTGCTTTTTAGTTCTCCACAACCATCCTTGATGTACACACCTTTTGGGAGAAGCCCACTTGATTAGAATTTACTAGAATACTCTATGTGCTTCACTTATATCTTTTGAGCTAGATAGTATTTGCTCTTGTGCTTCACTTATATCTTTTAGAGCACGACGGTGGAATTAATTTTGTAGAAATTGTTAGTGTCTCATGCTTCACTTATATTATTTTGAGAGTCTCTTAGAACAGCATGGTATTTGCTATGGTTATGAATTTGGTCCTAGAATGATGAGCATCCAAGTTGGATATAATAAAAACTATCATAGAAAGTGCATTAAACACTAGGATCAATTTGATGCTTGATAATTGTTTGGAGATATAAAGGTGGTAATATTAGAGTCATGCTAGTGGATAATTGTGAAATTGAGAAATACTTGTGTTGAAGTTTGCAAGTCCCGTAGCATGCACGTATGGTAAAAGTTGTGTGACAAATTTGTTGCATGAGGTGCTCTTTTGATTGCCTTCCTTATGAGTGGAGGTCGGGATCGCGCGATGGTTAACTCCTACCAACCCTATGAGTGGAAAGATGGATGAATTTATGAAATTGTTTGCTACTAAGAGTTCTCCTATTGATCCCAATGATATGCCTTTGTCTACTTTGATTGAGAATAATATTGAATCTATGGATGTGAATTTTGTTGGTAGGAATAGTTTTGGAAACAACGCTTATAGAGGAAACTTTAATCCTAGACCGTTCCCTAGTAATTCCTCTAATAATTATGGAAATTCCTACAATAATTATTATGGTAATTTTAATAATATGCCCTATAATTTTGAGAATAGTGCGAAAGAATTTATGATCTCTCAAAAGAATTTTAATGCCTTGCTTGAAGAAAAATTGCTCAAAGTTGATGATCTGGCTAGGAATGTTGATAGACTTTTGCTTGATGTTGATTCTCTGAAACTTAGATCAACACCTCCTAAGCATGATATCAATGAGTCTCTTAAAGCTATGAGAATTTCCATTGACGAGTGCAAAGAAAGAACCGCTAGATTGGGTGCTAAGAAAGATTGCTTTGTAAAGGCGTGTTCTTCTAGTTTCCATGAAAATAATGATGAAGATCTTAAAGTTATTGGTGTGTCCCCTATTATATCTTTGTTTTTCAATATGAATCTTAATAATGATGGGACTGGAGATGAGTCAACTTTAGTTAAAAGGCGTCCCAATAATTCGGAGTTTTTAGATCTTGATGCTAAATTTTGTAAAAGTGGGGTTTGAGAGGTCAAAACTTTAAATAGCATTGAACCCACTATCTTGGATTTCAAGTAATTTAATTATGATAATTGTTCTTTAGAAGGTTGTATTTCCTTGTTGCAATCCGTTCTGAATTCTCCTCATGCTTATAGTCAAAATAAAGCTTTTACCAAACATATTGTTGATGCCTTGATGCAATCTTTTGATGAAAAACTTCATTTGGAAGTTTCTATACCTAGTAAACTTAATGATGAGTGGGAACCTACTATAAAGATTAAAATTAAATATCATGAGTGTTATGCCTTATGTGATTTGGGTGCTAGTGTTTCCACGATTCTGAAAACTTTATGTGATATTCTAGGTTTTCATGATCTTGATGATTGCTCTTTAAATTTGCACCTTGCAGATTCCACCATTAAAAAGCCAATGGGAAGGATAAATGATGTTCTCATTGTTGCAAATAGAAATTTGGTGCTCGTAGATTTTATCGTTCTTGATATAGATTGCAATCTTTCTTGCCCTATTATTCTTGGTAGACCTTTCCTTAGAACGATTGGCGCGATTATTGATATGAAGGAAGGGAATATTAGATTCCAATTTCCATTAAGGAAAGGCATGGAGCACTTTCCAAGAAAGAAAGTCAAATTACCTTATGAATCTATCATGCAAGCCACTTATGAATTGAGTGCCAAAGATGGCACTACTTAGATCTATCCTCGCTTTTATGCCTAGCTAGGGGCGTTAAACGATTGCGCTAGTTGGGAGGCAACCCAATTTTATTTGTGTTTTTTGTTTTCGTTTCTGTTTAGTAATAAATTTTACATCTACCTTCTGTTTAGATGTGTTTTATGTTTTAATTAGTGTTTGTGCCAAGTAGAACCTATAGGATAACCTATGGTGATAGTTAATTTCATTCTGCTGAAAAACAGAAACTTTGCGCGCATGAAATTAGTTTTGTTAAATCACAGAAACGTGTTTTTGCGTTGATTCTTTTTGATGTAGATCAATAGGAAAATTTCCAGGACTTCCTATTTTGGTAGGATTTTTTAGAGTTCAGAAGTATTCGTGGGTTACAGATTGCTACAGACTGTTCTTTTTTTGACAGATTCTGTTTTTCGTGTGTTGTTTGCTTATTTTGATGCATCTATGGCTAGTATTAAGTGGTATGAACCATACAGAACTTGGAATACAGTAGGTTTAACACCAATATAAATAAAGAATGAGTTCATTACGGTACCTTATGTGGTGGTTTTGCTTTCTTTCACTAACGGAGCTTATGAGATTTCCTGTTGGGTTTTGTGTTGTGAAGTTTTCAAGTGTTGGGTAAAGATTTGATGGACTATGGAATAAGGAGTGGCAAAAGCCTAAGCTTGGGGATGACCATGGCACCCCAAGATATTCAAGAATAGCCAAAATGGGGATGCCCCCGGAAGGCATCCCCTCTTTCGTCTTTGTTCATTGGTAACTTTACTTGGAGCTATATTTTTATTCGCCACATGATATGTGTTTTGCTTGGAGCGTCTTGTATGATATTAGTCTTTGCTTTTTAGTTCTCCACAACCATCCTTGATGTACACACCTTTTGGGAGAAGCCCACTTGATTAGAATTTACTAGAATACTCTATGTGCTTCACTTATATCTTTTGAGCTAGATAGTATTTGCTCTTGTGCTTCACTTATATCTTTTAGAGCACGACGGTGGAATTAATTTTGTAGAAATTGTTAGTGTCTCATGCTTCACTTATATTATTTTGAGAGTCTCTTAGAACAGCATGGTATTTGCTATGGTTATGAATTTGGTCCTAGAATGATGAGCATCCAAGTTGGATATAATAAAAACTATCATAGAAAGTGCATTAAACACTAGGATCAATTTGATGCTTGATAATTGTTTGGAGATATAAAGGTGGTAATATTAGAGTCATGCTAGTGGATAATTGTGAAATTGAGAAATACTTGTGTTGAAGTTTGCAAGTCCCGTAGCATGCACGTATGGTAAAAGTTGTGTGACAAATTTGTTACATGAGGTGCTCTTTTGATTGCCTTCCTTATGAGTGGAGGTCGGGATCGCGCGATGGTTAACTCCTACCAACCCTTCCCCTAGGAGCATGCGTAGTAGTAATTTGCTTCGAGGGCAAGTAAACTTTATATGAGTTCTTTATTACTAGTGTGAGTCCATGGATATACGCACACTCACCCTTCCACTTTGCTAGCCTCTATTATACCGCGCAACTTTCGCCGGTATCATGCACCCATTATTTACCTTCCTCAAAACAGCCACCATACCTACCTATTATGGCATTTCCATAGCCATTCCGAGATATATTGCCATGCAACTTTCCATCGTTCCGTTATTATGACACGCATCATCATTGTCATATTGCTCTTTGCATGATCATGTAGTTGACATCGTATTTGTGGCAAAGCCACCTTCATAATTTTCATACATGTCGCTCTTGATTCATTGCATATCCCGGTACACCGCCGGAGGCATTCATATAGAGTCATATCTTGTTCTAGTTTTGAGTTGTAATTCTTGAGTTGTAAATCAATAAAAGTGTGATGATCTTCATTCTTAGAGCATTGTCCTAGTGAGGAAAGGATGATGAAGACTATGATTCCCCCACAAGTCGGGATGAGACTTCGGACTTTATAAAAAAAAGAAAATAAGAGAGAAAGGCCAAAAAAAGAGAAAGGCCAAAGAAAAAAAGAAAAAAAAAGAAAAAAAGGAAAAATAATAATGAGAGAAAAAGAGAGAAGGGACAATACTACTATCCTTTTTACCACACTTGTGCTTCAAAGTAGCACCATGATCTTCATGATAGAGAGTCTCCTATGTTGTCACTTTCATATAATAAGTGGGAATTTTTCATTATAGAACTTGGCTTGTATATTCCAATGATGGGCTTCCTCAAAATGCCCTAGGTCTTCGTGAGCAAGCAAGTTGGATGCACACCCACTTAGTTTCTTTTGTTGAGCTTTCATATATTTATAACTCTAGTGCATCTGTTGCATGGCAATCCCTACTCACTCACATTGATATCTATTGATGGGCATCTCCATAGCTCGTTGATACGCCTAGTTGATGTGATACTATCTTCTCCCTTTTTGTCTTCTCCACAACCACCATTCTACTCCACATATAGTGCTATGTCCATGGCTCGCGCTCATGTATTGCGTGAAAGTTGAAAAAGTTTGAGATTATTAAAGTATGAAACAATTGCTTGGCTTGTCATCGGGGTTGTGCATGATAAAATACTTTGTGTGATGAAGATAGAGCAACAGCCAGACGATATGATTTTGTAGGGATAACTTTCTTTGGCCATGTGATACTATATTCTCCCTTTTTGTCCTCACAACCACCACCATATACCACCATAGTGCTATGTCCATGGCTTGTGCTCATGTATTGCGGAAGAGTTGAAAAAGCTGAAGCGTGTTAAAAAGTATGAACCGATTGCTTGGTTGAAACCGGGGTTGTGCATGATGGGAGTATTTTGTGTAATAAATATGAAGCATGGCCTAACTATACAATTTTGTAGGGATAAGCTTTCTTTGGCTATGCTATTTTGATAGGACATGATTATTTGTTAGTATGCTTCGAAGTATTATTATTTTTATGTTTTATAAGCTTTTTTCTTGAATCATTTGGATCTGAACAATCATGCCACATTAAAGAAAATTACATTGAGAATTATGCTAGGTAGCATTCCACATCAAAAATTCTATTTTTATCATTTACCTACTCGAGGACGAGCAGAAATTAAGCTTGGGGATTCTTGATACGTCTCCAACATATCTATAATTTTTTATTGTTTCATGCTATTATATTCCCTGTTTTGGATGTTTATGGGCTTTACTTTACACATTTATATCAGTTTTGGGACTAACCTACTAACCGGAGGCCCAACCCGTATTGCTATTTTTTTGCCTATTTCAGTGTTTCGAAGAAAAGGAATATCAAACGGAGTCCAAATGGAATGAAACCTTCGGGAGCGTGATTTTTGGAACAAACATGATCCAAAGGACTTGGAGTGCAAGTCAAGAAGCAGCCGAGGCGGCCACGAGGGTGAAGGGTGCGCCCACCCCTATAGGGCGCGCCCCCTATCTCGTGGGCCCCTCGGGCGGCCACCGACCTACTTCTTCCTCCTATATATACCCACGTACCCCGAAAACATCAGGGGAGCCCACGAAAACCTAATTCCACCGCCGTAACCTTTTGTATCCGCGAGATCCCATCTTGGAGCCTTCACCGGTGCTCCGCCAGAGGGGGAATCGACCACGGAGGGCTTCTACATCAACACCATAGTCCCTCCGATGAGTTGTGAGTAGTTTACCACAGACCTTCGGGTCCATAGTTATTAGCTAGATGGCTTCTTCTCTCTTTTTGGATCTCAATACCATGTTCTCCTCGATCTTCTTGGAGATCTACTCGATGTAACTCTTTTTGCAGTGTGTTTGTCGAGATCCAATGAATTGTGGGTTTATGATCAAGTTTATCTATGAGAAATATTTGAATCTCCTCTGAATTCTTTTATGTATGATTGAGTTATCTTTGCAAGTCTCTTCGAATTTTCAGTTTGATTTGGCCTACTAGATTGATCTTTCTTGCAATGGGAGAAGTGCTTAGCTTTGGGTTCAATCTTGCGGTGTCCTTTGCCAGTGACAGCAGGGGCAGCAAGGCACGTATTGTATTGTTGCAATCAAGGAAAAAAAGATGGGGTTTATATCATATTGCATGAGTTTATCCCTCTACATCATGTCATCTTTCTTAATGCGTTACTCTGTTCTTCATGAACTTAATACTCTAGATGCATGCTGGATAGCGGTCGATGTGTGGAGTAATAGTAGTAGATGTAGGCAGGGGTCGGTCTACTTGTCGCAGACGTGATTCCTATATACATGATCATGCCTAGATAATCTCATAATTATTCACTTTTCTATCAATTGCTCGACAGTAATTTGTTCACCCACCGTAATACTTATGCTATCTTGAGAGAAGCCACTAGTGAAACCTATGGCCCCCGGGTCTATCTTTTATCATATAAGCTTTCAATCTACTTTTATTTGCATCTTTACTTTTCCAATCTATATCATAAAATACCAAAAATATATTTGTTTTATCATACTATCTCTATCAGGCCTCACTTTCGCAAGTGGCTGTGAAGGGATTGACAACCCCTTTATTGCGTTGGTTGCGAGTTCTTTGTTTGTTTGTGTAGGTGCGTGGGACTTTTGAGGAGCCTCCTACTGGATTGATACCTTGGTTCTCAAAAACTGAGGGAAGTATTTACACTACTATTGGTGCATCACCCTTTCCTCTTCAAGGAAAACCAACGCAAGCTCAAGACGTAGCAAGAAGGATTTCTAGCGCCGTTGCCGGGGAGGCCTTCGCTCAAGTCAAGACATACCAAGTACCCATTACAAACTCATCTCCCTCGCATTTACATTATTTGCCATTTGCCTCTCATTTTCCTCTCCCCCACTCCACCCTTGCTGTTTTATTCGCCCTCTCTTTCCCAATCTTCTCCTCTCTTTTTGGTTTGCCTTTTTGTTTGCTTGTGTGTTGGATTACTTGTCGCCATGGTGCAAGATAATACCAAATTGTCTGATTTCTCCAATACCAATAATAATGATTTCCTTAGTACTCCGATTGCTCCTCTTAATGTTGTTGAGTCTTGTGAAATCAATACTGCCTTGCTGAATCTTGTTATGAAAGATCAATTCGCCGGCCTTCCTAGTGAAGATGCCGCTACCCATCTAAACAACTTTGTTGATTTGTGTGAGATGCAAAAGAAGAAAGATACGGATAATGATATTGTTAAATTGAAGTTATTTCCGTTTTCACTTAGAGATCTTGCTAAAGTTTCGTTTTCGTCTTTGCCTAAAAATATTATTGATTCTTGGAACAAGTGCAAAGTGTCTTTTATCTCAAATATTTTCCTCCCGCTAAGATCATCACTCTTAGGAATGATATTATGAAATTTAAACAACTTGATCATGAGCATGTTGCCCAATCTTGGGAAAGAATGAATTTGATGATTCGCAATTGCCCTACTTATGGTTTGAATTTATGGATGATCATACAAATTTTTTATGCCGGATTGAATTTTGCTTCTAGAAATCTTTTAGATTTGTCCGCGGGAGGCACGTTTATGTAAATCACTTTAGGAGATGCTACAAAAATTCTTGATAATATTATAGCTAATTATTCTCAATGGCACACCGAAAGATCTACTAGTAAAAAAGAGCATGCTATAGAAGAAATAAATGTTTTGAGTGGAAAGATGGATGAATTTATGAAATTGTTTGCTACTAAGAGTTCTCCTATTGATCCCAATGATATGCCTTTGTCTACTTTGATTGAGAATAATATTGAATCTATGGATGTGAATTTTGTTGGTAGGAATAGTTTTGGAAACAACGCTTATAGAGGAAACTTTAATCCTAGACCGTTCCCTAGTAATTCCTCTAATAATTATGGAAATTCCTACAATAATTATTATGGTAATTTTAATAATATGCCCTATAATTTTGAGAATAGTGCGAAAGAATTTATGATCTCTCAAAAGAATTTTAATGCCTTGCTTGAAGAAAAATTGCTCAAAGTTGATGATCTGGCTAGGAATGTTGATAGACTTTTGCTTGATGTTGATTCTCTGAAACTTAGATCAACACCTCCTAAGCATGATATCAATGAGTCTCTTAAAGCTATGAGAATTTCCATTGACGAGTGCAAAGAAAGAACCGCTAGATTGGGTGCTAAGAAAGATTGCTTTGTAAAGGCGTGTTCTTCTAGTTTCCATGAAAATAATGATGAAGATCTTAAAGTTATTGGTGTGTCCCCTATTATATCTTTGTTTTGCAATATGAATCTTAATAATGATGGGACTGGAGATGAGTCAACTTTAGTTAAAAGGCGTCCCAATAATTCGGAGTTTTTAGATCTTGATGCTAAATTTTGTAAAAGTGGGGTTTGAGAGGTCAAGACTTTAAATAGCATTGAACCCACTATCTTGGATTTCAAGTAATTTAATTATGATAATTGTTCTTTAGAAGGTTGTATTTCCTTGTTGCAATCCGTTCTGAATTCTCCTCATGCTTATAGTCAAAATAAAGCTTTTACCAAACATATTGTTGATGCCTTGATGCAATCTTTTGATGAAAAACTTCATTTGGAAGTTTCTATACCTAGTAAACTTAATGATGAGTGGGAACCTACTATAAAGATTAAAATTAAATATCATGAGTGTTATGCCTTATGTGATTTGGGTGCTAGTGTTTCCACGATTCTGAAAACTTTATGTGATATTCTAGGTTTTCATGATCTTGATGATTGCTCTTTAAATTTGCACCTTGCAGATTCCACCATTAAAAAGCCAATGGGAAGGATAAATGATGTTCTCATTGTTGCAAATAGAAATTTGGTGCTCGTAGATTTTATCGTTCTTGATATAGATTGCAATCTTTCTTGCCCTATTATTCTTGGTAGACCTTTCCTTAGAACGATTGGCGCGATTATTGATATGAAGGAAGGGAATATTAGATTCCAATTTCCATTAAGGAAAGGCATGGAGCACTTTCCAAGAAAGAAAGTCAAATTACCTTATGAATCTATCATGCGAGCTACTTTTGAATTGAGTGCCAAAGATGGCACTACTTAGATCTATCTTCGCTTTTATGCCTAGCTAGGGGCGTTAAACGATAGTGCTAGTTGGGAGGCAACCCAATTTTATTTGTGTTTTTTTGTTTTTGTTTCTGTTTAGTAATAAATTTTGCATCTACCTTCTATTTAGACGTGTTTTTATGTTTTAATTAGTGTTTGAGCCAAGTAGAACCTATAAGACAACCTATGGTGATAGTTAATTTGATTCTGCTGAAAAACAGAAACTTTGCACGCACGAAATTAGTTTTGTTAATTCACAGAAACGTGCTTTTGTGTTGATTCTTTTTTCTGTAGATCAATAGACAAATTTCCCAGGACTTCCTATATTTTTAGGATTTATGGAGTTCTAGAAGTATTCGTGGGTTACAGATTGCTACAGACTGTTCTGTTTTTGACAGATTCTGTTTTTCGTGTGTTGTTTGCTTATTTTGATGCATCTATGGCTAGTATTAAGTGGTATGAACCATAGAGAACTTGAAATACAGTAGGTTTAACACCAATATAAATAAAGATGAGTTCATTATAGTACCTTATGTGGTGGTTTTGCTTTCTTTCACTAACGGAGCTTATGAGATTTCCTGTTGAGTTTTGTGTTGTGAAGTTTTCAAGTTTTGGGTAAAGATTTGATGGACTATGGAATAAGGAGTGGAAAGAGCCTAAGCTTGGGGATGCCCATGGCACCACAAGATATTCAAGAATAGCCAAAAGCCTAAGCTTGGGGATGCCCCCGGAAGGCATCCCCTCTTTCGTCTTCGTTCATTGGTAACTTTACTTGGAGCTATATTTTTATTTGCCACATGATATGTGTTTTGCTTGGAGCGTCGTGTATGATATTTGTTTTTGCGTTTAGTTTTCCACAATCATCCTTGCTGTACACACCTTTTGGGAGAAGCCCACTTGATTAGAATTTATTAGAATATGCTATGTGCTTCACTTATATCTTTTGAGCTTGATAGTTTTTGCTCTAGTGCTTCACTTATATCTTTTAGAGCACGGCGGTGGCTTAATTTTGTAGAAATTGCTAGTCTCTCATGCTTCATATATATTATTCTGAGAGTCTCTTAGAACAGCATGGTATTTGCTATGGTTATAAAATTGGTCCTAGAATGGTAGGCATCCAAGTTGGGTATAATAAAAACTACCATAGGAAGTGAATTGGATGCTATGATCAATTTGATACTTGATAATTGTTTTGAGATATTAGAGGTGGTAATATTAGAGTCATGATAGTTGGGTGATTATGAATTAACAGAATACTTGTGTTGAAGTTTGTGATTCCTGTAGCATGCACATGTGGTGAACCGCTTTGTGATGAAGTTGGAGCACAATTTTATTTATTGTTTGTCTTCCTTATGAGTGGCGGTTGGGGACGAGCGATGGTCTTTTCCTACCAATCTATCCCCCTAGGAGCATGCGCGTAGTACTTTGTTTTTGATGACTTGTAGATTTTTGCGGTAAGTACATGAGTTCTTTTTGACTAATGTTGAGTCCATGGATTATACGCACTCTCACCCTTCCACGATTGCTAGCCTCTCTTGTGCCGCGCAAATTTCACCGGTACCCTACACCCACCATATACCTTCCTCAAAACAGCCACCATACCTACCTATTATGACATTTCCATAGCCATTCCGAGATATATTGCCATGCAACTTTCCACCGTTCCGTTTATATGACACACATCATCATTGTCATATTGCTCTTTGCATGATCATGTAGTTGACATCGTATTTGTGTCAAGGCCACCTTCATAATTTTCATACATGTTGCTCTTGATTCATTGCATATCCCGGTACACCGCCGGAGGCATTCATATAGAGTCATATCTTGTTCTAAATATTGAGTTGTAATCTTGAGTTGTAAGTAAATAAAAGTGTGATGATCTTCATTATTAGAGCATTGTCCCAGTGAGGAAAGGATGATGGAGACTATGATTCCCCCACAAGTCGGGATGAGACTTCGGACTTTATATATATAAAAAAATAGAAAAAAAAGAAAGGCCAAAAAAAGAGAAAGGCCCAAAAAGGAAAAAAAAGAAAAAAAGAGAAAAAAAGAAGAAAAGAAAAAAAATGAGAGAAAAAGAGAGAAGGGACAATGCTACTATCCTTTTTACCACACTTGTGCTTCAAAGTAGCACCATGATCTTCATGATAGAGAGTCCCCTATGTTGTCACTTTCATATACTAGTGGGAATTTTTCATTATAGAACTTGGCTTGTATATTCCAATGTTGGGCTTCCTCAAAATGCCCTAGGTCTTCGTGAGCAAGTGAGTTGGATGCACACCCACTTAGTTTCTTTTGTTGAGATTTCATACATTTATAGCTCTAGTGCATCCATTGCATGACAATCCCTACTCACTCACATTGATATCTATTAATGGGCATCTCCATAGCCCGTTGATACGCCTAGTTGATGTGAGACTATCTTCTTCCTTTTTGTCTTCTCCACAACTACCATTCTATTCCACATATAGTGCTATGTCCATGGCTCACGCTCATGTATTGCGTGAATGTTGAAAAAGTTTGAGATTACTAAAGTATGAAACAATTGCTTGGCTTGTCATCAGGGTTGTGCATGATTAAATACTTTGTCTGATGAAGATAGAGCAACAGTCAGACTATATGATTTTGTAGGGATAACTTTCTTTGGCCATGCTATTTTGAGAAGACATGGTTGCTTTGATTAGTATGCTTGAAGTATTATTATTTCTTATGTACATATGAACTTTTATTTTGAATCATTTGGATCTGAAAATTCATGCCACAATAAAGAAAATTACATTGAGAATTATGCTAGGTAGCATTCCGCATCAAAAATTCTGTTTTTATCATTTACCTACTCAAGGACGAGCAGGAATTAAGCTTGGGGATGCTTGATACGTCTCCAACGTATCTATAATTTTTGATTGTTCCATGCTATTATATTACGCGTTTTGGATGTTTAATGGGCTTTACTGTACACTTTTATATCATTTTTTGGGACTAACCTACTAACCGGAGGCCCAGCCCGTATAGCTATTTTTTTTGCCTATTTTAGTGTTTCGAAGAAAAGGAATATCAAACGGAGTCCAAATGCAATGAAACCTTCGGGAGCATGATTTTCGGAACGAACATGATCCAGAGGACTTGGAGTGCAAGTCAAGAAGCAGCCAAGGCGGCCACAAGGGTGGAGGGCGCGCCCACCCCTATAGGGCGCCCCCCTATCTCGTGGGCCCCTCGGGTGGCCACCGACCTACTTCTTCCTCCTATATATACCCACGTACCCCGAGAAGATTAGAGCACGCCATAAAAACCTAATTCCACCGCCGCAACCTTCTGTATCCGCGAGATCCCATCTTGGAGCCTTCGCCGGCGCTCCACCGGAGAGGGAATCGACCATGGAGGGCTTCTACATCAACACCATAGCCCCTCCGATGAGTTGTGAGTAGTTTACCACAAACCTTTGGGTCCATAGTTATTAGCTAGATGGCTTCTTCTCTCTTTTTGGATCTCAATACCATGTTCTCCTCGATCTTCTTGGAGATCTATTCGATGTAACTCTTTTTGCGGTGTGTTTGTCGAGATCCGATGAATTGTGGGTTTATGATCAAGTTTATCTATGAGAAATATTTGAATCTCCTCTGAATTCTTTTATGTGTGATTAAGTTATCTTTGCAAGTCTCTTCGAATTATCAGTTTGGTTTGGCCTACTAGATTGATCTTTCTTGCAATGGGAAAAGTGTTTAGCTTTGGGTTCGATCTTGCGGTGTCCTTTCCCAGTGACAGCTGGGGCAGCAAGGCACGTATTGTATTTTTCCATCGAGGATAAAAAGATGGGGTTTATATCATATTGCATGAGTTTATCCCTCTACATCATGTCATCTTTCTTAATGCATTACTCCGTTCTTTATGAACTTAATAATCTAGATGCATGTTGGATAGCGGTCGATGTGTGGAGTAATAGTAGTAGATGCAGGCAGGAGTCGGTCTACTTGTCACGGACGTGATGCCTATATACATGATCATGCCTAGATAATCTCGTAATTATTCGCTTTTTGATCAATTGATCGACAGTAATTTGTTCACCCACCGTAATACTTATGCTATCTTGATAGAAGCCACTAGTGAAACCTATGGCCCCTGGGTCTTTCTTTTATCATATAAGCTTTCAATCTACTTTTATTTGCATCTTTACTTTTCCAATCTATATCATAAAACACCAAGAAGGAAAGGGGAAGGAGGAAAGGAAAGAAACGGAATAGGATTCCCCCTTCCTTCCCTCTTCCCCTCTTTCCTTCCCCCTCCGATATATATGGCAGGGGCGGCTTGGGAGGAGCCCAAGTAGGATTCAGTCCTACTTGGGGCGCCTCCTGGCCTCTCCCCTCCCCCTCCCACCTATATATATATATATATATATATATATATATATATATATATATATATATATATATATATATATATATATATGTGGGGGGGCCTAGCACACCCCAGACAATTGCCAAGCCGTGTGCGGCGCCCCCTCCACCGTTTACACCCCGGTCATATTTTGGTAGTGCTAACTAGGCGAAGCCCTACAGAGATCACTTCACCATCACCGTCACCACGCCGTCGTGCTGACGGAAATCATCTACTACCTCAAAGTCTTGCTGGATCAAGAAGGCAAGGGACGTCACCGAGTTGAACGTGTGCAGAACGCGGAGGTGCCGTGGGTTCGGTACTTGATCGGTTGAAGCGCGAAGAAGTTTGACTACATCAACCGCGTTGTGAAACGCTTCCTCTTACGGTCTACGAGGGTATGTAGACACACTCTCCCCCTCGTTGCTATGCATCTCCATGGATAGATCATTACATGTGTGTAGAATTTTTTTATTTTCCATGCAATGTTTCCAAACAATTGGTTCATACTTTTTAACGTGCTTCAGCTTTTTCAACTCCCACGCAATACATGAGCGCAAGCCATGGATATAGCACTATGGGTGGAATAGAGTATGATGATAGGAGTAAACATAGAGAAGACAAAAAGGTAAAAAAGTCTCACATCGATGCGGGCCCATCAATTGATATCAATGCGAGGAGTAGGGATTGCCATGCAACGGATGCACTAAGAGCTATAAGTGTATGAAAGCTCAAATCGAAAAATAAATAGTGGGTGTGCATCTAACTCTATAATGAAAAATTCCCACTAGTATATGAAAGTGACAACATAGGAGGCTCTCCATATGAAAAACATGGTGCTTCTTTGAAGCAAAAGTGTGGAATTTGCACGCCCCTTCTCACTTTATCTCTTTTTCTTTTCTTTTTTTCTCTTTTTGTCCGGAGTCTCATCCTAACTTGTGGGGGAATAATAGTTTCCATCACCCTTTTATCACTGGGACATGCTCTAATAATGAATAATGATGATCATCACACTTCTATTTACTTACAACTCAATATTACAACTCGATACCTAGAACAAAGTATGACTCTATGTGAGTGCCTCTGGCAGTGTACCAGGATGTGCAATGATCTAGCATAACATGTATAAAAGATGAAGAATGGGGGCTGAGCCACAAATACTAAGTCATCTATATGATCATGCAAAGCAATATGACAATGAATGCTCAAGTGATCAAACGGAAGCGGTGGAAGTTGCATGGCAATATATCTCGGAATGGCTATGGAAATGCCATAATAGGTAGGTATGGTGGCTGTTTTGAGGAATATATAATAAGTCTTATGTGTGATAAAGCGTATCGTATCATGGGGTTTGGATGCACCTGCGAAGTTTGCACCGACTCTCGAGATGAGAAAGGGCAATGCACGGTACCGCAGAGGCTAGCAAATTGTGAAAGGTAAGAGTGCGTATAATCCATGGACTCACATTAGTCATAAAGAACTCATATACTTATTGCAAAAGTTTATTAGCGCTCAAAGCAAAGTACTACTATGCTAACCATGCAATTGACGAATCCCTGTTAACTCGCTAAATAGATATGAGTGAAGCAAGAGAGTTTAATTCTTTCTATAAAAGACCATGATCTAATAAGTATAAGTGAAGCAAAATATCATTCTTATAATAATGGTTTTCCATGTGAAGAGAAACATGCAATCCAAACTTCAAATGATATAAGTGAAGCACATGAAGCATTCTATAAAGCCATTCTCAAATGACATACGTGAAGTGCAATGAGCATTCTATAAATCAACCATGGACTATCTCATACCAGCATGGTGCATAAAAGAAAAGTGAAAACTAAACACCAAAGATGCTCCAAGATTTACTCATATCACGTGAACAAAACAAAGATGAAAACATACCGATACTTGTTGAAGAAAGATGGGATGCCTTCCGGGGCATCCCCAAGCTTAGACGCTTGAGTATCCTTGAATATTCAGTTGGGGTGCCTTGGGCATTCCCAAGTTTGAACTCTTGCCTCTCCTTCTCCTCATATCGAGACCTCCTCGATCTTTGATCACCTCACCCACACAAAACTTAACAAAAACCTTCGTGAGATTCGTTAGTATAATAATGCAAATTACTACTTTAAGTATTGTTGCAAACCCATTCATATTTTTTTTGCATTATAGATACTATATTATAACTTCTCCATGGCTTATACCACCGATACAATCGATAGTTTCATGGAAATGAGCAAAACAATGAATCAAAAACAGAATCTGTCAAAAACAGGATAGTCTGTAGTAATCTGAACATTGACCATACATCTGTAACTCTAAAAATTCTGAAAAATAGGATGAGATAAACAATTTGCATATAAATACTGTGTAAAATTTCAGAAACTCTTCAGGTTCCAGTCAAAAATGTAAATTCACGCACTACAGCCAAATTTCTATTTTTACACTACACATACCAACAAGCAATCTAATCATCCTAAAGGAAAATATTGGCACATTATTTTTTATAATACAATGAATTTGTACAAGGGGATAATTATTTTGTTGAAAAGTTTCTGTAATCAAGATTCACAAAGTTTTCACGGGCATGAACAAAGTTCAAGGCATGCTCCCGTTTCCACGGTGCTCGTCTTTCTCACTTACACTTTTCTTTTTGTGAAGTTCAGGTTCCCCGCTATACTTATTTTGGTTTTTAAACTTTAGAAAAGCACTGAACAGAATAAAAGTGACTTTCTAAAACTTCCGGGTTGTCTCCCTGGCAGCACTTTCTTTAAATCCATTAAGCTAGGCATAAAGTGCTCAAGTAATGGATCCACCCGGATCCCAAGGTATGTCAAAGCCAATTTTAATTAACAATGATTTATAATTTAGTACTGAGCACAAAGAAACATATATCATGCAATGACAAAGTCTAACTCTCTTCCTATGCATTGGTATGTCACAAAAGAACAATTCATGCACATCAAGTAAAGTCCAATACATAGCATAAGAAGTTTCTTGCAATTTTGTCATGTTGGAAACATAGAGAGGTGGAGATATAATTCCTCTCTCAAAATAATTGCAAGTAGGAGCAGCAAGCACATGTATATTATGTTCATCAAAATCATCATGTGCAACGGTAAAAGGCAACCATCAATGTAATCCTTAATAAGTGCAAACTTCTTCGATATAGTGTAGTTTGGAGAATTCAAAAAGATAATAGGACTATCATGTGCGGGTGCAACAGAAACAATTTCATGTTTAACATAAGGAACTATAGTAAGTTTGTAAGGGCATTTCACAACTTTGTGTTTTGGATGATGATGACAACCCTTTGTTGGTCTAATCTTGCTCTAAGTGCTTCAGGTTCTCGGTGATTAGGCTTACATCGGTTTGCTATTCTCTCTGGAAGGAAAAGATCGAAGACGGTGTTTTTCTACGTGTTTATCTCTTTGGTCGTAGGGATCCCATACTATAAGAGGGAATCCACATTGGAAGGAGTTGAGGGAATCATTGCACATACACTTCTGCCACACCCTTCGTTGCCTTCCGTGTTTTGTGTAAGTGAGAGATCCCCTTCTTTTGAACTGCCTACTGTGTTCTCCCAGCGGTTGTACCGCTCGTTCGAGCGGTTGTACCACTGGCTCCTGGCACTTACCCAACCGCCACCCCAGGGGTGATACCCTGGGGATGAACAGCCCAGTCATGACCAAGCGGTTGTACCGCTGCTCTCGGGCGGTTGTACCGCCACCATGCTTAACATTGACTGCGGGTGTCTCTCGCGGTTGTACCGGCCAAGTACCGCTCAACAACAGGCCCGGGTTCTGTTTTGATGCGGTACTTGGGCGGTGGTGGCCCGGTAGGTCCGGTTGTGCCCCGCAAACCGGTACTACCGGTGCCCTAAGCGGTTCTACCGCTTGGGACTTAGCCACCCAAGTGTCCAGGGCCAAGCGGTTGCACCTGTGCTGTACCGCTCGACCACCGCCCACAGGGGTGACTCCCTACTGTTTCAAGGCGGTGGTTGAGCGGTGGCTGGGCGGTTGTTTTGGTTGTTCTCCACAACCGATCCTACCGCCCTCCTGCCCGGTTGTACCGCTTGAGAGGGTTTCTGTAGGTTACCCGTGAGTCCCGGTTGTACCGCTGCGGTGCTGGTTTCGCAGTAACAGTTGGATTTTAGGGTTTGCTATATAAGGGTGGTTCTTCTACCTACCACACTTACATCTTACCTCTCTCTCACCACCATTGACACCTTCAAGCTTTCTTGCCCGATCTCTCTCTCTCTAGCCACTCAAACTTGATGATTTGCTAGGGATTGAAGGAGGAGAGCTAGATCTACACTTCCACCAAAGGATATTTGATTCCCCCATACTTTCTTGTGTGGATTTTGTTACTCTTGGGTGTTTGAGCATCCTAGACGGTTGAGGTCACCTTGGAGCCACATTCCATTGTGGTGAAGCTCCGTGGTTTCATTGGGAGCCTCCAATTTGGTTGTGGAGAGAGCCCCAACCTTGTTTGTAAAGGTTTGGTCGCTGCCTTCAAGGGCACCAATAGTGGAATCACGGCATCTTGCATTGTGTGAGGGCGTGAGGAGAATATGGTGGCCCTAGTGTCTTCTTGGGGAGCATTGTGCCTCCACACCGCTCCAACGGAGATGTACTTCCTCTCAAAGGGAAGGAACTTTGGTAACACATCCTCGTCTCCACCGGTTCCGCTCTTGGTTATCCCTTACCTTTACTCGTGCAAGCTTATCGTGTGTTGTACTCCTAGCTTGCTTGTGTGCTTGTTGTTGTTGTTGCATCATATAGGTTGTTCACCTAGTTGCATATCTAGACAACCTACTTTGATGCAAAGTTTAATTTGGTAAAGAAAAGTTAAAAATTGTTAGTTGCCTATTCACCCCCCTCTAGTCAACTATATCGATCCTTTCAATTGGTATCAAAGCCTCGTCTCTTTATTAAGGACTTTGCTGTCTGAAGAGTATGGTTGACATCGTAGACGCTAAGGAGGAGCACCCTGGTGTGATCCCGTCCTCATCTACGGCCGATGGGGCATCCCCGGTTCACGTGAGGTATTCAATGTGGCTTTGGACACATTGAAAACCTCCATGACAACCGAGGTCAAAGGCATGTCCAAAGAGTTCCTTGATGGTCTTAAATTATCCATCGCACCTTTGGAAGTGGTTGCTCCCACTAACAAGGTGGAGGATGCCAACTCCGATAAGGGGGGGAGCTTCTAGTGAAAAGGTTCCTTTGCCTAGTGGTAAAAGCGGTAATGGAATATATTCTCATGTTGAACCACCTCTCACTTATGGAGGACCGGTTCCCTCCATGCATTTAAATCATGCTAGTTCTCCTCCCAAGATTGTGAAGAATGAGGATTTTGACTTTTATGTTTATCGCTTTAAACATCATTTAAATCATGTTAATACTAACCTTTGGAGAATCATTGAGGAAGGTTTCTATCCGCATGATCGAAGCAACTTCACTCCTAGAGAAGCCGCGGATAATCAATTCAATGAGAATGCTCTCTTCATCATCCAAGATGCAATTCCACCCGAAGACATTGCACACCTCCGACCCTTCACCGTGGCCAAGGAAGCATGGCACCATGTTGTTTCCCTCTACAAGGAAGCGCAAGTATTCAATGCTCCAACTATGAAGTGGTGCAAGATGAAGCCGATGAGTTTGCAATGAATGAAGATGAGGAACCTCGTGAGCTCTACTGGAGATCAACCACTCTTGCGGTCTCACTCCGAGATCATGGGAGCAAGGATACGAATGACAATTGGATCAAGCACAAGTTCCTCAAGGCCATGATGCCCTACCACAAGGCCATGTCCTCCGTCATCCGTCAAAGGCCGGACTTCCACACCTTGTCCTCAAGTGAAGTGTTGGATGAGTTTGTGGAAATGAGGATCTTGGACAAGACCGCCAACAATGAAGTGTTGCGTTCTCAAAGAGCAAAGAAGCCCAACCTTGCCTTGAAGGACAAGGTTAGTGTGGAAGAAGAGGATGAAGAGGAAGAAGAGGAGACCAACCCCGAAGATATTAAGTATGATTACCATGAGCACATGGCTCTTGCTTCAAGGCAATTTTGGAGCAAGAAGAACACAAGGCCCAAATTCAACAAGAATAACTCAAGTGGCTTCAAGGGCAAGCAACGTGTGAGAACATGCTACAATTGTGGCAATGTGAGCCATTTTGTTGTGGAGTGCCCTTACGAGAAGAGGGAAGACAATGGTGGCAAGCTCATCCGAAAGGACAAAGCCAAGTCCTTCCCCAACAAGAACAACTTCACCAAGAAGGCTCCAACTAAAGGGTTGGTGGCTCAAGAAGAATACCATGAGGATGATGATGATGATGAAGATAGTGAAGCCATGGCTATGGCCTCCGTTGCCATTGCCACAGCTCCACAGGTGTCCCTCTTCAACTCACCCAACGAGAACATCACCGCCAAGTGCCTCATGGCTAAAGCCACCAACAAGGTAACCCCCAACATCAAAACCACCATCATTAGTAATCCCTCCTTGACGGATTGCATTGATGAAAGTGAGGGGTCTAATGAGGAAGTAAATGAATTTGAGTCTTTTATGAGTAAGCTCAAGGGAAAATCCAAGAAGCACTTCGTTGCTCTCTTGGAACAACTTGGTGAAGCCAATTACATGATCGAGGCTCATGAAGAAACCATCTCTAAGATGGAAGGTCATAGTCGTGACTATGCCAATGAGATATCAGATCTCTCTAATGCACTTGAGGAAGAGCATGTTCATCGTTTGGATCCTTAGGAGTCACACAACGATGACCATGCTAAATTAAAGAAAGATCTTGATCATGCTCTTGTTGTATCTCGTGTGCTAAATTCCTAGAAGGCTAAACTTTGGGTTGACCATGCTAGACTCAAGGAGGAGTTTGATATACTTGACAAGGCCCACAAGGTCTTGAAGGGTTCTCATGCTAGCCTCAGGGAGTCTCATGATCAACTCCAAGTGAAGCTAACCAAGGAGAAAACCACTTTTCCTCATATGGTATTAATTGATAATGCAAATGCTACTAGCCCTGTTGTGAGCATGTGCATCTTGTGGAGGAGAATGCCAAGTTGAAAGAGCAACTTGAGAGAGGCCTTGTGACATGCATATAAGGTGAGAAGAACCTCAATGACCTTTTGAGCAATCAAATGGAAGTTGTGGCCAAGGAGGGAGTTGGGTTCGCACCCAAGTCCAAGAACAAGAAGAAGAACGACTAGACCAAACGACCTCCCCCTCTCAAGCAAACTTTTGTGAAGGAGGGAGAGGGTGCTCCAAAGGAGAAGAAGAACAATGTGAAGGGTGGTGATGTCAAAAAGGGCAATGCCACCCCTTCCAACAAAGTCAGTGACTTAACCCTTCTTATGTGTTGTGCCGTGCTAGTGATGGGCATGTTTATGCTAAATTGGTTGGTTCTCCTTATGAGTACATTGAATGGTCTATTTGGGTTCCTAAGACCCTTGTTACTAACATCAAAGGACCCATTACAAAATGGGTACCTAAAACCAAACATTGATCTCTTGTAGGTGTTTGCTTCCGGTGGGGGATCATGGTTGCTCGATAGTGGAGCCACAAATCATATGACCAGAAGCAAGGACTTGGTGGTGGACGTGCACAAGATCCCATCTATGCCCACCAACGTCAAGTGGGGTGATGCCTCGTCTTCTAAGGTATTGGGTCTTGGCAAGGTTGTCATTTCTCATGATCTCACGATCGAGAAAGTCATGCTTGTAGAGTCCCTTGCATACAATCTACTTTCTGTTCGTCAACTTGCACCCATGGACATTGCCACATTCTTTGATATTGATACCATGGCCCTCTTGTGGAGCAAGACTCTTAAAGTAGCCTTTGTTGGGCATGTTGAGAACGGTCTTTATGTGATTAACTTTTCGGAGCGACCCACTAAGACCGCGACATGCCTAATGGCTAAAGTTGACGTGGGGTGGCTTTGGCATCGCCGTTTAGCCCACGTCAATATGAGATCTTTGCAAAGTCTTCTCAAGGAGGACCATGTCCATGGACTAACAAATGTTAGTTTTGCCAAAGATCGTGCTTGCAGTGCTTGTATCGAAGGAAAGCTACATGAGAAGGCTCACCCTCCCACGACTATCATATACTCGAAGAGACCCTTGGAGCTCCTTCACATGGATCTCTTTGGGCCTCCATCATTTGATAGTCTTGGGGGTAGAAAGTATTGCTGGGTGATTGTGGATGATTATTCAAGATATACTTGGGTATATTTCTTCAAGAGGAAGAGTGAGACTCAACAAACCGTCATCGACTTTGCAAATGAAGCTCAACGTCAACACGATGCAAAGATCTTGACAATAAGAAGTGACAACGGCACCGAGTTCAAGAACTACACCTTGGATGAGTTTCTTAGTGATGAGCGGATCAAGCATCAATATTCTGCACCATACACCCCTCAACAAAATGGTGTCGCGGAGAGGAAGAATCGGACGTTGATGGATGCGGCAAGGACCATGATGGCAGAGTTCAAGTCTCCTTACAACTTTTGTGCCAAAGCCATCAACACCGCATGTCGTGCATACAATCGGCTCTATTTCCGCAAAGGCTTGAACAAGACTCCTTATGAAATAATCACCGGTAACCAGCCCAACCTCAAGTACTTCCGGGTGTTCGGGTGTAAGTGTTTCATTCTCAAGAAAGGTGTTCATTTGTCTAAATTTGAGGCTAGAGCTCATGAGGGCACATTTGTTGGTTATGCTACAAACTCTCACGCTTACCGTGTCCTCAACAAGTCCACGAGACTCATTGAGGAGACGTGTAACCTGGAGTTTGACAAGAATAACAGCTCCCACGTGGAGCAAAGTGGTACTTGTGATGTAGGTGATGAAATTCTTCCCCAAGCCATAAGAAGAATGGGTGTTGGTCATATCCTACCCATTGAGGAACCCCTTGTGGCTGAAGGAGAAGGACAATGCTCCACTCAAGTGGAGCCATCACCGACCCAAGACCCACACGCTTCCGAAGAACAAAGTGAAGGCTCTCAACCACGTGAACAAGATCAAGGGCAAGATCAACCTCAAGATGGTGGTGAGCCACCAAGTGATGCCAAAGGTCTAGTTCTCCCTTTCGAGCAAGTTCAAGATCAAGAGCAAGTTCAAGATCAAGAACAAGCTCAAGATGGCGCTCAAGATGATCAAGTTACCCCTCCTCTTTTCACACCCGAGGAGCAATTAGAGCATCATGCCGCGAAGATCGCTTCCAAGCTCACAACCAAAGATCATCTCATGGAGAATGTGGTTGGAAGCCTAAGAAAGGGGGTAAGCACTCGTAGACAATTAACAAACTATTGTGAACATCACGCGATTATTTCTTGTGTCGAACCCCAAAAAGGTCTATGAGGCGCTCGAGGATCCGGATTGGCTCAATGCCATGCATGAAGAACTCAACAATTTCGAGCACAACCAAGTGTGGAAATTAGTGCCAAGGCCAACCGGGAATCATAATGTCATTGGAACCAAGTGGATTTTCAAGAACAAGCAAGATGCTCATGGAATCATTGTTCACAACAAGGCTCGTTTGGTGGCACAAGGCTACTCCCAAGTCGAGGGTATCGACTATGGGGAAACCTTTGCTCCTGTTGCTCGCCTTGAATCTATTCGTTTGTTGATTGCTGATGCTTCTCATCATAATTTCAAGTTGCAACAAATGGATGTGAAAAGTGCTTTTCTTAATGGTCCCATTAATGAGTTTGTGTATGTCAAACAGCCCCGGGGTTCGACGATCCCTATTTCCGCGATCATGTGTACCAACTCAATAAGGCAATCTATGGCCTTAAACAAGCCCCACATGCGTGGTATGAGCATCTTACTGAGTTGTTGCAAGATCGTGGGTTCAAAATTGGGAAAATCGACCCCACTCTTTTTACTAAGAAGGTCAAAGGGGAGTTGTTTGTGTGCCAACTATATGTTGATGATATTATCTTTGGTTCCCCTAACAAAGCTTTCAATGAGGAATTAGACGCTCTCATGACCTCAAAGTTCAAGATGTCCATGATGGGAGAGCTGAAGTTCTTTCTCAGGTTCGAAATCAAGCAAAGAAGAGAAGGAACCTTCATCAACCTTGCCAAATACACTCAAGACATGCTCAAGAGATTCAAGCTAAGTGATGTCAAGCCGACCTCCACTCCAATGCCCGTCAAATGCCAACTTGACATTGATCCCAATGGTAAAGCGGTGGATCAAAAGGTATATCACTCCGTGATTGGATCCTTGCTTTACCTTTGTGCATCTAGACCGGATATCATGTTGAGTGTGGGAATTTGTGCACGGTTTCAAGCCGCACCTAAGGAAAGCCACTTTGTGGCGGTCAAGCGAATCTTTCGATATTTGGATCATACCCCAAACTTTGGCTTATGGTACCCAAGAGGAGCCAACTTTGATATTTTGGGCTATTCAGACTCAGATTGGGAGGGAGACAAATTGGATAGGAAGTCCACCTCTGAAGGGTGCCAATTTCTTGGTTGCTCTTTGGTGAGTTGGTCTTCTAAGAAGCAAAGTTGTGTATCTCTCTTGTCCATCAAAGCGGAGTATGTGTCTACTGGTAGTTGTTGTGCTCAACTTCTATGGATGAGGCAAACTATGAAGGATTACGGTGTCACTTGTGATGAAGTGCCTCTTTGGTGTGACAATGAAAGTGCCATCAAGATCTCTCTCAACCCGGTGCAACACTTCAAGACGAAGCATATTGAGATTTGGTATCACTTCATTCGGGATCACATTAGGCGAGTGGAGATCAAGATCAAGTATGTCAACACTCATGATAACTTTGCAGATATTTTCATGAAGCCCTTGGATGAAGCAAGATTTCGCGAGTTAAGGCATGAGCTAAATATCATTGATTCGAGCAATGTGGTTTGAACCCTTGCACACCCCACCATACTCATCATGATGTCTTGTTCTAGGTGTAGGCATGGACATAGGGGGAGTATTGTTCTCTCAATGAACTCTTTCTCCCCCCATTATGCATAAATTGATCAACTCTTTCACATTAGCCATGTTTGATGGTACTTGTGCTTCAAAGACGAGTTTTTGTCATGGGCCCAAGGATAATTCTTCGCGGTGCCATACCAATTGACTCAAACATAGGTGGCTCTTGCCACCTCCCTCTCTTGGGAGAGGTTGTGTTTCGTGTTTCTTCTTCTTTGTTTGTCTTGCCTTAGTCTGGTTAGGCCCTAGGTGGTGTGGTCTCCAAGTTGGGGTTTTCTCTCGCTGGTTGCTTTTTGTTCTCTTGGAGACCATCTCACCTCTTTCAAGTGTCGTGCTCTATCCCAAGCCTTTCTCTCCTTCCCTTAAAACCATCCAATCCAATTGCACACACATTGTTCTTGGCATTGGTAATGCTGACCGGGCGGCACAACCGGTGCCACGAGCGGTTCAACCGCTGGTGCACTTGGTTTGTACCATCCCAGGAGGACTTCTAGGGGTGTAAGAGTTTCCACCGCTCGACCCCAAGCTGGACTTCTGGCCGGTACTACCGGTCGGTTCCAGGCGGTACTATCGCTGCCTTCCAGGAAACGGAAGTACCGCCCGCAACCACTGGCTAGTACCAGGAAGCGGTACAAACGCCCCTTGATGCGGTACAACCGCGTCATGGCTACGGGCTTATAAATAGGATCGGGGCCGAAGGTGTTTTCTTTTCCCCTCCCCTTTCCTCCCCTTCTCCTGCCCCTAGCCGCCGGTCGCCATTGCCACTGCCCCGGGGTGCTTGTTGTGCTCCGGGTCCGTGGGCTCTCCGTGGATCCGCTCCATGGAGGCCCCCTCCTTCCCGATCTCTTCCCATGGATGCCGGTAATTCTCCGCTTCTTCTGTTCTTCGTTCTAGGGTTCTTTCCCTTCTTCTAGGGCATTACTTGTCATTCGCGTCTATTGTTCAATCTTTTGGGTGGAAGAGATCCATCTTTGCCTCCGTCGTAGTTTGCATTTCTTAGGAGGTAGAATATAGTTGGTGTGGTTCAGTTCTCGTGGTTAGATCTTCTCCAACCGGTAGTGCCACATTTCCAATGGTTCTACCGCTCGAAGGGGCGGTACAACCGCAGGAGCGGTACTACCGGTCGAAGAACCGATACAACCGCGGTATCTGAACCACGTAGCACTATTCTGTCTTCTCTGTTTTGCAATCTATCCATTCCTATGCTCGTGTGTGCAATCCTCTCATCTTTGCTGTGTTTCTTGTGTTCTTCTCGTGTGTGTTTGTACAGGTGGCTCTAGTTCTCGCTCTGCTCCTTGCAAGAGCAAGAAGAGGGCTAGGAGATGCAAGCGCCCGACCGTGTCTGAATAAGAAGAAGATGTTGTGATTCCCACGAAGTCCACTCGCTATGAGAAGTCTGTCGCTGCCAAGCAACATGTGGTTTTGCCCTTGCACCGATGGAAAGCCAAGGATTGGGAAGCCTTCCATACAAAAAATCCTTACGAGGTTCCCATTGCAACTCGTTGGACCATCATTCAGTTCTGGAATGAGATGCAAGTGCGGATTGTTCATGAACTCTTTGAGCACAACAAGAATAGGTATGCCAAGCAGTGGACCATTGATCTTGATCATTGGAGGAGCAACTTGGAGTATTTTGGTGAGGCTTTGGCTCTCTGTGAGGAGTTTAATCTAGTCAAGCTCATGTCTATCAGCTGTGACTTTGATGTCCAGCTTATCCATCAGTTTTATGCCACTGTTCATTTTGGAGAAGATGAAGCTCACACCCTCACATTCATGTGTCGTGATAGCTCTTTCAAGTTCCATGGAGGGCTTTCTGCAATGCTATTGGTTATGACGATACCGGTCTTGAAGTGAAAGGTGGGATACGTCCTCACGACTTTCCTGAATCCATACCTAAAGAAAAGCTTGCTCCTCTGTACATTCAGGGCCGTGGTATTGTTGGAGAATCCAAGGATCTTGAGGAGGTCTATGACATCATGCATCGAGTGTTTTGCAATGTGCTTTTGCCCAAGGTGGGCAATCAAGATGAAATTCATGGGTACCTTGTTGACTTGATGGTTGCTATGAAGACCAAGGTGGGCTCTGGTGCAACATTTGATGTTTCCAACTGGCTGTGGCACGAGATGTACAACATGGTCATCTACAGAAAGGTCCCTATTTATGCTCCATTTGTCATGAGCTTTCTGAACTCAGTTTGGGCTCTTCGCCGTCCTGGAGAGCCTCTCACTTCTCCAGATAATTTCACCATCCATGAGTTCAAGCTACTCAAGAAGAAGAAGCATGCCGAGCCCTTCTTTCCAGCTGATGATCCCGAGGATGTCTATGCCACTTCAGATGATGAGGACTTTGAGATGGAGCCAGGGGCCAAGCCCTCTTGGGTGGCCAAGCTCACTACCAAGGTGAAGAAGACTTTCTGCCTCCAGTCTGACATTCAGAAGAAAATTTATGAGGCCCATGTCAATGAGAAGCATGCCAGGCGTCGTCAGATTGCTATGATGAAGCATCTCAACATGCTTGTTTAGAGTGGTTCCGAGAAGAGCATCACATCGGAGGAGCGATGGATATCGGCACACAACACTTGGTCTGATGATGAGGCTCCTCGCCAGCCCTCCACCTCCTTTGCTGCTGACAATGATATCATGGAGGACACGGATCGGGACAATGATGAAAATTCTGATGAGGATGAGGATCCAGATGCAACCGAGGAGTCAGAGGAGGACGATTGAGCTCTGGGGCGCTAGCTTCACTCTTTTCCTTTTTGGTGTCTTGATGCCAAAGGGGGAGAGAGGTCTATTAGGTCTCGGGATTTGCATGGGTTTTTGCTTTGCTTGGTTTTGTGTTTTGTTTTTTCATGCGTGCGGCGTGTTGAACTTAAGTTCGTGGACCTTGTTGCTTATCTATCTTGCATGGTGTGAGACATGAACTCCTCTAGTTATCATTATTGTTGTTAATGTCATTTTTTTATCCATTGTAGTCTTTACTCTCTTGTTAAGATCATTATTTTAGTTAATATCGCTAATATAATTATCTTTGCTTGTCTAGTAAGAGTGGTGGGTCTATAAAATCTATGGGGAGTCTTGCCCCTGATGTGTGCACTTGCATTCCAATAGCAATATCAAATTAGGGCACACATCTAGGGGGTATTCCGTCTCTATTTTCTAGACCTCTCTCTCTTGCAAATCGTGTTGTTGTCATCATCCACCAAAAAGGGGGAGATTGTAAGGGCATTTCCCTACTTTGTGTTTTGGATGATGATGACAATCCTTTGTTGGTCTAATCTTCCTCTAAGTGCTTCAGGTTCTTGGTGATTAGGCTTACATCGGTTTGCTATTCTCTCTGGAAGGAAAAGATCGAAGACGGTGTTTTTCTACGTGTTTATCTCTTTGGTCGTCGGGAACCCGTACTATGAAGAGGGAGTCCACATTGGAAGGAGTTGAGGGAATCATTGCACATACACTTCTGCCACACCCTTCGTTGCCTTCTGTGTTTTGTGTGAGTGAGAGCTCCCCTTCTTTTCAACTGCCTACTGTATTCTCCCAGCGGTTGTACCGCTCGTTCGAGCGGTTGTACCACTGGCTCCTGGCACTTACCCAACCGCCACCCCAGGGGTGATACTCTGGGGATGAACAACCCAGTCATGACCAAGCGGTTGTACCGCTGCTCCCGGGCGGTTGTACCGCCACCATGCTTAACATTGACTGTGGGTGTCTCTGGCGGTTGTACCGGCCAAGTACCACTCAACAACCGGCCCTGGTTCTGTTTTGATGCGGTACTTGGGCGGTGGTGGCTCGGTTTGTCCGGTTGTGCCCCGCAAACCGGTACTACCAGTGACCTAAGCGGTTCTACCACTTGGGACTTAGCCACCCAAGTGTCCAGGGCCGAGCGGTTGCACTGGTGCTGTACCGCTCGACCACCGCCCACAGGGGTGACTCCCTACCGTTTCAAGGCGGTGGTTGAGTGGTAGCTGGGCGGTTGTTTCGGTTGTTCTCCATAACTGGTACTACCGCCCTCCTGCCCGGTTGTATTGCTTGAGAGGGTTTCTGTAGGTTACCTGTGAGTCCCGGTTGTACCGGGACTAGGAGCGGTTGTACCGCCGCGGTGCTATTTTCGCAGTAACGGTTGGATTTAAGGGTTTGCTATATAAGGGTGGTTCTTCCACCTACCTCACTTACCTCTTACCTCTCTCTCACCACCATTGATACCTTCAAGCTTTCTTGCCCGATCTCTCTCTCTCTAGCCACTCAAACTTGATGATTTGCTAGGGATTGAAGGAGGAGACCTAGATCTACACTTTCACCAAAGGATATTTGATTCCCCCATACTTTCTTGTGTGGATTTTGTTACTCTTGGGTGTTTGAGCATCCTAGACGGTTGAGGTCACCTCGGAGCCATATTCCATTATGGTGAAGCTCCGTGGTTTCGTTGGGAGCCTCCAATTCGGTTGTGGAGAGAGCCCCAACCTTGTTTGTAAAGGTTCGGTCGCCGCCTTCAAGGGCACCAATAGTGGAATCACAGCATCTTTCATTGTGTGAGGGCGCGAGGAGAATACGGTGGCCCTAGTGGATTCTTGGGGAGCATTGTGCCTCCACATCGCTGCAACGAAGACGTACTTCCTCTCAAAGGGAAGGAACTTCGGTAGCACATCCTCGTCTCCACCGATTCCGCTCTTGGTTATCCCTTACCTTTACTTGTGCGAGCTTATCATGTGTTGTACTCCTAGCTTGCTTGTGTGCTTTTTGTTGTTGCATCATATAGGTTGTTCACCTAATTGCATATCTAGACAACCTACTTTGGTGCAAAGTTTAATTTGGTAAAGAAAAGTTAAAAATTATTAGTTGCCTATTCACCCCCCTCTAGTCAACTATATCGATCCTTTCAAAGTTAATATCCATAAGCATAATTCATATTATCATCTTGGCCACAAACATAGCAAGCATCAATTTCATCAAAAAGGGATATTTCAAACGAATCAGTGGGACCATAGCAATTATCGTAGCATTCAACCTTCGGTAAGCACGAAGGGAAATTAAACAATGTATGAGTTTGAGGTTACTATCTTTAGAAGGTGGGCACGGGTAACTAATCTGCTCTTCCTCCTTTTGTTCTTCGCTCCCCTCATCATCTTTTTCATCCAATGAGCTCATAGTTTCATCATTTTCTTTTTCCACAGATTCCTGCAAAATATTAGTCTCTTCTTTGATAGCGGAGACTTTCTTAATAAACTCATTAGTATTGGCATTATATTCACAATTCTCATAGCAATATTTAAGTATAGCAAAAAATTTAGGTCTATAAACAACATCATAATAATTTTCACACTTTTAAAATAGAGATTAATTTCATAAGCACCCTTAAAAGCAAAAAATTCTTCTATTTGTTCCACGTCATAGTAATCATATCTACCATTAGCATAAGAAGCCAAGGTTTCATTATCATTAAATTCACATGAAAAGGGAAGGTGTTGAATCTTCATCCTAGAGCAACAAGTATAATCATATCTCGAGCATAGATTCCAAGCTTACCATTGCAACATTTCAAATTGATCCCATAATAGTTTCCCTTTTTGAGTCAAGCGATAATCCCTAAAGTATTCACGTTGATCCAACGTGTCTCCCATTATCAAGTTGAACGGGGTTTTCTCAGGATTATGAAAATAGTGTTTAATATTTTTCACATAACGAGCATCGAGGGTTTTAGGAGGTTCCCCATCTATGTGAGTAGCAAGTACAAGTTTTTTTTTGGCATTTCGTGTTTCGTATCCATAACTAAAGATAGAAAATAACTTAGAACAGAAAATAAAAAACTACTTAGTGATAAAGCAAACAAGCACACACGAGAATATTAACCCCACGCTATTGCTCCCTAGCAACGGTGCCAGAAAAAGGTCTTGATAACCCACAAGTATAGGGGATCATTTGTAGCCTTTTTCGATAAATAAGAGTGTCGAACCCAACGAGGAGCTAAAGGAAGAACAAATATCCCCTCAACTCTACCCACACTTAACATTTGCTTTATCTAGAACAAGAATAAAACTAGAAGTACTTTGTAGTATGGTAGGATAGATTTGCAAGATAATAAAGAACATGAAAATAAAAGTTAGGTGCTGTTTAGATAAAGAAACAATTAACTTAGTACAACGAGTGTGGATTGGTGGCGGTAGGCTTTTCGGAATTGTCCCTTAGCAATTGACTATGGTACTAGACCGATAGCAAGTTTTTATGTGGGAGAGGCCACTGCTACCATGTCATCCCTTACTTGGAATTCTATGCACTTATGGTTGGAACAATCATCAATCATCTGCAACTACCAGCGTTCATTAAGGTAAAACCCAACCATAGCAGTAAGAGATATATTGGTCCCCCTTCAATCCCGTATGCATCAATTTCTATGTTTAGGAAGACGTTTCTGTCACTCTTGCCCTCCAATGCTTAGTCCTACCAACATACAACAAACCCTATGGTGTGATCCACACGCGCGCTCATATGATGGTCACCAAAGGACAGCAACATAACCACAAGAAATTAAATCAACGATAGAAATTCACCAGTTACCGGTAGGATAACAAAAATCTACTCAATCATCATAGGATGGCAACATATCATTGGATAATAATATGAAGCATAAAGCACCATGTTTAAGTAGAGGGTACATAGGGTTGTGGGAGAGTGGACCACTGTAGATAGATGGGGGAAGGTGATGAAGATGTTGGTGAAGATGACAGAGTTGTTGGAGTAGATCGCCGTCGCACGATGATTGCCCCGGCGGCGTTCCGACGCCACCGGGAGAGAGGGAGAGAGAGCCCCCTCCTTCTTATTCTTCCTTGCCTCCCTATATGGTAGGAGAGTTCTCGCTTTGGTCCATGGACTCCATGGCAGCGGAGGGGCAGGATCCCCTCAGAGATTGGATTTCCCTCTCTGTTCTCTTCTGTTTCGTGTTCCTGTTTTCTGGCCCTTCACCATTTCTTAAATTCTCGGGGATCCCTAACCCCGATTGCGCTGAAATTTTTACATGATTCCCCCCTATAAACTATCTTTCTTGCCCCGAAGAAGAGCCCCAACTGACTTAAGGGGAGCCCACAAGACACCTGGGTGCGCCAGGGGGTGCCTGGCGTGCCCTAATGGGTGGTGGATGCTGTGGGCCTCCTTTTGCATTGTTTCCAACTCCCCAAAATCACATATATTCTAAAATAAATCTCCGTAAAATTTTATCTAGTTTGGACTTCGTTTGATATGGATATTCTGCGAAACAAAAAAACATGCAACGAATAGGAACTGGCACTGGGCACTGGATCAATATGTTAGTCCAATAAATCATATAAATTGTTGCCAAAAGTATGTGAAAGTTGTATAATATTGGCATGAAAAAATCAAAAAATTTAGATACGACGGAGACGTATCATTCTCTCTCTCTTTTGGATCTTCCATACCTTGTTCCCCTTCTTCCTTCTTTGATTAGGATCAATTTGATGTAATTTTGCGATGTGTTTTTCAGACATGGTGAATTATGAGTTTATGATTAGATTGTTCATTGAATCTAGGTGCATGTAGTGAGATATATTTGCTATATAATTGAGTACTATGTATGATTTCCGCTCTATTTGTCTTCTCCGGTCAAGATTGATTGGTAGAACTTCGGAGGGAGTGGTGCATAGTAGTGGGTTCAATCTTGCGGTGATTTCTATATCCCAGTAATTGAATGCGGAGAAGACACATATTGTATTGTTGCCACTAAGGAGAAAGTGAAGGGGTTTTATCTTATTGCTAGCTTCCTTCCTGTCTACATTATGTCATAAAGCATTACTCCATTTATTCTGAACTTAATACTTTGAGATGCATGTTGGATAGCGGTCTTGGGGGTGGAGTAATAGTAGTAGATGTTGTTGGATTAATAGTCTACTTGTCTCGCGTAATGCTTATATGAGATTATGCCATGTATGATCATAGTCATATACATTGCTATTCTTGTCAATTCCTCAACTATAATTTGTACCATGTCGTTTGCCTTCTTTCTAAGAGAGATACCTCTAGTGAACCTATGCCCCCGAGTCCATTCTTCCATTAATACAAGCTTAAAAATTTCATTTTTATTCAGCCATACCATTAGCTGTCTATTTGCTTTTAGCTTGTAACTAGCTATATGAGGGGTGCAAGTTTTGTGTTTGTTTGTGTGCATGCACTGTTGACCTTGTTAGCTTGTTGATACCTACTGGTTCGATTAAACCTTCACTACAAAAAAAAAGACACATCCGTGACATTTTGGGCCAAATGAATTTTTTTCCTGTCACACATATGACACTTCTATGATGATAATTATTGCAAAACCCAGTATCATCATAGATGTGGTGGGCTCCTACTTCTATGACAAAAAATCATGACAGAAAATGGGCTTTTCGTCTTGGGCGGGCCGGAGATGCAGCTGCATGACATTCTTTGGGCCGTCCATGACGGAAAAAACCGTGGTAGAAGCGAGGGGGAGGAAAATTTCAAGGAGTTGCCGGTTACGGTGGGAGGTCGGGGCGGAGCGATGCGCGTTTCTCTTGTACGTACGCGCATGTGTGCGTGGCGTTAGCTCTAACTGAACCCGAGCGAGGCGTTGGGCTCTAACTGAACCTGAGCGATTGCACTACAGGCTACGCGTTACTGAACCCGAGGGATCGATCGATGGCTGTTAACTGAACCCGATGGAGCGATTCCTTCGCTACTGCTGCTAACTGAAGCCGATCAATGCTGCCTCTGGGATGAACAGTGAGCGTTGCGGGGGAATTGGATGAACAGTGAGCGGTGGCGTTGCCTCTGGATGAATAGGAACCCGTGGTGTGGAGGGCTGGATGAACAGTAGATGGTGGAGGGTGGCCGTGGAGGGGTGGTTGAACAGGACCCCGTTGTGTGGAGGGCTGGATGAATAGTAGACGGTGGAGGGGTGCCCGTGGAGGGGTGGTTGAACAGTAGCCGGTGGAGTAGCGCGCGGTGGAGGCTGGAAGAACAGGAGCCCGTGGAGGCTGGAGGAGGTCGACGGTAGCCCGTGGAGGCTGGAGGAGGTCGACGATGGAGATGAACAGTATCCCGTGGAGTCCCGTTTTGCGGTACGCCACACCCCTCCCCCTCGTTTCGACCGTAGCGCTCCAACACAAGTCCTTTTCGTCCGTTTTGCGGTACGCCACACCCCTCCCGATGAACAGGACCCCCGTTTCGACCGTAGTGCTCCAACACAAGTCCGTTTCGTTCGTTTTGCGGTACGCCACACCCCTCCCGATCAACAGGACCCCCATTTCCACCGTAGGAGGTCCATTTCCTCCGTTTTGCGCTACGCCACACCCCTCCCGATCAACAGGACCCCTGTTTTGGCTGTAGGAGGTCCGTTTCCTCTGTTTTGCGGTACACCACACTCCTCCCGATGAACATGACCCCCGTTTCGACCGTAGGAGGTCCGTTTCCTCCATTTTGCGGTACGCCACACCCCTCCCGATCAACAGGACCCCGTTCCGAACATAGGAGGTTCATTTCCTCCATTGTGCGGTACGCCAGGCCTCGTTTCCATTGCCTGTTCTGTCCAAGCCGGTTGGCTCCCACGCGTTCCGTTGCCTCCCGATTAACACGACGCATTCTGTTGCCTCCCCACGAACACGAGGCATTCTGTTGCCTCCCCATGAACACGACGACGATGCTGTTTCTCCGTTCCGACCCAGACATGTACGTATGCGCGAGTAGGCGTTCGAGATCCTTCCCGTATGTACGTACGTGGCCGTATTTTCTTTCTTGCACCCTTGCCGCTGTACGTACGTGTACATGCTATGTGCGCGCCTCTACTACGACACGCGCGTGCCTCTACAACGACCAGTATGTACATACACGTTCGCGACCAGAATGACAACGCTACGTATGCTTCGACCAGGTGGGTCCCGACTGTTAGGCACTTCCTTGCGTGCGAAGATGTAGCTGGTGGGTCCCAGCAGTTAGGGAGGCGAATCGTTTTGTTTTTCTGCCCGAATGCACTTCCTTGTGTGCGAAAGTGTAGCTGGTGGGTCCCAGCAGTCGGGGGGAAATGTTTTTCTTCGCGAAATATGGTGGCCCGTCCGGTGGGTCCCCGCTGTCAGGTGGAGGAATAATTATTTTGCGCGTAATAAGGAGGCACTTCCTTGCTGTGGCCGTGGACCCAGCTGTCAGCCTCTCCACGTACAGTC
Source organism: Triticum timopheevii (assembly GCA_963921465.1). Lineage (NCBI taxonomy): Eukaryota > Viridiplantae > Streptophyta > Magnoliopsida > Poales > Poaceae > Triticum > Triticum timopheevii. Next base: position 506,203,384 of record OY997274.1, read on the forward strand.
CACGTCCGATGGAAGTCGGTCGTTGACCACATTTACCATGCCGCGCCGAGAGCACCACGGCGAGGCCTAGGAAGGGGACGACACGGAGCAGGGGAAGACGCGGAAGTGGATGCCCACGCGGAGGGGAGTACGACTATACGAGGGTTTACTGGTTCGTCTGCCGTCGCCGGAGAATAATAGCAGGTGTGGGTGAGTAGAGGGATGGCTAGGCCAGCGATGGGAGTACGGTGGGGTGGTGAGGCCTGCGCGGCAGCACAGCCGGCCGCGGGAAGGAGGGAGCAGGCAGTCCCGCCAGCGCTTGTTTGAGCGGCTGGAGCAGGAAGAGCAGAGATTGAAGAAACACGACAGCCGTTGGATGGACATCCAACCATCACTGCTTGTGCATCAAGCTTTTTTTTTAGGAAAGCCTCAAATCTGTGGAAAACAGCATACATCCCATCTGCCATTATTTCTAATAATTTACAGCCCATTTGCTAATTCTTAAGGTTTTTTTGGAGCCCATATTCTTTTTGTTAGCATTACAGCCCATATTGTGGCCACGGTTAAAAGATTATACGAAATTTTGCATATTTCGGTGCGGTCCAAATTGTTTTTAATCCCGAAATTTCGACTCACATTAAAACTGATTTTAAAAATAAATGTATATCAATATAAAATCCAACAAATTCTCCATGCTTAAAAGTTAATGTAATTTAAAATCTTGAAATGAAAAAAATATTTGAAACTAATTGCCGGTTTGATGTGTTTTAAAAATGTACAGCCCATTTCTCATTACTGATGGGCCATTTTCTCGGCCAGCCGAATGAAAGCTCTCCTCATCTTGGAAGATTTGCAGCCCAACAGGCCTGAGAAAGTGACTTAATTGGCAAATCACAAAAAAACTGGGCTGTGGCCGTGGACCCAGCTGTCAGCCTCTCCACGTACAGTACTGTTCCAATGGAAGTTGTTCCTTGACCACGTTGACCACGCCGCGCGGAGAGCACCACGGCGGTGGACGACGACGAGGCCTAGGAAGGGGACGACACGGAGCCGGGGAAGACGCGACAGTGGGAGCCCGCGCGGAGAGGAGTACGAGGGTTCACTAGTTCGGCTGCGGTGTGAGGCTGCCTCGCCGCAGGGCCTGGCCAGCGGTGGGAATAGTAGGGGGCGGTGAGGCCTCCGCGGCAGCACAACCGATCACGGGAGGCAGGAGCATGCGGCACGACCAGCGCTGCTTTGGGCGGCTGGAGCAAGAAGACCAGAGGTTGAAGAAGCACTACGGCCGTTGGATGGACATCGTACGGTCACTGGAGCTAGAATCGTTCATATTGACTAAGTTGACAAAGCCCTTCGTCCCCGTCAACTTAGTAGGCCCACAAGACAGCCTCCCACCAAGGTGGGTCCCAGCTAGCCGGAGGAGTATTCATTTTTTGTGCGTAATAAGGAGGCACTTCCGGTGGGTCCGAGTTGACAGCTGGGGGAACGTTTTTTCGCGAAATACGGTGGCCCGTCCGGTGGGTCCCAGCAGTCAGGGGGAAACGATTTATTTCGCAAAATACTGGTGGCCCGTCTGGTGGGTCCCTGCTGTCAGGTGGAGGAATAATTATTTTCTGCGTAATAAGGAGGCACTTCCTTGCGGCTGCCGTGGACCCAGCTGCCAGCCTCTCCACGTACAGTACTCTTCCGATGGAAGTCAGTCGTTGACCACATTGACCATGCCGCGCCGAGAGCACCACGGCAGTGGACGACGGCGAGGCCTAGGAAGGGGACGACACGGAGCCGGGCCACGGGAGGCAGGAGCAGGCAGTGGCACAACCGGCCACGGGAGGCAGGAGCAGGCAACACGACCGGCGCTGCTTTGGGCGGCTGGAGTAAGAAGACCAAAGGTTGAAGAAGCAGTATGGCCATTGGATGGACATCATACGGTCACTGGAGTATTGACTAAGTTGACAAAGCCCTCCGTCCCCGTCAACTTAGTAGGCCCACAAGTCAGCCCAATAATATGGTGGGTCCCAGCTAGCAGGGGGGTATTCATTTTTTTGGGCGTAATAAGGAGGCACTTCCTTGCGTGCGAAGATATAGCTGGTGGGTCCGACCTGTCAGCGGGGGGAACATTTTTTTCGTGAAATACAGAGGCCCTTCCTGTGGGTCCTAGCTGTCAGGTGGAGGAATCATTATTTTGCGCGTAATAAGGAGGCAGCTGGACCCAGCTGTCAGCCTCTCCACGTACAGTCCACTTCCGATGGATGTCGTTCATTGACCACGTTGACCAGGTCACGCCGAGAGCACCAGGGCGGTGGACGATGATGAGGCCTAGGAAGGGAACGACACGGAGCCAGGGAATACTCGGCAGTTGTTCCCCACACGGAGGAGTACGAGGGTTTACTAGTTCGTCTGCCATCACTGGAGAATAACAGCATGTGTGGGTGTGTAGAGGGATGGCTAGGCTAACGATGGGAGTGCGATGGGGCCGTGAGGCCTGCGCGGCAGCATAGCCGGCCGTGGGAGGAGGGAGCAGGCAGTCCCGCCGGTGCTTGTTTGAGCGGCTGGAGCATGAAGAGCAGATATTGAAGAAGCACGACAGTCGTTGGATGGATATCCAACAGTCACTGCTCTCGTGTGTTCACTAAGTTAACAGGGCGTTGCGTGTGCGTCAACCTTTTTTTTATGAAAGCATATGCGTCAACCTGTAGTAGGCGCACAAGTCAGCCTCAAATCTGTGGAAAACATCATACAGCCCATCTGCCATTATTTCTAATAATGTACAACCCATTTGCTAATTCTTAAGATTTTTTTGGAGCCCATCTTCTTTTTGTTAGCATTACGCCCCATATTGTGGCCACGGTTAAAAAGTATACGAAATTTTGCATATTTCGGTGTGGTCAACTGTTTTTAATCCAGAAATATTGATTCACATTCAAACTATTTTGAAAAATAATTTATATAAATATAAAATCCAAATAATTGTGCACGCATAAAAATCAATGGAATTTAAGATCTTGTAATGAAAAAAATTGAAACTAATTCCCGCTTTGATGTGTTTTAAAAATGTACAGGCCATTTCTGGGCAAACCGAATGAAACTCTCCTCGTCTTGAAACATTTGCAGCCCAGCATGGCCGAGAAAGCAAGTAGGCCTTGTTTGGGTATTTCTTTTTAAAAAATAGAACTGGGCTATCCATTTTCAGCAAGAAAAAAACACAACTGGGCTCATGATGTGGTAAACATAAATAAAACCCTGGCTAGACGGGCCACAGCCCCCGCACAGCCCCGTTGTTACCCTAATCCATCGCGAAAACTAGTATAAATAACAACTGCTTGTTCCTCATATTCTCAAAAAAAACTGCTTGTTCCTCAAAAAAAAAACTGCGCGACTTGTTGGGTGCATGGTGTCAGCCGCTCGTAGTGTACTTCTCTCGTTTATTGACTACGTTGACAATGGCGTGAGCCCCAGATGTCCAACCATTAGGAGGAACCATATTTTTGGGCTTGTACTATAGAGGCACTTGCTTGCGTACTGCCATGACGCTGGTGGGTCCCTACTGTCATCCTCTCCACGTACAGTCATCTCCTTGTTCCTCTCGGTTGTTGACGACGTTGACAACACAAGAGGGCGGCGCACCACGCACGGCGAGCGAACCAAGGCCGCAAGGCGGAGGACGACGGTGAGGCCTCGGACGGAACGAACAGGAGCCGTTGAAGATGCGCCGGTCCAGTCGCAGGCGGAGGGGAGTACGAGGGTTGACTGGTGGGGGTGGTGGGGGCTAGTCACTTGGCTTGTGTAATGCACAGTGAGCTCAAGCAGCCGACGTGAGTGATGTTATTTCCCTTGGTTGTGATTTGTTACAATATTTCACTCTAAATTAAACGAATGGCAAGCCATTTGCCTTGTTTCAAAGAAAATATGACAGTTACAGCCAAGTTGAAAAGGGCAGGAACATCTAACTCCAGCTTACAAACTGTACGAAAGCACAAGGGTTGATTGTTCATCAGGTTTACAAAAAACCCAGATTGATAAGGGCAACAACATGTAACTCCAACACTGTTTTCGGTAGTCACAGTCAAATGGATCGGTCAGGTCCATAGAATGAACATCCTGGATCGTAAAATTTACTGGATTATGACCAGAATATGTTGTAAATAGAAGCCCAGCACGTTCAAAAGCTCTTTTGCCCACCTGAAACTCCTTTTTTTTCTCTTTGACATACCCATCCGTCAAAACCATGCTGCTGATAAATTTAAGCCTAATGGACAATAGTAACCTCGCATTCAGCAGGAAGAATGTGACAAATCTTGTGTTTGCACGGTTGGCTACATATCGTTCTAGCGTTATTGTCTTCAATCGGATCTCATGAGAAGTGAGAAAATCCCGATGCTTATGAATCCACCGATTGGTTATATCTTTCTTACCCCGTCCTATTGCCTAAATAGACATGAAGATTGAAAGCAGTTAAGGTCTAAAAGAAGAGTGTCAAAAGAGCAACAACTGAACGGTTAATTCTAGTACACTATATGTGGGCTTCCAATGTGCGTGAAATTATCACCTTTATATACAACTTCTCCAGACATGGAAAGCATTGCAGCAAGCCAATAAGCTTGTTCAGATCAAAACTATTCATTTGGTTATATAAGATCTTGAAAGAATCCAACACCATTGATAGGCCATCAATGGAGAAACTCTTCATTGAGCATAGAACATAATATTAGTACAAAATGTGTACTCAAAGATGATATATAAATTATGCGCAGAAATTTAAAATGCAGCATATGGTTACAAGTGTAGATGATAATATAAAGTACCTGAAGAACTGTGGAGCCAAACACCATATTGAAATGAGCACAGAGATCATGTATTACACCCAAGGTCTCCAGTTTAGGCGCAGAGAGGACGGTTATTTGCAACGGTGAATAACTAGAATTAAGGATCAACCTTTGAAGTGAAGGGGCACCTTGGATGATGAGCTGCCTTTCGTCAAAAGAAATTCCAATTCTTACAAGGTTAGGCGACTTTATTTGGAGACAACCGATTCTAACTATGAAAACAAGCACCAAGCACTGCAGCGCAGGGCAACTGGAGTGGATGATGCTGTGCAATGAGGCCTCCGATATACGAACCCGCACAAGTGAAAGTTTCTTGAGAAATGGGAGTCGAAGGTTTAGTACCAGATTGTCTGGTAGGTAGCACAGCGCAAAGGTGGCGGTGTGGAGAGAGGAGGAAAACCGCGAGATGGACATCGGTGCTGAGGGCACAAGTTCATGGCGTTCTGTATGTGGTATGTGATTTCCAGGGGAATAGTAGAACTCAAGCAGCTGTAGTTTTGTGAATTTAGGGGATTTCAGCCAAGCATCCACCATGCAGGGCATGGTAGGCTTACTCAGGTAGCATGATGGGATGCAGAGGCTTTGAACGGAGCCCTGGTGGGAGGAGATGATGGCTCTGGGGATTTCAAAATCATTGAAGAGAGATAGTTGACGACAGTCGAGATTAAGGGGCACGGCGCGCCATAGAGGGCGCCACCGAATTGAGAGGACTTGGGTGCGGCAGCAATCCTTGGTGGGGAGAAGCGAGATGATCTCCCCAAGGACGGCGTCCGGGAGATCGCTGATGCGGTCCACTCGAGATTCTACGGGTTCCTGGGATCCGGTGGGGGCGGGGTCGCCGCTTCTCCCCGCCCTGCCGGGTGTGGGATCTACAACAGGCGTCGCCGCTGGCGGGAGCCTCATCTTCTTGGTGCTGGGGTCAGCCGACTCCATTTTCCTCGAGGGCGTCGCATCGCGCTCACAGATTTGAGCAGAGTAACGAATGACGAGCCTAGTTGTAGTGCGAGCGAAGAAGAAGCGGAGCTGGGGGTTTTCTGTAGGAGTGAGGAAGAAGGGGAGCTGGGGTTTCCTATAGGAGTGAGGTGAGGAATTTGGGGGTACAAGTGGAGCAAGCTGACGTGAGGTGGGTGGGAGCAAGGAGGAAGAAGAGCACCCAGGTTTTTTGTGTGTGTGTGTGTGGGGGGGGGTGTGTGCTGGGTGTGGGTAGCACCTTTAGAATTGATTTTACTATTTACTAGTGTGGATTGGCTGTTTTGTCTTGGGCCCAGAGAAACAATTACTACTAGTATAGTGGAGACACTCTACAGCTACCCAGAAAAACAATTACTACTAGTACAGTGGAGACACTCTACCGCTTCTGGCTCCTCCTAGGTCATTTAAACATCTCCCTCTACTGAATGCCGTTATACTTTTGTTCACCGACATGCGGGCCATGCATCGCGTGGGCCCAAATGCCATCCACCATATTAGCAGGCAGTATGCAGGCAGAGAGTCACCCCGGTCGTAGCGCGGCAGTAACGAGCCTTCGTATCACAAAACCCCACCTCCCCGCAGTCTAAGTTTGACGGACGAAGCAACCATCATTTCACTCCTCGCTGAATCCCCTTCTCCCTCACCGTCTTCAAGAAAGGCAACACTCACATCTGCCGCTGTTCTTCTCTCCCAACGAAGGGAAGGGAAGCGGATCCGTGATGTTGGTATATTTTTGTTCAGAGAAAAAAAAACTTTTGCAAAGCAGTAACCGATCCTCACTCTCTTTTTTCTTTCATTGTCATTGCGATTGTGTTTTCCTTTCAATGGTCTCCTAGTATTTGTCAGTTTCTTGATGGACCAAGGAGAACCAGGCAAAGATCTGCCGATATTGGAGCAGACGCGAGAGGCTGATCCCCACGAGACAGAGAGCTCCAAGAAGATGGAGGCAACCACCGAGCCGACCCCAGATACGCTCATGGCCACTACTGAGATGGCCAATGCCCCGTTTGAGGTTACAACCCCCGTGGCACTGCAGGAGCAGTTTTCCCCCTTCGAGGATGTGTCCCCCCCCGCTGAGCTGCCCAAGGTGATTTCCTTCTTTGCTGATCTCGATTGTGTTTCTTCATCTAAGTATGTGGTGATTTTTTTAGAAAAGGAAGTATGTGGTGATTAATAATGCAAAATTTTATTAGCTTCGATGCCATGCTATACATAGTGGTTTAAATAACTTGTGTTTCTTATACTGAAAAGTAATTTAGAATTTGTTTCTGTTTCAATTAGAGCCCTGATGCAGACAAGGATTGTGTGGTTGTGCATGTCACTCGCTATGAGGCGGACGACCTGAATATACACACTGGGAAAACAGAGTTCTTAGGCTGTTGGATCCTGGAAGCCATTTGCGGTTATACCAATGAAGAGTTGTATTCCAGCCTCACTGTTGTCAGGCGTGTTGTCCAGGGTGTATTGAAGCACAAGAAGTTCAAAGCTACTCCTTCGTTTGTGAGGCATACTGTTCTTGTCAAGCTTACACAGGAAGATGACGTGGCATGCCTCCACAAACAAGTTTATCAGTGGCAAGGCCACAAGGTTGTCTTCATGAAGGTTCACAAGATTGAGCTGCTGCGGGACGTCCTCGATGATGTTCATGGCAAGGTCCGTCTTGTGTCCAGCCAAAATTAGATCGAGGCATGAAATAGTTGCCCCAGCTAGTGTTTAATAGTAGTTTGGATTGTGTCTAATTATCTGAACCTTGCCTGTTATCTACCCCTCTGGGGCTAGTACTCTGTTTGAATCCGTCTATGGGAACTGCTGCTACTTTTGTGTGCTCGTGAATCATGTGAGAACCATCGTAATTGTTGCCGAAACAGATGCGTCCTCACTAGTTTTTTTAATGAATATGGCATGGTAAGATATAAGTTGTCACGGTTTATGATACGAGCAGTGTGTGTTTTGATGAAATAGAGCACTCGTTCGAGAACCGTGCGCTGACGTATACATAAGTACTTGTAAACACTGTTGGTGCTACCCCACATGTAAGCAGTTGTGCAAAACACAACATATTGGCTCAGCTCGCTTCAACACTAGGCTATCGACCAGCTAACAATCAACAATCTGCTGTCTGACATATAAGCAACTACTATTTATCTTGTTACAGTGGTTCATGCAGTTAATTGAGGCCACAATGTAATAAATTCCAAACGTTCACACGCTAGTCCGGCGCTCATGTGGAACACTCACAATTAAACTCTTCTTCATAAAAATCTTGAAAAGCATAAGTTAAGCAATTTTATACATCTCAATGATTCATAGAACATAACAAACATATACTAGTTCACAACAAAAGACAAAGTTGTGAGAAGGTTTACAAATCAGGAAAAACAATCAAGGCTTCTCTGAGCAAAGGGCCTCCCGGCAGGCTTAAATTTCCTGGAGTTCACTCTGGTTTTTTCTTGTTGCCACCATCCAGGGTTAGGTTCTCTCATTCCAGAATAACCAATTATAATTGTGGTCTCAGCTGGAATGCTGAACTGAACCATGCAGTGTACTAACCAGCTGAAATGCTTATGCATTCCACTAAATTTAAGCACCACTATTTGCAGAAATAAGCAGACCACAATGCCTCTTGTCCGCGCACCTGTCCAAAAAACCGCCGTGCAGCCGTGCCAGCTAGTCCTCGGTCCATGGATGAACTGGTAGAAAGTGCATTCCGGACTAGGATCTAGTTGTTTTTGCTCGTCCCTGCACTGCAATCAGGAAGTAAAACGTACGAATCAGCTTCTTTTAGATTGCATGGGTCATTCTACCTTAGTTACTACCAATGTAGGGATACCTTGAAGACGGGAGGTCAGATGACGACAACGAGGGATAGCCATCTCATTTTGCGTAGTTGTACTAAAACTGAGGTGTGTGCTTTTGATTGTGCGGATAGAAACGATACGGAGACAGACATCTCGAAACGATATGGAGACAAACACCCCTGTTTGCGCAAATAGGAAATACAGTTATTTAAACAGTGACACATATTACTACTTTCCCCCGTTTCCTCTTCGAACCAAGTCCTAGATTCATGCTACAGCTTTCCCACTTTCTTCCCTGTTTGAACCAACGCTTTGAGTTCACTGTATGAACTAGCTTTACTTCTAATAATAGTAGAAGTCTAGGTGGCTTTGTAACAGCGGACGGAAGTAGAAAAGGATCCACATGAAGGGGGAAGAGCTGGGGCATTAGAGCAAGGCAGGTTTCGAAGGAATATATACCTGAGGCTCGTCAGCATGTGGCAAAGACGGCGTCGGGAGGCTGCATCTTGGCCACAATATCGCAGGGAGGAAGAAGGGGTCAGAGACCCTCCCGAGCCGGCGCTCTCTCGGAGAGAACGCCACGGCCGCCGATCAGGACGCGCGGGCAGCCGTTGGTCTCCTCCCTCGCCGCTGACGACAGCGTGAACGATGCACCTACACCCCCTACCCCGGTCGAGGTTGTCCAGCCGGATTTGTGACTAGCCGTGAGTTGAGAGAGAGAGTGTGGCCACCTATGTCTTGCTTAGATCTGGAGAGCATGAGAGAGTGAACGAGAGGAACCCTAGTAAAGCAAGCGCTAAGGCTCCTGCTTTTATATATAGTGGAGTGATTTTGTTGTACTGGCTTCAAAAAAATGCGCTCCTACGTGTACCCGCGAGTGGGTGTGAGAGAACTAGTGCGTGCGTGCACCGCTTCTCTTCGTGAGAGTACAATATATACTATGCCCAAAGAACGTTCGCCGCAAGAGTAATAGTATAAGTATGTGACGTGTGAGCTAAAATAAAATGTGCGCGCCGTCTTTTATTTTTTAGAAGTTCTGAGGGTAGGGTGTGAAGAGCACATATGTGCATGACGTCTACCTGCAGATAGACGATGGGTGCGACGTGCGAGTCCGCGAGAGGACTCGGGAGAGTCATGACAATTGAGGGTGCGTGTGCGTGAGAGAGAGTGGGGCACGTATCAATGCAATGCATGTGTCCGTAAATCATTATCCGACAAACATTCGCCACAAGCCTTTTCCTGACGAACGCCGTAAGAACCGTTAGATCGGCATCCGACTGTGTCAGTTTTGCCATGTCATTTAACAGGACAGCCACTCCTACACACAAATCTTCCACATGAGTGTTAGCAACTGCCGTATGCTCCCTCCGTTCCGAAATGCAGTGCATATAGCTTTATTGAAAATTAGAACCTCACAAACTTTTACCGAGTTTTCGTGTACCAAATTACACATGTAGAATACCCTGTATATATCATTTCATTCATCTTCGATAGGTAACTATAAAGATGGGTGAGGAGTCTACAAAGAAAGACCATCGTATCACCCGCAGAAATTTCAACCATCCTTTAGTGTTGAGGAATATCATAGGAACTCTATATGATATGATTTTTATAGGATTTTTTTTCCTTTAGAGCCAATTGATTCATAGGAATAGGTTCATATACTCTACATTTCAAAGGAAATAAACATGATATCATTTCTATAGCTTTAGAGCCACTTGGTTCATATGAATGGATTCCTATACTCCCTTAATTTCAAAGGAAAATAAACATTAGCGTATATTCAATAGAAAAGTTCCTATGATATGAACCAAATTACATCTCTTTACTAATCCCTCCTCATAGGAATTGAGATACATTTCATCTCTAGATTCAATAGAAAAGTTCCTATGATGTGAACCAAATGACATCTCTTTTACAATCCCTACTCATAGGAATTGAGATGCTCCATGTCATCTCTTTCCCTACAACTTCCATGTATGCATCTTCTATTCCTAAATAGATAGTACAACCCACTAGTAGCTTTTTTCCAAAACATGCAACTATGGCACAAGAACTATATAGTGTTCCAATAACTTTAAAAGATGGTCGCTGGATGAAGCTAACCCGACAGTGTAGAGATGGGAAAATCCGAGCACTACTGGCCATGGGATATCATCAACATTCCACCAGATCTGCCACATGTACAATTTAGAAGACTCCATGGTTGAACTTAAGCATAATGCACAAACCTCAAAACACAAGCACTTCTCCTTTGTTCTAGAATCTTCTGTATCATAATTGATTATTTTTTTCTAAATGAATTGCCATTATTTGTTTTTTAATTTATGATTTACAATGCACAACCCCATGAATCTTAACATTTTTATAGAACTAATTGATTTTGAATGAGATGAACTATAAGAACTAAACGAACATCTACATCATGCATATATGACTCAAAGCTTTAGATGCTATAGTGTGTATTTATTCATAATTTGGTTTCGAAATCTCATGCATTCAATACATGTGTACCTTGCTAGTTTTGAGTAGAGTAGCAAATTTCACGCGGCCCCAGGTATATCAAAATGCAGGGCCCATGCATCATTGCCTTTCGGTCAAACCTACGTCCACAATTTTTTGTACGTGCTATATCTCCACTGGTCCCCGAACCCAAAATGATGCCTCGTTCCCGTAAAACCAAACGGCCCACACATATTTAAGGCGTCGACTCGAACCCGTTTACTACAACGTGGCCCCGCACACCGTAGTACTCCTACAAACCCTACCGCCGCACTCATCATCGGTTTCTTCAAGAGGACGATGGAGAAGCCAATTTGTAGTGGAGGCGCTTTTAAAAAAAAGGATCTATAGTGGAGACCCCTACCCTAGGGTGCCCTAGGTAGCTGCCGCACGCATCATTGTTTTCTCTTTTCTTTATGCTCTTGAGCGCTAGAGTGAAATGATGGTTGCTTCATTCGTCCAGCTTAATGCGGGAAAGGTGGGGCATTGTGATTTGACCCCTCATCACTCATTTTCTACTACTGCGGCGCTACGACCGGGGTGCCTCCAATTCCAACCGCTGCTCCGAACTGTAATTTGGTGCATTGCACGTGGAACAAGACAGTGGATGAGCCACATGTCTGCCAAAGGGGTCCTGTTAAGTGTGTCGCCATTTCGTGTGCGGACTGACCCTGCTTGAGTTGCTACGCCAACACGACAGGAGGAGCCTACCACTTGGTTTTGCTCCTTGGTGAATCCTGACTATATTGATCTAAAAAGATACGTACTGAACTACCCTCTCCGTCTCGGTTTTTTATTTGTAGGCATCTCGGTTTATAGGGCATGCACGTAGTTCTAGGTCATCCATTTGACTAACTAAATATGAGTTACTATGTCACAAAAAGTATATCATTGGATTCTTATTGGTTGATATGTGAAGAAACAAGAAACGAGGTAGAAGTTAATGCACCGCACCTTAGTATTGTGGGATTATTTGGTTTTCGTAAGATGACTTACTCACCTAGACGAAGGGAGTAGTTGTATTTAAAAGTCGAGGGCGGGGCTTTTCCTGTGCGGTAGGCGGGTTTAGTTTCGCCTAGTCGGTTCGACAGAGGCGCGAGAAGACGAGGGAGTAGGCTGCTGCAAACGTAGGGCTGTGTGATTTGACAGCGAGTTACTGCTGGACAGGTGGGGCCCCGTGATTTGACTTGCCATTATTATTTTAACTGCGACGCTATGACCGACGTGAGTCTCCTGATTCCTGACCACCTCCATACAGGTGCCTCTCCCAATGCTCCACCATGTAGTAGTAGAGGCTGGCTCTTGCATGAGAGCCCACTTCTCCACTTTTTCCTTGCCTCTCTTTCCTCCACATATGCAAAAATGCCATGTAAAGTGCACTATTGTACTTACTTGCTCCTATAGGTGCTTAAGCTTGCTACATAGGCATAAAGTCTGATGTGGCAAGTTAATCAAGAAGAGAGAGACTAGTTTGGTGACCCAAGGAAGAAACGGTGCTAAGCGCATGTACCTAGGTGAAAAGACAATTTTGAGTCTATAGCTAATTAAATGAAGCAAACTTAGCAACACCATTTCATTGGAAGAGGTCACTCCTTGGCAAATGCAATAAATACTAGTACTCCCTGTGTCCCATTATATAAGAACGTTTTTGACACTATACTAGCTAGTGTCGAAAACGTTCTTATATTATGGGACGGAGGGATTACGAAGAAAGAGATAGAGAGGAGTAAAAAATACACTTATAGCCAACCTTATAGCCAACCTTGTTGTAGTATGAGTGACTAAGTGATGACTATGTATGACGTGCCAACATCAGATAGCCTAACACACCGTGTTAAATCTCCAAGGGCGCGACCACGCGAGCGATGCGATGGTCGTGGTAGGCGCGACCATGATACGGGCTGCTAGCAGCCCTTGGATCTGAGATCAAACGGTCGCATGCTAAGTTGCTGAAAATTTGCAGAATAACCCTCTAGGATAGGATATTCACCCATAGGTCTAGAATCATGCCATGCAACCATTCGATCTCAGATCCAAGGGCTCTCAGAAGCCTGTATCATGGGAGAATGGAAAGCCACTACCCTGCCGTTCGCACGCTGGCAGTTCGCTCCTACTCGTCCCCGCACGTCCTTTAATACTACAGCGGTTCGCTCCTAGTCGTCCCGTCCATTCACATTACGGCAGTTCCACTAATCCTAACCCTCCTCCCAAATCCATGGCGTCCCAAATCTCCCCGATCGACGGTGAGTACAAGGTTAGAACCATCACCGGTGATGAGTTCGACGTCATCTACACCTGTACTTCCGCGACGGTGAAAGGATGCCTTTCTCGCTTCAAACACATGTTCGAAAACTCACATGATGAGTGGGTCGCTGGGCTAGATGTTGAGTACACCACAGTCGTGGGACGAGAGAAGGATCTAAAGTACTAAGAGAGGAAGAAGCCAGCCGTGATCCAGGTTTGCGTACATAATGTTTGCTTGGTCTACCACATATGCCATGCCGACGTTGAGTGCCAGGATTTTAAGAACTTCCTCGAGGACAACATAGTGAAATTCGTTACTGTAGACTTTAAGAACGACAAAGAAGTCTTGGGTCGGATAGGCCTCCTTGTAGGCAACCCCTTCGACCTCCCGAAGAATCGGCTGGTGCCCTCTCGTCAGCCCTCAATGCTGACCCTGGCAGGAGCCATGGTTCATCGTTCGTACCGTAAACTGGAGAAACCTCATTACACGTTTCATCGTCATGCATGGCAGCGGAATGTACTAGATATAGACCACATCCACTACGCTGCAATGGATGGCTTCCTTTGTTTCAATATCTAGAAGGGTTGGATGAAGAGCAACAGCGAACTTGGCGGTTCAAGCAAAGAAGTATCGGCCAAGAGGAAGAGGGACAAGGACGAAGTCGAGGATGTGGACGAGGACTCCGAGTAAGGTGGCAGTGTCGTTGCTCATGGCGGTTCTAAACTTCTAATGCAGTGTCTACTGGATTAGTTGCATAGTTTAATTTCAGGTGTGCTTAGTTTAATTTGAGGGGTGTTTTGTGCTGAGCCCCCAGCAGAACTATCTTATGTTTCTTCTCGTTACTTTAACTCTTCAGTATGTACATACTAGTACTAGTATTTCTTTAATAGAATTTAGCACCCCAATTAAGCACGTACTAGCTTTTTTAATAGTACTATATGCATAATTTGGCGACGAGCGCTCTCTATATGTACCACCTTTTTTTAAAATTTCAATTTTTGCTCCATGGCGCAATCCATCGATAGTACTACTGTACAAAAGTATACATTTTTTAAAAGGCCAGCGTACTGTTCATCACAGATATATATATATATATATATATATATATATATATATATATATATATATATATATATATATATAGCCAGTTAAATTCTCAACCTAGAACGACATGCATGCCATGTAGTAAACCGATCCAGAGGAAGTATAGTAAAAATGAGGTGATTTTACCGAGCGATTGGCAAGGGAGCATGGTCTGTCATGCGGTCCCACGTGTCATGATGTACCAAGGCGATGCGCGTGTCCCTCTTGAGGCAGAAGCAATACTAGTACGTGGTTTGAGATGATGTCGAACCGAAGTGTGAAATAATGGTTGCTTCGTCCGTCTGGGAAGGTGCGGCATTGTGATTTGACGTCTCATTGCTCATTACTACTACTGGGCCGGTACGAGTGGGGTGCGTCCCCCGTGCTGTTCTGCACTGTTATTTGTTACTTGACACGTCGACCCGGTTGCTATATGTCCCACATGTCGGCGACAGGAAGTACAGAATTCATGAAAGGGAGAGTCGACAGTGGAGTATACTACATAATTCATGAAAGGGAGCGACTTAGTTTTGGAAAAATCTGTTTTTACGGAGTACGTACCCACTAGGGTTTATAGGGCTGATCTAAAAAACATTCGTTTTTCCGTTTGATAAGTCTCAATTCTACTATACTAGTAGTAGTACCATTACATGTTGGATTTCGAGGTGCGTTAGATCACCCGACGCAAGCAGTGTCAAGAGGAAACTAACCAATGCATGTACAAGTTCATGGAAATTTAGTGGTCATTCATGCATTCGTTCTAATTAATGCCTCGGTAAACATAACTTCTTGAGAAAAACGAGCGTACTGTGCAAACTACGAAATTAATTCGACCACTCACCGTCTACCTTGGTTGGAGAGATTTTGAAATTGAGCCATAAACTGGAAAGGAGGGAGTAGTAACTTTTGTGTCGATTGCTATTTGTGGCCTTGTATAGATGCAAAATGTATTTTTTTATAGTGGCCTTGTGTAAGTAAATGGAGGGAGTACTAACCAAAGTACGTAGTAGGGACGAGGAGTAAACGGAGGGAGTAGTAAAATTTTCTCCTCGTGCTGCGAGCCACCGCGCGCGTGGGTGAGGGAGCGAGCGTAAAGGCGTACAGTAGTAGTAGTAGTAGTAGTAGTAGTAGTAGTAGTAGTAGTAGTAGTAGTAGTAGTAGTAGTAGGCAAGCTTCACCTCATCCTACGGGCCACCGCGCCCATGGGCAGGGGAGACGGCGTACTAAGGCTGGTCATAGTGGGAGTAACATATCAAGTAACATAACACATCCCAAGAAAAGTTTGCTTACATGGCATGTATTTAATGAGGAGAGAGATGGTTGAAGTAACATAATATGTTACTGTAACATAACACCATCCCATGGAAAAATGAGTCTACATCTTAATAAATGATGGCTTGCATGTTACTACATACATGTTACTCCCCACTATGAAGGTGGTAACATAGACTAGTAACATATGCATGTTACTAGTCTAAGTTACTTCCCACTATGACCAGCCTAAGCAAGCTTCTCCTCGTTCTGCGAGTTGACGGGACACATCAAAAGTACTCTAGTGTATAGAGCCTTGCCTCTAAGGTAGGCCCCACATGGTTTGCCTCTTTTTTTTAATTTAACATAACGCGTCAAGTCGCAATTTGTTTGTTCACCCATGGTAGACGATCCTCCCTCCACCAAGTGGACAACCAGTACACGTGCCAAATTACCACGTGGGCTGCCTTTTTCGTACAGAAATGATCTCCACCGTGTACCCACGCGGGTGCAGTTGGGAAAGAGACGGGAGTACGTGCGCCGTGCATGCACCTCTTCTCTTTGTGCACGTCCCCCACCTACGTGGGTGTGTGTGTGAGAGATACAAACCTAGAAATAATGCGCTGTCCATCCCCATGCCTCTGCCCAGTCCGACCACCAGTCACCACCACGGCACCATGCCCCACTCCTACTCACCTTATCTCTCATATTTCTCCCTCCATTTTTATATACAAGGGGCCACAATCAAAATTACAATTTGCAGATATACAAGGCCACTAACACTAATCGATGCAATATTACTGGTGTTTGCCTCGTGGTACTAGCAAAGGAGGACATTAATTATCCCTTGCATGCACGCGGGAGTTTGTAAAAAAATGCATCTTGATGTTTCGTGCAATGCACGGGAATCTTGCTAGTCCATGAAAACAACACATGGCAAAATTCCACAGTGAACGAGGGATTTGAATCTGTTGGGAGGGGCTGTTTGGATCTTGCCCGTGGTAGCCAAAATATTGGCGACCCTTTTGTCAACCGATGCCTTTGCCACCGATGAACGAGGAACGGCTCGGGTGCTCATGCTGTCATGCATCCTCCAGCGCGCACGTTGGAGACGAGCTCGCACGAGCTGTGTTTTTTTGTCCCACAACGCCCCCCGAGCCGCCCGCAGACCGACCGGCGACCCGCAAATTACGCCATCCAACCGTAGCAGCACACATTATGACAGCAACTCAACGAACCGGACAAAATTCACGCAAACACGTAGACAAACTGATATTTCATATAAACAACAACGGAAATCATATAAAATACCGGATTTTCACACAAACATGACGGATTTCATTACATTCAAATGAACCATGCGGTGCTAGTTCTGGACAGCACATGTATATAATACCTGGCCTAAATGGTCACCCGCAGATCGATTTGTGTTCCTCATGTCCGGCAGCACGATCACCGGACTGCTGGGAGCCCCGAAGGTATATGCTTCAATGCAAAGGACGGCTCGCTTCCCCACTGCCCAACTGATATCATTAGCTGGTGCCGAAGATGATGGTGGCCGGCACTGGTTCGAGTTCATCACCGGCCCCTACTTCGCCATGGCCGGCACCGGCTCGAGTTCATCCTAACATTGACCTCTTCCGTGGAGCCCATGCGGGGTTGACGAAGGTCCTCGCAACAAAAGGATCCAGCAAGACACTGCTGTGTACGCCGGCGTCGCCTCCGCGGTAGCCTTCATGGGACCCAAGCGGCGGCGGCCTCCCGTGTTCTACTTCTCCTCGATGATGGCGGCGGACGCAGAGGCGCTGGCCACTTACTCGTCACTCTTCGCACACCCGGCTTCTGTCCCTGCTTGCATGGCGCGGCCGCCGGCATGGGAGTCTCGGCCACAGAAACGGGAGACGCGGTACGAGACGACAGCATGGACGGCAGCAACGACGCCCGTGCGCCGCTCCTCGTCGAGCTGGCCAGGAGCGGCGAGTTGCTGAACCGCGCGCCAGCTTGGAGCGGCAACTGGCTCCGTCGGGCGAGGGGAGGGAGGTGGATCAGCGAGCTGCATAGCTCGTATCCGGCGGGCTACCCAGCTGGCTTGGATGCGGAATAACTACTCTTCGTAAGCCATTGTAAGAGTGGACAAAATGGTGGAGGAGATAGGGGAGCGGCGGAGGTGTCGATTCTTGGCCGGCGTTTGGCCTCGCTTAAATAGGAGATTAAATAGACGGCGGACGGGAGGAGCTCGTCCGGCGTTGCATTTAACACCGGACCGGTCATGAACGGACGTGTGTCGAGAGTGGGTTTCTCGGCTTCCACACGGGCGGGTTTCATGGAGGCGTTTGAATGCAGCACGGAGGCGTGTTCAGCCGGGCGTGCCGTTAGTGGCGCCCTCGACTCTGACCTAGGACACCGCGCCGTTCTTCCACTGATGTGTGGGCTCTTTGGGTGCATGGCCTTCATGTCAGTGACCCAACGCACGCAGCGCACAGCAGAGGAACCTTTGGTGGGCCAGGGCGGTCAGAAGCGGGCATTTCATAAACCGATGATTGTTCATTGAGTGTGACATCATCTTTTTAATGTAGTTAAGCCTATACTATGTTGATAGCCCGTTCGATACGTTGTGATTCATAAAGACCTATGCAAACATCAATATTCTGCTTATCACAGATAAGATTGATTAATACCCGTAACAATCCACGTACTTAACAAAGGGTGCATGCACGTATAGGTTGAGCGTGTGTCTTGCGTTGTGTGCTGTGTGCATGCAGGCGTGCGAGTGTTGCGTGCGTGCAAGGGTGCGTTTCAGTGTTGCATGCATGGGTGCGTACGTGCGTGTGTTTGTGAGTGCATGTGTACGTGTTAGTGTTGCACGCCAGCATGCGTGCGTGTGTACGTTATCTGTACGTGTCAGTGTTGCACGCCTACATGCGTGCGTGTCTTGTGTGCGTGCATGTGTACGTGCGGGATGAGGCTACACGTCAGTCGACTGACTTTTTCATCTCTGGTCATTAGATTTTCTATCCGTTGGATACGAAATCAAGGGCCTCTAGTTTATCATCAAACTCCCCCCCCCCCCGAGCCGCCAGCCACCACCGGCCGAACCGCCCGCCCCCGCCGCCCGCGGCCGGCCCGCGCTCCCCGAAACCACTCCCCACCACCGGTCCGCCGCCGCACCGGCCATCCCTCTAGCCCCCCCAGCCGAGCTTTTTCTCCGGGGATCCCCACTCCACCGCCCAATGAACGCCCCCCCAACCGCCGGTGACTGCCAACCAGAGGTCTCACGACTTCGAATACCCACCCACCACTAGTTTATTACCATTTCTGTCTTTCATATACGCGCTGACGGGTGGGCCCTATGGTGATGTGCGCTGCTGAATGTGGACCGTTTGACTGGTCAATTGATCGTGTTATCAACAAATTACGGAGCTGTATGGTGAGCCAGTTACCGTATGATCACCCTAAAATGTACTCCTATTTTATTAACACAGTACAGACTCAAACTACCATTTCTTTCTTTCGTATACGGGCAACAGGTGGGCCCCACGGTTACGCGCCCCGATGATGCAACACTAGTTGTGCCGTTTGACTGGTCAATTGATTGTGTCATCAACAAAATACGGAGTTGTACGGGTGAGCTAGTGACAGTATAATCATGACATGTATTTGTTTAACACGGTACAGACGCAAGGGCTCATATATACGCGCAAGCACTCACCGCTATAAGCGCACACACGCGAAGCCTACCCCTATGAGCACCTTCGAGAGAGTGGGCCAGCATATATGATCTTGAGATTTTACGAAGTCACCATAGGTGCCTCGTAGTCGAGTGGAACGTCTCCTCCCACTGAACGTACATCGCCGGAAAATACTGAAATTAACACAAGATAAATGCGAGCACCGGGACTTCAACCTTGGTGGGATCGAGAAACCAGTGTCCTCTAACCATCCAACCACATGTTGGTTAGCACGACAAAATGTATGTGGTGACCGTGATGAGCTTATTCTGAAGTCCAGTGACCATATCGTGCTTTCGCTTCAAATACAATGACCGTAAGTGTCATCAACAAAATACGAAGCATGCATGAAATGCAAAGTCCGTCAGTGTCATCAACAAAATTTGGAGACATATCGTGAGCTAGATACCGTTGTACTATTGTATATGCTTATTTTCTTAGTGGCCGATTGCGTGTGTGGTGTGGTGGGCACATCATTTCTAGTTGTGGTGGGTCAACATGAAGACTCATGGGTCGGTTCCATCCTGCACCACATATAGGTTGGACCGAGACGTGTTATACAGAGACCCATGTGGAGGACTCGGCGTACAACACGAAGCTACCAGAGTCGCGGAGGACTCTATCCCCACTGGTGATAAGCCGACTATATATGATTTGTAACCCTAGGCCCTTAGTATGTTATACAAGCTTGGGGGCTAGTTCGTCGATAGTATACACACACGCACAATGCCTGGTAGTCACGTGTACTTTGTACACACCCCTAACACTAATATACAATACCAGTAGTAGGCTCTTTCTTCAACTTCAAGGGTCCGATCCGAACTAGGGTAAAACTTTGCCTCGTATTACCATCCACCCTAATAGCCAGGGATATCCTACCGAATGATATGATGAAATCATATCTCCCAACTACTATTAGAGAGGTGTGCCGGGGGGGGGGGCAATGTGTGCGAGAGAGGCCTAAAGATATTGTGCGTGCGGGAGACACGTAGGCACATATATGTGCGTATAGAGGGCTAGTAGAGACCGTGCATGTGTATATATGCATGTGAGAGAAATAATGTTTTCCAACTAAGATTAGTGAAAAGAGTGGTACATAGTAGTCAGAAAGAGAGATAGAGAAACAGAGAGAGCATGTGCGTGAGATGCCCCGACACCCTGAGAGAGATTGTGAGCATGTGTGAAAGAGAAATGCCGATGCATATAAAGTGTGTGCACTTATGCGTTAGATAGAGATATATATAACGCGTTTGTGAGAACGGGGCGAGGCATAGTGCATCTACGTGTAAAAGGCGGTTCTACGCATTAAAATAAAATATAAATGGCATTATTATTTTTGGATGAGATCATGAATTTTGCAAAATTGTGTATGGACGAAAATCGGCCTATCAGACACCCATACTCTATTGAATTCTAGCATGTGCATGTATTTATTTCATATTATCGATCCATAGAGTGAGAGCGGTTTGAAATAGAGGCAATGGATGCTTTTGCAATTCATATATAAACATTAATTAGTGCACTCCATGTTGTTAGTGTGAAGCACTTTATACATTTGTCACTTGCATGGATACATTCCAAATTGCTAGCTACAAAATAAAATACATGTTGAATTAAACATAAAGGGGGTTTCGAAGATTCGAATTCATAGGAAGTGCATTCATCTATTTGAACCCGAGATAATGGCATTTGTAAATCAGATGTAAAAGGGGGCATCAATCTTTGTTGTGAGTTTGAACATGGTATATATATTCACACGCATATCTAACTTTTTTTGCAACCAACGAGATTATACCTGGAACCATGCATGAACTCATATTTTTTAATATATACTCGTGTACAATGTATATTAAAATGTACCCCCTCCATTCCAAAATAATCGTAGCTTCAGGATTTTCAAGAGTAAAGATTTGTGAAGTTTGACAAATCCTGAAAGTTCAATTCAAGAGAACCGAAAACGTTAATGCTTCTGCTCCCAAATATTGAACGAAGCGCCAAATAGGCCTCTGGTCACCCGAAACCGCGCAAGACTAATGTTTTGGTGGTAGGAAATTACTGTCCTAACTCTGGCCCGTGTAGCCTATCGGCCCGATGTCCAAAGGTCTAAACCGGGGTAGGTTTGTAACTTCACCAAGACGCCAGTCTCAACCGCCTCCGAGAAGCATTCATACGCCATGGGCGCCTAAACACCCATGCGCTCGGCTGAAATCTATCCCGCCCACATTTGGGACACCTGACATGACTATCCTACCCCCAACCCGCAATATGTCCAAAATTTTAGATGGGGGCAAAGTTTGTAACTTTCCCCAAATTTCAAACAAGCGCGTCTCAAACCGAAACATTGTTCCCCCTTAGTTCCCAGCCTCCCTCCGTTTCCCCATTCATACTCCGTGGGCGCGAAAACGCCCTCTCCACCAGCCGCGAAACCCCAGCCTCCTCCGTCCTCCACGCCATAGCGGCCAATCCACCGCCGCCCTCCTCCATCACGCTGGAGCCGGTACCCCGACGTCGTCGTCCAACGCAACCGCAACCACAACGCCCTCAAGGACTTAGCAGCTGAAGCCGAGGCAGAGCTGCCTCCACGACGCCGACGCCGACGTGCGCCGTACCAGAACCACTCCGACCACGCCGTCCTACGCCTCACTGCTGTAGCTCCACTGTCGCGAACGTCCACCACACCGGAGCTGTTCCCGCTACGCTGTCATTCGCCGCCTCGGATCTGCTTCCCCGCTGCCGACAGACGGCCACCGCACCACACTCAACAACTTGGCCATGGGTTCATCCAAGGCTGCACCGCCCTCCACAACTTCTGGTTTCCGGCGAACAACAAGATCGTTGGAAAAACAGAAGGAGGACACAGCACTGCTAGAAGAAAGAGGTACTCCTCTTCCCTTATCCATGCAAATCTTACGTCTCCACTCACACCGTATTCATCCCACGAAAGAAACTAATTGAGCGCTTCTTACTGCATCTTCTTCGTGATACTAAATGCACAAGGTTTCTTCCCTTTTACTATTTCACCTTTGCTAGAGGTCAGTAGGCTGCCTGGATTTCAATTCAGGGTCAGTCGAACCGCAATTAAAAGAAGCAGCACCCGCTTAGGCGCACGGAGCACCTAGTCCACCTGTTCCCCGGGGAAGCGGCGCATCGGTGTCTATCATAGTGGTGTGGGGCGCAGGAGCTGCTTGCGCCCAATCTGGAGGTCGACGGGGCTTGAATGAATGGCCGAGGGGGGGGGGTGCCAAGCACGGCGGTGCGGTGAGGTCGAGGGGAGGGCGCAGGCAGGGGAGGAATACTAGGCCGATGGTCGCTGGCGTTTCGAGGAAGATCGTCAACACTGACTGGCTGGTGGTAGATGAAGGCGATCTGCCCGTTCTTTGTACATTGGATGGTGCAAAAAAAATGGACTGACCTATTTGCTTTCAGTAGACTGTTATTTTCATAGAATCCCGTAGTAATTGAGTGTGCCATGCATGTTGTAGAGCTATCATATGTCTCTCGTCATTTATTTCTCACCGACCTGCTATCTGCTACCTTTACACTATACTAATTGTGCACACACTTCACCCATACTCACACTATTTTTTTATGCATGGGTATTTCAGACTCTGACGCGGTGTTGATGAATGCAGAAAAGAAAAGACAGAAGTCGCTTCAATGTAATTCGAAGATAAGCAGTAAGCGTTTCAGCACTCTGATGGGTGCAGTGTCAGCAGTTGGAGACAGTAAACATAGCTCTGCAGTTGATGATCTCAATTGCCACACACAACCATCCCAGGTGCTTGCTTTAACTTCGCGCTGTCAAATGTGGTTGCATGTTGCATATGGTGTCTAGCTTGTATTGCTTCCAATTTGGTTAAATTGCATCTACTTACTTTACACATTATACCTTTGATAATGACATGCCTTCCTGTTTTTGATACATACTACATATGTCTATTAACCATGTTCATACATCAAACTAATGCACTTTTGTATCCCTCGTCAATCACTTATGATGAGACAGTCACCCGGGTGGGTTACTGTGTGACACCCTACTCGTTTGAAGAGTGCAGTGTCATCCTCCCCACATGATTCTCAAGAAACAACAAGTCTAAATAAAGATAGTCAACGTAGCTCTCTAGTTGATCACCGCAATTCCCCCACACCACCATCGCAGGTGCTTGCTCTTACTTGGCAGTGTGATATGTGGTTGCATGTTGCATATGGTGTCTCCCTTGTAATGCTTCTAATTAGGGTAAATTGCATCTACTTAGTTAACACATTATACCTATGAATATGACATGCCTTCCTGTTTTTGGTACATACTACGTCTTTCTATTAACCATGTTCTTACATCAAACTACTTCTCTTGTGTATCCCTCATCAATGCTCCTAATTTTTTAAATTGCATCTCCTTAGCTTACACATTATACATGTGAATATGACACGCCTTCCTGTTTTTGGTACATACTACATCTGCCTAGCACACCATGTTCTTACATCAAACTACTGTTCTTGTGTATCCTGCATCTATCGCTTATGATGAGACAGTCACGCGCGTGGGTTAATATGAGAGGCAATACTCTTATAAAGAATGCAATTTCATCCTCTCCACATGATTCTCAAGAAACAACAAGCCTAAATGAAGATATTGAACGTTGCTCTGTACCTGAAGACAACACTTCCCCTACACCACCATCACAGGTGCTTGCTCCAACTTTGCAGTGTGATATGTGGTTGCATGTTGCATACAGTGTCTAGCTTGTAATGCTTCTAATTAGGGTAAATTGCATCTGCTTAGTTTACACACTATACCTGTGAATATGACATGCCTTCCTATTTTTGGTACACACTACATCAATGTGTTAACCTTGTTCTTACATGAAACTACCTCTCTTCTATATCCTGCATCAATCACTTACGATGAGTCACCTTTATTCGTTGCATATTGCATATTATTTCTAGCATGTGGCCATGTATTGCTTCTAATTTGGTCAAATACATTTGTTAGGGCACCCTTTTAATTTGGCAGAGTGATATTGGTTTCATCTTTCATATGGTTTCTAGCTTGCATCGATTCTAACAAGTTCAAGCACCTTGTGCTTAGTTTACACTTTATACATCATACATGTCAATATGTCACGCCGTCCTGTTTTTCATACATATTCCATCCTCCTATCATGCGGCTGCCTTACATGAAAGTAGCGTTCGTCAGTATCATGCATCAATAAGTTCTGAAGAGCAAATTTTATTCCTTTTTCTTGTGAGTTTGACTTGATAAGGCAAAATCAAGAAAGAGGAAGGAAAAGAGTAAGGAAGGCGATGATGGTGGTCCTCTGCAGCAACGTAAACAGAGCATCTGTACCGATTCTCCTTGTACTGATAGTGCATTACATGGTCCAAGTCTCCGCTCCCCTACTCCACCATCCAAGGTGCTTGCTCTAACTTGGCAGTGTGATATGTGGTTGCATGTTGCATATGGTGTCTAGCTCGTATTGCTCCTAATTAGTGTACACTGCATCTGCTTAGCTTACATATGATACATGTGAATATGACACGCTTTCCTGTTTTTGGTACATAGTATATCTGTCTATCACACCATGTTCTTACATGAAACTACTCTTCTTGTGTATCCTGCATCAGTCACTTATGATGGGACACCTTTAAGTTGGCAGTGTGATATTGGTTTGCGTCTTGAATATGATTTATAGCATGTATTGCTTCTAGTTTGATGAACGCCACCTATGACGAGACAGTTTTAACTTGGCAGAGTGATATTTTGCACCTTTCATATGGTGTCTTGCAGTGTTTCTAATTTGTTGAAGTACCTTCTGCTTAGTTACCACATCATAGGTGTGAATATGTCAAGTTGTCCATTTTTTCGTACATATTCCATCCTCATACCATGACTTTGCCTTTCATCAAAGTAGTGTTCATCAGTATCATGCATGAATGAGTTCTGAAGAGTGAATGATATTCCTTTTTCTTGTCGGTATGACCTCACAATGCAAAATCAATAAAGCTGAAGGAAATTGGCAATGCATTGGATGATGGTGGTCCTTTCGAGCAATTGAAACGGAGGTTCTCTACAGATTCTACTCCGCCATCCTCCCAACAAGATTCGTAAGACAACGCAAGGCTAGACAATCAACGTAGCTGTGTAGATGATGAGCACATCTCCCCTACTCCACCATCACAGGTGCTTGCTCTAACTTGGCACTATTATATGTGGTTGCATGTTGCGTATGATGTCTAGCTTGTATTGCTTCTAACTTTGTTGAATTGCATCTGCTTACTTTACACATAATGCCTGTGAATATGACATGTGTTCCTGTTTCTACATCAGACTACTATTCTTGCATATCCCGCATCAGTCACTTATGATAAGGCACCTTTAAGTCTCCACTGTGATATTGGTTGTGTCTTGCATATGATTTCTAGCATATACTGCTTCTAATTTGTTGAAACGCCATATAGTTTGAACTTGGCAGAGTGATATTGGTTGCATCTTTCATATGGTGTCTAGCTTGCAGTGCTTCTAATTTGTTGAAATGCCTTCTTCTTAGTTACCACATCATAGGTGTGAATATGTCACACCATCCTATTTTTCATACATATTCCATCCTCGCATCATGTGTTTGCCTTTCATCCGAGTAGTGTTCGTCAGTATCATGCATGAATGAGTTCTGAAGAGCCAATTTTATTCCTTTTTCTTATCGGTTTGACTTCACAATGCAAAATCATTACAGCTGAAGGAAATTAGTCCGACAGTGGATGATGGTGGTCCTTCAGAGCAACTCAAACAGGGGGTCTCTACATATTCTACTCCGCCATCCACCCAACAAGATTCGCAACACAACACAAGGCTGGACAGTCAACATAGCTGTGTAGATGATGAGCACATCTCCCCTACTCCACCATCACAGGTGCTTGCTCTAACTTGACACTATTATATGTGGTTGCATGTTGCGTATGATGTCTAGCTTGTATTGCTTCTAACTTGAATTGTATCTGCTTACTTTACACATAATGCCTGTGAATATGACACGTGTTCCTGTTTCTAGAACATACGTGTACATGACAAGCACATCTCCCCTACTCCACCATCACAGGTGCTTGCTCTTACTTGGAACTGTTATACGTGGTTGCATTTTCCGTATGATGTCTAGTTTGTATTGCTTCTGATTATGTTGAATTGCATCTGCGTAGCTTACAACTTATACCTGTAACGATCACTTACCCATAAGACACATTTAACTTGGGACTGTGATGTAGGTTGCATCTTGCATTGTCTTCTAGCTTGTACTGCTTCTAATTTCTTGAAATGGCACTTATGATGAGACACTTTTTACCTGATAGAGTGATATTGGTTGCATGTTCATATGGTGCCTAGCTTTCATTTCTTCTAATTTTGTTGAAATGCCTTCCGCTTACTATTTTTTCATACATATTCCATCCTCCTATCGTACATGTGAATATGAAACGCTGTCTTTTTTTGTATATATTCCATCCTCCTGCGCTTGCCTTACATCAAAGTAGTGTTAGTCTATATCATGCATCAACCAGTTATGCAGAGCTAATTTTATTCATCTTCTTCTGGTTTTGACTTCATAAGGCAATATCAGAAAATAGGAAGGAAAAGAGTAAGTTAGCGGATGTTGGTGGTACTCCGCACCGACGCAACCAGAGACTCTCTAGATTTGCCACTGCTACTGCTAATGAAGTTGAAGTCCCAAGTGAGGGAGTCCTGGACTAGGGGGTGTCCGGACAGCCGGACTATCATCGTCCGCCGGACTCCAAGACTACGAAGATACAAGATTGAAGACTCCGTCCCGTGTCCGGATGGGACTTCCTTGGCGTGGAAGGCAAGCTTGGCGATACGGATATGTAGATCTCCTACCATTGTAACCGACTCTGTGTAACCCTAGCCTCCTCCGGTGTCTATATAAACCGGAGGGCTTTAGTCCGTAGGACACAGCATACATTACAACAATCATACCATAGGCTAGCTTCTAGGGTTTAGCCTCCTTGATCTCGTGGTAGATCCACTCTTGTACTACCCATATCATCAATATTAATCAAGAAGGATGTAGGGTTTTACCTCCATCGAGAGGGCCCGAACCTGGGTAAAACATCGTGTCCCTCGTCTCCTGTTACCATCCGCCTAGACGCACAGTTCGGGACCCCCTACCCGAGATCTGCTCGTTTTGACACCGACATTGGTGCTTTCATTGAGAGTTCCTCTGTGCTGTCACCGATAGGCCCGATGGCATCTTCAACCAACAACGCTGTCCAGGGTGAGACTTTTCTCCCTGGACAGATCTTCGTATTCGGCGGCTTCGCACTGCGGGCTAATTCACTTGGCCATCTGGAGCAGATCGAAAGCTACGCCCCTGGCTGTCAGGTCAGATTCGGAAGCCTAAACTTCACGGCCGATGTCCGCGGAGACTTGATCTTCGACGGACTCGAGCCACAGCCAAGCGCGCCGCACTGTGACAACGGGCATGATCTAGCTCTGCCACCGAACAGTGCCTTGGTGGCCGCACACGAATCCGCTTCGCCATTAGTCCGGAGCCGATCGCCCAGATTGAGGGCCGGTGGATAGACGCCGCCCCGGGGGCTTCAACATCCACGGCGATGGAGCCGAACACTAATCTTGTCCCCTGCGAAACTCGTGATCCCGAGGCATCGGACTCCTTGCCGGACTCCGAACCTCCCGCGCCCCTACCAATCGATTCGGATTGGGCGCCGGTTATGGAATTCACCGCCGCGGACATCTTCCAATACTCGCCTTTTGGCGATATCCTGAATTCACTAAAGCATCTCTCGTTATCAGGAGAGTCCTGGCCGGACTATGGCCAGGATGGTTGGGGTACGGACGACGAAGAAATTCAGAGCCCACCCACCACCCACTTTGTAGCCACTGTCGACGATCTAACCGACATGCTAGACTACGACTCCGAAGACATCGACGCTATGGACGATGATGCCGGAGACGAACTGGAACCAGCGCCCATAGGGCACTGGAAAACCACCTCGTCATATGACATATACATGGTGGATACCCCAAAAGATGGGGACGGCAAAGAAACAGCGGAGGCAGACTCTTTAAAGAAGTAGCCCAAACGCCGGCGTCAGCGGCGCCGCTCTAAATCCCGCCACAGCAAGAATGGAGATTCCGGCACAGGAGATAATAATACCCCAGAGAGTGCCGAAGACAATCTCCTCCAGCAAGACTTAGCACAGGAGGATGTAGAAGCAAGCCCTCACGAGAGGGCGGCAGACGAAGAGGTTGAGGATCATAACTATATGCCTCCCTCCAAAGACGAAGCAAGCCTCAACGATGAAGAATTAGTCGTACCTGAGGATCCCGTCGAACAAGAGCGTTTCAAGCGCAGGCTTATCGCCACGGCAAACAGCCTAAAGAAAAAGCAGCAACAGCTTCAAGCTGATCAGGACCTGCTGGCCGATCAATGGACCGAGGTCCTCGCGTCCGAAGAGTATAAACTCGAACGCCCCTCCAAAAGTTACCCAAGACGCAAGCTGCTCCCCCGATTAGAGGAGGAAGCATACATACCTCCATCACCAGTGCACGATATGGCTGACCGACCACCCCGTGGTCGTGACAGAGAGGCATCCAGGGCCCCAGCCAAGACCGTACCCCGACATCGCTCCAAAAGTACGAAGCCAAGAGGGAACACGCCGGACTTGCGAGATATATTGGAGGACAAAGCAAGGCAATCCAGATCCATCTACGGATCACGTGGGCGCCCCACGACCCACGACGAGTACCGTCGCGCCGGATACAATAACCCCGGCCGGGCCGACCACAGCAGACACCGCTCCCTCGAGCTGCGTCGCGATATTGCTCAATACAGAGGCGCCGCACACCCGCTATGCTTCACTGACGAAGTAATGGATCATCAAATCCCTGAAGGGTTTAAACCCGTAAACATTGAATCCTACGATGGCACAACAGACCCCGCGGTTTGGATAGAAGATTATCTTCTCCACATCCATATGGCCCGCGGCGACGATCTCCACGCCATCAAGTATCTCCCACTCAAGCTTAAAGGACCAGCTCGGCATTGGCTTAACAGCTTGCCCGCAGAGTCAATTGGGTGTTGGGAGGACCTGGAGGCCGCATTCCTTGATGACTTCCAAGGCACGTATGTGCGACCACCAGACGCCGATGACCTAAGCCACATCATTCAGCAGCCAGATGAATCGGCCAGACAATTCTGGACACGGTTCTCGACGAAGAAAAATCAAATCATCGATTGTCCGGATGCAGAGGCCCTTGCAGCCTTCAAACATAACATCCGGGACGAATGGCTAGCCCGGCACCTGGGGCAGGAAAAGCCGAAATCCATGGCAGCCCTCACATCGTTAATGACCCGCTTTTGCACGGGAGAGGACAGCTGGCTAGCTCGCAGCAACAATCTCCATAAAAATTCTGGCAGTCCGGATACTAAGGAGAACAACGGCAGGTCACGTCGAAACAAAAACAAACGCCGCACTAACGGCGACGATAAGGAGGATACGGCAGTTAACGCCGGATTCCGAGGCTCTAAACCCGGTCAGCGGAAGAAGCCATTCAAAAGAACCACTCCGGGTCCGTCCAATCTGGACCGAATACTCGACCGCTTATGCCAGATACATGGCACCTCTGAAAAGCCAGCTAACCACACTAACAGAGATTGCTGGGTGTTCAAGCAGGCCGGCAAGTTAATTGCCGAAAACAATGACAAGGGGCTAAACAGCGACGACGAGGAAGAGACCCGACCGCCGAACAATAGAGGACAGAAGGGTTTTCCCCCACAAGTGCGGACGGTGAATATGATATACGCGACCCATATACCCAAGAGGGAGAGGAAACGCGCACTAAGGGACGTCTATGCGATGGAGCCAGTCGCCCCGAAGTTCAATCCATGGTCCTCTTGTCCGATCACTTTCGATCGAAGAGACCATCCGACCAGCATACGCCATGGCGGATTCGCCGCATTGGTTTTAGACCCAATCGTTAATGGATTTCACCTCACGAGAGTCCTGATAGACGGCGGCAGTAGCCTGAACCTGCTTTATCAGGATGCAGTGCGTAAAATGGGCATAGACCCCTCAAGGATTAAACCTACAAAGACAACCTTTAAAGGTGTCATACCAGGAGTGGAAGCCAACTGTATAGGCTCAGTCACACTAGAAGTGGTGTTCGGATCCCCGGATAATTTCCAGAGCGAAGAGTTAATCTTCGACATCGTCCCGTTTCGCAGCGGCTATCACGCCCTGCTCGGACGAACCGCGTTTGCAAAATTCAACGCGGTGCCGCATTATGCATACCTAAAGCTCAAGATGCCAGGCCCTCGTGGAGTCATCACGGTCAATGGGAATACGGAACGCTCCCTCCGGACAGAGGAACATTCAGCGGCTCTCGCGGCAGAAGTACAGAGTAGCCTCTTAAGGCAATTCTCCAGTCCGGCCGTTAAACAGCCGGATACAGCAAAACGCGCCCGAAGCAATACCAACCAAGACCACCTGGCGCGATCAGAGCACGCGTAGCAATGCAGCCCCAACCCTCGCCCGCGCATGATCGCGATAATAACACTCCGTGTACATCATTACGCTTTGGAGATACCATGGGCACAGGGGAGGGGGCACGATCGCAACGGACCCAGAGTGCGGTTCGACCACACCGGGGGCTCGCAAGTGTGCCCCCCTTTTTTATATTTTTTATTTTTCTTCTTTTATGTACACAGGACTCCGTTAACCAGAAGCCCTGTCCGGCGGCAAACCTGCCGAACTCATGATGCAACAGTCAGGGACTAAAGAAGGCTGCGACAAACACTCAGGTGGTCTCAATTACGAGCATTAAATTCGATTATATACACCAAGTCCGCAGCTCACCCCTGGAGGGGGACATGTTTACTTAGTCCAAATCCCTTGCTTACCGCACTATTTGTATCAGTCCGCTCTACTAGCAGACTTTCTTTCATTAATAATGCAGCACCTTTTTGATTGCAATTGCATTACCTTTTATATATATATGCTCATTATATAACATCTTGCGCCCGTATATTTTGGTATGGCCTAATACGCCAGGGGCTTATGTTCCCCACTCTATGGTGTGATAAGTCCGAACACTTTTACAAGTGCGGCACCCCGAACTTATAGCATTATATGAATCGGCTCCGAATCATGTCTTGGGTCAATAGTTGGGTTTGCCCGGCTCCCACGTTTTGGTGCCTTACGTTCCGTTCTGTCGGCTAAGGTGGCACTGGGAGAACCACTGCGATTGTGCCCCGGTTGAGCCGGGCGAGCGCCTCAGTGGAGAAAGCTAAAACTGACTGGCATGATAAGGCGAGAGACTGGTCGCTGTTCGAGAGGTTTTTTCGGGTCCATAAAGACTCACGCCGCTTCGAGCGAAGTTCCGGACAATGTCCGACGAAGGCGTGGATAGCGCCCCGGATTCGGTCTTCCGAATACCAGGGGCTTCGCCGAAATTTAAAATTATAGAATTCTATGGCTAAGTGAGAGTGTTCAAGCATTATAAGTCCGGTTGCCTTGTTCATTGTGTTGAGCGCCTCCCTCGATGGACCCAACAATGGGAACAAGAGTGCTCAAGTTTATCCCGAACACCCCAGCACTCGTGGCTTGGGGGCTGAAGCCAACGACTTGCCATCTCTCAGATTTTATAAACGGCCGCAAAGAAGGTAATATTTTAAATTAAAAAAGCGTTGCTCAAAGCGCACATGAACAAAGTTTCAGCGCACAGGATAATACATAGCAAATTCACTTAAAGATTACATCTCTGGGGCACTCATCCGCAATATCGCGGGCTCCCTTCAGGACAGATTTATAATACATTTCGGGCGTGCGATATTCCTTGCCCAGTGGCGGTGGGTCCGTGAGAAGCTTCTCCGCATCCAACTTGCCCCATTGCACCTTCGTGCGGGCGAGGGCCCGACGAGCGCCTTCAATACAGGCGGAGCGCTTGATGACATCCACCCAGGGGCATGCATCCACCAGCCGCCGCACGAGGCCAAAGTAGCTCCCAGGCATGGCCTGTCCAGGCCACAGCCGGACTATAAGGCCCTTCATGGCCTCTTCAGCTACCTTGTGGAGTTCGACCAGCTGCTTCAGCTGGTCGCTTGGGGGCACCGGGTGTGCGGCCTCAGCATTCTGAGACCAGAAGACTTTTTCCGTCGAGCTCCCCTCCTCGCCATGATAGAATGTGGCGGCATCAGACGCACTACGCGGCAGATCTGCAAACGCCCCTGGAGAGCTCCGACTGCGGGTAAGTGTCAGGTATTTTACATTAACATGCTTGCTTTGCATGAAAAATGCCTTACCCGCCGCTATTTTCTTTACATCTTCCACCTCCCGAAGGGCCTTATGGGCTTCGGCCTTGGCGGACTTGGCACTTTCGAGAGCCGAGGCAAGCTCGGACTCTCGAGTCTTGGAGTCACGCTCCAACCTCTCATGTTTCTCCATGAGAGACTGGAGCTCTTGCCGTACTTCCGCCACCCGCGCCTCCTGCTTTTCTCTCTCTGCCCGTTCCGCGGCCGCACTGCGTTCGGCCGCGGACACAGCCTCCTTCAGGGCTGCCACCTCATTAGTGGCCCCTGCAATACACATATTATCCTTGTTAATTATATTGCAACCAAAATCCTTTTCTGTAAGGTAACCATTCAAAGCGGTGTGACTCACCTTCTTTGTCCTCGAGCTGCTTCTTGGCATGGCCGAGCTCTTGCTCGGACCGCTCGAGATCCTTTTTCAACACATCTACCTCCGCCGTTAGTGCGGCAGAGGTCAGCAGCGCAGCCTGCAAACCCATATTGACATATGTTAAGCAACCCTGCGCATATCTTGTTAGATCCTCAGTCCGGCTTTTCTTTCCGAACACCGAACTGAGCATCAGGGGCTACTGTCTATGCGGTATTACATTACATAATTTTAACTTCTTACCTCAAAGCCTGTTAGAAGGCTGCTGCAGGCTTCGGTCAGCCCGCTTTTGGCGAGCTGAACCTTTTGAATCACCGCACTCATGATAGTGCGGTGTTCTTCCTCGATGGAAGCGCCTTTAAGCGCCTCCAACAAGTTATCCGGCGCCTCCGGTTGGACGGAGGCCGCCGGTTTCACGGTCTTGCCCTTCTTTCGAAGGGGCCGCTTGCCGGACTCTGGAACCACTACGGGTTCCGATGTAGAGTCCGGCGGAAAGTCCGGGAGGTTGCCTGACGGCGCCTCCGGAGCCTCCTCCTGATGGGTCCCTCTCCGGGATCCCACCTCGGCGTCCTCGTCGGCGCATGGGGTAGAGGCAGTCGGAAGTGAATCGACATCCGACGGGGCCAATGACCCGCTCGATGAGTCGGGGAGATCGTCGTCGGCCGGACTACGGACAGAATGCGGCGTCAGAAGGACACTACGCGACATAAAAGATATTGCATATAAAGGATCCAGATACTTATGATCTTGCCGGACGCCTGGCCCTTGGAGGCCATTCATCCTCGCCAACATTGGTGTTGGCGAAACTGTCCGGGGGGATAGTTCTCCCCCTCTTGGACCCTTCGGCCTCCCCTGTTGGGGAAGCCTTCCTCTTCTTCTCTCCCTCTTCTGGGAGAGAAACCTCCTCGTCTTCGGGGGAGGAGTCCGCCTCGTCGTCGGACACCTGATTGCGGGAACTCTTTCGAGTACCCGCGGCCACCTTCTTGGCCTTCTTCTCCGGCACTACATGCGGTGCCGGAACCAGCAGCCCTGCTAAACGGGTGTCCACTGGGTCTTCTAGCATGGGAGCCGGGCTGATAAGCTGCCTGGCCTTCTCCATCCATTCCTGTCAAAGGAAAGGAAAGAATGAAACCCTCTTATAATCAATTCGATTACTACAAAGTGTCCTGTAATGGGGTTGAATCACTTACCTCGTCAGTTGGATACTGCGAGCTGAATCCGCGATCTTCCGTCGCGGATGCGGGGGCTTCGGCGCCCTTAAACAGCACCCTCCAGGCGCCTTCGTATGTTGTATCGAAGAGCCCGCTCAGCGCCTGGTGCTGTTCCGGATTGAACTCCCATAGATTGAATGCCCGTTCTTGGCATGGGAGAATCCGGCGGATGAGCATGACTTGGACCACGTCGACGAGCCTGAGCTTATTGCTCACCAGCTTCTGGATGCAGGTTCGGAGTCCAGTCACCTCCTTCGAATCGCCCCACTGCAAGCCCTTCTCTTTCCAGGAGGTGAGCTGCATGGGGACGCCAGATCTAAACTCGGGGGCCGCCGCCCATGTGGGCTTGCGCGGCTCGGTGATGTAGAACCACCCCGATTGCCACCCCTTGACGGAGTCCACGAAGGCCCCTTCGAGCCAAACGACGTTGGGTAATTTACCCAACATGGCGCCTCCGCATTCCGCTTGCGTACCCAGCACAACCTTCGGCTTGACGTTGAAGGTCTTGAGCCACAGGCCGAAGTGGGGCCGGATGCAGAGGAAGGCCTCGCACACGACAATGAAAGTCGAGATGTTGAGGATGAAGTTCGGCGCCAGATCGTGGAAATCCAGGCCGTAATAGAACATGATCCCCCGGACGAATGGATGGAGCAGAAAGCCCAGTCCGCGGAGGAAGTGGGGAAGGAAGACGACCCTCTCGTGAGGCCCAGGGGTAGGGATGAGCTGCCCCTCATCGGGCAGCCGATGCGCGATATCGCCGGAGAGATATCCGGCGCTGCGCAGTCTAGTGATGTGCTCCTCCTTAACGGTGGAGGCCAACCATTTGCCTCCCGCTCCGGACATATTCGGAGAAGGTCGAGGCGAGATGCGCGAGCTTGGGCGTTGGAGCTTGAGTACGCGGAGGTGGATAAGCAAAGGAGGAAGAAGGCGTAGGTGAGAAGGTAAATCCTTATCCCTTATGTAGGCGGACGAAAACTGTGTGTCCCGCTGGCCTGATAAAACTCGCTTATCTCCCAAGCGCCACCATCAATGGCGCGGTTGGGTTACCCACGTCCGTATTGATGAGAATCCCGGAATAAGGGGAACACGATCTCTGCTTCGACAAGACGTGCCAAGGAAACCGCTTCACTAAACGTGCTGAGGTGGTATAGTAAAAAACGATTCAAACAAAGGCTTGGTAGCGGTGTGATGTCACGCCGCATAATACGTCAGCAGATTGGACTGGTGTACATTTTATTCTCTCTACGGTAGAATGTGGAATTTATTTTGCAGAGCCGGACAATATCCTGGTGTTCATGATCTTCTCTGGATTATTCAAGGGAGGAACCCGCCTTGCAATGCCGAACATTATGCGTGCCGGACTTATCGTCATTGAAGCCTGGTTCAGGGGCTACTGAGGGAGTCCTGGACTAGGGGATGTCCGGACAGCCGGACTATCATCGTCCGCCGGACTCCAAGACTACGAAGATACAAGATTGAAGACTCCGTCCCGTGTCCGGATGGGACTTTCCTTGGCGTGGAAGGCAAGCTTGGCGATACGGATATGTAGATCTCCTACCATTGTAACCGACTCTGTGTAACCCTAGCCTCCTCCGGTGTCTATATAAACCGGAGGGCTTTAGTCCGTAGGACACAACATACATTACAACAATCATACCATAGGCTAGCTTCTAGGGTTTAGCCTCCTTGATCTCGTGGTAGATCCACTCTTGTACTACCCATATCATCAATATTAATCAAGCAGGACGTAGGGTTTTACCTCCATTGAGAGGGCCCGAACCTGGGTAAAACATCGTGTCCCTCGTCTCCTGTTACCATCCGCCTAGACGCACAGTTCGGGACCCCCTACCCGAGATCCGCCGGTTTTGACACCGACACCAAGTCTACATGATGAGTTCATCTCCCGCACTCCACCATCGCAGGTGCTTGCTCTAAGTTGACAGTGTGATAATTGGTTTCATGTTGCATATGTTGTCTAGCCTGTATTTCTTCTATTTTGATTAAATTGCATATGCTGAGTTTATGCGTTATACATGTGCATATGACATGGCTTTCTGTGTCTAGAATACACTGCATCTATCTATCATACCATGTTCTTACATCAAAGTACTGCTGTTGTTTATCCCGCATCAGTAACTCATGATTGGACGCTTTTAACATGGCAGTTTGATAGTGGTTGCATCTTGCATTGATTTCTATGCTGTACTGCTTCTAATTTTTCGAATTGCCACTTATGACAAGACACTTTTAACTTGGCAGAGTAATATTGGTTGCATCTTTCATATGGTGTCTAACTTGCATTACTTCTATTTTCTTGAAAATCCTTCTGCTTAGTTTGCACATCGTAGCTGTGAATATGTCATGTCATCCTGTTTTTCTTACATATTCCATCCTCATAGGGTTGTCTTACATCAAAGTATTGCTTGTCTGTATCATGCATCAATGAGTTCTGAAGAGTGATTTTATTCTTTTGTGTTGTGGGTACAGCTTGACATGGCAAAGTCAAAAAAGAGCAAGGAAAATAATATAGTAGGGAGTGCTGTTACTCGTCGGGTGAAACGGAAAAGGCTCAGCCGTCGAGATTGTGCTGGTACTTATAGTGCAGTAGAAAGTCCAAGTCCACCGGCTAAATCTACAAACATAGTATCACCTGCTCCACCAGCTGCAGCATTCGCTTCAACTATACCAGCATCTCAACCAGTTACTCGTTCGTTTGCTCCGGAACTGGCCTGTTCCCAAGCTGCCTTCACACCTAACACTACTTCCGAAGCACTACTGACACAACGGGATTTGGCAAGATCAGATGAACCTCATGAGCATCAACACCAAGACGGTACCTGACCGAGTCAAGTTGCAGTTGCATGCTCCTTTATATGTACTCTCATAGTTTGATGTACACTAACACTTTCCATATTCGTTGTTGAACTAGAACCATGGCGCAAGCGGAAACAGACATCAGGGATAATGTTTAACAGATTAACAAAATCTAAACAAGGAAGAATGGAGATCCATTTTGAGGCAGGTTTAAAAAGGCCACGTGATGCTACAGAGTCAGCCAAGTTAGTATCAGAGGCAGCCGTTGCCGTTAGGTGTCATGTGCGTATCCTCCCAACGTGGATCCAGTATAGGAATGAGAAAGACAATACCCAGTTTAACACCTTCCTTGACCATTTATCCGTAAGTAATGTTATTCGTTGCAATTAGTAATATTGTCTTGCTCTGTCCCATACTTTTTAGCTTCCTCCTAATAAGACTCACATTCTTTTTTCAACAGATGAGGTTCAAGTTGGATCCGAAAGATGATGCAACTAAACAAGCATGCACTCATGTTTTTCAGTCTGCTCTGCGACAGTATCGGTACCACCATAGAAAATCTCACTTTGAAGGCAATGCTAACAATGAAATCGCCCAAACATCTCCAGTGGAATATATTATAGATGAAGACTGGATAGCCCTCGTTAAACACTTGTCTGATCCAAAGTATCACGTAGGCTATATGTATTTGATCAGACCACATATTGAACTTGTATTTATGTATGTGCCTTACAAGTGTATCTTCTTCTAGGCTAACTGTTTGAAGAACAAAACCAACCGTTCTAAAGTGAAATTCCAACAGACAACAGGATCTCGTAGCTATATTGCACACTGCGAGGCTCTTGTAAATAGCTGCTACTTCCTTCTTTTTTTTGTGCCATATTATCGTACCTATATTGACTTGTTCCAAATACAGCGGAAAGCCCGTGCGGACCAAAAAGAACCTGAACCGAATGCAGTGCAAATCTTCAAGGATTGCCATACCAGCAAGATGAAGGGCATGAGCACACCAATTCAAGCCGCTATTGTAAGTCCTTACTCCTCCTGCCTTGAACTGATTGGTACTGTGATGTGTTCATTTAACTACTTGGTTTGTATCCAATGTCAGTTACTCTGTTCACTTTTATACACAGTTGTCTTAACGTATCATTTCACCTTACATGGTTTAAAAGAGATGAAGGATATTATTTTGGTCTTGATCTGTAATCTAGTTGTTATGTTCACGTGCGCACACAATAATAAAATATCCTGTTTGTTTTATAACTGTTTGCCCATGATATGAATGATGTCATACTATGTTCATCCTACTTTAAACCATGTCTCTTTATCCTTAGATGTCAACGAATGTGAGGAAATAGACAATACAATAGGCATACTACATGGACATATGTTCCAAAAGTGATTTTATTATGTAGTTGGCACTACAATACAGGCTAATGTATTATAGTAGTTCACCAAAATAAGTTATGTATAAATGTTTAACCTACTTTGTTTGTTTTTGTATCATTAGTAACTCACTGGTACACTAATACAAGTTCAAATTTTCAGGAAGCTATGGAACAAATGATTGAATAGCCACAACCACCTGAAGGTGACGAGGCTACTACAGGCACAATGTCACCTCTTGCTGCAGTGCGTCAGTATCTCTCCACTAACAGTGCAAAAAGCACCTTCCTGTGTAATTCTGGGTTGGTTGTCAAGGTAACCTCGTCCAAATCGCCTACTGAACAAAATCTTCCTGCTAGACAGAGTGATATATCTGTGCTCCAGACAGAAGTCCAATCCCTAATGGACGTTGTTTCAGAAACAAGAATAGTGGTTGAGAAATGCCGTCAAGATATGAATGGTTTTGAAACCAGACTATCAGACATTCGCTTCTTTGTTGAAGAGCAATGGCGGAAAAAAAGTGGAGATCGTGCTGCTCCCTCAGATTCTATAGCCTGAAACATTAGCACTTAGGTCAAATGATCTGTGCTTCTACACATATGATGGTGCTTTTATCTGGAAGGACTATAAACTTTATGCCAACAGGCCTTTTGTTGTATGATTGGAACTTATTTTGTTGTGGTACAACATTTATGATGCTGCCACAGGTTGCAGTAATTATGACGCTATTTTTGTATAGTAGGTTTATCTTAGTAATGTATTCGGACGAAAGCTTCGTAGGAGCCCAACATGCCAACATTCGTCGGGCCCATTCCAGTTGGGCTAAAAACGATTACGGGCCGAAATTGGCATGTAGCCCACTAAAAATATCTGGGCTTAAATTAACATAAGCTTTCAATTTTTTCTGGTAGGCCTGTGCCCATAGTGGGCCTTTAACAGGCCTAAACATAATTTGGGCCCTCAGTAAAAATAGGCCGTTTACAGGTGTAAATATCTCGAGCCCATAAAAAGCATGGGCCTTTAATAGACCGAAATTGAGATTGGGCCCTGATTGTGCGAAATAACCCACTGGACTTAGCAGGTCGAAATGGTGGCCCATTTACGATGTGGATATTTGACAGGCCGAAATTCGGACGGGCCGTAAATGCGCCGACCTAATACATGGGCCTTTAACAGGCCGGAACTTCGGTCGGGCTAGATTATCGTCATTTTTATATGGGCCGTTAATGGGCCCGATATGACGTTGGGCCACATATGGCCCATGGTTTACGTCCGGCGTTAACAGGGCGAAAATGACAACAGGCCGAAAGTGGCCCAAATCTATAGTGGGCCTCTAACAAGCCGAATGACAGACATGGCCGAATATGACCCAAATCCTTCACGGTCGTTTATGGGCTGAAAGTTTTGATGGCCTGTAAATGGGCCCAAATGAAGCCGGACCTTTAACAGGCCAGAAATACACCGGGCCGTAATTCGGCCCAATTACTTAGCGGACTGTTAACGGGCCAGAAGTGACCATGGGCCACATTGATGACAAGTTTAGACCAGGCTGTTGACGGGCCGATTTGACATAGAATGTTGGGCCTTTAGCTGGGCCGGCCCATTATGGTGTGCAGAATCTTGTGGGCCTTTAGCTGGGCCGGCCTATTGTGGTCCACAAAATCTTGTGGGCCTTTAGCTGGGCCAGCCCATTATGGTCTGCTAAATTTTGCGGGCCTTTAGCTGGGCCAGCCCATTATGGTCCGCTAAATCTTATGGGCCTTCGGTTGGGCCGACCCATTTAAACTTTGTGGGCCACTTTTGGGCCAGTCCACGTGTCAACATATCATAGGCCCATCTCGACCGTTGGATGAGTGACACCTATGCCAACGCGGAGCTGACACGTGGATCCGTCAGCCAATGAGAATTTTACACGTGGAAAATCGGCATTGGTCGTGGCTGGTAATGGGTTATCGGATCCAAAATCCGTCCCAATAGCTTAACGGCATTCCGTTATGGTGGATGCCACGTGTCGGTCACCCTTGACGAAAGCACTTCTATGACGCGCGATTTATCGTCATGGAAGTGGACACTTCCGTGATGATAATTTTGGTAATGCCATGGAACACTTCTATGACAGCACAGGTATGACTATCTTGATTCTGTCATAAATTTGTCATGGATGTACATGCATGACAAAAAACGCGACCTATTGTGACAAACATGTATCATCACGGAAGTGTATTGTTTTTGCAGTGCTTGGTCCTCAACTGAGGGAAATACTTTCCTTCTATGCTATATCACCCTTCCTCTTTAGGGAAAACCTAACCACCCCTATGGCAATAGTAGGGCTTTGGAGTCGTCACTACTAATATGAGCTATCGTATCTCTAATCGACTCTTCAAGTGCACAAGTGGGCGGTTCTCGGTACATATATGTTCTACTCAAAGTAAACTCTATATCACATACGCCACCAGGGTAGTTTCCCCACACCGGTTATCAATATGGTTAATAAAGTTTTTCCTGTGGAGACAACCAGATGTGCGTTTCCTTGTTAGTCCCCTACCAACTTAGAAAGGTGAAGAAAGAGGCTTTAACTGTCACCTCTAATTACCTCAACATCTGAACCTAGAGCGGCGACAATAATATGCTTCACGGCCAATCATGACAATAATGCGAGCGATGCCTCCTCTCAACATTCGTCAAGGCTATTAACTCGAACAAAAATAGAAGACACTGGATTCATCAAGTAATCATAGAGAGTTTATTCATATCCCCGAGAATTAGTACAACTACTCAAACATGTAAATGGAGAACATAAGAGAGAAGGTCAATTTACAAGCCGACATCGAGCCGGTGAAGAGAGAAGGCATCACAGTGATGGAGATGGTGGGGCCACTGGTGATGATGGTTATGGTGTCAGTGGCGATGGTGATGGAGGCGACATACATGGTGGCGGCGTGGTGGAGACGGCACTGGACTGAAGGCCGACGCATGCTGTGGCGGAGCCTACTCTTTTGCCTCTTGGTACTGCCCCTTATTTTATGGGGGTGGAGTTGGAGCATCAATGGAGGTCACGGAGATTGATATTGGATGCATGATGGATAACGACAATGGCTAGGGTTGGAGAGGTATTTATATGGGCTCCCCCAAAGCCTCCTCTGCAGATGTAGCTCTTCTCCTTTGATCCAAGGGCTCATGGTGAGCCTAATCCTCTCCCAAACCTTTATTACTAGCCAAGGATCATGTAGGAACTAACAGAGATGAAATTAGTGAAGAATCTCGACCAGCCACGATTGTATCGAAGACTGTCAAACACTCTGGACTCCTTGGGGTAAACTGTCATAACTATCTCATACGAACTCCATTTTTGACGTTCTTGGGCTTGTTGGAATCAAAAGCGATGCAGATACACATGCAATGTTAGATCTTGATTTGGAGCATTTAAAAAATTCACATTTTACCCTTCCAAATGCCTAACTATGGTGTTAGTAGTCCTCCGTATTAAATCCACCTTTGGCCTTTTCATCGTGCTTGGTACTATGTTGCTCCAAAACACTAGTAGAGACAACATAATAGAGGAAACTAATAAAAACCGAATAAAACAATAACTATGCAATGCTCACAATGAAAAAGGGTGAAAACCAGAAATCATGTATAATGGACATATATTTGGTTCAATGTGATGTGATATATGGAGAGAATATGCAAAACATGAGCTATAAAAATGCATAAAATATTGAGCCATCATCGAGATCCCACGAAGCCGCCATGTCTTGGAGGTTAACCCGTCCTCCTTAAGCTTCCCTTGTCCATTGACCGAGCCTTCCTGGCCCAAACATGATCTTAATATGTTGCCACCTCAATGGATCACAAACAAAACGAAGCTGATGGCAAGGCCAAACCAAGGTGAGGAGAGTGAGACAACTGGTGGTTGGATTCAGTGGTCTTGGGGTGTTTTCACCTTTTATTTATGAAAGTGGAACTAATTAACACAATTGGTTCTTGGACGAAGTTTTCTTGATTTGTTGTTTATGATACTTTTGTTCACGATTCCTGATTTTTTCTCTTCCAAAAAGTTATGTTCATTGTTCTTGGATCCAAAGATAACACTTGTAATTCTATTTGAGCCATGTAAATGTTTTATCACTAGATTAGATGGGTTCATATCCTTCCTAGATTCATGAAATGCTAGCAAGATTCATGTTCTAACCATGTTAATGATTTCAAATCCCGAACCTAATCTTTAAAATAGGTTCCATGATTTGAATTCTGGCTCCTAATACATTGGAATTTATAACTAATAAATGGTGGAGAAATATGGTTGCTAATGCATGAAGATTTTCTTTTGAATAATGATGGAAATTTGTCTCCTATTGTTTTGAAAAGGTGATAACCACAGCCTCTACATCATATGATGTACACATCCATTTTATAAAAACAAAAGTATGCACAAGTCACCGAGTAGCAAAGTGTTTACAAGAAAACATGACTGTCTCAGTTGAAAAGAAGATAAGATAGCCCATCCAAATAGTTTACTACTAGCATGTTAGACAAACTACCTGAACAAACCCCATGCAGCCGTTTCCAGATGGCTGCACCCGGAGGCCATAGGCTCCCGCACGTCTACATGCCACATCGATGACCACATAAGGATTGACGTGGTAGCTTTGAACATAGCCTATTTTTTCGGAATATACGATATGTTAAAAACACACTCATTCAGACAATTCCAAATTTCCCAAAGAATGACACAAATTCCCACCAGGATTTGGCCCTTCACATAATGTTTAACGGCTCCCAACTAATTACCAAACGAATTTGATACAGTCATTGGATGTTTTAAAATGAAAGTAACATAAATAGTACACTGAATCAGTTTAGCCAATGGACATGACAAGAATAAACGATGAATCGTGCATTTACATTTTGCAATATTATCTCTGGTAAGAACTACATCCCTCTATGAGACACAATTAATAGTCAAACATCACTGAAACTTATCTGGCATCTAAGTTAGATTGCCCGACATCAGTATACTAAATAAATGGATCCACTTAATTAGTCCATTTTTTCAAGTAAAGCACTTTAGAATTGGATATTCAATGGGGTAACCCCCAAAACAATCCATCAAGGCCTCCTTTCTAAATGCGATATTGTAAAGGGTCGGGTATTGAAGAGCTAATGGAGTGTCACTCAACCATGTATCTTCCCATAAAGTCATCAAGACCATAACCAACCTTATTGGAACCTCTCACCAAAAAGGACTTGACCTTCGTCAAGCCCTTCTAGAATGGTGAATCGGTATGCTTCACATCGACTTGGGATAACACTTTGTAATATAGGTACTTATTGTGCAACAACTCTTGCCAAACAACTTCCTCGTTAAGCAACTTTTGCAGCCATTTGCTGAGTAAGCAACTATTTTCAATTTTGAGGATTTCAATACCCAACCCATCTTGATCCTTGGGAC
Organism: Triticum timopheevii; assembly: GCA_963921465.1. NCBI lineage: Eukaryota > Viridiplantae > Streptophyta > Magnoliopsida > Poales > Poaceae > Triticum > Triticum timopheevii. The sequence continues at coordinate 506,247,326 of OY997274.1, forward strand.
TACATAGGTTGTCCCGTTTAGTAACAATGTACTTCTGCTTATGGTCTTCGCATTGCTAGAAGAACCTAGATTGGTAAAAGTCTATACATTTTAAGACCCCTTTAGGTATCTTAAAAATAGGAGAGCACGAACGTCTGTAGGCTAGTAAGAACAACATTCATGAGAGTAAGTCATCCTCCATAAGAAAAGAGCTTACCCTTCCAACTACTGGGCTTCTTTTTGAAATGATCTTCAGTTATTTTTTGTGCCTTATTAGTAAGCCTACGATGATGAATGGGAATTTCTAGATACGTAAACGGAAGAGATCTCGGCTCACAGCCAAACATGTTTCTGTAACGACTCTCGTCTTCTTTGGCTTTACCAAAAAGGCAAAAACTCACTCTTTTGGAAATTAATTTTCAGTCGAGAAAGTTGTTCAAAAGACAAAGGACCAACTTTGTGGTAATCACCTTTTGAAGGTCATGTTCCATAATAATGACCGTGTCATCTGCATATTGGAGGATAGACACACCTCCATCAACCATATGCGGAATAAGGTGCCACCACTCTTTTTACACCTTGCAATGGGAATAGCTAACATATCCATCACATGTTAAACAATATCGTGACATGGGGTGAGCTTGCCTCAAACCTTGTTTGGAAATAATGACTAATGTCATTGTTGACATTGACCCCAGCACTTCCACCCAAAACGTAAGAACCCACTCATTGCTTCCAATAAACCGGAAAACCTTTCATCTGAAGTGCTTGTTGAAGAAAATACCACTTAACTTTGTCATTAGCCTTTTCAAAGTCCACCTTAAAGATAACTCCATCAAGTTTCTCATTGTGGATCGCATGGATCGTCATGAGACAACCACTCCCTCAACTATATTATGACTAGGGCTGTCAGCATTGGGCATGAAACCGTAGAAGTGATATCAGACATTCTATTAATGCTCACCTTGGTAAACTAATGAAACTGACGATCAACAAATAGACGAGTCTAAATTGCTCAATCTGAACAACATGCGCTTTCTTGGGGAGAAGCATGATACAACATGAATATTGTGTTGTGTTTATTAATTCCAAAGTATCATGGTTTGCACAAACACATCAATAGTATAAAGATGACCGTGTAGGGAATCTGGTATATAGAGGTTGTCTTTTTGCAACCAATTAGGCCATCTACAATGTAGGTGCCTTTCTTTGGACACTTATAGACAATAGTATTAACAAAGAAGATTGCGCCGATGTAGGGAATTTGGTAAATAGGGGCCGTCTTTTTGTAAATAATTAGTCGACTTACAATGTAGGGGCACTTGTTTGAACAATTATAGACAATAATATTAATTAAGAAGATATCATCGGTGTAGGAGATCATTTCACGAGCGCCTATTTGAGAGCTAATGAATTGATTTCTTCTATAAAGAATATGTTTAGTGTTCATTAAAAGCTACTCCCTCCATTCACATATAAGATGTTTCACACATTTAAATATAGACTACATACAGACTGAAAAGAATGAACAAGTATAGTAATTGGTTTGGCATTGACACCAACCAAAATCTTGGGATCAGATGAGATTCACCCGAAACGGCTTAAACTGAATCTGGCTTCTCATTTAATTGTCTGCATTATAGATGCCTCTTGGGGGCTTCACAAACTATTCAGATGTTGACTGGTTAGAGGCTGGCTTGCCTCTAAGCCGGGACCCACACCCAGCCTCTAAGCTCAGCACAAAAATGTCATAGTGTATTGAAAATGAGTGGAAGCCTCTAAGCTGGACGCATGTCGAATATACAACTCTTTTCCCGGCTAACTCATTCCCATCCTTTTGCATGTCCAGTACTGTTTCCTTCCATGACAAGTAGGGCAATACAGATTATTTATTTCAAGAAAGATGTTGGAAGCAACCTCTAGGCTAAACGTTCATGATTGCAATTTTTTGCCTAGAGGCTTCTACTTGCAGGGGAACGTATCTGGTGCACCGGGGCAATTGGTGCTACTGGTGCACTAAACCTATTGCACATTAAAAAATGTTAAAAAATATGATTTTTTTAGTACATTGACACAATATCAGTGTATTTTTCCACAAAGATTCAAATCAAAATGCTAAACATTGCTTGAGATACAAAAATTACAAATTTGACATAAATGTGTTAATGGGATAAAACTAAAGGCCAACTTGTGTTATGTACTACTAGTATCAAATTTATCATTTTTGTATCTCAAGTAATATTTTGAATTTTGATTTGAATTTTTGTGACAACACACATTGATGTTGTGTCAATCCGCTATTTTTTCAGATTTTTCAAATATTTTTGAATGTGCTATAGGGGACCGGTGCACCAGATACAACCCCTCTACTTGCAGCGTATAGCGTCAACCTCTATGGCCTTAGAGGCTGCCTTGGAGGCAGCAAATCAACACATTATGGCTGCTCAGGATGAGAACTGTTCAAAGTGGTCCAGTTTTGCTGTAAAATAGGATGCACGACTCTGAAGAAAGTGGACGGAGATTGTGGTCTTCCATGTTGTTGTGGTTGTTATTTTCACTCTATTTCACTCTGATCAATAGACATAAAACTCTCCCTGCAAGAAAGAAAGAAAGAAACAGAACAAGTTAAAAGTTCTCTTGCTGCATACATATGTTTTTCTTGCCAGTTGAAGCACTAGTGCAACAACATTTGCAAAATAAGAGCATCATCCGTTCCAAATGCTTGGTCACTGAATGGACACAAAATGGCCATCCAACCTGCAGTTCTATATCTGGCATATCTCGTAGTAGGGGCCCTAAGTTAGGCGTCTTGGAGCGATGGTAACATGGACACAGGATTTTACCCAGGTTCGGGATCTCTCGAAGAGATAATACCCTATGTCCTGCTTTTGATTGTATTGATATGGGTGTAGTACAGGGTACATGTGTCTACTATGAGATTCTTCTAATGAATATCAGTTTTTTATCTATTGACTAGCCTGGCCTCAATTTATATAATTCACCTGAGGCCTAGGGTTTAGGAGAGTCCTCGGCTTGGGTGCCAAGTCTTGTGGAGTCTTCCTTGTATTCCATGGGCTGCATGAAGTGGCCCAACCACCATGGAAGTCCTCGGCCCGACCCATAGGTCGGGAGATGAAGTGGTGAGTACCCTCTAGTCTAGGACACCGTCAGTAGCCCCCTTGAACCAGTCTTCAAGTTGGGGACGCTCCTCGATTCTTTTGATCTGTTCTTCATCTTCGGTCGTCGGCCTTGAAAACTGGTCCAACAAATATTCCATTCTTAGATCTTGAGGATTGTCAAGCTAAATCTGAAGAGTTCACATGTCGGGCATCCGAGGAGCCCTTTAATTCTTCACACTTTATAATTTCCTTGTTATTCTTATGCCACACCTCGGGTTTGAAGTGTTTCTCGTGCGGCGGTGTCCTCTCACATCCAAGCTCCAACGCTGGACTGCATCGAAGCTCCAATGCCGGACTGCATCCAAGCTCCAATGCCAGAATATATCCGAGCTCCAACGCCGAACTGTATCCGATGTGTCATAGATCACCTTGGTTCGAAAAAGTTGAAGGAGCTCAGCCGAGCTTAATGTCGGAAATGCCCTCTATGGAGCCAGCCACTTGTATCCGAGCTATATGCCGGATGACTTCCGAGGTGGTGCGCCACCTCGGCCGTGGGCTGATTGTTTGTGGATTTTATTTTTGATTGGTGCAATTTATTTGCTGACGAGATGTATAACTAGTATCCCTCAAGGTGTGTGTCGGCCTAAAATCTGAGATGCACCTAAAGGAAAACATGAAACCGCTGATCCCAGTATCCCCTGAGACTTAGGTCGATTCACGAAATCGTCCTGAGGATCAACTCCTAGCTCGGAAGCATAAATAGGAATAAAAACGTAGTGTAATATATTAGAGGAGATAGTGATCGGCGGATGGGCCCTTGAGAGAGGGTTTTGAGAAGTCGCCATAATATATTAGCTTGATGCCGGATAAGTCCCAGAAGGTACCTATTCTTGTCCCTAGACGTGTTTGCCCATAGCTCGGTCAAGCCGAACACTGGGCACTTTCAATTTTCTGCATTGAATAGGCAATGCAGTAGCCCCCGAGCCACTAGTCGGGTGGCAACACCAGATCAGGGGATCGATGTGCCCCTTTAATTTTTATAAATGATAAGCGCGAAGCCTAGTAGCCCCCGAGCCTTAATGTGGGCACGAGTGGCCGAATTAAGGATCGATATCCGTTTGATAGAAAATTTTGTTGTGTTTAAGACAAACTTCTCAAAAAGAGAATAAAAATCTCTTTAAAGGAGCTAGAGCTAGCGAAAGTCGAGCTCATCAAGATCGGCTCCAAGGGGGTTAATAGATAGGAAATCAATGCCTATAGGGAATTATAAGAGCGTTATGTTAGCTGCTCGGTTATCTCACTGAGATTGTGCCCTTGACTCTTTAAAAGATGAGCTACAATAAATTGACTTTACTCGCAATTTATGTGTAGTGAATCTATGTATCCAAGTACTTTATATCATTAATGCTCGGATCCGCATTGTACAACATTTTGTTGACCGACCATCGGCTTCAACCTCCTCGGCCAGTAGCCGGGGAGTGTTTGTCCAACTTTCTAAAGCCTTTATGAGGGCAAAGATTTACCGCAAACAAGGCAATCCAGCCATATGGTTTTATAAACAAAGGTATGCAGAGAGATATGTTGTATTACTTTTTTAATGTAAGAAACATCTTCTAGGAAAAATAGTTCCTTTATAAGTTTCTTTTCCCAGGTTGCCATGTTGATCATGATCATGAAACCTCACCTCTGATCAATGTGGGAGGAAAATATTTAGGATTTAATTTGGCGAAAGTTCCCGAACTCTATGGTCCTTAGTGAACCTAAATTTTCACTTCCGTTGTTGCCGACCAATTGTATTCTTAAGATGGCTAGCTTTCGGCTTCACCCAGTTCGAGGTACTAACCTGGATGACCCAGAAGTAACAATCACAGAGGTGCTCCATTTACCCCTAGCCAAACAATCGGGAATGTAGGGGGTAAGCACAGCAGCCATGCAACCCAGCTTGGCCAAAATCTTAAGTCAAATTGATGCATATTTATGGCTTTATAATGATCATTACGGAAGGTAGCACTCGTATATTGAATATAAATGCTTTTATGATATATGCTATTTTGACTCCTTTGTGACCATTTATCATTTGAGAGTGGCCCATCGCCGGCTTCTACCCCTTTGTAGATGCTATGCCGAGTGTTTCCTCATTACCAAGATAACCCTAGCCGACGTCTCGATGGCCGAAGGCGGTTGTGTTAGCAGAAACTAGGCAATCAGATATCTAGGCTTTATAACTTTCACTTAGTCATAGGAGCTTAAAGTTGGTAGGCCAGTTACTAGCCCTCGGTTAGTGTTCGGCGTCAGCCAAGGTTAAGACAATAACACTTCAGCCAATTTTATGAAAGGCCTATGGGGTAACTGAGGGAGTCCAGGATTAGGGGGTATCCAGACGACCGGACTATATAGTTCGTCCGGACTATTGTAACATGAAGATACAAGACTCAAGACTCCGTCCCGTGTCCGTATGGGACTCTCCTTTGCGTGGAAGACAAGCTTGGCAATCCGGATGTTGTATTTCCTTCCTTGTAACCAACTCCCTGTAAACCCTAGCCCTCTCCAGTGTCTATATAAACCGGAGAGGTTGGTCCTTAGAAGGCCGATCATGATCACAATCATAACCATCATAGGCTAGCTTCTAGGGTTTAGCCTCTACGATCTCGTGGTAGATCTACTCTTGTACTACTCATATCATCAATATCAATCAAGCAGGAAGTAGGGTTTTACCTCCATCGAGAGGGCCCAAACATGGGTAAACATTGTGTCCCTTGCTTCCTGTTACCATCAGCCTAAGACGCACAGATCGGGACCCCCTACCCGAGATCCGCCGGTTTTGACACCGACATTGGTGCTTTCATTGAGAGTTCCTCTGTGTCGTCGCTGCAAGGCTTGATGGCCCCTTCAATCGTCAACAGCACGGTCTAGGGTGAGACTTTTTCCCCCGGACAGATCTTTGTGTTCGACAGCTTTGCACTGCGGGCCGATTCGCTTGGCCATCAGGAGCAGATCGACAGCTATGCCCCTGGCCACCAGGTCAGGTTCGGGAACCGGAACCACACGAATGATATCTACAGAGACTTGATCTTCGACGGGTTCGGGCATGTGCCAGAAGCGCCGGACAATCACGATGAGCACGGCTTAGACCTGCTGTCGGATAATGCTCGGGATATCGCCCCTGCAGGAACCCCGGACCTAAATCCGTACCAGATTGTATCACCGGAGGATGGGTGGATGGACCCCATCCCGCAAGCCGCATACTCATCGGCGGTAGAACCGAACACAGGCCTTACCTCTAAGGAATCCTGTAACACCGGACCCCCAGACTCGTATCCGGCTGTAGGTTCCAGTCCGCGCGCTCCCGAGCCTGCCGATCCTGGTTGGGCTCCGATAATGGAGTTTACAGATGCGGATATGTTCCAGCACTCGCCCCCTGGCGATGTGCTGAACTCGTTAAAATCTCTCTCTTTGTCAGGAGACTCATGGCCAAACTATGTCCGGCTCGAGTGGGAAGTAGGCGACGAAGGAATCCATTGTCCACCCACCACCCACTTCATAGCCATGGTCGATGATTTAACCAACGTGCTAGACTTCAACTCCGAAGACATCGACGGTATGGACGATGATGCAGGAGAAGAACAGGAACCACCATTCACGGGGCGGTGGACAACCACCTCTTCATATGATATATATATATGGCAGACACTCCGAAGGAAACCAATGGCGATGAGGCAACGGAGGATAACCCCTCAGGGAAGAAAGCAAAGCATGGGCATCATCAATGCTGCTCCAAGCCCCGCCACAACAATACCGGCGCAGGAGACGAAAACAATTCGGGTGGCGCCAAAGATGAATACAACCATGATCAGCCTGCCTTCAAGCAGGCCGTACTAGCCATGGTGGGATACTTGGAGAGGAACAACTGTATGTCCTCCTCCAAAGACGAGGCAAGCCTCGGCGATGCCGAATGCGGCGTGCCTGAGGATCCAGTGGAGCAAGTTCACTTCAAGCGACGGCTCATGGCCACGGCAAGGAGCCTGCAAAGGAAGCAACAGCAACTTAAAGCTGACCAAGTCTTGTGTAGGAGGTCGGTGTCCCTCGCCTTGGAATACTCATGGACTAGCTCAAAACCGGCGGATCTCGTGTAGGGGGTCCCGAACTGTGCGTCTAAGGCCAATGGTAATAGGAGGTGGGGGACACAATGTTTACCCAGGTTTGGGCCCTCTTGATGGAAGTAATACCCTACTTCCTGCTTGATTTATCTTGATGATATGAGTATTACAAGAGTTGATCTACCACGAGATCGTAGAGGCTAAACCTAGAAGCTAGCCTATGATTATGATTGTTGTGTATGATCTATCGACTAGCCTAGCCTCGGTTTATATAATGCACCAGAGGCCTAGGATAACAAGAGTCCTAGCCGAATACGCCGGTGGGGAGGAGTCCTTGTCTTGATCGCCAAGTCTTGTTGAATCTTCCTTGTATACGGCAGCTGTCCAAGCTGGCCCATGAGTATACGTCCATGGGGGTCCTCGGTCCAATCTAATAGAACGGGAGATGACGTGGTGAGTACCCCCTAGTCCAGGACACTGTCAGTAGCCCCCTGAACCGGTCTTCAAGTTAGGGACGCTCCTTGATTCTTCCGAATTGTTCTTCATCTTCGGTCGTCGGTCTTGAAAACTGGTTCAAAAAATCTTCTCATCTTCGATCTTGAGGACCGCTGAAGTGCATCCGAAGAGTTTATACGTCGGGTATCTGAGGAGCCCCTTTAAGTTTCCGGCCTTTACAAATGCCTTGTTATTTTTATGCCACACTTCGGGTTTGAAGTTGTTCCCGGGAGGCAGTGTCCTCTTGCGTCCGAGCTCCAACGCTAGACTGCATTCGAGGTATCTTTTGCAGCCGAGCACCAATGTCAGACTGCTTCCGAGCTCCAACGCTGAAATGTATCCGAGCTCTAACACCGGACCGTGTCCAAGCTCCAACGCCGGACTGTATCCGAGCTCCAACGCCGGACTATATCCAAGATGTCATAGATCATCTTGGTTCAAAAAAGTTGAAGGAGTTTAGCCGAGCTTAATGCCGGAAATGCCCTCTATGGAGCTATCCGCAGGCGCCCGAGCTTTATGCCGGACTGCCTCCGAGGTGGTGGACCACCCTGACCGCGAGCTGATTTTTTGTGAATATTTTTAACTGGTGTAGTTTATCCTCTAGCGAGGTATATAGCCAATATATGTATATCCAGTAGCCCTCATGGTGTGTATCAGTCTAAAACCCGAGATGCACTTGAAGGAAAACATAGAACTGCTGATCCTAGTAGCCCCTGAGACTCAGGTCGATGCGCGAAATCGGCCTGAGGATCAACTCCTAGCTCGGCAGCATACATAGGAATAAAAATGTAGTGTAATATATTAGAGATAACAGTGGTCGATGAACGGGCCCCTGAGAGAGGGTCGTGAGAATTCGCCGTGATATATTAGCTTGATGCCAAATAGGTCCAGATGGTACTTATTGTTGTCCGAAGACGCACTTTCCCATAGTTCGATCAAGCCGAACACTGAGCCCTTTGAATTTTTTGCATTGAATAGGCAATGCAGTAGCCCCCGAGACACTGGTCGGGTGACAACACCAGATTAGGGGATCGATGTGCCCCTTTAATATTTGTAAATAATGAGCGCAAAGCCCAGTAGCCCCCGAGCCTTAATGTGGGCACGGGTGGCCGAATTAAGGATCGATATCCAGAGTAAAATCACAGATTATGTGTTAATGATTCTATGTATCCAAGTACATTACATCATTATTTAACTCCATTGCGACCTTTTATCAGTTGAAAGTGGCCCATTGTCGGCTTCTACCCCTTGGTAGATACTATGCGGGGTGTTTCCGCAATAATAAAACAACCCTTAGCCGACGTCTCGATGCCCGAAGGCGGCTGTGTTAGCAGAAACGAGGCAATCAGATATGCGGGCTGTATAACTTTCACTTAGTCATAGGAGCTTTAAACTGGGGAAGCTAGCTATGAGCCCCCCGTTAGTGTTCGGCAAAATCTGAGGTCAAGCCGTAAACACTTCGGCCAATGTTATGAATGGCCCGTCATTTAATACAGTCATCAGACCGCTGGCCAGTTTACGCTTATTGTGACAGTAACTTTTCGGCTTTCTCCACTGAGGTGCTTAACCATGCGAGCTGGAAGCACAATCGCAGTGGTTCTCCCTTTGCACACCTAGCCGAATAAAGCGTAATGTAGGAGGCAAGCACAGGAGCCGGGCAACCCAACTATTGACTGAAGATACAATTCGAAACTGATGCATATATAGCAATATTCGAGAATTTTTGCCGAATCTCTAAAGGTGTCCGGCATTGCACTGCGAGACTTATGCGGAAAACACACGAATAGTTGAAAAATGCCATAGGATTGGAAAACCAAAAAACATCTGTAAAAACTCGACGTCCAAACTAGATCAATTGTTCGGTGCCAATCAGAAAATTGGTCTGAGAAAACAAATGTGCTTCTGTCGTGCTTTAACATGAAATACCCTATCTCAAGACTTCGAGCGGGTCAGCCTACGCCTTCAACCTCCTATCCCGAAGGTGGAGTACTTCTTGTTAGGCTAGTTTAGCAAACTTTAGCGGCTTTGAGAGAGAAATTAGGCTCCCCGGCTATTGACCACACACTCGCATCGAAAAAAAGGAGTGATAGAAAAAAGACTTTGCAACGACTAAGAAGAAGAAGATTATTATAAAACAGCTCACACAAATTGAAGAGCCCCCAAGTGACTTGGGTAAAAGAATTTTATGTATAATGATTGTATGTACCGAAGTACTTATATCATATATGTGTTCACCCGAACTTTAAACGTGTCTTAACCGACCGTCGGCTTCTCCCTCTTCGGCCAAGGGCCGAAAAATGTTATGTACTCCACCTGTCAAGAATATCGACGATGCTTCCGATAACCAGGCAATCAGGCCATAAGGCTGTAACAAACAAAGTGCGCTCAGGGGACTTATGCTATATTACAGACGAAATGTAAGAAGCATCTTCGAAGAAAATAGTACCCCCACCGGTACCTTTCTTCCGTTGCTCATTTCTACTATGAGACTTGTGCAATAGTTTTTTGTACTCATGAGTTCCGTTGTGTGCCGACCATAATTGAAAACAATAAGAGTGCTAGCTTTCGGTTTCACCCAGTCTGAGGTCAGAGCTCGGAGGACCCGGTCGTGACAATCGCAGAGGTCCTCCCTTTACTCTCTAGCCGAACAATCGGGAACGTAGGGGTAAACACAGGAGCAAAGCAACCCAGCTTGCGAATCGCTTAAGTCAATATGGTGCATATTGTGGCATAATACACGAACAAGGAACGAAGCCGTACAAGTATAATCATATGCAAGAGGAAATGCTTCATGAAGGAAGCCCCTAAGTGAACTGGGTATTTGAATTTGTGTGTCACAAACAAAGTTATGACAAGGGATTTTTTCACAAACAACTTTTTGTTAAAAAAGTATAATGCTTGGTCGAACTGAACACATGTTATAAATTTAAAAGTTTGAGCGTGATGGCAACTTAGCTGGTTAAAGTGTTTGGCATTGACGACGCGGTCCGAGCTTGATGCGGGACAAGGTTCCATCCCCCAAGCCGGTCTCGAGGTGGCGGAGCGAAGAGCTCGGCACTCCGAAGTGGTGACATAGCACGGCCAATGCTGGCCGGCAGAGTGACGCCGAAGTCCCCGACGTGAGGTAATGGAGTGTTGACGAAGCCCCCCGTCCAGCCGAGGTGACGTGGTATGTCAGTACGCCGAGTTGACGATACTGCCCGACCCGGATCATTTTCCTGTGCACAAAAAATAGTGCAAACCGGAGATAATAGTAATAATGATAAATTAAAACAAAGTGTTGCATAATAAATAATTTATGCAAAGTGAGTAATAAAGGAAATATGGCATGGCGCCGAAATCAATGTCGATGCAGGGCGCCGACGTGATGCGGTAAAGGCGTGGCAGACCTGAATTCACAGGTCGGTCCGAGTTCCAGATGCGGCTTTCGCCGGACTATGTATGGAAACTGACCGAACCACCCTGTGACCATCGTTAATGTGGCCAGCATTTGATATACCTGTGTACAGATGATGGAAGAAACTAGAGTAATAATTCCTTAGGAAAAATAAACCCAAACAAGCAAAAATTACTAGGATTAATAGCACCTGGTTTATTTGTTGTAGCAATCCAAAGAAAGGTGACTCCCAAAATCGGGACTCGATCCGCACACCCATTGCCTGATGGGCGATAAGGCGACGGCATGGCGATGCTGGCAAAGGTTGGCTTGCTGACGCAAAGCCCTCGGTCCAGCTAACGTGACGAAGCTGGTCGGCTAGTGACGCTGAAGTCTCCGGAGTAGGTTGATGAAGAGATGGCGAAGCCCCCGGTCCAGCCGAGATGTCGAAGCCTCGATGTCAGCCGATGAAATGAAGTAGCTCAGCATGATGGACATCGCCTTGAAGAAGCAACAGTGCGGCCCTGCCGATGCCGGTCGTGACGTGGTCAATGCCGGCTTGATGAAGTGACCGTGCGGCGATGCCGGTGTGCCCACTCCGTGTAATCCATGGGGCAGCGATGTTGGTGATGATTTATCCTTCGCGATGCCGAACTCTTGTTCGGCTTGCCGAGATGATGATCCGAAGAAGTTGAGCTCAGATCAACAAAGCGACGACGTGTCTAGAGGTCGGCCGCCGTGGAGTGATGTTTTCGAGCCAGTTTGACCCCGACGCGATGGTGAAGATCGTATTGTAAAAGTAATATTAATGGGATGTGTTTGAGAATAAAACACAATACCCCATACAGAAACTTCCTTTAAAAAGGATGTCCGAAATCCTGTTCATAAAGAAGATGAACTCGGGTCGGATTCGTTCTCGCGCAGAAAACAGATCCGAAAAGTGATGCACTAATCGGAAGGTTCTCGGAGTTTGGACGGTCGGATCGAGCTGACGTTTTGACAGGTGGTAGATATAGGAATTCCGCAGCTGATCAACGGTTGGATCTTCCAAAGGACGTCCGAGCTAGATGCTAGACACCACGCTCCAAACTCGTCCGGATTCTCGTCCAGATTCAACAGGGCTCCGGTATATCGGAGATTGCCAGAGATTCCTCCATCGGAAGTTGACGAAATTTTGTAGGGCTGTTGTAGACTAAATTCCGCATAATTCCACCGAAGCAATCATTTAAGCGACACTTGAGGAGGCGGTGGCGGTGGATACGAGTTGGCTGTCAAGAAAAACAGCACGGTCGCCCGAGGGCAATGTTGACGTTGAGCCCTCGGGCTCCCTGGATGATTCCTCCATGATCTTGATAGAGATCGGAGTTGATGTTGATGAAGGCCCTCATCCGAACATGACGATCGGAGGCAGGGCATAGTCCTCAGTCAGGCAAAGGTGACTAGTCGAGCCATTGATCCTTTTGCCGATCACACAGCGGAACTCTCAATGAAAGCACCAATGTCGGTGTCAAAACTGGCGGATCTCGGGTATGGGGGTTCCAAACTATGCGTCTAAGGCCAATAGTAACAGGAGGCAGGGGACACGATGTTTACCCAGGTTTGGGCCCTCTCGATGGAGGTAATACCCTACTTCCTGCTTGATTTATCTTGGTGATATGAGTATTACAAGAGTTGACCTACCACGAGATCGTAGAGGCTAAACTAGCCTATGATTATGATTGTTGTGTATGATCTATCGACAAGCCTGGCCTCGATTTATATAATGCACCTGAGGCCTAGGATAACAAGATTCCTAGCCGAATACGCCGGTGGGGAGGAGCCCTTGTCTTGATCGCCAAGTCTTGTGGAATCTTCCTTGTATGCGGTGATACGTCTCCAACGTATCTATAATTTTTGATTATTCCATGCTATTATATTACCCCTTTTGGATGTTTATGGGCTTTATTATACACATTTATATTATTTTTGGGACTAACCTACTAACCGGAGGCCCAACCCATATTGCTGTTTTATTGCCTGTTTCAGTATTTCGAAGAAAAGGAATATCAAACGGAGTCCAAACGGAATGAAACCTTCGGCATCGTCATTTTTTTGGAAGAATATCATCCTAGAGACGTGGAGTTCAAGTCAGAAGATCCCCGAGGACTCCACGAGATAGGAGGGCGCCCCCCCCTACTAGGCGCGCCCCCCTATCTTATGGGCCCCTCGAGCACCTCCCGACCGACTTCTTTCGCCTATATATATGCCTACGTACCCTAAAACCATCGTATATGAAGATAGATCGGGAGTTCCGCCGCCGCAAGCCTCTGTAGCCACCAAAAACCTCTTGGGAGCCCGTTCCGGCACCCTGCCGGAGGGGGAATCCATCACCGGTGGCCATCTTCATCATCCCGGCGCTCTCCATGATGAGGAGGGAGTAGTTCACCCTCGGGGCTGAGGGTATGTACCCGTAGCTATGTGTTTGATCTCTCTCTCTCTCTCTCGTGTTCTCTCTATGGCACGATCTTGATGTATCGCGAACTTTGCTATTATAGTTGGATCTTAAGATGTTTCTCCCCCTCTACTCTCTTGTGATGAATTGAGTTTCCCTCTTGAAGTTATCTTATCGGATTGAGTCTTTGATTTGAGAACACTTGATGTATGTCTTGCCATGTTTATCTGTGGTGACAATGGGATATCACGTGCCACTTGATGTATGTTTTGGTAACCAACTTGTGGGTTTCGCCCATGAACCTATGCATAGGGGCTGGCACACGTTTTCTTGACTCTCCGGTAGAAACTTTGGGGCACTCTTTGAAGTACTTTGTGTTGGTTGAATAGATGAATCTGAGATTGTGTGATGCATATCGTATAATCATGCCCACGGATACTTGAGGTGACGATGGAGTATCTAGGTGACATTAGGGTTTTGGTTGATTTGTGTCTTAAGGTGTTATTCTAGTACGAACTCTTTTATAGATCGATCCGAAAGAATAACTTTGAGGTGGTTTCGTACCCTACCATAATCTCTACGTTTGTTCTCCGCTATTAGTGGCTTTGGAGTGACTCTTTGTTGCATCTTGAGGGATTTTTATATGATCTATCTATGTTATTATTGTTGAGAGAACTTGCACTAGTGAAAGTATGAACCCTATGCCTTGTTTCCTATCATTGCCATACCGTTTACGCTCACTTTTATCATTAGTTACCTTGCTGTTTTTATATTTTCAAATTACAAAAACCTATATCTACCATCCATATTGCACTTGTATCTTCATCTCTTCGCCGAACTAGTGCACCTATACAATTTACCATTGTATTGGGTGTGTTGGGGACACAAGAGACTCTTTGCTATTTGGTTGCAGGGTTGCTTGAGAGAGACCATCTTCATCCTACGCCTCCTATGGATCTTAGGTCATCCACTTGAGGGAAATTTGCTACTGTCCTACAAACCTGTGCACTCACAGGCCCAACAACGTCTACAAGAAGAAGGTTGTGTAGTAGAAATCAAGCTCTTTTCTGGCGCCGTTGCCGGGGAGGTGAGTCCTTGAAGGTATATCTTTAGATCTTGCAATCGAGTCTTTTTGTTTCTTCTTTTATCACTAGTTTAGTTTATAAAAGAAAACTACAAAAAAATGGAGTTAAGTTTGTCTCATACGCTTCACCTTTTTAATATCTTTAGTGAGTATGATGGAAAAGAAAATTGTGCTCAAGTGCTAGAAGAAGAATGCATTAAAATGTTTGATACTAAATCTTTATATGATGAGCATGATTGCAATGTTGTTAGTATGAATTCCTTGAATATACATGATGCTAATGATATGCAAAGCCACAAGCTTGGGGAAGCTATGTTTGATGAATATGATATTTTTTGTCCCCCAAATTTTGATGAGCAAATTTATTATGATGAAAGCATGCCTCCTATTTATGATGATTATATTTATGAAAGTGGGTTTGGAAGAGTGTCAACTTTATTTAGTGATGATTCCACTATTTCGGAAGAGGTTCCAATTGATTATGAGAACAAAGTTGCTATCTATGATGATTATTGTGATGACTTGTATGCTATTAAGAATAATGATAACCATGAAACTTGTCATCATGATTTTATTTTTCAATTGGATTATGCCTCACATGATAATTATTTTGTTGAGTTTGCTCCCACTACTATTCATGAGAAGAATTTTGCTTATGTAAAGAATAGTAAATTTTCTATGCTTGTAGATCATGAAAAGAATGCTTTAGGTGCTGGTTATATTTTTGAATTCATTCATGATGCTACTGAAAATTATTATGAGGGAGGAATATATGCTTGTAGGAATTGCAACAATGTCAAGTTCCCTCTCTATGTGCTTAAATTTTTGAAGTTATGCTTGTTTTGCCTTCCTATGCTAGTTGATTATTGTTCCCATAACTTGTTTGATCACAAAATCTCTATGCATAGGAAGTGGGTTAGGCTTAAATGTGCTAGTCATATGCTTCATGATGCTCCCGTTATGTTTCAATTCTTATCTTTTATATTAGCATCATTGTCATCATCATGCCTAGCTAGAAAGGCATTAAAGAAAAGCGCTTGTTGGGAGACAACCCAATATTTATCCTACTGTTTTTGTGTGTCCACATGATTATCCTACTGTATTAATCATGTTTTATAGCTTTCGTCTCAATAAAGTGCCAAGTAAGACCTTTAGGATAGCTTACGGTGATAGTTATTTTGATCCTGCTGAAAATCAGAAACTTCTGCACCAAGTAAATTAGTTTTGTTAATTCACAAAAATGGGATTCTGATCAGATTCTTTTTGCTCTGGTTTGGTACACAAATTGCTTAGGACTTCCTAATTTGGTAGGATTTTTGGAATTCCATAAGTATACGTTTGATACAGATTACTACAGACTGTTCTGTTTTTGACAGATTCTGTTTTCTATGTGTTGCTTGCTTATTTTGATGAATCTATGAGTAGTATTGGAGGGTATGAACCATAGATAAGTTGGAATACAGTAGATATTAGACTAATATTAATTTATAATGAGTTCATTACAGTACCTAAGTGGTGGTTTTATTTTCTTATACTAACGGAGCTTACGAGTTTTCTGTTGAGTTTTGTGTTGTGGAGTTTTCAAGTTTTGGGTAAAGATTCGATGGACTATGGAATAAAGAGTGGAAAGAGACTAAGCTTGGGGATAACCAAGGCACCCCAAGGTAATATTCAAGTACAACCAAGAGCTAAGCTTGGGGATGCCCCAGAAGGCATCCCCTCTTTTGTCTTTGTTCATCGGTAAACTTTACTTGGAGCTATATTTTTATTCACCGCATGATATGTGTTTTGCTTGCAGAGTCATTTTCTTTTGTTAGTATTTGCTTTATGTTATTTATATTAATGTTTTGAATCTTTAGTTTCAATAAAAAAGGCAAGGATAGCCTTTGCCATGCTTATTTTGCCAGTATACATGTTGCTGTTTGAAAACAGAAAGTTTACCGCTGTTGCCAAAATTCCCTAGAAAAGTCAGAGCATGATATAATGATCAAACCTTTTGCATAATGAGCTCTGGTAAATATATTACAGTGGGAATTTTATTTCATAATTTTTGGAGTTAGGGAAGTATGATGAATCTTGCATTCTTTACAGACTGTACTGTTTTGACAGATTGCTGTTATGTTTGCATTGTTCGCATATGTTTGCTTGTTTAATGATTCTATTTGAGGATAGGAGTATTAAATATGCAGAGATATTTAGTATGCAGTGTTGAAAAATAATTTTAGTGATTTTTTATAGTAGAAAATGATAAGGTTTTGCATTGGTTTATACTAACCTATCTCACGAGTTCTTGTTGAGTTTGTTGTGGATGAAGCTTTTGAGAGATAGAGAAACCATGATATGAGAGGAATTAAGGAGACACAAAAGTTCAATCTTGGGGATGCCCAAGGCACCCCAAGATAATATTTCAAGAAGTCTCAAGCATCTAAGCTTGGGGATGCCCCGGTAGGCATCCCACCTTTCCTATTCAACAACTATCGGTTAGTATCGTTTGAGCCTAAGTTTTTGCTTCTTCACATGAGTTGTGCTATCCTTGCAATGTCATTTTATTTTGTTTTGCTTGCTGTTTGATTAGAGTATCAAGATCTGAAATTCTTAAATGAGAGAGAGAGTCTTCGCATAGTTACATAATTATTTAGCTACTCATTGATCTTCACTTATATCTTTCGGAGTAGTTTGTCATTTGCTCTAGTGCATCACTTATATCTTTTAGAGCATGACGGTGGTTATATTTTGTAGAAATTGCTAGTATCTCATGCTTCACTTATATATTTTTGAGAGTCTTTTAGAACAGCATGGTATTTGCTATGGTTACAAAGTTGGTCCTAGAATGATGAGCATCCAAGTTGGGTATAATAAAAACTATCATAGAAAGTGAATTGGATGCTATGATCAATTTGATGCTTGATAATTGTTTTGAGATATGGAGGTAGTGATATTAAAGTCATGCTAGTTGGGTGATTATGAATTTAAAGAATTCTTGTATTGAAATTTGTGATTCCCGTAGCATGCACGTATGGTGAACCGCTTTGTGATGAAGTTGGAGGACAATTTTATTTATTGATTGTCTTCCTTATGAGTGGCCGTCGGGGACGAGCGATGGTCTTTTCCTACCAATCTATCCCCCTAGGAGCATGCGCGTAGTGCTTTGATTTTTGATGACTTCTAAATTTTTGCAACAAGTATATGAGTTCTTCTGATTAATGTTGAGTCCATGGATTATACGCACTCCTTCACCCTTCCACCATTGCTAGCCTCTCTTGTACCATGCAACTTTCGCCGGTACCATATACCCACCATTTACCTTCCTCAAAACAGCCACCATACCTACCTATTATGGCATTTCCATAGCCATTCCGAGATATATTGCCATGCAACTTTCCACCGTTCCGTTCATATGACACGCATTACTTTTGTCATATTGCTTTTTGCATGATCATGTAGTTGACATTGTATTTGTGGCAAGGCCACCTTCATAATTTTCATACATGTCGCTCTTGATTCATTGCATATCCCGGTACACCGCCGGAGGCATTCATATAGAGTCATATCTTGTTCTAGCTTTGAGTTGTAAATCCATAAAAGTGTGATGATATTCATTATTAGAGCATTGTCCTAGTGAGGAAAGGATGGTGAAGACTATGATTCCCCCACAAGTCGGGATGAGACTTCAGACTTTACAAAAAAAAGAGAAAGGCCAAAAAAAGAGAAAAAGAAAAAAAAGAAGAAAAAAGAAGAAAAAATAAAATGAGAGAAAAAGAGAGAAGGGACAATGCTACTATCTCTTTTTCCACACTTGTGCTTCAAAATAGCACCATGATCTTCATGATAGAGAGTCTCATATGTTGTCACTTTCATATACTAGTGGGAATTTTTCATTATAGAACTTGGCTTGTATATTCCAATGATGGGCTTCCTCAAAAGTGCCCTAGGTCTTCGTGAGCAAGCAAGTTGGATGCACCCCACTTAGTTTCTTTTGTTGAGCTTTCATATATTTATAGCTCTAGTGCATCCGTTGCATGCCAATCCCTACTCATTCACATTGATATCTATTAATGGGCATCTCCATAGCCCGTTGATACGCCTAGTTGATGTGAGACTATCTTCTGCTTTTTTGTCTTCTCCACAACCACCATTCTATTCCACTTATAGTGCTATGTCCATGGCTCACGCTCATGTATTGCGTGAAAGTTGAAAGAGTTGTAGATTGTTAAAGTATGAAACAATTGCTTGGCTTGTCATCGGGGTTGTGCATGATTAAATACTTTGTGTGATGAAGATAGAGCAACATCTAGACTATATGATTTTGTAGGGATAACTTTCTTTGGCCAAGTTATTTTGAGAAGACATGATTACTTTGATTAGTGTTCTTGAAGTATCACCATTCTCATGTTAATATGAACTTTTATTTTGTATCATTTGGATCAGAAAATTCATGCCACAATAAAGAAAATTACATTGAGAATTATTCTAGGTAGCATTCCACATCAAAAATTCTGTTTTTACGATTTACCTACTCGAGGACGAGCAGGAATTAAGCTTGGGGATGCTTGATACGTCGCCAACGTATCTATAAATTTTTGATTGTTCCATGCTATTATATTGCCCCTTTTGGATGTTTATGGGCTTTATTATACACATTTATATCATTTTTGCGACTAACCTACTAACCGGAGGCCCAGCCCATATTGTTGTTTTATTGTCTGTTTCAGTATTTCGAAGAAAAGGAATATCAAACGGAGTCCAAACGGAATGAAACATTCGGCATCGTCATTTTTTGGAAGAATATCATCCGGGAGACGTGGAGTTCAAGTCAGAAGATCCCCGAGGACTCCACGAGATAGGAGGGCGCCCCCCCTACTGGGCGCGCGCCCCTGTCTCGTGGGCCCCTCGAGCACCTCCCGACCGACTTCTTTCGCCTATATATGCCTACGTACCCTAAAACCATCGAATATGAAGATAGATCGGGAGTTCCACTGCCGCAAGCCTCTGTAGCCACCAAAAACCTCTTGGGAGCCTGTTCCGGCACCCTGCCGGAGGGGGAATCGATCACCGGTGGCCATCTTCATCATCCCGGCGCTCTCCATGACGAGGAGGGAGTAGTTCACCCTCGGGGCTGAGGGTATGTACCAGTAGCTATGTGTTTGATCTCTCTCTCTCTCTCTCATGTTCTCACTATGGCATGATCTTGATGTATCGTGAGCTTTTCTATTATAGTTGGATCTTATGATGTTTCTCCCCCTCTACTCTCTTGTGATGGATTGAGTTTCCCTCTTGAAGTTATCTTATTGGATTGAGTCTTTGATTTGAGAACACTTGATGTATGTCTTGCCGTGTTTATCTGTGGTGACAATGGGATATCACGTGCCACTTGATGTATGTTTTGGTGACCAACTTGCGGGTTTCACCCATGAACCTATTCATAGGGGTTGGCACACGTTTTCTTGACACTCTGGTAGAAACTTTCGGGCACTCTTTGAAGTACTTTGTGTTGGTTGAATAGATGAATCTGAGATTGTGTGATGCATATCGTATAATCATGCCCACGAATACTTGAGGTGACGATGGAGTATCTAGGTGACATTAGGGTTTTGGTTGATTTGTGTCTTAAGGTGTTATTCTAGTACGAACTCTTTTATAGATCGATCCGAAAGAATAACTTTGAGGTGGTTTCGTACCCTACCATAATCTCTACGTTTGTTCTCCGCTATTAGTGGCTTTGGAGTGACTCTTTGTTGCATCTTGAGGGATTTTTATATGATCTATCTATGTTATTATTGTTGAGATAACTTGCACTAGTGAAAGTATGAACCCTATGCCTTGTTTCCTATCATTGCCATACCATTTACGCTCACTTTTATCATTATTTACCTTGCTGTTTTTATATTTTCAAATTACAAAAACCTATATCTACCATCCATATTGCACTTGTATCTTCATCTCTTCGCCGAACTAGTGCACCTATACAATTTACCATTGTATTGGGTGTGTTGGGGACACAAGAGACTCTTTGCTATTTGGTTGCAGGGTTGCTTGAGAGAGACCATCTTCATCCTACGCCTCCTACGGATTGATAAACCTTAGGTCATCCACTTGAGGGAAATTTGCTACTGTCCTACAAACCTGTGCACTTGCAGGCCCAACAACGTCTACAAGAAGAAGGTTGTGTAGTAGACATCATGCGGCAGCTTTCTGAACTGGCCCATGAGTATACGACCATGGGGGTCCTCGGTCCAATCTAACAGAACGGGAGATGTCGTGGTGAGTGCCCCCTAGTCCAGGACACCGTCAACGAACTCGACCACCCCGACAAAGGGCACACACGGCATAATTTGCTACCCCAACCTAAGCAAGAGAACCCAAGGCACATACCCCAACGTCAACACACCACAACGGTCCATGACAATACGAAGGATACACGAAGAGGCATCCTCAAGCCTCGGCGCAATTGTCATAAACTTCAAGTCAGGGAAGTTGGTGCCAAATCCAGCAACTCCCAGTCCGGTCAGCGGACAAAGAACAGCTGAAGCCTATCCGGCCCGAGCAACATACTCGATCAACCATGTGAAATTCTTGGTACTCCTAGAAGGACGGCCAAGCATACCAATTGAAAGTGCAACTATCCCTAGGTGGTTTTGGTAATTCATAACAACATATAGCTCATTGAGCTAATGCTATTCCAAGACTATTATTTCAGGAAACCTCAATGAATGGCATGGCATGGATGATGAAAGTGGATCCCTCAAAATACTAATGGCAAAGGATTGGCTCAAGCTCAAAAGCTCAAGACTCTTCATTTTACATTTTAGTGATCCAAGATCACATTGAGTCTATAGGAAAAGCCAATACTATCAAGGATGGATGATGTGTTGCTTAATGAGCCTTGTCGGTGTCAAAACCGGCGGATCTCGGGTAGGGGGTCCCGAACTGTGCGTCTAGGCGGATGGTAACAGGAGACAAGGGACATGATGTTTTACCCAGGTTCGGGCCCTCTTGATGGAGGTAAAACCCTACGTCCTGCTTGATTAATATTGATGATATGGGTAGTACAAGAGTGGATCTACCACGAGATCAAGGAGGCTAAACCCTAAAGCTAGCCTGTGGTATGATTGCTGTAATGTATGTTGTGTCCTACGGACTAAAGCCCTCTGGTTTATATAGACACCAGAGAAGGCTAGGGTTACACAGAGTCGGTTACAATGGTAGGAGATCTACATATCCGTATCGCCAAGCTTGCCTTCCACGCCAAGGAAAGTCCCATCCGGACACGGGACGGAGTCTTCAATCTTGTATCTTCGTAGTCTTGGAGTCCGGCAGACGATGATAGTCCGGCTTTCCGGACACCCCCTAGTCCAGGACTCCCTCAGTAGCCCCTGAACCAGGCTTCAATGACGATAATTCCGGCGCGCATAATGTTCGGCATTGCAAGGCGGGTTCCTCCTTTGAATAATCCAGAGAAGATCATGAACACCAGGATAGTGTCCGGCTCTGCAAAATAAATTCCACATTCCACCGTAGAGAGAATAAAATGTCCACAAGTCCAATCTACTGACGTATTTTGCGGCATGTCGTCACGCCACTACCAAGCCTTTACTTGAATTGTTTTTTATTATACCACCTCATCACGTTTAGCGAAGCGGTTTCCTTGGCACGTCTTGTCGAAGCAGAGATCGTGTTCCCATTATTCCTGGATTCTCATCAATACGAGCGTGGGTAACCCAACCGTGCCCGTCGCCACGTCTCCTCTATCGAAGGTGAATCCTGAACGGTCACGGAGACGGCTCTTGGTATTTTCCCCCTTTATAAGAGGACCAAGGCTCGTCTCTTTTCTTCAATCTTCCATCGAATCCTGTCCTTGCTCCAAGTTCCAACACCCAGAGCCCTAGATTCGAGCGCTTCGGACCTTCAACAATGTCCGGCTCCGACCTTCAGGGTGGGTGGATGCCCTCCTCCGTCACGGAGGAGGACGTGCTAAAGCTGCGTGAGGCCAAGTACCTGTCTTACGAGATTTCACACAGGCTGCCCATACAGGGGCAGGCCGTGCCCACTCTCGAGCCCGGCGAGTACGTCGTCTTCGTATCCCACCTTTGTCGGGGTTTAGGCTTCCCGATGGACCCCTTCGTGAGAGGGCTCATGTTCTACTACGGGCTGGATTTTCACGACTTGGCTCCGGAGTCCATCCTCCAAATCTCCGCATTCATTATCGTCTGCGAAGCCTTCCTCCGCGTCACCCCCCACTTCGGCGTGTGGCTGAAGACCTTCAATGTGGAGCCGAAGATGATCGGGGGGCGTCAAGCGGAGTGCCGCGGGGCCGCCATAAGCAGAAGGGCCGATGCCCCGTGGCCCGAGGGCTCCTTCCAAGAGGAGCTCGGCTTGTGGCAGCAGGAGTGGTTCTATATCACCGCTCCGAAGGGCAGCAAGCAAAAGCCGCCGCCTTCGTTCCTCCCAGGACCTCCACGCCGGTTGATGTCGTGGGTCAACCAAGGGCTCAATTGGGGGCCGTCCGAAGACGTGCCCTTATTGCAGGGCCGGATTTGAGACCTCCAAGCGAGGGAGATCAATCTGGTTGTGGTGATGCAGGTCATGCTAATCAGGCGTCTTCTGCCCTGCAAACGCCGTCCTCTCCGGTTATGGTAGTTCAATCCGGAGGGACCACGAATTCTCCAACACTTCATGGGTATGACACCCGTGGAGATGTATAAGTTGTTCTTCGGACCGCAGGTGGCGTGTTTAGAATTGACCGAGGATGCGGGCCTAAGCTGCAATCATCCGAATACTCAGGTAAGTAGCTCAGAGTCCGGACGTTCTGTTTATTTGCTTTTCTAAAATTCGCCTCCTGAACCATTATTCTCCATCAGGAGTGGGTAGCGCGATCGAAGCTGATAAGGTGTCCGGCCCCCCTCCCAGAGACCGCACCGGAGCCCGTGCTGGTCAGAATGTTGGAGGTAGCGCCCGTAGAAGGGGGCGATGGGGAAAATAGAAGAGCTATCACCTCGCCCAAGGGGGCGCCTGAAGAGGGGGGGATCGAAAATCCCTCCTTCCAGGGGGAGAAGAGGACCGCCTCCAAAGATCCGGAGGCCAAAGCCCCTAAGCGGGGGAAGAAATCTTCACCGAGGGGTCCTGCGTCCAAGGAGAACCCGGACGTAAAATCGTCTCTAAAGGATCAGCCCTCCAGCGAGCCGTGAGTAGGAAAAGGGGAGTTCATTAATAAGAAAATACCCCTATTTGTGCTTCTGTGGATAACTGTAATTTTTGCCTTACAGTTCGGATCTGCGGACTTCTCGGATGAGTTCGTCTTTGGGGGACCTTCGTCCGGAGATGATGGAGAGCGAAACGCCTCCGTTTGCTGCACCGTCGGACAGGGCAAATGAGCCTGATGTATCGTCATGGAGGGTATCCCAGAGCCCGGTGGAGCCGGAGAGTCCGGCGCCGACTAGTGTCTGGCCAGGGGAGCTGAAGAATCTGCTTGAGAGGGCGTCCATCTCAGAAGATCACCGTGCTTTGATGAGTATGGTGATTGGAAGGATTTCGTTCGCCGAAAGCGGATTGCATAATGCCGTCAGGAGTTTGCTGGCGGGATTTGAGGTACGCAAGAACGACGCACCTTTTTGACAGTTTTGCACATAGAAGTGCGCCCTGTATAGATAGTAGCCCCTGAGACTCGGTAGGTTGTCGAAAGCGACAGCGTGGCGAGGATCAAAATCGCAGGTATTGAATGTCGTCCTTCCTATGCAGGTGGCGGATAGTCCGGGGGCTAGCCGGACTAGTGGAGTTGTCGAGTTAATGCGGCAACTTGATGTGGCGGATGCGGACATCGCGCTTGTCAACCGGCGACTTGACGAGTCGCAAGGTAAATGAATTCTCCGCGGTCACTTGTTTAAGGGAGCCAACGCCCGCTTCTGACAATATATATGCTGTGATACAGACGGTGCTGCTGCTGTGGAGAGCCTTCGGGCCGAGCTTGCTCAAGCTAAGGAGCAAGCCCGAAGGAGTGATGCGGCTGCCTCGAGGGCGGCCGAGGAATTGAAAGCCGAAAAGGCTGCACACTGCCTAAGCAGGGAAAAGATGGCCGAATTGGCCGTGAAATTGAATGATGCTACCGACCGCAATGAGGCTCTTGAAAAGGAGCGCCTGTCAGAGAGAGAAGACCTGGGGAAGGCCACCGCTGAGGCCAAGGATGCCCGTTCTGTAATGCGGGCTATGAAGGAGGAGTTGCGCCAAGCCGGAGATATTGTGGCTGGCAAGCCTTTTCTGCTGCGTCACCGGTTTATGGATCCAAAGTATGCCCAACTTGGCCAGCTGTGGGGTCCGTAGGATCCATATATGGACTTAGCGGCAAGTGCGGCAGATGCCGTTGTGCACTTCCGGAGTCAGGAGGATCACAAGACGGAAGAGCTATTTTGGTCTCAGTTCCATAGTCCGGATCGTTCACTTCCGTTGACCGATCGGTTGGCTGAATGGGCTGAGCTAAACAGGTTGTCTGGCCAGAGAGGCCCAAGGCGGCGAGCTATTTTGGCTTATTGCAGCAATTTCTTGGAGCGGTGCCGCATATCAAGGAGATGAAGCGGTTGGCATGCATAGAAATCGCGCGGATGGCCCTTGCCCGTGTGAAGACACATTGGACAGAGATGGATGCCACCGCTGTTGCAGCCCAGGGTTCGGACGAAAGCCGGTTACCCGCCGAGCACTATTTTGGTGAAGTTATGTGTGGCGCTCGTGTAATAGAGTCGTAGTGCTCGAAAAATGTCACGTTCAAATGAACGTTTTATCTTGTAAAACAATGATTATGATGTAACCGCTTTTTATACTTGTGCATTCCAAGTATTAAAATATCTCCTATGCGGCCGTTTATGTATACATTTGTATAACCTGAAAGATGGCAGTCTTCGGCTTCAGCCCCCACGCACAAGGTGCGGGGGTGTTTGCAAAAAATAGCGCGTTTTCACACTTAATCCGACGTCTCGGTCCTGTTAAGGAGGTGGTAGCGTAGCAAACGAGGCAATCCGGACTATGATGCTTTATCACTTTCACTTAGCCATTGGAATTCGAGGGTGGGGCTACGATATAGCCCCTGGGGGCACCGCGCTTCTTTGGATTCGGGGCGCGTGTGTGCCTGACCGGGAAACGGTCCTTCGTCAAATCGGGGAATTCTAAACATTCCGGTAGTCGATCAAGTGGTTGACCAGTCTCTCGCTGTATCATGACAGTTAGTTTTCGGCTTTCTCTACTGAGGTGCTCGCCCAGCCGAACTGGGGCACAATCGCAGTAGTTCTCCTGGTTCCGCGTTAGCCGATGATACGGAACGTAAGGCAGCAAAACACAGGAGCCGGGCAAACCGAACATTTGACCAAAGACATGATTCGGAGCTGATGCATATAAGGCCTAACTCGAGACGCCGAACACTCCCTAAGGTGTTCGGTCTTTATAATAATGGGCAGAACAATGCCCTAAGCCCCTAGTGTCCAGGTACGGGCATGGTCTTCTGACGCGGCCGATGCCAAAACGTCAGGCTCCACTTTGGTTATAATGAGAAACCAGGGGATTATAACAACAAGAGACAGTAAAAAAGGTTTACGCAGGGTCTTAATCTGAAAAGAATCCTTGCGACGGGTCCCTACTGCACGTCTGCGCTTGTGTCTTCGTTGTGACGTTATCTTGGATGGGTGTGCACGTTGTTCATCTGCAAAAAGAGAGGAACTTAGTTCGAAAGAAATCGTGCGAGAGGAAAAAAATATATACGAATGAAGAAATATAAATAAGTAAAGCGGAGTCTATATGACCTCGCTGTTGCTTGTGCGCGCAGTCCCTTGTGAAGGAATGTGCGGCTAGGGAGCCCCTAGCGTATTTGTGCCGGACTCGTCTGACTGTGTCCGGGGTCTTTAAATGACCCTCGCACTGAAATGATGCCACATGGACCGGGCATCTTAAGTGTAAGAGACGCGTAATGTGGTATGGCGTTGAAGCGGACAAAAGCTTCTCGTCCCAAGAGTGCTTGATAGCTACTTTTAAATGGGACGATATGAAAGATTAGTTTTTCGCGTCGGAAGTTGTTCGGTGATCCGAACACAACTTCTAGTAATAAGGAGCCTGTGCACTTGGCGTAAGGGCGTGGCGTCACTCCTTTAAAGGAAGTGCGGCTGTGTCGAATTTTAGTAAGGTCTATCCCCAACTTGCGGATTGTGTTTGGATACAGCAGGTTTAAGTCACTGCCTCTGTCCATCAGGACTTGCGTAAATTGCAGTCCGTCTATTATAGGATCCAATATCAGGGCAGTCCATCCTGCATTTCGAACGCTTCTGGAATAATCCTGGTGGTCAAAAGTGATTGGTTTTGATGTCCAATCTCTATGTTCTGCTGGGTTGGACCATGCGAGACCCATTTTAACGGGTGCCGCACTATTTTTCCGTATTATCATGTGAAGTGAATTTACTTCTTTGACCTCTTTTGGGAAAGTCTTTTGTTTTCCGCTGCTCTGCTGGTGGGGTTTATCATCATCTTCGCTTGATGCGTCGAGCCCCTTGTGTTCGGCGTTTAATCGGCCGGACTGTTTGAAAACCCAACAATCTCGGTGGGTGTGGTTTGCAGGCCTTCCGGGGGTACTGTGGATTTGACATATCCTTCCCAAAATCTTGTTTAAGTTGGATAGCTCATCGCTATTATCCTTAAGAGGCGGTGCTTTGTTGTTTGGCCGCGAGCTTTTGAATCCGGCATTGACCGCCGTGCTCTTTGGGCTTTTCTCTTTATTCCGGTGCTGGTCTTTTCTGCGCCGTGATTTTCCGTTTCCATCTCTGATCTCGGATGTACTTGGGTCGCTGGTGCTACATCTTGCTAGCCAGCTATCCTCTCCCGCACAAAAGCGGGTCATGAGGCTTGTTAGCACGGACATTGTCCTCGGCTTCTCTTGGCCGAGGTGTCTGGCGAGCCATTCGCCTCGGACGTTGTGTTTAAAAGCTGCTAAGGCTTCGGCGTCCGGACAGTCGACTATTTGGTTCTTTTTGGTGAGGAACCTGTTCCAGAATTTGCGCGCTGACTCTCCGGGCTGTTGAGTTATATGACTTAGGTCATCTGCATCTGGAGGGCGGATATAAGTTCCTTGAAAGTTTGCTCTAAACGCGTCCTCGAGCTCTTCCCAACTTCCAACAGTGTTTTCTGGGAGGCTTTTGAGCCAATGACGGGCTGGCCCTTTGAGCTTGAGGGGGAGGTATTTTATGGCGTGGAGATCATCTCCTCTAGCCATGTGTATGTGTAGTATATAATCTTCTATCCAGACTCCGGGGTCTGTTGTTCCGTCGTAGGCCTCTATGTTTATGGGTTTAAATCCTGCTTGGAATTCATGATCCAGCACCTCGTTGGTGAAACATAATGGGTGTGCAGCGACCCTGTATTTGGGTGTACCACTGTTTTCGGACCCTTGGCGTGTTGCATTGCTTCCTGGGGCCCTCTTCTTTGGCCCGTAAATGGACCTGGCTGGGCCATCTGTCTTTCCAGGGTCATTAGTCGGTTTATGTGCGGCGCCGCTTTTAGATTTTGGCCTATCATCTGGCCGTCTATCCAACCAGGCAGCCTCTTTGTTTTTTGACTGTGGGGGCTCTATGGCCTCCTCGTTAAATTCTGGCAGCAGCTTGCGCTTCGGGTAGCTCTTTGATTGATGGCCATTGCCGTATTTGTTTGCGGTCTTGAGCACTTTGCTCCACCTCATTCTGAGTGTATCTTCCGCTGTTTTGAGCTTTCGTTTTTCCTTTTTCAAACTTCTTGCGGTGGCGACGAGTCTTTTCCGAAGGCTTTTATTTTCCGGCGGAGTGTCTGGCGTAAGGTCGTCTGGACTATTGTTTTCGCCGGGCCTGGATTGATTATCCGACTCGTCCTGTTTGGATGGTTGCTTGTCGGCGTGTTCGTCGTCCACTGGTTTGCCCGGCTGCATTGCTGGGTCATTAGGAGCGCTGTTGTTGTCGAGGCAGGATTTAGGGCGGCGTCTGCGTTGCCGTTTTGGTTGTTTGTCGGCAGGATTATCTTCTGCCGCACCCCGTTGGTCCTCGTTATCGCTTCCTTTTGGGGTATCCACCATGTATACGTCATATGACGAGGTGGTCTTCCCGTGCCCTATAGGCCCTGGTTCTTGTTCATCTCCGGCATCGTCGTCCATACCGTCGATGTCTTCGAAGTCATAGTTTAGCATGTCGGTTAAATCGTCGACAGTGGCTACAAAGTGGGTGGTGGGTGGGCTTTGAGTTTCTTCGTCGTCCGAATCCCAACCGTCCTGGCCGTAGTCCGGTCTCTCCGGATAGCGAGAGGTGTTTTAACGAATTTAGGATGTCGCCCAAGGGCGACTGTTGGAAGATGTCCGCAGCGGTGAACTCCATAACCGGCGCCCAATCAGATTTGATTGGCAGGGGCGTGGGAGGTCCGGAGTCCGGCAGGGAGTCCGGTGCCTCGGAGTCACGAGCTTCGCGAGGGACAAGGTTAGTGTTCGGCTCCATCGCCGTGGAAGTTGGAGCCCCCGAGGCGGTGTCCAACCACTGGTCCTCGATCTGGGCGATCGGCTCCAGACTAAGGGCCGGAGCGGATTCTTGTGCGGCCACCAAGGCACTGTTCGGCGGCAGAGCTAGATCATGCCCATCGTAACAGTGCGGCATGCTTGGCTGTGGCTCGAGCCCGTCGAAGATCAAGTCCCCACGGATGTCAGCCGTGCAGTTTAGGCTTCCGAACCTGACCTGACGGCCAGGGGCATAGCTTTCGATCTGCTCCAGATGGCCAAGTGAATTAGCCTGCAGTGCGAAGCCGCCGAATACGAAGATCTGTCCGGGGAGAAAAGCCTCACCCTGGACAGCGTTGTTGATTGAAGAAGCCATCGAACCTATCGGTGACGACATAGAGGAACTCTCAATGAAAGCACCAATGTCGGTGTCAAAACCGGCGGATCTCGGGTAGGGGGTCCCGAACTGTGCGTCTAGGCGGATGGTAACAGGAGACAAGGAACACGATGTTTTACCCAGGTTCGGGCCCTCTTGATGGAGGTAAAACCCTACGTCCTGCTTGATTAATATTGATGATATGGGTAGTACAAGAGTGGATCTACCACGAGATCAAGGAGGCTAAACCCTAAAGCTAGCCTATGGTATGATTGCTGTAATGTATGTTGTGTCCTACGGACTAAAGCCCTCCGGTTTATATAGACACCGAAGAAGGCTAGGGTTACACAGAGTCGGTTACAATGGTAGGAGATCTACATATCCGTATCGCCAAGCTTCCCTTCCACGCCAAGGAAAGTCCCATCCGAACACAGGACGGAGTCTTCAATCTTGTATCTTCGTAGTCTTGGAGTCCGGCGGACGATGATAGTCCGGCTGTCCGGACACCCCCTAGTCCAGGACTCCCTCAAGCCTCTTGCTTCATGTGCTTGGTGATATGCTCCAAAAACCCTCAGCTACTTTCTCACATCCACAAATGACCTAAACCTAAAGCCAAAATCGGTCAAACCGATTCTTTCTATCCGGCGCCACCGAGTTCTAATGTCATAGCCACTGACACAAACCCTAGGCAAATCGGTCCTACCGATAGGGATCTCGGTCTCACTGAGATGGGATTGTAATCTCTCTGTTTCCCTTCGTAACGTTTCGGTCTAACCGAAGTGAGCGATCGGTCCCACCGAGATTGCAATGTAAACTCTCTGTTTCCCTTTTGTAACATTTCGGTCTCACCGAAAAGAGCAAATCGGTCCCACCGAGTTTACCTGACCAACTCTCTGGAAAGCTTATTACCAAAATCGGTCTCACCGAGTTTGTGTAATCGGTCTTACCGAGATTACGTTATGCCCTAACTCTAACCGAATCGGTCCTACCGAGTTGCATGTCAGTCCCACCGAAAATCCTAACGGTCACTTGGTTTATCAAATCGGTCTGACTGAGTCTGTTGAATCGGTCCCATCGAGTTTGGTAAATTGTGTGTAACGGTTAGATTTTGTGTGGAGGCTATATATACCCCTCCACCTCGTCTTCATTCATGGAGAGAGCCATCAGAACAAACCTACACTTCCAACTTACCATTTCTGAGAGAGAACCACCTACTCATGTGTTGAGGTCAAGATATTCCATTCCTACCATATGAATCTTGATCTCTAGCCTTCCCAAGTTGCTTTCTACTCAAATCTTCTTTCCACCAGATCCAAATCCTATGATAGGGAGTTGAGTGTTAGGGAGACTATCATTTGAAGCACAAGAGCAAGGAGTTCATAATCAACACACCATTTGTTACTTCTTGGAGAGTGGTGTCTCCTAGATTGGCTAGGTGTCACTTGGGAGCCTCCGACAAGATTGTGGAGTTTAACCAAGGAGTTTGTAAGGGCAAGGAGATTTCCTACTTCGTGAAGATCTACCGCTAGTGAGGCAAGTCCTTCGTGGGTGACGACCATGGTGGGATAGACAAGGTTTCTTCTTCTTGGACCCTTCGTGGGTGGATCCCTCCGTGGACTCGCGCAACCATTACCCTCCGTGGGTTGAAGTCTCCATCAACGTGGATGTACGATAGCACCACCTATCGGAACCACGCCAAAAACATCTGTGTCTCCAATTGCGTTTGAATCCTCCAAACCCTTCCCTTTACCTTCTTGCAAGTTGCATGCTTTAATTTCCGCTGCCTATATACTCTTTGCATGCTTGCTTGAATTGTGTGATGAATGCTTGACTTGTCCTAAGATAGCTAAAATCTGCCAAACTCTAAAATTGGGAAAAGGTTAAGTTTTTAATTGGTCAAGTAGTCTAATCACCCCTAGTCTAGACATACTTCAAGGTCCTACAAGTGGTATCAGAGCTTTGGTCTCCATTTGCTTTGATTTCCATAGCTTTTGGTGGTCATAGCCTTGGTTTCACAACCTAGGAGAGTATGGCGTCTAGTGAGGGAAATTATCACCATAGAGGTCCTTACTTTGATGGTACTAATTTTGCTAGTTGGAAGCATAAGATGAAAATGCATATTCTCGGACATAACCCCGCCGTTTGGGAAATTATTTCTATTGGCTTGCAAGGTGAATTCTTTGATGGGAGAGAGCCGAACCGTGAAGCTAATGCGGAAGAATTGAAGATGCTGCAATACAACGCTCAAGCTTGTCATATCATCTTCAATGGATTGTGCCCCGAAAAATTCAACAAAATCAGCCGTCTTGAGAATGCAAAGGAAATTTGGGATACTTTGATTGATATGCATGAAGGTACCGAGTCCGTCAAGGAATCCAAGATGGATGTGCTCCAAAGTCAGCTTGACAAGTTCAAAATGAAGGATGGTGAAGGTGTCGCTGAAATGTACTCTAGGCTTGCACTTATCACAAATGAGATTGCCGGCTTAGGGAGTGAAGAGATGACCGACAAGTTCATCATCAAGAAGATCCTAAGAGCATTGGATGGAAAGTATGATACCGTGTGCACATTGATCCAAATGATGCCAAACTACAAAGATCTCAAGCCAACGGAAGTCACTGGAAGAATTGTTGCTCATGAGATGTCACTTAAGGATAAGGAGGAACTTCACAACAAGTCAAGTGGTGCTTACAAAGCCTCAAGTGAAGCTCCCACATCATCAAGTGAGAAACAAACCTTCAATGAAGAATTGAGCTTAATGGTGGAGAACTTCAACAAATTCTACAAGAGTAGAAGCAAAGAAAGAAGCTCCAAGTCAAGGTCTTACAATGACAAAAGATCTTCTAGTCGAGAGTGAAATTGCGACAATTGTGGGAGACCCGGATACTATTCCAATGAGTGTACAACACCCTACAAAAGAAGAGAAGATTCTCCAAAAAGAAGAAGCGAAAGAGAAGAATCACCGTCGAGAGAGAGGAGGAGTAGAGATGATCGTTATGAACAAAGAATCTCACGGAGAAGCAAGGATTCGGAAAGGAAGGACAAGTCATCAAGGAGCTACACAAAACGAAGACATCAAGCTCATGTTGGTGAATGGGTATCCGGCTCTGACTCCGACAATCACTCCGAGAGAAGCTATCACTCCGACTCCGAATATACTCAAGATGAAGGTGTTGCCGGTCTAGAACTTATGTCAACCAACTCCTACGACATAGATTCACCAAATTAAGGAATTGGAAGATGCTTCATGGCCAAAGGTCCAAAGGTAACACATCCTGAGTATGTTGATTTCGATAGTGATGAAGATGACTTGCTTGTGGATGATGATTTACTTGTTGACAACTCTAGTGATGAATACTATGATGAGACGTCAATTAATCATGCTAATCAAGATAAAACGAATGACAATGATAAGGAGAAGATTGAGCTTCTAACTAAACAACTAAACACTCTTAAGTTAGCTCATGAAACTATCTTCGAAGATCATTGAGAACTTTTAAGGGCTCATGAGAAGTTACGCTTTGAAAAGCTCAATCTTGAGCAAGAGCATGAGTTCTTAAAAGCAATCAATGATGATCTCTGTAAGAAAAGTTCTTCTTACATTTCCAAGCATTTACTCTTATCTACTTACATGCCTCAAGTCAAGTCTAGTAACAAGTACAAGAAAGATCCTTCCTCTAGTAGTAACAATAATAATGTCAAATCCAATATTGATGCTTCTAGTAGTTCTCTTGATTCCACTAATGATTCTCTTAGCCAAGTTACACTTGAGCAAGAAAATATCTTATTGAAGGGAATTATAGAGAAAGGTGTTTACAAGAGCCTTGCCGGGAGTAAGAAATTCGAGGAAATTGTACGCAAGCAAGGAAGGCACCGGAAGAATCAAGGTGTTGGTTTTGAATGAAAGTTCAATGCCAATGGAGTTGAGTGGGAAGAAGATCAATACCCCAAGACGAAGTTTGTTCCTCAACAAGAGAAGTATGATCCTACTTCCTTCAAAGGAACACAAGCACAAGATGATCTTCCACCACAAGACCACAAGAACAAAGGCAAGGAGAAGCTTCAAGAAGATATTGATGCATTTGAAGAAGCACCTAAGGTCTCGGTCAAGTGGGTTCCCAAGACTGCGTCAAGTTCTACTTCATCAAGTACAACTACAACTCCAAGGATTCCCATCAAGATGATGTGGATCCCGAAGAAGAAGAACTAGAGAGTTCTTGAGGGTGACTCCGCCAACATTCTTCACTCATATCATTATGGCAAGAACAAGTGCAATCAACTTCCACATCTTGCACTAGTTAAAGGAGTCACAAACCCTCATGTTGGTAAGGCAAGGGACAAGGTAACCTAATGATTTCATGGACATCATCTTGTGTGTGCATCACACTATGTCTATGGATATTCTTGTTTGTTCCTTGTGGGACTAACCCATGTAGGTAAGTTGAAAGTGCAACTCACTCCAAAGGATTGCTCCAAATGATCTACATCAACATTGAGCATCCACATCTTCAACACCTACATGAAGTCATCATCGACAAAACCCAAGGTTAGTTCATCCCTCTAAAAGGGGATCTCACATCTAGGGGGATCTTAACTCTAAGAATTGAGTCAAAGCAACTCTAATGGTGTGAACACATCAATGCATTATGTAAAAGTGGTAACCCCACGTGAGCTTAAATGATGAGTATGACCTATGATCAAATGTTGTCATTTGACTCCTAAGTCAATATACTCATATATAGATGACCTAGTCATCGCCAATTGTTTGATAGATGCTAGAATTGGTTGTGCATGTTTTGCCACATATTTCATTTGCCATCTTATTGTGTGAGCATGTTGGTGCATATATTACTCATTCGAGGACATCCACTTGTTGTTTTGAGTGATTGGCTTCTTTTTCTTTTAGCCAAGTGGATGGACAAGAATGCCTAAGAACCTTCTCTAGCTATCTATGATTTTCTCGTCTCAAACTCTATTCATGCTACATCACAAAAGTTGATCAAGTCAGATTCGAACCACTCTGTGTGAGGAGCACTCGAAGTCCCCGATTCGTCATAGACTTAAACTTCCAAAACTTCTTTGTGATTCTTGGTCTGACCGATTCCTCCATTTCGGTCCTACCGAGATCACTAAGTCGATCTAGGTTTTCAATCTCGGTGCAACCGATTTGAACTTTTCGGTCACATCGAGTTGCTGTAACTGTACACAGTTATGCATCTCGGTGCCACCGAGTTGTTCCACTCGGTCACACCGACAGGGTCGGGCTATATATAGTCACGGGCGAATATTTGGAAATTTCTCCAAACCTCTTCGCCCGTGCAATAGCTCGCTCTACCATCAGGGTCTCCAGATCGTCTCCTCATCGCCAGCCGCCTCCTGTCGCTAGTCTCCGCCGCCGACAACGGATTTCACCCTTGTCGTTGCCGCCGTAGCGAGTTCATCTCTAAGCTAGGGTATGGACTCGATCATAGTGCTATCCTCGTCCGATTCCTAGCACATTGTGTTCTTAATGATTCTTGCCACGATTGAAACACTCCTATCCAGTCAATGCAATCCTTAGATTAGATGAGATTCGAAAATTTAGGGTTAGGTTTCCACCGAAACCATCTCGGACCCATCAAGTTGAAAAACTCGGTCCCGCCGATTTGGCTAACGCCATTGCACTAGTAACTCTCGGTCTGACCGAGAATTGCTAATCGGTGAGACCGATTTTAGGACTTTGTGAAACCCTAGCAGTCTCGGTACCACCGAACTGTGACTCGGTCCAACCGAGTTCATCAGTTTAGGTTCCAAAACTGCTTCGGTATCACCGAGTTTGAAAATCGGTTGATCCGAAATGCTTTCTGTGAAAAACTAAAACTGAATTTTTGAATCATTATTTTGCAAAAATCTCTGCATTTTGTGATGCTCATCCACTCTATCTCATCTATAACTCTTACAGGGTTAGCAGTTAGTGATTTGCAGCATGTCAGACCAAAGTGACAGCCAGAACAGGGAAGAGGAGCAGGTTCACATGAGTGAGGGCACTAGTCCCTCTAGTTCTTCAGATGATGGCAGTAGAAGCACTTCTAGCAATCTGCCTAAAGCTGCCACCAGGACAAGGAAGAAGAGAACCTCAGATTCCGAGGATGAGGATTATAGAGTAGAAGAGGATGAGGCTACCCCCAAGAAGGTAGTGCTCAAAAAGGAGTATGCCTCAGCACAAAACACTAAACCTGGACTCAATAGGAAGGTTCCTGCCAAGAGGACACCTATGCTGAAGGTCAGAGGATCTACTCAAGTGCCTGAAAAGACTGAACCCAAAGAGGCACCTGCAAAGAGAGTCACAACTTCCAAACCCAAGAAAGTTCCCACTGGAGAAACTATGAAGTTTACCATTGAATCAGAAGATGAAGTTGCTCAGGATAAGAAGAAGAAGAGAGCCAGAACCACTACTGCCCAGGTTCTTGGAAATCCCTCAATGAGGAGAGACTCTGAAGAGGAAGAAGAGGTTGCTGCACCAGCACCCAAGGCACCAAAGCTTATGGGTGATGCTATTAGATCAGGGGCTGCAACATCAAAGCCCAAGGGAGCACCCAAAGCTGCCCCCAAGCCCAAGCTTGCACCAAAGAGGAATACCAGGAGTATTCCAGCTGCTGAGAAGAACAAGGCCCTAGTGCCTGAAGTTGCTGATGAGGAAGATGAAGAAGGACAAGTCCTGAGGAAGCTCAAGCCCAAGATACCAGACCACAATGATGCCCATCCTGTGGCTGAGGACATGAAAATCAGAAGAGACTCATGGTCGAGGCTATGGAGGATGACAGATCCATATGCCACAAGGAGAAGGACTGTTGTTGATTACAGGTTCCATACAAAGGAGCAATAGGACTTCTATGAGACAATCTTATTGGACAAGAAGCCCATAGTGTGTGATATGAGGTGGGTCGACTGGACCTACATGAAAGATAATGAAGAATACTATCCTGGAGTGCAAGACAGTTTTGTTGCTTGTGGAGTTGCAGATTTTGTTGGGCAAAAGCTCACCAACTGGAATGATGAGCTCATTATGCAATTTTTACTCCACAACACACTTCTATCCAGATGGGAGGATAGTTTGGATGTCTGAAGGTACAAGGTACCAGTCAACTGTTGAGGAATGGGCAAAACTGATCAATGCCCCAAAGGAAAATGAAGATGACTTGGATATCTATGCCAAGAAGAAGATGGACCACAATTCCATGGCACACATGTACAAGGAGATCCCAGACAAAGCTGTAGAGACACATAAGTTTGGGTCAGTCCACTTTCTTCTGTCAGGGCTGCCAACTATCAACTGGATCCTAAGGCACACTCTGTTGCCTAAGTCTGTGACCACAACATGATTAGAGGGCATGCAATCAACATGTTGCATTTGTTTGATGTGCCACAGAAATTCAAGGTCATGAGCCTTATGGTAGAGACCATTAAGAGGACTGCAGCAGACCAAAAGAGAAGTTGTGGATATGCCCCTCAGATTTAGGAGTTGATTAACTCAAAGATGGGCACATGCAAATATCTATTGGATAAGGAACATTTTCCTCTCTATCCAGACTTTGAGGACAATCAGGTTGTCATGAATGAGAATGAACCATCATCAGTACAAGCTCAAGAGAAGAAGGAGAAGGCAAGGAAAGAGAAGGCTGCCAAGATGCCAACTCAAGAGGAGGCATCTGAGTACTTTTTGACGAACAAGCAGGAGCAGCTTGGTTACTTGATAGCATCAACTCTGAGGATTGAGAAGGGATTGGCCACCCTCACTCGAAATCAGGAGAGCCTAGAAAGAATCATGGATCTAAAATTCCATGATCTAGATGTCAAAGGAACTGAGATTCTGTCAGTTGTGGAGCAGCTACAGGATGACATGCAGGAGAGGCTGGGCAAGACTACAACTAATGTATTTGCCAGAGTGCCTAGAGCTCAGAGGTCAACTGATGTGCCTGTGACAGACACCAGAGCCACATCATCTGCACCAGCTACAGCTCCTACAGCTCCAGTGCAACCAGCTCCAGCATCAACTCCTCCAGCTCCATCCACTTCAACTGAAGCCTTCGTTCTTGGAGTTATCTGGACACCACGACCTGAATATCAAGCCTGAGAGTCGATCTAGCACTATGCATTTTCTATGAACTTTTTGGTAACTTGTTGCCAAAGGGGGAGAAAAATGTATAGATCATAGGCTTCGAGAGAGAGAGTGTTGCTTTTGTTCTCTCTTGCTTTGGTGGTTAAACTTGTTTGCTTTTGATTGCTTGAGATATTGTGCTGTTTTTGTGAGACATTGATGATCATGTGTTTGATCATAAGCTACACTTATGCATGTTTGATGATATTATCTTACCTATCCATATGTGATCATTCACTTTGCTTGGTGATGAGTGCATGTATTCAATCTTTATCGTTTTGAGCGCTCCACCAAGATGTATGTGACATGGAAGGGTAACCCATGAGCCTAATTCCTTGTGCATTTGCAGTCCAAAGCAAATCTTAAACTATGCACAAATTTAGGGGGAGCTCTTGCTTATCACATACTTCTCAAAGCGACGATGTTTTTCAATCTTATTATTATTTGTCGAAGCTTTGATCTATATGTTGTCATCAATTACCAAAAAGGGGGAGATTGAAAGTGCAACTATCCCTAGGTGTTTTTGGTAATTCATAACAACATATAGCTCATTGAGCTAATGCTATTCCAAGACTATTATTTCAGGAAAGCTCAATAAATGGGATGGCATGGATGATGAAAGTGGATCCCTCAAAATACTAATGACAAAGGATTGGCTCAAGCTCAAAAGCTCAAGACTCTTCATTTTACATTTTAGTGATCCAAGATCACATTGAGTCTATAGGAAAAGCCAATACTATCAAGGAGGGATGAGGTGTTGCTTAATGAGCCTCTTGCTTCATGTGCTTGGTGATATGCTCCAAAAACCCTCAGCTACTTTCTCACATCCACAAATGACCTAAACCTAAGGCCAAAATCGGTCACACCGATTATTTCTATCTGGCGCCACCGAGTTCTAATGTCATAGCCACTGACACAAACCCTAGGCAAATCGGTCTTACCGATAGGGATCTCGGTCTCACCGAGATGGGATTGTAATCTCTCTGTTTCCCTTCGTAATGTTTCGGTCTAACCGAAGTGAGCGATCGGTCCCACCGAGATTGCAATGTAAACTCGCTGTTTCCCTTTTGTAACATTTCGGTCTCACCGAAAAGAGAAAATCGGTCCCACCGAGTTTACCTTGCCAACTCTCTGGAAAGCTTATTACCAAAATCGGTCTCATCAAGTTTGTGTAATCGGTCTTACCGAGATTACGTTATGCCCTAACCCTAACCGAATCGGTCCTACCGAGTTGCATGTTAGTCCCACCGAAAATCCTAACGGTCACTAGGTTTATCAAATCGGTCTGACCGAGTCTGTTGAATCGGTCCCACCGAGTTTGGTAAATTGTGTGTAACGGTTAGATTTTGTGTGGAGGCTATATATACCCCTCCACCTCCTCTTCATTCGTGGAGAGAGCCATCAGAACAAACCTACACTTCCAACTTACCATTTCTGAGAGAGAACCACCTACTCATGTGTTGAGGTCAAGATATTCCATTCCTACCATATGAATCTTGATCTCTAGCCTTCCCAAGTTGCTTTCCACTCAAATCTTCTTTCCACCAGATCCAAATCCTATGAGAGAGAGTTGAGTGTTGGGGAGACTATCATTTGGAGCACAAGAGCAAGGAGTTCATCATCAACACACCATTTGTTACTTCTTGGAGAGTGGTGTCTCCTAGATTGGCTAGGTGTCACTTGGGAGCCTCCGACAAGATTGTGGAGTTGAACCAAGGAGTTTGTAAGGGCAAAGAGATCGCCTACTTCGTGAAGATCTACCGCTAGCTAGGCAAGTCCTTCGTGGGCGACGGCCATAGTGGGATAGACAAGGTTGCTTCTTCGTGGACCCTTCGTGGGTGGAGCCCTCCGTGGACTCGCGCAACCGTTACCCTTCGTGGGTTGAAGTCTCCATCAACGTAGATGTACGATAGCACCACCTATCGGAACCACGCCAAAAACATCCATGTCTCCAATTGCGTTTGAATCCTCCAAAACCTTCCCTTTACCTTCTTGCAAGTTGCATGCTTTAATTTCCGCTGCCTATGTACTCTTTGCATGCTTGCTTGAATTGTGTGATGATTGCTTGACTTGTCCTAAGATAGCTAAAATCTGCCAAACTCTAAAATTGGGAAAAGGTTAAGTTTTTAATTGGTCAAGTAGTCTAATCACCCCCTCTAGACATACTTCAAGGTCCTACACCAATAGAGAATGCCGGATCCTCAAAACAAAGCGTCTGGTCGTGTGCCGGAAACAATGAGGGGAGGAGTCCAACAACGGCGAAGTCAAAAGATCTTCCAGAGAATAAAAGTACGGCTGATCTCCCCCGATCACATCGACCGCCCGAACAATATCAACCACAGCAATTTAATTGCACTACCTATGGACCCAGCAGTCTGGGGGCTCCATCTCACATAAAGCCCCCGCGGTTATGAAATCACAAATAACATCTTCTAAAATATGCCAAGTGCAAAGGCCAAGTTTTACTGGCCCACCACTCTACCGATTGTCTTCGGATCACCAAACAAATACCACACCAAAGAATAAGTCTACGGCACTTTCCCCTCATACAGTAATTACCATATGTAAATGGGACGAACCACGTTGACTAGATTCCACGTGGCAAACCATTAGGCCAGCCCCGTGTGATATAGTCACATCTATGGGCAAGGCCGAACCCCACCCTTAGAGCGGAAATCATAAAGCTACAGGAGTAGCGAGTCGTGCCTGCCTATCAAAATTTTGATATGGCAGCCAACTATCCGGACACCAACTGAGGAGTCCGCGCTACTTTAGGGTATAACGGCTGGGTTAACCAGGCTCCAATCAGGAACCCCCGGTCAAACCACAAGAGGACGTTTAGCTGCCCTCAAGTATTTGCCTTTACAAACTAACTTTGACGCAGAACAGGATTGGCGACGTGGAATCAGCCCGGACGCACAAGGGCAGGAACACACAAGTGACCCCCCCCCCCAAAGAAGGCATCCCGGATTCACTTCAGATCCACTCACAGCTCCCTCCTGTCCGGCTATGACAGGTTCCGCCAAAAACACCTCTTTTCATAATCATAAATTGTACTCATATGCATAGACATATCATCCTACTATAGTGCGTAGATTTAAATAACACTTACTGGCTTAGACGCCACTTTTTTGCCCTAAACGGCACCCATACGTCGTATTAGGCCCCACTACTCCAGGGGCTTCAGAATACTCCTAATATGACAAAGTCCAGCCGCCTTCCGGGTCGCTCGACACCCCGAACTTATAGCACTATATGCATCAGCTCTGAATCATGTCTTGGGTCATTAGTTGGGTTTGCCCGGCTCCCATGTTTTGGTACCTTACGTTTCGCTCTATCGGCTAAGGTAGCACTGGGACAACTATTGCGATTGTGTCTCGGTTCTTCCGGACGAGCACCTTAGTAGAGAAAGCCGAAAACTGACTGTCATGATACGGCGAGAGCTGGTCAGCTGTTCGAGAGGTCATAAAATCCTTAAAGATTTATTCCACACAATGCCATTATAAATGCAAAGTGCTAAGGATCGGTTTTCCGATCAGGCGCCTATAGAGCCCCCAGTTCGGCCTTCCGAACACCAGGGGCTGCGCCGACCATACTTGAACTCCTATGGCTAAGTGAGAGTGGTAAAACCCTATAGTCTGATTGCCTGGTTCGTAGCGAGGAACACCTCCTTAAAAGGACCCAACAATGGGATAAAGAGTGTTCACATATGTCCCGAACACCCCCGTACTTTTTACGTGGGGGCAGAAGCCGACTACTGCCAACTCTCAGGTTTTATGTACACTAAACGGCCGCACAGGAAGAACAAGCGTTCACATAAAAACGGAATAATTAATAAAAGTGTCATTTCCCTGCATTACAACGACACGACGGCCTTCAGGTAAATATAGTGTCTTTAGCACACTTGTCCGCCACAAGGCGGGCTCCTTTCAGTACACCTTCATAGTACAACTCGGGCTTGCGATGCTCCTTACCCTCTGGCAGCCCCCCAGTCATCAGCTTCTCCACATCAAGCTTCCCCCAATGCACCTTTGCACGGGCAAACGCCATCCGCGCACCCTCTATACAGACTGATTGCTTAATGACATCAAGCCGAGGGTAGGCGCCAACAATCCGCTTCACGAGTCCGAAGTAACTGCTTGGAATCGGCTCCGTAGGCCACAGCCGGACAACCAAGTCCTTCATGGCTAGTTCGGCCGCCTAGTGTAGTTCGACCAACTGCTTCAACTGATCGATAAAGGGCACCGGATAATTCGACGCCAATAATGCGACCAGAAATCCCTCTCGTTGGCATCAGCCACAGCCTTCTTCAGTGCCTCATATTCGGCACTCGCTCCTAGAGCATACAATACAAATACTTCTCATCAGGCACAATTACTCATTCGTGCCAAATTCAAGACAATGTTTCAACATACCTTGCTTGTCATCCAATTGCTTCTTCACACGGCCAAGTTCCTCTTTGGCCCGTTCCAAGCTCTGCTTCAGTCCGGACACTTCCGCATTATGAGCGGCGGTCTTCTCTGCAGACGCTTGTTTTCACACAAAGGGATATACGTCATTAACAAAGGCTCCTGCGAAAGCAGTTGATTTGATCCCCTGTCTGACTTTTTCTCTCTTTCACCGGATAGTGTATCAGGGGCTACTACTCATATTATGACAATTCCTCAAAGGTTTCTTAGAAAACATACCTCAAAGGCCTTTATAAGGCCAAGGCAGGATTCATTCAGCCTGCTCTCGGCGGACTAAATCTTTTCAATCACCGCACCCATGAGGGTCCGATGTTCATCGACGATAGATGCACTCCTTAACGCTTTCGATAGACCGCCAGGCAGCTCTGCTTGGATAGAGGTTGCAGGCGGAGTAGGCAAGCCTCCCACCGTCAAAGGTGGCTGCTCGCCCGATCCTGGAGCAATAAAGGTCTCCAGGACCGTGTTCGGTTATGGTCCGAACCCGGGATTGCCCCCACCGTCGACACGCCTGGGGGCATCGCTCCCGTGTGTCCGGCCCCATGGACATGCCCCCTGGTCCGGGTCCCGTTGAGACGACACCTCAGTGTCACGCCTAGACTTTGGGGAAGGGGCCTCTAGAGGCATCTCGCTCGCCAAAGCATCTGAGCTCAGCGAATCCTCCGATGAGGACTGTCCGGCGCGAGATGTCGCCGGGCTGTATAAAATATGGCAACAGTTAAAACTACCGTACCCAAACGACCCTGGATGAATATGCGTGTTCGGATTTCGTATACTTACGACTTTTCCAGGGGCTAGGCCCTGGGATCCCACTCCGGGCTGTTATCGGCAGCCGTGGTGGATGCCTCTGGCTGGGAATCTCTCCCACTCTTGGGAGATTCGGCCTCCAGGGACGAGGAAGCCGTCCTTTTCTTCCCACCTCCAGAGTGAGGCTCGTCCTCGTCCACTTCCTCCTCTTCGTCTTCGGAAGAAGGTGGTCACTAGAGTCTTCAGATTTTGCGTCCGAAGCATCACAACGACGGAGGACACTTCGGGTCTTTTTGACCTCTTGGAGGCCTCTTTCTTTGGTGCCTCGTAAGGCACGGGGACCAGTATCTTCATCAGAAGAGGTCCGGACGGTTCCTCCGGCAGCGGGGCCGGACAATGTATCCGCTCCACCTTTTTTATCCATCCTTGGGGTCATGATAAAGCATGGTCAAAATGTCTCCCTCAGGACATGCCAACTAGAGCATGGATGGACAGAGCATAGCAATAACTTACCGGGCTTACAGAATGGGAGAATTGATACCCACGGTCCTCGGCGGAGCCCGGCCATGAATTGCCAGACTTAAAGAGTACCTTCCAGATATCCTTGTGGGAGGAATCATAGAGCTCCCAAAGGGTCTGGTGCTCGGTTGGGTCGTACTCCCACAAATTGCAGGCTTGACGCTGGGAAGGGAGAACCAGGCAAACTAACATCATCTGGACTACGTCGACGAGTTTGACGTCCTTGTCGACCACACTCTGGACGCGCGTCTGGAGCAGTGACAACTCATCGGACGAGGACCAGTTCAGGCCCTTCTTGGGCCAGGATGTGAGCCGCAGTGGGGCTCCGGATCTGAACTCGGGAGCCGCGGCCCACTTTTTGCTGCGCGGTTCGGTGATATAGAACCATTGCTGCTGCCACTGCTTGAAGGAGTCGTTGAAGGAGCCCGTCGGCCAAACGACCTTGGGCATCTTGCTCACCATGGCACCGCCGCACTCGGCGTGCTCGCCACTCACCACCTTGGGCTTCACATTGAAAATCTTCAGCCACAAGCCGAAGTGAGTCGTAATCCGGAGAAAGGCCTCACACATGACGATGAACGTCGAGATGTTAAGGAAAGAATTTGGGGAAAGATCATGAAAATCAATCCCATAATAATGCATGACTCCGCGAACAAATGGGTGAAGGGGAAACCCGAGCCCGCGGACAAAATGGGGAAGAAACACAACCCTCTCGTGGGGCTCCGGAGTAGGGACGATCTGTCCCGCCGGTGGGATACGGTGGCCGATCTTCTTGGCCAGGTACCCGGCCTCTCGGAGCCTCTTGATATCCTTCTCCTGGACGGTAGAGGCCGTCCATTTGCCTCCTGCTTCGGATCTGGACATCTTTGGAAAAACCTCTCCTCGATGGAGAAGAAGAGTGCTTGGGCGCTAGGGCTCGAACAGAGGGAAATGGGCTAGCGAAAGGAGGAGGCGTGGGTAAGGAGGAAGAGACCTTATCTCTTTATAGAGATGGTAAAAGCTTTTTGCGCCTCCCCACTTGCCTGGTGGAACCCGCTTGTTCTCCACTCGCTGCGATTAGCGGTGCGGTTGGATTACCCATACCCATATTGATGAGAATCCCGCAATAAGGGGACATGATCTCTGCTGTG
The DNA here is from genome assembly GCA_963921465.1 of Triticum timopheevii. Classification (NCBI taxonomy): domain Eukaryota; kingdom Viridiplantae; phylum Streptophyta; class Magnoliopsida; order Poales; family Poaceae; genus Triticum; species Triticum timopheevii. Next base: position 506,291,755 of record OY997274.1, read on the forward strand.
GCAAAACATGCAGAGGAGACCGCCTCGCGACATGCGCTGAGGCTGGTTATGGGAAAACGATTCGGATAATGACCCGACCATGGCAATATGTCACGTTGTCTAAAAATTGCCAGCAGATCATATTTATGTTATGCCCCCTACAGTGACATGTGAATATCATTTTGCAGATCCGGACACGGTTCAAGTGTTCGATAAATACTTTGGAGTATTCGGAGAAGGAACACGCCTTGCAATGCCGAAAACAAGACTGCGCGCCGGACTCATCGTCATTGAAGCCTGGTTCAGGGGCTACTGAGGGAGTCCTGGATTAGGGGGTATCCGGACGGCTGGACTATATACTCCATCCGGACTATTGGAGCGTGAAGATACAAGATTCAAGACTCCGTCCCGTGTCCGGATGGGACTCTCCTTTGTGTGGAAGACAAGCTTGGCGATCCGGATGTTGTATTTCCTTCCTTGTAACCGACTTCGTATAAACCCTAGCCCTCTCCGGTGTCTATATAAACCGGAGAGGTTGGTCCTCAGAAGGCCGATCACGATCACAATCATAACCATCATAGGCTAGCTTCTAGGGTTTAGCCTCTACGATCTCGTGGTAGATCTACTCTTGTACTACTCATATCATCAATATCAATCAAGCAGGAAGTAGGGTTTTACCTCCATCGAGAGGGCCCAAACCTTGGTAAACATTGTCTCCCTTGCTTCATGTTACCATCAGCCTAAGATGCACAGATCGGGACCCCCTACGCGAGATCCGCCGGTTTTGACACTGACGGTAACCTCTATCGATTTGTAGTTTGACATAGTCATCGGGTCACTGACCAGTTTTTGCTCATTGTGATAGTCAGTTTTCGGCTTTCTCCACTAAGGTAAAATCAAAGTGGTTCTCCCTTTGCACACCTGGCCGAACAAAGTGGAACGTAGGAGACAATCACAGGAGCCGGACAAGCCAACTATTGACCAAAGACACAATTCGAAACTTATGCATATAAAGCAATATCCGAGAAAGTTTTGCCGAGGACTCTTCGGAGTACTTTTGCTTTTGGTGGGTTCAGCTGTAGTCTCAGGCCCCCGTTAATATTGCCAATTCTTTAGAGGTGTCTGGCATTGCACTGCTCGGGAACTAGTCCCAATGTGGCGTGTGTTTTGTCAACGCCGAGGTGTAGTTCAGCGGGACAGATGCCGAGCTATGGGTCGGAAAAGATATCCCGAGCTGAATATGCAGGGCACCACGGTCATGAGGATGTCCTGCTTTCTGAAAGAAAAACATACAAATAGCTTAAAAGTTCCATAAGCTCGAAAAGCCAAAAACTTAAGTAAAAACTTGACGTCCGAATTAAATCGAGTGTTTGGTACCAATCGGAAAATTGGTCTTCAAATACTTTTTTCCTTCCATCGTGCTTTAACATGACACGTCCAATCTCTAAACTTCAAGTAGGCCAGCCTTCGGCTTTCACCCCCATATTCCAAAGGCGGAGTGCTTCGCAGAGGCCAATTTAGCAAATGAAACTCGAGCGGCTTTAGAGAGAAAACAGATTATCCAGTTATTGACCATACACTTCCTCCCATACACTCGAGTTGAAAAAGGAGTGTTTAGAAAAAGATTTTGCAATGATGTAGAAGAAAAAATATTTATTACAAAACAACTTATATAAATTTAAGAGCCCCCAATTAACCTTGGCAAAGAAAGTTGTTTTTAGCAAACACCGATTTAGACAAAGAACTCTTTTTAAAAAACACAAATATAGTGCTTTGGTTGAACCAAACAAAAATTAAGAATTGAAAAAGTTGAGCATGAAAGCGACTTAGCTGATTAATGTGTTCGGTGTAGATGACGAGGTCCGAGCTTGTGGTGGGACGAAGACGTAGTCCTCAGCCTGGCCGAGGTCTCATCCCCCAAGCCCGAGTTGACCGAGCAATGAACACGGTGGATGCAGCGAGGCGAAGCCCCCGGTCCGGTTAGCGTGATGAAGTTGGTAGATGATGCAGGCCGAGCTTGTGGCGGGTCGAGGTCTCAGCCTCCAAGCCGGTCCCGAGGTGTCCAAGCAAAGCGCGCATCTTGATGAAGTGGCGACTTAGCGCGGTTGACGTGGTGAGGCAAAGTCCCTAGTCTAGCCGAGGTGACGAAGCTGGCCAGCTTGTGACACCAAAGTCCCCAAAGTAGGTTGACGAAGAGATGGCGAAGCCCCCGGTTGAACCAAGGTGACCGAGCAGGTCGGTATGGTGATGTTGTAGCCACATGCCAGCCGAGGTGTCGAAGCAGGTCGGCATGGTGGAAATTGGCTTGAAGAAGCAATTGCGCGGCAATGCCGAAGCAGGTGCTACCTCTTGAGCACTGTGTTGGTTTTCCCTTGAAGATGAAAGGCTGATGCAGCAAAGTAGCGTAAGTATTTCCCTCAGTTTTGAGAACCAAGGTATCAATCCAGTATGAGGCTACACGCAAATCCCTCGTTCCTACACAAACAAATAAGAACCTTGCAACCAACGCAATAAAGGGGTTGTCAATCCCTTCACAGCCACTTGCAAAAGTGAGATCTGATAGAGATAATAAGATAAGGTAAATATTTTTGGTATTTTTATGATATAGATTGGAAAGTAAAGATTGAAAAATAAAATAGATCGGAAACTTATATGATGGAAAATAGACCCGGGGGCCATAGGTTTCACTAGTGGCTTCTCTCAAGATAGCATAAGTATTACGGTGGGTGAACAAATTACTGTCGAGCAATTGATATAAAAGTGCATAGTTATGAGAATATCTAGGCATGATCATGTATATAGGCATCATGTCCGCGAGAAGTAGATCGAAACGATTCTGCATCTACTACTATTACTCCACACATCGACCGCTATCCAGCATGCATCTAGAGTATTAAGTTCATAAGAACAGAGTATGACATGATGTAGAGGGATAAACTCAAGCAATATGATATAAACCCCATCTTTTTATCCTCGATGGCAACAATACAATACATGCCTTGCTGCCCCTGCTATCACTTGGAAAGGACACCGCGAGATTGAACCCAAAGCTAAGCACTTCTCCCGTTGCAAGAAAGATCAATCTAGTAGGCCAAATCAAACTGATAATTCAAAGAGACTTGCAAAGATAACCAATCATACATAAAATAATTCAGAGGAGATTCAAAATATTGTACATAGATAAACTTGATCATAAACCCACAATTCATCGGATCTCGACAAACACACCGCAAAAAGAGTTACATCGAATAGATCTCCAAGAATATCGAGGAGAACTTCGTATTGAGATTCAAAGAGAGAGAAGAAGCCATCTAGGTAATAACTATGGAACCGAAGGTCTATGGTAAACTACTCACACTTCATCGGAGAGGCTATGGTGTTGATGTAGAAGCCTTCCGTGACTGATTCCCCCTCCGGCGGAGCGCCAGAAAAGGCCCAAGATGGGATCTCACGGGTACAGAAGGTTGCGGTGGTGGAAATAGGGTTTCGTGGTGCTCTTGGATGTTTTCAGGGTATGTGAATATATATAGGCGAAGGAAGTTGGTCAGGGGAGCCACGAGGGGCCCACAAGGGTGTGTGTGTGTGAGGGGGGGGGGTGCACCCACCCCCTGGAGCGTGCCTCCATGCCTTGTGGCTTCCTCGTTTGTTGCTTGATGCGCACTCCAAGTCTCCTGGATTGCATTTGTTCCAAAAAAACTCTCCTGAAGGTTTCATTCCGTTTAGACTCCGTTTAATATCCCTATTCTGCGAAACATTGAAATAGGCAAAAAAACAACAATTTGGACTGGGCCTCCGGTTAATAGGTTAGTCCCAGAAAAATATAAAAGTGCTTAGTAAAGCCCATTAAACATCCAAAACAAGTAATATAATAGCATGGAACAATCGAAAATTATAGATACGTTGGAGATGTATCAAGCATCCCCAAGCTTAATTCCTGCTCGTCCTCGAGTAGGTAAATGATAAAAACAGAATTTTTGATGTGGAATGCAACCTAGCATATTTCTCAATGTAATTCTCTTTATTGTGGCATGAATGTTCAGATCCATAAGATTCAAGACAAAATTTTAATATTGACATGAAAACAATAGTACTTCAAGCATACTAACAAAGCAATCATGTCTTCTCAAAATAACATGGCTAAAGAAAGCTATCCCTACAAAATCATATAGTCTGGCTATGCTCGATCTTCATCACACAAAATATTTAAATCATGCACAACCCCGATGACAAGCCAAGCAATTGTTTCATACTTTTGATGTTCTCAAACTTTTTCAATTTTCACGCAATACATGAGCGTGAGCCATGGACATAGCACTACATGTGCAATAGAATGGTGGTTGTGGAGAAGACAAAAAAGGAGAAGATAGTCTCACATCAACTAGGCGTATCAACGGGCTATGGAGATGCCCATCAATAGATATCAATGTGGGTGAGTAGGGATTGCCATGCAACGGATGCACTAGAGCTATAAGTGTATGAAAGCTCATCAAAAGAAACTAAGTGGGTCTGTATCCAACTTGCTTGCTCACGAAGACCTATGGCATTTTGAGGAAGCCCATCATTGGAATATACAAGCCAAGTTCTATAATGTAAAATTCCCACTAGTATATGAAAGTGACAATATAGGAGACTCTCTATCATGAAGATCATGGTGCTACTTTGAAGCACAAGTGTGGTAAAAGGATAGTAACATTGTCCCTTCTCTCTTTTTCTCTCATCTTTTTGGTGGGCTTCTTTGGCCTCTTTTATTTTTCATAAAGTCCGAAGTCTCATCCCGACTTGTGGGGAATCATAGTCTCCATCATCCTTTCCTCACATGGGACAATGCTCTAATAATGAAGATCATCACACTTTTATTTACTTACAACTCAAGATTACAACTCAATACTTAGAACAAAATATGACTCTATGTGGATGCCTCCGGCGGTGTACCGGGATATGCAATGAATCAAGAGTGACATGTATGAAAGAATTATAAAGGTGTACCGGGATACGATGTCAACTACATGATCATGCAAAAGTAATATGACAATGATGGACGTGTCATAATAAACGGAACGGTGGAAAGTTACACGGCAATATATCTTGGAATGGCTATGGAAATGCCATAATATGTAGGTATGGTGGCTGTTTTGAGGAAGGTATATGGTGGCTATTTTGAGGAAGGTATATGGTGGGTGTATGCTACCGACGAAAGTTGCGCGGCACAAGAGAGGCTAGCAATGGTGGAAGGGTGAGAGTGCGTATAATCCATGGACTCAACATTAGTCATAAAGAACTCATATACTTATTGCAAAAATCTATTAGTCATCGAAACGAAGTACTACGCGCATGCTCCTAGGGGGATATATTGGTAGAAAAAGACCATCGCTCGTCCCCGACCGCCACTCATAAGGAAGACAATCAAAAAATAATTCATGCTCCAACTTCATCACATAACGGTTCACCATACGTGCATGCCACGGGAATCACAAACTTTAACACAATTATTCCTCAAATAAACAACTACTCCACTAGCATGACTCTAATATCACCATCTTCATATCTCAAAACAATCATAAGGAATCAAACTTCTAATAGTATTCAATGCACTTAATATAAAAGTTTTTATTATACCCATCATGAATGCCTATCATATTAGGACTAATTTTATAGCCAAAGCAAATTACCATGCTGTACTAAAGTACTCTCAAAATAATATAAGTGAAACATGAGAGATCAATAATTTCTATAAAATAAAACCACCGCCGTGCTCTAAAAAGATATAAGTGAAGTACTAGAGAAAAATTATCTAGCTCAAAAGATATAATTGAAGCACATAGAGTATTCTAATAAATTCCGATTCATGTGTGTCTCTCCCAAAAGGTGTGTACAGCAAGGATGATTGTGGTAAACTAAAAAGAAAAGACTCAAATCATACAAGACGCTCCAAGCAAGACACATATCATGTGGTGAATAAAAATATAGCCTCAAGTAAAGTGACCGATGGACGAAGACGAAAGAGGGGATGCCTTCCGGGGCATCCCCAAGCTTAGGCTTTTGGTTGTCCTAGAATTTTACCTTGGGGTGCCTTGGGCATCCCAAAGCTTAGGCTCTTGCCACTCCTTATTCCATAATCCATCAAATCTTTACCCAAAACTTGAAAACTTCACAGCACAAAACTCAACAGAAAATCTCATGAGCTCCGGTAGTGCAAGAAAGCAAACCACCACTTTAATGTACTTGTCGGGGGTTGGGTGCGACATATGCCAAAGGATGGCTTATCATGGTGGGGGCGAGTAGAATGTCGCCGGTGCCTGGAAACAGGATGAGGCGTAGGCATGCACGCCGGCGAATCTTACCCAGCTTCGGGGCTCTCCGGGGAGATAACACCCCTACTGCTGCTCTGCGGGGTCTCCGCATGATCACTAAAGCAAGGTGACTAAAATGGTGCTCCTTGAGCTGTATCGGGAGGTAGGAGAGAGCAAGGCTAGTCCTCTCCTTCCTTTGCTATCTGGTCTATCTCTATCAAGGTCCGAACCCTTTGCATGGGTGCCCCGAGGAGTTTATATAGGCCTACCCCCGGGGGTACAATGGTAATCTGGCTGGGCGGGGGTCCCAGTCGTTTGTCTCTCACACCGCCGTCTTTCCCGCCGGCTTCTGGGGCCCGCCGACTGGTGGGTCCCGCGGACAGGCCTGTCACTGTGCGGCGCTCCTGATGACGTAGGCTTGGTCATTGGGTTGTGGCAACAGTGCCGCCATCTATCGGGCGATCTCTGTCGCCATTCCCCATCTTATCTGGTTAATGGCTCGTGGGGCCCTGTAGGGGAGGCGGCCGACTCCGGGGAGGCCGACTCCCACAGGGCCATCTTCAGGGCGCTCGGGCCGCCTTCAGTCCGCCCACTGACAGGCGGCCCCGCGGTCTTCGGGCCGTACAGGCCGGCGTCGTGGGTACAGTGCGTCGCGCACTCTGGCTGAGGTCAGGGCAGGCATGGCAACAGTGTGGCGCCTCACCAGAGATCTTCCGACGATACGGCTCACTATAGCCATGCCGGTCCCTCGTAGGTAGGAGGGAACGGCCACGTCGTGACCGTACCCCGCATCGGGCTTCGTGAGGAGTCAAGGGCCGACTCCCATAGTCGGCCTCTCTGGAGGTCGCCTGCTTGGAGTCGGCTTGTCTTGGAGTCGCCGTCTGGGACTCGGCTTGTCCTGGAGTCGCCGTCTAGGACTCGGCTTGTCTTGGAGTCGCCATCTGGGACTCGGCTTGTCTGGGAGTCGCCCTCTGGGACTCGGCCTGAGGGGCGCGGCCTGCCCCGATGTCTTGAAAGATCCTGGGTCCCGGGTTAGCCTACCCGTGGCCCATTACTCCGACAGTAGTCCCCGAAGCTGGTGAAGCCCCGCGGACTCCGCCTTGTGGGGCTTCAACAGTTTCATCCTTCCCCGCACAGACTTTGGAACTCGGCTGCCGTCTTCTCCTCGGCCGACTTGCTGAAAGTCGGATCTTTTCTAGCAAGGGGCCGCTGCTTGAAAGTTGCGGCGGGAAATCAGGCGGCGTATCTGATACGCTTCCCTGCTGTCATCGAGGTGGTCCTATCGCGTGGCGCCATGTGGAGAGGACATTCTGCCCACCCACGCGCGCGACGAGACGGGCCGTCAGGCGGGGCCCGCCACTGCTATGCCTCGGCATACGAATGGATCTGTTGCGGTCGTGGACGGTTGGTTTCCCCACGCCGTTACTGCGCGCAGTAATTTCGTGGGGTAAATCGTGGGGCGGCGCGGGGGATCGTGCGCAGTTAATCCCACGCCCGCCCCCTCGGCTCCTCAGCCCACAGGGCTATAAATAGGCGGGGAGGAGCGGGGCGGCACCGCACGCGCACCCTTCTTCCCCATTCTCCCGCCTCATCTTGCCTTCTCTTCCTCCTGCCCTCGCCGTCGAGCGGGAACACTTCCTCACCGCAGAGATGAGCTCTTCCTCCGCCGCGGCCCCCGCCATGTGCTCCGGCGTATGGGACGGCTCGGAGGTGGAGGAGGAACACATCGAGTTCCTCCGCCAGACCCGCCGTCTCCCCAGCGCGGACCTCGTGCGCACCCGCCCCGCGCCGGCGGGGGAGATCCGACTGGCGCCGGAGGAGAGCGAGCGGGTCATCTTCCGCTCGCACCTCATGCGCGGCCTGGGGCTGCCGGCGAGCGGTTTCTTCCGCTCGTTCTTGGAGTTTCACGGCCTTCAACCACACCACCTTACTCCAAATACGGTGGTGTTGCTCTCCGTTTTCGCCACTCTATGTGAAGGTTTCCTCGGCGTTCTCCCCACCCTCGAGCTGTGGGGAGAATTCTTCTCTTCGAAGCTCGGCACGCACGTCACCGGCATTCCGGCTCAGTGCGGCACCTACGTCGCGGTGCGGCGCTCGACAGCCGACAACCCCTTTCCTCCCATCTCGCTGATAAAGTCGGTGAAGATGTGGCACCGCTCGTACTTCTACGTGAAGAACCTCTCCACCGACGGCGACTGGGTCAACCTGCTGCCCTTCAACGCCGCCCCCCTAACTGGGAGGCTCCCCAGCTGGTCTCACCGAGCCAAGTCGCTGACTCCCTCCGGAGCCGCCGCTGTAGCGCGACTCCGAGTCTTGCTGCAGTCGGAGGGCCTTGTCGGATCCGACCTTCTGGCCGCTTTCGTGGCGCGCCGAGTCCTCCCTCTCCAAGGCCGGCTTCACCTTATCTGTCAGATGAGCGGCCTCCGAGATCTGAGTCGGATGAGCACCAAGGAGATGCCCCGCAAGGAGGTGGCGAACTTGGTGAACCACATCGCGCATTGCGAGTTCACAGAGGACTCGCAATTCGGCAAGGAGCCGTATTCGCGCGACAACCCCCTACCAGTGGTAAGTCACATATCCCTGTAGTTTTGTCTTCTTTGCGGCCGACTCCGGCTTTTAACTCTTGTTGGTTTCTTCTGGCTAGAACCCCCTCATGGAGCCTGCCGCCGGCGCCACGAGACAGCCCCATGAGTACGTCCCCGACCGCGCGGACAGCGACGTCGACGACCCCGACTTGGGGGCGGCGGCGTTGGAGGCCGACGCCGAAGGCGGCGGAGAAGGGGCAGACGGCGGCTTCAGGCCCTCGGCCACCTTCGCCGACTGGCCTGATGATGATGTCGACGGGGAAGTCGCCCCGCGCCACCAGCCGAGGGCCGGCCTGGCCGGCCAAGGAGGCGCGAAGAGGCGTCACGCCGGGCCGAGTGCGCCCGGCGGCAAACTGAAGAAGTTCAAGGGGGAGGCCGCCGCGATGAAACGGGAGGAGGCGGCCGCGAAGGCCAACCGCTTCCGAAGGGAAGTGAGAAGGCCGCCGCTAGTCTCAGCATAAGTCTTCATGCTCTTTATTTTCTTTCGTTGGATCTTGCCCGAATTTTCCTTTACTCTCCCTCCGTTCTTCTTCAGGGCCCCCCTCTCCCTCGAGAGAGTCGCCGTCCCCTCCGTCATGGGGTCGGTAGAGATGTCCGCCAACACTCGGCGGGCTGATCCCGCCGCCGACCTCCGAGAGGCGACGGATCGGAATGCGCAGGAGAAGCGCGACGAGGAGGAGGCCGACCGCCTGGAGAAGGCACAGGCCGAGAAGGCGGCCGCCAACGCCCAGAAGAGGCTGGAGGACGCCGAAGCCGCCCTTGCGGCGAAACGGCGTGCCGAGGAGACCGCGCGTTGCCGATCGGTGATGCTCGTCCCCCCATTATCGTTGGCGTCGCCGACTCCAGAGTTCACGGGGCAGACCGGAGAGGCCAGCACCGAGATCCCCCTCGCGGAGGAAGGCGGCGAGGCTTCTGGCTCGGACACCCTCGTGGCGCCTCCGCCACCTCCGCCCCCGTCTGGGAGACCGCACGGCAAACAGCCGGTGGGCCAGTCGGAGCCGCCGACCGCGGACGAGGCCTAGGCGCGGCTGCTTCTTCAAGTCGCCACGCCAGTGCGCCGCCGTCTTGAGAGGGCGACCTCGGCGCCGCGACCTCGGGAAATCGGCACCGCCAGCTCGGCGACCCTGGACGTCGAGGCCTCCAGTGCCGCGCCCACCGGGTGGTTGCGCGGAGGCGGCACCGGACCGCTGAACCAAGTGCTCTTGGACGTCCAGGCGAAGCTGCGTGCTGAAAGCAACGCCCTTCAAGTCTGCAACAGGGCGCATCTGGCCGCGCGGACATCTGTCCGAGTACGTTTTCTCCTTCTTTCTGATTCTTGTTTTTCTCCGTGGGGGCGCGCCAGCGCACCCATTGGGTGTAGTCCCCGAGTTCTGGGCCGGCTGCTGAGCAGGCGGGTCGGAACTCCCTCTAGCGAGTTCTGAATATTGACTTTGTCTTCGTTGGCTTTTTGTAGGAGTATCATAACCTACGCGCCGCTGCCTTCAACCGCAATGTTGAAGAGCTGAACAAGCGGACCACCGACTTGGTGGAAAGCCGGGGTAAACTCTTTACTTCCTTCTTCGCGGGGGCGCGCTGGCGCACCCGCGGGCTGTAGTCCCCGAGATTCGGGCCGACTGCTGAGCAGTCGGGCCGGATCTCCCCGGCGATCTACTTTACTTACGACTTGCCTGTCTCTTTCTTCGTTCTTCAGGTGCCAACGCCGCTCTTCAGGAGCAGCTGGGCGAGGCCAACACCCCTCGGCGTGCCAAGGAGGAGGAGTGCGGCAAGCTCGCCAAAGAGCGTGACTTGCTGGCGGCGCAGCTGGCCGAGCAGAAGGAGCTACTCCAGAAGGCATAGGACGAGGCCAAGACGCGGGAGGCCGCTCTCATGGCCGAGTTCGAGATCGAGTGCTCCGCCTGGACCGATAGGGAGGCGATGCTGACCTCTGGCTACCACGAGATCGAGGACATCGTTGATGGTAAGTTTCTTTCGTTTCTTCAGGCTTCCGACTATGTGTCAGGCCGGCTTCTGATTTTTCGACTTTCTTCTTTTTTGTCTTGGCAGACTTCTTTCCTGGTCATTCACAGGCAGTCCCTCTGGCCATCGAGGCTGCTCGGGAGGCGCGAAGGGCGAAGGGTGAGGAGATCGCCGCTAATGCCCCCCGAACCATCGACGAGCAAGTCCTGAGCATCGAAGCCCATCTTCGTCCGGCTCACCGGCTGCTGCGCCGGCTTCAGCGTGCCGGCGCCCAGGCGGTTGCCGCCCTGTGGCCGGACATGCCGGCTCTGCGCACCGCCAGTCGGACTGCCGACTGGCTGGAAGTCGTCGCCGGCCGTCTTGAGGCTTGGAAGGGCTCCTCGGCCCGGGCCGGAGCACGCCGGGCCTTGGAGTTCGTCAAGGCATAGTATCCGGGGCTGGACCTGGACCGTCTGGCCGCGTTCCGGTCAGAAGCCCAGGCCGAGCTGGAGGCCGTGGGGGGCGCCCTTGTCGAGCGCGCGGCGGCCATCACTGAGTACACGGACACCAACGTCTTCGTGCCCGAGCGGGCTGAAGGCGGCGAGGAAGTGCCGCCAGACTGGTTCGGGATGAACCCGGAGTATGGCGAAGACTCGGCGGAGGTGATGGACTCCAGCGCTGAGGAGGAGGACGAGGCGGAGGACGGAGGCGAGGCGGAGGCACCAGAAGACGGAGCAGGCGGCCAGCCTCAGCTCGATTGCGCCTCCAGCAACGAGCCGCGTGGAGACAAGGCGACTGCCGCCGGAGGCGACCAAGCCGAGACCGCCCAGCCGACTGCCCCGGCACCCGACACCGCCGTCTCCTCCGATCCTCCGGCCCCAGAGACCGCCTCCTAGGCTGCTTTTCCGCCTCTGTTTATCTGTCTTTAGTAATCTTTTGAAAATTTGTTAGATTCAAACAATTCCACCCGCGGGGTGTATCCTGAACTTCTATTCGAAGATTCGGCCAAGGGCCTATGTAAATATTTATCCAATTTCCGCCCTTCCTTGCTTATTGGTCTTTGGGCTTTTTCCTTTGCCGCCTTCCTTTGTTGCCGCCTTGCCATCTGGACAGCCGCTCTGTGGACTGTCGCTGGGTCAAGTGCTTGGCTACTTCGGGAAGGCAAGTACTTGGCCGTTTAGAGTTTCTTGAGCGAGTCGGCTAGAAAGCGACAGGTCGACTATCCAAGAGTCGACCGTCTTTGATAGAAGCTAAGATGGCGAGCTGACTACTTATGAGTCGGCTCTGCGAAGAGAGGCTAGGAGCCGGCTTGAGCTATGCGTACGCTCTAGGTCCTTAGCCATTTTTTCGTGTGTGCGCCCGTTCTTGCTTGTTCTCCGCCTACTAACAGTCGCTCTGCGAGCTGCGGCTTTCGACAGGAGACGGCTTGAGCGCAACACTTTACTTGTCCGACTGCAGGAAGCATTTCATAGCGCAAGACGGCAAGTCCCCGAGCCGACTAGTCGGACCCGGTGCCAGACGGTATGATAAAAAGAGTAGCATATTCGGAAGCGTGATTCTTATCATACAGATAACAAAAAGCAGTCCCCGAGCTCGTCTCAGGGGGCCCAAGGTCTTAGTATTTTAATACAAAGGGGGTAGTGCGATACACACTGCATCAACTGTAAAATCTTCGAAGAAGATTTGCGTTCTACGGGCGCTCTGTTTCTTTGCCGGAGTCGTCCCCCTTGCGCGCTCGAGGCTTCTAAGCTTCGATTAGGTAGTAGGAGCCGTTGCCCAGCAACTTGCTGATGATGAAGGGACCTTTCCAAGGTGCCGACAACTTGTGCTGGCCGGCTGTTCTCTGAATCAGCCGGAGCACAAGGTCACCCTCTTTAAACAATCTCGGCTTGACCTTTCGGTTGTAGTATCGGCGAAGACTCTGCTGGTAGATGCTGGACCGGCTGAGTGCCAACAGCCGGCCCTCTTCCAGCAGGTCAATGCCGTCTTGGCGTGCTTCTTCAGCTTCCTCTTCGGTGTACATGGTGACTCGTGGAGAGTCGAACTCTATATCCGTTGGGATGACGGCTTCGGCACCGTAGACGAGGAAGAAGGGCGTGAAGCCAGTTGACTTGTTTGGAGTCGTGCGCAGACTCCAGAGGACGGCTGGTAGTTCCTCAACCCAACAGCCGGCCGAACGCTCGAGTGGTTCGACCAGTCGAGGCTTGATGCCGGACAGGATGAGGCCGTTTGCTCGTTCCACCTGGCCGTTTGACTGCGGATGGGCAACGGACGCTAAGTCTAGTTGGATGCCCTGCGTCGCACAGAAATGGGCCAAGGCGCCCTTGGCAAAGTTTGTGCCATTGTCGGTGATGATGCTGTGCAGTATGCCATACCGCACCGTGATGTCGGCGATGAAAGTCACTGCAGTCGGCCCGTTCAACTTCTTGATGGGCTTTGCTTCTATCCACTTGGTGAACTTGTCCACCGCGACAAGCAGATGAGTTAGGCCGCCTCGGGCCGTCTTGAATGGTCCCAGCATGTCCAGGCCCCAAACTGCGAAGGGCCAGGCGATGGGGATTGTCTTCAGCGCGGAAGACGGCTGAAGTGGCTTGGAGCGGAACTTCTGGCACCCCTTGCATTTTTGGACTAACTCTTTAGCCTCTTCTAGGGCAGTCGGCCAAAAGAATCCGTGCCGAACAGCTTTGGCGACGAGTGCCCTTGAAGCCGCATGGTGGCCGCACTCGCCCTGATGAATGTCTCTGAGGATTGCTTGGCCTTGTTCTCGTTCTACGCAGCGCTGATAGACACCGGTGACGCTGCGCCTGACTAGCTCTCTGTTGACTATGGTGTATGCTGCCGCTCGGCGTTGCACTTGCCGAGCCAAGATCTCATCAGTCGGCAGCTCTTTGTTCACTAGAAACTTGAGGATGGGCTGTGCCCATGAAGGTGCTGCTATTTCTTCAACTGCTGGCACAACGACTTGGACAAGGGTGGCTGGGCTGGGAGGCGGCGGGCTGGAGTCCGCGGCCGCTTGCTAGATTGACGGAGTCTCTGGGCCGACTGGCGCAGTCCCCGGGCCGGGTTCTGAAGTCCCCGGGCCGGGTTCTGAAGTCCCCGGGCCGGCTTCAACTGCGGTTTTCTTGGGGCCGTCTGCTGGAGCTCTCGAGTCGGATCCGACTTCTTCTGGTGGAACCGGCACAAAGATGGAGTCTGACTCTGGAGAAGGCTTGATGGACGGCTTGAGGAGGCGCTGAAGAGCGACACCGGAAGGTATTGCCTGGCGGGTAGAGCCGACTCGTGCCAAGGCGTCCGCTTGATCATTGTCATTTCTTGGCACGTGGAGGAATTCGCACCCCTCAAAGTATCCGCTGAGTTGCTGCACCAGGAAGCGGTAGCTCGCCATGTTTGCGTCTTTGGTGTCCCAGTCGCCGGATGATTGCTGAACCACCAAGTCGGAGTCGCCATAGCACAGGATCCGACGAATGCTGAGTTCTTTGGCAAGCCGGAGCCCATGAATGAGCGCCTCATATTTGGCGACGTTGTTGGAGGCGGCGAAGTGGATCTGCAGCACATACTTGAGCTTATCGCCTTTAGGGAAGGTGAGGACGACGCCGGCTCCCAGGCCGGTGCGCATCTTGGAGCCATCGAAATGCATCCGCCAATGGGTGGAGTCAGGCGCTGGCGGAAGGTACTGGGTTTCGGCCCAGTCGACGAGGAAGTCAGCCAGCGCCTGCGACTTGATGGCAGTGCGGGGCTGATAGTAAATGGTGTAAGGAGCCAGATCTACAGCCCATTTGGCTACTCGGTCGGAGGCGTCTCGGCTTCCAATGATCTCGGCCAGCGGAGCCGTGCAAACCACGGTGATTGGGTGTTCTTGAAAGTAAGGCTTCAGCTTCTTGCGGCAAAATGCACGCCGTAGCACATCTTCTGGTAGTGAGGGTAGTTCTGCTTGGAGGTCGACAGTACCTCGCTCAGGTAATATACCGGTCTTTGGACAGGGAGCGCCTTGCCTTCCTCCTTGCGCTCGACTACGATGACTGTGCTGACTACTCGGCTGGTGGCGGCGATGTACAAAAGCATAGGCTCCTTGGGAGTCGGAGCCGCCAACACAGGGGGAGTAGTCAACATCTTCTTCAGTTGGAGAAATGCCTCATCCGCCTTGTGGTTCCACTCAAAAAAGGTGGTCTTCTTCATCAATTGATACAAGGGCAGAGCTTTCTCGCCCAGCCGACTGATGAATCGGCTGATGGATGCCAAACAGCCGGTGAACTTCTGCACATCTAATAGTCGGCTGGGTACCTCCATCCTCTGGCCTTGATCTTCACGGGGTTGCACTCTATGCCGCGTTCGGAGACCAGGAAGCCAAGGAGCTGGCCGGCTGGTACTCCGAAAACGCACTTCTCAGGGTTGAGCTTGATCTGGAATCGGCGCAGATTCTCAAAGGTCTCCTTGAGGTCTTCCAACAGCGTCCCACGCTTCTTCGTCTTTACCACCACATCATCCACATAGACATGGGCATTCCCACCGAGTTGCTTGAGGAGGCACTTCTGCATGCAACGCTGAAAGGTGGCGCCGGCATTCCTCAAGCCGAACGTCATTGTCAGGTAGCAGAAGGCTCCAAATGGTGTGATGAAGGCGGTCTTCAGTCTGTCCACCGGGTTCAGCTTGATCTGGTGATATCCTGAATATGCGTCTAGGAAACTCAGCAGCTCGCATCCGGCTGTGGAGTCTATCACCTGATCAATTCTTGGCAGGGCGACGGGTCCTTTGGGCAGGCTTTGTTGAGGCTTGTGTAGTCGATACACATCCGCCATTGCTTGTTCTTCTTTAGCACCAAGACCGGGTTTGCCAGCCACTCTGGAAAAAACACTTCCCTGATGAAGCCGGCCGCAAGAAGCCGGGCTATCTCCTCTCCAACAGCTCTCCTCTTCTCTTCTGACAAGCGGCGCAAGGGCTGCCTGACGGGTTTCACATCTGGCCTGACGTGTAGTTTGTGCTCGGCGAATTCCGTTGGTACACCTGGCATGTCCTTGGGGGACCATGCAAAGATGTCCCGATTCTCATGGAGGAAGTCGACGAGCTCGCCTTCCTATTTGCTGTCGAGGTTTGCACCTACGGCAGCGTATCTCTCCGGGTGCTCTGGGTCCAAGGGTATCTTCTTGGTCTCTTTGGCCGGCTTGAATGATCCTTCTGCTTCCGACTCCTTGGGGTCGGGCGACATCTCTAGCTGCTTTCTGGCCATCGCCACGACCCGGTCAAGGAGCCGCTTCTCGGCCACGATCACCAGGGACTCGGCCAGCCGACTACTCTCGGTCGCGCAGGCGGACGACTTCTTGTAGCCGCCGGCTACGGTCAGAATCCCCTTGGAACTCGTCATCTTCATCTTGAGGTAGGCGTAGTGAGGAACCGCCATGAACTTGGCCAAAGCAGGTCAGCCAAGCATTGCGTGGTAAGGGCTTTCCAAGTCCACTACTTCAAACCATACCGGCTCACGGCGGAAATGATCTTTGTCTCCGAAGAGGACGTCTATCAGGATCTTGCCGATTGGCGAACAGGAAAGGCCGGGCACAATTCCATGGAACACAGTCCGGCTGCTCTGCAGCTGTCTTCGCCTGAATCCTAGCTTCTCCAAGGTGTCCTTGTACAGGATGTTGATGCTGCTGCCCTCGTCTATCAGAATTCGCGAGAAACGGGCTGCCCGCCTATCAGTGGCCAAGGTAGCGCCTAGGACCAGGGCATAAGAGCCTGGACTCGGCATCACCTCTGGGTGATCCGCTCTACTCCAATAGATAGGCCTCTCGGACCAATGCATGAACTCTGGAGCATCTGTCGCCACTACATTTACTTCTTGCTGCTGTTGGCGCCTGCCGCGCCGGTCATCCGCCACGCTGGTGAACACCATGTAGGCTCCATGCTCATCTGGGAACTCGTCTTGCACTGCGCCGACTGGCCGAGCCGCCGGCTGCTGGGGCGGCGGCGGAGGCGGCGGCCCAGCAGGCGGTGGAGGAATGAGGCCGTCTCCCTTGGCGATTCTGGTGAGCCAGTGGCACTTTCGGGTGGTATGATTTGACGGCTTCGCGCCGCTATGGAACTTGCAGGGACCATCCAAAGTCTGCTCATAGGAGAAGGCTGGCAAGCAATTGGATTTGTCGCCTTTTTGCCGCTTGGCCGGAGGCTGCCCCTCCGGCTGTTGATCTTCAACTGTCGCCACTTGCCGACTGTTGGAAGTTGGCTGTTGGGCCTTGCGCTTGTTGTTGTTCTGTTGTTGGCGCCGACTGGTGTCTCCAGCCGGGGTTTAGGGAGCCTGAGGGGTCACCTTGCCAGCGGCGTTGACTTGGATCTCTGTCTTCATGGAAGAGTCGGCCGTGGCGTACTTTTCTGCTATGACTAGCAGTTCGTCGAGGGTTTCTGGCTCGTCGTAGAGGAGCCTGTGCTTGAGGAGGGTGCCCTCTCGGCACCCGGCAGTGAAGTACTCGATAAACTGCACCTTGTGCACGCCCTCGCAGGAGTTTCGAAGCTTGCCCCAGCGCGTGAGGTAGTCGCGTGTCGATTCATCAGAGCCTTGCACGCATAAGGAAAGCTGGCGCGGCTTGGGAGGTCGCTTGTACGTGCTCGTGAAGTTGCAGACGAAGGCTTCAGTGAAGTCGACCCACCTGTTGATGCTGCGGGGCTTCAGGCTGTTCAACCATGTCCGGGCCGTGCCCTAGAGCATGAGAGGAACGTACTTCACGGCAACTCGCTTGTTGCCGTTCGCTATGCTGACGGTTGTGGAGTTGTCTATCAGCCAGTCCTCCAGCTTCACGGAGCCGGTGTACATGGGTGTGTCTCGGGGGAGCGTGAACCCTTTGGGGAAGGGCTCGTCTCGGATGCGGGGCCCAAAGCAAGGCGGACCCAGCTCGTCTTCTTCTTCCAGCGCCAGGGATCGGTGGAGTCGGTCGATCTGATGGCGGGCGTCGTTCTCTCTAACTCCCTCTCGGCGGCCAAGGCGGCCTCCGAGAGTCGGATGCTCAACAGGCAGCAGGGAAACTCGCCGCTCTCTTCTGGGCGGGGGCGGCAGGTAGTCGTCCCGTCGCTCTACTGCTCTCGGGCAGCCGTCTTGGACGCGCTCGATGGTGATGTGAGTCCGACTATGACTGACAGCCGGCTCCTTTTCTTTCCTTCCGTGGACTCCGCAAGTCGGCGTCCGAGAGGTCGTGCCTTGATCTCGGCGGGGAGGCAAGTCGTCGTTCGGCTGCTGCAGCGCGTCTGCGCGGCTGCCGGCCGCATTCTGCGCAGCAACCGCGTCGAGGAGTTGCTGAACTCGCTCCGTCATCAAACGGCGCTCTTCGCCCTCGAAGTTCTTCAGCTCGTCGGTCGCCGCTTGGGCGGCGCGGATGTTCTCCGTAGGGGTGGCGTATACGGGGCGTTTCACCCTGAACAAGTCGGCGATGTCCGCGCCGCGCTGCCGGACCGCGCCTAGACGGCTCGGCCCAGTTGGAGCCGGCGAGCCGCCTACGGCGCAATCCATCTCGCGCTGGTATGCCTCTGACAAGCGCCTCATGCTTGCCAGCTTCTTGGCACCTTCGATGATCTGAAGGCGGCGTGTCTCCAGCGTCTCAGCATATGCGTCCTCTGGAATGGGCGCAGTAAGGCCTTGCAGGGCCGCAGCTAGCGGGTCCTGGGCTTCTTCGCCGGAGTGCTCGCCGTGACTGATGACGAGCACCTCTGTGACGGCGCTTCCGCCGCTCTCCTCGTACGGAAGCGGCTCATCATAGACCACCACGTTGGTGGGGAAAATGTCAAGCGACACGGCGTCGGAGTCGACCAGCATTGGGTCGGTGGAGCCTACAGACTCCAGGTCCACGGCAGGCTCGCCGGCGACGTGGAGTTGGTCAAGGAGGCCCGCGAGAAGGCTCTCGGGGCCACCCGTGCCTGCGTCGGATGCAGGCTCGTCGGAGAGGCGCACCTCGCCGACAAGTTCGGGGAGGCTGCTCGCGGCGCAGGCGGCCTCAGCGCCGCGCAGCGTGTCGATGCAGACTCCATCTGGCGAGCCTAGTTGGCTGTGCTCGCTAGGGAGGAAGAGGGTTCCCCTCCAGAACAGATCTCCGGATGACGGTGCACCTCGCCCCATGGTGGGCGCCAAATGTTGGGGGTTGGGTGCGACATATGCCAAAGGATGGCTTATCATGGTGGGGGCGAGTAGAACGTCGCCGGTGCCTGGAAACGGGATGAGGCGTAGGCATGCACGCCGGCGAATCTTACCTAGCTTCGAGGCTCTCCGGGGACATAACACCCCTACTGCTGCTCTGCGGGGTCTCCGCATGATCACTAAAGCAAGGTGACTACAATGGCGCTCCTTGAGCTGTATCGGGAGATAGGAGAGAGCAAGGCTAGTCCTCTCCTTCCTTTGCTATCTGGTCTATCTCTATCAAGGTCCGAACCCTTTGCATGGGTGCACCGGGGGGTTTATATAGGCCTACCCCCCGGGGGTACATGGTAATCCGGCTGGGCGCGGGTCCCAGCCGTCCGTCTCTCACACCGTTGTCTTTCCCGCCGGGTTCTGGGGCCCGCCGACTGGTGGGTCCCGCTGACAGGCCTGTCACTATGCGGCGCTCCTGAGGACGTAGGCTTGGTCATTGGGTCGTGGCAACAGTGTCGCCGTCTATCGGGCGATCTCTGTCGCCATTCCCCATCTTATCTTGTTAATGGCTCGTGGGGCCCTGGAGGGGAGGCGGCCGACTCCCACAGGGCCATCTTCAGGGCGTTCGGGCCTCCTTCGGTCCGCCCACTGACAGGCGGCCCCGTGGTCTTGGGGCCGTACAGGCCGGCATCGTGGGTACAGTGCATCGCGCACTGTGGCTGAGGTCAGGTCAGGCATGGCAACAATGCCGCGCCTCGCCGGAGATCTTCCAGCGATACGGCTCACTGTAGCCATGCCGGTCCCTCGTAGGCAGGAGGGAACGGCCACGTCGCAACCGTACCCCGCATCGGGCTTCATGAGGAGTCAAGGGCCGACTCCCATAGTCGACCTCTCTGGAGGTCGCCTGCTTGGAGTCGGCTTGTCTTGGAGTCTCCGTCTGGGACTCGGCTTGTCCTGGAGTCGCCGTCTGGGACTCGGCTTGTCCTGGAGTCGCCGTCTGGGACTCGGCTTGTCCTGGAGTCACCGTCTGGGACTCGGCTTGTCTTGGAGTCGCCGTGTGGGACTCGACTTGTCTTGGAGTCGCCGTCTGGGACTCGGCTTGAGGGGCGCGGCCTGCCCCGATGTCTTGAAAGATCCTGGGTCCCGGGTTAGCCTACCCGTGGCCCATTACTCCGACAGTACTGTAATGAACTCATTCTTTATTTATATTGGTGTTAAACCTACTGTGTTCCAACTTCTCTATGGTACATACCCCCCGATACTAGCCATAGATTCATCAAAATAAGCAAACAACACACGTAAAACAGAATCTGTCAAAAACAGAACAGTCTGTAGTAATCTATAACTTTATAATACTTATGGAACCCTAAAACTCCTACCAAAATAGAAAGTCCTAGGAAATTTGTCTATTAATCTTCTGCAAAAAGAATCAACTAAAAACACGTTTCTGTGATTTAATAAATTATTCTCGTGCGTGCAGAAGTTTCTGTTTTTCAGCAAGATCAAATTAACTATCACCCAAGATGATCCTATAGGTTCTACTTGGCACAAACACTAATTAAAACATAAAACCACATCTAAACAGAGGATAGATGAATTATTTATTACTAAACAGGAACAAAAAGTAAAGAACAAAAATAAAATTGGGTTGCCTCCCAACAAGCGCTATCGTTTAACGCCCCTAGCTAGGCATAAAAGCGAGAATAGATCTAAGTATTGCCATAATGATAAGGTAAATCACGAAAACTCATCTCATATTCCCTACTTCAGCAGAAAGTTTTCTTTGTGGCAAGCAAAAGTAAGCAAAAGGGCTAAATTTAATGGGGCAGAAGTCCCCAAGATCAAGCTCGGGAGGTATGGGTTCCTCCTTTGGCCCCTCATATTGCACAACCAATTCATCATTATATGCATTATTTTAGCAAAAAGTCATGAGCCTTTGCTCAAGAGAAAATCCTAACCCATTGTTTTGAATAGAAAAATCATCATTAAGTTCAGAGATTCTATCAACGAGAGCATCGGTAGGAACCTTTTTTCTAAGGTTTTCATTATAAACAACATGATCCAAAGATTGTAAACACATTATGTCTTCTTGATAAATAGGATCACTTATATGGGAGGACGGCCACCGTCCACCCTATAGTGTGCAACAATTTCTTTAGCTTCTTTCATTATAAATGTGAACTCATGTGCCAAAAAGATAGTAGCTGCATGCTTAACAGAAGAATGCTCAATATTGGAAAATTCTAGGAAAATCCTTTGTATGCAAGGATGCATATGCATAAACTATCTTTCAAGTTCAACTATAAGCAAGGATATAGCGTCCGGAAGACTACTAGTTCTATGAAGAATGGATCCACCCATAGCGGGTAAAGCACATGCACAAGTAAATAAATCTTGAATAACCCCTTTTCCAATAATATTACCACTACCGATTCGAAACTTTTTAGTATGTAAGATAGTGGGTTCTTCAATAGGATCATCAAAAGCATCAAAGTTTCCCACGTTATTACTATTGTCATTATCAATGATAACCTCCCTAGTTTCAGACATAGTGGCAGAAAATACAAGAAGCAAGCGAGAAAAGAGGCGAACGGAAAAGAGAGGGCGAAGAAAACGAAAGGGTGAAGTGGGGGAGAGGGAAACGAGAGGCAAATGTCAAATAATATAATGCGAGGGATAAAAGTTTGTGATGGGTACTTGGTATGTCTTGACTTGTGCGTAGACCTCCCCGGCAATGGCACCAGAAATCCTTCTTGCTACCTCTTGAGCACTGCGTTGGTTTTCCCTTGAAGAGGAAAGGGTGATGCAGCAAAGTAGCGTAAGTATTTCCCTCAGTTTTGAGAACCAAGGTATCAATCCAGTAGGAGGCTACACGCAAATCCCTCGTTCCTACACAAACAAATAAGAACCTTGCAACCAACGCGATAAAGGGGTTGTCAATCCCTTCACGGCCACTTGCAAAAGTGAGATCTGATAGAGATAATAAGATAAGTTAAATATTTTTGGTATTTTTATGATATAGATTGGAAAGTAAAGATTGAAAAATAAAATAGATTGGAAACTTATATGATGGAAAATAGACCCGGGGGCCATAAGTTTCACTAGTGGCTTCTCTCAAGATAGCATAAGTATTACGGTGGGTGAACAAATTACTATCTAGCAATTGATAGAAAAGTGCATAGTTATGAGAATATCTTGGCATGATCATGTATATAGGCATCACGTCCGCGACAAGTAGATTGAAACGATTCTGCATCTACTACTATTACTCCACACATCGACTGCTATCCAGCATGCATCTAGAGTATTAAGTTCATAACAACAGAGTAACGCATTAGGCAAGATGACATGATGTAGAGGGATAAACTCAAGCAATATGATATAAACCCCATTTTTATCCTCGATGGCAACAATACAATATGTGCCTTGCTGCCCCTGCTATCACTTGGAAAGGACACTGCAAAATTGAAGCCAAAGCTAAGCACTTCTCCCATTGCAAGAAAGATCAATCTAGTAGGGCAAACCAAACTGATAATTCGAAAATACATGCAAAGATAACCAATCATACATAAAAGAATTCAGAGGAGATTCAAATATTGTTCATAGATAAACTTGATCATAAACCCACAATTCATCGGATCTCGACAAACACACCGCAAAAAGAGTTACATCGAATAGATCTCCAAGAAGATCAAGAAGAACTTTGTATTAAGATTCAAAGAGAGAGAAGAAGCCATCTAGCTAATAACTATGGACCCGAAGGTCTGTGGTAAACTACACACACTTCATCGGAGAGGCTATGGTGTTGATGTAGAAGCCCTCCGTGATCGATTCCCCCTCCGGCGGAGCATCGGAAAAGGCCCCAAGATGGGATCTCACGGGTACAGAAGGTTGCGGCGGTGGAAATAGGGTCTCGTGGTGCTCTTGGATGTTTTCAGGGTATGTGGATATATATAGGCGAAGGAAGTTGGTCCGGGGAGCCATGAGGGGCCCACGAGGGTGGGGGACGCGCCCACCCCATGGGGTGCGCCTCCCTGCCTCGTGGCTTCCTCGTTTGTTGCTTGAGATCCACTCCAAGTCTCCTGGATTGCGTTTGTTCCAAAAATAACTATCCGGAAGGTTTTGTTTCGTTTGGACTCCGTTTGATTTTCCTTTTCTGCGAAACACTAAAATAGGCAAAAAACAGCAATTTGGACTGGGCCTCCGGTTAATAGGTTAGTACCAAAAATAATATAAAAGTGCTTAGTAAAGCCCATTAAACATCCAAAACAGGTAATATAATAGCATGGAACAATCAAAAATTATAGATACGTTGGAGACGTATCACAGGTTAGAACTTGATGAAGTAACCGTGCGGCGATGCTGGCACGCCCGACCCGTGCAATCCATGGGGTGACGATTGATGTATGCCAGAACTACGTCGGTAGTTCCCCAAAGAGGAAGGGATGGTGCAGTATAGGGACGGTAGGTATTTCCCTTAGTGATGAGACCAAGTTATCGAACCAATTGGAGAACCTCCTCACACCACGGAAACAACACCTGCACACAAATAACAAAAACTCGCAATTCGACGTGTTAAAGGGGTTGTCAATCCCTTTCGGGTACGGCGCCTCAAGATAGGCAAATGACGTGAGGTAAAAGTGGTAGATAGGATAAAAAGATTGCAGAACAAATAAATTGCAGCAAGGTATTTTTTTATTTTTGGTTTAATAGATCTGAAAATGAATGCAAAGGAAAATAGATCGCAAAGGCAAATATGATGAAATGAGACCCGGGGGCTGTTGGTTTCACTAGTGGCTTCTCTTGAGAAAAATAGAAAATGGTGGGAAAACAATTATTGTTGGGCAATTGATAGAACTTCAAATAATCATGACGATATCCAGGCAATGATCATTATATAGGCATCACGTCCAAGATTAGTAGACCGACTCCTGCCTGCATCTACTACTATTACTCCACACATTGACTGCTATCTAGCATGCATCTAGTGTATTAAGTTCATGGAGAAACGGTGTAATGCAATAAGAATGATGACATGATGTAGACAAGATCTATTTATGTAGAAATAGACCCCATCTTGTTATCCTTAATAGCAATGATACATATGCGCCGTTTCCCTTTCTGTCACTGGGATCAAGCACCGTAAAATACGAGGCTATAATCAATCGCGCATATAAGAGATCAAAGAAGACTCAAATAACTTTCATGGATAAAACATAGATCTGATCATAAACTCAAAGTTCATCGGATCCCAACAAACACACCGCAAAAGACTTACATCATATGGATATCCAAGAGACCATTGTATTGATAATCAAGAGAGAGAGAGAGATGAATCCATCTATCTACTAACTACGGACCCATAGGTCTATACAGAACTACTCACGCATCATCGGAGAGACACCAATGGACATGATGCACCCCTCCGTGATGGTGTCTAGATTGGATATGGTGTTTCTGGACTCTGTGGTGGCTAGAATTGATTTTCGTCGACTCCCCTAGGGTTTCTGGAATATTGGGGTATTTACAGAGCAAAGAGGCGACACGGGAGGCCAACGAGGAGGGCACAACCCACTGGGGCGCGCCTGGGCCCCATGCATGCCCAGGTGGGTTGTGCTCCCCTCGGAGCTCCTCTCAGATGCGTTCCTGGCCCACTGGATGTCTTCTGGTCCAAATAAAATCCACAAAAAGTTTCGCTGCATTTGGACTCCATTTGATATTGATTTCCTGCGATGTAAAAAAACATGAAGAAAACAGCAACTGGCTCTGGGCACTATGTCAATAGGTTAGTACCAAAAAATGACATAAAATGACTATAAAATGATTCTAAAACATCCAAGAATGATAACATAACAGCATGGAACAATCAAAAATTATAGATACGTTGGAGATGTATCAGCATCCCCAAGCTTAATTCCTGCTCGTCCTTGAGTAGGTAAATGATAAAAACAGAATTTTTTATGTGGAATGCTGCCTGATGTCTGCTAGAACTACTTCGGTATTTCCCCAAAGAGGAAGGGATGATGTAGTATAGCGACGGAAGGTATTTCCCTCAGTGATGAGACCAAGGTTATCGAACCAGTAGGAGAACCTCCTCACATCACGTAAACAACACCTGCACACAAATAACAAATACTCACAACCCGACGTGTTAAAGGGGTTGTCAATCCCTTTTCGGTTATGGCGCCTGAAGTTAGGCAAATAACGTGAGGTAAAAGTGGTAGATAGGATAAATAGATCGCGGAACAAATAAATTACAGCAAGATATTTTTGTATTTTTGGTTTAATAGATCTGAAAATAAATGCAAAGGAAAATAGATCGCAAAGGCAAATATGATGAAAAGAGATCTGGGGGCCGTAGGTTTCACTAGTGGCTCAAATCGAGAAAAATAACAAACGGAGGGAAAACAATTACTGTTGGGCAATTGATAGAACTTCAAATAATCATGACGATATCCAGGCAATGATCATTATATAGGCACCATGTCCAAGATTAGTAGATCGACTCCTGCCTGCATCTACTACTATTACTCCACACATCGACTGCTATCCAGCATGCATCTAGTGTATTAAGTTCATGGAGAAACGGAGTAATGCAATAAGAACGATGACATGATGTAGACAAGATCTATTTATGTAGAAATAGACCCCATCTTGTTATCCTTAATAGCAATGATACATACGTGACGTTTCCCTTTCTGTCATTGGGATCAAGCATCGTAAGATCGAACCCATCACAAAGCACCTCTTTCCACTGCAAGATAAATAGATCAAGTTGGCCAAACAAAACCCAAATATCGGAGAAGAAATACGAGGCTATAATCAATCACGCATATAAGAGATCAAAGAAGACTCAAATAACTTTCATGGATAAAACAAAGATCTTATCATAAACTAAAAGTTCATCGGATCCTAACGAACACAACACAAAAAGACTTACATCATATGGATCTCCAAGAGACCATTGTATTGATAATCATGAGAGAGAGATAGAGAGAGGAAGCCATCTAGCTACTAACTACGGACCCGCAGGTCTACAAAGAACTACTCATGCATCATTGGAGAGGCATGAATGGACATGATGCACCCCTCCGAGATGGTGTCTAGATTGGATCTGGTGTTTCTGGACTCTGCGGTGGCTGGAATTGATTTTCGTCGACTCTCCTAGGGTTTCTAGAATATTGGGGTATTTATAGAGCAAAGAGGCGGTTCAGGGGGCACCCGAGGTGGGCACAACCCACCTGGGCGTGCCTGGTGGGTTGTGCTCCCCTCGAAGCACCCCCCAGGTGCTTTCCTGGCCCACTGGATGTCTTCTGGCCCAAAAAAATCCTCAAAAATTTCTTCGCGTTTGGACTCCGTTTGGTATTGATTTCCTGCAATGTAAAAAACATACAGAAAATAGCAACTGTCAATGGGCACTATGTCAATAGATTAGTACCAAAAAAAGATATAAAGTGACTATAAAATGATTGTAAAACATCCAACAATGATAATATAACAGCATGGAACAATAAAAAACTATAGATACGTTGGAGACGTATCAGCATCCGCAAGCTTCATTCCTGCTCGTCCTCGGGTAGGTAAATGATAAAAACAGAATTTTTGATGTGGAATGCTGCTTAATATGTTCATCACATTTTCTTTATAGCATGGACATTTGGAATTTTATATGTTTCAAAGCAATACTCTAGTTTTGACATGAAGACTTTAATACTCAAGCATACCAACAAGCAACCATGTCTTTCAGTTAAAGCAACTTATCCCTAGCCCATTATGCTCAATCATTGATCCATTCATGAAACACACTTGAATATTAGCTACACCCAATGCTCAAATACGATCATAGTGCCCCTTAGTTGGTGTTTATAAGAGAAGATGGAGACTCAAATTCAAAAAAAAAATGCATAAGTAAAAGAAAGGCCCTTCGCGGAGGGAAGTAAGGATTTGTAGAGGTGCCAGAGCTCAAAGCTTAAATTGAGATATAAAAACATTTTTGAGAGGCATACTTTTCCCACCAACGAAAACGACTTAGAGCTCCCAACACTTTCCATGCTAGATACATCATAGGCGGTTCCCAAACAGAAAATAAAGTTTATTCCTTTTTCCACCATTACTTTCACTTTCCATGGCTAGCCGAATCCACGGTTGCCCTCCAGACCAACACTTTCCAAGGAATTTATTATTTGACAACATAAAGTAAATTCATTTCTCATTTCGGGACTGGGCATCCCTAATACCTTTGTCATACTCTCGTGCAATGACAAGTGAATAAACACTCATCGTGAGAATAACACATCTAGCATGGGAAATATTGGCCACCCTTCACTGCCTCGCGAGCGGTAGAGCACACAAAAGAGAAATTTATTTTGAAAATTAGAGATGGCACATGCAAATTTTCTTAGAACGGCATGAAAATACCGATATAGGTAGATATAGTGGACTCATATGGCAAAATTGGTTTAAAGGGTTTTCGATGCACAAGTAGTGACCATACTTAGTGCAAAATGAAGGCTAGCAAAAGATTGAGAAGCGACCAACCAAAAAGCGAACAATCTCGTACCCAAGCATTAAGCATAAGTAACACCGAATAATGCACCATAAGTAGGATATAAATTTCATTGCATAACTATTGACTTTCGTGCTTGCATAGGGAATCACAAACCTTAACATCAATATACTTACTAGAGCACAATTACTCATCAACATGACTCACATATCATATCGTCATATCTCAAAACCATTACTAAGAATCAAATTTATTTTGTCCAATGATCTTCATGAAAGTTTTTATTATATCCTCCTTAGATATCTATCACTTTGGGACTATTTTCATATGTTGCTTTTGATAAGCTCAAACAAATTTATGTGAAGAACATGAGCATAATTTTTTCTTTCTCTCAAAATAATCTAAGTGAAGCAAGAGAGAATTTATGAAAACTCCCAAATAAATCTAAGTGAAGCATGAGAGAATTTCTTCAAAAATAACATAGCACATCGTGCTCAAAAAGATAAAGTGAAGTACTAGAGAAAATCCATGGCTCTAAAAATTTAAGTGAAGCATAGGAGCAAGCATAACATAATTTTTGGCTCTCTCAAAAAGGTGTGTTCAGCAAGGATTCAACACTTAAAACACAAAGCAAAAAAATCAAAGACTCATATCATACAAGACGCTCCAAGCAAAACTCATAATATGTGACGAATAAAAATATAGCTTCAAGTAAAATACCGATGGTTGTTAGAAGAAAGCGGGGATGCCACTCGGGGGCATCCCCAAGCTTGGTTGCTCGATACTTCTTGAATATTATCTTGGTGTGCCTCGGGAATCCCCAAGCTTAGCCTTTTGCTAATCCTTATTCCTTCATCCATCGTAAGATCACCCAAAACTTGAAAACTTCAATCACACAAAACTCAACAAAACCTTCTTGAGATCCGTTAGTATAAGAAAGCAAATCACTACTATAATTACTGTTGCAAACCTATTCATATTTTGTTTTTGCATTATATCTACTGTATTCCAACTTTTCTATGGCAAAAACGCATTAAACAAAACCATAGAATCCTCAAAACAAGCACACAACGCAAAGAAAACAGAATCTGTCAAAAACAGAACAGTCTGTAGCAATCTGGATATTTAGAGTACTTATGTAACTCCAAAATTCCGGAGAAATTATGAAAACCTGAGAAATTTGTATATTAATCTTCTTCAGAAATAATCAACTCAAAATCACGTTTCTGTGATTTATGAAAATTATTTTCGTGAGTGCATAAGTTTCTGTTTTTCAGCAAGATCAAATCAACCCAAAGGCCTTGCTTGGCACAAACACTAATTTAAACCACAAAAACAAATCTAACCAGAGGTATAATTGGATATTTTATTAAAAACAGCAAGAAAACCAAGAAGCAAAAAAGATACAAGTTGGGTTGCCTCCCAATGAGCGCTATCGTTTTACGCCCCTAGCTAGGCATAACGCGTAGGAAGGATCTAAGTTTTATCATCCATTATCTTTGCCACTTTAGTAAGGGTCTTTTCAAATCCGGGAGGCTCTTTGCGCTTCCTTAAATTTTCTAGAAAAAAACCATCTTGAGATCTAAAATATCCAACCATTTATTGCAAAGGGAAATCAAAGTGTTCATACGATTGATACTACCATTGAGATGCTTGAGAGGTTCATTATATTTTTGCAATTCAACCATATGTTTATGCAAATCACCGAGTTTGTCCAAAATTTGGGCTCCCTCTGGGGTGAAATAAAACCCTTTCTTTTGTGGTGGAACCACCAAAATTCCTTCTCAAATTTCATAGGCAACATTGACATCGAGCTCAATAAAATTCCGTTTTGCGGAAAAAATCCAAGAGTTGTCTATGATGCAAAGCTAATCCTACGTAAAAATTTCTAAGAAATTTTTTTGCATCTCCCTTTAGATTGCAAACACGGTAAGACTCCATAAGCCTATACCAAGCATCTTTCAAAATTTCTCCTTGTCTCTGTTTGAAGTATAGAACTTTAAAGTCTGGTAACAAAGGAGGATCATTCAAACTGGTAGTGAAACAAGAACATGAATAGATCTGTTGAGAAGAAGGCGAACGAAAAAGAAGGCGAACAAAAAAGAGGGCGATTCAAATTTTCTCCTTGTCTCTGTTTGAAATATAGAACTTCAAAGTCTGGTAACAGAGGAGGAGCATTGAAACTAGCCATAGTGAAACAAGAACACGAATTGATCTTCAACATCAACAAGAAATTCCTTTTGATGTTTGCTAGAACTACATCGGTATTTCCCCAAAGAGGAAGGGATGATGCTGTATAGTGACGGTAGGTATTTCCCTCAGTGATGAGACCAAGGTTATCGAACTAGTAGGAGACCCTCCTCACACCATGTAAACAACACCTGCACACAAATAACAAATACTCGCAACCCGACGTGTTAAGCGGGTTGTCAATCCCTTTCGGGTACGGCACCTCAAGATAGGCAAATAACATGAGGTAAAAGTGGTAGATAGGATAAATATATTGCAGAACAAATAAATTGCAGCAAGGTATTTTTGAGTTTTTGGTTTAATAGACCTGAAAATAAATGCAGAGGAAAATAGATCGCAAAGGCAAAAATGATGAAAAGAGGCCCGGGGGCCATAGGTTTCACTAGTGGCTTCTCTCGAGAAAAATAGCAAACGGTGGGAAAACAATTACTGTTGGGCAATTGATAGAACTTCAAATAATCATGACGATATCCAAGCAATGATCATTATATAGGCATCACGTCCAAGATTAGTAGACCGACTCCTGCCTGCATCTACAACTATTACTCCACACATCAACCGCTATCCAACATGCATCTAATGTATTAAGTTCATGGAAAAATGGAGTAATGCAATATGAACGATGAAATGATGTAGACAAGATCTATTTATGTAGAAATAGACCCCATCTTGTTATCCTTAGTAGCAACGATACATACATGTCGTTTCCCTTTTTGTCACTGGGATCAAGCACTGTAAGATCGAACCCATCACAAAGCACCTCTTCCCATTGCAAGATAAATAGATCAAGTTGGACAAACAAAACCCAAAAATTGGAGAATAAATACGAGGCTATAATCAATCACGCATATAAGAGATCAAAGTAGACTCAAATAACTTTCATGGATAAAAACATAGATCTGATCATAAACTCAAAGTTCATTGGATCCCAACAAACACACCGCAAAAGACTTACATCGTATGGATCTCCAAGAGACCATTGTATTGATAATCAAGAGAGAGAGAGGAAGCCATCTAGCTACTAACTACGGACCTGCAGGTCTACAAAGAACTACTCACACATCATCGGAGAGGCACCAATGGACATGATGCACCCCTCCGTGATGGTGTCCAGATTGCATCTGGTGTTTCAGGACTCTGCGGCGGCTGGAATTGATTTTCGTCGACTCCCTTAGGGTTTCTGCAATATTGGGGCATTTATAGAGCAAAGAGGCGGTGCGGGAGGCCAACGCGAAGGGCAACACACTGGGGCGCGCCTGTCCTGGTGTGTTGTGCTCCCCTCGGAGCTCCCCTTAGGTGCATTCCTGGCCCACTAGATGTCTTTTGGCCCAAAAAAAATCCACAAAGAGTTTCGCTGCTTTTGGACTCCATTTGATATTGAGTTCCTGCGATGTAAAAAACATGCAGAAAACAACAACTGGCACTGGGTGTCGGTTTCAAAACCGGCGGATCTCGGGTAGGGGGTCCTGAACTGTGCGTCTAAGGCTAATGGTAACAGGAGGCGGGGGACACGATGTTTACCCAGGTTCGGGCCCTCTCGATGGAGGTAATACCCTACTTCCTGCTTGATTGATCTTGATGATATGAGTATTACAAGAGTTGATCTACCACGAGATCGTAGAGGCTAAAACCTAGAAGCTAGCCTATGATTATGATTGTTGTTGTCCTACGGACTAAACCCTCAAATTTATATAGACACAGGAGGGGGCTAGGGTTACACAGAGTCGGTTATAGAGAAGGAGATCTATATATCCGAATTGCCAAGCTTGCCTTCCACACAAAGGAGAGTCCCACCCGGATACGGGATGAAGTCTTCAATCTTGTATCTTCATAGTCCAACAGTCCGGCCAAAGTATATAGTCCGGCTGTCCGAGGACCCCCTAATCCAGGACTCCTTAGTAGCCCCTGAACCAGGCTTCACTTATGATGAGTCCGGTGCATAGATTGTCTTCGGCATTGCAAGGCGGGTTCTTCTCCAAAATCCCAAAGTACCTGTTGTAACGAGCAATGTCCGGCTTCCCATCAATATTACACTCGGCTTCTATGCTTCAATAATGGCTATCTCCACGTGTCGAGCGAATGCGAGAAGTTAGGGAGTTTTTACATTTGCCACCCTGACCATGTAAGTAAATCATCTATTTAAAGAGACGGGGATCCTCAGATCCAAATCACACCATCCTTCCCCAGCGAGTATCCATCAGAGCGCGCCCGGAAGAAACCATCCCATCATGGCCGGCCATCGCAGCTCCTCCTCTCACTCCTGTAGCACTAAGCCAGGCGATTGGGAGAAGTGTTCTGTCCCCCATAGCCGATTGGTAGAGTTGCAGACCAAGGGGCTTCTCCTGCCTGCGTACATGGTCCCCGTCCGAACCCGACTAGCCACCTATAACGGCGGGGAGCAAGTGGAGAGTTTTCCCAACCCATCCAAGGGGGAGCTGGTATGCCTTGTCCCTTATTTGTTGAGGGGACTCGGATTTCTAATCCATCCGTTCCTCCGTGGGCTCCTGGAGTTCTACGGCCTCCAGCGGCATAGCTTCACTCCTGCTTCCATACTACACATCGCATGCTATGTCGCCTTCTGCCAGCTATTTCTGGGCTGCAAAGCTCATTTCGAGCTATGGAAGAGGCTATTCTGCCTCGTACCCCGCACTCAGGAGGGGTCGATATATCAAGTGGGCGGAGCCGAAATATGGTGCATCGTCGGGACCGGATACCTGTCCGGTACTCCGAAGAAGACGTCCAAAGACTGGCCCTCGGAGTGGTTTTATATGGAGGATGTCCCCCTTCCGGACCCTATTCAGATGGGCCTTCCTGAGTTTGTAAATGCTCTGTTGAAGAAATGCCAAAGCTGGCTTCCGCGGAGCACCCAGGAGGAAGATAACAGAGAGGTCCTTTTCCTGATGGACAGGATAAAGACGCTAGCCCAATCAGGGCTGACAATAATTGAGTCATGTCAATATGTATAATACGGGGAGTGGATCCACTTCAATATCGGGGGAAACCCATGTGGCACTTCAATGGAGGAGACAACGCCACCCGCTGCGGCCATAAAGGTCCGGACTCCGCCGCCACTCTGGCGAAAATACTATCCGATTTGTACAAAGGAGAGGAAGAGGAGTTCATCCGTATTAAGCCACGGGATGGATTCTCCATGTACAACCCCAAAGCTGGGTGAGCCGCTATCTTTTATTCCAGTCTTTCCCGCATTCCTCATCACAAATATTTACCTTGCCAATTCATAGCAGGAACTGCGAAAAGCTATGAGGGAGGTCCACAACCAGTCTCCACAGCCAGAGGACCCCGACCGGGCCCTCGACCCCGGACTTAAAGAAGATCCGGACACATTTTTGGAACTCGTCGACAGGACATTTTATCAGTTAAGCTGTGACGGTGCCTTGGTGGCCATCATAGCTAATTATCCTGGCCTACTCCCTGCATCACAGGTAAGTAAAACCGGAGTACGAACTTCCAAGAAGGATCCCCTCTTTGCACCTTACCCTCCGCACATATATTGCATTTTTACAGGGAAGGCCATCGGGGCGCCGTGCCAAACCCGTGGTGACTCGTCAACAAGGGGCACCGAAGCCGGGTAGGCTTAAAAGGAAGGCGGTCAGGACCGAGACGCCACTGCAGAGGTATGATTAAAAATCTGCTCCGTGATTATTATCTTTGAAGTATAATGAAGTCCATGGTTCCCTGGCAGAAAAAGCGCTTGCCGAACTATATCCGGAGAGCCTGCCGGCCACACCTCCACCAGCCGGACTCCAAGGCTGGACTCAAGGGCAGAGGTCAACGCGGGGACAACACTGGACGGTCCTCCTATAGAGGATGCGGATAGATTATCCGCTACATACTCCGAAATGGAGAGCGCCATGAATCACAGGCGCCGACGGGCCACACTACATGACCCTAAGTTCTCCGAAGAGGCATTCAATTCCTTCAACTTAGGAGATGCATACATCCGAGCTGCTCAAGATGGCCTCGACACAGCCACGGACCAGTATGTAGAGCATATTCGGGTAAGAAAATCTAATAAGTATGTATATCAGTAGCCCCTGAGACTTGTAACAGTTGGCACAACAGATTTAAGGATCATTGTATGCATAGGTTCTTACAGAGAAGAATACCCAGCTGTCCAAAGAGATGGAGGAGTGCAAAGCCCAGCTGCGGGCCACAGTTGCCGGAATGGAGGAGTCCAAGAAGGCCCTATCTAGTAATACTTGTCTTGATCAGAACGAATATAATGACGTGTACTAGTTAGTATCCGGCATGAACGCAAATCTAACAATAGATTCTGCAGACAATCCCGGAGGTAATCCGGAGATCGTACCGAGGGATGAGCAATATGTTAAACGACAGCTAAAGGCTGGCGAGCGTGTGCTTACAAAGGTTATACGAGAGAAAAATGATCTCCAGGATGCAAAGACCCGATTTGGACGTTGAATTAAAAGATGTTCGGGCCCAACTTACTGACTCCGTGAAGGAGAATAAGAGGCTTCAATGTGGCATTTTTAGTAAGTGCTCGAACGAACCTTTATAAAGTTCGGCGAAGAAGCGGGCTAACATGATTATGTCTATAGGTATGCTGACAGGTCGTCCCGAAGAGGAGATGCCCGGATCTGCAGGCGATCTTCTGCAAGAGCTCTCGCAACTGCACGGACAAATTCGGGAGGTGATGCAGGGTACTGCCCAGGCCTTGTGGCCATCCGCATCCCTTCCCGGAGGCATGGGAGAGCTCGTGGATATACTCAAGGGAGCACGGTGGCGCTTCTGATTATGGAAAATATCGGCCTGCCGACAAGGTGCAAGGGAGGCCTGGGCCATGGTGAAGACACGATACACCAAGGCTGACCCGAACCACATGGCTGAGGTTGGACCTGTAGGGTCAGATGGGAAAGAGATCCCCGTTAATCTGGTATATGACCAGGTAGCATTAGCCGGGAAGTATTCCCAACATGATTGTAGGCTAGACAACTTGTTGGATGGTATAGAACAAGAATTTAGTCAGTCTAGGTGACCTTGTACTTCAAAGGACATATTTTGTCCCTAGCCGTATTGTAAATCATTTGTCTTGGCGGACCTTTTCGCTTCAACCTCTAGAACCGACAGTCCAGAGAGTATCGGAATACCTGCTCAGTTATGTAAAAACCGGGGCACGTGTGGAAACCAGGCGTAGGGGTCATAAGTGCTTGAACAGACAAGTACCCAACTAGCTATGTTATATTACATGGATAGTAAGAAACATCTTCCAGGGAGAATAGTTCTGTTAAGGGTTCCTTTCCCTGGGTACGCATGCATTAATGTGCATGTCCGAACTGCAAAAAACGACGCGGGATATAAGCATCTGGGGGCATGTATTGCATTAAGTAAGAAACATCTTTTGTTCATCGACCGAATATTCCCTTAAGAACGCTAGCTTTCGGCTTCACCCAGTCTGAGGTACACATCCGGCTGACCCGGCAGTAACAATCGCAGAGGTGCTCCCCTTATGCCCTAGCCGAATTATCGGGAACGTAGGGCATAAACACAAGAGCCAGGCAACCCAACTTGGCCAAAACTTAAGTCATATCGATGCATATAATGGTGAAATAAGGTACATATGGAGGAATGACGCATATGTGGTGGGCATAAATCCCAGAAGATAATTATATTAAGCTTCTGTATAAGAAGCCCCCAGGTATATTGAGCACGCATAGCGCGGCAGGAGTGTGCGGTCGAAGCATACTTGAAGCTTTTAAGGCTAAAAAAAGAAAGAAAGAAAGAGAGGATATAACTTTAAAAAATGCGGAGGCAAGGGGACGAACACAAAGTTCGACACTAGGCGTAGAATCTTTGAAGTCTGGCTGCGTTCCACGGGTTCGGCTCGAGTCGATTATCTGATGCGTCACACATATGGTATGCTCCTCCAGTGAGAACTTTATCAATGATAAAGGGACCCTCCCACTTGGGCTTGAGCTTGTCCTTTTTCTTCTCTGGAAGGCGTAGAACGAGTTCGCCAATGTTATAAATTTTGTCCCGTACTTCTTTGCTTTGATACCTTCGAGCTTGATACTGATAGAATGTGGAACGGGCCTTTGCGACATCACGCTCCTCCTCCAGGGCGTCCAAACTGTCCTACCAATCTAGCTCGGCCTCTCTCTCTTCGTACATGCGCACTCGAGGTGAGTCATGAATGATATTGCAGGGTAGCACTGCCTCTGTGCCATACACCATAATAAATGGTGTGTATCCGGTGGTGCGATTTGGCGTGGTCCGCAGCCCCCATAGTACAGAGTCGAGCTCCTTGACCCAGTGCGTATCTGATTCCTTCAAGGATCGCACTAGTCTGGGTTTGATGCCGCTCATAATAAGACCATTTGCTTGTTTGACTTGACCGTTTGTTTGGGGGTGATAGATAGAGGCATAATCGATCTTAATGCCCATTTTGCCGCACCAAGTTTTCACCTCGTCAGCTGTGAAGTTGGAGCCGTTATCAGTGATGATGCTGTGGGGGACACCGTAATGGTGTACGACCCTGGATATAAAGTCTATCATTGGTCCGGATTTGGCCGTTTTAACTGGTTTGGCCTCTATTCATTTGGTGAATTTATCTACCATGACCAACAAGTATTTTTTCTTATGGCTTCCTCCTTTAAGGGGTCCAACCATATCGAGCCCCTAGACCACAAAGGGCCAAGTTATGGGGATTGTTTGGAGAGCGGTAGGTGGCATATGGCTTCGATTTGCAAAAAGCTGGCAACTGACACAATGTTGGACGAGGTCCTGTGTGTCTGCTCGGGCTGTCGGCCAGTAGAAACCTGTACGGAAGGCCTTTCTTACAAGGGCCCGAGCTGCGGCGTGAAGGCCGCCGAGTCCCGCGTGAATTTCTTCCAGAAGCTGTCGTCCTTCCTCTTCGGAGATGCAC
Organism: Triticum timopheevii; assembly: GCA_963921465.1. Classification (NCBI taxonomy): domain Eukaryota; kingdom Viridiplantae; phylum Streptophyta; class Magnoliopsida; order Poales; family Poaceae; genus Triticum; species Triticum timopheevii. The sequence continues at coordinate 506,328,305 of OY997274.1, forward strand.
CTTTGGAGCACTCCAGTCGCGCTTTTCTTATAAAGCTCTCCGTTGTGGACCTTGTAGGCTTTAGAGCGCCGCATAGTGCAACGTGCCTCATTTTGGTCCTCAGGGAGTTGTTTCCTATTTAGGTAGGCTAAGAAGGGTTCTTTCCACGGGGCGATGACAGCCATAATCACGTGGGCCGAAGGTGTTATTTCGGTGGTGGAGCCTCTGATTACGTCAGAGTGTTCGGGATCTGGGGTTGTGTTCGGATCCGGACTGGTATTGCCGGTCTCCCCTTCCCATACCACGGGTGTCTTGAACAGCCTTTCCAAGAAGATATTGGGTGGGACGGGGTCGTGCTTAGCGCCAATGCGGGCGAGGATATCCGCAGCTTGATTGTTTTCTCGGACCACATGGTAGAATTCGAGCCCCTCGAACCGAGCTAACATTTTGAGGACGGCATTGCGGTAGGCCACCATTTTAGGTTCCTTGAAAGTCTCCATTTATTTGAGATATTGCAAGGTTCGAATCCCCACGCACTTCTAGGAGTTGAATGCCCATGGAGACTGCCATCCGAAGACCATGCAATAGAGCCTCATATTCGGCTGCGTTGTTGGAATCTGTGTCTAGTATTCAGAGTACGTATTGGACTGTATCTCCAGTGGGGGATGTTAGGACAACGCTTGCCCCCAGACCAGCCAGCATCTTAGAGCCGTCAAAGTGCATGATCCAATTGGAGTACGCGCCGTACTCTTTAGGGAGTTCGGCTTCTGTCCATTCGACGACAAAGTCAGCCAGTACTTGCAACTTAATGGCTCGCCATGGTTTGTATGTTACGTCGAACGGGAGGAGATCGATAGCCCATTTAGCAATCCGGCCCGTGGCATCGCAGTTATTTATTATGTCGTTGAGTGGTACTTCAGAGGCCACCGTGATTGAACACTCTTGAAAGTAGTGTCGTAGTTTTCGGGATGCCATGAAGACCGATATGCTATCTTTTGATAATGTGGGTACCGTGACTTGCATGGACTGAGGATAGTGGATACGAAGTATACCGACTTTCGAAGCGGGAACTTATGTCCGTCTCTCTCTTGTTCGATGACGAGCAGTGCGCTTACAACCTGATGTTTTGCAGCTATATATAATAGCATAGCTTCACCGATATTAGGCGCGGACAGGATTGGATTGCTGGCCAGGAGGGCCTTTATTTCTTCCAGTCCAGCCGTAGCCGCATCCGTCCACTCGAAGTGTTCGGTGCATCGAAGAAGGCGATAGAGAGGTAGTGCCTTTTCTCCTAATCGGGAGATAAAGCGTCTTAAAGCAGCCACACATCCAGTTAATTTCTGGATTTGCTTGAGGTCTGTTGGGGTAGCCAACTGTGACAGAGCTCGAATTTTAGCTGGATTTGCTTCAATTCCTCTATTGGAAACGATGAAGCCCAAGAGCTTTCTGGCAGGTATGCCGAAAATGCACTTTTCCGGATTGAGCTTGATGTCATATGTTCGTAGATTGTCGAACGTAAGCCTTAAGTCATCTATTAAAGATTCGACATGTCTGGTTTTGATGACCACATCGTCTACGTATGCCTCTACTGTTTTGTCAATTTGTGTTTCCAGGCATGTTTGAATCATGCGTTGATAGGTTGCACCGACATTTTTGAGCCCGAAAGGCATGGTGTTAAAACAGAAGGGGCCGTATGGAGTGATGAATGCCGTTGCGGCTTGATCGGACTCTACCATCTTGATTTGATGGTATCCGGAGTACGCGTCGTGGAAGCACAATGAGTCATGTCCTGCAGTAGCGTCGATGATTTGATCGATGCGGGGGAGTGGGAAGGGATCCTTAGGGCAAGCCTTATTGAGGTCCTTGAAATCGACAGATAGGCGCCAGGATTTGTCCTTCTTTGGTACCATCACAGGTTTGCTAGCCATTCCAGATGTTTTATTTCTCTGATGAATCTGACCTCAAGCAACTTGGCTAGCTCTTATCCCATGGCTTGTCACTTAGGTTCTGAAAAGCGCCGAAGAGTCTGCTTGACCGGCTTGTATCCTTTCAGTATGTTTTGGCTATGCTCGGCTAGCCGGCGTGGGATACCTGGCATGTCTGAAGGATGCCATACGAAGGTGTCCCAATTCTCGCGCAAGAACTCTCGCAGTGCGGCGTCTATTGTGGGGCTCAGCTGTGCCCCGATGAATGTTGTTTTTGTAGGGTCCGTTGGGTGCACCTGGAATTTGACTATTTCGTCCGCTGGTTTGAAAGAGGTGGACTTGGGCCGTTTGTCGAGTATCACGTGGTCCCTATCCACCATGGAGCGCAGCGCAGTTAGTTCTTCGGCCGCGAGGGCTTTGGATAATGCCTCACGGGCTAGAGCGGCGGTTTTATTTTCAGCACGGAGTGCTACGTCCGGATCACTAGCTAGAGTGAGTATTCCATTGGGCCCGGGCATCTTGAGCTTCATGTACCCGTAATGGGGTATGGCTTGGAAGCTCGTGAATGCATCCCGTCCTAAAAGGGCATGGTATCCGCTACTGAACGGGGCCACTTGGAATGTTATTTCTTCAGACCTATAATTCTCCGGCGTGCCAAATACCACATCTAGTGTGATTTTTCCCGCACATCATGCTTCCCGACTAGGGATTATTCCCCTGAAGGTCGTGCTGGTTTGCTCAATGCGGCTCTTGTCTATTTCCATTTTGATAAGAGTTTCCTCGTAGATGAGGTTTAATGCGCTTCCGCCATCCATGAGCACTTTAGTGAGCCAGAAGCCGTCCACAATTGGACTAAGGACCAGAGCGGCTGGTGCTCGGACTGTTCGGAATTGAGGTTCGTCACTGGCATTGAAGTTTATGGCCGTGTCGTTCCATGGATTTATTGCTGCGACGTGGCAGACTTCGGCGAGGCTGTGGAGTGCTCGCTTGCGCCTATTATTTGAGGCGAAAGTCTCAAAGACTGTCAGTACTGTATTGTTATTTTCTTCGGGATGGTGTTCTGCGGCATTGCTGATGAGGAGATCCTCGCCGCTCTTGGCCACCTTCCGGAGTATCCAGCATGCTCTAAGGCTGTGTGTTGGTATGATATCCGGTGTACTGTGAATTTTGCATGGCTCATTAAGCCATCCCTCCAATACGGTTCCACGCCTTGTAGTGGGCTTTGGTTTCTTTGTAATTGGATTGGGTGACTTGCGAGAGTGCACCCTTTTAGTTCGGACGGGGGGTTTAGTGAGAGCCGGATGATCCCAGAATTTTGTTTGGGTTTTCCAGGCGCTTTCCATCGCACAGTACTTTTGTACTATGGCCGCCAAGTCAGCAAAGTGTACTATGTCACGGCGACTTATGGCGTTGAGGATTCCCTTGTCCATGCAATTTTTGCAAAAGAATGAGATTGTGTTTGTTGGCGTTCTGGGAACGGGGGTCCCCAGACTTGCCTACCTGCGGCCTGCGGCGTGGCTCAAGTGGGGGCCTAGTGCAACACAACTTCATCAGCTCAAGCTCAAGACCCTCGCAAGGGGCCAAGCCTTGCGGGGTGGACGACAGGAAGCTTCCTCAGGGGCAGCCTCATCAGGCAGGCTCGCGAGGAGGCGGAGAGATCAAGGCAAGGGCACCTCGCGAGGAGCCCGTGATGCAAGCCATGACGATCGAGACCAGGCGGGCGCCAAGCAGGCACCGGCCTGTGCAGTGTCCTTGTTTCCCCATCGGTGCAAAGGGGGCAAGCACAGACCAAGGCATCAGGCAAAGGTTACTGTTTCGGTGCAACAAGACCAAGACCAGCAGAACGGCAAGATGGAGGTCATCGTGGAGCCCAGGACGGCGTCATCGTCAGAGCCTTTGGCAGCCGAAGACCAACTTTAGTCAGGATAATTGTACTAGATGTTCCCCTTCAAAATGGCCAATTGTTGGCGCTCGTCCCTCTTATTTTTTGGGAAGAGGCCCAGGGCCTCCCTCTATAAATAGGACTAGCCACCATAGAGTAGGGGCATCTGGAAGACGGATCGATCAGAGAGAGAGAGAGAGAGGCGACTGAGCTCACCCAAGCAGTTCATTGCACCAGCTCAAGAACAGCCCCTCGCGAGGCTGTTCTCCCTTTGTATTGTTCATCATCAGCCCCCGAGGCAATCCACCACACCACACACCGGAGTAGGGTATTACACCACAATGGTGGCCTGAACCAGTATAAACCTCGTGTCCCTTGTGTGTCCTTCTTCCTAGCTTAGATTCTTGCGAGACCTCGAGACGTGAGCTAGTAGGGGAAAGATCTTCGTGCGCACCCCAGAGTTCGAACCTCAAGGGTCTGCCGGAACCCGAAATCTGACATTTGGCGCGCCAGGCAGGGGTGTGCTGAAGTTCTCCCTTCCGATGACCCGCTCTCCACAGACATCGCATTTCGCCCTCATGGCGGACAACGTGCTGCCCGCTCCGGCAGCTGATGCCGGCACTGGGGCCAGGGGGCTTCGAGCCTTGGCCCCCGCCTTGCGATAGGTGAAGTGGCCGCACAAGTTCAAGCCAGAGATGCCGCCATGCTACAACAGCGCGACGAATCCGCTGGCTTTCCCGCTGGCATACGAGGAGGCCGTCCTCAAGGCCGGGGGCGACGATAGGGTGATGGCCATCTAGTTTCCCATGGCCCTCACTGGCATTCCACGCATGTGGCTGCTCCACCTACCGACGGCTTCTACGACCTCCTGGGAGGAGCTGCACGACCTCATCCTCGCCCATTACGCCGCGCCAGTGCCCCCGTTCGTCGCAGCTCTCCTGGGCGGCTCAGAGGCACCACCTTTGAGCCGCCACGTTAACCCATTCACCAGCCAGATCGGCACCGCCTCCAAGCGCCGAGAAACCCCCCGGGCTGAGTGGCGCCCGAGGCCGATCTGACCTTCAACTCGGATGATTACCCCTCCAACCTCGCCGGTTCGGGTGCGCTCCCGATGCTGTGCACCCGCACCATCTGCCAAGTGGCCGTCACCAGGACCCTCATTGACGATGGTGCCAGCCTCAACATGCTCTCGATGGAGGCTTTCAGCCTCCTCCACGTGCCACTAGAACGGCTCCAGCCCAGCAGGCCTTTCTCAGGCGTCGGAGTCGGTTCCACCGCCCCCTTGGGACAGATCCGCCTCCCGGTGACCTTTGGCACCTACGACAACTTCCGCACAGAGCTGATCGACTATGACATCGCCCCCATCGGCCTCCCCTATAACGCCATCCTCGGCTACCCGGCCTTGGCCCAGTTCATGGCAGCAACTCACCCGGCGTGCAACCTCATGAAGATGCCCGGGAGCAGCGGCGTTCTTACCGAGTCAGGAGACACAAGGGATGCACTGCAGGCGCTCAAGCTTACTTTCAAGACGGCCGCGGTGGCGCAGCCCGCCAGCACTGACGCCCTCGAGCCCAAGGGGGTTGCGCCGGCTAAGAAGAAGTAGCTATTCACCCAAGACAAGGCAGAAACCAAGCAGGTACCGGTCGACGAGGATGGATCCACTAACGCCACCTTCACCATAGGTGCCAACCTCGAACCAGAGCAGGAGGAGGCCTTGGTGAAGTTCTTGCACGCAAACAAGAAGGTGTTCGCATGGGAACCTGATCAGCTAGTAGGGGTCCCGAGGGGTGTGATTGAGCATCACCTCAACATGTGCCCCAACGTGCGCCCCGTTAAGCAGAAGGCGAGGCGGCAGTCCACTGAGAAACAAGCTTTCATCGTCCAAGAGACCCGCAAGCTAGAGGCAGCAGGGGTTATTCGCGAGGTCCGCTACCCAGATTGGTTGGCTAACCCGGTCGTCGTGCCGAAAAAGGGAGGAAAGGAATGCATGTGTGCCAACTTCAGCAACCTCAACAAAGCCTGCCCATAGGATCCATTTCCGCCCCCCCCCCCCCCCCCGCATCGACCAGATCATCGACTCCACTACTGAGTGTGACCTATTGTGCTTCCTGGATGCCTTCTCGGGCTATCACCAGATCAAGATGGCGGTAGAAGACGTGGAAAAAACAGCTTTCCTGACCCCGTGTGGAGTGTACTGCTATATGTGCATGCCATTTGGGTTGCGCAACGCAGGCGTGACCATTCAGCGGTTGATGCACATCACCTTGGGCCGGCAGCTCGGGAGGAACACTGAAGCTTACGTCGATGACATTGTGGTGAAGTCTCGGGAGGCAAAAACCCTGATACAGGACTTGGAAGAAACCTTTGCGAGCCTCAATGAAGTGGACCTGCGGCTCAACCCGGAGAAGTGCGTGTTTGGAGTCCCCTCGGGCAAGCTCCTGGGTTTCCTCGTGTCCCGCAGGGGCATCGAGGCCAACTCGGAGAAGGTCAAAGCAGTCGAAGACATGAGCCCACCGAAGACACTTAGAGAAATGCAGAAGCTCACCGGGCATGTAACCACGCTAGGACGCTTCATCTCCAAGCTGGGGGAACGAGCACTGCCCTTCTTCAAGCTGATGAAGAAGAAGGGGCCCTTCGAATGGACTGAAGAGGCCGACAAGGCATTCCAAGATCTCAAGAGGTACCTTACCAGCCCTCTGGTGATGGTAGCCCCGCGTCCTCGGGAGCCCCTGGAGCTCTACCTCGCGGCCACCCCCTACTCTGCCAGCGCAGCCCTAGTGGCGGTTAGGGAGGAGCATCGGACCAAGGCCGCAGCAACCGTCCGGGCCGAAGCAAAGCAAAGTCAATAAAGCCTCACGAAGACTGCGCCACAACCGGAAAGGATCAGCCGCAGCAGGGGAGCGCACCCGAAGCAGAAGAGGCCTCTCCAAGCGACCAAGCGCTGGGAGCCCCGTCGTCTCAGGAGGCGCCTCAACCTCCGGAGGACGCAAGCTGTGCCAGCATGCTCAACCTCGTCGAGCACCCAGTGTACTTCGTCGGCACGGTTCTGCAGGACACAAGGGCGCGGTATCCCATGCCTCAAAAACTCCTCCTCGCGCTATTGGTAGCCTCGCGCAAGCTGTGGCACTACTTCCAAGGCCATCCCATCAAGGTCGTCTCAGCATACCCCTTGGAAAGGGTACTCAGGAGCCCCAACTCAGCTGGAAGAGTCGCTGAATGGAACATCGAACTGCAAGCGTTCAGCTAGAATTCAGCACGACCAGAGTCATCAAGGGAGCCGCACTTGCAGATTTCGTGGCAGAGTGGGCAGAGGCACCGGGCCTCGAGGCAGGCGAGGACCGATCACTTTCCCCGGGGAGCAAGGCATCGGACGGCTAGGTCATGTACTTCGACGGAGCATTCTCCCAACATGGCGCAGGGGCTGGCGCAGTGCTTGTATCTCCTACTCAGGGCAAGCTCTGCTATACCGTACAACTCTGTTTCCAGCACGGAGAAAAGGTCTCCAACAACATAGCAAAGTATGAAGGCCTGATAGAAGGCTTGAAAGTCGCGGTCGCCTTGGGGGGTAAAGCGCCTCATCATCAAGGGCGATTCACAACTCCTCATCAACTTCTCCAACAAAATGTACGAGCCGAAGGACGAGCACATGGAAGCCTACCTCGCGGAGGTTCGCAGGATGGAGAAACAGTTCTGGTGGCTGGAGTTGCAGCATGTGCCTCGTGGCACCAATCAAGAGGCTGATGACATCGCCAAGAGGGCATCCAGGCGGCTGCATCAGGAGCCTGGCGTCTTCGAGGAGCGACTCTTCAAACCCTCGGTGGCACCATCACTATCGAGCACGGCGCAACCTAGGGAGGAGCTCCCTCAGCCGCCTGCCTCGGGAGCCATGGCCTGCGGCCCGGACTCAGGGACACGCCTGCTCCTGGCGTTGGAGCCTCAGGAAGGATGTTGGATCACAGAGCACAAGAACTACTTGACGCAAGGGACTCTGCCGGAGAAGGAATAGGAGGCGGAGCGTGTGGCACGGCAGGCCACGGCCTACTGCATCAAGGATGGAGAGCTCTACCGGAGGCGACCAAATGACGTGTCCCTACGTTGCATTTCCAGATAGCAAGGGAAGGAGCTGTTGGCGGACATACACGATGGAGACTGTGGGCATCACTCATCATCACGAACCCTCGTTGGCAAGGCGTTCCGCAGCGGATTCTACTGGCCCACAGCACTCAGTGACGCCGTTGAGCTGGTGAAGGCTTGTGAGGCCTGCCAATTCCACACCAAGCAGATCAATCAGCCGGCGGGGGTTTGCAGACTATACCCCTCTCATGGCCGTTCCCAGTTTGGGGCTGGACATTCTGGGCCCATTCCCTCGGGCGCGAGGGGGCTATCGCTACCTCTACGTCGCCGTGGACAAGTTCACCAAGTGCGCTGAGGTGGAAGCTGTCCGCACCATCCCAGCGGGCTCTGCAGTCAAGTTCATCAAGGGCCTCGTGAGCCGATTTAGGGTGCCTAACCGCATCATCACCGACAACGGTTCGAATTCACCAGAAATCTCTTCAAAACGTACTGTGCTAAGCTTGGAACGCAGATATGCTACACTTCGGTAGCACACCCCCGGAGCAACGGCCAGGCCGAGCGAGCCAACGCGGAGGTCCTGAGGGGCCTCAAAACCAGGACCTTCAAGAAGAAGCTGGAGGCCTGCCGCAGGGGCTGGTACGATGAGCTCCAGTCTATGTTGTGGTCTATCCGTACGACTGCGGCTAAGCCGACTAGCGAGACCCCGTTCTTCCTCGTCTACGGAGCTGAGGCCGTCCTCCCTCACGAGGTCAGGCGTCGTTCCGCATGGGTCCTGGCATTCGACGAGACGCAGTAGGACGCCATGCGGGGGGACGGATCTCGTGCTGGGGCAAGAACGTCGTCGAGAGGCCGCACTGCGAGTGGCAAGGTATCAACAGGCGCAGTGACGATACCACTGCCGCAACATCCGCCCCAGAACTCTTGAGGTACGGGACCTCATGCTCAGACGGGTCCACTCCAGGGAGGGGTTGCACAAGCTCTCACCCATGTGGGAGGGCCCATTCAAGGTTTTTCATGTTTCCAGGCCCGGCTCCGCGCGCTTGGAGACCCAGGAGGGGGGACCCATCCAGAACGCATGGAACATTCAACATCTCCGAAGATTCTACCCCTGAGCGAGGACCAGTGCCTATGGAAAAGGCCCAGTGCCTGTGAAGAAGGCCAATGCCTGTGAAGCTACTGCATTTTGGAAAGGGCCCGGTGCCTGTGAAGAAGGCCAATGCCTGTGAAGCTGCAACATTTTGGAAAGGGACCGGTGCCTGCGAAGAAGGACAATGCCTGTGAAGCTGCCGCATTTTGGAAAAGGCCCGGTGCCTGTGAAGAAGGCCAATGCCTGTGAAGCTCGCCGCCCATGACACTCTCAAATAATAATGAGTGGGGCTGTACACACCCCGGAGTCTCCGGAGTGCCGCCCTCGGGCCTCGGGGGCTCCCGCCCACGCCCAGTGGCAGCACTTAGCTCCGCGCTGGTGAGAAGACGTCGAAGACTAGATTAGGTGCCAGACGCGGCTTTTTCATTTGCTTTCTGCAGTTGGCTTGTTCGTTCCTATTTGAAGTTTTATTGGAGCTGTTGCCATCTCTAGCTTGTGACTCTTTGTCTTTTCCACTCGCTTGCCTCGTTTTCTCTCGCGCAAGTCTCGCGAGGGAGGTATGTGGGCACCCTCGCGAGTGTTCTCTGCCCCGGTTGTTTGAAGCTTTCCTATCCGAGTCCGCCATGGGAGCACCCCTCCCAGTCCGTGCCCCATAGGCATCGCGACGCGAGCACAGGACCTGGGTCGATCGCCCCCACAACCAAGACCGGAGGCTACCCCTCCTGACTAATCCTTTGCAGGACATGAAGTGCACGGCGAGGCCTCAGCCTCAGGAGGCGAATACCGCGATAAGCCTCTCCGAGCTAAGTAACTCACACACACGGGCACGCGGCACGGAAACATAGCACAGAAATAGCGGAAACAGCATGATAATTAACAGCAATAGTTCAACACGCCCCTGCGGGGCCCGACACTACTTTCTTTTTGCACAGGAAAGGTAGAAAGACAAAATAGGCATGACTTGCTCGGCTCCAACTCGTGGCGAGGGCTCGTACTGCCTCCGGAGCTCAGTCAGATCCCGCTCTCGCTTCACCGGGGCGCGACGGCGGACTGACCCGCTACCTTCCCCTAGGCGGGCACGACGGCGTGGGGGCTGGTCGCGACCACCGCTGGAGGAGCTGTTGTCTGAAGGAGAGTCGCCGAAGCTTGGCGAGCCCCGAGAGCCGCTGCCCACGCGCCTGCCACCATCTTCGTCCTGATCAGCGCCGGGGCTGGGCACACGGCCGCGGTCATCGTCTTCGGGGCAGTATCCAGCACGGCAACCGTCTTCCATGAACACCCTCACGTAGAGGGTGGCGTCGCCGTCGAACTTGAAGCGCAGGGTGCACCGCCGGCTCAGGCCACGCGCGTAGGCAAACGTTTGCCAGCCACGGGTCAGGGCCGCATTCCCAGCGACGGAGACCTCCAGCGAAGCCCAGGAGGCCCTGCTGCAGCAACCGTCCGCCTGAAGGCAGATGCCACCTGGAGCGCCGGCCGGAAGTTCACCTACAAAGAAGAGGGGGAGCTGGAGCCTGGTGCTGGTAGGATCCACCGACCACACGACGAACACCGGCAGCACCTCCGCTGAGCGGAAGCGCGGCCTAGGGGGTCGCATAGCCTCGGCGTGCCTCCCATCGGCGACCGGGCGCTCCTCGCCGCGCAGGGGGCCGCCTCCACGACCACAGGAAGCCACTACGGGGGACGCAGGATGCTTGCGAGGGCGGCCCTGGCCGCGCTTGGTCGGAGGAGAGTCGGGCCCTTCCTGGCGAGCCTTTCCCTTCTCCGCGGGCGAGAACCTCTTTGGCGGAGCCATGGGGATGGCGAGTAGCTGGGATGGAGAGAAAGGAGTAGCAGGAAGGAATGGACTTAAGGGGCTCACGTCGTTCCGTACTTACAGCCGGAGGAGGCCAACCGTTGGCCTCCACGATCGCAGGTAATCATGACCCATTTTTTCATGTAGGGACTTGTCAAGTCGCGTGGTTGCCGAGGCATCATGGGGAATTGGAGACGCCCACGTCCAATCAATCGCCATGCGGCGCCGAAGGCCGCAGGCTATTGGGGTCCGCGGTGCTTCACACTTGCCCCTTCGCTTCTCTGCTAAGCCAAGTCCGGGCGCGCCTTGGGCCCGGGGGCTACTGTCGGTGTTCTGGGAACGGGGGTCCCCAGACTTGCCTGCCTGCGGCCTGGGGCGTGGATCAAGTGGGGGCCCAATGCAACCCAACTTCATCAGCTCAAGCTCAAGACCCTTGCGAGGGGCCAAGCCTCGCGGGGCAGGCGATAGGAAGCTTCCTCAAGGGCAGCCTCATCAGGCAGGCTCGCGAGGAGGCGGAGAGATCAAGGCAAGGGCACCTCACGAGGATCCCGTGATGCAAGCCATGACGATCGAGACCAGGCGGGCACCAGGCGGGCGTCGGCCTATGCAGTGTCCTCGTTTCCCCTACGGTGTAAAGGGGGAAGCACAGGCAGAGGCATCAGGCAAAGGCATCGGGCAAAGGTTACCATTTCGGTGCAACAAGACCAAGACCAGCAGAACGACAGGACGGAGGTCATCATGGAGCCCAGGACGGCGTCATCGTCAGAGCCTTTGGCAGCCGAAGACCAACTTTAGTCAGGATAAGTGTACTAGATGTTCCCCTTCAAAATGGCCAATTGTTGGCACCCTTCCTGCTCATTATTTGGGAAGAGGCCAAGGGCCTCCCTCTGTAAATAGGACTAGCCACCACAGAGTAGGGGCATCTGGAAGATGGATCGATTAGAGAGAGAGAGGCGACTGAGCTCACCCAAGCAGTTCATCGCACCAGCTCAAGAACAGCCCCTCGCGAGGCTGTTCTCCCTTTGTATTGTTCATCATCAGCCCCTGAGGCAATCCACCACACCACACACTAGAGTAGGGTATTATACCACAATGGTGGCCTAAACCAGTATAAATCTCGTGTCCCTTGTGTGTCCTTCTTCCTAGCTTAGATTCTTGCGAGACCTCGAGACGTGAGCTGGTAGGGGAAAGATCTTCGTGCGCACCCCAGAGTTCAAACCTCAATGGTCTGCCGAAACCCGAAATCCGACAGTGTCTTCCTCGCGAAAGTCCTTAACCTTGCTCATTACAAGGAGGATCTAGCCCAGAAGTGATGTACTGTCTTTTGGGGCTCTTGTCTAATGTGGGAAAGATCGCTTGTATCTGGGTGGGTGGGTAGTTTTGAGTCCAAACCCTGACCCGATCTGAGACCCAGGGGCATGGCAGCTTCCGAGCTTGGCAGCTTGGGCTCCAGGATGTTGCCCAATTTTCCTGGCCCGCCGTCTGATTCTAGGTTCGGAGCCTGGGCCATGTCCTCCCGTAGACGGGTGTACGGCTCGGAGATCTCAGGAATCCGGACATAGTTCGTCCTCAAAATAGAGGAAGAATCGCTGCATTGTTCCTCCACCACCGCTATTTGATGGGTGACAGGCGGAGAGTTGATCTCCCTTTGGTAGGGTTTAAGCCCGATCCGATCATAGTCCGTAGTGACTCCTAGGGCGGCGATGCGATCCAAGGGCTCGTTCAGGGAGGAGAGCTCCATTGTATCCATCTGCTCGGTGAATTCCGAGCTGACGTGGAGGCTGTTCTTGACGACCTAAGAAGTCATTGTCGGCACGGCGGCCAAACGGGCGGTCATGACGAAGCCGCCCAGCCAAAGAGTCTGGCCTATAGCCAGGTGTCGGAGTAATGGGCCACGGGTAGCCTCACCCGAGTCCCTGGATTTATCAAGACTTTGGACCAGCTTCGCCTTGCTGTGCCCCAAGCTGAATCTCCGCCCTCCGGGGGCCGGCTAGCTCGACGGCTGGCCACCAGAGGGCAGCCAACCACCAACAGACGGCACCACGGGCGGCCGGCTCTAGCCAGCCGGCCTCTAGAGAGGACGACATCGAGCTGGCGGCCACCTCACGCCCTCAGAGTTTGTGTCCCCATCAAGAGGACGAGGTGGGGCGTGGCTACAGTGAAGCCCTCACCCCCGAATCTTGGGCTTAGCGTGGCCACAGTGCCCCGTACAGGCGGAGATCTCCACACGACATGGCACTGTTGCCACCTCCCCCCGACATCACTCCTGATAGGCGGAGCCCTGTTCACCACGATGGCTTGTCGGTACGGCCTGCAGAGCGCGAGTGAGGGAGTCCTGGAATAGGGGGTGTCCGGATAGCCAAACTATCATCTTTGGTCGGACTCCAAGACTATGAAGATACAAGATTGAAGACTCCGTCCCGTGTCCGGATGGGACTTTCCTTGGCGTGGATGGCAAGCTTGGCGATACAGATATGTAGATCTCCTACCATTGTAACCGACTCTGTGTAACCCTAGCCCTCTCCGGTGTCTATATAAACTGAAGGGTTTTAGTCCGTAGGACGAACAACAATCATACCATAGGCTAGCTTCTAGGGTTTAGCCTCTCTGATCTCGTGGTAGATCTACTCTTGTACCACTCATATCATTAATATTAATCAAGCAGGAGTAGGGTTTTACCTCCACCGAGAGGGCCCGAACCTGGGTAAAAACATCGTGTCCCTTGTCTCCTATTACCATCCGCCTAGACGCACAGTTCGGGACCCCCTACCCGAGATCCGCCGGTTTTGACACCGACATTGGTGCTTTCATTGAGAGTTCCTCTGTGTCGTCACCTTTAGGCCCGATGGCTCCTTCGATCATCAACAACAACGCGGTCCAAGGTGAGACTTTTCTCCCCGGACAGATCTTCATATTCGGCGGCTTTGCACTGCGGGCCAATATGCTTGGCCATCTGGAGTAGATGGAAAGCTACGCCCCTGGCCGTCAGGTCAGATTTGGAAGTTTGAACTATACGGCCAACGTCCGCGGTGACTTGATCTTCGACGGGTTCGAGCCACAGCCAAGCGCGCCGCACTATCACGATGGGCATGATCTAGCTCTGCTGCCGGACAGTGCCCTGGAGGCCGCATAATTATCCGCTTCGACCCTTAGCACAGAGCCGACTTCGCCGATCAAGGACGGGTGGCTAGACACTGCCTCGGGGGCTGCTACCTCTACGACGATAGAGCCGAATATCAACCCTGTCCTTTGTGAAGCTCGTGACTCCAAGATGCCGGACTCCGAGCCTTCCGTGCCCCTGCCAATTGAATCCGATTGGGCGCCGATCCTGGAGTTCACCGCTGCGGACATCTTTCAGCACTCGTCCTTTGGCGACATCCTGAATTCGCTAAAGTGTCTCTCTTTATCAGGAGAGCCCTGGCCGGATTATGGTCAGGACGGTTGGGATGCGGACGACGAAGAAATTCAAAGCCCACCACCACCCACTTTGTAGCCACTGTCGATGACCTAACCGACATGCTAGATTTCGACTCCAAAGACATCGACGGTATGGACGACGATGCAGGAGACGACCAAGAACCAGCGCCTACATGGCACTGGAAGGCCACCTCGTCATACGACATTTACATGGTGGACATCCCAAAGGATGGGAATGGCGATGGAACAACGGAGGACGACCCCTCCAAGAAATAGCCTAAGCGCCGGCGTCAGCGGCGCCGCTCTAAATCCCGCCACAGCAAAAATAGAGATTCCGGCACCGGAGACAATAACACCCCAGACAGTGCCGAAGACAACCCCCTCCAGCAAGATTCAGCACAGGAGGATGGAGAAGCCAGCCCTCATGAGAGAGCGGCAGACAAAGAGGTAGAGGACGATAATTATATGCCTCCCTTCGAAGACGAGGCAAGCCTCGACGACGACGAATTTGTCGTGCCTGAGGATCCCATCGAACAAGAGCGTTTCAAATGCAGGCTTATGGCCACGGCAAGCAGCCTTAAGAAAAAGCAGCAGCAGCTTAGAGCTGACCAAGACTTGCTAGCCGACAGATGGACTGAAGTCCTTGCGGCCGAAGAGTATGAACTCGAACGCCCCTCCAAGAGCTACCCAAAACGCAGGCTGCTACCCTGATTAGAGGAGGAAGCACCTAAACCTACATCACCAGCGCATAATACGTCCGACCGGCCACCTCGTGGCCGCGACAGAGAGGCCTCTCGGCCCTACACTCAAGCCGTACCTCGGCACCGCTCAAAAAATACGAAGGCGTGGGAAAATGCGCCAGACCTGCGGGATATACTCGAGGACAAGGCAAGGAAAACAAGATCGATCTACGGATCGCGTGGGAGCCCCACGATACGTGATGATAACCGTCACGCCGGATACAGCAATTTCGGCCGGGCCGAACACAGTAGACAAAGCTCATTTGAGCTGCGTCGTGATATAGCCCAATACAGAGGCGCCGCACACCCACTATACTTCACAGACGAAGTAATGGATCATCAAATCCCCGAGGGTTTCAAACCCGTAAACATTGAATCATATGACAGCACAACAGATCCTACGGTTTGGATCGAGGACTATCTCCTTCACATCCACATGGCCCACGGTGATGATCTACACGCCATCAAATACCTCCAACTCAAGCTTAAAGGACTAGCGCGGCATTGGCTCAACAGCTTGCCAGCAGAGTCAATCAGTTGTTGGGAAGACCTGGAAGCCGCATTCCTCGACAACTTCCAGGGCACTTATGTGCGACCACCAGACGCCGATGACCTAACCCACATAATTCAGCGGCCAGAAGAATCGGCCAGACAATTCTGGACACGGTTCCTAACCAAGAAAAATCAAATCATCGACTGTCCGGATGCAGAGGCCCTTGCAGCCTTCAAACACAACATCCGCGACGAGTGGCTTGCCCGGCACCTAGGACAGGAAAAGCCGAAATCCATGGCAGCCCTCACAACACTCATGACCCGCTTCTGCGCGGGAGAGGACAGCTGGCTAGCTCGTAGTAACAACATGACAAAGAGCCCTGGTAATTCGGATACCAAGGACACCAACGGTAGGTCGTGTCACAACAAGCACAAGCGCCACATTTATGGCGACAATACAGAGGATACGGCAGTCAATGCCGGATTCAGGGGCTCTAAACCTGGTCAGCGGAAAAAGCCATTCAAAAGAAATACCCCGGGCCCGTCCAATTTGGACCGAATACTCGATCGCTCGTGCCAGATACACGGCACCCCCGAAAAGCCTGCCAATCACACCAACAGGGATTGTTGGGTGTTCAAGCAGGCAGGCAAGTTAATTGCCGAAAACAATGACAAGGGGTTGCATAGCGATGACGAGGAGGAGACCCGGCCGCCGAACAATAGAGGACAGAAGGGTTTTCCCCCACAAGTGCGGATGGTGAACATGATGTACGCAACCCACATACCCAAAAGGGAGCGGAAGCGTGCACTCAGGGACGTATATGCGATGGAGCCAGTCACCACAAAGTTCAATCCTTGGTCCTCCTGCCCGATCACTTTTGATCGAAGGGACCACCCCACTAGCATCCGCCATGGCGGATTCGCCGCATTGGTTCTAGACCCAATCGTCGATGGATTTCACCTCATATAGTCCTGATGGATTGCGGCAGTAGCCTGAACCTGCTTTATCAGGATACAGTGCGCAAGATGGGCATAGACCCCTCAAGGATTAAACCCAGAAGGACGACCTTCAAAGGCGTCATACCAGGTGTAGAGGCCAACTATACAGGCTCAGTTACACTTGAAGTGGTCTTCGGATCCCCGGATAACTTCCGAAGCAAAGAGTTAATCTTCGACCTAGTCCCGTTCCGCAGCGGCTATCATGCACTGCTCGGACGAACCGCATTTGCAAAGTTCAATGCGGTACCGCACTACGCATACCTCAAGCTCAAGATGCTAGGCCCTCGAGGAGTCATTACGGTCAACGGAAACACCGAACGCTCTCTCCGAATGGAGGAGCATATAGCGACTCTCGCGGCGGAAGTACAAAGCAGCCTCCTAAGGCAATTCACGAGTCCGACTGTTAAGCGGCCGGACACCGTCAAGCGCGCCCGGAGTAACCTACAACAAGACCGCCTGGCACGTTCCGAGCACGCGTAGCAATGCGGCCCCAACCCCAGTCCTCGTGAAATCGCGAGACCAGTACCACGCGTACATAACTACGCTCTGGAGATACCATGGGCATAGGGGTAGGGGCACGACCACGGCATACCTGGAGAGCGGCTCAACCGCACCAGGGGCTCCCAATTGTGTCATTCTTTTTTTTCTTATTCTCAGGACTCTGTTTTCCAGAAGCCCAGTCCGGCAGTAGAATTGCCGAACTCGCGATGCAACAGCCAGGGAAGCAGAAAAGCTACGTCGAGTGTCTAGGTGGTCTCTATTACGAGCAGCATGCCTGTTTTACATACCATCCCGCAGCCTACCCCTGGAGGGGGACATGTTAAATAGTTCCATCCCTTGCTTATCACACTATTTGCATCGTTCTGCTTTCATCGCAGTATTTTTTGAATAAACAATGCATCACTTTTTTGCCTATTATTGCATTCCTTTTTTTTTCTATATATGTTCACTTATGACATGTTGCATCTGTACGCTTTGGTACGGCCAAATACACCAGGGGCTTAAGTTCCCCAAAATATGGTGCGATAAGTCCGAACACTTTCACAAGTGCAGCACCCCGAACTTATAGCATTATATGAATCGGCTCCGAATCATGTCTTGGGTCAATAGTTGGGTTTGCCCGGCTCCCATGTTTTGGTACCTTACATTCTGTTATATCGGCTAAGGTAGCGCTGGGAGAACCACTACGATTGTGCCCAAGTTGAGCTGGGTTGAGCACCTCAGTGGAGAAAGCTAAAACTGACCGTCATGATAGGGCGAGAGCCGGTCGCTGTTCGAGAGGTTTTTTCGAGTCCCTAAAGACTTATGCCGCTTAGAGCGAGGAGCCGGCTTTGTCTGGCCCAGGCGTGGATAGCGCCCCGAATTCGGTCTTCCGAACACTAGGGGCTTCGCCGAAATTTAAAATTATAGAATTCTATGGCTAAGTGAGAGTGTTCAAGCATTATAAGTCCGGTTGCCTCGTTCGTTGTGTTGAGCGCCTCCCTCGAAGGACCCAAAAATGGGAACAAGAGCGCTCAAGTTTATCCCGAACACCCCAGCACTCGTGGCATGGGGGCTGAAGCCAACGACTTGCCATCTCTCAAAATTTGATAAACGGCCGCACAAAAGGTAATATTTTAAATTAACAAGCGTTGCTTAGTGCATATGAACAAAGTTTTCAGCGCATAGGATAACAAATGTGAGTCTACTCAAAAATTACATCTTTGGAGCACTCACCCGCTATAAGGCGGGCACCCTTTAGGACACCCTTATAATACATCTCGGGCTTGCGATACTCCTTGCCCGGCAGTGGCGCGTCCGTCACAAGCTTCCCGGCGTCCATCTTGCCCCAGTGCACTTTAGCACGGGCAAGGGCCCGACGGGCACCTTCGATGCAGACAGAATGCTTGATGACTTCAATCCATGGACATGTGTCCACCAGCCGCCGCACCAAACCGAAGTAGCTCCCAGGCGTGGCTTCTTTAGGCCACAGCCGAACTATGAGGCCCTTCATGGCCTGTTCGGCCACCTTGGGGAGCTCGACCAGCTGCTTCAGCTGGTCGCTCAGGGGCACCGGATGTCCGGCCTCAGCATATTGAGACCAGAACACCTTCTCCGTCGAGCTCCCCTCCTTGGCTCGGTAGAATGCGGCAGAATCGGACACACTACGGGGCAGATCTGCGAAGGCTCCTAGAGAGCTTCGGATTCGGGTAAGTAACAAGTAATTCACCTTCACGTGCTTGCTTTGCATGAAGAATGCCTTACCCGCCGCTATCTTCTTTATCGCCTCAATTTCCTGGAGGGCTTTTTGGGCTTCGGCCTTAGCGGCTTTGGCACTCTCAAGTGCCGAGGTGAGCTCGGACTCTCGAGTCTTCGAGTCATGCTCCAAACTCTCGTGTTTTTCCACGAGAGCCTGGAGCTCTTGCCGCACCTCCGCCACCCGTGCCTCCTGCTTCTCTCGCTCGGCGCGCTCCGCGGCCGCACCTTTTCTGGCCTTGGACACAACCTCCTTCAGGATCGCCACCTCATTCGTGGCCCCTGCAATACTCACATTATTCCTGTCATTTTTGCAACCAAATCCTTTCTATAAGGTATTACTTTAACAAGGTATTACTTACCTTCCTTGTCCTCGAGTTGCTTCTTGGCAAGGCCGAGCTTGTTCTCGGACCGCTTGAGGTCCTGCTTCAATGCATTGACCTCCGCAGTCAGTGCGGTAGAGGTCGGAAGCGCAACCTGCATTCCCATATTGACATGCTTATGTTAGACTCCTACGTATATCTTTTTAGATCCTCAGTTCGGCTTTTCTTTCCGAACACCAAACTGAGCATCAGGGGCTACTGTCTATGCGGTACTATTTTTACATATTTTAATTACATACCTCAAAGCCTGATAGAAGGCTGGTACAGGCTTCAGTCAGCCCGCTCTTGGCGGATTGAACTTTCTGGATCACCGCACTCATAACAGTGCCATTAAGCGCCTCTAGCAAATTATCTGGCAACTCCGGTTGGATGAAGGTCACCGGCGTTGCAGTCTTGCCCTTCTTACGAAGGGGCCGCCCGCCAGACTCCGGAACCACTAAAGGTTCCGGCGCGGAGTCCGGCCCAGGGCCGAACTCAGAACCCTTTGGGGGTTGATCCCCCTCGTGCCCAAAGTCTGGTAGGTTGCCGTGCGGCACCTCCGGAACCTCCTCCTCCTGGCTGGGCCCCTTTTGGTACCCCACCTCGGCATCATCCGCAGCACGAGGAGAGGAGACGGGTGGACGCGAAGTGCTATCCACATACGATGGCACCAGGGAGCCGCTCGTTGAAGTATCGAGCCCGCCCTTGGGCGGCCTGCAGGGTTATATTCGGCATTAAGAGATTCTATGCAACAAATGAAGCACCATGAGTTATTCTGGTATCGGGACACTTACGAAGTCGCCAGGGGCTTAGTCCTTGGTGGCCACTCCTCTTCATCGTCGTCGGCGTTGGTGGAGTAGTCCGGGGGGAGGGTCCTTCCCTTCTTGGACCCTTCAGCCTCCCCTATTGGGGAGGCCTTCCTTTTCTTCTCTCCCCCTGCTGGGGGAGAGGCTTCTTTTTTCTCATCCTCTTCTTTGCGGGAGGAGTTCGCCTCGGAGTCATCGGACGATGAGTCCAATAACACCTGACGTCGGGAACTCTTTCGGGTTCCCGTGGCCTTTTTCTTGGCATTCTTCTCTGGTACCACATAAGGCGCCGGAGCTAGCAGCCCCGTTAATTGGGCGTCCGTTGGGTCTTCTGGCAAGGGAGCCGGACAGTTAACCTGCCTGGACATCTTTTGCTAGGCCTGTCAAAGGTAAAGGGAGTTTAGATCCCGCATAGAATCAAACTATGGAAAATAAGCGTCCTGTAAAGGGTAAAATAGCTTACCTCGTCGGCTTGACGCTGTGAGCTGAATCCGCGATCTTCAGTAGCGGATGCGGGAGCCTCGGCGCCCTTGAACAGCACCTTCCAGGCATCTTCGTACGTAGTGTCAAAAAGCCTGCTCAAGGTTCGGTGCTGTGCCGGATCAAACTCCCACAGATTAAAAGCCCGTTGTTGGCACGGGAGGATCCGGCGGATGAGCATGACCTGGACTATGTTGACAAGCTTGAGCTTCTTGTTCACCAAGGTTTGGACGCAGGATTGGAGTCCGGTCAGCTCCTCTGAATCACCCCATGATAGGCCCTTCTCTTTCCAGGAGGTGAGCCGTGTGGGGATGACAGATCTGAATTCGGGGGCCGCTACCCATTTAGGGTCACGCGGCTCGGTGATGTAGAACCACCCCGATTGCCACCCCTTTATGGTCTCCACAAAGGAGCCCTCGAGCCATAGGACGTTGGGCATCTTGCCCACCATGGCACCTCTGCACTCCGCTTGGCGGCCGCCCACTACCTTCGGCTTGACATTGAAGGTCTTCAGCCATAAGCCGAAGTGAGGCTGGATGCAGAGGAAGGCCTCGCACACGACGATGAACGCCAAGATGTTGAGGATGAAATTTGGGGCCAGATCATGGAAATCCAGGCCATAGTAGAACATGAGCCCCCGGACAAATGGATGAAGTTGAAAACCTAGTCCGCGGAGGAAGTGGGTGAGGAACACCACCCTCTCATGGGGCTCGGGGGTAGGGATGAGTTGCCCCTCAATGGGGAGCCGATGCGTGATGTCGCTGGACAAGTATCCGGCCTTTCGCCGCTTCCTGATATGCCCCTCCGTGACGGAGGAGGCCATCCACTTGCCTCCCGCTCCGGACATGGCTGGAGAAGGTTGAGGCGAGATGTGCGGACTTGGGCGCTGGAGCTCGAGTGCAAGGAAATGGATAGGCAAAGGAGGAAGAAGGCATACGTAAAAAGGTGGATCCTTATCCCCTTATATATGGACGGACGAAACTATGCATCGCCACCAGCCTGGTAAAACTCGCTTATCTCCAAAGCGCCGTAATCAATGGCGCGGTTGGGTTACCCATGCCCGTATTGATGAGAATCCCGGAATAAGGGGACACGATCTCTGCTTTGACAAGACGTGCCAAGGAAACCGCTTCGCTAAACGCGCTGAGGTGGAGCAGTAAAAACGATTCGAATAAAGGCTTGGCCATGGTGTGATGTCACGCCATGGAATACATCAGCAGATTGAACTTGTGTAAATATTATTCTCTCTACGGTGGTATGTGGAACTTATTTTGCAGAGCCGGACACTATCCTTGTGTTCAAAATCTTCTATGAAGAATTTGGAGGAGGAACCCGCCTTGCAATGCCGAAGACAATATGCGCGCCGGACTCGTCGTCATTGAAGCCTGGTTCAGGGGCTACTGAGGGAGTCCTGGACTAGGGGTTGTCCGGATAGCCGAACTATCATCTTTGGCCGGACTCCAAGAATATGAAGATACAAGATTGAAGACTCCGTCCCGTGTCCAGATGGGACTTCCCATGGCGTGGAAGGCAAGCTTGACGATACGGATATGTAGATCTCCTACCATTGTAACCGACTCTGTGTAACCCTAGCCCTCTCCGGTGTCTATATAAACCGGAGGGTTTTAGTCCGTAGGACGAACAACAATCATACCATAGGCTAGCTTCTAGGATTTAGCCTCTCTGATCTCGTGGTAGATCTACTCTTGTACTACCCATATCATCAATATTAATCAAGCAGGAGTAGGGTTTTACCTCCACCGAGAGGGCCCGAACCTGGGTAAAAACATCGTGTCCCTTTTCTCCTGCTACCATCCGCCTAGACGCATAGTTCGGGACCCCTACCCGAGATCCGCCGGTTTTGACACCGACAGCGGGCCCTACTGGACAGTGGCACCCCGGAAGACGGCGGACGCAAAACCCGACGGACCAGGGGAGGGACGGCCTCCAGCAGGCGGCCGTCCCTTCCCTCGAAGCAAGTGCAATATTAACCTGACGAGACCAGGTGTGGCTACAGTGATCACCTGCCAGGCGGTGGGACTGTAGCCACACTGAGTTGACGAAGCCCGCGTCATTAGCAGCACGGCTACAGTGAGCAGCCACCAACTAGACCCGCTAGTGGCGGGAGCGGCCTGTCGGCTCCGTACCAGACCAGACGGCAGGGCCCACCAGGCGGCGGGCCCCAGTAGTCGGTGGAGAAACTGGAGGCCGTAGACACTGACAGCCGGGCCCAGCAGCCGGCCAGATTACTATTGTACCCCATGGGGGTAGGCCTATATAAGCCCTCCAGGGCACCCATGCAAAGGGTTCCCACCCCATTAGACCTAGCCACATCCCTAGAGCAGGAGAGAGCTAGCCTTGCCTTCTCCTACCTCTAGCATACAGCTCAAAGAGCAACTTTGTATCTCTTGTGCCTTTCGTGATCATGCGGAGACCCCGCAGAGCAGGACTGGGGGTGTTATCTCCTAGGAGAGCCCCGAACCTGGGTAAGGTATGCTGGCATTCGTGTCTACACCTCATCCCGATTCCAGGCACCGGGGACGTTCTACTTGCTCCCACCATGGTGTCATCCTGATGGCGTCAGCCTCGATGCCCTGCATGGCGCGGAGATCGCCTGCGCAGCGAGCTGCCTCGCCGACCTTGTTGGCGAGGTTGACCTCTTCGACGAGCCGGCCTCCGACGCGGGCAGCGGGTGCCCTGAGAGCCGTCTCGTCAGCCTCCTCGACCAGCTTCACGTCACCAGCGAGCCGGCTGTGGACCTGGAGTCTGTTGGCTCCACCGACCCAATGATCGTCGACTCCGACACGGCGTCGCTTGACGCGTTCCCCACCAATGTGGTGGTCTACGACGAGCCGCGTCCTTGCGAGCACAGCGGCGGGAGCACCATCACGGAGGTGCTCGTCATCAACAGTGGCGAGCGGTCGGCCGGAGACGCTCGAGACCCACTCGAGGCGGCACTGCGAGACTTGACGGCGCCCATCCCAGAAGACGCAGACGCTGAGATGCTAGAGGCGCGCCGCGTCCAGCTTTTTGGGAGCGCTGGCCGGCTGGCCAGCGTGCGACGCCCCTCGGACGCCTATCGGTGCGAGATGGACTGGGCCGTTGGCGGCACGCCGGCTCCTGAGGGGCCCAGCCGCATTGGCTCCATCCGGCAGCATGGCGCGACCATCGCCAGCATGTTCGTGGCAGAATGCCCTGTCTACACCATGCCTGCAGAGAACATCCGGGCCGCCCAGGCGGTGACGGATGAGCTGGAAAAGTACGAGGGCGACGAGCGTTGCCACATGACGGAGAGAGTCCAGCAGCTCCTAGACGCGGCCGCCGCGCAGCACGAAGCTGGCTGCCGCGCTGAAGTACCTGCCCCGCGGAACGAAGAGCCGCCCCTTCGCCAGGACTACGGCGCGACATCACGGACGCCGACTGGCGGCGCCCGCGGAAGACGAGGCAATGAGTCGGCTGCCAGCCGAAGCCAGACTCGCCTTTCCATCGAGCGTCATGAAGACGGCCGCCCTCGAGCGGTGGAGCGCCGAGGCGACCCTCCGCCTCCTCCGCCTCACGGAGCAAGGCATCCCACTCCACCGCCTGTCACGCGCCCAACACTCGGCGACCACCTTGGCCGCCGAGAGGGATTCGGAGAGAACGACGCCCGCCATCGGATCGATCACCTCAACCGATCCTTGGCGCTAGAAGAAGAAGATGTGCTGGGCCCGCCCTGTTTCGACACACGAATCCGAGATGAGCCCTTTCCCAAAGGGTTCAACCTCCCGCGAGATACGCCCAAGTATACCGGCTCCATGAAGCCGGAGGACTGGCTGGTTGACTACTCGACACCCGTCAGCATAGCGAACGACAACAAGCGCGTTGCCGTGAAGTATGTCCCGCTCATGCTTCAAGGCATAGCCCGGACATGGCTTAACAGCCTGAGGCCCCGCAGCATCAACAGCTGGGTTGATTTCACCGAGGCCGTCATCCGCAACTTCACCAGCACGTACAAGCGGCCTCCCATGCCCCAACAGCTCTCCTTGTGCATCCAAGGGCCCAGCGAATCGACTCGCGACTACCTCACGCGCTGGGCCGAGCTGCGCAACTCCTGCAAAGGCGTGCATGAGGTGCAGGCAATCGAGTACTTCACCGGCGGGTGCTGAGAGGGCACCCTCCTCAAGCATCGACTCCTCTACGACGAGCCTGCAACTCTCGACGAGCTGCTGATCATCGCCGACAAACACGCCATGGCCGACTCCTCCATGAAGGCGGAAATCCTAGTCAATGCGTCCGGCAAGGTGGCACCTCTGGCCCCTCGGACTCCGGCTGGTGAGACCAGTCGGCAACAGCATCCAAGCGACAATAAGAGGAAGGCCCCTCAGCCGGCTTCCACCAGCCGGTAGGTGGCGACACTCGAGGATCAGCAGCCGGAGGGGCAGCCGGCACCCAAGCGTCAAAAGGGCGGCAAGCCCAATTGGTTGCCCGCTTTATCTTATGAGCAGACCCTAGATGCACCTTGCAAGTTCCATAGCGGCGCAAAGCCGTCCAACCACACCACTCGAAAGTGTCATTGGCCCACTAGAATCGCCAAGGGAGATGGATTCCTGCCTCCTCCGCCTGCTGGCCAGCCGCCTCCTCAGCCCCAGCAGCCGGCCGCCTGGCCAGTCAGCGCCATCCAAGACGAGTATCCAGAGGAACACAGAGCTTATGTTGTATTCCCCAGTGTGGCTGACGACAGACGCAGCAAACGGCTGCAGTAGCAAGAAGTGCAAGAAGTGGCCTCAAGCACTCCGGAATTCATGCATTGGTCTGAGAAGCCTATCAATTGGAGCAGGGCCGACCACCCAGAAGTGATGCCTTCCCCAGGTTCATACGCCCTGGTCCTAGATGCTACCTTTGCAATGGAGAGGCGGGCGGCGCGCTTCTCCAGAGTCTTGATAGATAGCGGCAACAGCATCAATATCCTATACCGAGACGCAATGGAGAAGTTGCGAATTAAGCAGAAGTAGCTCCTTCCCAGTCGGACTGTATTCCATGGCATAGTCCCTGGCCTTTCCCGCTCACCAATCGGCAAGACCCAAATTGATGTTCTCTTTGGAGACAAGAATCATTTCTGCCGTGAGCCAGTTTGGTTTGAAGTGGTGGACCTTGAAAGCCCCTACCATGCACTGCTTGGCCGACTTGCTCTGGCCAAGTTCATGGCATGCACCCACTATGCTTACCTCAAGATGAAGATGCCAAGTTCCAAGGGGATCCTGACTGTAGTCGGAGGCTACAAGAAGTCTACCGCCTGCGCCGCGGATAGCAGCCGGCTGGCTGAGTCCCTCGTGATCGCAGCTGAGAAGCAGATCCTTGACCGGGTGGTGGCGATGGTAGGCAAGAAGCCGCAAATGTCGCTCATCCCCGAGGAGTCGGAAGTCGAGGGCTCGTTCAAGCCGGCCAATGAAACAAAGAAGACACCCTTGGACCCGGAGCACCCGGAGAGGCATGCTGTCATAGGTACAAACCTTGACAGCAAATAGGAAAGCGAGCTCGTCGATTTCCTCCGTGAGAATCGTGACATCTTCGCATGGTCTCCCAAAGACATGCCGGGTGTCCCGACGGATTTCGCCGAGCACAAGTTACATGTCCAACCTGACGCCACTCCAGTCAGGCAGCCCTTGCGCTGCCTGTCACAAGAGAAGAGAAGAGTTGTCGGAAAAGAGATAGCCCGGCTTCTAGCAGTCGGATTCATCATGGAAGTGTTCTTTCCAGAGTAGCTGGCCAACCCAGTCCTAGTGTTGAAGAAGAATAAGCAGTGGCGCATGTGTATTGACTATACTAGCCTCAACAAAGCTTGTCCCAAAGATCCCTTTGCCCTACCAAGAATTGACCAAGTGATAGACTCCACAGCCGGATGTGACCTGTTGAGTTTCTGGATGCATACTTAGGGTACCATCAGATAAAGCTAAACCCGGCCGACAGGCTGAAGACCACCTTCATCACACCATTCGGAGCCTTCTGCTACCTAACCATGACGTTCAGCTTGAGAAACGCCGGCGCCACATTTCATCGTTGCATGCAGAAGTGTCTCCTCAAGAAACTCGGCACAAATGCTCATGTTTATGTGGATGATGTGGTGGTGAAGATGGAGAAGCGTGGAACGCTGCTAGAAGACCTCAAGGAAACCTTTGAGAACTTGTGCCAATTCCAGATCAAGCTCAACCCAGAGAAATGTGTCTTTGGAGTACCAGCTGGCCAGCTTCTCGGCTTTCTGGTCTCAGAGCGCGGCATAGAGTGCAACCCTGTGAAGATCAAGGCCATTGAGAAGATGGAGGTGCCCACCCGACTGCTGGACGTATAGAAATACACCGGATGCTTGCCATCAATTAGCCGTTTCATCAGTCGGCTGGGCGAGAAGGCTCTTCCACTGTACCAGCTCATGAAGAAGACCACTTTTTTCGAGCGGAACGACAAGGCGGACGAAGCTTTTCTCCAGCTCAAGAAGATGTTGACAACCCCGCCTATCTTGGCGGCTCCGACTAAGAAAGAGCCCATGCTCCTCTACATCACTGCCACCAGTCGGGTTGTCAGCACAGTCATAGTGGTAGGGCGCAAGGAGGAGGGCAGAGCATTGCCGGTCCAGAGACTGGTATATTACTTGAGTGAAGTGATGTCCGCCTCCAAGCAAAACTACCCACATTATCAGAAGATGTGCTATGGTGTGCACTTTGCTGCCAAGAAGCTGAAGCCTTACTTTCAAGAGCACCCAATAACTGTCGTCTGCACGGCTCCGCTTGCTGAGATCATTGGAAGCCGAGATGCTTCCGGCCGAGTGGCCAAGTGGGCTATTGATCTGGCCCCTTACACCATCTACTATCAGCCTCGCACCTCCATCAAGTCACAAGTGCTAGCCGACTTCCTCGTCGACTGGGACGAGACCCAGTACCTAGCGCCAGTGCCAGACTCCACCCATTGGCGGATGCATTTTTATGGTTCCAAAATGCACACCAGTTTGGGAGCTGGCATCGTCGTCACCTCTCCCAAAGGCGACAAGCTCAAATATGTGCTGCAAGTCCATTTTGTCGCCTCCAACAACATAGCAGAATACGAGGCACTCATACACGGACTCCGGCTTGCCAAGGAACTCGGCATTCGCCGGATCCTGTGCTATGGTGACTCCGACTTGGTGGTCCAACAGTCATCAGGCGACTGGGACGCCAAGGACGCAAATATGGCAAGGTACCGTTTCCTCGTGCGGCAACTCAGTGGATACTTTGACGGGTGCGAGTTCCTCAATGTACCAAGAAATGATAATGAGCAAGCGGATGCCTTGGCGCAAATCGACTCCACCCGGCACGCGATACCAGCCGGCGTCGCCTTGCAGCGCCTCCTCAAGCCGTCTGTCAAGCCATCTCTAGAGTCTGACTCCATCTTCGTGCCGGACCCTCCTGAAGCAGTCGGATACGACTTGAGGACACCAGAAGCCGGCGCGGGAACTTCGGCAGGCGGCCCGGGGACTGCGGCCGTCGCACCCACCCCGGGGATTCCAGAGCCCGGCCCGGGGACTGTTGCAGTCGGCCCCGGGACTTCTTCAAGACAGCAGTCAACAACCGACTCCAACCCGCCGCCTCCCGGCCCAACCGCCCTTATACAAGTTGTTGTCGTGGCAGTCAGAGAGATAGCAGCGCCATCATGGGCTCAACCCATCCTCAACTTCCTGTTGAACAAAGAGCTGCCGGCCGATGAGACCCTAGCTCGACAAGTGCAACGGCGGGCAGCAGCATACACCATAGTCAACCAAGAGCTGGTTCAGCGCAGTGTCACTGGTGTGTACCAGCGCTGCGTGGAGCTGGACCAGGGCCAAGCAATCCTCAAAGATATTCACCAAGGTGAATGTGGTCACCACGCGGCCTCAAGAGCACTTGTTGCCAAAGCTTTGCACCATGGTTTTTTCAGGCCGACTGCTCTAGAAGAAGCCAAAGAATTGGTCCAGAAGTGCCAGGGGTGTCAGTGATTCTGCTCCAAGCCACACTTGCTAGCTTCTGCAGTCAAGACCATTCAAGACGGCCCATGACGGCATGACTCATCTGCTTGTCGCTGTGGACAAGTTCACCAAGTGGATAGAGGCAAAGCCAATCAAGAAACTCAATGGGCCGACTGCCATGACTTTCATCATCGACATCACTACTCGGTACGTCATACCGCATAGCATCATCACCCACAACGGCACAAACTTTGCCAAAGGAGCCTTGGCTCGTTTCTACGCGACGCAGGGCATCCGACTGGACTTAGCATCCATTGCCCATTCGCAGTCAAATGACCAGGTTGAGCGAGCAAACGGCCTCATCTTGTCTGGCATCAAGCCCCGACTGGTCGAGCCTCTCGAGCGTTCGGCCGGCTGCTGGCTCGATGAGCTATCGGCCGTCCTCTGGAGCCTGCGCACAACCCCGAACAAGTCGACCAGCTTCACGCCCTTCTTCCTCGTCTACGGTGCTGAAGCCGTCATCCCGATGGACATAGAGTTCGACTCCCCGCGAGTCACCATGTACACCTAAGCGGACGCCAAGGAGGCCCGAGAAGACGGTGTCGACCTGCTGGAGGAGGGCCGGCTGCTGGCACTCAGTTGGTCCGCCATCTACCAGCAGAGTCAGCGCTGATACTACAACTGCAAGGTGAAGCCAAGATCCTTCCAAGAGGGAGACCTTGTGCTCCGGTTGATCCAGCGAATAGCCGGCCAGCACAAGCTCTCGGCACCTTGGGAAGGCCCTTTCATCATCAGCAAGGTGCTGGGCAATGACTCCTACTATCTGATCGACGCTCAGAAGCCCAGAGCACGCAAAAGAGATGATTCAGGCAAGGAGACAGAGAGGCCATGGAATGCAAACCTCCTCCGAAGATTTTGCAGCTGAAAGTAGTATGTACCATGCTACCTTTTGTATTATGTACGAAGACTTCGGGTCCCTCGAGAAGAACTCGGGGACTACCCCTCCTTTATATATATGATAAGTGTTATGCCTATGAGTGTGCATTGTTTTATTATTTCCGCCTTTCTTCTATATGCCACCTCCTGTAGCCGGACAAGTAATGTGTTGGCACCTAAAACTTCTTCTGTAAGAAGCCACAGCTCGCAGAGCGACTGAATGGCGGGCAGGGGTTGCAAAACATTGCCCACATGAAAAATGGCTAAGGAAAAAATGCATATAGCTGAGGCCGGCACCGCACCTGTTCGGCCGGCTACCGAGCATCCCGCCGGCCAGCTTCTGCTTCCCTTGCCAAATCTCCAAACGGCAAAGTACTTGCCCTCCCGCAAAAAGCTAAGTACTCCAACCAGCCGCAGTCCGCATAGCGGCTGCTTGGCTGGCAAGAGGATAGCCAAGGTACGGCGCCAAAGGAAAAAGGCAAAGAGTATAAAGCAAGGAAAGTTAGAAATCGGCAAAGCAAAGCATAAATTGCGATAAGATATTTACATAGATAAAGGCCCATCGGCCGACATTCAACAAAGTTTGATATACAGCCCACGGGTGGAATTGTGCGAATTTAATCAAAATGTCCAGACTAGCAAGCAGGAAAAGAAAAAGATAAACATCCTAAGGAGCAGAGGAAGATTCCGGCTAGGCGCTGGGGTCGGCAGTGCCGGATGGCGCGGCAGGCGGCTCCGGCTGGATGTTGGGGTCTGCGGTGCCGGTTGGTGCTGCAGGCAGCTCCGGTTGGATGGTGGAGTCAGCTGTGCCGGTTGGCGCACCAGGCGGATCCGGCTGGGTACTGGAGTCAGCGACACTAGTCGGGACGGCGAAGGGCTGGATGACAGAGTCTGTGGTGCCCGTCGGAGGCACGGGTGGCTGGTCGATCCCCTCCTGGCCGCTTCCAGCAGCAGTTGGCACTTTGGAGCGCGGGTCGTTGCTTGAGGCCCGGCCAGGTTGGGGCTGACCATCCGCCCAGCCTCCGGCAATGTCGTCATTGCTCTCCTCCTCCTCCTCCTCCTCCTCCCCCTCCTCCCCTTCATCATTGGAGTCGATGACTTCATTCGAGTCCTCGTTGTCCTTCGGGTTCAGCCCGAGCCACTCCTGCAGCGCTTCGGCGCCTTCCTCGACTATCTTCGGGATGAAGATGCTGGTGTCGGTGAAGTCGGCGATCACCGCCGCCCTGTTGATAAGATCGGTTTCCACCGCCACCAGCTCATCCTGCGCCTCCAGCCGGAACATGGCCAACTGGGCTAGATCTAGCCAAGGATACCACGCCTTGACAAACTCCAGGGCCCGGCGTGCTCCGGCCCGGGCTGCAGAGCCCTTCCAGGCCTCCAGGCGGCCGACCGCCACCTCCAGCCAGTCGGCAGTCTGACTTGGGGTGCGCGGGGCCGGCAAGCCTGGCCAGAGGGCAGATATAGGCTGGGCCCCGACGCACTAAAGACGACGCAACATTTGATGGGCGGGCTGCATACGGGCTTGGATGCTGAGGATTTGCTCGTCGAGAGTCCGGGGGCGTCAGCGGCAATCTGCCCGCCTTCCGCCCTCCGTTCCTCGCGCTGGGCCTCGATGATCTGGTTTACGGCGACGGAGTGGCTCGGGAAGAAGTCTGTTTGAACAGAAGACAAGAAAGCAAAGTCAGAAACTAACAGTCGGCCTAGATACGGGCCGGTAGCTCAAGATAAGAAACAAGGAGAATAAAAGCTCACCATCGACCAAGTCTTCGATGCTACTGAAGCAGGCCGTCATCTGCGCCTCCTTGTCGGCCCAGGCGGCGCGCTCGATTTCAAAATCGGCGAGGAGATCGGTCTCCATCGCCTTCGCCTCCCGCTTGCCCATCTTGAGGGCCTCCTCCTTCTCGGCAAGCTGAGTGACCAGCCGGTCTCGCTCCTCGGCCAGTTTGCTGCACTTCGCCTCCTTACCGCGCTGGGCATTGTTGGCTTCTCCCAGCTGCTGCTACAAGGCGGCGTTGGCCTCTGTAAAAAGGAAATAAGAAAGAGCATCAGTCAAAAAGTAAAGAAGGATGCGGTTCCCAGGGAGATCAGGCCCGACTGCTCAGCAGTCGGCCCGAATCTCGGGGACTACAGTCCGCGGGTGCGCCATCGCGCCCCCGCAGAAAAGAAGTAGCTAGCAAATATAAAATGACTAGGAAGGTTTGGCCCGACTGCTCAGGAGTCGGCCCGAACCTCGGGGACTACAGCCCCCGGGTGGGCCAGCGCGCCCCCGCGAAGATGGGAAGTCGAAGCTTACTCCGGCTCTCGGACAGATGGGCGGTCTGCGTCTCCAGCTCCCGGACCCTGGAGTTGAAGGTGACCGCGTGAAGATTGTGGTAGTCCTGCAGAAGGGAGATCAGTTGAAGTCAGCATTTGACACGCAAGTTAAAGTTCCGGACCGCCTCCTCAGTAGCAGGCCCGAAACTTGGGGACTACCCCCAGTGGGTGCGCTTGCGCGCCCCCACGAAGAAAGCAAGAAGATCAAAAAATAAAAGAGAAGCGAAGAAAACTTACGTGGATGGCTGCCCGCGACTCCAAGAACGCCTCATTGCAGTGCTTGAGGGCTTCGGCTTCGGCCCGGAGTTTGGCCTGGATGTCAAGGGACGCCTGGGCAAGGGCGCCCGTCCCTCCTCCGGGAACCCAGCCAGCCGGCGTGGCGCTGGTCGCTTCAGTGTCGGGGACCAACGAGCTCGTGGCACCGACTTCTAGTGGCCATCGCGCCGAGGCCGCCTTTGCAAAACGGTGGCGCGTGGGTGTGCGGACCTCAAGAGTCAGGTCCGTCACCACTGCCTCCCCGACTGGTGGCACCGGCGGCGCAGCTGGCTGCTCGTCCCGCGTCCCGCTAGTCGATGGCGGCGGCGGCACATTGACGTCCGGCATGGCCACATCGTCGCCTTCCCTCTTCCAGATCGGCTGCTCATCGCCGGCTCCCCTAGTCGTCGCCTCAAACTCAGGCGGAGGTGGCATGGTGTTCAGGGGCGTCACGAGTAGCGGCTCTTGGCGGCGTGCAGCCTCTGCGAGCTGCTCCCTCTCCGCGGCTTCGGCCTTCGCCTGCGCCAGCTTCCTCGCCGCGGATGCTGCGGCCTTGTCCGCCTCCGCCTTCGCCAGACGGTCGGCTTCTTCCTCACGCGCCTCCTGCACGTTCATCTCTCTCGCCTCCCGGAGGTCGGCGGCCGGGTCGATTCGCCGGCTGGTGGAGGAGGTCTCTGATATGTCTCCAATGTATCTACTTTTCCAAACACTTTTGCCCTTGTTTTGGACTCTAACTTGCATGATTTGAATGAAACTAACCCGGACTGATGCTATTTTCAACAGAACTGCCATGATGTTGTTTTATGTGTAGAAACGAAAAGTTCTCGGAATGTCCAGAAAATCCACGGAGGCACCTTTTGGAATTAATAAGAATTATCGGCGAAAGAATCCAGACCAGGGGGCCCACACCCTGTCCACGAGACAGGGGGCGCGCCCCCCTATCTCGTGGGCCCCCTGGACCTCCATCGACCTCAACTCCAACTCCATATATTCACGTTCGGGGAGAAAAAAATCAGAGAGAAAGTTTCATTGCGTTTTACGACACGGAGCCGCCGCCAAGCCCTAATCTCTCTCAGGAGGGCTGATCTGGAGTCCGTTCGGGGCTCCGGAGAGGGGGATTCGTCGCTGTCATCATCATCAACCATCCTCCATCGCCAATTTCATGATGCTCACCGCCGTGCGTGAGTAATTCTATCGTGGTTGGATGAGATTTACCATGTAATCAAGTTAGTTTTGTTAGGGTTTGATCCCTAGTATCCACTATGTTCTGAGATTGATGTTTCTATGACTTTGCTATGCTTAATGCTTGTCACTAGGGCCCGAGTGCCATGATTTTAGATCTGAACCTATTATGGTTTCATGAATATATGTGTGTTCTTGGTCCTATCTTGCAAGTCTATAGTCACGTATTATGTGTTATGATCCGACAACCCCGAAGTGACAATAATCGGGATACTTCTTGGTGATGACCGTAGTTTGAGGAGTTCATGTACTCACTATGTGCTAATGCTTTGTTCCGGTTCTCTATTAAAAGGAGGCCTTAATATCCCTTAGTTTCTTCTAGGACCCCACTGCCACGGGAGGGTAGGTCAAAAGATGTCATGCAAGTTCTTTTACATAAGCACGTATGACTATTTACGGAATACATGCCTACATTACATTGATGAACTGGAGCTAGTTCTGTGTCACCCTATGTTATAACTATTACATGGGGAATCACATCCGGCATAATCATCCATCACTGATCCATTGCCTACGAACTTTTCACATATTGTTCTTCGCTTATTTACTTTTCCGTTGTTACTGTTACAACTACTACAAAAACCCAAAAACTATTATCTTTACTTTTGCCACTGTTACCTTTATTATCATACTACTTTGCTACTAAATACTTTGCTGCAAATACTAAGTTATCCAGGTGTGGTTGAATTGACAACTCGACTGCTAATACTCAAGAATATTCTTTGGCCCCCCTTGTGTCAAATCAATAAATTTGGGTTGAATACTTTACCCTCGAAAGCTGTTGCAATCCCCTACACTTGTGGGTTATCAAGACTAATTTCTGGCGCCGTAGTCGGGGAGCATAGCTCTATTCTCCGAGTCACTTGGCATTTATATCTGTTGATCACTATGAAGAACTTGAAAGACGACAGAACCAAGATTTTGACCTCAACTACGAGGGGAGGTAAGGAACTGCCATCTAGCTCTGCACTAGATTCTCCTTCTGCTATTAGTAAGCTTGCGGCACCTAAACCTGCTACTGCTATGAATTCTGATATTTCGCATGTTATTGAAGGAAATATGCCCTAGAGGCAATAATAAAGTTATTATTTATTTCCCTATTTCATGATAAATGTTTATTATTCATGCTAGAATTGTATTAACCGGAAACATAATACATGTGTGAATACATAGACAAACATAGTGTCACTAGTATGCCTCTACTTGACTAGCTCGCTTATCAGAGATGGTTATGTTTCCTAGCCATGGACAAAAGAGTTGTCATTTGATTAACGAGATCACATCATTAGGAGAATGATGTGATTGACTTGACCCATTCCGTTAGCCTAGCACTTTATCGTTTAGTATGTTGCTATTGCTTTCTTCATGACTTATACATGTTCCTGTAACTATGAGATTATGCAACTCCCGTTTACCGGAGGAACACTTTGGGTACTACCAAACATCACAACGTAACTGGGTGATTATAAAGGAGTACTACAGGTGTTTCCGAAGGTACATGTTGGGTTGGCATAATTCGAGATTAGGATTTGTCACTCCGATTGTCGGGGAGGTATCTCTGGGCCCTCTCGGTAATACTCATCACCTAAGCCTTGCAAGCATGTAACTAATGAGTTAGTTATGAGATGACGTATTACGGAACGAGTAAAGAGACTTGCCGGTAACGAGATTGAACTAGGTATTGTATACCGACGATCAAATCTCGGGCAAGTAACATACCAATGACAAAGGGAACAAAGTATGTTGTTATGCGGTTTGACCGATAAAGATCTTCGTAGAATATGTAGGAAAAAATATGGGCATCCAGGTCCCGCTATTGGTTATTGAACGAGAATAGTTCTAGGTCATGTCTACATAGTTCTCGAACCCGTAGGGTCCGCACGCTTAACGCTTTGATGACAGTTTTATTATGAGTTTATAAGTTTTGATGTACCGAAGTTTGTTCGGAGTCCCGGATGTGATCACGGACATGACGAGGAGTCTCGGAATGGACGAGACATAAAGATTGATATATTGGACGACTATATTCGAACACCGGAAAGGTTCCGGGAGTTTTCGGAGAAAACCGGAGTGCCGGGGGGGGGGGGGGGGTTATCGGAACCCCCCGGGAGAGTTAATGGGCCACATGGGCCTAGGTGGGAAGAGAGAGGGGCGGCCAGGGTGGGCCGCGCGCCCCCTCTCCCTCTGGTCCGAATTGGACTAGGAGGGGGGGCCCCCTTTCCTTCCCCCTCTCTCCCCCTTCCTTCCCCCTCCTAGTAGGAGTAGGAAAGGAGGAATCCTACTCCTACTAGGAGGAGGATTCCTCCTCCCTTGGCGCGCCCAAAGGGGCCGGCCGGCCTCCCCCCTCCCTCCTTTATATAAGGGGGGCAGGGGGCACCGCATAGACACACAAGTTGATCTACGGATCGTTCCTTAGCCGTGTGCGGTGCCCCCTTCCACCATATTCTACCTCGGTCATATCGTCGCGAAGCTTAGGCGAAGCCCTGCGCCGGTAGAACATCAAGATCGTCACCACGCCATCGTGCTGACGGAACTCTCCCTCGACACTCGGCTGGATCGGAGTTCGAGGGACGTCATCGAGCTGAACGTGTGCTGAACTCGGAGGCTCCGTACGTTCGGTGCTTGGAACGGTCGATCGTGAAGACGTACGACTACATCCACCGCGTTGTGCTAACGCTTCCGCTTACGGTCTACGAGGGTACGTGGACAAACACTCTTCCCTCTCGTTGCTATATCATCACCATGATCTTGCGTGTGCGTAGGAAATTTTTGAAATTACTACGTTCCCCAACAGTGGCATCCGAGCCTAGGTTTTATGCGTTGATGTTATATGCACGAGTAGAACACAAGTGAGTTGTGGACGATATAAGTCATACTGCCTACCAGCATGTCATACTTTGGTTCAGCGGTATTGTGAGATGAAGCGGCCCGGACCGACATTACGCGTACTCTTACGCGAGACTGGTTTCACCGTTACGAGCACTTGTGCTTAAAGGTGGCTGGCGGGTGTCTGTCTCTCTCACTTTAGTTGAACCGAGTGTGGCTTTGCCCGGTCCTTGTGAAGGCTAAAACGGAGTCTATTTGACAAACTATCGTTGTGGTTTTGATGCGTAGGTAAGAACGGTTCTTGCTAAGCCCGTAGCAGCCACGTAAAAATTTGCAACAACAAAGTAGAGGACGTCTAACTTGTTTTTGCAGGGCATGTTGTGATGTGATCTGGTCAAGACGTGATGCTATATTTTATTGTATGAGATGATCATGTTTTGTAACCGAAGTTATCGGCAACTGGCAGGAGCCATATGGTTGTCGCTTTATTGTATGAAATGCAAACGCCCTGTAATTGCTTTACTTTATCACTAAGCGGTAGCGATAGTCGTAGAAGCAATAGATGGCGTAACGACAACGATGCTACGATGGAGATCAAGGTGTCGCGCCGGTGACGATGGTGATCACGACGGTGCTTCGGAGATGGAGATCACAAGCACAAGATGATGATGACCATATCATATCACTTATATTGATTGCATGTGATGTTTATCCTTTATGCATCTTATCTTGCTTTGTTTGACGGTAGCATTTTAAGATGATCTCTCACTAAAATTATCAAGAAGTATTCTCCCTGAGTATGCACCGTTGCCAAAGTTCGTCGTGCCGAGACACCACGTGATGATCGGGTGTGATAAGCTCTACGTCCATCTACAACGGGTGCAAGCCAGTTTTGCACACGCAGAATACTCAGGTTAAACTTGACGAGCCTAGCATATGCAGATATGGCCTCGGAACACAGAGACCGAAAGGTCGAGCGTG
This sequence comes from Triticum timopheevii, assembly GCA_963921465.1. Classification (NCBI taxonomy): domain Eukaryota; kingdom Viridiplantae; phylum Streptophyta; class Magnoliopsida; order Poales; family Poaceae; genus Triticum; species Triticum timopheevii. Next base: position 506,365,076 of record OY997274.1, read on the forward strand.
AATCATATAGTAGATATGATCAACATAGTGATGTTCACCATTGAAACTACTCCATCTCACGTGATGATCGGTTATGGTTTAGTTGATTTGGATCACGTCATCACTTAGATGACTAGAGAGATGTCTGTCTAAGTGGGAGTTCTTAAGTAATATGATTAATTGAACTTAAATTTATCATGAACTTAGTCCTGGTGGTATTTTGCAAATTATGTTGTAAGATCAATAGCTTGCGTTGTTGCTTTCATATATTTATTTTGATATGTTCCTAGAGAAAATTGTGTTGAAAAATGTTAGTAGCAATGATGCGGATTGGATCCGCGATCTGAGGTTTATCCTCATTGCTGCACAGAAGAATTATGTCCTTAATGCACCGCTAGGTGACAGACCTATTGCAGGAGCAGATGCAGACGTTATGAACGTTTGGCTAGCTCAATATGATGACTACTTGATAGTTTTGTGCACCATGCTTTTTGGCTTAGAATCGGGACTTCAAAGATGTTTTGAACATCATGGACCATATGAGATGTTCCAGGAATTGAAGTTAATATTTCAAGTAAATACCCGAGTTGAGAGATATGAAGTCTCCAACAAGTTCTATAGCTAAAAGATGGAGGAGAATCGCTCAACTAGTGAGCATGTGCTCAGATTGTCTGGGTACTACAATCGCTTGAATCAAGTGGGAGTTAATCTTCCAGATAAGATAGTGATTGACAGAATTCTCTAGTCACCATCACCAAGTTAGTAGAACTTCGTGATGAACTATAGTATGCAAGGGATGATGAAAATGATTCCCGAGTTTTTCATGATGATGAAATCGATGAAGGTAGAAATCAAGAAAGAACATCAAGTGTTGATGGTTAACAAGACCACTAGTTTCAAGAAAAGGTCAAAGGGATAGAAGGGAACTTCAAGAAGAACGGCAAGCAAGTTGCTGCTCAAGTGAAGAAGCCCAAGTCTGGACCTAAGCCTGAGACTAAGTGCTTCTACTCCAAAGGGACTGGTCACTGGAAGCAGAACTACCCCAAGTATTTGGCGGATAAGAAGGATGGCAAAGTGAACAAAGGTATATTTGATATACATGTTATTGATGTGTACTTTACTAGTGTTTATAGCAACCCCTCGGTATTTGGTACTGGTTCAGTTGCTAAGAGTAGTAACTCGAAACGGGAGTTGCAGAATAAACAGAAACTAGTTAAGGGTAAAGTGACGATGTGTGTTGAAAGTAGTTTCAAGATTGATATGATCATCATCGCACGCTCCCTAAACTTTCGGGATAAGTGTTAAACCTAAATAAATGTTATTTAGCGTTTGAGTTGAGCATGAATATGATTTGATCGTGTTTATTGCAATACGGTTATTCATTTAAGTAAGAGAATAAACTGTTGTTCTGTTTACATGAATAAAACCTTATATGGTTACACACCCAATGAAAATGGTTCATTGGATCTCGATCTTAGTGATACACATATTCATAATATTGAAACCAAAAGATGCAAAGTTAATAATGATAGTACAACTTATTTGTGGCACTGCCGTTTAGGTCATATCGGTGTAAAGCACATGAAGAAACTCCATACTGATGGACTTTTGGAACCACTTGATTATGAATCACTTAGTACTTGCGAACCGTGCCTTTTGGGCAAGATGACTAAAACAACGTTCTCCGGAACAATGGAACGAGTTACTGACTTATTGGAAATAATACATACCGATGTATGCGATCTAATGAGTGTTGATGCTCGTGGCAAGTATCGTTATTTTCTGACCTTCACAAGATCATTTGAGCAGATATGGGTATATCTACTTGATGAAACATAAGTCTGAAATAGTTGAAAGGTTCAAAGAATTTCAGAGTGAAGTGGAAAAATCATCGTAACAAGAAAATAAAGTTTCTGCGATCTGATCGCGGAGACGAATATTTGAGTTACGAGTTTGGTCTTCAACTAAAACAATGTGAAATAGTCTCACAGTTCACGCCAACGGAACACCACAACATTATGGTGTGTCCGAACGTCGTAATTGTACTTTATTGGATATGGTGCGATCTATGATGTTTCTTGCTGATTTACCATTGTCGTTTTGGGGTTATGCATTAGAGACAGCTGCATTCACGTTAAAAGGGCACCATCTAAATCCGTTGAGACCACACTATATGAACTGTGGTTTAGCAAGAAACCAAAGTTGTCGTTTCTTAAAGTTTGGGGCTGTGATGCTTATGTGAAAAAGTTTCATCCTGATAAGCTCAAACCTAAATCGGAGAAGTGCATCTTCATAGAATACCCAAAGGAAATTGTTGGGTACACCTTCTATCACAGATCCGAAGGAAAAACATTCGTTGCTAATAATGGATCCTTTCTAGAGAAGGAGTTTCTCTCGAAAGAAGTGAGTGGGAGGAAAGTAGAACTTGATGAGGTAACTGTACCTGTTCCCTTATTGGAAAGTAGTTCATCACAGAAATCTGTTCTTGTGACTACTATACCAATTAGTGAGGAAGCTAATGATGATGATCATGTAACTTCAGATCAAGTTACTACCAGACCTCGTAGGTAAAACAGAGTGAGATCCGCACCAGAGTGGTACGGTAATCCTGTTCTGGAGGTCATGTTACTTGACCATGACAAACCTACGAACTATGAGGAAGCGATGATGAGCCCAGATTCCGCGAAATGGCTTGAGGCCATGAAATCTGAGATGAGATCCATGTATGAGAACAAAGTGTGGACTTTGGTGGAGTTGCCCGATGATCGGCAAGCCATAGAAAATAAATGGATCTTCAAGAGGAAGATGGACGCTGATAGTAGTGTTAATATCTACAAAGCTAGACTTGTCGAAAAAGGTTTTTTGAAAAAGTTCAAGATGTTGAATACAATGAGAATTTCTCACTCGTATCGATGCTTAAAAGTCTGTCCGAATCATGTTAGCAATTGCCACATTTTTTTGAAATCTGGCAAAAGGATGTCAAAACTGCATTTCTTAATGGATTTATTAAAGAAGAGTTGTATATGATGCAGCCAGAAGGTTTTTGTCAATCCTAAAGGTGCTAACAAAATGTGCAAGCTCCAGCGATCCATTTATGGACTGGTGCAAGCATCTCGGAGATGGAATATACGCTTTGATAAGTTGATCAAAGCATATAGTTTTATATGGACTTACGATGAAGCCTGTATTTACAATAAAGTGAGTGGGAGCACTACAACCTTTCTGATTAGTATATGTGAGTGACATATTGTTGATCAGAAATGATGTAGAATTTTTCTGCAAAGCATAAAGGAGTGTTTTAAAGGAGTTCTTTAAAGGAAAAAGACCTCAGTAAAAGCTACTTACATATTGAGCATCAAGATCTATTGAGATAGATCAAGACGCTTGATAAGATTTTCAATGAGTACATACCTTGGCAAGATTTTGAAATAGTTCAAAATGGAACAGTCAAAGAAAGAGTTCTTGCCTGTGTTGCAAAGGTATGAAATTGAGTAAGACTCAAATCCCGACCACAGCAGAAAATAGAAAGAGAATGAAAAGTCATTCCATATGCCTCAGTCATAGGTTCTATAAAGTATGCTATTCTATGTACCAGACCTATTGTATACCTTGCTCTGAATTTGGCACGGGAGTACAATAGTGATCTAGGAGTAGATCACTGGACATTGGTCAAGAATATCCTAAGTAAGGACTAAGGAGATGTTTCTCGATTATGGAGGCGATAAAAGAGTTTGTTGTAAAAGTTACATCAGTGCAAACTTTTACACTGATCCAGATGACTTTAAGTCTCAACCTGGATACATATTGAAAGTGGGAGCAATTAGCTAGAGTAGCTCCGTGCAGAGCATTGTGGACATAAAATATTTGCAAAATACATACGGATCTAAATGTGACAGACCCATTGACTAAGCTTCTCTCACAAGCAAAACATGATCACACCTTAGTACTCTTTGGGTGTTAATCACATAACGATGTGAACTAGATTATTGACTCTAGTAAACCCTTTGGATGTTGGTCACATGATGATGTGAACTATGGGTGTTAATCATATACAGATATGAATATTGGTGTTAAATCACATGGCGATGTGAACTAGATTATTGACTCTAGTGCAAGTGGGAGACTGAAGGAAATATGCCCTAGAGGCAATAATAAAGTTATTATTTATTTCCTTATTTCATGATAAATGTTTATTATTCATGCTAGAATTGTATTAACCGGAAACATAATACATGTGTGAATACATAGACAAACATAGTGTCACTAGTATGCCTCTACTTGACTAGCTCGTTTATCAGAGATGGTTATGTTTCCTAGCCATGGACAAAAGAGTTGTCATTTGATTAACGAGATCACATCATTAGGAGAATGATGTGATTGACTTGACCCATTCCGTTAGCCTAGCACTTGATCGTTTAGTATGTTGCTATTGCTTTCTTCATGACTTATACATGTTCCTGTAACTATGAGATTATGCAACTCCCGTTTACCGGAGGAACACTTTGGGTACTACCAAACGTCACAACATAACTGGGTGATTATAAAGGAGTACTACAGGTGTTTCCGAAGGTACATGTTGGGTTGGCATAATTCGAGATTAGGATTTGTCACTCCGATTGTCGGGGAGGTATCTCTGGGCCCTCTCGGTAATACTCATCACCTAAGCCTTGCAAGCATGTAACTGATGAGTTAGTTATGAGATGACGTATTACGGAATGAGTAAAGAGACTTGCCGGTAACGAGATTGAACTAGGTATTGGATACCGACGATCAAATCTCGGGCAAGTAACATACCAATGACAAAGGGAACAAAGTATGTTGTTATGCGGTTTGACCGATAAAGATCTTCGTAGAATATGTAGGAAAAAATATGGGCATCCAGGTCCCGCTATTGGTTATTGAACGAGAATAGTTCTAGGTCATGTCTACATAGTTCTCGAACCCGTAGGGTCCGCACGCTTAACGTTTCGATGACAGTTTTATTATGAGTTTATAAGTTTTGATGTACCGAAGTTTGCTCGGAGTCCCGGATGTGATCACGGACATGACGAGGAGTCTCGGAATGGTCGAGACATAAAGATTGATATATTGGACGACTATATTTGGACACCGGAAAGGTTCCGGGAGTTTTCGGAGAAAACCGGAGTGCCGGGGGGGTTACCGGAACCCCCCGGGAGAGTTAATGGGCCACATGGGCCTAGGTGGTAAGAGAGAGGGGCGGCCAGGGTGGGCCGCGCGCCCCCTCTCCCTCTGGTCCGAATTGGACTAGGAGGGGGGCGGCGCCCCCCTTTCCTTCCCCCTCTCTCCCCCTTCCTTCCCCCTCCTAGTAGGAGTAGGAAAGGAGGAATCCTACTCCTACTAGGAGGAGGATTCCTCCTCCCTTGGCGTGCCCAAAGGGGCCGGCCGGCCTCCCCCCTCCCTCCTTTATATATGGGGGCAGGGGCGACCCATAGACACACAAGTTGATCTACGGATCGTTCCTTAGCCGTGTGCGGTGCCCCCTTCCACCATATTCCACCTCGGTCATATCATCGCGAAGCTTAGGCGAAGCCCTGCGCCGGTAGAACATCAAGATCGTCACCACGCCGTCGTGCTGACGGAACTCTCCCTCGACACTCGGCTGGATCGGAGTTCGAGGGACGTCATCGAGCTGAACGTGTGCTGAACTCGGAGGCTCCGTACGTTTGGTGCTTGGATCGGTCGATCGTGAAGACGTACGACTACATCAACCGCGTTGTGCTAACGCTTCCGCTTACGGTCTACGAGGGTACGTGGACAAACATTCTCCCCTCTCGTTGCTATATCATCACCATGATCTTGCGTGTGCGTAGGAAAATTTTGAAATTACTACGTTCCCCAATAGTTATTGATGATGCCACTTCTGCTATGCATGATGAAACTACTTCTGTGCGTGATACTACTTTGCCATGAGGTGAATTTCTTGATGAACAACTTGCTAGAGTTAGGGGGAATGAAATTATTGAAGATTCTATTATTGATGATAGTGATGATGAAAATTCTCCCAATGATTATGAATTGCTTGTTGTTCCTGAGGGTTATGTTTTGAATGAAGAAGCTGCTAGAGCTATCTTTGCTTGCAATGATAGATATGATCTTAAGAAATTATTAGCTAAATGGAAGCAGCAGTCTCTTAATGCTAGAATGAAACCTGACCCTGCTTTTGCTACTTCACCTATCTATGTTACTGATAAGGATTATGAATTCTCTGTTGATCCTGAGATTATTACTTTAGTTGAATCTGATCCTTTTTATGGCCTTGAATCTGAAACTGTTGTGGCACATCTTACCAAGTTGAATGATATAGCTACCCTGTTTACTCATGATGAGAAGTCTTGCTATTATTATATTCTTAAGATATTTCTGTTCTCGTTAAAGGGTGATGCTAAGACTTGGTATAATTCTCTTGCTCCTAGTTGTGTGTGTAGTCCCCAGGATATGATTTATTACTTCTCTGCTAAATATTTCCCTGCTCATAAGAAACAAGCTGCCTTGCGGGAAATATATAATTTTGTGCAAATCAAAGAAGAGAGTCTCCCACAAGCTTGGGGGAGGCTTCTCTGGTTACTTAATGCTTTGCCGGATCATCCTCTCAAGAAAAATGAAATACTTGATATCTTTTATAATGGACTAACCGATGCTTCGAAGGACTACTTAGATAGTTGTGCTGGTTGTGTTTTCAGGAAAGAACAGTCGCCTAAGCTGAGTTACTATTGAATATTATGTTGACTAATGAAAATAATTGGACACTTCCTGAGCCAATTCCTAAAGAAATTCCTGAACCAATTGAGCCAACTCCTGAGCCTATTCCTAAATCCACTCCGAAGAAGAGAGGTGTTTTATTTCTCAGTCCTGAAAATATGCAAGAGGCAAAGAAATCAATGAAAGAAAAAGGTATTAAAGCTGAAGATGTTAAGAATTTACCTCCTATTGAAGAAATACATGGTCTTAATATACCGCCTGTTGAAGAACCACATTGTCTTGATAACCAGACACAGGTAGTAAAGGTAAATTCTCTCTATAGATATGATAAAGTTGAAATCCCCTCTACTAAATTTCATAGCTCGTGCTTAGATGAATTTGATGACTTTATGGCTAGACAAGAAAGTTTTAATGCGTATGTTGGTAGAGAGTTAACGAATAATGCTTTCGAAATAGGACGCGTGAGAGATAATATGGCTAGAGTTAAAGGTGAACTCCAACTCATTAGCAAATATGCGTCTATGGTTGCTACTCAAGCTGAGCAAGTACTCGAAGCTCAAAATGATTTGCTTGATGAATTAAATAATAAAAATGACTTTGTTGTTAGAGTGGCTACTAGAACTGGTAGAATGACTCGGGAACCTTTGTATCCTGAAGGCCACCCTAAGAGAATCGAGCAAGATTCATAGAGAAATAATTTAGAGGCACCTAGTTCTTCTAAAAAGAAGAAAAAGAAAAATGATAGAATTTTACATGCTTCTAGTGAACATACTGTAGACACACCTGAGAATCCCAATGATATTTCTGTTTTTAATGCTGAAACACAATCAGGTGATGAACATGAACCTAGTGATAATGTCAATGATAATGTTCATGTTGATGCTCAACCTAGCAAAAACAATGATGTAGAGATTGAACCTGCTGTTGATATTGATAACCCACAATCAAAGAATCAATGTTATGATAAGAGAGATTTCGCTTCTAGGAAGCATGGCAGAGAAAAAGAACCATGGGTTCAGAAACCCATGCCCTTTCCTAATAAACCATCCAAGACAAAGGATGATGAGGATTTTGAGCACTTTGCTGAAATGATTAGACCTATTTTCTTACGTATGCGCTTAATTGATATGCTTAAAGTAAATCCTTATGCTAAGTATATGAAGGATATCATTACAAATAAAAGAAAGATACCAGAAGCTGCAATTGCCGCCATGCTTGCTAATTACACATTTAAGGGTTGAATACCAAAGAAACTTCGAGATCTGGGTGTACCAACTATACCATGCTCCATTAAAAGAAATTATGTTAGAACTGCTTTATGTGATCTTGGAGCCGGTGTTAGTGTTATGCCTCTCTCTTTATATCATAGACTTGAATTGAATAAGTTGACACCTACTGAAATATCTTTGCAAATGGCTGATAAATCAAGTGCCATACCTATCGGTATTTGTGAGGATGTGCCTGTTGTGGTTGCAAACGTCACCATCTTAACGGACTTTGTCATTCTTGATATTCCCGAGGACGATAGTATGTCGATTATCCTTGGTAGAGCTATTTTGAATATTGCAGGGGCTGTTATTGATTGCAACAAAGGCAATGCCACTTTTCATGTTAATGGTAATGAGCATACGGTACACTTTCCGAGGAAACAATCTCAAGTTCATAGCATAAATTCTATTGGAAAAGTTCCAACTGTTATTATTGGAGGTTTTGAATTTCCTCTCCCTACTGTCAAGAAAAAGTATGATATTCTTATTATTGGGGATTTTCATATCCCCGTTGAGGTAACTTAGTGTTATTCGAAATTTTTCCGGTTCCGTGTTATTCGGAATGAGTTTGTTAACAAGACTTGATCAACCTTGTTAGTGGATTCATTTTGGTGATCTTGAGATGGATGAAACTAGAAGGCACAACCTTCTGTACCTTCTTTTTACTTTCTGTTATTTAGAATAAATAAAGCAAAAATAGTATTATCTGTCTGTTTTCTAAATTATCCGTGCATTAAAAAATATCCCGAAAATAGAAGTGCTCCAAATGCCCTGCAAATTTAGTATGATTTTTTATAGAATATTTGAGGATTTTAGGCACTGAAAATACTGCAGAAGGGGCAAGCACCAGGCCACGAGAGTGGAGGGCGCACCCCCTGTCTTGTGGGCCCCTGGTGGCCCCCCCTCCACTTATGCCAGCACCCACACACTTCATCTTCTACCCAAAAAATCCCCATCCAGCTCAAGCACGAGTTCTAGCTCATTTTGCTGCGATTTTCGATCTCCTTGCTCAAAGCTCCATTCACAAAACTGCTTTGGGAGATTTTTGCTTGGTATGTGACTCCTTCATTGGTCCAATTAGTTTTTGTTCTAATGCTTTATTCATTGCAAATTTTTGCTGCATAGGTGACCATGTTCTTGAGCTTGCATGTTGAATTTGTGAGGTCCCAAGCAATTCTAATGCATGATATAGGGTCTAGGCACTTGTAGGAGTAGTTGCTACCAATCTTGTTTGGTTTTATTTACTTTTATTTTGAAGTTACTAATATTTCAGAAATTTTCAGAAAATGTTAAGGAAACTTTTGAGGGGCTCTTCTAGCCAAAGCTCTTAGGAAAGACAAGCCAAAGAGAAGGAAAAAGCCAAGTATAATCTTCGTCGCTTAGCGGAAGTACGGTCGCATGAATGGCCATGCAATGATTTCTTGAAAGAAGCTGGAATTCATGAAGATTTTTATTCTTTGATCGAGACTGAAGGCCTCACCGGTTTCATCAATGACCGGATCGATCAGTATCTCTTACTCACCAATACTTCCGTGCAAAACTTTTATTATTATCCTAAGAAGTCACCGCCTGTAGTATCATTTCATTTATATGATGAATTCAGAGAAATGTCTTTACGTAATTTTTGCGCGGTGTGTAGGATACCCTATGAGGGAGAATTAGAGGAACCCCATCATAAAGATGTGGATGGCTTTGTTAACACTATCGCTGTAGAGGAGCCAAAGAAGGGTTCCGAGGCAAAAATCTCTAGCATACACTTTCCTGTTTTATGCTACTTTGCCATATTTGCTAGTAGATGCTTGATTGGTCGTGGAAATAGTGGAAGCTTTAGTGTTCCTGATATTATCAATCTTCAACATGCCTTGCTTGGAGACAATACTTTTAGTATGGGTGCCGTCGTTGCTAAACGGCTAGCCCTGAATCGTACAAAAGGCCCCATATTAGGAGGTATCTATGCTGCACGTCTTGCTAGACATTTTCAGATACCCATTAGGCACCATGAGAAAGAGGAGACAAAATTGCCTCCTCACATTTTAGATTACAAGAGCATGGTAGCACACAAATTTATTGTTGACAACGAAGAGAAGATGCTCTTGTATAAACTTATATTTAATAAGAAACACTTTGGGATTATTATTTTGCCTGCACCTCTGTTGTTTGATTTGCTTGCAGAAAATTTTCTTGTCACGCCGGAAGCAGTGTACAATCACCAAGCCCAAGCTTTTACTCCAGAACCTAAACCTGAGCCGGAACCTGAACTAGACCCTTATCTTGCATCATCTGTCCAGTGGGATCCGGAGATGACCAGCCAGTGGTATCCTGATTACACTTCCCAATACACCGGGGAAAGTAGCGGCGGTCCTTGGTACTAGACCAACTTAGGCCAAAAGCCTAAGCTTGGGGGAGTACGTATTTCTCACCGACTTTACATTCATGTTCACACACTAGTCGTCGGTGCTCATACTGTTTCATTGTATTATCCATGCTAGTTTAAATTTCTTTTTCTAGCTTTCTTCTTGTGTGTTTGATAAACCTTGAGAAAAACCAAAAAAAATTAGTTAGTTAATTTCCATGCTTGTAGTAGAAATTAAAATGAAAACCCCAAAAGATTTCTTGTTCTTCTTTTTACTTGTGGGGAGCTTTCCCGTGTAAATAGTTTTATTTTCTTTTCTTTCCTTTGGGGGTCGAGAAGACCATATTGAAAATGTTTAGTGGCTCTCATATGCATGTCTTTTTATTGAACTTAGAGCCCATATTACTTGTCTTCTCTCTTTAGTTGAATGCTTGCAGATACCATCTTAGCCCAATGCACGTGCACTCTTATTATTATACACATCGTTCGGTCGTGCAAGTGAAAGGCAATAATGAGATATATGATGGACTTATTGAGATGAGCAAAGCTGGTATGAATTCGAACTCTCTTGTTTTTGTAAATATGATGAGGTCATCGCTTCTGAGTCAGCTTATTATGAAGTAAACATATTTGCAATGACATTTAGAGATTATAGTTGCTTGTGCCATGCTTGACTAGCTATGAGTTATAATGGTTTACCTTGCGTGCCAACATGCTATTAGAATGATTATGAGGTGGTATGATGGGATGGTATCCTCCTTTGAATGAATTGAGTGACTCGACTTGGCACATGTTCACGCATGTAGTTGAAACAAATCAACATAGCCTTCATGATATTTATGTTCATGGTGGATTATATCCTACTCATGCTTGTATTCGGTGTGAATTAATTTTAATGCATGTTCATGACTGTTGTCGCTCTCTCAGTTGGTCGCTTCCCAGTCTTTTGCTAGCCTTCACCTGTACTAAGAGGGAATACTGCTTGTGCATCCAAACTCCTTAAACCCCAAAGTTGTTCCATATGAGTCCACTATACCTTCCTATATGTGGTATTTACCTGCCGTTCCAAGTAAATTTGTATCTGCCAAACTCCAAACCTTCAAATGAAATTCTATTTTGTATGCTCGAGTAGCTCATGTTACAACTAGGGCTGCCTATATCTTCCATGCCAGGTGGGTTATTCTCAAGAGGAGTGGACTCCGCTCCTCATTCACGAGAAAGGGCTGGTAACCGGGATGCCCAGTCCTATGATCCAAAACGATCAAAGCAAATCAAAATAATTAAACAAAACTCCCCTAGGGCTGTTGTTAGTTGGAGGCACTCGTTGTTTCGCGCAAGCCATGGATTGATGCTTGTTGGTGGTTGGGGGAGTATAAACCTTTACCATTCTGTTTGGGAACTGCCTATAATGCATGTAGTATGGAAGATACAGCCATCTCATAGTTGTTGTGTTGACAGCAAAAGTATACCTCTCAAAATGTTATTCAATCTCTATTTTAAAATCAAGCTCTGGCACCTCTACAAATCCCTGCTTCCCTCTGCGAAGGGCCTATCTATTTACTTTTATGTTGAGTCAACACCCTTCTTATTAAAAAGCACCCGTTGGAGAGCACACTGTCATTTGCATTCATTACTATTGGTTTATATTGGGTATGACTTGACTGGATCTCTTTTACCATGAATTACAATGTTTAGTCAGTCCTTGATCTTTAAAGGTGCTCTGCATTTATGTTTTGCGGTCTCAGAAAGGGCTAGCGAGATACAATTTTGTTATATCATGTTATTATTGTTTTGAGAAAGTGTTGTCATCCGAGTTTTATTATTATGGCTCGCTAGCTGATTATGCTATTGATATGAGTAATTGTGAGACCTAAGTGTTATTGTGAGTATGGTTAGTTCATAATATTTGCTGAAACCTGAATGCTGGCTTTTCATGTTTACAACAACAAGAGCAAACAGAGTTTGTAAAAGTTTTTCTTTATCACTTTGAGTTTATAAACTGAATTGCTTGAGGACAAGCAAAGGTTTAAGCTTGGGGGAGTTGATACGTCTACAACATATCTACTTTTCCAAACACTTTTGCCCTTATTTTGGACTCTAACTTGCATGATTTAAATGAAACTAACCCGGACTGACGCTGTTTTCAGCAGAACTGCCATGATGTTGTTTTATGTGTAGAAAAGAAAAGTTCTCGAAATGTCTTGAAAATCCACGGAGGCACTTTTTGGAATTAATAAGAATTACTGGCGAAAGAATCAAGACCAGGGGGGCCACACCTTGTCCACGAGACAGGGAGGCACGCCCCCTCCCCCTGGGCGCGCCCCCTATCTCGTGGCCCCCCTGGACCACCACCGACCTCAACTCCGACTCCATATATTCACATTCGGGGAGAAAAAAATCAGAGAGAAAGTTTCATCGCGTTTTACGAGACAGAGTTGCCGCCAAGCCCTAATCTCTCTCCGGAGGGCTGATCTGGAGTCCGTTCGAGGCTCTGGAGAGGGGGATTCATCACCGTCGTCATCATCAACCATCCTCCATCACCAATTTCATGACGCTCACCGCCGTGCGTGAGTAATTCCATCGTAGGCTTGCTGGACGGTGATGGGTTGGATGAGATTTACCATGTAACCAAGTTAGTTTTGTTAGGGTTTGATCCCTAGTATCCACTATGTTCTGAGATTTATGTTGCTATGACTTTGCTATGCTTAATGCTTGTCACTAGGGCCCGAGTGCCATGATTTCAGATCTGAACCTATTATGTTTTCATGAATATATGTGTGTTCTTGATCCTATCTTGCAAGTCTATAGTCACCTATTATGTGTTATGATCCGACAACCCCGAAGTGACAATAATCGGGATACTTCTCGGTGATGACCGTAGTTTGAGGAGTTCATGTATTCACTATGTGCAATGCTTTGTTTCGATTCTCTATTAAAAGGAGGCCTTAATATCCCTTAGTTTCCGCTAGGACCCTGCTGCCATGGGAGGGTAGGACAAAAGATGCCATGCAAGTTCTTTTCCATAAGCACATATGACTATTTATGGAATACATGCCTACATTACATTGATGAACTGGAGCTAGTTCTGTGTCACCCTATGTTATAACTATTACATGAGGAATCTCATCCGGCATAATCATCCATCACTGATCCATTGCCTACGAGCTTTTCACATATTGTTCTTCATTATTTACTTTTCCGTTGTTACTGTTACAACTACTACAAAAACCCAAAAACTATTATCTTTACTTTTTCCACTGTTACCTTTATTATCATACTACTTTGCTACTAAATACTTTGCTGCAGATACTAAGTTATCCAGGTGTGGTTGAATTCACAACTCAACTGCTAATACTCAAGAATATTCTTTGGCTCCCCTTGTGTCGAATCAATAAATTTGGGTTGAATACTTTACCCTCGAAAGCTATTGCGATCCCCTACTGTCATGGGAAACGAGCACCTATGGGGCAGGGACGAAGAGCGGATCGAGGCGGAGCACGCGAGCGATTTTTACCCAGCTTCAGAGCTCTCCGGAGAGATAATACTCCTACTGCTGCTTTGTGATTGTATTCTGTTCTTGCTTGAGAGCGTGAGAGTGGTGTAGTTTCGAATGAGTCGAACCTCTTCCACGTTGCGCATGGGCCTCCTTTTATAGGCACAAGGGGTCACCGACAGGTGGCAACGCAGTCAAGGGTACAAATGTAAAAAGGGTGGTTGTTACAACTGCTATCTATAGTGCACCCTACCTAACTCTGATGGCAGGGGAAAAGAGCATTTAATGCCCGTCCGCATCGCCTAAACAGTGCAGAAAAGCGACCGTTAGGGGTGCCACCGCTTGCCACGATGGCCTTCTCGTCATCTCCACTCGCCACCTCGCACTGCTTGGCTGCACAGCTCCCCGCCACATGCGCCTGGGACGGTCCTGTGGCGACACGTTGATGGGTGCGCTGGAGCGTGGGCACAGAGTGGTGGCTTCGCCGCGGCAAGCGCCTTGCCGCGGTCATTGTCTTGTCGCACCCGAAAGCTTGTCGCTCGTCGGGTCTTGCCAGTACGCGCGGCGCGTCGCGGCAAGTTCTTTGAAGTGCCTGGGTCGGCCCTCCCGACAAGCTCCTCTTGCCGGGGCCTTGTCCTTCCCGGCAAGCTCCTCTCGCCGGGGTCTTGTCTTCTCAGTTAAAACACTTTGTTCTTGAATGGCATCAATAGGAACTACGAAGGGTCTTGGCGGACACCCGACAAGCCTTGCCGCGGGACGCTGCGACTGCCCGTGCACAAGTTCGGGATACTAAGGTACCCCTACTTTAGTACACCGACAAGAGCCCCCGGGCCTGGGCCACACACGGTGCCGAGCGCTATTGGGCCAGGCCCAAAACAGGGCACGGGCACACGCGGCCTGGGTCCATACCAAATCTAACTCCGTATCCACCGCGCCCTCCCGTAACGGCACGCGTCAAACGCGGCGTCGTGGGAGAGATCGTGGGTGATTCTTTAATCGAAAAAGGCGTAACGTTCGCCTCCACCTCTTTATAAGCAGGGGAAACAGGGGCCATTCCCCCACCATCGCCACTTGCAGTTGCTTCCTTAGAAAGCTCCGCCGCTCCCCTCCGCTTCCCAAAGCCGAAAAAGAGCAGCGCTCCGCCCCCCGTCGCCGCCGCCGCCGCCAACGCCCTCGCTCTTCCCCACCGCCTCCGCCATGGCTCCGAAGACCGGGAAGGGTGCGAAGTCGGCCGGGGCGCTGCGGCTTGAGGCGCTGCAGAAGGAGCGGGCGCTCTTTCCCCCTCATCTTTCCGTGAAGGAGCTGCGGGAATGGTTCTACCTCTTCTGGTCGACGGAGACGCGGGCGCATCCGCGCACGCAGGTACTCTCTGCCGAAGCTTCCACTTCGAAAAAGTGTCCAAAAGGATACTATTTCTTCCCCCTGTTCTTCTATTGCGGGCTCTGCCCGCCCTTTTCCGATTTCTTTTGCGATATCATGAACACATACAGACTCCATCTCCTTGATTTCACCCCCAACGCCGTTCTGACCATGGCGGTTTTCGCACACCTCTGCGAGAACTTCGTCGGAATCCACCCAAATGTAGCCCTTTTCTGCCACTACTTCATGCCCCAGGTCGAGAAAGGAGAGCCCTTGTCTGGCGGGATCGCCTGGATCTCGAGAGCCGGTATGAAGGAGGTTTATCTGGAGGGGGAGCTCCGTAGCAAATGGGACTAGTGGAGAGCGGAGTGGTGTTGGATTGTTAACGAGAACCCGCAGCCATTCACCAACTTGCGCCAATCTCGAGTAGTGCGCGGCGGCGACTGGAGTGCCTTGGCGGCGGACGATGCTAGATTGAAGATCGCCACCACCCGAATCTTGCGGCTCGGGCTTGCCGGGCTCACGGTCGGTGCTGTTGGCGCGGACTTTCTCCGCCGCCGCATCACCCCTCTACGGGAGTGGGGGAGACCTGCTTGGCTGTTCGGGGGCCCGGCGGACATCATGAGGATGCGCCCGGGCCTCAACTTTAATTTTACTGTCTTGGAGTTGGACGGGGCGCTCAAGGAACTGTTTAAGCACGACCCCAACCACCCCGAGTGGTTCAGGCTGCCGCAGGGCGTCGTCCCATTGTGCAACAACTCCCAGCTCGACCGCATCCGCGCGATGATGCCGGAGTGCGACTCCCATGGGATTATCCCAACTTGGCAGGAGCCCGCCGACGACGTCGTGCAGCAATTCTTGGACGACTTGGTGGAGGTGGTTGTCCATGCCGACGAGCAGAGGCTCCTCACCCGCGACACCGCTGATGATGAAATGCGGCACATCGCCACTAGAGCGGAGGAGGCGGCGGCAGCCGCTGCCGCGGGCGAGTTCGGTTTTACTTTGGAGGAGGTAGAGGCAGCCGAGGCGGCAAGCCTTGCCGACCGAGAGGAGCTTGGCGGGGAGGTCGTTGGCGAGGGGGAGCCCGAAGCCGAAGAGAGCGAGCCAGCCGGGGGCGCAAGTGGCTAGCCATCTTCAAGCAACTTGCCGCAGACGGGGCCCTCAGTGCAGCCCCCAGCTCAACCAAGAAGGCGCCTCCACAGGACCGGAGACACAGCAGGGCGGCAGACGGGCCAACAGCCGCCGCGCCGCGGGACACGCTCCATTGCGCCAAGCACCGCTGCCACGGGAGCATCTCACGCCGCAGCGGCAACTGGGGCGGGGTCTTCTCGGGCCACTGCTTCAGATCCTGCCGCAACTCCCGCCAAGTGTCCAAGGGAGCCTACTCCTCCGCCTCGCCGCGCTGAGAGGGTACCAGACTATGATCTCTCCGCGCTCAGCTCCGACGAGGAGGAAGAAGAGGAGGACGAGTAAGACTTTCTTTTTGTTGTACTTATGGTTCTTCAATCCTTGTTGTTTCTTTGTCTTGTATCTGATCTGCTTTCTTCTGAACCTTGTTCCTTTCCAGGACTCTGGCCCAGAGAGCGGCGAAGAGGGTCAAGGCCCCCGTGGTTGTCATTGAGGACGACCCTGCTGTGGCAACAGAGGATGCATCCGAGACCACCTTGTCGGACCCGGCAATCTCTCCCCGAAGCAGCCCCCAGCGCAGCCCCCAACGTAAGTACACAACTTTACTTTCCGCTGTCGTGCGTGCATGAGTGTTCTTTCCTTGATGATATCTTGATTGTTGGTATGCTTGTGTAGGAGCAGAACAGGCCCATCAGGAACAACCAGAAGCCGCTCCTGAGGCGCTATCTGCTTCAACTACGCCGCCAAGGGGCGATTCCCCGGCGAGGGAGCGCTCTCCGGCAAGGGAGAGGTCCCCGGCAAGGGGCAGTACCAGCGACCCTCCGGTGGTGGAGCCCATGACCATGGATCCCAGCACTGGTAATTTCCCTTGCTTGAAACTTCCCTTGGATTCTTCTTCTTCTGATCTTCTTTTTTGGATATTTGCTTGACTTTTTCTCCCCCTTCCTGTCTTCAGATCCTCCCTCTACTGAACCGATGGAGATCGAGGCCACCGGTGAGGAGGACGTGTGCGGCAATACTGACGAAGCCGCTGCCACCGAAGAAGAGGCCGGCGCTGATGGTCCTGCCGACGAAGAGGTCGCCAAGGCTGCTGGCGCTGGAGCTGGCGAGGGGTCCGGCGACCACACTGACGACCCGGGGGCCGCAGGAGCGCAAGGCGCTATGCTGATCATCGACCCCTCCGCCGCTGACGTAGTGCCAGGCCCCGAAGAGCCCCAGCCCGGCGCCTACTTGAAGGCCGGTGAAGGTATCTTCATCAGGCTCCCCTGGGCGTCAAGCTCCAGGGCGCCGGTCGAGGGAGAGGCTTTTGACGGAGAAGTACTTGCCTCCGCTGGGCTGGCAGTGGTTAACGCGCCAAGCAGCAGCAGCGGCAAGTCTGAGGAGGAGGAGCTGCTCCGGAAGTTGGTGTCGCTCTACCGTGCCCGACAAGCGAAACTGGAGTCCCGGGAAGCGCTTGTCGCGCAGGCGGGGGTGGACATAGAGAAGCATGCGGAGGAGCTCCAGAGCCGCAACCAAGAGGCCCTCCGGTCCATTGCAGAGGAGAGGGCGCAGCTTGTCGAGGCGCGGAAGGCTTTCATCCTCGAGAAAGCGGAAGCCGAAGAGCAACAGCGGCTTGCCGCCGAGGGGCTATCCGTGCGGGAAGGCGAGCTGACGCAGAAGAAGGTCAACTTGGACAGCTATGAGGAGGAGCTTGCCGCGCACGAGGAGACACTTGGCGGAGCCCTCAAGGAAGCGAAGGATGCTGCTACAGCTGCCGAGGCCGCCAAGAAGGAGCTGGAGGTGAGGGTGACGGAGCTAGAAGCCACCCTCAAGACAAAGAATGAAGAGCTTGCCGCGCTCCAGCGCGAGCGCGAGAAGGACGCCCTTGCCCATGGTGAGCTACAGGGTCGTCTCTCCGAGAAGGGCAGGGAGCTGAACGCCGCCAAGGACACCAATGCCGATCTCGAGCTGAAGCTGGCCACGCTGACGGAGACGCTGGACGGCGCCAAGAAGCGAGAGGAGGACTTGAAGCAGGAGATCAAGGCCAATGAGGCGCTGCTGACGAGGGCCGCCGAAACCCAGAACACCTTCAGGGCTACTGTGGCGCTCTGGACAGAGGGCCTCGTCAACATCGCTGTAGTCATCGACGAGGAGCTGGCGCAGCTGGAACTGGAGGGCTTCAGGTACTCCTCCGGCGAAAACCTCCAGCCCAGCGCCAAGCTCACTCTGTTCTTCAAGGGCGTGGCGACGGCTCTCCAGCAACTCCGGGAAAGGATCCCAAGGTAGCTGGCTGACGAGTCGTGTGCAATCTGCGCCAGAGTCTTGGAGAAGGTGTTGGTGAAGGTGCTCTTCCGCAATCCGGGCCTCAACCTCACCAACGTCCTCGAGAAGCTGCCGGCGGGTGCTGATCTTGAAGAGCTCAAGGTCCTTGTCGCACCCATTGTGGACAAGGTGAATGAAGTCAGGAGGAACGACGGCGAACGCGGCAAAGATGTCGTGGGAAACGAGCACCTATGGGGCAGGGCCCCTTTCGGTCCGGCAAGGGAGCGGAGAGCGCACGAAGAGCGGATCGAGGCGGAGCACGCGAGCGATTTTTACCCAGCTTCGGAGCTCTCCGGAGAGATAATACTCCTACTGCTGCTTTGTGATTGTATTCTGTTCTTGCTTGAGAGGGTGAGAGTGGTGTAGTTTCGAATGAGTCGAACCTCTTCCACGTTGCGCATGGGCCTCCTTTTATAGGGACAAGGGGTCACCGACAGGTGGCAACGCAGTCAAGGGTACAAATGTAAAAAGGGTGGTTGGTACAACTGCTATCTACAGTGCACCCTACCTAACTCTGACGGCGGGGGACAAGAGCATTTAATGCCCGTCCGCAATGCCTAAACAGTGCAGAAAAGCGACCGTTAGGGGCGCCACCGCTTGCCATGATGGCCTTCTCGTCATCTCCACTCGCCACCTCGCACCGTTTGGCTGCACAGCTCCCCGCCACGTGCGCCTGGGACGGTCCTGTGGCAACACGTTGATGGGTGTGCTGGAGCGTGGGCACAGAGTGGTGGCTTCGCCGCGGCAAGTGCCTTGCCGCGGTCATTGTCTTGTCGCACCCGAAAGCTTGTCGCTCGTCGGGTCTTACCGGGACGCGCGGCGCGTCGCGGCAAGTTCTTTGAAGTGCCTGGGTCGGCCCTCCCGGCAAGCTCCTCTTGCCGGGGCCTTGTCCTTCCCGGCAAGCTCCTCTCGCCGGGGTCTTGTCTTCTTTGTTAAAACACTTTGTTCTTGAATGGCATCAATAGGAACTACGAAGGGTCTTGGCGGACACCCGGCAAGCCTTGCCGCGGGACGCTGCGACTGCCCGTGCACAAGTTCGGGATACTAAGGTACCCCTACTTTAGTACACCGACACCTACATTTGTGGGTTATCAGTCTCCGCCGACCTGATGACCGACGCGGCGGCCGACTTCTCGAGAGTCTGCGGAGCCCTGAGATAAGAAGACAAGACAGAAAGGTCTTTTCTTAGGCCGGATCGACGAAGAGGTGGAAAAAATGAAAAGGATACTTACGCTGACACCATGACTGGCACCTTCGGCTGCCTCTGATACTTGGCCACCTTGGTCGCGGCATCTTTCCGCTTGGTCGCCGCGGCCGGGTTCTTGGGCTTCTTCGGGGCGCTGCCGAACAGGCAGCGCCTTGCCTCCGCTTGCGTTTGCCGCCACGGGCGGGCGGCCCAGTAGAGGGTCCTGCGCCGGTGTTGGCCTTTCTCCGGGCAGGGCGTGGCTCATCTTCTTCGTCGTCGTCGTCAGGCCAGGTCTCCACGCCGCCGTCCTCCTCGGAGCCGCCTGCTCCGCCGCTGCCGCCTGTTGCGTCGTCCACCAAGGCGGCTGCCCCCAAGTCGGGGTCGTCCACATCGCTCACTGCCCTGTCCGGCAGGTAGTCACCACCCGGCCCGGCGATGGCGGTCATCGTCTCGGACATATAAATTTGCACTCCAGAAGGGAGTCGCATCACGACAAGAACAAGACTGAAAAACAGATCTGAAGGAAGAAATGAAGGAACTTATGGCAGGCGGCGGATCGTCGCGAGAATACGGCCGCTTCCCGTACCACCAGTCTTCCTCCGACACCTTGAGGTCGGAGATCGCGTTCACCATCCGCGTGACCTCAGCAGTCGGCATCTCCTTCGTGCACAGCCGACTGGGGTCGCGGTGCCCGCTCATCCGGAAGATTGGATGAGGGCGGCCCTGGAGCAGGAGGACCCGGTGCTCGACGAAGGCAATGAGGAGGTCGGAGGCCACAAGGCCCTCCGACTCCTGGAGCACCCAGAGTCGGCCGATGGCAGCCGCTGCGTTCGGCGACACCGGCTTCAGCTTGTAGCCCCAGTTGGGCCGGAGCCCGGTGGGAGGGTCGGCCTCGTAGGCCGGCAGGTTGATGAAGTCGACAGCCGGATCGACGTTATCAACGTAGAAGTAAGATTGCTGCCACATCTTTACAGACTGTGACAGCTTGATGACGGGGAAGGCGTTCCTTTTCGCCGGCTGGCGCACGGCGATGAACCCCCCGCACTCGGCCGCCGTCTCCTTGGCGGAGGTGCCGAGCTTCCCATAGAAGAATGCTCCTCACAACTCGAGTGTGGGGAGGATGCCGATGTAGCCCTCACACGCCGTGATGAAGGCAGAGAGCAGGGTCACGGTGTTGGGCGTAAGGTGATGAGGTTGGAGCTGGTTGAAGTCGAGGAATGAGCGGAGGAAACCGCTCACCGGAAGGCCGAAGCCGCGGAGAAAGCGCGAGCGGAAGACGACCCGCTCGTTCCCCTTCGGCACCGGCAAGGTCTCCTCCTCCCGCGGCACCCGCACCTTGACGAATGCCGCGTTCGGCATCCGGCGCGTGTCGCGGAGGAAGGAGATGTGATCCTCAATCACCGTCGACCCGTCCCAGTCGCCGCCCTTCTCGCGTGCCATGGCTTCAAGCGGGGCCGCGTGAGGAGGAGGGGTGCATCGTCGGCGAACGGCGGCAGCACCTCGGCAGCACAGAGCGGCAGTGGCAGCGGTGGAGGAGAGAGCAGAGGAGGAAGAGAGAGTAGGGGGGCGCACGTGCTTCGCCGCACCCCTCCCTCCCACCTACTTATAGCCCTCGGGCTACGAAGCCGAGGGGGAGGGGTGTGGGATCGTGGGATTAACTGCGCCCATGACCCCACGGCCCCCCGTTTACCGTGCGCATTTACCACGCCTTGAACGATCGTGGGAATCGCAACCGTCCCCCTCGGCACAGCGGATCCGCCTGGGTGCCGAGGCACGGTAGTGGTGGGCCCGGCCCACTGTCACATCCCATGAGGAGCGTGGGGTAGCAGGCTGGCCGGGCTAGCGTGCGCCGCGTGGCGTGCCTTTGGCGGGCGGCGGCCCTGGGAAGCTTAGCAGGCACGCCACCTGTTTCTCCCGCCTTGGAGTTCAAAATTGACCAAGTCCCGCCTAGCCAAAGCCGACTCCAGCAGTCGGCCAACCGCAAGGCGGATCGAACATTCTTCCAGAGCTCGGTGAGGGGGGAAGCCGCTGATACTTCGCGGCCCCTCGACAACGATGCCTCACCGGCTTCGGGGACTACTGTCGGAGTAATGGGCCACGGGTAGCCTCACCCGAGTCCCTGGATTTATCAAGACTTTGGGCCAGCTTCGCCTTGTTGTGCCCCAAGCTGAATCTCCGCCCTCCGGGGGTCGGCCTAGCTCGACGGCCGGCCACCAGAGGGCTGCCAACCACCAACAGACGGCACCACGGGCGGCCGGCTCCAGCTAGCCGGCCTCTAGAGAGGATGGCATCGAGCGTGCGGCCACCTCGCGGCCTCAGAGTTTGTGCCTCCATCAAGAGGATGAGGTGGGGCATGGCTACAGTGAAGCCCTCACCCCCGAATCTTGGGCTTAGCGTGGCCACAGTGCCTCGTACAGGCGGAGATCTCCGCATGACGTGGCACTGTTGCCACCTCCCGCCGATGTCACTCCGGATAGGCGGAGCCCTGTTCACCACGATGGCATGTCGGTACGGCCTGCAGAGCGTGGGCCCTACTGGGCAGTGGCACCCCGGAAGACGGCGTATGCAGAACACGATGGACCAAGGGAGGGCTGGCCTCCAGCAGGTGGTCGTCCCTTCCCTCGAAGTAAATGCACCATTAACCTGACGAGACTAGGTGTGGCTACAGTGATCACCCGCTAGGCGGCAGGACTGTAGCCACACTGAGTTGACCAAGCCCGCGTTATTAGCAGCACGGCTATAGTGAGCAGCCACCAACCAGACCCGCCAGCGGCGGGAGCGGCCTGTCGGCTCCGTACCAGACCAGACGGCGGGGCCCACCAGGCGGCAGGCCCAGTAGTCGGCGGAGAAGCCGGAGACCAGATACACTGATAGCCGGGCCCAACAGCCAACCAGATTACTATTGTACCCCTGGGGGTAGGCCTATATAAGCCCTCCAGGGCACCCATGCAAAGGGTTCCCACCCCATTAGACCTAGCCACATCCCTAGAGCAGGAGAGAGCTAGCCTTGCCTTCTCCTACCTCTAGCATACAGCTCAAGGAGCAACTTTGTATCTCTTGTGCCTTTAGTGATCTTGTGGAGACCCCTCCAAGCAGGACTAGGGGTGTTATCTCCTAGGAGAGCCCCGAACCTGGGTAAAGTATGCCCGCGTTCGTGTCTACGCCTCATCCCGCTTCCAGGCACCGGGGACGTTCTACTCGTTCCCACCATGATAAGCCATCCATTGGCTTATGTCGCACCCAACCCCTGACACCAGGGCTCCCCCAGAGGTGATGTTGTCCTTGACTACAAGGCGAGCCATCAAGCCTTATCGTGACGACACAGTGGAACTCTCAATGAAAGCACCAATGTCAGTGTCAAAACTGGGGGATCTCGGGTAGGGGGTCCCGAACTGTGTGTCTAAGGCTAATGGTAACAGGAGGCGGGGGACACGGTGTTTACCTAGGTTTGGGCCCTCTCGATGGAGGTAATACCCTACTTCCTGCTTGATTGATCTTGATGATATGAGTATTACAAGAGTTGATCTACCACGAGATCGTAGAGGCTAAACCCTAGAAGCTAGCCTATGATTATGATTGTTGTTGTCCTACGGACTAAACCTTCCGGTTTATATAGACACCGGAGGGGGCTAGGGTTACACAAAGTCGGTTACAGAGAAGGAGATCTACATATCCGAATTGCCAAGCTTTCCTTCCACGCAAATGAGAGTCCCACCCGGACACGGGACGAAGTCTTCGATCTTGTATCTTCATAGTCCAACAGTCTGGCTGCCCGAGGACCCCCTAATCCAGGACTCTCTCACTAGGTACTATATCAATAATTTAGTACCAAAAAATGATATAAAATGACTATAAAATGACTGTAAAACATCCAAGAATGATAACATAACAGCATGGAACAATCAAAAATTATAGATACGTTGGAGACGTATCAACGATCTTGTCTTGATGATTTTTTGTCCTTCGTGATGCCAAACTATTGGTCGGCTCACCGAGGTGATGATTCGAGGTGGTTTTCGTCGACTCAATGTAGCGACGACAAAGTCGATGTTGGTGCAAGTCGATAGCCATGGAGCAACATGGTCGCGATGGCTTGATATCGGCGCCTCATTGAAGATCGCCTCAGAAAAGACTTAAAATTTGTGGGCACGTGTTTGAGAACAACACACAATACCCTAGAAAAAAAATTCCTTCAAAAAGGATGTCCAATGTCCCATTCATGAAAAAATATGAATTTGGGTCGGATTCGTATTTGCTCAGAACATAGATCCGAAAATCGTTTAGCTCATCGGAGGTTTTTCAGAGTTTGAACGGTCGGATCGAGCTGAATTTTTTAGGGGCGGTAGATATAGGAATTCCGCAGCCGATCAACGGTTGGATCTTTCAAAGGACGTCCGAGCTAGACGTTGAACTCCACGTCCCAAACTCCTCGAGATTCCTGTCCATATTGACAGGGCTCCGGTATATCGGAGATCGCCGGAGATTTCTCTATCGGAACGCGACGAAATTTTACAGGGTTGTTGTAGACTCAATTACGCACAGTTCCACTGAAGCAATTGTCAAAGAGACGCTCAAAGGGATGGTGGCGGCGGATACAAGTTCACTGTCCAGAAAAACAACACGTTCGCTCGAGGGCAATATTGACGTTGAGCCTCCGAGCTCCATGGATGATTCCTCGATGATCTTGATAGAGATCGGAGTTGATGGTGATGAAGGCGCTATCCCGAACATGATGATCTGAAGTGGAGCGCAGTCCTCGATCCAGCCGAGGTGACCAGTCGAGCCAGCGATGAAGATGCCGACATCGATAATAAAGCTCGATCCCGACGCATAGATCGCGTTGGAGACGATCTGAATTCCCATCGCACCGCGGCGACTGCCAGCAGGCTCTCATTGAAAACACCAATGTCGGTTTTATATCCGGCATATCTCGTAGTAGGGGTCCTAAGCTAGGCGTCTTGGAGCGATGGTAACACAGACACATGATTTTACTCAGGTTCGGGCTCTCTCGAAGAGATGATATGCTACGTCTTGCTTTTGATTGTATTGATATGGGTGTAGTACAGTGTACATGTGTCTACCACGAGATTGTTCTAATGAATATCAGTTTTTTTATCTATTGACTAGCCTGGCCTCGGTTTATATAATGCACCGGAGGCCTAGGGTTTAGAAGAGTCCTCGGCTTGGGCGCCAAGTCTTGTGGAGTCTTCCTTGTATTCGTCATGGGCTGCCCGAAGTGGCCCATTAGTGAACCGCCATGGGTTCCACGGCCTGACCCATAGGTCGGGAGACGACGTGGTGAGTACCCCCTAGTCTAGGACACCGTCACAACCGGACCTACCGAATCTGGTCTAAATGTCCGGACTGACCAGCACTCCCCATATCAAGTCCATATCTGATGCAAATATGGGATGCCCGGCGCGCCCGGACACGCCGGCCAACGTAGTATCCGACCCACTATGGCCCATCCGACATCACATAAATTAGACCCTATCCGCTCTCCGAAAGAAA
The DNA here is from genome assembly GCA_963921465.1 of Triticum timopheevii. Taxonomy (NCBI): domain Eukaryota; kingdom Viridiplantae; phylum Streptophyta; class Magnoliopsida; order Poales; family Poaceae; genus Triticum; species Triticum timopheevii. The sequence continues at coordinate 506,390,374 of OY997274.1, forward strand.
CCCTAACCGCATTCCACTCCATTACACTCCCCTCCGCCCACAAGTTCCCGTCCGACGAACTTCAACCTTCCCCAGCATGGTGGGCAACAGAGCCGAATCCTACACCTCCCGATCCATTGGCCCGAGCTCGTCCCACGCGGTCCCGTGGAGGAGATGGCCATCCACCATGCGGTCCGCCACTCCCGGGAGGAGTCCGCCCGACGGCAGGGTTCAGACTTCATCCGGCGGGAATACATTGTGTCCGCCCAAATGGCACATCGATCCGGAACAAGGGCAGTCGCCACTGCCACCGGAGACGGTGTGGTCCATCTGCGTCCGAACGCCATGTCGGATGCACAATCCCTCCCTTGGCGCGCCGAGTCGGAGATGCACAAACACTTCACGTGGGACGCAAATATGGCACGGCGTGCCCAACGTGGAATGCACGGGCTCCGACGAGGAAGAGTGGCTCGTGGGAGACGGCGGCGCCTCGAGTCCCTCAGCTGGTGTGTGTCCCATGTTCTATTTTACCTCTCCAGCGACCACATCAACACTCAGACGGCTGCAGCCGGCCGTCGGACATGGACACGGTCGGAACAACAAGGACGGCCGCCGCCGAAAATTTAAAGCAGTTGCGTGTTGCATGTAATAGTATGGATTTGATGATTTACAAGTGGGGTATTCGGTTGTGGAAACGATTTTCTGTGTGTTGATAGGTCACTATCCCGGACGCTGCCGAATGTAAGTTGTCCTGTATTACAACTGATTGGCATGCATGTCAGCACGTACATTACTAGGCTATTGGAATGAAGTAGACAACGTGCAAGCTGGTCTCCACGCTCCACTAGTTAGGGAATCATTTTTTAAGGGTAGAGTATAGCTTTATTACGCGGACAAGTTGGGCAATTCGCCCATTACAACAACAGCGACCTGTTCACCTGCATCATCTTCCCACAGGAAGGCCACATCGGCATTACATTGGTAGCCAGCTGATGTGCAGCATTATTAGCTGTTCTTCTACACACCTGAACATCACACTTGTAGAATCACAAACGCCGCTGCACCTTCTTCAGGTCTCCACGCTCCACGGTCCGCGCGATGGGGAATCATTGGTGCACGAAAGCCGGAGATACGTCGTATACATCATTCTACATGGAACACCATTATTGCTCACGAAATATCTGGGCCACAAATCATGACGCCGTGACCACAAATCTCCGAATGGGGCCGTCGAATCACCAGCCATGTAAAGGGAACGGCAATTATTGGCGCGACACTCATCTACTACACTCAAAAAGTCTTACATTACGGGACGGAGGGAGTAGCTTCTCCGAGTACAAGCTAGACAGAAATGGTGGAGATCACTAAAAAAACAAGAAATGGAAGAGATGACACGGACGGGTAAACCAGGCGTCCTCGCGTGTATGTCTGCTACTTCGGAAGAGCATCTTCTTCCCACCAGTCACCACTAAATTGGCAAGAAATATCTTGGACACAGGATGGCCACACATTTTCGAATAGCCACCATACATGTGATTGCAACATACAACAACCGGAAATATGTTGCTATCCACGCTATGACACTGTACCACCTTGAGATTTGACGCTGTACAATCTGGAAATTCGCAAGGAACGCAGGTGCGTAGGCATAGGCGTGCCCGGCTGCACGATTGCTTCACGATCCGCAAACTTGTTGACTCCTCACACGATTTCAAGTTTTTGTTTATGAAACGTGATGAATTTGTCTTTTGTTTCTCTTAAGTTTCGGACAAACTTTGTGAAGTTTTTAAAACTTATCAAAATGTATTCAAAAGTGGTCTTATTTCAAAGCCCTCGTCACAAGGAACACGAATATGCAAACAAAAGTTAAATACAAATTTTGGTTCAAAATATATAATAGATTCAAAGGTGGAAATCGAAAAGTTAAATGAGGTTGATGTGTCCACACCCGCGAGCCATAAGTCGCCTCCCCCATACAATCCCAAAACTTCCTAATCAATTTTAACTTCTCAAATTTTGAGTTGATTTTTTTCCAAACTAGCCCTTCCCCTATACTTAACTCCCAATACAATTGGATCCTACATGTAAGTCTCCCTCATCTTCTTCTTCCCTCCTTTCTCGAAAAATCCCCTCCGGCCACAACCCTCGCCCACATCGTGTCTCCCCCGTCGGCGGAGCACCCGCTCGCAATACGTCTGTACACCACAACCACTCACTCAACGTGCCTCCCATCTCGTCATCATCCCATAGGTGAGACGCCCGAGGTCGTCCACGGCCCAGAGGAAGTGCTCGGCCTGCCCGGTCCACACCGCCACCTGGAACAACAACATCTCGTCCTCACCTCCCTCGTGAGTGTGGAGGCCTTGGAGTTGCATTCCATCGCCACCCTGTCCGCCGACATCATGGAGCGGCATGAAGCAGACCACTGACCGTGATGTGGATGTTGTCTTCGCTTTGCGCTATGCACTGATTGCTCTGATCCTCACCAAACACGACCGCGTGGCGCAGCCATGCGTGACCCGCCTGTGTGGGATCTATGCCCCCATTACTCAAATTTGACGCTTCTTGAGATCCGATGAGGTCCGGCGGTCAACGGTAGATGTGGCCGAAAGTATAATCTCATATGAATGAATCTTATGTGGTACATGAGAGGAAGGGGTGAAGAACTACCCCTCCCAAACTTAAACCATTACCATAGGAACTCAGGTATGAATTCTTAGATGAGACACAAAGGTTTTCTATTATTATAAGTTCTAACCTTTCAGCTAAAAATGAGAATAAGCTCACGGAAGTACTAAGAAGCTACCATAAAGCTTTTGGTATTCCACAGATGATCCAAATGTCATAAGTGCTTCCATATGCACCCACATAATATTTATGGAGAAAAGTGGCAAACCAGTAATTGAACATCAATGAAAATTAAATCGTCGAATGGTAGAAGTGGTGAGAAAAGAAGCAATACGATTACTTGATTATGGTATTTTTTTCCTATCTCTGATAGTAAGTGGGTTAGTCCAATTCATTGTGCTCCTAACAAGGGAGGATTGCAGTTGTGCCTAATAAATATAATGAGCCGATCCCTACTAGAACTATCATTGGATATAATTTATAGATTACATGAAGTTAAATAAGGCGACTCCGAAAGGTCATTGTGTGCAGTTGTTCATCAATCGAATATTGTATAGGCATGCAAAGCCCTCTCATTTTTTATCTTAACATGCACTCAGGATTTTCTTAAATAGTGTTACACCCTGATGATCAAGAAAACATGGCATTCACATGTCTGTATGGTAAATATGCTTACCGCATCGTTTGGGTTGTGTAATGCACTACTTTTCAGCGGCACATGCCTGCTATTTTTGCTGATTTTGTTGAGGAGATAATCTAAATGTTTATGGATAATTTTTCTATCCATGGAACTTCGTTTGACCCTAACCTTGTCCTTGACTTAAAAAATGTTACCATGGTTACCAAAGGTATATTACGAGATATCTGGCAGAGGTATAGAAGTGGACAAAGCAAAAATATAAGCCATTGAGTGGCTACCATATCCACAAGATGTGAAGGAGATATGAATGAAGGAAATATGCCCTAGAGGCAATAACAAAGCTATTATTTATTTCCTTATTTCATGATAAATGTTTATTATTCATGCTAGAATTGTATTAACCGGAAACATAATACATGTGTGAATATATAGACAAACAGAGTGTCACTAGTATGCCTCTACTAGACTAGCTCGTTGATCAAAGATGGTTATGTTTCCTAACCATAGACATGTGTTGTCATTTGATTAACGGGATCACATCATTAGGAGAATGATGTGATTGACTTGACCCATTCCGTTAGCCTAGCACTTGATCGTTTAGTATGTTGCTATTGCTTTCTTCATGACTTATACAAAGTTCCTACAACTATGAGATTATGCAACTCCCTTTTACCGGAGGAACACTTTGTGTGCTACCAAACGTCACAACGTAACTGGGTGATTATAAAGGTGCTCTACAGGTGTCTCCAAAGGTACATGTTGGGTTGGCATATTTCGAGATTAGGTTTTGTCACTCCGATTGTCGGAGAGGTATCTCTGGGCCCTCTCGGTAATACACATCACTTAAGCCTTACAAGCATTGTAACTAATGAGTTAGTTACGGGATTATGTATTACGGAACGAGTAAAGAGACTTGCCGGTAACGAGATTGAACTAGGTATTGGATACCGATGATCGAATCTCAGGCAAGTAACATACCGATGACAAAGGGAACAACGTATGTTGTTATGCGGTTTGACCGATAAAGATCTTCGTAGAATATGTAGGAGCCAATATGAACATCCAGGTTCCACTATTGGTTATTGACCGAGAATAGTTCTAGGTCATGTCTACATAGTTCTCGAACCCGTAGGGTCCGCACGCTTAAGGTTTCGATGACAGTTTTATTATGAGTTTATGAGTTTTGATGTACCGAAGGAGTTCGGAGTCCCGGATGAGATCGGGGACATGACGAGGAGTCTCGAAATGGTCGAGACGTAAGGATCGATATATTGGACGACTATATTCGGACTTCGGAAAGGTTCCGAGTGATTCGGGTATTTTCGGGGGTACCGGGGACTTACGGGAATACGAGGAAGAAGCAATGGGCCTAATGGCCCAAGTGGTGGAAGAGAGGAGGTAGGGCGCGCGGCCCCCCTAGCCCAAACCGAATTGGACTAGGGGGGCGGCCCCCCTTTCCTTCTTCTCCTCCCTCTCCTTCCTTCTCCTTCTCCTCCCCTTCCTTCCCTTCTCCTAGTAGGATTGCCCCCCTTGGGTGCGCCTCCTCCTCCTTGTCCGGCCCTCCTCCCCTTGCTCCTTTATATACGGGGGCAGTGGGGCACCCCAGGACACACAAGTTGATCTACGGATCGTTCCTTAGCCGTGTGCGGTGCCCCCCTCCACCATATTCCACCTCGGTCATATCGTCGCGGAGTTTAGGCGAAGCCCTGCGCCGGTAGAACATCATCATCGTCACCACGCCGTCGTGCTGACGGAACTCATCCCCGACGCTTTGCTGGATTGGAGCCCGGGGAACGTCATCGAGCTGAACGTGTGCTGAACACGGAGGTGCCGTACGTTCGGTGCTTGGATCGGTCGGATCGTGAAGACGTACGACTACATCAACCGCGTTGTCATAACGCTTCCGCTTACGTTCTACGAGGGTACGTGGACATCACTCTCCCCTCTCGTTGCTATGCATCACCATGATCTTACGTGTCCGTAGGAAATTTTTTGAAATTACTACGTTCCCCACCAGTGGCATCCGAGCCTAGGTTTTATGCGTTGATGTTATATGCACGAGTAGAACACAAGTGAGTTGTGGGCGATACAAGTCATACTGCTTACCAGCATGTCATACTTTGGTTCGGCGGTATTGTTGGATGAAGCGGCCCGGACCGACATTACGCGTACGCTTACGCGAGACTGGTTCTACCGACGTGCTTTGCGCACAGGTGGCTGGCGGGTGTCAGTTTCTCCAACTTTAGTTGAACCGAGTGTGGCTACGCCTGGTCCTTGCGAAGGTTAAAACAGCACTAACTTGACGAACTATCGTTGTGGTTTTGATGCGTAGGTAAGAACGGTTCTTGCTAAGCCCGTAGCAGCCACGTAAAACTTGCAACAACAAAGTAGAGGGCTTCTAACTTGTTTTTGCAGGGCATGTTGTGATGTGATATGGTCAAGGCATGATGCTATATTTTTATTGTATGAGATGATCATGTTTTTGTAACCAAAGTTATCGGCAACTGGCAGGAGCCATATGGTTGTCGCTTTATTGTATGAAATGCAAACGCCCTGTAATTGCTTTACTTTATCACTAAGCGGTAGCGATAGTCGTAGAAGCAATAGATGGCGTAAACGACAATGATGCTACGATGGAGATCAAGGTGTCACGCCGGTGACGATGGTGATCACGACGGTGCTTCAGAGATGGAGATCACAAGCACAAGATGATGATGGCCATATCATATCACTTATATTGATTGCATGTGATGTTTATCCTTTATGCATCTTATCTTGCTTTGATTGACGGTAGAATTTTAAGATGATCTCTCACTAAAAATTATCAAGAAGTGTTCTCCCTGAGTATGCACCGTTGCCAAAGTTCGTCGTGCCCAGACACCACGTGATGATCGGGTGTGATAAGCTCTACGTCCATCTACAACGGGTGCAAGCCAGTTTTGCACACGCAGAATACTCAGGTTAAACTTGACGAGCCTAGCATATGCAGATATGGCCTCGGAACACGGAGACCGAAAGGTCGAGCGTGAATCATATAGTAGATATGATCAACATAGTGATGTTCACCATTGAAAACTACTGCATCTCACGTGATGATCGGTTATGGTTTAGTTGATTTGGATCACGTGATCACTTAGATGACTAGAGAGATGTCTGTCTAAGTGGGAGTTCTTAAGTAATATGACTAATTGAACTCAAATTTATCATGAACTTAGTCCTGGTAGTATTTTGCAAATTATGTTGTAGATCAATAGCTCGCGTTGTTGCTTTCATATGTTTATTTTGATATGTTCCTAGAGAAAACTGTGTTGAAAGATATTAGTAGCAATGATGCGGATTGGATCCGTGATCTGAGGTTTATCCTCATTGCTGCACAGAAGAATTATGTCCTTAATGCACCGCTAGGTGACAGACCTATTGCAGGAGCAGATGCAGACGTTATGAACGTTTGGCTAGCTAAATATGATGACTACTTGATAGTTTAGTGCATCATGCTTAACGGCTTAGAATCGGGACTTCAAAGACGTTTTGAACATCATGGACCATATGAGATGTTCCAGGAGTTGAAGTTAATATTTCAAGCAAATACCCAAGTTGAGAGATATGAAGTCTCCAACAAGTTCTATAGCTAAAAGATGGAGGAGAATCGCTCAACTAGTGAGCATGTGCTCAGATTGTCTGGGTACTTCAATCTCTTGAATCAAGTGGGAGTTAATCTTCCAGATAAGATAGTGATTGACAGAATTCTCTAGTCACCATCACTAAGTTACTAGAACTTCGTGATGAACTATAGTATGCAAGGGATGACAAAAACGATTCCCAAGCTCTTCGTGATGTTGAAATCGACGAAGGTAGAAATCAAGAAAGAGCATCAAGTGTTGATGATTGACAAGACCACTAGTTTCAAGAAAAGGGCAAAGGGAAAGAAAGGGAAACTTCAAGTAGAATGACAAGCAAGTTGTCACTCCCGTGAAGAAGCTCCAAGCTGGACCAAAGCCTGAAATTGAGTGCTTACACTGCAAAAGAAATGGTCACTGGAAGCGGAAATACCCTGAATATTTCGTGGATAAGAAGGATGGCAAAGTGAACAAGGGTATATTTGATATACAGGTTATTGATGTGTACCTTACTAGTGTTTATAGTAGCCCCTGAGTATTTGATACTTGTTCAGTTGCTAAGATTAGTAAATCGAAACAGGAGTTACAGAATAAACAGAGACTAGTTGAAGGGGAAGTGACGATGAGTGTTGGAAATAGCTCCAAGATTGATATGATCATCATCACACACTCCCTATACTTTCGGGATTAGTGTTAAACCTAAATAAATGTTATTTAGCTTTTGCGTTGAGCATGAATATGATTTGATCATGTTTATTGCAATACGATTATTCATTTAAAGTCAGAGAATAATTGTTGTTCTGTTTACATGAATAAAACCTTCAATGGTCATACACCCAATGAAAATAGTTTATTGGATCTCAATCATAGTGATACACATATTCATAATATTGATGCCAAAAGATGCAAAGTTAATAATGATAGTGCAACTTATTTGTGGCACTGCCGTTTGGGTCATATCGGTGTAAAGCGCATGAAGAAACTCCATAAAGATGGATTTTCGGAATCACTTGGTTATGAATCATTTGATGCTTGCGAACCGTGCCTTTGGGCGAGATGACTAAAACTCCGTTCTTCGGAACAATGGAACGAGCAACAAACTTGTTGAAAAAAAATACATACTGATGTATGCAGTCCAATGAGTGTTGATGCTCGTGGCAAGTATCATTATTTTCTGACCTTCACAAGATGATTTGAGCAGATATGGGTATATCTACTTGATGAAACATAAGTCTGAAATAGTTGAAAGGTTCAAAGAATTTCAGAGTGAAGTGGAAAAATCATCGTAACAAGAAAATAAAATTTCTGCGATCTGATCGCAGAGACGAATATTGGAGTTACGAGTTTGGTCTTCAATTAAAACAATGTGGAATAGTTTCACAGCTCACGCCACCTGGAACACCACAACGTTATGGTGTTTCCGAACGTCGTAATCGTACTTTACTAGATATGGTGCGATCTATGATGTCTCTTACTGATTACCGCTATCATTTTGGGGTTATGCATTAAAGACAGCTGCATTCACGTTAAAAAGGGCACCATCTAAGTCCATTGAGACGACACAATCTGAACTGTGGTTTGGCAAGAAACCAAAGTTGTTGTTTCTTAAAGTATGAGGTTGTGATGCTTACATGAAAAAGTTTCATCCTGATAAGCTCAAACCCAAATCAGAGAAATATATCTTCATAGGATACCCAAAGGAGACTGTTGGGTACACCTTCTGTCACAGATCCGAAGGCAAGACATTCGTTGCTAAAAATGGATCCTTTCTAGAGAAGGAGTTTCTCTCGAAAGAAGTGAGTGGGAGGAAAGTAGAACTTGATGAGGTAACAGTACCAGCTCCCTTATTGGAAAGTAGTTCATCACATAAATCGGTTCCTGTGACACCTACACCAATTAGTGAGGAAGTTAATGAATGATGATCATGAAACTTCAGATCAAGTTGTTACTAAACTTCGTAGATCAACCAGAGTAAGATCCGCACCAGAGTGGTACGGTAATCCTATTCTGGAAGTCATGTTACTAGACCATGATGAACCTACGAACTATGAGGAAGCGATGATGAGCCCAGATTCCGTGAAATGGCTTGAGGCCATAAAATCTGAGATATGATCCATGTATGAGAACAAAGTATGGACTTTGATTGACTTGCTCGATGATCAGCAAGCCATGTTAATTAAATGGATTTTTAAGAGGAAGACGGACGCTGATAGTATTGTTACTATCTACAAAGCTAGAATTGCCGCAAAAAGGTTTTCGACAAGTTCAAAGTGTTGACTACGATGAGAGTTTCTCACTCGTATCTATGCTTAAGTCTATCCGAATCATGTTAGCAATTGCCGCATTTTATGAAATCTGGCAAATGGATAAACAAAATTGCATTCCTTAATGGAGTTATTAAAGAAGAGTTGTATGTGATGCAACCAAGAGGTTTTGTCGATCCTAAAGGTGTTAACAAAATGTGCAAGCTCCAGCGATCCATCTATGGACTGGAGCAAGCATGTCGGAGTTGGAATATACGCTTTGATAAGTTGATCAAAGCATATAGTTTTATACAGACTTGCGATGAAGCCTGTATTTACAAGAAAGTGAGTGGGAGCACTACAACATTTCTGATAAGTATATGTGAATGACATATTATTGATCGGAAGTAATGTAGAATTATTCTGCATAGCATAAAGGAGTATTTGAAAGGAGTTTTTCGAAGAAGGACCTCGGTAAAGCTGCTTACATATTGAGCATCAAGATCTATAGAGATAGATCAAGACGCTTGATAAGTTTTGTCAATGAGTACACACCTTGACAAGATTTTGAAGTAGTTCAAAATGGAACAGTCAAAGAAAGAGTTTCTTGCCTGTGTTACAAGGTGTGAAATTGAGTAAGACTCAAAGCCGGACCACGGCAGATGATAGAAAGAGAATGAAAGTCATTCCCTATGCCTCAGCCATAGGTTCTATAAACTATGCCATGTTGTGTACCAGAACTATTGTATACCCTAACTGATTTTAGCAAAGGAGTACAATAATGATCTAGGAGTAGATCACTGGACAGCGGTCAAAAATTATCCTTAGGGGAATAAGGATATGTTTCTCGATTATGGAGGTGACAAAAAGGTTCATCGTAAAGGGTTATGTCAACGCAAGTTTTGACACTAATCTAGATGACTCTAAGTCTCGGTCTAGATACATATTGAAAGTGGGAGCAATTAGCTAGAGTAGCTCCGTGCAGAGCATTGTAGACATAGAAATTTGCAAAATACTTACGGATCTGAATGTGACAGACCCGTTGACTAAAATTATCTCACAAGCAAAACATGATCACACCTTAGTACTCTTTGGGTGTTAATCACATAGCAATGTGAACTAGATTATTGACTCTAGTAAACCCTTTGGGTGTTGGTCACATGACGATGTGAACTATGGGTGCTAATCACATGGTGATGTGAATTATTCACATGGCGATGTGAACTAGATTATTGACTCTAGTGCAAGTGGGAGACTGAAGGAAATATGCCCTAGAGGCAATAACAAAGCTATTATTTATTTCCTTATTTCATGATAAATGTTTATTATTCATGCTAGAATTGTATTAACCGGAAACATAATACATGTGTGAATATATAGACAAACAGAGTGTCACTAGTATACCTCTACTAGACTAGCTCGTTGATCAAAGATGGTTATGTTTCCTAACCATAGACATGTGTTGTCATTTGATTAACGGGATCACATCATTAGGAGAATGATGTGATTGACTTGACCCATTCCGTTAGCCTAGCACTTGATCATTTAGTATGTTGCTATTGCTTTCTTCATGACTTATACAAAGTTCCTACAACTATGAGATTATGCAACTCCCTTTTACCGGAGGAACACTTTGTGTGCTACCAAACATCACAACGTAACTGGGTGATTATAAAGGTGCTCTACAGGTGTCTCCAAAGGTACATGTTGGGTTGGCATATTTCGAGATTAGGTTTTGTCACTCCGATTGTCGGAGAGGTATCTCTGGGCCCTCTCGGTAATACACATCACTTAAGCCTTGCAAGCATTGTAACTAATGAGTTAGTTACGGGATTATGTATTACGGAACGAGTAAAGAGACTTGCCGGTAACGAGATTGAACTAGGTATTGGATACCGACGATCGAATCTCAGGCAAGTAACATACCAATGACAAAGGGAACAACGTATGTTGTTATGCGGTTTGACCGATCAAGATCTTCATAGAATATGTAGGAGCCAATATGAACATCTAGGTTCCACTATTGGTTATTGACCGAGAATAGTTCTAGGTCATATCTACATAGTTCTCGAACCCGTAGGGTCCGCACGCTTAAGGTTTCGATGACAATTTTATTATGAGTTTATGAGTTTTGATGTACCGAAGGAGTTCGGAGTCCCGGATGAGATCGGGGACATGACGAGGAGTCTTGAAATGGTCGAGACGTAAAGATCGATATATTGGACGACTATATTCGGACTTCGGAAAGGTTCCGAGTGATTCGGGTATTTTCGGGGGTACCAGGGAGTTACAGGAATACGAGGAAGAAGCAATGGGCCTAATGGGCCAAGTGGTGGAAGAGAGGAGGTAGGGCGCGCGGCCCCCCTAGCCCAAAGCGAATTGGACTAGGGAGCCGGCCCCCCTTTCCTTCTTCTCCTCCCTCTCCTTCCTTCTCCTTCTCCTCCCCTTCCTTCCCTTCTCCTAGTAGGACTTGGAAAGAGGGGGGAATCCTACTTGGAGTAGGATTGCCCCCCTTGGGCGCGCCTCCTCCTCCTTGGCCGGCCCTCCTCCCCTTGCTCCTTTATATACGGGGGCAGGGGGGCACCCCAGGACACACAAGTTGATCTACGGATCATTCCTTAGCCGTGTGCGGTGCCCACCTCCACCATATTCCACCTCGGTCATATTATCGTGGAGTTTAGGCGAAGCCCTGCGCCGGTAGAACATCATCATCATCACCACGCCGTCGTGCTGACGGAACTCATCCCCGACGCTTTGCTGGATTGGAGCCCGGGAACGTCATCGAGCTGAACGTGTGCTGAACACGGAGGTGCCGTACGTTCGGTGCTTGGATCGGTCGGATCGTGAAGACGTACGACTACATCAACCGCGTTGTCATAACGCTTCCGCTTACAGTCTACGAGGGTACGTGGACATCACTCTCCCCTCTCGTTGCTATGCATCACCATGATCTTGCGTGTGCGTAGGAATTTTTTTGAAATTACTACGTTCCCCAACAATGAAGCTCCCTCGTGTCTACATGTTTTTATAGATGATTTATTAAAGATTTCTCTAACGTTTTAGAACCATTAACTAAACTTTTGTAGAAGGATGTTCCTTTTCACATTAATGAAGAATGTTACAACATTTGAATGCCTACATAAGTCACTAATCAAAACTAGTAGTTCTTCTCGCTGCTACTTGTATAGACTAAGAATCAGTTGGGCTCCCAAGGTCAAAGGTTTATAGCAAATATCAACTTTTCCCTAGATGAGAAACCAAGGTATCAATCTATGGAGGTGCAAGATTCTTATACGAGTGATAAGTTCAACAACACAAATAAAACTTCACCTGTGCCCCAACAATACCAACAAGGGTATCAACCTTGCTACCCTTGATGTCTATTTCACTTGTGATAAGCATAGATCTTATATTGCTAACTCTAAAGTGATCACTCATATAGATGTCCAAGCTTTAAAAAGTCTTCTTATCAAAAGAGACGCAAAGCCTCGGTTGATTTACCAGATATTGTTACTTCAATTGTTTGATTTCAAGATAGTTGATAGGAGCAAACAAAAGACAACATCATAGTATAAAATGGTGGGAGTAGAAGCTATCAATTTCAAGAACGAATGGAAGAGGTTCTGCATCCCATACGGAACAACCACAACTACTACAAGCACAACATGATGTAACTCGGATAACATTGATCCACCGGCAAACACCATTTAGCTCCCAACTTGAAACAATCTCCTTGTATGGTACAAGATTTTAATTTGAATGAATGTCATGATATTTTTTGTCCTTTTAAATCTGCAAATAAGGAATCATGAGCTCTACCCATGAAGCTGAAACATACAAAACATATCCAAAGACCACGTAAGTATTATTTTAGTTCCTCGTAAATATAGTATTGCTACTAGTCTTCTTACCCTTTAGTTCTGATTTTCATGTTTCTTTGTGCAGGGAAATGGGGTTTAAGGGTTTGAACGAATGACTGTATGACTACACGAAGTCGTACCTTACTTCATATTCTCTTCTAGAACCGGATAGTCGTTGCGCCTAATATGCACGAGTGCCAGTGCAATCACACACGATTATACTGCAGACCGGTAAATCTCATGTACCCCGAACTAACTTTTTGCATTTTTGGAAATAGCCTCTTTCATGTGTCACAACGAAGGACATTTAGAAGCACCAGTACGAAACTCTGCATTAATACCATTATTTTCCATCTCCTATGGAAAGGAAGTTTCGTGTGGGCAACTTCAGAATAAGCGTCGGTACAAGTGTGACAGCTTGTACTATGCCCCGCCTTTAGTTTGATCACCCCTAATTCCTTCCTAAAAATCTTTTGTTTGTTTCCAAGTATATCACTAATACCTAATCTGATGATTTCCCGATTATCAACCTCTTTAGATATCCTTGGAAGACCTCTCCCTTGTCAATTTACAAACCAGCCTACACCATCAGATGCATATGAAATTTGTAGGCAAGGGAACATCCACACCATGGCATGTTCATCGTGGGAATGCCAAGAGGAGAATGACCACCTTGCCACCAGTGGAAGTCCACCACATGGATCAAGCCCCTTCCATGAGGACGATTTGAGCTGGAAGACGCCACTCTGATGCATTAGGCTATGGGATTTAGCAAGATTGGCCTTTGTGGAACCAAGATAGGGATGACTCATCACATGAATAAGAAGGTTCCAAGGAGGTAGAGATGGAAGAGTAACCAACAGAGGTCACTAGTAAGGAGCAAGTTGAATCAGTAAAATATATTTACCGGAGACCTGCACCGGCAAGGAAGGAGACCACTAATATTGTGGATGGTCATACCGTCCATAGATCATTGGAGGGAACCTACCAGGAAACCTCGTCGCATACCACCTCTAGCAAGAAGATCACGATGAACGCCCGAATATCCATCAGGCCACGTGAGGGCTGGACGAAGAAGTACCTAGCCTACCCCAACTTTGGCCTGAAGCCGCACCCTATCAACATCAACAAGCACACTACTTCCTCTCAACTAGGAAGATGTTGCCCCCCCCCCCCCTAGTGCAAGGGTTTGTAGAAAAGCAACAATTTCCCTCAAGTGACCTCAATGTTTATTAAACCAACATGAGCTTAGTAACATAATCAATGACCATCACATGCACACATTGATACAAAATTTTCATTGACCCCCTAACAAGACTAGTGAGATTGTCAGTCTCACTAGCTTGTCGATTACAAGGATTAGAAGTGGAAACAGAAATAGAAAAAGATTGGACTTAATAACAAGTTGACAGGAATGTAGAAGCAATAAATTAAAAAGGGCTGATACATCTCCAATGTATCTATAAATTTTGGCTATTTCATGCTATTATATTATCAATCTTGGATACTTTATATGCATTTTCCTGCTATTTTATATCATTTTTGAGAACTAACCTATTAACCTAGTGCCTAGTGCCAGTTGTTATTTTCTACTTATTTTTGGTTTAACAGAAAACCTGTACCAAACGGAATCCAAATGCTACGAAAATTTTTGACGATTTTTTCTAGACATAAGAGACCCTAGAAGCTCCATGAGTAGACCAGAGGACGAACAAGGAGACGACAAGGCAACAGGGCACGCCCTGTTGCCATGTGGGCCCCTCAAGGCTCAGTCTAACCTAATTCCACTTTAATAAATTCTCAAACATTGGGAAACGCCCAGAGAGGCATTCGAGACACTTTTTCCGCCGCCACAAGCTTTTGTTCTTCCATGATCCCATCCTGAGGCCTTTTCTGGTACTCTGCCGGAGTGGGAATCGATAACCGAGGGCTTCTACATCATCCTAGCTACCTTCTGCTGATACGTGAGTAGTTTACCATAGACCTACGGGTCCATAGCTAGTAGCTAGATGGCTTCTTCTCTCTCTTTGATCTTGAATGCAATGTTCTCCACGATCTTCTTGGAGTTCTATCTAATGTTCTTTTGCAGTGTGTTTGTTGGGATCCGATGAATTGTGGGTTTATGATCAAATTATTTATTGAAAGTACTTGAGTATTTTCTGAACTTTGTTATGCATGATTGTTATAACTTTGTATTTCTCTTAGATCTATCTGTTTGGTTTGATCAACTAGATTGATTTATCTTCAGTGGGAGAGGTGCTTTGTAATGGGTTCAATCTTGCGGTGCTCTACATCCTAGTGACATAATGGAACAAGACGCGTATTTTTATTGTTGCCATTAAGGGTAAAACGACAGGGTTTATTCATATTGATTGGGTTTACTTTGCCTACATCATGTCATCTAGCTTAATGCGTTACAATACCATATATGCATGCTGGATAGCAGTCAATTGGTGGAGTAACAGTAGTAGATGCAGTCAGGAGTCGGTCAACTTATCTCGGACGTGATGCCTATATACATGATCATTGCCATGAATACTTCATAACTATGCGCTTTTCTATCAATTTCCCAATAGTAATCTCTTTACCCACCGTATGCTATGTGTTCAAGAGAGAAGCCTCTAGTGAAAACTATGGCCCATGGGTCTACTTTTATCATATTATAAAATCAAAAATATCTTGATGCAATTTATTTACCTTTATTTCACTTTGCAATTTATCTATTTATCTGTACAAGATTTAATCATTTCAAGTAACGAGTTCAAGGGGATTGACAACCCTCTTGCCCACGTTGGGTGCTACTATTTGCTTTTGTGTATGTTGGTACTGTTCACGAGGTTCTGCGTGATTCTCCTATTGGTTTGATAAACCTTTGTTCTCACTGTGGGAAATACTTATATCTACTGTACCGCATCTCCTCTCCTCTCCGGGGAAAATCCCAACACAACTCATAAGTAGTAGGAAGAATTTTTGGCGTCGTTGCCCGGGAGACATCATCAAAACCTATCAAGTACCTTCACTCAAACTATCATCTACTTGATCTACTTTTTATTTTCATTTTTAGTTTCCTCTCTTTTTCATCTCCCCCACTTCTCATAAAATCAAAAACACAAAAAAAAATTGCTCGCTTGATTGCTCGCTTTTATTGCCTTCATGTCATGACTCACGAACATGAAGTAAAAGCAAAACTAAAGATAACTATGGATCCTATTAAAGTTTTCTACTTGGATCATCTTCGATCCATTTGTGCTCGTGCTGAAACCCCAACTAGTTTCATTGAGGGAAAACCATTAGATGAGCATGTTTATTTTCTGCGACATTGTTTGTCTCAAAAAGAGAGACTCTTATGGAATCAAGTAAATTGTTTGCTATGCTATGCTTGGAATCTATGTGAAATTTATGATTTTACTTGTTACTCTAATAACCCTAAATAACACCTTCCCTGCCTATGTGAGTTTAGTGATAATGAAATCTTATCTTCTATGCGAAGGGTGTTTATAGTTACTATGATATCGAACAAATTGAAGAATTCGTTGATTTTAAGGGTGCTCATGAAGTTGCTTATTTGATTGAAAGTATGATGCTACTCTGTACAAATCTGGAGAAAAATCATACCTAAAAATTTCTATGAAAACTATGCTCCTAATGCCTATGTTAATGAATTTATTGAGAGAATGTTTGCTTCTTTGGAAGAAAATAAAGATATGCATGAATCTGTAGAAAATCATGATCCCATTGATTCAATTGAAATATCCCCTCTATGAGCGTGATGCTTGCTGTTGTTATGGCCATGATGCCAATATTGATGATGCTTACGGAGATGAACTTGCTATAGTTCCTTATGTTAAAAATTAAATTATTGCTATTGCACCCACACTTGCTAGCTCCTTGAATGAAAAACATGATTGCACTGATGCTATTATAAATTTTGTTAATGTCAATTATGCTAATGATTCGCAAAGCTACAAGCTTGGGGATGATAATTTTGTTATGTCCACTACTTATTGCAATGATCATGATTGGGGTGATAATGCTTCTTATGATCTTGAAAAATTATTTTAGCCTCATGATGAATATGTTATTGATAATAATATTTGCAATAATATTGAAAGTGTATTTTGAAGAGTTTCAGTTTTGGGTAAAAAGAATCCCACATATTTGGAGAACTTTCAATCTTATGAGATATTTTTATAAAAGTGGGTTTGGAGAGGTGACTACTTTAGTTGATGTTAATCCCACTATCTTGGAATATTATACGATTTGCATGCATATCGATCATAGAGATAATGTTTTACATGATAGTTATATTGTTGAGTTTGATTATGATCCTACATGTAATTATTATGAGAGAGGCAAATATGATTATAGGAATTTTCATATTACTAAATTACCTCTCGTTATGTTGAGATTGTCAATGTTTTATTCTTCTCCCTTGCATATGCCAGATACTTCTTGTCTTGATAACTTCTTTGCTTATAAAATGCCTACGCATAGGAAGTATGTTAGACTTAAATGTGTTTGTCACATGTTTTATGATGCTCTGTTTGTGATTCAAGTCTTGTCTTTCATGTGAGCAACATTGAAATCTCAAAGCCTATCTTAATGGATGTAAAGGAAGACCTTGTTGGGAGACAACCCAATAACCTTTTATTTTATGTTTTGGCATGTTGACACAATTATTGTTTCTGTTATGATTGTGTTTTTATGTTTTAATTAGTGTTTGTGCCAAGTAAAGCCTTTGGGATGATTTAGTTGATAGTTGACTTGCTTATGTGAAAAAACAAATAACTTCTACGCTCAGTACATGAATTGTTAAAAATCACTTGAACGTGCTTTTGATCTAAATTTCTTACACATGATTGATTTGCAAATTGCTCATGTTTTCCTAATTTTTCGGAATTGTTGGAGCTTCAGAAGTATGGTATTTGTTCGGATCATTACAGACAATTCTGTTTTAGACAAATTCTATTTTCTATTGCATAGTTCGATTGTTTTGATGATGCTATGGATTATATCAGGGGGTATAACTCATGGAGAAGTTAGAATACAATATCTATTATGCAAGAACAAAATATGAATGGGTTCATAACAGTACCTACAGTTTTTAATTTGCTAATTATACTAACAATTCTCACGAGGTTTGTGTTGAGTTTTGTGTGCTAAAGTTCTCATGTTTTGGGTGAGATCACGATGGATGAAGGACTAAGGAGTGGCAAGACCCTAAGCTTGGGGATGCCCAAGGCATCCCAAGGTAATATTCAAGGAAGACCCAAGCGTCTAAGCATGCGGATTCCCCGGATGGCATCCCATCTTTCGTCTACAATCTGTCGGCATGGTACTTGGAGCTACGTTTTTATTCATCACATGATATGAGTTTTGCTTGGAGCATCTTGTATTATAGTATTTGCTTTTTTTTGTTTTGAGTTTGCCAGAATCATTATTTTCTGGACACAACTTTTGAGAGGGACACACATTTATTTGTGATTTATTAGAATACTCTATGTGCTTCACTTATATCTTTTGAGCTAGGTAGTTGCTCCAGTGCTTCACTTATATCTTTTTAGAGAAAAGCGGTGGTTATATTTTATAGAAATAGTTGCACTCTCATGCTTCACTTAAATATTTTTGAGAGTCTAATAAATAGTAATGGCAATTTGCATGGTTTATAAGATTAGTCCATAAATGATAGGTATTCAAGAGGGATATAATAAAAACTTTCATTTAGATCAGTTAGTATGATATGTTTGATTCACTGCAATAGTTTTGCGATATTAAGATGGTAACTTGTGGGGGTACTATTGAATGATTGTGGTTTATTAAGAACATTTACATTAAGGTTTGTGATTCACGAAGCATGCATGGATAGTCTTTAGTTATGCAATGAAGTTGGAGCATGATTTATTATTAAGTGTCTGCCCTATGAGTGGCGGTCGGGGACGAGCGATGGTCTTTTCCTCCCAATCTATCACCCTAGGGGCATGTGTCGGTGTGAAATCCAGCACATCTCATAGTAGGGGTCCTAAGCTATGTGTTTTGGAGCGATGGTAACACAGACAAAAGATTTTACCCAGGTTCGGGCTCTCTCGAAGAGATAATACCCTACGTCGTGCTTTTGATTGTATTCATATATATGAGGGATAGTACAGAGTACATGTATCTACCACGAGATTGTTCTAATGAATATGATTTCGTCTATTGACTAGTCTAGCGACAGTTTATATAATGTATCAGAGGCCTATGGTTTAGAGGAGTCCTCGCCTTGGGTTCCAAGTCTTGTGGAATCTCCCTTGTATGCGGCATGGGTTGCCCGAAGTGACCCATGAGAGAACTATCATGGGGGTCCTCGGCCCGATCCACCTGGTCGGGAGATGACGAGATGAGTACCCCTAGTCCAGGACACCATCAGTACTCCCTTGAACCAGTCTTCAAGTTTGGGACGCTCCTTGGTTCCTCCGAACTATTCTTTATCTTCGGTCGTCGATCTTGAAAGCTGGTTCAACAAATCTTCTAATCTTCGATCTTGAGATTTGCTGAGCTGAATCCAAAGAGTTCAAACGTCGGGCGTCTGAGGAGCCCCTTTAAGTTCTCGGCCTTTATCAATGCCTTGTTGTTTTTACGCCATAGCTCGGGTTCGAACTTTTTCCCGAGTTGAGGTATCTCTTGCAGCTGAGCTCCAACGCCGGACTGCATCCGAGGTATCTTTTTGTAGCCGAGCTCCAATGCCGGTCTGCATCCGAGGTGTCATAGATTACTTTGGTCTTGAAAAAGTTGAAAGAATTCAGCCAAACTTAATGCCGAAAATGCCCTTTATGGAGCCAGCCACTTGCATCTGGTATTTATGTCCAGCTGCTTCTGAGGTGGTGTACCACCTCGGTCACGAGCTGACTTTTTCACGGAATTTTTTCCGATCAGTGCAATTTATTCAGTGTCGGGATGTATAAAAAGTAGCCCTCAAGGTGTGTGTCAGTCTAAAACCCAAGATGCACCTGAAGGAAAACATGAAACCGCTGATCCCACTAGCCCCTGAGACTCAGGTCAAAACGAGAAATCAGCCCGAGGATCAGTTCCTAGCTCAGTAGCATACATAAGAATGGAAACGCAATGTGCATAGTCCTCGATACTTAGGTAGGGTGCGACCAACCAACCTGAGGATCGTAATCTCGTCAGAAACTGTTTTGCACTTTGTAAACTGTTTGCATTGAATCACCAATGCATTAGCCCTCGAGCCACTAGTCGGGTGGTAACTCCGGATCAGGGGATCGATGTAACCTGTTAATGGCTTTTAAGTGAGAAGCGCGAAGCCCAGTAGCCCCCGAGCCTTAATGTGGGCATGGGTGGACAACTTAAGGATCGATATCCACTTGACAGAAAATTTTGTTGTGTTTAATACAGACTTCTCGGAAAGAGAATAAAGATCTCTTAAAGGAGCTAGAGCTAGCGAAAGCCAAGGTCGCCAATGTCGGCCCCAAGGGGCTTAATGAGAGCGTTATGTTAGATGCTCGGTTGTCTCATTAAGATTGTGCCCTTGACTCTTTAAAAGACATGCTGCAGTAAATTGACTTTACTCGCAATTCATGTGTAATGATTCTATATATCCAAGTACTTTACATCATTAATAATGAGATCCGCATTGTACAAAACTTTGTTGACCGACCATCGGCTTCAACCTCCTCGGCCAGTAGCCGGGGAGAATTTGTCCCACTTTATAAAGCCTTTATGAGGGCAAAGATTTATGGCAAACAAGACACTCTGGCCATATGGTTTTATAAACAAAGGTACGCGGAGAGATATGTTATATTACTTTTTAACGTAATAAACATCTTCTGGGAATAATAGTTCCTTTTCCCAGACTAGAATGTTGACCATGATCGAGAAACCTTAACTCTAAACAATGTGTGAGAAAAATATTGAGGATTTAGTTTGGGTAAAGTTCCCGAACTCTGTGGTCTTTAGCGAACCTAAATTTTCACTTCCGTCATTGCCGACCAATTATATTCTTAAGATGGCTAGCTTTCGGCTTCACTCAGTCTGAGGTACTAACCCGGATGACCTGGAAGTAACAATCACAGAGGTGCTCCCTTTACCCCCTAGCAGAACTATCGGGAACGTAGGAGGTAAGCATAGGAGCCAGGCAACCCAGCTTGTCCAAGATCTTAAGTCAAACTTGATGCACATTTATGGCTTTATAACAATGATTACGGAAGGCAACACTTGTATACTGAATACAAACGCTGATTATATATGATTATGTTGACTCTGTTGCAACCATTTATCATTTGAAAGTGGCCCATTGTCGACTTCTACCCCTTTGTAGATGCTACGCATGGTGCTTCTGAAGGAAATATGCCCTAGAGGCAATAATAAAGTTGTTATTTATATTTCCTTATATCATATAAATGTTTATTATTCATGCTAGAATTGTATTAACCAGAAACTTAGTACATGTGTGAATACATAGACAAAACATAGTGTCCCTAGTATGCCTCTACTTGACTAGCTCGTTAATCAAAGATGGTTATGTTTCCTAACCATGGACATGTGTTTTCATTTGATAAACGGGATTACATCATTAGAGAATGATGTGATGGACAAGACCCATCCGTTAGCTTAGCATTATGATCGTTACAGTTTTATTGCTACTGTTTTCTTCATGACTTATACATGTTCCTCTGACTATGAGAGTATGCAACTCCCGAATATCAGAGGAACACTTTCTGTGCTATCAAACATCACAACGTAACTGGGTGATTATAAACATGCTCTACACGTGTCTCCGAAGGTGTTTGTTGGGTTGGCATAGATCGAGATTAGGATTTGTCACTCCGTGTATCGGAGAGGTATCTCTGGGCCCTCTCGGTAATGCTCATCTCTATAAGCCTTGCAAGCAATGTGACTAATAAGTTAGTTGTGGGATGAAGCATTAAGGAACGAGTAAAAAGACTTGCCGGTAACGAGATTGAATTAGGTATGATGATACTGACGATCGAATCTCGGGCAAGTAACATACCGATGACAAAGGGAACAACGTATGTTGTTGAGCGGTTTGACCAATAAATATCTTCGTAGAATATATAGGAGCCAATATGAGCATCCAGGTTCTGCTATTGGCTATTGATTGGAGATGTGTCTCGATCATGTCTACATAGTTGTCAAACCCGTAGGGTCCGCACGCTTAACGTTCAATAACGATTTGTATTATGAGTTATGTGATTTGATGACCGAAGTTTGTTCGGAGTCCCAGATGAGATCACGAACATGACGAGGAGTCTCGAAATGGTCGAGAGGTAAAGATTCATATATTGGAAGCTTATATTCGGACACCAGAATGGTTCCGGAGTGATTCGTGTATTTTTCGGAGTACTGGGAGGTTACCGGAACCCCCAGGGAAGTAGTGGGCCTTCATGGGACTTAGTGGAAAGGAGAGAAGGGCCGCAAGGTTGCCCCCCCCCCCATGGGAAGTCCGAATTGGACTAGGGAGGGGGCGGCGCCCCCCTCTTCCCTTCTCCCTCTCCTCCTCCTTCCCTCTCTCCCCCTCTTGGAAAAGGAAGAGGAGTCCAACTAGGATTGGGAATCCTAGTTGGACACCCCCTATGGCGTGCCCCTCCTGGCCGCCGGCCTCCTCCTCTCCCTCCTTTATATATGTGGCTAAGGGGCACCCGAAAGAACAACAGACAATCTCTTAGTCGTGTGTCGTGCCGCCCTCCACAGTTTAACACCTCGGTCATATCGTCGTAGTGCTTAGGCGAAGCCCTGCGCTCGTAACTTCATCATCACTGTCGCCACACCGTCATGCAGACGGAACTCTCCCTCGTCCTCAACTGGATCAAGAACACGAGGGACGTCATTGTGCTGAACGTGTGCTGTACATGTATGGGCCGTATGTTCGGTACTTGGATCGGTTGGATCGTGAAGATGTTCGACTACATCAACTGCGTTACTAAACGCTTCCACTTTCGGTCTACGAGGGTATGTGGACACACTCTCCCGTCTTGTTGCTATGCATCTCCTAGATAGATCTTGCGTGATCGTAGGATTTTTTTTGAATTACTATGTTCCCAACAGTGGCATCCGAGCCAGGCCTATGCGTAGATGATATATGCACGATTAGAACACAAAGAGTTGTGGTTGATAATAGTCATACTGCTTACCACCAACGTCTTACTTTGATTCGGCTGTATTTTTGGATGAAGCGGCCCGGACCGACATTACATGACCGTGTTCATGAGATTGGTTCTACCGACCTGCTTTGCACACAGGTGGCTGGCGGGTATCTATTTCTCCAACTTTAGTTGAATCGAGTTTGACTACGGCCGGTGCTTGTTGAAGGTTAAAACAACACACTTGATGAAAAATCTTTGTGGTTTTTGATGTGTAGGTAAGGACGGTTCTTGCTAGAAGCCCGTATCAGCCACGTAAAACTTGCCGGTACGGCCGGTGCTTTACTTTATCACTAGGCGATAGCGATAGTCGTAGTAGCAATAGTTGGCGAGACGACAATGATGCTACGATGGAGATCAAGGTGTCAAGCCAGTGACGATGGAGATCATGACGATGCTTCGGTGATGGAGATCATGAGAACAAGATGATGATGGCCATATCATGTCACATATTTTGAGTGCATGTGATGTTTATCTTTTATGCATCATATTTTGCTTAGTACGGCGATATCATTATAAGATGATCCCTCACTAAATTTCAAGGTATAAGTGTTCTCCCTGAGTATGCACTGTTGCTACAGTCCGTCGTGAAGGAAATATGCCCTAGAGGCAATAATAAAGTTATTATTTATTTCCTTATTTCATGATAAATGTTTATTATTCATGCTAGAATTGTATTAACCGGAAACATAATACATGTGTGAATACATAGACAATATAGCGTCACTAGTATGCCTCTACTTGACTAGCTCGTTGATCAAAGATGGTTAAGGTTTCCTAACCATAGACATGAGTTGTCATTTGATAAACGGGATCACATCATTAGAGAGAATGATGTGATTGACTTGACCCATTCTGTTAGCTTAGCACTTGATCATTTTAGTTTACTACTATTGCTTTCTTCATGACTTATACATGTTCCTATGACTATGAGATTATGCAACTCCCGATTACCGGAGGAACACTTTGGCTACCAAACATCACAACATAACTGGGTGATTATAAAGGTGCTCTACAGGTGTTTCCGATGGTACTTGTTGAGTTGGCATAGATCAAGATTAGGATTTGTCACTCCAATTGTCGGAGAGGTATCTCTGGGCCCTCTCGGTAATGCACATCACTATAAGCCTTGCAAGCAATGTGACTAATGAGTTAGTTGCGGGATGATGTATTACAGAATGAGTAAAGAGACTTGCTGGTGATGAGATTGAGCTAGGTATTGAGATACCGACGATCGAATCTCGGGCAAGTAACATACTGATCACAAAGGGAACATCGTATGTTGTTATGTGTTTTACCGATAAAGATCTTCGTAGAATATGTAGGAGCCAATATGAGCATCCAGGTTCCTCTATTGGTTATTGACCGGAGACGTGTCTCGGTCATGTCTACATAGTTCTCGAACTCGTAGGGTCGGCACGCTTAACATTCGGTGACGATCGGTATTATGAGTTTATGTGTTTTGATGTACCGAAGGTATTTTGAAGTCCCGGATATGATCACGGACATGACAAGGAGTCTCGAAATGGTCGAGACATAGAGATCGATATATTGGACGACTATATTTGGACTTTGTAATAGTTTTGGGTGAAATCGGGATTTTATCAGAGTACAGGGAGGTTACCGGAACAACCCGACTATATTTGGGCCTTATTGGGCCTTAGTGGAATAGAGGAGGAGGAAGCGTAGGAGGGGGCGCGCCCCCCAAGCCCAATCTAAATTGGGTGAGGGGGCCGTCCCCCCTTTCCTTCTTCTCTCCCTCCTCTTTCCTACCTCTCCTACTCCAACTTGGAAAGGGGGGGATCTTACTCCCGGTGGGAGTAGGACTCCCCTATGGCGCACCCAAGAGAGGGCCCGCCCTCCCCCTCCTCTACTCCTTTATATACGGGGGAGGGGGGCACCCCATAGACACACAAGTTGGTCATTGATCTTTAGACGTGTGCGGTGCCCCCCTCCACCATAATCCACCTTGCTCATATCGTAGCGGTGCTTAGGTGAAGCCCTGCGTCGGTAGCTTCATCAACACTGTCATCACACCATCGTACTAACGGAACTCTCCCTCGAAGCTCTACTGGATCGTGAGTTCGTGGGACATCACCGAGCTAAACGTGTGCAGATTGCGGAGGTGCCGTATGTTCGGTACTAGGATCGGTCGATCGTGAAGACGCACGACTACATCAACCGCGTTTTCATAACGCTTCCGCTTACGGTCTACGAGGGTACGTGGACGACACTCTCCCCTCTCGTTGCTATGCATCACCATGATCTTGCGTGTGCGTAGGAAATTTTTTGAAATTTCTATGTTCCCAAACAATGGCATCCGAGCCAGGTTTATGCGTACATGTTATATGCACGAGTAGAACACAAGTGAATTGTGGGCGATACAAGTCATACTGCTTACCAGCATGTCATACTTTGGTTCAGCGGTATTGTTGGATGAAGCGGCCCGGACCGACATTACGCGTACGCTTACGCAAGACTGGTTCTACTGACGTGCTTTGCACATAGGTGGCTAGCGGGTGTCAGTTTCTCCAACTTTAGTTGAACCGGGTGTGGCTATGCCCGGTCCTCGAGAAGGTTAAAACAACACTAACTTGACGAAATATCATTGTGGTTTTGATGCATAGGTAAGAACGGTTCTTGCTCAGCCCGTAGCAGCCACGTAAAACTTGCAACAACAAAGTAGAGGACATCTAACTTGTTTTTGCAGGGCATGTTGTGATGTGATATGGGCAAGACATGATGCTAAATTTTATTGTATGAGATGATCATGTTTTGTAATAGAGTTATCGGCAACTGGCAGGAGCCATATGGTTGTCGCTTTATTGTATGCAATGCAATCGCCCTGTAATTGCTTTACTTTATCACTAAGCGGTAGCAATAGTCGTAGAAGCAGTAGTTGGCGAGACGACAACGATGCTATGATGAAGATCAAGGTGTCACGCCGGTGACGATGGTGATCATGACGGTGCTTTGAAGATGGAGATCAAAGGCAAAAGATGATGATGGCCATATCATATCACTTATATTGATTACATGTGATGTTTATCTTTTATGCATCTTATTTTGCTTTGATTGACAGTAGCATTATAGGGTGACCTCTCACTAAATTTCAAGGTACAAGTGTTCACCCTGAGTATGCACCGTTGCCAAAGTTCGTCGTGTCGAGACACCACGTGATGATCGGGTGTGATAAGCTCAACGATCACATACAACGGGTGCAAGCCAGTTTTTGCACACGCAGAAAAACTCGGGTTATACTTGACGAGCCTAGCATATGCATATATGGCCTCGGAACACTGAGACCGAAAGGTCGAACGTGAATCATATAGTAGATATGATCAACATAGTGATGTTCACCATTGAAAACTACTCCATCTCACGTGATGATTGGTTTTGGTTTAGTTGATTTGGATCACGTGATCACTTAGATGATTTGAGGGATGTCTATCTAAGTGGGAGTTCTTAAGTAATATGATTAATTGAACTTAAATTTATCAGAACTTAGTACCTGATAGTATTTTGCTTGTCTATGTTGTTGTAGATAGATGACACGTGCTGTTGTTCCGTTGAATTTTAATGCATTCCTTGATAAAGCTAAGTTGAAAGATGATGGCAGCAATTACACGGACTGGGTCCGTAACTCGAGGATTATCCTCATTGATGCACAGAAGAATTATGTCCTAGAAGCACCGCTGGATGCCAGGCCTGCTGCAGATGCAACTGACGACGTTAAGAACGTCTGGCAGAGCAAAGCTGATGACTACTCGATAGTTCAGTGTGCCATGCTTTACGGCTTAGAACCAGGACTTCAACGACGTTTTGAACAACATGGAGCATATGAGATGTTCCAGGAGTTGAAGTTAATATTTCAAGCAAATGCCCGGATTGAGAGATATGAAGTCTCCAATAAGTTCTATAGCAGCAAGATGGAGGAGAATAGTTCTATCAGTGAACATATACTCAAAATGTCTGGGGTATAATAATCACTTGATTCAACTGGGAGTTAATCTTCCTGATGATAGTGTCATTGACAGAATTCTTCAATCACTGCCACCAAGCTACAAGAGCTTCGTGATGAACTATAATATGCAAGGGATGAACAAGACAATTCCCGAGCTCTTCGCAATGCTAAAGGCTGCGGAGGTAGAAATCAAGAAGGAGCATCAAGTGTTGATGGTCAATAAGACCACCGGTTTCAAGAAAAAGGGTAAAGGGAGGAAGAAGGGGAACTTCAAGAAGAACGACAAACAAGTTGCTGCTCAAGAGAAGAAACTTAAATCTGGACCTAAGCCTGAGACTGAGTGCTTCTACTGCAAAGGGACTGGTCACTGGAAGCGGAACTGCCCCAAGTATTTGGCGGATAAGAAGGATGGCAAGATGAACAAAGGTATATATGATATACATGTTATTCATGTGTACATTACTAGAGTTCGCAGTAGCACCTGGGTATTTGATACTGCTCTGTTGCTAATATTTGCAACTCGAAACAGGGACTACAGATTGAGTGAAGATTGGCTAAGGACGAGGTGACTATGCACGTGGGAAATGGTTCTAAAGTCGATGTGATCGCCGTCGGCACGCTACCTCTACATATACCTTCGGGATTAGTTTTAGACCTGAATAATTGTTATTTGGTGCCAGCGTTAAGCATGAACATTATATCTGGATCTTGTTTGATGCGAGACGGTTATTCATTTAAATCTGAGAATAATGGTTGTTCTATTTATATGAGTAATATCTTTTATGGTCATGCACCCTTAAAGGGTGGTCTATTTATCTTGAATCTCGATAGTAGTGGTACACATATTCATAATGTTGAAGCCAAAAGATGCAGAGTTGATAATGATAGTGCAACTTATTTGTGGCACTGCTATTTAGGTCATATTGGTGTAAAGCGCATGAAGAAACTCCATACTGATGGACTTCTGGAATCACTTGATTATGAATCACTTGGTACTTGCGAACCATGCCTTATGGGAAAGATGACTAAAATGCCGTTCTCCGGAATAATGGAGCGAGCAACAGATTTGTTGGAAATCATACATACTGATGTATGTGGTCCAATGAATATTGAGGCTCGCGGTAGGTATCGTTATTTTCTCACCTTCACAGATGATTTAAGTAGATATGGGTATATCTGCTTAATGAAACATAAGTCTGAAACATTTAAAAAGTTCAAAGAATTTCAGAGTGAAGTTGAAAATCATCGTAACAAGAAAATAAAGTTTCTATGATCTGATCGTGGAGGAGAATATTTGAGTTACGAGTTTGGTCTACATTTGAAACAATGCGGAATAGTTTCGCAACTCACGCCACCTGGAACACCATAGCGTAATGGTGTGTCCGAACGTCGTAATCGTACTTTATTAGATATGGTGCGATCTATGATGTCTCTTACTGATTTACCACTATCGTTTTGGGGTTATGCTTTAGAGACGGCTGCATTCACGTTAAATAGAGCACCATCAAAATCCGTTGAGACGACGCCTTATGAACTATGGTTTGGCAAGAAACCAAAGTTGTCATTTCTTAAAGTTTGGGGATGCGATGCTTATGTGAAAAAACTTCAACCTGATAAGCTCGAACCCAAATTGGAAAAATGCGTCTTCATAGGATACCCAAAGGACATTGTTGGGTACACCTTCTATCACAGATCCGAAGGCAAAACACTCGTTGCTAAGAATGGATCCTTTGTAGAGAAGGAGTTTCTCTTGAAAGAAGTGAGTGGGAGGAAAGTAGAACTTGATGAGGTAACTGTATGTGCTCCCTTATTGGAAAGTAGTTCATCACAGAAACCGGTTTCTGTGATGCGTACACCGATTAGTGAGGAAGTTAATGATATTGATCACGAAACTTCAGATCAAGTTACTACCGAACCTCGTAGGTCAGCCAGAGTAAGATCCGCCCCAGAGTGGTACGGTAATATTATTCTGGAGGTCATGTTACTTGACCATGGCAAACCTACGAACTATGTGGAAGCGATGATGAGCCCAGATTCAACAAAATGGCTTGAGGCCATGAAAACTGAGATGGGATCCATGTATAGAACAAAGTGTGGACTTTGGTTGACTTGCCCGATGATCGGCAAGCCATCGAGAATAAATGGATCTTCAAGAAGAAGACTGACGCTGATGGTAATGTTACTATCTACAAAGCTCGACTTGTTGCGAAAGGTTTTCGACAAGCTCAAGGGGTTGACTACGATGAGACTTTCTCACCCGTAGTGATGCTTAAGTCTGTCCGTATCATGTTAGCAATTGCCGCATTTTATGATTATGAAATTTGGCAAATGGATGTCAAAACTGCATTCCTGATTGGATTTCTGGAAGATGAGTTGTATATGATGCAACTAGAAGGTTTTGTCGATCCGAAAGGTGCTAACAAAGCGTGCAAGCTCCAGCGATCCATTTATGGAATGGTGCAAGCCTCCCGGAGTTGGAATAAGCATTTTGATAGTGTGATCAAAGCATATGATTTTATACAGACTTTTGGAGAAGCCTGTATTTACAAGAAAGTGAGTGGGAGCTCTTTAGCATTTCTAATACTATATGTGGATGACATATTGTTGATTGGAAATGATATAGAATTTCTGGATAGCATAAAAGTATACTTGAATAAAAGTTTTTCAATGAAAGACCTCGGTGAAGCTTCTTACATATTGGGCATCAAGATCTATAGAGATAGATCAAGACACTTAATTGGACTTTCACAAAGCACATACCTTGACAAAGTTTTGAAAAAGTTCAAAATGGATCAAGCAAAGAAAGGGTTCTTGCCTGTGTTACAAGGTGTGAAGTTGTGTCAGACTCAATGCCTGACCACTGCAGAAGATAGAGAGAAAATGAAAAATGTTCCCTATGCTTCAGCCATAGGCTCTCTCATGTATGGAATGTTGTGTACCAGACCTGATGTGTGCCTTGCTATTAGTTTAGCAGGGAGGTACGAAAGTAATACAGGAGTGGATCACTAGACAGTGGTCAAGAACATCCTGAAATACCTGAAAAGGACTAAGGATATGTTTGTCGTTTATGGAGGTGACAAAGAGCTCGTCGTAAATGGTTATGTCAATGCAAGCTTTGACACTGATCTAGACAATTCTGAGTCGCAAACCGGATACGTGTTTATATTGAACGGTGGAGCTGTCAGTTGGTGCAGTTCTAAACAAAGCGTCGTGGCGGGATGTACATGTGAAGCGAAGTACATGGCTGCTTCGGAAGCAGCAAATGAAGGAATCTGGATGAATGAGTTCATATCCGATCTAAGTGTCATACCTAGTACATCGGGTCCAATGAAAATCTTTTGTGACAATACTGGTGCAATTGGCTTGGCAAAGGAATCCAGATTTCACAAAAGAACCAAGAACATCAAGAGACGCTTCAATTCCATCAGTGACCAAGTTCAGGTGGGAGACATAGAGATTAGCAAGATACATACGGATCTGAATGTTGTAGACCCGTTGACTAAGCCTCTCTCACGAGCAAAACATGATCATCACCAAGACTCCATGGGTGTTAGAATCATTACTATGTAATCTAGATTATTGACTCTAGTGCAAGTGGGAGACTGAAGGAAATATGCCTAGAGGCAATAATAAAGTTATTATTTATTTCCTTATTTCATGATAAATGTTTATTATTTAGGCTAGAATTGTATTAACCGGAAACATAATAGATGTGTGAATACATAGACAATATAGTGTCACTAGTATGCCTCTACTTGACTAGCTCGTTGATCAAAGATGGTTAAGGTTCCTAACCATAGACATGAGTTGTCATTTGATAAACGGGATCACATCATTAGATAGAATGATGTGATTGACTTGACCCATTCTGTTAGCTTAGCACTTGATAATTTTAGTTTACTGCTATTGCTTTCTTCATGACTTATACATGTTCCTATGACTATGAGATCATGCAACTCCCGATTACCGGAGGAACACTTTGTGTTCTACCAAACGTCACAACATAACTGGGTGATTATAAAGGTGCTCTACAGGTGTTTCCGATGGTACTTGTTGAGTTGGCATAGATCAAGATTAGGATTTGTCACTCCGATTGTCAGAGAGGTATCTCTGGGCCCTCTTAGTAATGCACATCACTATAAGCCTTGCAAGCAATGTGACTAATGAGTTAGTTGCGGGATGATGTATTACTGAATGAGTAAAGAGACTTGCCGGTAATGAGATTGAGCTAGGTATTGAGATACCAACGATCGAATCTCGGGCAAGTAACATACCAATGACAAAGGGAACAACATATGTTGTTATGCAGTTTGACCGATAAGGATCTTCGTAGAATATGTAGGAGTCAATACGAGCATCCAGGTTCCGCTATTGGTTATTGACCGGAGACGTGTCTCGGTCATGTCTACATAGTTGTCGAACCCGTAGGGTCCGCACGCTTAACGTTCGGTGACGATCGGTATTATGAGTTTATGTGTTTTGATGTACCGAAGGTAGTTTGGAGTCCCGGATATGATCACGAACATGACGAGGAGCCTATAAATGGTTGAGACATAAATATTGATATATTGGACGACTATATTTGGACTTCGGAATAGTTCCAGGTGAAGTCAGCATTTTACCGGAGTACCGGGAGATTACCAGAACCCCCTGGTAAGTATATGGGCCTTATTGGGCCTTAGTCAAATAGAGGAGGAGGAAGCATAGGAGGAGGCGCCCCCCCCCCCCCCCCAAGCCCAATCGGAATTGGGTGAGGGGGGCCGGCCCCCCTTTCCTTCTTCTCTCCCTCCTCTTTCCCACTGTCGATGTCAAAACCGCGGATCTCGGGTTGGGGGTCCCGAACTGTGCGTCTAGGCGGATGGTAACAGGAGACGAGGGACACGATGTTTTTACCCAGGTTTGGGCCCTCTCGATGGAGGTAAAACCCTACGTCCTGC
This sequence comes from Triticum timopheevii, assembly GCA_963921465.1. NCBI lineage: Eukaryota > Viridiplantae > Streptophyta > Magnoliopsida > Poales > Poaceae > Triticum > Triticum timopheevii. Next base: position 506,422,399 of record OY997274.1, read on the forward strand.
TTGATTAATATTGATGATATGGGTAGTACAAGAGTAGATCTACCACGAGATCAAGGAGGCTAAACCCTAGAAGCTAGCCTATGGTATGATTGTTGTAATGTATGTTGTCCTACGGACTAAAGCCCTCCGGTTTATATAGACACCGGAGAGGGCTAGGGTTACACAGAGTCGGTTACAATGGTAGGAGATCTACATATCCGTATTGCCAAGCTTGCCTTTGACGCCAAGGAAAGTCCCATCCGGACACGGGACGGAGTCTTCAATCTTGTATCTTCGTAGTCTTGGAGTCCGGCGGACATTGATAGTCCGGCTGTCCGGACACCCCCTAGTCCAGGACTCCCTCACTAGCCCCCGAACCAGGCTTCAATGACGATAAGTCCAGCGCGTTTATAGTCTTCGGCGTTGCAAGGCGGATTCTCCCTTCAAATTCCATGTACCTGTCGAACAGTGTCCGGCTTCATCTTGAATACTGCGTTCCTCGGCTTCTACGCCAAATAATGGCCCTCTTCCACGCGTCGCACGAATGCGAAAAGCTAGGGTGTCTTTTGCATTTCACCCCCCAATTGTGCAAGTCGCCCGCCTATAAAACAGGCAAGAATCCAGATCCAAACCACACCATCTTCCTCCCGCGAATACTCCATCGAAGCGCCTTTGACCTAGAAATCCATTCCACCATGGATCGTCAACGCAGCTCTTCTTCACGCGCTCCCAGCCCACCGCCGGGGAATTGGAGGAGGTGCTCTATTTCGCACAACGAGCTTGTGAAGCTCCAAACAGGGGGATACCTCCCTCCGGCCTTCATGATCCCAGTCCGGGCCGGACTGGTTATTAGTGAGGACGCTCCAAGCCCCAATAAGGGGGAGCGAGTATGTTTTGTCCCTTATCTGATAAGGGGACTCGGATTTCCAATACATCCGTTCCTCCGCGGGCTCCTGAAGTTCTACGGACTCCAGCTCCACCACCTCACGCCCGCCTCTATCCTACATATCGCGGGCTACGTAGCTCTTTGTGAGCTATTCCTGGGCATTGAGCCCCATTTCGCATTATGGAAGAGGCTGTTTTGCCTCGTACCCCGTTCTCACCAGGGGTCCATATATCAAGTGGGCGGCGCCGAAATATGGCGCATCGCCGGGACCGGATACCTATCCGGCACTCCCAAGAAGGCGTCCGAAGACTGGCCCTCGGAGTGGTTTTATATAGAAGACGCTCCGCTGCTAGACCCAGTTCGGATCGGCCTCGCGGAGTTTAGTGCTGCTCCCTTGAAGAAACGCCTCAGCTGGCGCCCACGGAGCCCCCGATTGGAGGAAGACAAGAGCGTCCATTACTTGATGGGCCGAATAAGATTAATGGCTCATTCCGGCTTGACCATGATCGGAGTCATGGCGACATGCATCAAGCGAGGGGTACAACCACTGCAATACAGAGGCCACCCCATGTGGGATTTCAATGGGGAAGACGATGCTACCCGGTACGGCCGCAAAGGGCCGGATTCGACCGAGGATCTGGTGAAGATCCTGTCCAGTCTGTACAAGGGGGAGAAGGAGGATTTCCTTCGAACGAACCCTTTGAATGGGTTTTCCATGATCAACCCCAGAGGATGGGTAAGTGAACACCTTGAAGGGCCCAACCCATGCTTTCGAAGTTTAAGCTTCTTACATTATGTCTTCGGCGCAGGATCTACGCCGGACTGTGGAGGACATGGTGAGTCCTGCTCCGCAACCCGAGGATCCAGAAGGATCCCCGGATCCGGCCTCCGAAGAGGACCCGGATATCGAGGTGGAGCTGATCGACGGGGTGTATCACCAACTCAGCATAGACAATGCTTTGGTCGCCATTACGGCGGACTACCCCGGGCTAAGTCCGGCTTCGCAGGTGACCGCGACCGAAGTCCGGACACCATTATCTCATCCCTGCCCATTTCTGACCTTCGCGAACGATGGTATTTTGCAGGAAGCGCCTTTACGGCAGGAAGCCGAGCCTGCGACGGCCGACCAACAGAGGTCGGTCCGAACCAGCAGGCGGAAAAGGAGCGCAGTGCGGATGGAAACGCCGCAAAGGTATAGCTCGTATTTGAATTTTTAGAGCAACATTCCGAGGAAACGTCTGAGTGCTCATGATCTTTGTAGGAGAAAAAGCGCTCGCCGGACTGCGAGCGCGGGAATTGCCAATCCGACCAACACCGGCCAGGCTCCAGCGCCTGGCCTGGAGGGGGAGGCAAGCGCAAGACGCGAGCCAGATCCTTCTCCAACGGAGGATACCGACAGACTGTCCGCCACCAAGTCTGAGGTGGAGAGCGCCATGAACCATAGGCGCCGCCGGACAGTATTTCAAGAAGCGTGCTTTTCCCCTGAGGCATTGGATGCTTTTAACGCAGGGGACGCGCATCTCTGTGCTGCTCAAAATGGTTTTACCAGAGCCACGAAGCAGTATGTGAAAGACATACGGGTAAGGGAATTTTAATGGTTGTATATACCAGTAGCCCCCGAGACTTAAAGTAGTTATGTTAACTAATTTAAGGATCATTGAAAATTTCAGGCACTTAACGAGAAGAACGCCCAGCTGTCTCGGGAGCTGCAAGATTGCAAGGCCCAACTTGAGGCCGCACTTGCTGCCGCAGGAGGAGACGGAAAGACCCCTCCTGGTAACACATTTTTATTAATAAATATAAGCGCTGTGCGGCGTGCGCGCGAGTCTAATAATGACATTTGCAGGTACCGCCGGACAAGATCTGGACAGGCAAGCATTGCTACGCCAGCTAAAGGCCGGCGAGAGTGTGCTGAATAGGGTTCAGCAGGAAAGGAACAAGCTCCAGGATGCCAACGCCAAGCTCGGAGAAGAGCTGAAAGGCGCTCAGGCCGAGCTGTCCGGCTCCGTTAAGGAGAATCAGCGGCTTCATCGCAGCATTTATAGTAAGTGCTTGAGCGAACTCTTTTGAAAAGAAGAGTTCGGCGAGGAAGTATTTTGACATGATATGTCTTGTAGGTATACTCACGGGTCGTCCTGCGGAGGAGATGCCCATATCAATGGGTGATCAACTTCCCGAACTGTTGCAGCTACTCGAACGAGTTCGGCAGGCAATGAGCGGCGTCGTTCAGGCTTTATGGCCAGCCCTCACCCTACCCGAGGGCCTCGGGGAGCTTGCGGAGAAGCTGCAGGGAGTGCGGCAGCGCTTCCGTTTGTGGAAGATTTCGGCTTGCCGTCAAGGTGCCAGGGAGGCTTGGGCCATGGTGAAGACGCGGTACAAGAAGGCGGATCCCAACCACATGGCCGAAGTTGGACCGGTGGGGCCCGATGGGAAGGAGATCCCTGTGAGTTTAGTGTATAGCCAAGTAGAGTTGGCTGCTAAATTTTCCCAACAAGACTGTAGACTAGACAACCTGTTAGACGGGATTGAGGAGGAATACAATCAGTAAATTTGACAATGTATGTTATCCTTTAAAGTGACATGTGAAATGCCTTCTAGCCGGATTGTAGATCGTTTGTCTTTGCCGACCTTTTCGCTTCGACCTCGGGACCCTAGAGTCCGAAGTGTGTCCGAATACCTTTTCGGTTAAGAAACAACCGTGGTATGCATGGAGACCAGGCGTAGGGGTCATTAGTTCTTTATCAGACAAGTGCCCAACTAGTTATGTTATATTCCATGGTTAGTAAGAAACATCTTCCAGGGAGAATAGTTCCGTTAAGGGTTCCTTTCCCTGGGAGGCATGCCCTAAAGTGCATGTCCGGACTGCAAAGAAAGCAGTAAAACATCTGGGGGCAAATAGATAAATAGCTAAAAAGTCATCTTTTAAGTCACCGACCGAATATTCCCTTAAGAACGCTTGCTTTCGGCTTCACCTAGTCTAAGGTACACATCCGGCTGACCCGACAGTAACAATCGCAGAGGTGCTCCCTTTACCTCCTAGCCAAACAATCGGGAACGAAGGGGTAAGCACAGGAGCCAGGCAACCCAGCTTGGCCAAAACTTAAGTCATATCGATGCATATAATGGCGAGTAAAAGGTACACGTGGAAGCTTGACACATGTGCTGGGTATAAAACCCGTATAATTGAGCTTCTGTAAAAGAAGCCCCCAGGAATAATGAGTGCGGATGGCACATCATGCGTATGCAAAGAATGCAAAAATAGGCCCGGAAGGGCTTTTAAGTGAAAAGGATAAAAAGAGAAACAAAAGACAGCCGAATTGTAAAAGTTTGGATGGGGGAAGGGGACGAACTCTTAGTCCGGCGCTAGGCATAGAATTGTCGGAGGCGGGCTGCATTCCATGGGTTCGGCTCGAGTCGGTGATCCGACGCATTTCGTAGACGGTATGCTCCGCCGGTCAGTACTTGATCGATAATGAAGGGGCCCTCCCAATTGGGCTTGAGCTTGTCCTTTTTCTTGTCCGGCAGGCGTAGAACTAGTTCACCAACATTGTAAGTCTTGGCCCGTACTTCTCTGCTTTGATATCTTCGGGCCTGCTGCTCATAGAATGCGGAACGAGCCTTCGCGACGTCACGTTCTTCCTCCAATGTGTCCAAGCTGTCCTGCCGATCAAGCTCGGCCTCTCTTTCCTCATACATGCGCACTCGAGGTGAGTCATGAATAATGTCACAGGGCAAGACTGCCTCTGCGCCGTATACCATAAAAAATGGTGTGAATCCGGTAGTACGATTAGGCGTTGTCCGCAGCCCCCAGAGTACGGAGTCGAGCTCCTCGACCCATTGTGTGTCGGATTTAGTGAGTGACCTCACTAGTCTGGGTTTAATGCCGCTTATTATTAGACCATTTGCTCTTTCCACTTGACCGTTGGTTTGAGGGTGATAGACTGACGCATAGTCGAGCATGATGCCCATATTTTTGCACCATGACTTAACCTCGTCGGCTGTGAAGTTCGTGCCGTTGTCGGTGATGATGCTGTGGGGGACTCCGTAACGGTGTACCACCCCTGATATAAAGTCTATCACTGGTCCGGACTCTGCCATTTTGACCGGTTTGGCCTCTATCCATTTGGTGAACTTATCCACCATGACCAATAGGTACTTTTTATTGTGGGTTCCCCCTTTAAGGGGTCCAACCATGTCAAGCCCCCAGACCGCGAACGGCCAGGTAATGGGTATGGTTTTGAGGGTGGTGGGTGGCATATGGCTCTGATTAGCAAAGAGCTGACAACCAACGCATCGCTGGACCAAGTCCTGTGCGTCTGCCCGAGCCGTCGGCCAATAAAATCCTGTACGGAATGCCTTTCCTACAAGGGCCCGGGCTGCTGCGTGGTGTCCGCCTAGTCCGGCATGAATTTCAGCCAGGAGGTTTTGCCCTTCTTCTTCGGAGATACACCTTTGAAGGACTCCGGTGGTACTTTTCTTATAAAGTTCTCCCTCATGGACCTTGTAGGCCTTCGATCGCCGGACTATGCAGCGGGCCTCATTTTGGTCTTCGGGAAGTTCCTGCCTAAGTAAGTAGGCTAGGAAAGGTTCTGTCCACGCGGCGATTACTGCCATTATGACGTGGGCAGAGGGTGTTATGTCGTCTGCCGAATCACCGGTTGGTGCGGTTTTCTCCGGTTTGTCGCTACCGGGCTCCTCTTCCCATAGTACGGATGGCTTGAAGAGCCGTTCCAGGAAGATATTTGGAGGGACAGCATCACGTTTCACGCCGATGCATGCCAGAACGTCGGCCGCTTGGTTATTATCTCGGGCTATGTGATGGAATTCGAGTCCTTCAAACCGAGCTGACATTTTTAGGACAGCGTTGCGATATGCTGCCATTTTCGGATCCTTGGCGTCGAAGTCTCCATTTATTTGGGATATTGCAAGGTTTGAGTCCCCGCGCACCTCTAGGCGTTGAATGCCCATGGAGACCGCCATCCGGAGACCATGTAACAGGGCCTCGTATTCGGCTGCATTGTTGGAGTCCGTGTACATTATTTGAAGTACATACTGGACTGTATCTCCGGTGGGGGACGTCAGTACGACGCCAGCCCCCAGTCCGGCCAACATTTTGGAGCCGTCGAAATGCATAGTCCAATTGGAGTATGCGCCGTACTCTTTAGGGAGTTCGGCTTCAGTCCATTCGGCGACGAAGTCAGCCAAAACTTGTGACTTTATAGCTCGTCGAGGTTTGTAAGTGATGTCGAATGGTAAGAGCTCAATGGCCCATTTTGCTATCCTGCCCGTTGCATCGCGGTTATTTATAATGTCATTGAGTGGTACTTCAGAGGCCACTGTTATCGAGCACTCTTGAAAGTAGTGCTGAAGCTTTCGAGACGCCATGAACACTGCATATGCTATCTTCTGATAGTGCGGGTAACGGGATTTGCAGGGGGTTAACACAGTGGATACATAATACACTGGTTTTTGAAGAGGGAATTTATGCCCTTCTGTCGCTCGTTCGACGACGATGACTGCGCTTACAACTTGATGTGTTGCTGCGATGTATAACAACATTGGTTCGCCCAGAGTGGGCGCAGTCAGGACCGGATTTGTTGCTAGTATGGCCTTTATTTCTTCGAGTCCGGCAGTGGCAGCATCCGTCCACTCGAAGTGTTCGGTGTGCCTGAGGAGGCGATAGAGGGGCAACGCCTTTTCTCCTAAACGGGAGATAAAGCGGCTTAATGCTGCCACGCATCCTGTTAATTTTTGTATTTGTTTGAGGTCTTTTGGAATATCCAACTATGACAGAGCTTGGATTTTGGCCGGATTTGCTTCAATTCCTCTACCGGATACGATGAAGCCCAGCAGCTTTCCGGCTGGTACGCCACAAACGCATTTTTCCGGATTCAGCTTGATGTCATATGCTCTGAGGTTGTCGAATGTGAGCCCCAAATCATCTACTAAAGTTTCGACGTGTTTTGTTTTGACGACTACGTCGTCTACGTATGCCTCGACTGTTTTGCCGATCTGGGTGGCCAGACATGTTTGAAACATGCGCTGATATGTTGCGCTGGTGTTTTTGAGTCCGAAGGGCATCGTGTTGAAGCAGAATGGTCCATATGGAGTGATAAATGCCATTGCGGCTTGGTCTGCTTCCGCCATCTTGATTTGATGATAGCCAGAGTATGCGTCCAGGAAGCACAACGAATCGTGCCCTGCTGTGGCATCGATAATTTGATCGATGCAGGGGAGAGGGAAGGGATCCTTTGGGCACGCTTTATTGAGGTCTTTAAAATCGACACAGAGGCGCCAGGATTTATCCTTCTTTGGTATCATCACGAAATTTGCTAGCCAGTCCGGATGTTTGATATCTCTAATGAATCCGGCTTCCAATAGTTTGGCTAGCTCTTCTCCCATTGCCTGTCTTTTGGGCTCGGAAAATCGTCGAAGAGCCTGTTTGACTGGCTTGAATCCTTTTAGGATGTTGAGGCTGTGTTCTGCCAACCTGCGAGGGATTCCGGGCATGCCTGAAGGATGCCAGGCGAAGATATCCCAATTTTCCCGAAGGAATTCGCGCAGTGCGGCGTCTACTTTGGGGTTCAACTGTGCCCCAATGGAGGCCGTCTTTGTTGGGTCCGTTGGATGGACCTGGAATTTTATTATTTCATCTGCTAGTTTGAAGGAGGTGGACTTGGATCTTTTATCGAGTATCACATCGTCCCTGTTCACTGTAGAGCGCAGCGCGGTGAGTTCCACTGCCGCTACGGCTTCGGATAGTGCCTCGAGGGCTAGCGCGGCTGTCTTGTTTTCAGCGCGGAGTGCTATGTCTGGATCACTAGCGAGAGTGATTATTCCGCTGGGCCCAGGCATTTTAAGCTTCATGTACCCGTAATGAGGTATTGCTTGAAAAATTGTGAATGCCTCTCGTCCTAATATGGTGTGATACCCGCTACTGAACGAGGCCACCTGGAACGTGACTTCTTCGGATCTGTAATTGTCCGGAGAGCTGAACACCACATCGAGTGTTATTTTTCCGGTGCAGCGCGCTTCTCGGCTAGGGATTATTCCTCTAAAGGTTGTGCTGCTTCGCTCAATACGGCTCCAATCGATTTCCATTTTTCGCAGAGTTTCCTCATAGATGAGGTTTAGTCCGCTGCCGCCGTCCATGAGGACTTTTCTCAGTCGAAAGCCGTCCGCTATGAGACTAAGTACCAGTGCGGCTGGGGCTCTGGTTGTTCGGAATGTGGGCTCGTCGCTGCCATTGAAGGTAATGGCTGTGTCGCTCCATGGATTTGCTGTTGCTACTTGGTAGACTTCGGCGAGTTCGCGGATTGATCGTTTTCGCATATTATTTGATGCGAAAGTCTCAAAGACTGTTGATACCGTGCTGGTATTGTTGGAGTGGTTTCCCGGAGCTAAAAGCTCTCCGCCACTTTTGGCCACCTGCCGTAATATCCAACATGCTCGAAGGCTATGTGTTGGGACGGCTCCCTCTGTATTATGAAGCTTACAGGGTCCATTGAGCCATCCCTCCAGTACGGTTCCGTTTCCCTGATTGGGTTTTTGTTTTTTCGTTTTTGCATCTGGGGCCTGAGTGTAAGGCGCCCTTTTACTGCGGACTGGGTTTGGGGCCGGATTATCCCAAAATTGATTTTCGGTTTTCCGGAAACTCTCCATCGCACAGTACTTTCGTACAATGGATGCCAGATCGGTGAAGCGCGTAATTTTGCGACGATCAATGGCGTTTAGTTTTCCCTTGTCCGTGCAGTTATTGCGGAAGATTGATATTGCGTTTTCCTCTCGGCAGTCCTTTATCCTGTCCATAACCAGGAGGAATCTGGCCCAGTAGTGATGTACTGTTTCTGTAGGCTCTTGCCGTATTAGAGATAGATCGCATATGTCTGGGCGGGTGGGTGGAATAAAATCCGTATCCCTGCCCATCTTGAGGCTCAAAGGCCAAGGGGTTTCCGAATTCGGAAGTGTGGTTTGCTGGGTACAATGCAGCGAGTCCGGGGCGATGCATGATTTTAAGTTCAATGCTCAATCGAAGTCCGTCCCCCCGCGGGAATTCGGACATGAATTGTTTTCAACACTGGCAAAGAGTTGCCGTATTGCTCCTCTACCACTGCGACATGGTGGGTGGCCTGGGGAGAGTTAATCTCTCTCAGATCGGTTTTAAGCCCAATCTGGTTGTAGTCCGTAGCGACTCCCAGGGCGGCGATGTGATCCAAGAGCTCGTTAACAGATGAGAGCTCTATTGGATCTAACTGGTCGGCAGCTTTAGGGCTGACGCGAAGATTGCTTTCGATGACTTGAGAAGTCATTGCCGAAGCGGCGGCCGGACAGGCGGTCATGAGAAAACCACCAAGCCGGATAGTTTGGCCGGCGCCCCAGGCCCCTCCGGCGAAAACACCGTCTTTGAAGATGGGTGGAGGCATCCGCTCTATCGGTGACGACACAGAGGAACTCTCAATGAAAGCACCAATGTCGGTGTCAAAACCGGCGGATCTCGGGTAGGGGGTCCCGAACTGTGCGTCTAGGCGGATGGTAACAGGAGACGAGGGACACGATGTTTTTACCCAGGTTCGGGCCCTCTCGATGGAGGTAAAACCCTACGTCCTGCTTGATTAATATTGATGATATGGGTAGTACAAGAGTAGATCTACCACGAGATCAAGGAGGCTAAACCCTAGAAGCTAGCCTATGGTATGATTGTTGTAATGTATGTTGTCCTACGGACTAAAGCCCTCCGATTTATATAGACACCGGAGAGGGCTAGGGTTACACAGAGTCGGTTACAATGGTAGGAGATCTACATATCCGTATTGCCAAGCTTGCCTTCCACGCCAAGGAAAGTCCCATCCGGACACGGGACGGAGTCTTCAATCTTGTATCTTCGTAGTCTTGGAGTCCGGCGGACATTGATAGTCCGGCTGTCCGGACACCCCCTAGTCCAGGACTCCCTCACCCACCTCTCCTACTCCAACTTGGAAGGGGGGAATCCTACTCCCGGTGGGAGTAGGACTCCCCTATGGCGCACCCAAGAGAGGGTCGGCCCTCCCCCTCCTCTACTCCTTTTATATACGGGGGAGGGGGGCACCCCATAGACACACAAGTTGATCATTGATCTTTAGCCGTGTGCGGTGCCCCCCTCCACCATAATCCACCCCGGTCATATCGTAGTGGTGCTTAGGTGAAGGCCTGCGTCGGTAGCTTCATCAACGCCGTCATCACGCCATCGTGCTGAAGGAACTCTCCCTTGAAGCTCTACTGGATTGTGAGTTTGTTGGACGTCACCGAGCTAACTGTGTGCAGATCGCGGAGGTGCTGTACATTCGCTACTACGGTCGATCGTGAAGACGTACGACTACATCAACCGCGTTGTTCATAACGCTTCCGCTTACGGTCTACGAGGGTACGTGGACGACACTCTCCCCTCTCGTTGCTATGCATCACCATGATCTTGCATGTGCGAAGGAATTTTTTTGAAATTACTACGTTCCCCAACACGTCGTGCCGAGACACCACGTGATGATCGGGTGTGATAAGCTCTACGTACACATACAACGGGTGCAAGCCAGTTTTGCATGTGTAGAATACTCAGGTTAAACTTGACGAGCCTAGCATATGCATATATAGCCTCGGAACACTGATACTGAAAGGTCGAACGTGAATCATATAGTAGATATGATCAACATAGTGATGTTCACCATTGAAAACTAATCCATCTCACATGGTGATCGGACATGGTTTAGTTGATTTGGATCACGTGATCATTTAGATGACTAGAAGGATGCCTATCTAAGTGGGAGTTCTTAAGTAATATGATTAATTGAACTTTAATTTATCATGAACTTAGTCCTGATAGTCTTTGCATGTCTATGTTGTTGTAGATCAATGGCCCGTGCTACCGTTCCCTTGAATTTTAATGCGTTCCTAGAGAAAGCTAAGTTGAAAGATGATGGTTGAAATTACACGGACTAGGTCCGTAACGTGAGGATTATCCTCATTGCTGCACAGAAGAATTACGTCATGGAAGCACCGCTAGGTGCAAGGCCTGCTGCAGGAGCAACTGCGGGCATTTTTGAACATCTGGCAGAGTAAAGCTGATGACCACTCGATAGTTCAGCGTGCTATGCTTTATGGCTTAGAATCGAGATTTCAAAGATGTTTTGAACATCATGGTGCATATGAGATGTTCCAAGAGTTGAAGTTAATATTTCAAGCAAATGCCCTAGTTGAGAGATATGATGTCTCCAACAAGTTCTATAACTGCAAAATGGAGGAAAATAGTTCTGTTAGTGAACACATACTCGGAATGTCCGGGTACCATAACCACTTGACTCAACTGGGAGTTAATCTTGCTGATGATAGTGTCATTGACAGAGTTCCTCAATACTGCCACCAAGCTATAAAGGCTTCATGATGAACTATAATATGCTAGGGATGACGAAAATGATTCTCGAGCTCTTCGCAATGCTATAGGCTGAGGAGGTAGAAATTAAGAAGGAGCATCAAGTGTTGATGGTTAATAAAACCACTAGTTTCAACAAAAAGGGCAAAGGGAAGAAGGGGACCTTCAAGAAGAATAGCAAGCAAGTTGCTACTCCCGGGAAGAAGCCCAAATCTGGACCTAAGCCTGAAACTGAGTGCTTCTACTTCAAAGGGACTAGTCACTGGAAGCGGAACTGCCCCAAGTATTTGGCGGATAAGAAGGATGGCAAAGTGAAAGGTATATTTGATATACATGTTATTGATGTGTACCTTACTAATGCTCGTAGTAGCACTGGGTATTTGATATTGGTTATGTTGCTCATATTTGCAACTCGAAATAGGGGCTACGGGTTAAATGAAGATTGACTAAGGACGAGGTGACGATGCGTGTCGGAAATGGTTCCAAGGTCGATGTGATCGCCGTCGGCACGCTGCCTCTACATCTACCTTCGGGATTAGTTTTAGACCTGAATAATTGTTATTTGGTGCCAACATTGAGCATGAACATTATATTTGGATCTTGTTTGATGCGAGACGGTTATTCATCTAAACCGGAGAATAATGGTTGTTCTATTTATATGAGTAATATCTTCTATGGTCATGCACCCTTGTTGAGTGGTCTATTTTTGTTGAATCTCGATCGTGGTGATACACATGTTCATAATATTGAAGCCAAAAAGATGCAAAGTTGATAATGATAGTTTAACTTATTTGTGACACTGCTGTTTAGGTCATATTGTTGTAAAGCGCATGAAGAAACTCCATGCTGATGGGCTTTTGGAATCACTTGATTATGAATCACTTGGTGCTTGCTTACTATGCCTCATGGGCAAGATGACTAAAACTCCGTTCTCCGGAACAATGGAATGAGCTTTGAATGGTTACCTTACAGAAAAGGATTTTGGTTGCAATAAAATTAACAAGGATAATATGTGTATTGCAGGGGCCACTAACGAGGTGGCAACCCTGAAGGAGGATGTGTCCACGGCCGAACGCAGTGCGGCCGCGGAACGGGCAGAGAGAGAAAAGCAGGAGGCACGGGTGGCGGAAGTATGGCAAGAGCTCCAGGCTCTCATGGAGAAACATGAGAGTTTGGAGCGTGACTCCAAGACTCGAGAGTCCGAGCTTGCCTCGGCTCTCGAAAGTGCCAAGTCCGCCAAGGCCGAAGCCCATAAGGCCCTTCAGGAGGTTGAAGATGTAAAGAAAATAGCGGCGGGTAAGGCATTTTTCATGCAAAGCAAGCATGTTAATGTAAAATACCTAATACTTACCCGCATTCGGAGCTCTCCAGGGGCGTTTGCAGATCTGCCGCGTAGTGCGTCCGATGCCACCGCATTCTATCATGGCGAGGAGGGGAGCTCGACGGAAAAAGTCTTCTGGTCTCAGTATACTGAGGCCGGACACCCGGTGCCCCCAAGCGACCAGCTGAAGCAGCTGGTCGAACTCCACAAGGTAGCTGAAGAGGCCATGAAGGGCCTTATAGTCCGGCTGTGGCCTGGACAGGCCATGCCTGGGAGCTACTTTGGCCTCGTGCGGCGGCTGGTGGATGCATGCCCCTGGGTGGATGTCATCAAGCGCTCCGCCTGTATTAAAGGCGCTCGCCGGGCCGTCGCCCGCACAAAGGTGCAATGGGGCAGGTTGGATGCGGAGAAGCTTCTCACGAACCCACCGCCACCGGGCAAGGAGTATCGCACGCCCGAAATGTATTATAAATTTGTCCTGAAGGGAGCCCGCGATATTGCGGATGAGTGCCCCAGAGATGTAATCTTTGAGTGAATTTGCTATGAATTATCCTGTGCGCTGAAAGTTTGGTCATGTGCGCTTTGAGCAACGCTTTTTTAATTTAAAATATTACCTTCTGTGCGGCCGTTTATAAAATCTGAGAGATGGCAAGTCGTTGGCTTCAGCCCCCAAGCCACGAGTGCTGGGGTGTTCGGGATAAACTTGAGCACTCTTGTTCCCATTGTTGGGTCCATCGAGGGAGGCGCTCAACACAACGAACAAGGCAACCGGACTTATAATGCTTGAACACTCTCACTTAGCCATAGAATTCTATAATTTTAAATTTCGGCGAAGCCCCTGGTATTCGGAAGACTGAATCTAGGGCGCTATCCACGCCTTCGTCGGACATTGTCCGGAACTTCGCTCGAAGCGGCATGAGTCTTTAAGGACCCGAAAAAACCTCTCGAATAGCGACCAGTCTCTCGCCTTATCATGCCGGTCAGTTTTAGCGTTCTCCACTGAGGCGCTTGCCCGGCTCAACCGGGGCGCAATCGCAGTGGTTCTCCTAGTGCCACCTTAGCCGACAGAACGGAATGTAAGGCACCAAAACGTGGGAGCCGGGCAAACCCAACTATTGACCCAAGACATGATTCGGAGCCGATTCATATAATGCTATAAGTTCGGGGTGCCGCACTTATGAAAGTGTTCGGACTTATCACACAATAGAGTGGGGAACATAAGCCGCTGGCGTTTTAGGCCGTACCAAAATATACGGGCACAAGATGTCATATAATGAGCATATATATATAAAAGGTAATGCAATTGCGATCAAAAAGGTGCTGCATTATTAATGAAAGAAAGTCTGCTAGGAGAGCGGACTGATACAAATAGTGCGGTAAGCAAGGGATTTGGACTAAGTAAACATGTCCCCCTCCAGGGGTGAGCTGCGGACTTGGTGTATATAATCGAATTTAATGCTTGTAATTGAAACCACCTGAGTGTTCGTCGCGGCCTTCTTTAGTCCCTGACTGTTGCATCATGAGTTCGGCAGGTTCGCCGTCGGACAGGGCTTCTGGTTAACAGAGTCCTGTGTACATAAAAGAAGAAAAATAAAAGATATAAAAAAAGGGGGGCACACTTGCGATCCCTCGGTGTGGTCGAACCGCACTCTGGGTCCGTTGCGATCGTGCACCCTCCCCTGTGCCCATGGTATCTCCAAAGCGTAATGATGTACGCGGAGTGTTATTATTGCGATCATGCGCGGGCGAGGGTTGGGGCCGCATTGCTACGCATGCTCTGATCGCGCCAGGTGGTCTTGGTTGGTATTGCTTCGGGCGCGTTTTGCTGTATCCGGCTGTTTAACGGCCGGACTGGAGAATTGCCTTAAGAGGCTACTCTGTACTTCTGCCGCGAGAGCCGCTGTATGTTCCTCCGTTCGGAGGGAGCGTTCCGTATTCCCATTGACCGTGATGACTCCACGAGGGCCTGGCATCTTGAGCTTTAGGTATGCATAATGCGGCACCGCGTTGAATTTTGCAAACACGGTTCGTCCGAGCAGAGCGTGATAGCCGCTGCGAAATGAGACTATGTCGAAGATTAACTCTTCGCTCCGGAAATTATCCGGGGATCTGAAGACCACTTCCAGTGTGACTGCGCCTGTACAGTTGGCTTCCACTCCTGGTATGACACCTTTAAAGGTTGTCTTTGTAGGTTTAATCCTTGATGGGTCTATGCCCATTTTGCGCACTGTATCCTGATAAAGCAGGTTCAGGCTACTGCCGCCGTCCATCAGGACTCTCGTGAGGTGAAATCCATCGATGATTGGGTCTAAAACCAATGCGGTGAATCCGCCATGGCGTATGCTGGTCGGATGGTCTCTTCGATCGAAAGTGATCGGACAAGAGGATCATGGATTGAACTTCGGGGCGATTGGCTCCATCGCATAGACGTCCCTTAGTGTGCGTTTCCTCTCCCTTTTGGGTATATGGGTCGCGTATATCATATTCACCGTCCGCACTTGTGGGGGAAAACCCTTCTGTCCTCTATTGTTCGGCGGTCGGGTCTCTTCCTCGTCGTCGCTGTTTAGCCCCTTGTCATTGTTTTCGGCAATTAACTTGCCGGCCTGCTTGAACACCCAGCAATCTCTATTAGTGTGGTTAGCTGGCTTTTCGGAGGTGCCATGTATCTGGCATAAGCGGTCGAGTATTCGGTCCAGATTGGACGGACCCGGAGTGGTTCTTTTGAATGGCTTCTTCCGCTGACCGGGTTTAGAGCCTCGGAATCCGGCGTTGACTGCCGTATCCTCCTTATCGTCGCCGTTAATGCGGCGTTTGTTTTCGTTTCAACGTGACCTGCCATTGTTGTCCTTCGTATCCGGACTGCCAGAATTTTTACGGAGATTGTTGCTGCGAGCTAGCCAGCTGTCCTCTCCCGCGCAAAAGCGGGTCATTAACGATGTGAGGGCTGCCATGGATTTCGGCTTTTCCTGCCCCAGGTGCCGGGCTAGCCATTCGTCCCGGATGTTATGTTTGAAGGCTGCAAGGGCCTCTACATCTGGACAATCGACGATTTGATTTTTCTTCGTCAAGAACCGTGTCCAGAATTGTCTGGCCGATTCGTCTGGCTGCTGAATGATGTGGCTTAGGTCATCGGCGTCTGGTGGTCGCACATACGTGCCTTGGAAGTTATCAAGGAATGCGGCCTCCAGGTCTTCCCAACACCCAATTGACTCTGCGGGCAAGCTGTTAAGCCAATGCCGAGCTGGTCCTTTAAGCTTGAGTGGGAGATACTTGATGGCGTGGAGATCGTCGCCGGGCCATATGGATGTGGAGAAGATAATCTTCTATCCAAACCGCGGGGTCTGTTGTGCCATCGTAGGATTCAATGTTTATGGGTTTAAACCCTTCAGGGATTTGATGATCCATTACTTCGTCAGTGAAGCATAGCGGGTGTGCGGCGCCTCTGTATTGAACAATATCGCGACGCAGCTCGAGAGAGCGCTGTCTGCTGTGCTCGGCCCGGCCGGGGTTATTATATCCGGCGCGACGGTATTCGTCGTGGGTCGTGGGGCGCCGACGTGATCCATAGATGGATCTGGATTGTCTTGCTTTGTCCTCCAATATGTCTCACAAGTCCGGCGCGTTCCCTCTTGGCTTCGTACTTTTGGAGCGATGCCGGGGTACGGTCTTGGCTGGGGCCCTGGATGCCTCTCTGTCACGACCACGGGGTGGTCGGTCAGCCATATCGTGCGCTGGTGATGGAGGTATGTATGCTTCCTCCTCTAATCGGGGGAGCAGCTTGCGTCTTGGGTAGCTTTTGGAGGGGCGTTCGAGTTTATACTCTTCGGCCGCGAGGACCTCGGTCCATCGATCGGCCAGCAGGTCCTGATCAGCTTGAAGTTGTTGCTGCTTTTTCTTTAGGATGTTTGCTGTGGCGATAAGCCTGCGCTTGAAACGCTCTTGTTCGACGGGATCCTCAGGTACGACAAATTCGTCATCGTTGAGGCTTGCTTCGTCTTCGGAGGGAGGCATATAGTTATGATCCTCAACCTCTTCGTCTGCCGCCCTCTCATGAGGGCTTGCTTCTGCATCCTCCTGCGCTGAGTCTTGCTGGAGGGGATTGTCTTCGGCACTCTCTGGGGTATTATTATCTCCTGTGCCGGAATCTCCATTCTTGCTGTGGCGGGATTTAGAGCGGCGCCGCTGACGCCGGCGTTTGGGCTGCTTCTTTAAAGAGTCTGCCTCCGCTGTTTCTTCGCCGTCCCCATCTTTTGGGGTATCCACCATGTATATGTCATATGACGAGGTGGTTTTCCAGTGCCCTGTGGGCGCTGGTTGCTGTTCGTCTCCGGCATCATCGTCCATAGCGTCGATGTCTTCGGAGTCATAGTCTAGCACGTCGGTTAGATCGTCGACAGTGGCTACAAAGTGGGCGGTGGGTGGGCTCTGAATTTCTTCGTCGTCCGTACCCCAACCATCCTGGCCATAGTCCGGCCAGGGCTCTCCTGATAACGAGAGATGCTTTAGTGAATTCAGGATATCGCCAAAAGGCGAGTATTGGAAGATGTCCGCGACGGTGAATTCCATAACCGGCGCCCAATCCGATTTGATTGGTAGGGGCGCGGGAGGTTCGGAGTCCGGCAAGGAGTCCGGCACCTCGGAATCACAAATTTCACGGGGGACAAGATTGATGTTCGGCTCCATCGCCGAGGAAGTTAAAGCCCCCGAGGTGGTGTCTATCCACCGATCCTCTATCCGGGCGATCGGCTCCGGACTAATGGCCGGAGCGGATTCGTGTGCGGCCACCAAGGCACTGTTCGGCGGCAGAGCTAGATCATGCACATCGCAACAGTGCGGCGCGCTTGGCTGTGGCTCGGGTCCATCGAAGATCAAGTCTCTGTGGACATCTGCCGTGAAGCTTAGGCTTCCGAATCTGACCTGACGGCCAGGGGCGTAGCTTTCGATCTGCTCCAGATGGCCAAGCGAATTAGCCCGCAGTGCGAAGCCGCCGAATATGAAGATCTGTCCGGGGAGAAAAGTCTCACCCTGGACAGCGTTGTTGGTTGAAGATGCCATCAAGCCTATCGGTGACGACACAGAGGAACTCTCAATGAAAGCACCAATGTCGGTGTCAAAACCGGCGGATCTCGGGTAGGGGGTCCCGAACTGTGCGTCTAGGCGGATGGTAACAGGAGACGAGGGACACGATGTTTTACCCAGGTTCGGGCCCTCTCGATGGAGGTAAAACCCTACATCCTGCTTGATTAATATTGATGATATGGGTAGTACAAGAGTGGATCTACCACGAGATCAAGGAGGCTAAACCCTAGAAGCTAGCCTATGGTATGATTGTTGTAATGTATGTTGTGTCCTACGGACTAAAGCCCTCCGGTTTATATAGACACCGGAGGAGGCTAGGGTTACACAGAGTCGGTTACAATGGTAGGAGATCTACATATCCGTATCGCCAAGCTTGCCTTCCACGCCAAGGAAAGTCCCATCCGGACACGGGACGGAGTCTTCAATCTTGTATCTTCGTAGTCTTGGAATCCGGCGGACGATGATAGTCCGGCTGTCCGGACACCCCCTAGTCCAGGACTCCCTCAGGATCCATGTATGAAAACAAAGTGTGGACTTTGGTGGACTTGCCCGATGATCGGCAAGCCATAGAAAATAAATGTATCTTCAAGAAGAAGACTGACGTTGACGGTAATGTTACTGTCTACAAAGCTCGACTTGTTGTGAAAGGTTTTCAACAAGTTCAAGGAGTTGACTACGATGAGACTTTCTCACCCGTAGGGATGCTTAAGTCTATCCAAATCATGTTAGCAATTTGACGCATTTTGTGATTGTGAAATTTGGCAAATGGATTTCAAAAAACTGCATTCCTTAATGGATTTCTTAAAGAAGAGTTGTATATGATGCAACCAGAAGGTTTTGTTGATCCAAAGGGTGCTAACAAAGTGTGCAAGCTCCATCGATCCATTTATGGACTAGTGCAAGCCTCTCGGAGTTCGAATATATGCTTTGATAATGTGATCAAAGAATATGGTTTTATAAAGACTTTTGGAGAAGCTTGTATTTACAAGAAAGTGAGTGGGAGCTCTATAGCATTTCTAATATTATATGTGGATGACATATTGTTGGTTGGAAATAATACATAATTTCTGGATAGCATAAAAGGATACTTGAATAAGAATTTTTCAATGAAAGACCTCGGTGAAGCTGCTTACATATTGGGCATAAAGATCTATAAGATAGATCAAGACGCTTAATTGGACTTTCACAAAGCACATACCTTGATAAAGTTTTGAAGAAGTTCAAAATGGATCAGTCAAAGAAAGGGTTCTTTCCTATGTTACAAGGTGTGAAGTTGAGTCAGACTCAATGCCCGACAACTGCAGAAGATAGAGAGAAAATGAAAGTCATGCCCTAGCCATAGGTTCTATCATGTATGCAATGCTGTGTACCAGACCTGATGTATGCCTTGCTATAAGTATAGCAGGGTGGTACCAAAGTAATCCAGGAGTGGAGCACTAGACAGCGGTCAAGAACATCCTGAAATACCTGAAATGGACTAAGGATATGTTTCTCGTTTATGGATGTGACAAAGAGCTTGTCGTAAATGGTTATGTCGATGCAAGATTTGACACTGATCCGAATGACTCTAAGTCGCAATCCGGATACATATTTATATTGAATGGTGGAGCTGTCAACTAGTGTAGTTCCAAGCAAAGCATCATGGCGGGATCTACGTGTGAAGCAGAGTACATAGCTGCTTCGGAAGCAGCAAATGAAGGAGTCTAGATGAAGGAGTTCATATCCGATCTAGGTGTAATACCTAGTGCATTGGGTCCAATGAAAATCTTTTGTGACAATACTGGAGCAATTGCCTTGGCAAAGGAATCCAGATTTCACAAAAGAACCAGACACATCAAGAGACACTTCAATTCCATCCGCCACAAGTCGCAGAGGGAGACATAGAGATTTGCAAGATACATACGGATTTGAATGTTGCAGACCCGTTGACTAAGCCTCTTCCACGAGCAAAACATGATCAACACAAAGACTCCATGGGTGTTAGAATCATTACTTTGTAATCTAGATTATTGACTCTAGTGTAAATGGGAGACCGAAGGAAATATGCCCTAGAGGCAATAATAAAGTTGTTATTTGTATTTCCTTATATCATGATAAATGTTTATTATTCATGCTAGAATTATATTAACCGGAAACTTAATACATGTGTGAATACATAGAAAAACATAGAGTCCCTAGTATGCCTCTACTTGACTAGCTCGTTAATCAAAGATGGTTATGTTTCCTAACCATGGACATGTATTGTCATTTGATAAACGGGATCACATCATTAGAAAATGATGTGATGGACAAGACCCATCCGTTAGCTTAGCATTATGATCGTCACAGTTTTATTGCTACTGCTTTCTTCATGACTTATACATGTTCCTCTGACTATGAGATTATGCACCTCCCGAATACCGAAGGAACACCTTGTGTGCTATCAAAGTTCACAACGTAACTGGGTGATTATAAATATGATCTACAGGTGTCCTTGAAGGTGTTTGTTGGGTTGGCATAGATCGAGATTAGGATTTGTCACTCAGTGTATCGGAGAGGTATCTCTGGGCGCTCTCGGTAATGCTCGTCACTCTAAGCCTTGCAATCATTGTGACTAATGAGTTAGTTGCAGGATGAAGCATTACGGAACGAGTAAAGAGACTTGTCGGTAACGAGATTGAACTAGGTATGATGATACTGACGACCGAATCTCGAACAAGTAACATACCGATGACAAAGGGAACAACGTATGTTGTTGTGCGGTTTGGCCGATAAAGATCTTCGTAGCATATGTAGGAGCCAATATTAGCATCTAGGTTCCGCTATTGGTTATTGATCGGGGATGTGTCTCGATCATGTCTACATAGTTCTCGAACCCGTAGGGTCCGCACACTTAACGTTTCATGACGATTTGTATTATGAGTTATGTGATTTGATGACCAAAGTTTGTGCGGAGTCCCGGATGAGATCACAGACATGACGAGGAGTCTCTAAATGGTCGAGAGGTAAAGATTCATATAATGGAAGGTTATATTCGGATACCTGAATGGTTCCGGAGTGATTCCGGTATTTTTCGGTGTACCGGGAGGTTACCGGAACCCCCCGGGGAAGTAGTGGGCCTTCATGGGCCTTAGTGGAAAGTAGAGGAGGGCCGCAAGGGTGGCTGCCCTCCCATGGCAAGTCCGAATTGTACTAGGGAGGGGGGGCGCCCCCCTCTTTCCTTCTCCCTCTCATCCTCCTTCCATCTCTTCCCCTCTTGGAAAAGGAAGGGGAGTCCAACTAGGATTGGGAATCCTAGTTGGACTCCCCTTCCTTTTCCAAGAGGGGGAGAGATGGAAGGAGGATGAGAGGGAGAAGGAAAGAGGGGGGCGCCCCCCCTCCCTAGTACAATTCGGACCAATCCTTGTTGGACTCCCCCTATGGCGCACCCCTCCTGGCCGCCGGCCTCCTCCCCCTCCTTTATATACGTGGCCAGGGGGCACTGACGGTGTCCTGGACTAGGGGGTATTCACCACGTCATCTCTCGATCAGTTGGATTAGGCTGAGGACCCCCATGGCCGTTTACTCATGGGCCAGTTCGGACATCCGATGTATACACGATGAAGATTCCACAAGACTTGGTGATCAGGACAAGGACTCCTCTCCACTGGCTTATTCGACTAGGACTCTTGTTATCCTAGGCCTCTGGTACATTATATAAGCCGAGGCCAGGCTAGTCGATAGAGAATTATGACATTATTGATCATACCCTTAGGTTTTAGACCACAACATATTATCTCAAGGTAGATCAACTCTTGTAACCCTATACTCATCAAAGTCAATCAAGCAGCATGTAGGGTCTTATCTCTTCGAGAGAGCCCGAAGCTGGGTAAAATCATGTGTCCATGATACCATTGATCCTAAGACACGTAGCTTGGGACCCCCTACCCGAGATCCGCCGGTTTTGACACCGACAATGGTGCTTTCATTGAGAGTTCCCCTATGTGGTCGGCAAAAGGATCAATGGCTCGCTTGCAGATCAACTGCGACGTCGGCGTCTTTGTCGTCATCTCGACTGGTCACCTTGGCTTGACCGAGGATTGTGCCCTAACTCCAATCATCATGTTCGCGCGAGGGCCTTCATCAACATCAACTCTGATCTCTATCAAGATCATGGAGGAATCATCCATGGAGCTCGGGGGCTCAACGTCAACATTGCCATCAGGCGACTGTGTTGTTTTTTCGAAGAGCGAACTTGTACCACCACCTCCTCGAGCATCGCTTTTACAATTTCTTTGGTGGAATTGTGCATAACTGAGTCTACAACAACATTGTAAAATTTCGTCGCGTTCCGATGGAGCAATCTCCACCGGACTCCGATATACCGGAGCCCCGTCGAATCTGGATGAGTTTGGAGCGTGGTGTCTAGCATATAGCTCGGACATCCTTTGGAAGATCCAACCGTTGATCGGCTGCAGAATTCCTATCTACCACCCCTTCAGATTTCAGCTCGATCAGACCGTCCAAACTCCGGGAACCTTCCAATTAGTGCATCACTTTTCTGATCTGTTTTCTACGCAAGAATGAATCCGACCCGAGTTCATCTTTTTTATGAACGGTATTTCGGACATCCTTTTTGAAGAAAGTTTTGTATGGGGTATTGTGTTTTGTTCCCAAACAAATCCCACTAACTTTAAAGTCTTTTCCAATATAATCTTCACCATCGTGCCGGTGTCAAACAAGCCCGACAATGTTGCTCCATGGCTGCCGACCTGCGCTAGACACGTCATCGCTTTGTTGAATGAGCTCAACTTCTTCGGGTCATCGGCTCGGCAAGCCGAACAAGAGTTCGGCATCACGAAGGATAAATCATCACCAACATCGCCGTCCCACAGAATACAAGGAGCGGGCACACTGGCATCGCCGCACGGTCACTTCATCAAGCCGGCATTGACCACGTCACGAGTTATGACCTGCATCGGCATGGCCACACCAGTGCTTCTTCGAGCCGATGTCCATCACGCCGAACTACTTCAACACCTCGGCGGACATGGCATCTGCAACGTCTCCTTACCGACCTGCTCTGTCACTTGGTCTGGACCGGGGGCTTCGCCATCCCTTCATCAACCTACTCCGGAGACTTCGGTGGTGTCTGCCGACCAGCTTCATCACGTTAGGTAGAACGAGGGCTTGGCCTTGGTGAGCCAACCTTTACTAGCATGGCCATGCCATCGCTTTACCGCCCATCAGGCAATGGGTGTGCGGATCGAGTCCCAATTTTGGGAGTCACTTTTCTTTGGACTGCTACAACAAATAAACTAGGTGCTATTAATCCTAGCAATGTTTTCTTGTTTGGGTTTATTTTTCCCAAGAAATTATTACTCTAGTTTGTTCTATCATCTATACACAGGTCCATCAAATGGTGGCCGCATTAACAACGGTCGCGTGGTGGTTCGGGCAGTTTCCGTACATAGTTCGGCGAACGCCGCATCCGGAACTCAGGCCGACCTGTGAATTCAGGCTTTGCCACGCCTTTACCGCATCACGTCGACGCTCTGCATCGACATTGACTTCGGCGCCAGGCCACATATCTTTAAATAAATTATTTTACGTAAATTAATTACGCGAGGATTTTTATATATTTATATTATTATTGTTGGTCTGCACTATTTTACATGTGCAGGTAATGGACTTCGACTGCGTCATGTGGTCTCTTCGGCAAGCAAACATCATCGTCCCAATCGGGGTATATCGGCTCGCGTGATCACCTTGTTGGTCAAGTTGCCATACCGACGTGTTCGGTTGCCTTGGGGACTTTGGCATCGCCGAGAAAGCTCTACCTCATCGAGTGTTCGGCGCACAGGCCATATTTCTTTTATTACTCACTTTGCATAAATTATTTATTATGCAGCAATTATTATTATTATTATTATTATTATTATTATTATTATTATTACTATTATCTCCGGTTTGCACTATTTTTTGTGCACAGGAAAATGATCTGGGTCGGGCAGTGTTGTCACCTCGGCGTACTGACATACCACGTCACCTTGGCTGGATGGGGGGCCTTGTCAACACTTCATTACCCCACGCCTGGGACTTCAGCGTCACTCTACCAGCCTGCATTGGTCGTGCTATGTCACCACTTCGGAGTGCTGAGCTCTTCGCTCCGCCACCTCGGGACCGGCTTGGGGGATGGAACCTTGTCCTGCATCAAGCTCGAACCGCATCATCAATGCCGAACACATTAACCAGCTAAGTCGCTTTCATGCTCAAAGTTTTCAATTTTTAAATTGTGTTTGGTTCGACCATGCTCACATACGTTGTTCGAAAGTTCCCTTACCCATGTTAACTGGGGGCTCTTAAAATTTACACGAGCCGTTCTATAATAATGTGTTTTCTTCTTGGCCGTTGCAAAGTCTTTTTCTACCGCTCCTTTTTCGACTCGAGTGTATGGTCAATAGCCGGATAGCCTAGCTTCTCTCTAAAGCCGCTCGAGTTTAGTTTGCTAAACTGCCCTCGGAGAAGCACTCCGCCTTCGGGATAAGGAGCTTGAAGCCGTAGGCTGACCCGCTTGAAGTCTTGACATCGGATGTGTCATGTTAAAGCACGACAGGAGCACAATTTTTTTTTAAATACCAATTTCCTGATTGGGACCAAAATCTCGGTTTAGTCCGGACGCCAAGCTTTTACATAAGTTTTTGCGTTTTCGAGCCTATGGCACTTTTAAACTATTTGTGTGTTTTCAACATAAGTCTCATAGTGCAACGCCGGACACCTTTAGAGATTCTGCAAAAGCATTCTCGGATATTACTATATATGCATCAGTTTCGAATTTTGTCTTTGGTCAATAGTTGGGTTGCCCGGATCCTATGCTTGCCTCCTACGTTCCGCTTTGTTCGGCTAGGTGTGCAAAGGGAGAACCACTGCGATTGTGCTTCCAGCTCGCATGGTTAAGCACCTCAGTGGAGAAAGCTGAAAACTGACTGTCACAATAAGTGTAAACTGGTCAGCAATCTGATGATTGTGTTAATTGAAGGGCCATTCATAACATTGGCTGAAGTGTTTATGGCTTGACCTCGGTTGTTGCCGAACACTAACCAGGGGCTAGTAGCTGCCTTCCCAACTTTAAGCTCCTATGACTAAGTGAAAGTTATAAAGCCCGCATATCTGATTGCCTCGTTTCCACTAACACAACCGCCTTCGGGCACCGAGACGTCGGCTAAGGGTTGTTTTGTTATTGCGGAAACACCCTGCATAGCATCTACAAAAGGGTGTAAGCCGATGATGGGCCACTTTCAACTGATAAACGGTCACAACGGAGTCAGAATAAACATATCATAGACATTTGTATTTAATATATGAGGGCTGCCTTCCGTAATCATCGTTATATAAAGCCATAAATATGCATCAATTTGACTTATGATTTTGGCCAAGCTGGGTTGCCTGGCTCCTATTGTCGGTGTCAAAACCGGCGGATCTCGGGTAGGGGGTCCCGAACTGTGCGTCTAGGCGGATGGTAACAGGAGACGAGGGACACGATGTTTTACCCGGGTTCGGGCCCTCTCGATGGAGGTAAAACCCTACGTCCTGCTTGATTAATATTGATGATATGGGTAGTACAAGAGTAGATCTACCACGAGATTAAGGAGGCTAAACCCTAAAGCTAGCCTATGGTATGATTGTTGTAATGTATGTT
Organism: Triticum timopheevii; assembly: GCA_963921465.1. NCBI lineage: Eukaryota > Viridiplantae > Streptophyta > Magnoliopsida > Poales > Poaceae > Triticum > Triticum timopheevii. The sequence continues at coordinate 506,447,720 of OY997274.1, forward strand.
GTGTCCTACAGACTAAAGCCCTCCGGTTTATATAGACACCGGAGGAGGCTAGGGTTACACAGAGTCGGTTATAATGGTAGGAGATCTACATATCCGTATCGCCAAGCTTGCCTTCCACGCCAAGGAAAGTCCCATCCGGACACGGGACGGAGTCTTCAATCTTGTATCTTCATAGTCTTGGAGTCCGGCGGACGATGATAGTCCGGCTGTCCGGACACCCCCTAGTCCAGGACTCCCTCAGTAGCCCCTGAACCAGGCTTCAATGACGATAAGTCCGGCGCGCATAATGTTCGGCATTGCAAGGCGGGTTCCTCCCTTGAATAATCCAGAGAAGATCATGAACACCAGGATAGTGTCCGGCTCTGCAAAATAAATTCCACATTCCACCATAGAGAGAATAAAATTTACACCAGTCCAATCTGCTGACGTATTATGCAGCGTGACATCACCGCTACCAAGCCTTTGTTTGAATCGTTTTTTACTATACCACCTCAGCACGTTTAGCGAAGCGGTTTCCTTGGCACGTCTTGTCGAAGCAGAGATCGTGTTCCCCTTATTCTGGGATTCTCATCAATACGGACGTGGGTAACCCAACCGCGCCATTGATGGTGGCGCTTGGGAGATAAGCGAGTTTTACCAGGCCGGTGGGGGACGCATAGTTTTCGTCCGCCTATATATAAGGGATAAGGATTTACCTTCTCACCTATGCCTTCTTCCTCCTTTGCTTATCCATCTCCGTGCACTCAAGCTCCAACGCCCAAGCTCGCGCATCTCGCCTCGACCTTCTCCGAATATGTCCGGAGCGGGAGGCAAATGGTTGGCCTCCACCGTTAAGGAGGAGCACATCGCCAAGCTGCGCAGCGCCGGATACCTTTCCGGTGATATCGCGCATTGGCTGCCCGACGAGGGGCAGCTCATCCCTACTCCTGGGCCCCATGAGAGGGTCGTCTTCCTTCCCCACTTCCTCCACGGACTGGGCTTTCCACTCCACCCATTCGTCCGGGGGCTCATGTTTTACTATGGCCTGGATTTCCACGATCTGGCGCTGAACTTCATCCTCAACATCTCGGCGTTTGTCGTCGTGTGCGAGGCCTTCCTCTGCATCCGGCCCCACTTCGGCCTGTGGCTCAAGAACTTCAATGTCAAGCCGAAGGTTGTGAAGGGCACGCAAGCGGAATGCGGAGGCGCCATGTTGGGTAAGTTGCCCAACGTCCTTTGGCTCGAAGGGGCCTTCGTGGACTCCGTCAAGGGGTGGCAATCGGGGTGGTTCTACATCACCGAGCCACGCGAGCCCACATGGGCGGCGGCCCCCGAGTTTAGATCTGGCATCCCCACGCAGCTCACCTCCTGGAAAGAGAAGGGCTTGTTGTGGGGCAATCCGAAGGAGCTGACGGGACTCCGAGCCTGCATCCAGAAGCTGGTGAGCAATAAGCTCAGGCTCGTCGACATGGTCCAGGTCATGCTCATCCGCCGGATTCTCCCATGCCAAGAACGAGCATTTAATCTGTGGGAGTTCAATCCGGAACAGCACCAGGCGCTAAGCGGGCTCTTCGACACAACGTATGAAGGCGCCTGGAGGGTATTGTTTAAGGGCGCCGAAGCCCCCGCATCCGTGACGGAAGATCGCGGATTCTGCTCGCAGCATCCGGCTGACGAGGTAAGTGATTCAACCCCTTTACGGGACACTTGTGGTAATCAAATTGATTCTAAGAGGGTTTCAATCTCTCTTTTCCTTTGGTAGGAATGGATGGAGAAGGCGGAGCAGCTCATCAGCCCGGCTCCCATGCCAGAAGACCCAGTGAACGCCCGTCTAGCAGGGCTGCTGGTTCCGGCACCGCACGTGGTGCCGGAGAAGAAGGCCAAGAAGGTGGCCGCGGGGACTCGAAAGAGTTCCCGTAATTAGGCGTCCGACGACGAGGCGGACTCCTCCCCCGAAGACGAGGAGGAGGAAGAAGACTCTCTCCCGGAGGAGGGAGAGAAGAAGAGGAAGGCTTCCCCAATAGGGAAGGCCGAAGGGTCCAAGAGGGGGAGAACTATTCCCCCGGACAGTTTCGCCAACACCATCGTTGGCGAGGAGTGGCCTTCAAGGGCCAGGCGTCCGGCAAGATCGTAAGTATCCGGATCCCTGATATGCAATTTTTTTCGCGTCACCTAGTGTCCTACTAATGCCGCATTCTGTCCGTAGTCCGGCCGATGATGATCTTCCTGCTTCATTGAGCGGGTCATTGGCCCCGTCGGATGTGGATTCACTTCCGACTGCCTCTACCCCCCGTGCCGACGAGGATGCCGAGGTGGGATCCCAGAGAGGGACCCATCAGGAGGAGGCTCCGGAGGCGCCGCCAGGCAGCCTCCCGGACTTTACACCGGACTCTACATCGGAACCTGCAGTGGTTCCAGAGTCCGGCAGGCGGCCCCTTTGAAAGAAGGGCAAGACCGTGACACCGGCGACCTCCGTCCAACCGGAGACGCCGGATAACTTGTTGGAGGCGCTTAAAGGCGCTTCCATCGAGGAAGAACACCGCACTATTATGAGTGCGGTCATTCAGAAGGTTCAGCTCGCCAAGAGCGGGCTGACCGAAGCCTGCAGCAGCCTTCTAACAGGCTTTGAGGTAAGAAGTTATAATTATGTAATGTAATACCGCATAGACAGTAGCCCCTGATGCTCGGTTCGGAGTTCGGAAAGAAAAGCCGGACTGAGGATCTAATAAGATATACGCAGGGTTGCTTAAAATATGTCAATATGGGTTTGCAGGCTACGCTGCTGACCTCTGCCGCACTGACTGCGGAGGTTGGTGCATTGAAGCAGGATCTCGAGCGGTCCGAGCAAGAGCTCGTCCATGCCAAGAATTAGCTCGAGGACAAAGAAGGTGAGTAACACCACTTTGAATAGTTACCTTACAGAAAAGGATATTGGTTGCAATAAAATTAACAAGGATAATATGGGTATTGCAGGGGCCATGAACTTGGTGGCAGCCCTGAAGGAGGCTGTGTCCGCGGCCGAACGCAGTGCGGCCACGGAACGGGCAGAGCGAGAAAAGCAGGAGGCACGGGTGGCGGAAGTACGGCAAGAGCTCCAGGCTCTCATGGAGAAGCATGAGAGTTTGGAGAGTGACCCCAAGACTCGAGAGTCCGAGCTTGCCTCGGCTCTCAAAAGTGCCAAGTCCACCAAGGCCGAAGCCCGTAAGGCCCTTCAGGAGGTTGAAGATGTAAAGAAGATAGCGGCGGGTATGGCATTTTTCATGCAAAGCAAGCATGTTAATGTAAACTACCTGACACTTACCCGCATTCGGAGCTCTCCAGGGGCGTTTGCAGATCTGCCGCGTAGTGTGTCCGATGCCGCCGCATTCTATCGAGGCGAGGAGGGGAGCTCGACGGAGAAGGTCTTCTGGTCTCAGTACGCTGAGGCCGGCCATCCGGTGCCGCCAAGCGATCAGCTGAAACAGTTGGTCGAACTCCACAAGGTAGCTGAGGAGGCCATGAGGGGCCTTATAGTCCGGCTGTGGCCTGGACAGGCCATGCCTGGGAGCTACTTCGGCCTCGTGCGGCGGCTGGTGGATGCATGCCCCTGGGTGGAGGTCATCAAGCGCTCCGCCTGTATTGAAGGTGCTCGTCGGGCCCTTGCCCGCACAAAGGTGCATTGGGGCAGGTTGGATGCGGAGAAGCTTCTCACGGACCCACCGCCACCGGGCAAGGAGTATCGCACGCCCGAAATGTATTATAAAACTGTCCTGAAGGGAGCCCGCGATATTGCGGATGAGTGCCCCAGAAATGTAATCTTTGAGTAAACTCGCTATGTATTATCCTGTGCGCTGAAAACTTTGTTTGTGTGCGCATTAAGCAACGCTTATTTAATTTAAAATATTACCTTCTGTGCGGCCGTTTATAAAATCTGAGAGATGGCAAGTCGTTGGCTTCAGCCCCCGAGCCACTAGTGCTGGGGTGTTCGGGATAAACTTGAGCACTCTTGTTCCCATTTTTGGGTCCATCTAGGGAGGCGCTCAACACAACAAACAAGGCAACCGGACTTATAATGCTCGAACACTCTCACTTAGCCATAGAATTCTATAATTTTAAATTTCGGTGAAGCCCCTGGTATTCAGAAGACCGAATCCGGGGCGCTATCCACGCCTTCGTCGGACATTATCCGGAACTTCGCTCGAAGCGGCGTGAGTCTTTAAGGACCCGAAAAGACCTCTCGAACAGCGACCAGTCTCTCGCCTTATCATGCCGGTCAGTTTTAGCTTTCTCCACTAAGGCGCTCGTCCGGCTCAACCGGGGCGCAATCGCAGTGGTTCTCCCAGTGCCACCTTAGCCAACAGAACGGAACGTAAGGCACCAAAATGTGGGAGCCGGGCAAACCCAACTATTGACCCAAGACATGATTCGGAGCCGATTCATATAATGCTATAAGTTCGGGGTGCCGCACTTATGAAAGTGTTCGGACTTATCACACCATAATGTGGGGAACGTAAGCCCCTGGTGTATTAGGCCGTACCAAAATATACGGTTGCAAGATGTCATGTAATGAACATATATATATATATATATATATATATATATATATATATATATATATATATATATAAGGTAATGTAATTGCAGTCAAAAAGGTGCTGCATTATTTATTAAAGGAAGTCTGCTATAAGTGCGGACTAATACAAATAGTGCGGTAAGCAAGGGATTTGGACTACTTAAACAGGTCTCCCTCCAGGGATGAGCTGCGGATTTGGTGTATATAATCGAATTTAATGCTCGTAATTGAGACCACCTGAGTGTTCGTCGCAGCCTTCCTTCGTCCCTGGCTATTGCGTCGTTAGTTCGGCAGGTTCACCGCCGGACAGGGCCTCTGGTTAACGAAGTCCTGTGTATACAAAGAAGGAAAATGATAATAATAACAAAAAAAAGGGGGCACACTTGCGAGCCCCTGGTGTGGTCGAGCCGCACTCTGGGCTCACTGTAGTTGTGCCCCTTCCCCTGCGCCCATGGTATCTCCAAAGCGTAATGATGTACGCGGAGAGTTGTCCTTGCAATCATGTAAGGGCGGGGGTTAGGGCCGCATTGCTACGCGTGCTCTGATCGTGCCAGGTTGTCTTGGTTGGTGTTGCTTCAGGCGCGTTTTGCTGTATCCGGCCGTTTGACGGCCGGACTCGAGAATTGCCTTAAAAGGCTGCTCTGTACTTCTGCCGCGAGAGCCGCTGTATGTTCCTCCGTTCGGAGGGAGAGTTCCATATTTCCGTTGACCGTGATGACTCCACGAGGGCCTGGCATCTTGAGCTTGAGGTATGCATAATGCGGCACCGTGTTGAACTTTGCGAACGCGGTTCGTCCGAGCAGAGCTTGATAGCCGCTGCGAAACGGGACTATGTCAAAGATTAACTCCTCGCTCCGGAAATTGTCCAGGGATCCGAAGACCACTTCCAGTGTGACTGAGCCTGTACAGTTGGCTTCCACACCTGGTATGACACCTTTAAAGGTTGTCTTTGTAGGTTTAATCCTTGAGGGGTCTATGCCCATCTTGCGCACTGTATCCTGATAAAGCAGGTTTAGGCTACTACCGCCGTCCATCAGGACTCTTGTGAGGTGAAATCCATCGACGATTGGGTCTAAAACCAATGCGGTGAATCCGCCATGGCGTATGCTGGTCGGATGGTCTCTTCGATCGAAAGTGATCGGACAAGAGGACCATGGATTGAACTTCAGGGCGACTGGCTCCATCGCATAGACGTCCCTTAGTGCGCGCTTCCTCTCCCTCTTGGGTATATGGGTTGCGTAAATCATGTTCACCGTCCGCACTTGTGGGGGGAAACCCTTCTGTCCTCTATTGTTCGGCGGTCGGGTCTCTTCCTCGTCGTCGCTGTTTAGCCCCATGTCATTGTTTTCGGCAATTAACTTACCTGCCTGCTTGAACACCCAGCAATCTCTGTTGGTGTGATTAGCTGGCTTTTCAGGGGTGCCATGTATCTGGCACAAGCGGTCGAGTATTCGGTCCAAATTGGACGGACCCGGAGTGGTTCTTTTGAATGGATTCTTCCGTTGTCCGGGTTTAGAGCCTCGAAATCCGGCATTGACTGTCGTATCCTCCTTGTCGTCGCCGTTAATGCGGCGCTTATTTTTGTTTCGACGTGACCTGCCATTGTTGTCCTTAGTATCCGGACTGCCAGAATTTTTACGGAGGTTATTGCTGCGAGCTAGCCGGCTATCCTCTCCTGCGCAAAAGCGGGTCATTAGTGACGTGAGGGCTGCCATGTATTTCGGATTTTCCTGTCCTAGGTGCCGGGCTAGCCACTCGTCGCGGATGTTATGTTTGAAGGCTGCAAGGGCCTCTGCATCCGGACAGTCGACGATTTGGTTTTTCTTTGTCAAGAACCGTGTCCAGAATTGTCTGGCTGATTCATCTGGCTGCTGAATTATGTGGCTTAGGTCATCGGCGTCTGGTGGCCGCACATACGTGCCCTGGAAGTTATCGAGGAATGTGGCTTCCAGGTCTTCCCAACACCCAATTGACTCTGCGGGCAAGCTGTTAAGCCAATGCCGAGCTGGTCCTTTAAGCATGAGTGGGAGATACTTGATGGCATGGAGATCGTCGCCGCGCGCCATATCGATGTGAAGAAGATAATCTTCGATCCAAACCGCGGGGTCTGTTGTGCCATCATAGGATTCGATGTTTACGGGTTTAAACCCTTCAAGGATTTGATGATCCATTACTTCGTCAGTGAAGCATAGCGGGTGTGCGGCGCCTCTGTATTGAGCAATATCACGATGCAGCTCGAGAGAGCGTTGTCTGCTGTGTTCGGCCCGGCCGGGGTTATTGTATCCGGCGCGACGGTATTCTTCATGGGTCGTGGGGCGCCCACGTGATCCGTAGATGGATCTGGATTGCCTTGCTTTGTCCTCCAATATATCTCGCAAGTCCGGCACGTTCCCTCTTGGCTTCGTGCTCTTGGAGCGATGCCGGGGTACGGTCTTGGTTGGGGGCCTTGATGCCTCTGTGTCACGACCACGGGGTGGTCGGTCAGCCGTATCGTGCGCTGGTGATGGAGGTATGTATGCTTCCTCTTCTAATGGGGGGAGCAGCTTGCGTCTTGGGTAACTTTTGGAGGGGCGTTCGAGTTTATACTCTTCGGCCACGAGGACCTCGGTCCATCGATCGGCCAGCAGATCCTGATCAGCTTGAAGCTGCTGCTGCTTTTTCTTTAGGCTATTTGCCGTGGCGATAAGCCTGCGTTTGAAACGCTCTTGTTCGACGGGATCCTCGGGTACGACGAATTCGTCATCGTTGAGGCTTGCCTTGTCTTCGGAGGGAGGTGTATAGTTATAATCCTCAACCTCTTCGTCTGCCGCCCTCTCGTGAGGGCTTGCTTCTGCATCCTCCTGCGCTGAGTCTTGCTGGAGGGGATTGTCTTCGGCACTCTCTGGGGTATTATTATCTCCTGTGCCGGAATCTCCATTCTTGCTGTGGCGGGATTTAGAGCGGCGCCGCTGACGCCGGCGCTTGGGCTGTTTCTTTAAAGAATCTTCCTCCGCTGCTTCTTCGCTGTCCCCGTCTTTTGGGGTGTCCACCATGTATATGTCGTATGACGAGGTGGTCTTCCAGTGCCCTGTAGGTGCTGGTTCCTGTTCGTCTCCGGCATCGTCGTCCATAGCATCGATGTCTTTGGAGTCGTAGTCTAGCATGTCGGTTAGATCGTCGACAGTGGCTACAAAATTGGTGGTGGGTGGGCTCTGAATTTCTTCGTCGTCCGTATCCCAACCCTCCTGGCCATAGTCTGGCCAGGACTCTCCGGATAGCGAGAGATGCTTTAGCGAATTTAGGATGTCACCGAAGGGCGAGTGTTGGAAGATCTCCGTGGCGGTGAATTCCATAACCGGCACCCAATCAGATTCGATTGGCAGGGGCGCGGGAGGTCCGGAGTCCGGCAAGGAGTCCGGCACCTCGGAGTCACGAGCTTTGCGAGGGACAAGGGTAGTGTTCGGCTCCAACACCGTGGAAGTTGAAGCCCCCGAGGCGGTGTCTAACCACCGGTCCTCGATCTGGGCGATCGGCTCCGGTCTAAGGGCCAGAGCGGATTGTTGTGCGGCCACCAAGGCATTGTTTGGTGACAGAGCTAGATCATGCCCATCGCAACAGTGCGGCATGCCTGGCTGTGGCTCGAGCCCGTCGAAGATCAAGTCCCCGCGGATGTCGGCCGTGAAGTTTAGGCTTCCGAATCTGACCTGACGGCCAGGGGCGTAGCTTTCGATCTGCTCTAGATGGCCAAGCGAATTAGCCCGCAGTGCGAAGCCGCCGAATACGAAGATCTGTCCGGGGAGAAAAGTCTCACCCTGGACCTCGTCATTGGTTGAAGATGCCATCGAGCCTATCGGTGACGACACAGAGGAACTCTCAATGAAAGCACCAATGTCGGTGTCAAAACCGGCGGATCTCGGGTAGGGGGTCCCGAACTGTGCATCTAGGCAGATGGTAACAGGAGACGAGGGACACGATGTTTTACCCAGGTTCGGGCCCTCTCGATGGAGGTAAAACCCTACGCCCTTCTTGATTAATATTGATGATATGGGTAGTACAAGAGTAGATCTACCACGAGATCAAGGAGGCTAAACCCTAAAGCTAGCCTATGGTATGATTGTTGTAATGTATGTTGTGTCCTACGGACTAAAGCCCTCCGGTTTATATAGACACCGGAGGAGGCTAGGGTTACACAGAGTCGGTTATAATGGTAGGAGATCTACATATCCGTATGGCCAAGCTTGCCTTCCACGCCAAGGAAAGTCCCATCCGAACACGGGACGGGGTCTTCAATCTTGTATCTTCGTAGTCTTGGAGTCCGGCGGACGATGATAGTCCGGCTGTCCGGACACCCCCTAGTCCAGGACTCCCTCACCTATGCTTACCCCTACGTTCTCGATTGTTCGGCTAGGCGGTAAAGGGAGCACCTCTATGATTGTTACTACCGGGTCATCCGAGTTAGTAACTCGGACTGGGTGAAGCCGAAAGCTAGCGATCTTACAGGATATAATTGGTAGGCAACAACGGAAGTGAAAATTTAGGTTTGCTATAGACCACATAGTTCGGGAACTTCCCCAAACGAAATCCTCAATATTTTCCTCCCACATTGATCGGAGGTCAAGTTTCATGATCATGATCAGCATGACAACCCAAAGAAAGGAACCGATAGCGGGACTATTTTCTTTGGAAGATATTTTTTACATTTAATAGCAATATAACATATCTCCCCGCATACCTTTGTTTATTAAACCATATGGCCTGATCGCCTTGTTTTTCATAAAACTTTGCCCTTGTAAAGGCTTTATAAAGTAGGACAAACACTCCCCAGCTACTGGCCAAGGAGGTTGAAGCCGATGATAGGTCAACAAAGTTTTGTACAATGCGTATCAGAGCATTCATGATGTAAAGTACTTGGATACATATAATCATTACACATAAAAATTGCGAGTAAACTCCATTTACTGTAATCCATCTTTTAAACCCCTTGGGGCCTACCTTAGCAAGCTCGGATTTCGACCAGCTCGAAGCTCCTTTAAGAGATCTTTATTCTCTTTCCAACAAGTTTGTGTTAATCGCAACAAAGTTTTCTGTTAAACGGATATCGATCCTTGATTTTGCCACCCGTGCCCACATTAAGGCTCGGGGGCTACTGGGCTTCGTGATCACTATTTAGAAGTATTAAAGGGGCACATCGATTCCCTAATCTGGTGTTGCCACCCAACCAGTCTCTCAGGGGCTACTGTATTGCCTATTCAATGCAGAGAATTCAAAGTGCTCAGTGTTCGGCATGACCGAACTATGGGCAAGAACGTCTTCGGACAATAATAAGTACCATCTGGGACTTATCCGGCATTAAGCTAATATATCATGGCGACTTCTCACAACCCTCTCTCAGGGGCCTGTCCGCCGATCATTATTGCTAATATATGACACTGCATTTCTATTCCTACGTATGCTGTCGAGCTAGGAATTGATCCTCAGGCCGATTTTGCAAATTGAGCTGAATCTCAGGGCCTACTAGGATCAACAGTTTTATGTTTTCCTTTAGGTGCATCTCGGGTTTTAGACCGACACACACCTTGAGGGCTACTGGATATACATATACTGGCCATATATCTCGGCAGAGAATAAATTTCACCAATCAAAAATATTCACACAAAATCAGCCCACGGTCGGGGTGGTGCACCACCTCAAAAGCAGTCCGGCATAAAGCTCAAACGCCATTGGCTGGCTCCATAGAGGGCATTTCCTGCAATAAGCTCGGCTGAATTCATTTAATCTTCTAAAAGACCGAGGTAGTTTGCGACACCTTGGACGCTGACCATCGTTGGAGCTCGGAAGTGGTGCGGCATAAAGCTCGAATTCGAATGGCTCGTTCTATAGAGAACTTTTTAGCGTTAAACTCAGATAACCTCCTTCAAACTTTTTCAAGCCAAGGTGATCTATGACACCTCGGAGCTCGGATATAGTCTGGCATTGGAGCTCGAATATAGTCTGGTGTTGGTGCTCGGCTGCAAAAGATATCTCGAATGCAGTCTGGCGTTGGAGCTCGGATGCAAGAGGACACCGCCGCACGGGAACAACTTCAAACCCGAGGTGTGGCGTAAAAAATAACAAGGCATTGATAAAGGTCGAGAACTTAAAGGGGCTCCTCGGATACCCAACGTGTAAACTCTTCAGATTGACTTCGGTGATCCTCAAGATCAAAGATGAGATGATTTGTTGAACCAGTTTTCAAGACTGATAACCGAAGATGAAGAACAGTTCGGAAGAATCGAGGAGCATCCCCAACTTGAAGACTGATTCAGGGGGCTACTGACGGTGTCCTGGACTAGGGGGTACTCACCACGTCGTCTCCCGATCAGTTGGATTGGGCCGAGGACCCCCATGGCCATTTACCCATGGGCCAGTTCGGACAGCCGATATATACACAAGGAAGATTCCACAAGACTTGGTGATCAAGACAAGGACTCCTCTCCACCAGCGTATTAGACTAGGACTCTTGTTATCCTAGGCCTCTGGTACATTATATAAGCCGAGGCCAGGCTAGTCGATAGATAATTATGACATTATTCATCATACCCTTAGGTTTTAAACTACAACATATGATCTTGAGGTAGATCAACTCTTGTAACCCTATATTCATCAAGATTAATCAAGCAGGAAGTAGGGTATTACCTCCATAGAGAGGGCCCGAACCTGGGTAAACATGATGTCCCCTGTCTCCTGTTACCCATCGATCCATTACACACAGCTTGGGACCCCCTACCTGAGATCTGCCGGTTTTGACACCGACAAGCACCTCAAAGAACAACAGACAATCTCTTAGCCATGTGCGGTGCCCCCCTCCATAGTTTAAAACCTCAGTCATATTGTCGTAGTGCTTAGGCGAAGCCCTGCGCTGGTAACTTTGTCGTCATCGTCGCCACACCGTTGTGCTGACGGAACTCTCCCTCGTCCTCAACTGGATCAAGAGCACGAGGGATGTCATCATGTTGAATGTGCTCTGAACACGAAGGTGCCGTACGTTCGGTACTTGGATCGGTTGGATCGTGAAGACGTTCAACTACATCAACCGCATTACTAAACTCTTCCGCTTTCGGTCTACGAGGGTACGTGGACACACTCTCCCATCTCATTGCTATGCATCTCCTAGATAGATCTTGCGTGATCGTAGGAATTTTTTTGAACTACTACATTCCCAACAACTTCTGCAGTAACAAGACAACCCTTAGCCAAAGTCTTGGTGCCCGGAGGCGGTTGTGTTATTGGAAACGAGGCAATCAGACATGCAGGCTTTATAGCTTTCACTTAGTCATAGGAGCTTAAAGTTGGGAGGCCAAATACTAGCTCTCGGTGAGTATTTGGCGTCAGCCGATGTCAAGCCATTAACATTTTGGCCAATTTTATGAAAGGCCCATCGTTTAACACAGGGTAACCTCTATCGAGCTATAGTTTGACACAGTCATCGGACCGTTGACCAGTTTACACCCATTGTGACAGTCAATTTTCGGCTTTCTCCACTGAGGAGCTTAACAATTTGAGCTGGAAGCACAATCGCAGTGGTTCTCCCTTTGCACACCTAGCCGAACAAAGCGGAACATAGGAGGCAAGCATAGGAGTCGGGCAACCCAACTATTGACCGAAGACATAGTTCAAAACTGATGGATATAAAGCAATATCCAAGAACGTTTTGCCGAGGACTCCTCGGAGTATCTTGGATTTTGGTGGGCTCGGCTCTAGTCGCAACCCCCCGTTGATATTACCGATGCTTTAAAGGCATCCGACGTTGTACTGCAAGATTTATGCTCGAGACACACAGTATCCCCTAAGACTCAGGTTGGGTGTGGCCGACCAAACTGAGGATCGAATCTCCTCAGGAACTAGTACAGATGTCATGTGCATTTCACCAACTCTGAGGTGTAGGTCGGCAGGAAAGATGCCGAGTTGCAGGTCGGAAAAGGTCTCCCGGGCTGAATTATTACGCAAGGCACCTTGGTCATGAGGATGTCCCGCCTCCTAAAAGAGAACATACAAATAGCTTAAAAGTGCCATAAGCTCGAAAACCAAAAAACTTATGTAAAAACATGACATCCGAACTAAATCAAGTTTTTCGGTGCCAATCCAAAAATTGGTACTAAAATAAAATTTTCCTTCCGTCTTGCTTTAACATGACACATCCAATCTCTAAACTTCAAGTAGGCCAGCCTTCAGCTTTAACCTCCATTTCCTGAAGGCGGAGTGCTTCTTTGAGGCCAATTTAGCAAATAAAAATCAAGCGGCTTCAGAGAGAACCCAAGCTATCCGGCTATTGACCATACGGTCGAGTTGAAAAGGAGTGTTAGAAAAAGACTTCGCAACGACTTAGAAGAAAAATATTTATTATAAAACGGCTCATATAAATTTAAGAGCCCAACCTAGGCAAAGAAAGTTGTTTTTAATAGACATCGTTTTTGAGAAACAACTCTTTTTTTAACACAAATATAATGCTTGATCGAACCGATTTTTTTTGAAAAAGTTGAGCATGAAAGCAACTTAGCTGGTTAATGTTCTCGGTGTATATGATGCGGGCTGAGCTTGCGGAGGGTCGAGGTTCTAGACCCCAAGGTGCCCGAGCAAAGAGCTCGGCTTGATGAAGTGGTGATGTAGCACGGTCGATGTGGTGAGGTGAAGTCCCTGGTCCAGCAGAGGTGACAAAGCTGGCCAGGTGGTCATGCCGAAGTCCCCAAAGTAGGTTGATGAAGAGATGGCAAAGCCTCCAGTCTAGCCGAGGTGACGGAGCAGGTGTGTAAGGTGACGTTGTAGCCCCATGCTAGCATAGGTGTCGAAACATGTCGGCATGGTGGACATCGTCTTAAAGAAGCAATGGTGTGACAATGCCGATGCCGGTCGGAACTTGTGACGTGGTCAATGCCGGCTTGAGAAGTGACCGCGCGGTGATGTTGGCGCGCCCAACCCATGCAATACGTGGGGTGACAATCTTTTCTTGATGATCATTTTTCCTTCATGATGTCGTACTCTTGGTCTGCTCACCGAGGTTATGATTCGAGGTGGCTATCGTCGACTCGATGGAGCGACGACGCAGTAGATGTTAGCATCCCCAAGCTTAATTCCTGCTCGTCCTCGAGTAGGTAAATGATAAAAACAGAATTTTGATGTGGAATGCTACCTAGCATAATTCTCAATGTAATTTTCCTTATTGTGGCATGAATGTTCAGATCCATAAGATTCAAGATAAAAGTTTAATATTGACATAAAAATAGTAATACTTCAAGAATGCTAACCAAGCAGTTTATGTCTTATCAAAATAACATAGCCAAAGAAAGCTTATCCCTACAAAATCATATAGTTTGGCCATGCTTCATTTTTGTCACACAAAATGCTCCCATCATACACAACCCCGGTTTCATCCAAGCAATTTGTTCATGCTTTTTAACGCGCTTCAGCCTTTTCAACCCTCACGCAATACATGAGTGTAAGCCATGGACATAGCTCTATGGGTGGATTAGAGTATGATGATAGGGATTATGTAAGAAAACAAAAAAAGGAGAAAGTCACATATTGATGCGGCTAATCAACGGGCTATGGAGATGCCCAATCAATTGATGTCAATACGAGGAGTAGGGATTGCCGTGCAACAGATGCACTAGAGCTATAAATGTATGAAATCTCATCAAAGAAACTAAGTGGGTGTGCATCCAACTTGCCTGCTCACGAAGACCTAGGGCATTTTGAGGAAGCCCATCATTGGAATATACAAGCCAATTTCTATAATGAAAAATTCCCACTAGTATATTACTTTTATGTTTTATTTGAGAACCCCTTGAACGCCTTCTCAAAGGGTTCTCAAAAGTTCGAGGATAGTAACATTGTCCCTTCTCTCTTTTTCTCTCATTTTTTTATTTGGGCTTCTTTGGCCTCTTTTTTTTAATTTGGGCTTCTTTGGCCTCTTTTATTTTTTCATAAAGTTTGGAGACTCATCCCGACTTGTGGGGGAATCATAGTCTCCATCATCCTTTCCTCACTTGGGACAATGCTCTAATAATGGAAATCATCACACTTCTATTTATTTACAACTCAAGAATTACAACTCAATACTTAGGACCAAATATGACTCTATGTGAATGCCTCCGGCGGTGTACCGGGATAATGAATCAAGAGTGACTGATACGTCTCCAACGTATCTACAATTTTTGATTGTTCCATGCTATTATATTACCACTTTTGGATGTGTATGGGCTTTATTTTACACATTTATATCATTTTTGGGACTAACCTACTAACCGGAGGCCCAGCCCGTATTGCTGTTTTTTTGCCTATTTCGGTATTTCGAAGAAAAGGAATATCAAACGGAGTCCAAATGGAATTAAACCTTCGGGAGCATGATTTTTGGAACGAACGTGATCCAGAGGACTTGGAGTGCAAGACAAGCAGCAGCCGAGATGGCCACGAGATAGGAGGGCGCGCCCACCCCTACAGGGAGCGCCCCCTGTCTCGTGGGCCCCTCGGGCGGCCACCGACTTACTTCTTCCTCCTATATAAGCATGCGTACCCCGAAAACATCCAGGGAGCCAACGAAACACAATTTCCACCGCCGTAACCTTCGGTATCCGCGAGATCCCATCTTGGAGCCTTCGCCGGCGCTCCGCCAGAGGGGGCATTGACCACGAAGGGCTTCTACATCAACACCATAGCCCCTTCGGGTCCATAGTTATTAGCTAGATGGCTTCTTCTCTCTTTTTGGATCTCAATACAATGTTCTCCACCACTCTTGTGGAGATCTATTCGATGTAAACTCTTTTTGCGGTGTGTTTGTCGAGATCCGATGAATTGTGGGTTTATGATCAAGTTTATCTATGAGAAATATTTGAATCTCCTATGAATTCTTTTATGTATGGTTGAGTTATTGCAAGCCTCTTCAAATTATCAGTTTGGTTTGGCCTACTAGATTGATCTTTCTTGCCATGGGATAAGTGCTTAGCTTTGGGTTCAATTTTGCGGTGTCCTTACCCAGTGACAGAAAGGGTTCCAAGGCACGTATTGTATTGTTGCCATCGAGGATAAAAAGATGGGGTTTATATCATATTGCATGAGTTTATCCCTCTACATCATGTCATCTTGCTTAATGCGTTACTCTGTTCTTTATGAACTTAATACTCTAGATGCAGGCAGGAGTCGGTCGATGTGTGGAGTAATAGTAGTAGATGCAGGCAGGAGTCGGTCTACTTGTTGCGGACGTGATGCCTATATAAATGATCATGCCTAGATAATCTCATAATTATTCGCTTTTCTATCAATTGCTCGACAGTAATTTGTTCACCCACCGTAATACTTATGCTATCTTGAGAGAAGCCTCTAGTGAAACCTATGGCCCCCGGGTCTATCTTTTATCATATAAGCTTTCAATCTACTTTTATTTGCATCTTTACTTTTTGCATCTATATTACAAAATACCAAAAATATATTTATCTTATCATATTATCTCTATCAGATCTCACTTTCGCAAGTGGTCATGAAGGGATTGACAACCCCTTTATTGCGTTGGTTGGGAGTTCTTTGTTTGTTTGTGTAGGTGTGTGGGACTTCTGAGGAGCCTCCTACTGAATTGATACCTTGGTTCTCAAAAACTGAGGGAAATACTTACGCTACTATTGCTGCATCACCCTTTCTTCTTCAAGGAAAACCAACGCAAGCTCAAGACGTAGCAGTGACATGTATGAAGGAATTATAAAGGTGGCTTTGCCACAAATATGGTGTCAACTACATGATCATGCAAGGCAATATGACAATGATGAAGCGTGTCATAATAAACGGAACGGTGGAAAGTTGCATGGCAATATATCTCGGAATGGCTATGGAAATGCCATAATAGGTAGGTATGGTGGCTGTTTTGAGGAAGATATAAGGATGTGTATGTGTGATAGAGTGTATTGTATCACGGGGTTTGGATGCACCGGCAACGTTTGCACCAACTCTCAAGGTGAGAAAGGGCAATGCACGGTACTGTAGAGGCTAGCAAATTGCAAAAGGGTAAGAGTGCGTATAATCCATGGACTCACATTAGTCATAAAGAACTCGTATTCTTATTGCAAAATTTTATTAGCCCTCAAAGCAAAGTACTACTACGCATGCTCCTAGGGGAAGGGTTGGTAGGAGTTAACCATTGCGTGATCCCGACTTCCACTATAAGGAAGGCAATCAAAGAACACCCCATGCTTCAAATTTGTCACACAACGTTCACCATACGTGCATGCTACAGGACTTGCCAACTTTAACACAAGTATTTCTCAATTTCATAATTACCAAACTAGCATGACTCTAACATTACCACCTTTATGTCTCAAAACAATTAACAAGTATCAAATTTATCATAGTGTTGAATGCACTTTATATGATAGTTTTTATTATACCCATCTTTGATGCCCATCGTATTAGGACTAAATTCATAACCAAAGCAAATTACCATGCTGTTCTAAAAGACTCTCAAAATAATATAAGTGAAGCAAGAGAGTTCATTAATTTCTTCAAAATAAAACCACCGCCGTGATCTAAAAATATATAAGTGAAGCACTAGAGCAAATGACAAACTACTCCAAAAGATATAAGTGAAGATCAATGAGTAGTCAAATAATTGTGCAACTATGTGAAGACTCTCTAACATTTAAGAATTTCAGATCTTGGTATTTTATTCAAATAGCAAGCAAAACAAAACAAAATGACATTTCAAGGATAGCACACATCATGTGAAGAAGCAAAAACTTAGGTTCAACCGATACTAACCGATAATTGTTGAAGAAGAAAGGTGGGATGCCTACCAGGGCATCCCCAAGCTTGGATGCTTGAGACTTCTTGAAATATTATCTTGGGGTGCCTTGGGCATCCCCAAGCTTGAGCTTTTGTGTCTCCTTAATTCCTTTTATATCTCGGTTTCCTAAATCTCGAAAGCTTCATCCACACCAAACACAACAAGAACTCGTGAGATAAGTTAGTATAAACCAATGCAAAAACCTTATCATTTTCTACCGTAACAAATCACAAAAATTATTATTCAACATTGCATACTAAATGTCTCTGCATATTTAATATTCCTATCCTCAAATAGAATCATTAAACAAGCAAACATATGCAAACAATGCAAACATAACAGCAATCTGCCAAAACAGTACAGTCTGTAAAGAATGCAAGATTCATCATACTTACCTAACTAAAAAAATTATGAAACTCTACCACACTATAGAAGGTTTATCAGATCTCAATATGCAAAAAGTTTCAACATTTTATCATTTTTTGACTTTTCTAGGGAATTTTTGCAACAGTGGTAAACTTTCTGTTTTGAAACAGCAACATGTATACTTGCAAAATAAGCATGGTAAAGGCTATCCTTGACATTTTTATTGAAAATATAGTTGCAAAACATTATTCTAAATAACAGAAAGCAAATACTAACAAAAGAAAATGGCGCTCCATGCAAAACACATATCATGTGTTGAATAAAAATATAACTCCAAGTAAAGTTACCGATGAACAAAGACGAAAGAGGGGATGCCTTCCGGGGCATCCCCAAGCTTAGGCTCTTGGTTGTCCTTGAATATTACCTTGGGGTGCCTTGGGAATCCCCAAGCTTAGGCTCTTGCACTCCTTATTCCATAGTCCATTGAATCTTTACCCAAAACTTGAAAACTTCAAAACACAAAACTTAACAGAAAACTCGTAAGCTCCATTAGTATAAGAAAATAAAACACCACTTAGGTACTGTTGTTAACTCATTATAAATTCATATTGGTGTCACATATACTGTATTCCAACTTCTCTATGGTTCATACCCTCCGATACTACTCACAGATTCATCAAAATAAGCAAACAACACATAGAAAAATAGAATCTGTCAAAAACAGAACAGTCTGTAGTAAGCTATAACTCACCAATACTTCTGTAACTTCAAACATCCTACCAAATTAGGAAAACCTGAGAAATTTGTGTACCAATCCAGAGAAAAATGAATCATATCCAAAGCACGTTTCTGTGAATTATCAAAACTAATTTACTGGGCGCAAAAGTTTCTAGTTTTTAGCAGGATCAACACAACTATCACCGTAAGCTATCCTAAAGGTCTTACTTGGCACTTTATTGAAATAAAAGCTATAAAACATGATTACTACAGTAGCATAATCATGTGGAAACACAAAAACAGTAAGGGTAAATATTGGGTTGTCCCAACAAGCGCTTTTCTTTAACGCCTTTCTAGCTAGGCATGATGATGACAATGATTCTCACATAAAAGATAAGAATTGAAAGATAAAGAGAGCATCATAAAGCATATTACTAACACATTTAAGTCTAGCCCACTTCCTATGCATAGGGATTTTGTGAGCAAACAACTTATGGGAACAATAATCAACTGGCATAGGAAGGCAAAACAAGCATAACTTCAAGATTTTCAACACATAGAGAGGAAACTTGATATTATTGCAATATGTAAGAGCACATGCTCCTCTCTCATAATAATTTTCAGTAGCATCATGAATGAATTCAACAATATAACTATCACATAAAGCATTATTTTCAAGATCTACATGCATAGAAAATTTATTACTCTCCACAAAAGCAAATTTGTTCGCATGAATAGTAGTGGGAGCAAACTCAACAAAATAACTATCATGTGAAGCATAATCCAATTGAAAATTAAAATCATGAAAGCAAGTTTCATGGTTATTTTTATTCTTTATGGCATACATATCATCACAATAATCATCATAAATAGGAGGCATGCTTTAATCATAATAAATTTGCTCATCAGAACTTGGGGGACAAAAAATATCATAGTCATCAAACATAGCATCACCAAGCTTGTGGCTTTGCATATCATTAGCATCATGTGTATTCAAAGAATTCATACTAACAACATTGCAATCATTCTCATCAGTCACAAATTTTATGCCAAGCATTCTATGTAATTCTTCTTATAGTACTTGAGCACAATTTTCCTTCCCATTATTTTCACGAAAGACATTAAAAAGATGGAGCATATGAGGCACCCTTAATTCCATTTTTTGTAGTTTTCTTTTATAAACTAAACTAGTGATAAAACAAAAAACTAAAGGCTTTGATTGCAAGATCTAAAGATATACCTTCAAGCACTCACCTCCCCGGCAACGTCGCCAGAAAAGAGCTTTATGTCTACTACGCAACCTTCTTCTTGTAGACATTGTTGGGCCTCCAAGTGCAGAGTTTTGTAGGACAGTAGCAAATTTCCCTCAAGTGGATGACCTAGGTTTATCAATCCGTGGGAGGCGTAGGATGAAGATGGTCTCTCTCAAACAACCCTGCAACCAAATAACAAAGAGTCTCGTGTGTCCCCAACACACCCAATACAATGGTAAATTGTATAGGTGCAATAGTTCGGCGAAGAGATGGTGGTACAAGTGCAATATGGATGATAGATAAAGGTTTTGTAATCTGAAATAATAAAAACAGCAAGGTAACAAGTGGTAAAAGTGAGCATAAACGGTATTGCAATGCTAGGAAACAAGGCCTAAGGTTCATACTTTCACTAGTGCAAGTTCTCTCAACAATAATAACATAACTGGATCATATAACTATCCCTCAACATGCAACAAAGAGTCACTCCAAAGTCACTAATAGCAGAGAACAAACAAAGAGATTATTGTAGGGTATGAAACCACCTCAAAGTTATCCTTTCTGATCGATCTATTTAAGAGTCCGTAGTAAAATAACACGAAGCTATTCTTTCTGTTCGATCTATCATAGAGTTCGTACTAGAATAACACCTTAAGACACAAATCAACCAAAATCCTAATGTCACCTAGATACTCCATTGTCACCTCAAGTATCCATGGGCATGATTATACGATATGCATCACACAATCTCAGATTCATCTATTCAACCAACACAAAGTACTTCAAAGAGTGCGCGAAAGTTTCTATCGAAGAGTCAAGATGAAAACGTGTGCCAACCCCTATGCATAAGTTCACAAGGTCACTGAACCTGCAAGTTGATCACCAAAACATACATCAAGTAGATCACGTGAATATCCCATTGTCACCACAGATAAGAACATGCAAGACATACATCAAGTGTTCTCAAATCCTTAAAGACTCAATCCGATAAGATAACTTCAAAGGGAAAACTCAATCCATTACAAGAGAGTAGAGGGGGAGAAACATCATAGATCCAACTATAATAGCAAAGCTCGCGATACATCAAGATCCTGCCAAATCAAGAATACGAGAGGGAGATCAAACACATAGCTACTGGTACATACCCTCAGCCCCGAGGGTGAACTACTCCCTCCTCATCATGGAGATCGCCGGGATGATGAAGATGGGCACCGGTGATGGATCCCCCCTCCGGCAGGGTGCCAGAACAGGGCCCCGATTGGTTTTCGGTGGCTACAGAGGCTTGCGGCGGCGGAACTCCTGATCTATGGTGCTCCTGGATGTTTTTGGGTATATGGGTATATATAGGAGGAAGAAGTAGGTCACTGGAGCTGCGAGGGGCCCACGACGGTGGGGGCGCACCCAGGCGGCAGGCACGCCTCCCTGCCTCATGGCCTCCTCGCTTCTTTATTGATGTCCACTCCAAGTCCTATGGATCACATTTGTTCCAAAAATCACTCTCCCGAAGGTTTCATTCCGTTTGGACTCCATTTGATATTCCTTTTCTGTGAAACACTGAAATAGGCAAAAAAACAGCAATTTGGACTGGGCCTCCGGTTAATAGGTTATTCCCAAAAATAATATATAAGTGTATAATAAAGCCCATTAATAGCATGGAACAATCAAAAATTATAGATATGTTGGAGACGTATCAATGTTGGCGCAGGTCGAGCCGTGGAGCAATGTGGTCGGGCCGATTTTACATCGGTGTTGGGGAACGTAGCATGCAATTTCAAAAAAATTCCTATCCTCACGTAAGATCTATCTAGGAGATGCATAGCAATGAGAGGGGGAGAGTGTGTCTACATACCCTCATAGACCGAAAGCGGAAGAGTTTGACAACGCGGTTGATTTAGTCAAACTTCTTCTAGCTCCGACCGATCAAGTACCGAACGTACGACACCTCCGAGTTCTGCACACGTTTAGCTTGATGACGTTCCTCGCCCTCTTGATCCAGCAAGGTGTTGAGGAAGTAGATGATTTCCGTCAGCATGACGGTGTGGTGATGGTGATGGTGAAGTGATCTGCGCAGGGTTTCGCCTAAGCACTGTGATAATATGACCGGGGATGTAAACTGTGGAGGGGGGCGCACATGGCTAACAGTTGATGTTGTGTTGTGCTAGGGCGCACCCCTCACATATATATAGGTTGGAGGGAGAGGGGAAGAAGCCATGGGGTGCCCCAAGTAGGATCCGAATCCTACTTGGGGTTTTCCCAAGTGGCGCCCCCTTGCATATATTGCCGGAGGGGGGAGGAAAGGAGGAAGAAGGAAGTAGTACTTCCTACTTTCCTTTTTTCCTTTTTTCCTTCCCCTCTTTGGCCGGCCCGTAAGGGGGGGGGGTGCAACAGCCCCTTGTGGCTGGTGCGTTTCCCCTTTTGGCCCATAAGGCCCATATTTTTTGCCGGGGGTGCCCGGAACCCCTTCCGGTGATCCGATATGTACCCGGTACCCTCCAGATCACTTTTGGTGTACGAATACTATTGTCCTATATATCAATCTTTACCTCTCAACCATTTGGAGACTCCTCGTCATGTCTGTGATATCATCCGGGACTCCGAACAATATTCGGTCACCAAACCATATAACTCATATAATACAATATCGTCATCGAACGTTAAGCGTGCGGACCCTATGGGTTCGAGAACTATGTAGACATGATCGAGACGCCTCTCCGGTCAATAACCAATAGTGAAACCTGTATGCTCATATTGGCTCCCACATATTCTATGATCTTTATCGGTCGAACCCTTATGACAACATACGTTATTCCCTTTGTCATTGGTATGTTACTTGCCCGAGATTCGATCATCGGTATCTTCATATCTAGTTCAATCTCGTTATCGGCAAGTCTCTTTACTCGTTCCATAATACATCATCCTGCAACTATCTCATTAGTCACCTTGCTTGAAAGGGTTCTTATGATGTGTATTACCGAGAGGGCCTAGAGATACCTCTCTGATACTCGGAGTGGCAAATCCTAATCTCAATCTATGCCAAACCAACAAAAACCTTCAGAGATACCTATAGAGCATCTTTATAACCACCCAGTTACGTTGTGATGTTTCATAGCACACAAGGCATTCCTCCAGTATCCGGGAGTTGCATAATCTCATAGTCGAAGGAATATGTATTTGACACGAAGAAAGCAATAGCAATAAAATTGAACGATCATAATGCTAAGCTAACAAATGGGTCTTGTCCATCACATCATTCTCCTGATGATGTGATCCTGTTTATCAAATGACAACACATGTCTATGGTTAGGGAACTTAACCATCTTTGACCAACGAGCTAGTCTAGTAGGGGCTTACTAGGGACACGGTATTTTTTCTATGGATCCACACATGTATTAAGTTTCCGGTTAATACAATTCTAGCATGAATAATAAACATTTATCATGAAATAAGGAAATATAAAATAAGAACTTTATTATTGCCTCAAGGGCATATTTCCTTCAGTCTCCCACTTGCACTAGAGTCAATAGTCTAGTTCACATCGCCATGTGATTTAACACTATGTGATTAACACCCAAAGGGTTTACTAGAGTCAATAATCTAGTTCAACTCGCCATGTGACTAATACCCAAAGAGTACTAAGGTGTGATCATGTTTTGCTTGTGAGAGAGGTTTCGTCAATGGGTGTGTCATATTCAGATCCGTATGTATTTTGCAAATTTCTATGTCTACAATGCTCTGCATGGCTAATTGCTCCCACTTTCAATATGTATCCGAATTGAGACTCAGAGTCATCTAGATCGGTGAGGGAGTCTTGGATTAGGGGGTATCGGGACAGCCGGACTGTGTACAACGTCCGGACTATTGAAGCGTGAAGATACAAGACTCAAGACTTTGGCCCATGTCCGTATGGGACTCTCCTTTGCGTGGAAGGCAAGCTTGGCGATCCGGATATTATATTTCCTTCCATGTAACCGACTCCATGTAAACCCTAGCCCTCTCTGGTGTCTATATAAACCGGAGAGGTTGGTCCTTAGAAGGCCGATCACAATTACAATCATACCCTCATAGGCTAGCTCTTAGGGTTTAGCCTCTATGATCTCGTGGTAGATCTACTCTTGTACTACCCATATCATCAATATTAATCAAGCAGGAAGTAGGGTTTTACCTCCATCGAGAGGGCCCGAACCTGGGTAAACATCTGTGTCCCTTGGTTCCTGTTACCATCAGCCTTGATGCACAGATCGAGGACCCCTACCCGAGATCCGCCGGTTTTGACACCGCAATTGTGCTTTCATTGAGAGTTCCTCTGTGTCGTCGCTGTCAGGCTCGATGGCTCCTTCAGTCGTCATCAACGACGCTATCCAGGGCGAGACTTTCCTCCCCGGACAGATCTTCGTGTTCGGCGGCTTTGCACTGCAGGCCAATTTGCTTGGCCACCCGGAGCAGATTGATAGCTATGCCCCCGGCCACCAGGTCAGGTTCGGAAACTTGAACTACACAATGGATATTCGCGGGGACTTGATCTTCGATGGATTCGGGCCAGCATCAGGAGCGCCGAACAGTCACGATGAGCACGGCTTAGACCTGTTGTCAGACGATGCTCGGGATATCACCCCGGCAGAAGCCTCAGATCTAAATCCGGGGTAGGTTGTGTTGCTAAGGACGGAGGGCTGGACCCCGCCCCGCAGGCCGTACCCTCATCGGCGATGGAGCCGAACATAGGCCTCACTTCTGAGGGAGCCTGTGACTCCGGACCCCTGGATTCATATCCGGTGGTAGGTTCCAGTCCGCGCGTCCCCGAGCCCGCCGAGCCCGGTTGGGCTCCGGTGATGGAGTTCACCGCGGCGGACGTCTTTCAGCACTCGCCCTTTGGTGACATGTTGAACTTATTGAAGTCTCTCTCTTTGTCAGGAGACTCTGGGCCGAACTATGCCCGGATTGAGTGGGAAGGAGACGACAACGAAATTCGTTGCCCACCCACCATGCACTTCATTGCCACGATCGATGATCTAACCGACGTGCTTGACTTCAACTCCAAAGACATCGACAGTATGGATGACGATGTAGGAGATTCACAGGAGCCACCGCTCATAGGGCGGTGGACGGCCACCTCCTCATACGACATATATATGGTGGACACTCCGAAGGAAACCAATGGCGATGAGGCAACGGAGGATAACCCCTCGAGAAGAAAAACAAAGCATGGGCGTCGTCGGTGCCGCTCCAAGCCCCGCCACAGCAATACCGGCCCTGGAGACGAAAGTAATCCGGATGGCGCCGAAGAGGAATATCACCCTGACCAGCCCGCCTTCGGGCAGGCCAAACATGAAGATGAGCAGGTCAGCCCAGAAGAACAGGCGACGGATGGATACCTGGAGGAGGACAACTACATGCCCCCCTCCGAAGATGAGATTAGCCTCAGTGACGACGAATTCGGCGTGCCTGAGGACCCCGTGGATCAGGAGCGCTTCAAGCGTAGGCTTATAGCCACTGCAAGGAGCCTGAAGAAGAAGCAACGGCAAATCCAAGCTGATCAAGACCTGCTCACAGATAGATGGACTGAAGTCCTGGCAGCCGAGGAACATGGACTCGAGCACCAAACGGCTGACCGGCCACCCCGTGGCCGGGATAAAATAGCATATCAGCCCGAATACCAGCCCACACCCCCACGCTGATACACTACGGCACAGGGCAACAGGCAGGACCTGCAAGATATTCTTGAAAACAAAGCAGGACAGCCAAGATCGATCTACGGATCACGGGGCGCGCCCCCGCGCACGATGATGATCGTCGCACCGGATACATCATCAACAAGTCCGGATGGGCCGAACACAGCAACCCAGACCAATTCGATCTGCGTAGCCATATAGCCCGGCACAGAGGCGCCGCACACCCCCTCTGCTTCACCGACGAAGTGATGGATCATGAATTCCCAGAAGGGTTCAAACCTGTAAACATCGAATCATACGATGGCACAACAGACCCCGCAGTATGGATCGAAGATTTCCTTCTCCACATTCACATGGCCCGCGGAGATGATCTACACGCCATCAAGTATCTTCCCCTTAAGCTCAAAGGACCAGCCCGACACTGGCTGAACAGCCTGCCAGCAAATTCCATTGGCAGTTGGGAGAACCTGGAAGACGCATTCCTCGATAACTTCTAGGGCACATATGTGCGACCACCAGACGCCGATGACCTGAGCCACATCACTCAACAGGCCGGAGAGTCAGCCCGGAAATTCTAGACTCGGTTCCTTACTAAAAAGAATCAAATAGTCGACTGTCCGGACGCCGAAGCCCTAGCGGCTTTTAAGCATAATATCCGTGATGAGTGGCTCGCTCGACACCTCGGCCAGGAAAAACCCAAGTCCATGGCATCTCTCACAACTGTAATGACTCGCTTTTGTGCGGGTGAGGATAGCTGGTTGGCTCGCAGCAGCACCACGCCACATTCCGGCACTTCGGACGGCCGCGATGCTAACGGCAAGCCACGTCGTAACATACATAAGAGATGGAACAATAGCGACATCATTGAAGACACGGCGATCAACGCCAGATTCGGCGGATCTAAGTCCGGTCAGCAGAAAAAGCCGTTCAAAAGAAATAATCAGGGACCGTCCAGCCTGGACCGTATACTGGAGCGCTCATGCCAAATTCATGGCACCCCGGACAAGCCAGCCAACCACACCAATAGAGACTGCTGGGTGTTCAAACAGGCCGGTAAGATAAACACCGAAAACAAGGACAAGGGGCTGCACAGCGATGACGACGAAGAGCCCCGGTGTCCGAATACGGGGGGACAAAAGAAATCCCCCCCCCCAGGTGAAAACGGTCAATATGATCTACGCCACCCAAGAGGGAACAGAAGCGAGCACTATGGGACGTCTATGCGATGGAGCCAGTCGCCCCCAAATTAAACCCATGGTCAGCTTGTCCGATCACCTTTGATCGTAGGGATCATCCTACTAGTATCCATCATGGCGGCTCAGCCACATTGGTCTTAGACCCAATCATCGACGGATTCCACCTCACGCGAGTCCTTATGGATGGCGGCAGCAGCCTGAACCTGCTTTATCAGGACACAGTGCGCAAAATGGGCATTGACCCTTCAAGGATCAAGACCACCAAAACCACCTTTAAAGGTGTAATTCCTAGAGTAGAGGCCCGCTGTACGGGCTCTATAACACTGGAAGTGGTCTTCGGATCCCCAGACAACTTCCAGAGCGAAGAGTTAATCTTCGATATCGTCCCTTTCCGTAGTGGTTACCACGCACTGCTCGGACGGACCGCATTTGCTAGATTCAATGCGGTACCACATTACGCATACCTCAAGCTCAAGATGCCAGGACCGCGTGGGGTCATCACTGTCAATGGAAATACGGACCGCTCCCTTCGAACAGAAGAGCATACGGCAGCCCTCGCGGCAGAAGTACAATGCGGCTTACTCCGACAAACCAATCCGCCAACAACTCCGAGCACCATCAAGAGAGTCCGGAGCACCCCTCAATAGGATCATCAGGAACGCCAAGAGCGTGATTAGCAGTCCGGCCTTCGCTCAAGCCCCTTCCAAGCAGCGTTCGTGCCACGCATACACAATTACGCACTCAAGATACCATGGGCATAGGCGGAGGCGCATCAACGACTCAGTTAATAGTGCGGGTAACCGCCAAATACCTTCATACTCTTTCCCTCTTACCTTTCAGGACACCGTGTTAGTGCAGCATCCTCAGAAGAGCCGAATTGCCGGACTTATATGGGAGAGACATCCAAGGAGGCAACATATGTTGTGCACGGAAGGAAATACCCAGGTGGAATCTATTTACGATCATTATACCTGCTTTATCTACCTGTACACAGCCTGCCCCTGGATAGGACATGTCAAATAGTCCTATTTTATCTCAGCTTAATGCATCCATTGTAAACATACGCTTAAACGTATTTTTCGTCAATGGAAGATTATATATAGCGTCAGCTTATTATTCTTATTTGAGCATTTTTTCTCTTATAAATGTTCATTTGATATTGCATCCGTACACCTTGGTGCGGTCAGTTTGCCAGGGCCTTCTCATGGCGCCCCGTAATATGGCAAATAAAGTCCGGACACTTTCAACAGTGCGGCACCCCGAACTTATAGCACTATATGCATCAGCTCCGAATCATGTCTTGGGTCTACAGTTGGGATAGCCCGGCTCCCTTGTTTTGGTGCCTTATGTTCCGTTATATCGGCTAAGGTAGCGCAGGGAGAACTACTGCGATTGTGTCCCGGTTCTTCCGGACGAGCACCTCAGTAGAGAAAGCCGAAAACTGACTGGCATGATGTGGCGAGAGCTGGTCGCTGTTCGAGAGGTCTTAAAATCCTTAAAGATTTTCCGCATTAGCCGATAAATCAGCTTCGTCCGACCTAGGCGTGTATAGCGCGCCAATTCGGCCTTTCGGATTCTAGGGGCTTCGCCGAAATTTGAAATTGTAGACTTCTATGTCTAAGCGAAAGTTATAAAGCCGCATAGTCCGATTGCCTTGTTTGCTGCGTGATACGTCTCCAACGTATTTATAATTTTTGATTGCTCCATGCTACTTTATCTACTGTTTTGGACTATATTGGGATTTATTTTCCACTTTTATATTACTTTTGGGACTAACCTATTAACCGGAGGCCCAGCCCAGAATTGCTGTTTTTTGCCTTCTTCAGTATTTCAAAGAAACAGAATATCAAATGGAGTCCAAACAGATGAAACCTTTGGGATCGTGATTTTCCAACCGAACATGATCCAGGAGACTTGGACCCTACTCCAAGAAGTGTCCGAGGAGGTCACGAGGGTGGAGGGTGCGCCCCCCTGGGCGCGCCCCTACCTCGTGGGCCCCTCGGAGCTCCACCGATGTACTCCTTCCTCCTATATATACCTACGTATCCCCGAACATTCAGAACAGGAGCCAAAAACCTAATTCCACCGCCGCAACCTTCTGTATCAACGAGATCCCATCTTGGGGCCTATTCCGGAGCTTCGCCGGAGGGGGCATCCACCATGGAGGGATTCTACATCATCACCATAGCCCCTCCGATGAAGTGTGAGTAGTTTACTTCAAACCTTCGGGTCCATAGCTAGTAGCTAGATGGCTTCTTCTCTCTTTTTGGATCTCAATACAATGTTCTCCCCCTCTCTCGTGGAGATCTATTCGATGTAATCTTCTTTTTGCGGTGTGTTTGTTGAGACCGATGAATTGTGAGTTTATGATCCAGTATTATCTATGGAAAATATTTGATTCTTCTCTGAATTCTTTTATGTATGATTGAGTTATCTTTGCAAGTCTCTTCGAATTATCCTTTTTTGGTTTGGCCAACTAGATTGGTAGTTCTTGCAATGGGAGAAGTGCTTAGCTTTGGGTTCAATCTTGCGGTGTCCTACTTAGTGACAAAAAGAGTTGCAAGGCACGTATTGTATTGTTGCCATTGAGGATAACAAGATGGTTTTTTATCATATTGCATGAATTTATCCCTCTACATCATGTCATCTTGCTTACGGCGTTACTCTGTTTTTACTTAATACTCTAGATGCATGCTGGATAACGGTCGATGAGTGGAGTAATAGTAGTAGATGCAGAATCGTTTCGATCTACTTGTTTTGGACGTGATGCCTATATACATTATCATTTCCTAGATATACTCATAACTATGCTCAATTCTCTCAATTGCTCAACAGTAATTTGTTCACCCACCGTAGAATACTTATGCTCTTGAGAGAAGCCACTAGTGAAACCTATGGCCCCCGGGTCTATCTCATCATATCAATCTATATCACTTTATTTACTTGCTTTGTTTTTACTTTGCCTTTACTTTTTTACTTTACATCTATCTATAAAAAATACCAAAAATATTATCTCTATCATATCTCACTCTCGTAAGTGACCGTGAAGGGATTGACAACCCCTAAGCGTTGGTTGCGAGTTGCTATTGTTTTGTGTAGGTACGAGGGACTTGTGCGTGGTCTCCTACTGGATTGATACTTGGTTCTCAAAAACTGAGGAAAATACTTACGCTACTTTGCTGCATCATCCTCTCCTCTTCGGGGAAATCCAATGCAGTGCTCAAGAGGTAGCAAGAAGAATTTCCGGCGCCGTTGCCGAGGAGTCTCACGCAAGCAAGTCAACCATACCAAGTACCCATCGCAATCCCTATCTCTCGCATTACATTATTTGCCATTTGCCTCTCAATTTCCTCTCCCCTACTTCACCCTTGCCGTTTTATTTGCCCTCTCTTTCCCAATCTCCTCCTCTCTTTCCCGTTTGCCTTTTTCTCGTTGCCTTTCTGTTTGCTTGTGTGTTGGATTACTTGTTGCCATGGCGCAAGATAATACCAAATTGTGTGATTTCTCGGATACCAATAATAATGATTTCCTTACTACTCTGATTGCTCCTCTTAATAATGATGAGTCTTGTGAAATCAATACCGCTTTGTTGAATCTTGTTATGAAAGACCAATTCGCCGGCCTTCCTAGTGAAGATGCCGCTACTCATCTAAACAATTTTGTTGATTTGTGTGATATGCAAAAGAAGAAAGATACGGATAACAATATTGTCAAATTGAAGTTATTTCCGTTTTCACTTAGAGATCGTGCCAAAGTTTGGTTTTCATATTTGCCTAAAAATAGTATTGATTCTTGGAACAAGTGCAAAGATGCTTTTATCTCTAAGTATTTCCTCCCGCTAAGATTATCACTCTTAGGAATGATATCATGAATTTTAAACAACTTGATCATGAGCATGTTGCCCAATCTTGGGAAAGAATGAAATTAATGCTTCGCAATTGCCCTACTCATGGTTTGAATTTATGGATGACCATACAAAATGTTATGCCGGATTGAATTTTGCTTCTAGAAATCTTTTAGATTCGGCCGCGGGAGGCACTTTTATGGAAATTACGTTAGGGGATGCTACCAAATTTCTTGATAATATTATGGCTAATTATTCTCAATGGCACACCAAAAGATCTTCTAGTAAAAAAGTGCATGCTATAGAAGAAATTAATGTTTTGAGTGAAAAGATGGATGAACTTATGAAGATTTTGCTCCTAAAAATACTCCTATTGATCCCAATGATATGCCTTTATCTACTTTGCTTGAGAATAATAATGAATCTATGGACGTGAGTTTTGTTGGTAGGAATAGTTTTGGAAACAACGCTTATAGAGGGAATTTTAATCCTAGGCCTTATCCTTGTAATCCTTCTAATAATTATGGAAATTCCTACAATAACTCTTATGGAAATTTTAATAAGATGCCCTCTGAATTTGAGAGTAGTGTTAAAGAGTTTATGAATTCACAAAAGAATTTTAATGCTTTGCTTGAAGAGAAATTGCTTAAAGTTGATGATTTAGCTAGGAACGTTGATAGAATTTCTCTTGAAATTGATTCTTTAAAGCTTAGATCTATTCCTCCTAATCATGATATCAATGAGTCTCTCAAAGCCATGAGAATTTCCATTGATGAGTGCAAGGAAAGAACCGCTAGGATGCGTGCTTCCAAAGATGCCTTTATTAAAGCGTGTTCTTCCAATCCCTATGAAAATCAAGATGAAGATCTAAAAGTTATTGATGTGTCCCCCATTAAATCTTTGTTTTGCAATATAAATCTTGATGAATCTGAAGATTATCTTCCTTTACCTAGAAGGCGTTTTAAGAATTCGGAGTTTCTAGATCTTGATGATGAAATTGATGAAAGTGGGATTGGAATTAATAAAAACCGTGATGTTGCTAAACCCACTATTTTGGATCTCAAGGAATTTAATTATGAAAATTGCTCTTTGATTGGTTGTATTTCCTTGTTGCAATCCGTGCTAGATTCTCCTCATGCTTATAGTCAAAATAAGGCCTTTACCGAACATATTGTTGATGCTTTGATGCAATCTTATGAAGAAAAACTTGAGTTGAAAGTTTCTATCCCTAGAAAACTCTATGATTAGTGGGAACCTACTATTAAAATTAAAATTAAAGATTTTGAGTTTCATGCTTTATGTGATTTGGGTGCTAGTGTCTCCACTATTCCCAAAACTTTATGTGATTTGCTAGATTTCTGTGATTTTGATGATTGCTCTCTAAACTTGCATCTTGCGGATTCCACTATTAAAAAACCTATGGGAAGAATTAATGATGTTCTTATTGTTGCGAATAGGAATTATGTGCCCGTAGATTTTATCGTTCTTGATATAGATTGCAATCCTTCATGCCCTATTATTCTTGGTACACCTTTCCTTAGAACGATTGGTGCAATTATTGATATGAAGGAAGGGAATATTAGATTCCAATTTCCCTTAAATAAGGGTATGGAACATTTCCCTATAAAGAAAATAAAATTACCATATGAATCTATCATGAGAGCCACTTATGGATTGCCTACCAAAGATGGCAATACCTAGATCTATCCTTGCTTTTATGCCTAGCTAGGGGCGTTAAACGATAGCGCTTGTTGGGAGGCAACCCAATCTTATTTTGTGTTTTTTGTTTTTGCTTATGTTTAGGAATAAATAATCCATCTACCTTCTGTTTGTACGTGGTTTTATGTTTTAATTAGTGTTTGTGCCAAGTAGGACCTATAGGATAACCTACGATGATAGTTGATTTGATTCTGCTAAAAAACAGAAACTTTGCTCTCACGAATTTAGTTATGATAAAATCACAGGAACGTGATTTTGCATTGATTCTTTTTTCTGCTGATCAATAAACAAATTTTCCAGGACTTCCTATTTTTGTAGAAGTTTTAGAGTTCAGAAGTTTGCATTAGTTGCAGATTTCTACTGACTGTTCTGTTTTTGACAGATTCTGTTTTTCGTGTGTTGTTTGCTTATTTTGATGAATCTATGGCTAGTAAATTAGTTTATTCCATAGAGAAGTTGGAATACAGTAGGTTTAACACCAATATAAATAATGAATGAGTTCATTACAGTACCTTGAAGTAGTCTTTAGTTTTCTTTCTCTAACGGAGCTCACGAGATTTCTGTTGAGTTTTGTGTTGTGAAGTTTTCAAGTTTTGGGTGAATTCTTTTGATGGATTATGGAACAAGGAGTGGCAAGAGCCTAAGCTTGGGGATGCCCATGGCACCCCCAAGATAATCCAAGGACACCAACAAGTCAAAGCTTGGGGATGCCCCGGAAGGCATCCCCTCTTTCGTCCACTTCCATCGGTAATTTACATGGAGCTATATTTTTATTCACCAACATGATATGTGTTTTGCTTGGAGCGTCTTGTATTATTTGTGTCTTTGATTGTTAGTCTACCACAATCATCCTTGCTGTACACATCTTTTGAGAGAGCCATAGATGAATTGGAATTTTTTAGAATACTCTATGTGCTTCACTTATATCTTTTGAGCTTGATAGTTTTGCTCATAGTGCTTCACTTATATCTTTTGAGCGTGATAATTTTTGCTCTAGTGCTTCACTTAGATCTTTTAGAGCACGGTGGTGGATTTGTTTTAAAGAAACTATTTGATCTCTCATGCTTCACTTAGATTATTTTGAGAGTCTTTATTAGCATGGTAATTTGCTTAATGTTAATATACTTGGTGTTCAAGATATGTGAAACTTTCTTTTGAGTGAATTGAATACTAAGATAAGTTTGATGCTTGATAATTGTTTTGAGATATGGAGGTAATAATATCAAAGTCGTGCTAGTTGGGTGATTATGAATTTTATAAATACTTGTGTTGAAGTTTGCAAGTCCCGTAGCATGCCTGTATGGTTAAAGTTGTGTAACAAATTTGAAACATGAAGTGTACCTGGCTTGTGCATCCTTATGAGTGGCGGTCGGGGACGAGCGATGGTCTTTTCCTACCAATCTATCCCCCTAGGATCATGCACGTAGTACTTGAATTTTTGATGACTTCTAAATTTTTGCAATAACTATATGAGTTCTTTTGACTAATGTTGAGTCCATGGATTATACGCACTCTCACCTTTCCACCTTTGCTAGCCTCTTCGGTACCGTGCATTGCCCTTTCTCACCTTGAGAGTTGGCACAACCTTCGCCGGTGCATCCAAACCCCATGATACGATATACTCTATCACACATAAACGTACTTATATCTTCCTCAAAAAAGCCACCATACCTACCTATCATGGCATTTCCATAGCCATTCCGAGATATATTGCCATGCAACTTCCACCATCATCATCATGACATACATTACTTTTGTCATATTGCCATTGCATGATCTTGTAGTTGACATCGTATTTGTGCAAAAGCCACCATGCATTGTTTTCCATACATGTCACTCTTGATTCATTGCACCATCTCGGTACACTGCAGGAGGCATTCATATAGAGTCATATCTTGTTCTAAGTTTCGAGTTGTAATCCTTGTGTTGTAATCAATAGAAGTGTGATGATCATCATTATTAAAGCATTGCCCAAATAAAAAAAAGAGAAAGGCCAAAAAAAAAGAAAGGCCCAAAAAAAATAAAATAATAAAATAATAAAATAAAAAGGGCAATGCTACTATCTCTTTTTCCACACTTGTGCTTCAAAGTAGCACCTTGTTCTTCATGTAGTGAGTCTCATATATTGTGCTTCAAAGTAGCACCTTGTTCCTCATGTAGTGAGTCTCATAAGTTGTCTTTTTATACTAGTGGGAATTTTTCATTATAGAACTTGGCTTGTATATTCCTACGATGGGCTTCCTCAAATGCCCCAGGTCTTCGTGAGCAAGCGAGTTGGATGCACACCCACTAGTTTTCTTTTGTTGAGCATGCATAGCTCTAGTGCATCCGCTGCATGGCAATCCCTACTCCTCATGTTGACATCAATTGATGGGCATCTCCATAGCCCATTTATTAGCCTCGTCAATATGAGACTTTCTCCTTTTTTGTCTTCTCCACACAATCCCCATCATCATATTCTATTCCACCCATAGTGCTATATCCATGGCTCATGCTCATGTATTGCGTGAAGGTTGAAAAAGTCTGAGATTATTTAAGTATGAAACAATTTCTTGGCTTATCATGGGGGGTATAGAAGTTGGGAACATCTTTGTGTGACGAACATGAAGCATAGCCTAACTATACGATTTTGTAGGGATGAACTTTCTTTTGCCATGTTATTTTGAGAAGACAT
Source organism: Triticum timopheevii (assembly GCA_963921465.1). Classification (NCBI taxonomy): domain Eukaryota; kingdom Viridiplantae; phylum Streptophyta; class Magnoliopsida; order Poales; family Poaceae; genus Triticum; species Triticum timopheevii. The sequence continues at coordinate 506,482,464 of OY997274.1, forward strand.
GATTGCTTTTATCAGTATGCTTGAAGTATTATTATTTTTGTGTCAATATGAACTTTTGTCTTGAATCTTTCGGATCTTAATATTCATATCACAATTAAGAAGATTTACATTGAAATTATGCCAAAGTATCACTCCGCATCAAAAATTCTTTTTTATCATTTACCTACTCGAGGACGAGCAGGAATTAAGCTTGGGGATGCCTGATACGTCTCCAACGTATCTATAATTTTTGATTGCTCCATGCTACTTTATCTACTGTTTTGGACTATATTGGGCTTTATTTTCCACTTTTATATTACTTTTGGGACTAACCTATTAACCGGAGGCCCACCCCAGAATTGCTGTTTTTTTCAGTATTTCGAAGAAACAGAATATCAAACGGAGTCCAAACGGAATGAAACCTTCGGGATCGTGATTTTTCAACCGAACGTGATCCAGGAGACTTGGACCCTACTCCAAGAAGTGTCCGAGGAGGTCACGAGGGTGGAGGGTGCGCCCCCCCTGGGCGTGCCCCCCTACCTCGTGGGCCCCTTGGACCCTACTCCTTCCTCCTATATATACCTAGGTATCCCCGAACGATCAGAACAGGAGCCAAAAACCTAATTCCACCGCCGCAACCTTCTGTATCCATGAGATCCCATCTTGGGGCCTGTTCCGGAGCTCCGCCGGAGGGGGCATCCACCACGGAGGGCTTCTACATCATCACCATAGCCCCTCCGATGAAGTGTGAGTAGTTTACTTCAGACCTTCGGGTCCATAGCTAGTAGCTAGATGGCTTCTTCTCTCTTTTTGGATCTCAATACAATGTTCTCCCCCTCTCTCATGGAGATCTATTCGATGTAATCTTCTTTTTGCGGTGTGTTTGTTGAGACCGATGAATTGTGAGTTTATGATCCAATATTATCTATGGAAAATATTTGATTCTTCTCTGAATTCTTTTATGTATGATTGAGTTATCTTTGGAAGTCTCTTCGAATTATCCTTTTTGGTTTGGCCAACTAGATTGGTAGTTCTTGCAATGGGAGAAGTGCTTAGCTTTGGGTTCAATCTTGCGGTGTCCTTACTCAGTGACAGAAAGAGTTGCAAGGCACGTATTGTATTGTTGCCATCGGGGATAACAAGATGGGGTTTTTATCATATTACATGAATTTATCCCTCTACATCATGTCATCTTGCTTACGGCGTTACTCTGTTTTTACTTAATACTCTAGATGCATGCTGGATAGCGGTCGATGAGTGGAGTAATAGTAGTAGATGCAGAATCATTTCGATATACTTGTTTTGGATGTGATGCCTATATACATGATCATTTCCTAGATATACTCATAACTATGCTCAATTATGTCAATTGCTCAACAGTAATTTGTTCACCCACCGTAGAATACTTATGCTCTTGAGACAAGCCACTAGTGAAACCTATGGCCCCCGGGTCTATTCTCATCATATCAATCTATATCACTTTATTTACTTGCTTTGTTTTTACTTTGCCTTTACTTTTTACTTTGCATCTATCTATCAAAAATACCAAAAATACTATCTCTATCAGATCTCACTCTCGTAAGTGACCGTGAAGGGATTGACAACCCCTAAGCGTTGGTTGCGAGTTGCTATCATTTTGTGTAGGTACGAGGGACTTGTGCGTGGTCTCCTACTGGATTGATACCTTGGTTCTCAAAAACTGAGGAAAATACTTACGCTACTTCGCTGCATCATCCTCTCCTCTTCGGGGAAATCCAACGCAGTGCTCAAGAGGTAGCACTGCGCCGGACACCTCCTTAAGGGACCAAACATTTGGATAAAGAGTGTCCGGGTTTTCCACGAACACCCCGGTACTAGTTACGTGGGGGAGGAAGCCGACGACTGGCCTACTTTCAGAATTTTATAAACAGCCACACAAAAGGTAATATTTTAAATAACAAAAGCGCTACATAGCGCAAGCAGCTTTGTCTTTAATTTACAAAACATGACAGAAGAGAATTCATTCTAAAATGGCGTCCTTGGTACACTCATCGGCGACGAGACAAGCACCCTTCATCATGCCATCATAGTACATCTCGGGATGGCGATGCGCCTTGCCCTCCGGCGGCCCATCCTTGACCAGCTTCTTCGCATCCAGCTTGCCCCAATGCACCTTGACGCGGGCAAAGGCCCGGCGGGAACCCTCGATGCAATCGGATCGCTTGATCACTTCAAGTCATGAGCAGGCATCCACCATCCGCTTGATCAGGCCAAAGTAGCTACTGGGCAGGAGCTGACCAGGCCACATCCGGACTATGAAGCCTTTCATAGCCAGTTCGGCCGCACTGTGGAGTTCGACCAACTGCTTCAGTTGGTCGCTCAGTAGCATCGGATGTTCGGCCCCAGCATACTGGGACCAGAATAGCTTCTCCGTTGAGCTCCCCTCATGGGCACGGTAGAACTCCGCAGCGTCTGATACGCTGCGTGGCAGATCTGCAAATGCCCCTGGAGAGCTCCGAATTCGTGTAAGTAAAAGAAACGCCTCCTCCACATGTCTGCTTTGCATAAAGAACTTCTTACTCGCTGCTATCTTTTTGGCCTCTTGGATCTCCTGCTATGCTTTCTCGGCTTCAGCCTTGGCGTCTTTCAAATTCACAAGGGCCTTCGCAAGCTCGGCCTCTTTCATCTTTAGATCATGCTCCACGGACTCGCACTTCTTGTCGAGGTCCTAGAGCTCTTGTTGTACCTCGCCCACTCTAGCACTTTGCTTTTCGTGCTCCTTGCATTCCAAGGCCACTTTGTCTTCGGCCTCGGAGAGCGCTTTCTTCAGGGAAGCCACTTCGGCGGTGGCCCCTGTTACACAGTCACGACGCTTTGGCGTTAGACTAGCCAATTTTGCCTATCTTTAAATACATGCGAACGGGGAATCGCTTACCTTTATTCTCCTCGAGCTGCCTCTTCGTGAGGCCGAGCTCTCCCTGCGCCTGCTCCAGGTCCCGCTTCAGTTCGGCAACCTCGGCAGTACGGGCAGCAGCAGCAAGCAGCACAGCCTGCTTATGCACACAAATATTTATCGTTAGACTCCTGCGGATTATTATTGACCCTCTGTTTGGTTTTTCTTTCCGAACACCACACAGAGTATCAGGGGCTACTACCTATCGGGCGGTAATTTCTCATACTTTTATTACTTACCTCAAAGCCTGTTAGGAGGCTGGTGCAAGCTTTGGTTAGTCCGCTCTTGGCGGACGAAACCTTCCGAATCACCGCACTCATAAGAGTACGGTGCTCTTCATCCATGGAAGCGCCGCGAAGCGCTTCCAGCAGACAATCAGGCGCCTCGGGCACGACGGAAGTCCTCGATGCAGACGGCTTAACCTCCCTAACGAGGGGTTGTCCGCCTGAGTTCGGAACCATTGAAGGTTCCGGGACAGTGTGCGGCTGAGAGCCCGGCCTACTATGGCTTTGATCGACATGATCCGTGGGGATCTTGAACCCCGCGTGTCCGATGTCTGGGACCCCGTCTCGGGGCGTCTCCAGAGTCACCTCCCCCCGCTCTGGGATCCTTCGGGACAACACCTCCGTGTCATCCGCGGGCTGAGGAGTAGTGGCCGTCGGAAGCAAATTGATCTCCGAATCGCTCAGGGACCCGAAGGAAGACACTTCGGGGCGAGCTCTAGCCGGACTGCACATATGTTCGGCGTTAAATAAAAGCTATAGAGTGAAGCTATGATGGAGTGCGAACACTTACGATCACACTGGGGGCTTCCCCCGGGGAAACCACCCCTCCTCACTATGAGCGGCCATGGCGGAGTAGTCCGGAAGGAGCACTTTCCCCTTCTTGGACGTCCCAACCTCCCCCTCCGGGGCGGCTTTTCTCTTCTTCTCCCCCCCAGTGCGGGGAGGTGGAATTTCTTCTTGATTCCTCCCACCTCCGCGGGAGGAATCTGTCTCGTCATCATCAGATGACAGGGGTATGACGACCTTGCACCGAGGGCCTTTCCCGGCCCCCTGGTCCGCCTCCCCGGGCCCCTCAACCTTTTCGGATGGGGCATCTTCTTCCTCCTCCCCTTCGTGGGAGGAGTCTGCCTCGTCGTCTTCGGACGAGGCTTCTGGCATAACCTTACACCGGAGACCCTTTCGGGTCCTCGGGGCCTTCTTCTCGGCCTTGTTCTCCGGCACCTTGTACGGTGCCGGGACCAGCATCTCCGTCAGGAGAGCATCAGCTTGGCCTTTTGGCAGCGGAGCTGGGCAGTAAACCTGCTCCGCTATCTCCACATAATCCTGAAGCAAACATGCATAACTACTTAAGGCTCTCCCATGAATATATTGGGAATAACCGGGTCCGGTGGTGGTTTGAGAACTCACCTGACGAGGAGCCTGCGCGGCGTGAAGCCCGCGGTCCTCGGATGTGGGAGGAGGTATTTCGGAGGCCTTGAACAGCACCTTCCATGCGCCTTTGTGCGTCATGTCGTAGAGCTTCCGGAGCGTCTAGTGTTCGGCCCGGACGAACTCCCACACACTGACTGCCCGCCTTTGGCAGTGCAGGATCCGGCGAACAAGCATGACCTGGATCATGTTGACGAGCTTGATGTTCTTGTCCTTCATGCTTTTGATGCATGTTTGGAGTCCGGTCAGCTCCGTAGAATCGCCCCAGGATAGGCCCTTCCTTTCCCAGGAGGTGAGCCGCATGGGGGCTCCGGATCGGAACTCGGGGGGCCGCTGCCCAGTTGGCGCCGCGCGTCTCGGTGATGTAGAACCACCCCGATTGCCACCCTTTTACGGTCTCCGCAAAGGAGCCGTCCAGCCAGGTGACATTAGGCATCTTGCCCACCATGGCTCCTCCGCACTCTGCTTGTTGGCCGCTTACAACCTTTGGCTTCACGCAGAAGGTTTGCAGCCATAGGCCAAAGTGAGGCTGGATGCGGAGGAAGGCCTCACATACGACGATGAACGTCGAGATGTTGAGGACGAAATTCGGGGCTAGATCATGGAAATCTAGCCCGTAGTAGAACATGAGCCCGCGGACGAAGGGATGGAGTGGAAACCCCAGTCCACGGACAAAGTGGGCGACGAATATGACCCTCTCGTGGGGTCCTGGGGTTGGAATGACCTGCCCGGCGTCTGGTAGCCGGTGCGCTATGTCTGCGGCCAAGTATCCGGCCGCCCGAAGATTTGTGATGTGCTTCTCCTTGACGGTGGAAGCCACCCACTTGCCTCCTGCTCCGGACATGTTTAGCTGTGCGAAGAAGACTTGGGCTTGGGTGCTGGAGCTCGAGGGGGCAAGAGTGGTCAAAGAAGGAAGAAGGCGTGGGCGAAAATGGGGAAATCTTATCCCTTTATAGAGGCGCCGAAAGCGGTACGCCTCCCCACTTGCCCGTTGGGGATTGCTTGCTTCCCACGCACCATGATTGATGGCGCGGTGGGATTACCCATACCCATATTAATGAGAATCCCGTGATAAGGGGACAGGATCTCTGCTTCGACAAGACGTGTCACAGAAACCGCCTCGTAATATGCGCTGTAGCTGGTTGTGGGAAAACTGTTTGAATAATGACCCGACCGTAATAACAAGTTGTGTCATCAGAAAATGTTGTCAGCAGATTGCATTTGTGAAATATCATTCTCTCTACAGTGGCATATGAAGATCATCTCGCAGATCCGGACACGTTCTAAGTGTTCGATGATTACTTTGGAGTATTCGGAAAAGGAACCCGCCTTGCAATGCCGAAGACAATACTACGTGCCAGACTCATCGTCATTGAAGCCTAGTTCAGGGGCTACTAAGAGAGTCCTGGAATAGGGGGTATCCGGACAGCCGAACTGTGTACAACATCCTGACTATTGAAGCATGAAGATACAAGACTCAAGACTTTGGCCCGTGTCCGGATGGGACTCTCCTTTGCGTGGAAGGCAAGCTTGGCGATCCAGATATTATATTTCCTTCCTTGTAACTGACTCCATGTAAACCCTAGCCCTCTCCGGTGTCTATATATACCGGAGAGGTTGGTCCTTATAAGGCCGATCACAATTACAATCATACCATCATAGGCTAGCTCTTAGGGTTTAGCCTCTACGATCTCGTGGTAGATCTACTCTTGTACTACCCATATCATCAATATTAATCAAGCAGGAAGTAGGGTTTTACCTCCATCGAGAGGGCCCGAACTTGGGTAAACATCTGCGTTCCTTGCTTCCTGTTACCATCAGCCGTGACACACAGATCGGGACCCCCTACCCGAGATCTGCCGGTTTTAACACCGACAATCGGTGTAAAAGCTTGCATCGACATAACTCTTTACGATGAACTCTTTATCACCTCCATAACCGAGAAATATTTCCTTAGTCCTCTAAGGATAATTTTGACTACTGTCTAGCGATCTACTCCTGGATCACTAGTGTACCTCCTTGCCAAACTAATGGTAAGCTACACAACAGGTTTGGTACACAACATGGCATACTTAATAGAACTTATGGTCGAGGCATAGGGAATGACTTCCATTCTCTCTCTATCTTCTGCCGTGGTCGGGCTTTGAGTCTTACTCAACTTCACACTTTAAAATACAGGCTAGAACTCCTTCTTTGACTGATCCATCTTGAACCCATTCGAAATCTTGTCAAGGTGTGTGCTTTGTGAAAGTCCTATTAAGCGGCTCGATCTATCTCTATATATCTTGATGCCCAATACATAAGTAGGTTTACCAAGGTCTTTTATCAAAAAATACTTATTCAAGTATCCTTTTATGCTATCCAGAAATTCTATATTATTTCCAATCAATAATATGTCAACCACATACAATATCAGAAATGCTATAGAGCTCCCACTCACTTTCTTGTAAATACAGGCTTCACCATAAGTTTATATAAAACCATATGTTTTGATCACCTCATCAAAGCATATATTCCAACTCTGACATGCTGGTACCAGTCCATAGATGGACGGCTAGAGCTTGGACACCTTGTTAGCACCTTTAGGATCGACAAAACCTTCTAGTTGCATCATATACAACTCTTCTTAGATATATCCATTTAAGGAATGCATTTTGACATCCATTTGCCAGATTTCATAAAATGTGGCAATTGCTAACATGATTCAGACGGACTTAAGCATCACTACGGTAGAGAAAGTCTCATCGTAGACAACCCCTTGAACTTGTCGAAAACCTTCTGCGACAAGTCGAGCTTTGTAGATAGTAACATTACCATCAGCATCAATCTTCTTCTTGAAGATCCATTTAGTCTATATGGATTGCCGATCATCGGGCAAGTCCACCAAAGTCCACACTTTGTTCTCATACATGGATCCTATTTCAGATTTCATGGCCTCAAGCAATTTATCGGAATCTGGGCTCATCATAGCTTCTTCATAGTTTGTAGGTTCGCCATGGTCTAGTAACATGACATGACTTCTAGAACAGGATTACTGTACCACTCTAGTGCGGATCGTGCTCTGGTTGACCTACGAGGTTCATTTGTAACTTGATCCGAAGTTTCATGATCATCATCACTAGCTTCCTCTCTAGTTGGTGTAGGCATCACGGGAACAGTTTTCTGTGATGAGCTACTTTCCAATTCGAGAGAAGGTACATTTACCTCATCAAGTTCTACTTCCCCCCCCCCTACTCACTTCTTTCGAGACAAACTCCTTCTCAAGAAAGGACCCATTCTTAGCAACAAAGATCTTGCCTTCGAATCTGTGATGAAAGGTGTACCTAATTGTTTCCTTAGGGTATTCTATGAAGATGCACTTCTCCGATTTGGGTTCGAGCTTATCAGGCTGAAGCCTTTTGACATAAGCATTGCATCCCCAAACTTTAAGAAACGACAACTTAGGTTTATTGCCAAACCATAGTTCATACGGTGTCGTCTCAACGGATTTAGACGGTGCCGTAATTAACGTGAATGCAGCTGTCTCTAATGCATAACCCCAAAATGATAGTGGTAAATTGGTAAGAGACATCATAGATCGCACCATATATCTAATAAAGTATGGTTACAACGTTCAAACACACCACTACACTGTGGTGTTCCAGGTGGCGTGAGTTGTGAAACTATTCCACATTGTTTTAAATGAAGGCCAAACTTGTAACTCAAATATTCGCCTCCGCGATCAGATCGTAGAAACTTTATTTTCTTGTTGCGATGATTCTCCACTTCATTCTAAAATTCTTTGAACTTTTCAATTGTTTCAGACTTGTATTTCATTAAGTAGATATACCACTACTGCAGGATGCTGCTAACGTGACACTACGATCAGAGACCCTTCGATGAAACTATGTGCGATGCAATAATCGCAAACGGTGGTGTGAAAAAACCGTCAAAAAGGTGCAAAACATTTGCGATGGCGAAGACATCAAACACGGTTCAGATTTTAGTTTGTGTGATGCTGGGCATACGGTTGATCCAGCAGAACTGTTTGCGATGAGGAAGAACAACAGAAACGGGTAACCATATCAATGTGTGTGCGATATACGGCATACAGTTCCCTCCGATGAACTGTGTGTTATTAGGGAATGCAACAAAATGGTTAGCCAGATCAAGGTGTGTGTATGGCATACAGTTCACTCGGACAAACTATTTTTGATTAGGCAAGAGAATGGAAACGGTTCATCTTAACAAGATGTGTGTGATATGTGGCATTTGTGATCAGCCAAAAGAACACAAACGATTCATGTAAACCAGATGTGTGTGATACAAAACAAACAACCCACTCGGATGAACTGTTTGCAATGAGAAATTATAACACAGATGGTTACTATAGTAAGTTTGTGTGTGATTCTGTTCGTATAAAAAACTTTGAAAAATGCGAACTAGTTGCTTGCGGTGGCTAGGAGTATCGCACACGATGCGTCTGCGAGTACTCGTGTGAGATGATTAGTAAGTTACACATAATGAACAGCCGCAAGGGTGATATGGAGATCATGTAGTCCGAGAAGACCGTCGTCGGTAGGCCGCCGACTCATCTTTTTAGCCAATATTTTATTATAATTGTATGCATAAGTAGGTCGTGAGTGTTTTGTGCCTTCCTGCATGTGGCATTTTAAATTATCTTGAATATGTAAGACAATTATTAACCGTTGCCATTGTAAATTTGCCTCAATGGCAAGCAGAGCACGCACAGGGACGCCACAGCGAGCAACCACATGGTCAACATTCTGGCACCCCATGGGAGACGCGACGGCGCATCCATAGGACACGATGGTGATATCATGACCATTTGATATCACCCCGTGGGAGATGCGACGGGGCATCCATAGGACGTGATGGTGATATCATGAACGTTCTGGCACCCTGTGGGAGATGCGACGGAGCATCCATAGGACACGATGGTGATATCACGACGGCCCCGTGTGATAATGGGAAAACACGTACACATACATCCGAGAAGAAGGGCCCATGTTTCGGGCTTCTGATGCATGGCATACTTTTGATCCAAAAGAACTGTTTGCGATGAGGCAGAACAATATAAATGGGGCTTTGTAGGCCCAGAACCATCAATAAATTTTGACTTTGTTTCTCGTCACATTGCAGATTACAACGCAATAAGTAATTGCAAATCTGTTCACACCGATCAAACTAATATGTGTTCACACTTAGCACCGGGCTATAAAAACTACCCACTCAAAAATTACTTCACAGTTCCTCTCCTCATCACCCACAAAACTGGTCTTTCCTGTCAAGTCGTTCCGCCATGACCGGTAGGAGGAGTTTCAGGTGGGCATATAACTAGGAAGCAAATACCAAGGCCGCGGAAGCACTAGAGAGGTCCTGCCGCGAAGCGGCAGCCGCAGCAAAGATGTCCCGGTGCGCCGCGGAGCCCTCGAAAGATCTCTCACGGGCACGCAAGGGCTCTCACAAGCGCACTCGCCGCATCGGCGATCACGACGAGCTGGCGTTGCTGAAGTCCTTGGTTGGCGACGACGACATTCTCGCTGGCCTCATTAAGTAGTAGGAGCTGGTCGACGGCTTGATGAAGCTGCTCGAGATCAGCGATGCCTCGGTTGACAAGGCAACTGGACTCATCGAGCAACTCATGGGTGACAATGCGAATCTCCTCAAGGCACTCGCCGAGAAGGAGGAGGAGGCCGTCGGCTGGAAGATGCTGGATGAGCAGAGTAGTGCCTCAGGGATGACGCTGACACCGGTCGTCAAGGACTGATGGGTGACTTGAGGAAGCCCTGGATCGAGCGCGAGCAGGAGGTGGAGGAATCTGTGGCTGCTTTCAAGCAAAGTCGTGAGGAATTGTAGGAGCTGGAGGATGTCATCGCCCGGCGATCCGTCGAAGAGTAGATACAGTAGCGATCTAGATCATTGTCTGCGATTTCCTTCTTCTCTTGCCCCCATGTCTACCGGGCTTGCCGCATGCGGCATTTACAATTATCCAGAATATGTAAGACAATTATTATCTGTGCCATTGTAAATTTGTTGTCGTACTACCCGTTGCCATTTTATTCGTTGTCGTATTATGCGTTGCCCTATGTGGCAATTTACGTTAGGCCAGAATACAAGTTGAAAACACAAACAAAGCAAATGCTGCCATGGGATCACAAGCAAACACCCTCCGTCCATGCACTTTAATTAACCCATTAATGGAGGAGTTGTGAGCGAGGCGGGCGATGGCTGGTGCATGGAGGTCAAAGAGCTCGCTTCTCGGTGAGCATGGGCAGCCTTGCTACTCGCACGTGTCCCGTCGAGCCTGTGAGGTGGACAGGATGCACGCGTCCCGTCGAGCCTACGCGGCAGACTGCTCGCACGCGTCCCGCCGAGCCTGCACGGTGGACTTCTCGTGCTCATCCCGTCTAATCAAACAGCTGCACGCACGTCACTGAGTATGGTTAAATTTTGACACAGTTCATATAATACAACCGTTTGCGATATTAACGTGTTAGCTTTTTGTTTCAAAAAGGACTTCGTTGGCTACTAATGTGTGCGCCTCTTCTCAAACTGGGCGATTGTTTTTACCATGGCATATATGTGCCATGTCATGAAACCATGCCAATTTTCATGTTTTTTGGGTGAGTTTTTGATTTACTAGGATTTAAAAACAAAGATTCTCAATGTTTCAGGACGACGACAAGTTTGTAATTCATTCTCATTCCTTAAATGAGACCTAAAGATGCACCCAATGACACATGTACGATTTCCCACCCATTTTGCTTCACTGGAGCATGTGCTGCAGTTAAAATTTGAATTATGGACTACATTAAATGCGTAGAAAACTTAATTAGTAAGATATACAATGGCCAAATGAACCCTAAACAATTTCAAATTTTGGCACGACACTCCTGTTATTCTACGTTGCCTATAGAAGACAAAGTTCAAGGCTTGAAGAGGCAACGATTATCGTTTCGCCCACCAAAACCACGAGGGCTGCGAGAAGCTTCGGTTTGTAAGAGGCTTGTAATAAAGCTTCGCCCAAATTGGACAATTATATGTAACATATAATGACACCCTGCCAAGTTTCATGATTTCCTGCTGAGTTTTGGATTTACAGAGATTTATAAACCGAGATTCGCAATGTTTGTGGCCAAGGCAGGACGGCAAGATGGTTGAATTCATTCCCATTCATTCCATGGGACATAAACATGCACCCCAAGGATACATGTACGCTTTTTCTAGCAATTTTGCTGGAGCATGTGTTTGTAGCTCGGATTTGAATTATGGACATTAAATGGCTAGAAAACTCAATTAATGAATAAAAAGGGTCAAACGAGCCCTGAATAATTTCAAAGTTCAGCACGAATCTCCCATTGTTCCGTGTTGCGTGTACAAGAAAATACGAGGCTAGAAGAGGGAGCGATTATGGTTTGGCCCACAAGGGGACATGTTTTACTATCAAAACCACGAGGGTTCTTGCGACAGGCTCCAGTTTGTAATAAAGCTTGGACCAAATTGGCAATGTTTTTACCATGGCATATATGTGCCATGACGTGACACCATGCCACCTTTTATGACTTTCTGGTGGAGATTCCAAATGTTTGAGGACGCGCCAGGACGCCAGTAAGGTTGTAATTCGTTCCCATTCATAGCATGGAACCTAAAGATGCACCCAAGGACACATGTATAATTTTTCTAGCCATTTTGGTAATCCGAAGCATGTATTTGTAGTTCAGATTTGAATGATTGACATTAAATGCCTAGGAAACTCAATTAGTGCATAAAAATCCAAACGAACCCTGAATAAGTATAAATTTCAGCATGATATCATGTCGTTCCATATTGCCTGTAGAAGTAAATACAAGGCGAAAAGAGGCAGTGATTACGTTCGACAACAAGGGGAACACGTTTCCCTATCGGAACCACGAGGCTTCTTTGAGAGAAGCTCCGGTATGTAAGAGGTTTGTAATAAAGCTTGGCCTAAATTGGACAATGTTTTTACCATGACATATATGTGCCATGACGTGACACCATGCCTACTTTCATGACTTTCTAGTGAGTTTTGGATTTATGGGGATTTAAAAACCGAGATTGCAAATGTTTGAGGACGAGCCAGGACGCCAGTACAGTTGTAATTCATTCTCATTCCTAGCATGGGACCTAAACATGCACCCAAGGACACATGCATTTATATTTTCTAGCCATTTTGGTGAACTTGAGCATGTATTTGAGGTTCAGATTTGAATTATGGACATTAAATGCCTAGGAAACTCAATTAGTGTATAAAAAGGCCAAATGAACCCTGAATAAGTTTAAATTTCAGCATGGATATCATGTCGTTCCATGTTGCCCGTAGAAGAAAATACAAGGCTGAAAGAGGCAATGATTATGTTTCGACAACAAGGGGAACACGTTTCCCCATCGGAACCACGAGGCGTCTTTTAGAGAAGCTCCGGTTTGTAAGAGGTTTGTAATAAAGCTTGGCCCAAATTGGACAATGTTTTTACCATGACATATATGTGCCATGATGTGACACCATGCCTACTTTCATGACTTTCTGGTGAGTTTTGGATTTATGGGGATTTAAAAACCGAGATTCCAAATGCTTGAGGACGAGTGAGGACGCTGATACGATTGTAATTCGTTCCCATTCCTGGAATGGGACCTAAACATGCACCCAAGGACACATGCATGTATAATTTTTCTAGCCATTTTGGTGAAATGGAGCATGTATTTGAGGTTCAGATTTGAAATATGGACATTAAATGCCTATGAAACTCAATTAGTGCATAAAAAGGCCAAACGAACCCTGAATAAGTTTAAATTTCAGCATGGATATCCTGTCGTTCCATGTTGCCTGTAGAAGAAAATACAAGGCTAAAAGAGGCAGTGATTACGTTTCGTCACAAGGGGAACATGTTTCCCTGTCGGAACCATGAGGCTTCTTTGAGAGAAGCTCCGGTTTGTAAGAGGTTTGTAATAAAGCTTGGCCCAAATTGGAGAATGTTTTTACCACGACATATATGTGCCATGACGTGACACCATGCCTACTTTCATGACTTTCTGGTGAGTTTAGGATTTACGTGGATTAAAAAACCAAGACTCCAAATGTTTGAGGACGAGCCAGGACGCCGGTACGGTTGTAATTGGTTCCCATTCCTGGCATGAGACCTAAACATGCACCCAAGGACACATGCATGTATAATTTTTCTTACCATTTTGGTGAACTGGAGCATGTAATTGAGGTTCAGATTTGAATTATGGACATTAAATGCCTAGGAAACTCAATTAGTGTATAAAATGGCCAAACGAAACCTGAATAAGTTTCAATTTTAGCACAGATATCTTGTCGTTCCATTTGCCGGTAGATGAAAATACAAGGCGAAAAGAGGCAGTGATTATCGTTTCCCCCACAAGGGGGACACGTTTCCCTATCGGAACCACGAGGCTTTCTTTGAGAGAAGCTCTGGTTTGTAAGAGGCTTGTAATAAAACTTGCGCAAAAATGGACGAAAATTTTTCCTCGACATATATGTGCCATGTCGTGACACGATGCCAAGTTTCATGACTTTCAGGTTAGTTTTGGATATACTGGGATTTAAAACCGAGATTCTTCTCACCAAATGTTTTCAAATAGCACACAGTTCACTCACGAAAGCCGTGTGCCTACCAAACCATGGCCGATGCTCCCTCCCCCTACTGCGCGCGCGATCTGAGTCGTGTGTTCTGATTGGCCAGGACCCGAACCCCACGGATCATACGTCTGCACTGTTGGAAGCTCCCAGATCGAACAGCAACCCTCAGTCCTTTCGACAGCACATGCAATACATGGGTAAGCACTGTGCGCATGCGTCGTGCTAGCTCACACTTCATTCTCTTCTACGTTTTCTAAACAGGCTACCGTTTCCCGCCACTCCTCTCATCGGTTTCTCGCCTCTTCTCCCATCGGTTTCCCGCTACCAGTGTCAGTGCTCATTGAAGGCTAGGCGGCGACACACCAGCCATGTAAATATCGCACATAGTTTCTAAAAGAACAAATGTTCGTAATAGGAGGGAGTAGGTCCCATAGGGAGACCAGCGTGAAACGCCTTAAAGGCAAGGAGGCAATTCCTATCAGCAAGATGCCTCTTCCCATCCGCTAGCCTAGTCGAATAGAACGCAGAAGTTAAGCATGCTCGGGCTGGAGTAGTCCAAGGATGGGTGACCCAGTGGGAAGTTGCATATCTCAAGATTCATTTAATTGATAGGTTATTTTTTTGCTGTAAAATCACCACGACTGACCAAGCGCGAGCAAATGGTGCAGGTACTGGCTTAACCATGTGCGATGCAAGTGCACTGTAAAATCACCACGACTGCACAAGCGCGAGCAAATGGTGGAGGTACTAGCTTAACCGTGTGATATGCAAGTGCGCTATAAAATCACCACGACTGCACAACCTAAAGGCGGTTAAGTCTATTTAGAAATTAGGACGAACCATGTGCAATAGACCAGCTAGCTAGAAATATAAAAACAAACTACCCGCCTTGAGCGTTGCAAAAATCGGCGGTTCTGCCACTTTTCCTTATTATCATACACACATATTCTTATTGGACCGTGCGCGATCTTGGGCACTCCCACCCCACATCAATTCCTTTACCTAAATTTTAGTAGCCACCGTACTTCAACCGTCGCCCACACTCCTCCAGCACCGACCTTATAGTAAAATTGCAGTAGCCGAGGCATTTGAACCGTGGCCCTCCATCGTCCTCCACCATCTCCACCCACCATTACTAAAAAATTTAGTAGGCGCGACATATCCTTAAACACCACCATCCCCCCTCCACAGTCCCACCCGCCCCCTCCCCCCTCGAACCTAGCTCGTGGCCGCCGCCGGTGCTGCCGGCACCGCCGCCAACCCATGTCGGTCTGCCCGTTCCTCCTAGCTTAGATAACAAAGTTCAGGTTACCTAGCGATTCCCATACCGTCGCCCCACACCCTGAGTTTTTAGATGAGGCATGAGGTGTCCCTCCCCGCAGATCCACATCCCCTAGTCCAGAATGTCGCAGACTAAGCTCGACCACGTATCCTGGGGAGCCTGACAAGCGTTCTGCCAAGAATAGGTTTATCATGGCCTCTCCAGCGGACGTTGGCGAGGTGGCCGCCATTCGTCCCGACATGTCGATCCCAGAGCAACACGTCATCGCGGAAGCCAGCGAAGATGTTGACTATGTTGTCATGTTGAAGGCTTCATGTTAGCGGGCTTGCGAATTACTGTATCTCTAGAAAACTGGCTACGACATCAAGCTCGTCGATAGCGACGGCTTCACGCGGGCCATGTCACAGGTTACATGGTCCATCCCCAACCCCTCTGGTTCAACCGCCGTCGATCTCTTCGATGGCGTGTTGGTGGGAACGACACTTATGGGATCACAAGAATCCCTACTACGGTCGGCGGGCACGGGGTTGTGGAAAGAGCGGGTCTAAGAGCTAGTACACAAATCATTTATCCATGTTCGGGCCACGAGAATGCATAATATCGTAGTCCTGCTTTGGTGTATATTTGGGTGTTCTTGAGCTAGCCACGATACGGGACTTGTACAAAAGAGCCGAATCCTCATCCAGTATGCCTTGGGCCTCCTTTTATAGGAAAAAGGGGATGCCACAGTGGCACACAGGAGGTGGAAAGTGCATTCGGTCACTAAGTCTATCCTCTGTCATTACGGGAAAAAACGCATTAAATGCGCAGGTGTCCCCCCGCTTTTTTGCCACCTCGCCTTGCTTCGACACGCGTCCAGGCTAGTGAGATGGGTTACGCCATGTAGGCTGGCAGGCTGCTGAGATGGTGCGGTGGCAGCATCTTCACGAAGATCTGCATGCCACCACGCAGGTGCTTGCTGAGTTGGTCTGGAAGCCGCATGTCGCCACGCAGGTGCACGCTTAGCTGGCTGGGCTAGTAGTTGCATGGAATCAGTGGTGGAGTCTTGGCGGGTGCGGGCTTGGCCGCGGCCCTGCTGATGTCCTCGGCAAGGGTCTTGCCGAGGAACCGCGGTCGTCCCCGGCCAAGGATCTTGCCGGAGGTCTCGTGGATTTCCTTGGCAAGGATCTTTCCGAGGACCGTCGTCTTCTGGTCCTCATTTGATCTTGTGTGTTTATGATCTTCACGAAGATCTGCATGCCATCACGGAGGCGCCTCCCGAGCCTTGGTTCCAATGTGGTTGTGTTGGAAACCTGGGGCTCAAGGGTGGCGCGCTCTGCTTGTGTTGGGCAAGTTGCCCCAGCAAGGGCCTTGCCAGGGGAGCCTGCCTCGCCCTCTTGCTTTTTGTGTCTCCGTCTTTGCATTGTTTTGATTGTCTTGTGGCTACGGCTTCCGTCCTCTGCCCTGCTAAGTAAGGCCGCGGGGGCGGCTCTGACTACCCGTGCACAAGTAAAGGGGTACAGAAAAGAGCCCCTACTTTTGTACACCGACAGGAGCCCCCGGGCCTCGGCCACACATAAGCGCAACGGTTGTTGGGCTAGGCCCAGAACGGTGCACGGGCAGGCGTGGCCGATTTTTACCGCAGTAACTCCCACGTCCGCTGCGCTTCCCCACGACCCGCGTTGAATGCGCGACGTGGAGGGTCATCCGTGACATGCGGATCGTGCATGGGGTGATCGAAACATGCCTGCGTCATCTTGTGGTGTACAATAAAGAGGTGTCTTGCGTGTCCCTTTAAGACCGCAGGGCTGCTGCTCATTTACTTTCTTCGCCTTGGAACCGTCGTTCAATGTTTCCCACTACGCCCGCCCCTTGCGCCATGTGTGCCGCATGCATGGTGCAGGGTAGGTGATAGGCGCATGGAATATGGGAAGGCGGGCCTATACCCACACGCTTTTGATTGGGCAGGAAGGGCGGTCGATGGCCTCGCCTGCTGCCACCTTAATGAGCCGGATTGCTTGAGAGGGGCGGCCGAGCCCTGACCCCGCCCCTTTATAAGGAGCAGAGGGGAAGGGATGTCACCCCTCAATCTTTCGCCATCCGCCTCCTCCTACCTTGGCTTCTTTCTTCCTTCTGCTATGACGAGAGGGCGCGCCGGTGCTTCGACGGTGGCGATGAGGGTCGCTGCCCGGCAACGCGCCCCTTCTTCCCAAAAGTTTATGGCGGCAGAGCCGGCCACGAGGGGAAGGGGGAGGGGGCGAGGCCGAGGTCGCCGTGGCGCTCGGTGAAGAGGAGGACGGGGCGGCGCATCGGCCTCACCTCTGCCGGCGGCCCCTCCCCTAATGGAGGGCCACGTCGGGGACCAGCCTCGTGAATTCTTCATCAGGTTGCGCCGGCCAGCACATCGTCGTCTTCGTCTCCCTACTCCATTTGCTCGGGCGATGGAGCTCGACCCACCACAGAATTTGAGATTCCATATGTGGGGCTGCGGGAACAGCGGCACACAGGTTGATGTCGATTTCCCAGCCCCTCATGTCATGTATCTTCGTCGCGGATGGAAGACCTTCGGTTGTATCCACAGCCTGACGGCGGGACTCGTTCTCTATTTCAAACTAATGGAGAATGGCCTGCTCTCCGTCAAGGTCCTTGGAGACTTTGGAACTTGCCTAAAGTGCTACGTGGAGAGCTCCTCTGATGACGAAGACTCTTCCTCGAGCAGGAGTGATGAGGAGGATAGCGACAACGACGACGAGGGCGGTGGGCAGGAGGATGACGGGTCCGACTAAGCGTTGGACCCGCCGTCACCGGGCGATGCTGATAGCAGTAGCATCTGCACCTGGCCCTTCCTCCTGGGGAGGGGCCAGCTCCTTGAACTTCTCGGGGTCGCCTCCTTGGGAGGCTGGCGTGGGAAGGCCGGAGAAGGTGAAGAAGGTGGGTGGCGGGCCATCAAGTTGGAGTACGATGGCACCGACGCATTCGTAGCGTATTGGCGGCCTGCTGCCTCATCTTCCAGCTCTTCTCCCGGCACCATCATCACCGGCCCTCTCCTGGGAGGCTGCCGACATGTTCTCTTGGTGCCTTCTGCTGCTCGTACCTTGCCTAGGCGCTCCTTTTGCCCTGCTGCTATTTTGTTCCGTTTCCTGAGTAGAGGGACAAGAAAGGGATTACGGGCATCTTATCTCTTTTCAGTTTGTAAGCCTACGGGCCTTAGTTAAATTTAAAACTTGTAATCCCCTTTCTCATGTTTACATTCCGTACAAACTGTACCTGTATGGGACGTATTAATGAAAAAGGGTGCTTGTCGGGTTCTTTGTGTGTGAGCGAAGCCCATACCAAGGAATGAATCCTTGTTATTTTTAATATAAACATTATCGCTCGGCAACAGGCCTTGCCGCCCTCTCACTTCATTCGACCATACTCACGCTTTCGGCGGAGGCAGGGGCGAAGTAGGGTTAGGCCCTTCATTTACTTCCCTGTCACCACGACTACAACCAAATTCTGAACCAAGAAAGAGTCCTTTGGTAAAGGAAAAGGGGAGCACGGTAGCCTAGGAATAAAATGAGGTTTCATACGTCCCAATTCCATACAGAAATGCAAGACAGGGGATAAAAGACTTATCTGAATTTGTGGCCCTGCCACGACAACCTTGGCTTGCCGTGATTGGACCCTTGGGTCTTCAGCCCCCGGCAACCTTGGCTTGCCGGGGCCGGAGCGCCAGCTCGTTCTCTTTCTTCCATATAGCTCAGCAGAAATGCCCATGTACCCTGCGAACCAAGGAGGACGGAAAGGAACGGAGAGAGAGAGACTCAACCTAGCATGCATGCTATAACTTAGGGCGCCAGCGCTTTGTTTATTTACGATCAGGGTCTACGCCTGGCCTTGTACAAAGGGTTACATGCCTTGCCGGCAAGGCTTGTACAAAAGGTGGCTTGCCGGGGGGCCCGGCAACCGCACCTTATTGGTAAAGCTTACGAATATGCTCGATGTTCCATGAGTTGCTCACTGGAACGACATCTTCGGTCTCCAGGCGGACTGCGCCAGGCCTGGTGACTCGTATTACCCGATAAGGGCCTTCCCACTTTGGCATCAACTTGTTGGAATTCTTGGCCGATTGAACGCACCGAAGAACAAGGTCGCCTTCCTCAAAGCTTTGGGCATGAACCTTGCGGCTATGGTGGCGGCACAAGGCTTGCTAGTAGCACGCTGCTCTCACAGCTGCCCGAAGACGATCTTCCTCGAGGAACGTTGCGTCATCTTGCGGCAATTGCTCTTTCTCAAGATCATCATAAGCGAGCACTCGAGGTGACCCGTATATGAGCTCCGTGGGGTGAACTACCTCTGCCCCGTATACGAGGGTAAAGGGTGTCTGGCCGGTGGCTCGATTTGGTGTCATTCTGATCAACCAAGGAACCGCCAACAACTCATCAATCCAGCGCCTTCCGCTGTTGTGCAGCCTGTCAAAAGTCTTTGTCCTCAGGCCTCGCAGTACTTCAGCATTTGCCCTCTCCGCTTGGCCGTTGCTCCGTGGGTGTGCAACAAAAGCGAAACAGACCTTGCTGCCGAGGTCTTCGATGTACTGCATGAAGGTGTGGCTTGTGAACTGTGTGCCGTTATCGGTGATGACTCTTTTTGGCACACCAAAACGGCAGACTAGCCCCTTGAAGAATTTGACGGCTGACTGTGCTGTCACTTTCCTCACTGCTTCCACCTCTGGCCACTTTGTGAACTTGTCGATTGCAACGTACAAGTACTCAAAGCCCCCAACAGTGTGGGGGAAAGGGCCCAGTATGTCGAGCCCCTAGACCGAGAATGGCCAGGAGAGAGGGATTGTTTGAAGGGCTTGAGCTGGCTGATGAAGGTTCTTTGAATGGAACTGACATGCTTCACACTTGGTTACTAGTGTCATTGCATCCTGGAGGGCAGTGGGCCAGAAGAAACCTTGCCGGAAAGCCTTGCCGGCAAGGGCCCTGACCCTATGTGGGAGCCACATATGCCTCCATGTATTTCTGCCAATAGCTCCAGTCTTTCCTCCTGGGGAATGCACTTCAATTTCACGTTGTTCGGTCTTTTTCTGTATAGGACGTCGTCAACGAACTGGTACATGGGAGACCGACGGGCTATTTTCTCTGCCCCTTCCTGCTCCTCGGGAAGCTCCCCTGTTTGGAGGAATCAGACGGTATGCTATGCCCATGCCGGAGCTTGGGGCTCGACGGCAAGGACTAAAGGCATTTCCTCTGCCATGGGAACGGTTGTCTTTACGGCTAGGGCTTGACGCCCTGTCGGAGTCGGTTGCCCCATGGCAGGCTCAGTGTCCACGGCAGCACCTTTGCCAACGGCTCCGGGGAGCTCAATGGGGAAGTACTTGCCGGGGCCTGACTTCCTCCGCTTGTTCTGCTATGTTGATGGTTCAACGGATGGTTGAGTTAATTGAAGCACAAAAGTACCTGGTTCCACATGTAGTTCGAGGGCAGCGCACTTCGATAGGTAGTCGGCGATGTCGTTCTCCGCTCGGGGAACATGCTCCGCCTGTATACCGTCAAAACGCTCCTCCAGCTTCCTCACCTCATCCACGTAAGCTTCCATCAACGGGCTTTGATAATCTTTGTTGACTTGCTTGAGGACAAGCTTTGAATCACCTCTGACGATGAGCTTCTCGATCCCGAGGTCTGCCGCGATCCTGAGACTGGCAAGCAACTCCTTGTATTCAGCAGTGTTGTTCATCGACATCTCCCTGGGAAAGTGCATATGGATTACATACTTGAGGTGCTCTCCGGTGGGTGCGACGAGCAGCACACCAGCACCGGCGCCTTGTAGCAAGAAATCCCCGTCAAAGTACATAACCTAGTTGCGACTTGTTTCCTCGCCAGGAAGAGCGGTCTCCTGGATCTCCTCGTCGGGCGTCGAGGTCCATTCTGCAATAAACTCCGCCAAGACCCTGCCCTGGATCATCGAGGTGCTTTCAAACTTCAAACCAAAGCTCAACAGCTCCAAGGCCCATTCCACAATCCTCCCCATTGTATATGGGTTATGAAGTATCCGTTGCAACGGGAGGCGGGTGACAACGGTGATCTCGTGCACTTGGAAGTAATGACATAGCTTCCTCGAGGCCATAAGAAGGCCGAAGAGCAATTTCTGCATACCGGAGTACCTTGACCTAGCCCCCTGCAAGAGGGAGCTGACAAAGTAAACCGGGTGCTGCATCACCTTCTTCTTTTGCACCACTTCACCTGGTTGCGTGGGCCCTGTCTCGCTCGTGTCAGACCTTGCCGGGGGCCTAGCCTTGCCGGGACCAGGCCCTGCCGGGGGGAGCTAGGGCTCGCCATCCGCCAATCCTGCCGTTGCTGCTACCCCTTCGTCGACCTCCCTCTGCGCCACCAGTGCGGCGCTAACCACTTGATTCATTGCCGCTAGATACAGAAGTAGCAGCTCTTGTGGTTTAGGCGCAACCAGTATTGGCGTGGAGGAGAGGTATTTCTTCAAATCATGCAGCGCTGCCTCGGCCTCCGGGGTCCACTCCATTGGGCCCGCCTTTTTCAAGATTTTGAAAAAGGGAAGAGCACGCTCAACAGACTTGGAGATGAATCTGCTCATGGCAGCGATGCAGCCAGTGAGCCGACGCACTTCCTTGATCCGCTTAGGTGCCTCAATCTACTCAATGGCCTTGATCTTGTCTTGGTTCGCCTCAATCCCACGCTATGACACAAAGAACCCGAGAAGCTTGCCGGACGGAACACCGAAGACACACTTCTCAGGGTTCAGCTTGAGGTTGATCTTGCACAGATTTGCAAATGTCTCTTCCAAATCTTGCACAAGTGTTGCCTTGTCCTTGGTTTTGAACACTATGTCATCCATATAAGCTTCCGTATTTCTATGTAGCTAGGGCTCAAAACCAATTTGGAATGCTCTTGCGAAGGTCAAGACAGCACTCTTCAACCCGAAAGGCATCCATAAAAAGCAATACGTACCACATGGGATGATGAATGTTATCTTCTCTTCATCTTCTCTCGTAATGAAAATCTGATGGTATCCTGAGTAGGCTTCGAGGAATGATAACAGGTCACACCCGGCCGTGGAGTCAACAATCTGGTCGATGTGCGGCAACGGGAAAGGGTCTTTTGGAGAGGCCTTATTGATATCTATGTAATCAATACACAGCCTCCACTTCCCATTTGACTTGCGCACCACCACCGGATTGGCCAACCACGTCGGATGGAGTACTCCTCTCACCAAGCATGCTGCTTCTAGCTTTCTGATCTCTTCTGTGATGAACTCCTGCCTCTCCAGAGCTTGCTTCCTAACCTTCTGCTTGACGGGTTGTGCATGAGGACAGACAGCAAGATGGTGCTCAATCACCTCCCTGGGAACACCGGGAATGTCGGATGCTTGCCACGCAAACACATCGACATTTGCCACCAGGAAAGTGACGAGCTCGCCTAACTATTTGCTTACGAGGGTGGAGCTTATGGTGAAAGCCCCTCCCGTGCTGTCCTCCTTGACGGACACCTTCTTGGTATCTGGTGGTGCAGCTCTGGATTTCTTTCTCTTGCTAATGGAGCTCTCTGGCACGTCCTCGACGGGAGCACAGCACTCCGGAGAGGTGCGCTTGATTGAGTGGGTGCGAGAGGTCTTGCCGGTCTTCATCCCTCCCGGGACCTCAGCGGCAGGAGCGAATGCCTTGGCAGCAGCTGCTGCAACTGCTTCCCGGTAGAGTTGGTCAGTGCAGATCAGGGCATCCTTCTTGTTAGAGGGGACGGTGATGATGTTCACCAGCCCAGGCATCTTCAGCGTGTTGTAGGCGTAATGTGACGCCGCCATGAACTTGGCTAGTGCCCGGTGGCCGAGGATCCCGTTGTAGGGTAAGGGGATGTCGGCTACATCGAAGACAATCCTCTCCGTCCTGTAGTTCAACTCGCCTCCAAACATCACGGGCAGCGTGACCTTACCCTTCGGCTGGCTTCTTCCCGGGTTGACCCCTTGAAACGTGCCCGTCTCTTCGAGGTCTCCATCAGGAATCTACAGCCTTTTGACCACAACAGGCGAGATCAAGTTCATACCGGCCCCGCCGTCAACTAGCATCTTCGACACCTTGAGGTTGCGTATCGTTGGTGAAACCAACAACGGCAAACACCCGACCACAGTCGTGTGATCAGGGTGGTCCGCGGTGTCGAAGATGATAGGCGTGCTAGACCACTTCAGTGGCTTCCGTGTGTCGACTGATGGCTCCGTCGCTGTAATCTCACGCACCCACTGCTTGAGCTGGCGGTGAGAGGTGTGCAGCGAGGCGCCACCATCGATGCACATGGCCTCCGTAGCTTTCTGAAACTCGTGATCGCCGGACTCATTGTCCTTGTCGTGATCATCATCTTCCTGCTTCTTGTTGCGGCCCAGGGCGGGCCTCTCTTGCTGGTTATCCTTGCCGCGGAGGCCTCCTTGGCCGCCACGCTTCTTGCCGGATCCTTCGGCACCATCCTGGCCTTTCTCCTTATCCCGCCTCTCATACTCAGCTTTTTGCTTCTCAGCAAGCAGCTCAACTTGTCGGCAATTCTGGAGGTCATGGCCCTTGGTGCGGTGGATCTTGCAGTACTGCTTGTTGGAGCTTCCTGGCTTGTCGGCAGCCGCCAAGGCCCAGCAAGCGGGACACCCGACAACTTCCTTGCCAGGGTCGCTTGCCTTGGCCTTCTTGGCCGCTCCGGCATCGTCGGATCCCTCGACGGCAAGCACAACCTTGCCCTTGCACTTTCTGTTACGGCGCTGACCCTTCTTTGTCGGGGTGGCGGTGTTGTCGTCTGTGGAGTCGGTATCCGCACCGGCGTCCTCGCCGGGGTACTTCCTCCCCTCTTCCGCCCGAGCGCATCTATCTGCCAGAACATAAAGTTCGGCCACATCCTTGACCTTGTTCATTGCCAGCTCTTCACGCATCTTGCGGTTGCGCACATTCTGATGGAATGCACTGATCACGACGGTAGCATGAACGTCTGGGATGTTGTACTGCACTCAGCTGAACCTTTGGATGTTCTTGTGCAGGTTTTCTCCTTCATTCTGGGGGATGATATGCAGATTGCTTGCCTGGCCATGAGCTTGATGGCCTCCAGTGAAGGTGCCAACAAACTCATGACACAGATCCAACCAACAAGAAATGGAGTCCGCCAGCAAGTGCATCAACCATGACATGACATTGGGCTTAAGTGCCAACGGGAAGTAATTGGCAAGCACCTTGTCGTCACGGGCTCCAGCAGCTTGCATCGCAATGGTGTATATGCTGAGGAACTCTGACGGGTGAGTCTTGCCGTTGTACTTCTCGCCAACGTCGGGCTTGAGCGTGCGGTGGGAGGGCCACTAGAACTGCCGCAACTCACGGGTGAAGGACGGGCAACCCACCTCGTAGGCTAGGCCACCGTAGCCTCTCGGTGCCGGGTGGTCCATAGTGGGCCCTGCCCGCCTGTCTGACTGGTGGCGTGCATCACGCCCGCGCTCGATGGTTGTTTGAGCGTCTTCAAGGGCTCGCTCCCGAAGAACTTGGCGCTGATCGCGGTCGGTCCGTGGATCAGTTGACGCTATGGAAATGTTATCACAAGCGTCATCATGACGGATCGACACCCGCGGCGGCTGGCGTGGGGGAGGAGAGTGCATCGTGGCTACATCACCTCCGGCCCTTCCCCCACTGGGATGCGGTGGCTCGACGGAGCGCAGGCCTATGGGCGCCGCTGGTCGTGGCTCATCCTTGTTGGCAATGCCGACGAGGCTCCGGACGGTGGCTCTCCACTCGTCGAGCTTCTCCACAACAGGAGGAAAGTCGAGGAGTAGCTGCACGTGCGCCAAAGCTTCTGCTGGCGTGGGTGGTGGTGAAAGCTGTGTGGACCATGACGCGCTTCGACTTCTAACCACGTTAAAAGGAGCTCTATCACGGCCCTGTGGCTGTCCGCCATTTTCGATTGCACCTCGGCGCGCATGCTGGCCTCCTTCGTCCTGCGAAAGATGCGCAGGACTCTTCCCACGGTGGCGCCCAGGGTCACCAGCGTGGTGACGCTGCTCATCACCCACAAATTGGGAAGAGCGCATCATGGGCACCGGCGTAGGTGTCTTGGAGGTCGCCGCGCCACCAGTAGGCAATACGGCGACGCCCTTGGAGGGCCCCGCGCCGCCCGTGGGGGGCCCAACTCCATCTTTAGATTTGGTGGCGTGCGGCTCGTCGTCCTGTGCACGAACGACGCCGCTTGCCAGGCTTGGACTGCCAGAGCAGCGTGGGTGTTCGCTGGCCACGCCTCGGGTTCTATCCGCGAACACCCCGCTACTTGCCCGCACTAGTAAAGGCTGCCCGGCTCCGGATGAACCGATCACCGTCGTCGTCTTCCTCTTGGGAGCTATGGCGACGAAGAACTGCCAGACCAGCTGCTAAACCGATTCTCACAACTGCGCCCCCTACCTGGCATGCCAAAGATGTCGGTGGGAACGACACCTATGGGATCACAAGAATCCCTACTACGGTCGGTGGGCGCGGGGTTGTGGAAAGAGCGGGTCTAAGAGCCAGTACACAGATCGTTTATCCAGGTTCGGGCCGCGAGAATGCGTAATATCCTAGTCCTGCTTTGGTGTATATTTGGGTGTTCTTGAGCTAGCCACGATACGCGACTTGTGCAAAAGAGCCGAATCCCCATCCAGTATGCCTCGGGCCTCCTTTTATAGGAAAAAGGGGATGCCATAGTGGCACACAGGAGGTGGAAAGTGCATTCGGTCGCTAAGTCTATCCTCTGTCATTACGGGACAAAACGCATTAAATGGGCCCCTTAGGTATCCCCCCACTTTGTTGCCGCCTCGCCTTGCTTCGACACGCGTCCAGGCCAGCGAGGTGGGCAGTGCCATGTAGGCTGGCAGGCTGCTGACATAGCGCGGTGGCAGCATCTTCACAAAGATCTGCATGCCACAACGCAGGTGCTTGCTGAGTTGGTCTAGAAGCCGCACGTCGCCATGCAGGTGGACGCCTAGCTGGCTGGGCTGGCAGCTGCGTGGAATCGGCAGTGGAGTCTTGGTGGGTGCAAGCTTGGCCGCGGCCTCACTGATGTCCTCGGCAAGGATCTTGCCGAGGCCCCGCAAGGGTCTTGCCGAGGCACCGCGGTCGTCCCCGGCAAGGATCTTGCCAGAGGTCTCGTGGATTTCCTTGGCAAGGATCTTACCGAGGACCGTCGTCTTCTGGTCCTCATCTGATCTTGTGTGTTTATGATCTTCACGAAGATCTGCATGCCATCACGGAGGTGCCTCCCGAGCCTTGGTTCCAATGTGGTTGTGTTGGAAACCTGGGGCTCAAGGGTGGTGTGCTCTGCTGGCGTTGGGCAAGGTTCCCCGGCAAGGCTCTTGCTGGGGCTGTGAAGGCTGCCCCGGCAAGGGCCTTGCCGGGGGAGTCTACCTCGCCCTCTTGCTTTTTTGTGTCTCTATGTTGGCGTTGTTTTTATTGTCTTGTGGCTTCGGCTTCCCTCCTCTGCCCTACTAAGTGTGGCCGCGGGTGCGGCTCCGACTGCCCATGCACAAGTAAAGGGGTACAGAAAAGAACCCCTACTTTTGTACACCGACACAGCGCTGCCGCTGATCTCCTCGACCAAGCGGTCAAGGATTTGCGATCCTTATACGCCATCGAGCCCATTTTGTCATTTAGGAAGGACACGTTCTACGGCGGCAGCTTGGGATCCTCAATTGTCAAGTCAGATCTCATCGACCACGACCACGACCATGAGGAGGGCACCCACAAAGGTTCTTCCAAGGTGAAACAACCCATCTGTGACACCAGAGAGCGCACCATGGGTATGTGCTCTTCCAACTGGAAGGATCCCGTCCATGAAATGTGAGGTAACAACCTATCAGCAAATCTTACCTTTTCTAGCTTGCCAACCCGTAGCCTTTGTTGTAGTAGCATTTGCCGTGTGGTGCTATAACTATGTCGTGCTTAATTATTTCAGTTATGCAGAAATGTATTGTTCAATAGGGCTATGTGATGTTTAAGTTTGGATTGCCCACTTCAGTATCACGAATGGCTATACTTGGTTGTTCATAGTGAGTAGATGCCTTGTTTATCTATGTTTGGTTGTTAGGTTGGTTGCAGTAGGCATTTTTTCAGTTATCGAGTCGATGCCTTGTTTATATGTATTTGGTTATTAGTTTGGTTGCAGTGAGCATTTGTCCAGTTATCAAGCAGATGCCTTGTTTATCTGTATTTGGTTGTTAGGTTGCTTTTTTTAGCATTTGTCCTATTTTCAAGCAGATGCCTTTTTTTTCTGTATTTGCTTGTTAGGTTGGTTGCAGTGAGACTCTGTCTAGTTTTCAATGGCTATATTTGGTTGTTATACTGATCATTTATGCGTTGTTTATTTCAGTCATTCACAATGTGTTGTTCATTATGTGCAAGTCGGAACTGTGCCACTCGACTGCATCAATACCAGTTTGAATGGCTATATTTGGTTCCAGTTATGCCTAGTGTAGTTAACACATGCCCTTTATTTTAGTTTTACACATTTATCCAGTGATGTTTAAGCATTACCTACGCTCTATTCATTTTCAGCAATACCAGTTTGGATTGCAATATTTGATGGCTGTTAAGCCTGCTATCGGTAACATTGCCTTCCATTTTATATATGCTTTAACAGCATGCTGAAACCAACACATTCAAGCTATCATTTGGAGATGATATTGTTTACCTTTGTTATATTTGTTTGATGTTAAGGTTGCTGTACTTATCATGCCTTTCCACTACTTATGCAGGACAACAACGGGAGTGGCCACCATTTTCCGCCGAGGTTAGCTTCGTCGCTCGGCTTGTACTCCCTCGTCGTTCCATAATGTAGTGCATATAGATCCAGGCCTGGACACTTTTTAGCTTCTAATATTTACTTGTTGCCTGTAGGTACATATGCCCTTGGCAAGGATCCACGCATCAGCCCTTTTTGCATATGGGGCAATGAGATATTCAAGACAAGCATCAAGTGAGGAAACTGATAATGATTATTAGCAAAAAGATACGAATGGTGGCAAGCAAATTATTTGTTTATGTCCTATCCAACATAATAGTGAGTTGTAGGATGGTAATTACAAACTCTGCACCCTTCTCTTTTTACTACCCATAATGAGTTGTTAGACAGCAATGTCTGAATCTTTTTCGTTCGTAGTGGTTCCCGAAGCAATTCACTCAAGATTACCTCGCAAAGTATATGATTGGTGGACACACAATGAAGGTTAAAGTATTTCATCCAGACTACAATGAGCATCGAGAAGTCATAATGAAGACAGTGAAGGATGGATGGGCATCCATCACAAGGGGTCGGCCTAGAGTCGTGCGTGCATTACACATGGAGGAGGGCACAATATGGGCATTCCGCTTCAGCTTCTCCAGCAACCAGAATGTCTTTCGCCTCTCTCTTTATAGTCTTTAGTACAACTGTGGTTCATCATTCTTTACTTGGTGCTTCTGTAGTTCTTCAGTATATGTACCTGTGCATCAAATTATGCATTCATGCTTGAACCTATATTTGTAATAAACATGGTTGGATATGAAATAAGTGATTTCCTACTATCAAATTCAAAACATATGAGGGATTAATAAGGGATTAATTAGGGATTACACTGCACACGGTTGGCGAAAGTGAAATGTCTGCGATAGACATGGAGATCCAACACGTTTCTAGGATCCGCTACGTGTGTGATCAATCTCCACTGCACACACGATCAACCAAGAAAAAACGTGTGCGATCAATCTCCACTGCACACACGATCAGCCAAGAAAAAATGTGTGCGATTAACAACATCATCGCACACAGTTCTTTCTTATTAAATGTTTGCGATAGTCACCTTATCACACACACTTCAAAATTATAGACTGTTTGTGATGTTGTGCGCATCACAAATGTTTGGTACTTCTTGGATTAACCGTGTGGGATGTACATACTAACGGAAATGTATTCCTTGGATGGATTATGTGGAATGTACATACGAACGGAAACGTTTAGCGGGGACTGACTGTGTGGGATGTACTTACGACCGAAAACGATTTCGCCTGTATAATTGTATTTTTAGCACTATTGTATGTATAAGCATATTTGAGCGCTCGCCGGTCGCACATGACCTCATTTTGCCGAGCGTTTGTGCCAGGAGGGCATATCCCCGACGGTTTCTGGGTCACGTGGGAAGGACCCCCCTATCGCAGTCACTCACTTGACGACGGTTCCGAACGCCGCCGCGGAAAGGGGTTAAAAACCATTTGTATAGCACGGACGCGTACCAATGTACCGATATCTGCTAAAATCATCTGTGAAGGTCAGAAAATAATGATACCTGCTGCATGCCTCAACACTCGTCGGACCGGATACATCGGTGTGTATTATTTCCAATAAGTCATTGGCGCGCTCCATTGTCTTGGAGAACGGAGTTTTAGTCATCTTTCCCATGAGGCATGGTTTGCAATTATCAAATAATTCATAATCAAGTGATTCGAAAAGCCCATCAGCATGGAGTGTCTTCATGCGCTTTGCACCAATATGCCTAAACGGCAGTGCCACAAGTATGTTGCACTATCATTATCAACTTTGCATCTTTTGGCATCTATATTGTGAATATGTGTATCACTACGATCGATATTCAATAAACCATTAACATTGGGTGTGTGACCATAGAAGGTTTTATTCATGTAAAAAGAATAACAATTATTCTCTGTCTTAAAAGAGTAACCGTATTGCAATAAACACGATCCTATCTTGTTCATGCTCAACGCAAACACCAAATAACATTTATTTAGGTTCAACACTAATCCCGAAAGTATAGGGAGTGTGCGATGATGATCATATCAATCTTGGAACCACTTCCAACACACACTGTCACTTCACCCTCAACTAGTCTCCATTTATTCTGCAACTCCTGTTTTGAGTTACTAATCTTAGCACCCAAACAGGTATCAAATACCCAGGGGCTACTACGAGCACTAGTAAGGTACACATCAATAACATGTATATCAAATATACCTTTGTTCACAATTCCATCCTTCTTATTTGCCAAATATTTGGGGTAGTTCCGCTTCCAGTGACCATTTCCTTTGTAGTAGAAGCACTCAGTTTCAGACTTAGGTCCAGCTTTGGGCTTCTTCACGGGAGTGACAACTTTCTTTCCATTCTTCTTGAAGTTCCCTTTCTTTGCCTTTCCCTTTTTCTTGAAACTAGTGGTCTTGTTAACCATCAATACTTGATGCTCTTTCTTGATTTCTACCTTTGCCGATTTCAGCATCGTGAAAAGCTTGAGAATCATTTCGTCATCCCTTGCATATTATAGTTCATCACAAAGTTCTAGTAACCTGGCGATAGTGACTAGAGAACTCTGTCAATCACTATCTTATCTGGAAGATTAACTCCCACTTGAGTCAAGCGATTGTAGTACCAGACATTCTGAGCACATGCTTAATAGCTTAGCTATTCTCCTCCATCTTGTAGGCAAAGTACTTGTCAGAGGTCTCATATCTCTCGACATGGACATGAGTCTGAAATACCAATTTCAGCTGTTGGAACATCTCATATGCTCCATGGCGTTCAAAACATTTTTGAAGTCCCGGTTCTAAGCCGTAAAGCATGGTGCACTAAACTATCAAGTAGTCATCATATCGAGCTTGCCAAACATTCATAATGCCTGCATCTGCTCCTGCAATAGGTCTATCACCTAGCGGTGCATTATGAACATAATCCTTCTATGCAACAATGAGGATAATCCTCAGATCACGGACCCAGCCCGCATCATTGCTACTATCTTCTTTAAACTTAGTTTTCTCTAGGAACATATCAAAAAACATAGGGGAGCTACAACGTGAGCTATTGATCGACAACATAATTTGCTAATACTATCAGGACTAAATACATGATAAATTAAGTTCAATTAATCAAATTACTAAAGAATTCCCACTTAGATAGACATCCCTCAAGTCATCTAAATGATATGTGATCCAAATCAACTAAACCATGTCCGATCATCACGTGAGATGGAGTAGTCATCAATGGTGAACATCTCTATGTTGATCATATCTACTATATTATTCACGTTCGACCTTTTGGTCTCGAGTGTTCCGAGGCCATGTCTGTACATGCTAGGCTCGTCAAGTTTAACCCAAGTATTCCGCATGTGCAAAAATGTCTTGCACCCATTGTATTTGAACGTAGAGCCTATCACACCCGATCATCATGTGGTGTCTCAACACGAAGAACTGTCGCAATGATGCATACTCAGGGAGAACACTTATACCTTGAAATTTTTAGTTAATGGATCATCTTATAACGCTACCGTCATACTAAGCAAAATAAGATGCATAAAAGATAAACATCACATGCAACCAAAATATGTGACATGATATGGCCATCATCATCTTGTCCTTTTGATCTCCATCTCCAAAGCATCGCCATGATCTCCAATGTCATTCTTCCCATAGGCTTTTTAATAGTAGAATCTGCCAAGTGCAAATTTAAAGAGCATTCTTCAATATCAATAAGACCAAGTACATCACATAAATACTTTGGAATTGTAGAAACACTAGCACCCAAGTCGCACAAAGCAAAACACTCATAATTTTTAATCTTGACTTTGATGGTAGGTTCCCATTGATCATGTAATTTTCTAGGAATTGAAATTTCTGATTCCAACTTTTCTTCAAAAGCTTTCATCATAGCATCAACAATATGTTTAGTAAAAACTTTATTTTGTTCATAAATATGGGGTGAATTTATCATGGATTGCAACAAAGAAATACAATCAACCAAAGAACAACTATCGTAATTAAAGTCTTTGTAATCCAAAATAGTGGGCACATCACTAGTTAAAGTCTTGACCTCTTCAAACCCACTTTTATCAATTTTCTCAAGAAGGTTTTCACCCTACGAATTATTGGGGCACCTTCAAGCTAAAGTTGACTCTTCTCCAGTCCCTTTTTCATCAATCTTAATTTTACTAAACAAAGAATCAATAGAGGAAACACCAATCATTTTAAGTTCTTCATCACTTTTATGAAAGCAATCACTAGAAAACGCTCTTTCTAAAAATTCTCTTTGAGCTCTAAGCATAGAAACATAAAGAGATTGAA
Source organism: Triticum timopheevii (assembly GCA_963921465.1). NCBI lineage: Eukaryota > Viridiplantae > Streptophyta > Magnoliopsida > Poales > Poaceae > Triticum > Triticum timopheevii. The sequence goes on from OY997274.1 coordinate 506,514,780, forward strand.
TTGATTCTTCAACTTTAGGCACAAAAAATTGCATCCTGAGAGTTTCTACATCATGAGAAATTCTATCAATACTTCTAGACATATCATCAACCTTATTCAGCTTTTCTTCTATCGTAGCATTGAAAACTTTTTGAGTATCGATAAATTCTTTAATATTATCCTGAAGATCAGAGGTGTTTCTATTATTATTATAAGAGGGATTACCATAGGAATTACCATAATAATTAGAGGAATGACTAGGAAAAGGCCTAGGATTAAAATTACCTGTATAAGCATTGTTATTGAAATAGTTTCGCGAGATAAAATTCACATCTATGGCATCACTATTTTCCTCAATCAAAGTAGACAAAGGAACATCATTAAAATCAATAGGAGCACTTTTATTAGCAACCAACTTCATAAGAGCATCAACTTTTTCACTCAAAGAATTTATTTCTTCTACCGAATTGACCTTTTTAATAGTGGGCGCTCTTTCGATATGCCATTATGAGTAATTGCCATAATATTGTCTAGCAATTTAGTAGCTTTACCCCAAGTAATTTCCATAAAAGTACCCCCACGGCAGAATCTAAAAGATTACAAGAAACAAAATTCAACCCCGCATAAAATTTTTGTATGATCATCCAAAGATTTAACCCATGAGTTGGGCAATTCCTTAGCACCAATTTCATCCTTTCCCAAGATTGTGCAACATGATCATGTTCAAGTTGCTTGAAATTAATGATTTGGATTCTAAGGGAAATGATTTTTGCGGGCGGTAAATACTTAGTAATAAAAACATCCTTGCACTTGTTCCAAGAATCGATACTATTGCGAGGCAAAGAAGAAAACCAATCGTGATCTTGCAAAGAAAACAAAAATAATTTCGACTTCACAACATCATTGTCCACATCTTTTTTCCTTTGCATATCGCATAATTCCACGAATGTGTTAAGATGGGACGTGGCATCCTCATTAGGAGTACCAGAAATTGATCTTTCATAACAAGATTCAGCAAAGCAGTATTAATATCACAAGACTCCGCACTAGTGGCGGGAGGAGCAATCGGAGTGCTAATAAAATCATTGTTGTTGGTACTGGAGAAATCACACAACTTGGTGTTCTCTTGAGTCATGATGACTTCACAACAAGATTACACTCAAAAACAGATCTGACGAGAAAATGGCGAACAAGAAAGAGGGCGAATAAAACAGCAAATTTTTGTGAAGTGGGGGAGAGGAAAATGAAAGGCAAATGGCAAATAATGTAAATTGTGAGGAGATGAGATTTGTGATTAGGAACCTGGTTGATGTTGATGATCCTCCCTGACAACAGCGCCATAAATTCCTTTTGATGCCTGCTTGAACTACATCGGTATTTCCCCAAAGAGGAAGGGATGATGTAGCATAGCGATGGTAGGTATTTCCCTCAGTGATATCGAACTAGTAGGAGAACCAAGTAACACACGTAAACATCCCCTGCACACAAATAACAAATACTCACAACACGACGTGTTAAAGGGGTTGTCAATCCCTTTCAGGTAACGGTGCCACAAATTGGTGAGAAGACATGATAAAGTTGTGATAGATAGAATAAATAGATCGCAAATAAAATAAAGTGCAGCAAGATATTTTTGTATTTTTGATTTAATAGATCTGAAAATAAAAGCAAAGGAAAATAGATTGCAAAGGAAAATATATTAAAAAAGAGACCTGGGGGCCGTAGGTTTCACTAGTGGCTTCTCTCGAGAAAAATAGCAAACGGTGGGAAAACAATTACTGTTGGGCAATTGATAGAACTTCAAATAATCATGGCGATATGCAGGCAATGATCATTATATAGGCATCACGTACAAGATTAGTAGACCGACTCCTGTCTGTATCTACTACTATTACTCCACACATTGACCGCTATCCAGCATGCATCTAGTGTATTAAGTTCATGGAAAAACAGAGTAGTGCAATAAGAACGATGACATGATGTAGACAAGATCTATTTATTTATAAATAGACCCCATCTTGTTATCCTTAATAGCAACGATACATACGTGTCGTTTCCCCTTCTGTCACTAGGATCAAGCATCGTAAGATCGAACCCATCACAAAGCACCTCTTCCTATTGCAAGATAAATAGATCAAGTTGGCCAAACAAAACCCAAATACCAGAGAAGAAATACGAGGCTATAATCAATCATGCATATAAGAGATCAAAGAAGACTCAAATAACTTTCATGGATAAAAACAAAGATCTAATCATAAACTCAAAGTTCATCGGATCCCAACAAACACACCGCAAAAGACTTACATCATATGGATCTCCCAGAGACCATTGTATTGAGAATCAAGAGAGAGAGAGGAAGCCATCTAGCTACTAACTATGGACCCATAGGTCTACAAAGAACTACTCATGCATCATCGGAGAGGCACCAATGGACATTATGAACCCCTCTGTGATGGTGTCTAGATTGGATCTGGTGTTTCTGGAAGTTGCGGTGGCTGGAATTGATTTTCGTCGACTATCTTAGGGTTTCTGGAATATTGTGGTATTTATAGAGAAAAGAGGCGGTGCGGGAGGCCATCGAGGTGGGCACAACCTACCTGGGTGCGCCTGGGCCCCTAGGCATGCTCTGGTGGGTTGTGCTCCCCTCGAAACTCCCCTCAGGTACTTTCTTGGCCTACTGGATGTTTTCTGGTCCAAAAAAACCACAAAAAGTTTCGTTGCGTTTGGACTCCGTTTGGTATTGATTTCCTGCGATGTAAAAAAAAGCAGAAAACAACAACTGGCACTGGGCACTATGTCAATAGGTTAGTACCAAAAATGATATAAAATGATTGTAAAACATCTAAGAATGATAATATAACAACATGGAACAATCAAAAATTATAGATACGTTGGAGACGTATCAGGGCACAACCCACCTGGGCGCGTCTGGGCCCCCAGGTGCGCCCTGGTGGGTTGTGCCCCCCTCGGAGCACCCCTCTGGTACTTCTTTGGCCCAACAGGTGTCTTATGGTCTAGAAAAACTCGACAAAAAGTTTCGCTGCATTTGGACTCCGTTTGGTATTGATTTCCTGGAATGTAAAAAACAAGCAGAAAACAGCTGGCACTGGGCACTATGTCAATAGGTTAGTACCAAAAAATGATATAAAATGATTATAAAATGATTGTAAAACATCCAAGAACAATAATATAATGGCTTGGAACAATCAAAAATTATAGATATGTTGGAGACGTATCACGGCCCAGAATACTTGGAATCTTACAATAGCCAACATGATACCAAGTTTGATTTTCTCAAGGTTGTAATCTGCCAAGTGCCCACAAGATCTGTGAGTTATAAAGACTTCAGGCTAATTGTGTTCTTCAACCGCGGTCTCACCTATCTGACAGGTCACTGCGGTAAGTGGATAAATCTGCACGTCCATCGCAGGATTATACATACTCCATGGTTCTCTGATGCCATTGAACACAAGGGCTTCATTTACGTTGTGGACTCCTTCTATGGCTGGACGTATTGCTGGCCTACTCCTGTCATCGCTACAAATGGCTGTTATAGCAGTATGTTACTTTCCTATGATATCATGATGGCTTTCTTATATTACTATCAACATTAACTGAAAAAATATTCATGCTAATAACATGTGGTTCTTAAGATTGACTACAGTACGAGCCCTTTTTTATTTGACTCCAACTTGATATGATGTTGTAGGCTGCATGGTGTCCCTACCCTTCCTAATCCCAGAACCTTTCAAAGAAAAGCAGCATTGCAGGCAGTTCCTGACTCGATCAGACGACAACGAACAATTGATGATCGTTCGCATGTACGGACGTGTTGTTTCGTGGAATACAATAACAGTCACTGCAAGGTCTTTGAGCGGGATCCCATCTTCTCTGGGCCTTCAGGAATTTTTTAGTGGAGGCTAGTAAGTAGCCTTGGTACACACTCTCTGTTTCTCGGACTGAATTATACGATTAAACAGTAGATAACCGACAGCAAGGATCATGATGGCAGCGCAGTTTCGTTCATCAGACAAAACTATGTGTACACAGCGTACCATGCGTCTCTCCAGGCACCATACCCTGATATGTGCCGCCACGCTCTGCAATCCAAAGTAGGAGATAAGGTCGCATGTATCAGACTTTGACTTGCTGGCTGGAGTTTCTCCCGTCAGGCACCCATCTGGTTCAAGCCGTCAGCCAATCTCCACAGCTTAATAAATAGTAACGTCTAACTGAGCTAGTTAGTTAGATGTGTACACTTAGTATAGTAGGACCTTTATTTGGTTTGATGCATACACTTGTCATTTTTTGGTAGCCCTTTTGTAATGATGGCTGATGTTTGGTTTGAAAGAGAGAGTTGTGTCTTTACTCTTCTGGCCTGCTTACTACTTCTAGTGCACCCCCAGCCCTGGGTACTGCTGCTGCTGCTATTTTCAATGTACAATCTGTAGTATATTTTGTCTTTTGGTTGAATAAATGTGTTGTTAGAACGAAAAACACAATGTTTTGAAAGTCGTAGCACGGTCCAATTCTTTATTGCCCCGTACATAGCGCATACTATTTTTTGTATGGAACACATTTTCCACTTATCAACAACATGCAACCCGGTGATGAAGGCCCAATAACGGAGCCCATAATTAACTGGATGGAAGGCTCTCACATGATTCCGGCTCAGGTACATGCTCATGGTCCCCTATACATAAATAAGTAAATAAAATAAATAAATAAAGCTAAATGCTCATGCACCAGTTCTTTTAATTTACGATTTGAAAAGTCAAATTTTAACAGGAGGATATTATTTCCTATGAGAGTGTTGTTACATTCAGTCGATATTATTCTTAGACAAAGATAGCGACCAGTCTTTTTTCTCCCACCATTTTCCTCCTGCAACCAGCGGACCCATGCAAATCGTAGTCAACATTGTAAATAGTTCTGGTCCATTATTATTTTTCGATAAGAATGCCCAACCCAGCCCAACACATTAGTGACATCACTTTATCCCAGGGCTTGCTCGGTTCACACCTCAAGAAGAAAATTGTCTAAAAAACCTTAAGAAGAAAAGGTGCTCCGCAGCATTCTACAATAAGTTTTAGGCTTATAAAATTAATTCTTATAATCAAGCATAACGAGTTTTTGGGTCTCACCGGTCTAGCCACCAAGACCAAACCTGCGCCGGCGGGAGCACATGTTCCCGCCTTCTACGGCTAGTTGTGCTGCCTTGCACACATCGCCTCCCTATCGTACCCTGAAATGCAAGCCAAGCCATCCCTTTACTCCCCCTACATCCTATTCTTCTCTGACGATGGCAGTCTACCCCCCGCATCAGAACCAGACAACCAGTGAACCCTCGTACTCCCCTCCGCGTATGACCATACTGTCGCATTTTCCCTGGCTCCTGTTCATTCTCGTCCGAGGCCTCGCTGTCGTCCTCCGCATTGGTGCGCTCGCAACGGCGCTGCCGTCCGACCCTATCAACATAGTGAATCGGGAGAGGACTGTAGTTTTGAGTATGTCAGTACGAACCCACCAGGTCCACTCCCGAAGACAAGCAAGCGCCTCTTTACTACTCAGATGCACCCCTCGTTTTTTACTCTAATCCACCCTGCTGATATCTGGGACCTACATCATTGTCAACGTACAGCCAATTAACGATAGAATTGCACAACACTTTTTTTGAGGATTTGTTTAGAGGAGCAGGCTATAAACTGGGTTGTGCGGTCTCTGTGGCCCGTCTAACAACATGACCAGCCCAGTAGTTTTTTCTTTGGGAAAATAGGTAGCCCACTATTTCTTTTTGAAGAATACCCAAGCTAGGCCTATTCATTTTGTCTGACTTACTGGGCCGCAAATCTTTCAAGACGAGGAGGGATGTATTCTGGCCTGGCCGAAGAGTATGCGCAGTAAATCTTAAAAGAAATAAGAAAGGGGTTGCAAATTCCAAAAAATAAATAGCAAATGGGCAATTAGTTTTGTTTTTTGTTTTTGTTCTTCACTCATATTTTATATTTCATTGGATTTTAACATAACATAGTACTACTTTATTTTTAAATTTGTTTTAGTATGGCTACTAATTTTTGTATTAAAAATATTTTTTTCCCAGGCAAAAGTATGCGAATTTTTAAAATTTTGCATATTTTTTAGTTCAAATTTTTAACCCTGGTACTCACCAGAAAATGCGCAGCAATTCTAAAAATATAAAAGGGGCTGCAATAAATTCCATATGAATTAGCAAATGGGTTGTAAATTATAAAAATAATATAAAATGGTTGTACACGCCACAGATTTCGAGGCTGACTTGTTTACGCAAGGCTTTTTCAGTCAATACATGATTCTAGCAGTAGTGACTATTGGATGTCCATCCAATGACCGACGTGTTTCTTCAATCTCTGATCTTCCTGCTCCAGCTACCTAAACCAGCACCGTCGGGACTGCCTGTTCCCTCCTCTTATTGCCCGCTCTGATGCCGTGCAGGCTTCACCAGACAACCGTACTCCCTCCGTTGGCCTGGCCATCCCTCTACCCACCCGCACCTTCTATTATTCTCTGGTGACAGCAGTCTCAGGCCTCAGCAAAACCAGTCAACCATAATACTCTCCTTAGTGTGGGCATCCACTCTTCTGTGTCTTCGCCAGCTCCGGATCGTTCCATTCCTAGGCCTCACCATCGTCAGCCGCGTTGGTGCTCTAGGTGCGGCGTGCTCAACATTCAACAAACGACAGCCATCAAAATAGGGATGTACGTGGAGAGGCTGACAGTATGGACCCCCATGGTCCATGTCCGCACGCAAGCAACCCCTCCTTATTACGTGAAAAAATTGATTCCTCCCACTGACATCTGGGGTGCACCGGTTCAGAGGTTGACCCGTGGGCTTACTAAGTTGACGTGTACGCATGGATTTGTCAACTTAGTCAACAAACAATTCTTACAGCAGTGGCCATTGGATTTTAATTGAATGATATGATAACCCACAAGTATAGGGGATCGCAACAGCTTTCGAGGGTAGAGTATTCAACCCAAATTTGTTGATTCGACACAAGGGGAGCCAAAGAATATTCTTGAGTATTAGCAGTTGAGTTGTCAATTCAACCACACCTGGATAACTTAGTATCTGCAGCAAAGTGTTTAGTAGCAAAAGTGGTATGATAATAATGGTAACGGTAGCAAAAGTAAAGATAAATGTTTTTGAGTTTTTGTAGTAGTTGTAACAGTAGCAACGAAAAAGTAAATAAGCGAAGAACAATATGTGAAAAGCTCGTAGGCAATGGATCAATGATGGATAATTATGCCGGATGCGATTCCTCATGCAATAGTTATAACATAGGGTGATATAGAACTAGCTCCAATTCATCAATGTAATGTAGGCATGTATTCCGTAAATAGTCATACGTGCTTATGGAAAAGAACTTGCATGGCATCTTTTGTCCTACCCTCCCATGTTCAGCGGGGTCCTTACGAAAACTAAGGGATATTAAGGCCTCCTTTTAATAGAGAACCGGAACAAAGCATTAGCATATAGTGAATACATGCACTCCTCAAACTATGGTCCTCACCGAGAAGTATCCCGATTATTGTCACTTCGGGGTTGTCGGATCATAACACATAATAGGTGACTATAGACTTGCAATATAGGATCAAGAACACACATATATTCATGAAAACATAATAGGTTCAGATCTGAAATCATGGCACTCGGGCCCTGTGACAAGCATTAAGCATAGAAAAGTCATAGCAACATCAATCTCAGGATATAGTGGATACTAGGGATCAAACCCTAACAAAACTAACTAGATTACATGGTAAATCTCATCCAACCCATCACCGTCCAGCAAGCCTACGATGGAATTACTCACGCACGGCGGTGAGCATCATGAAATTGGTGATGGAGGATGGTTGATGATGATGATGGCGACGAATCCCCCTCTCCGGAGCCCCGAACGGACTCCAGATCAGCCCTCCCGAGAGAGATTAGGGCTTGGCGGCGGCTCCGTGTCGTGAAACGCGATGAAACTTTCTCCGTGATTTTTTTCTCCCCGAGACGGTATATATGGAGTTGGAGTTGAGGTTGGGAGGTGTCCAGGGGGGCCACGAGATAGGAGGGCGCGCCCTGGGGGGCGTCCCCCTGTCTCGTGGACAGCCCGTGGGCCGCCTGGCCTTGATTCTTTCGCCAAAAATTCTTATTAAATCTGAAAAGTGCCTCCATGGATTTCCAGGAAATTCCGAGGACTTTGCTTTTCTACACATAAAACAACATCATGGCAGTTCTGCTGAAAACAGCGTCAGTCCGGGTTAGTTTCATTCAAATCATGCAAGTTAGAGTCCAAAACAAGGGCAAAAGTGTTTGGAAAAGTAGATATGTTGGAGACGTATCAACTCCCCCAAGCTTAAACCTTTGCTTGTCCTCAAGCAATTTAGTTGATAAACTGAAAGTGATAAAGAAAAACTTTTACAAACTCTGTTTGCTCTTGTTATTGTAATATGAAAAGCCAGCATTCAAGTTTCAGCAAATATTATGAACTAACCATACTCACAATAACACATAGGTCTCACAATTACTCATATCAATAACATAATCAGCTAGCGAGCTATAATAGTAAAACTCAGATGACAACACTTTCTCAAAATAATTATAACATGATATAACAAAATGGTATCTCGCTAGCCCTTTCTGAGACCGCAAAACATAAATGCAGAGCACCTTTAAAGATCAAGGACTGACTAAACATTGTAATTCATGGTAAAAGAGATCCGGTCAAGTCATACCCAATATAAACCAATAATAATGAATGCAAATGACAGTGTGCTCTCCAGCGGGTGCTTTTAATAAGAAGGGTGATGACTCAACATAAAAGTAAATAGATAGGCCCTTCTCAGAGGGAAGCAGGGATTTGTAGAGGTGCCATAGCTCGATTTTAAAATAGAGAGTGAATAACATTTTGAGCGGCATACTTTTGCTGTCAACGCAACAACTATGAGATGGTTGTATCTTCCATACTACATGCATTATAGGCAGTTCCCAAACAGAATGGTAAAGGTTTATACTCCCCCAACCACCAACAAGCATCAATCAATGGCTTGCTCAAAACAACGAGTGGCTCCAACATACAACAGCCCTGGGGGAGTTTTGTTTAATTATTTTGATTTGCTTTGATCTTTTTGGATCATGGGACTGGGCATCCCGGTTACCGCCCCTTTCTCATGAATGAGGAGCGGAGTCCACTCCTCTTGAGAATAACCCACCTAGCATGGAAGATATAGGCAGCCCTAGTGGAAACATGAGCTGCTCGAGGATACAAAACAGAATTTCATTTGAAGGTTTGGAGTTTGGCACATGCAAATTTACTTGGAACGGCAGGTAAATACCGTATATAGGTAGGTATAGTGGACTCATATGGAACAACTTTGGGGTTTAAGGAGTTTGGATGCACAAGCAGTATTCCCGCTTAGTACAGGTGAAGGCTAGCAAAAGACTGGGAAGCAACCTACTGAGAGAGCGACAACAGTCGTAAACATGCATTAAAATTAATTTACACCGAGTACAAGTATGAGTAGGATATAATCTACCATGAACATAAATATCGTGAAGGCTATGTTGATTTGATTCAACTACATGCGTGAACATGTGCCAAGTTGAGTCACTTAATACATTCAAAGGAGGATACCATCCCATCATACCACATCATAATTATTCTAATAGCATGTTGGCATGCGAGGTAAACCATTATAACTCATAGCTAATCAAGCATGGCACTAGCAACTATAATCTCTAAATGTCATTGCAAATATGTTTACTTCATAATAGCTGACTCAGGAACGATGAACTCATCATATTTACAAAAACAAGAGAGGTCGAGTTCATATCAGCTTTTCTTATCCCAATAAGTCCATCATATATCATCATTATTGCCTATCACTTGCACGACCGAACGATGTGTATAATAATAAGAGTCCACAAGCATTGGACTAAGATGGAATCTGCAAGCATTCAACTCAAGAGAGAAGACAAGTAATATGGGTTCTAAGTTAAATAAACAATCATGCATATAAGAGCCACTAAGCATTTTCAATATGGTCTTCTTGACCCCCAAAAGAAAGAAAAGAAAATAAAACTATTTACACGGGAAAGCTCCCAACAAGTAAAAGAAGAACAAGAAATCTTTTGGGTTTTCAATTTAATTTCTACTACAAGCATGGAAATTAAACTAACTAATTTTTTTGGTTTTTCTTAGGGTTTATCAAACACACAAGAAGAAAACTAGAAAAAGAAATTTAAACTAGCATGGATAATACAATGAAAGAGTATGAGCACCGACGACTAGTGTGTGAACATGAATGTAAAGTCAGTGAGAACTACATACTCCCCCAAACTTAGGCTTTTGGCCTAAGTTGGTCTAATACCAGTGACCGCCGCTACTCTCTCCGGTGTAGTGGGAGGTGTAATCAGGATACCACTGGCTGGTCATCTACGGATCACGCTGAACCGATGATGCATGATAAGGGTCTAGTTCAGGTTCCGGCTCAGGTTCAGGTTCTGGAGTAAAAGCTTGAGCTCGATGGTTGTTCACAGCTTCTGGCGTAACAAGGCGATTTTCTGCAAGCAAATCAAATAACAGAGGTGCAGGCAAAATAATAAACTCAAAGTGTTTCTTATTGAATCTAAGTCTATACAACAGCATCTTCTCTTCGTTATCAACAATGAACTTGTGTGCTACCATGCTCTTGTAATCTAAAATGTGAGGAGGTAATTTTGTCGTCTCCTCCTCATGGTGCCTAATGGGTATCTGAAAATGTTTAGCAAGGCGTGCAGCATAGATACCTCCAAATATGGGGCCTTTTATATGATTCAGTGCTAGCCGTTTAGCAACGAGGGCACCCATACTAAAAGTATTGTCTCCCAGCAAAGCATGTTGAAGAATAATAATATCTGGAACGCTCAAGTTTCCACTATTCCCATGACCAATCAAGCATCTACTAGCAAATATGGCAAAGTAGCGTAAAACAGGAAAGTGTATGCTAGAGACTTTTGCCTCAGAGCCCTTCTTTGGCTCTTCTACAGCAATAGTTTTAACGAAACCATCCACATCTTCACGATGGGGTTCCTCTAATTCTCCCTCATAAGTTATCCTACACACCGCGCAAAAATGACGTAAAGACATTTCTCTGAATTCATCATATAAATGAAATGATACTGCAGGCGGTGACTCCTTAGGATAATAATAAAAGTTTTGCACGAAAGTATTGGTAAGTAAGATATACTGATCGATTTGGTCGTTCATGAAACCGGTGAGGCCTGCAGTCCCGATTTAAGCATAAAAGTCTTCATGAATTCCGGCTTCTTTCAAGAAATCCTCACACGGCCATTCACATGACCGTACTTCCGCTAAGCGAGGAAGATTATACTTGGGTTTTTCCTTCTCTTTGTCTTGTTTTTCCTTAGAGCTTTGGCCAGAAGAGCCCCTAAAAAGTTTCCTCAACATTTTTGAAAATTTCTGAAATTTTAGTAACTTCAAAATAAAAGTGAATAAAGCTAAACAAGATTGATAGCAACTACTCCTACAAGTGCCTAGAGCCTATATCATGCATTGGAATTGCTTGGGACCTCAAAAATTTAACATGCAAGCTGAAGAACATGGTCACCTATGCAGCAAAAATTTGCAATGAATAAAGCACTAAAACAAAAACTAATTGGACCAATGGAGGAGTCACATACCAAGCAACAATCTCTCAAAGCAGTTTTGTGAATGGAGCTTTGAGCTAAGAGATCGAAAATCGCAGCAAAACGAGCTAGAACTCGTGCTTGAGCTGGATGGGGATTTTTTTTGGGTAGAAGATGAAGTGTGTGGGTGCTGGCATAAGTGGAGGGGACCCACCAGGTGCCCATGAGACAGGGGGCGCGCCCTACAGGGGGGGCGCCCTCCTCTCTCGTGGCCTGGTGCTTGCCCCTTTTGCAGTGTTTTCAGTGCCTAAAATCCTCAAATATTCCAGAAAAAATCATACTAAATTCGCAGGGCATTTCGAGCACTTTATTTTCGGATTATTTTTCAATGCACGGATAATTCAGAAAACAGATGGATAATACTATTTTTGCTTTGTTTAATATAAATAACAGAAAATAAAAAGAGGGTACAGAAGGTTGTGCCTTCTAGTTTCATCCATCTCGTGATCATCAAACTGAACCCACTAACAAGGTTGATCAAGTCTGATAGTAGGGAGAGGAAATTCAAAACCTCCAAAAATGATAGTTGGAACTTTTTCAATAGAATTGATGCTATGAACTTGAGATTGTTTCCTCGGAAAGTGTACCGTGTGCTCATTACCATTAACATGAAAAGTGACATTGCCTTTGTTGCAATCAATAACAGACCCTGCAGTATTAAGAAAAGGTCTACCAAGGATAATAGACATGCTATCGTCCTCAGGAATATCAAGAATAACAAAGTCCGTTAAGATAGTGACATTTGCAACCACAACAGGCACATCCTCACAAATACCGACAGGTATAGCAGTTGATTTATCAGCCGTTTGCAAAGATATTTCAGTAGGTGTCAACTTATTCAATTCAAGTCTACGATATAAAGAGAGAGGCATAACACTAACACCGGCTCCAAGATCACATAAAGCAGTTCTAACATAATTTCTTTTAATAGAACATGGTATAGTTGGAACACCCGGATCCCCAAGTTTCTTTGGTATTCCACCCTTAAAAGTGTAATTAGCAAGCATGGTGGAAATTTCAGCTTCCGGTATCTTTCTTTTAGTTGTGATGATATCCTTCATATACTTAGCATAAGGATTTACTTTAAGCATATCAGTTAAGCGCATACGTAAGAAAATAGGTCTAATCATTTCAGCAAAGCGCTCAAAATCCTCATCATCCTTTGACTTGGATAGTTTAGGAGGAAAGGGCATGGGTTTCTGAACCCATGGTTCTCTTTCTTTACCGTGCTTCCTAGCAACAAAATCTCTCTTATCATAATGTTGATTCTTTGATTGTGGGTTATCAAGATCAACAGCAGGTTCAATCTCTACATCATTGTCTTTGCTAGGTTGAGCATCAACATGAACATTATCATTAACATTATCAATAGGTTCATGTTCATCACCTGATTGAGTTTCAGCATCAGAAATAGAAATATCATTGGGATTCTCAGGTGTTTCTACAGTAGGTTCACTAGAAGAATGCAATGTTCTAACATTTTTCTTCTTCTTCTGTTTAGAAGAACTAGGTGCCTCTAAATTGTTTCTCTGAGAATCTTGTTTGATTCTCTTAGGGTGACCTTTAGGATACAAAGGTTCCTGAGTCATTCTACCAGTTCTAGTAGCCACTCTAACAGCAAAGTCACTTTTATTATTTAATTCCTAAAGCAAATCATTTTGAGCTTTAAGTACTTGCTCAGCTCGAGTAGCAACCATAGAAGCATATTTGCTAACGCGATGAAGTTCATCTTTAACTCTAGCCAGATTATCACCTACGTGTCCTATCTCAAAAGCATTATTCTTTTAACTCTCTACCAACATAAGCATTAAAACTTTCTTGTCTAGCCATAAAGTCATCAAATTCATCTAAGCATGGGCTATGAAATTTAGTAGAGGGTATTTCAACTTTATCATATCTATAGAGAGAATTTACCTTTACTACCTGTGTCGGGTTATCAAGACAATGTGGTTCTTCAGGCGGTATATTAAGACCATGTATTTCTTCAATAGGAGGTAAATTCTTAACATCTTCAGCTTTAATACCTTTTTCTTTCATTGGTTTCTTTGCTTCTTGCATATCTTCAGGACTGAGAAATAAAACACCTCTCTTCTTTGGAGTGGGTTTAGGAATAGGCTCAGGAGTTGGCTCAATTGGTTCAGGAATTACTTCAGGAACTGGCTCGGGAAGAGCCCAATTATTTTCATTAGTCAACATATTATTCAATAATATTTCAGCTTCGTCGACTGTTCTTTCCCTGAAAACACAACCAGCACAACTATCCAAGTAGTCCTTGGAAGCATCGGTTAGTCCATTAGAAAAGATATCAAGTATTTCATTTTTCTTAAGAGGATGATCAAGCAAAGCATTAAGTAACCGGAAAAGCCTCCCCCAAGCTTGTGGGAGACTCTCTTCTTTGATTTGCACAAAATTATATATTTCCCGCAAGGCAGCTGTTTCTTATGAGGAGGGAAATATTTAGTAGAGAAGTAATAAATCATATCCTGGGGACTACGCACACAACCAGGAACAAGAGAATTATACCAAGTCTTAGCATCATCCTTTAATGAGCACGGAAATATCTTAAGGATATATAAATAGCGAGACTTCTCATCATGAGTAAACAGGGTGGCTATATCATTCAACTTGGTAAGATGTGCCATAACAGTTTCAGATTCAAGGCCATAAAAAGGATCAGATTCAACTAAAGTAATAATATCAGGATCAACAGAGAATTCATAATCCTTATCAGTAACACAGATAGGTGAAGTAGCAAAAACAGGATCGGGTTTCATTCTAGCATTAAGAGACTGCTGCTTCCATTTAGCTAATAATTTCTTAAGATCATTTCTATCATTGCAAGCAAGAATTTCCATAGCAGATGTTTCATGCATAACATAACCCTTATGAACAAAAGGTAAAACATAATCATTGGGGGGACCTTCATCATCACTATCATCAATAATAGGTTCTTCAATATTTTCATTCCCCCTAAATCTAGCAAGTTGTTCATCTAGAAATTCACCTAATGGCATAGTAGTATCAAGCACAAAAGTAGTTTCATCATGCATAGCAGAAGTGGCATCATCAATAACATGCGACATATCAAAATTCATAGCAGTAGCAGGTTTAGATGTCGCAAGCTTACTTATAACGGAAGGAGAATCTAGTGCAGAGCTAGATGGCAGTTCCTTACCTCCCCTCGTAGTTGAGGGCAAAATAGTACTTCGATCATCTTTCAAGTTCTTCATAGTGATCAACAGATATAAATCCCAAGTGACTCAGAGAATAGAGCTATGCTCCCCGGCAACGGCGCCAGAAATTAGTCTTGATAACCCACAAGTATAGGGGATCGCAACAGCTTTCGAGGGTAGAGTATTCAACCCAAATTTATTGATTCGACACAAGGGGAGCCAAAGAATATTCTTGAGTATTAGCAGTTGAGTTGTCAATTCAACCACACCTGGATAACTTAGTATCTGCAGCAAAGTGTTTAGTATCAAAAGTGGTATGATAATAATGGTAACAGTAGCAAAAGTAAAGATAAATGTTTTTGGGATTTTGTAGTAGTTGTAACAGTAGCAACAGAAAAGTAAATAAGCGAAGAACAATATGTGAAAAGCTCGTAGGCAATGCATCAATAATGGATAATTATGCCGGATGCGATTCCTCATTCAATAGTTATAACATAGGGTGATATAGAACTAGCTTCAATTCATCAATGTAATGTAAGCATGTATTCCGTAAATAGACATACGTGCTTATGGAAAAGAACTTGCATGACATCTTTTGTCCTACCCTCCCGAGTTCAGCGGGGTCCTTACGGAAACTAAGGGATATTAAGGCCTCCTTTTAATAGAGAACCAGAACAAAGCATTAGCACATAGTGAATACATGAACTCCTCAAACTATGGTCCTCACCGAGAAGTATCCCGATTATTGTCACTTCGGGGTTGTCGGATCATAACACATAATAGGTGACTATAGACTTGCAAGATAGGATCAAGAACACACATATATTCATGAAAACATAATAGGTTCAGATCTGAAATCATGGCACTCGGGCCCTAGTGAAAAGCATTAAGCATAGCAAAGTCATAGCAACATCAATCTCAGAACATAGTGGATACTAGGGATCAAACCCTAACAAAGCTAACTTGATTACATGGTAAATCTCATCCAACCCATCACCGTCCAGCAAGCCTACGATGGAATTACTCACGCACGGCGGTGAGCATCATGAAATTGGTGATGGAGGATGGTTAATGATGATGACAGCGACGAATCCCCCTCTCCGGAGCCCCGAACGGACTCCAGATCAGCCCTCCCGAGAGAGATTAGGGCTTGGCGGCGGCTCCGTGTCGTGAAACATGATGAAACTTTCTCCTTGATTTTTTTTCTCCCCGAGACGGTATATATGGAGTTGGAGTTGAGGTCGGGAGGTGTCCAGGGGGCCCACGAGATAGGAGAGCGCGCCCTCCCTAGGGGGGGCGCCCCCTGTCTCGTGGACAGCCCGTGGGCCCCCTGGCCTTGATTCTTTTGCCAAAAATTCTTATTAAATCTGAAAAGTGCCTCCGTGGATTTCCAGGACATTCCGAGAACTTTTCTTTTCTACACATAAAACAACATCATGGCAGTTTTGCTGAAAACAACGTCAGTCTGGGTTAGTTTCATTCAAATCATGCAAGTTAGAGTACAAAACAAGGGCAAAAGTGTTTGGAAAAGCAGATACGTTGGAGACGTATCATGATCCTGCTGCTTCTTCAATCTCTGATCTTCTTGCACTAGCCACCCAAACCAGCACTGGCGGGACCGCCTGCTCCTGCCACCAGTGGCCTGTTATGCTGCCGCGCAGGCCTCACTGCCCCACCCTAGTCCCTCTACTGGCCAGGCCATCCCTCTACTCATCCACAACCCATGTTATTTTATGGCAACGGCAGCCTCACACTGCAGCCGAACCAGTCAACCCTCATACTCCTCTCTGTGTGGGCATCCACTGCCACGTCTTCCCCGGCTCTGTGTCGTCCCCTTCCTAGGCCTCACCGTCGTCCACTGCCTTGCTGCTCTCGCCGTGGTGTGGTCAACGTGGTCAAGGAATGACTTCCATTGGAAGAGGACTGTACGTGGAGAGGCTAACTGCTGGGTCCACGGCCGCAGCAAGGAAGTGCCTCCATATTATGCGTAAAATAATTATTCCTCCACCTGACAGCGGGGACCCACCGGAAGGGACTCTGAATTTTGTGAGAAAAATGTTTCCCCCTGACACCTGGGACCTACTACATCTTCGCACGCAAGTGCGTCCATATTACGGGCAAAAAATGATTCTCCCCCTGACCGCTAGGACCCACCATCAATAACTTCGCACGCAAGGAAGTGCCTACTTATCCTCCCTAGCAGTCGGGACCCACCTAGTCGAAGCGTATGTAGCATTGTCATTCTGGTCGCGAACGTGTACGTACATACTGGTCAATTGGTCTCTCTGCAACGATGAACCGTGGCCGAGCAAGCAGTGGCACGTGTAGTAGTAGAGCCCCCGACGTAGCAGTTCAGGAAGTCCAGTCAAAACTGTGTACACGTACGTACAACCAGATGCCAAAAAATATGGCCACGTACATACATACGGGTGGGGTCTCAAACGCCTACTCACGCATTTGTACGACCAGAGCTCGTGTACATGGAGAGGTAACAGACGGCAGCAACGACGTCTTGTTCTTTGACAGCCAACTGGCTGGGTCAGAACGGAGAAATAGCATCCTATTCATTGGGAGGCAACAGACTGGGTCGGAATGTGTCGTGTTCAACGTGAGCCAACTGGCTTGGACGGAACAGCCAGAACGGGGTCCGGCGTACCGCAAAACAGAGTAAAACGGCCTTCTGTTGAACCACGTATGGTCGAAACAAAGTCTAGTTCATTGGGAAGGGTCTGGCGTACCGCAAAATGGAGGAAACATACTTGTGTTTGAGTGCCTACGGTCAAACCGGGGTGCTATTGATCGCGAGGGGTGTGGCGTACCACAAAACAGAGGAAACGGACTTGTGTTGGAGAACCTACGGTCGAAACGGGGTCCTGTTCATCGGGAGGGATGTGGCGTACCGCAAAACAGGACTCCACGGGCTACTGTTCATCCACTGTCTACTGTCTCGCTTCAGCCTCCACGGGCGACTATTCATCCACCGTAGACTTCCTCCAACCTCCACCTGCTACTATTCATCCATCATCGACTTCCTCCAGCCTCCATCAGCTACTGTTCACCAGGGGTCCTTTTCATCCAGCCTCCACCAGCTACTGCTCAACCAGCCCTCCACACGGGCTCCCGTTCAACCATCCCTCCACGGGGTCTTGTTCATCGACCCCAACCAACTCGGGTGTGTGTCGGCCTCCTCTCGATCGGGGTCCTATTCATCTAGTGGCAACGGCCTCTACTACCACGGGGTCATGTTCGTCCAACCCCCACAAGGAACTGTTCATCCAACCCCAACAACGGTCACTGTTCATCAAGAGGCAGCAACACGTTCGTTCTGCTTCAGTTACCAGCAGTAGAGAAGGAATACGGTTCAGTTAACAGCCAGGGATCGATCGCTCGGGTTCAGTAACGTAGCTAGTGCAATCACTCGGGTTCAGTAAGTGAACGCCTTGCTCGGGTTCAGTTAGAGCCCAAAGCCTCGCACCCACGCGCACACTTGTACGAGGAGAAACGCGCAAACCTCATGCATCGCTCGGCCCCGACCACCCACCGTAATCGGGAACTCCCTGATAGTTTCCTCGCCCTCTCTTATACCACGATTTTTTCCTTCATGGCCGGCCCAAAGAATGTCATGCAGGTGCTTCCCCGGCCCGCCTAGGATGAAAAGCCCATTTTCTATCTTGATTTTTTGTCATAGAAGTAGGAACCCACCACATCTATTATGATACGTTCTTTTGTCACAATTATCATCATAGAAGTGTCATAACATGAAATAAAAAACTCATTCGACAAAAAATATCACGGACGTGTCTTTTTTTTGTAGTGCAATGACATTCAGCGCCTGGCAGGTCGCATTGCAGCTCTAAGCCCGTTCATAAGCCGCCCGTGAGAGAAAGCAATTCCTTTATATCAAATGCTGAAGAAGACTGGTCATTTTGTCTGGAGTGATGCTGCTAATGAAGCATTTGAGGCACTCAAGAAATAGTTGGCTGAGCCGCCCATCTTGGCTGCTCCTATTGATAAAGATCTTTGCTCCTTTACGTGGCAGCAAAAAATAAGACAGTCAGCATAGCAGTTGTTGTGGAGTGGAAGGAGGCGGGGAAGGAGTACCCAGTTCAGCGTTCGGCTTATTATGTTAGTGAGGTATTGACTGAGTCCAAGCAACGATATCCACATTGGCAGAAACTGGTGTTTGGAGTGTTCATGGCGAGTCGTAAGTTGAACCATTACTTCTTGGGACACCCTATTACTATGGTCAGCTCTGCTCCTTTAGGGGATATTATTAAAAACAGAGAGGCCACATGCCAGGTTGCTAAGTGGGCAATTGAGCTTGGACCTCATAATTTGAAGTATGTACTAAGAACAGCCATCAAGTCTCAAGCTTTGGTGGATTTCCTAAATGATTGGACAGAGTTGCAGACACCTAGGGAGAAGCCTGACAACACATATTGGACAATCCACTTTGATGGGCCCAGACAGTTAGAGGGCTCAGGGCTGGAGTTATTTTGACTTCCCCACAAGGTGACAAATTCTGTTATGTTTTAAGGCTAATGTTTCCTTGTAGTAACATTGCAGCTGAGTATGAAGCTTTGCTCCATGGGCTTCGTATGGCCAAAGAGATGAATTTAAGCCAGGTCAGGTGTCTGGGCGACTCAGACTTAGTGGTTCAGCAAGTCTCCGGCAAGTGGGACTCTAAAGACACGTTAATGTTGGCTTATCGTCAGGCAGTTGAGAATATAGCTAGTGACTTTAAGGGTTACCCAGTAAATCACATCGATCAACAGAAAAATGAGGTGTCTAATGCATTACGGCTTGGGTCTCAGCGTAAGCTGGTGCCCCCTAATGTGTTCCTTGATGTGTTACACAATCCTTCGGTCAAGTTACCGTGTGAGGAAGATCTTGCTATCCCTGACCCAGAGGCGCAGTTGGTGGCGTCTCTTCATGCTATTTCTGACTGGGCGCTGCATTACCTAGCTTATATGACTCGTGGTGAGCTACCCGAGGATGAAACTTTGGCACGACAGATCACAAGAAGGTCTAAGTCTATGACAATTGTCGATGGTGAGTTACATCGATGCAGTATGATAGGCATGTTCCAACACTTTGTTTCTCCAGAGGAGGGCCGTGAAATTTTACGAGAGATCCATGAAGGTGACTGTCGTCATCATGCTGGCTCAAAATCTTTGGTGTCCAAGAATTTTCATCATGGGTTTTACTGGTTAATGGCTCATGCTGATGCAGAGGATATTGTTAGTAAGTGTGATGGGTGTTAGAAATTTTCTAGACAAGCTCATGTGTCGGGTCATGTGGGGACCCCGACTCATAAGTCGAGATCACCGAATGCACGTGTACAGTGATCCTAGAGATCAATGCTCACTGAACACACAGAAGCTGAATAACAAGAGTCTTACATCCATACATACCGTCTTACACAAATTATGACCATTATGGTCAAGTCTTACATTGATAAAACCTTAAGGGCTGAACATCAAATGAAACACAAGCAGCAGAAATCTTCATCGATATGTAGAATCCATGCCATCTGCCTTAACCCTACAGGCATTCTGACTGGGAAATGTCCTAGTTCGCATGTTCGTTTCCAAAGAACTCTTCTTCGAACTCCGGCTCTTCCATGCCTGGCCAATTAAATAACCAGTGGCAAGCCAATGAGTACTTTGAATGTACTCGCAAGCAACCCATGTTTTGGTTCAAGATGTAATAATACATGATATAGGTAAACTTTTGCAGAAAGCTAGTTTTGAGTGCAATGACATGTTCAACAACTTGTAAGACATGCATGAGGAGAATTCAAGTAACCATGACGACAGGTTACAGATATCAACATAAATAGAGTGGGCACCAACCCAACTCAATCATGTCAAGTCCCTTGACTTGACCCAAGAACTTTTATCAACACACACACACACACACGGTTTGTAAACATGTGGACGTAGCCCAAGAGCGGTTACCCAACTGTCCTTGACCGTGGACACGGCTATTCGAATAGTTTGACACTCTGCAGAGGTTGCACACTTTACCCACAAGATCCGGGGAACTTCCGTGTCATCCACGACCCGCGGTACCTCAAGTACCCGGGGTAAGCACCCGATCACTATCTTTCCCTAGACGACACTAACAAGGAGTCCACTCGTTGTTCCATATCCTCATGATGTACATCATACGAGACTCACTCGAGATCGTAACATCCGAGAGGGGACACAACGGTGTATCCGGTGCCCTGTGAAAACAGTCATGGCCGCCCCCGTCTCGAGAGAGAGCACCAACTCTCCCCCGTCACTAGTAATGCGGGCTCCAAGCTAGTATCAGCCTAGGTAATCATAATGCCCTTTCCCATACAAGGCTAGAGTGGTTGCGCGTGTAAGGTTGGAATAACGGTCACAACTTAAACCAATCCGTTTTGAAAATAACACACACCTGCCTCGGTACACCACTTCGTCATCAAGTGGCTACCCAACTCATTATCTCCCCCGAGCATAAGTGGCACCCAACGGGGTTTTCAAAAAATATTTTGAAAATACTTTGTCTCCATCACCATGCATATACCCGTCCCTTTTGCGTAGCATCTACTTTAGCATCCTATCTACTCCCACCGGCATAACCCTCATAAGAAGGTAGGGTCATGTGCAATGCAAGTATCAACGAGGAAGTACGGTGGCAAACCATCAAAGTGGTTACCACCCCATAATGATTCCGTTGCAACAACAATATGGTGCTATATCACATGCATAAAAAGGGTTTCATAGAGATGGTCAAAGGGCTGCTTGCCTGGCTCAACAAAGTCTTCTAGGTCTTCAAAGTCTTCGGGTCCAACTCCTTCGTCAGCAACGCAATATATCGTCGCAAAATAATAACGAGAAAAATAAGGCAATAATAAAACAGAAAAACCAAAGTGCTCAGAAAAATGTCAACTCATTTTTGTTAAATACTAGGATGAAAACTAAGAAGGAGAAAATTCCTAGTTTTGGATTTGGAGTAGCAGAATAGGATAAATGGATTTACAAAGGTATATTTAAATGCTTAAAATCATATTTAAATATTTACAGTGAAGAAAAGGTTGTTGGATTTGAATGAAAGTCGCACCATTAAATAGGCTGCAATACTTTAGGAATTTAGGAGTTGGAATTAATTTATTTGGACAAATATTTCATCATGTGGAATTTTTACAAGTCAGACAGAAAAGAAAAAGGGGAAGGGGCACTGTGCGTGCTGGGCCAGAACAGCCGCAGGGAAGCGGCTGAGCCAGCGAGGCGGCCCAGCGCGCTGGTGCATGCGCGCGCGCCAGGTTTAAACCTGACGGGCAGGGCCCAGGCATCAGCGAGAGAGAGAGAGGGGCGATGGAGGGGCGAGGTTGACAGGTGGGGCCCGCCTGTCATCCCTAACCCCGAGTCCAGACGGCCGGCGAGCTCACCGGCGACGATGCAGGGCACGGCGAGGTCGGGCGAGGGCATGGCTGGGCTCAGCGTCGTGTCACCGTTCGGGTGGTGGTGGTCGCAGTCGCCGGGGTGGCCTGGTTCGCCGGCGATGAGGAGGCACGGCGGAGGAGCGTCGGGTGGTGGTCGTTCCGGTTGACTCTGGCTGCAAACAAGGCGGGGAGAGAGGGGAAATGATCAGTGGGAGGAGGCGGTTTCAGATCGGGGCAGAGGAGGAGCGGGGGAGGCCTGTACCTCGCGAACTCCGGCGAGCCAAAGCAGCGGAGCTCGAGCTCGATCTTGAGCTCGGGCGGCTCTAGAGACGAACTGGGGGTGCAGGGGGATGACTTGGTGGTTCAGAGAGCGAGTGGTGAGGAGAGGAGAGCTCGGGGAGGCCTATAAATAGGCGAACGGCGGGGTGCTGTGGACCCGTGCGCCGACGAGCTGCTGCTCATTGCCACAGGGCTCGGGAGGGGCTGGCGCCGTGTCTGGGGTGTTTCTGGGCGTGGACTACGCCGAGGGGAGCTAAGGGAGAGAGCGGGGAGGGGTCAGAGACGCCGTGCGTGTGAGCCGCGAGATTGGCGCGCTCGGGCGGCCAGCGCGCGTGCGAGCAGGGGCGAGAGAGGGGGAGAGAGGAGGGGGACAGAGGCGTGGCGTGTCACGGACGTCGAGGTGCATTGTCGGGCGCGCTAGGGAGGCCCGAGGTGGCCAGAGGCGGTTGGAAGGGGGCGGCTACAGTGCGGGAGCGCACTGTAGCGCGCTCCAGAGCTTGCAAATGGCTGGCATAGCCATTTTTTATGCAATGTGGGCGCGTCCAAAGGTGTCTGGTAGCTCTAGGGGGAGTAAAGAAGTAGGAGATGGCCTTGGATGCCCTGGGTGGCCAGTAGAAGAAGAGAGAGGTAGAAGAAGAGGGAGAAATGGGCTGTCCAGAGAGAGAAAGTGGGGTTTTACCCATCCAATAATTGAGTTGTGGGTTTGCCATTGTTACTGGAGGTGAAAGGGGACTAGGAGGGGTTGTGGTAAAAAGTGGGGCTCATGGAGATTAGTGGAAGAGCCCCAAACAGGGTTTTTAGTTAACATGCAGAAGGTGTTTGATATGGTTTTGGGGTACTTGCACTAATTTACTTCTTGTGGCACTTGGCAGGGATGCTTGTCATGACAAAATGACAGGGAAAAAGGAAGATGAGCTCATTTGGAAGAGTTTGCTAATGAAACTTTGGCAAACCCTAGAAATTAGCAGAAATGAACTTGTGTAGATCTAGTTGAGCAAATCACTTCTCTTTGATGCACCACTTGCTATAGTGGCCTCATTTGGTCATGTGAACATGCTCACCAAAGTTGGGGTCAAGGAGAGAAAGTTGGTAGTACAAAGTTGTTCAAATATGATTCTGGTCAGAGAGGGTTTTGGGGCATTTTGGTGAACCAAAATGACTTTAATTGACATGAGGCTTTGCAAGGTGATCACAATATGCATTTGTGACTTGCTGGATTTTCCTTGGATTTTGTTGAAAATATTTCCTGTAGAAATATTTCAAATCCTTGAAATGGGCAGAAATGGTTTTGGGAAGTTTTGTCCAATATTTTGAACATGACCATGTGTTGGAACTCTTATATATGGATAATATATGTCCACTAAGTTTCCCTGATTTTTGTCAAATATTTTTAAAACCATAAAATAATTTTTCCCTATTAAAGACCATTTCTGGCCTTTAAAAAAGCTTTTAAATAAAATAGGAAAATAACTTATAAAATTATATTTTTGTGGTTTATGGGAGTCCTATATCTAATAAGTTGCAAATAAACTCTTTGAAATATTTTTCATACCCCAAATCAAGTACTTGCAGTGCAAACCTCAATTTAGGGGTTTTTGGAAAACTAATTTTTGAAAATACTATTTGGCCAAATTATTTTTGTATGAAAATATTATATTGCACTATACACATGGAATGATCATTGGGCAGAAGTTTGGGGCAAGGAGATGAAGTATATAAGGTGGAGTAGTTGACTTTAAAGAGCACATGAAAATCACAGAGAGAAGACCAACTCCAAAAAAAGCCAAATAATGCAAAAGTTTTTGTTGGTCCTAATTTTTATGCTTTAATAATGCAAATGATATTTTACAAAATGCAGGGTGTGACAGACCTACCCCCTTACAAGAATCTCGTCCCCAAGATTCCTAAACTTGGCTTTAAAGAGATACGGAAACTCGGATCTAAGGTAGTCTTCACATTCCCAAGTTGCTTCTGCTTCAGTGTGGTTGCTCCACTGGACCTTGAAGTACTTGATGGTGCGGCTTCGAGTGTGTCGCTCAGCCTCATCCAGAATGCAGATGGGCCTCTCACGGTAAGTCAAATCAGGCTGAAGGTCAATGGCTTGGTGATCGACGTCCTTGTAAAGATCAGGCTTGTCTGAGACTTCTAGGCACTTCCGGAGCTGTGACACGTGGAATACGTTGTGCACATCGGATAGTTCAGGTGGCAGTTCCAACTGGTAAGCCACTTCTCCTTGTTGGTTAGTGATCTTGAAGAGGTCGATGTATCTTGGGGCGAGCTTTCCTTTGACATGGAAGCGCTGGGTTCCCTTGAGAGGTGTGACCCGGAGATAGACATGGTCTCCAACTCGGAAGCTTACGTCTCTACGACGTGAGTCAGCGTAGCTCTTCTGCCTTGACTTGGCAGTCTTCAAACGCTCTCTGACAAGTTGGACTTGCTCTTCTGCTTCACGGAGGATATCGGGCCCAAAGACAAGTCCTTCTCCGGTCTCTGACCTATTGAGGGGTGTGCAGCACTTCCGTCCATATAACACCTCAAATGGTGCCATCTGATGGCTTGACTGATAACTGTTGTTGTAAGAGTACTCGGCGAAAGGGAGGCAATCTTCCCACCTAGCTCCATATGCTAAGACACAGGCTCGGAGCATGTCTTCGAGTATCTGATTCACTCGTTCTGTCTGACCTCGGGTCTGTGGGTGGAAAGCAGTGCTGAAGGACAACTTGGTCCCCATGGCCTCTTGGAACTTCTTCCAGAACCTTGAGGTAAACTGGGTTCCTCGATCTGACACAATCTCCTTGGCAACACCATGAAGGCTTACGATTCTGTTGATGTAGAGGCTGGCTAGCTGGTTTCCCTTGTAAGTCGTTTTGACAGGAATGAAATGGGCTACTTTGGTCAAATGGTCGATTATGACCTAGATGGAGTCATGTCCCTTATTTGACCTGGGTAATCCAGTGATGAAGTCCATTCCGACTTTATCCCATTTCCATTCAGGCACCTTGAGAGGCTGTAACAACCCAGCGGGTCGCTGATGTTCAGCTTTGACCCTTTGGCATATGTCACACTTAGCGACGAAAGTGGCTATCTCTCTCTTCATGCCATGCCACCAGAATCTTTCCTTCAGGTCTTGATACATCTTGGTTCCTCCGGGGTGGATGGAATTTGGGGTGTCATGAGCTTCTTGCAAGATCAAATTCTTGAGCTCAATCTTATTGGTACGCAAATGCGATTCCCAAACCACACAATTCCTTGCTCATCCTCTAAGAATCCTGGGGCCTTGCCTGCCTTGATCTTCCTCTTGATGCCTTCAATACTTTCGTGTCCCTTCTGAGCTTCCTTAACATCATCCATCAAGGTAGGCCTAACTTCGAGGTTGGCCAAGAATCCTGGTGCAACCAGTTCCAACCCGAAGCTTTCAAGTTCCTCATACAAGGCGGGTAGCTTTTCCTTAAGCATAGCATTTAAGGAACAAGCCTTTCTGCTTAATGCATCTGCTACCACATTAGCCTTCCCAGGGTGGTATTGAACACTGAGGTCATAATCCTTGATCAACTCTAGCCATCTTCTCTGCCTCATGTTCAATTCCTTTTGAGTGAAAATATACTTCAAACTTTTGTGATCCGTGTATATCTCACACCGTTTCCCTAGGAGGTAATGTCGACATGTCTTCAGGGCATGTACTACAGCTGCCAACTCGAGGTCATGAGTAGCATAGTTCTCTTCATGAGGCCGTAGTTTCCTTGAAAGGTAAGCTACGACTCTGCCCTCTTGCATCAGAACACCTCCCAGTCCGGTTCTTGACACATCGCAATATATCACAAACTCCTTGTGTATATCTGGTGTGGCCAGAACTGGGGCGGTGGTCAGTCTCTTCTTCAGCTCTTGGAAGCTCTCTTCGCACTTCGGCGTCCATTCAAACTTCTTGTCCTTCTTCAAGAGCTGAGTCATGGGTCGGGCAATGCTTGAGAATCCTTCAACGAACTTGCGGTAATATCCTGCGAGTCCAAGGAAGCTTCTGACTTCCTTCACATTGCTTGGGGATTGCCATTCAGTCACGGCTTCAATCTTAGCGGGATCGACCGACAATCCTTCTTCGGTCAAAACATGACCCAAGAATCCAACTTCACGCAGCCAAAATTCGCACTTGCTGAACTTGGCATACATTTGGTGCTCTCGAAGCTTGTCTAGGACCATCCTCAAGTGTTGCTCGTGCTCTTCTTCCATCTTCGAGAAGACAAGAATGTCATCAATGAAGACAACCACAAACTTGTCCAAATATTCCATGAAGACCTTATTCATGAGATACATGAAGTAAGCTGGGGCATTGGTCAATCCAAAGGACATGACTGTGCACTCATACAGGCCATATCTGGTTATAAATGCCGTCTTCGGAATATCTTGGGGTCTGATTTTCAGCTGGTAGTACCCAGATTTGAGGTCGATCTTGGAGAACACCTTGGCCCCATTGAGTTGATCAAACAGATCTTCAATCTTGGGAAGTGGATACTTGTTCTTGATTGTAACTTCATTGAGGGAGCGGTAGTCAATGCACAAGCGGATGGTACCGTCCTTCTTTGCCACAAACAGAACAGGTGATCCCCAAGGGGAAGCACTAGGGTGGATAAATCCCTTCCTCAACTGCTCTTCCAGTTGCTTCTTAAATTCTGCTAACTCTTCCGATCCCATTCTATAAGGCTTCTTATAGATGGGTCCCGCTCCGGGTATGAGCTCGATGATGAACTCAATGTCTCGTTCAGGAGGCATTCCCGGTAGCTCATCAGGAAAGACATCAGGGTATTCGCATACTACCGGCACTTGCTCCAATCCAACTTCAGTCAGACAGTTGACTTGGTTGGCTTGAGCAGAGGAGGGGTTGGAGGCAAATTTAACTTCGACTCCTTGGTCGTTGGTCACAGTGACAAACCGGTTGGCACAATCTAACAAGCCTTCGTGCTTGATGAGCCAATCCATTCCTAAGATCACATCCAAGCCTTGCGATCTTAAGATGATAAGGTTTGCTAGGAAGTCTACCCCATTAATGATAATCTCGACTCCTTTACATCCTATCTTGGCTCTCATCTCTGCTCCGGGGGTTTGTACCATCATAGGGTCATTCAGGGGTGTAGGGGTCATGCCACTTTTTAATGCAAACTTTTGGGTGACAAATGAATGCGTGGCTCCAGAATCAAACAAGACAGTTGTGGGTGCTGAGTTGACAAGGAATGTACCCAGCACGACGTCCGGGTCTTCCTGGGCTTATTCTGCAGTGACATGATTCACACAACCCTTGCCGATGTTGGGCAGGTTGCGGGGAGCTTGGTTCCTTGGTGGCATTCCATGGCCTTGTCCTGGGTTTTGCGCATTGGGGCGCGGGGCATCGGGCTTCTTGATGGGGCAATTCTTGGAGTAGTGTCCTGGCTGACCACATCCAAAGCAAGTGACTTGGTTAGGGTTGCTGCTCTTGCCAGCATTGTTATTGGGGTTGTTGTAAGCTGGCCTGGGGTTGGCATACTGCTGAGGTGGATAGTTGGTGCGGGGTGCAGGAGCTCTTTGCTGCTGATAGGTTGGCTTGACCGGGGCTGGCTGCCACGGGCGAGGCTTCTGGTTGCTGGAGCTACCCTTGTTGATCATCTTGCGCTTACGGGTATCATCCAAAGCACGTCGCTTGTCCTCAAGAATGAGTGCCTTGTTCACCAGATCAGGAAAGGTCAGGCAGTCACACACAATAAGCGAGTACTGCAGAGTCTGGTTAAGGCCTTCCATGAAGCGCTCTTTTTTGGCAGCATCAGTGCTGACATCCTCAGAAGCATACCTTGAGAGAACACTGAACTTCTGCATGTACTCCTTGACAGTGCTACTTCCTTGCTTCAGGGCTCGGAACTCCCGCTTCTTGATGGCCATGATTCCGGAAGGAATGTGGGCCTTGCAGAATTCTGTCTTGAAGTCATTCCAAGTGATGTTTTGCTCAGCATGCATGGCCTTGAATCCATCCCACTAAGCTCTAGCAGTGCCCCCGAGACAGTGAGCAGCATACGCCACCTTCTCACGGTCCTCAGTGCATCAGACTAGTTCCAGCAGATCCTCAATGGTGCGGACCCAGTCATCTGCATCCAGGGGTTCAGCAGTCTCGATGAAGGTGGGTGGTGCATGCTTCTTGAAATCCACCAACATGGAACGTCCATTGCCGTGTCCCACCGGCTGGCGATTGACAGCTTGAGCAATCATCTGGAGGGCTGCAGTGTTGGCTTGGCGTTCCTCTCGGAAGGCTTGGAGAAGCTGAGCCATGTCCATGTTTGGAGGAGGTGGTGGTGGAGTCTGTCCTCGGGCTTGGTCCTGGCTGACTCCTGCTTCAGCAGAACCTCCGGCTTATTGCTGCTGGGTAGAGGTACTAGTACGTGTTACAATAGGCATCCTGTTGGAGCGGTCAAGGTCTCATGATTGGCAAAGATGGGAAAGCAATATAGATGGGACGCCTAGTAAGGGGGTTGGTATGACACTAATTGTTTTCATGCAAGGGCCAAAAGGGCCAAACAAATTCATTAAAGTCCAAATGGGTGATGTAGTCGCTTACAAGTTCCCGAAGGAAAGCACGACGTCCATAAAACACATCAAAAGCAAACACAACACTACATGGTTTTATATGAACCATCACAAGGACTCGACTTCGCATAGGGGAGTACACGACCTATCCTACCGTAGGAGTTACTAACGGGCATATCCAAGTTGCGAATGATGCCTAAGTGGTGGAATGCTCGGTCGTGTAGTCTGGCTCTTCTGGGTCTTCCTCCTCATCATCAGCTTCCTGACTTTCCTCTTCACTTGAAGGGGTGGGGGAGTGGAGGAGTTCAACACGGTCTTGCTTTGCTGGTGGGGTGAAGAGCTTGCGGTAATCCCTTGCGCTCATGCGGTGTTGCTGTGGTGGTTCTCCATCCTTTGGGGGTCTTCCGCCTCTGTATGCGATTGCGGGCTGTCCAGGGGGAGCACCTTCTTTCTTGATCCTATCCATCTTCACTTGAGCTTGGAGAAGAAGTGCCTTGGTCTCATGAAGTTCCTTTCGGAGCTCCATTGATTCCAAGGCCAAGTGTTGTGCCAAACTATCGGCACAAAGGCTGAAGTAGGTCTGGAATCAGAGTGGAAGTCCTTCTTCTAATGGTGGAGCTGGTGCACTGCTCTCATCCTCACCTTCCTTCCGATAAGGCAAGAAGCGGGTTGCCAACTCATCTGCCATCTCTGGAAGAAGGTCTCGGAGGCGGGTGAGTGCCTTGAGGGTTGCCGTCTCGACGGCAAGAACCAGAGTTGCCATCTGGGGTCCCTCGAAGAACCAGCTTGTTGGAGAGTCATTAGCCTTCACGATCACTTCCACATGATACTCCGTCTTGGTGTCATTGATCCAATGCTCATGGTAGGTGAAAATGGGGGCTCGGTGAAACTGGCACTTCTTGAGGCTATCCTCGAGAAGCACGGGAAATCCGGTGGTCAGGAAGTCTTCGGGTACGGCAGCCATCTACAAAGGTTGAATGGGATAGGTCAATAAGGGAAATATATCTTTGGGTTGGGTATGCTTCAGAAAAGAAGAGAAGTTTAGATGGTCTCAAGCTAACTAATGTCCATGCTAACTAAGGCTTCCTACAGTCAGGGTGGCTCTGATACCAGCTCTGTGGGGACCCCGACTCATAAGTCGAGATCACCGAATGCACGTGTACAGTGATCCCAGAGATCAATGCTCACTGAACACACAGAAGCTGAATAACAAGAGTCTTACATCCATACATACCGTCTTACACAAATTATGACCATTATGGTCAAGTCTTACATTGATAAAGCCTTAAGGGTTGAACATCAAATGAAACACAAGCAGCGGAAATCTTCATCGATATGTAGAACCCATGCCATCAGCCTTAACCCTACAGGCATTCTGACTGGGAAACGTCCTAGTTCGCATGTTCGTCTCCAAAGAACTCTTCTTCGAACTCCGGCTCTTCCATGCCTGGCCAATTAAATAACCAGTGGCAAGCCAATGAGTACCTTGAATGTACTCGCAAGCAACCCATGTTTTGGTCCAAGATGTAATAATACGTGATATAGGTAAACTTTTGCAGAAAGCTAGTTTTGAGTGCAATGACATGTTCAACAACTTGTAAGACATGCATCAGGAGAATTCAAGTAACCATGAGGATAGGTTACAGATATCAACATAAATAGAGTGGGCACCAACCCAACTCAATCATGTCAAGTCCCTTGACTTGACCCAAGAACTTTTATCAACACACACACACACGGTTTGTAAACATGTGGACGTAGCCCAAGAGCGGTTACCCAACTATCCTTGATCGTGGACACGGCTATTCGAATAGTTTGACACTCTGCAGAGGTTGCACACTTTACCCACAAGATCCGGGGAACTTCCGTGTCATCCACGACCCACGGTACCTCAAGTACCCGGGGTAAGCACCCGATCACTATCTTTTCCTAGACGACACTAACAAGGAGTCCACTCGTTGTTCCATATCCTCACGATGTACATCATACGAGACTCACTCGAGATCGTAACATCCGAGAGGGGACACAACGGTGTATCCGATGCCGTGTGAAAACAGTCATGGCCGCCCTACCTGGCATGACCCCGTCCCGAGAGAGAGCACCAACTCTCCCCTGTCACTAGTAATGCGGGCTCCAAGATAGTATCGGCCTAGGTAATCAATAATGCCCTTTCCCATACAAGGGTAGAGTGGTTGCACGTGTAAGGTTGGAATAACGGTCGCAACTTAAACCAATCCGTTTTGAAAACAACACACACTTGCCTCGGTACACCACTTCGTCATCAAGTGGCTACCCAACTCATCATCTCCCCCGGGCTTAAGTGGCACCCGACGGGGTTTTCGAAAAATCTTTTGAAAATACTTTGTCTCCATCACCATGCATATACCCGTCCCTTTTTGCGTAGCATCTACTTTAGCATCCTATCTACTCCCACCGGCATAACCCTCATAAGAAGGTAGGGTCATGTGCAATGCAAGTATCAACGAGGAAGTACGGTGGCAAACCATCAAAGTGGTTACCACCCCATCATGATTCCGTTGCAACAACAATATGGTGCTATATGACATGCATAAAAATGGTTTCATAGACATGGTCAAAGGGCTGCTTGCCTAGCTCAACAAAGTCTTCTGGGTCTTCAAAGTCTTCTGGTCCAACTCCTTCGTCAGCAATGCAATCTATCGTCGCAAAATAATAACGAGAAAAATAAGGCAATAATAAAACAGAAAAACCAAAGTGCTCAGAAAAATGTCAACTCATTTTTGTTAAATACTAGAGTGAAAACTAAGAAGGGGAAAATTCCTAGTTTTGGATTTGGAGTAGCAGAATAGGATAAATGGATTTACAAAGGTATATTTAAATGCTTAAAATCACATTTCAATATTTACAGTGAAGAAAAGTTTGCTGGATTTGAATGAAAGTTGCACCATTAAATAGGTTGCAATACTTTAGGAATTTAGGAGTTGGAATTAATTTATTTGGACAAATATTTCATCCTGTGGAATTTTTACAAGTGTGACAGAAAAGAAATAGGGGAAGGGGCACTGTGCCTGCTGGGCCAGAACAGCCGCAGGGCAGCAGCTCAGCCAGCGAGGCGGTCCAGCACGCTGGTGCACGCGCGTGCGCCAGGTTTAAACCTGACGGGCGGGGCCCAGGCGTCAGCGAGAGAGAGAGGCGATGGAGGGAAGAGGCTGACAGGCGGGGCCCACCTGTCATCCCTAACCCCAAGTCCAGACGACCGGCAAACTCACCGGCAATGATGCAGGGCACGGCGAGGTCGGGTGAGGGCACAGCTGGGATCAGCGTCGTGTCGCCGTTCGGGTGGTGGTGGTCACGGTCGCCGGGGTGGCCTGGTTCGACGGCAACTAGGAGGCACGGCGGAGGAGCGTTGGGTGGTGGTCGTTCCGGTCGACTCCGGCTGCAAATGAGGCGGGGGAGAGAGGGGTAATGATCAGTGGGAGGAGGCAGTTTCAGATCGGGGCAGAGCAGGAGCGGGGGAGGCCTGTACCTCACGAACTCTGGTAAGCCGAAGCGGCGGAGCTCGAGCTCGATCTCGAGCTCGGGCGGCTCTGGAGACGAACTGGGGGTGCAGGGGGATGACCTTGTGGTGCAGAGAGCGAGTAGTGAGGAGAGGAGAGCTCGGGGAGGCCTATAAATAGGCGAACGGCAGGGTGCCATGGACCCGTGCACCGGCGAGCTCTCGTTGCCACAGGGCTCGGGAGGGGCTGGCGCCGTGTCTGGGGTGTTTCTGGGCGTGGACTATGCTAAGGGGAGCTAAGGGAGAGAGCGGGGAGGGGTCAGAGACGCCGCGCGTGTGAGCCGCACCATTGGCGCGCTTGGGCGGCTAGCGCGCGTGCGAGCAGGGGCGAGAGAGGGGGAGAGAGGAGGGGGACAAAGGCATGGCGTGTCACAGACGTCGAGGCGCATCATCGGGCGCGCTGGGGAGGCCCGAGGTGGCCGGAGGCGGTTGGAAGGGGGCGGCTATAGTGCGGGAGCGCACTGTAGCGTGCTCCAGAGCGTGCAAATGGCTAGCATAGCCACTTTTTATGCAATGTGGGCGCGTCCAAAGATGTCTGGTAGCTCTAGGGGGGAGTAAAGAAGTAGGAGATGGCCTTGGATGCCCTGGGTGGCCAGTAAAAGAAGAGAGAGGTAGAAGAAGAGGGAGAAATGGGCTGTCCAGATAGAGAAAGTGGGGTTTTACCCATCCAATAATTGATCTGTGGGTTTGCCATTGTTACTGGAGGTGAAAGGGGACTAGGAGGGGTTGTGGTAAAAAGTGGGGCTCATGGAGATTAGTGGAAGAGCCCCAAACAGGGTTTTTAGTTAACATGCAGAAGGTGTTTGATATGGTTTTGGGGTACTTGCACTAATTTACTTCTTGTGGCACTTGGCAGGGATGTTTGTCATGACAAAATAACAGGGGAAAAGGAAGATGAGCTCATTTGGAAGAGTTTGCTAATGAAACTTTGGCAAACCCTAGAAATTAGCAGAAATGAACTTGTGTAGATCTAGTTGAGCAAATCACTTCTCCTTGATGCACCACTTGCTATAGTGGCCTCATTTGGTCATGTGAACATGCTCACCAAAGTTGGGGTCAATGAGAGAAAGTTGGTAGTACAAAGTTGTTCAAATATGATTCTGGTCAGAGAGGGTTTTGGGGCATTTTGGTGAACCAAAATGACTTTAATTGACATGAGGCTTTGCAAGGTGATCACAATATGCATTTGTGACTTGCTGGATTTTCCTTGGATTTTTTGAAAATATTTCCTGTAGAAATATTTCAAATCCTTGAAATGGGCAGAAATGGTTTTGGGAGGTTTTGTTCAATATTTTGAACATGACCAGGTGTTGAAACTCTTATATATGGATAATATATGTCCACTGAGTTTCCCTGATTTTTGTCAAATATTTTTAAAATCATAAAATAATTTTTCCCTATTAAAGACCATTTCTGGCCTTTAGAAAAAGCTTTTAAATTAAATAGGAAAATAACTTTTAAAATTACATTTTTGTGGTTTATGGGAGTCCTATATCTAATAGGTTTCAAATAAACTCTTTGAAATATTTTTCATACCCCAAATCAAGTACTTGCAGTGCAAAAGTCAATTTAGGGGTTTTTGGAAAAACTAATTTTTGAAAATACTATTTGGCCAAATTATTTTTGTATGAAAATATTATATTGCACTATACACATGGCATGATCATTGGGCAGAAGTTTGGGGCAAGGAGATTAAGTATACAAGGTGGAGTAGTTGACTTTAAAGAGCACATGAAAATCACAGAGAGAAGACCAACTCCAAAATAAAAAGCCAAATAATGCAAAAGTTTTTGTTGGTCCTAATTTTTATGCTTTGATAATGCAAATGATATTTTACAAAATGCAGGGTGTGACAGGTCAGGAATTGTGGATGATCCCAATAACTTGGCCATTTGCGGTCTGGGGTCTTGATATGGTTGGACCGTTGAAGAGGTCTAAGGATAAGAAGACCCACCTTTTGGTGGTGGTTGATAAGTTTACAAAGTGGATTGAGGCAGAGCCAGTTAGTAAGTGTGATGTGGCGACTGCAGTTCAGTTTGTCAAAAAGTTGATCTTCCCCTTTGGTTGTCCTCATAGTATTATCCCTAATAATGGCACAAATTTGTCTAAAGGTGCTATGAAGGAGTTCTGTCAAAGAGAGCACATCGGTCTTGATGTGTCTTTAGTGGCTCATCCATAGTCTAATGGTCAAGCAGAGCTAATCAATAAATCTTGAGAGGGATCAAGCCCCGACTTATGGTTTCTCTAGAGTGAATGTCGGGTTGTTGGGTGGAAAAGCTTCCTTCAGTCCTTTGGAGTATTAGAACCACCTCCAACAGATCAACATGCTATACGCCTTTCTTCATGGTTTACGGTGCAAAGGCGGATCTCCCAAGAGACATCCATCATGACTCACCCAGGGTGGCGGCTTACATTGAAGCTGATAATGGGACGACGCGTCAGAACGCACTTGATGCATTGGATGAGGAACATGCTCTTGCGGCGGCCCGTTCGGCAATTTATCAACAATATATGCGTTGCTATCATAGCTGTAGAGTTAAGACCTGGCCGTTTCAAGAGGGCGACTTAGTGCTCTGACTGATTCAAGATCAGACAGGCATGCATAAGCTATCACCGCCTTGGGAAGGACCTTTTTGTGATCAACAAGAATCTCAACAGTGGGTCTTATTATCTCATTGACATACATGAGCACAAAAAGTCACGCACTTCTGTGGAGGAGACCAATAGGCCGTGGAAAATTGTTCATCTTTGTCCTTACTACACTTGAGTCATTGGCTCTTGTCATTGTACATAACTTTGTCAATGCACATATCTTTTATATCCATTCAATAAAGCTGGCATGCCTCAATTCGGGGCCTCTGTCGTTTTCATCTCATATTCCTTATACATGAGTTCATCATAAGATCACCTGGGGGCTTCCTTCTCAATGAGCATAGCTATTCTTACCCTCTTGATCGGCTTTCATGCCACATTATGGGTCACTTGGAGGCTTCATGCTCAATGAGCATAGCTATTCTTACCCTCTTGAATGGCTTTCATGCCAAATTATGGGTCACTTGGGGGCTTCCTGTTCAATGAACATAGCTACTCTTACCCTCTTGATCGACTTTCATGCCAATGGTCGCTTGGGGGCTTCCTATTTAATGAGTATAGCTTTCATAACCACTTGGTCAACTTTCATGCCATATCTGAGTTAAACCTACGTATTTGCGACTTGTTACTCCACCAGGTGACCCGTCGTACTCTTGACATTTAGTCTTTTAAATAAGACCCTGAACTTGTCAATGTTTAAACGGTGGCTTATGTCATGAGAGAGCCGGCTTACAGTGATCTAGGATAAACTCATCTGTCTGCTATAGTCTCTCCGCTATGTGGCCCGTTCATACTCATAACAGTCAATCTTTTCAATAAGACCCTGAACTAGTTAAGGTTTAAATGACGGATTTTTCACGTGAGAGCCAGCTTATGGGATGAATGGCTTTCATGCCAAGCTTCTTTGAAGCAAAAAATTGATTTTTCAAAAAACCAATCTGTTGTGGTCGTTCCTTACAAGCCGGCTTAACAAATATTTGAGTCATACATACTCTATATTTCTGTTTTGCAGAAGTTTTGGCAGCTGAAAAATTTGTCGGGGCATATAGATTCGGGTTATATTGCTTTACATTGGGTTTACTGAGGCTATAAGCCACCACAATGATCTTTTCCAAGACTGGATATGGCTATAAGTCGCCCTGGCTTGTTGGGTTATTTATCTAGTGCTGGGTTATGACCATAAGTCGCCAGTACAAGACATTGTTGGATCTTTTACAGATTATATATCAAGCTTTCAAGAAGTTTTGGCAAAGATGAAAGACCAAATGTACATATATAAGGCCAGACATAGAAGACTAAGTAGATGAAGCACAGTTGGCAAAACATGCACAGAGGCATGGCAGAGCAGATAATTGTTTTTTAACTACCTATTACAAGGCTACAGCTGAGCCCAAAAGTTTTTTCGATCAAGTGTTTATGAAGTTACATCACTCCGTTGAGCCGGCCTCAGCGTCGTCCGGGTTCTGACTAGTAGGGTTACTGTCATCATGGCGCCTTAAGGTAGAGGCCTCCGGGTCATCCCGTGTCGGCTCTTCGTCGTCTACCATCTGGAGATCGGCCGATGTCCAGTCGATGCCAGTTAACGCCTCAAAGGTCGCCTCATCATTAAGAATAAGAGAAGGGTCAATATCAGGAGCAAAGATATGCTTACGCCATTGAGGGGTTAAGTCCATAATTTCATGTGTCAGCGGCTTCATGCAAACATTGTTGTTGTCATAACCCGCCTGATACTTAGACATATCTGCTTCTTGTGCAAGTTGACATACAAGAGGCCTCATCTCTCTAACGCATCTTGCAAAATCGGCATCTTCAAAGACAGATCCATCATCAGTAAATTCTGGACACCCGCTGGCCATCTCTTCCGAGTTTAATTCTAGTTGCCACGCCTTCGGCTGACTTAAAGCAACGATAGCTCCTATGCGGGCGGCTGACAGCTTCACCTCTTCAATCTGAGCCGGCAAGGTGGATAGGTGATCTAGCATAGTTTTTATAAGTTTTGGGGGCCTCCTGCCGTTTGATATGGCCATGAGTGCTCGCAGGCTTCCAACATATAACTTCTCTATCAAAGAGTACACGACCTTCAGCTTCATCACAACGTTCTCTCCAAAGCTAGAACTCGTGGCACCTGGTAAGCAATTTTAAGCATGATTCGGCAGGTGGGTTAAAAATTATATTACAAGTCGCCAGGTGGGTCAATACAGTGAAGTATATGTTTTGCTTACCAAAGATGGCGGATATCATTTGAGATATGTGTTGTTTTAAGCCGGATAACTCTTCAGTCTCCGGTTTAAGCTGAGCCTCAACATTTTATGCTCACTTTACAAGATTGGCCTTCTCAGTTTCCAAGGTGGTTCTTTCTTCATCCAATTTGGCCTTGATCTTCTCAATATTTTCGAACGATTATTTTAGGCATAATTCAGCCTTGGCACGTTCACTTTGCTGCGTCTCCAGATTTTTCTTCAATCGGCGATGTTTGACTCGCCCAAACTCAACGCTTCCTGCCAAGGGTGACAAGCAATGTTAAGATGGTTATGTTCATATTCAGCAATGGTATTCAAGTCCCAAGCACATTGCAAGCAATATACTTGGCACTTGGGGGCTACTGTAGGTCATTTCAATCTATATTATGACTCGGTTGAAAGATAAGTCGGCCCTTGGGGGCTACATATTTGGTTCTCACAAGTGATTGTAAGACCCGGCTCATCTTATCAAAGTAACACGGCTCTTTGGGGCTATATATTTGGTTCTCGCATATGATTAAAAAAACGGCTCGTCTTATCAAGGTAAGTGACTCTTGGGGACTACACTTTGGAAATTTTCACAAGTCTCAAGCATACTCAATATTACTCCTATCCTTAAGACTTGGGGGCTAGTATGGACATATATATGCAAGGCTAAAGAGGAGTTTGATATATTCGTACCTCATATTTCTACTTCATCAAGTGGACTAACCCGGCCTCCATGTCCCGGCTTGTGTGAAGGCGGCTTAAATAGCCCGCGTACACTCACCTGCGTTGAATGAGGAATAGCTCTCCAGATCCAATTTGGCCTTTCCTTTCTCCAATGAAGGTGATTCTTCTTTGGTAATCTGCTTAGCTAGCACAGTGGAGGCTCCTGGCTTTGTATAAGCCATCCCAATGATAGTAATATCGTCAGAGTTCTTCTCAGGGGGGATCTCTTAAATTGATTGGGCAGGTGATGTAGCCTTCAAACTTGGCGGGTCATGGCTAGGCACCATTTTCACATCAGTATCCACGGGTTCAAAAGTTACAGGGTTAATTTGTGGTGGTGGGTCATTTTGTTGGCTGGCAGGATCTTCAGGGTTTTTGATTGGGCCCTCCGGGGTCTCCAGTAGTTGCTTTTCCCGCTCAGAAGCCTCGGGGGCCTTGGAAGACCCGCCCACCTTCTGCTTCTTGCCAGTCTTATCCTTAGCACTGTGATAAGAGTATACAAATTTATGAGTATGTGACAACAGATTTTTTATTAACAAATGAAAACACTTACCTGTGGAGAACAATGAAAGTAGGAAGCTGTGTTCCAGTTGAGTCGTTCGATGATGGAGGAGTTTCCTGATAGTTGGAATCAGAGGAGTCAAGAGGGTGCCGCACAAGATCGGCTAGTGGATAAGACAGGGTCGGCTTATGAGGCACCTCATTACGGCGCTTCCAATGAGCCGGAGTATGGGATAACCCGACCAGCAGTTCTTCAGATCCGCCGATCTGGGTCAGACGCCTTGATTCATGATGTTGTTTCCTCAAATAAAGTTCGGGTCCAAATGAGCAAGAGGGTGAGTAAATCTTACTTTTCGGATGACATGCCGTGTTTTCTTTCTTGGCAAGGGTTATGAGTCAAAGGAGATATGAATTACCTCTACATCGTCGGCATTTCTCGTCTCCACTTCGTCTTGAAAGGAATCAACATCATAAGACCAATGGAGTCAAGTTCTACCTCCGGATCATCCACCTCAATAAGTTCTTCTACCGTTTGTTTCTCACGGCGGCTTGTAACACGAGTTTTTCCTCTGGGCTTCTTGGCTGGCGGGGCGACTATTAGCTTCTTCTTCCAAAACGGAGAGTCGGCCTGCATATATGCATGAGAAATGGTTTAAAAGATACAAAATACAAGAGACAGATAAGCAAAGACGAAGGCTTGTTCAAATATACTTACAGCAGGAACCGGGTTAAGAATGCAGAAAGGATTCAGTCCCACTTTACTGCAGTTCTCTAGAGACTCCCCAAGCAGTGTTTTAACTGTATCATTGATCTCTCTATCAGTCAAACGTGTTTGGTTGTAGCGCTGTGGGTCCTTCGTATCACCGGTGTATTGGCACATTAAGCCGGCATGCCGGCTCAGTGGTAAAATCCTCCATGCGACCCAGCAGTGGACTAGATCATCTCGAGTTAAGTCGTTGGCTATTAAAGCCCTTATCTTTGAAATTGTGGGGGCATACCGGATGCACTCTGCGGCGGTCAATCAACCCGGAAGCTCGGTGCTGGTACTGAGTCGGTAGGGGCGATAACCCGACAAGGAATTTTCACCAGCTAGAGAAGTATCCTTGCAATAGAACCAAGTATAATTCTAGTACTTGGGGTGACTACGCGGTGCGGCCGAAGGGAAGTTGACGTCTCTGCGCCTTTGAATGGAAACACCTCCAAGCTCGAGACTAGGCCCATCTGTCATCTCAATCTGGCGATTGATATAAAAGAAATCTTTGAATAGGTTAACAATGGGCTCTTCTTGAAGGTACACTTCGCAGAATACTTGAAAGTTGCATATGTTGGAGACGGAGTTGAGACCAATGTCTTGAGGATGAAGATTGTAAAAATGCAGAATGTCCCGGAAGAATTTTGACCCGGGTGGTGAAAAGCCACGGAGGAGGTGATCCGAAAAAATAACAACTTCACCCTCTCTGGGTTGAGGAGTTGTTTCAGGGTTGGGAACCCGCCAGTGAATAACCTCTTTAGCTGGCAACACCACTGTGTCCACATACTCGTTTAATATAAGCTCGGAGACTCTAGAAGGAGCCCAGTCGCAAGAAGTGGGAGTCTTAGTCATGATTGGCCATCTTAAAGAGCTGCGACCAAGGAATGAAGGTATGGTGGGTCAAATAGTTGAATTGGTGTGTCGCTTAAAGTGATTGTGTGATATTTCAACTACGATCTAACTATGAATGAAAGGCTACATATGATAAAGAGCTATTGAGAATTTGTGAGCCGCCCTTATCATGGGAGAGGAGGTTATCAAGTTGGCAGATTATGGAGGGTTAAGTTATGAAAGTATAAGCCGGCAGCTCAAAAAAGGAGAATAAATA
The DNA here is from genome assembly GCA_963921465.1 of Triticum timopheevii. NCBI lineage: Eukaryota > Viridiplantae > Streptophyta > Magnoliopsida > Poales > Poaceae > Triticum > Triticum timopheevii. The sequence goes on from OY997274.1 coordinate 506,555,316, forward strand.
TTAAACCTAACTGGCTGCAGTGGAAGAACTAGCATGTGTATTAATTCGGAGGGAAAAACAATCTACTCCAGAGGCAAGATAGATGTTAAACAGGCTACCACGGTATTCCTATGGCGCTTTGAACTTGATGCAAGGCATATTCAAAGATGATGGACGAACTGCGAAGAACGCCGACGAACTTCTTGAACTAGCAGGACCTAATGCGGATCAGAGAAAGGGGAAAACGAAACCTAATGACACCGGAGAATAGAGGAGGCGTGTTGCGGAACTCTGGTCGTTACAGGTTGATGCGGCGGCCACGGCGACGGCGGTCGGTGTTGTTGGACTGGTACGGCGGACCTCCGGTCGTGGCAGCCTTCGAGAGGAAGAATAAGAAGTGGAGGCAACGAGGGTGGGAACGTGAAAAGTCCGGCCCCCGTGCCTATTTATAACGAAAAGAATAGAACAGTAAACGGCATGCGCAAAAATCGAGGAGACAAATAATATATACAACAAAGGAAGCACCTCGATTCTTGGAATGATCAGTTAATGAGAAAGATCTGTTGTGATGTCATGAAGATTTCTTTGAATTTATGAAGATGACATCATCATATGGCGGGTTATGGAGAGCTAATTTCAAGAGTTAAAGAAGACTCGCCAACAAGAGGTGTTGAAGATTGACATGAATAAGTTCAAATCAATCTGGTGCCTAATGTTGGGGATATATATAAACCCAAGATATGAACCGCCCTAGAAGGGTCGGGTTAGGAAGTTGGCAATTCAACAATAACGCCTTGAAACGGCCTAGGAGATCAAGACATGAAGACTAGGGGCGACTTACGCGGTGACCCGGATGAGGGCCCAAGGCCAGAAGACGGTGCGTGACCCGGAGTTGTAAGCTGCCCGGTGGCGACTTGCTTAGCAAGGCAAGGCAACTTAGAACCTGGGTTGGTCATGAAATATAAACCGACCCGGACTCTTGTAAGCCCAGAGCCTTGACCTGTGTATATAAAGGCGAGTCTCTGCAGTGGGTAAACCTAAGTGGCAATAAATCGACAGCTAGGTCAAGCGAATCTGTCCCTTGTAACCGATACTCAAGCAATACAACTCAAAGCAGGACTTAGGATTTTACCACGATCGTGAGGGGCCGAACCTGGGTAAACTCGTGTCTCTCGTCCCGCTCAATCCATTCAAGCTAACCTACGTTGTGATGGCTCCACTCTTAAGTCCTTTTCCTAGGACATCTGCCGTGTTAAACCCACAACACAAAGTATGTTAGCTTAAGCCTCTCCCTCATAAGAATGATAAGTATCACTATCGTGACATATTCAATTGCCTAGGGACAATTCTTTTTCATTGGTCTTCAAAAACCTTTACTTTATTGTTCTTTTATGAAAACAACAACTAACTCGTTATTATCTTGCAAAGATATATTTTCATTCTTGCAAAGTAGTTTTATTTTTTTTAGGTAAAGTGAGCATTAGCGTGCCTAGAGTTTTATCGATGGTCGATAGAACTTGAGAGAATATTAATTCTACCTTTAGCTCCTCATTGGGTTCGACACTCTTATTTATCAAAAATGCTACAACTGATCCCCTATACTTGTGGGTTATCAAGCACCATCTACAAATAACAAGCAAAGTGGTCCTCACTTGGTGGAGTTTGTCCCCTCTTGGCCATGTCCCTTGGCCAGAGCTCCACGACGGGGGCAACTCTCTAGTACCAGAGGTGTCGAACAATACTCCTTCCCCTACCGTCATAGCCTAGTGTTGCACTCGGCAAGTATCTCCAACCGGAGGCACAATGTCAACACATCCGTTTGTGGTGAACCCTGTCGGCTCCTCGAATAGAGTTGACGGCAGCAACAACATGGAGGATAGGAGAGTAGAGGAGCCATCTTCCATTGCAAACCTACAAACTTCTGATGGCCTCGTGGTGGAAGATCACACTAGAAAAGTGGCTCTCCTCTTCCACGCCTATTTGGACAGGCTAGGCACCTCTAGCCCCGCGCAAATGCAGTCCGACATTCCATCATTAATTAGGCCTAATGAAAATCGGGATCACCTAACTTTGCCTTTCACTCATGAGGAAATTGACTTGGTTATTAAAGAGATGCCAGGTGATAGGGCTCCTGGCCCTGATGGATTTAGTGTCCTTTTCCTTAAAGCGTGTTGGCCAATCATCAAGGAAGATTTTTACACGTTGTGTAATCAATTCCATGCAGGAACTCTTAATCTCCAAAGCATCAATGATGGAATGATTACTCTTATCCTGAAGAATGTGTCCTCGTCTACAGTTAATGACTATAGGCCAATCACTCTACTTAATTGCTGCCTCAAGCTCATTACAAAACTCCTGGCTAACCGTCTTCATAAGGTCATTTTGAAAATTATTCATCGTAACCAATATGGCTTCATACGTGGAAGATCTATTCAGGACTGCCTAGCATGGACATTCCAATACATACACCAATGCCAAGCCTCTAAGCGCCCGATCGTACTGCTCACATTGGATTTCGCCAAAGCCATCGACACCATTGAACATGACCCCATGATCAACATCATGAAACATATGGGTTTCAATGACAAATGGTTATCTTGGATCAAATCATTTTTTTCTTCTCGCAAATCTTCCGTTCTCCTCAATGGTGTACCAGGCAGACAGTTCCACTGTCGTCATGGAGTTAGATAGGGCGATCCCCTGTCTCCACTCATCTTCGTACTTGCAGCCGACCTTCTCCAATCTGCCATCAATGATGCTTATAGGGAGGGCCTGATTCAACTTCCTTTTCCATGTAACGGCCAAATGGACTACCCTATTGTCCAGTACGCAGACGACACGCTCTTGCTCATGCCTGCCTGCCCTCAACAAGCCTTGATTATCAAAAATATCCTCACCAAATATGCCCAATCCATCGGCCTTAAGATCAACTTCCATAAGTCTACGCTCATTCCCATAAACTTGGAGACTGATCTTGCCTCACAAATTGCTTCTATCTTCGAATGAACCATTGGTGTCATGCCGTTTACCTACCTCGGCCTTCCCTTGGGCACATCTCAGCCTACCATACAAGACTTTATGCCTCTCGTCAGTATAGTTGAAAGAAGCTTGTCTTCCACATTGTCTCTTATGTCCCATGCTGGGAAGCTGACTCTTCTCAACTCCACAGTGACTTCCCTTCTCATCTATGCGATGTGCATGCTGCATTTTCCACCAAAGCTCATAGAATTACTGGATAAGATTAGACGCAGATGCTTGTGGATCAAGAAGACTGAGCAAGGAGACAAATGTAACTCATTGGCTGCTTGGGACATGGTGTGCAAGCCCAAACGTAAGAGAGGGCTTGGAGTTCTTAATCTTCGAATCCAAAAAGAAGCTCTACTTTTGAAATTTCTGCACAAATTCTACAACAAGATGGATATTCCTTCGGTGTAACTCACTTGCGATTCATATTATGCCCAAAAAATACCGCATACTTGCGACCCGGTTGGATCATTTTGGTGAAAAGATATACTCAAGCTTACTCCTAAATTCATGGGGGTCTCCCAGATCAATATTGTGTGTGGCACCGCGACTCTGTTCTGGAAAGATTTATGGTCCGATCAGCTTCTTCAGGACTCACATCCACGTGCTTTCTCCTACTCTTTGAACGAAGATGTTTCTATCAAGGATTTCTTGGGGATCACGTCGTGGGGAGAAATGTTCCACCTACCTTTGACCCCTCAAGCACATGCAGTCAATTGCGGCAGAAATACAGCCTTCCACGGCGGCTTCGGACGTGTGGCATTACGTGTGGGGCAAAACGATCTTCAAATCAACGGATTATTACCGCTTTTTCTTCAGGGACATTCAATCTCACCAAGTGTTTTGCTGGATTTGGAACTCAAAGTGCACGATGAAATTGAAGGTCTTTGCTTGGCTGCTCTTCCATGATAGACTCAACATGCGAAATATGCTCAAAAGAAGGCATTACAACATCGGAGACGATCACAATTGCCTTCTCTGCGGACTGAATATAGAGGAAATGGTTGAACACATGATATTCACCTGCTCCTTCAGCAAGCATTGCTGGGATAAACTTGATATTCATTGGGACCCCCTTCCCCAGCCACTTGCAAGCTATTGAAATTCAAAAAATGGCCACCCTTCCCCAATGTTCCTTGAGAAATTCATTGTGGTAGCCTGGAGTATTTGGAAGGAGAGGAATAACAAGCATTTTAGAGCTATACCCCCCTCTTTCAGTTCCTGGTTGGACAGATTCAAGAGGGACTTTGAGCTGCTTCAACATAGGGTCAAAGAGGCGCGTAGGCCCTTTGTTATAAACTTTGTACACTCCTTATAGTAGTAGTCCCTACTTGCCTAGTTACCTCTCCTCACTTGTCACAAAGTGGACAAGTCCCCCACCCCCTTATGTAAATATTCACTTGTACAGTGGCCCCCTGTTTTTGTAATATATTAACACAGTAGGAGCCTTTCCTACTGTTCACGGTCAAAAAAACAACATGGAACATCTGTCGGTGCAAGGATTGGCGGAGTAAGGCTGACGACAGCCTTATGCACGGGCATGGCGGTAGATTTGAGGAAGAAAGGGATGTGGAGAGAGCGATGCTCGATTTGGGGAAGAAGGAGAGGAGAGAGAGGCTTCCAGGTGGGGCCCATGTATGATTAGAAGTCGAGTTCCGAGAAAGGGTTAGATGCAAAGAAATTTAACTCAAAATTTAAGGATTTAGAAATTGGAGATGACATATGTACATTTACTAAGCTCTGAGGGAATAGAGCTCTGGGAGAGCCCCAATTTTTTTTTATCTAGCGGACTCTGTTTGTCAGTGTAGGATAAACGGAAAAAGACGCTACGGGCTGCCATTTTGGCCCAAACTATGGCACCGGATTGCATTGTGTGAGACGATGGAAGAGGGAGAACTAGGTTATGTTTAGTATCACACTGCAAACGGAGTGGGGGTCCAGAGGACGGACACCTATAAAACCAGCCCTCACTGGACGTGCTTTGTGTGCACGCCCTAACTAAAACAAGTTAGTGAAGTTTGATTTTTAATTATTTTTGCTTGTGTTACCAACTGAGCTCAGGTCGTGCATGAGTTGTGCGGCAAAACATTTCCAGCTAAACTCACTGTATGAAGCCATCACTGAAGTACTAAGCTCCAAGGAATATAGCCTTCCCATCGAGGTACAATTTTAGAGGTAAAGTCATCTCTTAAGTACTAATTTTAGAGGTGCATTGAGGTAAATTTTTGGTGTTCCTTTTAAATTCATGAATGTTTTTAAAATTTGTGAACATTTCTAAATTTAGAAAACCTTTTTTGAATTCCAAGAACATTTTCTAAATTCATGTACTTTTAAACACATAGACATTTTTAATATGTGTGGATTTTTTTAAATTCACGAATATTTTCTAAAATTGCAAACATTTTTTTAATTTATGCATATTTTTAAATTCACATATTTTACAATGTTTTTCTAACTTCATGAGTACTTTATTTTTTGAAACGATTTAAATATCCTCTGTACTTTTTCCCATGTTTTCCTTTCTCTTTCTTTTTTTTTTCCTTTGCCTCTCCCAGATGGGTGAGGCCGAGGGATTGGACAACCAACTGAAGCGAGCGTCCTGGGTCGGCGCATTTGATTGTCCTTTGACGTGTTGCATTTTGTGTGTCATTTCGCTGTCGGGAGAGGGGCGAACTGATTTTCTACTTTGTGCATTTGTGAAGGGGTCGTTCCAGCAAGCTTGCTAGTTCTAAAGCGAGCGATCGGGTCGCCGGTTTGTCCGTCTTCCCGTCGGGCTCCTCGAGCAATAGGTTTGTGATGAAAGACTCACGGTGCGGCAATGCTACATGTACAAATAGTTTACAGGCTTTTACAGGGTGGGTTAGTTTTCATTGGCCAACAGGTGAGCGGGACGGCCCACCCCCCTGAAAATCAGGGTTAGAGGTTTGTGATTGATTGTTAGATGGAAACAGTTTACAGGCTTTTACAAAACTAGAGAAAATGGAGATCCATTTCAATTATATGGTCTGACAGTATGAAAATTGCCAATACACCCGAACACAAATAACTAGCGATGGAAACGCTGAACCGAACAGCATAAACCGAATAAATAGGAATATCGACCAACTCTAGCTTGGTTCTTTGATTTACGGAGTAGTAAAAGAAGGGCGCAACAAAGTGCGCAATAGACTCTAGAAGGGAGCCATATTTTGAGAGAAGTGATAGAGATGCTCTAAGAGCATCTCTAGCCGTTGGCCCCTAGGGGGCGTGTAAAATCGCCGCCTGGGATGAGCCGGCGCAAAAGATCGGTCTGGGAGTGAGTGGGTTCCCACTCGCCGACCTCATGGTCGTCTCCAGATGCCGTCTAAGTTAAAAAAAACATTCGGCACAATTCGGCTAAAATTCGGCTAACTTGGCATATATTAGACAAGTTCGACAGTTTACATAGCAAATTTATCTAAAAAAAAGGCTGAAACAACAACTAAGGGACAAAGAAGTCGCGGAACGGGGCGTAGTTGCCGCCATCCTCGCCGTCGTCGGCGGCGGCGGCCTTCTCCTCCTTGACGCGGCCGCCCTACTTGACCCCTGCCCAGCGTCGCCATGGCGGACCGGTGGCGGTGGCGGCGCGTCGTCGTCGTCGTCGTTGTTGTCGAGGACGACGACGCCTCCTTCGTCGCGGCCCCGACGGTGCTGTTCGTAGTGCTGCAGGGCGGCGCACTGGCACTCCCACTCCATCTTGAGCCAGTCGTCGTGCGCCCATTTCAGGGCCGCCTCCTCATCGAGCTCCACGTCGCCGTGCTCCGTCTACACGGCGGGGAGCCCCGGCTCCGTTTTCACGGCCGCGAGCCCCGGCTCCATCTTTGGTTTGACGAAGCGCGGAGGAGCCGACGAGGGGGCGCGCCGGCCGCCCTCATTTATGACGATGTCGGCGCTGCGAGTGCGCCGGCCGAGCGGCGTCTTCGCTGCGGGCTTGGCCTTGACGCCGAGCAACGCCGGCGAGCCGGAGGAGTGGGAAGAAGAACGGGAGGAGGAGTGCGAGGAGGAACAGAACCTCCTGGGCATCCATTGCCCGGCGCGCCGGCGGTGGACCAGTGCAGCCGCCGTGGGAGGGTATGCCAGCGGCGGTTCGTTGCCGCCCTCGAGGTACGACAGCACGCCGTCGAGCGTGCGGCCACGGGCGTCCCACCACATGCGGCGCCCCTCGCTTTTCTTGACGCCGCCCACCGCCGGTGCCCCATTGGTGGACGCCAACCTCTGCTCCTGGCGGCGCTGGAAGTACGCCGCCCACGCCGCGTGGTTGTCGGTGGCATACTGGGGGAGGGCGAGCTGCTCCGCTGTGAGGGAGGCTCGCACGCGATCGACCTCGACGGCGAAGAAGGCGGGGCACGCCTCGACGTCGGGCACCGGGGGAATGGGCACTCCCCCGTTGTTGAGTCTCCACCCCGTCAGCCCGGCGCGCATGTCCGATGGCGCCGGGATGTTCGCCTCAAACAGGAGCCACGCCTTCCACTCGTGAAGCGAGCGGTGGCTGAAGCCGTTGGCCGCTGCCGCATCGCTGGGGAAACGAGCGGCCATCGGGCTTGGGAGTGAGGGAGAGGGAGGGAGGAAGCATCGGCGGCTGCGCACGGGAAAGGGAGAGCTCGACGGCGGTCGTTGGGCGGCGAGGGCTGGTGTGGCCAGAGGCGAGGGAGGCCACCGGCTTATATAGATGTGCCCGTGTGAACGTGTGGCGGGAGGGGAGGCGTCGCCGTGCCGCCAGTAACGCGCCGCCCGTGATGAGGAATCAATGGCAAGGCTGACCGGCGGCGGCAGCGCGACAGCCTTGGCATTGATTCCCGCAGGAACCGAGGCGATGAGGGTGACGAAGCGGCCGTCTTGTTGACTCGGCGGGCCTGTGGCTCTTTCGCGCCAAAACCACTCGCCCCGGTGCCCCCGGGCGCCCCCCAGCGTGCTGGGTTCGGCCTGGGTCCGCCGGCGCTGATTTCAGCCCAAGCCGGCGAAAAACGGGTTCTTGGAGGCGCGACTGGGCCGTTTTTTTGGGGCCGGCGTGAAAAAATCGCCTAGGAAGGCCGTGTTGGTGGCACGGCTGAAGATGCTCTAAAGTGGACATTTCGAATCCAAGCAAACAGACGTCAGGATACGACCTAGATGTCCTAGTACTTGTGGAAGAATATACTTTTTGGAGGGTGGTAATAGTATGGAAGGACTGGTTTCATTACTTGCTAACTGGAGCATTCAAATGCTTTTCATTTAGAGTTAAATACACTGAAGGTGCATCAACTTGTCATGCACGGTCAATTTAGTGTCTAAAGTTACAAAATACATGAAATTGATGCTTGAACTTGTCTGGTTGTGCAAATACGGTGCCTCCATCCGTATCTAGACATATGTCTAGCCCATGTGGCATGCCAACGCGGGAGTGGCCCACTTGTAAGTGGCTGAGAGCGGGGAATGCGCTAGGTGGTTGGCGCATGAGTTTTTTCATAAAACCCCCTCATATTTTATTTAATCATGTATGTAAACGTGAAAAAATAGAGAAAACATTGCGTTAGGCAGGATTGATCGTGAGACCTCGCGATAGCAGATTGTAGTGCACTCCCAGGTTGTCTACGTGGACATACTCTACTCATCTAAAATTAACGAGGTCGAACTATATATATTGCATTGTTATGCGAAAGGTAGCACTGAAGCACGGGCACATTGTGTCGCTTGCTTTGAAGTTGAAAGAAATGGATTTTTACAGATAAAAAATTCTGATTTTTTTTTGCGCATGCACACACAAAAGTGTAATATTGTATTTTTTTGTAGTTGTACTAACTCTATACTAAACTTGCATCAATCAATATGGATCCCATGGAGTAATAATAAATTAAAACTGCCATAAACTTAAAGAAAGTTTTAGTGCATTTGAAAAAAAAGTTCAGCATGTTTTTGGGAAAATGTTTCATTTGTATTAAAAAATTGTGACATGTGTTTTAAAAATGTTCGTGTTGCATTAAAAAATTCACAATGTTTATTAAACAAACTCAATGTGTATTAAAAATGTATTCTGTAACATGTTAAATAATTGTATTAAAAGTTCAACACAATACTTTTTAATACATGTTGAATAGTTTACAAATACTATGTTGTCAATTTGTTAATAATTGGTTATTTTAGAAATACAATGAAGATAAATAATGATTGTGTGTGCTTGTTGTCCAGAATGAACATACAATTTATAAAACAATTTCTAATATAGGTTCAACTATTTAAAGCCCCATAAATTTTGAAAAAAGTTCATGCCTACCTCTTCAAAGTACACAATAATGAAAACAAAAAAAGGATTTAAAATGCAGAATAATTGCATGTTGTATTTTTTGTATGTGAAAAGATTTGTGTCATGAAACAAAACAAGAACTTGGACAAAATAAAAATAAAACTGATAGATAATGCATTAGGAAAATTGCAGAGCGATATGTGAAAAGTGTTTGTATAGCTTTCTAGCTAAGTGTTGTACGCATGGCATATTTCAGCCGGTTGACCAGATCATGCGGTAGTTATCCCGAAGGAGCACAAAACCAATTTCCCGTTGATATTTTTACATGTTAGCTCTGGCTACCATACGTTGTATTTGAGGTCTTTTTTACGTAATTATATAAAATATGAGGAGGTTTTTGTAAAATAAACGTCTGTATACGGACGGAGGCACCGTATTTGCACAGCCAAATAAGTTCGAGCACCAGTATCGTGTATTTTACAACTTTAGGCATTAAACTGACCATAGAGAACAAGTTGGGGCACCTCTAGTGTATTTAACTCTTTCATTTATGTTCATGTTTTGATATTAATCTGATTCATGTATTGATATGTAAATCATAGTTGTAATTAGAGTGGTTAGAGCAACTCCAACGGGGCGACCCAAACGAATATCGATTTTGTCCGTTTTTTGTCCATTTGGATCGTCCGCCCGCGCGTCCGTGTCCGCTTTTTTATTTGGGCCTACGAGTGCGCCCAACGGTAGCCAGACCCATTTTCGATGTGTCCGCCATGACATTTCCTCCAACACGTAGCAGGCAGGGCAGGGGAGCTTGCAGCGTGCGGGAGGCCGACGGGCGAGCTCGAACCCCACGGCGGGGGCGGCACGGCGAGCGCCACAAGCATGGCGTGGCGCGGCGAGGCCAGGCCAGGCGCTACCGGGGTCGGGCGCGGCGAGGCCGGGCGCTGCAACTCTCTTCCGCCGGTCCATGCGCACGATGGTCACGTTGGTGTCCTCGGCGCCGGCCCGTCGCTCCAAATCGGGGAGCAGCGAGCAGTGGAGGAGGAGGGAAGCGACGCTCACCTCCGCGTGGATCCAGCCCGCGGCCGGGCACGCGACCAGGGGCGGCGGCGGCGATGGCCGGGCATGCGACCAGTAGAAAGCGTCGGGAGAGCGCCGAGCGGCGCGGCGCAGCGAGGGCGAGCGGTGCGGCGCGGCGAGGGGCGAGCGACGCGACGAGCGGGCGCGGCGCGGCGCGGCCAGGGCGGTGAGCGGGGCGGAGCAGGGATGGTGGAGCTCGGCGGCGAGCGGGGCGGAGAAGGGGCACTCGTGCTCAGCTGCGAGCGGGGCAGAGCTGGGGGCGCTCGTGCTCGGCTGCGAGCGGGGTGGAGCAGGGGCGCGACGCTCACCTCCGCGCGGATCCAGCCCGCGGCCGGGCACGCGAACAGGGGTGCCAGCGGCGGTGGCCGGGCGCGCGACCAGTGGCGAGCGTCGGGAGAGCGGCGCGGCACAGCGAGGGTGAGCGCGCGGCGTGGCGAGGGGCGAGCGACGCGACGAGGGCGAGCGGCGAGCGGCGGCGCGGCCAGGGCGATTAACGCGGCGAGGGCGGCGAGCGGGGCGGTGCAGGGGCGCAACGAGCAGAGTGCGCGTCGAGCGGTGGGCGGGCCAGCTAATAAAAAAACAGAGAGAGGGATGGGTGGGTGACAAGGGGGCGAGGCCCAAACGCAGACGGACGAGAGAGACAGAGAAAGCGTCCGCTTTGTGTCTGCCCGTCACTCAAATATGGCTTACATTAATGACGAAAATTGGTCTGCGGGACACAAAACGGACAAAAAAAAATGAGTCGCTGCGTTGGGTCACGGCTTTTATCCACGGCGACCCAAACGGATGCAGCCGGACGAAATGGATCGCCCCATTGAAATTGCTCTTAAGAAGATCTATCTGTCTACATGTTGTGTCTCGCCAACATTTCAAGGGTCACATGATCATTTTTTCTTTTGGACGGTATTTCAAGGGTCACATGATCAACAACACATGGATACAAAGATGCTTGCCTTTTCTGTCGAAAAGCTTCCTGAAATGCGGGTCGCTCTCACAAATCAGGTGGGCCAAAATGGGGTCGCACAACTTTAAATGAAAGCGACATTGCTTTTTTTTTTCTGAAGTCCCGACCAATGAAACATCTTGATTATCTAAGTACTCACATAAATGAAATTAAGGTCCATTCCTGCAAGTGGTGCAGTCTGCTTATGTGGTATGACAATCACTTGAACGGCCCCTGGTGACTGCCACATAATGGTGGGCACTAACAGTTATAACCAAGATCTGTTCTGATACTGTAGAATTGCCACAGGAAATGGTAATCGGAATTTATGTGGTCTGCATGCGAGTTGGCTTTGATGTCGATTTCAGAAATATTTCGATCATAACTGAGATTATTAAGTGAATTCTGTCGATTATGTTTTGCATTTCGGCCAAGTGGCCAAAACATCCACTTGAAATTCAAAAACGTTTAAAAGCTTGGATTTTTTATGAAAATTATTTGAAAGCTTGTGTAGTACTAAAATGTCTTCAATATTTCAATCGAAAGGCAACTATTTTGGTGTTCACTAAAATCATTGAAATTTAGTGAATTTTTAATGATGTCTTGCTGAAAGTGAAACGATATCGCGACGATGTTGAAACGGGTATTTGTCCCGAGCAGCACTAGTGACCTTTAGCCCAAACTACGGTGCTAGGGAGTAGGGCTATAAACTGTGAGTGTTAGGGGCCTAAACTGTGAGCGCTAGGGGGTGGATGGAGCAGAATGTATTCACTCACAGACACACTTAGAGCATCTCCAATAGCTTGTCTATATGGATGTCCATACTCGTTTTCCACGACGTGAGCCCAAAACAGGCGTCCAACAGCTTGTCTATATGGTCGTCCAAATATACACATCCTCTAAATCGACCTCGACAATGTCCACGCCTGGACAATGTGAAGGCGCCGTCTAAACTCAGCTGTAGTCATGATTTCTTCCTCTCCCCAGCAACAGCCCACCTGTCATGGTCCCTGTATATAGACGTTATGATGCAAAACTGGATGTGTATATGAGGAAATCTTTTTAGACCATTGTCTATATGAATATATAGACATCCAAATATACACATGCTATTGGAGATGCTCTTAGACCCGTACAAGTCTCACCTAAAAAAAACTTAGACCTATACAAGTAATACTAGGCTTTAAAGTTGAATGCTTGATTGACAAAAAAAATCGAAAAGAAGGATTACCCCGGCCTCTGCATCTGGGAGATGCATGCGACCACTTTATTGACTATTCTCGAGGACCTTACAAAGTATTAGAGCATCTCCAATAGCCGCGCTAACTAGCGCCGCGCCGCAAATTAGTCCGTTTTAGCGCACGCACAACGCGGCGGGTCGCCCCAGCGGGCGCGCAAAAACGGCGCGCGCGCTATAACGAGTTGGGCGCGCGGTCGGAAACATTATCCCGCACGGTGTATTTCGGGCGCCCGCTACAGCGTGCGGCACACTCGAGAGCTCGCGCCGCACTCTCTCCTCTCCTCCTCCTCCTACGCCCCGCGCGCGCTGGCGCCGGCGCCCTGCCACCCACCCATGGACACGCACACCGGCACCCTGCTCACCCTGTTGTACAGCCGCGACCCCCCCCCCCCCCCGCCGCCGCCGCCGCCGCCGGAAAGCCTAGCGCGGGGAGCGTTGGCGTCGCCACAGCCGGAGCTCCGCCGAGCGTCGGCCTCGCGCGCAGCCTCTTCTTGCCGCCGCGGATGACCACGGCGCCGGGTGGCGTCGCGCCGGCGCCGTCCCATGCCGCCGCTGCACCGTCGAAGGTCCCCAATGCGGCGCGGCCGAAGAAGGGCAAAACATCCGCGAGGAAGAACAAGGCGGCGGACGGCTCCGACAGCACGAAGGCGAGGGGAAAGAAGCTTGCAGGGCGTTCGACGGCCGCGGCGGCTACCGAAGCGCCGGCGAGCTCACTCATTGAGCCGGCCGCCGACGCGCACCACGTGTTCGATGAAATGCCCCCAAGGTGAAAAAAATGGGAGGCATGGGTGACGAGAGAAGGATGGCGGACGAGGAGAGGAAGGTGGGTTTGGAGGAGAGGAAGGTGAGCAATGAGGAGCGAACTAGATTGTTGGAATGGGAGAGTCACTTGTTTTTCTTGGACACATCCAACCTCAATGAAGCGCAAAAGGAATATGTCAATCTTGCCCGCGAAGAAGTGTTGATCCAAAAAAGAGCCATGATCCGCATGAGTGGCGATGGCCTTGGCGGCATGGGTGGCGGTGGTCTTGGCGGCATGGGTGGCGGTGGCCTCGGCGGCATGGGTGGCGGTGGCTTCGGCGCCATAGGTGACGGTGGCCTTGGTGCCATGGGAGGCATGGGTGGCTTCAGAGCCATGGGAGGCATGGGTGCACCTCCGGCTGCCATGGGAGGCATGGGTGCATCTCCGGCCGCCATGGCAGGCATGGGTGGCTTTGGAGCACCCTTCGACGCTATGGCCGCCATGGTAGGCATGAGTTTTGCTTCTCTCATGGGAGGCATGGGTGCACCTCCAGCCACCATGGGTGGAATGTCTTTCGATGTGCCTCCTCACACACATTCCTATGAAGATGCCGTTGAAGATCTTGCCAACACCGTCGGAGCTTCAAGTGATGCGGTGCGTGATGAGGTTAGGGAGAAAGATTCATCTTCGGAGGCGGAAGAATCATCTTCGGAAGATGAGGACGAAGACGAGGAAGATGATTGATGTGTCTTTCATTTATGTCTTGAAATTTAGTTTGCATTTTAACTTGGTTGGATGAACTTGTGGGCATGATTTTAAACTTGTGGGCATGAACTTTTATTCATCAACTTGTTTGTGTCAAATTTCACATGTTCATTGCATTTTGATGAATGTTTCAAACTCATTTTGTGTCCAAAATATCATATATGTTAAAATGCCCGGCGAGTCGCGCGCGCTGTATTTTTGCGCGCTGCTGGAGCGGCGCGCGCGCGCTGCATTATAGCGTGGCTGCTGGAGCCAGCGCTGGCGGCCGCGCTAAACTAGCAAGAGCGCGCGCGGCAAATATGTTTTTTGCGCGCGGCGCTTAGCGCGGCTGTTGGAGATGCTCTTACAACAATATGTCCGAATTCGCCATCTTGGCAACAAATGCCACTACTCCTATCCATATGATGAAGGCGTGCTAGCTGGGCCAAATACCCAGACCACTCACCTAAGCCTATCATCAAAAGCCAGAAGCCCCAGCCGAGCCACATACCGGGTCTGGGGCACTAACCGGTCTGACACACTCACATGTGTCGCCGCCGCCATTTCCACAGGTCCTTCAGAGCAGATATTGAGGCTTCTACCTTGTCAGGCCACTCTGCCATCGACGCCACCGTGACGCCAGACAGCTACCTCCTCCTGCGTGAGTCCATCACCGTATCGGCCGCCGAGTCTCCGCTGCGCCACGCCACCGAGATGCGTCACCTTCAATGGGTAGAATGAAACACTGCTCCACCAAAGAAGCCGCCCACTAGTCCCTCGATCCCGTGTGCGCCTCCAAGAATGACACCACCAATGAGGAAACGACACCAACACGCCACCGTCATCCGATCTACTGATCTAGGGTTTCCCCCGGAGGTAGCGGATAGAGGTCTGGAGCTTCTCCACGGCGATGCCTTCAGGAAGGTAACGATATAAAAGAGTGCCGCCATCGCCGGTCATGGCATAAAGCCGAGAATGAGGTTTTCACCCGGATCCGCTCGAAGAACCTCCATCAAGCATCGTGTGCACGGGTCGCCACCGATCTGAGCCACCGCGCATCGAGCAGGCCGCACCGGCCAGATCAGATCTGTCCGGAGGGCAAACCACGCATGGCGCCGACCTAACCACCAGGCCCTCCATGCTGCCACCGCCGATCTGAGGTCCGATGGTCTGTCACCGCAGACCGTCGTGCCACTGAACGCAACCAAGGCCACTGCCCGAAGCAGGGCCGGTCGTCGCACTCTCCACCATCGCCGCCCTAGGCCGAGGCGGCCGCCGCGCCGCCGCCGGTCAAGGCATGCCCGCCACGCCGCCAAGGCCAGATCAGTTGTGCCACCACACACCGCAGGGCTCCGCACCACCCCCATGGCGCTGGAGAGAGGGAAGGCCCCCGCCATCGTTGTCAGCCCCCGGGCTAGGCCGGCGGCGTCCTTCGGCGGTGGCGGAGGGTGGGATGGAAGGACGGGGAGCCCTCCTCGGCTAGGGTCGCGACCCCGCCCGAGTCGCCTGAGCGGGGGCGACGCGGGGGGAGCGGGAGCGGGCGGCACCAATCATGGACTATGCTCCACCATGGACAGATGCCCCAACCCTACACATCAGATGCCTTGCTATCATGGAGAAAGAAGGTAAAAAAATGGTTGCCTACAGGCCCGAACGGGGTCCTGCAAGAGTGCAGGTGCTTCGTCAGAAAAGAAGAAGGGAAAGAGAAGGAGGCAAAAGCGATTGATCAAAGTGAGAGAGAGAGAGAGAGAGAGAGAGAGAGAGAAGAGGGGAACACAATGGGCTTGGTAAATGTAGTGATTCACATCTCTGATCCTAATCTAGATGAACACTCAGCAGTATATTAGTGCCTCCATAGTTCATGCCCTTATGGACGATATGGTCCTAGTTACCTCATTGCTTATATCATGTACTAAATGGCATCACTGCTGGCCTCATGTCCTAGGATGATGTCATTGTTGACTTCACAGTAACAAACAAAACGGTTTGCCGACTTACTCCTTTTGACAGGGTTTATCTCCACGATGACAACAAAAACAACTAGCTAATTGCCCGTGCATTGCATGTGACGCATACACATTCTAGTGGTTCAACACTAATTATATATGACATATGGCTTACACCCATCATATTCTAGATTTTGACAAGATTTAATTTAATTTATTATGGCTAGGAGGATGCAAACAAATTTTTTGATTTAGTTGAGGTTTTGGTAAAATTTGGTTTGATTTAGTTATTCGTCAGGGAAGCAAAGGAAAGTTTTGTTTTAGTTGCGATTTCGGCAAGATTTGATATCGTTTTATTTAGTTAATTTAGGGCATGATTTTGGGAAGTACTGATTCGGTTTAGATTATTCCAAGTTACTCTATTTATGTTGTTTTTAGTTTTGTGCAACATCGGTTGAGAGTACCAAAAATCAACATAAAACCAAGGAGGGAGAGGCTGCATGAGGGGAAAAATGAGGGATGAGGGGAGTCAAGGGGACCAACTCTTCTTTAATAGTAGAGATTTTGTCATGTACTAAATGACATCACTGCTGACCTCATGTCCTAGGTTGATGTCATTGCTGACTTCACAGTAAAAAAAATATAAAAATGACTTGCCGATTTACTCCTTTTGACAGGGTTTGACTCGACCATGATGACCAAAACAAGTTAATTCGCGTGTGTTGCAACGGATGCATACATTATTCTAGTGGTTCAACACTAATTATACATGACAAATACATTACACCCACTATATTCAACATTTTGATAAAATTTAATTTGACTGAGTAGGGATAATGGAATGCAAGAAAAGTTTATGATTTAGTCGAGGTTTTCATAAGATTTGATTTGATTTGAATTGGGTATTCATAAGGGAAGGAAATGAAAGTTTCGATTTAGTTGTGATTTTGCGAAGATTTGATTGATTTAATTGAGTTAATGCAGTACATGATTTTAGAAAATTGTCGATTTGGTTTAGGTTATTTCAATTTATTCAAGAGGCTGTTTTTTTTTTACAGTAGAGAACTAGTGACTGACAGGATCCGAAATGCTCCGCAAAATATCCCGAATGAGTCCAAAGGCTGCGACACGCTCAGATCTGACGGCACGTACCCACAATCTCCAGATATTTCGCCTCTCATCCTCTTCTTATACCCTGCCACTCACACTCCCCCTTATCATCAGTCTCCAGTCTCCACCCATCTCAGCAAAAAAGAAGCTAGCACAGCTCCACACACCATGGCAGCCATGGCCACCACCGCCTCCAGCCTCCTCAAGACCTCCTTCTCCGGCGTCCGCCTCCCGGCGGCGGCCCGCACCCCGTCCTGCGTCGCCACCCCGCGCGCCGGCGCCATCTGCAACTCCATCTCCTCCTCCACACCTCCCTACGACCTCAACGCCTTCAAGTTCAGCCCCATCAAGGAGTCCATCGTGTCCCGCGAGATGACCCGCCGCTACATGACCGACATGATCACCTACGCCGACACCGACGTCGTCATCGTCGGCGCCGGATCCGCGGGGCTGTCCTGCGCCTACGAGCTCTCCAAGGACCCCTCCATCAGCATCGCCATCATCGAGCAGTCCGTGTCCCCCGGCGGCGGCGCGTGGCTCGGCGGCCAGCTCTTCTCCGCCATGGTCGTGCGCAAGCCGGCGCACCTCTTCCTCGACGAGCTCAACATCGAGTACGACGAGCAGGAGGACTACGTCGTCATCAAGCACGCCGCGCTCTTCACCTCCACGGTCATGAGCCGCCTCCTCGCGCGCCCCAACGTGAAGCTCTTCAACGCCGTCGCCGTGGAGGACCTCATCGTCAAGGAGAACCGCGTCGCCGGCGTCGTCACCAACTGGGCGCTCGTCTCCATGAACCACGACACACAGT
The DNA here is from genome assembly GCA_963921465.1 of Triticum timopheevii. NCBI lineage: Eukaryota > Viridiplantae > Streptophyta > Magnoliopsida > Poales > Poaceae > Triticum > Triticum timopheevii. Next base: position 506,573,170 of record OY997274.1, read on the forward strand.
CCTGCATGGACCCCAACGTCATGGAGGCCAAGGTCGTGGTGAGCTCCTGCGGCCACGACGGGCCCTTCGGCGCCACCGGGGTCAAGCGGCTCCAGGACATCGGCATGATCCAGGCGGTGCCCGGGATGAAGGCGCTCGACATGAACACCGCCGAGGACGCCATCGTGCGCCTCACTCGCGAGGTGGTCCCCGGCATGATTGTCACCGGCATGGAGGTCGCCGAGATCGACGGCGCCCCGAGAATGGTACTCCTAAATTTTGCGTTCCTATACACGCGTCCTCTTCTTCTTAGAAGAAGAAGAGGTCCTCTTCTTAGAAGAAGAAGAGGAAGAATCTCTTTTCGACTTGTGCTGGACTGACCGGATTAATTTGTTTTGTCTTGTGGCGGCGGTTGGTTACAGGGCCCGACCTTCGGCGCCATGATGATCTCCGGCCAGAAGGCGGCGCACCTGGCGCTCAAGGCCCTCGGCCGGCCGAACGGCATCGACGGGACGCTCAAGAACGTGACCCCGGCGCTGCACCCGGAGATGATCCTGGCGGCGACCAACAACGGCGACATCGTGGACGCCTAAGCAAGGCAATGAACCACGGACACCAAGGCGTACGTACGCTGGTGTTTCGGGGCGCAAAATCAATAAGATGGTTCGGTGAAACAGAGGATGTTTAGGGACGAGGGCTTGTCTTTGTGATTTGTCAGACTCGTGTTTAATTCCGATGTTTGTCTTTGGTTTTCTTGTGTTAGCGTATTTTGTTCATGCCACCTGCTCGCCATGTGCTCTGCTCTGCTCTGCCTCACGGCAGCTCCATGGATGATGAATCCTTCTGGAACAAGAGGAGGGAATAAAAAGGTCGAGTTCTATGTTGTTGTGTGGGCTCTGTTTACTCCATGGCCGGATCGAGTTTTCTTTTTTCAGTTTCCGGTGACACATAAATCAACAACCAAGGTCTATACAATAGGTACCCAGCATACAACTTGCAAAATGCAGATGACCAACACAAACATGCACAAGAAATTTAGTGTATACATCTGTAAAAATGCTGTTGTGGGTTCATATTATTACCAGTCATTAATCGTAAACATTAAAAGTGACAGCTGTTCATATAAAATCGGATTGATTCGATTCCACAGTGCATTAATCATGATCATTAAAAGTGCCAACGGTTTCTATAAAATCGGATCCATTAAAGCGCCAACGATGACTTATTGCAGAACGATCACGATATGGATATGGAATTCAGGAGGCCCCTCCTCCTACCGTTGTAATTCGCCTAAAGAGGGTATGGAAATTGTTAAGATCTGAGGCCCGCCACTCAGTCCCCAAGGCACCCAGAGGAATTATGCCGCGACACAAGAGAAGGAAATGCGGGTCCATATCTCGGTCACGTCACACAAAGGGCACATCCTATTTCCCACATGTTACACTTAGCCACCTTTGTGCCCGGCGGAAGGTGATCACAAAGGTGGCTAAGTGTAACATGTGGTTAGAGGGAGAAGATTAGAACCACACTGAGTTTCTAATTATGAGGATTAGAAAGGATCTAGATCTAGCTCTAATTGGATCAACTAGAGCTAGAGGAGGCTCCAAAACTTGTGTGTTTAAAAGTGACCAAAACCTTTATTAAGGTTGGAGGAGGAAGAGGAAGCGCCACAAGGGGGAAAGGTCCCCCCTTGCACCGGCCAAGAGGAGGGGGAGTCTCCCTCCAATTCGGCCTCCCCTTACTTCTCCAAGAAGAAAGGGGGGCGCCACCTCCTATTATGCCCAAGTGGCCCGATATCCTTTCCACCACTTAGCCTTTCTATTGGAAGTATGCCCTGGAAGCAATAATAAATTGGTTATTATCATATTTCCTTGTTCATGATAAAGGTTTATTGTTCATGCTAGAATTGTATTAGCCGGAAACTTAAATACAACTGTGAATACATAAACAAATACTATGTCCCTAGTGAGCCTCTACTAGACTAGCTCGTTGATCAAAGATGGTTAAGGTTTCCTAACCATAGAAATGAGTTGTCATTTGATAACGGGATCACATCGTTAGGAGAATGATGTGATGGACAAGACCCAACCATAAGCTTAGCATTCGGTCATATCACTTGAGTTTATTGCTAAAGCTTTCTTCATGTCAAGTGTCTATTCCTAAGACCATAAGATCATGCAGCTCCAGGATACCGGAGGAATATCTTGTGTGCTATCAAACGTCACTTCATAACTGGGTGATCATAAAGATGCTCTACAGGTATCTCTGAAGGTGTCTGTTGGGTTGGCATGGATCGATACTGGGATTTGTCACTCCATGTGATGGAGAGATATCTCCGGGCCCTCTCGGTAATACAACATCGTAAAGAGCTTGCAAGCAATGTGGCTAATGAGTTAGTCAAGAGATCTTGTATTACGGAACAAGTAACGAGACTTGTCGGTAACAAGATTGAACTAGGTATGGGCATACCGACGACCGAATCTCGGGCAAGTAACATATCGCCGGACAAAGGCAATTGCATATGGGATTAACCGAATCTTTGACATCGTGGTACAACCGATAAAAAATCTTCGTGGAATATGTAGGAACCAATATGGGCATCCAGATTCCGCTATTGTTTATTGAGCAGAGAGGTGTCTCGGTCATGTCTACATGATTCTCGAACCCGTAGGTTCCGCATGCTTAATGTCCGTGTCATGCCCAATATGCGACCCTATCCTAAAAGAACTCGAAGGTCCCACCAAGAATAGAAGCGCATATTGGAGACGCTTTTGCATGGTGAATATCATTACATCGTACCATTACATAATAGTTGGGGATACATACAAAAGGCATACAATGCCATATGAATACAACAACATCATACATAAGAGCAACATCCGACTACGGATGAAACACAAACAGAAACTCAAACGACATCCACCCTGCCAGCTCAGGCTGCCGACCAGGAACCTATCCCCTGAACGAAGAAGAAGCAGAAGAAGAACTCCAAAACAAGTAAACATCGCTCTCGCTTCATGATCATCGCATTACCTGTACCTGCAACTGTTGTTGTAGTAATCTGTGAGCTACGAGGACTCGGCAATCCCATTACCATGGGTATCAAGACTAGCAAAACTTAATGGGTATTGAATGGATAAGTGGTGAGGTTGCAGCAAGCGACTAAGCATGTATGGTGGCTAACTTATGAATACAAGAATGAGATGAGAAGCTACGCAAACGGTCGCAAACTAGTAATGATCAAGAAATGATCCTGAACTACTTACGTTCAAACATAACACCACCGTATTCTCTTCTCGACCCACTCGAAAAGAGACCATCATGGCTACACACACGGTTGATACATTTTAATTAAGTCAAGTGTCAAGTTCTCTACAACTGGATATTAACAAATTCCCACCTGCCACATAACCGCGGTCACAGCTCTCGAAAGTTTATACCCTGCAGGGGTGTCCCAACTTAGCCCATTATAAGCTCACGATCCGCGGAGACAATCCTCCATCATGGGACATCCGATCAGACTCGGGGTCGCGGTGCACAAGACATTTCGACAATGGTAAAACAAAACCTGCAAGACCTCCTGGTGTGCCGACAAATCCCGATAGGAGCCGCACGTATCTCGTTCTCAGGGCACAACAGATGGGCTAGACGTCGGGTTGGCTGAGACCCTGGTTGCCCAGGGAGCGCCGGACATCGCCTAGGTTGGACCAACACTCAGAGGAGCATTGGCCCGGGGGTTGATCAAAAATACTAGGGGGCCGGCGAAAATCCCTTATTTAAGTTTTAGTTATTATTAGGCAAATGATAAACTAATGTTGGGCCTTGCTGGAAGAGTTTTATTCAAAGCAAACTGTCAAGAGGGTCCCATACCCCTCACCGTGTTAGGGACACAAAATCAAGGAACATAACACCGGTATGACAGAAACTAGGGCGGCAAGAGTGGAACAAAATACCGGGCATAAGGCCGAGCCTTCCACCCGTTACCAAGTATATAGATGCATTAATTAAATAAGAGTAATTGTGATATCCCAAAATATCCATGATATCCATGTTCCAACATGGAACAACCTGCAACTGCACCTGCAACTAGAAACGCTATAAGATGGGCTGAGCAAAGCGATACTATAGCCAAACAACCGTTTGCTAGGAAGGTTGAGGTTAGAGGCTTGTCATGGCAATATGGGAGGCATGATAAAGAAGTGGTAGGTAGCGCGACGTAGCGATAGAATGAACAACTAGCAAGCAAAGATAGAAGTGATATCGAGGGTAATGGTCATCTAGCCTGAAATCCCGCTAGAAAGAAGATCGAAACCAAGAAGTAGTCGAACCAATGAAGTCGAACGAATCCTCACGATCATAATGAAATGGGAACTATCGAGAAGAAGCACAATCGGAAAGAAGCAAACAACATGGTAAACAACTATCACATAAACATGGCACGATGCACAACCAAGTGTGATGAATGTCCAGTTTAATTAGTCATGGCGTGGCAAAGTGCAACACGCAAGCAAATGACATGGCAATGACGGCGAATAACTGGAAGACACCTGGTGCATCGGACTTGGGGCGTTACAACTCTCCTCCACTAACAGAAGATCTCGTCTCGAGATCTTAGGAACGAGACAGAAGAGAAAGGGGAAGGGGTGAAGTAAGAACACAAGAGAGAAGATGAACAAAGTCGAGAGCACTCGGGTAGAAAAGAGGAACATCGGATATGACGAGAATCAAAAGCTCGTTGAATAAGATAGACTCTGAAACCACTCAGGTTAGAAGAAGATAGAAAAGGAATAAGAACGAAAGAATTTGGGCAGCAGTTTGGCTGAAAATGGAAGGAACGGAGACATGAACTTCACAAGATGGGATGACACTTGACAAGATGAACAACGCAATGCCTTCGGGAGAATTGAAAGAATGGAATGAAAAGAAGGGATAAGAGAAGAACAACTTCCACCGTGAATCAATTCGATAGCATCCTTAGAGGAAGGATTGAACGGAGTTGAATATCTGAGAAGAATGAAGAAATGCAAAGCTTCACCTCAAAGGAATACGGAGAATTAATTGCACTTCGAGATGCAAGAAGAATAAAACTTGAGCTCCATCAACAAGAATCTTGATGAATTCTTGAAGAATGAATTAAATCATGAAGAACCACCATGAAGAACTCCGGTAAAAAAAGGATGATGAGATAGGATGAAGGATGAAAGAATAAGATTAAGCCTTGCAGTTATTTAGATGGAGGTTCCGACAAAATGGCCGAGGAAATTTGAACTCTGGAAAAGAAAAGATGAAAACACTTGGAACTAGAATTTATTCATCAAGAACAAACTCCGAAAGAAGGGATTAATCACTTCGAGGAAAAAAATAAGATTTATTGTATGCTTATCCTTCATCAAATTAAACTGATGGCAAGCAATGGATTTTGCATACTACTTATTCTTGTTGGAAAAGGATTGAGTGGTATATGGCACAACCATGAGGAAGGTCTTCAACGAACCACCGGTAGGATTTGAAAGAACGAATTAATTGATATGATGACAAAGAAAGACGAATGCTGAAGGAACCACCGTAAGAATTCAAAAATGACTGATGAAAGAGAATGAATCACCATGAAGAATTAGAAGAACAAATATGCTTGAGTGGATTTGGATGCAAAAGAATGAAGAGATCACGAGCTGATTAAAGTATACTTGACAGATGCCCCGGGATAATTGGATAGCGATAGCTGGAATGTGAGGACGAAGAATTCTTCTGAAATGATGGCCTCCAGTGAAACGAAACTGAAAACAACTCCTACATAGTCCGGATGGGCAAGGAAAGAATAACTGACAAACGGAATAATTCGAGAGAATAACAAGAAACTATGACCGCAAATCTTCGGGATAACAGACAAGATTTAGAGAAACTCTTCCTCGGTCTTCAATTGTAGAGAATGACGATGAGAAACACCACCTAAATTGTTGAGGTACTCCGAACGAATGAAAAGAGGAAAGGTTGAACCAACAATGAAAATAATTCAAAAACTATCTTGGGGAAGGGATGTGACTGATGGAATCCATTCTTACGTCACACTTTCAAAAGAATTTGAGAATAACTCCGAGAAATTAGAAGAGTCAGGTAAGATCTTGGGAATAAACCTGTGGGTTAGGGCCCACTGAAAGAAAACACCGTTGAAAAAGGATTGTCGAACAGATAGATGATGCACCGGAACAATTGAAATATTCGAATGAGGTGACAACCTCGAATTAATTGGAACATAGACGAATCCCCTGAGATGTCTTCTGCACTCCGGAACGATTAAATGGTGAGAGGCGAACGAGCAAGGGGAACACTTGATCCAAGGAAAAGAATATGATCAACTTGAAAAACTTGAATTGAGTCCACCAGAAAAGAAAAAGCGATGAAGAATGTCGAACAAAACGAGAATTCACCGGTAGAAATAATTGAGGGAAGACTGAAGAAGCTCCGCATGAGTGAAATTGATGGTCGAAAGAGATTCAGACTCCGGGAAGAAGATGGGTGGGAGGGCGGGAAAAACAGAGGCAACTTGGGATGGAGAACCGACGAATAACTTGAAGAGAAAACACCGGTTGAAATAATTGAGGAAAGACTGCAAAGACTTCGCATGAGTAGAATGGATACTCGATTATGACTCCGACTCCAAGAAGAAAAGGGGTGGGTGGGTGGGAAAAAGAAAGACAACCGAGGACGACATTGTCTCTCTTCAGACGACATTGCTTCCCCGCCCGAGAAAGAACTAAGGATTTATCTTGCAAAAGACCAAGAGGGTTGAGTCAACTTGATGAGAAATGCACCGGATGAAAAGAGCTGAGAACCAACGATCGGAAATCTAACCGCGTGATCCTAAAGAAAATTTGAAGGGGAAGAGGAGCATATCAAAACACCTACGTCAAGATTCCTCACCAGAGCGATGAAGGGGCAAAGGAGTAAAAAGGATTCCTACTCTCAATTATAACTAGACTCCAAAAAAGTTTTCTTCTAGACTCGACAACGTCCATGCTAAGAACAACCAAGGGGGCTCCTATGGTCGGTCGAGGCTCTGATACCAACTTGTCACTCCCAATATGTGACCCTATCCTAAAGGAACTCGAAGGTCCCACCAAGGATAGAAGTGCATATTGGAGACGCTTTTGCAAGGTGAATATGATTACATCGTACCATTACATAATAGTTGGGGATACATACAAAAGGCATACAATGCCACATGAATACAACAACATCATACATAAGAGCAACATCCGACTATGGATGAAACACAAACGGAAACTCAATCGACATCCACCCTGCCAGCCCAGGCTGCCGACCACGAACCTATCCCCTGAACTAAAAAGAATCAGAAGAAGAACTTCAAAACAAGTAAACATCGCTCCCGCGTCATGATCATCGCATTACCTGTACCTACAACTGTTGTTGTAGTAATCTGTGAGCCACGAGGACTCAACAATCCCATTACCATGGGTATTAAGACTAGCAAAGCTTAATCGGTATGGAATGGATAAGTGGTGAGGTTGCAGCAAGCGACTAAGCATGTATGGTGGCTAACTTACGAATACAAGAATGAGATGAGAAGCTACGCAAACGGTCGCAAACTAGTAATGATCGAGAAGTGATCCTAAACTACTTACGTTCAAACATAACACCACCGTGTTCTCTTCTCGACCCACTCGAAAAGAGACCATCATGGCTACACACATGGTTGATGCATTTTAATTAAGTCAAGTGTCAAGTTCTCTACAACCGGATATTAACAAGTTCCAATCTGCCACATAACCATAGTCACGGCTCTCGAAAGTTTATACCCTGCAGGGGTGTCCCAACTTAGCCCATTATAAGCTCATGATCTGCGGAGACAATCCTCCATCGCGGGACATCCAATCAGACTCGGGGTCCCGGTGCATAAGGCATTTCGACAATGGTAAAAAAACCAAGCAAGACCTCCCAGTGTGCCGACAAATCCCGATAGGAGCTGCACATATCTCGTTCTCAGGGCACAACGGATGGGCCAGACGTCGGGTTGGCTGAGACCCTGGTTGCCCAGCGGGCACCGGACATCGCCCAGGTTGGACCAACACTCAGAGGAGCATTAGTCCGGGGATTGATTAAAAATACTAGGGGGCAGGCGAAAATAACCTATTTAAGTTTTAGTTGTTATTAGGCAAATGGTAAAACCAATGTTGGGCCTTGCTGGAAGAGTTTTATTCAAAGAGAACTGTCAAGAGGGTCCCATACCCCTCACCGTGTTAGGGACGCAAAATCAAGGAACATAACACCGGTATGACGGAAACTAGGGCGGCAAGAGTGGAACAAAACACCAGGCATAAGGCCGAGCCTTCCACCCTTTACCAAGTATATAGATGCATTAATTAAATAAGAGATATTGTGATATCCCAAAATATCCATGATATCCATGTTCCAACATGGAACAACCTGCAACTGCACCTGCAACTAGCAACGCTATAAGAAGGGCTGAGCAAAGCGATAACATAGCCAAACAACGGTTTGCTCGGAAGGGTGAGGTTAGAGGCTTGTCATGGCAATATGGGAGGCATGATAAACAAGTGGTAGGTAGCGCGACATTGCGATAGAATGAACAACTAGCAAGCAAAGATAGAAGTGATATCGAGGGTAATGGTCATCTTTCTTGAAATCCCGCTAGGAAGAAGATCGAAACCAAGAAGTAACTGAACCAACGTATTCGAACGAATCCTCACGATCGCAACGAAACGGGAACTATCGAGAAGAAGCACAACCGGAAAGAAGCAAACAACATGGTAAACAACCATCACATAAACATGGCACGATGCACAACCAAATATAATGCATATCCGATTTAATGAGTCATGGCATGGCAAAGTGCAACACGCAAGAAAATGACATGGCAACGATGGTGAATAACTGGAAGACACCTGGTGCATCGGACTCGGGGCGTTACAGTTCGGTGATGCTACAGTAATATTGGGATATTCATGTTTGTGACCAAATGTTGTTCGGAGTCCCGGATGAGATCCCGGGCGTCACGAGGAACTCCAGAATGGACCAGGGGTAAAGATTTATATATGGAAACTTGCTTTCAGGGTTCCGGAAAAAGTTTCAGTTTTTTTGGTATTGTACCGGGAAGCTTCCAGAAGGTTTCTGAAACATTTAGAGGAGTCCGGGAGCCCATTAAGGATTTCACCACGTCCCAGGGGCCGGCATGGGCTGAGAGGAGGCGCCCTGGCCTTACACTAGTAGAAAAAGGGTCAAATCTGAGATACATTAGTACCGGTTTGCATTTGAGCCGACAGTAATGTGTCCATTAGTGCCGGTTCAAATGGCTAGGCGGGAGGAGATCTTTAGTACCGGTTCAATGCGAATCTTTAGTACCAGTTCGTGCCATGAACAGGTACTAAAGGTGCTGGCCGGCCACCAGCATCTTTAGTACCGGTTCGTGGCACGGACCGGTAGTAAAGAGGTGGTGGCAGGGGCTATTTTTAGTCCCACCTCGCTGCCCTAGCAAGATTTTTACCAACTTAAATATGGTACTTCTCAAACTATCAGAAGAACCGGTACTAAAGGCCCCTCCTATATATATGGCACTTACGAAAAATCAGTTCCATATCGACCACTTCTTCCTCCACTCGCGCGACACCGCCGCGCGCCGCCGCTGCCGCGCCGTCGCCCCCGCCGCCGCTGCCGCGCCGTCGCTCCCGCCGCCCCCGCCGCCATCGCCGCCCACGCCTCCCCGTCGTCGCCGTCTCACGCCGTCGTCGCCGTCTCGCCCCGTACTACATCGCCTCACGATCGCCCTCGGCCCGCCGCCCGGGTCATCGCGCCGTCCCCGTCGTTGCCCCCGTACGCCGCCGCCGCCCACGTTGCCGCCCGTACGCCGCCGCCGCCGTCGCCGCCCATACGCCACCACCCCCGGCCCGCTCTCGTACCCACACATACACACATGCATAGACACACACACACACACACACACTACACACACATATGTACACACGCATACACACACACAGAGTACTACAAACACACACATATTTTCTGTTTTCTATTGTTTAGATTAATGTTAGATGAATTAATAAAAAAGTTGTTAGCTAGATAAATATAGGAGTAGTTTATTTTTAGTAAATGCTTAGTTGAACTAGTTGAATTAATATAACTAGTTTATTTTTAGTAAGAAAATTTAGGTATATGAGATTATTTGAACTAGTTGAATTAATATAACTAGTTTATTTTTAGTAAGAAAATTTAGGTATATGAGATTATTTGACCTAGTTGAATTAATATAACTAGTTTATTTTTAGTAAGAAAATTTAGGTATATGAGATTATTTGAACTAGTTGAATTAATATAACTAGTTTATTTTTAGTAAATGCTTAGTTGAACTAGTTGAACTAATATAACTAGTTTATTTTTAGTAAGAAAATTTAGGTATATGAGATTATTTGAACTAGTTGAATTAATATAACTAGTTTATTTTTAGTAAATGCTTAGTTGAACTAGTTGAATTAATATAACTAGTTTATTTTTAGTAAGAAAATATAGGTATATGAGATTATTTGAACTAGTTGAATTAATATAACTAGTTTATTTTAGTAAGAAAATTTAGGTATATGAGATTATTTGAACTAGTTGAATTAATATAACTAGTTTATTTTTAGTAAGAAAACTTAGGTATATGAGATTATTTGAACTAGTTGAATTAATATAACTAGTTTATTTTTAGTAAATGCTTAGTTGAACTAGTTGAATTAATATAACTATTTATTTTTAGTAAGAAAATTTAGGTATATGAGATTATTTGAACTAGTTGAATTAATATAACTAGTTTTTTTAGTAAGAAAATTTAGGTATATGAGATTTTAATAGAAGTAGTTGAATTAGTTGAATTAATTGAATTAGTAAGTGTTTAATGTTTCGCCTATATGAACATAGGAAATGTCGTCTGACGACGAAAAATATTTTATTATGTGCGAATACTGTGAAGACCAGCGCGGTCTGTGCGACAGAAATTTCCTTGTTGATGATAGGCGATTCAGCATCAAGCTGGATGAGACGTTCGAATTTGATACAGTAAGTCACAACGACAAGTCTTTTTTTTGTAATTAAGCATGACTTATATATGCTTCATTTGCTTCAACTTATAATTTTTAATTTTCACTATTCTACTAGCGTATCCCCTGCCATGCAAGAATTTTTGTCTTGGATAAGATAGGTTTCAATGCTATGGAAACTATGGAGGTAAAGAGAGTTTACCTGAAAACTGAGCATGGTTATACTTTCAACGTCATAGTATACAATGCAAACACGTACACCTATTTTGAATGCAAAACTTGGCAAGCACTATGCAAGGCTTATGCATTTGAGCCTGATATGGTTATCACCTTTGATATTCGTCCAGAAGATGATATTGAAGGTAATAGAGACATCTGGGTCGATGTGCAGACGCCTCCAGTTCTACCATTATGTGAGTTCTTCTCAACTATATTTTTATCTTTGATATTGCTTATTTAAAAATAATTGACAACTAATTTCTATTGACAGCTTATTTCCACTCAAGCAAACATGTCCGGCGCTTGATAGACAGGACCTACTACTGTCCCGGAGCTGAACTAAACTGCGAGGAGATAAGTCATTATGTTTCATGGCTTGAGGATTTTTCATACTGTCAAGATAAATTTTCTTCCTGCACTTAGAAATGTTAGTACTCAAAACGTGTGACCAATAGTGATCGTATTGAACTACGGTCACATCTATTTAGGAATGATGGTAAGATTTTACTATTTGTCCTCAGTGTATCTTTTGCATACATAATTTTTTTGCTAAACTTTCATTGCTAAGTATATTAATTAAGTACTATACGATGTTCTTCAACAGGGACTCCCGATGACAGTTGTGCCTCAGGGGATCGAGACTAAAGGTCGCATGTCAATTGTTAGCTTACAGCCAAGATATCCTACATTGCACATGAGTGCATTCAGGATTTCTAGAAGCGATGAATGCTTAATAGTGAAAGATTGGAGGAAAATTGTTAACAATCGCAGAGAAGTACTAGGGGCAGCAATGAGAAGCGCAACCCACGATTAGGAGACAGGTTCATCTGCATGCTCCAGTATGATGAATCAGGAGAGCTATACATATTCTATGTTATTTTACCTGAGAGAGAGCAGCAGGAGTGATTCATGCTCTTAGTACTTGTCCTCTCATGTCCATGTTCTTCGTCCTGAACTTAATCTCAAAGAGTGATTTGCTTTGTGGTGTTATGAACGCTTATAATATCATGACCATCATGTTGAACTCGATGATATTTTTGCTTCTGGTACAAGTGAATGTTTCTTCTTTAAGCTAGTGTTGGTGGTGATTAGATAGCGGTAATGACTATGATGATTAAATAGTGATAATGACGAATACGATGATTTTTAGCGATAGCTAGAGTATATATACTCATGTGTTGATGATATGATGCAAGAGTTTTTATATTAATATGATAATGATGATGAGTTATTATATCATTTAATGAAAGAAACTGCAGATTAGTTTCAGCTGGATGGATCCTAGCTAAGTGATCAAGTATATGCCATATCCATATATATTATACTATGATCAAGTATAATATGGATATGGCATATACTTGATCACTTAGCTAGTAGCTATAGGATCCAATGCATCCAGTCGAAACTAATCTGCGGTACTTTCACCTAATGATTTAACAACTCATTATAATGTAAAACAATCACTAAATTAAATTGAAAACACAAAATTAAAGGAAAAATTAAAAAAACCCAAACATTTAGTACCAGTTGGTGTTACCAACCGGTACTAATGTCCTACACGCACCCGGGCCTGGCTCGTGCCACATGGTGGCACCTTAGCGCCGGTTCGTGACGAACTAGTACTAAAGGGGGGGACCTTTAGTCCCCACTCTTTAGTGCCAGTTTCCGAACCGGCACTAAAGGCCGTTACGAACCGGCACTAAAGGCCAGTTCTGCACTAGTGTTATTGGGCCAGACGCACAAGTCCCTCAAGGCCCATCTGGCTTCGGAGAGGTGGAAAGTCCACCTATGTATGGAAAAGGAGGGAATTGGCTAGGAGTCCAACTCCTCGTCCTTATTGCGCCCCTAGGGCTAGGAGGGCTGCCCCCCACACCCCTCCACCTATATATAGAGGGGAGGGTGCGCCCCAAGAGGACACACAAGCACTTTACCCCCCTTCTCCCTCATTACATCGTAACTCCTTCTTGGTTGTTTCGGTAGTACTCGGCGTAGCCTTGCCGGAACCACTCCACCACCATCACCATCACGCCATCGTTCTACCGGCAATCCTGTCTACTTATCCTCTCTCACTTTCTGGATCAAGAAGAAGGAGACGTCATCAAGCTGTACATGTGCTGAACACGGAGGTGTCGTCCGTTTGGTACTTCATCGGTTTGGATCGCGATTGGATCGTGACGAGTACGACTACATCAACCGCATGATATACGCTTCTGCTTAACGGTCTACGAGGGTACGTAGACACGCTCTCCCCTCTTGGTCCTATGCTTCTCCAAGATAGATCTTGGGTGTTTGTAGGAATTTTTTTGATTTTCATGCTCATTCCCCAGCACTTTTAAGCCCTGTTGATATTTAATTAAATGCAAAAACTTCATAACTATTATTATTCTTTTATTACTAATTTGACATCTCTGAAAACATTTTCCACCTATATATTATTTATCATATTACCGGTAAACCCCGAAACACTTCCAGTTCCTCTCGAAACTATTTTTAATATTAATGAAACTATTTCACAAATATTTACTCATTACTCCTACCCTACTAACACTCAATAGATCGCAATTACCTTCAGTTTGTGACCCTCTAGGTTCGATAAAATATATACATGAACAAAACCTCTTTCGGTCAATGACCGCTAGTGAAACCATGGACATCCATATCGATCCCCATGAATACACGAATGACATTTGAGTGAACCTTTTGTTAGCATGTGCTATTCCCTTTGCTTCGTGATACTTTACAAAAACCCGAGGTGAGATATATCGGTATCCTCTTCAGTCATACAAATGCTCACTATATCGGTCTCCTCGTTACCAGTTTTGTTCTTCTTTCTCATTGACATATTTCGGCATCCCCGTTACCTAGTCACATGTGTCTGGCCAGACGATGATGGCTGTCATCACACAAAGAAGGCCCTAAGAATATCTTTCCATCATCGGAGGAGCAAATCCCACTTGAGCTATCTAGTCCCTTGTGAAACTTTCGGGTGAACCTGTAAGTTATCCTATGGTTACCGTGTTGCGGATGACGTTTGAGCAACCCCAAATCCCATCGTATAGTAAGAAGTGACTACAATAGTCTCATTGTCTAAGGAACTAAATCACACGTTAACTCTCCGTGTTATTGTTGGGGAACGTAGTAATTTCAGAAAAATTCCTACGATCGCGCAAGATCTATCTAGGAGATGCATAGAAACGAGAGGGGAGAGTGTGTCCACGTACCCTCGTAGACCGAAAGCAGAAGCGTTTAGTAATGCGGTTGATGTAGTCGAACGTCTTCGAGATCCAACTGATCCAAGTACCGACGTACGACACCTCCGCGTTCAGCACACGTTCAACTCGATGACGTCTCTCGTGTTCTTGATCCAGTTGAGGACGAGGGTGAGTTCCGTCAGCACGACAGCGTGGCGACGATGATGATGATGTTACCGGCGCAGGGCTTTGCCTAAGCACTACGGCGATATGATCGATTTGTGTAACTGTGGAGGGGTGGCACCGCATACGGCTAAGGCAAAACTTGGTGTGTTCTAGGGTGCCCCTGCCCCCGTATATAAAGGAGGGAGGAGGAGGAGGCCGGCCCTAGAGGGGGCACGCCAAGGGGGGGGGGAATCCTACTAGGACTCCCGGTCCAAGTAGGATTTGCCCCCCTTCCTATTCCAACTAGGAGAAGGAGGGAAGGGGGGAGAGGGGAGAAGGAAGGAGGGGGGCGCCACCCCCTCCTAGTCCAATTCGGACCAGCCCATGGGGGGCGCGTGGCCACCCCTTGAGGTCCTTCTGTCCTTTCCCCTAAATCCCATTAAGGCCCATTACTCTCCCGAGGGGTTCCGGTAACCTCTCGGTACTCCAAAAAATACCCGAAACACTTCGGAACCATTCCGGTGTCCGAATATAACCTTCCAATATATCGATCTTTATGTCTCGACCATTTCGAGACTCCTCGTCATGTCTGTGATCTTATCCGGGACTCCGAACAAACTTCGGTCATCAAAACACATAACTCATAATGCAAATCATCATCGAACGTTAAGCGTGCGGACCCTATGGGTTCGAGAACTATGTAGAGATGATCGAGACACATCTCTGATAAATAACCAACAACGGCACCTGGGTGCTCATATAGGCTCCTACATATTCTACGAAGATCTTTATCAGTCAAACCGCATAACAACATACGTTGTTCCCTTTGTCATCGGTATGTTACTTGCCCAAGATTCGATTGTCGGTATCATTATACCTAGCTCAATCTTATTACTGGCAAGTATCTTTACTCGTTCCATAATACTTCATCCTGCAACTAACTCATTGTCACATTGCTTGCAAGGCGTATAGTGATGAGCATTACTGAGAGGGCCCAGAGATACCTCTCCGATACACGGAGTGACAAATCCTAATCTCAATCTATGCCAACCTAACAAACACCTTCAGAGACACCTGTAGAGCATCTTTATAATCACCCTGTTACGTTGTGACATTTGATAGCACACAAGGTGTTCCTCCGGTATTCGGGAGTTGCATAATCTCATAGTCTGAGGAACATGTATAAGTCATGAAGAAAGCAGTAGCAATGAAACTGTAACGATCATGATGCTAAGCTAACGGATGAGCCTTTTCCATCACATCATTCTCCTAATCATGTGATCTTGTTCATCAAATGACAACACATGTCTATGGTTAGGAAACATAACCATCTTTGATTAACGAGCTAGTCAAGTAGAGGCATACTAAGGACACTATGTTTTTCCTATGTATTCACACATGTACTAAGTTTCCAGTTAATACAATTCTAGCATGAATAATAAACATTTATCATGATATAAGGAAATATAAATAATAACTTTATTATTGCCTCTAGGGCATATTTCCTTGAGTCTCCCACTTGCACATAGTAATGATTCTAACACCCATGGAGTATTGGTGTTGATCATGTTTTTCTCATGGAAGAGGCTTAGTCAACGGGTCTGCAACATTCAGATCCGTATTTATTTGCAAATCTCTATGTCTCCTTTCGAAAATTGATGCCAGATGGAATTGAAGCGTCTCTTGATGTGTTTGGTTCTCTTGTGAAATCTGGATTCCTTTGACAAGGCAATTGCACCAGTATTGTCACAAAAGTTTTTCATTGGACCCGATGCACTAGGTATGACACCTAGATCAGATATGAACTCGTTCGTCCATACTCGTTCATTTGCTGCTTCCGAAGCAGCTATGTACTCCGCTTCACACGTAGATCCCGCCACGACGCTTTGCTTGGAACTGCACCAACTGACAGCTCCACCATTCAATAAACATACGTATCTGGATTGCGACTTAGAATCGTCTGGATTAGTGTTAAAGCTTGCATCGACGTAACCATTTACAACGAGCTCTTTGTCACCCCCATAAACGAGAAGCATATCCTTAGTCCTCTTCAAGTATTTCAGGATGTTCTTGACCGCTGTCCAGTGCTCCACTCCGGGATTACTTTGGTACCTCCCTGGTATACTTATAGCTAGGCACACATCAGGTCTGGTACACAACATTGCATACATGATAGAACCTATGGCTGAAGCATAGGGAATGACTTTCATTTTTTCTCTATCTTCTGCAGTGGTTGGGCATTGAGTCTGACTCAACTTCACACCTTGTAACACAGGCAAGAACCCTTTCTGTGACTGATCCATTTTGAACTTGTTCAAAGCTTTTATCAAGGTATGTGCTTTGTGAAAGTCCAATTAAGCGTCTTGATCTATCTCTATAGATCTTGATGCCCAATATGTAAGCAGCTTCACCGAGGTCTTTCATTGAAAAACTCTTATTCAAGTATCCCTTTATGCTATCCAGAAATTCTGTGTCATTTCCAATCAACAATATGTCATCCACATATAATATTAGAAATGCTACAGAGCTCCCACTCACTTTCTTGTAAATACAGACTTCTCCAAAAGTCTGTATAAAACCATATGCTTTGATCACACTGTCAAAGCGTTTATTCCAACTTCAAGAGGCTTGCACTAGTCCATATATGGATCGCTGGAGCTTGCACACTTTGTTAGCACCCATTGGATTGACAAAACCTTCTGGTTGCATCATATACAACTCTTCTTCCAGAAATCCATTCAGGAATGCAGTTTTGACATCCATCTGCCAAATTTCACAATCATAAAATGCGGCAATTGCTAACATGATTCGAACAGACTTAAGCATCGCTACGGGTGAGAAAGTCTTATCGTAGTCAACTCCTTGAACTTGTCGAAAACCTTTCGCAACAAGTCAAGCTTTGTAGACAGTAACATTACCATCAACGTCAGTCTTCTTCTTGAAGATCCATTTATTTTCTATGGCTTGCCGATCATCGGGCAAATCCATAAAAGTCCACTCTTTGTTCTCATACATGGATCCCATCTCAGATTTCATGGCTTTAAGCCATTTCACGGAATCTGGGCTCATCATCGCTTCCTCATAGTTCATAGGTTCATCATGGTCTAGTAACATCACTTCCAAAACAGGATTACCGTACCACTCTGGTGCGGACCGAACTCTGGAAGACCTACGAGGTTCTGTAGTAACTTGATCTAAAGTTTCATGATCATCATCATTAGCTTCCTCACTAATTGGTGTAGGAATCACTGGAACTAATTTCTGTGATGAACTACTTTCCAATTCGGGAGAAGGCACAATTACCTCATCAAGTTCTAGTTTCCTCCCACTCACTTCTTTCGAGAGGAACTCCTCTAGAAAGGATCCATTTTTAGCAACAAATATTTTGCCTTCGGATCTATGATAGAATGTGTACCCAACAGTTTCCTTTGGGTATCCTATGAAGACACACTTCTCTGATTTGGGTTCGAGCTTATCAGGTTGAAGCTTTTTCACATAAGCATCGCTGCCCCAAACTTTGAGAAACGACAACTTTGGTTTCTTCCCAAACCACAGTTCATATGGCGTCGTCTCAACGGATTTTGATGGTGCCCTATTTAACGTGAATGTAGCCGTCTCTAAAGCATAACCCCAAAACGATAGCGGTAAATCAGTAAGAGACATCATAGATCGCATCATATCCAATAAAGTACGATTACGATGTTCAGGCACACCATTACACTGTGGTGTTCCAGGTGGAGTGAGTTGCGAAACTATTCCGCATTGTTTCAAATGAAGACCAAACTCGTAACTCAAATATTCCCCTCCACGATGAGATCGTATAAACTTTATTTTCTTGTTACGATGATTTTCCACTTCACTCTGAAATTCTTTGAACTTTTCAAACATTTCAGACTTATGTTTCATTAAGTAGATATACCCATATCCGCTAAAATCATCTATGAAGGTAAGAAAATAACAATACCCGCCACGAGGCTGAACACTCATTGGACCGCATACATCGGTATGTATTATTTCCAATAAGTCAGTAGCTCGTTTCATTGTTCCGGAGAACGGAGTTTTAGTCATCTTGCCCATGAGGCATGGTTCGCAAGCACCAAGTGATTCATAATCAAGTGATTCCAAAAGCCCATCAGCATGGAGTTTCTTCATGCGTTTTACACCAATATGACCTAAATTGTAGTGCCACAAATAAGTTGCACTATCATTATTAAACTTTGCATCTTTTGGCTTCAATACTATGAACATGTGTATCACCACGATCGAGATTCAACAAAAATAGACCACTCAGCAAGGGTGCATGACCATAAAAGATATTACTCATATAAATAGAACAACCATATTCTCTGATTTAAATGAGTAACCGTCTCGCATCAAACAAGATCCAGATATAATGTTCATGCTCAACGCTGGCACCAAATAACAATTATTCAGGTCTAAAACTAATCCCGAAGGTAGATGTAGAGGTAGCGTGCCGACGACAATCACATCGACCTTGGAACCAATTCCCACGCACATCGTCACCTCGTCCTTAGCCAATCTTCATTTAATATGTAGCCCCTGTTTCGAGTTGCAAATATGAGCAACAGAACCAGTATCAAATACCCATGCACTACTACGAGCATTAGTAAGGTACACATCAATAACATGTATATCAAAGATACCTTTCACTTTGCCATCCTTCTTATCCGCCAAATACTTGGGGCAGTTCCGCTTCGAGTGACCAGTCCCTGTAGTAGAAGCACTCAGTTTCAGTCCTAGGTCCCCTTCTCCTGAGCAGCAACTTTCTTGCCGTTCTTCTTGAAGTTCCCCTTCTTCCCTTTGCCCTTTTCTTGAAACGACTGGTCTTGTTGACCATCAACACTTGATGCTCCTTTTTGATTTCTACCTCTGCAGCCTTTAGCATTGTGAAGAGCTCGGGAATTGTCTTGTTCATCCCTTGCATATTATAGTTCATCATGAAGCCTTCATAGCTTGGTAGCAGTGATTGAAGAACTCTGTCAATGACACTATCATCAGGAAGATTAACTCCCAGCTGAGTCAAGTGGTTATGATACCCAGACATTTTGAGTATATGTTCACTGATAGAACTATTCTCCTCCATCTTGCACCTATAGAACTTGTTGGAGACTTCATATCTCTCAACTCGGACATTTGCTTGAAATATTAACTTCAACTCTTGAAACATATCATATGCTCCATGAAGTTCAAAACGTCTTTGAAGTCCTGATTCTAAGCCGTAAAGCATGGCACACTGAACTATCGAGTAGTCATCAACACGCGTCTGCCAGGCATTTACAATGTCTGCACTTGCTGGTGCGGGTGGTATTGGTGTCAAAACCGGCGGATCTCGGGTAGGGGGTCCCGAACTGTGCGTCTAAGGCTAATGGTAATAGGAGGCGGGGGGACACAATGTTTACCCAGGTTCGGGCCCTCTTGATGGAGGTAATACCCTACTTCCTGCTAGATTGATCTTGATGATATGAGTACTACAAGAGTTGATCTACCACGAGATCATAGAGGCTAAACCCTAGAAGCTAGCCTATGATTATGATTGTTCTTCTACGGACTAAACCCTCTAGTTTATATAGGCACCGGAGGAGGCTAGGGTTACACAGAGTCGGTTACAGAGAAAGGAATCTTTATATCCGAATCGCTAAGCTTGCCTTCCACGCAAAGGAGAGTCCTATCCGGACACGGGACGAAGTCTTCTATCTTCATAGCCCAACAGTCCGGCATACGCATATAGTCGGGCTGACTGAGGACCCCTTAATCCAGGACTCCCTGAGTACCCCCTGAACCAGGCTTCAATGACGATGAGTCCGGCGCGCAGATTGTCTTCGGCATTGCAAGGCGGGTTCCTTATCTGAATACTCCAAAGTAGATCTTGAACATAAGAATAGTGTCCGGCTCTGCAAAACAAATTCCACATGTCAATGTAGAGAGTATAATATCCCACGAGTCCTATCTGCTGACAACTCATGGCGTGACATCATGCCACGGCCTGGTCTTTATTCGAACCGTTTTTACCCTGCCCCTCTTTATTTCGAGGCGCGGTTTCATTGGCACGTCTTGTCAAGGCAGAGATCGTGTCCCCTTATCATGGGAATCTCATCAATGCGGGCATGGGTAACCTAACCGCGCCATCGGCACGGTGCTTGGGAAATAGCGAGTTTTAGGGCGAGTGGGGTGGTGCATGATTTTTACTGCCTTTATAAAGGGATAAGGATTCCCCTCTTTCACCCACACCCTCTTCTTCCTCTGCTCATTCATTCTCGAGCTCCAGCACCCAAGCACCCATCTCCTCCGCCCAAAAAGTACTCCCACCATGTGTGGATCCGGAGCACAAGGCAAGTGGATGGCCTCCTCCGTCAAGGAGAAGGATATCAAGAAACTCCGGGAGGCCGGATACCTGGGAAAGAAGATCGCACACCATCTCCCGACGGTGGGACAGATCGTCCCTACTCCGGAACCCCACGAGAGGGTTGTATTCCTCCCTCACTTCGCCCACGGGCTGGGGTTTCCCCTCCACCCATTTGTTCGCGGCCTTATGTACAACTACGATATAGATTTCCATGACCTATCCCCCAATTCCTTCCTCAACATCTCGACATTCATCATCGTGTGCGAGGCCTTCCTCCGCATCCCGCCACACTTTGGACTGTGGCTAAAGACTTTCAACGTGAAGCCAAAGGTGGTAGGCGGCGAACACGCCGAGTGCGGAGGAGCCATGGTGAGCAAGATGCCCAATGTCAAATGGCCATCAGGTAAATTCAACGAGTCTGTCAAAGGTTGGCAACAACAGTGATTATATGTTACCGAGCCACGCGGCACCAAATGGGCTGCGGCCCCCGAGTTCCGATCCAGAGCCCCACTGCGGCTCATGTCCTAGTCCGAAAAGGGCCTATACTGGCCTTCGTCAGATGGGCTGACGGCGCTCCAAGCGTGTATTAAGAGCATGGAGGACAAGAATATCAAACTTGTCGATGTGGTCCAGGTGATGCTAGTTCGCTGGATCCTTCCCTGTCATCGCCGGACTTGCAATCTATGGGAGTTCGATCCGGCCAAGCACCAAACCTTGCTGGAGTTCTTCGGCACAATGCACGAAGACATCTGGAAGGTGCTATTCAAGCCCGGCAAGTCATGGCCGGACACCGCCGAGGATCGCGGGCACAAATTGTCCTGCCCCGCAAGTTTGGTAAGTCTTTGTTTGTTTTCAAGGTGTATCCTTTATTTGTATACCTTGGGGAAAACACCTAATATTTCCCTAACGATTCTCCCAGGGCTGGACGAAGAAAGCAGAGCGGATCTACTGTCCGGCTCCGCTTGCTGAAGAACAAGCCGGGCCATATCTGATGAAGATGCTGGTCCCGACACCATATAAGGCGCCGAAGAAGAAGGGCCAGAAGGAGGCCAAGGAGACCAGGGGCCCAATCTGGGCGTGATGTCCGAAGACACCGAGGCCCACTCTTCCGCCGAAAAAGACGAGGAAGAGGAGGAGGAAGAAGAGGAAAGCCAATCCCCCCCCCCCCCGCGCGAGGGGGAGAAAGAAGAGGACATCCTCCACACGTTTGGAGGCCGAAATGTCTAAGAAGGGGAAAGCCTCCCTTCCAGACGAATCCACTGCGGCCACTAACAGCAGCCCGGAGTGGGAACCCAGGGTCAAGCCCCTGGCCAAATCGTGAGTACAAAGAAACCCAGACACATCCATGTATCCAGTCTAACTTTTGCATAGCATTAATGTATGAGTCACATATTTTGTAGTCCGGCCAGGTCCGACATCGAGCAATCTTTGTCAGAAGATTCGTTGGACCCAGATGCGATGGACAGCGAGACCCTCCCAACGGCCTCCTCCCCCAGAGGCGTGGACAACACTGAGGTGTCATCCTGCTACCTCTTGAGCACTGCGTTGGTTTTCCTTGAAGAGGAAAGGGTGATGCAGTAAAGTAGCGTAAGTATTTCCCTCAGTTTTTGAGAACCAAGGTATCAATCCAGTAGGAGGCTCCTCAAAAGTCCCACACACCTACACAAGCAAACAACAACCTCGCAACCAACGCAATAAAGGGGTTGTCAATCCCTTCACGGCCACTTGCAAAAGTGAGATCTGATGGAGATAATATGATAAGATAATATTTTTGGTATTTTTATGATATAGATTGGAAAGTAAAAGATGCAAATAAAAGTAGATGGCAAACTTATATGATAAAAGATAGATCCGGGGGCCATAGGTTTCACTAGTGGCTTCTCTCAAGATAGCAGAAGTATTACGGTGGGTGAACAAATTACTGTCGAGCAATTGATAGAAAAGAACATAGTTATGAGATTATCTAGGCATGATCATGTATATAAGCATCACGTCCTCAACAAGTAGATCGAGACGATTCTGCATCTACTACTATTACTCCACACATCGACCGATTCCTTCCTGCATCTAGAGTATTAAGTTCATAAGAACAGAGTAACGCATTAAGAAAGATCACATGATGTAGAGGGATAAACTCATGCAATATGATATAAACCCCATCTTTTTATCCTCGATGGCAACAACACAATTCGTGCCTTGCTGCCCCTGTTGTCACTGGGAAAGGACACCGCAAGATTGAACCCAAAGCTAAGCACTTCTCCCATTGCAAGAAAGATCAATCTAGTAGGCCAAACCAAACTGATAATTCGAAGAGACTTGCAAAGATAACTTAATCACACATAAAAGAATTCAGAGGAGATTCAAATATTTCTCATAGATAAACTTGATCATAAACCCACAATTCATCGGATCTCGACAAACACACCGCAAAAAGAGTTACATCGAATAGATCTCCAAGAAGATCGAGGAGAACTTTGTATTGAGAATCAAAGAGAGAGAAGAAGCCATATAGCTAATAACTATGGACCCGAAGGTCTGTGGTAAACTACTCACAACTCATCGGAGAGGCCTTGGAGATGAAGTAGAGGCCCTCCATGGTCGATTCCCCCTCCGGCGGATCGCCGGCGAAGGCTCCAAGATGGGATCTCGCGGATACAGAAGGTTGCGGCGGTGGAATTAGGTTTTCATGGTCGCTTCTGATGTTTTCAGGGTACAGGAGTATATATAGGAGGAAGAAGTAGGTCAGTTGACGCTCGAGGGGCCCACAAGGGTGGGGGGCACTCCCACCCCCAGGGGGCACGCCGGGCACGCTCGTGGCTGCCTTGTTTGTTGCTTGACATCCACTACAAGTCTCCTGGTTGACATTTGTTCCAAAAAGATCGCTCCCGAAGGTTTCATCCCGTTTGGACTCCGTTTGATATTCCTTTTCATCGAAACACTGAAAGAGGCAAAAAAACAGCAATTCGGGCTGGGCCTTCGGTTAGTAGGTTAGTCCCAAAAGTGATATAAAAGTGTAAAATAAAGCCCATAAACATCCAAAACGGGTAATATAATAGCATGGAACAATCAAAAATTATAGCTACGTTGGAGACGTATCAAGTATCCCCAAGCTTAATTCCTGCTCGTCCTCGAGGAGGTAAATGATAAAAACAGAATTTTTGATGTGGAATGCTACCTAACATAATTCTCAATGTAATTTTCTTTATTGTGGCATGAATGTTCAGATCCAAATGATTCAAAATAAAAGTTCATATTAACATAAGAAATAGTAATACTTCAAGCATACTAATAAAGCAATCATGTCTTCTCAAAATAGCATGGCCAAAGAAAGTTATCCCTACAAAATCATATAGTCTGGCTGTTGCTCTATTTTCATCACACAAAGTATTTAATCATGCACAACCCCGATGACAAGGCAAGCAATTATTTCATACTTTAGTAATCAACTTTCACGCAATACATGAGCGTGAGCCATGGACATAGCACTTTATGTGGAATAGAATGGTGGTTGTGGAGAAGACAAGAAAGGAGAAGATAGTCTCACATCAACTAGGCGTATCAACAGGCTATGGAGATGCCCATTAATAGATATCAATGTGAGTGAGTACTGATTGCCATGCAACGGATGCACTAGAGCTATAAATGTATGAAAGCTCAACAAAAAAACTAAGTGGGTGTGCATCCAACTTGCTTGCTCACGAAGACCTAGTGCATTTTGAGGAAGCCCATCATTGGAATATACAAGCCAAGTTCTATCATGAAAAAAGCCCACTAGTATATGAAAGTGACAACATAGGAGACTCTCTATCATGGAGTTCATGGTGCTACTTTGAAGCACAAGTGTGGTAAAAGGATAGTAGCATTGTC
Source organism: Triticum timopheevii (assembly GCA_963921465.1). NCBI lineage: Eukaryota > Viridiplantae > Streptophyta > Magnoliopsida > Poales > Poaceae > Triticum > Triticum timopheevii. Next base: position 506,598,009 of record OY997274.1, read on the forward strand.
CCTTCTCTCTTTTTCTCTCATTTTTTATTTGGCCTTTCTCTCCTTTTTTTTAAAGTCCGAAGTCTCATCCCGACTTGTGGGGGAATCATTGTCTCCATCATCCTTTCCTCACTTGGGACAATGCTCTAATAATGAAGATCATCACACTTTTATTTACTTACAACTCAAGATTATAACTCGATACTTAGAACAAAATATGACTCTATATGAATGCCTCCGGCGGTGTACTAGGATATTCAATGAATCAAGAGGACATATATGGAATTATGAAGGTAGCCTTGCCACAAATACGATGTCAACTACATGATAATGCAAAGTGCAATATGACAATGATGATGCGTGTCATAATAAATGGAATGGTGGAAAGTTGCATGGCAATATATCTCGGAATGGCTATGGAAATTCCATAATAGGTAGGTATGGTGGCTGTTTTGAGGAAGGTATATGGTGGGTGTATGGTACCGGCGAAAGTTGCGCGGCACAAGAGAGGCTAGCAATGGTGGAAGGGTGAGAGTGCGTATAATCCATGGACTCAACATTAGTCATAAAGAACTCGTATACTTATTGCAAAAATCTAAAAGCCATTGAAAACAAAGTACTACATGCATGCTCCTAGGGGGATAGGTTGGTAGTAAAAGACCATCGCTCGTCCCCGACCGCCACTCATAAGGAAGACAATCAATAAATAAATTGTGCTCGGACTTCATCAAAAAGCGGTTCACCATACGTGCATGTTACAGGAATCACAAACTTCAACACAAGTATTCTTTAAATTCACAATTACCCAACTATCATGACTCTAATATCACCACCTCCATATCTCAAAACAATTATCAAGTATCAAATTGATCATAGCATCCAATTCACTTTCTATGATAGTTTTTATCATACCCAACTTGGATGCCCATCATTCTAGGACCAATTTTATAACCATAGCAGATACCATGATGTTCTAAAAGACTCTCAAAATAATATAAGTGAAGCATGAGAGATCAACAATTTCCACAAAATTAAGCCATCGCCGTGCTCTAAAAGATATAAGTGAAGCACTAGAGCAAAAATTATCTAGCTCAAAAGATATACATGAAGCACATAGAGTATTCTAATAAATTCTAAATCAAGTGGGTTTCTCCCAAAAGGTGTGTACAGCAAGGATGATTGTGGTAATCTAAAAACCAAAGACTCATATCATACAAGACGCTCCAAGCAAAACATATATCATGTGGCGAATAAAAATATAGCTCCAAGTAAAGTTACCGATAGACGAAGACGAAAGAGGGGATGCCTTCCGGGGCATCCCCAAGCTTAGGCTTTTGGTTATCCTTTAATATCTTGGGGTGCCATGGGCATCCCCAATCTTAGGCTCTTGCCACTCCTTATTCCATAGTCCATCAAATCTTTACCCAAAACTTGAAAACTTCACAACACAAAACTCAACAGGAAATCTCGTAAGCCCCGTTAGTGCAAGAAAGAAAAACCACCACATAAGGTACTGTAATGAACTCATTATTTATTTATATTGGTGTTAAACCTACTTTATTCCAACTTCTCTATGGTTCATACCCCCCGATACTAGCCATAGATGCATCAAAATAAGCAAACAACACACGAAAAACAAATCTGTCAAAAACAGAACAGTCTATAGCAATCTGTAACTTTCGAATACTTCTGGAACTCTAAACATCCTACCAAAATAGGAAGTCTTGGGAAATTTGTCTATTTATCTACAGCAAAAAGAATCAATGCAAAATCACGTTTCTGTGATTTACTAAAATTATTTTCGTGCATGCAAAGTTTCTGTTTTTCAGCATAATCAAATTAACTATCACCGTAGGTTATCCTATAGGTTCTAATTGGCACAAACACTAATTAAAACATGAAAACACATCTAAACAAAAGCTAGATGAAATATTTATTACTAAACAGAAGCAAAAAGTAAGAAACAAAAATAAAATTGGGTTGCCTCCCAACTAGCGTTATCATTTAACGCCCCTAGCTAGGCATAAAAGCGAGAATAGATCTAAGTTGTGCCATCTTTGGCATTCAATTCATCAATAGAGCACTTATAATCCTTAGGAGTTTCTTTCTTTCTATCAATGATTAAACTCCTAGGCAAGAAATCAAGATATTCATTTGTAGCAAAAGGTTCCTTAATGATAGCAAGAAAGTTGGGATGAACGCTTATTGATTTGAGATCCGCATTTCCTTTACTAGAAGATTCACCCTTATTTTTAGGAACATACATTAATTTGGCAATTTTAGTAGGAGGAGCGAGAGTATCTTTCATGGATGAAAAGGAAGACCCTAAGTTGGTAATGACATCCTCAAGTTTACCGATTCTTGAAGAATTTTGATCTATTCTTTCGCTAACTATAGGTTCTTTATCCTTAAAAAATTTCAGAGTAGCTCCAACCTTAGATCCAAACTGGGTGATTTGATTGTGGATCTTTTTATCCAAATTTTCAATTAACTCAACAGTGGCAATTTTATTTTCAATAATTTCAAGCCTTTGCATCACATGTTCTAGAGTTAAGATAGTTCCATTAACCAAGAGAGGTGGTGGACCAAACAAATCCAGCATAGCATTATAAGCATCAAAAGTGTGGCTACCCAAGAAATTCCCTCCGGTAATGGCATCAAGAGTACATTTATTCCAAGGAGTAATGCCTACATAAAAATTGCGAAGAAGAACGGAAGAGATTGCTTCCTATTAGATCTATTTTGAGCATTGCAAATTCTATGCCAAACATCTTTTAAATTTTCTCCCTCCCTTTGTTTAAAATGTAGAACTTCATGATTGGGAGTATTAAAAATAATAGGAGGACTAGCCATAACGACAAAATAAATGATCTAACACACGAGCACACAAAAAGGCAAGCGAAAGAGAGAGGAGATTGGGAAAGATAGGGCGAACAAAACGGCAAGGGTGAAGTGGGGGAGAGGAAAACGAGAGGCAAATGGCAAATAATGTAATGCGAGGGAGATGACTTTGTGATGGGTACTTGGTATGTTTTGACTTGAGCGAAGACCTCCCCAGCAACGGCGCCAGAAATCCTTCTTGCTACCTCTTGAGCACTGTGTTGGTTTTCCTTGAAGAGGAAAGGGTGATGCAGTAAAGTAGCATAAGTATTTCCCTAAGTTTTTGAGAACCACGGTATCAATCCAGTAGGAGGCTCCTCAAAAGTCCCACGCACCTACACAAACAAACAACAACCTCGCAACCAACACAATAAAGGGGTTGTCAATCCCTTCACGGCCACTTGCGAAAGTGAGATCTGATAGAGATAATATGATAAGATAATATTTTGGTATTTTTTATGATATAGATTGGAAAGTAAAAGATGCAAATAAAAGTAGATGGCAAACTTATATGATAAAAGATAGACCCGGGGGCCATAGGTTTCACTAGTGGCTTCTCTCAAGATAGCATAAGTATTACGGTGGGTGAACAAATTACTGTCGAGCAATTGATAGAAAAGAGCATAGTTATGAGATTATCTAGGCATGATCATGTATATAGGCATCACGTCCGCAATAAGTAGATCGAAACGATTCTGCATCTACTATTATTACTCCACGAATCGACCGACTCATGCCTGCATCTAGAGTATTAAGTTCATAAGAACAGAGTAACGCATTAAGAAAGATGACATGATGTAGAGGGATAAACTCATGCAATATGATATAAACCCCATCTTTTTATCCTCGATGGCAACAGTACAATACGTGCCTTGCTGCCCCTGCTATCACTGGGAAAGGACACAATAAGATTGAACCCAAAGCTAAGCACTTCTCCCATTGCAAGAAAGATCAATCTAGTAGGCAAAACGAAACTGATAATTCGAAGAGACTTGCAAAGATAACTTAATCACACATAAAAGAATTCAGAGGAGATTCAAATATTTCTCATAGATAAACTTGATCATATAACCACAATTCATCATATCTTGACAAACACACCGCAAAAAGAGTTACATCGAATAGATCTCCAAGAAGATCGAGGAGAACTTTGTATTGAGAATCAAAGAGAGAGAAGAAGCCATCTAGCTAATAACTATGGACCCGAAGGTCTGTGGTAAACTACTCACAACTCATCGGAGAGGCCTTGGAGATCATGTAGAGGCCCTCCGTGGTCGATTCCCCCTCGAGCGGAGCGCCGATGAAGGCTCCAAGATGGGATCTCGCGGATACAGAAGGTTGCAGCGGTGGAATTAGGTTTTGGTGGTCGCTTATGACGTTTTCAGGGTACGGGAGTATATATAGGAGGAAGAAGTAGGTTGGTTGACGCTTGAGGGGCCCATGAGGGTGGGGGGCGCGCCCACCCCCAGGGGGCACGCCGGGCACCCTCGTGGCCACCTCGTTTGTTGCTTGACGTCCACTCCAACTCTCCTGGTTGACATTTGTTCCAAAAAGATCGCTCCCGAAGGTTTCATCCCGTTTGGACTCCGTTTGATATTCCTTTTCTTCGAAACACTGAAATAGGCAAAAGAAAGCAGCAATTCGGCCTGGGCCTCCGGTTAGTAGGTTAGTCCCAAAAATAATATAAACGTGTAAAGTAAAGCCCATAAACATCCAAAACGGGTAATATAATAGCATGGAACAATCAAAAATTATAGATACGTTGGAGACGTATGACGTCCCAAAGGGGCCCAGGCCAGGGCGAAGCTCAGGAGACAATCAAGGCGGCGCTGAAGGGTCAAACCTCGGTATCCGGACACATGGGGGAGCAGACCCCCATGGCTGCCGAAGGCGGGGGCCGTCCTAAATTCGGCCCCCAGCTAGAGACAATTTCGGAGACCAATACGGCTCTGAAATCAGGCCAGCAACCTTCTTCAACATAAGGTGGTGAGCCTATTCCACCGGTGACCTCAGTCCACCTAGAGGTGCCGGATACTTTACTGGTAGCATTGCAAAGCGCTTCCATCGTTGAAGAGCACCGTACCCTTATGGGTGCGGTGATTGAGAAGGTCCAGTCCTCCAAAAGCGGGCTGACCAAAGCCTGCACCAGCCTTCTAACAGGCTTTGAGGTAAGTTATGAAGTTAAAAGAATGTCATAATATAGATAGTAGCCCCTGATACACTGTTTGGTGTTTTGAAAAGAAAGTCGGACAAAGGATCAAACATATTTCGCAGGAGACTAATTAGAAAATACCTATGTGAATGATCAGGTGTCGTTATTGACTGCAACCTCTCATACTGCGGAGGTCTCCGGACTGAAGCAGCGACTGGAGCGGGCCGAAACGAAGCTCGGCCAAGTAAAAAAGCAATTGGAAGATAACCAAGGTGTGGGATGACCTTGTTTGTATTTAAATACAAGTGAACAATTACTTTGACTAAAAAATGTCGTGATATGTAGGAGGAGCAGCGACCGAAGTCGAGGCTCTTAAGAAGGTGGTAGCCGAGGCCGAGAAGAAGGCGGCCAAGGAGGAGTTCGCTCATGCAAACCACGAGGCCCGGGTCATTGAAGTTCAACAAGAGCTCCAAGAAGCCATAAAGAAGTGTGAGACCTTAGAGCAGAGTATAAAGGACCAAGAGTCCAAACTCACCAAGGCTCGCCAATCCGCACCGATGCCTGGGCTGAAGCCCAAGGTGCCTTCCAGGAAATCCAGGAGGCCCGAAAGATCGCAGTGGGTAAGGCCTTTATTATGCAGAGCAAATACGCGAAGGAAAGATTTCATTTACTGACCTGGATTCGAAGTCCTCCAGGGGTGTTTGCAGATCTGCCGCGCAGCGTGTCTGACGCCGCACAATTCTACCGAGCCAAAGAGGGGAGCTCTATGGAGAAGCTATTATGGTCGCAATATCTTGCGCCAGTATACCCAGTACCCTTTACCGATCAGCTGAAGCAGCTGGTCGAGCTGCATAGGGCGGCTGAACTAGCCCTCAAGGATTTGATTATCCGGCTATGGCCTACCAAAGTGATTCCCATCAGCTACTTCGGACTTGTGAAGCGGCTGGTTTGTGCCTGCCCTCGGCTTGACGCCATTAAGCGGTCGGTTTGTATCGAAGGTGTGCGAATGGCCTTTGCCCGCGCCAAGGTGCATTGGGCGAAGATGGATGCTGTGAAGCTGATGACCGAAGGACCGCCCAAAGGGAAAGAGCACCGAGAGCCTGAGTTGTATTATGACAGTGTCCTGGAGGGATCCCGCCTTGTGGCGGAGCAACGTGCCAAGGATATTAGATTCCCATGAATGTATGCATGTTATCCTATGCTGTAATATGAAACAAGATCGTTATGTAAAATAATGCTTGTTACTTGAATTATTACCTCCTGTGCGGCCGTTTTTAAATTAATTCTGAGAGTTGGCCAGTCGTCGGCTTCTGCCCCCATGAAGGAAGTATGGGGGTGTTCGGGATAAATCTAAACACTCTTTGCTCCAGATTTTTGGTCCTTAAAGGAGGTGTTTAGCGCTACGAACCAGGCAATCGGAATATAAGGCTTTATCACCCTCACTTAGCAATAGGAGTTTGACAAAAGAAAGGTAGGCGCAACCCCTAGTATTCGGAAGTCCAAACTTGGGGTATTGTAAAACACCTGATCGGATAAAAACCGATCCGTCGCATGATGCATTAGTTATCGCATAATGCGGAAGAAATCATTAGAGATTTTGTGACCTCTCGAACAGCTGACCAGTTCTCGCCGCATCATGACGGTCAGTTTTCGGCTTTCTATACTGAGGTGCTCGTCCGGAAGAACCGGAACACAATTGCAGGAGTTCTTCCTTTACTACCCTAGCTGATATAGCGGAACGTAGGGTAGCAAGCACAAGAGTCGGGCAACCCAATTGTTCACCAAAGACATGATTCGGAGCCAATGCATATAATGCTATAAGTTCGGGGTGCCGAACTGCACTATAAAAGTGTTCAGACTTTCTTGCCATGTTATGCGGTACAATGAAGCCCCTGGCGAATTAAGGCGTACCAGAATGTACGGGTGCAATTGGTAATAAATAAATAGACAAGGGAAAAATTAAGGAATGAGCTGACGCTGCAAATTATTTTTCATTGTAATTTAATTAATACGTCAAGGCGTATGTGCACAGGTAGTGCAATAAGCAAATAAGGCTATTTAATATGCCACGGCCAAGAGCGAGCTGCGTGCGGGTATTTAAAATAGGTATGACGATCATTAGCAGAGACCACCTGGGTATTACCTTGTACGTCCGAGCCCCTAGCATTCTTGGTGTATCCGTCCCGCTATGGGTCCGATGAGCAGGTTTATCAGAAAAGGCCTCGGGAAGAAGAAAACCCTGAAAGAAAGAGAAAAAGTGAAGGTATACAAATCCAGGAGCGGTTGAGCCGCGTTGTGGACCGAGGTCTAGCTGTGCCTCCATCCATGCCCATGGTATTTTAAGTGCGTAGTTGTGTATGCGCGGCACAAATTTCACCGTTTTATTGGGGTTGGGACGAAGGCCGAATTGCTAGTTGCGCTCTGAACGAGCCGGACGGTTTTGTTGCAGAGTAGCTCGGACTCGCTTGACGGTATCTGGGGGCTTTATTGCCGAATTGAGGTTTTGCCTAAGAAGGCTATTCTATTCTTCTGCTGCAAGGGTCATGGTGTGCTCCTCAGTATGGAGGGAGCGCTCAGTATTTCCATTGACAGTTATAACACCGCGAGGTCCGGGCATCTTGAGCTTAAGGTAGGCATAGTGCAGCACCGCGTTGAAACGAGCAAATGCGGTTTGTTCGAGCAGTGTGTGATAACCACTGCGAAAGGGGACGATGTCGAAGATTAACTCTTCGCTTCGGAAATTATCCGGGGATCCAAAGACCACTTCCAGTGTGATTGATCCCGTACGGCAGGCCTCTACACCTGGTATGACACCTTTAGAGGTGGTTTTGGTGGGCTTGATCCTTGAGGGATCGATACCCATTTTGTGCACTATCTCCTGATAGAGCAGGTTTAGGCTGCTACCACCGTCCATGAGGACGCGTGTGAGGTGGAATCCGTCAATGATAGGGTCAAGCACCAGTGCGGCTGAATCACCGTGACAGATACTGGTCGGATGGCCCCTTCGATCAAAAGTGATCGGACAGGAGGACCACGGGTTGTGTTTTGGGGCGACTGGATCCATCGCGTAGACGTCCCTTAGTGCGCGCTTCCGCTCCCTTTAGGGAATATGGGTAGCATACACTACAGGAATCAGCTACTTTGCCATCAGCCACGGCGGACGACAAAGGCATGGATGGCGGACGGCAAAAGTGGACGGCAATGTAAGGGACGGCAAAGAGCTACATTGCCGTCCGCTTCGGGCGGCTCACGGCAAAGAATGCTGATGGCAATAATTGCGCCGTTACTCCATCAGGTGGTTAACGGCAAGCCTTTGCCGTCGGCCGCTGACGGCAAAGATCGGAAAGCCTTTGCCGTCCACCGCTGTAGGCAAAGTTACTTTCTCTTTGCCATCAGCCACTGTTGGCAAACTGACCAGATAGGTCAGCCTCCCAGGAAGCACAGTTGGCTGCCACGTGGCCTCTTTGCCGTCCGCTGCTGATGGCAAAGAGCCCTTTGCCGACGGTGGCAGACGGCAAAGAGGCCACGTGGCAGCCAACTGTGCTTCCTGGGAGGCTGACCTATCTGGTCAGTTTGCCAACAGTGGCTGACGGCAAAGAGAAAGTAACTTTGCCTACAGCGGTGGACGGCAAAGGCTTTCCGATCTTTGCCGTCAGCGGCCGACGGCAAAGGCTTGCCGTTAACCACCTGATGGAGTAACGGCGCAATTATTGCCATCAGCATTCTTTGCCGTCAGCCGCCCGAAGCGGACGGCAATGTAGCTCTTTGCCGTCCCTTACATTGCCGTCCACTTTTGCCGTCCGCCATCCATGCCTTTGTCGTCCGCCGTGGCTGATGGCAAAGTAGCTGATTCCTGTAGTGTATGCTACCCATATTCCCTAAAGGGAGCGGAAGCGCGCACTAAGGGACTACGCGATGGATCCAGTCGCCCCAAAACACAACCCGTGGTCCTCCTGTCCGATCACTTTTGATCGAAGGGACCATCCGACCAGTATCTGTCACGGTGATTCAGCCGCACTGGTGCTTGACCCTATCATTGACGGATTCCACCTCACACGCGTCCTCATGGACGGTGGTAGCAGCCTAAACCTGCTCTATCAGGAGATAGTGCACAAAATGGGTATCGATCCCTCAAGGATCAAGCCCACCAAAACCACCTCTAAAGGTGTCATACCAGGTGTAGAGGCCTGCCGTACGGGATCAATCACACTGGAAGTGGTCTTTGGATCCCCGGATAATTTCCGAAGCGAAGAGTTAATCTTCGACATCGTCCCCTTTCGCAGTGGTTATCACACACTGCTCGAACAAACCGCATTTGCTCGTTTCAACGCGGTGCTGCACTATGCCTACCTTAAGCTCAAGATGCCCGGACCTCGCGGTGTTATAACTGTCAATGGAAATACTGAGCGCTCCCTCCATACTGAGGAGCACACCATGACCCTTGCAGCAGAAGAACAGAATAGCCTTCTTAGGCAAAACCTCAATTCGGCAATAAAGCCCCCAGATACCGTCAAGCGAGTCCGAGCTACTCTGCAACAAAACCGTCCGGCTCGTTCAGAGCGCAACTAGCAATTCGGCCTTCGTCCCAACCCCAATAAAACGGTGAAATTTGTGCCGCGCATACACAACTACGCACTTAAAATACCATGGGCATGGATGGAGGCACAGCTAGACCTCGGTCCACAACGCGGCTCAACCGCTCCTGGATTTGTATACCTTCACTTTTTCTCTTTCTTTCAGGGTTTTCTTCTTCCCGAGGCCTTTTCTGATAAACCTGCTCATCGGACCCATAGCGGGACGGATACACCAAGAATGCTAGGGGCTCGGACGTACAAGGTAATACCCAGGTGGTCTCTGCTAATGATCGTCATACCTATTTTAAATACCCGCACGCAGCTCGCTCTTGGCCGTGGCATATTAAATAGCCTTATTTGCTTATTGCACTACCTGTGCACATACGCCTTGACGTATTAATTAAATTACAATGAAAAATAATTTGCAGCGTCAGCTCATTCCTTAATTTTTCCCTTGTCTATTTATTTATTACCAATTGCACCCGTACATTCTGGTACGCCTTAATTCGCCAGGGGCTTCATTGTACCGCATAACATGGCAAGAAAGTCTGAACACTTTTATAGTGCAGTTCGGCACCCTGAACTTATAGCATTATATGCATTGGCTCCGAATCATGTCTTTGGTGAACAATTGGGTTGCCCGACTCTTGTGCTTGCTACCCTACGTTCCGCTATATCAGCTAGGGTAGTAAAGGAAGAACTCCTGCAATTGTGTTCCGGTTCTTCCGGACGAGCACCTCAGTATAGAAAGCCGAAAACTGACCGTCATGATGCGGCGAGAACTGGTCAGCTGTTCGAGAGGTCACAAAATCTCTAATGATTTCTTCCGCATTATGCGATAACTAATGCATCATGCGACGGATCGGTTTTTATCCGATCAGGTGTTTTACAATACCCCAAGTTTGGACTTCCGAATACTAGGGGTTGCGCCTACCTTTCTTTTGTCAAACTCCTATTGCTAAGTGAGGGTGATAAAGCCTTATATTCCGATTGCCTGGTTCGTAGCGCTAAACACCTCCTTTAAGGACCAAAAATCTGGAGCAAAGAGTGTTTAGATTTATCCCGAACACCCCCATACTTCCTTCATGGGGGCAGAAGCCGACGACTGGCCAACTCTCAGAATTAATTTAAAAACGGCCGCACAGGAGGTAATAATTCAAGTAACAAGCATTATTTTACATAACGATCTTGTTTCATATTACAGCATAGGATAACATGCATACATTCATGGGAATCTAATATCCTTGGCACGTTGCTCCGCCACAAGGCGGGATCCCTCCAGGACACTGTCATAATACAACTCAGGCTCTCGGTGCTCTTTCCCTTTGGGCGGTCCTTCGGTCATCAGCTTCACAGCATCCATCTTCGCCCAATGCACCTTGGCGCGGGCAAAGGCCATTCGCACACCTTCGATACAAACCGACCACTTAATGGCGTCAAGCCGAGGGCAGGCACAAACCAGCCGCTTCACAAGTCCGAAGTAGCTGATGGGAATCACTTTGGTAGGCCATAGCCGGATAATCAAATCCTTGAGGGCTAGTTCAGCCGCCCTATGCAGCTCGACCAGCTGCTTCAGCTGATCGGTAAAGGGTACTGGGTATACTGGCGCAAGATATTGCGACCATAATAGCTTCTCCATAGAGCTCCCCTCTTTGGCTCGGTAGAATTGTGCGGCGTCAGACACGCTGCGCGGCAGATCTGCAAACACCCCTGGAGGACTCCGAATCCAGGTCAGTAAATGAAATCTTTCCTTCGCGTATTTGCTCTGCATAATAAAGGCCTTACCCACTGCGATCTTTCGGGCCTCCTGGATTTCCTGGAAGGCACCTTGGGCTTCAGCCCAGGCATCGGTGCGGATTGGCGAGCCTTGGTGAGTTTGGACTCTTGGTCCTTTATACTCTGCTCTAAGGTCTCACACTTCTTTATGGCTTCTTGGAGCTCTTGTTGAACTTCAATGACCCGGGCCTCGTGGTTTGCATGAGCGAACTCCTCCTTGGCCGCCTTCTTCTCGGCCTCGGCTACCACCTTCTTAAGAGCCTCGACTTCGGTCGCTGCTCCTCCTACATATCACGACATTTTTTAGTCAAAGTAATTGTTCACTTGTATTTAAATACAAACAAGGTCATCCCACACCTTGGTTATCTTCCAATTGCTTTTTTACTTGGCCGAGCTTCGTTTCGGCCCGCTCCAGTCGCTGCTTCAGTCCGGAGACCTCCGCAGTATGAGAGGTTGCAGTCAATAACGACACCTGATCATTCACATAGGTATTTTCTAATTAGTCTCCTGCGAAATATGTTTGATCCTTTGTCCGACTTTCTTTTCAAAACACCAAACAGTGTATCAGGGGCTACTATCTATATTATGACATTCTTTTAACTTCATAACTTACCTCAAAGCCTGTTAGAAGGCTGGTGCAGGCTTTGGTCAGCCCGCTTTTGGAGGACTGGACCTTCTCAATCACCGCACCCATAAGGGTACGGTGCTCTTCAACGATGGAAGCGCTTTGCAATGCTACCAGTAAAGTATCCGGCACCTCTAGGTGGACTGAGGTCACCGGTGGAATAGGCTCACCACCTTATGTTGAAGAAGGTTGCTGGCCTGATTTCAGAGCCGTATTGGTCTCCGAAATTGTCTCTAGCTGGGGGCCGAATTTAGGACGGCCCCCGCCTTCGGCAGCCATGGGGGTCTGCTCCCCCATGTGTCCGGATACCGAGGTTTGACCCTTCAGCGCCGCCTTGATTGTCTCCTGAGCTTCGCCCTGGCCTGGGCCCCTTTGGGACGTCATACGTCTCCAACGTATCTATAATTTTTGATTGTTCCATGCTATTATATTACCCGTTTTGGATGTTTATGGGCTTTACTTTACACGTTTATATTATTTTTGGGACTAACCTACTAACCGGAGGCCCAGGCCGAATTGCTGCTTTCTTTTGCCTATTTCAGTGTTTCGAAGAAAAGGAATATCAAACGGAGTCCAAACGGGATGAAACCTTCGGGAGCGATCTTTTTGGAACAAATGTCAACCAGGAGAGTTGGAGTGGACGTCAAGCAACAAACGAGGTGGCCACGAGGGTGCCCGGCGTGCCCCCTGGGGGTGGGCGCGCCCCCCACCCTCATGGGCCCCTCAAGCGTCAACCAACCTACTTCTTCCTCCTATATATACTCCCGTACCCTGAAAACGTCATAAGCGACCACCAAAACCTAATTCCACCGCTGCAACCTTCTGTATCCGCGAGATCCCATCTTGGAGCCTTCATCGGCGCTCCGCTCGAGGGGGAATCGACCACGGAGGGCCTCTACATGATCTCCAAGGCCTCTCCGATGAGTTGTGAGTAGTTTACCACAGACCTTCGGGTCCATAGTTATTAGCTAGATGGCTTCTTCTCTCTCTTTGATTCTCAATACAAAGTTCTCCTCGATCTTCTTGGAGATCTATTCGATGTAACTCTTTTTGCGGTGTGTTTGTCAAGATATGATGAATTGTGGTTATATGATCAAGTTTATCTATGAGAAATATTTGAATCTCCTCTGAATTCTTTTATGTGTGATTAAGTTATCTTTGCAAGTCTCTTCGAATTATCAGTTTCGTTTTGCCTACTAGATTGATCTTTCTTGCAATGGGAGAAGTGCTTAGCTTTGGGTTCAATCTTATTGTGTCCTTTCCCAGTGATAGCAGGGGCAGCAAGGCACGTATTGTACTGTTGCCATCGAGGATAAAAAGATGGGGTTTATATCATATTGCATGAGTTTATCCCTCTACATCATGTCATCTTTCTTAATGCGTTACTCTGTTCTTATGAACTTAATACTCTAGATGCAGGCATGAGTCGGTCGATTCATGGAGTAATAATAGTAGATGCAGAATCGTTTCGATCTACTTATTGCGGACGTGATGCCTATATACATGATCATGCCTAGATAATCTCATAACTATGCTCTTTTCTATCAATTGCTCGACAGTAATTTGTTCACCCACCGTAATACTTATGCTATCTTGAGAGAAGCCACTAGTGAAACCTATGGCCCCCGGGTCTATCTTTTATCATATAAGTTTGCCATCTACTTTTATTTGCATCTTTTACTTTCCAATCTATATCATAAAAAATACCAAAATATTATCTTATCATATTATCTCTATCAGATCTCACTTTCGCAAGTGGCCGTGAAGGGATTGACAACCCCTTTATTGTGTTGGTTGCGAGGTTGTTGTTTGTTTGTGTAGGTGCGTGGGACTTTTGAGGAGCCTCCTACTGGATTGATACCGTGGTTCTCAAAAACTTAGGGAAATACTTATGCTACTTTACTGCATCACCCTTTCCTCTTCAAGGAAAACCAACACAGTGCTCAAGAGGTAGCAAGAAGGATTTCTGGCGCCGTTGCTGGGGAGGTCTTCGCTCAAGTCAAAACATACCAAGTACCCATCACAAAGTCATCTCCCTCGCATTACATTATTTGCCATTTGCCTCTCGTTTTCCTCTCCCCCACTTCACCCTTGCCATTTTGTTCGCCCTATCTTTCCCAATCTCCTCTCTCTTTCGCTTGCCTTTTTGTGTGCTCGTGTGTTAGATCATTTATTTTGTCGTTATGGCTAGTCCTCCTATTATTTTTAATACTCCCAATCATGAAGTTCTACATTTTAAACAAAGGGAGGGAGAAAATTTAAAAGATGCTTGGCATAGAATTTGCAATGCTCAAAATAGATCTAATAGGAAGCAATCTCTTCCGTTCTTCTTCGCAATTTTTATGTAGGCATTACTCCTTGGAATAAATGTACTCTTGATGCCATTACCGGAGGGAATTTCTTGGGTAGCCACACTTTTGATGCTTATAATGCTATGCTGGATTTGTTTGGTCCACCACCTCTCTTGGTTAATGGAACTATCTTAACTCTAGAACATGTGATGCAAAGGCTTGAAATTATTGAAAATAAAATTGCCACTGTTGAGTTAATTGAAAATTTGGATAAAAAGATCCACAATCAAATCACCCAGTTTGGATCTAAGGTTGGAGCTACTCTGAAATTTTTTAAGGATAAAGAACCTATAGTTAGCGAAAGAATAGATCAAAATTCTTCAAGAATCGGTAAACTTGAGGATGTCATTACCAACTTAGGGTCTTCCTTTTCATCCATGAAAGATACTCTCGCTCCTCCTACTAAAATTGCCAAATTAATGTATGTTCCTAAAAATAAGGGTGAATCTTCTAGTAAAGGAAATGCGGATCTCAAATCAATAAGCGTTCATCCTAACTTTCTTGCTATCATTAAGGAACCTTTTGCTACAAATGAATATCTTGATTTCTTGCCTAGGAGTTTAATCATTGATAGAAAGAAAGAAACTCCTAAGGATTATAAGTGCTCTATTGATGAATTGAATGCCAAAGATGGCACAACTTAGATCTATTCTCGCTTTTATGCCTAGCTAGGGGCGTTAAATGATAACGCTAGTTGGGAGGCAACCCAATTTTATTTTTGTTTCTTACTTTTTGCTTCTGTTTAGTAATAAATATTTCATCTAGCTTTTGTTTAGATGTGTTTTCATGTTTTAATTAGTGTTTGTGCCAATTAGAACCTATAGGATAACCTACGGTGATAGTTAATTTGATTATGCTGAAAAACAGAAACTTTGCATGCACGAAAATAATTTTAGTAAATCACAGAAACGTGATTTTGCATTGATTCTTTTTGCTGTAGATAAATAGACAAATTTCCCAAGACTTCCTATTTTGGTAGGATGTTTAGAGTTCCAGAAGTATTCGAAAGTTACAGATTGCTATAGACTGTTCTGTTTTTGACAGATTTGTTTTTCGTGTGTTGTTTGCTTATTTTGATGCATCTATGGCTAGTATCGGGGGGTATGAACCATAGAGAAGTTGGAATAAAGTAGGTTTAACACCAATATAAATAAATAATGAGTTCATTACAGTACCTTATGTGGTGGTTTTTCTTTCTTGCACTAACGGGGCTTACGAGATTTCCTGTTGAGTTTTGTGTTGTGAAGTTTTCAAGTTTTGGGTAAAGATTTGATGGACTATGGAATAAGGAGTGGCAAGAGCCTAAGATTGGGGATGCCCATGGCACCCCAAGATATTAAAGGATAACCAAAAGCCTAAGCTTGGGGATGCCCCGGAAGGCATCCCCTCTTTCGTCTTCGTCTATCGGTAACTTTACTTGGAGCTATATTTTTATTCGCCACATGATATATGTTTTGCTTGGAGCGTCTTGTATGATATGAGTCTTTGGTTTTTAGATTACCACAATCATCCTTGCTGTACACACCTTTTGGGAGAAACCCACTTGATTTAGAATTTATTAGAATACTCTATGTGCTTCATGTATATCTTTTGAGCTAGATAATTTTTGCTCTAGTGCTTCACTTATATCTTTTAGAGCACGGCGATGGCTTAATTTTGTGGAAATTGTTGATCTCTCATGCTTCACTTATATTATTTTGAGAGTCTTTTAGAACATCATGGTATCTGCTATGGTTATAAAATTGGTCCTAGAATGATGGGCATCCAAGTTGGGTATGATAAAAACTATCATAGAAAGTGAATTGGATGCTATGATCAATTTGATACTTGATAATTGTTTTGAGATATGGAGGTGGTGATATTAGAGTCATGATAGTTGGGTAATTGTGAATTTAAAGAATACTTGTGTTGAAGTTTGTGATTCCTGTAACATGCACGTATGGTGAACCGCTTTTTGATGAAGTCCGAGCACAATTTATTTATTGATTGTCTTCCTTATGAGTGGCGGTCGGGGACGAGCGATGGTCTTTTACTACCAACCTATCCCCCTAGGAGCATGCATGTAGTACTTTGTTTTCAATGGATTTTAGATTTTTGCAATAAGTATACGAGTTCTTTATGACTAATGTTGAGTCCATGGATTATACGCACTCTCACCCTTCCACCATTGCTAGCCTCTCTTGTGCCGCGCAACTTTCGCCGGTACCATACACCCACCATATACCTTCCTCAAAACAGCCACCATACCTACCTATTATGGAATTTCCATAGCCATTCCGAGATATATTGCCATGCAACTTTCCACCATTCCATTTATTATGACACGCATCATCATTGTCATATTGCACTTTGCATTATCATGTAGTTGACATCGTATTTGTGGCAAGGCTACCTTCATAATTCCATATATGTCCTCTTGATTCATTGAATATCCTAGTACACCGCCGGAGGCATTCATATAGAGTCATATTTTGTTCTAAGTATCGAGTTATAATCTTGAGTTGTAAGTAAATAAAAGTGTGATGATCTTCATTATTAGAGCATTGTCCCAAGTGAGGAAAGGATGATGGAGACAATGATTCCCCCACAAGTCGGGATGAGACTTCGGACTTTAAAAAAAAGGAGAGAAAGGCCAAATAAAAAATGAGAGAAAAAGAGAGAAGGGACAATGCTACTATCCTTTTACCACACTTGTGCTTCAAAGTAGCACCATGATCTCCATGATAGAGAGTCTCCTATGTTGTCACTTTCATATACTAGTGGGCTTTTTTCATGATAGAACTTGGCTTGTATATTCCAATGATGGGCTTCCTCAAAATGCACTAGGTCTTCGTGAGCAAGCAAGTTGGATGCACACCCACTTAGTTTTTTTGTTGAGCTTTCATACATTTATAGCTCTAGTGCATCCGTTGCATGGCAATCAGTACTCACTCACATTGATATCTATTAATGGGCATCTCCATAGCCTGTTGATACGCCTAGTTGATGTGAGACTATCTTCTCCTTTCTTGCCGTTTTTTACATAAGTAAGGTAAGTACATGTCATTATTGAGCAAACCTAGTTAACTAAGCATATTATAACTAACTTAGGTCATTTTGGAGGAAACAAAGCTAAGTATAGATCGTTTTAGAGCTAACTTAGGTAAAATGGCTGGTTTTGGAGGTCAGTAAGCTTATTAAGTCATTTTGCAGGAAAAGAAGCTAGCTCTAGGTCATTAAGGTAAGCATATTGGATGAAATAAAGCTAAATCTAGGTCTTTATGCTTTTGTTAAGCAAAAAACTAGAGAAACTTACCTTGATCATGGAGGTGTGGGAGCGGGCTGGCTCATGCCAGTAGCTAGAGAAGGATCGTGTGATGCTTGTGTGGAGTAACGCTGCACCAAAGATCATTTCCAATGTTTCGTTAGCATGATGACACTCAAATGTTAAGACTAGCAAGTAACGTCCATTCAAATTAAACTCACCGTGGTCTCAGGAGCAATCTCTGGATCAATGGCTATGGAGCCACGGGACCTCCCGCCACTAGATATCATCACCTGCTCTGGATTGTAGGGGATATGGCTCGGGTTAAACTCCTCCCCTTTCCTGGCCTTCCCCTTGACTTGCTTGTAAGAGGCAGTGTGGGCCATGGCATACAGGTCGTACCCCTCTGGCACCTGATCCGTCCTATTATAGCATGCCTGAAAGAGAGAAACAAAGTAAATTAGTAATTAAAGGGCTCAAGCTAGCATGATGAATGAATTGCATTAATAATGAAGCAAACCACATTACCCAATTCTGCCCGAACTGATATAAGCTGAAGCTACCTTGATGGTGTGGCACACCTTCAATTTGGGCACGTTTGTCCTTGGCCTCAGTCGGCTCCCCTTCCATCTTTCAACACCTGCCATGACAAAGAGTAAACGAAATTAGTACAACATAAAAAAAATACCAACATGAATAATAATATGTATATCACTTAAGTGTATCATCATCAAGTACAACATAAAAAAATTGAATACCTGACACTACTAATAATCTCAATCAGTATCATCAATAAATGCATAATCATCATCATCACTATAATCAATGACGGGCTCATAGGGTTCAGTGGCATCAACATGTGGAAGGCCACCTTTACGTAATCGGTCAAGCATTGAGAGGTCGTCTGCAGCAGTAACCTCTTCTTGTTCCGGATCTTCTTGTTCCTCCTCTGGGGTGATGTGGGATTCACTGTCGCTGTCTACTTCAATGTTTTGGGGTGAAGTATACCGGTTCTTGAAACCCTTTTTGGAAAGACGTGTCTCTTGGAAGAATTCTCCTTCATATGTGTCTGGGTTAATGTGAGGTTCATAATCCTCTTCCTTTGGGGGAGATAGTCTAGCACGTGGCGGCACTTCATAAACGACATCCCAACCTTTCAGATTTGGATTAGTTTGGCAGGCCCAGGGTAGATAGAATACTTGGGTCGCCTGTTGAGCCATAATATAGACATCAGGAACATCTAAATGGGTGCTTTGGTTGATTTAAACTAGCCCTATATGTTCATGAGTCCTTCTAGTCTCCTTCGGCTGAAACCAATAACATTTGAAGACTACGACATTCGGTGCGTTTTCACCATAGAATAGAAGTTCATAAATTGCTTCAACTCTCCCATAATACTAGGTACCTCCTTCGCCGATAGCAGATACACAACAATTTGTAGACTTTCAGTCGACCATAGATAGCTCTTTGCCATAGGTACGAAAACGATACCTGTTGATGTTGTATTTGTCAAATGAACGGACCTTATAGTCAAAACCATTAGCGACTTGTCTCAATTTGGCGTCCATAGACTCTGAATTAGCCTACAAGTTTAATATGAAAGGATTGTTGCATTACGCACAAATTAGCGAATGAAATGAAATTGTCTAATAGAATTTACCGTTTGTTTGAACCAAGAGATGAAACCAGGATAGCCGCCTCCTTGCTTTGCGAGCAGCTCATACTCTTCGACGGAATCCTTTTGGATCACCGCTCCATACGAGAATAGGGCGACGTATTGACTGTATGAAATATCCAGGAATAAAAGCAGTTCAAAGGAAATAGAAGTTGCGAAACAATGTACCGAGAAATTACTCAATGTACGGCCGCACTTCTATCAGGTTGTTGAAGATATACAACGAAATGGTCCGCCATTCTTTGTTATCCAAAGATACTGGATTTGAAACACTGGCTGGTGCGAGATTGCCTTTGAATAGGCTGAGGTTGGATCCACCCTTTTTAGGCTCGTCAGCATTGTACCGAGGCTTCGGATTATGCAAATGACGATTTTTGGTTTCGTAGTGTGCTGTCACGAAGTTTGCCGCCTCCTCAGTGATGAATGCCTCAGCCATAGACGCTTCAATTCTACGTTTATTTTTACATTTTTCTCGAAGCGTCTTATGCATCCTCTCAGTTTGGTAGCACCAACGATTTTGCACGGCCCCCTCCCCCAATCTTGCCTCGGTCGGGAGATGCAAAATCAAATGCTGCATTGGATTAAAGAAGCCCGGTGGAAAGATCTTCTCTAACTTGCAGATCAACTCTGGCGCCAACTCTTCCATTTCTTCTAGCACGCCAGGCGATAGTTCTTTCGCATAAAGAACACGGAAGAAATAGCTGAGTTCTGCCAGTACTAGCCATTCATCCTCAGGGATGAAGCCACACAACATCACCGGCATTACCCGCTCAATCCATATGTGCGAATCATGACTCTTGAGACCAAATATCTTCAATTTATCAAGACTCGCTCCCGTCTTTAGATTTGCTGCATACCCAATGGGGAACATCAACTGCATTTTCACCCACAAGATAATTTCCCTCATATCTAGCCTTCCAAGATTGAACCATGCCTTTGGCTTCGTCCAGTTCTGCTTTCCTTTCGGTTCTTTCATGTTTTGTAACGGCCTATCACATAGCGCCTCCAGATCGACTCTAGCCTTAGTATTATCCTTTGACTTCCCATCTATGCCGAACAATGTACAAAAAAGTGCCTCGGCGATATTCTTCTCAGTGTGCATCACGTCGATGTTGTGTGGGCAAAGGAGGTGTTTGAAGTAAGGCAAATCCCATAAGCATGTTTTGTGAGTCCAGACGTGCTCAGAATTATACCCCTTGAAGTACCCTGGACGCTCTGGATCTGGCTCGAGAGCGTTTAACTGATCCAGGGTCTGTTGGCCTGTCAACGCAGGTGGTGCAGAGTTTTTTACAGCTCTACCTCTGATGAAGTTCTTCTTGTCTTTCCTGAACTCATGGCGAGGATCCAGGAACTGTCTATGCATGTCGAAGCAAGAAAACTTGCGACCGGCCTGAAGCCAACGAAACTCAAGAGCTCCCTTGCATGTGGGGCACGGGAACCTTCCATGCACACACCAGCCAACGAATAGCGCATACGCCGACAAGTCATGCGTCGAGTACATGTACCAGACACGCATTATGAAGTTTCGTTTGCTATAGGCGTCGTATGTCTTGAACCCATTATCCCAGGCTTCTTGCAATTCGTGCTTAAGCGGCTGCATGTACACATTCATATTTTTCCCCGGATAGTTGGGCCCTGGAATTATCAACGTCAGGAAAATGTTCTTTCTTTGCATAATCTGTCCGGGGGGGGGGGGGGGGAGATTGAGTGGAAAGAAAAATACGGGCCAACAACTGTATTGGGCTGCCGTCATACCAAACACACTGAACCCATCCGTGCTGATGCCGACTCGAGGATGCCTCGGATCTGCTGCTTTGTCAGCATGTAATTCATCAAACTTTTTCCATGCAACACCATCCGATGTGTGTACCATCATCAGATTACCATCTGCATCTAGTTCGATTCTTTTGCCTATTTTGTGCCATGTCATCTGTCTGGCCGTCTCTTCGACCATGAAAAGACATTGAAGTCTTGGTACGATTGGCAAATACCGAAGAACACTAACAGGGATTTTGGTCTGTGTCTTCTCACCCATACCGTTGTCTACCACAATATACCTGGAACACTTGCAAATGGGACAATAGTTCAAGTCCACATAGTCAAGCCTAAATAAGGCACATCCTTTCTCACAGGCATGTATCTTCTCATAGGGCATCTTCAGTGCACGGAGGATTTTGTCCGACTGGTACAGGTTTGCAGGCATTACATGGCCTTTGGGTAGAAAGCGTCCAAATACTATCATAATTGCGTCATAGCATTCTCTGCCCAAGTTGAACTGAGCCTTCAAAGCCATTACTTGTGAGATGGCATCCAACTGACAAAGCTCAGTGTGCTTGTGGAGCGAACGTTTTGAAGACTCCAACATTTCATTGAAGGCCTTTGCAGATTCCTCCATCTCCTCGTCCGAATCCCGAGCATCATCATAGTCTTGCACCATGTTTTCCATCCCGGTAGCATGCTCGTCGGTGCGACGATGATCCACCTCAGCTCGGTCACATTGGGCTGACTCACCATGAAATGTCCACACTGTATAATCGGGCGTAAAACCATTCTTCTGCAGGTGTTTACCCATTTCAGCCTCTGTCATCTTTTCCCAATTGCCGCATCGGAAACAGGGGCACCAAGTTTTCCTCTGGCCATTTGCAAATGCGGCTTGCACAAACCCCTTGGTTTTTGTGAACCATTCAGCACTCCATTTGTTCTGACCAGTGTGACCGGTATACATCCACGCACGATCACTCATCTTGACTTTCAGAGCTACTGGACACACAACAATTATATATATAATTCACCATGTATATATTCATCAGTTGATCTACTTTGTCAATTTTATTACGTCCATGCAACCTACACTCTAATAGGTAATGATAGGTCCTAATCCCACCCGAGTATGTGTATATTGGGTTCATTTTCCCAAGCTATGCTCCGGATCCGACGCAAAATTTCAGCAGCACCTCCCCGCTGTTCTCCTGATACACGTCTCTACAATAAACAAAGTGGATGTGTACCCGGAGAACAATAGGGGAGGCACTGACGAAATTTATGCATCGGATCCGGAGCAAAGCATATGCGAAAACGAACCCAATCTACACATACTCGGGCTGTCTATAAATAGCGTTGGACAATTCGAAAGAATCAAGGTTATAAATATGCAAATGCATGCATATTTATAACTATGACGCTTTCGAATGGGAGACACATATTGGTTACGCATACTGATGATTCAAGACACATATATAGCTAGCTACCAAATTTCATGTCATTTGTGCGAATAATTAATGGGGGAGAAGGACATGTCATTTGTGCTCACCCACGAACGAAGGGGCAGAGCTCGTCAAACGCACGGCGAGGTCGTCGAACACCAAACCTTGCAGCGATGAAACAACTGCACATTTAAATCTACCCGATCAACACAATTATATATGATGTTTTTCATAACAAAATCGAAAAATATATGACCTAACTAATAATTCACAAATATATAACCCCGTCGGCCTCTGGAAGCCCAAAGAGCACCTTTTCGGGAGGTTTAGGGGGTCGGGGTGTCATGTCGGTGTCGGGGTGCTGTTTCGGGGTCAGGGTGTCGTGTCGGGGTCGGGGTGTCGGGGTGTGGTGTCGGTGTCGGGGTGTCGGGGTCAGGGTG
Organism: Triticum timopheevii; assembly: GCA_963921465.1. Classification (NCBI taxonomy): domain Eukaryota; kingdom Viridiplantae; phylum Streptophyta; class Magnoliopsida; order Poales; family Poaceae; genus Triticum; species Triticum timopheevii. The sequence continues at coordinate 506,620,908 of OY997274.1, forward strand.
TCGGGGTCAGGTGTCGGGGTGTGGTGTCGTGGTCGGGGTGTCGGGGTCAGTGGTCGGGGTGTTTCCTTCTATCCTTCTTCTTCTTTCCTTCTCTTCTTCTTCTTTTCTCTTCTTCTTTCCTTTCTTCTTCTTCTTCTATCCTTCTTCTTCTTTCCTTTCTTCTTCTTCTTCTTCTTCTTCTTTCCTTTCTTCTTCTTTCCTTTCTTCTTCTTCTTCTTTTTTCATCTTTTTTCTACTTCTTTTACTTCTTTTCTTTTCTTCTATTCTTCTTCTTCTACTTCTTCTACTTCTTTTCTTCTTCATCTTTTTCATCTTTTTTCTACTTCTTTTCTTTTCTTCTTTTTCATCTTTTTTCGACTTCTTCTTCTTTTCTTCTACATATTCTTTTTTCTAACACTAACACTAAATTTTCTTCTTTTCTAACACTAAATCTAACACTAACACTAACACTAACAATTAAACAAGAATTAAACAGCAAAAAAATAAAAACAGAAAAAAATACTCACCGGAGCAGGGGCGACGCTGGTGCCGGGGTGGTGGGTGGGTGGGGGGGGGGGGCGGCGGGGCTCCGGGGCAGTGGGATGGCCGGGCGGCGGGGGCGGGGGCGGCGCCAGGCAGGAGGGGCGGGGGCGGGGGCGGGAGGGACGGGGGCAGCGCCGGGCGGCGGGACGGCGGGGCGTCGGCGTGTGGGTGAGGGGGCGGTGGCGGGGGCGGCGCCGGGCGGCGGGGCACCGGGCGTCGGCGGGTGGGGGAGGGGGTGGGGGCGGCAGTGGCACCGGGCGGCGGGGGGCGGTGACGGGGGCGGCGCCGAACGGCGGGGGCGGGGGCGGCGCGGTGGGTGGACGATGTGGGCGTCGGGGAGGAGGTCGAGGGAGAAGAAAGAGTAACGGGCTGGGGAGGGGGCTCGGCTGTTAGTTAGGTTAGTTAGGTTAGCCTTTGCCGTCCGCCCTCCTTTGCCGTCCGCTTTTGTTCATATTTGCCGTGTGCTGTGGACGGCAAAGAGGGGGGCCGTTAAGTATTTTTGAACCAGCTCCTCAGTGGCCCCCCCTCTTTGCCGTCTGCTAGCGGACGGCAAAGATTCTTTGCCGTCTGCTAGCGGACGGCAAAGAACAGGCTGATGGCAAAGGCTTTCTTTGCCATCAGCCAGTTTTTTGCCGTCTGCTTTCGGGTAGCTGATGGCAAAGAGCTTCTTTGCCGTCTGCTAGCTGACAGCAAAGAGGTGGCAGATGGCAAAGTAGCTGATTCCAGTAGTGATATATCATATTCACCATTTTTACTTGGGGAGGAAACTTCTTCTATCCCCCTGTATTCGGTGGCCGAGGTTCCTCGTCGTCATTGCTTTGCGATCCCTTTTCCTTGTTTTCGGTGTTTAGCTTGACGGCCTGTTTGAAGAACCAACATTCTCTGTTGGTATGATTGGCTGGTTTATCGGTGGTGCCGTGGATTTGGCATGGACGATTGAGTATGCGGTCTAGACTGGATGGGCCCGATTGTTTCTATGAAATGGCTTTTTCCGCTGACCGGACTTGGAGCCACTGAATCCGGAGTTGACGACCGTGTCTTCAGAGTTATCGTCGTTATTTTGACGCTTGTGTCTACTGCGTCGGGGCTTGCCGTTAGTGTCCCTGGCTTTAGAAGTGCCAAGTTTACTTGAGGTGTTGTTGTTGCGAGCTAGCCAGCTATCCTCGCCCGCGCAAAAGCAGGTCATGAGTGCCATCAGGGCTTCCATGGACTTCGGCTTCTCTTGGCCAAGGTGTCGGGCGAGCCACTCGTCACGGATGTTATGCTTAAAGGCCGCTAGGGATTCGGCATCCAGACAGTCGATGATTTGGTTCTTTTTAGTTAGGAACCAAGTCCGGAATTTCCTGGCTGACTCTCCGGGCTATTGGATTATGTTACTTAAGTCATCAGCATCCAGAGGTCAGACGTAAGTGCCTTGGAAGTTGTCAAGGTGCATCCTCCAAGTTCTCCCAACTGCCAATGGAATTTTCGGGCAGACTGTTCAACCAGTGCCGAGCTGGTCCCTTGAGTTTTAGCGGGAGATACTTGATGGCATGGAGATCATCACCGCGGGCCATATGTATATGGAGAAGGAAGTCCTCGATCCATACCACGGGATCTGTTGTTCCATCATATGATTCAATGTTTACGGGTTTGAACCCTTCTGGGAATTCATGTTCCATTACTTCATTGGTGAAGCATAGGGGGTGTGCAGCGCCTCTTTGTCGGGCTACGTCGCGATGCAACTCGAATGGAGCCAGTCTGCGGTACTCGGCCCAGATAGTTGTGTATTTGCTACATCCGACGTGGTTGCCGCCGTCGTGCATTGGAGTGCACCCCCGCGATCCATAGATCGATCTGGTCTGGCATGCTCTGTTCTCCAGGTCATACCGTAGGTCATGTGTGTATCTCCGAGCTATTGTGTTTCTATTTGTTCGACGACGTGGTGCTGGCTGGTGTTCGGGCAGAATTGCCGTTTTGCCTCGGCCACGCGGTGGCTTATCAGCCACATTATGCGCTGGTAGTACTGGCTCCAGTGCCTCGCCATCGAATTGAGGTAGCAATTTGCGTTTTGGGTAACTTTTGGTTGGGCGTTCGAGTCCGTATTCCTTGGCTGCCAGGACCTCAGTCCATCTATCAGTGAGCAGGTCTTGATCATCTTGAAGCTGTTGCTGCTTCTTCTTCAGGATCTTTGCAGTGGCTATAAGTCGGCGCTTAAAATGCTCCTGCTCGACCGGGGTAATTATGTTAGAATTAAGCTGGATAGCTTCTCACTTGCTATGGCTTGGACCTTTTATGGCGGATCTCTTCCTATGGCATGATAAATTCTTCATAGGCTCACCTCATCCTTAGAGAGAGGCATGTAATTGCTGTCCTCCGAGTCGTCGTTCATGGCCTATTCATCAGGGCTGGCTCGCCCGTCTTCCTGTTCAGCATGTTCGAAACTTGGCTTGGTGGGGTCTTCGTTGTCTTCGGCATTGTCCGGAGTGCTATTCTCTCTTCTGCCGGTATCGCTATTTTTATCATGGCGTGATTTAGAGCGGCGCCACTGACGTTGGTGCTTAGGCTGCTTCTCAGGGAGTTTATCCTCAATTGGATCCTTTTTTTCATCGCCATTGTCTTCTTTGCGTGGTTGTCCAGCGCCCTGTGGGCGGTGGTTCCTGTTCTTCTCCGGCATCGTCGTCCATACCGTCGATGTCTTCAGAGTCGAAATCAAGCATGTCGGTCAAATCGTCGACAGTGGCTATCAAGTGGGTGGTGGGTGGGCATCGAAGCTCTTCGTTGTCCGCTTCCCACTCAAGCTGGACATAGTTCGGCCAAGAATCTCCTGACAAGGAGAGGGACTTTAATGAGTTTAACACATCGCCTAAAGGTGAGTGTTGGAAGATGTCCGCAAAGCGACACAGGCCTCGTTGGAGGTCAGATCTGTGTTCGGCTCTAGCGCCACTGAGCCCGCGGCTTCCGTGGCGAGGTTGAGCCTCCCGTCCACGGATGGCATGCTCTGCTCATCCAGGGCCAGTGCGGTTACAGGCGCGATCTACTGCACACAATCTGATGACAGATTTAGGTCATGTTCATCGTGGCGGCAAGGCGCGACTGTCATGAGCTCGAATCCGTCGAAGATCAAGTCTCCGCGGATGTCGGCGGTGTAGTTCAAGCTTCCAAACCTGACCTGATGGCCAGGGGCATGACTATCGATCTGCTCCAGATGGCCGAACGAGTTGTCCCGCAGTGCGAAGCCGCCGAATACGAACATCTGTCCGGGGAGAAAAACTTCACCATGGACTGTGTCTTTGTAGATGATTGAAGGAGCCATCAAGCCTTATGGTGACGACACAGTGGAACTCTCAATGAAAGCACCAATGTCGGTGTCAAAACCGGCAGATCTCGGGTAGGGGGTCCCGAACTGTGCGTCTAAGGCTAATGGTAACAGGAGGCGGGGGACACAATGTTTACCCAGGTTCGGGCCCTCTCGATGGAGATACCCTACTTCCTTCTAGATTGATCTTGATGATATGAGTATTACAAGAGTTGATCTACCACGAGATCATAGAGGCTAAACCCTAGAAGCTAGCCTATGATTATGATTGTTCTTCTACGGACTAAACCCTCCAGTTTATATAGACACCGAAGGGGGCTAGGGTTACACAGAGTCGGTTACAGAGAAAGGAATCTTTATATCCGAATCGCCAAGCTTGCCTCCAAGCAACGGAGAGTCCCATACGAACACGGGATGAAGTCTTCTATCTTCTATCTTCATAGCCCAACAGTCCGGCATACGCATATAGTCCGGCTGTCCGGGGACCCCTTAATCCAGGACTCCCTGAGGTGGTACACCTAGCGGTGCTTCCAGGACGTAATTCTTCTGTGTAGCAATGAGGATAATCCTCAAGTTACGAACCCAGTCCGTGTAATTGCTACCATCATCTTTCAACTTAGCTTTCTCTAGGAACACATTAAAATTCAAAGGAATGGTAGCACGGGCCATTGATCTACAATAACATAGACATGCAAAATTACTATCAGGACTAAGTTCATGATAAATTAAAGTTCAGTTAATCATATTACTTAAGAACTCCCACTTAGATAGACATCCCTCTAGTCATCTAAATGATCACGTGATCCAAATCAACTAAACCATATCCGATCATCACGTGAGATGGAGTAGTTTTCAATGGTGAACATCACTATGTTGATCATATCTACTATATGATTCACGTTCGACCTTTCGGTCTCAGAGTTCCGAGGCCATATCTGCATATGCTAGGCTCGTCAAGTTTAACCCGATTATTCTGCGTGTGCAAAACTTGCTTGCACCCATTGTATGTGAACGTAGAGCTTATCACACCCGATCATCACGTGGTGTCTCGGCACGACGAACTGTAGCAACGGTGCATACTCAGGGAGAACACTTATACCTTGAAATTTAGTAAGGGATCATCTTATAATGCTACCGCCATACTAAGCAAAATTAGATGCATAAAAGATAAACATCACATGCAATCAAAATATGTGACATGATATGACCATCATCATCTTGTGCTCATGATCTTCATCACCGAAGCATCGACAAGATCTTCATCGTCACTGACACGACACCTTGATCTCCATCGTAGCATCGTTGTCATCTCTCCAACTATTGCTTCTACAACTATCGCTACCGCTTAGTGATAAAGTAAAGCAATTACATGGTGATTGCATTACATACAATAAAGCGACAACCATATGGCTCCTGCCAGTTGCCGATAACTCTGTTACAAAACATGATCATCTCATACAACAATTTATATCACATCATGTCTTGACCTGCAAAAACAAGTTAGACGTCCTCTACATTGTTGTTGCAAATTTTACGTGGCTGCTACGGGCTTCTAGCAAGAACCGTTCTTACCTATGCATCAAAACCACAATGATTTTTTGTCAAGTGTGCTATTTTAACCTTCAACAAGGACCAGCCGTAGTCAAACTCGATTCAACTAAAGTTGGAGAAACAGACACCCGCCAGCCACCTATGTGCAAAAGCACGTCGGTAGAACTAGTCTCATGAATGCGGTCATGTAATGTCGGTACGGGCCGCTTCATCCAACAATATCGCCGAATCAAAGTAAGACGTTGGTAGTAAGCAATATGACTATTATCGCCCACAACTCTTTGTGTTCTTGTCGTGCATAAAACATCTACGCATAGACCTGGCTCTGATACCACTGTTGGGGAATGTAGTAATTTCAAAAAAATTCCTACGATCACGCAAGATTTATCTAGGAGATGCATAGCAACAAGAGGGGAGAGTGTGTCCACGTACCCTTGTAGACCAAAAGCGGAAGTGTTTAGTAATGTGGTTGATGTAGTCGATCATCTTCGCGATCCAACCAATCCAAGTACCGAACGTATGGCACCTCCGCGTTCAGCACACGTTCAGCTCGATGACGTCCCTCGTGTTCTTGATCCAGTTGAGGATGAGGGTGAGTTCCGTCAGCATGACGGTGTGGCGACGGTGATGATGATGTGACCGGCATAGGGCTTCGCCTAAGCACTACGGCGATATGATCGAGGTGTGTAACTATGGAGGGGGCACCGCACACGGCTAAGGCAAAACTTGGTGTGTTCTAGGGTGCCCCCTGCCCCTGTATATAAAGGAGGGAGGAGGAGGAGGCCGGCCCTAGAGGGAGCGCACCAAGGGGGGAGTCCTACTTGGACTCCCGGTCCAAGTAGGATTCGCCCCCCCCTTCCTATTCCAACTAGGAGAATGAGGGAAGGAGGAAGAGGGGAGAAGGAAGGAGGGGGGGCGCCGCCCCCTCCTAGTCCAATTCGGACAAGCCCATGGGGGGCGTGCGACCACCCCTTGAGGTCCTTCTCTCCTTTCCCCTAAAGCCCATTAAGGCCCATTACTCTCCCGAGGGGTTCCGTAACCTCCCGGTACTCCAGAAAATACCCGAAACACTTCGGAACCATTCTGGTGTCCGAATATAACCTTCCAATATATCGATCTTTACGTCTCGGCCATTTTGAGACTCCTCGTCACATTCGTAATCTTATCCGGGAATCCAAACAAACTTCGGTCATCAGAACACATAGCTCATAATGCAAATTATCATCGAACGTTAAGCGTGCGGACCCTATGGGTTCGAGAACTATGTAGACATGATCGAGACACATCTCTGATCAATAACCAATAGCTGAACCTGGATGCTCATATTGTCTCCTACATATTCTACAAAGATCTTTATCGGTCAAACTGCATAACAACATACATTGTTCCCTTTGTCATCAGTATGTTACTTGCCCGAGATTCGATCGTCGGTATCATCATACCTAGTTCAATCTCGTTACTGGCAAGTATCTTTACTCGTTCTGTAATACTTCATCCCACAACAAACACCTTCGGAGACACCAGTAGAGCATCTTTATAATCACCCAATTATGTTGTGAAATTTGATAGCACATAAGGTGTTCCTCCGGTATTCGGGAGTTGCATAATCTCATAGTCCGAGGAACATGTATAAGTCATGAAGAAAGCAGTAGCAATGATACTGTAACAATCATAATGCGAAGCTAACGGATGGGTCTTGTCCATCACATCATTCTCCTAATGATGTGGTCCTGTTCATCAAATGACAACACATGTCTATGGTAAGGAAACATAACCATCTTTGATTAATGAGCTAGTCAAGTAGAGGCATACTAGGGACACTATGTTTTGCCCATGTATTCACACATATACTAAGTTTCCGGTTAATACAATTCTAGCATGAATAATAAACATTTATCATGATATAAGGAAATATAAATAACAACTTTATTATTGCCTCTAGGGCATATTTCCTTCAGTTATAACTATTGACTTGTGACGATTGTATCTCAAAGTATAACAAGCAAGTTAGGGTCAATTCAATATGGTCGTTCTTCCAACAACATATTCTCAAAGTTGATTTAGGACTATCATTATACTTAACGATATCCTAAGATTCGGAAAATATGATCACCGGTACTTCTTGAGCTTGTGTCGATTTTTCCCTTGAAGATGAAACACTGATGCAGCAAAGTAGAAGGTATCAATCTAGTAGGAAGTACACAAGTTCCAATCTATGCATCTACACAAACAATCAAGCACTTGCACCCAACACGATTAAGGGGTTGTGATGACCCACAAGTATAGGGGATCAATCGCAGTCCTTTTAGTAAGTAAGAGTGTCAAACCCAACGAGGAGCAGAAGGAAATGACAAGTGGTTTTCAACAAGGTATTCTCTGCAAGCACTGAAATTATAAGTAACGAGTAGTGTCGGTGTCAAAACCGGCGGATCTCGGGTAGGGGTCCCGAACTGTGCGTCTAGGCGGATGGTAACAAGAGACAAGGGACACGATGTTTTTACCCGGGTTCGGGCCCTCTCGATGGAGGTAAAACCCTACTCCTGCTTGATTGATATTGATGATATGGGTAGTACAAGAGTGGATCTACCACGAGATCAAGGAGGCTAAACCCTAGAAGCTAGCCTATGGTATGATTGTTGTAATTGTTGTTCGTCCTACGGACTAAAACCCTTCGGTTTATATAGACACCGGAGAGGGCTAGGGTTACACAGAGTCGGTTACAATGGTAGGAGATCTACATATCTGTATCGCGAAGCTTGCCTTCCATGCCAAGGAAAGTCCCATCCGGACACGGGACGAAGTCTTCAATCTTGTATCTTCATAGTCTTGGAGACTGGCCGATGATGATAGTCCGGCTATCCGGACACCCCCTAGTCCAGGACTCCCTCAGTAGCCCCCGAACCAGGCTTCAATGACGACGAGTCCAGCGCATATATTGTCTTCGGCGTTGCAAGGCGGGTTCTCCTGCAAATTCCATGTGCTTGCCGAATAGTGTCTGGCTCCCTTACAGATGTTGTGCTCCTTGGCTTCCACGCCCAATAATGGCCCTCTTCCACGCGTCACATGAATGCGAAAAGCCAGGGTATCTTTTATATTTTACCCCCTAGCTGCGCAAATAATCCGCCTATAAGAGAGGCAAGAATCCAGATCCAAATCACACCACCCTCCTTCCGCGAGTACTCATCGGAGCGCTTCTGACCAAAAACCCATTCCATCATGGACCGTCGACGCGGCTCCTCCTCTCGCGCTCCCAGCCCTCCGCCAGGAGATTGGAGGAGATGTTCAGTTCTGCACAACGAGCTGGTGACGCTTCAAGCGGAGGGATATCTTCCTCCGGCTTTTATGGTCCCGGTTCGAGCTGGGCTGGCCACCTACAAAGGTGGGAAGCAAGCGGAGGCCACCCCTAGCCCCTCTAAAGGAGAGCGGGTGTGCTTCGTTCCCTATCTAATAAGGGGGCTTGGATTTCCCGTACATCCGTTCCTCCGCGGGCTTCCGGAGTTCTACGGACTCCAGCTCCATCACCTCACGCCCGCCTCTATTCTGCACATTGCGGGTTTTGTAGCTCTTTGCGAGCTATTCCTGGGCATCGAGCCCCATTTTGCGCTGTGGAAGAGGCTATTCTGCCTCATACCCCGTTCTCACGAGGGGTCAATATATCAAGTGGGCGGTGCCGAAATATGGCGCATCGCCGGGACCGGATATCCATCCGGAACCCCAAAGAAGGCGTCCGAAGACTGGCCTTCGGAATGGTTTTACATAGAAGACGCTCCACTGCCGGACCCAGTTCGGATCGGCCTCCCGGAGTTCAGCAAGGCTCCTCTGAAGAAACGCCTAAGTTGGCGCCCGCGGAGCCCTCAACTGGAGGAAGACAAGAGCTTCCATTATTTGATGGGCCGGATAAGGTTGCTGGCCCATTCCGGATTGACCATGATTGGAGTCATGGCCACGTGCATCATGCGGGGGGTGCAGCCGCTGCAATACAGGGGCCACCCCATGTGGGACTTCAACGGGGCGAATGATGCTACCCGTCATGGCCGCAAAGGGCCAGGATCGACTGAAGATCTGGTGAAGATTCTGTCCGGCCTGTACAAGGGGGAGAAGGAGGACTTCCTCCAGACGAGCCCATTGAACGGGTTCTCCATGAATAACCCTCGACGCTGGGTAAGCGGACGTTTTATTTATCCGACCCATGCTTTCAAAGTTAAGTACCTTACTTTACGATTTCGACGCAGGAACTGCGTCGGGATGTGGAGGGCATACATAGTCCGGCTCCACAACCCGAGGATCCGGGAAGATCCCTTAATCTGGCCTCCGAAGAGGATCCGGACATAAAGGTGGAGCTAATCGACGGGGTGTTCCAGCAACTCAGCACGGACAACGCTCTAGTCGCCATTACAGCTGACTACCCCGGCTTGTCACCGGCTTCCCAGGTAATTATGACCGAAGTCCTAACACCATTACTTCATCCTTGCGCATTCCTGACCACCGTATACAGCAGTTTCTCGCAGGAGGTGCCTTCAAGGCGGGAAGCCGAACCCGCGGCGGCTGACCAACAAGGGTCAGCCCGGCCCCGCAGGCCGAAGAAGGGTGCGGTGCAAATTGAAACGTCACGGCAATGGTATAGCTCGCGACCGTTATTTAGGAAAAGATTCCTAGGAGGTGTACTAATGCTCATGACTTTTTCAGGAGAAAGAGCGCTCGCCGGACTGTGCCCGGAGAGGTTGCCAACCAAGCCTCCGCCAGCCAGGCTCCAACACCTGGTCCGGAGGGGGAGGTGAGCGCAAGGCGCGAGCCGGATACTCCTCCAACGGAGGATGCCGACAGGCTGTCCGCCACCAGGTCTGAGGTGGAGAGCGCCATGAACCATAGGCGCCGCCGGACAGTTTTTCGTGACGTGTGTTTCTCCCCCGAGGCGTTGAATGCCTTTAACGCGGGAGACGTGCACCTCCGTGCTGCTCAAGATGGTTTGACCAGAGCCACAGAGCAGTATGTAAAAGACATACGGGTAAGGGATTATAATAGTGGTATATGCCAGTAGCCCCCGAGACTTAAAGTAGTTAAAATAACTGATTTAAGGATCATTTAATGTGCAGGATCTTACAGAGAAGAATACCCAATTGTCCCAGGAGCTACAAGAGTGCAAGGCCCAACTTGAGGCCGCACTAGCTGCCGCAGGAGGAGACACCGAGACCCCTCCTGGTAACACATTATTTCAAAAAGATAAGCGGTGTGCGGCGTGCGTAGAAGTCTGACAATGATATTGCAGATGTTGCCGAACTGGATCCGGACAAGCAACACCTACTGTGCCAGGAGAGGAACAAACTCTAGGATGCCCACACCCAGCTTGGGGAAGAGCTGAAAGGTGTTCGGGCCGAGCTGTCTGGCTCCGTGAAGGAGAATCAGCGGCTTCGTCGCGGCATCTATGGTAAGTGCTTGAGCGAATTCTTTTGAAAAGAAGAGTTCGGCGAGGAAGCCAATTGACCGAAATATGTCTGTAGGTGTGCTCACAGGTCGCCCTGCGGAGGAAATGCCCGGTTCGACGGGTGACCAACTTCCCGAGCTGGTGCAACTGCTCGAACGTGTTTGGCAGGCAATGAGTGGCGTCGTCCAGGCCCTATGGCCATCCGTCTCCCCGCCCGAGGGCCTTGGAGAGCTTGCGGAGAAGCTTCAGGGAGCGCGGCAACGCTTTCGTTTATGGAAGATATCGGCCTGCCGTCAAGGTGCCAGGGAGGCCTGGGCCATGGTGAAGACGCGGTACAAGAAGGTGGATCCAAACCACATGGCCGAGGTCGGACCTGTGGGGCCCGATGGGAAGGAGATCCATGTGAGCTTCGTGTACGGCCAAGTAGAATTGGCCGCTAAGTTTTCCCAACGGGACTGTAAATTAGACAGCCTGTTAGACGGGATTGAGGAGGAGTACAGTCAGTCGATTTGACGATGTATTTAAAATGACATTTAAAATGCCTTCTAGCTGGATTGTAGATTGTTTGTCTTTGCCGACCTTTTCGCTTCGACCTCGGGACCCTAGAGTCCGGAGTGTGTCCGAATACCTTCTCGGTTATGAAAAAACCGTGGCATGCATGGAGACCAGGCGTAGGGGTCATTAGTGCTTTATCAGACAAGTGCCCAACTAGTTATGTTATATTACATGGTTAGTAAGAAACATCTTCCAGGGAGAATAGTTCCGTTAAGGGTTCCTTTCACTGGGAGGCATGCCCTAAAGTGCATGTCCGGACTGCGAAAAGAGCAGGAAAACATCTGGGGGCAGATAAATAAATGTGTAAAAAATCATCTTTCAAGTCACTGACCTAATATTCCCTTAAGAACGCTAGCTTTCGGCTTCACCCAGTCTGAGGTACACATCCGGCTGACCCGGCAGTAACAATTGCAGAGGTGCTCCCTTTACCTCCTAGCTGAACAATCGGGAACGTAGGGGTAAGCACAGGAGCCAAGCAACCCAGCTTGGCCAAAACTTAAGTCATATCGATGCATATAATGGTGAATAAAAGGTACATGTGGAAGTTTGAAGAAGCCCATATAAGTAAGCTTCTGTTGAAGAAGCCCCCAGGTATAATGAGTGCGGGTAGCACATCCAGTGTGTGCGAACAATGCGCCAATAGGCCCTCAAGGGCTGTTATGAAAAAGGTGGGAGAAAAGAGAGAAACAAAAGACAGCTGAAGTGTAAAAACATGGATGGAGGAAGGGGACGAACTCTTAGTCCGCGCTAGGCGTAGAATCTTCGGAGGCGGGCTGCGTTCCATGGGTTCGACTCGAGTCGGTTGTCCGATGCATTTCGCAGACGGTATGCTCCGCCGGTCAGGACTTGGTCGATGATGAAGGGACCTTCCCATTTGGGCTTGAGTTTGTCCTTTTTCTTATCCGGCAGGCGTAGAACTAGTTCGCCAACGTTGTAAGTTTTAGCCCGTACTTCTCTGCTTTGATATCTTCGAGCCTGCTGTTGATAGAATGCGGAACGGGCCTTTGCCACATCGTGTTCTTCCTCCAATGCGTCCAAGCTGTCCTGCCGATCCAGCTCGGCTTCTCTTTCTTCGTACATGCGCACTCGAGGTGAGTCCTGCATTATGTCGCAGGGCAAAACTGCCTCTGCGCCGTATACCATAAAGAATGGTGTGAATCCGGTAGTACGGTTGGGCGTGGTCCGCAGCCCCCAGAGTACGGAGTCAAGCTCCTCTACCCAGTGCGTGTTAGATTCCGTAAGGGACCGCACTAGCCTGGGTTTGATGCCACTCATTATTAGACCATTTGCTCATTCAACTTGACCGTTGGTTTGAGGGTGGTAAACTGAAGCGTGGTCGAGCTTAATGCCCATATTTTTGCACCAGAGTTTGACCTCGTCGGCCGTGAAGTTCGTGCCGTTATCGGTAGTGATGCTGTGGGGGACGCCATAACGGTGTACTACCCTGGATATGAAGTCTATCACTGGTCCGGACTCTGCCGTTTTAACTGGCTTGGCCTCTATCCATGGTGAATTTATCCACCATGACCAGTAGGTATTTTTGCTTGTGGGTTCCCCCTTTAAGGGGTCCAACCATGTCAATCCCCCAGACCGCGAACGGCCAGGTAATGGGTATAGTTTTGAGGGCGGTGGGTGGCATATGGCTCTGATTAGCAAAGAGCTGACAACCGACGCATCTTTGGACTAAGTCCTGAGCATCTGCCCGGGCCGTCGGCCAATAAAATCCTGTACGGAAGGCCTTGTCTACGAGGGCCCGGGCTGCGGCGTGGTGTCCGCCTAGTCCGGCATGAATTTCAGCCAGAAGGTTTCGCCCTTCCTCTTCGGAGATACACCTTTGAAGGACTCCGGTTGTGCTTTTCTTATAAAGTTCTCCCTCGTGGACCTTGTAGGCTTTAGATCGCCGAACTATGCAGCGGGCCTCATTTTGGTCTTCGGGAAGTTCCTGCCTAATTAAGTAGGCTAGGAATGGCTCTGTCCACGGGGCAATTACTGCCATCATTTCGTGGGCTGAAGGTGTTATTTATCGACTGAACCGCCGATTATGTCGGATTGTTCTGTGTTGGGTGGTGCGGTTGCTTCCGGTTGTTATTTCCGGACTCCTCTTCCCATAGTACGGATGGCTTAAAGAGCCGTTCCAGGAAGATGTTTGGAGGGACAGCGTCGCATTTCGCGCCGATGTGTGCCAATACGTCGGCTGCTTGGTTATTATCCCGGGCTACGTGGTGGAATTCAAGTCCTTCGAACCGAGCTGACATTTTTAGGACAGCGTTACGATAGGCTGCCATTTTCGGATCCTTGGCATCAAAGTCTCCATTTACTTGGGATATTGCAAGGTTTGAATCCCCGCGCACCTCTAGGCGTTGAATGCCCATGGAGATTGCCATCCGGAGACCATGTAGGAGGGCCTCGTATTCGGCTGCATTGTTGGAGTCCGTGTACATTATCTGAAGTACATATTGGACTGTGTCTCCGGTTGGGGACGTCAATAAGACGCCAGCCCCCAAGCCGGCCAACATTTTGGAGCCGTCGAAATGCATAATCCAATTGGAGTATGCGCCGTACTCTTTAGGGAGTTCGGCTTCAGTCCATTCAGCGACGAAGTCAGCCAAGACTTGCGACTTTATAGCTCGCCGAGGTTTGTAAGTTATGTCGAATGGTAAGAGCTCAATGGCCCATTTTGCAATCCTGCCCGTCGCGTCGCGGTTGTTTATAATGTCGTTGAGGGGTACTTCGGAGGCTACTGTTATCGAACACTCTTGAAAGTAGTGTCGCAGCTTCTGGGATGCCATAAACACCGCGTACGCTATCTTTTGATAATGCGAGTACCGGGACTTGCATGGAGTTAAGAGAGTGGATACATAGTACACTGGCTTTTGAAGAGGGAATTTGTGTCCTTCTGTTTTCCGTTCGACGACGAGGACTGCGCTGACAACTTGATGTGTTGTCGCGATGTATAATAACATTGGTTCGCCCAGGTTGGGTGCGGCCAGGACCGGATTTGTTGCCAGTATGGCCTTTATTTCTTCGAGTCCGGCCATGGCGGCATCCGTCCACTCGAAGTGTTCAGTGCGCCTGAGGATGCGATAGAGGGGCAAAGCCTTTTCTCCTATATGGGAGATAAAGCGGCTTAGAGCTGTCACGCATCTAGTCAATTTTTGTATTTGTTTGAGGTCTTTTGGAATATCCAGTTGTGACAGAGCTCGGATCTTGGCCGGGTTTGCTTCAATTCCTCTACCGGATACAATGAAGCCCAGGAGCTTTCCGGCTAGTACGCCGAAAACACATTTTTCCGGGTTCAGCTTTATGTCATATGCTCGGAGGTTATCGAATGTGAGCCTCAAGTCGTCTACTAGAGTTTCAACATGTTTGGTTTTGACGACCACATCGTCTATGTATGCCTCTACTGTTTTGCCGATCTGGGTAGCCAGACATGTCTGAATCATACGCTGATATGTTGCGCCGGCGTTTTTGAGTCCGAAGGGCATCGTGTTGAAGCAGAATGGTCCATATGGAGTAATGAATGCCGTTGCGGCTTGGTCCGCCTCTGCCATCTTGATTTGATGGTAGCCGGAGTATGCGTCGAGGAAGCACAATGAGTCGTGTCCTGCAGTAGCATCGATTATTTGATCGATGCGGGGAAGGGGGAAAGGATACTTTGGACAAGCCTTATTGAGGTCTTTAAAATCGACACATAGGCGCCAAGATTTCTCCTTCTTTGGTACCAATACCAGGTTTGCTAGCCAGTCCGGATGTTTGATGTCTCTGATGAATCCGGCTTCCAATAGTTTGGCTAGCTCCTCTCCCATTGCCTGTCTTTTGGGTTCGGAAAATCGCCGAAGAGCCTGTTTGACTGGCTTGAATCCTTTTAGGATGTTTAGGCTGTGTTCTGCCAATCTGCGTGGGATTCCTGGCATATCTGAAGGGTGCCAGGCGAAGATGTCCCAATTCTTTCGAAGGAATTCTCGCAGTGCGGCGTCTACATCAGGGTTTAACTGTGCCCCAATGGAGGCCGTCTTTGTTGGGTCTGTTGGATGGACTTGGAATTTGACTATTTCGTCCGCTGGTTTAAAAGAGGTGGACTTGGACCTCTTATCGAGTATCACATCATCCCTATTCACTATGGAGCGCAGCGCCGTGAGCTCCTCTGCCGCTAAGGCTTCGGATAGTGCCTCAAGGGCTAGTGCGGCTGTCTTGTTTTCGGCACGGAGTGCTGTGTCCGGATCACTGACAAGAGTGATTATTCCAATGGGCCCGAGCATCTTAAGCTTCATGTACCCGTAATGGGGTATGGCTTGAAAAATTGTGAATGCCTCTCGTCCTAATATAGCGTGATATCCGCTGCTGAACGGGGCCACTTGGAATGTGACCTCCTCGGACCTGTAATTGTCCGGCGAGCCGAACACCACATCAAGTGTGATTTCTCCTGTGCAGCGTGCTTCCCGGCTAGGGATTATTCCTCTAAAGGTTGTGCTGCTTTGCTCAATGCGGCTCCAGTCTATTTCCATTTTTTGAAGAGTTTCCTCATAGATGAGGTTTAATCCGCTGCCGCCATCCATGAGTACCTTGGTAAGACGAAACCCGTCCACTATTGGACTGAGGACCAATGCGGCTGGTGCTCGGGCTGTTCAAAATCTAGGTTCATCGCTGGCGTTGAAGGTGATGGCCGTGTCGCTCCATGGATTTGTTATTGCTACTTTGTAGACTTCAGGGAGGCTGCAGATTGTTCGTTTCCGCATATTATTTGATGCGAAAGTCTCGAAGACTGTTGACACCGTACTGGTACCGCTGGAGTGTTTCTCTGGGGCTAGAAGCTCTTCGCCACTTTTGGCCACCTGCCGCAGTATCCAACATGCTCGAAGGCTATGTGTGGGAGTGGCACCCTCTGTACTGTGAATTTTACAGGGTCCGCTGAGCCATCCCTCTAGTACGGTTCCGTGCCCTTTGTGGGGTTTTTGCTTTTTGGTTTTTGTACCGGGTGCCTGAGTATGATGCACCCTTTTGTTTCGGATTAGGGTTGTATTCGGAGCCGGATTGTCCCAAAACTTAGTTTCGGTTTTCCGGAAACTCTCCATCGCACAGTACTTTCGTACTATGGACGCCAGGTCGGCGAAGCGTGTAATTTCATGACGACTTACAGCGTTCAAGATTCCCTCGTCCGTGCGATTATTGCAGAAAATTGTAATTGTGTTTTCCTCACGGCAGTCTTTTATCCTGTCCATAACCAGGAGGAATCTGGCCCAGTAATGATGTACTGTTTCAGCGGGCTCTTGCCGGATTTGAGATAGATCGCATATGTTTGGGTGGGTGGGTGGAATTGAGTCCGGAACCCTACCCGTCTCAAGGCTCAAGGGCCGGAAAGTTTCCGAATTTGGAAGCTTGGATTGCTGGACGTTGTCCAACGGGTCCGGTCTGACGCCTGACTTTAGCTTCAGCGCTTGATCGACGCCCGTCCCTCCGCGGGAATCCGGCATGGAGGGTTCGGGAGTCCGGACATAACTAGTTTTTAGTACAGAAGAAGAGTCGCCGCTTTGTTCCTCTACCACCGCAACGTGGTGGGTAACCTGGGGAGAGTTAATCTCTCTTAGATCGGTTTTAAGCCCAATCTGATTGTAGTCTGTGGCGACCCCCAGGGCGGCAATGCGATCCAAGAGCTCGTTTACGGTAGAGAGCTCCATTAGATCCAGCTACTCGGCGAATTCCGAGCTGACGTGAAAATTGCTTTCGATGACCCGAGAGGTCATCGTCGATGCGGTGGCCGAACAGGCGGTCATGAGAAAACTACCTAGCCGGATAGTTTGGCCGGCGGCCAAAGCTCCTTTGGTGATGGTTCCGTCTTTAAAGATGGGAAGAGGCATCCTTCTTGATCGCGACGGCACAGAGGAACTCTCAATGAAAGCACCAATGTCGGTGTCAAAACCGGCGGATCTCGGGTAGGGGGTCCCGAACTGTGCGTCTAGGCGGATGGTAACAGGAGACAACGGACACTATGTTTTTACCCAGGTTCGGGACCTCTCGATGGAGGTAAAACCCTACTCCTGCTTGATTGATATTGATGATATGGGTAGTACAAGAGTGGATCTACCACGAGATCAAGGAGGCTAAACCCTAGAATCTAGCCTATGGTATGATTGTTGTAATGGTTGTTCGTCCTACGGACTAAAACCCTCCGGTTTATATAGACACCGGGGAGGGCTAGGGTTACATAGAGTCGGTTACAATGGTAGGAGATCTACATATCCGTATCACCAAGCTTTCCTTCCACGCCAAGGAAAGTTCCATCCGGACACGGGACGAAGTCTTCAATCTTGTATCTTCATAGTCTTGGAGTCCGGCCGATGATGATAGTCCGGCTATCCGGACACCCCCTAGTCCAGGACTCCCTCAAGTAGTTTGATAGCAAGATAATTTGTAACGAGCAAGTAACAGTAACGACAAATAATATGCAGCAAGGTAGCCCAATCCTTTTGTGGCAAAGGACAGGCCAAAACGGTATCTTATGATAAGCAAAGAGTTCTTGAGGATACACGGGAATTTCATCTAGTCACTTTCATCATGTTGGTTTGATTCGTGTTCGCTACTTTGATAATTTGATATGTGGGTGGACTGGTGCTTAGGTGTTGTTCTTACTTGAACAAACCTCCTACTTATGATTAACCCCCTTGCAAGCATCCGCAACTACGAGAAAAGTATTAAGATAAATCTAACCATAGCATTAAACTTTTGGATCCAAATTAGTCCCTTACTAAGTAGCGCATAAACTAGGGTTTAAGCTTCTGTCACTCTCGCAACCCATCATCTAATAAATACTTCACAATGCATTCCCTTAGGCCCTAATAAGGTGAAGCGTCATGTAGTTGACGTTCACATTAACTACTAAGGGAATCACAACATACATACCATCAAAATATCGAACACATATCAATTCACATGATTACTTGCAACATGATTTGTCCTGTGACCTCAAGAACAAAAGTAACTACTCCCAAATGATAGTCATGCTCAAGATCAGAGGGGTACTAAATAGCATAATGGATCTGAACATATAATCTTCCACCAAATAAACCATATAGTAATCAACTACAAGATGTAATCAGCACTACTAGTCACCTACAAGCACCAATCTAAGGTTCCGATACAAAGATTGAACACAAGAGCTGAACTAGGATTTGAGAGGAGATGGTGTTGTTGAAGATGTTGACGGAGATTCCCCTCCCCAAGATGGGAGAGTTGTTGGTGATGATGATGACGATGATTTCCCCCTCCAAGAGGGAAGTTCTTCCAGTGGAATCGCTCTGCCGGAAGGCAAAAGTGCTCCTACCCAAGTTCCCCCTCAAGACAGCGGCGCTTCATCCCAAAAGTCCTCTCCTTATTTATTTTCTAGGTAAAAATGACTTATATACCAGAAGAGGGGCACTGGAGGTGGGCCAAGGAGGACACAACCCACCAGGGCGCGCCTATCGGTGTCAAAACCGGCAGATCTCAGGTAGGGGCACTACAAAAAAAATACACTTCCGTGATGATACGTGTTTGTCACAGTAGGTCGCGTTTTTTGTCATGCATGTACATCCATGACAAATTTATGACAGAATCAAGATAGTCATACTTGTGCTATCATAGAAGTGTTCCATGACATTACCAAAATTATCATCACGGAAGTGTCCACTTCCATGATGATAAATCGCACGTCAGAGAAGTGCTTTCGTCAAGGGTGACCGACACATGGCATCCACCGTAACGGAACGCCGTTAAGCTATCGGGTCGGGTTTTGGATCCGATAACCTGTTAACAACCCCGACCATTGGGGATTTTCCACGTGTAAAATCATCATTGGCTGGAGGAAACACGTGTTGGCTCATCGTTGGGACAGATGTCATCCATTCACTGGACAGAAGGCGCCTATGATACATCGACACGTGGCACGGCCCAACAGAGGCCCATTCCTGTGAAAAGGCCGGCCTGTTTGACTTGGTCAAAAGGTGGCGGGCCGGCCCATGGAAAGCCTGTTAACGGCCTGTTCGCATATAGCCCATTTACAGCCTGCTAACCCAAGGCCCGTTACGCCCTATCTGAATTAGGCCCAGTAGCGTCATCTGGGCCATCCAATATGATTCCAGCCCGTTTCCACTTCTGGCCCATGTATGGCCCATGACGTCTTTCGGCCCATATGAGGCCCTATGTAACTCTTGGCCTATTAACGGCCCGTGGTGAAACTGGCCCGTGATGAACAGTGTATCACTTTACACCCATTAACGGCCCAGGGTGAAACTGGCCCGTAATGAACAGTGTATCACTTTATACCCATTAACGACCCGTTATTCTGTTGGGCTGTTTCCAGCCCATGTTATCTTTCGGCCTTCTCAGAGCCCATTTATTCTTGGGCTCATTTCCAGCATTCATTTACTTACGGCCCATTACTGTCATTTTCTGCTTGTGGGCCAAATTCAGCCCGTGGTTACAGTCGGCCCGTTTGTGGTCCGTTAATACGTTGGGCCGTTTTCATAGCGTCATCAAATACGGCCTATTAACGATGGCCCGTTATGGTCGGCCCATGAACGGCCGATTCCAACTCTAGCCTATTTACGGCCATAATGCGGTCTGTTTGGCCCATGTTTGGCCAATCGATCATACGGCTCGTATAAGGCCCATTGATGATATGGCCCGTAGAAGGCCCATTGTTTCTACGGCCCATAGAAGGCCCATTATTTCTACAGCCCGTAGAAGGCCCACTGTTTCTACGGCCCGTAGAAGGCCCACTGTTTCTACGGCCCGTAGGAGGCCCAGTGTCACTATAGTAAATATTAGCCCATGGTTATTGTGGCCTAGTTTTAAAAAATAGGTTATTGCGGCCACTAGCAAACCGCGGAAAAAGAACTGCACTGACTACAAGCAAACAAATAAACAAGACAACAAGGAAATAAATAAGCAAGCAACTTACGCTAGGCTATCACGGCTATTACACATATTACATCCACTGGGCATCAAAGTTCGCCACCAGTGCACATATAGGGAACAAAGCAGCATATAAACGCCACAGCAAAGCAAGTCCAGAACTGAAACCACTTCAGAAGAGCTCAAGAAACAATATCCTGGGTACCCATAATCGTGGCAAGATGCTTAGCAAGCTTATTAACTTTCTCTTGTTTGGCGCTTAAGTCCTCCAGCACTTGCTGTTACACCAGAAAGTATGCATCTGAATTCTGCAGGGACTTCCTCAGTCCTTTGGCTTCATGTCGCATAACATCTGATCGATGTCTTTCAACTTGAAGTTGAGACTCAAGAAGCCGAACTAATTCAGGCAACAAGTTCTAAGAGCTGGTGCCAGCAGTGGTAGCCAGTAACTCGGACATTACATCAAGACAGGACTTTGGGGTTGTCTTAGTGTCTTCAGTATAGTTTTTATCAGCTTTCTTGGAGACCAACAGGGATGTCTCACTATCTTGAACCTTATCTGCATTACTTCCTTTACCATTGCATAACGGGGTACTCTTCTCCTATATTTTATCCGTGTTCTAAAAGAGAAACAAACAAACACATCTTAGGTTTAAAATGTAGTATATGAAACTCATTTTGGTAAACCAGTTCAGTAGTAAGGTGGACAGGATAACAACATGAAAAAAACATATATCTATGTAGTATGGTCACTGTATGGTCTATATCATTCTAGTTTATGTTGCCAAATCAAGATAGATACAGTTTGAATCATATCTATTTAAGACAAAGCAGCATAGACAGTATATAAGTGTGGGAAACTACACAGCAATAACAACACTTGTAATGTGCATGGCATGAGAACATAACTGTTTATTCAATTGAAACTGAAATCAACATAGAGCAAGTTACAATAGCAAACAGCCAAACACGTTAAAAAACAGGTTTAAAACATACCTGTTGCGCCATTGGAGTTTCAATTGCATCCTTCAAATTTGAAATTAGTTGGTATCAGTAAATACAGTGATGCAAGAGCAAATTAGTATGAACCATAGCTAGGGAACCTGACCTAAGAACAATTCTTCTTCTGCTTTAAGCGTTGAATTCGGGTTCAGAGTGGTGGTCCTCGTGATTTGGGCACTTCAGTTGCCTTACTAACTACTCGTGTTTGGGAGCTCTGTGGTGGAGATGGTGTTGTGTCAACGGGAACCGGGTGTCTATCTGCTGGGGTTGGGGTTAGAAGGGGTGTAGCTGGTTCTCTATCCAACTAGGTAGGGGTACAATCTGCATGAGTGTGGGTTATGTGTGGTGAGGCTGGTTCTTGGGCAAGTACAACCGTGGTTCTATCTGCATCGACAGGTAGCACGATCTTTTTTGAATACCGTGTTTTTACTCCCACAGATACTACCATCACTCCCTCCAATTGAAATGGCTGATAAACAAGAAAAGTAATTGAATGTACATACATTGTAAGATAGACATGTGCAATGGATAGTAGGGAGGAAAACAGGGCATGAAATAATTCACATTTATGTTGTCTAAGCAAACAGAATAGCAGGACATAATTTCACCGATATGATGGCTAATTAAACATGATAGCATGACACAATTTCACATGTATGATGACTAGCTAAACATGATAGAATGACATACTTCAAAATATGATGACTATGTAAATAGGATGACATGATATAACTATACGATGTGTCTATTAAAGTGGTTGGCATGCCATAAATCACAAACATACCGTCGATGGAAACATGATGGCATGATATAATTCACGGATAGAATGACATAATTTAAAATATGATGACTATGTAAACAGGATGAGATGATATAACTATATTATGTCTTTAGAAAATAGGTTGGCATGCCATAATTCAGATACATGCTGTCTATGTAAACATCATGGCATGACATAGTTCAAATATATGATTTATATACTAAGGAAGTGAGCAGAGGGCAGTCACATATATGATGTGTCAACTAAGGAGATGGCATTCAATATTGTGTATATGATGTAAAAACTAAGCATTGCAATACAACATATGCATTATATGAGTAATATAACCCTGCCAAGTTTGAGCATACACCTCAGGGGGATAATAGAACTGGTCATCTGCCTCTGAATCCTCCTCTGAAGGGCTATCTGTAACCAGCAAGATATCTACTTCAGCAGGTAGCATTGTCTGCTCTGAAGACCTTGTTTTCACTCCAGATTTCTCCATCACCAATTCAAATGACTGATGCACAGGAAGAGCAGTTGAATATACAAACATTGTCGACAAAAGCAATGAGAAATACAAAAAAAGGACGGCATGATATAATTCACATATATGACGCTTGCCTAAACAGCATGGCATTGCATAATTCACATAAATAATGCCTTGCAACAAGATAACATTGCATAATTCACATATATAATGTCTTGCAACAAGATGGCATTGCATAATTCACATATATGGTAATTAGACACTAAATAGGTGGCATTCACACAAAGCATGTCTAAACTAAGCAAATGACATAGCAATGCAAGATACCATACGCACGATATGAGCAACATAACCCTGCCAAGTTAGGGCATGCACCTCGGGGGGGGGGGGGATATGACTGGTCATCTGTCTCTGAATCCTCCTCTGAGTAGCTATCGGTAACCAGCAAGACATGCGCTTTGTCAGATAGCATTGTCTGCTCTGAAGACCTTTTTTCCACTCCAGATTTTTTCCATGACCGTGCCGAATGGCTGATGCACAGGAAGAGTAATTGAATTTACTAAAATTGTTGACAAATTTAACACGTAATAAAAAAACGATGGCATGATATAATTCACATATAAGATGACTGGCTAACCATGGTGGCATTGCAAAATTCACATATATGATGCCTGGCTAAACAAGATGGCATTGCATGATACACATATACGATAAAGAAACTAAACAGATGGCATTGACACAAAGCATGTCTAAACTAAGCAGATGCCATCTTTAATGTATACAGTAAGCAATGCAAGGCACCATATGCATGATATTACCAACATCAGCATGCCAAGTTAGAGCGAAGACCTCATGGGGTAAATAGGAGTGGTCTTCTCCTTCTGAATCCCCTCAGAACAGTTATCTTCCTCTTGATTACGATCCGAAATGGGTGGAGGGAGGGCTGCCTTTGCGCCCACCATGGAATGACGTCTGCATGAAATTTTATTGCCACGCAAGGCTCGTCTCTTTTGCTCTACATGATCAGTTCCATTGTGTACAATAACTGGCATGCATAGGAATAAAACATAGTGAGATTATGTAAGCAGTGCATGCACAAATCCAGAGTGATGGTAGCAAACTGTGGATAGACCCAAAACCAATAATAGCAGGCAGATAATAGCTTTAGTTAAAAAATGCAGATAATGGCTCCTTTAATGTTTGTTTGCACCCAACATGAAACTCATAGTAGACATCGGAGATTAACCAGATAGTAGACAAATAGTACTGATTGTTGCCCCAATATGTACCCT
The DNA here is from genome assembly GCA_963921465.1 of Triticum timopheevii. Taxonomy (NCBI): domain Eukaryota; kingdom Viridiplantae; phylum Streptophyta; class Magnoliopsida; order Poales; family Poaceae; genus Triticum; species Triticum timopheevii. The sequence goes on from OY997274.1 coordinate 506,644,689, forward strand.
ACAGCCATTTAAAAACTCAAGTTTCAGCATTAGTTTGGACCTGACTCGGAGTCTAATAGGTGAACACGACGATAATGTAGCATGTCATCATATTAAGCGACGCATAATGTAAGCAGACACGGAAGAGTGCGACCTCTCTTGCGGACCCATGTATTCCTCAAGGTCATCTGCTCAGTTGATGGTGGTAATGCAGTTGTCGTCGCTGCCGGCGGTGGGGAAGAAGATCTGAGGCAGCGAAAGACAGTCTAGAGAGTGGATCCCTGCTATGGTGAACCCTTCCGTCGTTGGAGCAGCTGAGCTGGGGTGGAACACAGCGCCGCAGGAGCAGGACAAACCACACAAGGTTTTATTTGACACATATCTGTAACAGAAGTAATTGAGTAAGGGCTTGTTTGAATTTGAGGATTCTAACAATGCAAGGATAGGAAATAGACAGGAATAGGATAGGAATGCACATGCAAAACAGAGAATTTAAAAACACAGGATTTCTGCCAATCTGGGTGTTTGATTCACAACAATTGGAAGATCACATGATGCAAAAAAGCATGGTGAGATTAAGTCAAACCACAAGAAAATGTACGGTTGTAATGCTATTATGCTACTATCTCTTAGTCTTGTGCTTGATGAATAGGAATATGAAAAGGAGGAGAAGTGGAAATTAGAATTCCTACGGTTTTTCTTTCAAGGAGACACTAAAGGAACAAATCCTACAGTTTTCCTTTGCTCCATTCCTTTGCACCAAATTCACGAAAAGTAGTACCATAGGAAACTTTACAATTCCTATGATTTTCATTCACTTTTCCTTTCAAGCACTGGCGATTCTAGTAGGCAGGCTTGAGCAAGGAAAATCCTACACTAAGAAAATGTTTTTGTGCTACTTCTATTACTTTGGATCGAGGCCACTGCCATACTAGCTCAACTCCCAGGCCCATCGACAAATGCACAGCTCTAATGCATAGAGATAAATAATGATGGCGTTCAAGAGAGTCCATGACGGATAGCTAAGTTGCCTGTTACCTCACTGCTTGTCATATAGTAGGATAAAATAATCGTATTTCCCGTTACTACGAGTGCTCAGTGGACAATATATATAACATGTAGAGTAAAAAAGAGATGCAACATGTGTACAACCTCTTTGGCGAAGCCATATCGATCTCAGCGTGATTGGGTTGGCCGGTGAGGATGCTCTGGATGAGTTTGCTGTCGGAGGAGGGGAAGAAGATCTTAGGCGTATTGAGATGGAGCCCGAGGTACTGCTTCGCTGTGATGGAGGGTTTCGTCGTTGGAGCAGCTCCGGTGAGTTGTACGACGCCGAGGCTGAAGCAGGACAAGAGAGACAACGAACAACGTTAACTTGAGTGGAATTCTAATAGCATCTCCAATACATGACGTAAAATACATGACCACAAAGTGCTAGATGTAATATACACCAGCCGCTCATCTCTGAACTTAACTGTCGAAACTGAATTTAACTGTCGAAACTGAACTTAACTGTCAAAACTGAATTAACTGTCGAAACTAAATTTTGCTGTCGAAACTGAATTTTGCTGTCAAAACTGAACGCCCTAGCAAGGTGAGGCTACACGTCGGTCGACTGACTTTTTCATCTCTGGTCAGTCAATTTTGCAGCCGTTGGATACGAAATCAAGGGCATGTGGTTCATTTTCAACCTCCACCCCACTGAGCCGCCAGCCACCACCGGCCAAACAGCAGCCCCCCGCCGCCGGCGGTGCGCCACCCTGCCTGCCCCAAAAACACTCCCCACCGTCGGTCCGCCGCCGCCCCGGCCATCCCTCTAGGCCCCCCCATGCCGAGCTTTTTCTCCGGCGATCCCACGCCACCGCCCCGCCACCGCCGGCGACCACCGCCCCCACCCTGAACCCTAAGATAGATAGTGTGGTACCTCTCCGGCGAGCCCCCTCCCCGCTGCGGCTGGTTCTTCCTTCACCCCGGTGAGCCCCCCACCCCCTGAAAATCGACTGACCCAAAAGTCGATTCAGTCGACTAAAGTTTAGCTAAATCGGAGCAGCATCGCAAGCAAGAGCAAGAGCGAGAGCAGCAGCGCGAGCAAGAGCAATAGCAAGAACAGACCAGGCAGGGGACTGAGAGCAAGAGCAGAGAAGCAGCGCAAGCGAGACCTAAAGCAGCAGCAGCTCCTACTAATGTGGACGTCGCCGCCGAGGGAGCGACGCCATGGAGGAAGTGGCCGGCGACGCCACGGTGGATGGAGCCGCGCCGTGTCGGCTCGGGACCGAGTGCCGGCAGCACCGTGATATCGAATCAAGAAGAAAATGAGGTAATTAGTGTACAACCTCTTTGGTGGCGCCGATTAGGCCGCAGCTTCATCCGAGGAAACGGTGATGATGAAGCTCTTCCGGTGGTGCAGGTGAAGACGGCGGTGTGGGAATGGAGGTGGCGCGAAAGACAAGGGGAACGTCGGGGCAGCTCCTTGGAGGTGGAGGACGGGGTGGCTAAACTGGCGGGACGACGAGATCGACGACAGATCCTCATCCGGTATGGTGGATGAGGGACGTCGAGGTGTTACTATGGACGACGTCATCGGGGAAGAGGCTCCGGCTGGGTGGCGGACGGAGCAGGGTGTGGGGTTTCATCGTGGGTTTTCGCAGCCTCGGTGTACGAATGGGTGGGCGGATGGGATGGTGTGGGGAACCATGGCTTAGGGACGCATGTCGGTGTCAAAACCGGCGGATCTCAGGTAGGGGGTCCCGAACTATGCGTCCAAGGCTAATGGTAAAAGGAGGCAGGGGACACGATGTTTTACCCAGGTTCGGGCCCTCTCGATGGAGGTAATACCCTACTTCCTGCTTGATTGATCTTGATGATATGAGTATTGCAAGAGTTGATCTACCACGAGATTGTAGAGGCTAAACCCTAGGGGCTAGCCTATGATTCTGATTGTTCTTGTTCTACGGACTAAACCCTCTGTCTTATATAAACACCGGAGGAGGCTAGGGTCACACAGAGTCGGTTACAAAGAAGCAGATCTAACATCCGAATCGCCAATCTTGTCTTCCACGCAAAGGAGAATCCCATCCGGAGACAGGACGAAGTCTTGAGTCTTGCATATTCATAGTCCAACAGTACGACCAAAGTATATAGTCCGGCTGTCCGGATACCCCCTAATCCAGGACTCCCTCAGTAGCCCCTGAACCAGGCTTCAATGACGATGAGTCCGGCGTGCAGATTGTCTTTGGCATTGCAAGGCGGGTTCCATCACCGAATACTCCAAAGTAAATCTCGAACACTTAAATCATAGAGAGAACAATATTCCACAAATATAATCTGCTGACAACTTTAGATAACATGACATCACACCATGGTCAAGTCATTATTCGAACCGTTTTCCCACAACTAGCCACCGCACATATTGCGAGGCGGTTTCCTCGGCACGTCTTGTCGAAGCAGAGATCATGTCCCCTTATAACGGGATCCTCATTAATACGGGTATGGGTAACCCAACCGTGCTATTAACGTGGCACTTGGAAAATAAGCGATTTCATCAGGCGAGCGGGGAGGCGCACCATTTTCGCCACCTCTATAAAGGGACAAGGATCTCCCATTTTTACCCACGCCTTCTTCCTCCTTTGCTCATCCATTCTCGCACTCTCGAGCCCCAACGCCCAAGTTCTCACCTTCTCCGTAGGACCATTCGCAGCATGTCCGGAGTGGGAGGCAAGTGGATGGCCTCCTCCGTTATGGAGGAGAACATTACCAAGCTTCGGGCGGCCGGATACCTAGCCGCAAACATCGTACACAGGCTTCCGGCAGAGGGATAGATCACCCCCACTCCAAAATCTCAGGAAAGAGTAGTGTTCCTCTCTCATTTCGTCCACGGACTAGGATTTCCACCTCATCCCTTTGTCCGCGGGCTCATGTTTTACTATGGGCTGGACTTCCATGATCTAGCCCCAAATTTCATCCTCAACATCTCGGCGTTTATCATCGTGTGCGAGGCCTTCCTCCGCATCAAGCCTCACTTCGGCCTATGGCTATGAATCTTTTGTGTGAAGCCGAAGATCGTGAGCGGCCAACAAGCGGAGTGCGGCGGCGCCATGGTGGGCAGGATGCCCAATGTTACTTGGCTTGATGGCTCCTTTGTGGAGACCGTGAAAGGGTGGCAATCGGGGTGGCTCTACATCACCGAGCCGCGCGACGCCAAATGGGCGGCGGCCCCCGAATTCTGATCCGGAACCCCCCACGCAACTCACCTCCTGGGAAAAGAAGGGCCTGGCCTGGGGCGAACCTGCAGAGCTTATAGGACTTCAGAACTGCATTAAAAATATGATGGACAAGAAGATCAAGCTTGTCAACGTGGTCCAGATTATGCTTTCCCACCGAATCCTTCCGTGCCAAAGATGGGCATTCAATCAGTGGGAGTTTGATCTGGCCGAACACCAGACGCTGCAAGAGCTTTATGGTACGACGCATAAGGACGTCTGGAAGGTGATGTTCAAGGCCACCGAAGTACCTCCTCCCACATCCGAGGACCGTGTCCTCCACGCGGCTTGCCAATTCGGTAAGTTTTCTGATCATCACTAGATGTATGTTTCCCAACATATTCGTGGGAGGATTTTAAGTCACCATGTTTATCTCATCAGGATTACGTGGTGATGGAGGAGCGGATCGACTATCCGGCTCCGCTGCCGGAAGATCTAGCAACCGCACTCCTGACGGAGATGCTAGTTCCGGCGCCTTGTAGGAAGGGTCTCCGGTGCAAGGTTGAACCGGACGCCTCGTCCGAAGGCGATGAGGCGCGCTCCTCCCATGAAGGGGAGGAGAAAAGAAGAGGGCCGCCCCATCTGGGGAGGCCAAAGGGTCTAAGAAGGCGACCGCAGGGACCAGGAAGGGTGAGGGAGTCCTGGACTAGGGGGTGTCCGGATAGCCGGACTATCATCATCGGCCGGACTCCAAGACTATGAAGATACAAGATTGAGGACTTCGTCCTGTGTTCGGATGGGACTTTCCTTGGCGTGGAAGGCAATCTTGGCAGTACGGATATGTAGATATCCTACCATTGTAACCGACTCTGTGTAACCCTAGCCCTCTCCGGTGTCTATATAAACCGGAGGGTTTTAGTCCGTAGGACAACAACCATTACAACAATCATACCATAGGCTAGCTTCTAGGGTTTAGCCTCCTTGATCTCGTGGTAGATCCACTCTTGTACTACTCATATCATCAATATCAATCAAGCAGGAGTAGGATTTTACCTCCATCGAGAGGGCCCGAACCTGGGTAAAAATATCGTGTCCCTTGTCTCCTGTAACCATCCGCCTAGACGCACAGTTCGGGACCCCCTACCCGAGATCCGCCGGTTTTGACACCGACATTGGTGCTTTCATTGAGAGTTCCTCTGTGTCGTCACCGATAGGCTTGATGGCTTCTTCAATCAACGACAACGCAGTCCTGGGTGAGACTTTTCTCCCCGGACAGATCTTCGTATTCGGCGGCTTCGCACTGCACGCCAATTCACTTGGCCATCTGGAGCAGATTGAAAGCTACGCCCCTGGCCGTCAGTTCAGATTTGGAAGCCTAAACTTCACGGCGGATATCCGCAGAGACTTGATCTTCGATGGATCCAAGCCACAGCCGAGCGTGCCGCACTGTCACGATGGGCATGATCCAACTCTGCCGCCGGACAGTACCTTGGAGGCCGCACACGAATCCGCTCTGACCCATAGTTCGGAGCCGATCGCGCAGATCGAGGACGGGTGGCTGGACACCGCCTCGGGAGTCGCAACTTCCACGGCGATGGAGCCGAACACTGACCTCGTCCCTTATAAAGCTCGTGACTCCGAGGTGCCGGACTCCCTGCCGGACTCCGAGCCTCCTGCGCCCCTGCCAATCGAATCCGATTGGGCGCCGATCATGGAGTTCACCGTTGCGGACATCTTTCAATACTCACCCTTTGGCAACATCCTAAATTCGCTAAAGCATCTCTCGCTATCCGGAGAGCCCTGGCCGGACTACGGCCGGGATGGTTGGGATGCGGACGACAAAGAAATTCAAAGCCCACCCATCACCCACTTTGTAGCCACTGTCGACGATCTAACCGACATGCTAGACTACGGCTCCAAAGACATCGACGGTATGGACGACGATGCTGGAGACGATCAAGAACCAGCGCCTACAGGACACTGGAAGACCACCTCGTCATATGACATATACATGGTGGACACCCCAAAAGATGGGGACGGCGAAGAAGCAGCGGAGGCAGATTCCTTAAAGAAACAGCCCAAGCGCCGACGTCAGCAGCGCCGCTCTAAATCCCGCCACAGCAAGAATGGAGATTCCGGCACAGGAGATAATAATACCCCAGAAAGTGCCGAAGACAACCCCCTCCAGCAAGATTCAGCGCAGGAGGATGCAGAAGCAAGCCCTCACGAGAGAGCGGCAGACGAAGAGGTCGGGGATGATAATTACATACCTCCCTCCGGAGACGAGGCAAGCCTCGACGACGACGAATTCGTCGTGCCTGAGGATCCCGTCGAACAAGAGCGTTTCAAACGCAGGCTAATGGCCACAACAAATAGCCTAAAGAAAAAGCAGCAACAGCTTCAAGATGATCGAGTCCTGCTGGCTGACAGATGGACCGGGGTCCTCGCGGCCGAAGAGTATGAACTCGAACGCCCCTCCAAGAGCTACCCAAAACACAAGTTGCTCCCCCGATTAGAGGAGGAAGCATACATACCTTCATCACCAGTGCACAATACGGCCGACCGACCACCCCGTGGTCGCGATAGAGAGGCATCCAGGCCCTCCATCAAGACCGTACCCCGGCACCGCTCAAAAAGTACGAAGCCACGAGGGAATGCGCCAGACTTGCGGGATATATTGGAAGACAAGGCAAGACAATAAAGATCTATTTACGGATCACGTGGGCGCCCCACGACCCACGAAGAATACCGTCACGCCGGATAGAGCAACCCTGGCTGGGCCGAACACAGCAGACAACGCTCTCTTGAGCTACGTCGTGATATTGCTCAATATAGAGGCGCTGCACACCCACTATGCTTCACTGACGAAGTAATGGATCATCAAATCCCTGAAGGGTTTAAACCCGTGAACATTGAATCCTACGATGGCACAACAGACCCCGCGGTTTGGATCGAAGATTATCTCCTTCATATCCATATGGCCCGCGGCGACGATCTCCACGCCATCAAGTATCTCCCACTCAAGCTTAAAGGCCCAGCTCGGCATTGGCTCAACAGCTTGCCCGCAGAGTCAATTGGGTGTTCGGAGGACCTGGAAGCCGCATTCCTCGACAACTTCCAGGGCACATATGTGCGACCACCAGACGCCGATGACCTAAGCCACATAATCCAGCAGCCAGACGAATCGGCCAGGCAATTCTGGACACGGTTCTTAACAAAGAAAAATCAAATCATTGACTGTCCGGATGCAGAGGCCCTCGCATCCTTCAAACATAACATCCGAGACGAATGGCTGGCCCGGCACCTAGGACAGGAAAAACCGAAATCCATGGCAGCCCTCACATCATTAATGACCCGCTTCTGCGCAGGAGAGGATAGCTGCCTAGCTTGCAGCAACAACCTCACTAAAAATGCTGGCAGTCCGGATACTAAGGACCACAATGGCAGGTCGCGTCAAAGCAAAAACAAACGCCGCGTTAACGGCGACAACAATGAGGATACGGCAGTCAACACTGGATTCCGAGGCTCTAAACCCAGTCAGCGGAAGAAGCCATTCAAAAGAACCACACCGGGTCCGTCCAATTTGGACCGAATACTCGACCGCTCTTGCCAGATACATGGCACCCCCGAGAAACCAGCTAACCACACCAACAGAGATTGTTGGGTATTCAAGCAAGCAGGCAAGTTAATTGCCGAAAACAATGACAAGGGGCTGCACAGCGATGACGAGGAAGAGACCCGGCCGCCTAACAGTAGAGGACAGAAGGGCTTCCCCCCACAAGTGCGGACGGTAAACATGATATACGCAACCCATATACCCAAGAGGGAGCGGAAGCGTGCACTGAGGGACGTATATGCGATGGAGCCAGTCGCCCCGAAGTTCAATCCATGGTCCTCTTGCCCGATCACCTTCGATCAAAGAGACCATCCAACCAGTATCCGCCTTGGCGGATTTGCCACATTGGTTTTAGACCCAATCGTCGATGGATTTCACCTCACAAGAGTCCTGATGGACGGCGACAGTAGCCTGAACCTGCTTTATCAGGATACAGTGCGCAAGATGGGCATAGACCCCTCAAGGATTAAACCTACAAAGACGACCTTCAAAGGCGTCATACCAGGTGTTGAGGCCAATTGTACAGGCTCAGTCACATTGGAAGTGGTCTTCGGATCCCCGGATAATTTCCGAAGCGAGGAGTTAATCTTCGACATAGTCTTGTTCTGCAGCGGCTATCACGCTCTGCTCGGACGAACCGCGTTCGCAAAGTTCAACGTGGTGCCGCATTACGCATACCTCAAGCTCAAGATGCCAGGCCCTCGTGGAGTCATCACGGTCAACGGAAGTACGGAACGCTCCCTCCGAACGGAGGAACACACAACGGCTCTCGCGGCAGAAGTACAGAGCAGCCTTTTAAGGCAATTTTCGAGTCCGGCCGTTAAACGACCGGACACAGCCAAACGCGCCCGGAGCAACATCAATCAAGACCACCTGGCACGTTCCGAGCACGCGTAGCAATGCGGCCCCAACCCCAGCCCTCGCATGATTGCAAGACCAGCTCTCCACGTACATCATTACGCTCTGGAGATACCATGGGCATAGGGGGAGGGGCACGACCACAACAGACCCAGAGTGTGGCTCGACCACACCAGGGGCTCCCAAGTGTGTCGCTCTTTTTATTTTTATTTTCCTTCTTTTTATACACAGGACTCCGTTCACCAGAGGCCCTGTCCGGCGGCGAACTCGCCAAACTCACGATGCAACAGCCAGGGAGGGAAAAAGGCTGCGACGAACACCCAGGTGGTCTCCATTACAAGCATTAAATTTGATTATATACACCAGTCCGCAGCCCACCCCTGGAGGGGGACATGTTCAATTAGTCCAGTCCCTTGCTTACCGCACTATTTGTATCATTCCGCACTCATAGCAGAATTCCTTGAATAAATAATGCAACACTTTTTGCCTATAATTACATTACTTTACATATATGTTCATTAATGACATCTTGCACCTGTATATTTTGGTACGGCCGAATACACCAGGGGATTATGTTCCCCGCATTATGGTGTGATAAGTCTGAACACTTTCACAAGTGCGGCACCCCGAACTTATAGCATTATATGAATCGGCTCCGAATCATGTATTGGGTCAATAGTTGGGTTTGCCCGGCTCCCATGTTTTGGTACCTTACGTTCCGTTCTGTCGGCTAAGGTAGCACTGGGAGAACCACTGCGATTGCGCCCCGGTTGAGCTGGGCGAGCGTCTCAGTGGAGAAAGCTAAAACTGACTGTCATGATAAGGCGAGAGACTGGTCACTGTTTGAGAGGTCTTTTCGAGTCCCTAAAGACTTATGCCGCTTCGAGTGAAGAACCGGATAATGTCCGGCCAAGGCGTGGATAGCGCCCCGAATTCGGTCTTCCAAATACTAGGGGCTTCGCCGAAATTTAAAATTATAGAATTCTATGGCTAAGTGAGAGTGTTCAAGCATTATAAGTCCGGTTGCCTCATTCGTTGTGTTGAGCGCCTCCCTAGATGGACCCAAAAATGGGAACAAGAGTGCTCAAGTTTATCCCGAACACCCCAGCACTAGTGGCATGGGGGCTGAAGCCGACGACTTGCCATCTCTCAGATTTTATAAACGGCCGCACATAAGGAATATTTTAAATCAATAAGCGTTGCTTAGCGCTTATGAACAAAGTTTTCAGCGCACAGGATAACATATTGCGAGTTTACTCAATAATTACATCTCTGGGGCACTCATCCGCAATCTTGCAGGCACCCTTCATGACAGTCTTATAGTACATCTCGGGCATACGATACTCCTTGCCCGTTGGCGGCACGTCAGTGATAAGCCTCTCCGCATCCAGCCTGCCCCAGTGCACCTTTGCGCGGGCAAGGGCCCGACGAGCACCTTCAATACAGGCGGAGCACTTGATGACCTCCACCCAGGGGCACGCATCCACCAGCCGCCGCACGAGGCCGAAGTAGCTCCCAGGCACGGCCTCTCCAGGCCACAGCCGGACTATGAGGCCCTTCATGGCCTGCTCGGCTACCTTGTGGAGCTCGACCAGCTGCTTCAGCTGGTCGCTAGGGGGCACCGGATGGCCGGCCTCAGCATACTGAGACCAGAAGACCTTCTCCGTTGAGCTCCCCTCCTCAGCTCGGTAGAATGCGGCGGCATCGGACACGCTGCGAGGCAGATTTGCAAACGCCCCTGGAGAGCTCCGAATTCGGGTAAGTGTCAGGTAGTTTACATTAACATGCTTGCTTTGCATGAAAAATTCCTTACCCGCCGCTATCTTCTTCACCGCCTCAATCTCCTGGAGGGCCTTATGGGCCTCGGCCTTAGCGGTTTTGGAACTTTCAAGAGCCGAGGCAAGCTCGGACTCTTGAGTCTTCGAGTCACGCTCCAAACTCTCATGCTTCTCCATGAGAGCCTGGAGCTCTTGCTGCACCTCCGCCACCCGCGCCTCCACCACCCGCGCCTCCTGCTTCTCTCACTCCGCCCGTTCCGCTGCGGACGAGGCCTCCTTCAGGGTTGCCACCTCGTTCCTGGCCCCTACAGTACACACGTTATCCTTGTTATTTCTATTGCAGCCGAAATCCTTTTCTGTAAGGTATACATTTAAAAGTGGTGTTACGCACCTTCTTTATCCTCGAGCTGCTTCTTGGCAAGGCCGAGCTCTTGCTCGGACCGCTCGAGGTCCTGCTTCAAAGCACCAACCTCCACAGTCAGTGCGGCAGAGGTCAGCAGCGCAGCCTGCAAACCCATATTGACATAATTCTTAGCACTCCTGCGTATATCTTTTTTAGATCCTCAATCCGGTTTTTCTTTCCGAACACCAAACTGAGCATCCAGGGCTACTGTCTATGAGGTATTACATTACATATTTTAAACTTCTTACCTCAAAGCCTATTAAAAGGCTACTGCAGGCTTCGGTCAGCCTGCTCTTGGCGAGCTGAACCTTCTGAATCACCGCACTCATGATAGTGCAGTGTTCTTCCTCGATGGAAGCGCCTTTGAGCGCCTCCAACAAGTTGTCCGGCGCCTCCGCCGGTGTCACAGTCTTTCCCTTCTTGCGAGGGGGCCGCCTACTGGACTCCGGAACCACTGCGGGTTCCGGTGCAATGTCCGGGAGGCTGCCTTGTGGCGCCTCCGGAGCCTCCTCCTGATAGGTCCCTTCCTGGGATCCCACCTCGGCGCCCTCGGCGTCGCGAGGGGTGGAGGCAGTCGTGATGGAATCTACATCCGACGGAGCCAACGACCTGCTCAATGAAGCGGGGAGATCATCATCGGCCGGACTGCAGGCAGTGTGCGACATTAGAAGGACACTATGTGACGCGAAAGAGAAATTATAAATCATTCAGGAATCCAGATACTTACGATCTCGCCTGAGGCCTGGCCCTTGAGGGCCACTCTTCGTCGCCAACGTCGGCGTTGGTAGAGCTGTCCGGGGGAATAGTCCTTCCCCTCTTGGACCCTTCGGCCTCCCCTGTTGGGGAAGCCTTCCTCTTCCTCTCTCCTTCCTCTGGGAGAGAGTCCTCTTTCTCCTCCTCATCTTCGGGGGAGGAGTCCGCCTTGGAGCCATCGGACGATGAGTCCGATATCACCTGGCGCCGGGAACTTCTTCGGGTTCCCTTGGCCTGCTTCTTGGCCGTCTTCTCCGGCACCACATAGAGTGCCGGGACCAGCAGCCCCGTTAATCAGGCGTCCGCTGGGTCTTCGGGAAGGGGAGCCGGACAGTCTACCTGTCCGGACGTCCTCTGCCAGTCCTGTCAAAGGCATTGGGAGTTTTTAGATCCCACACAGAGTCAAACTACGAAAGAAAATAAATGTCCCATAGAGGATAACAAAGCTTACCTCGCCGGCCGGGCGCTTGGTGCTGAATCCGCGATCTTCAGTCGCGGACGCGGGGGCTTCTCCGCCCTTGAACAACACCCTCCAAACGGATTCATACGTCGTGTCGAAGAGCCCGCTCAGAGTCCGGTGCTGTGCCGGATCGAACCCCCACAGGTTGAAGGCCCGTTGTTGGCAGGGGAGAATCCGGCGGATGAGCATGACCTGGATTACATTGACAAGCCTAAGCTTCTTGTTCACCAGGGTCTGAAGACAGGACTGGAGTCTTGTCAGCTCCTCCAAACTACCCCATAGCAAGCCCTTCTCTTTCCAGGAGGTGAGATGCATCACGATACCAGATCTAAAATCGGGGGCTGCAGCCCATTTTGGGTCGCGCGGCTTGGTGATGTAGAACCACCGCGATTGCCACCCCTTGACAGACTCCACGAAGGCCCCTTCGAGCCAGATGATGTTGGGCATCTTGCCCAACATGGCGCCTCCGCACTCCGCTTGGACGCCCTTCACTACCTTCGGCTTGACGTTGAAGGTCTTGAGCCACAAGCCGAAGTGGGGCTGGATGCAGAGGAAGGCCTCGCACACGACGATAAACGCTGAGATGTTGAGGATGAAGTTTGGCACCAGATCGTGGAAGTCCAGGCCGTAATAGTACATGAGCCCCCAGACAAAGGGATGCAACGGGAAGCCCAGTCCGCGGAGGAAGTGGGGAAGGAATACGACCCTCTCGTGGGGCCTCGGGGTGGGGATGAGCTGCCCCTTGTCGGGCAGCCGGTGTGCGATGTCGCCGGAAAGGTATCCGGCGCTGCGCAGCTTTGCGATGTGCTCCTCCGTGACGGAGGAGGCCAACCATTTGCCTCCCGCTCCAGACATGGTCGGAGAAGGTCGAGACGAGATGCGCAAACTTGGGCGCTGGAGCTCGAGTGCGCGGAGATGGATAAGCAAAGGAGGAAGAAGGCGTAGGTAAAAAGGTGGATCCTTATCCCCTTATATATGGGCGGACGAAGACTATGCGTCCCCACCGGCCTGTTAAAACTCGCTTCTCTCCCAAGCGCCACCATCAATGGCGCGGTTGGGTTACCCACGTCCGTATTGATGGGAATCCCGGAATAAGGGGAACACGATCTCTGCTTCGACAAGACGTGGCAAGGAAACCGCTTCGCTAAACGCACTGAGGTGGTATAATAAAAAATAATTCAAGTAAAGGCTTGGAAGTGGCTTGACGTCATGCCACGAAATACGTCAGCAGATTGATCCTGTGTACATATTATTCTCTCTACGGTGGAATGTGGAAATTATTTTGCAGAGCCGGACACTATCCTGGTGTTCACAATCTTCTATGAATTATTCGGAGGAGGAACCCGCCTTGCAATGCCGAACATTATGCGCGCCGGACTCATCGTCATTGAAGCCTGGTTCAGGGGCTACTGAGGGAGTCCTGGAGTAGGGGGTGTCCGAATAGCCGGACTATCATCATCGGCCGGACTCCAAGACTATGAAGATACAAGATTGAAGACTTTGTCCCGTGTCCGGATGGGACTTTCCTTGGCGTGGAAGGCAAGCTTGGCAATACGGATATGTAGATCTCCTACCATTGTAACCGACTCTGTGTAACCCTAGCCCTCTCCGGTGTCTATATAAACCGGAGGGTTTTAGTCCGTAGGACAACAACCATTACAACAATCATACCATAGGCTAGCTTCTAGGGAGTCCCGGATTAGGGGGTGTCCGGATAGCCGAACTATCACGTTTGGCCGGACTCCTGGACTATGAAGATACAAGATTGAAGACTTCGTCCTATGTCCGAATGGGACTTTCCTTGGCGTGGAAGGCAAGCTTGGTGATACGGATATGTAGATCTCCTACCATTGTAACCGACTCTGTGTAACCCTAGCCCTCTCCGGTGTCTATATAAACCGGAGGGTTTTAGGCCGTAGGACAACAACAATCATACCATAGGCTAGCTTCTAGGGTTTAGCCTCCTTGATCTCGTGATAAATCCACTCTTGTACTACCCATATCATCAATATCAATCAAGCAGGAGTAGGGTTTTACCTCCATCGAGAGGGCCCGAACCTGGGTAAAAATATCGTGTCCCTTGTCTCCTGTAACCATCCGCCTAGACGCACAGTTCGGGACCCCCTACCCGAGATCCGCCGGTTTTGACACCGACAAAGGGTCTCCGGCGCAAGACCGTAATAGACTCGTCATCCGAGGACGGCGAGGCGGATTCCTCCCGCGGAGACGGGGGGAAACATGAAGAAATTCCCCCTCCCCGCATTGGGGAGGAGAAGAAAAGAAAAGCCGCCCCACAAGGGGAGGCTAAGATGCCAAAGAAGGTAAAGGCGTCCCTTCCGGATCACTCCACCACGGCCGCTTACAGCAAGGAGGATTGGCTGCCCAGGGAAACCCCTGGCGAGATCGTAAGTATCCGCACTCTGTAATACTTTTCGTGCGATTTAACTTCACAGTTTGTTATAACGCCGAACGCGCATATGCAGTCCGGCCAGATCTCGTCCCGAGGTATCCTCTTCGGATGGGTCTCTGCGTGATTCAGCAACGAATTCGCTCCCGACGCCCACCTCGCCTCGGCCTGCGGATGACATGGAGGTGTTGTCCCAAAGGGTACCGGAGCAGGGGGAGGCGGTTCTGGAGACGCCCCAAGGCAAAACTCCAGACGTCGGTCACATGGGGGGTAAGATCCCCATAGATTATGCTAACGAGAGCTGCAGCAAGTTGGGCTCCCAGCCGGACACTGCACCAGAACCTCCAAAGGTTCCGGATTCGGGTAGGCAGCCCCTCGCTAGGGAGGGCGAGCCGGCCGTGCCGATGACCTCCGTCGCGCCGGAGGCGTCGGATAGTCTGTTGGAAGTGCTTCGCGGCGCTTCCATTGATGAAGAGCACCGTTTTCTTATGAGTACGGTGATTCAAAAGGTTCAGTCCGCCAAAAGTAGATTGACCGAAGCCTGCACCAGCCTCCTAACAGGATTTGAGGTAAGTAATCAAAAGTGTCAGAAATTATCACCCAATAGACAGTAGCCCCTCATACTCTGCTTGGTGTTCGGAAAGAAAAGCCAAACGGAGGGTCAACTTTAAACCGCAGGAATCTAACAGTATGTGTCTATGTGAATAAGCAGGTGCTGCTGCTTGCCGCTGCTGCCCGCACAACAGAGGTCGCCGGACTCGAACGGGACCTGAAGCAGGCCGAAGAGGAGCTCAGCCTCACGAAGAGGCAGCTCGAAGAGAACAAAGGTGAGTGGTGCCCCGTCCATGTGCCATATATAGGAGAAAAAATTGGTGACGCTAACAAAAAGCGTCATGATTTTTTAATAGGGGCCAGGACCAAAGTGGCGGCCCTGAAGAAAGCGCTATCCGAGGCCGAAGACAAGGCGGCCACGGAGCGTATTGAGCGTGAAAAGCAAGATGCCCGGGTGGGCGAGGTACAGCAAGAGCTCCAGGAGCTCGGCAAGAAGTTCGAGTCCTTGGAGCGTGGCTTCAAGACGCAAGAGTCTGAGCTTGCAAAGGCCCTTGAGAGCGTGAAAGACGCCAAGGCCGAAGCCCAAAAGGTCCAGCAGGAAATCCAGGCGGCCAAGAAGATAGCGGCGGGTAAGGCTTTCATTATGCAAAGCAAGCATGTGGAGGAGACATTTCTTTTACTTACCCGAATTCGCAGCTCTCCAGGGGCATTTGCAGATCTGCCATGCAGCATATCGGATGCCACGGAGTTCTACCATGCCGAAGAGGGGAGCACGACGGAGAAGCTGTTCTGGTCCCAGTATACTGGAGCCGAACACCCAATGCCTCTGAGTGACCAACTGAAGCAATTGGTTGAACTCCACAGGGCGGCTGAAGTGGCCATGAAGGACTTCATAGTCCGGATGTGGCCTGGTGAGCCCCTGCCTGATAGCTACTTCGGCCTTATAAAGCGGATGGTAAATCCATGTCCATGGCTTGAAGTTATCAAGCAATCCGTTTGTATTGAGGGTGCTCGCCGGGCCTTTGCCCGTGCGAAGATGCATTGGACCAAGCTGGATGTGGAGAAGCTGGTGAAGGATGGACCGCCGGAGGGCAAGGCGCATCGCTACCCCGAGAAATATTATGATGGCGTTATGAAAGGCGCTCGTCTCGTGGCCGATGAATGTACCAAGGACATAATCTTTGAGTGAATGTACTCATGTCATCTTTGTAATATGAAAACGAATTTGTTTGCGCTATATGGCGCTTTGTTGATTTAAAATATTACCTTCTTGTGCGGCTGTTTATAAAATTCTGAAAGTAGGCCAGTCGTCGGCTTCCGCCCCCATGTAACTAGTACTGGGGTGTTCGTGGAAAACCCAAACACTCTTTATCCAAATTTTTGGTTCTTTAAGGTGGTCTTTGGCGCAACGAACAAGGCAATCGGACTATGCGGCTTTATAACTCTCACTTAGCCATAGAAGTCTACAATTTTAAATTTCGGCGAAGCCCCTAGAATTCGGAAAGCCGAATTGGGGCGCTATACACGCCTAGATCGGACAAGGCCGATTCCTCGCCTGAAGCGGAAAAATTCTTTAAGGATTTAAGACCTCTCAAACAGCGACCAGCTCTCGCCGCATCATGACAGTCAGTTTTTGGCTTTCTCTACTGAGGTGCTCGTCCGGAAGAACCGGGACACAATCGCAGTAGTTCTCCCTGCGCTACCTTATCCGATATAACAGAATGCAAGGTACCAAAACAAGGGAGCCAGGCAAACCCAACTATTGACCCAAGACATGATTCGGAGCTGATGCATATAAGTCTATAAGTTCGGGGTGCCGCACTGTCGAAAGTGTTCGGACTTATCTTGCCGTATTATGGGGCACCATAAGAAGCCCCTGGCAAACTGAACGTACCAAAGTGTACGGATTTAATATTAAATAAACATTTTTAGGGAAAATGTGAAGATAGGAATAATAAGCTGACGCTATATATTATTTCCCATTGTTAAATAATACGTCCAAGCGTATGTGTACAATTAATGCGTTAAGCAGAAGCAAATAGGACTATTTGACATGTCCTATCCAAGTGTGGGCCGCATGCGGGTATGTAAAATAGGTATAACGATCATTGACAGATACCACTTGGGTATTCCCTTTGTGCGCAAAGCCTATTGCCTCCTTGGTTTTCCCTCCTGTGATAAGCCCGATGATCCGGTTCTCTGAGGGGGCTGCCCGAAAGTAGGGTCCTGAAAGAGAAATAAGGTTATTAAAGTATGCGGGTCTTGTGGTGGTTGAACCACACTGTGGACCGCATCACCGTTGCGCCTCCGCCTATGCCCATGGTATTTTGAGTGCGTAATTGTGTACGCGCGGCACAAATGCTGCCTGAATGGGGATAGGGCGAAGGTCGGACTGCTAGTCGCGCTCTTGGCGTGCCTGGCCATCCTGTTGTAGAGTACTCTAGATTCGCTTGACGGTGTTCGGGGTTGTTGTCGCTGAATTGGCAGTCTGCCGGAGGAGGCTGCTTTGCACTTCTGCCGCAAGGGCCGCAGTGTGCTCTTCTGTACGGAGAGAGCGGTCTGTGTTTCCATTGACTGTTATAACCCCGCGAGGTCCTGGCATCTTGAGCTTGAGGTATGCATAGTGTGGTACTGCATTGAATCGGGCGAATGCGGTTCGTCCAAGCAGTGCATGATAGCCACTACGGAAAGGGACGATATGAAAGACTAAATCCTCGCTTCGGAAGTTATCCGGGGATCCGAAGACCACTTCCAGTGTTATGGAGCCTGTACAACGGGCCTCTACTCCTGGAATTACACCTTTAAAGGTGGTTTTGGCGGGTTTGATCCTTGAAGGATTGTTGCCCATTTTGTGCACCGTGTCCTGATAAAGCAGGTTCAGGCTACTACCGCCGTCCATAAGGACTCGTGTTAGGTGGAATCCGTTGATGATTGGGTCAAGGTCCAATGCGGCTGAACCGCCGTGATGGATGCTGGTAGGGTGGTCCCTACGATCAAAAGTGATCGAGCAGGCTGACCATGGGTAGAACTTTGGGGCGACTGGCTCCATCGCATAGACGTCCCTTAGTGCTCGCTTTCGTTCTCATTTGGGAATGTGGGTGGCATAGATCATGTTTACCGTTTTCACCTGGGGAGGAAATCTCTTCTATCCCCCAGTGTTCGGACGCCGGGGCTCCTCGTCATCGTCGCTGTGCAACCCCTTGTCCTTGTTTTCGGCATTTATCTTGCCGGCCTGTTCGAACACCCAGCAATCTCTGTTGGTGTGGTTGGTTGGCTTATCAGGGGTGCCGTGAATTTGGCACGAGCGATCAAGTATGCGGTCCAGACTGGACGATCCCGGATTGTTTCTTTTGAACGGCTTTTTCCGCTGACTGGATTTTAAGCCACTGAATCTGGCGTTGACTGCCGTGTCTTCGATGTTGTTGCCATTGTGCCGACGCTTATGTCTGTTGCGCCGTGGCTTGCCATTACCGTCGCGGACATCTGAAGTGCCAGAGTTTCTTGGCGTGGTGCTACTGCGAGCCAACCAGCTGTCCTCGCCCGCGCAAAAGCGGGTCATGAGTGTCGTGAGGGCCACCATGGACTTCGGTTTTTCTTGCCGAGGTGTCGGGCGAGCCACTCGTCGCAGATATTATGCTTAAAGGCCGCCAAGGCTTTGGCATCCGGACAGTCGACAATTTGGTTCTTTTTGGTTAGGAACTGAGTCCAGAATTTCCTGGCTGACTCTCCGTGCTGTTGGGTAATGTGACTCAAGTCGTCAGCATTCGGTGGTCGCACGTAAGTGCCTTGGAAGTTGTCGAGGAACGCGTCCTCCAGGTATTCCCAACTGCCGATTGAATTTGCGGGCAGGCTATTCAGCCAGTGTCGGGCCAGTCCTTTGAGTTTAAGGGGAAGATACTTGATGGCATGCAGATCGTCACCGCGGGCCATGTGAATGTGAACAAGGAAATCTTCGATCCATACTACAGGGTCTGTTGTGCCATCGTATGATTCGATGTTTACGGGTTTAAACCCTTCTAGGAATTCATGATCCATTAGTTCGTCGGTGAAGCAAGGGGGTGTGCGGTACCTCTATGCCGGCCTATGTTACTACGCAGTTCGAATAAGTCTGGTCGGCTATGTTCGGCCCGGGAGGACTTGTTGATAGTGTATCCGGCATGACGATCATCGTCATGTGTTGGGGCGCACCATCGGAATCCGTAGATCGATCTTGGCTTTCTTGCTTTGTTTTCTAGTATGTCTCGCGGGTCCTGCCTATTGCCCCGGGCCGTAGTGTATTAGCGTGGGGGTGCGGGCTGTTATTCGGGATGATACGCCGTTTTATCCCGGCCACGAGGTGGCCTGTCAGCCTCGTCCTGTGCTGGTAGTGTGGGCTTTAGGACCTCCTCCTCGAGTTGAGGTAGCAACTTGTGCTTTGGGTAACCTTTGGTGTGGCGCTCGAGTCCGTATTGCTCGGCTGCCAGGACCTCAGTCCATCTGTCTGTGAGCAGATCTTGATCATCTTGGACCTACTACTGCTTCTTTTTTTGGCTTCTTGCAGTGGCCATAAGCCGGCGCTTGAAGCGCTCCTGCTCTACGGGATCCTCAGGTACGCCGAATTCATCGTCACCGAGGCTCACCTCGTGTTCGGAGGGGGCATGTAGTTGTCCTCCTCCAAGTATCCGTCTGTCGCCTGTTCATCTGGGCTAACCTGCCGTCTTCCTGTCCGGCCTGCTCGAAGGCAAGCTGATCAGTATTGTATTCGTCTTCGGCACCATCCGGATTGTTTTCGTCTCCTGTGCCGGTATTGCTGTGGCGGGGCTTAGAGCGGCGCCGATGACGCCCATGCTTTGATTTTTTTCCTTGAGGGGTTATCCTCTATTGCCTCATCGCCATTGTTTTTAGGGAGTGTCCACCATATATATATCATACGAGGAGGTGGCTGTCCAGCGGCCCATGGGCGGTGGTTCCTGTTCTTCTCCTGCATCGTCGTCCACACCGTCGATGTCTTCGGAGTCGAAGTCAAGCACGTCGGTAAAATCATCGACAGTGGCAATGAAGTGGGTGGTGGGTGGGTAACGAATTTCCTCATCGCCTGCTTCCCACTCGAGCCGGACATAGTTTGGCCAAGAGTCTCCTGACAAAGAGAGAGACCTTAATGAATTCAGCATGTCGCCGAAGGGCGAGTGCTGAAAGATATCCGCAGCGGTGAACTCCACTACCGGAGCCCAATCGGATTCGATGGGCCCGGGTGCGTACGGTCTGGAACCTACAGCCGGACGCAAGTCCGGGGTTCTGGTGATACAGATTTCCTTGGAGGTGGAGTCTGTGTTCGGCTCTACCACTGATGAGTATGCGGCTTCCGGGGTGGGGTCCATCCACCCGTCCTCGGATGATGCAATCTGCCCCAGATTTAGGTCCGGAGCTACTGCAGGTGCGATATCCTGAATATTGTCTGACAGCAGATCTAAGCCGTGCTCGTCGCGACTGTTTGGCGCTCCTGGCGTAGGCCTGAATCCATCGAAGATCAAGTCTCCGTGCATACCGGACGTGTAGTTCAAGTTTCCGAATCTGACCTGATGTCCAGGGGCGTAGCTGTCGATCTGCTCCAGATGGCCAAGCGAATTGGCCCGCAGTTTGAAGCCACTGAACACGAAGATCTGTCCGAGGAGCAAAGTCTCACCCTGGACTACGCTGTTGTTGATGATTGAAGGAGCCATCTAGCCTTGCCGCGACGACACAGAGGAACTCTCAATGAAAGCACCAATGTCGGTGTCAAAACAGGCAGATCTTGGGTAGGGGGTCCCGAACTGTGCATCCAAGGCTAATGGTAACAAGAGGCAGGGGACACGATGTTTTACCCAGGTTCGGGCCCTCTCGATGGAGGTAATACCCTACTTCCTGCTTGATTGATCTTGATGATATGAGTATTACAGGAGTTGATCTACCACAAGATCTAACATCCGAATCGCCAAGCTTGTCTTCCACGCAAAGGAGAGTCCCATCTGGACACGGGACGAAGTCTTGAGTCTTGCATCTTCATAGTCAAACAGTCCAGCCAAAGTATATAATTCGGCTGTCCGGATACCCCCTAATCCAGGACTCCCTCAACGCGCTTGTCCGAAATGTGGGGTAAGTTATTAAAGTACCCCCACTAATTTGAGGCAGTTCTTTCAATTCAGGGGTACCACGGGCATTTCGCGTGTCAGGATTTCACAGGAGGTGGGAGTTTTTGCGCGCGTTTTAATTTCAGAATAGCAAGGCGCAAGTTGAGATGGAGGGAGTTGTCGGAGCACAACGAGAAAAAGATATATCTTAAATATTTCGGGCTAACAAGGCGCGGGTTGAAGAGGCGGGAGTTTCGCAGCACGATAGACAGAGACGCTAGCTTAAATTTTCGGCATAACAAGGCGCGGCTCGAAATTTTGGAAGAACAAGCTTAACGTGTACCCAAAAAAAGACAATTTGCACCTCAACACGCACAACACACACACAAACACCATTTAGACTAGAGTAAGGTACACGTGCATTGCACGCATGAGATTTGGCAACCAAATTATGAATAAATACCACATTATAGCATGTAAGCTTTGAGTCATATATGCATGATGTAGAGGTTCGTTTAATTCTTATAGTTCATTTCATTAAAAATCATCTAGTTTTTATAAGAAAGCTAATCTATTTTAAGATTCATGGAATTGTGTGTTGTAAGACATAAAGTAAAAACAAATAGTGGCAAATCATGTAGAAAAAAATTTGGGCAATTCTGATATGGAAGATTCTAGAACAAATAAGAAGTGCTTGTGTTTTGATGTTTGTGCATTATGCTTAAGTTCAACCATGGAGTCTTCTAGAATATATATGTGGCGAAATCTGGTGGAATCTAGATGATATCCAACGGCCGGTAGTGCTCAAATTTGCCATCTTTGGACCATCGGATTTGCCTCATCCAACGACCATCTTTCAAAGTTTAAGTTACCCGCACACAATATAAAAAATATAAAATATAATATATATATAGTGGTATAGATATAGATATGTGATGCGAAAGCCGCCCATCATCTCCAATTAGAATATTGTGTCCATGCACAGATGCGACGTGGCCAAATGATGTCTGCCATCGGTATCTCAAATTCAAATCATTCTGACCTTTTTCAATGTGTATACATTACAACATGCTCGTTTCCAAACCACACCGCGCAGATCTCCGTTATATTCATGCATGCATGGGTTTCAAACATCAGGATCTCTTATTCAAATATTTGAATTAAACTTTACATTGATTATGACCTCACCTAGTCTTTTACACCCACACAGTCGTCTTCTCTTTATTATTGTACCACTAACTTTCTCTCGTGCATGCATGCACACACACTACCAGTCGGCATTATCCATCGCACACATGCAATCTTTTTCTTCAGGTCGGTCTCCCATGAAGGCACACACCCACACACATCCCCCTCTCCATCATATTGGGCATTCTTTATCTCTCACGCGTGCATGTGCAACGATCAATGTTCCTCTATGTATGTGTGTACATAGCTAGGTCTTTCATACTTTTCCCCATAAACCGATCAATCGATATATCCAGTGAGGTCTCACCCTCTTTCCCACGTCCACATCGATCAATCTATACCTCTCTATATAGGATTAACATATATAGCTAATACATCCACATTAATTATATATCTAACGTCCCCCTCTCATCATCCATGCCTTCTGCTTCATCTCTCAGACGCGTGCACAATGGCGAAGACAGGGGGCAGTAAGGGCCATGCCCCCCCCCTAACATCACTATATATCGAGGCTAATATGAATGCGATCATTAGACAATTGCTGCTAAAAATGGTTTAAGTTCATGAATTGACCCTCCTCGTAAAGGATTAGCAATGCTTGGCCACCTAGCTCATTTTTTTCATGGCTCCGCAACTGCGCGCAACAGCGCACGTTCTCGGCCCCTCTCTCTAAATATCGATCTCGCACTTGTGCATTCCTTCATAGTCTCCCTCCACTTGGCTCCTCGCACCATCTTCTAGCCCCCCACCGGATTTTGCCAGATGTACAATCTAGCAGACTCCATGGTTGAACATAAGCATAATGCACAAACCTCAAAACAACAGTGGTTCTCTTTTGTACTAGAATCTTCCATATCATAACTGCCCCAACTTTTTTTCTAGTTGAATTGCCATTATTTGTTTTTACTTTATGCTTTACAACGCACAATTCCATGAACCATAAAATAGATTAAGGGCTTCTTTGATTAAAGGATTCTCAAAGGAATTTTGGAGGATTCTAATCATCAGGAATTTTTCCTATCTTGGTTGTTTGATTCGTAGGATTGTAAACCATAGGAATTTTTCCATATGATTCATTTGCACTAGATTTCATAGGAAACATCCCATCCACTCAAACCTCTTTGAAAGAATTATGCGTTTTTTCTGTGCACAATCAAACACTCGTACAAACCTGTAGGATTCAAGACGACATTCCACTATAATCCCATGTTTTTCCTATTCCCGCATTCTTAGCTTTTTCATAAAAACAAATTGATTTTGAATGAGATGAACTATAAGAATTAAACGAAGGGCTACATCAGGCATATATGACTTAGAGCTTACATGCTATAGTGTGGTATTTATTCATAATTTGGTTGCAAAATCTGATGCGTGCAATGCATGTGTAGCTTAGTCCTTCGAGTATGTGCAAAACACGTAAATTAGAATACCAATGGCACGCTACACAGTGTCTCTCTTACAGTTCATGAAGCCACGTGGCACATGTGGAGGCGTTGTCACGACCTCCTTGCGTGGATTGATCACAGTGACGTGCTGCTGGTTCCAGAAGAATGTACTCGTCCTCCCTGAGCCATACTGGCGGTACATGCGTGAAGCGAAGATGTGCATGCACGCCACGCATGCACTCATTCCCTCGCACGCACACGCAGGTACACGGGCGGACGCAATTTTGTACCAAGATCCATCCCATGTGATAATTTGACGTGTGTAAAGTCGTTCACTTCATTGATGGTCAATTAATACAACACATGCAAATTGAGTGGACGTGAGGGCGGAAGAAAGACATTATTACTCCACTGCGCGCATGCGAGTAGTTAAATCATGGGTTGCTAGTAGTACTTCCATTGGTCTCCTTTGTACTTTGTGCCAATTTTTGACAGTAACATAATCTTTACGCATTTGAGCAGTGTAGTACTTGAAAATTATGTTCCGCTAAACTCACCGGGAGCCGTTTCGGGCCTCGAAACCAAAACCATCAATTAATCTTTACCTTGTTCCCATCACATTCGAAAGCCTTCTCACACCTACTAGTACGTACAAAAGCTGAACGTGTTCCCACTATGCAGGTATTAGTACTAGTGCTAGTACTTAGGTTATAGGGGAACTACCTAACCGAAAATTACTCTACCTTTCCTCCTCATAAGTGCTTCTTCTTCGTCCGTCATTGCCATGGCCGGTGAACAGAGCTCTAGGTCGAGAACTACTCGTAACAAGGGAGCGGCAACCAAGGCTGCGGAAAAAAAGAAAGGGCTCGCCACCACGCAGAGACCTCGAAAGATCTCTCACGGGCAGGCGATGGCTCCCAGGAGCGCCCTAGCCATGGAGGCGAACATACCGAGCCGGCAGAGCTGGAGTCGTTATCCCTCAACGGCATGCCCGATCAGCTCAATAAGCACCTCAATAAGCAGAAGGAGTTCATCCAAGGCTTGATGGAGTTGCTGAAGGAGAGCCTCGACGACATGCCCGCTGAGCTCAATAAGCAGGGGGAGTTGACCGCCGGCTTGGTGATGCTGCTGAAGAAGAGCATTGCCTCGGAGAAGAAGGCGACCGGCCAAATCCTGCTACTCCAGGAGGACCAGGCAAAGCTCTGCCACGAGATCGACCTGTTGAAGGAGAAGAACACCGGCTGGAAGAAGTTGCATGAGAATAGTAGTTCCTCGATGAAGATGTTGCAGGCCCTCGTCATGGAACAGAAGGAGGAGTTGGCGAAGCTCCGCATCGAGCACCCGGCTGCTGTCAAGGTACATAATGCGGCCGTGGAACAGATGATGAAGGCTCGCGTCGAGAAATCCCGCGTCATGGACAGAATGAAGAAGATGGCGGAGGAGACGCGAAAGGAGATGGAGGTCATGGAGGCGATGAAGAAGCAGTTATGACTCCGCGGTGAATTACATCATTTGGGGTGATAATCTTCCTTCTTATTTTGCTCCTGTGTTTCATCTTTTGCTTCGGGTGTTTCGCCGCACGTGTCACGTTCTCTGTGAGGCATGAATAGAACAATGTTTTTTTTGAGGGAATGAATAGAACAATGCTAACAATGAGATGACTAGGAAATTAGATCATTTTTTAACGCCATATGGCACTGGGCTGCCGTGTTTCGTGCTCCTCCGTCGTAGTACTACTCCAGTGGAAAACTTGAGTATACCGCACGGTTCTTTGCTCCTCCTCAGGTCGTCGGCGCATTTATACGAGCAGTCAAATTACAAGGCCCCGCCTTCCAGCAGTAATGAGTCGTCAAATCACAAAGGCCCTCGCCTCTCGAGAAACCGACCAAGCTAGACTGCCCCGCCCTCTAGCCTTTCAAAAAATGTATACTTTTGTACATTAGTAGTATCGATGGATTGCACCAAGGAGCAAAACTTGAAATTAAAAAAAAGGTGGTACATATAGAGAGCGCTCATCGCCAAATTATGCATATAGTACTATTAAAAAGGCTAGTCACAATAATGGTGTCCAGCACAACCCACCCCTCAAATTAAACTAAGCATCCTGGAGTTCTTTGACAAAACTAAGCACCCTGAAATTCTTTGACAACTAAATTGCTAGTTATATGATGTTGTCCATATATATTGTACGTATATAATGTGAAGAAACGGGTGGTAGTACAATACCAACTAAAAGATGAAATGTAAGAAATACTAGTATGTACGTACTGAAGAGTTAAAGTAACGAGAAGAAACATAACATAGTTCTGCTGGGGGCTCAGCACAACACACCCCTCAAATTAAATTAAGCACACCTGAAATTAAACTTTGCAACTATTCCGGTAGACACTGCATTAGAACCACCATGAGCAACGACACTGCCACCTTACTCGGAGTCCTCGTCCACGTCCTCGACTTCGTCCTTGTCCCTCTTCCTCTTGGCCGATACTTCTTTGCTTGAACCGCACACTTGGCTCTTGCTCTTCATCCAACCCTTGTAGATATGGAAACAAAGGTAGCCATCCATTGCAGCGTAGTGGATGTGGTCTTTATCTAGTACATTCCGCTGCCATGCATAACGATGAAACGTGTATGGAGGTTTCTCCAGTTTTCCGTATGAAGGATGAACCATGGCTCCTGCTAGGGTCAGCATTGAAGGCTGACGAGAGGACACCCGCCGATTATTTTGGAGGTCGAAGGTGTTGCCTACAATGAGGCCTATTCGACCCAGGACTTCTTTGTCGTTACCAAAGTCTACAGTAACGAATTTTACTAGGTTGCTCTCGAGGAAGTCCTTAAAATCCAGGCATCCAACGCCGGCATGGCATATGTGGTAGACCAAGCATAAGTCATGCACGCAAACCTGGATCACGGCGGGCTTCTTCCTCTCTTCGTCCTTTAGATCCTTCTCTTGTCCCAGGACTGTGGTGTACTCAACATCTAGCCTAGCGACCCACTCATCATCTGAGTTTTCGAACATGCGTCTGAAGCGAGAAAGGCATCCTTTCACCGTCGCAGAAGAACGGGTGTAGATGACGTCGAAATCATAGTCGGTGATGGTTCTAACCTTGTACTCACCACCGATCATGGAGATTTGGGACGCCATGGATTTTGGAGGAGGGTTAGGATTAGTGGAACTGCCGTAATGTGAATGGACGGGACGACTAGGACCGAACCGCCGTAGTATTGAAGGACGTGCAGGGACGAGTAGGAGCGAACTGCCAGCGTGCGAACGGCAGGGTAGTGGCTTTCCATTCTCCCATGATACGGGCTTCCGAGAGCCCTTGGATCTGAGATCGAACGGTTGCATGGCGTGATTCTAGACCTATGGGTGAATATCCTATCCTAGAGGGTTATTCTCCAAATTTTTAGCAACTTAGCATGCGACCGTTTGATCTCAGATCCAAGGGTTGCCAGCAGCCCGTATCATGGTCGCGCCTACCACGACCGTCACGTCGCTCGCGCGGTCCCGCCCTTGGAGATTTAACATGGTGTGTTAGGCTATCTGATGTTGGCATGTCATACATAGTCATCAGTTAGTCACTCATACTACAACAAGGTTGGCTATAAGGTTGGCTATAAGTGTATTTTTTTACTTCTCTCTATCTCTTTGTACGGAGTATCTCACTGGTTGAAATGGCATGCAAATTCCCAAACCGCTTCCTACACCATGAATCGAATTTTTTGCCTAACAAGTTGTGTCATGCAATTGGAATTCCAACTTGAGTACTACTAGTAGGAGTACCAGGGGCCAGTTCTTTTAGGCTTCTAGATTAGTAATCCCATAACTACTACCTCTGTCCTGGTTTATTGGTCCCAATTGTAATCTGTGTCAAATTTTGATCATAAATTTAACTAATGAAATGTTAGTGCATGTCACATGCACTAACATTTTATCAGTTAAATCTTTGGTCAAATTTAGCACAAATTACAATGGTGAGGAATAAACCAGGACGGAGGTACTCACTACAAAAAAAATACACTTCCGTGATGATACATGTTTGTCATAGTAGGTCGCGTTTTTTGTCATGCATGTACATCCATGACAAATTTATGACAGAATCAAGATAGTCATACCTGTGCTGTCGTAGAAGTGTTCCATGACATTACCAAAATTATCATCACAGAAGTATCCACTTCCATGATGATAAATCGCGCGTCACAGAAGTGCTTTCATCAAGGGTGACCGACACGTGGCATCCACCATAACGGAACGCCGTTAAGCTATCGGGTCGGGTTTTGGATCTGATAACCCGTTAACAGCCCCCACCAATGGGAAATTTTCACGTGTAAAATTCTTATTGGCCGGATGAAACACGTGTCAGCTCGTTAGTGGGTCAGATAGGCGCCTATGATATGTCGACACATGCCACGGCCCACCACTGACCCATTTAGCTTACAAAGCCGGCCCGTTTGACTTGGTCAAAAGTTAAGGGCTGGCCCATGAAAAGCCTGTTAACACGGTCTCTTCGCAAATAGCCCATTTTACGGCCCGTTAGGCACTAAAGGAAATCGGCCCAACAACGTCATGTGGCCCGTCGAATATAACACCAGCTGTCGGTGTCAAAACCGGCGGATCTCGGGTAGGGGGTCCCGAACTGTGCGTCTAGGCGGATGGTAACAGGAGACAAGGGACACAATGTTTTTACCCAGGTTTGGGCCCTCTCAATGGAGGTAAAACCCTACTCCTGCTTGATTGATATTGATGATATGGGTAGTACAAGAGTAGATCTACCACGAGATCAAAGAGGCTAAACCCTAGAAGCTAGCCTATGGTATGATTGTTGTTCGTCCTACGGACTAAAACCCTCCGATTTATATAGGCACCGAAGAGGGTTAGGGTTACACAGAGTCGGTTACAATGGTAGGAGATCTACATATTCGTATCGCCAAGCTTGCCTTCCACACCAAGGAAAGTCCCATCCGGACACGGGACGAAGTCTTTAATCTTGTATCTTCATAGTCCAGGAGTCCGGCCAAACGTGATAGTTCGGCTATCCGGACACCCCCTAATCCGGGACTCCCTCAGTAGCCCCCGAACCAGGCTTCAATGGCGACGAGTCCGGCGCGTAGATTGTCTTCGGCATTGCAAGGCGGGTTCTTCTCCAAATCCTGTGTACCTGTTGAATAGCGTCCGACTTCCTATGAATATTGCGCTCCTTGGCTTCCACGCCCAATAATGGCCGTCTTCCACGTGTTGAACGAATGCGAGGCTCATTTTGCGCTGTGGAAGAAGTTGTTCTGCCTTGTGCCCCGTTCTCAAGAGGGGTCAATATATCAAGTGGGCGGAGCCGAACTATGGCACATCGCCGGGACCGGATATCTATCCGGAACCCCAAAGAAGGCGTCCGAAGTCTGGCCCTCGGAATGGTTTTACATAGAAGATGTCCCCCTGTCGGACCCTATTCGGATCGGCCTCCCTGAGTTCAATAACGCTCCTTTGAAGAAACGCCTAAGCTAGCGCCCACGGAGCCCTCAGAAGGAAAATGACAGGGACGTCCCTTACCTGATGAGCCGAATTAGGTTGTTAGCTCATTCCGGACTGACCATGATCGGGGTCATGGCCACGTGCATTATGCGGGGGGTGCATCCTCTCCAGTATAGAGGCCACCCCATGTGGGATTTCAACGGGGAGGATGATGCCACCCGCTGCGGCCGTAAGGGGCCTGGATCGGTCGCCGATCTGATGAAGATCTTGTCCGCATTGTACAAGGGAGAAGAGGAGGAATATCTCCGCGTCAATCCGTAGGGCGGATTTTCTATGAACAATCCTCCAAGCTGGGTAAGCAGTCATTTATTTTTGCCTATCTAGTCCATACTCCATAGTCAAGTATCTCATTGTGTGATTTCGGCCCAGGAACTGCGCCGGGCCGTAAAGGATATAAGAAGCCCGCCTCCACAACCCGAGGATCCGGAATGGTTCCTCGATCCTACCTCCCAAGAGGATCCGGACATATCGGTGGAGCTGATCGACGGGGTATTTCACTAACTGAGCATCGGTAATACCTTGGTCGCAATTACAGCCGATTACCCCGGAATACTTCCCGCCTCATAGGTAACTGAGACCAAAGTCCCAATACTTTGAGAATAACCCATCCGTGCATGTTTTTGATCACCGTATACCAATGGTGTCTCGCAGGGGGTGCCCTTGAGGCGGGAGGCCGAGCCCGCGGTGGCTAGCCAACAAAGGACAACGCGGCCCACCAGGCTAAAAAGAAGTGCGGTATGGATCAAAACGCCGGCGCAACGGTATGGCGTGTCACCATATTCCCAGGTTTGATTCCCGAAAGGCATACTAACACTCGTGCTCTCTTCAGGAAAAAGAGCGCTTGCCGGGCTATATCCGGAGAGGTTGCCAATCAATCCTCCGCTCGCCAGGCTCCAAAGCCAGGTCCAGAAGCGGAGACGAACACGAGGCGTGCCTCGGATGCTCCTCCGACAGAGGATGCCGACAGGTTATCTGCCACCAATTCCGAGGTGGAGAGTGCCATGAATCATAGGCGTCGCCGGACAGTTCTTCGTGGCGCATGTTTCTCCCCAGAGGCATTGGATGCTTTCAATTCGGGAGATGTGCACCTCAGTGCCGCTCAAAATGGTCCAGCCAGAGCCACGGAGCAGTATGTAAAAGACATACGTGTGAGAAAATTTGATAGTTATATATGCCAGTAGCCCCCGAGACTTGAAATATTTAGAATAACTGATTTAAGGATCATTTATTGTGCAGGATTTTACGAAAAAGAATACCCAACTGTCCCAGGAGCTGGAGGAGTGCAAAGCCCAACTTGAGGCCGCACTAGCCGCAGCGGGGGAAGTCAAAGAGACCCCCTCTGGTAATATATGCTTCAAAAGATAAGTAATTTGACAAGTGCAGCGTGTGTATAAGTCTGACAATAATATTGCAGATGGCGCCGGGATAGATCCGGACAAGCATCAGCTCTTGCGCCGGTTAAAGGCCGGCGAGAATGTGCTTACAAGGGTGAGGCAAGAGAAGAATAATCTCCAAGATGCCAACACCCAGCTGGGTGAGGAACAAAAAGATGTTCGTGCCCAGCTGTCTGACTCTGTTAAGGAGAATCGGCGGCTTCGACACGGAATTTTTAGTAAGTGCTTGAATGAACATTGAAAAAGAGTTCAGCGAGGAAGTCGACTAATAGAGTTATGTCTGTAGGTATGCTCACAGGCCGTCCTGTAGAGGAAATGCCTGTTTCTACGGGTGACCTTGTTCCCGAGCTCTTGCAACTGCACGAACGAGTTCGGCAGGCGATGAAAGGCGTCTCCTAGGCCTTGTGGCCATCTGTCTCCCTGCCTGAAGGCCTTGTAGAGCTTGTAGAGAGGCTTCAGGGAGCACGGCAGCGCTTCCGCTTATGGAAGATATCGGCCTGCCATCAAGGTGCCAGGGAGGCCTGGGCCATGGTGAAGACGCGGTACACGAAGGCTGACCCAAACCACATGGCCGAGGTCGGACCTGCGGGGCCTGATGGGAAGGAGATCCATGTGAGCTTAGTGTACGGCCAAGTAGAATTGACCGTAAAGTATTCCCAAAAGGACTGTAAACTAGACAGCCTGCTGGATGGCATTGAATAGGAATATGCCCAGTCAAGTTGACTATGTAATTTAAGATGACATGTGAAATGCCTTCTAGCCAGATTGTAGATCGTTTGTCATAGACGACCTTTTCGCTTCAACCTCGGGACCCAATAGTCCGGAGTGTGTACGAATACCCTCACGATTATATAAGAACCGGGGCATGCGTGGAGACCAGGCGTAGGGGTCATTAGTGCTTTATCAGACAAGTGCCCAACTAGTTATGTTATATTACATGGTTAGTAAGAAACATCTTCCAGAGAGAATAGTTCCGTTAGGGGTTCCTTTCCCTAGGAGGCATGCCCTAAAGTGCATGTCCGGACTGCGAAAAAAGCAGAAAAACATCTGGGGGCAGATAAATAAATAGATAAGAAATCGTCTTTTAGTACACTGACCGAATATTCCCTTAAGAACGCTAGCTTTTGGCTTCACCCAGTCCGAGGTACACATCCGGCTGACCCGGCAGTAACAATCGCAGAGGTGCTCCCTTTAGCACCTAGCCGAACAATCGGGAACGTAGGGGTAAGCACAGGAGCCAGGCAACCCAGCTTGGCCAAAACTTAAGTCATATCGATGCATATAATGGTGAATAAAAGGTACATGCGGAAGTGTGACACATGTGTTGGGCATGAAGCCCGTATAAATAAGCTTCTGTTAAAGAAGCCCCCAGGTATAATGAGCGCGGATAGTGCATCAAGTGTGTGCGAACAATGTGCGAACAAGCTTTCAAAGGATGTAATAGGAAAGGAGGGAGAAGGAGAAAAACAAAAGACAGCTAATATGTAAAATATAGATGGAGGAAGGAGACGAACTCAGAATCCGGCGCTAGGCGTAGAATCTTCGGAGACGGGCTGCGTTCCATGGGTTCGGCTCGAGTCGGTTATCCGATGCATCTCGCAGATGGTACGCTCCACCAGTCAGGACTTGGTCGATGATAAAGGGACCTTCCCATTTGGGCTTGAGTTTGTCCTTTTCTTGTCCAGTAGGCGTAGAACTAACTCGCCAACATTGTAAGTTTTGGCCCGTACTTCTCTGCTTTGATATCTTCGAGCTTGCTATTGATAGAATGCAGAACGGGATTTTTCCACGTCACGCTCCTCCTCCAATGCGTCCAAGCTGTCCTGCCGGTCGAGCTCGGCTTCTCTTTCTTCGTACATGCGCATGCGAGGTGAGTCATGAATTATGTCACAGGGCAGAACTGCCTCTGTGCCGTATACCATAAAGAATGGTGTGAATCGGGTAGTGCGATTCGGCGTGGTCCGCAGCCCCCAGAGTACGGAGTCGAGCTCCTCTACCCAGTGCGTGTTAGATTCCTTGAGGGACCACACTAGTCTGGGTTTGATGCCACTCATGATTAGACCATTTGCTCGCTTGACTTAACCGTTAGTTTGAGGGTGATAGACTGAAGCATAGTCGAGCTTGATGCCCATGTTCTTGCACCAGAGTTTAACCTTGTCGGCTATGAAGTTCGTGCCGTCATCAGTGATGATGCTATGGGGGACGGCGTAACGGTGTACGACCCCTGATATGAAGTCTATCACCGGTCCGGATTCGGCCGTCTTAACAGGTTTGGCCTCTATCCATTTGGTGAATTTATCCACCATGACCAGTAGCTATTTTTCCTTGTGGGTTCCTCCTTTAAGGGGTCCAACCATGTCAAGCCCCCAGACCGTGAAGGGCCAGGTTATGGGTATAGTTTTAAGGGCGGTGGGTGGCATGTGGCTTTGATTAGCAAAGAGCTGGCAACCGACGCATCGTTGGACTAAGTCCTGAGCATCTGCCCGGGCCGTCAGCCAATAAAATCCTGTACGGAAGGCCTTGCCTACAAGGGCCCGGGCTGCGGCGTGGTGCCCGCCGAGTCCGGCATGAATTTCAGCCAGAAGGTTCCGCCCTTCCTCTTCGGAGATACACCTTTGAAGGACTCTAGTTGTGCTTTTCTTGTAAATCTCTCCTTCATGGACCTTATAGGCTTTGGATCGCCGCATTATGCAGCGGGCCTCGTTTTGGACCTAGGGAAGATCCTGCCTGGTTAGGTAGGCTAGGAATGGTTCCGTCCACGGGGCGATGACTGCCATTATTACGTGGGCTGAGGATGTTATTTCGTTGGCAGGACCACCAATTGTGTCAGAATGTTCGGCGTCGGGCAGTGCGGTTGGGTCCGGGTTGTTATTTCCGGACTCCCCCTCCCATAGTACGGATGGCTTGAACAACCTCTCTAGGAAGATGTTGGGAGGGACGGCATCGCGCTTTGCACCAATGCGTGCCAATACGTCTGCTGCCTGGTTGTTATCCCGGGCTATATGGTGAAATTTGAGCCCCTCAAACCAAGCTGACATTTTTAGTACGGCATTGTGATAAGCTGCCATTTTCGGATCCTTGGCATCGAAGTCTCCATTTATTTGGGATATCACGAGGTTCGAATCCCCGCACACCTCTAGGCGTTGAATGCCCAAGGAGACTGCCATCCGGAGGCCATGTAGAAGGGCCTCGTATTCGGCTGTGTTGTTGGAATCCGTATACATTATCTGGAGTACATATTGAACTGTATCTCTGGTAGGGGACGTCAGAACGATGCCAGCCCCCAGACCAGCCAACATTTTGGAGCCGTCGAAGTGCATGATCCAGTTGGAATATGCGCCGTACTCTTTAGGGAGTTTGGCTTCAGTCCATTCGGCGATGAAGTCGGACAAAACTTGCGACTTAATAGCTCGTCGTGGCTTATAGGTTATGTCGAACGGGAGGAGCTCAATGGCCCATTTAGCAATCCAGCCGGTCACATCGCGGTTGTTTATAATGTCATTAAGAGGTACTTCGGAGGCTACTGTTATCGAACACTCTTGAAAGTAGTGTCGTAGCTTCTGGGATGCCATGAACACTGCGTACGCTATCTTTTGATAATGCGGGTACCGTGACTTGCATGGAGTTAGGACAGTGGACACATAGTAAACTGGTTTTTGTAGGGGGAACTTGTGTCCGTCCGTTTCTCGTTCGACAACGAGTACCGCACTCACAACTTGATGAGTTGTCGCGATATATAATAGCATTGGTTCGCCCATGTTGGGCGCGGCCAGGACCGGATTTGTTGCCAATATGGCTTTTATTTCTTCGAGTCCGGCCGTGGTGGCATCCGTCCACTCGAAGTGTTCGGTGCATTGGAGGAGGCGATAAAGGGGTAATGCCTTTTGTCCTAAACGGGAGATAAAGCGGCTTAAAGCCGCCACACATCTCGCCAATTTTTTTATTTGTTTGAGGTCCTTTGGGATATCCAATTGTGACAGAGCTCGGATCTTGGCTGGGTTTGCTTCAATTCCTCTACCGGATACAATGAAGTCCAAGAGCTTTCCGGCTGGTACGCTAAAAACACATTTTTCTGGGTTAAGCTTAGTCGTATGTTCGGAGATTATCGAACGTGAGCCTCAAATAGTCTACTAAAGTTTCGACGTGCTTGGTTTTGACGAACACATCATCTACGTATGCCTCCACTGTTTTGCCGATCTCGTTTGCCAGACATGTCTGAATCATGCGCTGATATGTTGCGTCGATGTTTTTGAGCCCAAAGGGCATTGTGTTGAAGCAGAATGGGCCGTATGGGGTGATGAATGCCGTTGCGGCTTGGTCGGGTTCTGCCATCTTAATTTGGTGGTAGCCGGAGTATGCATCAAGGAAGCACAATGAATTGTATCCTCCAATAGCATCGATAATTTGATCGATGCAGGGGAGGGGGAAGGGATCCTTTAGGCAAGCCTTGTTAAGGTCCTTGAAATCGAAGCATAGGCACCAGGATTTCTCCTTCTTTGGTACCATCACAAAGTTTGCTAGCCAGTCCGGATGTTTTATATCTCTGATGAATCCGGCCTCCAATAGTTTGGCTAGCTCCTCTCCCATGGCCTGTCTCTTGGGTTCGGAGAAATGCCGAAGAGCCTGTTTGACTGGCTTGAATCCTTTTAGGAAGTTTTGGCTGTGCTCGGCCAGCCAGCGTGGGATTCCTGGCATGTCTGAAGGGTGCCAGGCAAAAATGTCCCAATTTTCGCGTAGGAATTCTCGTAGTGCGGCATCTACATCAGGGTTTAATTGTGCCCCGATGGAGGCCGTTTTTGTAGGGTCCATTGGATGGACTTGGAATTTGACTATTTCATCCGCTGGTTTAAAGGAGGTGGACTTGGATCTCTTATCGAGTATCACATCGTCCCTATTCACCATGGAGCACAGCGCAGAGAGTTCCTCGGCTGCTAGGGCTTTGGATAGTGCTTCAAGGGCCAGTGCGGCTGTCTTGTTTTCGGCGCGGAGTGCTATGTCCGGGTCACTAGCAAGAGTGATGATTCCGTTGGGCCCGGGCATTTTGAGCTTCATGTACCCGTAATGGGGTATAGCTTGGAAAATTGTGAATGCCTCTCGTCCTAATAGAGCGTGATATCCGCTGCTGAACGGGGCCACTTGGAACGTGATCTCCTCGGACTTGTAATTATCCGGCGTGCCGAACACCACATCCAGTGTGATTTTTCCAGTACAACATGCTTCCCGGCTGGGGATTATTCCTCTAAAGGTTGTGCTGCTTCGCTCAATGCAGCTCCAGTCTATTTCCATTTTTCAGAGGGTTTCCTCGTAAATGAGGTTCAATCCGCTGCCACCATCCACGAGTACCTTGGTAAGGCGAAAGCCGTCCACTATTGGACTGAGGACCAATGCGGCTGGTTCTCGGGCTGTTCGGAATTTAGGTTCGTCACTGGCATTAAAGGTAATAGCCGTGTCACTCCATGGGTTTACTATTGCTACTTGGTAGACTTCGGCAAGGCTGTGGAGTGTTCGTTTCCGCATATTATTTGATGCGAAAGTCTAGAAGACTGTTAATACCGTACTGGTATCCTTGGGCTGGTGCTCTGGAGTTAGAAGCTCTTCGCCACTTTTGGCCACCTGCCGTAGTATCCAACATGCTCTAAGGCTATGAGTTGGAGTGGCGCCCTCTGTACTATGAATTTTGCAGGGTCCATTGAGCCATCCTTCCAGTACGGTTCCATGCCCTATAGAGGGTTTTTGCTTCTTGCTGTTTAACCCAGGTGCCTGGCGATAATGCACCCTTTTATTTCGGATTGGGGTTGTATTCAGGGCCGGATTGTCCCAAAATTTGATTTCGGTTTTCCAGGTGCTTTCCATCGCACAGTACTTTCGTACTATGGACGCCAAGTCAGCGAAGCGTGTAATTTCACGACGACTTACGGCGTTAAGGATTCCCTTGTCCATGAAATTATTGCAGGAGAATGAAATTGCGTCCTCCTCGCAGCAGTCCTTTATCCTATTCATAAGCAGGAGGAATCTGGCCCAGTAATGGTGTACTGTTTCTGCGGGCTCTTGCCGGATTTGGGATAGATCGCTCATGTTTGGGTGGGTGGGCGGGATTAAATTCGGAATCCGTCCAATCTGAGACTCAGGGGCCAAGAAGTTTCCGAATTTGGAAGCTTGGGTTCTTGGATGTTGTCCAATGAATCTAGCCCGCTGCCTGACTTTAGGTTCAGGGCTTGAGTGACATCCTCCCCTTCGCGGGAATCCGTCATGGAGGGATCGGGAATCCGGACATAGCTAGTCCTTAAAATAGAGGAAGGGTCGCCGTATTGTTCCTCAACCACAGCAACGTGGTGGGTAACCTGGGGAGAGTTGATCTCTCTCAGATCGGGTTTAGGCCCAATCTGATCGTAGTCTGTAGCGACTCCCAGGGCAGCGATGCAATCCAAGAGCTCATTTAAGGAAGAGAGCTCCATTGGATCTAACTGCTCGGTGAGTTTCGAGCTAACGTGAAGATTGCTTTCGATAACCCGAGAAGTCATCGTCGGCGCGGCGGCCGGACAGGCGGTCATAAGAAAACCGCCTAGCCGGAGAGTTTGGCCGATAGCCAAATCTCCTTTAGCAACAGTGTCGTCTTTAAAGACAGGATGAGGCATCCTTCCTGATGGCGACGGCACAGAGGAACTCTCAATGAAAGCACCAATGTCGGTGTCAAAACCGGCGGATCTCGGGTAGGGGGTCCCGAACTGTGCGTCTAGGCGGATGGTAACAGGAGACAAGGGACACGATGTTTTTACCTAGGTTCAGGCCCTCTCGATGGAGGTGAAACCCTACTCCTGCTTGATTGATATTGATGATATGGGTAGTACAAGAGTAGATCTACCACAAGATCAAAGAGGCTAACCCTAGAAGCTAGCCTATGGTATGATTGTTGTTCGTCCTATGGACTAAAACCCTCCGGTTTATATAGGCACCGAAGAGGGTTAGGGTTACACAGAGTCGGTTACAATGGTAGGAGATCTACATATTCGTATCGCCAAGCTTGCCTTCCACACCAAGGAAAGTCCCATCCGGACACAGGACAAAGTCTTCAATCTTGTATCTTCATAGTCCAGGAGTCCGGCCAAATGTGATAGTTCGGCTATCCGAACACCCCCTAATCCGGGACTCCCTCACCAGCCCATTTCACTTTCGGCCCATGTATAGCCCACGACGTCTTTCGGCCCATATGAGGCCTTCATATCTTTCAGCCCTTTACAGGCCCACGGTGACTCTAGCCCATAATGAACAGTAATTTTCTTTGTACCCGTTAACGGCCCGTGATTTACATGGGCCGTTACCAGCCCGTGTTAGCTTTCGGCCTATTGATGGCCCATACGTTCTTGGGCTCCTTTTCGGCCCTCGATTACTTCCGGCCCGTTACTGGCCTGTTCCCCTAATGGGCCAAATTCGGCCCATGGCAAGATTCGGCTCGTTACTGACATGTTCCCCAAATGGGCCAAATTCGGCCCATGGCAAGAGTCGGCCCGTTACTGGCCTGTTACCCTAATGGGCCAAATTCGGCCCATGGCAAGAGTCGGCCCGTTTCTGGCCAGCCCGTCCTATATTCTGGTCCATTAACGACCCGTTATGCCTGTGACAGAATTAAGCTTTTGCAGTCCTACGGCCTGTTAACGGCCCGTTACCGTGCTAGGCCGATACCAATTACGCCCGATTATGGCCCATGTAGACCCATTTATCCGACGGACCTAGGCCCATTTATCGACGGCCCGAGGCCCACCGATTACAGGCCCATTTATCGATGGCCCGTAGGAGACCCATGGATCCTACGGCCCGTATATGGCCCGTGGGTAGTTGCGGCCACTAGCAAACTAGGGAAAAAGAAGACTAGGAAATAAATAAGGCCCAAACTAACGCTAGGCTATTAAGGCGATTGCACAGATTACATCCACTCGGCATTAAAGATCGCCACCAGTGCAAATATAGGGAACACCCTACAGTATACAAAAATGGCTTGCTGTTTTCTTCAGCCGGTGGCTGCACGTTAAGAATAAATTTTGTATCGCACCAAAACAAATTACAACTATATAACAAAAGGAAGGTTGGCATAAAACTTAACAGTCTAGCAGATAAATGCACCACCAGAAGTTCAGAAGCTCGGTTCATTTGACCTGACTGTTACGTTTTCATGCTGTATTGTCCGATGGAACACCATAACCCTCGCCTTCATTTCCCCTAGGCTCCTGAACAACATAGCAAATGTCTGATAGTCTGGTTTCAAAACCATGCATATCTTGACGACATTGAGCAATGTTTCTCCTTGTTTCACAAAGGGCCTCTGTTAGGGAATGGACTTGTGTCTGGAGCGCAGATACAACATTGCTTTGAGCTTGCATATCTTGATCATGAGGCAGTTTGGACGATATTGCCTTAACAACCAACCCAGTATTACGCAGGAACGTGCTTTTGGCACTGTTAGTGGACAGGTACTGACCCACTGCAGCAAGAGCTGACATTGCGGTTATAGTTGCCTCGCCACCTTCAGAAGGTGGCGGTTCCACCATTTTTTCCATAGCTCGTTGAAAAGTTGAGGTTTTACATTAGTAGTACCAGAATAGAAGATATTAAGGAGGCAGCAAAACCAAACAAAATAGCTTTGGTCTATATACAGAACTTATTCTGGTGAACCCATGTAAAATATTAGTTGTATTTTATTGCAAAGTACATAATAAAACCAGGTTCCAAACATATGACCATGTACCATCGCTAATGTATTGTCTATTTTTTCACATTGTATTGAGGGCTAAGGATAACGAGACGAAGTTTATAATACGGTAAGCATAGTATGACATCATTCATATCACAAAACAACTGAGAACAGACAAACAAGCAATTGTAACGTTGTGTGGCCAAGTCCAGCACGGAACTAGATTACGGGTCAAGATCAAAGGAACATCACTCCTCCCTTTTAAACCTTGTGAGGTGCAATGATACACTAAGACAATTGTGTATAAAATTGAAAAGAGTAATAGACATTGGCTGCAAACCATGAAGTTCAAGGCACAAGTCAGAGTAAGTAGTAGTTAAAAGGCATGAGGATTAAGGACTTACAACAACGGCTTTGACTGGTGTAGTCGTGCCCTGCTTCTTGCTGGTGTGACAGTCCTTGAACATTTCCATAGCATTTGGTTCAGGTACTTTTTGGTCCTTGCGGGCTTTCCTCTGCATTTCGAACAAGTCAATATAGATCTGATAATATGGTACAGCAAAAAGAGTGAAACAACAGCTAATTACAAGAGCCTCGCAGTGTGCAATATAGCTACGAGATCCTGTCGTCTGTTGGAATTTCACTTTCGTACGGTTGGCCTTGTTCTTTGAACAGTTCACCTACAAGAAGATAGATTTGTGTGGCACATGCGTCAATAGGACTTCAACATGTGTTCTGATCACATATATATAATGTACTTGATACTTCGGATCAGACCAGTGTTTAACAAGGCCCCTCCAGTCTTCATCCGATATATTTTCCACTGGAGATGTTTGGGAAAGTTCACTGTTAGCCTTGCCTTCAAAGTGAGTTTTCCTCAAGTTATACCGATACTGTCGCAGAGCAGACTTGAAAACATGGGTGCAAGCTTGTCTGGTTGCATCATCTTGGCTATCCAACTAGAACCTCATCTGTTGAAAATTATGGGAGTCTCATTATCAGCAACCTAGAAAGTATGAGACAGAGCAAGACGATATTACTAGTTTCCATACATAACCATACTTACAGATAAATGGTCGAGGAAGGTGTTGAACTGGGTTTCGTCTTTGTCATTCCTGTACTGAATCCATGTTGGGAGGATACGTACATGACACCTAACGGCAACCGCTGCCTCTGATACTAACTTAGCTGACTCTGTAGCATCACGTGGCCTTTCTAAACCTACCTCAAAATGGATCTCCATTCTTCCTCCTCTAGATTTAGTTAACCTATCGAGCATTATCCCTGATGTTTGTTTCCTCTTGCGCCTAGGTGCTAGTCCAACAACAAACATAGGAAGTGTTAGTGTACATCAAACTGTGAGACTACATATAATGAAGCATGCAACTGTAACTTGACTCCAGCAACTACCTTCTTGCTGTTGAAGCTCACAAGGTTCATGTGATATTGCCAACTCGTCTTGTGTCAAGAGTGCTTGGGAAGTGGTGTCAGGTGGAAAGGGAGCTTGGGAACGTGCTGCTAGCTCAGTTGATGCACGAGTATGTCGTGCAGCTAGTAGTACTGTGGTAGGTGTTGCAAGAACTAGGGTTGTCTCTGCTTGTTTGGTGGCAGCTATTTGTTTCTGTTTGGCTTTTTTGCAGTTCGTGTAGCATGGGATGCCGTGTTTGTAGAATTTTCCGCTGGACTTTCACCTTCTATTGCACCATCAGTACCAGCAGAATCTGCAGGATTCATCCGCTTCTCATTCCTTGCCATTCTCTGTTTCTTCCTCTTTCTCTGTGCCATGTTAAGTCAAGCCGACAAGAAAAACAAATAAAATTTAGTTCTTCAGAACAAATTGATGCGTGATGCAGATGAATAAAACTTTGATGTTAGACAACCACATGATAGGAGGATGTAATATGTATGAAAAACAGGACGGAAGAGATAACCAGAACTATGATGTGTAAACTAAGAAGAAGACATTTCACCGAATTAGAAGCAATGCAATGGAAGGAAGACACCATATGAAAGATGCTACAAATATCGCTCTGCCAAGTTAACAGTGTCTCAGCATAAATGGCGTTTAAACAAATGTGAAGCAGTACAAGAAATAAATCATATGCAAGATGCAAACAACATCACACTACCATGTTAGAGGTCTCTCGTCATTAGTGCCATTGCATATTCACAGCTTATGATGTGTAAACTAAGGAGAAGGCATTTCAACAAATTAGAAGCAATGAAATCTAGACACCATATGAAAGATGCAAATAATATCACTCTACCAAGTTAAAACTGTCTCGTCATAAGTGCCATTTTAACAAATTAGTAGTACAAGCTAGATAAGAATGTGAGATGTAACCTATATCACACTCCGAAGTCAAACGTGTCTTATGATAAGTGATTGTTGCAGGTTACACAACAGTAGTAATTTGATGTAAGAACATGGTGTGATAGACAGATATTGTATGTTCTAGAAACAGGAACACGTGTCTTATTCAAGTATAATGTGTAAAGTAAGCAGATGGAATTCAACAAAATTAGAATCAATACAAGCTAGACATCACATATAACATGCAACCACATATAATAGTGCCAAGTTAGAGGGAGCACCCGTGATGCTGCACTAGGGGAGACGTGCTCATCATAAACACAGCTTTGTTGAGTGTCTATGCATGTGTTGTCTTGGAAATCATCTTGGGGGTGTGGAGGAGTAGAAACTATAGAGGCCCTCCGATTGGAAGGAGCACCTTTATCCGCTGCCTTGCTAACTTCCTTCTGCTTTATTGATTTTGAATTGTCAAGTAAAACCGATAAGAAAAAGCAATAAAATTCTCTCTTCAGAACTCATTCATGCATGATACTGACAATCACTACTTTGATGTAAGGCAAACACGTGATACCAGGATGGAATATGTACGAAAAACAGGACGGCATGGCATGTTCACAAATGTATGTGTAAACTAAGTAGAAACCATTCCAACAAATAAGAAGCAATGCAAGCTAGACACCACATGAAAGATGCAACCAATATGACTGCCAAGTTAAAAGCGTCCCATCATAAATGGAATTTCAACAAATTAGAAGCAGTGCATGCTATAAATCATATGAAAGATGCAACTGTCGGTGTACTAAAGTAGGGGGGTACCTTAGTATCCCGAACTTGTGCACGGGCAGTCGTAGCGACCCGCGGCAGGGCTTGCCGGGCGTCCGCCAAGATCCTCCATGGCTACTTTGATGCCATTCAAGATCGAAGAACTCAAACCAAGGCCCCGACAAGAGGAGCTTGCCGGGAAGGCCAACCAAGGCCCCGGCAAGAGAAGCTGGCCGGGAAGAATACAAGGTCCCAGCAAGAGGAGCTTGCCGGGAAGGCCAACCAAGGCCCCGGCAAGAGGAGCTTGCCGGGAAGAACAAAGGCCCCGGCAAGAGGAGCTTGCTGGGAAGGCCAGCTAAGGCACTTCAAGAAACTTGCCGCAACGCCCCGCGCGTCCCGGCAAGGCCCAGCGAGCGGCAAGCTTGCTGATGCGACAAGACAAGGGCCGCGGCAAGGCACTTGCCGTGGCAAGGCTGCCACTCTGCGCCCACGCTCCAGCACACCCAGCGACGTGTCACCCCAGGGCCACCCTAGGGGCACGTGGCGGGGCGTTGCGTAGCCATGCAGAGCGAGGTGGCAAACGGAACTGACAGAGACGCCATCGTGGTAACCGGTGGCTCACCTAACAGTCGTTTCTTTGCACTGTTGGGACGACCGGACGGGCATTAAATGCCCTTGTCCCCTGCCGTCAGAGTTAGGTAGGGGACACTGTTGGTCACTGTTGTACCAACCTGCGCTTTTACCTTTGTACCCCCTCTCCCTACGCTGCCACCTGTTGGTGCCCCCTTCAGACTATAAAAGGGAGGCCCATGCGCACGTAGAAGGGGTTCGGTCCATTCGACACAAGCAATACCACCATACGCTCGCTCTCGAGCAAGATCAAATACAAACACAAGGCAGCAGTAGGAGTTTTATCTCTCCGGAGAGCTCCGAAGCTGGGTAAAAATCGCCCGTCTCCCCGCGCGCGCCCGACCTCGATCTGCTCTGCGCGCGGCCTCCGCCCCCTTGCCGGACTAGAAGGGCCCCCCCGTGCCCCATAGGTGCTCGTGGCCACAGAAAGGAATGGCCCCGACAT
Source organism: Triticum timopheevii (assembly GCA_963921465.1). Taxonomy (NCBI): domain Eukaryota; kingdom Viridiplantae; phylum Streptophyta; class Magnoliopsida; order Poales; family Poaceae; genus Triticum; species Triticum timopheevii. The sequence goes on from OY997274.1 coordinate 506,688,111, forward strand.
CCATGGCGCGCCAGGTAGGGGGCGCGTCGAGGTCGTGAGCATCTGATCCGGTCTCCGCGCGTGTTGCATCAACGCCTTCATCAACATGCCACCGAAGAAGAAGCCTTCGGAGGTGGCCGCTCCGTCTACATCGATTCCGCCACCACCGCCAGAGCAAACGGGCGGTGGAGTGGACGCCGGCGGAGGAGTGGGCGCCGACGGTGGGACTCACGTCATCACCAGATCCAAAAACAAGGCCCCGCAAGCGTCGGCGACCGTGCAGACACTGCACCCTTCCCAGGAAGTGCAAGGTCGACAACGCCCCGGTGCTCCTAGCACCGTGCTCGCGTTGGAACAAGGCCAAGCTGGTGGGTCGCGGGACGCTCGAGGTCAGCATGCACGCCCGCATGCTGGCGCGAGCGAGGTGCGATCGCCCGGGCGGGGTGTTGCACCTCCCAATCCAGTTGGGAGTCCGAGCACATCCCGCTCCTCGCGCCGCTCGTCGCCACCACCACCCAAGACAGCAGAGGAAGCGCTGGCCCGAGCCCAGCTGCTTCTAGACTACCCTCCGGCGCCGCACAAGATCCACGACTGGAGGATGACCATATACAGTCTCATCGGCTTTGCCAACGGCGGCAAGCCCCGGCAACCGAGCGCATCGAGGCCCCGGCAAGGCGCCCAGGCGCAAGCCGACGCCGACAAGACCGCTGGGGGTGCCACCTCCGTGCACTCCCAGCCCCGAAGGCCAAGATCGCCGGCTCGTCGGGCCAACCCCGACGGCGACTCCACCGCGTCGTCGGACCCGCGAACCCGACATGATCAACGCCACGTTCTCCAAGAACGGCGGCACGAGGATGCTCGCACTCGCATCGAGCGCAGAAGGGAAGCGCGACGTCAATCCGACCAGCGCGCTGGGCCCACTGTCGATATGCACGCACCAGGGGAACCAAGTGACTTGCCGTACACGGCAGGTTGCCCTGCGTTCACCCGCGAGCTGCGGCAAGTCCAGTGGCCCAAAACCAAGAACTTCAAGCCAGACGTGCCCGAGAAGTACGATGGCAGGATATATCCATCGGAGTTCCTCAGCATCTACACCATCGCGGTGCAGGCTACCGGAGGGCGCAACGAGAAGATCCTCGCCAACTACTTCCCGCTGGTGCTCAAGCCCAACGTCAGATCTTGGCTCATGCGCTTGTCGGACGGTTCCATCTCTTCATGGGCGGACCTGTGTCATCAGTTTGTCGGCGCCTTCATAGGTGGCCACAAGCCTCATGGCCAGGAGAGTGACCTCCACTTGCTCGTCCAGAAAGAGGGAGAACCCCTGCGCAAGTACATACAGAGATTCAGCCAAGTGCAGCGCAACATCCCAGACGTCCACCCTGCCGCAGTTATCAGCGCGTTTCATCAGAACGTGCGTAACCGCAGGATGAGGGAGGAGATGGCGATGTGCAAGATCAGAGACGTCAGCGAGCTCTATGCTCTGGCCGACAAGTGTGCACGGGCTGAGGAGGGGAGGAAAATCCCGAGAGAGGTTGCAGGAGCAGAAGGATCTGACAGTGAGGATGCCGCCCCGGCAAGGAAGAACCGGAGGCGGAACAACAGGAAGAGAAAGGCTAAGGATGTGCTAGCTGTTGAGCATTCCGGCAACGGAGGCGGCTCCGACAAGGCCAAAGCCGATGACTCCGGCGAGGCTGTGGTAGCCGCCGACAAGCAGGATGGCTCCGGCAAGCGGTACTGCAAGATCCACCGCACCAAGGGCCATGATCTCCAAACCTGCAAGAAAGTGGAGCAGATGGCGGAGCTACAGAAAGCCGAATACGAACGCCGCGATAAGGAGAGAGCCCAGGGAGGTGGCGGAGGATCCGGCAAGAAGCTTCCCATTCGGGGAGGACACCGCGGCAAGGCCAAGCCACGGCAAGGAGATAGGCCTCCCCGCGGCCGCGACAAGGACGAAGATGACGATGAGGATGATGAGATGGAGGAAGATGAGACCGATGACCAAGAGTTTCAGAAGGCGACAGAGGTGTTGTGCATCGACGGCAGTGCCTCTCTACACGCCTCGCACTGCCAACTCAAGCAGTGGGTGCGAGAGGTGAATGCAGCGGAGCCGTCCGTCGAGGCGCGCAAGCCTCTGAAATGGTCCAGCACGCCCATCATCTTCGATGTTGAGGACCACCCTGATCACATCACTTCGGTCGGGTGCTTGCCGATGTTGGTCTCACCAACAATCCGCATCCTCAAGGTCACGAAGATGTTGGTTGACGGCGGGGCCGGCCTGAACCTGATTTCCTCCGCAGTGCTCAAGAAGCTCCAGATCCCCGACAGCGAGCTCGAAGAAACTGGTACCTTTCAAGGGATAAATCTGGGAAGGAGCAAGCCCAAGGGGAAGATCATGCTGCCAGTAACGTTTGACAGCGAGCTGAACTTCAGGACAGAGAGGGTCACCTTCGATGTTGTTGATATCCCATTACCCTACAATGGGATACTCGGCCGACCAGCGCTTGCCAAGTTCATGGAAGCCTCTCACTACGCATACAACGTGCTCAAGATGCCTGGTCCGATAAGTGTCATCTCTGTCCAAGGCGACAAGAAGGATGCACTTATCTGCACCGACAAGATCTACATGGAAGCAGCAGCCGCAGCAGAGGGCAAGACACTTGCCGCTGAAGCTCCCCGGGGGAAGAAGAAAATCAAGTCCGGCAAGTACAGCTCTGATGCCCACTCCGGCAAGCGCACCTCCCCGGAGTGCTGCGCTGCCGTCGAGGATGCACCATCGAGCTCCACCGGCAAATACAAGAAGGCAAAGGCAGATCCACCAAAGACTAAGCCCGGCAAGAACAGCTCTGGTGCCTGCTCCATCAAGCACGCCTCCCCGGAGTGCCGCGCTGCCGTCGAGGATGCGCCGTCGAGATCCACCGGCTAGTAGGGTGAAGGAAGCGTCCAGTTTCGAGCTTTTGAGTTGTATTCCCTGAGAATCCGTACCTTGTATGAAGAACCTGTGCGCAGAAGGGTCGAATCGTGGCTAAGTTGCGCCCTTGATCTGTTTCGAGTCCGCTCAATGATGAAAGCGCGCCGCAACTAGCCGGGCGAGTTCTTCCTGCCGGAAGCAACACCGCCAGCGGGCTGCTGATGTCCCGCACTCAGCAAGTGTGTTTGCGCCGGCGGGTTCCCTAAAAGCATGGGGGTGAAAACGTACAAGGGAGGAAGTCAAGGGAGAAGTGCGGCTTCGCCGGATCGCGGAGGACGGAAAAGCTAAGTCGCCCGAGCTTGAGTACAGAGCACTTTTTAGTTCTAAGCTCTTATGTTATATTCCTCGAACGTTCGTCCCTTGTACGAAAAACCTGTGCGCGGAGGAACCAACTCGTGGTTAAGTTGCGCCCTTGCTTTGTTTTCGAGTCCGCTCAACAATACAAGTGCGCTGCAACTGGCCCGAGAAGGTTTCTTGCCGGGGACAACACCGCCAGCGGGATGCTGATGTTCCGCACTCAGCAAGTGTGTTAGCGCCGGCAAGTTCCCTAGAAGCGTAGGGTAAAAACGTACAAGGGATGTAATGAAGTAGAGGACGTAACATAGCAAGCCTTGCCGTGGGACGTCCTTCGTATGTAAAACTTGTGCGCAGAGGAGCTAACTCGCGGCTGAGTTGCACCCTTGATTTGTTTCCGAGTCCGCTCGACAATGAAAGCACGCTGCAACTAGCCCGACGAGGTTTCTTGCCGGAGGCAACACCGCCAGCAGGCTGCTGATGTTCCGCACTCAGCAAGTGTGTATGCACTGGCAAGTCCCCTAAAAAGCGTAGAGTGTAAACATACGAAGGGCGAAGCATGGCATTGCGTTGCCCAACCAAAATAATCACGCCACGAAAGAGTAACTTATTACGATGCTGCCTTAGTTATTTTTGTGACTATAATAACAGCGACAAGGAAAAACCAGAAGGGCGCACTGGTGCAGGGGCCCCGGCAAGCCGATTTCGCTGGGGGCTGCAAGTACCAAAGTTCCTTCGCGGCAGGCCAGGATCCCCGGAGGCCGCAGCGTCAGCAACAAGGGCAAGGAAAGGCGCACCGGCACCTAGGTCTCGGCGGAGCCAGAGTTGCCGGGGGCTGTAAACGCCAAGATTCATCCCCGGTGAGCTAGAGTCGCCGGGGGCTGCGGTATCAGATAAGTTTTTCATCCCTCGTCATGCATCCTCTTATGGGCTGGGGAAAGCGAGGCCGCGCCCTTGAACGAATGTGTCTTGTAAAAAAAAACCCCGTGCGCGGAGGAGCCAAGTCGCGGCCAAGTTGCGCCCTGGGTTTGTTTCCGAGTCCGCTCAAACAATACAAGTGCGCTGCAACTGGCCCGACAAGGTTTCTTGCCGGAAGCAACACCGCCAGCGGGCTGCTGACGTTCCGCACTCAGCAAGTGTGTTTGCGCCGGCAAGTTCCCTAGAAGCGTAGGGTGGGAACATACAAGACACAAAATCAAGTAGAGGGCATAATCCGGCAGGCATTCCCCTCTTTTCATTAAAAAACATCCCAATTTAGTACAAGTCCATAGAGGATGAAAAACATGATAGAGAGGATTACAAATTTTAAATGCAGCTAAGGCCCGAAGGCTTACAAATTAAAAAGATAAGATGCCCGTAATCCTTTTCCTGTCCCTCTCTTCAGGAGGAAGATCAAGGAGCCGAGGAGGGCAAAAGGGGCGCCTAGGCGAACTACGGGTGCCAGAAGACACCAAGAGCGGGCTTCTGTGCCCCCCTCCTGCCCTTTTTAAAGGAGCAGGGTGGGGGCCCGGCCGCCCCGCTCGGCGAACCAAGGCACGGGAGGAGCAGGGAATCGGGACCGACCCGCTGCCTCTGCTCGCGGCGGCCCGGATTCCCACTCCCACCGTCCGTGACCCCAAGTGCATGGGAGCCACATGGAGGGGATGCAGGGCCGAGGTGACGGGTGAGGCGGCCTCGCCCCACCCCGTGATCGTGGGGTTGGACGCCTCGAAAACCGCGCACCGGTCCCATCCAGTAAATGCACCACGCCCCCACGCTTACCTCCGTTTAGGTAGGAGGGCGTGAGCTGTCCCCTTCATCATGGCTTGATGCATGCTCGCGAGGCTCAGCCCCGCACGCGCCGCCCACGTTACCCACGACGCCGTGTTTGACGCGTGCCGCTCTGGGCGTGCGCGGTGGAAGCGGAGAGATATGAGGTGTGACCTAGGCCGCACGTGCCCATGCACTGTTTTGAGCCTGGGCCAACAGCGCTCGACACCGTGTATGGCCCAGGCCCGGGGGCTCCTGTCGGTGTACTAAAGTAGGGGGGTACCTTAGTATCCCGAACTTGTGCACGGGCAGTCGCAGCGACCCGCGACAGGGCTTGCCGGGCGTCCGCCAAGATCCTCCACGGCTATTTTGATGCCATTCAAGATCGAAGAACTCAAACCAAGGCCCCGGCAAGAGGAGCTTGCCGGGAAGGCCAACCAAGGCCCGGCAAGAGAAGCTGGCCGGGAAGAATACAAGGTCCCAGCAAGAGGAGCTTGCCGGGAAGGCCAACCAAGGCCCCGGCAAGAGGAGCTTGCCGGAAAGAACAAAGGCCCCGGCAAGAGGAGCTTGCCGGGAAGGCCAGCTAAGGCACTTCAAGAAACTTGCCGCAACGCCCCGCGCGTCCCGGCAAGGCCCGGCGAGCGGCAAGCTTGCTGATGCGACAAGACAAGGGCCGCGGCAAGGCACTTGCCGTGGCAAGGCTGCCACTCTGCGCCCACGCTCCAGCACACCCAGCGACGTGTCACCCCAGGGCCACCCCAGGGGCACGTGGCGGGGCGTTGCGTAGCCATGTAGAGCGAGGTGGCAAACGGAGCTGACAGAGACGCCATCGTGGCAACCGGTGGCTCACCTAACAGTCGTTTCTTTGCACTATTGGGACGACCGGACGGGCATTAAATGCCCTTGTCCCCTGCCGTCAGAGTTAGGTAGGGGACACTGTTGGTCATTGTTGTACCAACCTGCGCTTTTACCTTTGTACCCCCTCTCCCTATGCTGCCACCTGTTGGTGCCCCCTTCAGACTATAAAAGGAAGGCCCATGCGCACGTAGAAGGGGTTCGGTCCATTCGACACACGCAATACCACCGTACGCTCGCTCTCGAGCAAGATCAAATACAAACACAAGGCAGCAGTAGGAGTTTTATCTCTCCGGAGAGCTCCGAAGCTGGGTAAAAATCGCCCGTCTCCCCGCGCGCGCCCGACCTCGATCTGCTCTGCGCGCGGCCTCCGCCCCCTTGCCGGACTAGAAGGGGCCCCTTGTGCCCCATAGGTGCTCGTGGCCACAGAAAGGAACGGCCCCGACAGCAACTAATATCGCACTGCATATACTAAAGGTGTCTCGTCATATTGATTGATGCGGGATACAAAAAAACAATAGTTTTATGTAAGGGCATGCTTAATAGACAGATGTACTATGTACTAAATACAGGAAGGCATGTCACATTAACAGGTATAATGTCACATTTACAGGAGTATAAGCTAAGCAGACTAGCACATGCAGTTTAACCAGATTGGAAGAATTACAATCTAGACACCATATGCAACATGCAACCACATATCACACTGCCAAGTTAGAGCAAGCACCTGCAATGCTAGTGTAGGGGAAATGCTGTAATCAACTACAGAGCTACGTTCACTATCTTCATCTAGCATTTCTGTTTCTTGAGAATCATGTCGGGAGGCTGACGCTGCATTCTTTAAATGAGGAGTAACCCCCTTGCCTGCCTGCCTCATCATAAGTGATTGATGAGGGATACACAAGAACATTAGTTTGATGTAAGAACATGGTTAATACACAGATGTACTAGTATGTACCAAAAACAGAAAGGCATGTCATATTCAAAAGTATAATGTGTAAGCTAGGCAGATGCAATTTAACCGAATTGGAAGCAATACAAGCTAGACATCCGGCTGGAGTGGTGAACATGATCATCTAGGACCTGAGAGCCTGGTGGGAGGCGGGCTGCTTCGCCACCATCGCGGCTTTTTAGTTGGCTTCCAGGTGATGCCTGTCTTTGCTAGGCTTGTCACTGACTCGGCCAGTGCCCTGACTAGCTATTTGTCTTCTGGTGCTCACGGGATGGTGGTTCATGTAAAAAAATATCTTTCCTTATCTTAATAAAGACCGACTTCAGCCTTTTGAATACAAGCTAGACACCAACATGCAACCACATATGACACCGCGAAGTTAAAGCAAGCACCTGGGATGGTGGTTATTGCGAGCGAGTTCATCAACTACAGAGCTACGTTTACCGTCTCCATCTGCTGACACTGCACCCTTTATAGTGTTGTAACGTGCCTTGCCTACCCGTATACCAAGCTGGAGCGACTTCTCTCTTTTCTTTGCTGCTTCTCTTTTGGCAGGAGAGTCTGAAATACCCTTGCATAAAAACACAATAGTGAGAGTATGCACTGTAAAATTAGCAGATAGCAGGTGGCTTAAAAATAAATGACAGGAGACATATGATAGCTCTACAACATTGCATGGCAAACAAAATTAGATTCTACTCCGTATGATATTGTAATATATGAGCACAGGAAATGCAGGTACTCCTCCAGCACACCACCACATGTGGTCATATCTAACATAACAGTCGACTGAAAATAAATAGGTCAGTCGATTTTTTTAATGAACCGTTCGATCTATAAGGAATGGGTAGATGGCCTTCGTCTAACTCCCTCCAGTCACTGTTGACGATCTTTCACGAACCGCCAGCGACCACCGGCCCAGACCCGTGCCTCCCCCGCCCCGCCCTCCCATCGACCTCACACCACCGGCGTGCTTGGCAGCGCCCCCAAGCCATCCGTTCAATCCCGGCCGACCTCCAGATCGGGCGCCAGTAGCTCTAGGCCACAGACGCCCCTAAGATAAACTCCAAGGTGCTGTTTCCCCGGCGTAATAGTCGTACTAGCGCCTGTTACGCCGGGGAATGCTTCCGTTAATTGTGAATCAACTGGCCAGAAATTGAAATTCAGGGGGGCGACGGACCTCTAGCTAAGGTGAAATAGTATATGAGGAGAAACCTTGTGCATCGCGAGTTACTAGGAACATCTAGTATCAAGAAGAAGCGGTCAACTAGTGTCTTCTATGGGATGAATACCGTGCAAGCAGAGACGTAAGATTTGCATGAATAAGGGAAGAGGAGTACCTTCTTCGGTTGCCGGTGTGGTCACCTCCAAATGTCGCGCCGATCTTCTTGTTTTTACCAGGGAAACTGATGTTCTGGAGGGTGCAGGCTTGGACGAACCCATGGCCAAATTGTTGACTATGTTGCCGTGGCTGTATGTCGGCGGAGGGGAAGCAGATCCGAGGCAGCGAAGGACGGCGTAGCAGGAACAGCTCCGGTGCGGTGGAGGGTGGCGAAGTTGGAGCGGCAGCGGTGAGGCACAGAATGGCGTGGTTGAACTGGCTCGGGTACGGACGAGTCGGCCTCGGCTTCAACTACTAGCTGTGGAGGGCATTGCAGTTGAGGTTGCGATGGACGATGACGTCGGGGTATCAGCTCCGGCGTGATGGAGGAGGGCGGCGGTTGATGGACGGGATGGGGTGGCGGACGGAGGACGCTGGGGTTTCGCGGCTGGTGGAGAGGTAGTTTTGGCACCCACGGAGTACGAATGGGGAATCAGACGGGTGGGGGAACCATGTTTCGGTCTGGGACGCGCTTGTTTTTGGCTTTATAGAACAGAAGAAGGGACACGCTTGTTTGAAATTTGGGGAAAGTACAAACTTTGCCCCCCTCTTAAATTTCAGACCTACTATGGGTCGGGGGTAGGATGGTAATCCCAGGTGTCCCAAATAGTGGGCAGGAGCGATTTCAGCCGCGCGCATGTGTGCTTAGGCGGCCATTGTGTATGATTGTTTTTCGGATGCGGTTGCGTGGCGTCTAGATGAAGCTACAAACCTACCCCAGTTTAGACCTTTGGACGTCGGGCCGGTAGGTTTCATAGGTCGGAGTTATTAGAAAAGTAATTTCCTTGTACTAACAAACATTGGTCTCATGCGGTTTCGGGCGAGTGGAGGCTCTTTTGGCGCTTCGTTCGAAATTTTGAAACACAAGCATTCATGTTTAGAGTATTCTTGAACTATGAGGATTGACCTAAATAGACAACGTTATATTTGACCTTGTATGTTTGAAAACCTCATTAAATTATCCACTTCCTTTTGAATTTTGACACTTGAAAATCCTATAACTACGATTATTTTGGAATGGAGGAGCTAAATTTAAATCTATTTTGTACAAGACTACATATGCTATTATGTACAAAATCAGAGCAAAGATTGGTACCCCCATAGTTTAGGTATGGTTTACAAATGCCATGATATCAAATTCAAATAATTGAATGGACTTCATGTTGAATTCCATTTTTTTAAACCACCTTAGGTGGAATTCTAATGTATACTAGTTCATAGGTAGCTATTTACAAATGTCCATTGTGTAACTTTCGTATGTATAATGTGCTTTACACACACAACATGAACTATACTCACGTTTATATTCGATTGCGAAAGTGATGCATTGTCTGGAGTTCAAAATACTAACTATGTGGATCAATTGTGTCGAATAATAACATAGACATGCTCAAATTCGATAGAATCTAGATGTCTGATGGATCAATGACCGCTCCTTACATGAATTGCAAATATCATGATCCCATCCTAATATTTGGATACAATTTATATCTTTAATCAATGTGTAGAGCAGTCTTTTACGTGTAGTTTCACTCTCCATCGGTGGTCTCTCACACATGCTCACACACTCTCTCCCGAGGTGTCTTTCTCGCACACATTCTCTAGATATAACCCTCCCTCCCTCTCGTAACCATTTACAACCGTTTTCACTAACGTTTATCACAAGCACTCTTCCTCTCGCAAACATACACACGCACAATCCTCATCGACCCTTTCTATATACATGGACCTGCCTACGTGTCTCATGTACACACATTATCTTTACGCCTGTCTCTCACGCATTATCTCACACCTCTCTTCCTAATCGACGAGTATGATTCTAGCAGAGCATTCTGTAGGATGCCCCTTAAAGTTAGGTTGGATGAATAGTAATATCAGAGATAAAGGGGTTACCTTAGTCCAAGAACCTAGGGTTACAAATCCTAGCCGGCTTTGTCAGTGGACATAGAGTCCTTCACAATTCTGCTATCTTTGTCTTGTACGACTAGTCATCCATGGGTCTTCCTAAATGTGTCATGGGCCAACCAATGTGGCGCAGGACGGAACCGAACAAAGGGCCTCACCTCGACCCACCGGACCTCACGCGGTGATACACCCTCTTCCCCCACGTCTCATTATCTTCTCACACCCACACATACCAACACAAACACCACACACACAGAAAAATTCTCCTGGTGCCTCTATTCCCTCCCCCTTGCATATACACACTCAAGGGAATGGAATCTCTTGTCGTGACATCATATTCGTCTCTCTCTCTAGACCACCCTCATTTATCGTGCTATCTCTCCCACCCCCCCCCCTGTCGGCCCCTCTATCCATGCCTCTCTCGAATACGTAATACACACACATACCTCTCTAGGCCCCGCCAAATGCCTCAACTACACATTCACACATGTTACATCACGTACCCCATTGATCTAAAAATCCCTCTCTTCACGTTTATTTCGCATACAACATTCCTTTTGAATAAAGTGTGGCCAAAAAATTATTTTAGAGTTTCTACATATATACAACATTACAAAGTTATATGGAGGAGTACGAACGCTAATTTGCATTGCATTGTGCCCACAATGATATTTATTCCGCACTGTGAATTTGTATATTTTTATACTATACAAAGTTAGTCATAATAAAGAGAAACAAAGAGCATCTCTCTCCATCGCATACCCCCCCCCCCCATGTACGCCCCTTTCACGTATGCACACAAAACTATCTCCATGTCCTCTAAAAGTAAGCCCCCACAAAATTCACGTGTGTTTCATCTTTCTCTCGTGATATATGCAATGACGATCATTGTATTTGAAGTGAAAGCACGATACATACATTGGACTTCATAATCCACTCATTACGGTCACCGTTTACGTTTAGTGGTTATTATACAGTCACGGGCTCACCGTACAACTTTATATTTGCTCATGACATGACTAGTTGACCAGTTGAACGCTCCACGTGGCACCTGATCTAGTGTTGCATCACATTATCTCACTAACATCATGCCCACCTGTCGACTTGTATCTACTCTACATCTACACTATTATAAAATACATAAAATACACACTTATAAAAAATAGAGTTGGTGATGATGGTGTGCCTGCCATTCTGCAATATAGGCCGTCCGATTTATATCTAACGGATAGGAAAGAAACTATGGCAGTTTTGCAAAAAGGTACCCTCACACCTCTCCACATTTGCAAATAAGGCCCTCCCTCGTTCATCCTTTTCCCTCACAAGATAAACAAGTCATACAAATGCATCTTGATGTTACGTGCAACGCACGGGCATCTTGCTAATAAGAATGAAAACAAATGACAAAAGAATATTTTGACGGTGGTGCGAAGTCATGACCGCGGGCACAGCGAACAATGTGGCCTTGTATTGGTATGCTGAGCTGTCTATTTTAACACACAGGAGCTGGTATGGTGATTATACACACACGCACGCATGCACACGAACTTCATCCACGCAACACTCACACAAACACATGCACCCACGCACGCACACAACATTCACACGTACACACGCACCCACGCACGCACGCAACACTCACACGCACACACGCACGCATGCATGCACACACCAGTACACCACACGACCAACACACACTCTCACGCTCAAGTGCTCAACCTACACGTGCATGCGCACACATCAGGCCCTGACAGACACATACACAACCAGGTGATTCCCGCGCACGGGTTGGAGCCTTGTCGCGCCTGCGTAAATTTGTGTTTATCTGACCTTTTCCCTATGCGAACTGACAGGTGGGACCCACAAGGAACATGGTCAATTTAACTAGTCAACATGGCACCACGCAAACTATTTGGCCGGTCAACAGAGTGCAATCCGATGCTGAACTGTGAGCAAGTGACCGGATAATCACCGCAAAACGCATATAGTGACCGTAATCAGCTTATTCTGAAGTTCGGTGACCGTACTACGCTTTTCTCTCTGTAGGCCCTCCAAAACTACATCTCTACACGTTCTCGCATGTTACATCTAACAACTATGCAATACAGCAATACTACTACACTCTAACACAATAAATCATATGTGTTTTTAGTTTTACTAGATATCATATTATTACTTATAATTATTCAGTTTTCATACATTAAAATTGCCTTTGAAATGTATGGCCAGTATCATCTACCGCGCGGGAAAAATCCCGCCCTTTCCTGTTTAATCGGGTTTGTATCGATGGATCATGCGAAACAGCAAAACTATAGTACTATACAGTACAAGTGACAGTTCACTGGGCCGTCGTGTCGTCTACTCCTCCGTCGTAAGAGTGGAGCGCTCGCTTTCATAAATCTTCTAGTCCCTTTCGCCGACATTCGGGACATCAAGCTACCGGGTCCACGTGCCATACCGGAATACAGTGCAGAGAAGCCGCGGTGAAGCACCCCAGTCATGGCGCCGGCATAGTAATGAGCAATGAGGCGTCAAATCACAAAGCTGCACCTTTCCCGCAATTAAGTTGGAGGGATGAAGTAATAATGCTAAAAAAAGAAGTTGGAGGGACGAAGCAACCATCATTTCACTTGTTGCTAAATTCGCTTCTCCCTCATCTTCTTCAACTTAACCACGTGTTGCTTCTGCCGTTGTTCTGCCTCATGTGGGACGCGGATCAGCTTGGTCGCTTCTCCCTCATCTTCTTCAACTTAACCACGTGTTGCTTCTGTCGTTGTTCTGCCGCATGTGGGACACGGATCAGCTTGGTAAAGCACTGACACGTGGGACCGCATGTTAGCAAACCGCCAGGACAACGTCCTCCGAAAATACGAAACCTCCCCCGCCATCCGCGCGGTAAAATCACCTCCTTTTTTACTAATCTTTGATTCTATAATTTTTTAGATCAATATAATTGAGATTTGTATAGATAGCACACAGGAGCAAAACCAAGTGGTATGGTTAAGGGCATCCACAATGTGTAGCCAAATGTGAAAATAGCTTTTGGCATCGTGGGAACCATTGTGGACGGCGTTGCCAAAGCCAAAAAGATGGAACCGAAGCTCCCTGATTGATTGATTGAAGGAATAGAAAAATGCAACGTCTCTCCTCTTTCTCCCATGCTTGGACGCATATAGGAGTAGTAAAGTATAGAGCACAGAGTCTACTCCCCTATCCCTTCTATCACAAATCACAAAGCAGTGAGGCGTCAAATCACAAAGCACGGACGAAGCAACTATCATTTCACTCTTCGCTGACTCCGCTTCTCCATCGTCTTCTTTGAGAAACCATCTCACCGCACTAGTACTCCTAGTAGTAGTAGTACTAGTAAAGGACTTCCTGGATGCAAATAAGGCGGTTGTCTCGGCTTGCACGTGGCACTTGCAAATGGCTTACCGTGGTCTCCCTCAATGGTGTTCACCGTCGAACGCACTTCGCCAAACCACAAAAAGAAAAAAAATCATCGACATCACCGCAATGGGCAAGGAATTCAAATATAGTTACTACCTCCATTTTTTGTACACAAGGCCAGTATTATCAAAATTACAATTTGCAAAGGGCCACTAACACTAATCGAGGCAAAATTGATGGGGTTAGCAACCAAGGACATTAATATCCCCAGCATGCATGCGGAAGTGAGAAGGTTCGTTTCCATGGCGCTGCATTAATCAAGCGATGAGGAGTGAGATGGTTAGCTCTTTGGTCTTTCAAGAAAAAATACGCATTAATTGCACGTGAAACGAGGATTTGTATCGAAGGAAAACCCCGCCTTTCTTTTTTAACACTAGTACTCCTAGTACGTACGTACTTATCCTATTTGGGTCTAGGCCTTGCATTGCCAAACTTCGCCACACATTTTTGCCAAGCTTGCCTAAAGTTTTCGAAATGAGGAGGTACACTTGCGCACGGCTGTCGCGGTCGCACCGCACCCTCATACGGTCGCTCCTGCACGCCGCAGTCGCACCGCACCATCACACTTCGCTCCTGCACTCCGCAAACCCAACCAAGGGAACACACCCTCACTGACACGTGTTCTCGCATGTGAACAAACCAAACTCATCCATCCTATCGCTGACACATAATTTTCGTTCAGAGAGTATGTTTATCCAACCGGAGTATCCGTACGGCCCGTGCGGTGGTCTGTTGGGGAAGAAGAAGAGGTGAGGAAGAAGGAAAGAAGGGTTAGGAGACGTAGGATATTCATCCAACCGCCTGAAATGGTAGACTCAGGCGACTTGCATAACAGATAGTATGTTTTTACACAGCAAAAGATCCATAATAATAAAAACAACAACATAAAGAAAAACTATCACTGCTCGTGGAAAGAGACAGCCTCGTCGTCTTTGGCTGCCGGCGCGAACCAGCCGTCGCTGCCGACGTGTGTCTCCGCACCGTGGTTGTCCTCGGCCTCCAGCTACTCGTTCAAGCAGAGGGTGCGGGCGCTCTGCACAGACGAGAGCACAGCCCGGTTCAAGTCGAGGACGTCCGGTTCCACCTGCAAGAGGGCCTCGAGGGCAGCTACATCCGCGCGCTCCGCGTCAAGTCGAGCCTCCGCCGCCCGGTTCAAGTCCAGGACTTCCGGTTCCGCCTGCAGGAGGGCGTCAATGAGAGCGGCATCCGCGTGCTCCGCGTCGAGTCGAGCCTCCGCCGCCCGGTTCAAGTCCAGGACTTTCGGTTCCGCCTGCAGGAGGGCGTCGATGAGAGCGGCATCCGCGCGCTCCCCGTCGAGTCGAGCCTCTGCCGCCCGGTTCAAGTCCAGGACTTTCGGTTCCGCCCGTAGGAGGGCGTCGATGAGAGCGGCATCCGCGCCCTCTGCGTCGAGTCGAGCCTCTGCCGCCCGGTTCATGTCCAGGACGTCCGGTTCCGCCTACAGGAGGGCCTCGATGGCAGCGGCATCCGCGTGCTCCGCCTCAAGTTGAGCCTCCGCCGCCCGGTTCACATCCACAACATCCGGTTCCACCTGTACGAGAGCCTCGATGGTAGCAGCATGGGCGTGCTCCGCGTCGAGTTGAGCCTCTGCCTCCCGGTCCTCCTTTAGTATCGCCATGTTGAACCACTGGTCTGCCTGCACCATGGGGGACTCGGACGCCGGCACGAAGTCGATGTCCATCGTCTCATACCCATCGGGGGCCTTCTGCACCGCGACCTCCACAGTGAACATTGGATTGGCTTCCTCCTCCTCGTAGCTTGGCTCCAGAGAACTCGGGGATTGGCCTGCAGCAAAGCGAGCTTGGGAACAGAGGTCTGTGGCACCGACCGCCGCCACGGTTTCTGCGCGGCACTTTGGCGTCGGCATCTTGTAGTAAGTGATCTTGTGGCGCACCATGGCTTTCCGGCGAACTAGGGGACGCTTGATGCGGGCTAGGGGATCGAAAGGTGGGGGAATGGGCTGGAGATTTGGTGTGGTTTAGGGCAGTGGCTGGCGTAGGCCGAGCAGCGAAGGTTCTGGTGTGAATAGTGGTTCCGGTGACGACCGGTCAATTGGTTTTGACTGTACATCGCTCTTGTCGCGTTCGCGTTGCAGCCCGGCACGCTGGACCCTCCACGTTGCTCAACGAATGGAACGCGCTTCATCTTGCGTTTTCGCTCGCTTGTGGGACCGTAGTTGAGAGCAAACTGATGTCCCTCCCCCTCCCCCACCCGCGTCATTTATTATACCACTACTCCCTCCGTTTTATGCAGAGTAAATAAAAACAGAGGGAGTATACTACGGATGAGGATCCCCTGACGTGGCCAAACCCATTGAGTAACTGACATGCGGGGCCTAGAAAGCATGGGATCCGCCAGTAAGTGACCGAAAGGGAGGGTAAGGCAGGGATACCTACGTCAGAGGATCCACTTCCACTATACTACTTTGACCAAATGTTAGAGTAATAATATATGACATGCAACTTACACAAATGTTAGAGTAATAATATATGACATGCAACTTACACAAAGCATACAGGGTCTAATGCATTTTTCGAGGCTAACTTTGACCAAATATTACAGTAATAATATATGACATGCAACTTACACAAAGCATATGGTCAATTTCGTATGTGAAAGGAGTTTCCAATGATATAATTTTCACATTATACATCTCATGTACTCCCTCCGTCTAGGTGTGTAAGTCATCTTACGAAAACCAAATAATCAGAAAACACGTTGGCGCGGTGCATTAACTTCTACCTCGTTTCTTGTTTCTTGACATATGAACCAATAAGAGATGAGGGTGTGCATGCTTTTAATGACCTGAGACTATCAAACATGACATGCAGTGGTTAGTTCATTGCATGCAATACTATTAATTAGCAAATAAACATTAATGTCTCTTGTTTTCCCCTCCTCGTTGGTCACGGTGCACAGCCTAAGATGACTTACTCACCTATGTGAAAGGAGTACTATTAATCTTGTCAATAGTCAAATTGGAAACCATCTCGAGTACAAATCTAGGAGTACATACGAATCTAACAATATTGATTGGGCGTTGTTGAATGTTGATACCTTTTTTACCATAGTAGAGATACTTTGACTACACATAAAACTTATATGTAAGGTAGAAAGGATAGGAGGGAGTATATTGTACGTTCAAAAACGAAACGAACATTGAATACCCTTTATATATGATTTGCGGATGCTATGATCACCGGTTCAAAATTTTGAATCCGCCTTAGGTATCACGTGCCCCCACTCGTCCCCTCTCGATTTCATCTCGGGGTCCGGAGATCTATTGAAAGAGGACTAGGGTGGGTACATGCGAATGATACTCGGCGGAATGTTCAAATGAGGCATGCGGGAGGATGGACTCGACTGGAGGGCAACATGATCGATGGAGAAGAGGGTTGGAGAGGAATGAGAAATAAGCAAACGCCACATGATTACACTTGAACGGCTCAAATAAACAATAAGTTGTCTCGCTTGGCCTACATAGTGAAAGGCCTAATGCGCAACGCGGAGCACTGACACTCGAATATGTCCGGGAAAACAAGGAAACCAACATGTGGGGCACACCCGTTGGGACGATGTAGGGCAGACTAGTCCAATGGAGGAGCTGCCCACGACCTCCTCGCCACCGACAACCGTTCATGTGGGTCTTTGGGACCAACAACGGGGCGCAGCTCCAGCACCACCTCTGGACACGGCGACCGCGGTGAGCGACAAGCTCATATCGTCGATAGACATGGTCAGTTTCAGTGTGCCGAGGGTGGCGTTTGTGCTGTGGCACGACCAACAGTATGTTTGGTTTGTGCCCAAGGTTGCCCCATCAAAGCATTGGGTAGCCAAAATTTTGGTTGAGGTATTGGTTGCCCATGATTTGGCCGACATTGGCAAGAAAAATGAACTAGAGTTGGCTAGAGTTCATTGGCATGCCAAAGAAATGGCAACCATCCAAACAAAGACCAATCTTTGGGTCATGACCAAAATTTTGGTAAGGTGCACTTTGGCCACAATCCAAACACACCCCAACACCCGGCTCGTCGAGGATGCACGGGGCGCCGCGACGCGTCCGCGGAGTGGTGTAGCGCGGCCAAATGCATCCTCTAGACCTGAGACCATGCCGGGTCGTATTGCTTTTTCAATGACATGCGGGGATCGCATTTGAGCAAAGGGCTTCTCCAACGTTGCCGCGACCGCAGCTGACTACCCTGGCACACCAAAGCCCTCATCCCTCGCGCCGTCGCGTGGTGCGTTCCCAGCCGGTGCCAGCTGCCCGCATTCATGTCGCCCGTTCGTATGTCATCGTTAAGAGGCTCGGTGCCCGAGGAACCAACTCTGGCGACTTAATGACGCACCCGGAAGCTTGGCCTCACCAGAATGCGCTACTTAAAGCGGCAACGCCCAGCTAACCTCCACACCATAGCGCATCGTCCTCCTACCTGACACCACATCCTCCATGACCGCAAATGCGAACGCTCTGCAGGAGAGCTTGTCTTCAGGGATGAAGCTCGAGGTCGCCGCCCTCGCTCAAGTCGCCTCTCGCGACGCAATAGCGGCGTAGCCGGACGCGGACGCGACCGCACAAGCGGTGGCCACGCTGGCGGCCGACGACGGGAGCACCATCAGCCACGCGTCCTACTTGCCGCCGTCCAACGTCCGGCACTGCCGAGGTCGGGGACTCCTCCGAGGATGAGTAGGGCATGGGAGGCGGCAGGGCATGGTGTGCCAACTGGCCGGTCTGTATCCCGTGTTCTACTCTTCCTCGCCGGAGACCGCATCTTCACTTCACGGGTCTTGAACCCCGCCCCCGTACATAGAGATCGCAGAAGGAGGACGTCGGTCGCCACCGTAGAATAGGTTTAGGGTCGGGTTTCTTTTATTTTTCTGTCTTATAAAAGTTCGAAATGTAATGAAAATCTGCCGTGTTTGCATTAATCTCGGCCGTTGTATATGAACTTTCACAATAATATACATATTGTAGGAGTACTAGTGCACGGAAGATCAAGATCTTGTGGGATAAAAGGATGAACGAGGGAAAGACTTATTTGCAAATGTGGAGAGGAGTGCGGGTAAATTATCATAGTTTCCTTCCTATAAGTTAGATATAGATCGGACGGCCTATATTGCAGGATGACAGGCACGCCATCATCACCAACTCTGCTTTTTATTTAACCGAGACAAATCTAAAAAACCCAACTAAGCCAACCTCCCAGCATATTGCGCGGGAAAAGACCCGGCCGTGCCGTTTTAGTTGGGATTACCAGATTACTACTAGTAGTATCGATGGATCGCGCGAAGCAACATTTTTTTTAGGGGGCGAAGCACCTAGTTTAAAAGGAAAAAAGGCGGTACACTCACAGCACTCCTGTCGCGGTCGCATTGCACCCCACACATGTTCGTTCCTGCACACGGCTCACGCAAATGGAACGCACTTCGGCTTGCCTCTTCACTGACACGTGGGACTGCACTTGGAGAAACCGACCATGCGCCAAACTCCCCCCGCCCACCGCGCGAAAATCCTCCCCCCCCCCCACACACACACAAAAATTCCCCCCAAATTCGATTCAACTTCCCTTCGGCCAAATATTCCCCAAACCCCCATCCCCCACGTCCCCCCTCCACTCCATTCGCTCTGCCAAAGCCGCCCTCCCCGCTGCGCCGATACGTCGACACCGCGGTTCGTCGAGGGGACGCACGGCGATCCTCTCGCTCCCACAGTACGCTCTCGTAGACTGCCGTCCTCTAGCCGCGCCGCCACCTCTGGCTACATTCTTGTGGAGGCGCACGGCGGTCAGCGCCACCACCGCTGGCGACATTCGTGTGGAGACGCACGGCGGTCAGCTTCTCCCACGGTACGTGCATTCTAGAATGAGGCCTTGTTCATGTCGGTGTAGCGCTGAATGTTAGCTGATAGACGTTGTTAATCTCACTGTGTCGGTGTTCTGGGAACGGGGGTCCCCAGACTTGCCTACCTGCAGCCTGTGGTGTGGCTCAAAGGAGGCCCAGCACAGCCCATCTTCATCAGCGCAAGCTCAAGACCCTCGCGAGGGGCCAAGCCTCGCGGGGCGGACGACAAGGAGCTTCCTCAGGCACGGTCTCGTCAGGCTGGCTCATGAGGGGGCGGAGAGTTCAAGGCAGGGTACCTCGCGAGGTGCCCATGACGCAAGCCATGACGACCAAGGGTGCCAGTCGGGTGCCAGCCCGCGCAGTGTCCTCCCTTCCTCTTTGGTGCCAAGGGAGCAAGCGCAGGCGAGAGTATCAAGCAAAGGCGTCCATTTCGGTGCAACGAGACCAAGACCAACCCAACGGCCGGAAGGAAGTCATTGTGGAGCCCAAGCCGGCGTCACCGCCAGAGCCTTTGACAGGCGAGGACCAACTTTAGTCAGGATAAGTGTACCCATTGTTCCCCTTCAAAATGGCCAATTGTTGGCGCCCTTCCCGCTCAATATTTGGGAAGAGGCCTAGGGCCTTTGCCTATAAATAGGACTAGCCACCCCCAGGGTAGGAGGGGTTGGATCCTCATCAAGAAACCAGTAGATAGAGCGACTGAACTCCCTCCTAGCAGTTCATCGCACCAGCCAAGAACAGACCCTCGCGAGGCTGTTCTTCCTTGTATTGTTCATCATCAGCCCAAGAGGCAATCCACCACACCACACACTGGAGTAGGGTATTACACCACAATGGTGGCCTGAACTAGTATAAATCTTGTGTCCCTTGTGTTGTTCTGTTTAGTAGTTTAGGTCCCAGCGATTTGGCGAGGTGCGAGATGGTAGAGGGTTGAATCTCCGCGCGCGCCCCAGTGTTCGAACCTCAAGGGTCTGCCGGAACCCGAAATCCGACATTTGGCGCGCCAGGTAGGGGTGCGCCGGGATCCGCCTTCCGCCGCTTCGCGCCCCGTCGCATCGTCATCACCATGTCCGACGACCAGGCGGGCAACCAAGATCCTTGGGCGGCTTGGCCCACCCGCGCAGAGCCGCGCCCCGGGCGACCCCATGGCCCAGGCCGCTCGCGGTCCGCAGGGCGCTGTCGGGCGCGGGCGACGCGGACAGACCTCGTCGGCCCTAACACCGCGGCAGACGCAGTCGGTAGCGAGGGCCTCCAACCACGCTGCGGCAACGGCGCCGTACACCCGCCGGGAGCAGGCGAACTCAAGGGCCGCGCTCACGATGGCCCGAGAGCTGCTGCAGTGCAGACTGATGGAAGGCGCCGTGATGTGCTGCTAGAGCGGGTGGCGAAGCTCCTGGGCTTCGCCACCTCAGGGGCTCACCCCTTCTGCACACCGCTCCCGCCTCAGGTCCAGGGCAGCCCGCACGGGGGCCCCGCATGCAACCGCGGGCTCCAAAGCTACTCCAACACTAGCGAAGCCGTCAGCATAGGGCCAGCCGTGGCACCGGCTCCGCTCCCCGTCAGCGAAGAAGGACTCGTCGCGACCCACGGCCCCCATGGGCCGCCGCGCTACCATCACCAGGCCGGCACGTCAAGCAGAGCTGCATGGCACGCGGAGCCCTACGGCGCAGCCTTCGGGGTGACGGCCGCGGAAGAGTACGTGCCCCACATGATAGATCAAGGGCACCCGCGCGAGGGAGAACAAGGCTCGCTCCTTAGCCCAAGTTGGGGGGACGAGGCGCCAGAAGCTGAGCTCTTCCAGGAACCCCAGGACGGCCCCGCCGGCCATGCTGGGAGCGACGATTATCAGGTACCACTAATCCCTCAGGAAGAGGCATACACTAATCATGGGTCGCAGGAGGTGCAGGTCGCCACAGCGAGCAGCTGCCCCGCTCCAGCAGTCTCTTACCTCTCAGGAGGAGGGCATCGGGGGCTGCAGGAGAGGGGCCGATATTCGACATCACCACCGCGGCGTTCGGAGCAAGGCGTTCCCAGGAGGTAGGCCCTCCACTGGGGAGGTGCCTTAGGGCCTGCCCCTGGCAGAGGACCCGTGGTCGTCGGAGGAACCACTGGCGACCGCTCTACCCCATCGATGGCGTCCTGGTTTCCGGTCGTCGTTGATGGCACTAGAGTGTGGTGCAAGGCGGGGCCCTCGTCTGGTGATATGAAGCAAGGCCGGTACCTGTGAAGAAGGCCTAGTGCCTGTGAAGCTTGCCGCCCCGTGACACTCCCACGTAATAATGAGTGGGGCTGTACACGCCCCGGAGTCTCAGAGGTGCCGGCCTCAGGCCCTGGGGCTGCCTCCCACGCCCAGTGGCAACACTTAGCTCCGCGATGGTGAGAAGACGTCCAAGACTAGACTAGGTGCCGGACGCGGCCTTTTGTTTGCTTTCGTTGCTTTTCCCTTGGTTGCTGCTTTCCCCGCTGGATTTAAGTTGAACTCGAATTTGAAATTTGCGTGTGTTGGGGATGGGGTGCTTAGTCTCATTCGAGCAATCTTTCACGTTTCGGTTACGACCTCGCCTCAGCTGCCTCCCCTAGCGAGCCCCTCGCGAGCCGGGTCTGGCCTAGCCCGCGTGCATCCCACACTGCCGCCGTCAATACCCTCTCAGGAGGTTTTTTCACTGCAGATCCTACGGATTCAATCAGGAGGCATTCGAGGCACCATAGCCTCCCACAAATTATCTCAGGACCCGCGCAGGATGAAGGTAAACTAACCAACCGGCTCGTCACCTAGCAAACCACCTGGCACGGGCCTATGAGCAATGCAGCATTGACTAGTGCGCTTAAACATTGGATTTACATGAGGGGCATCCCCTCCCAAAATGCTCTCACAATCATCAGGACAAAAGCCTGAGTTTTATTCGTGCAGGATAAGGAAACAGGCGCGGCGCGCTATCAGTCAGAAAAATCCCCCAATGCATCCTCAGGAGCGCCACCCGAGCTGTCGCTGGCCTCGCCGGCCTCGCCATCGCCCTCCGCATTGCCGACAGCGACGTCAGGGCCGTTCACCACGCCGCCCTTGTCGGCGGCCACAACTACGCCGTCGCTGTCTGAAGCGAAGGCCCTGACAAGGGCGTCCACGTTGTCTTCCACCCAGTACGCCAGGTCGTCTCGGACGGCCTGGGGGACTGGGGCGATGGCAGCGTCGAAGTCGAAGTGAGGGTCCATGTTCCGGAGATGTCTGAAGACGCGGGAGAAGGCGCGCCCGAGCAATGCTCGACTCCTCTCCTCCACCAACCTGTTGGCACGAACCGACCGTGCCTCCAGCTGCGTCACGATGTCGGTGAAGAACTGAAGGTTGCCGGCGTAGTTAATAGCACGCGGCTCGCCAGCGGCCGCCTCGCAGATGATACCCAAGGCCGTGTTGGCCCTCTCTCGAAGCGTGGAGAGCATGCGGGCGTGCTCATGCTCCAAGAGCCACCGCTAACGCATCTCGTCCGCGTTTTGGCGAGCGACAGCCTCGGCCTCAACCACCTATCGGCGAAGAAGAAGCACCTCGGCATGGGAAGTAGCTGACTCCCCCTGTGCTGCCTCAAGTGTGACCCGCAAGGCATCGGCCTGCCTCGTTGCTTCCTCCAGTTTGGCCCTGAGGGCGTTGGTCCTACCTTCAGCCTCGGTCCGGACCAACTCCAGCCTCTCCTTGAGCTCGCGCTCAGGATTCAGGCGCGCCGTCGCCACCCGACGTCTGACCTCCTCCGCGACACGGGCTTCCCACGCAGCGACATCGTCCTCTGCCCATGTCACCCAGCGCTCCCTCGTCTCCAGGAGCTTGTGCTCGCGCGCGCGTTCGGCAGCTTCCAGCATCAACGCCTCCTCACGCTTCTGGAGCTCCGCTGGGTCACCGGAGGCCACCTTCATTGACGCAAGGGCCGCCTCGCGCAGCTCCACCTGCTCCTCCAGTGAGCGGCACCGGGCCAAGAGTTCCTATGCCTGCTCCTCCGTGGCCTCTCGCCGCCGGTCAGCTTCCCGGGCTTCTTCGACAGCCTGGGAACATGCCTCCCGATAGGCCGCCAGCGACGCCTTGGCCTCCTCATCATCAAGATCGCGCCGACGATGCGCGAGGGCGGCAGCCACCTCCAACTCACGCCTCTCCGCAACCAGCCGAAGGCCCTCGGCCTCAAGGCGCGCGTCCTCATCAGCAAGTTCCTCACCAAGCAGGCTCACCGCGTCAGCCGCCCTTCGGAGGAACCCTTGGCGGAGAGCGCGACGTTCCCGGGCGCGCTCGAGTACGTCCTCCACACCATCATCCGCCCCAAGCAAGCGTCATGGGGCACGGATCAGCACTCCCCTCTCGTGCAGGGGGCTAGGGCCGGCGCCCTGGAGATGACCGGGCGCGCCCTGCCGAAGGCCCGGCCTAGGGCCAGCCATCTCCAAGTAGAGAGCGTCGGGAGTACCCCAGCCAATCACGGTCCACAGCCAGACGAGAAGCCCACGGCAGGCTAGCTATGCCACGGGAAGGCCCGCGAAGGAAAACCGCGGGGAGCGCAGGGCCAAGTTGCGTTTCGGGATGACTCATCTCGCCAGCCGGCCTCACCACGAGGGCCCGGCTGCTCGGGATGGTCGAAGATGACGGAAGAGGCGGAGGCGAAGGGGATGACTCCTCATCCACCCCCGTAAGCTCGGAAGGAAGGGCCCTAGCAACGAAAGAGTCAGGAGCAGGAGAGGGAGAAGGCTTACTCATTGATGGCATAGTACTTCCTACGCTTCAGCAGGCGACAAGGGTAGTCATCGCCCAGGGCCTCCCTCCTCTTCCGTAGAGCCTCAAAGTCCACGCGGAAGCAGCAAAAGAGTTGGGCGCAAGGGTCAGCTTGCGACGAGGCGGAAGCATCGAGGTGACTCGTGTCGGGGGCGTCCGCCTGATGCGCGCTGCTGATCGCCTCACCAAGAAGAGTGGCTGGGGCCTCGGGAGCCTCAGCCTCAGGCACTACAAGCGGCCTCTTGCAACCTTCAACTGCGGCAGCACGGGCCTCGGGAGCCGCTCCCCCATGAGCGCCGCCCAGCGCTGTCGCCTCGGCGAGGGCACCCTCGGCCTCCGAAGGCTCATGCCTTCCTGCACCACCACTTGACGAAGAGTCGCCCCGGGCGGCTGCGAGGGCAACCACCACCACTGGGTTCTCGCGAGGCCCCTGGAGGCCAGCGGGGCGCGGCCCCCATTCGTCGAAGATGGGCATCTAGCCCACAAAGTCGTCTCTGTTCGAGCAGAGGTACAGCAAGGCCCCCCCTTGATGAATGTCGCCGGGGGAAGGATCCCCAGTCAAGACCAAGAGCACCTTCCTCAGAGCTTCAGGCGTCAGGTCCCCTTCCTGGAGTCGCATGCGGTCTCTACGACCGCTGTAGGCCCACATTCGGTGAGAGTGGCGCTGGAGAGGGGCGACGTGGCATAGCAAGAACTCCTTCACCACCTTGGGCGCCGTCATGCCAAGCTTCCTCAGGAACTCGAAGCGGTGCCAGACGCAGGCGAGCCGGGGGCTCGCAAGCGTGACTTGGCCCCAGCCTGAGTTGGGGACAGCAGGCGAAGATGGCTCCGTCAGCAGGGGGCTGGGCACCCCAATGTCCACGTACAGCCACCGCTCGTGAAACCCAGGCGCGGGCGGAGGAAGACTAAAGTCAATTCCAGAAGCCGCTGCCTCAGGCGCAGCAATGAAGCTCACGCACCCCGAGCATTGGGTGGGGTCGACAAGGCGCAGAGAGAAGAAGTGGCGCAGTAAGGCAACTGAAGGAAGTATGCCCGTCATTGCCTCGCAAACAAAGGCAAAAACCGCGAGAAGGGTGATGGATTCAGGACCCAGATGCATCATGTGGATCTGATAGTGGGAAAGCACGGCGTTGAAGAAATCAGAGAAGGGGGGAACCAGTCCCGCCCACAGGGCGTCGGTGAAATACCGGACCTCGGTGGGAATCCTGTCAACGGAGAAGCGAGACGCGGGCCAGGCCGTCATCCTCCCGCACTCATTGAAGATGGTGGCCAGGGCCGAGCGGACCTTGCCCAGGCCTTCTTGATTGACTATGACCGGCCAATCGACGGCGGGGGCTGCCGTCGACGGCGAGCGAGGCGGTGGCGCGGGCTTCTTCCCTTTTCCCTTCCTCGGCGGGGCCATGACGACAGGAAGGGGATGGGGAAGGTTCGAGATTGGATTAGATGTAGGAGCTGGAGTTCGAGAGAAGAAGGGACAGAGAGCGCTTAAGCAGTAGAAAGGGGAACGGCTGTGTGCGGCAGCATGTCCGCCTAGCAAGGCACAAAATAAGGAGGCGTGGGGGAACAGTGCCGCCCACGTCCAATCAACCTCCATGCGGCGCCCAAGGCCGCAGGCTGTTAGGGCTCGCGATGCTTCGCACTTGCCCTTTCGCCTCTCTGCTCAGCCAAGTTCGGGCGTGCCGTGGGCCCGGGGGCTACTGTCGGCGTTCTGGGAACGGGGGTCCCCAGACTTGCCTGCCTGCGGCCTGCGGTGTGGCTCAAAGGAGGCCCAGCACAGCCCATCTTCATCAGTGCAAGCTCAAGACCCTTGCGAGGGGCCAAGCCTCGCGGGGCGGACGACAAGGAGCTTCCTCAGGCACACCCTCGTCAGGCTGGCTCATGAGGGGGCGGAGAGTTCAAGGCATGGTACCTCGCGAGGTGCCCATGACGCAAGCCATGACAACCAAGGGTGCCAGTCGGGCGCCAGCCCGCGTAGTGTCCTCCCTTCCTCTTTGGTGCTAAGGGAGCAAGCGCATGCGAGAGTATCAAGCAAAGGCGTCCATTTCGGTGCAACGAGACCAAGACCAGCCCAACGGCCG
Organism: Triticum timopheevii; assembly: GCA_963921465.1. Taxonomy (NCBI): domain Eukaryota; kingdom Viridiplantae; phylum Streptophyta; class Magnoliopsida; order Poales; family Poaceae; genus Triticum; species Triticum timopheevii. The sequence goes on from OY997274.1 coordinate 506,714,316, forward strand.
GAAGGAAGTCATTGTGGAGCCCAAGCCGGCGTCACCGCCAGAGCCTTTGACAGGCGAGGACCAACTTTAGTTAGGATAAGTGTACCCGCTGTTCCCCTTCAAAATGGCCAATTGTTGGCGCCCTTCCCGCTCAATATTTGGGAAGAGGCCCAGGGCCTTTGCCTATAAATAGGACTAGCCACCCCCAGGGTAGGAGGGGCTAGATCCTCATCAAGAAACCAGTAGATAGAGCGACTGAACTCCCTCCTAGCAGTTCATCGCACCAGCCAAGAACAGACCCTCGCGAGGCTGTTCTTCCTTGTATTGTTCATCATCAGCCCAAGAGGCAATCCACCACACCACACACTGGAGTAGGGTATTACACCACAATGCTGGCCTGAACCAGTATAAATCTTGTGTCCCTTATGCTGTTCTGTTTAGTAGTTTAGGTCCCAGCGATTCGGCGAGGTGCGAGACGGTAGAGGGTTGAATCTCCGCGCGCACCTCAGTGTTCGAACCTCAAGGGTCTGCCGGAACCCGAAATCCGACACACTGTTTGCCGAAGTAGTTTACTGTCAATATGCTCTGCTTAAGAAGCTTCCTTGCCCTGTTCTGCACTCAATCTGCTTAGCTGAGATGGCATGCCAAGGCCAATTAGTTGCTAAAATATCCTGCCATATATTTATTGTGACGTAGATTGCCATGGTCTAGTAGCCAATCTGTTAGGTGAAATAGCTCTACACCGTTTTATACTTGATCTTTGTTGCTGCGATGGCCTTCGATAGTTCGATGGTTGTGTGCTCGGGCTCATTGACTGCTGAAACAGCCTGCCATAATTTAGCACTCAAATCTGTTTGCTGAATTAGCTTTACATATATTTCGTTACTTAGATCTGCTCATCCAAATATCTTGCCATAGCTTTAGACATCGACCTAGGTATTTTTTTCTGGACTTTATAAAAAAGCATATATGTTTTTCCTGTAATATCTAGTAGAAGAACTAATTTGTATGTCTAACAGATGGACAGGACTTGGATAACTTCTGCTCGAAGATTCTCTGCTGCATATGTCGAGGGGGTTGAAAACTTCATGAACTTTATCAGAGCTGAGTACGGTGGTCCGAAATCAGATGTGCTCTGCCCGTGTAGCAGTTGTATGAATTCAGTTACAAGACCCCAGTCAACTGTGCAAAATCATCTACACTTGTATGGGATGTCGGTCACATATACTAGGTGGGTTCATCATGGTGAAGCTGTGAATGTCAATGTTATTGACTACGTGGAAGCAGCAGATCACCATCTTGATCTGCCTGATGCTCAGGTGGAAGAGGAGGAGGAGGTGGTGGTGGCGGAGCCAGTAAGTTTGACAAACATTGAAACAATGCTACGAAATGCTCGTGCATTCCGTGAACTTTCACCTGCAGAAGAAAAACGGTGGGCCCGCATGTTGGAACAATGCAACGTTGCTGTCACCCCAGGAAATAAGCTGTCAATATTCTCAGCTATGGTCACCTTTCTTCAGGTGAAGACATCTGAGCGGATGACCAACAAATCATTTGATGCGATGTTGGCTGCTTTCCGCAAATCTTTCCCAGATGCGTCTGAGCTGCCACACACCTACAGTAAAATGAAGAATTTCCTTCATGCAGTTGGAATTGGATATGATATGATCCATGTTTGTAAGAATAATTGTGTTCTGTTCCGGAAGGATTATGCCAACTAAAGTGAATGCCCAAAATGCAAATCATCAAGATGGAAAGATGGTGATGCTGTGAAGAGGGTTCCTCATAATGTTCTGAGACATTTTCCAATTACACCAAGATTGCAGAGGTTGTTTCATGATGCTAAAACAAGAGAGGATGTACTGTGGCATTCTAGGAACCAGGAGTACAGAGATCAGAATGTAATGAGCCATCCATCTCATGGTAGTGAGTGGAAAAGCTTCAATGATAAACACAAAGAGTTTGCTGCTGACCCGAGAAACATTAGACTTGGCTTAGCTTCAGATGGATTTAACCCGTTTGGCCACCAGAGCGCCACATATAGCATGTGGCCAGTGCTTGTTATCCCTTACAATATGCCTCCAAATGTCTGCACTAAAGAATCAAACTACATGATGGCCTTGCTCATCCCAGGTCCAAAAAGTCCTGGAAAGGATTTTGATTTGTTCATGGAGCCTCTTGTGGAGGAACTTCAATAGCTATGGAAGGGTGTTCTCACTCGAGACCTATATAGAAGCCCACCAGCTGATTTCTTTCTGCGTGCCTTTGTGCATCCATGACTATCCGGCTTTGGGCACTATGTCAGGGCGAATGACACATGGTTACAATGCATGTGTTCGCTGTGACAGGAATCCGCTGTCATACGCAATACTTAGCAAGATCTGTTACATTGGACACCGCCGTTTCCTTGCCAAGGACAAGCCGCATCCTAGAAAATACCGAAGACATGTGTTCAATGCAAAGCATGAAAACTATGATGCGCCAAAGAGGCTCACCGCCGATGAGTTGCAAGTGGAATTAGAGAAGGTCAGGCATATTACACCAGGAAACCATCCTGGTAATGGTAGCGGGAAAAGGAAGCGTGGCATGGTAGAAGAGAGATTATTGTTTACCCGTAGGTCCACTTTGTGGGACTTGGAGTATTGGAAAGATTAGGATCTGCGGCATAATCTTGATGTGATGCACATCGAGAATAATATATGTGACAGCATTATCGGCACACTTCTTAACATTGAAGGCAAGACGAAAGATACCTTAAAATCTAGGATTGATTTGACACACCTGGGTATCAGAAAGGATTTGCAGGTGCAAGATGAAGGTAAACCACGGGATATGGCACCAGCTGTGTACATCTTGGACAAGGTAAAAAGAAAAGAATTCTGCGAGGTCCTGTCACGTGTGAGATTCCCACATGGATTTGCTTCCAACCCTGAAAGGAGAGTCAGTGCAGATGGAAACAAGGTACAAGGGTTGAAAACTCATGACTGCCACGTCCTACTTCAAAGGGTTTTACCTGTTATCCTTAGAGGATTGGGCCGCCCTGACTTATACAGAGCAGTTGCAGAGTTGGGACAATTCTTCAGGGAACTCTGCAGTAGAAATATCAGGATAGATGCTTTGGAGCGTCTTAGAGACAAGTTACCAACTATCCTATGCGGCCTTGAGAAGATATATCCTCCAGCCTTCTTTGATGTGATGGTGCATTTGGTTGTTCATCTACCTGATGAGGCACTACTTAGAGGTCCAGTACAGTATGGCTGGATGTACCCTATTGAAAGGCGGCTAGGCACTTTCAAGGGCTATGTTAGGAACAGAGCTAGACCCGAGGGTTCCATTGCATAGGCCTACATTGCTACAGAAGCGTTGACATTCTGCTCAAAATACATTGAAACAGCTGATCAGCTTAGCAAAGAGGTGGGTGAAGACAATCCCGGGCTCAATGTTTTTGATTATTCTGTTCGAGTTACACGGAAGAGTCGACAAGAGGACAAACCTAAAGATTTGGACAAATTGGTTTGGTATGTGTTGAATAATTGTCTTGAGATACTACCTTATATCAAGTAAGTGCAGTACTACAGCTTATACATCGTAATTTACTAAACTTGTAGCACATTCTTATATATTTAGATGTTTGACGCAATCACTATGTTGTGCAGCATGTACAAAGAGGAGTTACTGTCGCAAAATCCAAGAAACATTGACAAACTGGTTATGGCAGGATTTGCGAAATGGTTCAAGAACCATGTAAGCTTTTGAAGTGCACTGTCAGTTTTTTTAATATATTGAGTACATAAGATGATCAGCTTGTCTATTTTATAACCATAGGTTAAGAAGAAGTGGGAGGATGGGCAGGCAGTTGATGATGCCCTTTACTCACTAGCAATGGGTCCTGATACTCGGGTAAGACATTATGAATCTTGCGTTGTTGGAGATGTGCGCTACCACACCCTTGCATGAGACGAAGGCAGGAAGACACAAAACAGTGCCATCATGAGCACGGATACGTATGACAAAGAGACAACTGAAATGTATGCTAACATAACAGACATTGTTCAGTTGCAGTATATCTCCAGTTTCGAGGATCATCGGTGTGTGGTTCTGTTGTGCTGTCGTTGGTATAACCTGTTTTCCGGGATCACAAAACCCAGAGCTGATGATTATTTCAAATCTATCAATGTCAAGGCGGCGTACCAGACCAACGAGCCTTTTATTTTGGCAAATCAAGCAACACAGATATTTTTCTTGGAAGACACATTTGCACGTAGCGATGACTGGAGAGTATTGCAAAGGTTTGAGCAGAGGAATTCGTTTAATGAAGTTGCACAACAAGATGATGCTTACACTGCTCCTAATGTACAAGATAACACAGATGTTCCGAATATCTTTGAGAACCATCACGTCAATAACACCAGTGAAAATATTGCCTATCGTGCTGTGGACATACAAGAGTTGATCAAGAAGAAGCCAACGTTCGAGGACGTTGAGGACGAAGAAGAAGATGACACCATGGGGAATTACGATTCAGACTGATACACATGGCGAAGATGTTGACGCTGCTGTTGCGGATGATGATTACATTGCTTTTGTCGTATTTGCCTGTCAGAAGACATTTTTTTATCTACTATGTGAAATTGTGTTTGCTATGACAACTGAAACCTGATGAACATGTTGTTTAGTATTTTGCTGTGAGAACATCACTTGTTATGTATGCTGATTTGTGTTTAGTGATTGTATGACAACTAAAACATGATGACATTGTTGTTTAGTTGTACTCATATTTGGTTGTGAAACTTGAATTTGAGGAAATAGTTTGCTGTTGGACTGCAATTTGCTCGACGTCTTCGAACGAGAACAAAGCTGACCCGACAGGGCCTCTACTACCTATTTATTTATATGAGCAAAAGGGGATACCCCCTGATTTCCGTTAATAGAAATCATTAGATGTTCACAACACTACACCCAGCCTGCTACACAGGTTTCATTCATTACTAGTTTCAGCAAAGTGCTCATGTCGTAGCCACTGAATACATCACGAGTGCTACATACACTACAAATAAAGAGACAATCATCCTACAGAGCACATTGATTTTGCCCATTATCTTCACAAGCTCTTTCATCTCCTCATTGTTGTCAAGGCCGTTCAGCAGCTGTTGCTTGGCCATGATCAGAGGAACTACGTCTTTAACCTTCTGCTCTGCATCTTCCTCTTCTGCCGTTCCTTCAGTTACTTGTCCAACACCCCAACCTGCTGGTATTGGGATTCCTCGGCCAACCAAATAATCAGCGTAGTTGCATTCCCCCACATCAGCAACTTCCCAGAAATACAAATCACACGAATCTTCCCTTTTCTGCACAAATCAAATTGGAAGATCATCAACCAAACTATTAAAAAAATCAGCAACTGAAAGCAGCAGAACAACACTTAAACATATTATTACCCCATGATTCGGGCATTTGTAGAAGACTCGGCCAGGATTGCGGATTGTGGTTGAGACGCGACGGATGACTCTGTGTGATTTGCAGCAGTGGCACCACACCAACGGTAGCGGGTTGCGATGAGCAATTGGCTGCGGTGCGCGTGCCGGCGGGGGTGTGATGAGACCCATAGGCGATGGTACGGGTGGCGACTTGGCGCATATCTGGTTGTTGCCTGCTGAAGAGCAGGTGGACAAGCAGCCAGCGGACATGGTAGTTGCAGCCAGAGCTTCTGATGCTAGGCAGAGTAAGTAGAGAAGAGGAGAAGCGGACGTTGGATATGTCAGTTTCATTACTTGCAGAGTAGCATAGCACCATATATAGTCATAGTCTAGGTTTGGATTCGAACCAGCTACAGGAGCACGTCTTTCTTTTTTCTAAAACTCGGCAACGTCTCTTTACTGGTACACTAGCTTGTTCTGTACGCCTTCCCAAGTCTTTGATTTTCTTTCCCTTTTTTTGCGAGGAAGGAAGGAGGACAAAATTGAGAGTTCCTCGGACTCGAACCCAAGACCTCTCGGTTGAAAACCAAGGGTGCTAGTCACTTATGTGGCGAACATTCCCTGTGAGGAGGACGGCAGACGAACGCATTTTCCTTGCAGTTTTCTTCCTATATATAAAAAAGTATGCTACTTGGTGTCCGCTTAGTCAAAAAATGATTGTGCCAACCTTGACCGTTCGATTGACAGTCCACGTCTGTCGCGTTTCTTCAGTCTCTTCTTCCTCGAGCCACCAAAGCCAAACCAGCGCTGGCAGGACCGCCTGCTCCCGCCTCCCACGGCTGGCTGTGATCTTCCCTGGCTCCTGTTCGTTCCCGTCCAAGGACTCATCATCGTCCTCCGCGCTCGCCGCGGCGCCGCCCTCCGGGGTTGTCAACATGGTCAACAACCGAGAGGAATAATGAGATGACTGTACATGGTGAGGATGACAGTAGGGACCCAGCAGCGTGCGCAGTAATTTTGTTTTTTCGGGATGGAGAAGGGTATCAATTGGGTTGTGCGGGACCCGTGGCCCGTCTAGCCCAGGCTTTTATTTCATATGTTTAGCACATGACCAGCCCAGTTTGTATTTTTCCTTTCTGAAAAATGGCTAGCCAGCTATTTTGTTTTTTGCAGAATAACCAACATAGGCCTACTTGCTTTTCTACGCCCTGTTGGGCCAGAAATTTTTCAAGACGAGGAGGGATGCATTTTGCCCAGAAAATGGGCTATAAGTAATAAGAAATGGGCTATAAGTTATAAGAAATGGGCTATAAGTAATAATAAATGGGCTATAATGGGCTGTAAAATGAAAAAAATACAGCAAACAGGCAATTAGTTCCCAAATACTGTTTTCTTTCGGATTTTTATATTTTAAATTTCATTGTTTTTGTGCGGGTAAAATTTCATTGAATTTAAATTAAGGTATATTTAGATTTAAAATTAATTTTAATCTGGCTAGAAATTTCGGGCTGTATGCTGTTTGGAAAAGATTTGGAGGCTGACTTGTGGGTCTACTAGGTTGACGTGTACTTTGGCTTTGTCAACTTAGTCCACAAACGATTCTAGCAGCAGTGACCGTTGGATGTTAATCCAACGGTCGTGTTGCTTCTTCGATATCTGATCTTCTTGCTCCAGCCGCCCAAACCAGCTCCGGTGGGACTGCCTGCTCCCGCCTCCCGCGGCCGGCTGTGCTGCCGCACAGGCTGCACCGCCCCACCCTACTTCATTGCTGGCCAGGCCATTCCTCTACTCACCCACACCTCCTGTTATTTTTCAGACCAGTAAACCCTCGTACTCCCCACCGCGTGGGCAACCATTGCCGAGTCTTCCCTGGCTCCGTGTCGTTCCCTTCCTAGGCCTCGCCATCGTCCACCGCCATGGTGCTCTCGACGCGGCCTGGTCAACGTGGTCAACGAATGGCATCCATCGGCCGTGGACTGTACGCGCAAAATAATGATTCCTCCACGTGACAGCTGGGACCCACCGGAAGGGCCTCTATATTTCACGAAAAAAAATGTTCCCCCGCTAACATGTCAGACCCACCAGCTATATCTTCGCACGCAAGGAAGTGCCTCCTTATTACGCACAAAAAATGAATACCCACCCTGCTAGATGGGACCCACCATAGTGGGAGGATGACTTGTGGGCCAACTAAGTTGACGGGGACGGAGGGCTTTGTCAACTTAGTCAATATGAACGATTCTAACTCTAGTGGCCATATGATGTCCATCCAACGTCCATAGTGCTTCTTCAACCTCTGGTCTTCTTGCTCCAGCCGCCCAAAGCAGTGCCGGTCGTGCCGCGTGCTCCTGCCTCTCGTGGCCGGCTGTGATGCCGCGGAGGCGTCACCGCCCCCTACTACTCCCACCGCTGGCCCGGGGTATCCCTCTACTCACCCACACCCCCTGTTATTCTGCGGCGATGGCAGCCTCACGCCACAGCTGAACCAGTGAACCCTCGTACTCCTCTCCGCGCGGGCTACCATTGCTGCGTCTTCCCCGGCTCCGCATCGTCCCCTTCCTAGGCCTCGCCGTCGTCCAGACCACCGCCCTGGTGCTCTCGGCGCGGCGTGGTCAACATGGTCAACGACCGACTTCCATCAGAAGAGTACTGTATGTGGAGAGGCTGACAGCTGGGTCCATGCAGCCGCAAGGAAGTGCCACCTTATTACACGCAAAATAATTATTCATCCACCGGACAGCAGGGACCCACCGGACGGGCCACCTTATTTTGCAAAAAAAATGTTTCCCCCCTGACTGTTGGGACCCACCGGACGGGCCAGCGTATTTCACGAAAAAAACGTTCCCCGAGCTATCAGCTCGGACCCACCAAAGTGCCTCCTTATTACGCACAAAAAAATGAATACTCCCCTTGCTAGCTGGGACCCACCATGGTGGGAGGCTGACTTGTGGGCCTACTAAGTTGACTGGGACTGGGGCCTTTGTCAACTTTAGTCAATATGAACGATTCTTGCTCCATTGACCATACGATGTCCATCCAACGGCGGTAGTGCTTCTTCAACATCTGGTCTTCTTGCTCCAGCCGCCAAAGCAGCGCCGGTCGTGCCGCATGCTCCTGCCTCTCGTGGCCGGCTGTGCTGCCGCGGAGGCCTCCACATGCTTAGACAGCGGATTACATTGAGCGAAGACTAATGATCAACATTTAACTTAGTAATGCAGATGTCCAGGTGAACCTCCTTGGAGTCCCCATGCACATTGTTGGGGGTCAAATAATACCATGCGTCTTCCATGTCCACATCGGCGGAAAGGTCCCAGCTCGGCAGAGTCCAATTCAGCTTGACGTAGCCAGTGTCGCCGCCCACAGACCTTCGAGGGGTAGTAATAGTGAGCACGCACCCGTACATCGGCCTCGTGTCAGTGTCAGCATCAGCGGCGTCGCCCCTGATGCACACTACAGAGATGTGGCGGCGGCCTGCGCGGGCCTCGCCGGTTGCCACAATCAAGAGGAAGACGCTGTCGTCCTCCTCCGAGACTAGCAGGCAGCGCTGATCCTCCAGTGACTCCAGCACGGTGAACGGGTAGCACGTCTCGTACTTGATGTTCTTCACCAAGGGCTAGTAGTGATCGCCGCACGCCTGCGTCAGGTGATGCACGATGTCCGCCGGCGAGCCCCAAAATGGCACTGGGCACTCATAGCAGTAGACGAAGGGCTCCTTGGAGGCATCGACCAGGCCGTCCATGAAACGGGAGTGGCTGTAGGGGACGTTCCGCCAGTTGAATACATGAGCAAGTTACTAAGAGATTTACTACAAAATAAATCATGACGGCTATAACAGAGATTAAACTAATTATGCGGACTAGCATAGTAGATGAACAGATCGAGTCTAGGACACAGCCTAGAAACATGAATTCTACCACGATTTCGAACAGGAAGGACAGAAACGCATACCGTGCAACGGGAGCAGCACCATTGGGGTTGAGGTTGTCGTCCATGTCGTTGAGGAAGAGGTTGCTGAGGTCGGGGAAGAAGTCATCGTCGGTGAAGTCGTCGCTGCTAGCAGTCGCGAGAGTGCGCTCTCCAAATGTCAACAGCACCTGCCGAATGGAGCGCAGGAGGGAGTGGCTGTAGGGGACGCTGCGGCCGCCGAATGGAGCGCAGGAGTAGCCCACGAAGCAGTAGATGGTGCTCCTTCCTAGTCTCTATTCTTATCTCTATCTCTACAACTCTTCTTTGTTTTTTATAATATACTAGTTGTAGTTATCAAATCGAATAGTACTGCGCCATTCATTGCACGCCTGGCTGAACACACCTCCTCGCCTCCATTAAACCCGCATGCAAACCGAGAAACCTACTCCGGCCTGCGGGAGGAAATTTGCCGGTTGCCGCGGGAGGGTTATTCTGCAAATTTTCAGCAACTTAGCATGCGACCGTTTGATCTCAGATCCAAGGGCTGCCAGCAGCCCGTATCATGGTCGCGCCTACCACGACCGTCGCGTCGCACGCGCGGTTGCACCCTTGGAGATTTAACACGGTGCGTTACGCTATCTGATGTTGGCATGTCATACATAGTCATCACTTAGTCACTCATACTACAACAAGGTTAGCTATAAGGTTGGCTATAAGTCTATTTACTTTTTTTACTTCTCTCTATCTCTTTCTTCGTACTCCGTGTAGTGCCAAAAACGTTCTTATATTATGGGACACAGGGAGTACTAGTATTTATTGCATTTGTCAAGGAGTGACCTCTTCCAATGAAATGGTTTTGCCAAGTTTGCTTCATTTAATTAGCTATAGACTCAAAATTGTCTTTTCACCTAGGTACACGCGCTTAGCACCGTTTCTTCCTTGGGTCACCAAACTAGTCTCTCTCTTCTTGATTAACTTGCCACATCAGACTTTATGCCTATGCGGCAAGCTTAGCACCTGTAGGAGCAAGTAAAGTACAATAGTGCGCTTTACATGGCATTTTTGCATATGTGGAGGAAACAGAGGCAAGGAAAAAGTGGAGAAGTGGGCTATCATGCAAGAGGAAGCCTCTACTACATGGTGGAGCATTGGGAAAGGCACCTGTATGGAGGTGGTCAGGAATCGGGGGACTCACGCCGGTCGTAGCGCCGTAGTTAACATGATAATGGCAAGTCAAATCATGGGTCCCCACCTATCCAGCAGTAACTCGCTGTCAAATCACACAGCCCTATGTTTGCAGCAGCCTACTCCCTCGTCTTCTCGCGTCTCTGTCGAACCGACTAGGCGGAACTGCCTCGCCGCCTACCGCGCAGGAAAAGCCCCGCCCTCGACTTTTAAATAGTATACAGTATACTAATTTTGTATCCATGGATTGTGCCATGGAGCAAAGCCTCTAGAAAATGGCGGTACACATGTACGGAGTATACAGCACGCCCGTCGCGTTCGCGTCGCACCCCAGACGGTCGGTCGGTCTGGCACGCTGCTCTCCGAATGGAACACACGTCATATTGCATTTGCACACACATGTGGGACCGCAATTGAGAACCGACCATAGGCACACTCCCCGGCCCTGCAAGTCGGGTGACTTGATAGAAGAGGGAGATGAGCGATAGTACTAGAGAAGTGTTGTACTATGTTGGTGCCTGGACGATCCCTGCATGACACGGAAGATCAGTTTGTCCATGCATGTGACCAGACTCCAGCAGACACGCCTAGATTGGCTATCGTCTACATATCATGCAAGCTATGTTGTACATGGCTGTAGCTGTGGTGAGAAATCTAAAAAACGGTTTCTTGTCATCTCACAAAATTAGGTGTCATGTGCTTCGGATCACTGCGAGGGTTACACAGCGACAACTGAGTTGGGCTAGTCATTGGGGGCACATGCATGAAGACTACTTGGCTGCCATCTATGTCAAGCCGACTATGTTAATTAGGACATCTATTGACGGACCCCTTTTCTACGAGTTTATCTTTAATTTGAGCTTTGTTCCTCGTCTAGTTTGTCCGTCGGGATTCATGTTGTCTCCTTTGGGCAGTGAGGTTATGATTTATTGTCATGTGGCATTTTTTCGTGTTATATGTTATAATCCGGCGCTTCAGATCAAAATGACGACAACTGCGCCTCCGGGCCACGTGCATGAAGACTTCTCGACAGTCATTGACGAGGTCAAGCCGGCTCCAGTAGACAAAACAAAACTAGTACTACTCCACTATATAGGCAGGAGCCTTCGCGCTTGCTTGCTCTCTTCACACTATCTCCGCCTCTCCAGATCTAAACTCGACAGCGGTGGCCACTCTCTCTCTCTCTCTCTCTCTCTCTCTCTCTTTGCTCACCGCTGGTCACAGATCCAGTCGGATCCTCTCTACCGGAGAAGGTGAGAAGGTGCAACGTTCACGCGGTCGTCCTCGGCGATGGCTCTTACCCACTGCTGGCGCGTCCCGATCAGCCTGCCTTGTCGTTCTCTCCCAAGCACTGCTGGCGAGGGCCCCTTCTTCCTCGCTGTTGTAGTGTGGGCAGATCCAGCCTCCCGCCGCCCACCTAGCGACATCCCGGCGACCATCAGGTATAACTTCCTTCGAAACCGGCCTTGCTCTACTTCCCGAGCTCCTGATGTCGCTGCATTTGTATCATTTACTATTTCTCAGGCCCCCTCGTAGATAGGACCGATCGGCTGTTCGAAAACCACCTATTTTTTTTACGTTTAAGAGGTAAAACTAGTTCATGCACTCGAATCTAGTACTACTTGGTTCAAACAAGGAAGAAAGGGGGTGGGGGTGGGGGAGGATTTGTTACCTGAATCCAGGACTTGGTCGAAAGAGGAAATAATGGGGGCGAAAAGTAGCAGAGACTGCCATCCAACTGGTCTCTAGGTCTAATAGGGAAATAAAGGGAAACGTAGTACAAACTCAATATAAACCCGATCTATTGGTTGAAAAAGGAAAGAAAGTGGGGACTGGGGGACAAGTCAATAGAGTAAGTCCAGCACTAGATTTGCTAGCCTCACACAGTATAAGGTGGCTATACTGAACAAAAATGGGACCAACCCAGATATCATGTTCTGATGTTTGTTGCCCCGAGCCACTCTTATGTAACGCCACTGGTAAAATGTAGCAGTCGCACTGTTAAAAGTAAGGACACGTTAAACCAATGTTGTTTTCAATGTAATGCCTCCAGTAATATGAATCAATGGCACTTTTTTACATGTCCTGCTAAATTTCCCATTAAGATAAGTTGGTTCTTTTCGTTAGAAATGCAACTGTCCTAGTCCGCCTACTCTCCCGTGCCCAAAGTAATGTCGTATTTAACGGTTGTCATAGTTAATCCTAATGCCCACACTAATATCTAGCAATGCCACTGCTTTAGAAATTGCTACCGTCCTTGTAGGATTGCCATTCAGATAAGGAACATGCTTCTTTTCATTTGATGCATGTTTCATCACTTGTTAGTCACCCTCCTTTCCACCTTTTTGTGCAAACAGAGATATACATTTCACGCTCGATCTTAGTTGAACTGCACAAATGATATCCAAATTATAGTTGAGCATTCCAGGAGCTTCACAACCAACCTTGATGTTGCTCAATTTTATTGCAACTAATAAACAAGAAGCTCTGTCGGTTTTGTTTTCTAATGGAAATGGAACCGGGGCTGGAGCCCTTTTCTTAAAAAAAAACTAGTGGTGTGACCCGCGCATTTGCACAGCTAGTTTTCAAAATATATTTCAGCATGCTATTTTTAATTTATATAAGATCTCCAGATCTAAATTTTGATCATTAGGTTCATATGAATATGCTATATTGAATGTTTGTATAGCAAGTAAATCATTGATAAATTAATATATCAATTAATATTTTTTTCCGTTGGACAATGTGAACATTATTGCAGCTAATGTTAGAATTTTGTGCAAAACAGATTCTTCCAAGTCTTTACGATATTCAGAAATTTATAAATATTTTTGTCAAGAACTAAATAAAATATTGATGTCGTACATTTGAACATGTTTTTATCTTCCTCCATCTGTCTCATCAATGGCGTGTTTTGTAAACTGTGTACTTATGACTATATTTTATGAAAAATACTTAATTTATACAAAAGAATTTGCATGTCTTATTTCTTTTTTGAATCTCAGCCATTGTAAAAAAGAACACGTATACTCATTAGTTAGTACAAAATTGCAAGAATGAAAATATAATTTATTGGCACTTGCATCTTGATGTTTGTATTTATGGTCTCAATAGTAAATTCATTATTTAGTTGTGCCTTCATCCTAATGTAGGCATAAGTTATTACTAAAAAATTAGAAAAACTCGTCAAGCATACATAATTGGGATATTCATATATATTCTAGAGCTATACCACTTCTCCATGACTGTTGTATTTGTCGCTCCCTCGTCATCCTCATTTCTTTCCAAATATATAATGTGACTCGATTGGTTGCTCGTCGCTCTTATTGCGATGATAAAGTCATCGAACAAAGATACTTGGGATACTCATAGTTTCTCCTAGAATTTTGTGGGTTTTTCATGATGATTATATGTGAGCTTCTACTAATATAATCATATAGTGTTCTGTATGTACCAAAATATATGGTACACTTGAATATTTAAAGTTTCAAATTCACAATTTCAGCGCATGTACATTATATATATCCGATCATTTTGGTGACTACCATTTGGACTTATGAAGGATAATAAATTTATAAATTATTAGCACTTAGATGGGTCTCACTTAGATGGTCATATATATGTATTTTGGACCTCACTTGTACGTACTTGATAATCTCTATTCCTCATTTTTTTTCCATGTACGAACACATCTGATCCTTTTATTTAGTAGAAAAAGTTTGTCTAAATTTTTTTGTTATATCCCCATAGTATGAATCGTGAAGCACTAAAGCTGGTGGAGTCTGGACTGATTATTTTTCATAAATGAGACGTCAACGCCCGTATTCTAATCGGGCTCGTCTTTTAATTCTGGGATGGTTGGGCTGTTCATTTTTTATCTGAGGGAAGAAAGAAGACTTGATGGGACTGTTCTCATATTAAACTTGCAGGCACCTTCTTTTGTACATCTCCTTGTCCTATACGTGATGTATGTCAAATTCTTGTCCTATTAGAATCCGAACTGGAATAGGACACATGCCTTCTTTTGTTTTTGAGGGAAGGACACATGCCTTCTTAATTGCACGTACTACAACATACGGGGTTGCAAACTTGGAAGTCTCCTTGCCTACGTAATTATGCTTTGCACTTTTCTATCATAAAACATGTACTTGAGTGCTAAAAAAATATACGTGACAGACTTCCTATGTTCCAAAAAAGGTTATACACAATATTTGTATGTAATGTTTACATCTTTGAATCTTAGTCGTTAATCTCTAAAATCAAAGGTTGAGATAATTTAATATATGTGGATGAACGTGGTGTCCTGTTTGACTTATGTTTTAAATATATAATAGATTGAAGAAGAAGTTTCTAGCTCACGGGACATTGCTTCATTTTAGGTGAACTGCACCAGAAGGTCCCATGAATTGAATCATCCATGTTGGTGACTGAAAGAGCCAGCTTCAGCATCCCGGCCTAAGCACCCTCGGCCTCCATCCTTGCGACGCACGGTACACCTCATTTGCCACCTGCTCGACCCTAGTGTCACTGATAAAATGAAGTAATAATACAGTTAAAATAGAGCGAGTGTCATCTCTATCATTTCATTTCCAATGTAGATAAAGAAAGTGCTTCTCTTTGTTAATGTATGTTTCATCAACTAGTCCCGTTATTAATGCTTAAGCGTTTCTACAAACTGAGGTACTTAATTTTAGTTGATCTGTACAAAAATAGAGATTTGAATGTCTCAAGGCGCCACCTTGTACCACCGCTCTACACTGATGTTCATCACTGGCAGAAGGTGTATCTGGGAGACTTGGGACGATGTCCAGTATGAGGCGTACCGTATGAGGCATCGCAGGGCTCATCGCCCTCGCAGCATGGCATATTATGATACTATCGCAATATTTTCTTCTATTTATTTTGTGTGTTTCATCAACTAGTGCCACTATAATGTAATCATGCTTTTTCATTATCTGTGGAAACAGGGTTATTCAGCTGCATTTTGGTGGAACTGCACAAATGTACGTATGGAACCGGCATATATGTAGAGTGCGAGGTGTGCCAAGTAAAAATTACCGACACCAACCATGCTGCATGCACGCATTGGCATCCACTACCACCAATGGGATGTGTGGCACTCTCTGTGGACGGATCTTTCTCGGCAGCCCAAATCCTCTAACCAAATACTAGTAGCTTATATTGGCACTTTTCTAGGGAGTAATCTTTTCTGAAAGAAACACCAATCTATTTTTCTTTATTTGTACAGTATGTCACAACTTTGACCCAAAGGTCCAGAGCTATTTTAGGGTGACTGGCGATTGTAAGCATGATTTTCATTAGCTGTCACACTGATTGTAAGCATGAGCAGGTGGAAGATTAGGTTAGTGCGAAGCTTACCTTAAACCCTACCGCCACCGTTGAAACGAGGCGAGCATCGAGGGAACCGTGGAGAATGGCGAGGAAGCGACGTCGCGCCATCCGGCCTCCTCTTGCGGTGGGAGAACGAATACTCCTATGGCTCCGGCTGGCTCTGCACCCTCACGAACGGCACACCATACTCGATCGATTCATTATCCTCTGGGTGCTCGACCTTCGACCTGTACGCCCACCACCTCCGCCTGACTATTGCCTCGGGCGAATCTGTCTGCTCCATCGCCTAGAGGAGATACTCGATGAACTCGGAGGACTGCGGCGTGACTGTCGCCGAGGAGTACATGTTCATCGCCACCCTCATCGCCGCCCCCGTCGCCGCCGTCTCGCTCTTTCGCATATATTGCCACATGGCCTGCACCATCCTCGAAATCTCCCACTCATTGTCAAACCAAGTAAGGATCTCCTTCAACCTGGCTAACTTTGCCTATTCGTCGTCGGCAATCTGCCTGATTCGATGCTGCATCCTCTCCATAGATGTCCTTCTGAGTGGTCCGGTGCTAGCTTTGGAAGATGGGAGGAGAGACGGTGGTCTTGCAATAGAGAAGAGGGAGAGGCGATACGGTGGTTTTGAAATGGAGATGATGGAGAGGAGAGGAGGTGGTTTTGCAATGGAGAAGATCAGAAGAGGGAGAGGCGAGACGGTGGTTTTGGAATGGAGATGATGGAGAGGAGAGGAGGTGGTTTTGCAATGGAGAAGAGGGAGAGGAGCGTGCGACAGCGATTTAGGATTGGACAAGAGGGCCGACGCGCTGTGACTGGATCAAAATCAAAATCAATTTACCCTTCAATTAAGAAAGTGACCCCACATTAACTAGTCTCCCTTTTATTCTAGGTCATAATTGACCATGATTTTCGCACATAAAATATATGTTATACATTGCAAAAATAATATAATTTGAAAGTACATTCAGATACGAACCAAATGATACAATTTTTGGTGACATGCATTCACATTTTGCTTGTCAAATACAGCACATGGTCAAACTTTGACCCAAAATACGCAAAACAACAAAAAAATACTTCCAAGACCAGAGCCGCTCTTCCGCTCTTCTCCTCTTAAACCACCGCCGCTCCTCTCCTGTTTCAATCTAAATCCAGCGCTGCTCCTCTCCTCTTCCATTTCAAAACCACTGCCCCTCCTCTCCTATTCCAGTCCAAAACCAGCGTCGCTCCTCTCCCGTTCTAATCCAAAACCAGTGCTGCTCCTCTCCTCTTCCATTCAAAAACCACCGCCGGCGAGTGAAGGTGCTGTGGAGAAGTAGATCGATGGAGGAGTACAATCGATACATGAGGATCGCAGACGGCGACCCTGTGAAGCTATCTAGGATGTTGGGGATACAGTCTTGGTTTGACAACAAGGACCAACTAGCGGCGACGGCGACATCCATGGCCAAATATCTGCAACAGAGTGAAAAGGCGGCGATACTCCTGGAGGGAGTCGCGCCGGAGTACATAGAGCTGCTCCTCTGGGCCATGGAGCAAACAGATTCACCGAATCCGATCATGAGGGAGCGGTGGTGGGAGTATCGATCCCAGATGGAGCATCCACCAGAGATTGAAGGATCGAGCATCTATAGGGTGTCGTCTGTGAGGGTGTCCTGCCAGAGCGAGCCGGTGGAGTCTTCGTCGACCGAACCAACTGCAAGAGGAGAAAAGCAGTTGGCCCGACGACGCTTCCCCGCCATCCTCTCCCTCGCCGTTCACATCGTATCAAGGGGCGGCTGTCTACCGCCGAGGAATAGGAGGGGACTGCCCCCCCCCCCCCAGCCCAATAGTCGGGCAGGTTGTGAATTGTCAGGAGGAGCTTAGGGTTGTCAGTATTTGCATGTTGTGAATTGTGTTTTGTGTTGTGTATTTTGAGAGTACTTTCAGATATGAATGTCTTTTGAATTTTAGATTTGCAGTATTGAGCATATGAAGTATTTTATGAATTCTAGAGATCTATTTTTAGCACTTAAAAAAATGTAGTTTCATAGGAGTATAAAAGTGCAGACAATGTGATTCTCAGAGAAGAAACTGCAAGTTTCAGTTTCAGATAAGAAGCTGCAAGTTCAGTTTCAGATAAGAAACTGCAAGTTCCATAGGCAGAGCATTTATATTAACACGGCCTTTTCAAACAGGGTTAACATCATGTTGGAAGTTTTATTCATGGTCGAAAATGGAACTACCAGCCAGTTAACATCATCCTGATCAACATTCATGCATAGCACATCTTCATATGATGCACAGTCAAAATGCCCACACAATGTTGAGTGTGCAAAACACAGAGAAAACGAGGGACAAGTTTTGGCAAGTGTTGGATGTGGTGTGCGTAGATGACAATGGGGACTGAGGGAGTCCAGGACTAGGGGGTGTCCGGATAGCCGGACTATCATCATCGGCCGGACTCCAAGACTATGAAGATACAAGATTGAAGACTTCGTCCCGTGTCCGGATGAGACTTTCCTTGGCGTAGATGGCAAGCTTGGCAATACGGATATGTAGATCTCCTACCATTGTAACCGACTCTGTGTAACCCTAGCCCTCTCCGGTGTCTATATAAACCAGAGGGTTTTAGTGTGTAGGACAACAACAATTACAACAATCATACCATAGGCTAGCTTCAAGGGTTTAGCCTCCTTGATCTTGTGGTAGATCCACTCTTGTACTACCCATATCATCAATATCAATCAAGCAGGAGTAGGGTTTTACCTCCATCGAGAGGGCCTGAACCTGGGTAAAAACATCGTGTCCCTTGTCTCCTGTTACCATCCGCCTAGATGCACAGTTCGGGACCCCCTACCCGAGATCCGCCGGTTTTGACACCGACATTGGTGCTTTCATTGAGAGTTCCTCTGTGCCGTCACGATCAGGAAGGATGCCTCTTCCCGTCTTTAAAGACAGTACCATTGCCAAAGGAGCTTTGGCCGCCGGCCAAACTATCCGGCTAGGTGGTTTTCTTATGACCGCCTGTTCGGCCGCCGCTTCGACGATGACCTCTCGGGTCATCAAAAGCAATCTTCACGTCAACTCAGACTTCACCGAGCAGCTGGATCCAATGGAGCTCTCTTCCGTAAACGAGCTCTTGGATCGCATCGCCGCCCGGGGAGTCACTATAGACTATGATCAGATAGGGCTTAAAACCGATCTGAGAGAGATTAATTCTCCCCAGGTTACCCACCACGTTGCGGTGGTAGAGGAACAACACGGCGACTCTTCTTCTGTATTGAAAACTAGTTATGTCCGGACTCCTGATCCCTCCATGCCGGATTCCCGCGGAGGGACGGACATCAATCAAGTACTGAACCTAAAGTCAGGTAGCGCACCAGACTCGTTCGACAACGTCTAGCAATCCAAGCTTCCAAATTCGGAAACTTTTCGGCCCTTGAGCCTCAAGTTGGGCAGGGCTCTGGATTCAATCCCACCCACCCACCCAAATATAAGCGATCTATCTCAAATCCGGCAGGAGCCCACGGAGACAGTACATCACTACTGGGCCAGATTCCTCCTGGTTATGGACAGGATAAAGGACTGCCGTGAGGAAAGCGCAATATCAATTTTCTGCAACAATTGCATGGACAAAGGAATCACTAACACCGTAAGTCGCCGCGAAATCACACGCTTCGTCGACTTGGCGTCCATAGTACGAAAGTACTGTGCGATGGAGAATGTCTGGAAAACCGAAACTAAGTTTTGGGACAATCCGGCTCCGAACACAACCCTAGTCCGAAACAAAAGGGTGCATCATGCTCAGGCACCCGAGACAAAAACCAAAAAGCAAAAACCCCATAAAGGGCACGGAACCGTACTGGAGGGATGGCTCAGCGGACCCTGTAAAATTCATAGTACAGAGGGCACCACTCCAACACATAGCCTTCGAGCATGTTGGATACTGCGGCAGGTGGCCAAAAGTGGCGAAGAGCTTCTAGCCCCGGAGAACCACCCCAACAGTACCAGTACGGTATTAACAGTCTTCGAGACTTTCGCATCAAATAATATGCGGAAATGAACAATACGCAGCCTCGCCGATGTCTACCAAGTAGCAACAACAAATCCATGGAGCGACACGGCTATCACCTTCAACGCCAGCGACGAACCTAAATTCCAAACAGCCCGAGCACCAGCCGCATTGGTCCTCAGTCTAATAGTGGACGGCTTTCGTCTTACCAAGGTACTCATGGATGGCGGCAGCGGATTAAACCTCATCTACGAGGAAACCCTTCGAAAAATGGAAATAGACTGGAGCCGCATTGAGTGAAGCAGCACAACCTTTAGAGGAATAATCCCTAGTCGGGAAGCACGCTGCACAGGAAAAATTACACTTGATGTGGTGTTCGGCTCGCCGGACAATTACAGGTCCGAGGAGGTCACGTTCCAGGTGGCCCCGTTCAGTAGCGGTATCACGCTTTATTAGGGCGAGAGGCATTCACAATTTTCCAAGCCATACCCCATTATGGGTACATGAAGCTTAAAATGCCCGGGCCTAATGGAATCATCACTCTTGTCAGTGATCCGGACATAGCACTGCGCGCCGAAAACAAGACAGCCGCACTAGCCCTAGAGGCACTATCCGAAGCCCTAGCGGCAGAGGAACTCACTGCGTTGCGCTCCACAGTGAACAGGGACGATGTGATACTCGATAAGAGATCCAGGTCCACCTCTTTTAAACCAGCGGACGAAATAGTCAAATTCCAGGTCCATCCAACAGACCCCACAAAGACGGCCTCCATTGGGGCACAATTAAACCTTGCTGTAGACGCCGCACTATGAGAATTCCTTCGGGAAAATTGGGACATCTTTGCCTGGCACCCGTCAGATATGCCAGGAATCCCACGCAGACTGGCAGAACACAGCCTAAACATCCTAAGAGGATTCAAGCCAGTCAAACAGGCTCTTCGGCGATTTTCCGAACCCAAGAGACAGGCAATGGGAGAGGAGCTAGCCAAACAATTAGAAGCCGGATTCATCAGAGATATAAAACACCCAGACTGGCTAGCGAACCTGGTAATGGTACCAAAAAAGGACAAATCCTGGCGCCTTTGTGTCGATTTTAAAGACCTTAACAAGGCCTGGCCAAAGGATCCTTTCCCACTTCCTCGCATCGACCAAATTATCGATGCTACCGCAGGGCACGATTCATTGTGCTTCCTCGACGCATATTCCGGATACCATCAAATCAAGATGGCGGAAACAGACCAGGTCGCAACGGCCTTCATTACTCCATACGGGCCATTCTGCTTCAATACAATGCCCTTCGGACTAAAAAACGCGAGCGCAACATATCAGCGCATGATTCAGACATGTCTGGCAACCCAGATTGGCAAAACAGTGGAGGTATACGTAGACGACGTGGTCGTTAAGACCAAACACGTCGAAACTCTAGTAGACAATTTGAGGCTCACATTCGACAACCTCCGAGCAAATGACATTAAGCTCAACCCGGAAAAATGCGTTTTCAGCGTACCAGCCGGAAAGCTCTTGGGCTTCATTGTATCCGGTAGAGGAATTGAAGCAAACCCAGCCAAGATCCAAGCTCTGTCACAATTGGATACCCCAAAAGACCTCAAACAAATACAAAAACTAACTGGATGCATGGCGGCTCTAAGCCACTTCATCTCCCGTTTAGGAGAAAAGGCATTGCCCCTCTATCGCCTCCTCAGGCGCACCAAGCACTTCGAATGGACGGCTGCTGCCACGGCCGGACTCGAAGAAATAAAGGCCATATTGGCAAAAAATCCAGTCCTGGCCGCGCCCAACTTGGGCGAACCAATGTTGTTATACATCGCGGCAACACATCAAGTTGTAAGCGCGCTGCTCGTCGTCGAACGAGAAACAGAAGGGCACAAATTCCCTCTTCAAAAACCAGTGTACTACGTATCCACTGACTTAACTCCATGCAAGTCCCGGTACCCGCATTATCAAAAGATAGCGTACGCGGTGTTCATGGCATCCCGGAAGCTGCGACACTACTTTCAAGAGTGTTCGATAACAGTGGCCTCCGAAGTACCCCTCAATGACATTATAAACAACCGCGACGCGACGGGCAGGATTGCAAAATGGGCCATCGAGCTCTTAACATTCGACATAACCTATAAACCACGGCGAGCTATAAAGTCGCAAGTCTTGGCTGACTTCATCGCTGAATAGACCGAAGTCGAACTCCCTAAAGAGTACGGCGCATACTCCAATTGGATCATGCATTTCGACGGCTCCAAAATGTTGGCCGGCTTGGGGGCTGGCGTCATATTGACGTCCCCAACCGGAGACACAGTCCAATACGTACTTTAGATAATGTACACGGACTCCAACAATGCAGCCGAATATGAGACCCTCCTACATGGTCTCCGGATGGCAATCTCCATGGGTATTCAACGCCTAGAGGTGCGCGGGGATTCAAACCTTGCAATATCCCAAGTAAATGGAGACTTTGACGCCAAGGATCCGAAAATGGAAGCCTATCCTAACGTTGTCTTAAAAATGTCAGCTCGGTTTAAAGGACTCGAATTCCACCATGTAGCCCAGGATAATAACCAGGTAGCCGACGTGTTGGCACGCATCGGCGCAAAACGCGACGCCGTCCCTCCAAACATCTTCCTGGAGCGGCTCTTTAAGCCATCCGTATTATGGGAAGAGGAGTCCGGAAATAACAACCCGGAAGCAACCGCACCACCCAACACAGAACAATCTGACATAATCGGTGGCTCAGCCAATGAAATAACACCTTCAGCCCATGAAATAATGGCAGTAATTGCCCCGTGGACAGAACCATTCCTAGCCTACTTAATTAGGTAGGAACTCCCCGAAGACCAAAATGTGGCCCGCTACATAGTTCGGCGATCTAAAGCCTAGAAGGTCCCTGAGGGAGAAATTTATAAGAAAAGCACAACCGGAGTCCTTCAAAGGTGCATCTCCGAAGAGGAAGGGCGAAACCTTTTGGCTGAAATTCACGCCGGACTAGGCGGACACCACGCTGCAGCCCGGGCCCTTGTAGGCAAGGCCTTCCGTACAGGATTTTATTGGTCGACGGCCCGGGCAGATGCTCAGGACTAAGTCCAATGATGCGTTGGTTGTCAGCTCTTTGCTAATTAGAGCCACATGCCACCCACCGCCCTCAAAACTATACCCATCACCTGGCCGTTTGCGGTCTGGGGGCTTGACATGGTTGGACTCCTTAAAGGGGGAACCCACAAGCAAAAGTACCTATTGGTCATGGTGGACAAATTCACCAAATGGATAGAGGCCAAGCCAGTTAAAACGGCCGAATCCGGACCTGTGATAGACTTCATATCTAGGGTAGTACACCGCTATGGCGTCCCCCACAGCATCATCACCGATAACGGCACAAACTTCACGGCCGACGAGGTTAAACTCTGGTGCAAAAATATGGGCATCAAGCTCGACTACGCTTCAGTCTATCACCCTCAAACTAACGGTCAAGTCGAACGAGCAAATGGTCTAATCATGAGCGGCATCAAACCCAGGTTAGTGCGGTCCCTCACGGAATCTAACATGCACTGGGTAGAGGAGCTCGACTCCGTACTCTGGGGGCTACGGACCACGCCAAATCGTACTACTGGATTCACGCCATTCTTTATGGTATACGATGCAGAGGCAGTCTTGCCCTGTGATATAATTCATGACTCACCTCGAGTGCGCATGTACGAAGAAAGAGAAGCCTAGTTGGATCGGCAGGACAGTTTGGACGCATTGGAGGAGGAGCGCGACATGGCAAAGGCTCGTTCCGCATTCTATCAGCAGCAAGCTCGAAGATATCAAAGCAGAGAAGTACGGGCCAAAACTTACAATGTTGGCAAACTAGTTCTACGCCTGTCGGACAAGAAAAAGGACAAACTCAAGCCCAAATGGGAAGGTCCCTTCATCATCGACCAAGTCCTGACCGGCGGAGCATACCGTCTGCGAAACGCATCGGACAAACGACTCGAGCCGAACCCATGGAACGCGGCCCGCCTCCAAAGATTCTACGCCTAGCACCGGACTCAGAGTTTGTCTCCTTCCTCCGTCCACATTTTATACTTCAGTTGTCTTTTGTTTCTCTCTTTTCTCCTCCCTTTTTCATAGAGCCTTTGAGGGTTGATTTGCGCATTGTTCGCACACACTTGATGTGCTACCCGCACTCATTATACCTGGGGGCTTCTTTAACAGAAGCTTATTTATACGGGCTTTATGCCCAACACATGTGTCACACTTCCGCATGTACCTTTAATTCACCATTATATGCATCGATATGACTTAAGTTTTGGCCAAGCTGGGTTGCCTGGCTCCTGTGCTTACCCCTATGTTCCCGATTGTTCGGCTAGGAGGTAAAGGGAGCACCTCTGCGATTGTTACTGCCGGGTCAGCCGGATGTGTACCTCAGACTGGGTGAAGCCGAAAGCTGGCGTTCTTAAGGGGATATTCGGTCAGTGACTTGGAAGATGATTTCTTATTTACTTATTTATCTGCCCCCAGATGCTTTTCTGCCCTTTTCGCAGTCCGGACATGCATTTTAGGGCATGCCTCCCAGGGAAAGGAACCCCTAACGGAACTATTCTCCTTGGAAGATGTTTCTTACTAACCATGTAATATAACATAACTAGTTGGGCACTTGTCTGATAAAGCACTAATGACCCCTACGCCTGGTCTCCATGCATGCCCCGGTTTTTTCATAACCGAGAGGGTATTCGGACACACTACGGACTCTAGGGTCCCGAGGTTGAAGCGAAAAGGCCTGCAAAGACAAACGATCTACAATCTGGCTAGAAGGCATTTTACATGTCATTTTAAAATACATCGTCAAATTGACTGACTGTACTCCTCTTCAATCCTGTCTAACAGGCTGTCTAATTTACATTCCCATTGGGAATACTTAGCGGCCAACTCTACTTGGCCGTACATTAAGCTCACAGGGATCTCCTTCCCATCGAGCCCCACAGGACCGACCTCGGCCATGTGGTTCAGATCCGCCTTCTTGTATCGCGTCTTCACCATAGCCCAGGCCTCCCTGGCGCCTTGACGGCAGGCCGATATCTTTCACAGATGGAAGCGCTGCCGTGCTCCCTGAAGCTTCTCCGTAAGCCCTCCAAGGCCATCGGGTAGGGAGACGGACGGCCATAAGGCCTGGGCGACGCCACTCATCGCCTGCCGAACACATTCGTGCAGTTGCACCAGCTTGGGAAGTTGTTCACCCGTTGAACCGGGCATTTCCTCCACAAGGTGACCTGTGAGCACACCTACAGACATATTTCTATCAATCGACTTCCTCGCCGAACTCTTCTTTTCAAAAGAGTTTGCTCAAGCACTTACTATAAATGCCGCGAAGAAGCCGCTGATTCTCCTTCACGGAGCCAGACAGCTGGGCCTGAACACCCTTTAGCTCGTCTCCTAGCTGGGTGGGGGCATCTTGGAGTTTGTTCCTCTCCTACTGCACCTTCATAAGCACACTCTCGCCGGCCTTCAGCTGGCGCAGTAGCTGTTGCTTGTCCGGATCAAGTCCGGCAACATCTGCAATATTATAGTCAGACTTATACGCATGCCGCACACCGCTTATCTTTTTGAAATATGTGTTACCGAAGGGGTTCTCTGTGTCTCCTCCTGCGGTGGCTAGTGCGGCCTCAAGTTGGGCCTTGCACTCTTGAAGCTCCTGAGACAATTGGGTATTCTTCTCCGTAAGATCCTGCATATCAAATGATCCTTAAATCAGTTATTTTAACTACTTTAAGTCTCGGGGGCTACATGCATATATAACTATTAAAATTCCTTACCCGTATGTCTTTCACATACTGCTCCGTGGCTCTGGTTAAACCATCTTGAGCGGCACGGAGGTGCGCGTCTCCCGCGTTAAAGGCATTCAACGCCTCCGGGGAGAAACACGCATCACGAAGAACTGTCCGGCGGTGCCTGTGATTCATGGCGCTCTCCACCTCAGACCTGGTGGCGGACAGCCTGTCGGCATCCTCCGTTGGAGGAGCATCCGGCTCGCGCCTTGCGCTCGCCTCCCCCTCCGGACCAGGTGTTGGGGCCTGTCTGGCGGAGGCTTGGTTGGCAACCTCTCCGGGCACAGTCCGGCGAGCGCTCTTTCTCCTGGAAGATTCATGAGCATTAATGTACTTCACAGGAGTCTTTTCCTTAAAACGGTGGCATGACATTCCTTTGGGAGACGTTTCAATTCGCACCACACCCCTCTTCCGCCTGCTGGGCCAAACTGACCCTTGTTGGTCAGCCGCCACGGGATCAGCTACCCGCCTTGAAGGCACCTCCTGCGAGACACCGTTGGTATACGGCGGTTAGAAATAAGCACGGATGAAGTAATGGTGTCAGGGCTCCGGTCATAGTTACCTGGGAAGCCGGAGGTAAACCGTGGTAGTCGGCCGTAATGGCGACTAGAGCATTGTCCATGCTAAGTTGGTGGAACACCCCGTCAATCAGTTCCACCTTTATGTCCGGATCCTCTTCGGAGGCCGGATCAAGGGGTCTTCCCGGATCCTCGGGTTGTGGAGCCGGACTGTGTATGCCCTCCACATCCCGGCGCAGTTCCTGCGTCGAAATCATAAAGTAAGACACTTAACTTTGAAAACACGGATCGGATAGATAAACGCTCGCTTACCCAGCTCTGAGGGTTATTCATGGAGAATCCATTAATGGACTCGTTTGGAGGAAGTCCTCCTTCTCCCCCTTGTACAAGCCGGACAGGATCTTCACCAGATCGGTGGCCGATCCCGGCCCCTTGCAACCATGATGGGTGGCGTCATTCTCCCCGTTGAAATCCCACATGGGGTGGCCCCTATATTGGAGCGGCTGCACCCCTCGCATTATGCACGTGGCCATGACTCCAATCATGGTCAATCCAGAATGAGCCAGCAACCTTATCTGGCCCATCAGATAATGGACGCTCCTATCATCTTCCCGTTGAGGGCTCCGCGGGAGCCAACTCAGGCGTTTCTTCAGAGGAGCGTTGCTGAACTCCGGGAGGCCGATCCGAACTGGGTCCGGCAGTGGAGCGTCTTCCACATAAAACCATTCCGAAGGCCAATGTTTGGATGCCTTCTTTGGGGTTCCGGATAGACACCCGGTCCCGGCGATGCGCCATATTTCGGCTCCGCCCACTTGATATATCGACCCCTCGTGAGAACGGGGTACGAGGCAAAACAATCTCTTCCACAGCGTGAAATGGGGCTCGATGCCCAAGAACAGCTCACAAAGAGCTACGAAACCCGCAATGTGCAGAATGGAGGCGGGCGTGAGGTGATGAAGCTGGAGTCCGTAGAACTCCAGAAGCCCCCGGAGAAATGGATGTATGGGAAATCCGAGCCCCCTTATTAGATAAGGGACGAAGCACACCCGCTCTCCTTTGGAGGGACTGGGGGTGGTCTCCGCTTGCTTTCCACCCTTGTAGGTGGCCAGCTCGGCTCGAACCGGGACCATAAAGGCCGGAGGAAGGTATCCCTCCGCTTGGAGCGTCACCAGCTCGCTGTGCGAGACTGAACATCTCCTCCAATCTCCTGGCTGAGGGCTGGGTGTGCGAGAGGAGGAGCCGCGTCGACGGTCCATGATGAAGTGGATCTTTGTCAGAAGCACTCCGATGAGTACTCGCGGAAGGGGGATGGTGTGATTTGGATCTGGATTCTTGCCTCTCTTATAGGCAGCTCATTCGCGCAGCTTGGGGGTAAAATTTAAAAATACCCTGGCCTTTCGCATTCATACGACACGTGGAAGAGGGCCATTATTGGGCATAGAAGCCAAGGAGCGCAACATTTATAAGGAAGCCGGACACTATTCGGCAAGCACATGGAATTTGGAGGAGAACCCGCCTTGCAACGCCGAAGACAATATACGCGTCGGACTCGTCGTCATTGAAGCCCGGTTTGGGGGCTACTGAGGGAGTCCTGGACTAGGGGGTGTCCGGATAGCCAGACTATCATCATCGGCCGGACTCCAAGACTATGAAGATACAAGATTGAAGACTTCGTCCCGTGTCCGGATGGGACTTTCCTTGGCGTGGAGGGCAAGCTTGGCAATACGGATATGTAGATCTCCTACCATTGTAACCGACTCTGTGTAACCCTAGCCCTCTCCGGTGTCTATATAAACCGGAGGGTTTTAGTCCGTAGGAGAACAACAATTACAACAATCATACCATAGGCTAGCTTCTAGGGTTTAGCCTCCTTGATCTCGTGGTAGATCCACTCTTGTACTACCCATATCATCAATATCAATCAAGCAGGAGTAGGGTTTTACCTCCATCGAGAGGGCCTGAACCTGGGTAAAAACATCGTGTCCCTTGTCTCCTGTTACCATCCGCCTAGACGCGCAGTTTGGGACCCCCTACCCGAGATCCGCCAGTTTTGACACCGACAGGGACCCACATGTCAATAAAGGCAGAGACAAAAAAATTGGAGATATTTTCCCTGCACAGGTGTGAGGCGGAATCGAACCTGGGCGGAATAGCTGTCGGGTAGTGTCACTTGGCCACTAGGCTAGTTCAGTAGTTTCGTTAATAATAAGGCACTTCCTCAGGTGGTCGGATCCCTTTCTACGCCTTTGTGTGCTCGCCGCGACGCCGCTGTCTGCCGTTGTGAACATGCTGAACAAACGAGAGGAATCTGGAAAGGACTGTGCATGGAGAGGCAGACAGTCGGGACCCACCAGGTCTATGGTCGTACGCAAGCAAGTGCCTCATCGAAAATATACTTCCTCCTAATGCTATACTGACATTGGGGCCCACGGGTTTGTCAACATAGTTACATTTTTTTAGGTGCTTCAACGTAGTTACTATAGGAGATAAATTCACAACGAAGCCGGGGAGCTGGCAGGTATCATTCATTAACACTGGGCCAGCAAGTATCAGCTGGGTTTTGGGCTGCCCCGTCTAGGCTTTCATTTTTAACATGTGCAGCCCACGACCACGGATGAGAGGTCCGTAGGCCTGTTTGTATTTTCTTGAGGGCCGTCATGTATCGACCGGCCTATGGACCTCCCATCTGAGGTTTTATTTTTCCTGAATATCGGCAGCCCAATTTTTCTATATAAGAATAGGAACGCCAGGTCCAACTTATGTTTCCCTTCTAACCATATTATATATATTTAAATTATTTTATATGTTATTATATATTATTTTTATTGTCATCATATATTTAACAGATACTTACATATGTAAGAAAACAATATCCCACATCTTATTAACGTATAAAAATAATTTCTTAACAATAAAATCCTGGATTGTTTTGGCACGAAAATCCTAGTGATTGTGTACAAAAGCTTGGTAAGATTTAAGGACGAATGTAATAATATCACTTAGTATTTAAATATATTTATATCCAAATGCTCAGCCTCTTTTTATTTTTTGATAACATTGCTGGACCAACCCAACATTATAATTAGAATCAGCCCAGCAAAATCATGTATTTCGAGAAAGTGCAAATGGCCTGTAATTTTTAAGGAAATAAAATAAATGGGCCACATGGACGCTACCTTATTTGTTCACCCAGCCCAGCTAATGGTTGTAATTCAAAAAAAGATCAAATTGACTGTAAATTCTATCGCGAAAAAAAAAAGACTGTAAATTCTGAAAAAATGGGTTGAATACGTGCCACATTTTTGGAGGCTGAAATGTGGGCCAATAGGTCGAAGCCAACGCAAGTCGTTGTCAATTTAGTCAACAAATGATTCTGACATGTTAGCCATTGGATTTACATCCAACGACCGGCATCCATCTTCAACCTCTCGTCTTCTTCCTCCAGCACCGCCGGGACCACCTCCCGCCTCCTGCTGCTATGAAGCGCTACCCCACCGTTGGTCAGGCCATCCCTCCACCCCTCCACACCTCCTGTTCTTCTCCACCGACTCCCGAACCACACCGCACTATAACCAGTTAACCCTCGTACACCTCTCCGTCTGCGACTCGACTCCCGCGTCTTCCCATCTCCGGCTCGTTGCTGTTCAGGGCCTCACCGTTGTCCACCGCCTTGGATGCGCTCAGCGCGGCGTGGTCAACATGGTCAACGAACGACACCATCGGAAGTAGACTGTGCGTGGAGAGGCTGACAGCTGGGTCCACGGCCGCACACAAGGAAATGCCTCCTTACTACGCGCAAAATAATGATTTCTTCACCTGACATCTGGGACCCACCAGAAGGGCCTCTGTATTTCACGAAAAAAACGTGCCCTCCACTGACAGGTCGGACCCACCAGCTATCTTTGGACGCAAGGAAGTGCCTCCTTATTATGCACAAAAAATGAATACTCCCCCTGCCAGCTAGAACCCGCATGGTGGGAGGCTGACTTGTGGGCCTACCAAGTTGACTGGGACGGAGGGCTTTGTCAACTTAGTCAATATGAACGATTCTAGCTCCTGTTACCGTACGATGTTCATCCAACGGCCATAGTGCTTCTTCAACCTCTGGTGTTCTTGCTCCAGCCACTCAAACCAGCGCTGGTCGTGTCGTATGCTCCTGCCTCTCGTGGCCTGCTATGATGTCGCGGAGGCCTCACCGCGCCCTACTACTCCCACCGATGGCCAGGCCATCCCTCTACTCACCCACACCCCCTGTTATTCTGCGGCAACAGCAGCCTCACACCGCAGCCGAACCAGTGAACCCTCGTACTCCTCTTCGCGTGGGCATCCACTGTTGCGTCTTCCCCGGCTCCGTGTCGTCCCCTTCCTAGGCCTCGCCATCATCCACCGCCGTGGTGCTCTCGGCGGGGCGTGGTCAATGTGGTCAATGACCGAATTCCATCGGAAGAGTACTGTACGTGGAGAGGCTGACAGCTGGGTCCACGGCAGCCACAAGGAAGTGCCTCCTTATTACGCGGAAAATAATGATTCATCCACCTGACAGCAGGGACCCACCGGACGAGCCATCGTATTTTGCGAAAAAAATGCTTCCCCCCTAACTGCTGGGACCTACCAGCTACATCTTCACACGCAAGGAAGTGCATCCATATTACGGGAAAAAAATGATTCACCCCCTGACTGCTGGGACCCACCAGCTACATCTTCGCATGCAAGGAAGTGCGTTCGGGCAAAAAAACAATTCTCCTCCCTGACTGCTGGGACTCACCAGCTACATCTTCGCACGCAAGGAATTGCCTGACAGTCAGGACCCACCTGGTCGAAGCGTACGTAGCATTATCATTCTGGTCGCGAGCATGTACGTACATACTGGTCGATGTAGAGGCGCGCACGTGTCATAGTAGAGGCGCGCACATGTCGTAGTAGAGGCGCGCACGTATGTACAACGGCCAGGGTAAAAGAAAGAAAATACGGCCACGTACGGCCAGAGCTCGTGTACATGGTTGGGTCGGAACAGAGAAACAGCGTCACATCGTGTTCATGGGGAGGCAACAGAATGCGTCGTGTTCATGGGGAGGCAATGGAATGCGTCGTGTTCATGGGGAGGCAACGGAATGCGTCGTGTTCATCGAGAGGCAACGGAACGCGTGGGAGCCAACCGGCTTGGAAGAAACAGGCGATGGAAATGAGGCCTAGTGTACCGCGGAACGGAGGAAACGTCCTTGTTTTCGAGCGGCCACATTCAAAGCAGGATCCTGTTCATCGGGAGGGGTCTGGCGTACCACAAAACGGAGAAAACGGACCTCCTACGGTCGAAACATGGGTCATGTTGATCGGGAGGGGTGTGGCGTACCGCAAAACGGACGAAACGGACCTGTGTTGGAGCGCTACGGTCGAAACGGGGGTCTTGTTCATCGGGAGGGGTGTGGCGTACCGCAAAACGGGACTCCACGGGATACTGTTCATCTCCACCGTCGACCTCCTCCAGCCTCCACGGGCTACCGTCGACCTCCTCCAGCCTCCACGGGCTCCTGTTCATCCAACCTCCACCGCGCGCTACTCCACCGGCTACTGTTCAACCACCCCTCCATAGGAACCCCTCCACCGTCTACTGTTCATCCAACCCTCCACGGGGTCGTCCTGTTCATCCAGCCCTCCACACCAGGGGGTCCTGTTCATCCAGAGGCAACGCCACCGCTCACTGTTCATCCACCCCCCCCCCCCCCCACAACACTCATTGTTCATCCCAGATCCAGCATCGATCGGCTTCAGTTAGCAACAATAGCGAAGGAATCGCTCGATCGGGTTCAGAACAGCCATTGATCGATCGGTCGGGTTTAGTAACGCGTAGCCTGCAATGCAATCGCTCGGGTTCAGTTAGAGCCCAACGCCTCACTCGGGTTCAGTTAGAGCCAACGCCTCACACACACGCGCATACATGTACGAGAGAAACGTGCATCGCTCGGCCCCCGACCGCCACCACAACCGGGAACTCCCCGAAAATTTCCTCGCACTCGCTTCTACCATGGTTTTTTCCGTCATGGACGGCCCAAAGAATGTCATGCAGCTGCGTCTCCGGCCTGCCCAGGACGAAAAGCCCATTTTCTGTCATGATTTTTTGTCATAGAAGTAGGAGCCCACCACATCTATGATGATACCGGGTTTTGTCACAATTATCATCATAGAAGTGTCATATGTATGACAGAAAAAATTTCGTCTGGCCCAAAATGTCACGGATGTGTCTTTTTTTGTAGTGGCGGCCCCGAACTGTGCGTCTAAGGATCTAAGGTAACAGGAGGCGGGGGACACGATGTTTTCCCAGGTTCGGGCCCTCTTAATGGAGGTAATACCCTACTTCCTGCTTGATTGACTTTGATGAGTATAGGGGTTACAAAAGTTGATCTACCTCGAGATCGTAATGGCTAAACCCTAGATGTCTAGCATGTATGGTTATGATCGCCCCTAAGGACTAAACCATTCGGTTCATATAAGCACCGGAAGGAAACTACACATTCGAACACCAGGCTTGCCGTCCATGCAAAGGAGAGTCCCATCCGGACATGGGAAAAGACCTTCTATCTCATATATTCACGACCCATCAGTCCGGCCCATGTCACATAGGTCGGCTCCCCGAGGACCCCACAGTCCAGGACTCCCTCAGTAGCCCCTGAACGGGGCTTCAATGATGATGTATTCGGTGCGCAGATTGTCTTCGGGATTGCAAGGCAGGTTCCTTCTTTGAATACTCCAATGCAGTCCTCCACACAAAAATAGATGTATCCGACTATGTTAAATAATTATAGACTAAGGGCAAAAATATTCGAAATGAAGTAAGTCACGTCCATAGGCGATTTTTTCGGTTATTATGCTGAACCATTTCACGGCCTTTGCTTTGTGTTTCGAGGCACAGTCATAGGCACGTCTTGTAAAAGCAGGGATCGTGTCCCCTTATCGCGGGATTCTCATCAATATGGGCTTGGGCAATCCAACCATGCCATTCACACATCCCCTTGGGAATAGGCGAGATTTAAGGCTTACGAGGGGGCGCTTGATATCCCCTGCTTCTATAAGAAGATAAGGATCCATCTTTTTATCCCACGCCTTCTTCCTCCTCAGCCCATCTGCCATTCGAGCTCCAGCGCTGAAGTCCCAATCTTTTCCATTGCCACCAAACACCCCAGCCATGTCTGAATCTGGAGTAGAGGGCAAGTGGATGGCTTCCTCTGTTATAGAGGAGGACATCCAGGAGCTCCGGGAAGTTGGGTACCTGGCCGCGAATATAATCCACCGGCTCCCTGCCAAAAAGCAGATCATTCCCACTCTGAAGCCTAATGAGGGGGTAGTGTTCATCCCCCATTTCCTTCGCTGACTAGGGTTTCCCCTTCATCCTTTCGTCCGCGGTCTCATGTTTTACTATGGGTTAGATTTTCATGATCTAGCCCCAAATTCCTTCCTCGATATTTCAGCGTCTATCGTCATGTGCGAGGCATTCCTCCGCGTCCCTCCCCACTTCGGCCTATGGCTCAGGGCCTTCAATGTGAAGCTGAAGGTGGTCAAAGGCCAACACGCGGAGTGCAGCGGCGCCATGGTGAGAAAACTCCCCAATGTCACCTGGCTAAGCGGAACCTTTGTGGAGAGCTTCAAGGGATGGCAGCAGGGGTGGTTCTATATCACGAAACCCCGCGACGCCACATGGACTGCCGCTCCTGAGTTCAAGTCTGGACCCCTAATGCAGCTTACATCCTGGCTCAATAAGGGCCTAGATTGGGAGTCGCCTGACGAGGTGACGACGCTGGAGAGTCGTGTCAAGGGCATGATAGAATAGAACACCAGCCTTGCCAGCATGATGTAGGTGATGCTTTTTCACCGGATTCTCCCTTGTCAACGCCGGACTCAACATATGTGGGAATTTGACCCGACTGGTCCTTGGACCCTGCAGAGGTTCTTCGGCACGACACACGAAGACATATGGAAGCTGCTCCTCAAGGCTCAAAAGTTGTGGCCGGAAACAACCAAAGACCGTCGCCTCGATTGCGCTCGTCCGGCCACTCCCGTAAGTTTTATGATGATTTTAATTTGTAAATCCAAGGAGTATATTGAACTTTCCATTACTCCCACAGTGTTGTACAAAGAAGGCAGAGAAAATCCGATGTCCAACGGCACTGCCTGAAGATCCAGCCACCCCTTTGTTGACAAAGATGCTGGTTCTGGCGCCGTATCAAGCGCCGAAGAAGAAGGCCAAGAAGAAAATCAAGGAGGCCAGAGGTGGCCTCCACTATAAGGGTGCTTCAGACGTTGTGTCCTAAGATACTGAGACCTCCTCCTCTCATGACGAAGATGTAGAGGAGGAAGAGATCAATTCTCCCCTTAAGGGGGGAAAGAAGAAAAGGGCGGATTCCGCGGATCTGGAGGCGGAGGTGACCAAGAAGGGGTACCCTCCCTTTCGGACGATTCCGAAGCGGATGCCGATGCCATCCGTGAGTGGCACCCCGGGCCAAAGCCCTTGGCTGGACCGTAAGAATCTGAAGACACCGTATACATATCTGAATTTATGCTTTATTATTTTAACATACTGAATTACGCATTGCAGTCCGGCTCGCCATCTCCCCCAATGATCATCATCATCTGGGAACTCGCTAGGGCCAAATGCGATGGAGAGCGATTCTCCTCCGCAGGTCTCTCCACCCACTGCCACAGACAACATCGAAGTGTTGTCCCGAAGAACCTCTCATGGTCACGGGGAGGTGCGGGAGGCCGTGAAGGTGGTGATGGAGAGTAATCCCTCTGTCACCAAAGAGAGGAGGAAATCGACCCCCACGGAGACCGGCGATGGGGGCCATGCTCAATTTGGCCCCCAACCAAATATTATTCCGCAGACCCATACGGCTCCAAAATCGGGCCAGCAGCCTCCTTCGAGAGAAGGGGGCGCGCCATCTCCACCGGCGTCCTCTATCAATCCGGAGGCGCCGGACACTCTGGTGGAAGCGCTTTAGAGTGCTTCCATTGTGGAGGAATGATGTCTACTACAGAACCTTCTTCTTGTAGACGCTGTTGGGCCTCCAAGTGCAGAGGTTTGTAGGACAGTAGCAAATTTCCCTCAAGTGGATGACCTAAGGTTTATCGATCTGTGGGAGGCGTAGGATGAAGATGGTCTCTCTCAAACAACCCTGTAACCAAATAACAAAGAGTCT
Organism: Triticum timopheevii; assembly: GCA_963921465.1. Classification (NCBI taxonomy): domain Eukaryota; kingdom Viridiplantae; phylum Streptophyta; class Magnoliopsida; order Poales; family Poaceae; genus Triticum; species Triticum timopheevii. The sequence continues at coordinate 506,749,676 of OY997274.1, forward strand.
CTTGTGTCCCCAACACACCCAATACAATGGTTAATTGTATAGGTGCACTAGTTTGGCGAAGAGATGGTGATACAAGTGCAATATGGATGGTAGATATAGGTTTTGTAATCTAAAAATATAAAAACAGCAAGGTAACAAGTGGTAAAAGTGAGCGTAAATGGTATTGCAATGCTAGGAAACAAGGCCTAGGGTTCATACTTTCACTAGTGCAAGTTCTCTCAACAATAATAACATAATTGGATCATATAACTATCCCTCAACATGCAACAAAGAGTCACTCCAAAGTCACTAATAGCGGAGACCAAATTAAGAGATTATTGTAGGGTACGAAACCACCTCAAAGTTGTTCTTTCTGATCGATCTATTCAAGAGTCCGTAGTAAAATAACACGAAGCTATTCTTTCCGTTCGATCTATCCTAGAGTTTGTACTAGAATAACACCTTAAGACACAAATCAACCAAAACCCTAATGTCACCTAGATACACCAATGTCAACTCAAGTATCCGTGGGTATGATTATATGATATGCATCACACAATCTCAGATTCATCTATTCAAACCAACACAAAGAACTTCAAAGACTGCCCCAAAGTTTCTACCGGAGAGTCAAGACAAAAATGTGTCCCAACCCCTATGCATAAGTTCACAAGGTCACTGAACCCGCAAGTTGATCACCAAAACATACATCAAGTAGATCACGTGAATATCCCATTGTCACCACAGATAAGCACATGCAAGACATACATCAAGTGTTCTCAAATCCTTAAAGACTCAATCCGATAAGATAACTTCAAAGGGAAAACTCAACCCATTACAAGAGAGTAGAGGGGGAGAAGCATCATAAGATCCAACTATAATAGCAAAGCTCGCGGTACATCAAGATCGTGCCAAATCAAGAACACGAGAGAGAGACAGATCAGACACATAGCTACTGGTACATACCCTCAGCCCCGAGGGTGGACTACTCCCTCCTCATCATGGAGAGCGCCAGGATGATGAAGATGGCCACCGGTGATGGATTCCCCCTCCGGCAGGGTGCCGGAATGGGCTTTCGAGAGGTTTTTGGTGGCTACAAAGGCTTGTTGCGGCGAAACTCCCGATCTATGGTGCTCTTGGATGTTTTCGTGGGATATAGATATATATAGGCGAAAGAAGTCGGTCAGGGGAGCCACGAGGGGCCCACGAGGGTGGGGGCGCGCCCAGGGGGTAGGGCGTGCCCTGGACCCTCGTGGCCACCTCGTTGCTTCCCTGACATCTACTCCAAGTCTCCTGGATTGCTTTTGTTCCAAAAATAACTCTCCCGAAGGTTTCATTCCGTTTGGACTCCGTTTGATATTCCTTTTCTGTGAAACACTGAAATAGGCAAAAAAATAGCAATTTGGCCAGGGCCTCCGGTTAATAGGTTAGTCCATAAACTAATACTATATAAGTGTATAGTAAATCCCATTAAACATCCAAAATAGATAATATAATAGCATGGAACAATAAAAAATTATAGATACGTTGGAGACGTATCAAGGAACACCGTACGCTTATGGGTATGGTGGTTGAAAAGGTTCGGTTCGCTAAGAGCAGACTGAACGAGGCCTATTCCAGCCTTTTATCAGGCTTTGAGGTATGTGACGTAATATATTTTTGGCTATTTGCAAAAGGAATGCATGTGTATAGATAGTAGCCCCTGAGACTATGTTCGTCGCGAAGAAAGGCCGAACAGAGGATCGAATAATGCTTGGCAGGAGCTAACAAACATGTCCCGTTTGACGAACAGGCTTCGATGCAAGCGGCAACCTCGTATGCCGCTGATGTATCCGATTTAAAGCGGAAGTTGGAGGAAAAGCAAGGTATGTGATACCGAAGCTTATCTTGAAATGATAAGAGTTCCAATTTGTTATCTAACTGAACTTTATGATTATGCTCATAGTTGACACGTCTGAGGTCGAAGCCCTCAAGAGCGCGCTGGCCAAGGCCAAGAAGGAGGCGGACGAGGAGCGAACCGCCCGCCAAAAACATGAAGCAAGGTTGGAGGAAGTCCAACGAGAGCTCACTGATGCTATAACAAAATCTAATTCCTTGGAGCGCAAGGTGTCGGATCGAGACTCCGAACTTGCTACGGCGCTCCAAAGTGCAAAGGAGGCCCGGATTGAAGCCCAAGGCGCCTGTCAGGAGATCCAAGAGGCCAAGCAGATCGCGGCGGGTAAGGCCTTTAACATGCGGAGCAAAATTGTGAGGAGAAAGTACACCTTACTGACACGCATTTGGAGTTCTCCAGGAGCGTCTGCAGATCTTCCCCAAAGTATTACAGATGCTACGGATTTCTTCCAAGCCGAAGAGGGGAGCTCAACAGAGAAGCTATTCTGGTCACAGTACCTTGCGCCAGAGCATCTTGTGCCCCTTAGTGATCAGCTGAAATAGCTGACCGAGCTACATAGGGTGGCCGAACTGGCCATGAAGGATGTTATAGTCCGCCTTTGGCCAGCCGAACCCATACCCAGTAGCTATTTTGGGCTTGTGAAGCGGCTAGTCGATGCCTGCCCATGACTTGATGCTATAAAGTGGTCAGTCTGTATCGAAGGTGCCCGAATGGCCTTTGCCCGTGTCAAGGTGCAGTGGGCGAAGATGAAAGCCACCAGTCTTGCAACCGAGGGACCCCCCGTAGGCAAGCAGTACCATACGCCGGAGCAATACTTCAACGACGTTTTTGAAGGATCCCGCATTATAGAGGGCCTGTGTTCAAAGGACATCATTTTTGAATGAATGTATCTATGCTGCCAGAACTTTGTAATATGAAAAGAGGGCGTTTGTCTAATATTAGTCTTGTTTCGTCTGAAATTATTTACCCTCTGTTGTGCCCGTTTATTAAATCTGAGAGTTGGCCAGTCGTTGGCTTCATCCCCTCACGTAGATACTATGGGGGTGTTTGGAACAACACAAAAACACACTTAACCCAACGATCTGGCCCTTGAAGGAGGTGTTAGGGCAGCGAACCAGGCAATCAGACTATGCGGCTTTATTACTCTCACTTAGCCATAGGAGGTTGATAATAAGATTGTAGCCGCAGCCCCTGGTATTGTTCGATGATCCAAACATGGGTGCTATAGACGCCTGTCTAGGCGAAGGCCGGTTCGTCGCATAATGCGGAAAAAATTGCAAGATAGTTTTAATTAGTCGCCGAATAGCTGACCAGCTCTCGCCACATCATGGCAGTCAGTTTTCGGCTTTCTCTACTGAGGTGTTTATCCGGATGAGCCAGAAACACAATCGCAGTAGTTCTCCCTTTACTACCTTAGCCGAACAAGTGGAACATAAGGTAGTAACCACAGGAGCCGGGCAACCCAACTATTGACCAAACACATGATTTGGAGCCGATGCATATAATGCTATATTCGGGACGCCGAATTGTATTATAAGAAGTGTTCGGACTTATGTTATTGTTGATGGATGTACGTGCCTGAATAGAGCCCCTGGCGATTTAAGTCGTGCCGAGGTGTACATGACAATCAGACGAAAAAGAGGGAAATACAAATTAGGAAAGGAGCCAGTACCGAATAGGTTGGGCAAAAAACTGTTTCCATTATAGTCTGATTGGTACGTTAAAGCATATTTGTACAGATAATGTGATAAGCATCGAGGCTATTTTACATGCCGAGCACAAGGGAAAGTTGTGTACAGATGCTGAAAAGGGCAAGAGGTGATCTTTGAAGATCCTTGAGGTACTCCGACGTGCATCTGCGCTGCCTTTCGCCTTAGTGTGTGAACCTTTGAGAGGATTGATGAATAGGTTTCATAAGGGGCTGGCAAAAAGGGCCCTTGACACCATAAAAAGGTGATGTGGGTTGTAAGGAACCTGAAAAGGAAAAATGAAATTAAGAAAAAGGTAGACGGGGGTCCATATACGGTTTAGCCATATTGTGGACTTTATCCTTGATATGCCTCCATCATCGCCCATGGTATCTTTAGTGCGTAGTTATGTGCACGCGGTACATACGTCGTTGTTTAGTTGGGGCGAAGACAGAGGCCAGATTTCTAATCGAGCTCCTAACAAGCTGGACTATAATTCTGCGGGGTAGTTCGGACTCGTTTCATAGGGTCCGGGGGCTTGACTGCCGATGTGGAGTTCAGTTTGATAAGGTCGAACTGCACTTCCGCTGCGAGGGCCGCGGTGTGTTCTTGAGTACGGAGGGAGAGATCCATGTTTCCATGGACTGTTATAACACCGCGTTGTCCTGGCATCTTGAGTTTTAGATAAGTATAGTGCGGGACCGCATTAAAGCGGGCAAACGCAGTTCGTCCGAGCAGTGCATGATAGCCACTATGAAAAGGGATGATGTCGAAGATCAAGTCTTCACTTCGGAAGTTGTTCAGCGAGCTGAAGACAATTTCCAATGTGATTGAGCCCGTGCAGCGGGCCTCTACACCAGGTATTACTCCTTTAAAGGAGGTTTTGGTGGGTGTCGGTGTCAAAACCGGCGGATCTCGGGTAGGGGGTCCCGAACTATGCGTCTAGGCGGATGGTAACAGGAGACGAGGGACACGATGTTTTTACCCAGGTTCGGGCCCTCTCGATGGAGGTAAAACCCTACTCCTGCTTGATTGATATTGATGATATGGGTAGTACAAGAGTGGATCTACCATGAGATCAAGGAGGCTAAACCCTAGAAGCTAGCCTATGGTATGATTGTTGTTGTCCTACGGACTAAAACCCTCCGGTTTATATAGACACCGGAGAGGGCTAGGGTTAGACAGAGTCGGTTACAATGGTAGGAGATCTACATATCCGTATCGCCAAGCTTGCCTTCCACGCCAAGGAAAGACCCATCCGGACACGGGACGAAGTCTTCAATCTTGTATCTTCATAGTATTGGAGTCCGGCCGATGATGATAGTTCGGCTATCCGTACACCCCCTAGTCTAGGACTCCTTCAGTAGCCCCCGAACCAGGCTTCAATGACGACAAGTCCGGCGCGTATATTGTCTTCGGCGCTGCAAGGCGGGTTCTCATCCAAATTCCATGGGCTTGCCAAATAGTGTCTGGCTTCCTTATAAATGTAGCGCTCCTTGGCTTCCACGCCCAATAATGGCCCTCTTCCACGTGTCGTATGAATGCGAAAGGCCAGGGTATTTTTACATTTTACCCCCTAGCCGCGCGAATAAGCTGCCTATAAGAGGAGCAAGGATCTAGATCCGAATCACACCATCCTCCTTCCGCGAGTACTCATTGAAGCGCTTCTGACAAAAATCCATTCCATCATGGACAATCGACGCGGCTCCTCCTCTCGCGCTCCCAGCCCTCAGCCCAGAGATTGGAAGAGATGTTCAGTCCCGCATAGCGAGCTAGTGACGCTCCAGGCCGAGGGATACCTTCCCCCAGCCTTCATGGTTCCGGTTCGAGCCGGACTGGCCACCTAGAAAGGTGGAAAGCAGGCGGAGAACACCCCCAATCCCTCCAAAGGAGAGCGGGTGTGCTTCGTCCCTTATCTAATAAGGGGGCTTGGATTTCCCATACATCCGATTCTCTGGGGGCTCCTGGAGTTCTACGGACTCCAGCTTCATCACCTTACACCCGCCTCCATTTTGCACATCGCGGGTTTTGTAGCTCTTTGCGAGCTGTTCTTGGGCATCGAGCCTCATTTTGCGCTGTGGAAGAGATTGTTTTGCCTCGTACCCCGTTCTCACGAGGGGTCGATATATCAAGTGGGCAGAGCCGAAATATGGCGCATCGCCGGGACCGGATATCTATCCGGAACCCCGAAGAAGGCGTCCGAAGCTGGCCTTCGGAATGGTTTTATATGGAAGACGCTCCACTGCCGGACCCAGTTCGGATCGGCCTCCCGGAGTTCAGCAACGCTCCTCTGAAGAAACGCCTGAGTTGGCACCCGCGAAGCCCTCAATGGGAAGATGACAGGAGCGTCCATTATCTAATGGGCCGGATAAGGTTGCTGGCTCATTCCGGATTGACCATGATTGGAGTCGTGGCCACGTGCATTATGTGAGGGGTGCAGCCGCTCCAATATAGGGGGCACCCCATGTGGGATTTTAACGGGGAGAATGACGCCACCCGTCATGGCCGCAAGGGGCCGGGATCGGCCGCCGATATGGTGAAGATCCTGTCCGGCTTGTACAAGGGGGAGAAGGAGGACTTCCTCCACACGAGTCCATTGAACGGATTCTCCATGAATAACTCTCGTAGCTGGGTAAGCGGACGTTTATCTATCCGATCCGTGCTTTCAAGGTTAAGTGTCTTACTTTATGATTTCGACGCAGGAACTGCGCCGGGATGTGGAGGGCATACACAGTCCGACTCCACAACTCGAGGATCCGGAAAGATCCCTTGATCCGGCCTCCGGAGAGGATCCGGACATAGAGGTGGAGCTGATTGACGGGGTTTTCCACCAACTTAGCATGGACAATGCTCTAGTCGCCATTACGGCTGACTACCCCGGTTTATCTCTGGCTTCCCAGGTAACTATGACCGGAGTCCTAACACTATTACTTCGTCCATGCTTATTTCTGACCACTGTATGCCAACGGTGTCTCGCAGGAGGTGCCTTCAAGGCGGGAAGCCGATCCCGTGGCGGCTGACCAACGAGGGTCAGTTCGGCCCAGCAGGCGGAAGAGGGGTGTGGTGCGAATCGAAACATCGGCGCAATGGTATAGCGCGCCACCGTTTTTAAGGGAAATATTCCTGGGATGTATATTAATGCTCATGAATTTTCCAGGAGAAAGGGCGCTCGACGGACTATGCCTGGAGAGGTTACCAACCAAGCCTCCGCCAGCCAGGCTCCAACACCTGGTCCGGAGGGGGAGGCGAGCACAAGGCACGAGCCAGATGCTCCTCCAACAGAGGATGCCGACAGGCTGTCCGCCACCATGTCTGAGGTGGAGAGCGCCATGAATCATAGGCGCCACCGAACAGTTCTTCGTGATGCGTGTTTCTCCCCGGAGGCATTGAATGCCTTCAATGCGGGAGACGCGCACCTCCGTGCCGCTCAAGATGGTTTAACCAGAGCCACGGAGCAGTATGTGAAAGACATACGGGTAAGGAATTTTAATAGTTATATATGCCAGTAGCCCCCGAGACTTAAAGTAGTTAGAATAACTGATTTAAGGATCATTCAATATGCAGGATCTTACGGAGAAGAATACCCAATTGTCCCAGGAGCTTCAAGAGTGCAAGGCCCAACTTGAGGCCGTGCTAGCCGCCGCAGGAGGAGACACAGAGACCCCCTCTGGTAACACATATTTCAAAAAAGATTTTATGGCGTGCGGCATGCGTATAAGTCTGACAATAATATTGCAGAAGGCGCCGGACTAGATCCGGACAAGCAACATCCGCTACACCAGCTGAAGGCCGGCGAGAAGGTGCTTATGAGGGTGCAGCAGGAGAGGAACAAACTCCAAGATGCCAACACCCAGCTGGGAGAAGAACTAAAAGATGTTCGGGTCCAGCTGTCTGACTCCGTAAAGGAGAATCGGCGGCTTCGTCGCGGCATCTACAGTAAGTGCTTGAGCAAACTCTTTTGAAAAGAAGAGTTCGGCGAGGAAGTCATTTGACAGAAATGTGTCTGTAGGTGTGCTCATAGGTCGCCCTGCGGAGGAAATGCCCGGTTCAACGGGTGACCAACTTCCCGAGCAGCTGCAACTGCACGAACGTGTTCGGCAGGCGATGAGCGGCGGCGTCCAGGCCTTATGGCCGTCCGTCTCCCTACCCGAGGGTCTTGGAGGGCTTGCGGAGAAGCTTCAGGGAGCACGACAGCGCTTCCGTCTATGGAAGGTATCGGCCTGCCGTCAAGGCGCCAGGGAGGCCTGGGCCATGGTGAAGACGCGGCACACAAAGGCGGATCCGAACCACATGGCCGAGGTCGGACCTGTGGGGCCCGATGGGAAGGAGATCCCTGTGAGCTTAATGTACGACCAAGTAGAGTTGGCCGCTAAGTATTCCCAACGGGACTGTAAATTAGACAGCCTGTTAGATGGGATTGAGGAGGAGTACAATCAGTCAATTTGATGATGTATTTAAAATGACATGTATAATGCCTTCTAGCTGGATTGTAGATTGTTTGTGTTTGCGGACCTTTTCGCTTCAACCTCGGGACCCTAGAGTCCGGAGTGTGTCCGAATACCCTCACGGTTATGAAAAAACTGGGGCATGCATGGAGACCAGGCGTAGGGGTCATTAGTTCTTTATCAGACAAGAGCCCAACTAGTTATGTTATATTACATGGTTAGTAAGAAACATCTTCCAGGGAGAATAGTTCCGTTAGGGGTTCCTTTCCCTGGGAGGCATGCCCTAAAGTGCATGTCCGGACTGCGAAAAAAGCAGGAAAGCATCTGGGGGCAGACGAATAGATAGGTAAAAAATCATCTTTCAAGTCACCGACCGAATATTCCCTTAAGAACGCTAGCTTTCGGCTTCACCCAGTCTGAGGTACAAATCCGGTTGACCCGGCAGTAACAATCGCAGAGGTGCTCCCTTTACCTCCTAGCCGAACAATTGATAATGTAGAGGTAAGCACAGGAGCCAAGCAACCCAGCTTGGCCAAAACTTAAGTCATATCGATGCATATAATGGTGAATAAAAGGTACATGCGGAAATTTGACGCATGTGTTGGGCATAAAGCCCGTATAAATAAGCTTCTGTTAAAGAAGCCCCCAGGTATAATGTGTGCGGGTAGCACGTCAAGTGTGTGCGAACAATGCGCAGATCGGCCCTCAAAGGCTCTATGAAAAAGGGAGGAGAAAAGAGAGAAACAAAAGACAACTGAAGTATAAAATGTGGACGGTGGAAGGAGACGAACTCTGAGTCCGGCGCTAGGCGTAGAATCTTCGGAGGCGGGCTGCGTTCCATGGGTTCGGCTCGAGTCGGTTGTCCGACGTGTTTCGCAGACGGTATGCTCTGCCGGTCAGAACTTGGTCGATGATGAAGGGACCTTCCCATTTGGGCTTGAGTTTGTCCTTTTTCTTGTCCGGCAGGCGTGGAACTAGTTCGCCGACATTGTAAGTTTTGGCCCGTACTTCTCTGCTTTGGTATCTTCGAGCCTGCTGCTGATAGAATGCGGAACGAGCCTTTGCCACATCGCGCTCCTCCTCCAATGCGTCCAAACTGTCCTGCCGATCCAACTCGGCTTCTCTTTCTTAGTACATGCACACTCGAGGTGAGTCATGAATTATATCGCAGGGCAAAACTGCCTCTGCGCTGTATACCATAAAGAATGGCGTGAATCCAGTAGTACGATTTGGCGTGGTCTGCAGCCTCCAGAGTACGGAGTCGAGCTCCTCTACCCAGTGCGTGTTAGATTCCATGAGGGACCGCACTAACCTGGGTTTGATGCCGCTCATGATTAGACCATTTGCTCGTTCGACCTGACCGTTAGTTTGAGGGTGATAGACTAAAGCGTAGTCGATCTTGATGCCCATATTTTTACACCAGAGTTTAACCTCGTCGGCCGTGAAGTTCGTGCCATTATCGATGATGATGTTGTGGGGAATGCCATAACGGTGTACTACCCCGGATATGAAGTCTATCACAGGTCCGAATTCGGCCGTTTTAACTGGCTTGGCCTCTATCCATTTGGTGAATTTGTCCACCATGACCAATAGGTACTTTTGCTTGTGGTTTCCCCCTTTAAGGGGTCCAACCATGTCAAGCCCCCAGACCGCAAACGGCGAGGTGATGGGTATAGTTTTGAGGGCGGTGGGTGGCATGTTGCTCTGATTAGCAAAGAGCTGGCAACCGACACATCATTGGACTAAGTCCTGAGCATCTGCCCGGGCCGTCGGCCAATAAAATCCTGTACGGAAGGCCTTGCCTACAAGGGCCCGGGCTGCAGCGTGGTGCCCGCCGAGTCCGGCGTGAATTTCAGCCAAAAGATTTCGCCCTTCCTCTTTGGAGATGCACCTTTGAAGGACTTCGGTTGTGCTTTTCTTATAAAGCTCTCCCTCATGGACCTTGTAGGCTTTAGATCGCCGCACTATGCAGCGGGCCTCATTTTGGTCTTCGGGGAGTTCCTGCCTGATTAAGTAGGCTAGGAATGGTTCTGTCCATGGTGCAATGACTGCCATTATTTCGTGGGCGGAAGGTGTTATTTCATTGGCTGAGCCACCGATTGTGTCATAATGTTCGTTGTTGGGCGGTGCGGTTGGTTCTGGGTTGTTGTTTCCGGACTCCTCTTCCCATACTACGGATGGCTTAAAAAGCCGCTCCAGGAAGATGTTTGGAGGGACGGCGTCACGCTTTGCGCCGATGCGCGCCAACACGTCGGCCGCCTGGTTATTATCCCGGGCTACATGGTGGAATTCGAGTCCTTCGAACCGAGCTAACATTTTTATGACGGCGCCACAGTAGGCTGCCATTTTCGGATCCTTGGCATCAAAGTCTCCATTTACTTGGGATATTGCGAGGTTTGAATCCCCGCGGACCTCTAGGCGTTGAATGCCCATGGAGATTGCCATCCGGAGACCATGTAGAAGGGCCTCGTATTCGGCTGTGTTGTTGGAGTCCGTGTACATTATTTCAAGTACGTATTGGACTGTGTCTCTGGTTGGGGACGTCAAGACGACGCCAGCCCCCAAGCCGGCCAACATTTTAGAGCCGTCGAAGTGCATGATCCAATTGGAGTATGCGTCGTACTCTTTAGGGAGTTCGGCTTCAGTCCATTCAGCGATGAAGTCAGCCAAAACTTGCGACTTTATAGCTCGCCGTGGTTTGTAGGTTATGTCGAATGGTAAGAGCTCAATGGCCCATTTTGCAATCCTGCCCGTCGCGTCGCGGTTGTTTATAATGTCATTGGGAGGTACTTCGGAGGCCACTGTTATCGAACACTCTTGAAAGTAGTGTCGCAGCTTCCGGGATGCCATGAACACCGCGTACGCAATCTTTTGATAATGTGGTACCGGGATTTGCATGGAGTTAAGACAGTGGATACGTAGTACACTGGTTTTTGAAGAGGGAACTTGTGCCCTTCTGTTTCTCGTTCGACGACGCGCACCGCGCTTACAACTTGATGTGTTGCCGCGATATATAATAACATTGGTTCGCCCAAGTTGGGTGCGGCCAGGATCAGATTTGTTGCCAATATGGCCTTTATTTCTTCGAGTCCGGCTGTTGCAGCGTCCGTCCAATCGAAGTGTTCGGTGCACCGGAGGAGGCGATAAAGGGGTAGCGCCTTTTCTCCCAAGCGAGAGATGAAGCGGCTTAAAGCTTCCACGCATCCAGTCAATTTTTGTATTTGTTTGAGATCTTTTGGGATATCCAACTGTGACAGAGCTCGGATCTTGGCTGGGTTTGCTTCAATTCCTCTACCGGATACAATGAAGCCCAAGAGCTTTCCGGCTGGTACGCCGAAAACGCATTTTTCCGGGTTGAGCTTAATGTCGTATGCTCGGAGGTTGTCGAATGTGAGCCTCAAATCTTCCACTAGAGTTTTGACGTGTTTGGTCTTGACGACCACATCTTCTACGTATGCCTCCACTGTTTTGCCGATCTGGGTTGCTAGACATGTCTGAATCATGCGCTGATATGTTGCGCCGGCGTTTTTGAGCCCGAAGGGCATTGTGTTGAAGCAGAATGGTCCATATGGCGTAGTGAATGCCGTTGCAGCTTGGTCTGTCTCCGCCATCCTGATTTGATGGTATCCGGAGTATGCGTCGAGGAAGCACAATGAATCGTGCCCTGCGGTATCATCAATGATTTGATCGATGCGGGGAAGGGGGAAAGGATCCTTTGGGCAAGCCTTGTTAAGGTCTTTAAAATCGACACACAGGCACCAGGATTTGTCCTTTTTGGGTACCATTACCAGGTTCGCTAGCCAGTCCAGATGTTTTATATCTCGGATGAATCCGGCTTCTAATAGTTTGGCTAGCTCGTCTCCCATTTCCTGTCTTTTGGGTTCGGAAAATCGCCGAAGAGCCTGTTTGACTGGCTTGAATCCTTTTAGGATGTTTAGGCTGTGTTCTACCAGCCTGCGTGGGATTCCTGGCATATCTGAAGGGTGCCAGGCAAAAATGTCCCAGTTTTCCCGAAGGAATTCTTGTAGTGCGGCGTCTACATCGGGGTTTAATTGTGCCCCAATGGAGGTCGTCTTTGTGGGGTCCGTTGGATGGACCTGGAATTTGACTATTTCGTCTGCTGGTTTAAAAGAGGTGGACTTAGATCTCTTATCGAGTATCACATCGTCCCTATTCACTGTGGAGCACAGCGCAGTGAGTTCTTCTGCCGCTAGGGCTTCGGATAGTGCCTCTAGGGCTAGTGCGGCTGTCTTATTTTCAGCGCGGAGTGCTATGTCCGGATCACTGACAAGAGTGATGACTCCATTGGGCCCGGGCATCTTAAGCTTCATATACCCGTAATGGGGTATAGCTTGGAAAATTGTGAATGCCTCTCGCCCTAGTAAAGCGTGAAATCCGCTGCTGAACGGGGCCACCTAGAACGTGACCTCCTCGGACCTGTAATTATCCGGCGAGCCGAACACCACATCTAGTGTAATTTTTCCTGTGCAGCATACTTCCCGACTAGGGATTATTCCTCTGAAGGTTGTGCTGCTTCGTTCAATGCGGCTCCAGTCTATTTCCATTTTTTGGAGGGTTTCCTCGTAGATGAGGTTTAATCCGCTGCCGCCATCCATGAGTACCTTGGTAAGACGAAAGTCGTCCACTATTGGACTAAGGACCAACGCGGCTGGTGCTCGGGATGTTTGGAATTTAGGTTCGTCGCTGGCGTTGAAGGTGATGGCCGTGTCGCTCCATGGATTTGTTGTTGCTACTTGGTAGACTTCGGCGAGGCTGCGGATTGTTCGTTTCCGCATATTATTTGATGCGAAAGTCTCGAAGACTGTTAATACCGTACTGGTTCTGTTGGGCTGGTTCTCCGGGGCTAGAAGCTCTTCGCCACTTTTGGCCACCTGCCGTAGTATCCAACATGCTCGAAGGCTGTGTGTTGGAGTGGCGCCCTCTATACTATGGATTTTACAGGGTCCGCTGAGCCATCCCTCCAGTACGGTTCCGTGCCCTTTATGGGGTTTTTGCTTTTTGGTTTTTGTCCCGGGTGCCTGAGCATGATGCACCCTTTTGTTTCGGACTAGGGTTGTGTTCGAAGCCGGATTGTCCCAAAACTTAGTTTCAATTTTCCAGGTACTCTCCATCGCACAGTACTTTCGTACTATGGACGCCAGGTCGGTGAAGCGTGTAATTTCGCGGCGACTTATGGCGTTAGTGATTCCCTTGTCCGTGCAATTGTTGCAGGAAATTGAGATTGCGCTTTCCTCACGACAGTCCTTTATCCTGTCCATAACCAGGAGGAATCTGGCCCAGTAATGATGTACTGTCTCCGTGGGCTCTTGCCGGATTTGAGATAGATTGCTTATGTTTGGGTGGGCGGGTGGAATTAAGTCCGGAACCCTGCCCAACTTGGGGCTCAAGGGCCGAAAAGTTTCCAAATTTGGAAGCTTGGATCGCTGGACGTTGTCCAACGAATCTGGTCCGCTGCCTGACTTTAGGTTCAGTACTTGATTGACGTCCGTCCCTCCGCAGGAATCCGGCATGGAGGGATCAGGAGTCCGGACATAACTGGTCTTCAATACAGAAGAAGAGTCACCGCGTTGCTCCTCTACCACCGCAACATGGTGGGTAACCTGGGGAGAGTTAATCTCTCTCAGATCGGTTTTAAGCCCAATCTGATCGTAGTCTGTAGCGACTCCCAGGGCGGCGATGCGATCCAAGAGCTCGTTTATGGAAGAGAGCTCCATCGGATCCAGCTGCTCGGTGAATTCTGAGTTGATGTGAAGATTGCTTTTGATGACCCGAGAGGTCATCGTCAAAGCAGCGGCCGAACAGGCGGTCATAAGAAAACCACCTAGCCGGACAGTTTGGCCGGCAGCCAAAGCTCCTTTGGCAATGGTACCGTCCTTAAAGACGGGAAGAGGCATCCTTCCTGATCGTGACGGCACAGAGGAACTCTCAATGAAAGCACCAATGTCGGTGTCAAAACCGGCGGATCTCGGGTAGGGGGTCCCGAACTGTGCGTCTAGGCGGATGGTAACAGGAGACGAGGGACCCGATGTTTTTACCCAGGTTCGGGCCCTCTCAATGGAGGTAAAACCCTACTCCTGCTTGATTGATACTGATGATATGGGTAGTACAAGAGTGGATCTACCACGAGATCAAGGAGGCTAAACCCTAGAAGCTAGCCTATGGTATGATTGTTGTTGTCCTACGGACTAAAACCCTCTGGTTTATATAGACACCGGAGAGGGCTAGGGTTACACAGAGTCGGTTACAATGGTAGGAGATCTACATATCCGTATCGCCAAGCTTGCCTTCCACGCCAAGGAAAGTCCCATCCAGACACGGGACGAAGTCTTTAATCTTGTATCTTCATAGTATTGGAGTCCGGCCGATGATGATAGTTCGGCTATCTGGACACCCCCTAGTCCAGGACTCCCTTAGTGGGATTGATTCTTGACGAATCAATACCCATTTTCCAGACTGTGTCCTGATAGAGCAGGTTAAGACTGTTGCCGCCATCCATGAGGAGTCTCGTGAGGTGGAATCCATCGATAATTGGGTCGAGGACAAATGCGGGTGAACCTCCATGACGAATACTGGTTAAATGGTCCCTGCGATCAAAGGTGATCGGGCATGCTGACCTTGGTTTGAATTTTGGGGCGACTGGCTCTATCGCATAGACATCCCTTAACGCGCGCTTGCGCTCTCTCTTGGGGATATGGGTAGCGTATATCATATTCACCGTCTTGACCTCGGGGGAAAATTTCTTCTGTCCTTGTATGGTCTGTGGGTGAGGCTCCTCGTCGTCATCCTCGCTGGGCGACCCTTTCCCCGTGTGCTCGGTGTTTAACTTACCAGCTATTTACAGACCCAACAGCTTCTGTTTGTATGGTTGGCGGGCTTGCCCGAGGTGCCATGAATTTGGCAAGGTCGATCGAGTATGTGGTCCAGGCTAGATGAACTGTCTTTGTATCTTTTGAATGGCCTCTTCCGCTGACCGGGTTTGGAGCCACTGAATCCGGCATTGACCATCGTGTCTTTATCATTGTCTGTGTTGCTCTGACGCTTGTTTTTGTTGCATCGGTGCCGGCCGTTTCCGCTCCTTGCTTCGGAAGTGCTAGGATTGCTGGTACTGTTGCTTCCTCGGGCAAGCCAGCTATCTTCGCTTGCGCAAAAGTGGGTCATGAGTGATGTGAGGGTTGCCATGGACTTCGGTTTTTCTTGGCCGAGGTGTCGGGCAAGCCATTCAACGCGGATGTTGTGTTTAAAGGCTGCTAGAGTCTCGGTGTTCGGACAATCAACAATTTGGTTCTTTTTGATTAGGAACCGGGTCCAGAATTTTCTGGCTGACTCTCCGGCTGCTGGACTATGTGACTGAGGTCATCGACGTCCGGAGGCCGGATATAAGTGCCCTGGAAGTTGTCTCTAAAGGCATCCTCCAGGTCTTCCCAGCTTCCAATAGAGTTTTCTGGGAGGTTGTTTAACCAGTGTCGAGCTGGTCCCTTAAGTTTGAGGGGGAGGTATTTGATGGTGTGTAGATCGTCATCGCGAGCCATGTGAATGTGGAGAAGAAAATCTTCAATCCATACTGTGGGATCTGTCGTGCCATCGCATGATTCGATGTTCACATGTTTAAACCCTTCTCGGAACTGGTGCTCCATTACCTCATCAGTGAAGCATAGGGGGTGTGCGGCGCCTCTATATGGGGCAACATCACGACGCAGTTCAGATGGAGTCCGTATGCAGTTTTCAGCCCGGGTCAAGTTGTGCTTGCCGCACCAGGCTTGATGGTCGTCTTCTCGTGCTAGGGCACACCCCCTTGATCCATAGACTGATCTGTTCTGGCCGGCTCTATGAGTCAGGTCCTGCCAAAGGTCATAAGTGTATCTTGCAGCTACTGTCTCTCTGCCTTTATGGCGGGGTGGTGCAGGCTGGTGTTTGGCTTGAGTTGCCACTCTGTCCCGGCCACGTGGTGATCGGTCAGGTCCGTCGGCAACATTACACGTTGGCGGTATAGGCTCTAGGGCTTCGTCGTCGAATTGGGGTAGCAGCTTGTTTTTCGGGTAACTCTTAGTTGGGCGTTCGAGGCTATATTCCTCGGCTGCCAGGACATCAGTCCATCTGTCATTGAGCAGATCCTGATCAGCTTGAAGCTGTTGCTACTTCTTTTTCAGGCTTCTTGCAGTGGCTATTAGCTGGCGCTTAAAGCGCTCTTGTTCGAGGGGTTCCTCTGGCACGATGAATTCTTCGTTGCCGAGGCTCTCGTCCTCTTCGGAGATCGGTACGTAGTTACTATCCTCCTAGCCCTCATTTCCGATGGGGTCGTCGGAGTTGACTTGCCCATCCTCCCAATCATCATGCTAGGATGTTGGTTTGATAGGGGCTTCTTGGTCTTTGGCATTATCCAGAGTATTGTTGTCTCCGGTGGCGGTATTGTTGTCTTTTTCGCGACGCGATTTAGAGCGGAGCCGCTGACATCGACGCTTTGGTGGTGCCACAGGAGGCTTGTCCTCGACTGGATCCTTCCCCCCTTTGTCGTCATCCTGTTTGTGTGTGTCCACCATGTACATGTCATATGTGGAATTAGTCATCCAGCGTCCGGTAAACGGCGGGTTCTGGCTTTGTTCTTCTCCGGTATCGTCGTCCATGCCGTCGCTGTCTTCAGAAGTGTAATCGAGCATGTCAGTTAAGTCCTCGACAGTGGCTACGAAATGGGTCCCGGGTGGGATGTGAAATTCCCTGCTCTCAGCCCCTAATGTGGGTCGGGCGTAGTTCGGCAGCGATCCTTCTGTAATGGTGAGAGATCGCATTAAGTCCAAGGCCTCGTTTAAGAGTGAGGTTTGGACAGGGAAGCGAGAATCCGTGGAGCAGGGCGGGACAGGAGTTCCCTGAACGAGCTTGTATAACATGGACCTCGAGTGTTCGGAGCGGGTGTCCGGAGGTGAGTCCGGCTCCATGAGGATTGAGGGGTCCTGGCGTGATTCCAGGCCTGCCAGAGATGCAATCACCTCCGGTTCTCCGGTGTCAGGCTCTATAGCTGCAAAGAGTCTGGCGGGCTTCAAACTCCTGTCTTCAGACCTGGTGGTGCGCTCTGGATCTAAGGCCAGAGCGGTGATTGGGGCCGCAAACCCTTGGAAGATCAAGTCTCCTCGGATACTAGCGACATAGTTCAGATTCCCAAAACTGATCTGATGACCAGGGGCGTAGCTGTCGATCTACTCCAGATGGCCAATCGAGTTTGCGCGCAGTGCAAAGCCGCCGAATACAAAGATTTGGCCGGGGAGAAATGTCTTCCTTAAGGCGTGTTGTTGTAGATGATTGATGGAGCCATCAAGCCTTTTGGTGATGACACAGTGGAACTCTCAATGAAAGCACCAATGTTGGTGTCAAAACCGGCAGATCTCGGGTAGAGGGTCCCGAACTGTGCGTTTAAGGATCAAAGGTAACAGCAGGCGGGGGATGTTGGGGAACATAGTAATTTCAAAAAAAATCCTACGTACACGCAAGATCATGGTGATGCATAGCAACGAGAGGGGAGAGTGTTGTCCACGTACCCTCATAGACCGAAAGCGGGAGCGTTATGACAATGCAGTTGATGTAGTCGTACGTCTTCACGATCGACCGATCCTAGTACCGAATGTACGGTACCTCCGCGATCTGCACATGTTCAGTTTGGTGACGTCCCACGAATTCACGATCTAGTAGAGCTTCGAGGGAGAGTTCCATTAGCACGACGGCGCGATGATGGTGTTGATGAAGCTACCGACGCAGGGCTTTGCCTAAGCACCGCCATGATATGACCGATGTGGATTATGGTGGAGGGGGGCACCGCACACGGCTAAAGATCAATGATCAACTTGTGTGTCCATGGGGTTCCCCTTGCCTCAGTATATAAAGGAGGAGAGGAGGGGAGGCCAGCCGGCCCTAGAGGCGCGCCCAAGTGTGGAGTCCTACTAGGACTCCAAGTCCTAGTAGGAGTCCACCAAGAGGAAGGGAGGGAGAAGGAAGGAGAGGGAGGAAAGGAAGAAAGGGGGGCCGGCCCCCTAGTCCAATTCGGTTTCGGCTAGGAGGCCGCGCGCCCTGCCTTGTCCTGCCTCCTCTTTTCCACCTCTTGGGCCATGAGGGCCAATACTTCTTCCCCCGTATTCTCGTAACTCCCCGGTAATCCGAAAAATACCCGAATCACTCAGAACCTTTCCGATGTCCAAATATAGCCTTCCAATATATCGATCTTTACGGCACGATCATTTCGAGACTCCTTATCATGTCCCCGATCTCATCCGGGACTCCGAACAAACTTCGGTCATCAAATCACATAACACATAATATAAATTGTCACCGAACATTAAGCGTGCGGACCCTATGGGTTCGAGAACTATGTAGACATGACCGAGACACGTCTCCGGTAAATAACCTATAGCGGAACCTGGATGCTCATATAGGCTCCTACATATTCTACGAAGATCTTTATCGGTCAAACCGCATAACAACATACGTTGTTCCCATTGTCATCGGTATGTTACTCGCCCGAGATTCGATCGTCGGTATCTCAATACCTAGTTCAATCTCGTTACTGGCAAGTCTCTTTAATCGTTCCATAATGCATCATCCTGTAAGTAACTCATTAGTCACATTTCTTGCAAGGCTTATAGTGATGTGCATTACCGAGAGGGCCCAGAAATACCTCTCCGACAATCGGAGTAACAAATCCTAATCTCGATCTATGCCAACTCAACAAGTACCAGCGGAGACACTGTAGAGCACCTTTATAATCACCCAGTTACGTTGTGACATTTGGTAGCACACAAAGTGTTCCTCCGGTAATCGGGAGTTGCATAATCTCATAGTCATACGAACATGTATAAGTTATGAAGAAAGCAATAGCAGTAAACTAAAATGGTCAAGTGTTAAGCTAACGGAATGGGTCAAGTCAATCACATCATTCTCCCAATGATGTGATCCCGTTTATCAAATGACAACTCATGTCTATGGTTAGGAAACCTTAACCATCTTTGATCAACGAGCTAGTCAAGTAGAGGCATACTTGTGACATTATGTTTGTCTATGTATTCACACATGTACTAAGTTTCCAGTTAATACAATTTTAGCATGAATAATAAATATTTATCATGAAATAAGGAAATAAATAATAACTTTATTATTGCCTCGAGGGCATATTTCCTTCAGTCTCCCACTTGCACTAGAGTCAATAATCTAGTTCACATCATCATGTGATTTAACACCAATATTCACATCTATATCATCCATAGTTCACATCGTCATGTGACTAACACCCAAAGGGTTTACTAGAGTATGATCATGTTTTGCTCGTGAAAGAAGTTCAGTCAACGGGTCTGTCACATTCAGAGTCGTATGTATTTTGCAAATATTCTATGTCTACAATGCTCTGCACAGAGCTACTCTAGCTAATTGCTCCCACTTTCAATATGTATCCAGATTGAGACTTAGAGCATCTGGATCGGTGTAAAAGCTTGCACCGATCTAACTCTTTATGATGAACTCTTTTATCACCTCCATAATCGAGATACATCTCCTTAGTCCTCACTAAGGCTATTCTTGACGTTATCCAGTGATCTACTCCTAGATCAAAATTGTACTCCCTTGCCAAACTCAGAGCAAGGTATACAATAGGTCTAGTACACAGCATAGCATACTTTATAGAACCTATGACTGAGGCATAGGGAATGACTTTTCATTCTCTTTCTATTTTCTGCCATGGTCGGGTTTTGAGTCTTACTCAACTTCACACCTTGCAACACAGGCAAGAACTCCTTTGACTATTCCATTTTGAACTACTTCAAAATCTTACCAAGGTATGTACTCATCGAAAAATCTTATCAAGCGTCTTGATCTATCTCTATAGATCTTGATGCTCAATGTGTAAGAAGCTTAACCGAGGTCTTTCTTTGAGAAACTCCTTTCAAACACTCCTTTATGCTTTCCAGAAAATTCTACATTATTTTGGATCAACAATATGTCATTCACATATACTTATCAAAAAGGCTGTAGTGCTCCCACCCACTTTCCTGTAAATACAGGCTTCACCGCAAGTCTGTATAAAACTATATGCTTTGATACTCATCAAAGTGTATATTCCAACTCCGAGATGCTAGCACCAGTCCATAGATGGATCACTGGAGCTTGCACACTTTGTTAGCACCTTTAGGATTGACAAAACCTTTTGGTTGCATCATATACAACTCTTCTTTAATAAATCCATTAAGGAATGCAGTTTTGACATCCATTTGCCAGATTTCATAAAATGTGGCAATTGCTAATATGATTCAGACAGACTTAAGCATAGATACAAGTGAGAAACTCTCATCTTTGTCAACACATTAAACTTGTCAAAAACCTTTTGCAACAATTCTAGCTTTGTAGATAGTAACACTACTATCAGTGTTCGTCTTCCTCTTGAAGATCCATTTATTTTCTATGGCTTGCCGATCATCGGGCAAGTCCACCAAAGTCCACACTTTGTTCTCATACATGGATCCCATCTCAGATTTCATGGCCTTCAAGCCATTTTGCGGAATCTGGGTTCATCATCGCTTCCTCATAGTTCGTAGGTTCATCATGGTCTAGTAACATGACTTCTAGAACAGGATTACCATACCACTCTGGTGCAAATTGTACTTTGGAAGACCTACGAGGTTCTGTAGTAACTTAATCTGAAGTTTCATGATCATCATCATGAGCTTCCTCACTAATTGGTGTAGGAATCACTGGAAATGATTTCTGTGATGAACTACTTTCCAATTCCGGAGAAGGTACAATTACCTTATCAAGCTCTACTTTCCTGTCGCTCACTTCTTTCGAGAGAAACTCCTGCTCTAGAAAGGATCCATCTTAGCAACGAATATCTTGCCTTCGGATCTGTGATAGAATGTGTACCCAACAGTTTCCTTTGGGTATTCTATGAAGACGCACTTCTCCGATTTGGATTCGAGCTTATCAGTTTGAAACTTTTTCACATAAGCATTGCAGCCCCAAACTTTAAGAAACGACAACTTGGTTTCTTGCCAAACCACAGTTCATAAGGCGTCGTCTCAACGGATTTTGATGGTGCCCTATTTAAAGTGAATGAAGCTGTCTCTAATGCATAACCCCAAAACGATATTGGTAAATCGGTAAGATACATCATAGATCGCACCATATCCAATAAAGTGCGGTTACGACGTTCGGACACACCATTACGCTGTGGTGTTCCATGTAGCGTGAGCTGTGAAACTATTCCACATTGTTTTAAATGAAGGCCAAACTCTTAACTCAAATATTCTCCTCTACGGTCAGCTTGTAGAAACTTTATTTTCATGTTACAATGATTCTCCACTTCACTTTGAAATTCTTTGAACTTTTTAGAAGTTTCAGACTTGTGCTTCATTAAGTAGATATACTCATATTTGCTCAAATCATCTGTGAAGGTCAGAAAATAACGATACCCGCCACGATCATCAACACTCATTGAAACGCATACATCCGTATGTATTATTTCCAACAAGTCAGTAGCTCGTTCCATTGTTCCGGAGAACGGAGTTTTAGTCATCTTGCCCAAAAGGCACGGTTCGCAAGCATCAAAAGATTCATAACCAAGTGATTCCAAATATCCATCTTTATGGAGTTTCTTCATGCGCTTTACACCGATATGACCCAAACGGCAGTGCCACAAATAAGTTGCACTATCATTATCAACTTTGCATCTTTTGGCATCAATATTATGAATATGTGTATCACTACAATCGAGATCCAACAAACTATTTTCATTGGGTGTATGACCATCGAAGGTTTTATTCATGTAAATAGAACAACAATTATTCTTTGACTTTAAATGAATAACCGTATTGCAATAAACATGATCAAATCATATACATGCTCAACGCAAACGCCAAATAACATTTATTTAGGTTTAACACTAATCCGAAAGTATAGGGAGTGTGCGATGATGATCATATCAATCTTGGAACCACTTCCAACACACATCATCACTTCACCCTCAACCAGTCTCTGATTATTCTGTAACTGCTGTTTCGAGTTACTAATTTTTAGCAACCGAACAAGTATCAAATACCCAGGGGCTACTATAAACACTAGTAAGGTACACATCAATAATCTGTATATCAAAAATATACCCTTGTTCACTTTGCCATCCTTCTTATCCACCAAATATTTAGGGCATTTCCGCTTCCAGTGACCATTTCCTTTGCAGTAGAAGCACTCATTTTCAGGCTTTAGTCTAGCTTTGGGCTTCTTCACAGAAGTGACAACTTGCTTGCCATTCTATGTGAAGTTCCATTTCTTTCCCTTTGCCCTTATTTTGAAACTAGTGGTCTTGTTAATCATCAACACTTGATGCTCTTTCTTGATTTCTACCTTCATCGATTTCATCATCGTGAAAAGCTCGGGAATCGTTTTCGTCATCCCTTGCATACTATAGTTCATCGCGAAGTTTTACTAACTTGGTGATGGTGACTAGAGAACTCTTTCAATCACTATCTTATCTGGAAGATTAACTCCCACTTGATTCAAGCGATTGTAGTACCCAGACAATCTAAGCATATGCTCACTGCTTGAGCTATTCTCCTCCATCTTTTAGCAATAGAACTTGTTGGAGACTTCATATCTCTCAACTCGGGTATTTGCTTGAAATATTAACTTCAAATCATGGAACATCTCATATGGTCCATGACGTTCAAAACGTCTTTGAAGTCCCGATTCTAAGCCGTTAAGCATGGTGCACTAAACTATCTAGTCATCATATTGAGCTAGCCAAACATTCAAAAGACCTGCATCTACTCCTGCAATAGGTCTATCACCTAGCGGTGCTTCAAGGACATAATTCTTCTGTGCAGCAATGAGGATAAACCTCAGATCACGGACCCAGTCCGCATCATTGCTACTATCATCTTTGAACTTAGATTTCTCTAGGAATACATATAAAACATAGGGAAGAAACAATGCGAGCTATTGATCTGCAACATTATTTGCAAAATACTATCAGGACTAAGTTCATGATAAATTAAAGTTCAATTAATCATATTACTTAAGAACTCCCACTTAGATAGACATCCCTCTAATAATGTAAGTGATCACGTGATCCAAATCAACTAAACCATGTCCGATCATCACGTGAGATGGAGTAGTTTTCAATGGTGAACATCACTATGTTGATCATATCTACTATATGAATCACGCTCGACCTTTCGGTCTCGAGTGTTCCGAGGCCATATTTGCATATGCTAGGCTCGTCAAGTTTAACTCAAGTATTTCTGCGTATGCAAAACTGGCTTGCACCCGTTGTATGTGAACGTAGATCTTATCACACCCGATCATCACGTGGTGTCTCGGCACGACGAACTTTGGCAATGGTGCATACTCAGGGAGAACACTTATACCTTGAAATTTAGTGAGAGATCATCTTATAATGCTACCGTCAATCAAAGCAAAATAAGATGCATAAAAGATAAACATCACATGCAATCAATATAAGTGATATGATATGGCCATCATCATCGTGTGCCTTTGATCTCCATCTCCAAAGCACCGTCATGATTACCATCGTCACCGGTGCGGCACCTTGATCTCCATCTTAGCATCGTTTTCGTCTCACCAACTATTGCGTCCACGACTATCGCTACCACTTAGTGATAAAGTAAAGCAATTACAGGGCGATTGCATTGCATACAATAAAGCGACAACCATATGGCTCCTGCCAGTTGTCGATAACTCTGTTACAAAACATAATCATCTCATACAATACAATTTAGCATCATATCTTGACCATATCACATCACAACATGCCCTGCAAAAACAAGTTAGATGTCCTCTAGTTTGTTGTTGCAAGTTTTACGTGGCTGCTACGGGCTGAGAAAGAACCATTCTTACCTACGCATCAAAACCACAACTATATTTCGTCAAGTTAATGATGTTTTAACCTTCAACAAGGACCGGGCATAGCCACACTCGATTCAACTAAAGTTGGAGAAACTGACACCCGCCAGCCACCTATGTGCAAAGCACGTCGGTAGAACCAGTCTCGCGTAAGCGTACGCGTAATGTCGGTCCGGGCCGCTTCATCCAACAATACCGCCGAATCAAAGTATGACATGATGGTAAGCAGTATGACTTGTATCGCCCACAACTCACTTGTGTTCTACTCGTGCATATAACATCTACGCATTAACCTGGCTCAGATGCCACTGTTGGGGAATGTAGTAATTTCAAAAAAAAATCCTACGCACAGGCAAGATCATGGTGATGCATAGAAACGAGAGGGGAGAGTGTTGTCCATGTACCCAGACCAAAAGCGAAAGCGTTATGACAACGCGGTTGATGTAGTCGTACGTCTTCACGATCGACCAATCCTAGTACCGAACGTACGGCACCTCCGCGATCTACACACTTCAGATCGGTAACGTCCCACGAACTCACGATCCAGTAGAGCTTCGACGGAGAGTTCCGTCAGCACAACGGCGTGATGACGGTGTTGATGAAGCTACAGACGCAGGGCTTCGCCTAAGCACCGCAACGATATGACCGATGTGGATTATGGTGGAGGGGGGCACCGCACACGGCTAAAGATCAATGATCAACTTGTGTGTCCATGGGGTGCCCCTTGCCTCATTATATAAAGGTGGAGAGGAGGGGAAGCCGATCGACCCTAGAGGCACGCCCAAGTGTGGAGTCCTACTAGGACTCCAAGTCCTGGTAGGAGTCCACCAAGAGGAAGGAAGGGAGAAGGAAGGAGAGGGAGGAAAGCAGGAAAGGGGGGCCGGCCCCCTAGTCCAATTTGGTTTGGGCTAGGGGGGCCGCGCGCCATGGCTTGTCCTGCCTCCTCTTTTCCACCACTTGTCCCATGAGGCCCAATACTTCTTCCCCCATATTCCCGTAACTCCCCGGTACTCCAAAAAATACCCGAATCACTCGGAACCTTTCCGATGTCAGAATATAGCCTTCCAATATATCGATCTTTATGGCTCGATCATTTCGAGACTCCTCTTCATGTCCCTGATCTCATCCGGGACTCCGAACAAACTTCGGTCATCAAATCACATAACTCATAATATAAATCATCACCGAACATTAAGCGTGCGGACCCTACGGGTTCAAGAACTATGTAGACATGACCAAGACACGTCTCTGGTCAATAACCAATAGTGGAAACTGGATGCTCATATTGGCTCCTACATATTCTACGAAGATCTTTATCGGTCAAACCGCATAACAACATACGTTGTTCCCTTTGTCATCGGTATGTTACTTGTCCGAGATTCGATCGTCGGTATCTCAATACCTAGTTCAATCTCGTTACCGGCAAGTCTCTTTACTCGTTCCATAATACATCATCCCGTAAGTAACTCATTAGTTACATTGCTTGCAAGGCTTATAGTGATGTGCATTATGGAGAGGACCCAGAGATACCTCTCCGACAATAGGAGTGACAAATCTTAATCTTCATCTATGCCAACTCAACAAGTACCATCGGAGACACCTGTAGAGCACCTTTATAATCACCCAGTTACGTTGTGACATTTGGTAGCACACAAAGTGTTCCTTCGGTAATCGGGAGTTGCATAATCTCATAGTCATAGAACATGTATAAGTTATGAAGAAAGGAATAGCAGTAAACTAAAACGATCAAGTGCTAAGCTAACGGAATGGGTCAAGTCAATCACATCATTCTCCCAATGATGTGATCCCATTTATCAAATGACAACTCATGTCTATGGTTAGGAAACCTTAACCATCTTTGATCAACGAGCTGGTCAAGTAGAGGCATACTAGTGACATTATGTTTGTCTATGTATTCACAAATGTACTAAGTTTCCGGTTAATACAATTCTAGCATGAATAATAAACATTTATCATGAAATAAGGAAATAAATAATAACTTTATTATTGCCTCTAGTGCATATTTCCTTCATGGTACATAATGTTTACCCAGGTTTGGGCCCTCTTAATGGAGGTAATACCCTACTTCCTGCTTGATTGACTTTGATGAGTATAGGGGTTACAAGAGTTGATCTACCTCGAGATCGTAATGGCTAAACCCTAGATGTCTAGCATGTATGGTTATGATCGCCCCTAAGGACTAAACCCTTCGGTTTATATAAGCACCAGAGGGGACTAGGGTTATATAAAGTCAATTTAGAGGAAGGAAACTACACATCCGGACGCCAAGCTTGCCGTCTGATGAAGTCCTGGATTAGGGGGTATTCGGACAGCCAGACTACATACTTTGGCTGGACTGTTGGACCATGAAGATACAAGACTCAAGACTTCGTTCTGTGTCCGGATGGGACTCTCCCTTGCGTGGAAGACAAGCTTGGCGATCCGGATATTAGATCTCCTTCTTTGTAACCGACTCTGTGTAAACCCTAGCCCCCTCTGGTGTCTATATAAACCAGAGGGTTTGGTCCGTATAGGGACAATCATAATCATCATAGGCTAGATCCTAGGGTATAGCCTCTATGATCTCGTGGTAGATCAACTCTTGTAATACTCGTATCATCAAGATCAATCAAGCAGGAAGTAGGGTTTTACCTCCATCGAGAGGGACTGAACCTGGGTAAAACACTGTGTCCCTTGCCTCCTGTTACAATTAGCCTTAGACGCACAGATCGGGACCCCCTACCCAAGATCCGCCGGTTTTGACACTGACATTGGTGCTTTCATTGAGAGTTCCTCTGTGTCGTCGCTGCAAGGCTTGATGGCTCCTTCAATCATCAACAACAACGCGGTCCAGGGTGAGACCTTTCTCCCCGGACAGATCTTCGTGTTCGGCGGCTTTGCACTGCAGGCCAATTCGCTCAGCCATCTGGAGCAGATCGACAGCTACTCCCCTGGCCATCAGGTCAGGTTCGGAAACTTGAACTACACGGCCGATATCCGCGGAGACTTGATCTTCAACGGATTCGGGCCTGCGCCGGGAGCGCCGAGCAGTCACGATGAGCACGGCTTAGACCTGCTGTCGGACAATACTTGGGATATCGCACCTGCAGGAGCCTCGGACCTAAATCCAGGGCAGATTGCGTCGTCCGAGGATGGGTGGATGGACCCCGCCCCGGAGGCTGCACACTCATCGGCGGTAGAGCCGAACACAGACTTCACCCCCAAGGAAGCCTGTGTCTCCGGACCCCTGGACTCGTGTCCGGTTGTAGGCCCCAGACCGCGCGCCCCAAGCCCGTCGATTCTTGCTGGGCTCCGGTAATGGAGTTCGCCGCTGCGGATATCTTCCAGCACTCGCCCTTTGGCGACATGTTGAACTCGTTAAAGTCTTTCTCTTTGTCAGGAGACTCTTGGCCGAACTATGCCCGGCTCGAGTGGGAAGCAGGCGACAAGGGAATTCGTTGCCCACCCAAAACCCACTTCATTGCCACGATCGACGATTTGACCGACGTGCTTGACTTCGACTCTAAAGACATCGACGGTATGGATGATGATGCAGGAGATGAACAGGAACCACCGCCCACGGGGCGCTGGACAGCCACCTCCTCCTATGATATATATATATGGTGGATACTCCGAAAGAAACCAATGGCGATGAGGCAATGGAGGATAACCCCTCAAGGAAGAAAGCAAAGCATGGGCATCATCGGTGCCGCTCCAAGCCCCGCCACAGCAATACCGACACAGGAGACGAAAACAATCTGGATGGTGCCGAAGATGAATACAACCCTAACCACCCTGCCTTCGAGCAGGCCGAATAGGAAGACGGGCAGGTCAGCCCAAACGAATAGGCAACAGATGGGTACCCAGAGGAGGACAACTACATGCCCCCCCTCCGAAGACGAGATTAGCCTCGACAACGACGAATTCGGTGTGCCTGAGGACCCCGTGGAGCAGGAGCGCTTCAAGCGCCGGCCTATGGCCACTGTGAGGAGCCTGAAAAAGAAGCAGCAGCAGCTCCAAGCTGATCAAGATCTGCTCATAGACAGATGGACTGATGTCCTGGCAGCCGAGGAACATGGACTCGAGCGCCACACCAAAGGTTATCCAAAGCACAAGTGGCTACCTCAACTCGAGGAGGAGCCTATACTACCAGCACAAGACGAGGCTGACCGGCCACCTCGTGGCCGGGATAAAACGGCGTATCAGCCCGAATACCAGCCCGCACCCCCACGCCAATACACTACGGACCGGGGCAATAAGCAGGACCTGCGAGACATAGTGGAAAACAAGGCAGGACAGCCAAGATCGATCTACGGATCACGGGGGCGCGCCTCGACATGTGACGATGATCGTCATGCCGGATACACTATCAACAAGTCCGGCCAGGCCGAACACAGCCAACCAGACTCATTTGAACTGCATAGCCACATAGCCCGGCATAGAGGCGCCGCACACCCCCTCTCCTTCACTGACAAAGTGATGGATCATGAATTCCTAGAAGGGTTTAAACCCGTAAACACTGAATCATACGATGGCACAACAAACCCCGCAGTATGGTTCGAAGATTTCCTTCTCCACATTCACATGGCCCGCAGTGACGATCTACACGCCATCAAGTATCTTCCCCTTAAGCTCAAAGGACCGGCCCGACACTGGCTAAATAGCCTGCCGGCAAATTCCATTGGCAGTTGGAAAAACCTGGAGGACGCGTTCCTCGACAACTTCCAGGGCATGTACGTACGACCACCGGATGCCGATGACCTGAGCCACATTACCCAACAGCCTAGAGAGTCATCCAGAAAATTCTGGACTCGGTTCCTAACTAAAAAGAACCAAATTGTCGACTGTCCGGATGCCGAAGCCCTGGCGGCCTTTAAGCATAATATTCGCGACGAGTGGCTCGCCTGACACCTCGGCCAGGAAAAACCAAATTCCATGGCGGCCCTCATGACACTCATGACCCGCTTTTGCACGGGCGAGGACAGCTGGTTGGCTCGCAGTAGCATCATGCCAATAAACTCTGGCACTTCAGATGTCCGCGATAACAACGGCAAGCCACGGCGCAACAAACATAAGCGTCGGAACAATGGCGACAACACTGAAGACACGGCAGTCAACGCCGAATTCAGTGGCTCAAAATCCGGTCAGCGGAAAAAGCCGTTCAAAAGAAACAATCAGGGACCGTCCAGTCTGGACCGCATACTTGATCGCTCATGCCAAATTCACGACACCCCGGATAAGCCAGCAAACCACACTAACAGGGACAGTTGGGTGTTTAAACAGGCCGGTAAAATAAATGCCGAGAACAAGGACAAGGGGCTGGACAGCGACGACGACGAGGAGCCCCGGCGTCCGAACACAGGGGGGGCAGAAGAAATTTCCTCCCCAGGTGAAAACGGTCAATATGATCTACGCCACCCACATTCCCAAATGGGAACGAAAGCGAGCACTACGCGACATCTATGCGATGGAGCCAGTCGCCCCAAAGTTCAACCCATGGTCAGCCTGTCCGATCACTTTTGATTGTAGGGATCACCCGACCAGCATCCATCACGGCAGTTCAGCCGCATTGATCCTAGACCCAATCATTGACGGATTTCACCTCACACGAGTCCTTATGGACAGCGGCGGCAGCCTGAACCTGCTTTATCAAGACACAGTGCGCAAAATGGGCATCGACCCTTCAATGATCAAGCCCACCAAAACCACCTTTAAAGGTGTAATTCCAGGAGTAGAGGCTCGTTGCATGGGCTCCATAACAATGGAAGTGGTCTTCGGATCTTCGGATAACTTCCGAAGCGAGTTAATCTTCGACATCGTCCCTTTCCGTAGTGGCTATCATGCACTGCTTGGACGAACCGCATTCGCTCGATTCAATGCGGTACCACACTATGCATACTTCAAGCTCAAGATGCTAGGACCTCCTGGGGTTATAACAGTCAACGGAAACACGGACCGCTCTCTCCGTACAGAAGAGCATACTGCAGCCCTCACGGCAGAAGTACAAAGCAGCCTTCTCCGGTAAACCACCAATCCGGCGACAACAACCCCGAAGACCGTCAAGCGAGTGCGGAGTACCCTGCAACAGGATCGCCAGGCACACCAAGAGCGCGACTAGCAGTCCAGCCTCCACCCCAGTCCCATTCAGGCAGCATTCGTGTCGCGCATACACAATTACGCACTCAAAATACCATGGGCATAGGCGGGGGCGCAATAGTGACGCGGTCAACAGTGCGGTTCAGCCGCAACATACTTTAATAACCCTCTTTGCCTTTCAGGCCCCTACTTTCGGGCAGCCTCTTTAGAGAACTGGATCATCGGACTCCTCACAGGGGGGAGAACCAAGGAGGCAAAAGGCTTTGCACACAAAGGGAATACCCAGGTCATATCGGTTAATGATCGTTATACCTGTTTTATATACCTACACGTGGCCCGCCCTTGGATAGGACGTGTCAAATAGTCCTCTTTACTTCTGCTTAGTGCATTAATTGTAAAGATACGCTTGGACGTATTATTTATCAATGGGAGATAATATATAGCATTAGCTTATTATTCCTATCTTCACATTTTTTTTCTAAAAATGTTTAGTTAACATTGAATACGTACACTTTGGTACGTTCAGTTTGCCAGGGGCTTCTTATGGCGCCCCATAATACCGCAAGATAAGTCCGAACACTTTCAACAGTGCGGCACCCCGAACTAATAGCATTATATGCATCAGCTCCGAATCATGTCTTGTGTCAATAGTTGGGTTTGCCCGGCTCCCTTGTTTTGGTACCTTATGTTCCGTTATATCGGCTAAGGTAGCGCAGGGAGAACTACTGCGATTGTGTCCCGGTTCTTCCGAACGAGCACCTCAGTAGAGAAAGCCGAAAACTGACTGGCATGATGCGGCGAGAGCTGGTCTCTATTCGAGAGGTCTTAAAATCCTTAAAGATTTTTTCCGCTTTAGGCGAGGAATCAGCCCCGTCCGATTTAGGCGTATATAGCGCCCCAATTCAGCTTTCCGAATTCTAGGGGCTTCGCCGAAATTTAAAATTGTAGACTTCTATGGCTAAGTGAAAGTTATACAGCCGCATAGTTCGATTGCCTTGTTCGCTGCGCCAAACACCTCCTTCAGGGACCAAATATTTGGATAAAGAGTGTCTGGGTTTTCCACGAACACCCTAGTACTAGTTACGTGGGGACGGAAGCCGATGACTGGCCTACTTTCAGAAATTTATAAACACCCGCACAGAAGGTAATATTTTAAATCAACAAAGCGCTATCTAGCGCAAATAACCTCATTTTTATATTACAAAAATGACAGGAGTACATTCACTCAAAGATCGTGTCCTTGGTACATTCATCGGCCACGAGGCGAGCGCCTTTCATAACGCCATCATAATATTTCTCGGGATAGCGATGCACCTTGCCCTCCGGTGGTCCATCCTTCACCAGCTTCTCTGCATCCAGCTTGCCCCAATGCACCTTCGCACGGGCAAAGGCTCGGCGGGCACCCTCAATGCAAACGGATCGCTTGATCAC
Source organism: Triticum timopheevii (assembly GCA_963921465.1). Taxonomy (NCBI): domain Eukaryota; kingdom Viridiplantae; phylum Streptophyta; class Magnoliopsida; order Poales; family Poaceae; genus Triticum; species Triticum timopheevii. Next base: position 506,781,109 of record OY997274.1, read on the forward strand.
TTCAAGCCGCGGACAGGCATTTACCATCCGCTTTATCAGGCCGAAGTAGCTGGCGGGCAGGGGCTCACCAGGCTACATCCGGACTATGAAATCTTTCATAGCCACTTCGGCCGCCCTGTGGAGTTCAACCAATTGCTTCAATTGGTCACTCAGAGGCATCGGGTGTTCGGCTCCAGCATACTGGGACCAAAACAGCTTCTCCGTTGAGCTCCCCTCTTCGGCACGGTAGAACTCCACGGCATCCGATATGCTGTTTGGCAGATCTGCGAATGTCCCTGGAGAGCTCTGAATTCGGGTAAGTAAAAGAAACGTCTCCTCCACATGCTTGATTTGCATAAAGAATGTCTTACCCGCCGCTATCTTCTAGGCCGCCTGGATTTCCTGCTGGGCCTTTTTGGCTTCGGTCTTGGCGTCTTTCATGCTCAAAAGGGCCTTCGCAAGTTCAGACTCCTTCATCTTGAAGTCGCGCTCCAAGGACTCGAACTTCTTGCCGAGCTCCTGGAGCTCTTGCTGCACCTCGCCCACCCTAGCATTTTGCTTTTCACGCTTAATGCGCTCCATGGCCACCTTGTTTTCGGCCTCAGATAGCACTTCCTTCAGGGACGCCACTTCGGTCGTGGCCCCTATTACAAAATCATGATGCTTTTTTCTTAGCGTCACCAATTTTTTCTATTCTTTGTGATATGTGAACGGGGTATCACTCACCTTTGTTCTCTTCGAGCTGCCTCTTCGTGAGGCTGAGCTCTCCTTGGGCCTGCTCCAGGTCTCGTTTGAGTCCGGTGACCTCCGCTGTGCGGGCAGCAGCGGCAAGCAGCACCGCCTGCTTATTCACATAGACACGTACTGTTAGACTCCTGCGGTATAGAGTTGACCCTCCGTTTGGCTTTTCTTTCCGAACACCAAATAGAGTATCAAGGGCTACTGTCTATTGGGTGATAATTTCCCACACTTTTAATTACTTACCTCAAAGCCTGTCAGGAGGCTGGTACAGGCTTCGGTCAATCCTCTTTTGGCGGACCGAACCTTCTGAATCACCGCACTCATGAGAGTACGGTGCCCTTCATCCATGGAAGCACCACGAAGTGCTTCCAGCAGACTATCCGATGCCTCTGGCGTAACGGAGGTCATCGGCACGGACGGCTCGCCCTCCTTAGCGAGGGGCTGCCTGCCCGAATCCAGAACCTTTGGAGGTTCCGGTACAGTGTCCGGCTAGGAGCCCGACTTGCTGCGGCTCTCGTCGGCACAATCTGCGGGGATCTTATGCCCCGTGTGCCCAGCGTCTGGAATTTCTCCTTGAGGCGTCTCTAGAGTCGCCTCCCCCTGCTCTGGGAGCCTTTGGGACAACACCTCCGTGTCATCCACAGGCCGAGGGGAAGTGGCCGTTGGGAGCGAATTCATCGCCGAATCACTCAAAGACCAATCCAAAGAGGATACCTCGGGATGGGCCCTGGCCGAACTGCATATACGTGTTCGGCATTATAACAGACTATGAAGCGAAGTCGCAATAAAATACAACAAAGTGCAGATACTTACGATCTTACTAGGGGCTTCCCCCTGGGCAGCCACTCCTCCTCACTGTAGGCGGCCGTGGTGGAGTAATCCGGAAGGGATGCCTTTCCATTCTTGGGCGTCCTAGCCTCCCCCTTCGGGGCGGCTTTCCTTTTCTTCTCCTCCCCAGTGCGGGGAGGCGGAGTTTCCTCGTGTTTCCCCCCGCCTCCGCGGGAGGAATCTGCCTCGTCGTCTTCGGACGATGAGTTTATGACGGCCTTGCGTCGGGGACCCTTCCTGGTCCCTTGGTCGCCCTCTTAGGCCCTTCGGCCTCCTCAGGTGGGGGGGCCTTTCCTTTTCCTCCTCCTCTTCGGGGGAGGAGTGTGCCTCGTCGTCTTCGGACGAGGCGTCTGGTACGACCTTATGCCGGGGACCCTTCCTGGTCCCCGGGACCTTCTTTTCCGGCGCCTTGTAGGGCGCCGGGACTAGCATCTCCGTCAGGAGAGCGGTTGCTGGACCTTCTGGCAGTGGAGCCGAACAGTCGATCCGCCCCGCCGTCACCACATACTCCTGATTAAATACACACGATGACTTAAAATCCTCCCATGAGTATGATGAGAAAGCTACATCTAATGATGGTCAGAAAACTCACCGGATGGGGGAGCCGCGTGGCGTGAAGTCCACGATCCTCGGATGTGGGAGGAGGTATTTTGGAGGCCTTGAACAGCACCTTCCATGCGTCCTTGTGTGTCATGCCGTAAAGCCCTTGAAGTGTCTGGTGTTCGGCCGGAATGAACTCCCACAGATTAAATGCCCGTCTTTGACACGGGAGAACTCGGCGGGCGAGCATGACCTGGATCACGTTGACAAGTTTGATCTTCTTGTCCATCATACTTTTGATGCAGTTCTGAAGTCCTGTCAGCTCTGCAGGTTCACCCCAGCCCAGGCCCTTCTTTTCCCAGGAGGTGAGCTGCATGGGAATTACGGATCGGAATTCAGGGGCCGCCGCCCAGTTGGCAGCGCGCGGCCCGGTGATGTAGAACCACCCTGATTGCCACCCTTTCACGGTCTCCGCGAAGGAGCCGTCAAGCCAGGTAACATTGGGCATCCTGCCCACCATGGTGCCTCCGCACTCCGCTTGCTGGCCGCTCACGATCTTCGGCTTCACGCATAAGATTCGCAGCCACAAGCCGAAGTGGGGCTTGATGCGGAGGAAGGCCTCGCACACGATGATGAACGCCGAGATGTTGAGGACGAAATTTGGGGCTAGATCATGGAAGTCCAGCCCATAGTAAAACATGAGCCCATGGATAAAGGGATGAAGTGGAAATCCCAGTCCACGGACGAAGTGGGCAAGGAACACGACCCTCTCGTGGGGTCCCGGAGTCGGAATAATCTGCCCTACGTCCGGCAGCCGGTGCGCAATATCTGCGGCCAAGTATCCGGCTGCCCGGAGCTTCGTAATATGCTCCTCCTTGACGGTGGAGGTCACCCACTTGCCTCTTGCTCCGGACATGTTTGGTTGTGCGGAGAAGGCGTGAACTAGGGCGTTGGAGCTCAAGGGTGCGAGAGTGGATAGGCGAATAAGGAAGAAGGCGTGGGTAAAAATGGGGAATCCTTATCCCTTTATAGAGGCGACGAAAACGGTGCGCCTCCCCACTTGCCCGTTGAAAACCGTTTATTTCCCAAGCGCCACAATTGATGGCGCAGTTGGGTTACCCGTACCCGTATTGATAAGAATCCCATGATAAGGGGACATGATCTCTGCTTCGACAAGACGTGCCGAGGAAGTCGCCTCGCAATATGTGTTGTGGGTGGTTGTGGGAAAACGGTTTGAATAATGACTCGACCATAGTGTCATGTTACGTTATCTGAGGTTGTCAACAGATTACATTTATGGAATATCATTTTCTCTATGTTGGTATGTGAGAATCATCTTGCAAGGCCGGACACGGCTTAAGTGTTCGAGGTTTACCTTGGAATATTCGGAGATGGAATCCGCCTTACAATGCCGAAGACAATCTACGTGTCGGACTCATCGTCATTGAAGCCTGGTTCAGGGGCTACTGAGGGAGTCCTGGATTAGGGGGTATCCGGACAGCCGGACTACATTGTTTGGCCGGACTGTTGGACCGTGAAGATACAAGACTCAAGACTTTGTTCCGTGTCTGGATGGGACTCTCCCTTGCGTCGAAGACAAGCTTGGTGATCCGGATATTAGATCTCCTTCTTTGTAACTGACTCTGTGTAAACCCTAGCCCCCTCCGGTGTCTATATAAACCGGAGGGTTTGGTCCGTATAGGGACAATCATAATCATCATAGGCTAGCTCCTAGGGTTTAGCCTCTACGATCTCGTGGTAGATAAACTCTTGTAATACTCATATCATCGAGATCAATCAATCCGGACATGGGAGAAGACCTTCTATCTCGTATCTTCACGGCCCATCAGTCCGGCCCATGTCACATAGGCCGGCTCCCCGAGGACCCCACAGTCCAGGACTCCCTCAGCGCATGGGGGCCCTGGCGCGCTCAGGTGGGTTGTGTCCACCTGGTGGGCCCACTCTGGTAGTTATTTGCTCCAATAATTCCTAAATATTCCATAAAAATTCTCCGTGAAGTTTCAGCTCATTTGGAGTTGTGCAGAATAGGTGGCCTGGTGTAGCTATCTCAGGTTCAGAATTCTAGTTGCCGGTATTCTCTTTCTTTGTGTGAACCTTGCATATTATGAGAGAAAAGGCATTAGAATTACTGTAGAAAGCATTATTATGCATAAAAATTGAAGGAAATATGCCCTAGAGGCAATAATAAAGTTATTATTTATTTCCTTATTTCATGATAAATGTTTATTATTCATGCTAGAATTGTATTAACCGGAAACTTAGTACATGTGTGAATACGTAGATAAAACATAGTGTCCCTAGTATGCCTCTACTTGACTAGCTCATTAATCAAAGATGGTTATGTTTGCTAACCATAGACATGTGTTGTCATTTGATGAACGGGATCACATCATTAGGAGAATGATGTGATCGACAAGACCCGTCCGTTAGCTTAGCATCATGATCGTTATAGTTTCATTGCTACTGCTTTCTTCATGACTTATACATGTTCCTCTGACTATGAGATTATGCAACTCCCGGATACCAGAGGAACACTTTGTGTGCTACCAAACGTCACAACGTAAAAGGGTGATTATAAAGGTGCTCTACATGTGTCTCCGAAGGTGTTTGTTGGGTTGGCATAGATCAAGATTACGATTTGTCACTCCGTGTTTTGGAGAGGTATCTCTGAGCCCTCTCGGTAATGCTCATCACTATAAGCCTTGCAAGCAATGTGACCAATGAGTTAGTTGCGGGATGAAGTATTACGGAACGAGTAAAGAGACTTGTCGGTCACGAGATTGAACTAGGTATGACGATACCGACTATCGAATCTTGAGCAAGTAATATACCAATGACAAAGGGAACAATGTATGTTGTTATGTAGTTTGACCGATAAAGATCTTCGTAGAATATGTAGGAGCCAATATGAGCATCCAGGTTCCGCTATTGGTTATTGATCAGAGATGTGTCTCAATAATGTCTACATAGTTCTCGAACCCGTAGGGTTCGCACGCTTAACGTTCGATGATGATTTGTATTATGAGTTATGTGATTTGATGACTGAAGTTTGTTTGGAGTCCCGGATGAGATCACGGACGTGACGAGGAGTCTCAAAATGATCGAGACATAAGGATCCATATATTGTAAGGTTGCATTCGGACATTGGAATAGTTCTGAGTGGTTCGGGCATTTTTTGGAGTACCGGGAGGATACCGGAACCCCCCGGGAGAAGTAATGGGCCTATTGGGCCTTATTGGAGGAGAGGGTACAGGCCACAAAGGAGGGGCACACCCTCCCCTTTCCCAAACCGAATTGGACTAGGGGAGGGGTCCGGCCCCCCTCTTTCCTTCTCCCTCTCTCTCCCTTCCCTTTCCCTCGGGTGGAAGAAAGGAAAAGGGGGAGGGTGAATCCTACTTGGGCTAGGAGTCCAAGTAGGACTCCCCCTGGCACGCCCAACCTGGCCGGCCTCCTCTCCCCCTCCCTCCTTTATATACGTGGCCAGGGGGCAACCTAATAGCACAACAGACAATCTCTTAGCCGTGTGCGGTGCCCCCCTTCACAATTACACACCTCGGTCATATCATCGTAGTGCTTAGACAAAGCCCTGCGCCGGTAACTTCATCATCACTGTCACCATGCCGTCATGCTGACGAAACTCTCCCTCGACCTCAACTAGATCAAGAGCTCATGGGACGTCATCGAGCTGAGCGTGTGCTGAACATGGAGGTGCCGTACGTTCGGTACTTGATCGGTTGGATCGCGAAGAATTTCGACTACATCGACCATGTTATTGAAACGCTTCCGCTTTCGGTGTACGAGGGTATGTGGACACACTCTCCCCTCTCGTTGCTATGCATCACCTAGATAGATCTTGTGTGATCGTAGGAATTTTTTTGAAATTACTGTGTTCCCCAACAATGGCATCCGAGCCAGGTCTATGCATAGATGTTATATGCAGGAGTAGAACACAAAGAGTTGTGGGCGATAATAGTCATACTGCTTACCAGGATGTCATACTTTGATTCAGTGGTATTGTTGGATTAAGCGGCCCGGATCGACATTACATGACCGCGTTTATGAGACTGGTTCTATCGACGTGCTTATGCACATAGGTGGCTGGCGGCTGTCTGTTTCTCCAACTCTAGTTGAATCGAGTGTGGCTACGCCCGGTCCTTATTGAAGGTTAAAACCACACACTTGATGAAAAATCATTGTGGTTGTGATGCGTAGGTAAGAACGGTTCTTGCTAGAAGCCCGTAGCAGCCACGTAAAACTTGCAACAACAAAGTAGAGGACGCCTAACTTGTTTTTGCAGGGCTTGCTGTGATGTGATATGGTCAAGGCATGATGTGATATAAATTGTTGTATGAGATGATCATGTTTTGTAACATAGTTATCGGCAACTGGCAGGAGCCATATGGTTGTCGCTTTATTATATGCAATGCAATCGCCATGTAATTGTTTTTTACTTTATCACTAAGCGGTAGCTATAGTCGTAGTAACAATAGTTGGCGAGACGACAACGATGCTACGATGGAGATCAAGGTGTCGCGCCGGTGACGATGGAGATCATGACGATGCTTCGGTGATGGAGATCATGAGCACAAGATGATGATGGCCATATCATGTCACATATTTTGATTGCATGTGATGTTTATCTTTTATGCATCTTATTTTGCTTAGTACGGCGGTAGCATTATAAGATAATCCCTTACTAAATTTCAAGGTATAAGTGTTCTCCCTGAGTATGCATTGTTGCTACAGTTCTTTGTGCTGAGAGACCACGTGATGATCGGGTGTGATAAGCTCTATGTTCACATATAACGGGTGCAAGCTAGTTTTGCACATGCAGAATACTCGGGTTAAACTTGACGAGCCTAGCATATGCAGATATGGCCTCGGAACACTTGAGACTGAAAGGTCGAGCGTGGATCATATAGTAGATATGATCAACATAGAAATGTTCACCATTGAAAACTACTCCATCTGACGTGATGATCGGACATGGTTTAGTTGATTTGGATCACGTGATCATTTAGATGACTAGAGGGATGTCTATCTAAGTGGGAGTTCTTAAGTAATATGATTAGAACTTTAATTTATCATGAACTTAGTCCTGCTAGTATTTTGCAAATTATGTTGTAGATCAATAGGTCGTGTTATAGTTTCCCCATGTTTTATATGTTCCTAGAGAAAACTAAGTTGAAAGATGATAGTAGCAATGATGCGGACTAGGTCCGTGATCTGAGGTTTATCCTCATTGCTGCACAGAAGAATTATGTCCTTGATGCACCGCTAGGTGACAGACCTATTGCAGGAGCAGATGCAGACGTTATGAACATTTGGCTAGCTCAATGTGATGACTACTTGATAGTTTAGTGCACCATGCTTTACGGATTAGAACCGGGACTTCAAAAATGTTTTTGAAACATCACAGAGCATATGAGATGTTCCAAGAGCTGAAATTGGTATTTCACTCTCATGCTCGTGTCAAGATGTATGGGACCTCTGATAAGTACTGTGCCTAAAATATGGAGGAGAATTGCTCAACTAGTGAGCATGTGCTCAGAATGTCTGGGTACTACAATCACTTGAATCAAGTGGGAGTTAATCTTCCAGATAAGATAGTGATTGACAGAGTTCTCTAGTCACCATCACCAAGTTAATGGAACTTCGTGATGAACTATAGTATGCAAGGGATGAAGAAAACGATTCCCGAGCTCTTTGTGATGCTGAAATCGATGAAGGTAGAAATCAAGAAAGAGCATCCAGTGTTGATGATTAAACAAGACCACTAGTTTCAAGAAAAGGGCAAAGGGAAAGAAAGGGAACTTCAAGAAGAATGGCAAGCAAGTTGTCACTCCCGTGAAAAAGCCCAAAGCTAGACCTAAGCTTGAAACTGAGTGCTTCTACTGCAAAGAAAATGGTTAGTGGAAGTGGAACTACCCCAAATACTTGGTGGATAAGAAGGATGGCAGAGTGAACAAAGGTATATTTGATATACAGATCATCGATGTGTACTTTACTAGTGTTCATAGTAACCCCTGGGTATTTGATATTTGTTCGGTTGCTAAGATTAGTAACTCAAAACAGGAGCTACAGAATAAACAGAGACTAGTTAAGGGTGAAGTGATGATGTGTGTTGTAAGTAGTTCCAAGATTGATATGATCATCATCGCACACCCCCTATACTTTCGGGATTACTGTTGAACCTAAATAAATTTGGTGTTTGCGTTGAGCATGAATATGATTAGATCATGTTTATTGCAATACGGTTATTCATTTAAGACACAGGATAATTGTTATTCTATTTACATGAATAAAACTTTCTATGGTCATACACCCAATGTTGATGGTTTATTGAATCTCGATCATAATGATACACATAATATTGATGACAAAAGATGAAAAGTTGATAATGATAGTGCAACTTAATTGTGGCACTGTCATTTTGGTCATATCGGTGTAAAGCGCATGAAGAAACTCCATAAGGATGGACTTTTGGAATCACTTGATTATGAATCATTTGATACTTGTGAACCATGCCTTATGGGCAAGATGACTAAAACTCCATTCTCCGGAACGATGGAACGAGATAGTGACTTATTGGAAATAATACATACCGATGTATGCGGTCCAATGAGTATTGATGCTCGTGGCGGGTATCATTATTTTCTGACCTTCACAGATGATTTGAGAAGATATGGGTATATCTACTTAACGAAACACAAGTCTGAAACATTTGAAAAGTTCAAAGAATTTTAGATTGAAGTGGAGAATCATTGTAACAAGAAAATAAAAGTTTCTACGATCTGATCGTGGAGGAGAATATTTGAGTTACGAGTTTGGCCTTCATTTAAAACGATGTGAAATAGTTTCACGGCTCATGCCACCTGGAACACCACAACATAATGGTGTGTCCGAACGTCGTAACTGCACTTTATTGGATATGGTGTGATCTATGATGTCTCTTACCGGTTTACCACTATCATTTTGGGGTTATGCATTAGAGACAGCTGCATTCACTTTAAATAGGGCACCATCAATGTCATGCCCAAGATGCGACCCTATCCTAAAGGAACTCGAAGGTCCCACCAAGGATAGAAGCGCATCTTGAGGATGCTTTTGCAAGGTGCATATCATTACATCAACATTACATAATAGATGGGGATACATACCAAAGGCATACAATGACACACACATACAACATCATCTTACAAAAGAGCACCATCCGACTATGGATGAAACACAAACAGAAACTCAAACGACATCCACCCTGCTATCCCAGGCTGCCGACCTGGAACCTATCCCCTGAACGAAGAAGAAGCAGAAGAAGAACTCCAAAACAAGCAAGCATCGCTCTCGCGTCAAGATCATCGCATAACCTGTACCTACAAATGTTGTTGTAGTAATCTGTGAGCCACGAGGACTCAGCAATCCCATTACCATGGGTATCAAGACTAGCAAAGCTTAATGGGTAAGGAAGGGGTAAAGTGGTGAGGTTGCAGCAGTGACTAAGCATGATATGGTGGCTAACATACGCAAATAAGAGCGAGAAGAGAAGCAAAGGAACGGTCGTCACCTAGTAATGATCAAGAGGTGATCCTGAAATCCTACTTACGTCAAACATAACCGAAAACTGTGTTCACTTCCCGGACTCCGCCGAGAAGAGACCATCACAGCTACACACGCGGTTGATGCATTTTAATTCAGGTCTGGTGTCAAGTTATATACAGCCGGACATTAACAAATTCCCATCTACCACATAACCGCGGGCACGGCTCTCGAAAGTTTATAACCCTGCAGGGGTGTCCCAAATTAGCCCATGATAAGCTCTCGCTATCAACGAAGGATATTCCTTCTGCCGGGAAGACCCGATTAGTCTCGGAATCCCGGTTACAAGACATTTCTACAATGGTAAAACAAGACCAGCAAGACCGCCCGCTGTGCCGACAAATCCTGATAGGAGCTGCACATATCTCGTTCTCAGGGCACACCGGATGAGCAATACGTCGGGTTGGCATAGACCCTGGTTGCCCAGGGGGCGCCGGACATCGCTCGGTTTGGACCAACACTTAGACAAGCATTGGCCCGGGGGGGCTAAAATAAAGATGACCCTCGAGAGAGCGACTCCCAAGGGAAAAGTAGGTGGTGGTGTGGCAAATAGTAAAACCAAGGTTGGGCCTTGCTGGAGGAGTTTTATTCAAAGCGAACTGTCAAGGGGAACCCATAAATCACCCAACCGCGTTAGGGACGCAAAATCCGGGAACATAATACCGATATGACGGAAACTATGGCGGCAAGAGTGGAACAAAACACCAGGCATAAGGCCGAGCCTTCCACCCTTTACCAAGTATATAGATGCATTAATTAAATAAGAGATATTGTGGTATCCCAACATAATCCTGTCCACCATGGAGCAAACTTCAACTTCACCTGCAACTAACAATGCTATAAGAGGGGCTGAGCAAAGCGGTAACATAGCCAAACAACGGTTTGCTAGGAAGGGTGAAAAGGTTAGAGGCTGACATGGCAATTTGGGGAGGCTTGAAGAGCAAAAGATAGGTAGCGCAGCATAGTGATAGAACGAAGCAACTAGCATAGAAATGATAGTAGTGAGATCCAAGGTGACGGTCATCTTGCCAGAAATTCCGCAAGGAAGAAGAATGAGTCCATGAAGAAGATGAAGCCACGAAGACGAACCAAGCGTAGACGAACGAATCCTCACGATCGCAACGAAACGGGAACTATCGAGAAGAAGCACACAACATGGTAAACACACCACACATATACATGACATGATGCTCAACCAAGTATGATGCATGACAAAGCTATATGAGGCTACTCATGGCAAGAGATGATGCATACAAGAGCAACATATCAAGGCAAGTTTAAATGAGGCCGGAAACAATATATAACAAATCCGGTAAGTCCTCATATGCAAGTTTAGAAATTGGTCCAGAACTGAATAAACCTTATGATCAAGTTGTTAAACACCAAGTTAAGATGCACCAAGATGATCTACACGAAATTCTAGTCAAGTTACATATAAAGTTCATTTAATTCGGAGCTACGGCCTAGAAGATATGAGCAAAACAAGTTAAACATGGTATTGATGCAAAATGCATACAAACATCAAGAAAACACTCTCAAAACAAAGATGCAACATGATCAGATGAATCTACATGCAAAACTAAGGAAGTTTCATATAGAGCACACTCAAAACGGAGCAACGGTTCAACACATACACTATACAAGTTTAAAGGACAAGCTGTCCAAAACAGCAACTAGGCAACTTGCAAGCATCAAAACAATATGGTACGGCACCTCAAAATAAGAACAAAAGGCATGGGCATGAAGTACAGGCAAAGAATTACAAAACATGAACACTGAGCTATCTCCAGAAAACAATAGAACATGCTCAAAAGGACATGGCAAGGTTGCAAATAATAACAGTTTCAGACTTAGCAGAAATAACATCAGGTTGCAATGTTTAGAGCTATCAAACAACATGTTACAGGAACTTATCATGGCAAACAAAAGCATGAAATTAATCTACTAGTTTCATATAACAAAAGTCCCTTACTGACTAGGAGCCAAAAGGGCACAGAAAATACGATGGCACCCATGTAAACATAGCAAGTGATATGACAGATTCATACATGGCAGCAACAACAATAAGTAGGCATGTTGGTGAGCTTGTACCACTCACCACAGAGAAATACATGGCATGGAAAGGTGACCAATAGTAATATGGCATATTTGTGAAGCTAAACATGGCAAGAGCAAGTTCATAGCATGCTTGGATCACTAACAACAATCATGGGAACATTGAACTTAATGTTAATAGGCTGACAGCAACATTATTTAGCAAGTTTGGAGCAATATAACAACAAGTTATCGAAGGCTATAAATGCAACGAGGGTCATTAATTGATAGATCATGACATGTGTAACAAAATATCCTTAGTGAACATCTCCAGATTATGCATAAAATGACTTGTAGCAGTAGGTTTACATAGCATCATGATATGACAGATTCAGCCTAGCAAAACAGTAATAGCAAGTACCCTAATTCACGAGCTCGATGCACTCACTACAAGACTCACAAAAATACATGGATTGCACCACTGTAAAGACGGCATGATGTAGCTCAAAACTCATGTAGACATCAAGCTCATAAGATGCACACACAAAATGCAATGAAAAAGACAAAACAGCAAGTTATGATAACAGACAGCAGTTAACATCATATAGCACTCCTGCAACGATGATTTGGGCATCAAGATGGACTCAAACAAGCATGGCATAATAGAACAAAATGAAGAGCATCTCACAGTGAACATTTCGCTATATCATGCATGCAAAACGGAGCAGTATGCTAGGAGATATGGCATGTCAAAGTATGCACCAGAATGTAAAATTTCCAGGACTTGGAGAAAAACCGGGGTCAACCTCGTGGATCTGGATCTAGCACGGTTTTCGAGGATGGACGGAGTTCTCGCCGGAGATGGACGTGGTGGTGGCTGGAGATGACGGAGATGGCCGGATCTGGCGCGAGGGGGCCTCCTCCGGCTGGATCCGGCGCGGCGGCGACGGAGGACGCTGGAGGCGCCGGCGGAGGGGCCAGCCGGGCGGCGACGGCGGCGTGGCCACCAAGCGGCGGGGCGGTGCGGCCACCGGGCGGCGGGGACGAAGGCGGCGGCCGGCGGCGGGGCGCACGGCGGCGCCCGCAAAGAGCGGCGGCGGCGGGGCGCACGGCGGCGGCCACAAAGAGCGGCGGCGGCGCACCGGGCGGCGGCGACACGGGAACCAAGGAGGGAGGTAGGTGGAGGCCAAAATGGCAAGAGGGTGTGATTCAATAGGAAAGGGGGCTAGGGTTAGTGGATTAGCTCCGTTTCGAAGCCGTTCGATCACCATCGGACTGTCCAGAGTGGAGGGGGATAGGTAGTTGGGCCTAGTGGGCTGTGAAGAGAGGGTAGGGCTGACAGAAGAGGGGAGAAATGTAGCCCGACAACTGTTTCCGGATACCGAAAACGTCCGACGAAGGTACCGGCAATGGTACCGCTATAAGTTTAACTGGAGGGCTATCAAACGAGCTCCGAATGCGACGAAACTTGACATGCGCTCTATCTACACTATAATGAGACCGCACGCCAAGTATCACCCCATTCCGAGAACATTTTTCGACCACTTATAAAATAATATTTCGAAGGTGCCGCGGGCGTGTGCGAGTGTGTCTGTGCTCAGAACGGATAACGGAGAGAACCGGCGAAACCCGAACGGATGCAAGTTTTGAAAAACATGCAGATGAAATGCAGATGATGACATGGCAAAATGCAACATGCAAGCAAAAGACATGGCAACGAAGATGAATAACTGGAAGTCACCTGGCGCATCGAATCCGGGGCGTTACAACTCTCCTCCACTAACAAGAGATCTCGTCCCGAGATCTTAGGAACGAGACGGAAGAGAAAGAGGAAGAGGTAAAGTAAGAACGCAAGAGAGAAGATGAACCAAGTCAAAAGAACTCAGTTAGAAAAAGAAGAACGGCGAATATGACAAGAATGAAAAACTCAAGAAAAAGATAGATTCCGAAACCACTCTGGTTAGAACGAGATAAGAAACGAATAAGACTGAAAGGATTTAGGCAGCACTCCGGCTGAAACATGGAGGAATAGAACACGAGCTTGAGAGGATGGAATGATACTTGATGAAGACATGACACAAAACCTCCAGAGAGAATTGAAAGAGTTGAATGAAAAGAACGGAGAAGAAAATGACAACTTGTGCCACGAATGAAATTGAAAGCATCTTTAGAAGGAAGGTTTGAACGGAGTTGTTGAGAAAATCATCAACAAAAAGAATAAACTTGTTGTGGACTTATAGGTAACATCTCAAGATCATAAGGTGATAACCGACCACAAACGGAAATGATTGGATAGCTTAGAAGAATCGAGAAATGCAAAACTCCACTTCAAAAGAAAAGGAAGAATTATTTGCACTTCGAGACGCGAGAAGAAAAGATACTTGAACTCCTCCAACAAAATCTTGATGAACTCTTGAAGAAAGAATTAAATCATGAAGAACCACCATGAAGAATTCCAGTGACAAAAGGATGATGAGATAGGAATGAAGGATGAAAGAATAAGATTAAGCCCTACAGTGATTTGGATGGAGGTTCCGACGAAATGGCCGAGGAAATTTGAACTCCGAAAAAGAAAAGATGAAAACACTTAGAACTAGAATTTAATCATCAAGAACAAACTCCGAAGGAAGGGATTACTCACTTGGATGAAATAAGAATAAGATTTATTGTATGCTTATCCTTCATCAAATTAAATTGATGACAAGCAATGGATTTTGCATACTACTTATTCTTCTTGAAAAGGAATAAGGGGGGGTATAGCACAAAACTTGAGAAAGTCTTCATGAACCACCGATAGGATTCGAAATAATGAATGGATTAAAATGATAATCAAGGAAAAATAATCTTGAACGAACCACCATAAATATTCAAAAATGACTGATGAAAGAGAATGAATCACCGGGAAGAAGTAGACGAACAAATATGCTCGAGGGGAATTTAGATGCAAAAGAACAAAAGAGATCATGAGCTGATTAAAGAACACTTGAATGAAGCACCCGAAGAATATTGAGACGAACGAAGGGGCACAGGTATAGAATAATTGGAGAACGAATTTGAAAACTAGGAACGAAGAAATATTCCAAAAAGATGACCTCCGGATGATCGAGACAGAGAAAAGAAAAAAAACAACTCTTGAAATAATCCGGATGGATGAAAAGAATATCTAACAAATGGAATAAATCGCGAGGATAACATGAAGTTGGAACCACAAATCTTCGGGAGAAGAGACAAGATTTAGAGGAAAAACTCTTCTTTGGTCTTCAAATGATGACAAGAAATAGCACCAAAATTGTAAAGGCACTCCGGGGGAACGAAAAGCGAAGAGGTTGAGGCAACAATGAAAATGATTTGAAATCGATCTTGGAAAGGCATCTGACTGATGGGATCCATTCTTACGTCACACTTGAAAAGAATTGAGAATAACTCCAGGGGAATTAGAAGAGTCAGGTAAGATCCTGGGAAAAGACCTGTGGGTGAGGGCCCACTGAAGAGAAAAACACCGTTGGAAAGGGATGTTGAACAGATAGATGATACACTGGAACAATTGAAATATTTGAATGAGGTGACAACCTCCAATTAATTGGAACACAGACGAATCTCCTGAGATGTCTTGCACACTCCGGAAGGATAAGCTGGTGAGAGACAAACGAGCAAGGAAAACACTTGAGCCGAGGGAAAGAATATAATCACTACCGAAAAATTACAATTGAATCCACCAGAGAAGAAAAAGAGATGATGAATGTCAAACGAGACGAGAATTCACCGGTTGAGATCAATTACGAAAGACTGAAGAGGTTCCACACAAATGAAATTGATGTTCGAAAGAGACTCAAGCTTCGGGAATAAGAAGGGTGGGAGGGCGGGAAAACAAAGGCAACTTGGAAGGGAAAAAAATCAACGAATAACTTCAAGAGGAAACACCGGTTGAAATCATTGAAGAAAGAAAGCAAAGACTTCGCACGAGTAGGATGGATACTCGATTACGGACTCCGACTCTGAGAAGGAAAAGGGTGGGCGGGTGGGAAAATAAAACAACTGAGGATTGAACTTGCAAAAACAAAGAGGGTCGAATCGTCTTGATGAGAAAATGCACCGGATAAAAGAGCTGAGAACCAACGAACGAAAAACCAACTGCGTGATCCTAAAGAATGTTTGAAAGGGAAGAAAAGTAATTCAAAACACCTACGTCAAGATTCCTCACTAGAGCGACGAAGGGGCTGAGGAGTAAAAAGAATTCCTACTCCCCGATATAACTAGACTTCGAAAACAGTTTTCTTCTAGACTCAACAACGACCAAACTACACGATCAATCAAGGGGGCTCCTATGGTCGGTCGAGACTCTCATACCAACTTGTCACGTCCAAGATGCGACCCTATCCTAAAGGAACTCGAAGGTCCCACCAAGGATAGAAGCGCATCTTGAGGACGCTTTTGCAAGGTGCATATCATTACATCAACATTACATAATAGATGGGGATACATACCAAAGGCATACAATGCCACACACATACAACATCATCTTACAAAAGAGCACCATCCGACTATGGATGAAACACAAACAAAAACTCAAACGACATCCACCCTGCTGTCCCAGGCTGCCGGCCTGGAACCTATCCCCTGAACAAAGAAGCAGAAGAAGAAGAACTCCAAAACAAGCAAGCATCGCTCTCGCGTCAAGATCATCGCATAACCTGTACCTGCAACTGTTGTTGTACTAATCTGTGAGCCATGAGGACTCAGCAATCCCATTACCATGGGTATCAAGACTAGCAAAGCTTAATGGGTAAGGAAGGGGTAAAGTGGTGAGGTTGCAGCAGCGACTAAGCATGATATGGTGGCTAACATATGCAAATAAGAGCGAGAAGAGAAGCAAAGGAACGGTCGTCAACTAGTAATGATCAAGAGGTGATCCTGAACTCCTACTTACGCCAAACATAACCCAAAACCGTGTTCACTTCCCGGACTCCACCGAGAAGAGACCATCACGGCTACACACGCGGTTGATGCATTTTAATTCAGGTCTGGTGTCAAGTTATATACAGCCGGACATTAACAAATTCCTATCTACCACATAACCGCGGGCACGGCTCTCGAAAGTTTATAACCCTGCAGGGGTGTCCCAAATTAGCCCATGATAAGCTCTCGCGATCAACGAAGGATATTCCTTCTCCCGGGAAGACCCGATCAGTCTCGGAATCCCGGTTACAAGACATTTCGACAATGGTAAAACAAGACCAGCAAGACCGCCCACTGTGCCGACAAATCCCGATAGGAGCTGCACATATCTCGTTCTCAGGGCACACCGGATGAGCAAGACGTCGGGTTGGCATAGACCCTGGTTGCCCAGGGGGCACCAGACATCACTCGGTTTGGACCAACACTTAGACAAGCATTGGCCTAGGGGGGCTAAAATAAAGATGACCCTTGAGAGAGCGACTCCCAAGGGAAAAGTAGGTGGTGGTGAGGCAAATGGTAAAACCAAGGTTGGGCCTTGCTGGAGGAGTTTTATTCAAAGCGAACTGTCAAGGGGGTCCCATAAATCACCCAACCGCGTTAGGGACGCAAAATCCGGGAACATCATACCGATATGACGGAAACTAGGGCGTCAAGAGTGGAACAAAAAACCAGGCATAAGGCCGAGCCTTCCACCCTTTACCAAGTATATAGATGCATTAATTAAATAAGAGATATTGTGATATCCCAACATAATCCTGTCCACCATGGAGCAATCTTCAACTTCACCTGCAACTAACAACGCTATAAGAGGGGCTGAGCAAAGCAGTAACATAGCCAAACAACGGTTTGCTAGGAAGGGTGAAAAGGTTAGAGGCTGACATGGCAATTTGGGGAGGCTTGAAGAGCAAAAGATAGGTAGCGCAGCATAGTGATAGAATGAAGCAACTAGCATAGCAATGATAGTAGTGAGATCCAAGGTGACGGTCATCTTGCCAGAAATTCTGCAAGGAAGAAGAACGAGTCCATGAAGAAGATGAAGCCACGAAGACGAACCAAGCGTAGACGAACGAATCCTCACGATCGCAATGAAACGGGAACTATCGAGAAGAAGCACACAACATGATAAACACACCACACATATACATGACATTATGCTCAACCAAGTATGATGCATGACAAAGCTATATGAGGCTACTCATGGCAAGAGATGATGCATACAAGAGCAACGTATCAAGGCAAGTTTAAATGAGGCCGGAAACAATATATAACAAATCCGGTAAGTCCTCATATGCAAGTTTAGAAATTGGTCCAGAACTGAATAAACCTTATGTTCAAGTTGTTAAACACCAAGTTAAGATGCACCAAGATGATCTACACGAAATTCTAGTCAAGTTACATATAAAGTTCATTTAATTCGGAGCTACGGCCTAGAAGATATGAGCAAAACAAGTTAAACATGGTATTGATGCAAAATGCATACAAACATCAAGCAAATACTCTCAAAACAAGGATGCAACATGATAAGATGAATCTACATGCAAAACTAAGCAAGTTTCATATAGAGCACACTCAAAACGGAGCAACGGTTCAACACATACTCTATACAAGTTTAAAGGACAAGTTGTCCAAAACAGCAACTAGGCAACTTGCAAGCATCAAAACAATATGCTACAACACCTAAACATAAGAACAAAAGGCATGGGCATGAAGTACAGGTAAAGCATTACGAAACATGAACACTGAGCTATCTCCAGAAAACACTAGAATATGCTCAAAAGGACATGGCAAGGTTGCAAATAATAACAGTTTCAGACTTAGCAGAAATAACATCAGGTTGCAATGTTTAGAGGTATCAAACAACATGTTAAAGGAACTTATCATGGCAAACAAAGGCATGGCATGAATATACTAGTTTCATATAACAAAAGTCCCTTACTGACCATGAGCCAAAAGGGCATAGAAAATACGATGGCACTCATGTAAACATAGCAAGTGATATGACACATTCATACCGCCCACCACAGAGCAATACAAGGCATGGCAAGGTGACCAACAGTAAGATGGCATATTTGTAAATCTAAACATGGCAAGAGCAAGTTCATAGCACGCTTGGATCACTAACAACAATCATGACAACATTGAACTTAATGTTAACAGGCTGACAGCAACATTATTTAGCAAGTTTGGAGCAATATAAGAACAAGTTACAGAAGGCTATAAATTCAACGAGGGGCATGAATTGATAGAGGATGACATTTGTAACAAAACATCCTTAGTGAACATCTCCAGGTTATGCATAGAATGACTTGTAGCAGTAGGTTTACATAGCATCATGATATGACAGATTCAGCCTAGCAAAACAGTAACAGCAAGTACCCTAATTCATGAGCTCGATGCACTCACTACAAGTCTCACAAAAATACATGGATTGCACCACTGTAAAGACGGCATGATGTATCTCAAAACTCATGTAGACATCAAGCTCATAATATGCACACACAAAATGCAATGAAAAAGACAAAACAGCAAGTTATGATAAGAGACAGCAGTTAACATCATATAGCACTCTTGCAACAATGATTTGGGCATCAAGATGGACTCATACTAGCATGGCACAATAGAACAAAATGAAGAGCATCTCACAATGAACATTTTGATATATCATGCACGCAAAATGGAGCAGTATGCTAGGAGATATGGCATGTCAAAGTATGCACCAGAATGTAAAATTTCCAGGACGGAGAAAAACCGGGGTTAACCTCGTGGATCTGGATCTGGCACGGTTTTCAAGGATGGACGGAGTTCTCACCGGAGATGGACGTGGTGGTGGCCGGAGATGATGGAGATGGCCGTATCTGGCGCGAGGGGGCCTCCTCCGGCCGGATCCGGCGCGGCGGCCACGGAGGACGCTGGAGGCGTCGGCGGAGGGGGCAGCCGGGCGGCGACGGCGGCGTGGCCACCGGGCAGCGGGGACAAAGGTGGCGGCCAGTGGCGGGGCGCACGGCGGCACCCGTGAAGAGCGGCGGCGACGCACTGGGTGGCGGCGGCACGGGAACCAAGGAGGGAGGTAGGTGGAGGCCAAAAATGGCAAGAGGGTGTGATTAAATAGGAAAGGGGGCTAGGGTTAGTGGGTTAGCTCCGTTTCGGAGCCATTCGATCGCCATCGGATGTAGGGGTGGGCATATAAACCGATGACCGGAGTACCGACCCGAATTAACCGAGACCGAACCGGAACGGACCGAAACCGAATCCTTCGGTTGTAAGTTCGGTCAGCCAATATAGGAAACCGAAATTTCGTCGATCAATTCGGGTGTATGTATCGAGTAACCGAACACACCGAAGTACCAAAGAAATGGTCAACTCTCGAGAAATCTACGTAGCCCACGACCCACGGCCCACAGCCCAACTACTTAACCTGGATAGCACAATGAAATCGTTCTCCTAATCTCTGCCGCACTCGCAGCACCTGGAGTCTTCGACCCACGACCGCACCCAGCCGCCACCCACTAGTCTCTCAACCGCCGCCCCCTGCCTTTGACTTCTGTCCATCCCCACAACCGGCAGCGGCGGCACTCCACTTCCAAGTCTCAGCCCTGGTCCTCTTCTCCTATCCATCCCAGGGTGACGATGGTAGTGCTGCTGCTCGTGGACCGTCCGAGCGCAGATCCAAGCTGCAAATCTTGGTATGTGACGGGAGAGAAAGGGGAGTTGGAAGTTTCACGGATCTGAGGATCTGATTTGAGTTCAGGGGTAGAAAGAGATGAGGTGGTGGGCGTGGCTAATGAATTACCGCTCGTAATTAACTTGTATTTTTGCCAGAATTTATCTTCATTGTTGCCATATATCTTGGATCTTCCTTGCCATATATTTTTCTCTTCAGTTGTTCAGTCTCAACCGAGACCCGAACCGACGCCCCGATCTCTCGGTTAGTGCTTTTATAGGTAACCGAACGGTCAGGAAAATCTAGAAACCGAAATTCTTTAAAACCCGAAGCACCGAACCGTTCGGTTCGGTGGAACCGAACGCCTAGCCCTAATCGGACGGTCCGGAGCGGAGGGGGGGTAGGTAGTTGGGCCTAGTGGGCTGTGAAGAGAGGGTTGGGCTGAGAGAAGAGGGGAGAAATGCAGCCCAACAAATGTTTCCGGATACCGAAAACGTCCGACGAAGGTACCGGCAACGGTACCGCTATAAGTTTAACGGTAGGGCTATCAAACGAGCTCCGAATGCGATGAAACTTGACAGGCGCTCTGTCTACACTATAATAAGACCGCACGCCAAGTATCACCCCATTCCGAGAACATTTTTCGACCACTTATAAAATAATATTTCGGAGGTGCCGCGGGCGTGTGCAAGTGTGTCTGTGCTCAGAACGGATAACGGAGAGAACCGGCAAAACCCGAATGGATGCAAGTTTTGAAAAACATGCAGATGAAATGCAGATGATGACATGGCAAAATGCAACATGCAAGCAAAAGACATGGCAACGAAGACGAATAACTGGAAGACACCTGGCGCATCAAATCCGGGGCGTTACAATCAAAATCCGTTGAGATGACGCCTTATGAAGTATGGGTTGGCAAGAAACCAAAGTTGTCATTTCTTAAAGTTTGGGGCTGCGATGCTTATGTGAAAAAACTTCAACCTGATAAGCTCGAAACCAAAGCGGAGAAGTGTGTATTCATAGAATACCCAAAGGAAACTGTTGGGTACACCTTCTATCACAAGATCCGAAGGCAAGATATTCGTTGCTAAGAATGGATTCTTTCTAAAGAAAGAGTTTCTCCCAAAGAAGTGAGTGGGAGGAAAGTAGAACTTGATGAGGTAATTGTACATTCCCCCGAATTGGAAAGTAGTTCATCACACAAATTAGTTCTAGTGAATCCTACGCCAATTAGTGAGGAAGCTAATGACGATGACCATGAAACTACATATCAAGTTATTACCGAACCTCGTAGGTCTTCCAGAGTACAATCCGCACCAGAGTGGTGCGGTAATCCTATTCTAAAAGTCATGTTATTAGACCGTGACGAACCTACGAACTATGAGGAAGCGATGATGAGCCCAGATTCCGCGAAATGGCTTGAGGCCATGAAATCTGAGATGGGATCCATGTATGAGAACAAAGAGTGGAATTTGGTGGACTTGCCCGATGATCAGCAAGCCATAGAATATAAATGGATCTTCAAGAGGGAGACGAATGCTAATAGTAGTGTTACTATCTACAAAGCTCAACTTGTTGTGAAAGGTTTTCGACAAGTTCAAGGAGTTTACTACGATGAGACTTTCTCACCCGTAGCGATGCTTAAGTCTGTCCGAATCATGTTAGCAATTGCTGCATTTTATGATTATGAAATTTGGCAAATGGATGTCAAAACTGCATTCCTGAATGGATTTCTGGAAGAAGAGTTGTATATGATGCAACCAGAAGGTTTTGTCGATCCAAAGGGAGCTAACAAAGTGTGCAAGCTCCAGTGATCCATTTATGGACTGGTGCAAGCCTCTCGGAATTGGAATAAACATTCTGATAGTGTGATGAAAGCGTATGGTTTTATACAGACTTTTGGAGAAGCCTGTATTTACAAGAAAGTGAGCGGGAGCTCTATAGAGTTTCTAATATTATATGTGGATGACATATTGTTGATTGGAAGTGATATAGAATTTGTAGATAGCATAAAGGGATACCTGAATAAGAGTTTTTCATTGAAAGACCTCGGTGAAGCTGCTTACAAATTAGGCATCAAGATCTATAAAGATAGATCAAGACGCTTGATAAGATTTTTCAATGAGTAAATACCTTGACAAGTTTTTGAAAGAGTTCAAAATGGGTCAGTCAAAGAAGGAATTCTTGTCTGTATTACAAGGTGTAAAGTTGAGTAAGACTCAAAGCCTGACCACGACAGAAGATAGAAAGAGAATGAAAGTCATTCCCTATGCCACAGTCGTAGGATCTATAAAGTATGTTGTGCTGTCTACCAGACCTATTGTGTACCTTGCCATGAGTTTGGCAAGGGGGTACAATAGTGATCTAAGAGTAGATCACTGGACAGTGGTCAAAATTATCCTTAGTGAGGACTAAGGAAGTGTTTCTCGGTGATGGGGGTGATAAAGATATCATCGTAAAGAGTTACGTCGATGAAAGCTTTTACACCGATCCAGATGACTCTAAGTCTCAATCGGGATACATCTTGAAATTGGGAGCAATTAGCTAGAATAGCTCCATGCAAAGCATTGTAGACATAGAATATTTGCAAAATACATACAGCTCTGATTGTGACATACCCGTTGACTAAACTTCTCTCACGAGCAAAACATGATCACACCTTAGTACTCTTTGGGTGATAATCACATAGCGATGTGAACTAGATTATTGACTTTAGTAAACCCTTTGGGTGTTGGTCACATGGCGATGTGAACTATGGGTGTTAATCACATACAGACGTGAACTATTGGTGTTAAATCACATGGCGATGTGAACTAGATTATTGACTCTTGTGTAAGTGGGAGACTGAAGGAAATATGCCCTAGAGGCAATAATAAAGTTATTATTTATTTCATGATAAATTTATTATTCATGCTAGAATTGTATTAACTGGAAACTTGATACATGTGTGAATACATAGACAAAACATAGTGTCCCTAGTATGCCTCTACTTGACTAGCTCGTTAATCAAAGATGGTTATGTTTCCTAACCATAGACTGTGTTGTCATTTGATGAACGGGATCACATCATTAGGAGAATGATGTGATGGACAAGACACATCCGTTAGCTTAGCATCATGATCGTTACAGTTTCATTGCTACTGCTTTGTTCATGACTTAAACATGTTCCTCAGACTATGAGATTATGCAATTCCCAGATACCAGAGGAACACTTTGTGTGCTACCAAACGTCACAACGTAAAAGGGTGATTATAAAGGTGCTCTACATGTGTATCCGAAGGTGTTTGTTGTGTTGGCATAGATCAAGATTAGGATTTGTCACTCCGTGTTTCGGAGAGGTATCTCTAGGCCCTCTCGGTAATGCTCATCACTATAAGCCTTGCAAGCAATGTGACTAATGAGTTAGTTGCGGAATGAAGTATTACGAAACGAGTAAAGAGACTTGCCGGTAACAAGATTGAACTAGGTATGATGATACCGACGATTGAATCTCGGGCAAGTAATATACCAATGACAAAGGGAAAAACGTATGTTGTTATGCGGTTTGACCGATAAAGATCTTCGTAGAATATGTAGGAGCCAATATGAGCATCCAGGATCCACTATTGGTTATTGATCAGAGATGTGTCTCAATCATGTCTACATAGTTCTCGAACCCGTAGGGTCCGCACGCTTAACGTTCGATGACGATTTGTATTATGAGTTATGTAATTTGATGACCGAAGTTTGTTCAGAGTCCCGGATGAGATCACGGACGTGACGAGGAGTCTCTAAATGGTCGAGACATAAAGATTCATTTATTGGAAGGTTGCATTTGGACATCGGAATGGTTCCGAGTGGTTCGGGCATTTTCCCGGAGTATCGGTAGGTTATCGGAACCCCCCGGGAGAAGTAATGGCCTATTGGGCCTTATTGGAGGAGAGGAGAGAGGCCACAAGGGAGGGGCACACCCTCCCCATGCCCAAACCGAATTGGACTAGGGGAAGGGACCGGCCCCCCCTCTTTCCTTCTCCCTCTCTCTTCCTTCCCTTTCCCTCCGATGGAAGAAAGGAAAAGGGGGGGTGAATCCTACTTGGGCTAAGATCCAAGTAGGACTCCCCCTGGCGCGCCCAACCTAGCCGGCCTCCTCTCTCCCTCCCTCCTTTATATACGTGGCCAGGGGGCACCCCAATAGCACAACAGACAATCTTTATTTATGGACGTATCAGGTTGTCAATCCCTTCACAATCACTTGCAAGGATGAGATCTGATATAGATGGATATAAAAGATTACTAAAACGTAAAACAAAGTAAAAACAAATAAATTACAGCAAAGTATTTTTGGTATTTTTTTGTTTATAGATCTAAGAATATATGATGGAAAATAGAACCGGGGGCCATAGGTTTCACTAGAGGCTTCTCTCTTGAAAGAAATTAATATGGTGGATGAACAAATTACTGTCGAGCAATTGATAAAAAAGCGCAAAGTTATGACGATATCCAAGGCAATTATCATGAATATAGGCATCACGTCCATGTCAAGTAGACCGACTCATGCCTGCATCAGTACTATTACTCCACACGTCGACCGCTATCCAGCATGCATCTAGAGTATTAATTTCATAAGAACGGAGTAACGCCTTAAGTAAGATGACATGATGTAGAGGGGTAAACTCAAGCACTATGATGAAAATCCCATCTTTTTACCCTTGATGGCAACAATACAATGCATGCCTCGCTACCCCTACTATGTCACTGGGTGAGGACACCGCAAGATTGAACCCAAAATTAAGCACCTCTCCCATTGCAAGAAGAGCCAATCTAGTTGGCCAAACCAAACCAATAATTCGAAGAGAAACACAAAGATATTTGATCATGCATATAATAATTCATAAAAGACTCAAATAATATTCATAGATAATCTGATCATAAATCCACAATTCATCGGATCTCAACAAACACACTGCAAAAGAATATTACATCGGATAAATCTCCAAGAACATCGAGGGGAACATGGTATTGAAGATCATAGAGAGAGAAGAAGCCATCTAGCTACTAGCTATGGACCCGTAGGTCTGTGGTAAACTACTCACGCTTCATCGGAAGGGCAATAGAGTTGATGTAGATGCCCTCCATGATCGAATCCCCCTCCGGCAGGGTGCTGGAAAAGGCCCCAAGATGGGATCTCACGGGAACAAAGGCTTGCGGTGGTGGAAAATTATTTTGGTGGACGCTTCTCGTGTTGGGGGAAGAGCGAATATTAGGGTTAGGAGGTCTACGGGGGGCCTCCCCATGGGTCTTCTGGCCTCCTCTCCGAGTCTCATGGGTGTCTTCTGGTCCAAGAAAAATCACCGTAAAGTTTTATTCCATTTGGACTCCGTTTGATATTCCTTTTTGTAAAACTCAAAAACAAGGAAAAAACAGAAACTAGCATTGGGCTCTAGGTTAATAAGTTAGTCCAAAAAATAATATAAAATAGCATATTAATGCATATAAAACATCCAAAATAGATAATATAATAGCATGGAACAATCAAAAATTATAGATACGTTGGAGACGTATCAAGCATCCCCAAGCTTAATTCCTGCTCGTCCTCGAGTTGGTAAATGATAAAAACAGAACTTTTGATGTGGAATGCTACCTAACATATTTATCCATGTAATCTTCTTTATTGTGGCATGAATATTCAGATTCATAAGATTCAAAACAAAAGTTTAATATTGACAAAAAACAATAATACTTCAAGCATACTAATAAAGCAATCGTGTCTTCTAAAAATAACATGGCAAAAGAAAGTTATCCCTACAAAATCATATAGCCTGGCTATGCTCCATCTTCATCACACAAAGTATTTCATCATGCACAACCCCAATGACAAGCCAAGCAATTGTTCACACTTTAGTATTCTCAAACTTTTTCAACTTTCACGCAATACATGAGTGTGAGCCATGGATATAGCACTATAGGTGGAATAGAATATGGTGGTTGTGGAGAAGAAAAAAAGAAGGAGAAAGTCTCACATCAACTAGGTGTATGAATGGGCAATAGAGATGCCCATCAATAGATATCAATGTGAGTGAGTAGGGATTGCCATGCAAAGGATGCACTAGAGCTATAAGTTTATGAAAGCTCGAAAAGAAACTAAGTGGGTGTGCAGCCAACTCGCTTGCTCATGAAGACCTAGGGCAGAGGAAGCTCATCATTGGAATATACAAGCCAAGTTCTATAATGAAAAATTCCCACTAGTATATGAAAGTGACAAAATAGGAGACTCTCTATCATGAAGAACATGGTGCTACGTTGAAGCACAAGTGTGGAAAAAGGAAAGTAACATTGTCCCTTCTCTCTTTTCTCTCTTTTCTCTTGTCACATAAACCATGATAACAGTGATCTCCTATCTTAACTGAGACAACAGGCATGCCAACAACAGATCTATGTTTATCTTTTTCATCGGGTTTGGCAATTCTAGCATCTTCATCATAGAAGTAAATAACATGCCCGTCAAAATTTTCAACCAAGAGATCTTTAACCATAGCAACACTAGGTTCTACCTTGATTTGTTCAGCTGGTTTAGGTGCTCTAATATTACTTTTATTAACCACATCTAAAACTTCAGCATGTTCCTTCATCCTAATAAGGAAAGGTGGTTTTTCAATATAAGTAGTAGGAACAACTGGATCAACATTATAAATAATAGTTTCATCTTTAGCTATTGTTGGTTCTTTAATTTCTTCTTTAATAGGTGGGTGATATTTAAACCACCTCTCCTTAGGGAGATCAACATGAGTAGAAAAAGATTCACAAAATGAGGCTGCTATCTCAGAGTGAAGTCCATATTTAGTGCTAAACTTTTGGAAAGCATTGGTATTCATAAAAGATTTAACACAATCATACTTAAGCTTAATACCTGACTCTTTACCTTCATCGAGTTCCCAATCTTCAGAGTTGCGTTTAATTCTTTCTTGAAAATCCCACCAGAATTCAATAGTCTTCTTCATAAAGGAACCAGTACAAGAAGTATCGAGCATGGATCGATCATCATGAGAAAGCCGAGCATAAAAATTTTGAATGATAATTTCTTTCTAGAGCTCATGATTGGGGCGTGAATATAACATTGACTTAATCCTCCACCAAGATAGAGCGATAATTTCTCCTTCACGAGGCCAAAAATTATATATATATAATTCTGATCACGATGAACTAGATGCATAGGATAATTTTTTTGATGGAATTCCAATTTCAACCGATTCCAATTCCAAGATCCAATATCATCGCATAGCCTATACCATGCCAATGCTTTTCCCTTCAAAGGTAAAGGTAAAACCTTCTTCTTAGCTTCATCTCTGGGTAAACCTGCAAGCTTAAACAATCCACAAATTTCTTCTACATATATCAAGTGCATATCGGGATGTTCGGTTCCATCTCCTGCATAAGGATTAGCTAGCAGTTGTTCTATCATACCCGAAGGAATTTCATATTTAGTATTTTCAGTAGGTGCAGTAGGTTGAGGGGTGATTAATTGTGGTTCCGGTTGAGGTGAAGATACCCAGAACAAACCCCTCAAAGGATTGTTTTCCATAGTAACAAGTAACAGTAAATTTCAGCACATAGTAATATTTTTTCCTTACCAAGAGCGCTTCACTCCCCGGCAAAGGCGCCAGAAAAGAGCCTTTATGACCCACAAGTATAGGGGATCAATCGCAGTCCTTTCGATAAGTAAGAGTGTCGAACCCAACGAGGAGCAGAAGGAAATGACAAGTGGTTTTCAACAAGGTATTCTCTGCAAGCACTAAAATTATAAGTAACGGCTAGTTTGATAGCAAGATAATTTGTAACGAGCAAGTTATGGTAACGGTAACCAAAGTGCAGCAAGAGAGCCCAATCCTTTTGAGGAAAAGGACAGGCCAAAACGGTCTCTTATGATAAGCAAAGTGTTCTTGAGGACACACGGGAATTTTATCGAGTCACTTTCATCATGTTGGTTTGATTTGTGTTCGTTACTTTGATAATTTGATATGTGGGTGGACCGGTGCTTAGGTGCTGTTATTACTTGAACAAACCTCCTACTTATGATTAACCCCCTCGCAAGCATCCACAACTACGAGGAAAGTATTAAGAATAAATTCTAACCATAGCATTAAACTTTTGGATCCGAATCAATCCCTTACAGAATAGCGCACAGACTAGGGTTTAAGCTTCGGTCACTCTCGCAACCCGTTATCTAATAACTACTCCACAATGCATTCCCTTAGGCCCAAATACCATCAAAATATCGAACACATATAAAATTCGCATAATTACTTGCAACAAGATTACTCCCGTGACCCCAAGAACAAAAGTAACTACTAACAAATGATAATCATGCTCAAGATCAGAGGGGTATTAAATAGCATATTGGATCTGAACATGTAATCTTCCACCAAATAAACCATATAGTAATCAACTACAAGATGTAATCAACACTACTAGTCACCCACAAGTACCAATCTATTGTTCCGGTACAAAGATTAAACACAAGAGATGAACTAGGGTTTGGGAGGAGATGGTGTTGTTGAAGATGTTGATGGAGATTGCCCTCCCCAAGATGGGAGAGTTGTTGGTGATGATGATTACAATGATTTCCCCCTCCGGGAGGGAAGTTCCCCTGGCGGAATCACTCCGCCAGAGGGCAAAAGTGCTCCTGCCCAAGTTCCACCTCTAGACGACGGCGCTTCGTCTCAAAAGTCCTCTCCTAGTTTTTTCTACGTCAAAATGACTTATATACCAGAAGAGGAGCACCAGAGGTGGGCTGGGCTGAGCAAAACCCACTAGGGCGCGCCTGGGGCCTGGCACGCCATGGTGTCTTGTGCTCGCCAGGTGGCCCCCCTTCGGTAGTTATTTGCTCCTGTATTTCTTATTCATTCCATAAAAATTCCTCGTGAAGTTTTAGCTCATTTGGATTTGTGCAGAATAGGTGGCTGACGTAGCTTTTTCAGGTCCAGATTTCCAGCTGCCGGAATTATCCCTCTTTGTGTGGACCTTGCATATTATGAGAGAAAAGGCATTAGAATTACTCCAAAAAGCATTATTATGCATAAAAACATCATAAATAACACTAGGTAAACATGATACAAAATGGACGTATCATGGGCCTCCAAGCGCAGAGTTTTGTAGGATAGTAGCAAATTTCCCTCAAGTGGATGACTTAAGGTTTATCAATCCGTGAGAGGCGTAGGATGAAGATGGTCTCTCTCAAACAACCCTGCAACCAAATAACAAAGAGTCTCTTGTGTACCGCAACATACCCAATACAATGGTAAATTGTATAGGTGCACTAGTTCGGCAAAGAGATGGTGATACAAGTGTAATACGAATGGTAGATATAGGTTTTTGTAATCTGAAAATATAAAAACAGCAAGGTAGCAAGTAACAAAAGTGAGCGAAAACGGTATTGCAATGCTTGGAAACAAGGCCTAGGGTTCATACTTTCACTAGTGCAAGTTCTCTCAACAATGATAACATAATTAAATCATATGGCAATCCCTCAACGTGCAACAAAAGTCACTCCAAAGTTCCTACCGCGGAAAACATAAGATGAAATTGCTTGTAGGGTACGAAACCACCTCAAAGTTATTCTTTCCGATCAATCCATTGAGCTATTCCTGTAAGTGTCACAAACAACACTAGAGTTCGTAGTAAAATAACACCATATGATACACATCAATCAACCCTAATGTCACCTAGATACTCCAATGTCACCACAAGTATCCGTGGGCCAATTATACGATATGCATCAAAAAACTTCAGATTCATAATATCCAATCCAACACAAAGAACCTCAAAGAGTGCCCCAAGATTCCTACCCGAGAAACAAGGACGAAAACGTGCATCAACCCCTATGCGTAGATTACCCCAATGCCACCTCAGGAATCCGCGAGTTGAGTGCCAAAACATACATCAAGTGAATCAATAGAACACCCCATTGTCACCACGGGTATCCCACACAAGACATACATCAAGTGTTCTCAAATCCATAATAGTATTCAATCCAATAATAGTGAAACCTCAAAGGTAAAACTCAATTCATCACAAGAAGATGGAGGGGGAGAAACACCATATGATCCAACTATAATAACAATGCTCGCGGTACATCAAGATCGTGCCATATCAAGAACACGAGAGAGAGAGTGAGAGAGAGAGAGAGAGAGATCAAACACATAGCTACTGGTACATACCCTCAGTCCCGAGGGTGAACTACTCCCTCCTTGTCATGAAGAGCGCCAGGATGATGAAGATGGCCACTGGTGATGGTTTCCCCCTCCGGCAGGGTGCCGGGACGGGCTTCCGATTGGTTTTTCGTGGCTACAGAGGCTTGCGGCGGCGGAACTCCTGATCTAGGTTTCTTTCTGGGGGTTTCTGCATTTATAGGAATTTTTGTCGTCGGTTTTAAGTCAGGAGGGTCCATGAGGCAGCGCAAAGATACGGGGACAAGATCCCCACCCTTGTGGATACCTCGTGGCTCCTCTGGTCCATCTCAATTACTTCGTGGGCTTCTTCTGCTCCATAAAAAATCATCGTAAAGTTTCAGCTCGTTTGGACTCTGTTTCATATTCCTTTTCTGTAAAACGCAAAAACAAGGAAAAAACAGAAACTGGCACTGGGCTCTAGGTTAATAGGTTGGCCCCAAAAATAATATAAAATAGCATATAAAACATCCAAAACATATAATATAATATCATGGAACAATCAAAAATTATAGATACGTTGGAGACGTATCAACTGTCAGAGCTTTTGACACCATGGCTTGGCCATTTCTTCTCGATATCCTCCAGGAAAAAGATTTTGGTCCACGATGGAGAGCATGGATTGCAATGATTTTGTGTATGGCTCCATAAAGTTTGCTCCTCGGTTGGGCATTGGGTCCCCCGATTTCTCAGATGCGTGGTTTCTACCAAGGTGACACCTCATTATCGATGTTGTTTAACATTGTTATGATCACAAAGGCAGAGGATCGTAGGTTGTTTGCTCCATTTTTCCTGGATCTTGTGAAGATTATCATTGTACGTGAATGACATAATCCTTTTCCTTTGGGCCTCCCAAGTAGACGTGCAGGTTATCCTTTCTCTTTAGGAAAATTTCAAGGGAGCCTCAGGGCTGAGTTGAAACTTGCTTAAGATTTAAGCTTCTCTAATTCACTGTGATGTTTTTTTGCCATGATCTGCTGCAACTTTCTCAATTGTCATCTTGCGCATTTGCTTTTCATCTATTTGGGTTTTCCATTTAACTGCAAGAGTGCGATCAAAGAAGATTTGCGAAGATTTTGGACATCATCAGGTCGAGGCTTGCATCATGGCAGATTTCCATGTTAAATCAAAGTTGTAGTCTTGTTCTTGTGCAGTCTGTCCTGCCATGGATTGGAATATTACATATGTTGTCTCTTGAACCCCTATGTTGGATGTTTAAAAATATCGAAAAAATATGTCGGGTTTTCTTATGGAGGATCTAAAGAAGCGTTGAGGGTCACTGTCTTCTTAAATGGTATGTTGTGTGCAACTTTAAAGAGTTTTGGGGGGTGGCTTGGGGTTGCAAACCTTGCGGACATGTACTCAGCGATGAAGCCCCGTCAGACATGGATTTCTAGGATTGATTTTGAAAAACCTGGGAGGCACCTCGATGATCCTATTAAGAAAGTACGATATGACATGTTTCAACAAGCCAGCTATGGCGTCTCTAGGCAATGGAAAAATCACCCTTTTGGTATGATGCTTGGCTTGAGGATTCTCCTTTGGCTGAGAAAATCACCCTTTTGGTATGATGCTTGGCTTTAGGATTCTCCTTTGGTTGACATTATCCATGCATTGTTGTTTTTTCTTGATACCAATTCCAAGTGCACGGTCTTCGCCCCCATTTTTGATGGCCACTGATAAGGACTATAAAGCACATCTCAACATTGACAAGTTTATTCAATTTATTTAATTTGTGGAATGTGATTCATCTAGTTCAGCTCATTCGTGACCAGGGTGATCATTGGGTGTGGATTTTGGAATCATCAAGATACTTATCTTCTAACAATGTATAGATCTCAGTTTGAAGGGAACCAGTTTTCACTTCAAATGATGTCACATGGAAAACCTGGGACCTCTTTCAATGCGAGTTTTTCATTTGGCTTGAAATGAAGAAAAGGATCTAGACCGCGGATCGCCTCATCAGGAAAAACCTCTTGCATAATAGATTGTGGTGGGTTATTTTGTCGTGTCCATAACATGGAACTAGGTGCTGAATTGGATTGGTCTCTCAACGGTGGCGCCCATTTTTGTATGCTCCTTTGTTGACTGGTGGGCTAACACTAGGAGTGGGGCCTCCCACGGAGTGCAGAAGAAGCTAACTACCATGGTTGTTTTGGTCGCTTGGACTATTTGGAAAGAATGCAACGACATAGTCTTTGAGGGTGAATTCTCCTCCATGGATCGCTTGGTGGGTAAAATTAAGTGCGATGCTCATAATTGGTTTAAGGTCGGTGCTAAATGTCTTGAGCATCTACATCACTGGGTCATGGTGTTGTGTTGTTGTGTGTCATGTGGTGTGGTTGGTTGTGTGTTGGCTTTCAATACTTCGTTCTCTTCATTTTTTATATAATTGTTCTCTTGCATGGTTTGAAAAAAAAACTGGTAAGTGGATGGTATGATAATTTTCTCTTCCTTTTTTCTTTTCTAGTGCATATGGTATGTTTGTGTTATCTATCGATGTTGAACGTTCCATCTTTTGCATGCCAGAGAAGAAATTGACTTCATTACAGCAGGTGCTAGCACTACTAGTAAAAGGGCTATAGATGGGATTGACACTAATGGCGCACCAGACAAGTGGTGCGCCATTAGTATATACTAATGGCGCACCACTTTCTGATACGCCATTAGTGTTGGAACTACTAATGGCGCACCTGGCCCATGGTGCGCCATTAGTATCAAAAAAAATTGAACTAGTGCGCCTGTCCAAACATACTAATGGCGCATCCACAGGAAGTGCGCCATTACTAGTTGTAACTAGTAATGGTGCACCTGTCAGAAAGTGCGCCACTAATGTTGTTTTTTTTATTGTTTTTTTTATTCCTTTTTTTGCAAAACTACTAATGGCGCACTCTCCCACGGTGCGCCATTACTAGTTTAAACTAGTAATGGCGCACCGTGGGTGGGTGCGCCATTAGTATGTTTTTTTTTTGCAAAACTACTAATGGCGCACCACCAGGGGGTGCGCCATTAGTAACCTGGATTACTAATGGCGCATTTGTGGTTGGTGCGCCATTAGTAAGTGGGCAGCGACAAGATATTTTGGACAGCCTCTCCTCCCACACTCACTTTCTCCCCACTTCATTCTCTCCACCGCCTCCACCTTGTCTCGGGTGCCTCCTCTTTTTCACCTCATTTCCACCATAGATTCATTCAAATTAAGTGGTTAAGTTACCTTGTTTTGATAGGTAAGTAAGGGGGGAAGCTATATTTATGTTGTTCTCCCTACAACAATGTGCACATGCACTTTTTATGGCCTAGCTAGATCTATGTATGTTTGTGGTGTTGCATATGTTTGTGGTGTTGCATATGTGCTTGTGTTTGGAGGTGTACCGGTATTTGAAATGCGATAGTTGCCAATATTTTTCCGGAATGTTGATTCATTTCCATTTCGGCGAGAATTTTGGCATTAAGCATTCTTTTTGGTCCTATTTTTAGGGAAAGTCATGCCAAATTTTTTCTTGGTTCTAAAATATCGTTTTGCTCTACCCCGCAGGCGACCATGGTCCGCACGATGACCGAAGGCATCGTGAATAGGTTTTTGAGGTCCGCGAAGGCCGAGATGCTTCAAAAGAACGAGACGGAGATAAGATGTCCATGTCGAAGATGCAAGCTAAAGAGCCTTATTGCGGACCCGGATTCCGGGCAGGTGCGGGACCACCTGCTCTTGCGTGGTTTCATGGATGGCTACCGGTGGCAAGGTGATGAAGATGACTACAAAGTCGTCCATGGGGGCCGGGCAAGAAATGAGGAAGGGCAGCAAGACAACCACTGCGGCTCGGGCGGGCGAGAAGACGAAGAATCCCCAGGAGATGATCACGACGGTGATGCTGTACACAGTCATCATGTAGAAGATGCAGGACATGATGATGATGCCGGCGGAGCAGACGACGTTGGACCATCGATGTGCTGGGTGCAGGACCCTCATATTCAAGAGCTGCTTCTCAAGCAGACGGATAACGCAAGAGCTGCCGCCTGAGAGAAAGCCAAGATGGATCAACTTGAGTTAGACGCGGTTACTCCATTGTATGAAGGATGCAGGCCCGAGGATACCCGCCTGAAAGTAACGCTCATGGCTCTGGAGATGAAGGTAAAACACAAAATGACCGACGCATGCTTCGATGAGAACATGTCATTATGGCACGAACGTCTTCCCAAGGGGAACAAGTGCCCGACCAGTTTGGAGGAGGCGAAGAAAATCGTGTGTCCTCTGGATTTACCGCACGTGAAATACCATGTGTGCATGACCAATTACATCATTTATCGGGACGAGCACGCGGAGTCTACCATATGTCCGGTGTGCGGTGTCACTCGAGATAAGAAGAGGAAGAAAGCTCCTCGAAAAGTGGTGTGGTACTTTCCGATCACTCCTCGTCTGCAGCGGTATTTCGCGGACCCTAAGGTAGCAAAGCTCCTGCGTTGGCACGCGGATAGGGAGGAGAAGAAGCGAGAAGATGATGCAAATGATCCGGAGATAGATAAAAAAGACAAGATGCTGAGTCACCCTAAGGATGCGAGCCAGTGGCAAGCGTTGAACTTCGAATACCCAGAATTTGGGAACGATCCAAGGAACATCGTGCTGGGCGCGAGCACCGATGGAGTCAATCCGTTTGGCAGCCAGAGAAGCACACATAGCACCTGGCCTGTGTTTGTGTGGATGTACAACCTTCCCCCCTGGTTGTGCATGAAGAGGAAGTACATTCACATGAGTATGCTAATTGAAGGGCCGAAACAACCAGGGAACGACATCAATCTGTATCTGGGGCTGCTGAAAGAGGAGCTTGACACGCTGTGGAAAACGCCAGCCAATACGTGGGATGCCGCAGAGAAAGAATATTTCCCTATGAGAGCCGCACTGCTCACGACGGTGCACGACTATCTCGGTTACGGATATCTTGCGGGGCAGGTAGTCCACGGATTTTCTGGATGCGTAAGGTGCATGGATGACACAACGTATCGCCAGCTAGATAGAGATCCCGGGTCTTCGAAAACCGTGTTCATGGGACATCGAAGGTTGCTTCGGGACGATGACCCGTGGAGGAAACGCAAGGATCTGTTCGATGGTGAAACCGAACCCCGAAAACGCCCGTGTACGAGGAGCGGCGAGGAAATAGACAAGCTGTTGAAAAATTGGAAAGACTGCCCACTGCCGGGAAAGAAGCAAAAGGCGCCAGAGCCGGGAAAGAAGCAAAAGGCGCCAGAGCCGCTGCTGAAGGTATGGAAAACGAGGTCTGTTTTCTAGGACTTGCCGTACTGGAAGATCCACCGTGTGCCTCACAGCCTTGATGTCATGCATATCACGAAGAACGTGTGCGAGAGTCTGCTTGGTACCCTGCTCAACATGCCAGAGAGGACCAAAGATGGGCCGAAAGCAAGGGCAGACTTGAAATCAATGGGCATCAGGCAGGAGCTTCACACTATATATGATGATGATGATGATGATGATGATGATGATGATGATGATGATGATGATGATGATGATGAGGCGAAGCAGGACACAGAAAGTCGTCGCAAAGGAAAAAAGGCCAAGAAGACCGGAAATGACTACCCTCCCACGTGCTTCACTCTAAGTCAGGAGGAGATCCAGCAGTTTTTCACCTGCCTCCTAGGAGTAAAACTTCCTTACGGTTACGTGGGGAAGATAAGCAGATACCTAGACCTAGCGAAGCAGAAGTTCAGCGGGATGAAGTATCACGACTGTCACGTGCTGATGACGTAGATACTTCCAGTTGCAATCCGTGGGATCATGGACGCGCACGTCCGTGAAACGCTATTTGGCCTATGCAACTTCTTCGACGTCATCTCTCGGAAGTCGATTGGCGTGAGGCAACTCAGAAGGCTACAG
Source organism: Triticum timopheevii (assembly GCA_963921465.1). NCBI lineage: Eukaryota > Viridiplantae > Streptophyta > Magnoliopsida > Poales > Poaceae > Triticum > Triticum timopheevii. The sequence goes on from OY997274.1 coordinate 506,817,551, forward strand.
GAAGAGATCGTGGTGATACTATGCGAGCTTGAGATGTACTTCCCGCCCGCATTCTTCGACGTTATGGTGCATCTGCTGGTCCATATAGTGGAGGATATCATCCAACTCAGGCCAACGTTCCTGCACAGCATGATGCCGTTCGAAAGGATGAATGGTGTCATCAAAGGATACGTTTGCAACATGTCACGTCCAGAAGGAAGCATAGCCAGGGGCTTTCTGACCGAAGAGTGCATCTCCTACTGCACGAATTATCTAGGCATCGAGAACCCCGTTGGTCTGCCCGTCAACAGGCACCTCCGCAGGCTCGCTGGATGGGGTCACCGTGAGGGTCGCCGCGAAATGCATGTCGACTTCGAGGGTCGACTTGCCGACTTTGAAAGAGCAAACCTAGTCGCGCTACAACACATAGACGTGGTCGATCCTTGGGTGGTAGAGCACAAAACCTTTATTAAGAAGACGTACAATGACCGAGGCCAACAGAGGACGGACGGAGATATACTCAAAGAGCACAACTCATGTTTCACGCGTTGGTTCAAGCAGAAGCTTCTGTCGTACCCTTTACATGAGGATTCTTCCGCAGAAGAACAACTCATATTCACCTTGTCACAAGGCGCCGAGCACAACCTGATGACCTATGAGGCGTACGATATCAATGGCTACACATTCTACACCGAGGCCAAGGACATGAAGAGCGATGGTTATCAGAACTCCGAGGTAACAATGGAATCCTACACCGGTAACGACAAGGACAGATATTATGGAAGGATCGAGGAGATCTGGGAGCTGAGCTACGCTGGAGAGAAGGTCCCGATGTTCCATGTCAGATGGGCCAAGAACGTCATAAAAGAAGACCGGTATTTCACCACCATGGTTATACCCGAAGCCAAATCCAAGACCGCGGGCGCAAACGTCACCGCGAAAAATGAGCCATGGGTACTGGCTTCCCAAGTGGACCAATGCTTCTTCATTACCGACCCGCCAAAGCCCAGTCGTGTTGTCGTGAGGAGAGGCAAAAGGAAGATCATCGGAATGGATGGAGTAGCCAATGAGCAAGACTTCGACAAGTACGGCGACCCAAGGATCGAACATGACGACGATGATGAAGTAGCAGCATACACCACAAGAAGAAGCAGGACCACCCTACCTAAAGGACGTCCGTTCCATAGAAGAACTCCATTTGCGAAAAAGAAGGGCAAGAAGATTGTGAATAGATAGCTAGCTAAGATCGATTGTATTTAAATCATAGACTTCATTTCTCGATTGTATATATTTCATGGGCACTTTTTGAACTATCATGAATATTTTTTAATTTCATGGACACTCGATCTCGATCCCCCTCCATCTCGATCGCTATCCCACCTCGCCAGATCCGGTCCACCGGCCGCCGCCGCCGACCGCCCGCACCCTCGATTCCCCTACTCAACCGCCGCCGCCGACCCCCCCGCACCCCTCCCCTACTCAACCGCCGCCGCCGACCCCCCGCACCCACCGCACCCTCCCCCGCTCCACCGGCATTACTGTTTGATGATATTTTTTAAAAAATTATTACTGTCTTATAATAAAAATATTACTATTATGATTTAAACAAGTTTGAACATATTTAAACAAAAATAAGTATCAAACAGCATTTTAAATGCATAAAAAATTGTGGATCCTGGGAATCGAACCCAGGACCTCCTGGTGTGAGAACTAGCTGCTGACCAGTCAAGCTAGTAGAGAAGACTTGATGTGTATCAGGTCAGGTGGTAGATAACCTGTTGGCTCGAGCAGAAATAAAAAAATACTAATCGTGCACTAGGGTGAGGTGCGCCATTAGCATGTATGTACTTATGGCGCACCGAGGGGTGGTGCGCCATTAGTATTGTGCCGCCCCTACTTCGTATCGATCCCCTCTCTCTCTCCCTCGCCCTCGCCCGCGATCCCCTTCCCCTCTCCTCTCCCGACGTCGTCGCCCCGCCGCCCTCGACGCCGCCCCGACACCAGCGCCGCCCCGTCCACACCACCGTCGCCAGCGCCGCCCCGACACCACCGTCGCCCCGCCGCCCTCGACGCCGCCCCGACACCAGCGCCGCCCCGTCCACACCACCGTCGCCAGCGCCGCCCCGACACCACCGTTGCTCCGCCGCCCTCGACGCCGCCCCGACACCAGCGCCGCCCCGTCCACACCACCGTCTCCAGCGCCGCCCCGACACCACCGTCGCCCTGCCGCCCTCGACGCCGCCCCGACACCAGCGCCGCCCCGTCCACACCACCGTCGCCAGCGCCGCCCCGACACCACCGTCGCCCCGCCGCCCTCGACGCCGCCCCGACACCAGCGCCGCCCCGTCCACACCACCGTCGCCAGCGCCGCCCCGACACCACCGTCGCCCCGCCGCCCTCGACGCCGCCCCGACACCAGCGCCGCCCCGTCCACACCACCGTCGCCAGCGCCGCCCCGACACCACCATCGCCCCGCCGCCCTCGACGCCGCCCCGACACCAGCGCCGCCCTGACACCAGCGCCGCCCCGTCCAGCGACGTCCTGCCTGTTTGGCCAAGTGTAGGTTGTCATTTCCCTTAGCAGCCACTGTTTGTTAATTTCAGTCAGATTCAGACAAATTGAAGAAATTATCTCTGAATCAGCATATTAAACAGTAACTAGACTAGTATGTATATGTTGTTTTCTGATTTTTGCTATATCTACATTATGGTTTATCAACTAAGTTAAAAGCAACATCATGCTTTCAGTGAATGGGTCAATTTAAAAGCAAAAGCTCAGCCTAGGCAGACTGTATATGTCGTTTGCGATGAACTTCCGGTGTCCCTGAAGCCGCTGTTATTGACAGTGAACCATGGCACTTTTAAAACTTTGACTAGTACGTATGATTCAGTCTATACAATGTTGTGTACCTATAGGTTTCCATGTTTAAGAACAAGCTATGATTTATCTTCAGAGAAACACATAGCTTGTCCTGAGAGGCAACGGGCATGTTTTTTTCTTTCTTTGAGAAATGTTCATTCCGTGGCACAGGGGGGGGTTTAGGAGCACAAGCATTCAAATGATGCACATAGATGACAAAAAAAAGTTCAGATTGTAAAATGTTCATTTTGCTGCTAGTGCCCATTTAGCAGGTTCTTACTTTGTTTGTACCAAGATGATTCAGCCATTTGCTCCTTTGTTCCTGTAGCGAAGTCGAGCTGGACGACCGAGGCTGCCATCCTGCCTTGGTCTGCACTGCACACATAGAGTTCCTGGAGTACTACCACCACCCGGACCTCGTCGCCTCCTCCCCTGCGTGGTGAGCACAAAGCAAACTGTTCTTTCGCCATTTGCCAATAGATTACTGCACTGCACAAAGCAAAATATGGTTACTGCTTTGCCAATAGATTACTGCTCCCTTCCTGCCTTCTTGTATGATTACTGCTTTGCCAATAGATTACTAGGCTGTTTCCTGATGTAGGGTTCAGTGTTTCCTTGTCACCATGCATGTTTTAGTGTTTGTTTCATAACATATGTGGACCCATATATCAATGACTGATATTCTCTAATGCATAAACTTTGATCAATTTTGAGTAATTGCTTAGAGGGATGATCAAGTTGGCAGCAAATGTATGGTAGATTGGACATGAACTGTACTGGGGAGACTACAATAGAAGCACCACTTTGTGTGCAAACATAGAAAAAAAATCAACGACAGCCGTCAAATCTTGGGTGAATGTCTCTGATGGATCCTGTGCGAGCTGGTGGAGTGATTTGTTTTCTACATAAAGCTCTTTAGTCAGGCTGGTTTTCGTGAAATACACATGAAGCTTCACCAGCTCCTGTGGGTGTGGGATCCATGTGACATGTGACATTGCATCCATGTCCACCTGGGATAATGATTTTGCAGGTACCCCGAGAGGCCCTTGAGTTTGCCGGAATGTCGATTAACTTCCGTTCTGGCAAATTCGGGTACTCCATATGTCCTATTTTCAGCAAAGGTCATGCTGAAATTTTCCGTGAATTTTAGCATGACTTTGCTAAAAATAGGACATATGGGGTACTTGTGACTAATGCATGGGCCGGGGTATCTTAGTAGTTAATTAAGTAGGATCAAGTGCCCCGGCGTACTTGTGACTAATGCATGGCTTTTAGGGTGCCTCCGTGTCGATAAAAACCGAAATGATGAAAGCTTAGGCTTTTAGGGTGCCTCGGCGTCGAAAAACCCTCAATGAAAAAAGCTTAGATTTTAGGATGCCTGGGTGTCGACAAACCCTAAATGATGAGACCATGATCTTGTTCCTTGACAATAACCAACTTTTTGACCAAACTTTGTTTCTATTTAGAGAGAAACATGGCCCACAACGATGAGGCCGGGGGTTCGGGCGGCAAGGCATTCTGGGAGCTGTCCCAGGAGATGGAGGAACAACCTCACTTGTATGAGGCCGCCGCCTTCCCCACCGATCCTGAGACCACTGATGGTGCTGCCGAGGATGACCACACTGATGCCACTACTGATGGTGCCGCCGAGGATGCCACCACTGATGATGGCGGCACACGCACAGATGGCAGCCAACCGAAGAGGCAACGGGAGGACCGGCGCCCGATCGTGCTCCTCACCCTCAAGGAGGAAGTTACTGAAGTGGACTCCAACGGGAATCCAACGGCGCCCGAATGAATAGTCAAGGGGTACTCGCTTCAGCTCGGGTGCATTGTCCGGAGCACCGTCTCGGTCAACACCGAGAACCTGAGGCATCCTGACCGAGGGAATTTGCGCAACCTCCTCTTCACGAAGCTGCATGAACGATACAAGTTCCCCGCTGAATTTGCAAAAACAAGCCTCAAAGGGAATAAAGTGAACAATGCTGCCCTCACGAAGATGAGCAAGGCCCTGTCTACTTGGAAAAGCAATGTGAAGACAATGATCGAGAAAGGTGAGAGTTATCAGAAGATCAAGGAGAAAAATCCTTCGATCACCGAAGATGACTACAACGACTTCAAGATCAATTGCTCGAGCACCGCAAACTCCCAATCAAGTGAGTGGGGGAAACAAATGCGGGAGCTGAACATAGGGGAACACACACTCGGTCCCGGCGGTTACAGAGTGGCGGAGCCTATATGGGACAAGGAGGAGGCGGACCGTGCCGAGCAAGGCCTACCGCCCCTCTTCGATAAATACGGTGACAAGCAGACCAGGAAGTTTGTCAGGGCCCAGTACAAGAAGGACCCGAAAACAAAGGAGCTTACCACGGATCCGAAGACCAGGCAGCTTGAGCTTGTTCTGGTAAGGAATACACCCCCGTGTAATTAGCTCCATATGGTTGCATTCTAATTAATGAAGCCAAATTTCTAAATGGTTCACATTCCTTCCGCAGGCGACTGAAAGCAGTAGCGCGGGGTCGACTAAGAGCAACCCTTGGGACACCACTCTAAATAGGGCGTTGAATGTAATGAAGAACAAGGATAAGCTCAGTAAGCCGACGTCAGTTGGTCGTGTGGCCGGCAAAGGCTTGTCGACAAAATGGGGGTCATACTATACCGCTGGTGTGCGGAAGGAGAAAAAGACCAGCTAGGAAAGCCAGGCGCGAGAGGTTCAAGAACTCAAGGCACAGGTGGCGCGGATTCCGGAGATTGTCCAAGAGCAAGTGGAACAACGACTCGGAGCGACGATCACCGCCATTGTGCCTACCTTGATCTCGGGGTTGAGTGTGTGGATTGCGGGCGGCCAACAGGGGCCGCCCCCGATTCCTAGCTTCACGGCCAGCAACTCGCATAATGCGATGGCGGGGCCATTGGTGCCTCCGGCAGAGGCGGCATTGGTGTCTCCGACGCCGGCACGGGAGCTTAATGCACCCGGGTGTACGCCGGCCGGCACCTCTGCAGCAAGCGGCCCCTCCGTCAACTGCACGCCCGCCGTTGGCGGTGCCTCGACATTAGCCGAGCTCGACGCCATCATCACGGTAACTAATTAAGCCTCTCTCGGCCGAGGACTTCATCTCCTTGCCTTTGACTGGGCATCCTAACGCCCTACATGTTTTCGCAGGGCGCCGCCGATGTTCCGTGAACTCTCCTCCACTTCGTGAACAACGAGTTGGTCGATGTCGCCAAGGGAAAAATCGTTCAACCGGGCAACCCCTTGTTCCACGGTACCCAGATGCCACCCAACTTGTTTAGGGTTCAACTGGTTCGGGTGCTGCTAGGCTGCGATGAGTTGTTACCTCCGATTCGACCCGTCGGGGCCAACGATGATGACGTGATGACCCTCAGCGCCTGCCTGAGCTGGCCCCTGCTTTGGCCGAAGAGCCAGATTCGTTTGGGGGCGGGGGACACCACCCCAAAGACAACACCGCCAGTCGTGTCGGCGCCAAGTCGGCCCCATGGCAAGATCGCCGCAACGGTGCCGGACATCCCTATGCCACTGGATCCAAACATGCATATGGCACAAGATCAGAACGACGACGACGACGATGATACATTTGGCAACGTCGATCAGTACTTTGCCGATCATGGGTACGATGGCGACTTCATGGGGCCTCCTTCTCAAGAACCAAACCCAACAAAAGACGTGTGCGATCTAGCTGGTACTGCGGAGAAGCCAAGTTGCAACAGGCGCCGTCTGGCATTCAGCTCTCAGGAGACGCCTCTAGCTGCCGACTTCACCGAGCCTCAGATAGGCGAGGTGCGAAATATTATCAGCCCCAACACACTCAAGAAGGCGGTCTGTGAGTAGAACTCGGTCCCATTGCAGGAGAAGAAGAAGGCACGCAAAAGAAAGACTAAGAAGGGTGCGAGCCAGCCGGCACCGAGTACGATCCGTGCTCAGGACGGGCCACCTTCACCGCAGGATATCTCGAGGAGGGTGCATGTGGCGGGTAGGGCGATGCTACCGACAAATATGCTCAATGCTGCAACCGGTGCTATGCGGAGTCTGCATGACAGTGTTCTTTCTTTGGAGAAGCGGCGTCTCAGAGAGAAGGATGTGGCATACCCGGTTTTCGCGGCCAAGGTGCCAGAGGGCAAGGGCTTTGTGGATAACTCCATCGGGCGTACGATCGTCCTGCGTTTTGATGACATCCACGCTATGTTGAACCTTCATCCGCTGCACTACACCTTCGTTCGGCTATTTTCGCTGAGTATGGAGATGCGGATCATTCGCGACAAGACCCCGAACATCGTGATAGTCGACCCCTTCTACATGCGTGCCAAGATCTTGGGTAGCGCTGGGGACCGGCAAGTCGCGAGTTCTTACCTCGAAGGCGTCATTCTGGCAAACCAAGATAAGGATAACTTCCTCGTGCCTTACTTTCCCGAGTAAGTCCTTCCCTCAACCGGCCCGTAACATATGAATGCTTACATTTCGATCGTTTTTCTTTTAACATTCCGTGTTTTCTGCAGTGACACACGTTGCACGCTCATCCTCCTAAGCCCCAAATATTCCATGGCCACGTATTTCGACCCGGACCGTCAGTCGAACGTAGACTACACAAATGTCAAGAAGGTTCTTGATGATGTTCTCCCCAGCTATGCCAAATCTGGAGGCACCTTCACCAAGCCTATTCGTAAGTACGACAAGCACGTGTTCTCCCACAATACGATGTTCTGCTGCGTCAAGCGGCCGCCTGGAGGTCAGAAGGGTGCCTACTATGCCATCCATCACATGCGGGCGATCGTACGGGACCATCATCAACTTCTGCTACCGAGTAAACTCAAAGATTAGGCAAAGAGTGTGTCGGCAATCCAGGACGCGGACCTCCGACAAGAATTCTTTCGCATCCAGTTGGAGTTTGCGGAAATCATCCATCAAGATGTCCTTTGTACCTCGGGGCAGTTCTACCTCAACAATCAACCGTCCAACAGTGACATCGACACAATGCTACAAATGCAGGCTGACAACGACTGTTATTTCATGACTCCCACGATAGACGGCGGCTTCATCCACGCTTCGGTCCCTTGAGTCGAGTCGAAAGCAGTGATGCTGTGTCTAGTTCTGAAACATCGATTGGCTCATGTTGTAATTAAACTTTAATGAACTTGTAGTATGTCTCTTTGGTTTCGAGAGTTGTTCAACTTAGATGTAATCGATGTTGGGGAACGTTGCAGAAAATTAAAATTTTTCCTACGGCTTCACCAAGATCCATCTATGAGTTCATCTAAGCAACGAGTCAAGGGAGTGAGTTTGCATCTACATACCACTTGTAGATCACGAGCGGAAGCTTGCAAGGGGATGGTGATGATGGAGTCGTACTCGACGTCATTCAGATCACCAATGTCCAAGTACTGAACGGACAGCACCTCCGCGTTCAACACACGTACGGGACGGGAGACGTCTCCTCCTTCTTGATCCAGCAAGGGGGGAGGAGAGGTTGAGGAAGATCGCTCCAACGGCAGCACGACGGCGTGATGATGGTGGAGTGACAGTTCTCCGGCAGGGCTTCGCCAAGCACACGCGGAGGAGGAGAGGTGTTGGGGAGGGGAGGGGCTGCGCCTTCAATTGTGTGTATTGCAGCCCTCCCCTCACCCCTCTATATATAGGAGGAGAGGGGCAAGAGGGGCCGGCCCTCTAGGGGAAACCCTAGAGGGGGGCGGCGGCCAAAGGGAGAGGGGAAGAGGGGTGGCTTGCCCCCCAAGCTAGGGGGCGCCCCCTTTAGGGTTTCCCCCTCCCTTGCCCTAGCCGCATGGGCCTAGCTGGGGAGGCGCGCCCAGCCCACTAGGGGCTGGCTCCCTCTTCCACACAGCCCATGTGGCCCCCCCGGGAGGGGTGGCCACTCCCGGTGGACCCCCGGAACCCTTCCGGTGGCCCCGGTACAATACCGGTATGCCCCCGAAACTTTCCGGTGTCCATTTAACAACTTCCCATATATAAAACTTCACCTCCGAACCATTCCGGAACTCCTCATGACGTCCGGGATCTCATCCGGGACTCCGAATAGCATTCGGTAGTCACATACTAGTCTTCCTAATAACCCTAGCGTCACCGAACCTTAAGTGTGTAGACCCTACGGGTTCGGGAGACATGCAGACATGACCGAGATGCTCTCAGGTCAATAACCAACAGCGGGATCTGGATACCCATGTTGGCTCCCACATGCTCCTCGATGTTGTCATCGGATGAACCACGATGTCGAGGATTCGATCAAACCCTGTATACAATTCCCTTTGTCAATCGGTACGTTACTAGCCCGAGACTCGATCGTCGGTATCCCAATACCTTGTTCAGTCTCGTTACCGGCAAGTCACTTTACTCGTACCGTAATGCATGATCCCGTGGCCAACACCTTGGTCACCTTGAGCTCATTATGATGATGCATTACCGAGTGGGCCCAGGGATACCTCTCCGTCATACGGAGTGACAAATCCCAGTCTCGATCCGTGTCAACCCAACAGACACTTTCGGAGATACCTGTAGTGCACCTTTATAGTCACCCAGTTACGTTGTGACGTTTGGTACACCCAAAGCACTCTTAAGGTATCCGGGAGTTACACGATCTCATGGTCTAAGGAAGAGATACTTGACATTGGCAAAGCTCTAGCAAACGAACTACACGATCTTTGTGCTATGCTTATGATTGGGTCTTGTCCATCACATCATTCTCCTAATGATGTGATCCCGTTATCAACGACATCCAATGTCCATAGCCAGGAAACCATGACTATCTGTTGATCACAACGAGCTAGTCAACTAGAGGCTCACTAGGGACATATTGTGGTCTATGTATTCACACGTGTATTACGATTTCCAGATAATACAGTTATAGCATGAATAAAAGACAATTATCATGAACAATGAAATATAATAATACTTTTATTATTGCCTCTAGGGCATATTTCCAACAGTCTCCCACTTGCACTAGAGTCACCAATCTAGTTACATTGTGATGAATCGAACACCCATAGAGTTCTGGTGTTGATCATGTTTTGCTCGCGGGAGAGGTTTAGTCAACGGATCTGCGACATTCAGATCCGTATGTACTTTGCAAATTTCTATGTCTCCATCTTGAACATTTTCACGGATGGAGTTGAAACGACGCTTGATGTGCCTGGTCTTCTTGTGAAACCTGGGCTCCTTGGCAAGGGCAATAGCTCTAGTGTTGTCACAGAAGAGTTTGATTGGCCCCGACGCATTGGGTATGACTCCTAGGTCGGTGATGAACTCCTTCACCCAAATCGCTTCATGCGCTGCCTCCGAGGCTGCCATGTACTCCGCTTCACACGTAGATCCCGCCACGACGCTCTGCTTGCAGCTGCACCAGCTTACTGCTCCACCATTCAACATATACACGTATCCGGTTTGTGACTTAGAGTCATCCGGATCTGAGTTGAAGCTAGCGTCGACGTAACCCTTTACGACAAGCTCTTCGTCTCCTCCATAAACGAGAAACATGTCCTTTGTCCTTTTCAGGTACTTCAGGATATTCTTGACCGCTGTCCAGTGTTCCTTACCGGGATTACTTTGGTATCTTGCTACCAAACTTACGGCAAGGTTTACATCAGGTCTGGTACACAACATGGCATACATAATAGATCCTATGGCTGAAGCATAGGGGATGACACTCATCTCTTCTTTATCTTTTGCCGTGGTCGGTGACTGAGCCGTGCTCAATCTCACACCTTATAACATAGGCAAGAACCCTTTCTTGGACTGATCCATTTTGAACCTTTTCAAAATCTTATCAAGGTATGTGCTTTGTGAAAGACCTATCAGGCGTCTCGATCTATCTCTATAGATCTTGATGCCTAATATATACGCAGCTTCTCCAAGGTCCTTCATTGAAAAACATTTGTTCAAGTAGGCCTTAATGCTGTCCAGAAGTTCTATATTATTTCCCATCAAGAGTATGTCATCTACATATAATATGAGAAATGCTACAGAGCTCCCACTCACTTTCTTATAAACGCAGGCTTCTCCATAAGTCTGCATAAACCCAAACGCTTCGATCATCTCATCAAAGCGAATATTCCAACTCCGAGATGCTTGCACCAGCCCATAAATGGATCGCTGGAGCTTGCATACTTTGTTAGCGTTCTTAGGATCGACAAAACCTTCCGGCTGCATCATATACAGTTCTTCCTTAAGATGCCCGTTGAGGAATGCCGTTTTGACGTCCATCTGCCATATCTCATAATCATAGTATGCGGCAATTGCTAACATGATTCGGACGGACTTTAGCTTCGCTACGGGAGAGAATGTCTCGTCGTAGTCAATCCCTTGAACCTGTCGATAACCCTTAGCGACAAGTCGAGCTTTATAGATGGTAACATTTCCATCCGCGTCCGTCTTCTTCTTAAAGATCCATTTGTTTTCTATCGCTCGCCGATCATCAGGCAAGTCTGTCAAAGTCCATACTTTGTTTTCATACATGGATTCTATCTCGGATTTCATGGATTCAAGCCATTTGTTGGAATCTAGGCCCGCCATCGCTTCTTCATAGTTCGAAGGTTCGCCGTTGTCTAACAACATGATTCCAGGACAGGGTTGCCGTACCACTCTGGTGCGGAACGTGTCCTTGTGGACCTACGAAGTTCAGTAGCAACTTGATCCGAAGTACCTTGATCATCATCATTGTTTTCCTCTTCAGTTGGTGTGGGCATCATAGGAACATTTTCCTGCGCTGCATCACTTTCCCCTTCGAGAGGTAGTACTTCATCGAGTTCTACTTTCCTCCCACTTACTTCTTTCGAGAGAAACTCTTTTTCCAGAAAGCATCCGTTCTTGGCAACAAAGATCTTGCCCTTGGATCTTAAGTAGAAGGTATACCCGACAGTTTCCTTAGGGTATCCTATGAAGACGCATTTTTCCGACTTGGGTTCGAGCTTTTCAGGTTGAAGTTTCTTGACATAAGCATCGCATCCCCAAACTTTTAGAAACGACAGCTTAGGTTTCTTCCCAAACCATAATTCATACAGTGTCGTCTCAACGGATTTAGACGGTGCCCTATTTAAAGTGAATGTAGCTGTCTCTAGAGCGTATCCCCAAAATGATAGCGGTAAATCGGTAAGAAACATCATAGACCGCACCATATCCAATAGAGTGCGATTACGACGTTCGGACACACCGTTTCGCTGAGGTGTTCCAGGCGGCGTGAGTTGTGAAACGATTCCACATTTCTTTAAGTGTGTACCAAATTTGTGACTTAAGTATTCTCCTCCACGATCTGATCGTAGGAACTTTATCTTTCGGTCACGTTGATTCTCTACCTCATTCTGAAATTCCTTGAACTTTTCGAAGGTCTCAGACTTGTGTTTCATTAAGTAGACATACCCATATCTACTCAAGTCATCAGTGAGAGTGAGAACATAACGATATCCTCCGCGAGCATCAACGCTCATTGGACCGCACACATCGGTATGTATGATTTCCAACAAGTTGGTTGCTCGCTCCATTGTTCCGGAGAACGGAGTCTTGGTCATTTTGCCCATGAGGCATGGTTCGCATGTGTCAAACGATTCATAATCAAGAGACTCTAAAAGTCCATCAGCATGGAGCTTCTTCATGCGCTTGACACCAATGTGACCAAGGCGGCAGTGCCACAAGTATGTGGGACTATCGTTATTCACTTTACATCTTTTGGCATTCACACTATGAATATGTGTAATATTACGCTCGAGATTCATTAAGAATAAACCATTGACCATCGGAGCATGACCATAAAACATATCTCTCATATAAATCGAACAACCATTATTCTCAGACTTAAATGAGTAGCCATCTCGTATTAAACGAGATCCAGATACAATGTTCATGCTCAAACTTGGCACTAAATAACAATTATTAAGGTTCAAAACTAATCCCGTAGGTAAATGTAGAGGTAGCGTGACGACGGCGATCACATCGACTCTGGAACCATTCCCGACGTGCATCGTCACCTCGTCCTTTGCCAGTCTCCGCTTATTCCGCAGCTCCTGCTGTGAGTTACAAATATGAGCAACGGCACCGGTATCAAATACCCAGGAGTTACTACGAGTACTGGTAAGGTACACATCAATTACATGTATATCAAATATACCTTTGGTGTTGCCGGCCTTCTTATCCGCTAAGTATTTGGGGCAGTTCCGCTTCCAGTGACCCTTCCCCTTGCAATAAAAGCACTCAGTCTCAGGCTTGGGTCCATTCTTTGACTTCTTCCCGGTAACTGGCTTACCGGGCGCGGCAACATCCTTGCCGTCCTTCTTGAAGTTCTTCTTGCCCTTGCCCTTCTTGAACTTAGTGGTCTTATTGACCATCAACACTTGATGTTCTTTCTTGATTTCAGCCTCTGCTGACTTTAGCATAGAGAACAATTCAGGAATGGTCTTTTCCACCCCCTGCATGTTGTAGTTCATCACAAAGCTCTTGTAGCTTGGTGGGAGCGACTGAAGGATTCTGTCAATGACCGCCTCATCAGGGAGGTTAATATTCAGCTGGGTCATACGGTTGTGCAACCCAGACATCTTGAGAATGTGCTCACTGACAGAACTATTTTCCTCCATCTTACAACTATAGAACTTGTCGGAGATGTCATATCTCTCGACCCGGGCGTGAGCTTGGAAAACTAGTTTCAGCTCTTCGAACATCTCATATGCTCCGTGATGCTCAAAACACTTTTCGAGCCCCGGTTCTAAGATGTAAAGCATGCCGCACTGAACGAGGGAGTAATCATCAGCACGAGTTTGCCAAGCATTCATAATGTCTTGGTTCTCTGGGACGAGAGCGTCACCTAGCGGTCCTTCTAGGACATATTGTTTCCTGACAGCTATGAGGATGATCCTCAGGTTCCGGACCCAGTCCGTATAGTTGCTACCGTCATCTTTCAGCTTGGTTTTCTCTAGGAACGCGTTGAAGTTCATGTTGACATGAGCGTTGGCCATTTGATCTACAAGACATATTTGCAAAGGTTTTAGACTAAGTTCATGATAATTAAGTTCTAATCAAATTATGAACTCCCACTCAGATTAGACATCCCTCTTGTCATCTAAGTGTTACACGATCCGAGTCGACTAGCCCGTGTTCGATCATCACGTGAGACGGACTAGTCATCGTCGGTGAACATTTCCATGTTGATCGTATCTTCCATATGATTCGTGTTCGACCTTTCGGTCTCCGTGTTCCGAGGCCATGTCTGCACATGCTAGGCTCGTCAAGTTAACCCTAAGTGTTTTTGCTGTGTAAAACTGTCTTACACCCATTGTATGTGAACGTAAGAATCCATCACACCCGATCATCACGTGGTGCTTAGAAACGACGAACTGTAGCAACGGTGCACAGTTAGGGGAGAACACTTCTTGAAATTTTTGTAAGGGATCATCTTATTTACTACCGTCGTCCTAAGTAAACAAGATGCATAAACATAATAAACATCACATGCAATTATATAGTTGTGACATTATATGGCCAATATCATATAGCTCCATTGATCTCCATCTTCAGGGCTCCATGATCATCTTGTCACCGGCTTGACACCATGATCTCCATTATCATGATCTCCATCATCGTGTCTTCATGAAGTTGTCACGCCAACGACTACTTCTACTTCTATAGCTAACGCGTTTAGCAATAAAGCAAAGTAAGTTACATGGCGTTCTTCAATGACACATAGGTCATACAAAAATAAAGACAACTCCTATGGCTCCTGCCGGTTGTCATACTCATCGACATGCAAGTCGTGAATCCTATTACAAGAACATGATCTCATACATCACAATTCATCATTCATCACAACTTCTGGTCATATCACATCACATGATCAATCGCTGCAAAAACAAGTTAGCCGTCCTCTAATTGTTGTTGCATCTTTTACGTGGCTGCAAGTGGGTTCTAGCAAGAACGTTTTCTTACCTACGAATAACCACAACGTGATTTTGTCAACTTCTATTTACCCTTCATAAGGGCCCTTTTCATCGAATCCGCTCCAACTAAAGTGGGAGAGACAGACACCCGCCAGCCACCTTATGCAACTAGTGCATGTCAGTCGGTGGAACCGGTCTCACGTAAGCGTACGTGTAAGGTTGGTCCGGGCCGCTTCATCCCACAATACCGCTGAAGCAAGAAAAGACTAGTAGAGGCAAGCAAGTTGACAAGATCCACGCCCACAACAAAATTGTGTTCTACTCGTGCAAAGAGAACTACGCATAGACCTAGCTCATGATGCCACTGTTGGGGAACGTTGCAGAAAATTAAAATTTTTCCTACGGCTTCACCAAGATCCATCTATGAGTTCATCTAAGCAACGAGTCAAGGGAGTGAGTTTGCATCTACATACCACTTGTAGATCACGAGCGGAAGCTTGCAAGGGGATGGTGATGATGGAGTCGTACTCGACGTGATTCAGATCACCGATGTCCAAGTACTGAACGGACAGCACCACCGCGTTCAACACACGTACGGGACGGGAGACGTCTCCTCCTTCTTGATCCAGCAAGGGGGGAGGAGAGGTTGAGGAAGATCGCTCCAACGGCAGCACGACGGCGTGATGATGGTGGAGTGACAGTTCTTCGGCAGGGCTTCGCCAAGCACACGCGGAGGAGGAGAGGTGTTGGGGAGGGGAGGGGTTGCGCCTTCAATTGTGTGTATTGCAGCCCTCCCATCACCCCTCTATATATAGGAGGAGAGGGGCAAGAGGGGCCGGCCCTCTAGGGGAAACCCTAGAGGGGGGCGGCGGCCAAAGGGAGAGGGGAAGAGGGGTGGCTTGCCCCCCAAGCTAGGGGGCGCCCCCTTTAGGGTTTCCCCCTCCCTTGCCCTAGCCGCATGGGCCTAGGTGGGGAGGCGCGCCCAGCCCACTAGGGGCTGGCTCCCTCTTCCACACAGCCCATGTGGCCCCCCCGGGAGGGGTGGCCCCTCCCGGTGGACCCCCGGAACCCTTCCGGTGGCCCCGGTACAATACCGGTATGCCCCGAAACTTTCCGGTGTCCGTTTAACAACTTCCCATATATAAAACTTCACCTCCGGACCATTCCGGAACTCCTCGTGACGTCCGGGATCTCATCCGGGACTCCGAATATCATTCGGTAGTCACATACTAGTCTTCCTAATAACCCTAGCGTCACCGAACCTTAAGTGTGTAGACCCTACGGGTTCGGGAGACATGCAGACATGACCGAGATGCT
Source organism: Triticum timopheevii (assembly GCA_963921465.1). Lineage (NCBI taxonomy): Eukaryota > Viridiplantae > Streptophyta > Magnoliopsida > Poales > Poaceae > Triticum > Triticum timopheevii. The sequence goes on from OY997274.1 coordinate 506,833,589, forward strand.
CTCAGGTCAATAACCAACAGCGGGATCTGGATACCCATGTTGGCTCCCACGTGCTCCTCGATGTTGTCATCGGATGAACCACGATGTCGAGGATTCGATCAAACCCTGTATACAATTCCCTTTGTCAATCGGTACGTTACTAGCCCGAGACTCGATCGTCGGTATCCCAATACCTTGTTCAGTCTCGTTACCGGCAAGTCACTCTACTCGTACCGTAATGCATGATCCCGTGGCCAACACCTTGGTCACCTTGAGCTCATTATGATGATGCATTACCGAGTGGGCCCAGAGATACCTCTCCGTCATACGGAGTGACAAATCCCAGTCTCAATCCGTGTCAACCCAACAGACACTTTCGGAGATACCTGTAGTGCACCTTTATAATCACCCAGTTACGTTGTGACGTTTGGTACACCCAAAGCACTCTTAAGGTATCCGGGAGTTACACGATCTCATGGTCTAAGGAAGAGATACTTGACATTGGCAAAGCTCTAGCAAACGAACTACACGATCTTTGTGCTATGCTTATGATTGGGTCTTGTCCATCACATCATTCTCCTAATGATGTGATCCCGTTATCAACGACATCCAATGTCCATAGCCAGGAAACCATGACTATCTGTTGATCACAACGAGCTAGTCAACTAGAGGCTCACTAGGGACATATTGTGGTCTATGTATTCACACGTGTATTACGATTTCCGGATAATACAGTTATAGCATGAATAAAAGACAATTATCATGAACAATGAAATATAATAATACTTTTATTATTGCCTCTAGGGCATATTTCCAACAATCGATGCTATTAATGTCTTGCTTTTCTCTTCCGATCGTTCTGTTGCATACTTATATATTGCTTATGTATTGTCTGTGAATTGGTACTAACGTTTTGTTTGGCTAGTGCATAGCGATGCCGACGTATGTCGTGTACAAGGGTAAGGTTCCCGGAGTCAACGATGACTGGGAGGAGTGTCGGAGACAGGTTCACCGATTCAGCGGTAACAGTTACAAAGGGTACACCACTAGGGCCGAGGCCGAATCTAGATACGCCCGCTATCTAGCGGGAGAGGGGAGGGAGCGTTGGAGGAACCGGATGAAGACGAGTTTCATCGTGATGATGCTCATCGTGATGACCGCAGCTCTCTTCTATGTGATGGTAGTTTAGATGATCTATATCGACTTGTAATGTGAAGACAAACTCGCTACTAGCGGTCTCGAGACTTGTAATATAATGTTCTATCTTTGTTCGGTCTTTTCAATTCCGAGACTAATATGATGAATTGTATTCGGAGACTAATATGATGAATTGTATTCGATGAATCTGTTGTTGATGTGTGCTGTCTATATTTTGTCAAATTATACATTTTGTAACCTGTGCAAAAAACAGAAAATAAAAAACAAAAAAAACCTAATATTCATACTAATGGCGCATCACATGACAGTGCGCCATTAGTATGACAAAGCATACTAATGGCGCATCACTGAACAGTGCGCCATTAGTATGCCGAGGTTACTAATGGCGCATCATGTTGCCATGCGACATTAGTATGCCAGAGCACCTGGGTATACATGGCCCCTGGGAGGCATACTAATGGCGCACTTATGTATACACTAATGGCGCATCAGTGGTACGCCATTAGTATACGCACCAGGGGGTGCGCCATTAGTAAAATATACTAATGGCGTGGCACTAATGGCGCACCCCTAATGCGCTATTAATGGCCAAATTAAGTGCGCCATTAGTAGGCCTTTTCCTAGTAGTGTAGGCTGAGTTTTGACTGGGTTGAATAAATTGTGCCTTCTTTTTTTATAGTGCACTATACTGCTTTAGATTTGGGTTGTACTCTTACTCCATTATTTTTGTTTAGACATCCGCATATGTTCCAAGCTATAGATGTTGGATGGTTGACAGTGTGGTAGCAAACATATCAAAGAAGGTAAAACAAGGAGAAAATTGAGGACAAAACATAAAAAAGGCCAAAATGAAAATAAAGAAATAAATAAAACTAATATATAGAGACAATAGATATAAAAAAGTTGTCAGAAGTGGGTTGTGCTCTTACTCCACTATTTTTATTTAGACACTGGCGTATATTCTGGAGCTGCAAATGTTAGATATGGTTGACGTTGTGGTAGAAAACATATAAAGGAAGGGTTTCTCTTCCTCTTTATTTTCTGGTGCATATGGTACTTTTGTGTTGTCTATCAATGTTAAACGTTGGGTTCTGCATACCAGAAAAGAAAATTGACTTCGTTATAATAGGTGGCAAGTTGAGTTTTTATTGGTTTCCTTTTTTTTAAGAGAAGTAGTTTCCCTGCCCGATTTTATATAAAAAACGAGGCAACAACAAACTAGGTCATGGACTGTTCATAGCACTCGGGCCACCAGAGCAGCTGAGCCGAATGAAACATAAAACGATAGTTTTTACTAGGTTTGAATATATCATGCCTTCTCTTTTTTACAGCACATTATGTTTCTTTATAATTGGGTTATCTTCTTACTTCACTGTTTCTTTTACACATTGGTGCATGTTTCAAAGCCGCAGCTGCAGATGTTGGATGTGATTGATGTTATTGTAGCGAACATATCAAAGAAGGAAAAATACAAGGCGAAATTTGAGGGCAGAACATCAAAAAAAGGCCGTAAAGAAAAAATAACTAAAAATTGATATACAGAAAGTTAACAAAAATGAAAATGTGTCAGAAGGGACAGAACATTAAAGAAAAGGCCGAAAAGAAAAAATAACTAAAAATTGATATATAGAAAGTTAACAGAAACAAAAATGTGTCAGAAGTAGTTTCCCTGCCCGATTTTATATAAAAAACGAGGCAGCAGCAAACTAGGTCATGGACTGTTCATAGCACTCGGGCCACCAGAGTAGCTGAGCCAAATGAGACCTAAAACGATAGTTTTTACTAGGTTTGAATATATCATGCCTTCTCTTTTTTACAGCACATTATGTTTCTTTATAATTGGGTTATCTTCTTACTTCACTGTTTCTTTTACACATTGGTGCGTGGTTTGGAGCCGCAGCTGCAGATGTTGGATGTGATTGATGTTATTATAGCGAACATATCAAAGAAGGAAAAATACAAGGCGAAATTTGAGGGGCAGAACATTAAAAAAAGGCCGTAAAGAAAAAATAACTAAAAATTGATATACAGAAAGTTAACAGAAATGAAAATGTGTCAGAAGGGACAGAACATTAAAAAAAGGCCGTAAAGAAAAAATAACTAAAAATTGATATACAGAAAGTTAACAGAAATGAAAATGTGTCAGAAGGGACAGAACATTAAAGAAAAGGCCGAAAAGAAAAAATAACTAAAAATTGATATATAGAAAGTTAACAGAAACAAAAATGTGTCAGAAGTGGGGTTTGAACCCACGCCCTCATAAGAGGACCAGAACTTGAGTCTGGCGCCTTAGACCACTCGGCCATCCTGACTATTTTGTTGTATTGAATCCTTAATCTTACTTAACCAATCTAAATACTGGTTTGTTTTATATTCTCGGGGAGCGGAAAGGAGACGCCACTGCGCAGAGGAATAAATCGTATTCTAGTCACCCCTCTATCTATTCTGAATTTCTGATGATTCTCTCACTGTCTGTTTTTCTTTACCTATCGACCTGATTCCCCGAGGAGCTCAAAGTGCGATCGCGAACCGTATACCTTCCACCAGTTATTGCGAGTTTATTTACCATAATTAAACAAGAGAAAAGTTTCAAAAAAAAATTAAACAAGAGAAAAGAAACCCTTCAATCGGCCGACTGCGCATCACATCATGTTTTGTTAACGTGGCCCGCTAAAAGAAAAAATGTTTCGATCATGAGCACTGATGGGTCGCCCACTCCACTCCCCAAAGTCGAAAACAACGGGCCTGCCCTGCAACACTCACGGTGGGTTAATGGCAGATTGATCTTTGCCCCCCCCCCCCCCCCCCCCCCAACACACACACACACACACCCCAAGAAGGCCGTGGGTTAATGGATGTAGGGGCTGCTAGATTGCTACCCTACGATAGTCTTGCCACAAGCTGACCCCGGTCGAACCTTGCTTTGGTTACTATCCTGAGCATTTGTGCAACTAGCCTGACCTCACCGCACACGCATGTGATTAATTGGAGTCAAGCCACCAAAATCGAAGGCCTGAAACTCAGGCACGGGCATGCAGCTTACTTTAATGATTCACTAGGGATGCGTTTGGTTACCTACATCATTTTTTGCCTCTTTAGATACTTGTTCCAGTTGGGCCTGGCTGGGCATATGCACACAAAAACCCATCATATGCATGTTGATTGGTTGTCTGCATCTCCTCTAGTTAGCATGTGCCGAAACGGAAGGCCTGTTGTTTGGCTGCGGACTTGTTTCAGGGGAAAGACAAGTCCGATTGTTTGGTTACATCTAGGACAGTTGTGTGGTAACCTCCACCTTGATGTGGTGAGGTTATGAGAGGCACACATGAACAACTAAGAAGAAAACTAGAGCAACAGAACAAACTTAGGCACAAACACAAGTCTTAACCACTCATCACAAGTTTTAAACCAACACGGTACGATAAGTTTTAAATAAAACTCAAGTCTTAAACAAACAACCAACAAGGAACGGACAACATGAGCTCAAGTGGTCACGGCGAAAGCGTCGTCGTGCTGCTTGCACTTGGTGACCACCTCCACGCCCTCATCGTTGAAGACGATCACCTTCATGGTGTCGGGGGTCAGCAACTTGAACGCCAGCATGTACCCGATCGTGATCTGGTGAACGGCGGCGAAGGTGGCCCAACCCTGATCAAGGGTGACCCTGCCGTTGACCACCCTCACCGTCACCCTCCATGCGGAGCCGGTGTTCGTCTTGAGCTTGAACTTTGTAGGGATGGCGGGGAAGTGCTTCATGAACTCCAAAGGCATTGGCAAATTCTCCAGCTTCGGAGCAAGGATAACCTTGCAGAAGTGCTTGGTCCTGACTCCTCATGGTAGTGCCCATAGTTCCTCCGCTTGACGCTTGGGTGATCCTGCACCGGCACGTCGACCAATGACGCACGACCTCCTTGCCCTTCTCCAATGGTGGCACGACCTCCTTGCCCTTGTCCATCTGCATTATGAACAACACGCAGTCAATGATCAACATTCATTCATATTGGCCTACGGCTCCTATATTAACCCACCCTATTATCCCAGCACCGCACTCAAACCCTCTCTGTTTCACCACCTCTCCTCTTCCACCTCTCTGTTTCACCACCTCTCCCTTGCCATGAACTCCAACTCCAACACCAACCCTTTCCCCTGGGGCATTGGATGGAGGGCCTTCTTCCTCGGGTTCTCGCTCGGTGACCGCAAGATGTTCGAGCACACAATGGAAGTGTGCTCGAACTTTTGCAGCATCGATGACATGCACAAGGAGGTCGGTGCTGTGATTAAGGCTACGTCGGACGAGCTGAAGACACTGATTCCTGGCCCAGCCAAGGCCACAATGTAGTGGACATCCTACGGTGGGCCATGAATCAGGCAGACTCCGGCGACGCTGGACAGAGGGCAAGATTGGCAAAGTACAGGGAGTACAAGGCACCTCAAGACCGGTGTGCCGCGGCGTACTAGAGTAGGACGTTCATGTCGCCGGAGGACGACAATGATGAGGTGCAGATGGTGGCCAGGGCGTCGGCGGCAAACGACCGTGCAAGACCCATCGTTCTTGATGAGGACGATGAGGAAGAAAAGAAGATGGCTACGCCCCCTCCTTCCCCCGCCGCCGCTCGACATGACTCGAGGGTTACCGCGACTAGACAAGAAAGTTTGTACCCCCAATCCCCACCCCCGATGTAATGGATAAATGATCTATGAACCCTAGAAGTCGTCGGTGCATAATTGATGGATGGCGGTGTTTTAATCCAATCCTCCACCCCGATGGGTTCAATCCCCTCCTTAACTCTCCAATCGCATGCTCAAATAAAATATGTCCCGAGTCGAAAGCGGTAAATCTAGAGAGAGGGCAAGGACTTACCGCCACGGTCGATGCACTCCGATGGAGGTCTGCAGCCGCTCCAGTAGTAGCCACCGTCTTGGATCGTCCTGCTGTCGCTCCAGTGGTCGCTGCTGCCGGTGTGAGTGGGGAAGAGGGGAGAGAGCGGTGAGGAAGAGAGGTGAGGGTAATTAATGATGACGCTTCGGGAAACAACGCAACTTCTCGAGACTGCATCCACGCGTGCAACCGCCCACGGCCACGTGCCTAGGGTTGCACTGCTCGGGCCTCGCTCCAAAAAAACGACCGATTTGAGCGTTTCTCTAGATGCAAGCCTAGATGTTCTTTATAGTTCATGCTATGCGGGCCCAACAATGAATACGGGTAATCAAATGGGCCATTTTCTTCTGCCGGTGGCTTGACTGGGTATATGCGGGCTAAACGCATCCTAGCATATTGATGGGTGCAGGTGCATGCATGTAGTAATCAATGCTTGAAATAATTACTTTATTGCATCATGCTCAGGTACGCTTAGGCACAAACCAAACAACGTCTCACCTAGGTTGCCTCGTCAGGCTAAAGTCGCAAGAATCTCAAGCTACTCTCATGCGTCTATTTTTCTCAGGCACGCTGCTCAGGTCACCAACCAAACAGACTAGTATGTGGCACAAGCATGAGATCACGCTATATTTTTTGTTTGACCCAACAGCATAAGCCGAAGGACAATATATCACATTCAAAAGAAAAGAAATTAAAGAAATGAATGGAAAAAGGATATCATAAAGAATATGGGTCTTAGCAAAAAATTACAAACTTCTCACTTTGTAATGGATATGCATTCTCGAAACCAAGTGAAATTGTCTCCTAAATGCATGATTTTAAGTGAGTGCGTCCCAAGTGCAAAGAGAATGGCGGGCTAGAGAAAGAACAAAGCCAAAGGGTGTGAAACACCAAAAAATAAAGATGATGTGGAAAGCTATTTTTCCTCATCTAAGGCCTTCAAAGAAAATCTTCGGAGTTTTCTCCAAGGTTGGGGTGCTATTCCCTGCTACCACATAGCTCCACTATTGAGCTATATAGTTCCATTTTCTCTTGTTATAATCGAATCTGAAGACACATGTTAATTTATTCCGGTAACTCTTTTACTCCAATTTGTAGGGCTCATTCTTTTGTTTTGACAGTGATTTTTCACGATGCTACTTCTTAACTTGCCATCCCTCCTTCAGGTCCAGCAACAATTGTTTAAGGTGTAAAAGTTCATCGGAACTATTATGCATACGATACTCGTTTTGTAGATATATGATCTAAAATATAATGCTCTTGCACTTTGGCTACATGCATAAATGGTTTGATCTGATGTGTTGTATGAAGATCAGATGGAAAATTTCATATGTACATCAGAACTCAAGGTACACCCATGCCCTCTTCCCCTTCCTGTGAAGAGATGACCACTGGATTAGATAGTTGGGATTACCATTCACTATTTATGAAACTACACTCTCATTTCCTCCCCTAATCATAGGTGGCTAGGGCAAATTTTCCCCTCCAGACTTCATCGGCGAGCTTGTATATTCGCCTCCACTCTGCCTGTCGCTCCGGCGCCCGTTGGTGAGGAGGGAAATTCCGATGCCTCCGCTCCGGTTATAGTTTAGATTAGGTTTTTTTAGTCCTGCAGGTCCAACACTCGAACAGATGGCGATGTTTCTTCTTCGAGTTTGTCTTTCGAGTTTCTATCCTCCTCGGGTTTGTCCATTCGGACGTAGTCGACGGAGCTCCGACATAGATTCTTGCCATCTCCTTGGGGCGGAGAGGTTATAGTTTCTCGTTTTTGGTATTAGGTGCTTCGATTCTATGCACGGGTTCAAAGGCAATGACTGTGCTCCAAGATGTTGGTCCTCACGAAGACTTTCCGACTATCACCGACAAGGTCAAGCGGGCTCCTGTAGGGGAGCGGTGACAGTTGTGAGTCGGCGACTCGTTCTAGTGCAGTAGTGGTTGTTCGGTGGTCTCAGAATCTCGATGTAATTTTTATTATGTTTAAGATGCTTTGTACGTTGAATGAACTTTTATAGTAGATATAATCCTTTCCAAAAAAATACGCATAGTAAAACAAATATAAAAGAACGGTGATGATATCAACTCTGTAATTTACTGCAAAAACAACCATTTCGGACCACTGGTATTTACGTATTTATTTAAGAAAATCCAAGCAACGTTTGCTCCTGAATCCTACTAGATTTGTATTCCCCTGTTCCTCCAATCCCAGCCCACCACGGAATCCCATTCCGATTCCTTCTTCCCCAACTCCTCGCCCCCGCAACCTCCCCCTTCCTCCTCCTCCCCTCCTCCACCCGTGCGCCTCGCTGGGGCCTAGGGTTTGCTCCCGCCCTCCACCGCCGGGACGACCACGGGCGCGCAGGACCCCACCGCCTCGGATGCTATGCTGCTAGGCTGCAGGTCCCTCTCCTCCTGGGTGCGCCGCCTCGTCGCCTGCATGGGGTGCGTGTCTTCCCTCACTCTCCCCCCATTTCGTCCGTACTTGCCGTAACCTGATGCGACGGCAGCGAGCTCGATCGGGTTTAGGGATTAGGGCTCGCGCTGTGCCCCCCACCTGGAGGCCAATAGGATTAGTGGATGCGAGGTTCTTCCCTTTTTGTCCCCGGTTCCATGTGCAACCGCGATGCTGTTTCCCGGTTCTGATTCTTGCTGCTTGCGCATAAATAGACAGGGTTCGCCCGCTCTATAAACATTTAGATGCCGATGCCGCTTTGCGGAGGCCGGGCGGCCCTTGAATCCATCGTTTCCATAGTAGGAGCTGCTCCATGTGATGGTACCTGATTCTTGTTTAATGTCCATGACTTATTTTTGGTATAAGAGACACTTTTTGCCTGACCTTGAAACTAACCTTTGTAATCTTTTACCAAAATGCTCTGTCTTATGATTTCTGAGCCCGTGGAATGACGGTTGTTGCGCGGTCCAATGTCAAAAGCTGTCAAGAAACATATACTCGTTACTTTATAGCTTTTCGCTGGTTGTTCTGCCACATGACTTATCTCAGACTCTCGAATACGTGAGGCTAATCGTTCACTGGTCAATACTGTTTTGCTACAGAGCAGAAGTTGCCTTGGATGCTGTGGCTGTGCTAAGCCTGCTCCGATAATAGCGGTCGATGAGCCTTCAAAAGGTTTGAGGATCCAAGGCCGCTCAGTAAGGAAGACAAACTTGTCTGAGGGCTTCTGGAGCACGAGCGCACACGGGATTGGAAACAGCGCGCTACAATCGCAGAGGAGCATGTCTTCAATCAGTACAGCGCCGCAATCCAGCGATCAGCATGGAGCTGGAAGTAGCAGCAACCAAAACGAATTTGTAAATCAAGGTATACAGCATGCACCTAAGATCAATCTGTGTGCCATGGCACCTGTTCCATTTCCTTTCTATTTTTTCATTCCATCGTACTAGTGTGATTTACTGTCAAATAAATGCAAGTGCACAACTGATTATTGGAGCTCTGTCATCCATGTCCTTATATGCAGGTTTAATTTGAACATGAAATGACTTTCATCCAGAGTTTGTAGCAGCTGTAGTTTTGGACCTACGTGCAAAACCATGCTTACATTTACTTCTGCACACTGCGGCTTCTAAACGTCTCTGATTAAAACAGTCTCAGAATTTAGTTGATGTTAATGTTTAAATTATGACCAAGAATAGTTGGCATGAGATGATCCTGCATCTGAACTAACAAAAGCCTCTTCTGTCTTATTCTATTTTTCTTTTTATTCTTTGCAGTGACACCGTGATGCAAGTTATTGAAAAATTCTAATTATCAGGCTTAGTACTTCTGTAGCCACCAGATTGATATGCAATGGCTTCCATTTACTATTTTGTTAATCTTATGTAAACTTTTATTCTGCCTGTATTTAAAGGTCTTGTGCAGTGGAACCAGACTAGACAACAGTGGGTTGGAAACAAAAAACGCAAATCTCGACTTGAAAAGCCCCGGGAACCAAAGATAAGGTGAGTTATTGTAATTTACTGTTGTACCTGAAATACATCACATGTCTTATTTTTATGGCATTTGGACCAAGAGAATATCCAAATATTATATATTCTTACATTTCCCAATTTCCTTTTGCATATGGAACTATAGGGGTACACTTTGTTTCAGTATGCTGAAAGTTAAACTCTATTTTCTCCACCTTTGATATTTTTGCTGATGATACAGTTGGAACACAACGTATGAGAGCCTGCTAGGAAGCAATAAACTATTCTACCAACCAATTCCTCTTGCGGTAAAATCCTATGCTAAATAAATCGCAGATTTCCCTCTTTCTCATACTTATTTTAAAATTATAATCTATTTACAGGAAATGGTAGACTTGCTTGTGGACGTGTGGGAACAAGAAGGACTATACGGTTAGACATGGAAAAGAACATTTGTTTCAGGTCACGTTATGAGATTATAGATTGTCAAGAGCTCAATGAGCTCTAAGTTGGCAAAAGTGTATATTTGGCGAGCTCAGTTATGTACTGGGACCTTGAACATACAGTATTATCATCTTAAATTTATTGTAATTTATTACTGCTTTTTATAGAATAGTAATAAGCTGATGGCACTTATTTGAATAAAAATAAGAAAGTCAAACTAAAGGAAGTTTTCATGTCTCATGTAACTAAAATTACCATACAACCACAAATCTTGGCTTGTGATCATTCCAATGACAAAAACATAGCAAAGAGAAATTTCATGGCTGAAATTTGTTGATATCATATAATGATATTTGATAATACAGTTCAGAGATGAAGCCATGTTTCATTTTCATAATATGATACGACAAAAGTAATGGATTAACACTAAGGAACATCTCAATATATTGAATATAAAATTCTTTCACAATACAATATGAATGAATGGAATGTGTTCACATAAAACACTCTCAATTCAACAGCAAAAAAAATCAAATTTAATTATGCTTCAGGAATAATGGTTCTCGAGATAAAATCAGGAGACAAGGACTGCATAAACTGTAGTCGTCGTTGTCGTCATTGTCCCAGATGTCGTCCTAAAAATCGTGATGTTGTAGAGTTTAATCTTTTCCATCGTTGTCCTAAAATAACGATCGTTATAAATATTTTAGTTAGTTACTTGAAAGAAAATAAGTAGCCACTATGAATTTTGTTCTTACGTTTCAATATCCAGACAAGTGCTGTGTACTGTGTATGCCATTACTGGAAACGGTCTGATGATCATCCCTGGCTGATAATGCAACGTCATTGCAAAAATGTCCATAAAATAATGCATTAAGTGGACCGTTGCTGGGTTGATACTCTGAGTGTGTTGAATCTTCATTCAAAAATGTTGCTTCCGCTGATACATCGGTGGCACAAGGATCTGACGAAAAATATTTATCATGGAATATATCTGCATTCTGTTTGTCGTCCATGAAAATAGCATCCAAGTCTGCAAAACCAACAAGTTAAGTTTGATCATACACTGCTACATTGAAATAAGATTAATAAACTTACAAATGAATTAAGTTTTATCTAATACTTATACATCAGGAAAATATTATGCGAACGTTAACGATAGGTTAAGTTGTATCTGATATTGGAAAATTGAAGTAAGATTAAGCAACTTACCAGTAGGTGATTTGTAAGTTCTAAGTTCATTGAAAGAACTGTACTCAAGGGTATTGTCATCAAAGACTGAAGAGTGCGGAATAAAAGGGTAAATATGTGAAAATGGAAGTTCTGAGTCAAACTCTCCTTCGAACTTTGTAGGGACCCCAAATCCATGTACCTGAACAAAAGCATTCATCGGATTAGTGTTTCGAGAAGTGAAACAAACATCTATTTTTATCAAAACAATTACAAGAAAATAAAAAATGTTGTCAACCTGTTCAGGAAGAGTTGATGCGGGAGACAACAAGCCGGCGCTTGTATCATAGCCGGCATATTGGAATGAAGGGAGCTCCATTTTAATGGGCCACGGTATGTTCCCAGAAATAGGGAAATTGCCATCTAATAATGGCGTGCTATTGGAAATGACATTATTAAAAGAAACAATAGACATCTCGGTGTTGAGATCATTGTAAGAGGCCTCCTCAGTCTCATTACAAAATTGTTCACACTTAGGACTACCACCGTAGTCTGATACTATGCCAGAAGATGCATGACGCTTCAAAGGGTAATTAATGTCATTCATGGGAAGAGAATCTTGAATTGTAAAATTTGGAGTAAGGAAATTGTCTGACTGCTTCTTATAGTCCAATTTCTCAAATATAATATCATCAAATTCAAGACCATTTTCCTGTGAGAGTTCATTCGGCCGTTTCTTCCCACGTGAATCATCAGGACTATGAGAACCCATCTCTTGATTTGCCAGCCGAGATAACAAACCATCTGGATAAAGGCCTAGACCAGCTTTCTGGAGCCTCTTCATTCTTGTGTTCCAAAAATTCTTAATTTCATTATCCGTGCGGCCTTCTAACTGAAATAATAATAATGATTAGTATACAATTGTGTATATGGGTTAAGTAGTCCAAAGATAGTTACTCAAACAAAAAGTATATGTGTCATGACAGGATATTCTGATTTCGGAAATTGGTATAGTAAAAATATTAAAATAACATTAAGGGAAATTAAACAATGCATGCCAATGTACACATGCTGAAAAATATAGACAAAACACTAAGGAAACAAATATGGCATCATTGTTGGTGACAAATGACAATGCACACGACGTACCTATAGGCAGGAAACCCACTCGATAAGAGGCAAAACCAAAGAGTTAAAAAATTCACATCTTTAAGGAATGCCAGCTGATCACCAAATTATATTCTAATATTAACAGTAATATAGAAAATAATAATACTTGCTAACTGAATGTACAGGTAAAGTAAAACATGACTATATACTAGAGAGCAGAGACAGAAATAACAAATAAGAGAGAATGCTCTTAGAACAATCACCCAAAGAGTCATATATATGTCTCAAACCTAATATTAATTCAGCAAGTGTCGTCAGCTCCTTCCATCAATGTCCTCACAGTAGGCCTATTAAATAAAAGTTGCTGACATCTAGTATTTGACATAGGTCAAGGACGAGTTAGCAAACCAGGCTGATTCAACAACGAATCACCACGACCTGGTAACTCAATCGCATGGATTAGCAGAGCACAAACCGGCACTTCAGTTCAATAACCGTTTCTTACTTACTTCACGGCAGCCGCAAAATTTCTCTCAAAAATACTACCTCTGTACCAAAATATAAGATGTTTTTGCAGTTCAATTTGGACTGCAAAACCGTCTTATACTTTTGTACGGATGGGGGTATCTATTAGGAGAAAACGACATCAATTCTATACAACTAGGCAAACTGTTTGACCAAGAGCAGTGTTCCCGTTCCCCCAATCCAATCAACCGAAGCAAATCATTACCAATCTAAACTAGCAAGAGAAGAGCAATAGATGAAGTGACTACCCGATCGATCTAGAAGCATGTAAGAGCAGAGCAGAGCAGAGCGAGCAAACTTACAACGGACGCCATCTTAGCCCACTTGTTCCCGTGCAGCGCATGAAGCTCGATAATCTTCTGCTCCTCCTCCTTGGAGAAGGGACCCTTCTTGAGGTTGGGCCTGAGGTGGTTCGCCCAGCGGAGGCGGCAGCTCTTGCCGCACCGGTTCAGCCCGGCGTTCCTCTGGACCTGGTTCCAGTTACCCTCGCCGTGCGCCTCCACGTAGGTCCTCAGGCGCTGGTCCTCATCGGACGTCCACGGCCCTTTCTTCATCGGAGGCCCGCTGGCCACGGCACCGCCGGTCCCAACCGGAGCCCCGCCTTCCTCTTCCTCGCCATCGCTGTCGTCAGCTTCGGTCTCATCGTCGTCGCTGCTGCGCGGCGACAGCGGTGACAGCGGCGGCGAGTGCACCTCCTCCTTCAGCAGCTCCGGCAAGACGAGCGTGCCGTCCTTCCCTTCCATCCTCAACGTCGTTCCGGGCCGAGAGGCCGCAGCACCGCGGCGCCAGCGCCCTACTAAGTTAAAAACAGAGCAGAGGAAATGCATCAGCGACAAACGCGAAACGAATCCAATCTACAGCTAAATTCACTCCAGCGCAATCCAACCAAAACCAACTCAATTCAATGCGATCGGATCGAATCTAATCTAGGGAGCGACAGGAGATTGATCTCGGGCGCGGCGCTCACCGTGGAGAGGAGGGAAGCTTTGGAGAGACCGATCTACCGCGTGCGGCGGCGGCGCAGAGTGTAGAGGGGGGAGGGAGGGGCTCGCGATGGCTTTGCAATGCGTATGGTGCAGTACTAGTTAGAGGTACGAAAAGTCCAATTTCGAATGGAGCGGGTTTACGGGCCCGCGAATTCGGGCCGAGCCGGAACCACCCCGAAAAATGTAGCGCTGGGAGAAAAGCCAGAATTTTTCTGAGGAGCTACAAATGGCTTCTTTTTTTCGAGAGAAAGGAGCTACAAATGGCTGCCTCGCCTCCTGAAGCGCGCGCCAGATTGGGCCGGCCCAAAAGCGCTTTTTTCACAGTCTTCTTTAATTTTTTGTTTTTATTTTCTTTTTTACTTTTATTTATACTTCCAAATATTTTAAATATATATATATTTTATAAAAATATTTCCTAATTTTTTTCAAATGTCAATTATGTATTTGAAAAATGTTAGATAGGCATAGAAAAAATGTTTCCAATGTATACAAAAAATGTACTATATCTACGGAAATAATTAAACATCAAAAAACAGTTTTCAAAAACGTAATTCATTTTTGGAAAATGTTAAACGTGTATATAAGAAATATGTTGGATGTATACAAAAATTATAAAATGTGCATGGGAAAAATAAATATAGAAAAGTATATGTTTTAAAAAATGTTAATCATGTATCTGCAAAATGTTAAACATGCATATGTAGATTGTTAAATATGTATTGGAGAAGTGTATGAAAAAAATAGACATCAACAAATATATTTAAAAAATGTTAAAACAATAGACATTAAAACATTTATTTTAAAAAATGATAATGATGTCTATGAAAAATGTTAAACATGTATTTAAAAAATGTTCTTGACGAAATGTAGAAAATAAAAAGAAACAAAGAAAAACGAAGAAAACCAATGAAAATCAGAAAAGAACCAAAGGAAACCAAAGAAAAAGATAAATAAAAAGAAAATCGAAGAACCAAGTGCAAAAGAATGGAAAATAGTGAAAGCCAAAGAAACCAAAGAAAAAATGAGGAAGAAAAGAAAAATCGATGAAAACCAAGAAAGAAACAAAAAGAAACCAAACAAAAACGAAGAAAAATGGAACATAACAAAGAAAAATAAGAAAAAAATAAAATATGTCCTCAATCTGGTTTAGCACCGAGATTGTGAAGACCAGCTGCCCGCAGGAATCCGCGGTGTACTTGATGCTATCGAACCAGCGAACCTAACGACCCGACTAGGAGTGAAAGTCTCGACCTGGCCTAGGTGGTTATTGGGTCAGCGAAGAGGGCAATATTGCCGAATACAAAGATTTGTGTGTAGTGCAGGTTGTACACCCGTGCGAGAAGGGAGAGGACAGTGACGTGGTCGAGCGTCACCGGCGGGAATGAGCAAAGGGCCCTCTGGTGCAGGAGCTGCAAAGCGATGGGGAGGCCATGAAGGAAATATGCCCTAGAGGCAATAACAAAGTTATTATTTATTTCCTCATATCATGATAAATATTTATTATTCATGCTAGAATTGTATTAACCGGAAACATGATACATGTGTGAATACATAGACAAACATAACGTCACTAGTATGCCTCTACTTGACTAGCTCATTAATCAAAGATGGTTACGTTTCCTAACCATAGGCATGTGTTGTCATTTGATTAATGGGATCACATCATTAGGAGAATGATGTGATTGACATGACCCATTCCGTTAGCCTAGCACTTGATCGTTTAGTATATTGCTATTGCTTTCTTCATGACTTATACATGTTCCTGTAACTATGAGATTATGCAACTCCCGTTTACCGGAGGAACACTTTGGGTACTACCAAACGTCACAACATAACTGGGTGATTATAAAGGAGTACTACAGGTGTCTCTGAAGGTACATGTTGAGTGGGCGTATTTCGAGATTAGGTTTTGTCACTCCGATTGTCGGAGAGGTATCTCTGGGCCCTCTCGGTAATGCACATCACTATAAGCCTTGCAAGCAATGTAGCTAATGAGTTAGTTACGGAATGATGCATTACGTAACGAGTAAAGAGACTTGCCGGTAACGAGATTGAACTAGGTATTGGATACCGACGATCAAATCTCGGGCAAGTAACATACCGATGACAAAGGGAACAACGTATGTTGTTATGCGGTTTGACCGATAAAGATCTTCGTAGAATACGTAGGAACCAATATGGGCATCCAGGTTCCGCTATTGGTTATTGACCGAGAATAGTTCTAGGTCATGTCTACATAGTTCTCGAACCCGTAGGGTCCGCATGCTTAACGTTGCGATGACAGTTTTATTATGAGTTTATAAGTTTTGATGTACCGAAGTTTGTTCGGAGTCCCGGATGTGATCACGGACATGACGAGGAGTCTCGAAATGGTCGAGACATAAAGATTGATATATTGGACGACTATATTCGGACACCGGAAGTGTTCGGGGTGATTTCGGAGAAAACCGGAGTGCCGGAGGGGTTACTGGAACCCCCCGGGGAAGTATTGGGCCTTAGTGGGCCTGAGGGGAGAGAGAGGGCAACAGCCCAGGAGGTGGCACGCCCCCTCCCATGAGGAGTCCGAATTGGACTAGGGGAAGGGGGCGCGGCCCCTCTTTCCCTCTCCCTCTCCCTCTCTTTCCTTCCCCCTTCCTCCTTCCTAGTTGGACTAGGAAAGGGGAGTCCTACTCCCACTAGGAGGAGGACTCCCCCCTCCTTGGCGCGCCCCCTAGGGCCGTCCGGCCTCCCCCATTGCTCCTTTATATACGGGGGCAGGGGGCACCCTAGAGACACACAAGTTGATCTATGGATCGTTCCTTAGCCGTGTGCGGTGCCCCCCTCCACCATATTCCACCTCGGTCATATCGTCGCGGAGTTTAGGCGAAGCCCTGCGCCGGTAGAACATCATCATCATCACCACGCCGTCGTGCTGACGGAATTCATCCCCGAAGCTTTGCTGGATCGGAGCCCGGGGATCGTCATCGAGCTGAACGTGTGCTGAACTCGGAGGTGCCGTACGTTCGGTGCTTGGATCGGTCGGATCGTGAAGACGTACGACTACATCAACCGCGTTGTGCTAACGCTTCCGCTTACGGTCTACGAAGGTACGTGGACAACACTCTCCCCTCTCGTTGCTATGTCATCACCATGATCTTGCGTGTGCCTAGGAAATTTTTTAAAATTACTACGTTCCCCAACAGTGGCATCCGAGCCTAGGTTTTATGCGTTGATGTTATATGCACAAGTAGAACACAAGTGAGTTGTGGGCGATACAAGTCATACTACTTACCAGCATGTCATACTTTGGTTCGGCGGTATTGTGAGATGAAGCGGCCCGGACTGACATTACGCGTACGCTTATGCGAGACTGGTTTCACCGTTACGAGCACTCGTGCTTAAAGGTGGCTGGCGGCTGTCTATCTCTCTCACTTTAGCTGAATCGAGTATGGCTACGCCCGGTCCTTGTGAAGGTTAAAACAGCACTAACTTGAGAACTATCGTTGTGGTTTTGATGCGTAGGTAAGAACGGTTCTTGCTAAGCCCATAGCAGCCACGTAAAATTTGCAACAACAAAGTAGAGGATGTCTAACTTGTTTTTGCAGGGCATGTTGTGATGTGATATGGTCAAGACGTGATGCTATATTTTATTGTATGACATGATCATGTTTTGTAACCGAAGTTATCGGCAACTGGCAGGAGCCATATGGTTGTCGCTTTATTGTATGAAATGCAAAACGCCCTGTAATTGCTTTACTTTATCACTAAGCGGTAGCGATAGTCCTAGAAGCAATAGATGGCGTAACGACAATGATGCTACGATGGAGATCAAGGTGTCGCGCCGGTGACGATGGTGATCACGACGGTGCTTCGAAGATGGAGATCACAAGCACAAGATGATGATGGCCATATCATATCACTTATATTGATTGCATGTGATGTTTATCCTTTATGCATCTTATCTTGCTTTGATTGACGGTAGCATTTTAAGATGATCTCTCACTAATAATCAAGAAGTGTTCTCCCTGAGTATGCACCGTTGCCAAAGTTCGTCGTGCCCAGACACCACGTGATGATCGGGTGTGATAGGATCTACGTTCAAATACAACGGGTGCAAAATAGTTGCACACGCGGAATACTCAGGTCATACTTGACGAGCCTAGCATATACAGATATGGCCTCGGAACACGGAGACCTAAAGCTCGAGCGTGAATCATATAGTAGATATGATCAACATAGTGATGTTCACCATTGAAACTACTCCATCTCACGTGATGATCGGACATGGTTTAGTTGATTTGGATCACGTGATCACTTAGATGACTAGAGAGATGTCTGTCTAAGTGGGAGTTCTTAAGTAGTATGATTAATTGAACTTAAATAAATCATGAACTTAGTACCTGATAGTATTTTGCTTGTCTATGTTTGTTTGTAGATAGATGGCTCGTGCTGTTGTTCCATTGAATTTTAATGCGTTCCTTGAGAAGCAAAGTTGAAATATGATGGTAGCAATTACACGGACTGGGTCCGTAACCTGAGGATTATCCTCATTGCTGCACAGAAGAATTACGTCCTGGAAGCACCGCTGGGTGCCAGACCTGCTGCTGATGCAACTGACGACGTTAAGAACGTCTGGCAGAGCAAAGCTGATGACTACTCGATAGTTCAGTGTGCCATGCTTTACGGCTTAGAACCGGGTCTTCAACGATGTTTTGAACGTCATGGAGCATATGAGATGTTCCAGGAGTTGAAGTTAATATTTCAAGCAAATGCCCGGATTGAGAGATATGAAGTCTCCAATAAGTTCTATAGCTGCAAGATGGAGGAGAATAGTTCGGTCAGTGAACATATACTCAAAATGTCTGGGTATAATAATCACTTGATTCAACTGGGAGTTAATCTTCCTGATGATAGTGTCATTGACAGAATTCTTCAATCACTGCCACCAAGCTACAAGATCTTCGTGATGAACTATAATATGCATGGGATGGACAAGACTATTCCCGAGCTCTTTGCAATGCTAAAAGCCGCGGAGGTAGAAATCAAGAAGGAGCATCAAGTGTTGATGGTTAACAAGACCACCAGTTTCAAGAAAAAGGGCAAAGGGAAGAAGAAGGGGAACTTCAAGAAGAACAGCAAACAAGTTGCTGCTCAAGAGAAGAAACCCAAATCTGGACCTAAGCCTGAGACTGAGTGCTTCTACCGCAAGCAGACTGGACACTGGAAGCGGAACTGCCCCAAGTATTTGGCGGATAAGAAGGATGGCAAAGTGAACAAAGGTATATGTGATATACATGTTATTGATGTGTCCCTTACTAATGCTCGTAGTAGTACCTGGGTATTTGATACTGGTTCTATTGCTAATATTTGCAACTCGAAACAGGGACTACGGATTAAGCGAAGATTGGCTAAGGACGAGGTGACGATGCGCGTGGGAAATGGTTCCAAAGTCGATGTGATCGCGGTCGGCACGCTACCTTTACATCTACCATCAGGATTAGTTTTAGACCAAAATAATTGTTATTTGAAGCCAACGTTGAGCATGAACATTATATCTGGATCTTGTTTGATGCGAGACGGTTATTCATTTAAATCAGAGAATAATGGTTGTTCTATTTATATGAGTAATATCTTTTGTGGTCATGCACCCTTGAAGAGTGGTCTATTTTATTGAATCTCGATAGTAGTGGTACACATATTCATAGTGTTGAAACCAAAAGATGCAGAGTTGATAATGATAGTGCAACTTATTTGTGGCACTGCCGTTTAGGTCATATCGGTGTAAAGCGCATGAAGAAACTCCATACTGATGGACTTTTGGAATCACTTGATTATGAATCACTTGGTACTTGCGAACCGTGCCTCATGGGCAAGCTGACTAAAACACCGTTCTCCGAAACTATGGAGCGAGCAACTGATTTGTTGGAAATCATACATACTGATGTTTGTGGTCCAATGAATATTGAGGCTCGCGGCGGGTATCGTTATTTTCTCACCTTCACAGATGATTTGAGCAGATATGGGTATATCTACTTAATGAAACACAAGTCTGAAACATTTGAAAAGTTCAGAGAATTTCAGAGTGAAGTGGAAAATCATCATAACAAGAAAATTAAATTTCTACGATCTGATCGTGGAGGAGAATATTTGAGTTACGAGTTTGGTCTACACTTGAAACAATGCGGAATAGTTTCGCAACTCACGCCACCCGGAACACCACAACGAAATGGTGTGTCCGAACGTCGTAATCGTACTTTACTAGATATGGTGCGATCTATGATGTCTCTTACTGATTTACCGCTATCGTTTTGGGGTTATGCTTTAGAGACGGCCGCATTCACGTTAAATAGGGCACCATCAAAATCCGTTGAGACGACGCCTTATGAACTATGGTTTGGCAAGAAACCAAAGTTGTCGTTTCTTAAAGTTTTGGGTTGCGATGCTTATGTGAAGAAACTTTAACCAGATAAGCTCGAACCCAAATCGGAGAAATGTGTCTTCATAGGATACCCAAAAGAGACTATTGGGTACACCTTCTATCACAGATCCGAGGGCAAGATTTTCGTTGCTAAAATCGGATCCTTTCTAGAAAAGGAGTTTCTCTCGAAAGAAGTGAGTGGGAGGAAAGTAGAAATTGATGAGATAACTGTATCTGCTCCCTTATTGGAAAGTAGTTCATCACAAGAACCGATTCCTGTGACAACTACACCAATTAGTGAGGAAGCTAATGATATTGATCATGAAACTTCAGATCAAGTTTCTACTGAACCTCGTAGGTTCACCAGAGTAAGATCCGCACCAAAGTGGTACGGTAATCCTATTCTGGAAGTCATGTTACTTGACCATGATGAACCTACGAACTATGAGGAAGCGATGATGAGCCCAGATTCCGCAAAATGGCTACAGGCCATGAAATCTGAGATGGGATCCATGTATGAGAACAAAGTATGGACTTTGGTTGACTTGCCCGATGATCGGCAAGCCATTGAGAATAAATGGATCTTTAAGAAGAAGACTGACGCTGATGGTAATGTAACTGTCTATAAAGCTCGACTTGTTGAGAAAGGTTTTCGACAAGTTCAAGGGGTTGACTACGATGAGACTTTCTCACCCGTAGCGATGCTTAAGTCTGTCCGAATCATGTTAGCTATTGCTGCATTTCATGATTGTGAAATTTGGCAAATGGATGTCAAAACTGCATTCTTGAATGGATTTCTGGAAGAAGAGTTGTATATGATGCAGCCAGAAGGTTTTGTTGATCCAAAAGGTGCTAACAAAGTGTGCAAGCTCCAGCGATCCATTTATGGACTGGTGCAAGCATCTCGGAGTTGGAATAAATGCTTTGATAGTGTGATCAAAGCATATGGTTTATACAGACTTTTGGAGAAGCCTGTATTTACAAGAAAGTGAGTGGGAGCTCTGTAGCATTTCTGATATTATATGTAGATGACATATTATTAATTGGAAATGATATAGAATTTCTGGATAGCATAAAGGGATACTTGAATAAAAGTTTTTCAATGAAAGACCTCGGTGAAGCTGCTTACATATTGGGCATCAAGATTTATAGAGATAGATCAAGACGCTTAATAGGACTTTCACAAAGCACATACCTTGATAAAATTTTGAAAAAGTTCAAAATGGATCAGGCAAAGAAAGGGTTCTTGCCTGTGCTTCAAGGTGTGAAGTTGAGTCAGACTCAATGCCCGACCACAACAGAAGATAGAGAAAAAATGAAAGATGTTCCCTATGCTTCAGCCATAGGCTCTATCATGTATGCAATGTTGTGTACCAGACCTGACGTATGCTTAGCAATAAGCTTGGCAGGAAGGTACCAAAGTAATCCAGGAGTGGATCACTGGACAGCAGTCAAGAACATCCTGAAATACCTGAAAAGCACTAAGGATATGTTTCTCATATATGGAGGTGACAAAGAGCTAGTCGTAAATGGTTACGTTGATGCAAGCTTTCACACTGATCCGGACGATTCTAAATCGCAAACCGGATACGTATTTTTATTAAATGGTGGAGCTGTAAGTAGGTGCAGTTCTAAACAAAGTGTCATGGCGGGATCTACATGTGAAGCGGAGTACATAGCTGCTTCGGAAGCAGCAAATGAAGGAGTCTGGATGAAGGAGTTCATTTCTGATCTAGGTGTCATACCAAGTGCATCGGGACCAATGAAGATCTTCTGTGACAATACTGGTGCAATTGCCTTGGCAAAGGAATCCAGATTTCACAAGAGGACCAAGCACATCAAGAGACGCTTCAATTCCATTCGGGACCAAGTCCAAGTGGGAGACATAGAGATTTGCAAGATACATATTGCAGACCCGTTGACTAAGCCTCTCTCACGAGCAAAACATGATCAGCACCAAGACTCCATGGGTGTTAGAATCATTACTATGTAATCTAGATTATTGACTCTAGTGCAAGTGGGAGACTGAAGGAAATATGCTCTAGAGGCAATAATAAAGTTATTATTTATTTCCTCATATCATGATAAATGTTTATTATTCATGCTAGAATTGTATTAACCGGAAACATGATACATGTGTGAATACATAGACAAACATAACGTCACTAGTATGCCTCTACTTGACTAGCTCATTAATCAAAGATGGTTACGTTTCCTAACCATAGGCATGTGTTGTCATTTGATTAATGGGATCACATCATTAGGAGAATGATGTGATTGACATGACCCATTACGTTAGCCTAGCACTTGATCGTTTAGTATATTGCTATTGCTTTCTTCATGACTTATACATGTTCCTATAACTATGAGATTATGCAACTCCCGTTTACCGGAGGAACACTTTGGATACTACCAAACATCACAACGTAACTGGGTGATTATAAAGGAGTACTACAGGTGTCTCCGAAGGTACATGTTGAGTTGGCGTATTTCGAGATTAGGTTTTGTCACTCCGATTGTCGGAGAGGTATCTCTGGGCTCTCTCGGTAATGCACATCACTATAAGCCTTGCAAGCAATGTAGCTAATGAGTTAGTTACGGAATGATGCATTACGTAACGAGTAAAGAGACTTGCCGGTAACGAGATTGAACTAGGTATTGGATACCGATGATCAAATCTCGGGCAAGTAACATACCGATGACAAAGGGAACAACGTATGTTGTTATGCGGTTTGACCGGTAAAGATCTTCGTAGAATATGTAGGAACCAATATGGGCATCCAGGTTCCGCTATTGGTTATTGACCGAGAATAGTTCTAGGTCATGTCTACATAGTTCTCGAACCCGTAGGGTCCGCACGCTTAACGTTACGATGACAGTTTTGTTATGAGTTTATAAGTTTTGATGTACCGAAGTTTGTTCGGAGTCCCGGATGTGATCACGGACATGACGAGGAGTCTCGAAATGGTCGACACATAAAGATTGATATATTGGACGACTATATTCAGACACCAAAAGTGTTCCGGGTGATTTCGGAGAAAACCGGAGTGCCGAAGGGGTTACCGGAACCCCCCGGGGAAGTATTGGGCCTTAGTGGTCCTAAGGGGAGAGAGAGGGCAGCAACCCAGGAGGTGGCGCGCCCCCTCCCATGGGGAGTCCGAATTGGACTAGGGGAAGGGGGCGCGGCCCCTCTTTCCCTCTCCCTCTCCCTCTGTTTCCTTCCCCCTTCCTCCTTCCTAGTTGGACTAGGAAAGGGGAGTCCTACTCCCACTAGGAGGAGGACTCCCCCCTCCTTGGCGCGCCCCCTAGGGCCGGCCAGCCTCCCCCTTGCTCCTTTATATACGGGGGCAGGGGGGCACCCTAGAGACACACAAGTTGATCTATGGATCGTTCCTTAGCCGTGTGCGGTGCCCCCCTCCACAATATTCCACCTCGGTCATATCGTCGCGGAGTTTAAGCGAAGCCCTGCACCGGTAGAACATCATCATCATGACCACGCCGTCGTGCTGACGGAACTCATCCCCGAAGCTTTGCTGGATCGGAGCCCGGGGATCGTCATTGAGCTGAACGTGTGCTGAACTCGGAGGTGCCATACGTTCGGTGCTTGGATCGGTCGGATCGTGAAGACGTACGACTACATCAACCGCGTTGTGCTAACGCTTCCGCTTACGGTCTACGTGAAGGAAATATGCCCTAGAGGCAATAATAAAGTTATTATTTATTTCCTCATATCATGATAAATGTTTATTATTCATGCTAGAATTGTATTAACCGGAAGCATGATACATGTGCGAATACATAGACAAACATAACGTCACTAGTATGCCTCTACTTGACTAGCTCATTAATCAAAGATGGTTACGTTTCCTAACCATAGGCATGTGTTGTCATTTGATTAATGGGATCACATCATTAGGAGAATGATGTGATTGACATGACCCATTACGTTAGCCTAGCACTTGATCGTTTAGTATATTGCTATTGCTTTCTTCATGACTTATACATGTTCCTGTAACTATGAGATTATGCAACTCCCGTTTACCGGAGGAACACTTTGGGTACTACCAAACGTCACAATGTAACTGGGTGATTATAAAGGAGTACTACAGGTGTCTCCGAAGGTACATGTTGAGTTGGCGTATTTCGAGATTAGGTTTTGTCACTCCGATTGTCGGAGAGGTATCTCTGGGCTCTCTCGGTAATGCACATCACTATAAGCCTTGCAAGCAATGTAGCTAATGAGTTAGTTACGCAATGATGCATTACGTAACGAGTAAAGAGACTTGCCGGTAACGAGATTGAACTAGGTATTGGATACCGACGATCGAATCTCGGGCAAGTAACATACCGATGACAAAGGGAACAACGTATGTTGTTATGCGGTTTGACCGATAAAGATCTTTGTAGAATATGTAGGAACCAATATGGGCATCCAGGTTCCGCTATTGGTTATTGACTGAGAATAGTTCTCTGTCATGTCTACATAGTTCTCGAACCCGTAGGGTCCGCACGCTTAACGTTATGATGACAGTTTTATTATGAGTTTATAAGTTTTGATTTACCGAAGTTTGTCCGGAGTCCCGAATGTGATCACGGACATGACGAGGAGTCTCGAAATGGTCGAGAAATAAAGATTGATATATTGGACGACTATATTCGGACACCGGAAGTGTTCCGGGTGATTTCGGAGAAAACCGGAGTGCCGGAGGGGTTACCGGAACCCCCGGGAGAGTTAATGGGCCACATGGGCCTTGGTGGGAAGATAGAGGGGCGGCCAGGGTGGGCCGCGCGCCCCCTCTCCCTCTGGTCCGAATTGGACTAGGAGGGGGGGCGGCTCCCCCCTTCTTTCCTTCCCCTCCTAGTAGGAGTAGGAAAGGAGGAGTCCTACTCCTACTAGGAGGAGGATTCCTCCTCCTTGGCGCGCCCCAAGGGCCGGCCGGCCTCCCCCCTTGCTCCTTTATATACGGGGGCGGTTGGGCACCCCATAGACACACAAGTTGATCTATGGATCGTTCCTTAGCCGTGTGGTGCCCCCCTCCACTATATTCCACCTCGGTCATATCGTCGCGGAGTTTAGGCGAAGCCCTGGGCCGGTAGAACATCATCATCGTCACCACACCGTCGTGCTGACGGAACTCATCTCCGGAGCTTTGCTGGATCGGAGCCCGGAGATCGTCATCGAGCTGAACGTGTGCTCAACTCGGAGGTGCCGTACGTTCGGTACTTGGATCGATCGGATCGTGAAGACGTACGACTACATCAACCGCGTTGTCATAACGCTTCCGCTTACGGTCTACGACGGTACGTGGACAACACTCTCCCCTCTTGTTGCTATGCCATCACCATGATCTTGCGTATGCGTAGGAAATTTTTTGAAATTACTACGTTCCCCAACAGTGGCATCCGAGCCTAGGTTTTATGTGTTGATGTTATATGCACGAGTAGAACACAAGTGAGTTGTGGGCGATACAAGTCATACTGCTTACCAGCATGTCATACTTTGGTTCGGCGGTATTGTGAGATGAAGTGGCCCGGACCGACATTATGCGTACGCTTACGCGAGACTGGTTTCACCGTTACGAGCACTCGTGCTTAAAGGTGGCTGGCGGGTGTCTGTCTCTCTCACTTTAGCTGAATCGAGTGTGGCTACGCCCGGTCCTTGCGAATGTTAAAACAGCACCAACTTGACAAACTATCATTGTGGTTTTGATGCGTAGGTAAGAACGGTTCTTGCTAAAGCCCGTAGCAGCCACGTAAAATTTGCAACAACAAAGTAGAGGACGTCTAACTTGTTTTTGCAGGGCATGTTGTGATGTGATATGGTCAAGATGTGATGCTATATTTTATTGTATGAGATGATCATGTTTTGTAACCGAAGTTATCGGCAACTGGCAGGAGCCATATGGTTGTCGCTTTATTGTATGAAATGCAAACGCCCTGTAATTGCTTTACTTTATCACTAAGCGGTAGCGATAGTCGTAGAAGCAATAGATGGCGTAACGACAACGATGCTACAATGGAGATCAAGGTGTCGCGCCGGTGACGATGGTGATCACAACGGTGCTTCGAAGATGGAGATCACAAGCACAAGATGATGATGGCCATATCATATCACTTATATTGATTGCATGTGATGTTTATCCTTTATGCACCTTATCTTGCTTTGACTGATGGTAGCATTTTAAGATGATCTCTCACTAATAATCAAGAAGTGTTCTCCCTGAGTATGCACCGTTGCCAAAGTTCGTCGTGCCCAGACACCACGTGATGATCGGGTGTGATAGGATCTACGTTCAAATACAACGGGTGCAAAACAGTTGCACACGCGGAATACTCAGGTCATATTTGACGAGCCTAGCATATACAGATATGGCCACGGAACACGGAGACCGAAAGCTCGAGTGTGAATCATATAGTAGATATGATCAACATAGTGATGTTCACCATTGAAACTACTCCATCTCACGTGATGATCGGACATGGTTTAGTTGATTTGGATCACGTGATCACTTAGATGACTAGAGAGATGTCTGTCTAAGTGGGAGTTCTTAAGTAATATGATTAATTGAACTTAAATTTATCATGAACTTAGTACCTGATAGTATTTTGCTTGTCTATGTTTGTTTGTAGATAGATGGCTCGTGCTGTTGTTCCGTTGAATTTTAATGCATTCCTTGAGAAAGCAAAGTTGAAAGATGATGGTAGCAATTACACGGACTGGGTCCGTAACCTGAGGATTATCCTCATTGCTGCACAGAAAAATTACGTCCTGGAAGCACCGCTGGGTGCCAGGCCTGCTGCCGATGCAACTGACGACGTTAAGAACGTCTGGCAGAGCAAAGCTGATGACTACTCGATAGTTCAGTGCGCCATGCTTTACGGCTTAGAACCGGGTCTTCAACGACGTTTTGAACGTCATGGAGCATATGAGATGTTCCAGGAGTTAAAGTTAATATTTCAAGCAAATGCCCGGATTGAAAGATATGAAGTCTCCAATAAGTTCTATAGCTGCAAGATGGAGGAGAATAGTTCTGTCAGTGAACACATACTCAAAATGTCTGGGTATAATAATCACTTGATTCAACTGGGAGTTAATCTTCCTGATGATAATGTCATTGACAGAATTCTTCAATCACTGCCACCAAGCTACAAGAGCTTCGTGATGAACTATAATATGCAAGGGATGAACAAGACTATTCCCGAGCTCTTCGCAATGCTAAAAGCTGCGGAGGTAGAAATCAAGAAGGAGCATCAAGTGTTGATGGTTAACAAGACCACCAATTTCAAGAAAAAGGGCAAAGGGAAGAAGAAGGGGAACTTCAAAAAGAACGGCAAGCAAGTTGCTGCTCAAGAGAAGAAACCCAAGTCTGGACCTAAGCCTGAAACTGAGTGCTTCTACTGCAAGCAGTATGGACACTGAAAGCAGAACTGCCCCAAGTATTTGGCGGATAAGAAGGATGGCAAAGTGAACAAAGGTATATGTGATATACATGTTATTGATGTGTACCTTACTAATACTCGCAGTAGCACCTGGGTATTTGATACTGGTTCTGTTACTAATATTTGCAACTCGAAATAGGGACTACGGATTAAGCGAAGATTTGCTAAGGACGAGGTGACGATGCGCGTGGGAAATGGTTCCAAAGTCGATGTGATCGCGGTCGGCACGCTACCTCTACATCTACCATCGGGATTAGTTTTAGACCTAAATAATTGTTATTTGGTGCCAGTGTTGAGCATGAACATTATATCTGGATCTTGTTTGATGCGAGACGGTTATTCATTTAAATCAGAGAATAATGGTTGTTCTATTTATATGAGTAATATCTTTTATGGTCATGCACCCTTGAAGAGTGGTCTATTTTAATTGAATCTCGATAGTAGTGATACACATATTCATAGTGTTGAAACCAAAAGATGCAGAGTTGATAACGATAGTGCAGCTTATTTGTGGCACTGCCGTTTAGGTCATATCGGTGTAAAGCGCATGAAGAAACTCCATACCGATGGGCTTTTGGAATCACTTGATTATGAATCACTTGGTACTTGCGAACCATGCCTTATGGGCAAGATGACTAAAACGTTGTTCTCCGGAACTATGGAGCGGGCAACTGATTTGTTGGAAATCATACATACTGATGTTTGTGGTCCAATGAATGTTGAGGCTCGCGGCGGGTATCGTTATTTTCTCACCTTCACAGACGACTTAAGCAGATATGGGTATATCTACTTAATGAAACACAAGTCTGAAACATTTGAAAAGTTCAAAGAATTTCAGAGTGAAGTGGAAAATCATCGTAACAAGAAAATAAAGTTTCTACGATCTGATCGTGGAGGAGAATATTTGAGTTACGAGTTTGGTCTACACTTGAAACAATGCGGAATAGTTTCGCAACTCACGCCACCCGGAACACCACAACGAAATGGTGTGTCCGAATGTCGTAATCGTACTTTACTAGATATGGTGCGATCTATGAATTCTCTTACTGATTTACCGCTATCGTTTTGGGGTTATGCTTTAGAGACGGCCGCATTCACGTTAAATAGGGCACCATCAAAATCCGTTAAGACGATGCCTTATGAACTGTGGTTTGGCAAGAAACCAAAGTTGTCGTTTCTTAAAGTTTGGGGCTGCGATGCTTATGTGAAGAAACTTCAACCAGATAAGCTCGAACCCAAATCGGAGAAATGTGTCTTCATAGGATACCCAAAAGAAACTATTGGGTACACCTTCTATCACAGATCCGAGGGCAAGATTTTCGTTGCTAAAATCGGATCCTTTCTAGAGAAGGAGTTTCTCTCGAAAGAAGTGAGTGGGAGGAAAGTAGAACTTGATGAGATAACTGTATCTACTCCCTTATTGGAAAGTAGTTCATCACAAGAACCGGTTCCTGTGACAACTACACCAATTAGTGAGGAAGCTAATGATATTGATCATGAAACTTCAGATCAAGTTTCTACTGAACCTCGTAGGTCTACTAGAGGAAGATCCGCACCAGAGTGGTACGGTAATCCTATTCTGGAAGTCATGTTACTTGACCATGATGAACCTACGAACTATGAGGAAGCGATGATGAGCCCAGATTTCGCAAAATGGCTTGAGGCCATGAAATCTGAGATGAGATCCATGTATGAAAACAAAGTGTGGACTTTGGTTGACTTGCCCGATGATCGGCAAGACATTGAGAATAAATGGATCTTTAAGAAGAAGCCTGACGCTGATGGTAATGTAACTGTCTATAAAGCTCGACTTGTTGTGAAAGGTTTTCGACAAGTTCAAGGAGTTGACTATGATGAGACTTTCTCACCCGTAGCGATGCTTAAGTCTGTCCGAATCATGTTAGCTATTGCTCCATTTCATGATTATGAAATTTGGCAAATGGATGTCAAAACTGCATTCTTGAATGGATTTCTGGAAGAAGAGTTGTATATGATGCAGCCAGAAGGTTTTGTTGATCCAAAAGGTGCTAACAAAGTATGCAAGCTCCAGCGATCCATTTATGGACTGGTGCAAGCATCTCGGAGTTGGAATAACCGTTTTGATAGTGTGATCAAAGCATACGGTTTTATACAGACTTTTGGAGAAGCCTGTATTTACAAGAAAGTGAGTGGGAGCTCTGTAGCATTTCTGATATTATATGTAGATGACATATTATTAATTGGAAATGATATAGAATTTCTGGATAGCATAAAGGGATACTTGAATAAAAGGTTTTCAATGAAAGACCTCAGTGAAGCTGCTTACATATTGGGCATCAAGATCTATAGAGATAGATCGAGACGCTTAATAGGACTTTCACAAAGCACATACCTTGATAAAATTTTGAAAAAGTTCAAAATGGATCAGGCAAAGAAAGGGTTCTTGCCCGTGCTTCAAGGTGTGAAGTTGAGTTAAACTCAATGCCCGACCACAGCAGAAGATAGAGAGAAAATGAAAGATGTTCCCTATGTTGGGGAACGTAGCAGAAATTCAAAATTTTCCTACGTGTCACCAAGATCTATCTATGGAGAAACCAGCAACAAGGGGAAGGAGAGTGCATCTACATACCCTTGTAGATCGCTAAGCGGAAGCGTTCAAGAGAACGGGGTTGAAGGAGTCGTACTCGTCGTGATTCAAATCACCGATGATCCTAGCGCCGAACGGACGGCACCTCCGCGTTCAACACACGTACGGAACGGAGACGTCTCCCATGCCTTGATCCAGCAAGGAGGAGGGAGAGTTTGATGGAGATCCAGAAGCACAACGGCGTGGTGGAAGTAGCGGGATTCCAACAGGGCTTCGCTAAGCGCTGCGGGAGGAGGGAGATGTGTCACGGGAGGGAGAGGGAGGCGCCAGGCCTTAGGTATGGTTGCTCCTCCTTTTCCCCACTATATATAGGGCCAAGGGAGAGGGGGAGGGCGCAGCCTTGCCCCTTCCTCCAAGGAAGGGTGCGGCCAAGGGTGGGGAGGAGTTCATCCTCCCCAAGGCACCTCGGAGGTGCCTTCCCCCTTTAGGACTCTCCCCTTTTTCTCTTCTCTTGGCGCATGGGCCTCTTGGGGCTGGTGCCCTTGGCCCATGTAGGCCAAGGCGCACCCCCTAAAGCCCATGTGGCCCCCGGGGCAGGTGGCCCCACCCGGTGGACCCCCGGGACCCTTCCGGTGGTCCCGGTACAATACCGATGACCCCCGAAACTTGTCCCGATGGCCGAAATAGCACTTCCTATATATAATTCTTTACCTCCGGACCATTCCGAAACTCCTCGTGATGTCCGGGATCTCATCCGGGACTCCAAACAACTTTCGGGTTACCGCATACTAATATCTCTATAACCCTAGCGTCACCGAACCTTAAGTGTGTAGACCCTACGGGTTCGGGAGACATGCAGACATGACCGAGATGACTCTCCGGTCAATAACCAACAGCGGGATCTGGATACCCATGTTGGCTCCCACATGTTCCACGATGATCTCATCGGATGAACCACGATGTCAAGGACTCAATCGATCCCGTATACAATTCCATTTGTCTATCGGTACGATACTTGCCCGAGATTCGATCGTCGGTATACCGATACCTTGTTCAATCTCGTTACAGGCAAGTCTCTTTACTCGTTCCGTAACACATCATCCCGTGATCAACCCCTTGGTCACATTGTGCACATTATGATGATGTCCTACCGAGTGGGCCCAGAGATACCTCTCCGTTTACACGGAGTGACAAATCCCAGTCTCGATTCGTGCCAACCCAACAAACACTTTCGGAGATACCTGTAATGCACCTTTATAGCCACCCAGTTACGTTGTGACGTTTGGTACACCCAAAGCATTCCTACGGTATCCGGGAGTTGCACAATCTCATGGTCTAAGGAAAAGATACTTGACATTAGAAAAACTTTAGCATACGAACTACACGATCTTTGTGCTACGCTTAGGATTGGGTCTTGTCCATCACATCATTCTTCTAATGATGTGATCCCGTTATCAATGACATCCAATGTCCATGGTTAGAAAACCGTAACCATCTATTGATCAACGAGCTAGTCAACTAGAGACTTACTAGGGACATGGTGTTGTCTATGTATCCACACATGTATCTGAGTTTCCTATCAATACAATTCTAGCATGGATAATAAACGATTATCATGAACAAGGAAATATAATAATAATCAATTTATTATTGCCTCTAGGGCATATTTCCAACAGTCTCCCACTTGCACTAGAGTCAATAATCTAGTTCACATCGATATGTGATTAACACTCAAGGTCACATCCCCATGTGACTAACACCCAAAGAGTTTACTAGAGTCAATAATCTAGTTCACATTTACCATGTGATTAACACTCGATGAGTTCTGGGTTTGATCATGTTATGCTTGTGAGAGAGGTTATAGTCAACGGGTCTGAACCTTTCAGATCATGTGTGCTTTACAAATCTCTATGTCATCTCCTAGATGCAGCTACCACGTTCTATTTGGAGCTATTCCAAATAACTGTTCTACTTGGAGCTATTCTAAATTGTTGCTCCATTATACGTATCCGATATCTCTACTCAGAGCTATCCGGATAGGTGTTAAGCTTGCATCGACGTAACCCTTTACGACGAACTCTTTTACCACCTCCATAACCGAGAAAATTCCTTAGTCCACTAGTTACTAAGGATAACTTTGACCGCTGTCCTATGATCCATTCTTGGATCACTCTTGTACCCCTTGACTGACTCATGGCAAGGCACACTTCAGGTGCGGTACACAGCATAGCATACTGTAGAGCCTATGTCTTAAGCATAGGGGACGACCTTCGTCCTTTCTCTCTATTCTGCCGTGGTCGAGCTTTAAGTCTTAACTTCATACCTTACCACTCAGGCAAGAACTCCTTCTTTGACTGGTCCATCTTGAACACCTTCAAGATCATGTCAAGGTATGTGCTCATTTGAAAGTACCATTAAGCGTTTTGATCTATCCTTATAGATCTTGATGCTCAATGCTCAAGTAGCTTAATCCAGGCTTTCCATTGAAAAACACTTTCCAAATAACCCTATATGCTTTTCAGAAATTCTACGTCATTTCCGATCTATGATATGTCGACAACATATATTCATCAGAAATTCTATAGTGCTCCCACTCACTTCTTTGGAAATACAAGTTTCTCATAAACTTTGTATAAACCCAAAATCTTTGATCATCATCAAAGCATACATTCCAACTCCGAGATGCTTACTCCAGTCCTTAGAAGGATTTCTAGAGCTTTGCATACTTATTAGCATCTTTCAGGAGTGACAAAACCTTCCGGTTGTATCACATACAACCTTTCCTCAAGAAAATCGTTGAGGAAACAATGTTTTGACATCCTATCTGCAAGATTTCATAAATAATGCAGTAATCGCTAATATAATTCCAACAGACTCTTAGCATCGCTACGAGTGAGAAAGTCTCACCGTGGTCAACTCCTTGAACTTGTCGGAAAACATCTTAACGACAAGTCGAGCTTTCTTAATGGTGACATTTACCATCATTGTCCGTCTTCCTTTTAAAATCCATCTGTACTCAATAGCATTACGACCATCGAGCCTCTCTGCCAAAGTCTACACTTTGTTTTCATACATGGATCCTCTCTCGGATTTTATGGCCTCGGGCCATTTATCAGAATCCGGGCCCACCATCGCTTCTCCATAGCTCGTAGGTCCATTGTTGTCTAGCAACATGACATCCAAGACAGGATTACGTACCACTCTGAAGTAGTATGCATCCTTGTCATCCTACGAGGTTTGGGAGTGACTTGATCCGAAGTCTCATGATCAATATCATAAGCTTCCACTTCAATTGGTGTAGGTGCCACAGGAACAACTCCCTGTGCCCTGCCATACACTAGTTGAAGAGACGGTTCAATAACCTCATCAAGCCTCCACCATCCTCCCACTCAATTCTTTCGAGAGAAACTTTTCCTCGAGAAAGGACCCGATTCTAGAAACAATCCCTTATTGCTTTCGAATCTGAGACAGGAGGTATACCCAACTATTTTAGGTGTCCTATGAAGATGCATTTATCCGCTTTGGGTTCGAGCTTATCAGCCTGAAACCTTTTTCACATAAGCGTCGCAGCCCCAAACTTTCAAGAAATGACAGCTTAGGTTTCTCTAAACCATAGTTCATACGGTGTCATCTCATCGGAGTTTCGTGGTGCCCTATTAAAGTGAGTGCGGTTGTCTCTAATGCCTAACCCATGAACGATAGTGGTAATTTGATAAGAGACATCATGGTATGCATCATATCCAATAGGGTGCAGTTATGATGTTCGGACACACCATCACACTATGGTGTTCCAGGCTGTATCAGTTGTGAAACAATTTCCACAATGTCTTAATTCTGTGCCAAACTCGTAATTCAGATATTCATCTCTATGATCATATCATAGATATTTTATCCTCTTGTCACGACAATCTTTCAACTTCACCCTGAAATTACTTGAACCTTTCAATAATTCAGACTCATGATTCATCAAGTAAATATACTCAACATCTACTCAAATCATCTGTGAAGTAAGAACATAACGATATCCACTACATGCCTCAGCACTCATTGGACTGCACGCATCAAAATGTATTACTTCCAACAAGTTGCTTTCTAGTTCCATTTTACTGAAAACGAGGCTTTCAGTCATCTTGCCCATGTGGTATGATTTGCATGTCTCAAGTGATTCAAAACCAAGTGAGTCCAAACGATCCATCTGTATAGAGTTTATTCATGCATATCTACCAACAAACATGGTTCGCATGTCTCAATCCTTTCAAAAACGAGTGAGTCCAAAGATCCATCAACATGGAGCTTCTTCATGCGTTTTATACCGATATGACTTAAGTGGCAGTGCCACAAGTAGGTGGTACTATCATTACTATCTTTTGGCATGAACATGTGTATCACTACGATCGAGATTCAATAAACCATTCATTTCAGGTGTAAGACCATTTGAAGGTATTATTCAAATAAACAGAGTAAGCATTATTCTCCTTAAATGAATAACCGTATTGCGATAGACATAATCCAGTCATGTCTATGCTCAACGCAAACACCAAATAACAATTATTTAGGTTTAACACCAGTCTCGATGGTAGAGGCAGCGTGCGATGCTTGATCATATCAACATTGGAAACACTTCCAACACATATCGTCAGCTCACCTTTAGCTAGTATCCGTTTATTCCATAGCTTTTATTTCGAGTTACTAACACTTAGCAACGAACCGGTATCTAATACCCTGGTGCTACTAGGAGAACTAGTAAAGTACACATCAACATAATGTATATCCAATATACTTCTCTTGACCTTGCCAGCCTTCTCATCTAAGTATCTAGGGTAATTCTGCTCCAGTGGTTGTTCCCCTTATTACAGAAGCACTTAGTCTCGGGTTTGGGTTCAACCTTGGGTTTCTTCACTAGAGCAGCAGCTAATTTGCCGTTTCATGAAGTATCCCTTCTTGCCCTTGCCCTTCTTGAAACTAGTGGTTTCACCAACCATCAACAATTGATGCTCCTTCTTGATTTCTACTTTCGCGATGTCAAACAACACAAATACCTCAAGGATTATCATCTCTATCCTTGATATGTTATAGTTCATCACGAAGCTCTAGCAGCTTGGTGGCAATGACTTTCGGAGAAACATCACTATCTCATCTGGAAGATCAACTCCCACTCGATTCAAATGATTGTTGTACTCAGACAATCTGAGCACAGGCTCAACAATTGAGCTTTTCTCCCTTAGTTTGTAGGTTAAGAAAATCGTCGGAGGTCTTATACCTCTTGACGTGGGCACGAGCCAGAAATCCCAATTTCAGCCCTCAAAACATCTCATATGTTTCGCGACGTTTCAAAAACGTCTTTGGTGCCTCAATTCCAAACCGTTTAACTGAACTATCACGTAGTTATCAAAATGTGTATGTTAGATGTTCGCAACATCCACATACAACGTTCGAGGTTCAGCACACTGAGCGGTGCATTAAGGACATAAGCCTTCTATGAAGCAATGAGGACAATCCTCAGTTTAAGGACCTAGTCCGCATAATTGCTACTATCAACTTTCAACTAATTTTTCTCTAGGAACATATCTAAACAGTAGAACTGAAGCGCGAGCTACGACATAATTTGCGAAGACCTTTTGACTATGTTCAAGATAATTAAGTTCATCTTATGAACTCCCACTCAGATAGACATCCCTCTAGTCATCTAAGTGATTACATGATCCGAGTTAACTAGGCCGTGTCCGATCATCACGTGAGACGGACTAGTCATCATCGGTGAACATCTTCATGTTGATCGTATCTACTATACGACTCATGCTCGACCTTTCGGTCTCCGTGTTCCGAGGCCATGTCTGTACATGCTAGGCTCGTCAAGTTAACCCTAAGTGTATTGCATGTGTAAATCTGTCTTACACCCGTTGTATGTGAACGTAAGGATCTATCACACCCGATCATCACATGGTGCTTCGAAACGACGAACTGTAGCAACGGTGAACAGTTAGGGGAGAACACTTCTTGAAATTGTTGTAAGGGATCATCTTATTTACTACCGTCGTTCTAAGTAAACAAGATGCATAAACATGATAAACATCACATGCAATCAAATAGTGACATGATATGGCCAATATCATTTTGCTCCTTTTGATCTCCATCTTCGGGGCTCCATGATCATCATCGTCACCGGCATGACACCATGATCTCCATCATCATGATCTCCATCATCGTGTCTTCATGAAGTTGTCTCGCCAACTATTACTTCTACTACTATGGCTACCGGTTAGCAATAAAGTAAAGTAATTACATGGCGTTGTTTAATGACACGCAGGTCATACAATAAATTAAGACAACTCCTATGGCTCCTGCCGGTTGTCATACTCATCGACATGCAAGTCATGATTCCTATTACAAGAACATGATCAATCTCATACATCACATATATCATTCATCACATCCTTTGGCCATATCACATCACATAGCATACCCTGCAAAAACAAGTTAGACGTCCTCTAATTGTTGTTTGCATGTTTTACGTGGCTGCTATGGGTTTCTAGCAAGAACGTTTCTTACCTACGCAAGAACCACAATGTGATATGCCAATTGCTATTTACCCTTCATAAGGACCCTTTTCATCGAATCCGATCCGACTAAAGTGGGAGAGACAGACACCCGCCAGCCACCTTATGCAACTAGTGCATGTTTGTCGGTGGAACCGGTCTCACGTAAGAGTACGTGTAAGGTTGGTCCGGGCCGCTTTATCCCACGATGCCGCCGAATCAAGATAAGACTAGTAACGGCAAGCATATTGATAAAAATCAACGCCCACAACTACTTTGTGTTCTACTCGTGCATAGAAACTACGCATAAACCTAGCTCATGATGCCACTGTTGGGGAACGTAGCAGAAATTCAAAATTTTCCTACGTGTCACCAAGATCTATCTATGGAGAAACCAGCAACGAGGGGAAGGAGAGTGCATCTACATACCCTTGTAGATCGCTAAGCGGAAGCGTTCAAGAGAACGGGGTTGAAGGAGTCGTACTCGTCGTGATTCAAATCACCGATGATCCTAGCGCCGAACGGACGGCACCTCCGCGTTCAACACACGTACGGAACAGAGACGTCTCCCATGCCTTGATCCAGCAAGGAGGAGGGAGAGGTTGATGGAGATCCAGCAGCACGACGGCGTGGTGGAAGTAGCGGGATTCCAACAGGGCTTCGCTAAGCGCTGCGGGAGGAGGGAGATGTGTCACGGGAGGGAGAGGGAGGCGCTAGGCCTTAGGTATGGTTGCTCCTCCTTTTCCCCACTATATATAGGGCCAAGGGAGAGGGGGAGGGCGCAGCCTTTCCCCTTCCTCCAAGGAAGGGTGCGCCCAAGGGTGGGGAGGAGTCCATCCTCCCCAAGGCACCTCGGAGGTGCCTTCCCCCTTTAGGACTCTCCCCTTTTTCTCTTCTCTTGGCGCATGGGCCTCTTGGGGCTGGTGCCCTTGGCCCATGTAGGCCAAGGCGCACCCCCTACAGCCCATGTGGCCCCCGGGGCAGGTGGCCCCACCCGGTGGACCCCCGGGACCCTTCCGGTGGTCCCGGTACAATACCGATGACCCCGAAACTTGTCCCGATGGCCGAAATAGCACTTCCTATATATAATTCTTTACCTCCGGACCATTCCGGAACTCCTCGTGACATCCGGGATCTCATCCGGTACTCCAAACAACTTTCGGGTTACCGCATACTAATATCTCTATAACCCTAGCGTCACCGAACCTTAAGTGTGTAGACCCTACGGGTTCGGGAGACATGCAGACATGACCGAGATGACTCTCCGGTCAATAACCAACAGCGGGATCTGGATACCCATGTTGGCTCCCACATGTTCCACGATGATCTCATCAGATGAACCACGATGTCAAGGACTCAATCGATCCCGTATACAATTCCCTTTGTCTATCGGTACGATACTTGCCCGAGATTCGATCGTCGGTATACCGATACCTTGTTCAATCTCGTTACAGGCAAGTCTCTTTACTCGTTCCATAACACATCATCCCGTGATCAACCCCTTGGTCACATTGTGCACATTATGATGATGTCCTACCGAGTGGGCCCAGAGATACCTCTCCGTTTACACGGAGTGAAAAATCCCAGTCTCGATTCGTGCCAACCCAACAGACACTTTCGGAGATACCTGTAATGCACCTTTATAGCCACCCAGTTACGTTGTGACGTTTGGTACACCCAAAGCATTCCTACGGTATCCGGGAGTTGCACAATCTCATGGTCTAAGGAAAAGTTACTTGACATTAGAAAAACTTTAGCATACGAACTACACGATCTTTGTGCTAGGCTTAGGATTGGGTCTTGTCCATCACATCATTCTTCTAATGATGTGATCCCGTTATCAATGACATCCAATGTCCATTGTTAGGAAACCGTAACCATCTATTGATCAACGAGCTAGTCAACTAGAGGCTTACTAGGGACATGGTGTTGTCTATGTATCCACACATGTATCTGAGTTTCCTATCAATACAATTCTAGCATGGATAATAAACGATTATCATGAACAAGGAAATATAATAATAATCAATTTATTATTGCCTCTAGGGCATATTTCCAACACCCTATGCTTCAGCCATAGGCTCTATCATGTATGCAATGCTATGTACCAGACCTGACGTATGCTTAGCAATAAGCTTGGCAGGAAGGTACCAAAGTAATCCAGGAGTGGATCACTAGACAGCGGTCAAGAACATCCTGAAATACCTGAAAAGTACTAAGGATATGTTTCTCGTATATGGAGGTGACAAAGAGCTAGTCGTAAATGGTTACGTTGATGCAAGATTTGACACTGGTCCGGACGATTCTAAATCGCAAATCGGATACGTATTTTTATTAAACGGTGGAGCTGTAAGTTGGTGCAGTTCTAAACAAAGCGTCGTGGCGGGATCTACATGTGAAGCGGAGTACATTGCTGCTTCGGAAGCAGCGAATGAAGGAGTCTGGATAAAGGAGTTCATTTCCGATCTAGGTGTCATACCTAGTGCATCGGGGCCAATGAAGATCTTATGTGACAATACTGGTGCAATTGCCTTGGCAAAGGAATCCAGATTTCACAAGAGGACCAAGCACATCAAGAGACGCTTCAATTCCATTCGGGACCAAGTCCAAGTGGGAGACATAGAGATTTGCAAGATACATACGGATCTGAATGTTGCAGACCCGTTGACTAAGCCTCTCTCACGAGCAAAACATGATCAGCACAAAGACTCCATGGGTGTTAGAATCATTACTATGTAATCTAGATTATTGTCTCTAGTGCAAGTGGGAGACTGAAGGAAATATGCCCTAGAGGCAATAATAAAGTTATTATTTATTTCCTCGTATCATGATAAATGTTTATTATTCATGCTAGAATTGTATTAACCGGAAACATGATACATGTGTGAATACATAGACAAACATATAGTCACTAGTATGCCTCTACTTGACTAGCTCATTAATCAAAGATGGTTATGTTTCCTAACCATAGACATGTGTTGTCATTTGATTAATGGGATCACATCATTAGGAGAATGATGTGATTGACATGACCCATTCCGTTAGCCTAGCACTTGATCTTTTAGTATATTGCTATTGCTTTCTTCATGACTTATACATGTTCCTGTAACTATGAGAATTATGCAACTCCCGTTTACCGGAGGAACACTTTGGGTACTACCAAACGTCACAACGTAACTGGGTGATTATAAAGGAGTACTACAGGTGTCCCCGAAGGTACATGTTGAGTTGGCGTATTTTGAGATTAGGTTTTGTCACTCCGATTGTCGAAGAGGTATCTCTGGGCCCTCTCGGTAATGCACATCACTATAAGCCTTGCAAGCAATGTGACCAATGAGTTGGTTACGAGATGATGCATTACGTAACGAGTAAAGAGACTTGCCGGTAACGAGATTGAACTAGGTATTGGATACCGACGATCGAATCTCGGGCAAGTAACATACCGATGACAAAGGGAACAACGTATGTTGTTATGCGGTTTGACTGATAAAGATCTTCGTAGAATATGTAGGAACCAATATGGGCATCCAGGTTCCGCTATTGGTTATTGACCGAGAATAGTTCTAGGTCATGTCTACATAGTTCTCGAACCCATAGGGTCCGCACGCTTAACGTTACGATGACAGTTTTATTATGAGTTTATAAGTTTTGATGTACCGAAGTTTGTTCGGAGTCCCAGATGTGATCACGGACATGACGAGGAGTCTCTAAATGGTCGAGACATAAAGATTGATATATTGGACGACTATATTCGGACACCAGAAGTGTTCCGGATGATTTCAGAGAAAACCGGAGTGCCGGAGGGGTTACCGGAACCCCCCGGGAGAGTTAATGGGCCACATGGGCCTTGGTGGGAAGAGATAGGGGCGGCCAGGGTGGGCCGCGCGCCCCCTCTCCCTCTGGTCCGAATTGGACTAGGAGGGGGGGGCAGCGCCCCCCTTCTTTCCTTCCCCCCTCTCCCCCTTCCTTCCCCTCCTAGTAGGAGTAGGAAAGGAGGAGTCCTACTCCTACTAGGAGGAGGATTCCTCCTCCTTGGCGCGCTCCAAGGGCCGGCCGGCCTCCCCCTTGCTCCTTTATATACGGGGGCGGGGGGGGGGGGGGGCACCCCATAG
Source organism: Triticum timopheevii (assembly GCA_963921465.1). Classification (NCBI taxonomy): domain Eukaryota; kingdom Viridiplantae; phylum Streptophyta; class Magnoliopsida; order Poales; family Poaceae; genus Triticum; species Triticum timopheevii. The sequence goes on from OY997274.1 coordinate 506,874,812, forward strand.
ACACACAAGTTGATCTACGGATCGTTCCTTAGCCGTGTGCGGTGCCCCCTCCACCATATTCCACCTCGGTCATATCGTCGTGGAGTTTAGGCGAAGCCCTGTGCCGGTAGAACATCATCATCGTCACCACGCCGTTGTGCTGACGGAACTCATCTCCGGAGCTTTGCTGGATCGGAGCCTGGAGATCATCATCGAGCTGAACGTGTGCTGAACTCGGAGGTGCCGTACGTTCGGTACTTGGATCGGTCGGATCGTGAAGACGTACGACTACATCAACCGCGTTGTCATAACGCTTCCGCTTACGGTTTACGAGGGTACGTGGACAACACTCTCCCCTCTCGTTGCTATGCCATCACCATGATCTTGCGTATGCGTAGGAAATTTTTTGAAATTACTACGTTCCCCAACACTACGAGGGTACGTGGACAACACTCTCCCCTCTCGTTGCTATGTCATCACCATGATCTTGCGTGTGCGTAGGATTTTTTTTGAAATTACTATGTTCCCCAACAGGCTAGTGTGTTCGGCGTCCTACGTACGACATAAAACATCAAACTTATAGGAAAAATACACCTGTCATTAGAAAAAGACGGAAGCGCCCATGAAGCACGACTCGCACAAGTTGAATACCTTCCCCAACGATTCGATAAAAAAATCGGCACTTCGGGTCTGGCAAACACCGAGAAATGGTTGAGCCGAGGACCCTAATTAGCACAAACCGAACAGCCTTCCCGGCCAGAAGAAGCCTCAGTGGCCCTGGTCCGTGAAATGTCGAGGTACCACATATCGAGCCAACGCTGGGTCAAACTATGTCGGGTATCTCTCACTGACCAGATACCACAACAACGTCTCTCAAAAGCTATACTCGAACGTAGTGGGGCGCTAACCACCTGGCTTCTTGCTGTTGCGATCCCTGGCTGACTGACTTGCCATCATAACCCTTGGCCGGATGTGTAAGTGCATCTAGTGCCCCTTAGTGATTTTGGTGTATTGAAGACTTATAGGTTAAGGGACTAATATGGTTGTGAGTATACACAGGTTCTATAAGTCGATGAGGAGTTTGATATTTACAGTGAAAGTCGACCCCTAAAAATGAATGTCTTCGGCCGAAGACTTTGGTTCTCCTGAAGACTTTGAAAGTGAAGAAATTTGTGTGACCGTGAAGACTTGGATATTCATGCGAGGACTATGAAGCGTGAAGACTTGTTTTCCTAGTTTCATTTTATTCTTCTTGAGTCATAGGAAACACCGTATTGTTAAAGGGGTCGAGGTAATACTAAGAAAACTGATTTCCAAGTAATGCTCATCTCAAAATCCTACGCCTACCTAGTCCTTCGAGTGAAGCCATTGGAAATCTCATATCAATCCAGTCAATTTCTTCAGTGACAGAGACGAAGATCTTCTGGTCTCTGAGGAATTTGTTCTGTCTGAGGAGTTAGGAATTCGCTAGTGCGGATTGCCTACATAGTGAGGAACATGATAGCCCTGAGGAATTTGAACCTCAAATCCGACCGTTGCTGTGCCACGCACCAACTGTCCAAAATATCCTACCACCTAACGGTCATATCATTGAAGGGCATTTATGTCTTATCATGTCGGGCTGCTCCCTAGGCTATAAATAGCCGCCCCCTACAACCATTAGCTGGTTGGCTGCTCCGAGAGAAACTGACACTTGTCAATTGAGAGCATTCCATCCTCCGAGGACTTTGAGCGAAAATCATCAAGTGAGGAAAACCCAAATCCCAAACCGAAACCTACAAACCCAAAGTGACTGAGCATCACTGAAGAGATTGTTCCTGTGTGGAACCGATGCTTGTTACCTTTGAGGACTGTGTATCCTCCAGACGGTTAGGCGTCATGGTCTGAGCATCCAAGAGAAATTATGGATCACCGAGTGACCTAGTCTGTGAAGGTTTGGAAGTCACATGTGAAGACTTACCACTACTGTTGGGCGAGGTCTGTATGATCTTAGCTCAAGGAAAATACGGTGAGGACTGTGTGTCCTCGAGTTTAAATACTCAGCCGCTTCAACCAGACGTACAACTGTCACATCATTTGGAACCGGTCTACCAAATCATTGTCTTCACCAAGCCTAGTGGTTTTATTTCCTCAACTCTTTCATTTCCTTAGTTATGTGTTGATGAACCTGATCAATACTATTTGAAGACTTTGACTGAAGGCTTTCTCTAATTCCTCAATCCTATTTCTTCAGTCAGTTTGTCTTCGTCCTGCTTATCCTGTGTTTACGCTTTCTGTACTCTGTGCTTTGTTTTTCATTTCATCATGATGACTATGTTGTTGCTCTGTTATGCTTATACCTGAGTATTTATTCCACTGCAAGTAGTTCTTCGCTTAGAAATTTCCTCTCCCTGAAATTCCTCAGTGAAGAATTCATAAACATCGCCTATTCACCCCCCTCTAGTCGACGTAACGCACTTTCAGGATAGCCTTCATGGCTACCCGTCCTCTTTCCGTCGCAACCTCTGGTCGGATGGCCATCATGGCCGGTTGGTCAGGAAGCGGATGACGCTGACAGACCGACCTAGCCACATCTGGTGCCCGCGGATGAGCGCGTAAGGCGACATATATGAGCGGGATGACCCTCGAGAAAAATTGACCAAGTGCGGAGTGCCCGTGCCGGGAGCGCTCCAGGGAGGCATCGGTAGAAGGCCCGTGGAATAGACGGCGTGAAAGACAATTCCCAACGAGGATGTCCCAGAAAGCGATGTTCCCAACATATTTTATAGGAGAAATGATAAGTACCTAATTGACGTCAGGTACGAGCACATGACAAATCAAACGTTTTCAATGATAATTCTAGTGACGTACGGATGACAAGTTAGTTGACATACGACAATTTTTTGTCGAAAAATAAACTGAAGCACCAAGTTGGCAGGATTGCATCTAAACTTGTAAATTAAAAACGTTAAATTTGCCATGTGCCGTTCGGGGCGAGATTTCTAAAATTATTCATGCGTTTGCTTTATAGACTCCGTACCAACGGGAAATGCATAGGAGCACCTGGGTGCTCCACCCCCCTATATGAATATCAAATTAAAAAAATACCAGGAAAAAAAATCTGGGATTTTGAGATATCAAACCTAGGTGCCCATTCTACTCCCGTGTAATGTTTCGTGAAAAAATACCAAGAAATGTATCTGTGACGAAGAAAATACAATCCGACCTATGATCCACTTAAACAGTTTTTTTTTTGTACATAGGAATTTTTTGTCTTTTTTACTGGGAGTACCACGAATGTCATTTTTTTCGTGGAAATTTGCACGGAAGTAGATTGGGCACCCAAGTTAGATATTCCAAAATCCCAGATTTTTTTTGAATTTTCTCAGTATTTTTTCGAATTTAATGTTCATATAGGGGGTGGAGCACCTGGGAGCCAAAAATCCGCGTCCCCGTAGCAACCAACTTAAGTACCTTCTTCTGATTGGCGTGTCCTATTTATCTCCCACTCCTTTTCCCCTCGAGTTTTTTCCTCACTCTTTTCTCCGGTGGCCTCTGGTTTGGGAAGCTCGCTCGCACCAGCAAGGTACGATGAGTCCAATAGCCTAGTTAGCAGCTTAATCACTCAAAGGCTGAGATACTCGAGCTATCATGATCCGTTTTGAAGTTCCTAATCTTATCCAGAGAAGTATAGTAGTATTCGGTGGGGGTGTGCTAATTAAGACCCTACTAGGTATTCGATTTGACGACCCCGTTATTACCGGACAAATGGGCATGAGAATCCATCCAAACCTACCATCGATTTCTTGTCATGAGATACCAAGTTCTTGCTTTGAGGTGCTGTTAATCTTTCAGCAAATAAGCAATATTGTTGGATTCGCAGGTGGGGATTATTTTGCCCAGAGAGCTCCGGGGCCATGAGGCCGATGCATCTCTTGGGGGTCACTTGCCTATGGATCCTCTCATGCGCCTTGCTGCTCGGCGGCGCTTGCTCCGATGGGTTGCTGAGGATCAACCTGAGCAAGAAGAGGCTGGACAAGGAAACCCTAACAGCCGCGAAATCAGCTAGGCGGGAGACCAACCTGCGGAGGTCCGACGATGGATCTCGCCACTCTCTCGGCCTGTCAGACGATGACATAGTTCCTCTGGACAACTACCTAGACACCCAGTACTTCGGAGAGATCGGCGTCGGCACGCCGCCGCAGAACTTCACGGTCATATTTGACACTGGGAGCTCGAACTTGTGGGTTCCGTCGTCGAAATGCTACTTTTCGGTAAGTTTTTAGTGCCTGACAGACATGTGGTACTTGCCATGGTGCATGCTTTGAGTTTCTTGATAATGGGTACTTTTAAGCATGTTTTCAGTTATGGAACATAAGTTTGATGCATCGGTATCTATGTTCATTCAGATAGCATGCTACTTGCACCACAAATACAAGTCAACCAAATCGACCACTTACAAGAAGAATGGTATGCTGGACACGCGTGATATGCTTGTCTTCTGTTCAGTTTGGTTCCTTGCTTTTGCAAACCAGAAAGAGTACTCAACCAGAAAATGGTTCTTGACTTCTTGCACACTCATGCATATTCCTGGTTGTTGAAACTGTCCAGGAGAAACTTGCACAATTAGCTATGGCTCTGGGTCAATTGCTGGCTTCTTCAGTGAGGACAGCGTGTTAGTTGGCGAGCTTGTTGTGAAAAATCAGGTCAAATTCTTAACTAGCAAGTAGCTCAGTATAATATTTGTATGCAGGAGTACCAACCAATGCTGTACTTTTACTGTCTTTCAGAAATTCATCGAGACAACCCGTGAAGCAAGTCCTACTTTTATCATTGGGAAGTTTGATGGTATACTTGGGCTCGGATTTCCGGAGATCTCCGTGGGAAGTGCCCCTCCAATTTGGTACATATTCAGACCTCTGAACAGATTATCATGATGTCATAATCTCAGCAATGCTGTTGCCTGAATACCCTTTCATGTGTTGCATGAACAAACAGGCAGAGCATGCAAGAACAGAAGCTGATAGTGAAGGACATCTTCTCCTTCTGGCTTAACCGTGATCCCGATGCATCTGCGGGAGGTGAACTCGTGTTCGGGGGTGTGGACAAAAAGCATTACAAGGGGAAACACACATACGTTCCGGTCACTCGCAAAGGCTACTGGCAGTTTGACATGGGTGATCTTCTCATTGGTGGCGAGTCAACTGGTTTCTGTGCCGGTGGTTGCGCTGCAATTGTCGACTCAGGGACCTCACTGCTCGCTGGCCCAACGGTATGTTGTTCTTGCTTGGATCGTACCATAATTGGTAGAATGCGCATTTGGACAACTATGCTATATAACTGAGACATCCTTGGTACATTTGTATTTTATACTGCTCTTAGACCATAGTGGCTCAAGTCAATCATGCAATTGGGGCTGAGGGGATTATCAGTACGGAATGCAAGGAAGTAGTGAGAGAGTATGGAGAGATGATCCTCGAGTTGCTTGTAGCACAGGTTTGTCAGTTGCTGCACTTGCCCTCCCCTGTTATCTTGGCAATAGGATTGTTGTTATTACGATCTTTTACATCGATCTTGAATTCTCCAACCAATTACAAGAATACTAATACTAAGTTGTCACTGAGCAGACAAGGCCACAGAAAGTGTGCAGTCAGATTGGTCTCTGTGTATTTGATGGTAGTCACTCTGTCAGGTCAGCTCAACATCCGCATCAAGTCGTATTTCCCATTTTACTTACATGTATATTTTAATGTTTTGATAACAGCCTTTGTTTTCATGAACGACTATGCAGTAACCAAATTGAATCTGTTGTTGATAAGAAAGAGAAGCGAGGCTCCGATCTTCTCTGCACCGCTTGTGAGATGACTGTTGTCTGGATACAGAATCAACTCCGAAAAAACCAAACGAAAGAGCTCATCTTGGATTATGCGAATCAGGTCAGTACTACCGGTCACGCCCACGCCAGTATTTTCTGAATGTCAAGTGGGTGAAGAGTGTGATAACAGTCCGATTCCAATATGAACTGCAGCTCTGTGAGCGTCTCCCGAGCCCCAACGGAGAATCAACCGTCGACTGCCACCAGATCTCAGAGATGCCCGATCTTGCTTTCACCATCGCAAACAAGACTTTCACCTTGACGCCAGAGCAGGTGAGGTGCTCCCTAAGTTATAGTACTTGGTCATACCTTCAGTTAAGATAGTCAATGCCCAATCTGAACGATGTTGGTTTTATTTATACCGACTGCTGCCTACTTGCCTTAGTCACTCTTCACACTCTACTTGCTACATATATGCAGTCTAAATGTTTCCCCTGTGTGCTGCAGTACGTAGTGAAGCTGGAGCAATCAGGCCAGACCATTTGCATCAGTGGGTTCATGGCGTTCGACGTGCCGCCCCCTCGCGGCCCGCTCTGGTATGCGCCCTAACAGTCTTCGGTCTTCAGTCTTCACCATCACTTTCTTGTTTTCCCCTTGCGATCCGTTTGATTGACGTTTCGTGTTGCGGAATCTCAGGATACTTGGAGACGTCTTCATGGGCGCCTATCACACCGTTTTCGACTTCGGTGAGAGCAGGATTGGGTTCGCCAAATCCGCGTGAGGACTTGGTGATCCCAGTATCTCCAGTGTATCAGGGCTCAGGGCCGTTATTGTGTACATACTGCAAGCACGTGTAAGTTGCCAGGTCAACAAGAAACTTATCAGTAGAAAAGGAACAAAATGAACTTGCCATCCGCATTTCACATTTGTATAGCTATTTGCTGTGTATGGCTTGATATGGACCTGCAGACAGCACACACGATACGAGGTTGATGTAATAAGCACGATGACGATCATGGTTTTGGTGTGATCTCATCGTTTATAAGGCCACTCCCAATGCACATTCTCTTAGCACAGTCTCACGAGACATAGTAAATATTTAGAGACAATTATCCCAATGTATTTTCTTTGGAGCATTGTATCTAAATTGCCATCTAAAGTAGTCTCCGTTTGGTAGGTTTGGGCATCATATTTACATTTCAACATCGTGGCCAACAACTAACTGATTCATGTTTCTTATACACAAGATGAATATGATAATGCATTATCATCGAAGTATACGAAAAAATATATATTTCAGGTTACCTGAATCAATTTCATGAACATAAATTATTTTTGCCCAAACTATTCCCAAATATGCTCATCCAAGTCGTTAAGTGCTTGTCGTCGAATGGTCTCGGATGTCAGAATCTCTTCATGCGAATCCCGGCTGGCCACCATGAATAAATAGCAACAGTAGAGCGGTCGACATGCTTGATGTCTCCATATCGAGAATATCTAAAGCCCATTAGAACTAATCTACTCCACCCGTGCCAAAATAAATGTCTCAACTTTAGTACTCCCTCCGTCTAGGAATACTTGTCATCAAAATGAATAAAATAGGATGTATCTGTTGTTGCCGCCTTGCCGCCCTCTCTCTCGCCTCTCTCACTCTTGCACGTACAGAAGAAGAAGAAGGACTGGAGACACGGTGGACACGAGGATTTTTCCCGCCGGCGCACGAACGCCGCCGTGGGCGCACGAACACCCCAACCTTTTTCTTCTTTCACAGGCTACATGCTCAGCAACTTCCCAATGGCTACATCGGGTCTGGGTGGTTTTTATACCCAGGGGCACTCACCCACGACGCACACCAGCCAACAACCTGGATGTCTATCCAGCCACCACTGGCCGGCTAACACGCTAACAACCCATGCACGAACTGCCGCAGTACCCACGACTCGGCTGCCTCTCCCACACATACGGGCATGCAGCACGACTCAGCTCCAACGGCCACACACGCACACGCTCGGGCACGCACGCACACACCCGAGCCCACCACGGTCGGACCCGACGCGGCCACCGCACGCATGCACGCGCACCGCGCCTGACCCGTCCGAGCCGTGGCTTATTTGCCCAACAGTATCTATTTTAGTTCTAAATACATTTTTTTTGTTCATTTTGATGACAAATATTTTCGGACGGAGGAAGTATAATTTTGTACTAAAGTTAGTACAAGTTGAGGCACTTGTTTGGGACAGAAGGAGTACACGAGAACCAAGATGATGTTCCCAATTATAGGAGAAAATAAACATAAGATGTAGGTATAATTGGTAAAAAATATATCCACATCCCTCTTCATATAAATTTTAAAAGTCCACTACATGTCAAATTTTTAACAAGCATGTCTAATAGAAGAACTCTGCATCCAACTTATGTCTCTTCCTCTTCTCAATTTTTTAACAAGCATGTCTATTAGAAGAAATCTGCATCCAACTTATATCTCTTCCTCTTCTCAATTTTAAATATAGATGTCTACCAACAATTAATCAAGTTAGCTGCAGCTGCATCATCAAGGCCTGTGAAGGCAATGAAAGATCAAGCTAGCCGCAACTGTAGAATCAAGGCCTGTGAAGGCAATGAAAGATCAAGTTTTCTTTTTGCGAATAATGAAAGATCAAGTTTGCCGCAACTGTAACATCAAAACCTGTGAAGGCAATACCCACGTCACACATGTGGTAAGCAATTCAAATAATTTCAAAAAAAACAACCCTGTGAAGGCAATGGAAGATTAAGTTAGCTGCACCTGTAGGCTGTAGCATCAAGACTTGGCACACGAATTAAGTTAGCTGCAGCTCTAGCATCTAGCACGTGCATCTGCAGCTAACCAAGCATGAGTACCCCATACTACAGACAGAAAAAAATGATATGATGCTACCATTAACCATCAGTGCCATGGCAAAACCCATAAGTAGAGATTTTTAGTAAGATGAAAGGTTTGAGGTAGCAAATGATACTAAATTTAATTAGAAGGACCCCGAATACCAGAACATAATCTCTACCAACAGTGTGAGATGAATCCCCACATCAGTATCAATGATCTCCTTTTTTAGAAAAGGAGTTGGACCCCTGACTTCTGCATCTGGGCGATGCATACGGCCACTTTATTAATTATTCTCACAAGAACTTACAAAGTCATACAACAGTAAGACTAAAGCCACCGTCTAAGCAACAACTGTCTCTGCTGCGCCACGCTACGCCGAGAAACACCACCATTAATGTGCGGTATAAAACACCACTCCATCAATTCTTCCGTCCACTGGTCCCTCGAGCCCGTGTACACCACCAAGAATGACGCCACAAGAGGGAAACGACACAATAATGCCGCCGTCATCCGATCTACTGATCTAGGGTTTCCCCCGGAGGTAGCAGATAGTGGCCTGAAACTTCTCAACAGCGATGCCTTCAACAAGGGAACGACACCGAATAGTGCCGCCATCGCCGGCCTCGGCAGCAGTCACGAGCAGGTCTTCACCCAGATCTGTTCCAACGGCCTCCATCAATCGTCTTGTGCACGAATCGTCCACCACCGCGGCCATCGCCGCTGCCTGACCGGTCATGGCACCACCACGATACCTATAGCCGGTGCCACCACCAGCCCGCGTGCTGAGCCGCAGAACCGCGCCATACCAGATCCGGCGGAAGGCACGCCGGCCGAGCCCGAATCTCGCCCCCACCATCCGCGCCAGCCGCGGCCAACGAGGACACAGATCGGGCCCGCACGGGCGGCCAAGACCGCGACCGCACGCCCACGACGGAGCTCCCATCGTGGCAACACCGTGCTGCGCGCCTGCGACCACCACTGCCACGATCGAGGACGCCGCCGTGAAGACGAGCTCCGGACAGTCACCAGCCGCCTAAGATCTCCCCATCAAAACAGCAGCCGACGAGGAGCACGAGCCCCGCCGCCGCCGGCTCCGCGCAGGCTTTGCCTGCCGGAGGCCACTGGCGACGGCGAGGGGGTGAATGGGATGGGTGGGGCGAGGAGAGGCTGGGGGGGGGGGGGGGGGAGGGTGGGATAACTACTTAACCCCCTTTTATTAGCTATTAATTATTATTTCATTTAATTGGAAGGACCTGCATTTCATACTGTACTAGTAATAAGCTAACTCCGATTATTCGAGTTAGAGCTGGTAACGAGAAACTGCAAAACCATCCGAGCTCACTCTGAAAAAGCAGAGCATTTGAATTGTAGTACTATAAAAGTTCCATTCCAGGTCTATCACCTGCCCGCATGCAGGTTGCTATTTGATTCAACCCGTACGATCATAGGTTGATAAGGCGCCATAGTGACTGTACAGGCTTAACATCAAGTTACTAGAAAACCGGAACTTTCAGGTTTACTTGAGCTATATGTTTGAAAATGCGGAATCATACATCTTCAGGCCAATCAAGGCAGTGATGGGTTCAGCTTCTTTTACTGTACCCTAAAATTGATAGAAGCCCTCCATTTCGCCTAATCCAATGGCTCATCTTATCTGGTACGCAACCTAACTACTACGGAGTACTACGAGAAAACACTTGGGAGTACCTTGAGCTTAGGGGGTAAAAACGTAATCATTTAGGCAGTTATGCCCGACCTTTTTATCCATATTAAATCTGAGTGGTGTCACCTCACCTCGGTAATCTCCCTTTCCTTGACCCGCGACCCCGAGCTAGGGTTCCTCCCCTGCTTTCCCCGCCGCCGCCGGCCACCCTCGCCCCCTCCCGCCGGCACGGGCCGCCGTCGCGCGCGCCCACCGGCCTACCTCCCTCTCCCCCTTCCCCGGTGCCCCCGTCGCCCCCCGAGGCGACGGAGCGCCCCCTGCCCTTCTCCCCGTCTCGACCCCCTCCTCCTCCATCTCCATTCGCCGTCGCCGGCAGTGGCCTCCGGCGTGCCCGGGTGGCACCAGCGCCAACGGACGTCCCTTCCCCGCACGCCTGGAGGGGGAGTCGGGGCTCCCTCCTTCCCGGCGGCGTGTTGTTCGGCTTGCGGCGGTGGGGCCCGACGGCGGAGTTCTGCGGGCCTCGGGTGCTCTCGACGCGGCGGCGTGGCTGTTGGCTGCAGGTCGGCGCGCTGGGCGGCTGGCTGGCGGCGCCCACTCGGCCCAGATCTGGGCCCTTTTGGGCCCCATCTGGGCTGGGGCGGGCCTGTGGTCCGGGGCGCGACGGCGTAGCCCCCTGGTGGTGAGGCGAGGCAGCCATGGATGTGATGGTGATGGCTTCGGCGGCCGGTGTGCTGCAGCGTGGCTGCAGGGACTGTTCGGACCCGTTGGGGTTCGGCCGGGCCGGTGGTGGCCTGGAAAGTCCCTGTTGCTATGTCCTGTCGGCTCCGCGCGGCGGTGGAGGTTGTTCCCTCCTGTTGGCGGCGTTGCGGTTGCCACCGAGCCCGGTGTCTTCTCGTCCTACCTACAGGTCTCGTGTTGGTGGCCTCAGTGAGACGGTGAAGATGGTGTGGTATCCATGGTGGCACAGGCTGGTGGGCAGCATGTAGGGCGGTGCGCTTCCGTTTTGCTGGGGTGGCGGTGGTGGTTTCGGGGCGGGAGAAATCTCTGGTGGCTTGTTTGCCACCAGCGCGGCTGCGCCCGTGGGTGTTGCCGGACCCTCCCGAGGGGCGTCGGTGATACCCCTTCCCCACTGCCATCCCCATACCAGATGAAACCCTAGGACTTGTCTGGGCAACAGCGTCGCCGTCGTCGCATTTCTTCATGAATATGTTGCTTGGTACGCGAGGCTTCGGAGTGCTTGACGGGCGGTGGTACTTCTCCGGAGGGTCCAGCGGGTGTCGGCCATCTTTGCTTAGTTGAGCTTCCGGCGTCAGTTTTTTTTTCTTTCTTTCCTTTTTCATTTAGGCTTGTTTGTATTGCGGCCCCCAGCAAACTGGTTGTATTGGTTGGATGTTGATTTCTTTACCTAATAATAAAGCAAATTGGGTTTCTTTCGTCCGTCATGGCATTTTTTTAAAAGTCCCTCTATTTCAGAGAATTCAACCCGCAGTCCTGTTTTAAGTCAAAACGAATCTTTTTTCGTATTTTACACAAAAGTCCCTGTATTTTCTTGAAATCAACCCGCCGTCCGGATTTAAGTCACACCCGAACCGTTATTTTATGTTTTTCGAAAAAACCCTGAGGTAATTCATCCGCGGATCATATTTAAGTCAAACAAATACTTTTTCAAATCATCCATATCTTTCAAACCGTAACTCCGATTTGAACATGTTATATATGAAATTTGATTAGAAAAATATGTAGAATGTGAATATGAGATTATTTTTACCTATTAAGTATTTTCAATATTATTTTGGAATATATGTAAATCAAACAAATGATTTTCTAAATTATCCGTATTTTTTAAACCGTAATTTCGATTTTAACATATTATATATGAAATTTTATTAGAAAAATGTGTGGAATCTAAATTTGATGTTAATTTTACCTGTTAAATATTTTTTAAATATTGTTTTGAAAGCAAACTTATAATTTCTAGCGCAAGATCCGTTTTTCTTTCGTACCAGCGGCGATCCGGATTGCAAATAAACACCCCACTATAACCATATAGGCAAAAGAAAACATCAATAACTACACATGCATACCTCTGGAAAATATCGCATGGAAAACAACAGATTTTTCAGAGAAAGAGAGAGAGAGAGAGAGAAAGAGAGAGAGGGCGAGGGAGGAGAGAGGGAGAGAAAGACTCCTTAGGATTAACCATATTCAAACACGTTTTTTGTTGTTTTGTGTGAACACCGAGGCCATCGCCGGCGAGGGTGAGAAGGAGGATAAGCGGCAACACAAATATGATGCCTCGCAAATATAAAGGAGATGGACCTATTGAGTGATGGTTGTTGGGTTAAGAGTGTGTGTTATGTTTTTTCTCCCGTTGCAACACACGGGTTCTTTTGCTAGTATAATCTAAAGCGGGGAAACCCTTTTCCGTTAGATATTAAATCTGAGCGCGTTACAGCTGATGCACATCATCTAGACTCAGTCAAACACTGTTGGTTATTCATGAACTCTTTACGAAGCGGGAGAGACGCCGGTGATCATCCTGTTCTACGCGCACTGGACTGGGCGCCGGCCGTGGTTGGCCGTCGCCCGTCGGCGTTCTTGCTTGAGCGACGGCTACCGGGCTGGGCAGAAGATTGGCGTCAGCCATCCCGTCGCCAACAGAATAGGGCTTCTATCGCGTGGGCATCCGCGGGAGTTGAATTGCTTCCACGTATAGACGCACACACCTCACACCGCGGTAGTTCAATTTAAACTGCCAAAACGTCTTATATTTATAAACATGTTAACTCATCAATTTTGTCTACGGAGGAATGATGTGATAGATTCGAGTAGTACTCCTGCCTCTGCTTAGAGAGTACTACCAGGATACCGTAAACGTTCTCGCTAAAAAAGGTAGCGATGGAGTAGCATGAGTTTGGACCGACGGAGGTTTTAATTGCAAGGCTTCTCCGCCACCGCTGTACTAGAGCTAGTACCGTATACGGGCAAGCTCTGAGTCGCAAGGCTTGGCACACAGCAGCTACAGGACGAGACCGACAGCAGCAAGACCCCGCCAAGGAAAAACATTTACTCCTCCGAACCAAGGCCGAGGCCGAATTGTACAGCTTCTAGTTCCGGGACCTCCCACTGCTCATCCCCTCCCTCCAAGCCCAAGGCAAGGTCCCATGCACAGTGCACCTCTGCAGCCTCTCCCGCTTGCCGCCGCAGCGAGAAGAGTAAATGGCGCCGCTGCGACACGCGCAGAGCGGCAGCTTGCGCAGGCCATAAATTTGCATCGATCATGGTACGTACGCAGTAGTAGAGTACGTGCTACTAGTACTACACCGCATATAGGACGGCACGCGCACGGCGCACGTTCTCCGGTCGTCCGTGACCGGCCGGAGACGCCTGCCGCGGCCCGCAGGCACGTACGCGCGCATGCACTGTGTCGCGGCATGGCATGGCATGGCCGTCCCCGAAACCTGCCTGCCCTCGCGCACGCCGCGGAATGCCGGCGACCGGGCCACTGGCCACTTCGGGGTAGCCATAAATGAACGTGTACGAGAGGTGAGGGCATTCAACCATCGCGCTGATTTCGCCTGCGCCGACCAACCAAGGGGGAGAGAGATTCATTTCTTTCTTCTCCCCGCCAAGAAGGAAGCGGAAAAACAGAGCTCTCGGAAACCATGTGCTACTGATTCCTAGCATCAACCATCATCAAATTGTGGAATGCTCGATTATACTGATTCTGAAACATAATTTTCAGTTAAGGAACGTGATTTCTTGCTAGTACTTGGCGACACTCACTTTCCGCACCACCGCAATGTAGCTGTCTTCCCAATGCACCACTAGTACGACTTTTAGGTAGTCTCCAGGTCAACACACCATTCTGCACATTGTGTTGACTTCAGGAGGTGCTTCCGTAATTCCCAGGCAAGACTTCAGGAGGAGTACTACTATACGTTGGTATTACTCCTCCGTTTCAGCAAAATGGCGAGCGAACGAAAAGACAAGCTCTATGCCCATCTCTGTCAAAATTATTGGATCTGCGTCGAATGTTATGCACAGGTAAGGTTATGTTCGTACTTGAAACCAAGACTAATGTGAATATGTTACAGTTTTTTTTTTAAATGACATCATGGCTTGCTTTATTGCTCAAATCACAGCTACATCGTCTATTAATAGCCACGAAATAAAACTAGGGGGCTCATCAACCCAAACATTTGGTTGTGAATCACAATCTTTAGCTAAGCAATGAACAACTAGATTGGTATCCCTAGGACAATGGACAAAACAAACTTTTGTGAAAGAAATAGACTGAACGAGGAATATGTTCAGTTTGTGTTAGTAGAACCCTGTCGATATATATTATGGTGAGCACAACCGGAAACTGCTAATAAAGCTAGGGCTCCATGGAGTATGAATTTTGAAAAAACCCACTAATTAACCTTTTATGTCTTAAATTTCATTAAAAAAATACACATACATATACGGATGTATACTACATGTTTGTAAAGTTTTATTATCAAACATATTTTGACGCGAAGTGCACAAGATAAAATCATGAATTTCTAGCACACGCACTATTCACTATGAAAGTTCGTGATTCTTTTTAGCTCATATCGAAACACATTTGATCATAAGGTTGCTGCATGAAGGTACGCGGAGCCTTGCCCGCCACCGCCAGCCGCACGTGCTTGCCCAGCGACGTCGTTCGGCAGTGGCGAGGGATGCGGAAGAGGCAGGGAAGGCGCGGAGTAACTGGATCGGGAGTTTTCCGACGATGCAGGTGCATTTAGCCTCTAAACTAGTCTCACACTTTTTGTGCAGTATGTCTAGCGAAATATGTTCGTGTTTGGTTGTTCGCCCAACTTCTTTATGCCCTCTACGTTCCACGGGATTTAAAAAACTAGGAATAGAAAAAACACATAAATGTGATAGAATTGTATGTGTAAAACATGACTGTGGAAACACATGAATTGTAGAATTGGGTGTTTCATTCACATAAATAGGAAAAACACGAGAATATTAAATACAATGGTCAAATTAAGGTTAACACATATGAAGAGGTAAGACAAAGTTAATATTATGCTATTTACGACCTTTACCTTGCTCTTTGTGCGTGGTAACGTAAAAAATTAGATTTGTTCAAATCCCTTTATTTTTCTTATGAAACTCAACCCAGAGAAATATTTCTCTGTATTACCCGTGGTGTATTCCTTATAGTCAAATGGATGAATAGTGTCATCATAGGAAAATTTTGTATTGCTACATTTCCCTCCACTATTCCTATGAATCAAAGAAGTCCTTCGCGAATCTTATCTGGCAGTAAGAGCAAGTCCTTGTTATATTCACCTTAATTTTCTAACAAGTGGTATTTTTATAGAATAAGGGCTCAAGAAGAGCCCTTCTTTAGAATAAAACGATCACTACCATACAAGGAAAAAAAACGACATATACAAAGTGCTACCAGACAACTAACAAGCACCGGGAACAAAATGCAACAACAAAAAATAAAATGAAAATGAAAAGACGTGCTTGGTGTTGGCAATATCCTCCCAACGCTAATGGAGCACCAGAGTGGGAGTATGATATTGAAGTGGAGATGTTGTCAGTGGATGAAACATGCCCTCGTTTACTCCAGGGAGAGGTAAGCTACTACTGAAGGCAAACTGTTCCAAATCTTAAGGAGGTCTTTTCCCTCACCCTGGTTTGAAGGAAGTCGTAACGTCAAGAGTTGGAGCTATCCTTGATCTACGTTGGTTGTCGATACCAGACACCATAGGTGATTCTCAGCCTAACAACTCTACTGAGGCAATCTCGCCTTGAGTAGAGCCTCACCCACACTCACATATCTACTCATGAAGTGACGAAGCTGCTAGGAACAAAGACACCAAGAAAAAAACATAGTAGAGATGATGACTCTCGAGCTATGAGAGCAAGGTCGAGCCCGCAGAGATCATGATCACGTTCACAACATTGTCACCATGCTGTTGTTGTCAAGGGAGGGGAAACCTATCCCCTCCTCACCCAGAGTCGAGAATGCCAACCTACTAGCAAACAAGTCAATATAGTTTAGGCGGAGAACAACCAAAGGAGCTACAAAATTGCGCAAAACTTAGCAAGACGTGACACCTAGGATGCAATTCCAACAAAGCGTCTGCCGATAGCACACACCACATTACTCGCATGCCCGACTCGCTAGAGTGGCACTCCCAAGAAGGTGATGTCGCACGCCACACCTCTATCGCCCCATCTCGGAAAGGAGGAAAGAGGGGGGCGGAAGTACCTCGATGGCGCCTCCAAGAAGAGGGGCTATACCCGTTGGTCATCATGATCATGATCAATGAAGACGACCAAGGATTAGTCCAAAACAAAGTTGCTCCTCCAACACCTCAACCAACACAAATCCAGTCAACAGATGGCCGCCACAGACCAAATACAGCGAGGTGGAGGGTGTTTAAATATATTCCCTGCCTCTCTCCATCAGTTCGAATTTTTTGAGCAACTAGCTGATGCATGGATCCTATATATACCTAAAAGAATCTCAACATGCAACCATGCATGTGAAAGGAGCCACCACAACATTCAACAATGTATGATAAAATGTTTCCGTTCAGTTATTCTACTTATATTAGATAAATATTTTCACCATTATAAATGTTATCAACACAATATTTAATTTTGATCTCATGTTATGAACCTAATTTTTCATGAACCAATTTCTGCAACAATGTGCGGGGTATTATTTAGTTCAATATGGTATCAGCGCCAAGAAGTATCGAATTCAAGACCGTCCCAACGCAACCAGTTTAGATTTTTGAAGTGACTTGTTGATGCATGAATTCAATAAAAGGCGCTCAGAGGGAGGAGGGAACAAACTTCAAATCTGGCGTTGTCCACTGGGAAGAAGACCACACATGAAAACTAGCTGCCACCTAGCCGCGCAACCGAGCTGGAGCAGCAAACGCCGCTTGTCGTAGAGTGAGTGCCACCTCAACTTCCATAACTCCCCACATGTAGGTGGAGCCGCAAATCCTTGCCGACACCAATTTTCAATTGATAAATAGGCCTAATACTAAGGGATACACATAACTTTTTCTTATAAGGTTGTTAGGTGGGGGGATTGGCACAGGTGCTTTCAAAGAGGCCTTCTCTAGCGGCAAAGAGGGGGTGATGGCAGTGACGGCGCGAGCTAGGGTTATGCCAATGCCCGAGACGCCTCGAGCGGAGCTTCATGGGGGGCCAGCGTGAACTACTTTGCATAACAAGTTGCATTGGATCCAAGATGTCCAGTTTCGGTTGGACTAGAGAAGCTATCATGAATTTTGCTTGTCGGTGATTGTCAACGTGCTTCACTCCGAGACGTCATTCAAGTTAACTACTGTTTATGGACCCATGGCTTCCAACAGAAAGGATGATTTCTTCGAGGACTTGATCGCCCAAAAGCCAACTACTGGAACCAAATGGATTGCCATGGGCGATTTCAACCAAATCTCAAGAGCCAGAGACAAAAACAATAGAAATGTCAACCGCAGTCATATTAACCGCTTTTGTGATGCTCTCGACTCATGCGAACTTAAATAGATTCACCTACAGAACAGACGTTTCACTTGGAGTAATGAGCGGCAAAACCCCACTTTATGCAAGCTTGACTCGGTCTTCTATAATGCTGATTGGGACATGCATTTTGGATCGCACGTGCTCCATGCCATCTCTTCCTCCCTCTTAGATCATTGTCCTCTCCTTCTCGCTGATGATAAAGGGCCAAAGCGACCAAGATGCTTCAAGTTCGAGAATTTCTGGACATGTCTTCCAGGCTTCCGAGACATCGTGCTCAAAGCTTGGGCGGATCCATGCGAGCATGCCGAGCCTTGTCAACGGCTTTTCTTCAAGCTAAAGCACACAGGATGGCTCCTGGCTAAATGGAGCAAGGATCTTTTCTCAAAGGCGAAGCTTCACCTGCATGCGGCCCTCTTCATCATCCTCCATCTCGACATTGCCCAGGAAACACGCCCACTCTCTATGGCGGAAAGGGACCTTCGAGGTCATCTCAAGCGTCAAGTCATTTCCCTCGCCTCGGTTGAAAGGGAAAGAAAGAAGCAATGCGCTCGCATAGCAAATATCAGAGAGAGTGATGCCAATACCGAATTCTTCCATCTCAGAATAAATGGGCGCTGAAGGAAGAACCACATTCACCGACTCAAGAGAAATGGTGGACGGGTCACTGATCACAAGGTCAAAGAGGAAATCATCCATGAGCACTTTGCAGGGACATTGGGTGGAGGCCAACACCGCCAAAGGGATCTAACTGGGAGAACCTCAACCTGGGGACGGTTGATCTGACCGGTATTGATGCCCCCATCACTGAGGATCAGGTCATGGCTGCCATTAACCTCATGCCGGGTGACAAGGCCCCGGGGCCGGATGGCTTCACAGGCATTTTTTTCAAGAAATGTTGGCCCATTGTCAAGGACGATGTCATGCGAGTTATTCGTCAATTCAGCAACCTACAAACGTCCAACCTACACTGGCTGAACTCGGCAAATATTGTCTTGCTACCGAAGAAGGATGTGGCGGAAGTGATTGGGGACTTCTGCCCCATCAGCCTCATTCACGCTATCGCCAAGATCATTGCCAAGGTGTTGTATGTTCGTCTTGCCCCGTTCATGAACAACTTGGTCTCCAACGCGCAAAGTGCTTTGATAAAAAAAGAAGCATCCATGACAACTTCATGTACATCAGAAACCTTGCACGACGACTGCATCGAAACAAGACCCCATCCTTGCTTTCAAGTTGGACATTCGGAAGACCTTCGTCTCGGTTCGATGGGAATATATCTTGGACCTGCTTCGTCGCTTGGGCTTTCCGGACCGCTTTCAGGATTGGATTGCTGCCCTTTTTTGCACCTCATCGTCACACGTTCTTCTCAACGGTATTGCCGGGCCCCCGATCCTCCATGGTTGTGGACTTAGACAGGGAGACCCTCTCTCTCCCCTGCTTTTCGTCATCGCAATCGACACGCTGCAGCAGATCTTCGATGTCGCGACGAACCACAACCTCCTACACAAGCTTTGAGGAAGGGGATCGCATGTTTGGACCTCCCTCTATGCTGATGACGCAGCGATTTTCATCTCGCCGACGCGGGAGGACGTCCATAACCATGCTGCCATCCTCAAATATTTTGGCGAGGTCATCGGGCTGTCAACCAACTTTCAAAAGAGCTCTGTTGTTGCTATTCGGTGCGGTCACATGAACCTGGATGACATTCTTGGCAGCCTTCCTGCTATGCGGACGTCCTCTCCGATGAAGTACCTGGGCCTTCCCCTTTCGATCTGGCAGCTCAAAAGGGTTAACTTTCAACACCTTGAGGATAAGGTTGCGGAGAGGTTGCCCTCCTGGCAGGGGCGGAACATTACCACGATCGGGCGGGCGGCCTTGGTGAAATCAGTCCTCACCTCACAAGTTATCTACCACATCACCCCACTCACAGCCCCCCTGGTGCGTTGCAAAGCATCAAAAAGATTGAGCGGGCATTTTTGTGGTCAGCTAGTGACACATCTACAGGAGCAAAATGCAAGGTCAATTGGGAGACAGTCTGCCGCCCTACACAACTCGGTAGGCTTGGCATACTCCACTTGGGGAAATTTGCGAGAGGTCTCAGGCTGAGATGGCCCTGGATGGCACGGAAGGACCCGTCTATGTTGTGGGTTAGCCTGGGCAACCCATGCTCCGAGGTGGATATGAACCTTTTCTACGCATCCACGTCATCACCTTGTGCAACGGAGGGAAGACATCTTTCTGGGAAGTGCCATGGTTAGGAGGGCAAAGGCCAAAGGATATTGCCCCACTCATTTTTGCGGCCTGCAAGCACAAAAAATGGTGCGTGAGGGAGTCCATGCGCAACAAGGCTTGGGTGCACAAGATTAACCCTTATACCGACTCACGGTGGGGCACATTGTCCAGTTTGTTGACCTCTGGGTGCGGCTTCTAGGCATACAATTACAAATGGATGTTGAAGACGACATCACTTGGAAATTTGAGGCAAATGAAGAATACTCAGCAGGCTCTGCTTATAGGGCACCATTCTTGGGCTCCACCTCCACAGTCATGAACAAGACTGTCGGTGTCAAAACCGGCGGATCTCAGGTAGGG
This sequence comes from Triticum timopheevii, assembly GCA_963921465.1. Classification (NCBI taxonomy): domain Eukaryota; kingdom Viridiplantae; phylum Streptophyta; class Magnoliopsida; order Poales; family Poaceae; genus Triticum; species Triticum timopheevii. The sequence continues at coordinate 506,895,245 of OY997274.1, forward strand.
GGTCCCGAAATGTGCGTCTAGGCAGATGGTAACAGGAGACAAGGGACACGATGTTTTTACCCAGGTTCGGGCCCTCTCGATGGAGGTAAAACCCTACTCCTGCTTGATTAATATTGATGACATGGGTAGTACAAGAGTAGATCTACCACGAGATCAGAGAGGCTAAACCCTAGAAGCTAGCCTATGGTATGATTGTTGTTCGTCCTACGGACTAAAACCCTCCGGTTTATATAGACACCGGAGAGGGCTAGGGTTACACAGAGTCGGTTACAATGGTAGGAGATCTACATATCCGTATCGCCAAGCTTGCCTTCCACGCCAAGGAAAGTCCCATCCGGACACGGGACGAAGTCTTCAATCTTGTATCTTCATAGTCTAGGAGTCCGGCCAACGGTGATAGTTCGGCTATCCGGACACCCCCTAATCCAGGACTCCCTCAGTAGCCCCTGAACCAGGCTTCAATGACGACGAGTCCGGTGCGCATATTGTCTTCGGCATTGCAAGGCGGGTTCCTCCTCCGAATACTTCATAGAAGATTTTGGACACAAGGATAGTGTCCGGCTCTGCAAAACAAGTTCCACATACCACCATAGAGAGAATAACGTTTACACAAGTTCAATCTGCTGACGTATTCCATGGCGTGACATCACACCACGACCAGGCCTTTATTCGAATTGTTTTTACTGTTCCACCTCAGCGCGTTTAGCGAAGCAGTTTCCCTGGCACCTCTTGTTAAAGTAGAGATCGTGTCCCCTTATTCCGGGATTCTCATCAATACGGGTGTGGGTAACCCAACCGCGCAATTGATTACGGCGCTTGGGAGATAAGCGAGTTTTACCAGGCTGGCGGGGACGCATAATTTCGTCCGTCCATATAAGGGGATAAGGACCCACCTTTTTACCTACGCCTTCTTCCTCCTTTGCTTATCCATTTCCGCGTACTCGAGCTCCAGCACCCAAGTCCGCACATCTCGCCTCAACCTTCCCCAACCATGTCCGGAGCATGAGGCAAGTGGATGGCCTCCTCCATCACGGAGGGGCACATCAAAAAGTTGAGGAAAGCCGGATACCTGCACAACGACATTGTGCACCTGAAGGAAATATGCCCTAGAGGCAATAATAAAGTTATTATTTATTTCCTCATATCATGATAAATGTTTATTATTCATGCTAGAATTGTATTAACCGGAAACATAATACATGTGTGAATATATAGACAAACAGAGTGTCACTAGTATGCCTCTACTTGACTAGCTTGTTAATCAAAGATGGTTATGTTTCCTAACCATGAACAAGGATTTTTTATTTGATTAACAAGGTCACATCATTAGTTTAATGATCTGATTGACATGACCCATTCCGTTAGCTTAGCACCCGATCATTTAGTATGTTGCTACTGCTTCCTTCATGACTTATACATGTTCCTATGACTATGAGATTATGCAACTCCCGTTTACCGGAGGAACACTTTGTGTGCTACCAAACGTCACAACGTAACTGGGTGATTATAAAGGTGCTCTACAGGTGTCTCTGAAGGTACTTGTTGAGTTGGCGTATTTCGAGATTAGGATTTGTCACTCCGAATGTCGGAGAGGTATCTCTGGGCCCTCTCAGTAATGCACATCACTTAAGCCTTGCAACCATTTCAACTAATGAGTTAGTTGCGAGATGATGTATTACGGAACGAGTAAAGAGACTTGCCGGTAACGAGATTGAACTAGGTATTGGATACCGACGATCGAATCTCGGGCAAGTAACATACCGATGACAAAGGGAACAACGTATGTTGTTATGCGGTCTGACCGATAAAGATCTTCGTAGAATATGTAGGAACCAATATGGGCATCCAGGTCCCGCTATTGGTTATTGACCGGAGACGTGTCTCGGTCATGTCTACATTGTTCTCGAACCGTAGGGTCCGCACGCTTAAGGTTTCGATGACAGTTATATTATGAGTTTATGTATTTTGATGTACCGAAGGTTGTTCGGAGTCCCGGATGTGATCACGGACATGACGAGGAGTCTCGAAATGGTCGAGACATAAAGATTGATATATTGGACGGATATATTTGGACACCGGAAAGGGTTCGGGTGAGATTGGAAATATACCGGAGTTCCGGGAGGTTACCGGAACCCCCCGGTAAGTATATGGGCCTTATTGGGCCTTAGTGGAAGGGAGGGGGAAGGAGCAAGGGAGGGGGCGCGCCCCCCCCCCCCCAAGCCCAATCCGAATTGGGAGGGGGGACGGCCCCCCCTTTCCTTCTCTCCTCCCCCCTCTTCCTTCCTTCTCCTACTCCTAATAGGAAAGGGGAGCCAAACCTACTTGGAGTAGGTTTGCCCCCCCTATGGCGCGCCTCCTCCCTAGGCCGGCCTCCTCCTCCCTCCCTCCTTTATATACGGGGGCGGGGGGGCACCCTAGACACACAAATTGATCATTGAGATCGTTCCTTAGCTGTGTGCGGTGCCCCCCTCCACGATATTACACCTCGGTCATATTGTAGCGGTGCTTAGGCGAAGCCCTGCGACAGGAGAACATCAAGATCGTCACCACGCCGTCGTGCTGACGGAACTCCTCCCCGCGCCTCTGCTGGATCGGAGATCGGGGTGCGTCATCGAGCTGTACGTGTGTCAAGAACTTGGAGGTGCCGGAGTAACGGTGCTTGGATCGGTTGGACCGGGAGGACGTACGACTACTTCCTCTACGTTGCGTCAACGCTTCCGCTTCGGTCTACGAGGGTACGTAGACAACACTCTCCCCTCTCGTTGCTATGCATCACCATGGTCTTGCGTGTGCGTAGGAATTTTTTTGAAATTACTACGTTCCCCAACAGTGGCATCCGAGCCAGGTTTTTATGGTTTGATGTTATATGCACGAGTAGAACACAAGTGAGTTGTGGGCGATATAAGTCATACTGCTTACCAGCATGTCATACTTTGGTTTGGCGGTATTGTTGGATGAAGCGGCCCGGACCGACATTACGCGTACGCTTACGCGAGACTGGTTTTACCGTCGTGCTTTGCACACAGGTGACTAGCGGGTGTCAGTTTCTCCAACTTTAGTTGAACCGAGTGTGGCTACGCCCGGTCCTTGCGAAGGTTAAAACAGCATCAACTTGACAAACTATCGTTGTGGTTTTGATGCGTAGGTGAGATTGGTTCTTGCTTAAGCCCGTAGCAGCCACGTAAAACTTGCAATAACAAAGTAGAGGACGTCTAACTTGTTTTTGCAGGGCATGTTGTGATGTGATATGGCCAAGACATGATGCTATATTTTATTGTATGAGATGATCATGTTTTGTAACCGAAGTTATCGGCAACTGGCAGGAGCCATATAGTTGTCGCTTTATTGTATGAAATGCAAACGCCCTGTAATTGCTTTACTTTATCACTAAGTGGTAGCGATAGTCGTAGAAGCAATAGATGGCGTAAACGACAACGATGCTACGATGGAGATCAAGGTAGCGCGCCGGTGACGATGGTGATCATGATGGTGCTTCGGAGATGGAGATCACAAGCACAAGATGATGATGGCCATATCATATCACTTATATTGATTGCATGTGATGTTTATCTTTTATGCATCTTATCTTGCTTTGATTGACGGTAGCATTTTAAGATGATCTCTCACTAAAAATTATCAAGAAGTGTTCTCCCTGAGTATGCACCGTTGCCAAAGTTCGTCGTGCCCAGACACCACGTGATGATCGGGTGTGATAAGCTCTACGTCCATCTACAACGGGTGCAAGCCAGTTTTTGCACACGCAGAATACTCAGGTTAAACTTGACGAGCCTAGCATATGCAGATATGGCCTCGGAACACGGAGACCGAAAGGTCGAGCGTGAATCATATAGTAGATATGATCAACATAAGATGTTCACCATTGAAAACTACTCCATCTCACGTGATGATCGGTTATGGTTTAGTTGATTTGGATCACGTGATCACTTAGATGACTAGAGAGATGTCTGTCTAAGTGGGAGTTCTTTAGTAATATGATTAATTGAACTTAAATTTATCATGAACTTAGTACCTGATAGTATCTTGCTTTTCTATGTTGATTGTAGATAGATGGCCCGTGCTGTTGTTCCGTTGAATTTTAATGCGTTCCTTGAGAAAGCTAAGTTGAAAGATGATGGTAGCAACTACGCGGACTGGGTCCGTAACTTGAGGATTATCCTCATTGCTGCACGGAAAAATTACGGCCTGGAAGCACCGCTGGGTGCCAGGCCTGCTGCTGATGCAACTGACGACGTTAAGAACGTCTGGCAGAGCAAAGCTGATGACTACTCGATAGTTCAATGTGCCATGCTTTACGGCTTAGAACCGGGACTTCAACGACGTTTTGAATGTCATGGAGCATATGAGATGTTCCAGGAGTTGAAGTTAATATTCCAGAAGAATGCCCAGATTGAGAGATATGAAGTCTCCAATAAGTTCTATAGCTGCAAGATGGAGGAGAATAGTTCTGTCAGTGAGCACATACTCAAGATGTCTGGGTATTGTAATCACTTGATTCAACTGGGAGTTACTCTTCCGGATGATAGCGTCATTGACAGAATTCTCCAATCACTTCCACCAAGCTACAAGAGCTTCGTGATGAACTATAATATGCAAGGGATGGATAAGACGATTCCCGAGCTCTTCGCAATGCTAAAGGCTGCGGAGGTAGAAATCAAGAAGGAGCATCAAGTGTTGATGGTTAACAAGACCACTAGTTTCAAGAAAAAGGGCAAAGGGAAGAAGAAGGGGAACTTCAAGAAGAACAGCAAACAAGTTGCTGCTCAAGAGAAGAAACCCAAGTCTGGACCTAAGCCTGAAACTGAGTGCTTCTACTGCAAGCAGACTGGTCACTGGAAGCGGAACTGCCCAAAGTATTTGGTGGATAAGAAGGATGGCAAGGTGAACAAAGGTATATGTGATATACATGTTATTGATGTGTACCTTACTAGAGCTCGCAGTAGCACCTGGGTATTTGATACTGGTTCTGTTGCTAATATTTGCAACTCGAAATAGGGACTACGGATTAAGCGAACACTGGCAAAGGACGAGGTGACGATGCGCGTGGGAAACGGTTCCAAATTCGATGTGATCGCGGTCGGCACGCTACCTCTACATCTACCTTCGGGATTAGTATTAGACCTAAATAATTGTTATTTGGTGCCAGCGTTGAGCATGAACATTATATCTGGATCTTGTTTGATGCGAGACGGTTATTCATTTAAATCAGAGAATAATGGTTGTTCTATTTATATGAGTAATATATTTTATGGTCATGCACCCTTGAAGAGTGGTCTATTTTTGATGAATCTCGATAGTAGTGATACACATATTCATAATGTTGAAACCAAAAGATGCAGAGTTGATAATGATAGTGCAACTTATTTGTGGAACTGCCGTTTAGGTCATATCGGTGTAAAGCGCATGAAGAAACTCCATACTGATGGACTTTTGGAACCTCTTGATTATGAATCACTTGGTACTTGCGAACCGTGCCTCATGGGCAAGATGACCAAAACACCGTTCTCCGGTACTATGGAGAGAGCAACAGATTTGTTGGAAATCATACATACAGATGTATGTGGTCCGATGAATACTGAGGCTCGTGGCGGATATCGTTATTTTCTCACCTTCACAGATGATTTAAGTAGATATGGGCATGTCTACTTAATGAAGCATAAGTCTGAAACATTTGAAAAGTTCAAAGAATTTCAGAGTGAAGTTGAAAATCATCGTAACAAGAAAATAAAGTTTTTACGATCTGATCGTGGAGGAGAATATTTGAGTTACGAGTTTGGTCTACACTTAAAACAATGTGGAATAGTTTTGCGACTCACGCCACCTGGAACACCACAGCGTAATGGTGTGTCCGAACGTTGTAATCGTACTTTACTTGATATGGTGCGATCTATGATGTCTCTTACAGATTTACCGCTATCATTTTGGGGTTATGCTTTAGAGACGGCCACATTCACGTTAAATAGGGCACCGTCGAAATCCGTTGAGACGACACCTTATGAACTATGGTTTGGCAAGAAACCAAAGTTGTCGTTTCTTAAAGTTTGGGGCTGTGATGCTTATGTGAAAAAGCTTCAACCTGATAAGCTCGAACCCAAATCGGAGAAATGTGTCTTCATAGGATACCCAAAGGAGACAGTTGGGTACACCTTCTATCACAGATCCGAGGGCAAGACATTCGTTGCTAAGAATGGATCCTTTCTAGAGAAGGAGTTTCTCTCGAAAGAAGTGAGTGGGAGGAAAGTAGAACTTGATGAGGTAACTGTACCTACTCCCTTGTTGGAAAATAATACATCACAGGAACCGGTTTCTGTGACGTCAAAACCAACTAGTGAGGAAGTTGATGATGATGATCATAGAACTTCAGATCAAGTTAATACAGAACCTCGTAGGTCGAACAGAGTAAGATCCACACCAGAGTGGTACGGTAATCCTATTCTGGAAGTCATGCTACTAGATCATGATGAACCTACGAACTATGAAGAAGCGATGGTGAGCCCAGATTCCGCAAAATGGCTTGAAGCCATGAAATCTGAGATGTGATCCATGTATGATAACAAAGTATGGACTTTGATTGACTTGCCCGATGGTCGGCAAGCAATTGAGAATAAATGGATCTTCAAGAAGAAGACTGACGCTGACGGTAATGTTACTGTCTACAAAGCTCGACTTGTTGCAAAAGGTTTTCGACAAGTTCAAGGGGTTGACTATGATGAGACCTTCTCACCCGTAGCGATGCTTAAGTCTGTCCGAATCATGTTAGCAATTGCCGCATTTTATGATTATGAGATTTGGCAAATGGATGTAAAAACTGCATTCCTGAATGGATTTCTGGAAGAAGAGTTGTATATGATGCAACCAGAAGGTTTTATCGATCCAAAGGGAGCTAACAAAGTGTGCAAGCTCCAGCGATCCATTTATGGACTGGTGCAAGCCTCTCGGAGTTGGAATAAACGTTTTGATAGTGTGATCAAAGCATTTGGTTTTATACAGACTTTTGGAGAAGCCTGTATTTACAAGAAAGTGAGTGGGAGCTCTGTAGCATTTCTAATATTATATGTGGATGACATATTATTGATTGGAAATGATATAGAATTTCTAGATAGCATAAAGGGATACTTGAATAAAAGTTTTTTAATGAAAGACCTCGGTGAAGCTGCTTACATATTGGGCATTAAGATCTATAGAGATAGATCAAGACGCTTAATTGGACTTTCACAAAGCACATACCTTGACAAAGTTTTGAAGAAGTTCAAAATGGATCAAGCAAAGAAAGGGTTCTTGCCTGTATTGCAAGGTGTGAAGTTGAGTAAGACTCAAAGCCCGACCATTGCAGAAGATAGAGAGAAAATGAAAAGTGTTCCCTATGCTTCAGCCATAGGCTCTATCATGTATGCAATGCTGTGTACCAGACCTGATGTGTGCCTTGCTATAAATCTAGCAGGGAGGTACCAAAGTAATCCAGGAGTGGATCACTGGACAGCGGTCAAGAACATCCTGAAATACCTGAAAAGGACTAAGGATATGTTTCTCGTATATGGAGGTGACAAAGAGCTCATCGTAAATGGTTACGTTGATGCAAGCTTTGACACTGATCCGGACGATTCTAAATCGCAAACCGGATACATGTTTACATTAAACGGTGGAGCTGTCAGTTGGTGCAGTTCAAAGCAAAGCGTCGTGGCGGGATCTACGTGTGAAGCGGAATACATAGCTGCTTCGGAAGCAGCCAATGAAGGAGTCTGGATGAAGGAGTTCATATCCGATCTAGGTGTCATACCTAGTGCATCGGGTCCAATGAAAATCTTTTGTGACAATACTGGAGCGATTGCCTTAGCGAAGGAATCCAGATTTCACAAGAGAACCAAGCACATCAAGAGACGCTTCAATTCCATCCGGGATCTAGTCCAGGTGGGAGACATAGAAATTTGCAAGATACATACGGATCTGAATGTTGCAGACCCGTTGACTAAGCCTCTTCCACGAGCAAAACATGATCAACACCAAGACTCCATGGGTGTTAGAATCATTACTGTGTAATCTAGATTATTGACTCTAGTGCAAGTGGGAGACTGAAGGAAATATGCCCTAGAGGCAATAATAAAGTTATTATTTATTTCCTCATATCATGATAAATGTTTATTATTCATGCTAGAATTGTATTAACCGGAAACATAATACATGTGTGAATATATAGACAAACAGAGTGTCACTAGTATGCCTCTACTTGACTAGCTTGTTAATCAAAGATGGTTATGTTTCCTAACCATGAACAAGGATTTGTTATTTGATTAACAAGGTCACATCATTAGTTGAATGATCTGATTGACATGACCCATTCCGTTAGCTTAGCACCCGATCGTTTAGTATGTTGCTACTGCTTCCTTCATGACTTATACATGTTCCTATGACTATGAGATTATGCAACTCCCGTTTACCGGAGGAACACTTTGTGTGCTACCAAACGTCACAACGTAACTGGGTGATTATAAAGGTGCTCTACAGGTGTCTCCGAAGGTACTTGTTGAGTTGGCGTATTTCGAGATTAGGATTTGTCACTCCGAATGTCGGAGAGGTATCTCTGGGCCCTCTCGGTAATGCACATCACTTAAGCCTTGCAAGCATTTCAACTAATGAGTTAGTTGCGAGATGATGTATTACGGAACGAGTAAAGAGACTTGCCGGTAACGAGATTGAACTAGGTATTGGATACCGACGATCGAATCTCGGGCAAGTAACATACCGATGACAAAGGGAACAACGTATGTTGTTATGCGGTCTGACCGATAAAGATCTTCGTAGAATATGTAGGAACCAATATGGGCATCCAGGTCCCGCTATTGGTTATTGACCGGAGACGTGTCTCGGTCATGTCTACATTGTTCTCGAACCGTAGGGTCCGCACGCTTAAGGTTTCAATGACAGTTATATTATGAGTTTATGTATTTTGATGTACCGAAGGTTGTTCGGAGTCCCGGATGTGATCACGGACATGACGAGGAGTCTCGAAATGGTAGAGACATAAAGATTGATATATTGGACGGATATATTTGGACACCGGAAAGGTTCCGGGTGAGATTGGAAATATACCGGAGTTCCGGGTGGTTAACGGAACCCCCCGGTAAGTATATGGGCCTTATTGGGCCTTAGTGGAAGGGAGGGAGAAGGAGCAAGGGAGGGGGCGCCCCCCCCCAAGCCCAATCCGAATTGGGAGGGGGGCCGGCCCCCGCTTTCCTTCTCTCCTCCCCCCTCTTCCTTCCTTCTCCTACTCCTAATAGGAAAGGGGGGCCAAACCTACTTGGAGTAGGTTTGCCCCCCCTATGGCGCGCCTCCTCCCTAGGCCGGCCTCCTCCTCCCTCCCTCCTTTATATACGGGGGCGGGGGGGCACCCTAGACACACAAGTTGATCATTGAGATCGTTCCTTAGCCGTGTGCGGTGCCCCCCTCCACGATATTACACCTCGGTCATATTGTAGCGGTGCTTAGGCGAAGCCCTGCGACAGGAGAACATCAAGATCGTCACCACGCCGTCGTGCTGACGGAACCCTCCCCGCGCCTCTGCTGGATCGGAGATCGGGGTGCGTCATCGAGCTGTACGTGTGTCAGGAACTCGGAGGTGCCGGAGTAACGGTGCTTGGATCGGTTGGACCGGGAGGACGTACGACTACTTCCTCTACGTTGCGTCAACGCTTCCGCTTCGGTCTACGAGGGTACGTAGACAACACTCTCCCCTCTCGTTGCTATGCATCACCATGGTCTTGCGTGTGCGTAGGAAATTTTTTGAAATTACTACTCTCCCCAACAGCACCGGCTTCCAGACGAGGGGCAACTCGTCCCCACCCCCAGGCCCCATGAGAGGGTGGTGTTCCTTCCCCATTTCCTCCGTGGACTGGGCTTCCCACTCCACCCATTTGTCCGGGGGCTCATGTTCTACTATGGCCTGGATTTCCATGATATGGCCTCGAATTTCATCCACAACATCTCAGCATTTATCGTTGTGTGCGAGGCCTTCCTCCGCATCAAACCCCACTTCGGCTTATGGCTGAAGACCTTCAATGTCAAGCCGAAGGTAGTGGGCGGCCAGCAGGTGGAGTGCGGAGGCGCCATGGTGGGCAGGATGCCCAACATTATATGGCTCGAGGGCGCCTTCGTGGAAACCATCAAAGGGTGGCAATCGGGGTGGTTCTACATCACCGAGCCACGTGACCCTGAATGGGCAGCAACCCCCGAATTCAGATCTGACATCCCCACACGGCTCACCTCCTGGAAAGAGAAGGGCCTGACATGGGGTGATTTGGAAGAGCTGACCGGACTCCAAACCTGCGTCCAAAACCTTGTGAACAAGAAGATCAAGCTCGTCAACGCAGTCCAGGTCATGCTCATCTGGCGGATCCTCCCGTGCCAACAACGGGCTTTCAACTTGTGGGAGTTTGATCCGGCACAACACCAGACCTTGAGCAGGATCTTCGACACTACGTACGAAGACGCCTAGAAGGTGCTGTTCAAGGGCGCCGAGGCTCCCGCATCCGCTACCGAAGATCGCGGATTCAGCTCGCAGTGTTAAGCCAGCGAGGTAAGCTATTTTGCCCTTTACGGGACACTCGTTTTTCATAGTTTGACTCTATGCGGGATCTAAACTCCCTTACCTTTGACAGGCCTGGCAGAAGAAGTCCGGGCAGGTTAACTGTCCGGCTCCCTTACCAGAAGACCCAGCGGATGCCCGATTGACAGGGCTGCTGGTTCCGGCACCTCACGTGCTGCCGGACAAGAAGGCCAAGAAGACGGCCACGGGAACCCGAAAGAGTTCCCGGCATGAGGTGTTATAGGACTCAAAGTCCGATGACTCCGAGGCGGACTCCTCCCGTGAAGATGAGGAGGAGAAAAAAGAGGCTTCTCCCCTAGCGGGGGGAGAGAAGAAAAGGAAGGCCTCCCCAACTGGGGAGGCTGGAGGGTCCAAGAAGGGAAGGACCCTTCCTCCGAGCTACTCCACCAACGCCGGCGACGGGGAAGAGGAGTGGCCACCGAGGGCTAAGCCCCTGGCGGCATCGTAAGTGTCCGGATACCAGAATAACTCATGATTTTTCCTTTGTCGCGTAGTGTCTTCTAACGCCGAATACAACCATGTAGCCCGCCCAAGGACGAGCTCCCCGCTTTGTCGAGCGGCTCCCTGGATTCGTCGGATGTGAATAGCACTTCACTTTCGACCGCCTCCTCCCCCCGTGACGCAGATGACGCCGCGGTGGAGTCCCAAAAGGGGCCCAACCAGGAGGAGGTGGTCCTGGAGGCGCCGCAAGGCAACCTCCCGGACTCCGGGCGCAAAGAGGGCAAAACCCCCGAGGGCTCTCAGTCCGGCCCTGTGCCGGACTCCGTACCGGAACCTACAATGATTCCGAAGTCCGGCAGGAGGGCCCTTCGTAAGAAGGGCAAGACTACGACGCCGGTGGCCTCCGTCCAACCGGAGGCACCAGATAACTTGCTGGAGGCGCTTAACGGCGCCTCCATCGACGAGGAGCACCGCGCTGTTATGAGTGCGGTGATCCAGAAAGTTCAGTCCGCCAAGAGCGGGCTGACTGAAGCCTGTACCAGCCTTCTAACAGGCTTTGAGGTATGTGATTAAGATATGTAAAAATAGTACCACATAGACAGTAGCCCCTGATGCTCAGTTTGGTGTTCGGAAAGAAAAGCCAAACTGAGGATCTAAAAAGATATACGCAGGAGTCTAACATAAGCATGTCAATATGGGAATGCAGGCTGCGCTGCTGACCTCTGCCGCACTGACTGCGGAGGTCAATGTATTGAAGTAGAGCCTCGAGCGGTCCGAGAACGAGCTCGGCCGTGCCAAGAAGCAGCTCGAGGACAAGGAAGGTAAGTAATACCTTATTAAAGTAATACCTTATAGAAAGGATTTGGTTGCAAAAAATGACAGGAATAACGTGCGTATTGCAGGGGCCACGAACGAGGTGGCGACCCTGAAGGAAGCGGTGTCCAAGGCCGAAAGCAATGCGGCCGCGGAACACACCGAGCGAGAGAAGCAGGAGGCGCGGGTGGCGGAGGTGCGGCAAGAGCTCCAGGCTCTCGTGGAAAAACATGAGAGTTTGGAGCGTGACTCGAAGACTCGAGAGTCCGAGCTCGCCTCGGCTCTTGAGAGTGCCAAAGCCGCTAAGGCCGAAGCCCAAAAAGCCCTCCAGGAAATTGAGGCAATAAAGCAGATAGCGGCGGGTAAGGCATTCTTCATGCAAAGCAAGCACGTGAAAGTGAATTACTTGTTACTTACCCGAATCCGGAGCTCTCCAGGAGCATTCACAGATCTGCCCCACAGTGTGTCCGACGCTGCCGCATTCTACCGGGCCGAGGAAGGGAGCTCAACGGAGAAGGTATTCTGATCTCAGTATGCTGAGGCCGGACACCCGGTGCCCTTGAGCGACCAGCTGAAGCAGCTGGTCGAGCTCCATAAGGTGGCCGAACAGGCCATGAAGGGCCTCATAGCTCGGCTGTGGCCGAAGGAGGCCATGCCTGGGAGCTACTTCGGGCTGGTGCGGCGGCTAGTGGATGCCTGTCCATGGATTGAAGTCGTCAAGCGCTCCGTCTGCATGGAAGGTGCCCGTAGGGCCCTTGCCCATGCTAAAGTGCACTGGGGCAAGATGGACGCTGAGAAGCTTGTGACGGACGCGCCACCGCCGGGCAAGGAGTATCGCACGCCCGAGATGTACTATAAGGGTGTCCTGAAGGGTGCCTGCCTTATAGCGGGTGAGTGCTCCAAAGATGTAATTTTTGAGTAAACTCGCATTTGTTATCCTGTACGCTGAAAACTTTGTTCATATGCGCTAAGCAACGCTTGTTAATTTAAAATATTACCTTCTGTGCGGCCGTTTATCAAATTTGAGAGATGGCAAGTCGTTGGCTTCAGCCCCCATGCCACGAGTGCTGGGGTGTTCGGGATAAACTTGAGCGCTCTTGTTCCCATTCTTGGGTCCTTCAAGGGAGGCGCTCAATACAATGAACGAGGCAACCGGACTTATAATGCTTGAACACTCCCACTTAGCCATAGAATTCTATAATTTTAAATTTCAGCGAAGCCCCTAGTGTTCGAAAGACTGAATTCGGGGCGCTATCCACGCCTGGGCCGGACAAAGCCGACTCCTCGCTCTAAGCGGCATAAGTCTTTAGAGACTCGAAAAGACCTCTCGAACAGCGACCGGCTCTCGCCCTATCATGATGGTCAGTTTTAGCTTTCTCCACTGAGGTGCTCAACCCAGCTCAACTGGGGCACAATCGCAGTGGTTCTCCCAGCGCTACCTTAGCCTATATAACGGAACGTAAGGTACCAAAACATGGGAGCCGGGCAAACCCAACTATTGACCCAAGACATGATTCGGAGCCGATGAATATAATGCTATAAGTTCGGGGTGCCGCACTTGTTAAAGTGTTCGGACTTATCACACCATATTTTGGGGAACTTAAGCCCCTGGTGTATTTGGCCGTACCAAAGCGTACGGATGCAACATGTCATAAGTGAACATATATGGATAAAAAGGGGATGCGATAATAGGAAAAAGTTGTGCATTGTTTATTAAAAAAAAGCTGCGTTAAAAGCAGAACGATACAAATAGTGTGATAAGCAAGGGACAGGACTATTTGACATGTCGCCCTCCGGGAGCATGCTGCGGGATGATATGTAAAACAAGTATACTGCTCGTTATAGAGACCACCTGTATACTCGACGTAGCTTTCTGCTTCCCTGGCTGTTGCATCGTGTATTCGGCAATTCTACTGCCGGACAGGGCTTCTGGAAAACGGAGTCCTGCGAATAAGAGAAAAAGGAATGACACCATTGGGAGCCCCTAGTGCGGTTGAGCCGCTCTCCGGGCATGCCGTGGTCGTGCCCCTACCCCTATGCCCATGGTATCTCTAGAGCGTAGTTATGTACGCGTGGTACTGGTCTCGCGATTTCACGAGGGCTGGGGTTGGGGCCGCATTGCTACGCGTGCTCGGAACGTGCCAGGCGGTCTTGTTGTAGGTTGCTCCAGGCACGCTTGGCGGTGTCCGGACGTTTAGTAGTCGGACTCGAGAATTGCCTTAAGAGGCTGCTTTGTACTTCCGCCGCGAGGGCCGCCGTATGCTCCTCCGTTCGGAGAGAGCGTTCGGTGTTTCCATTGACCGTGATTACTCCTCGGGGGCCTGGCATCTTGAGCTTGAGGTATGCATAGTGCAGCACCGCATTGAACTTTGCAAATGCGGTTCGTCCGAGCAGTGCATGATAGCCGTTGCGGAACGGGACTATGTCGAAGATTAACTCCTCCCTTCGGAAGTTATCCGGGGATCTGAAGACCACTTCAAGTGTAACTGAGCCTGTACAGTTGGCCTCTACACCTGGTATGATGCCTTTGAAGGTCGTCTTTGTGGGTTTAATCCTTGAGGGGTCTATGCCCATCTTGCACACTGTTATGCCCATCTTGCACACTGTATCCTGATAAAGCAGGTTCAGGCTGCTGCCACCGTCCATCAGGACTCTAGTGAGGTGAAATCCGTCGACGATTGGGTCTAGAACCAATGCGGCGAATCCGCCATGGCGGATGCTAGTGGGGTGGTCCCTTCGATCAAAAGTGATCGGGCAGGAGGACCACGGATTGAACTTTGGGGCGACTGTCTCCATCGCATATACGTCCCTGAGTGCACGCTTCCGCTCCCTTTTGGGTATGTGGGTTGCGTATATCATGTTCACCGTCCGCACTTGTGGGGGGAAACCCTTCTGTCCTCTATTGTTCGGCGGCCAGGTCTCCTCCTCGTCATCGCTATGCAGCCCCTTGTCATTGTTTTCGGCAGTTAACTTGCCTGCCTGCTTGAACACCCAACAATCCCTGTTGGTGTGATTGGCTGGCTTTTCAGGGGTGTCGTGTATCTGGCACGAGCAATTGAGTATTCGGTCCAAATTGGACGGGCCCGGAGTATTTCTTTTGAATGGCTTTTTCCGCTGACCGGGTTTAGAGCCTCTGAATCCGGCACTGACTGCCGTATCCTCAGTATTGTCGCCATTAATGCGGCGCTTGTGCTTGTTGCGACGCGACCTACCGTTGGTGTCCTTGATATCCGAATTACCAGGGCTCTTGGTCATGTTGTTACTACGAGCTAGCCAGCTATCCTTTCCCGCACAGAAGCGGGTCATGAGTGATGTGAGGGCTGTCATGGATTTCAGCTTTTCCTGTCCTAGGTGCCGGGCAAGCCACTCGTCGCGGATGTTATGTTTGAAGGCTGGAAGGGCCTCTGCATCCGGACAGTCGATGATTTGATTTTTCTTGGTTAAGAACCGTGTCCAGAATTGTCTGGCCGATTCATCTGGCTGCTGAATTATGTGCCTTAGGTCATCAGCGTCTGGTGGTCGCACATATGTGCCTTGGAAGTTATCAAGGAATGCGGCTTCCAGGTCTTCCCAACAACCAATTGATTCTGCTGGCAAGCTGTTGAGCCAATGCCGAGCTGGTCCTTTAAGCTTGAGTGGGAGGTATTTCATGGCGTGTAGATCATCACCGCGGGCCATGTGGATATGGAGGAGATAGTCCTCGATCCAGACCGCCGGATCTGTTGTGCCATCGTATGATTCAATGTTTACGGGTTTGAAACCCTCAGGGATTTGATGATCCATCACTTCGTCTGTGAAGCATAGTGGGTGTGCGGCGCCTCTATATTGGGCTATATCATGACGCAGCTCAAATGAGCTTTGTCTACTGTGTTCGGCCCATCCGGAATTGCTGTATCCGGCGTGACGGTTGTCATCACGTATCGTGGGGCGCCCACGCGATCCGTAGATCGATCTTATTTGTCTTGCCTTATCCTCCAATATGTCTCGCAAGTCTGGCGCACTCCCCCGTGGCTTTGTACTTTTCGAGCGACGCCGGGGTGCGGCTTTAGCGGAGGGCCTAGAGGCCTCTCTGTCGCGGCCACGAGGTGGCCGGTCGGCCGCGTCATGCGCTGGTGATGTATGTTTGGGTGCTTCCTCCTCCAATCGGGGTAGCAGCCTGCGTTTTGGGTAGCTCTTGGAGGGGCGTTCGAGTTCATACTCTTCGCCCGCAAGGACTTCAGTCCATCTGTCGGCTAGCAAGTCTTGGTCAGCTCTAAGCTATTGCTGCTTTTTCGTGAGGCTGCTTGCCGTGGCCATAAGCCTACGTTGGAAACGCTCTTGTTCGACGGGATCCTCAGGCACGACAAATTCGTCGTCGTCGAGGCTTGCCTCGTCTTCGGAGGGAGGCATATAATTATCGTCCTCTACCTCTCTGTCTGCCGCTCTCTCATGAGGGCTGGCTTCTCCATCCTCCTGCGCTGAATCCTGCTGGAGGGGGTTGTCTTCGGCACTGTCCGGGGTGTTATTGTCTCCGATGCCGGAATCTCCATTTTTGCTGTGGCGGGATTTAGAGCGGCGCCGCTGACGCCGGCGCTTAGGCTGTTTCTTGGAGGGGTCGTCCTCCGTTGTTCCATCGCCATTCCCATCCTTTGGGATGTCCACCATGTATATGTCGTATGACGAGGTGGCCTTCCAGTGCCCTGTAGGCGCTGGTTCTTGGTTGTCTCCTGCATTGTCGTCCATACCGTCGATGTCTTCGGAGTCGAAGTCGAGCATGTCGGTTAAATCATCGACAGTGGCTACAAAGTGGGTGGTGGGTGGGCATTGAATTTCTTCGTCGTCCGCATCCCAACCTACCTGACCATAGTCCGTCCAGGGCTCTCCTGATAAAGAGAGAGACTTTAGTGAATTCAGGATGTCACAAAAGGGCGAGTGCTGAAAGATGTCTGCGGCAGTGAACTCCATGATCGGCGCCCAATCGGATTTGATTGGCGGGGGCGCGGAAGGTTCGGAGTCCGGAGAGGAGTCCGGCACCTTGGAGTCACGAGCTTCACAAAGGACAGGGTTGGTATTCGGCTCTATCGCCGTAGAGGTAGCAGCCCCCGAGGTGGTGTCCAGCCACCCGTCCTCGATCGGCGCAGTCGGCTCCGAGCTAAGGGTCGGAGCGAACACTTGTGCGGCCTCTAGGGCACTGTCCGACAGCAGAGCTAGATCATGCCCATCGTGACAGTGCGGCGCGCTTGGCTGTGGCTCGAACCCGTCGAAGATCAAGTCTCGGCGGATGTCAGCCGTATAGTTCAAACTTCCAAATCTGACCTGATGGCCAGGGGCATAGCTTTCAATCTGCTCCAGATGGCCTAGCGAATTGGCCCGCAGTGCAAAGCCGCCGAATACGAAAATCTGTCTGGGGAGAAAAGTCTCACCCTGGACCGCGTCGTTGTTGATGATCGAAGGAGACATCGGGCCTAAAGGTGACGACACAGAGGAACTCTCAATGAAAGCACCAATGTCGGTGTCAAAACCGGCGGATCTCGGGTAGGGGGTCTCGAACTATGCGTCTAGGCGGATGGTAACAGGAGACAAGGGACACGATGTTTTTACCCAGGTTCGGGCCCTCTCGATGGAGGTAAAACCCTACTCCTGCTTGATTAATATTGATGATATGGGTAGTACAAGAGTAGATCTACCACGAGATCAGAGAGGCTAAACCCTAGAAGCTAGCCTATGGTATGATTGTTGTTCGTCCTACGGACTAAAACCCTTCGGTTTATATAGACACCGGAGAGGGCTAAGGTTACACAGAGTCGGTTACAATGGTAGGAGATCTACATATCCGTATCGCCAAGCTTGCCTTCCACGCCAAGGAAAATCCCATCCGGACACGGGACGAAGTCTTCAATCTTGTATCTTCATAGTCTAGGAGTCCGGCCAACGGTGATAGTTCGGCTATCCGGACACCCCCTAATCCAGGACTCCCTCAAAGACCATCTAGAAGGTTTGGGCGCCTCCCAAGGTCAAGTTCTTCTCATGGTTGGCCATCCAAAACAGGATATGGACTGCGGATAGGCTGCAGAAGAGGGGTTGGAAGAATTGTGGCCTATGCACCCTTTGCAGGAGGGCAACGAGACATCCGGTCACCTCTTCTTTAAATGCCGGTTTACCCCGCGTATTTGGAGAATGGTCAAAGCATGGCTTGGACTTGGGGTGCTGGAGATGAATAGGTGGGGGAAGGAACGCAACATCAAGTGTTGGTGGACAAGCATGTCCAAACCAAATACAACAAACAAGAAGGTCATGGCTTCACTTACCATGCTTGTATGTTGGGTCATCTAGAATGAGAGAAACGCTAGAGTCTTCCGGAAGAAATCGACTCCGCCACACTACATTCTAAAACTCATCCAGGAGGAGGCCAGGACGTGTGGGTCACTGCAGGGGCTAGACATCTGAGTATCATCATGCCGCGAGAATAATCCGTTTGCACCTTATATTGATGGGCTATGTTGTAAAGCTGGTTCTTATGTACTGAAAACTCTCCTTTATTAATGAATGAAGCAAATCTTTTGCCTTTGTTTTAAAAAAATAGTAGTATTTGCCTAGCGCAGCGTTGAAATGCATATTTTGGTTTATACTCCAAGATAATCAGCCTGCAATGATGCCGAAATAAGAGGAGCGCGACAAAGGGGCTGCAAGTCAGCCGGAACCCGGCGCGACGTGCAGCAAGGAAGCGAAGCCTCCAATGTGCAGCAGTAAAAGCTTGCGACCACACCGGCCAGCGGCCACTGCTGCTGCGTCCATTGTCAGCCTACCGCTGCATGCTACAGCAAGCTAGTACAGCGCCTCTGGGAAGGTCCTTCCATTGCTGATGCGGCCTCTGCCGCGTGTCTCTGCACCCTATCCCCGGTCGCCAAGCCGTTCCTCCTCTGATTATTAGTGTTGCATTGCATCGCTCCTCCCATTCTCATTCTCGCTATAAATATCAGCATCCGGCCATTGGAGGCTCCATTCCATTCTGTTTAGCTAATACTCCTCCTACTCACCTCACCCCCTCCGGCCCCAGCTTTGCTTCTCTTCTTCCCCACCTCATTCTGTCCGCACCCCTGTGGCGCGCAGCGCAAGCCAGATGGAGGTGAGTGTCAAGCGTGTGTGTGTGGATCAGGAACCATCCAACAAGGATCGATCGGTCATCGGAGTAGCCGAGTAGGAGTAGTTTGAAGTTTCTAACTCAGCTGGCTAAGCATTTGTGGTTTTGGTTTTGCAGAAGGCGAGGAGGCGGCAGGTGCCGGCGTTCGGGGAGTGGAACTACTGCCACGGCTACGACGAGCCGCCGGCCGAGCGCTACGCCCCGGAGCCGGAGGACTGCAGCGACGTGTGGTTCAAGTACTCGCCGCCTCCGCGCAAGCCGGCGCCCAAGAAGACGAGGAGCGACGTGGCCCGGGAGAAGCAGGGGAGGCGCGCGAGGGCGGTGGAAGGCGGCGGCCTGGCGCGCGCCACGTCCAGAGCCGCCTCCGCGTCCAGGGTGGTGCGGCCGGTCGACGAGGACCTGTACCAGGTGCCTCCGCCGGAGCTCGCCTCCCGCCGGTACCGGCCAAGACGGGTACGTACGTACGAACGGCACGGCCAAGACTTGAATTGGCTCAGTATGGTTCGAAGTGGAGCTGACTTTCTCTCTCTGGTCGGACGACGCCTTTCTGCAGAAGAGGAGCCTGTGGATGGAGTGCCTGGGCCTCAACTCGTGCGTCGCCTGAACACTTGTGGATGGGGTGGTTTGCTGCATGCTCGTTCTTGACAAGGGGTAGATCGATCGGCTGGTCGAATGCTGTGTGTTTTGTTTTGTGATGATCTCTTGGACTGATTATGACTTGCTTTCTAGCTACTAGTTTCTGTTTCCACCGCAAGTTGTATTCCAAGACCAGCAGCAGGTCTGGTCTCGTGCCTAGGCTGGGCTGGGTCATTGTGTTGAGAGTGTAGATTAAGACTGACGTTCTTTGAGGTTGTTCGTGGCAACTGTCAAGCAATCGGCGGCCTTTTGCTGACAGGAGAAATCAAACAATCGATTATAGTGGAAATAATCGGTCCATAAAAAGTGATAGCTAGAGAGCTTAAGTACAAACGGCCTAGCCTCTGTACTCTCACCGTCAAAGTACTATACTCCTGAAGATGCGTACTCACAAATGAAAGATGAGGGTAAGTTATGGAAGCGGCTGTTATGATCCCCAGCTCACGTGAGCTCGCGTGAACAGGAAAAAAAAATCAAAACAAATTCAGAAAATTCTGATTTTTTGTATGGAACTCTGACAAATGTTTTGATAGCTTGCAAAGTTTCATCACTAGATGACATTCGTGTAAAATGTGGCAAAAGAAAAACAAAACCGATGCTCCAAAATGTTATTTTCAAACGCATTTTAGAAAAACTATTTATTTTTTGCTACATTTTACACGAATGTCATCTGGTTATGAAATTTTGCAAGCTATCAAAATATTTGTCAAAGTTTCACACAATATATCAGTTTTTTTACTGTTCACCCGAGCTCACATGAACTCGGGCTAGAACAACACTTCCGGTAAATTATAGTCTTCATCCCAAGCTCATTCTTCTTAGGACTACAAGATGCTCTGTTTTCTGGTCTACTAGAATTAGGAGTCATCGGGAAGAAAACAACTGGCTCTCCATAACAGCCTCCAATAAGCTCTGGCCATGAATCGACAAAACAACAAGAAGATTCAACAAATTGTTGTCCTGCTTGGACTACTTTGGAGCTTGTATGCACGGTTGGTAGCTGTAAAAATACCCGCATGGAAGTTGTCTCATACAGTACCTCGCTTTGATGTAATCTCTGTGATCGCGGGAGGGACAACTTTCTAATAGTATGCGGATAACGAAAACCAACCTCCATGTGAGTAACAAAATAGCCTCCACGAAAACTATCCTCGGTGAGCCCCATGTGATTGTCGAGTAATAATAACATACTCATCATAAGAAGGTGACATGCACTACTAAGCCGATGTCAAATCAAATCAAGGACCTAAAATGAAAGTGACATGAGACCACCAATTTGGTGATGGTTCTAGCAATAAATCAAGTGAAATGTATATGTGGTTCACATGTTTTCTCACAACGAGAGGGGCCGAGGGACAGTAAAATGCATTGCTATAAGAATGCACTGAAATGGAACCAATCCCTCAAATCAGGAATTGGGCGCACTAACTGTTTATGTAAGAACTACATTGGTGAGAAGAACTACATGTAGAAAGAACGACTACTTATGATCACACATCTAGTATCAAAGACTAGTAACTGGTATATTTTCCAGAGCTTGAAATGAAGAGGTATAATGTACAGTACAATCTGGCTTAGCACACCCTTCTTCGAAAAAGATGAGGACAGTTTGGCTTGCAC
Organism: Triticum timopheevii; assembly: GCA_963921465.1. Classification (NCBI taxonomy): domain Eukaryota; kingdom Viridiplantae; phylum Streptophyta; class Magnoliopsida; order Poales; family Poaceae; genus Triticum; species Triticum timopheevii. The sequence continues at coordinate 506,916,493 of OY997274.1, forward strand.
ATCCTTATTCGAAAAAGAGGTTGAAACCTCCAGAAAACTTACCAGACTTGTACAACAGAAATTGTGCAAGCAGCCAGGCGTATCCATATTCAACACATAAGCTTATGCTCGGAAATTAGATACATAGGTTACTTCTATCACCAATTAAATAGCCAGAACTAATGGGAAAAAGCATCAAATGCACATATTAAAGCAAACTAGACACTTATCCATGCTGTTCACATTCAGAAATGGTAGCGATGACATCAAAGTTAACAAAAGATAAAGACAACGGTTCATCCTAAATGGCTGCCACACATGCGGTCAACTAGGGAAAAATGGTCGATTACAAAACAGATTCAGGATGCACTTTTTTGCATCTAAACTTGAACATAAGCATATGCTGGACGAAGGTCACAATATGGTGCTTCCCAGTCTCCCATATTCCTATTCCTGAAACACAACGCAAAAAGTTCAGAGTAATGAAAAGATTATCAACCTCAGACTGAACATCCAAATTGTGAAGGCTTACCTCCGATACACAGGGGTTTGAATCCCTCAGAAAAAATTCGCCATAGATTGGCATGTCATCAAAGTTCCAAAGGTCCATCCCGCTGACGACATCCCGAGGCACATCAAAATTCAGAAGGCTATCAATCAGCTCATCCACACCATCATTCATAAAAAACCTCGAAGCTTCAAAATCGACAGCATCATTCTCCATAACAGGAGGCACCATTGAGTTGTAGGTGTTACTCTGGACAAGCGCAAATTCAGCTCCTTCAGCAATCACCACTGGGTTGTAGGTGTTACTCTGGACAAGTGCAGATTCTGCTCCTTCAACAATGGTGGATATGAGAGCAATGGATGATATATCTGGAGTCTTGATGTCATATTCCCAGCCCAAGTCAAAGCAGCCAAAAGTGTTGCTTCCCCGGTTAGAGTACATGTTCATAACAGGAGCTTCAACAGGGGTAGCGGAGTTCATTGCAGGAACAAATGGCATGTTATCAAGCTGAACAAGTGGTTGGTTTGATGCAACGTCAGCAGACTGGTACACGGAAGCATTTGGGTTGGCAAGGTTGTTGATTAGTGGTGTAACAGTAAGTTCCTGTGCTGCGCTTGGCTTGGGTGCTTTAGGTTCCTGAACTGCTGGTTCCTCTGGAAAGTTAACCTTGGCCTTCTTGCCATGGATCCTACGTGCTTCAACATCATAAGCTCTTGCGGCTTCTTCAGCAATGTTGAAAGTACCAAGCCAGACACGGAAACCCTTGCTAGGATCTTTGATTTCAGCAGCCCACTTACCCGAGGGGCGCTGACGGATACCCTTGAATTCGTTCTTTCTCTTCCTTTTTGCTGGCCTTTCTAAAGGACCATCAAAACCAGTGGTACTCATAGTGCTTAATTCATCTGCAATGGAAGATCAATGTCAATGCTAAGAGGGACCAACACAGACAAATTTCTCTCACGAAAGTAAATAATTTCATCATGGACATGAATTTATATGTAAAATATATTGATCGTAATGAACACTGGACCATGACGGGTCAAGTTCGGGTGAACGCATCATCAATCACCCACAAAACAAATAAAATGAAATAAAAATCACAACTTAATAAAAAAATCCAAGGTGCCGATAAACATACCTGATGTTATAGACCTTTGACATCATTTTGCAATTATTAATCTACAAATTACATTATAGACGATGCAGAATCAAGGGCATATTTTTTCAATCGAATTCAATGAATATCAGAATAATCCTTTAGACTGATAAATGAACCAAGTCTAGAACAATCCTCACGCACACCTACAACCATCTTACAAGGAAACAATTCAAGAGGCCAAGACCACCAAGCAAAGAATTTTGGCCCTTTTGCAGATTACCCCTTTTGACTAAACGGTAAAGTTATGGATCACCATCAAAGGTCAAGAGTATAAATCAAAAGATCGACAACCTAACAACAAAAATCACTTATCTGAAAGAAAAGATCGTCGGAAAGAGCTTGCCAACCGAACATAACAGAGAAATGGAAAAAGCCTAACCCTTCATCCAAATCACTCCATGATAGCACATCCAATCCAAAATCACTAAACAAACATGAGTAACACCGCCAAACCATACCCTTCCAACAACACTCCTTACTTCTACTACCTTCGTCCTGCTAACTAACCCCCCTCGTATTTTGGGTCAAATTTTGACCATGATTTTAACTAATAAAATACAAGTTAATCATAGCAAAAATAATATCAAAACTACATTACAGTAAGAATACAATAATTTTGTTATATCATTCATTAACATTTTACTAGTTAATTAGGTGGTACTTTGACCCAAAATATGAGGAGAGATTAATAAACTTGGATGAGGGTAGACACGAGTCAATCACTAAAGGTAATGATACACACATTAAAAATTAGTCCAAGCCACCCGCGGTGGGTACCTTGGGAGAGCGACCTCTTAACGGCGGCAAAGTGCTTGATCTCGATGACCTCGTCGTCGTCATCCTTCTCAGACACCCCACCACGCCGGAGCTCCAGGTTGGAGTCCCCGTAGTTGGCCTTGAACTCCTTGTAGTCGGCCTCGAAGTCCTCCTTCTCGTCGTCCAGCCCAAGTCCCCTGCGTCCGCCAAGCCCCATGAAGTGTCGGCCCCCACCGGCGCTCCATCGAGGTTGTTTCTTCTTGGGCCACAGCGTTGCCTTCGTCACCTTCCGTCTCACTGCGGGAACCTCGACGTCCGGGAGGTTCCCTCCGCCGCACATGATGACCGCTGGTACCTTGTTGCAGTCGTCGCCGGGGGAGGGGCCTCAATGGAATTGGTAAATAGGCAGAGATTTTAATAAAGTGGGGCAACAAGGGTGGGCTTGCAGGGGGTAAGGCCAGTCCCCTATATAGATGGTGGCCGCGTGGCGGCGTGAAGGGGCGTGTTGTGGGGACCACGCGTTAGCGAGGGGCCGCGTGGCATGCGGAAGGCACGGGGAAGGTTCCGAAAGCGAATGTTTCTACTTGGGGGAGTCTTATTTCTGCTGGGGAATGAACGGATGGTTGTACATTTGACTTTCTTTCTTCGGACTTTGGAGGCTAGTCAATTTTTATTAGCTCAAAATTGTTGTACTAAACACATGTACTATGACTGTACTACTACTGTCATACACTCTTCCTCCAGATTTATTGGACGGGTTCAACCAGCCAAACAATTAACCAAAAATCTTCACATAAATGATTGTATGTAATTCTAAGATCTACGCAAATCACTCATAGGTAGTTACACATTTATTAGCTCAAGATTACACTACACACATGTAGTATGATTGTACTACTATTCTCTTACTGCCCCGTTCGAGTTTATTGGATGGGTTCATCTAACCAAATGTTTAACCAATATCTTTTCATAAATGATTGTCTGTAATTTTAAGATCCTTGCAAATAACTTATAGCTAATTACTTTATTTATTAGCTCAAGATTATTGTACTACACTACTACTGTTGTACACTCTTCGTCCGGGTTTGTTGGACGGGTTCAACCAACCAAACATTTAACCAAAAATATTCTCACTAAATGATTGTGTGTAATGCTAAGATCATTGCAAATCACTCATAGCTAGTTACGTCCATTTATTAGCTCAAGATTATACTACAACATGTAGTATGAATGTACTACTACTGTCGTACTCCCCCATCCGTGTTTATTGGGCAGGTTTATACAACCAAACATTTATACAATATCTTCTCATAAATGATTGTATGGAATTTTAAGATCCTTGCAAATAACTCATAGCTAGTTATTTCATTTATTAGCTCATGATTGTAGTACACACCTGTATTACTACTATTGTACACTCTCCGTCCGGGTTTATTGGATGGGTTCATCCAACCAAAAATCTTCTCATAAATGATTGTGTGTAATGCTAGATCTTTACAAATAACTCATAGACAATTATGCCATTTTTTAGCTCAAGGTTATACTACACACCTGTACTATGACTGTCGTACTCCCCCCATCCGAGTTTATAGGACGGGTTCATCCAACCAAACATTTCAGCAATATTTTCTTAAATTATTGATGTAATTTTAAGATCCTTGCAAATAACTCATAGATAGTTACTTTATTGGATGGGTTCATGCTACCAAATGTTTGACCAATATCTTCTCTTAATTGATTGTGTGTAACTCTAATATTCTTGTACGTCACTCATAGGTACTTACTCCATTGTCCTCAAATAAAAATAAAGTTGCCCCATTGAGTTACTAGCATGTACTCTGTGTGGAATCATCAACATTATTATACGGTAGTTATATGAATTATAAGTTAGCATTGCAATTTTCTCATCACATTCTTGATCTAACCATGCATATGGAGATTAAGTATTTTGGTTAACCTAACATGACATATAATGTGGTTACAAGAATGTATCCTTACTAACAATATAAAAAATTAACTTCGGGCTGGACTTTTCTGGGTTGGTTGAGGCATAAATTATGCTACGACCAGCACGTAAATTTTTGTCGCCACTCTACTTTGAGAGATAAAAGGAGTGTAAATCGTGTGAAATCGAAAAATGTACGAGCATAAACAACATGAAACCTGGAAACGTATGTGTGTAAACAATGTGAGAACAAAAATTGTCTGTTGCGGGCAGGCTTATGTGGAACATCTGTGCATGGATGTCACACCCCGGACACGATCAGGGGTCGGGTCCCATCTCCGCCTCGGGGTATGATTTATGCATATATTCAAAGCTTTACCAAGATAAGCGAATATTTAACCCCTCAAAAAATTGACCATATGCGGCTTCAAAATTTTGTGTCCCACCTAAAAATGGGAAAAATGTGATTCTACGGTATCTTCTACAATAAACACGGATGAAAAGTAATCCTGATACAAGGATTAAAACGAGTTCCAATGATGTGGGGCCAATACCTTTTGAGAGGGACCACTTGACGACGGTGAATGGATTGATCTCGATGACTTCCTCGTCATCATCACCCTCAACCATGCCCGCCATGCCTGAGATCCAAGATGGAGCCCCTGGAGTTGACCTCAAACTCCTCAAAGTCCATGTCATTGTCTTACACCCTGAGCATGATCCCAAACCCATCAAACCCCGTGAAGCGCATGCCTCTGCCGCCGCCCCATCGAGCCTTCTTGTTCTCGGGCCATGGCGTTGCCTGGGTCACCCTCCGTGTGACCGTGGGCGTCTTCAGGTTCGTGAAGATCACACCGCCGCACATGGCAGCTAGTACCTCATCGTAGTCATTCGGGGAAGGAGCATCGCCTGAATTGGTAAATGGGCAGTGTTGTTAATGAAGAGGTGGATCGGGTGTGTAGGTTAGCAGGTGCAGGTGAGGAGAATCCCATATATACACGATGGTCGCGGAAGGTGGCCAACTCGGCAAGGGGGCATGGTAGGGACCATGCACCAATGAGGAGCTGAGCGGCGGGCCGAAGGCACGAGGTATGTTCCGGAAGCGAGTGTTTCCATTCAGGGTAATCTTGCACGTTCGCCCCTTGAAAGAAGTGTTATTTCTGGTATTGCCCCTCAGAAGTGAATGGATGGACGATTGAATTTCTTTGATACCAAGCCGTTTTCTTGATCAAGATTGTACGACATCCCCCCGTGAGAAAAAAGTTGTACGACACTCCTGTACTACTATACTATACTCATATGGTACTCACTACCACCGTCTAACCAAGACACTCAAGGAAGATCTCTACCTCATCCATGAAAATCACTCATGGACACTACTCTGTTGAGTTTTTAGCAACTCTACTCCATTGAGTTAGTAGCATGTATGTGCAATCATTACCATTAGCATTATATGCGGTATTTATATGAACTAGACCATGATTTTGCGCGTTGCCGCGCCCGCCAATTTTTCTAGTCAAAGGGTAGAGATTTTCAATAAATATATGAGACGTGGGAAATAACATAATATAGGGGCTAAAAAATATAGGTCCCAACTTCAGACCAAAGTATTGGAAGAAATCTAAAAAACTTCTAGTACATTGGCATTGCTATAACTTAGGCTGGCCAGTAACGAGAAGGTAAATAATATTTTCCATAAATGTGTGTAAAATATGTAGTTGGAGGAACTTTAATGGGTAACATAAGATTGAGCTCAATATATCATAATCCGTTGATAGCGTGTAATAAGAGGTGCATTGAGTTATACATCCCCGTGATATGGGTGTTCCTACAAGATGATATATTTGTGTTAGTTTAAAAGGATCTGTTTAACAAAGTTAGATGTATAATGACAAGACAAACATAAGTTGTTTAATGAAGGAAGAAGTGTCACAACAAAGACGAAAAGGAGGTGATATGACAAACCTTATTAGTGAAGGCACATATTACAGAACTTAGCTGGCCATATGAAAGACAGATCAATTCTGTGTCAAAAACTCAAAATTGAGAGGCTCACTTTTGTGTCAAGTGCAAAACATATGATAAATTTGACCATGTCATTCCTGTGTCACCAAGTTTAGGACCTCCCATTGACGGAGCAAAATTCCATCAGATCCCTCATTAGGGTTTATAGATCAGAAGTACCTGGATGGAGTCCGCAAACACAATTTACCCATGTTCGGGCCTCCGAAGAGTAATACCCTACATCCTACTTCTTGTCATTCATGGTGAGGTGATACCTTGTACATAGGATTACAATGGCGTACGAGATGTCTACCAAGAGTTTAGATCTAGGATTGGATGATGAATGAAGCCCTAGTCCTTCATTTATATAGGAAGGAGAGGTCTAGGCTTTACACGGGTGGTAGGTGAGTTTGTTGTGTTGCTGACGTCCTACCATGGAGATCACAAAGATGGCTTGGGGATCCTTTGGGTTTCCCTCCAGTATTGGACCTAGTGGGCCCCGTAGGCTCCCTGAGGCCAGGCTTACTTACGTCAGGCACCCATGTGTAGGACCCCATCAATAGCCCCCGAGCATGGTGGACGTCACAGGTTTCGAGCATCGAGACCTCCACTAGGCTACTCTTTTCAAGTGTCCGGCCTCCCTTTTCTCCGTTGCTTTTGCCTCTCCGATGGCGTCGTCGCTTCCTTAGACGGGAGGCTCCAAGCCTTGTGGGCCGGCCCACTGCTGATGTAGGTGCCGTCTTGAATAAGATTTGCGTGCCCCACCCACTTAAATAGAGCGGGGGGGGGGGGTGGCGCCCCTGAAGGGTTCTGCTTCCTCCAGCTTCCCATCTCAATATCGCCTCCGGTTACCTCCCCATGTTCTAGGGTGATCAATGTCAATATCCGCCGCCGCCTCCGACGATCACCGTCAAGGGGGTCATTCGGTCAACCCACAACCGGTCCATCCCACCGTCACACCGGAGTGGGCCAGTGATTGGAAAAGGTCCCCGGTCAGTAGGAACCATCTAGAGCACTTGGTGGAACAGGAGTGGCTGCCCAAGAAATCTTTCATGCCATGGTTGGCACCCACCGCGGGGAAGAGGGCCCCGTGCCTGGTGCTTTGAAACTTGGTAGTCCATGAGGCGTTCATCTTCCACATGCTTCAATTTCCTTCGAGTGCTTTTGTCTGTGGAGTACTCACCCACTACGGGGTCCAGGTTCACCACCTGACGCCTGATAACCCACAAGTGTAGGGGATTGCAACATTTTTCGAGGGTAGAGTATTCAACCCAAATTTATTGAATCGACAGAAGGGGAGCCAAAGAATATTCGCAAGTATTAGTAGTTGAGTTGTCAATTCAACCACACCTGAAAGACTTAATATCTGCAGCAAGGTGATCATTAGCAAAGTAGTATGATAGTAAAAGTAACAATAGCAGTTTTGTAGTGATTGTAATAGTAGTAGCAACGAAAGTAACTTAGCAAAGACCAATATGAGAAATGCTCATAGGCATTGGATCAACGATGGATAATTGTGTTGGATAATATTCATCATGTAGCAGCCATAACCTAGGGCGACACAGAACAAGCTCCAATTCATCAATGTAATGTAGGCATGTATTCCGTATATATTCATACGTGCTTATGGAAAAGAACTTGCATGACATCTTTTGTCCTACCCTCCCGTGGCAGCAGGGTCCATAAGGAAACTAAGGGATATTAAGGCCTCCTTTTAACAGAGAACTGGAACAAAGCATTAGCACTTAGTAAATACATGAACTCCTTAGACTACGGTAATCACTGGGAAAAATCGCAATTATTGCCACCTTGGGGTATGCGGATCACAACTCGTAATCGGTCATATAACTTGCAAGATAGGATCAAGAACACAAATATATTCATAAATACATAATAGGTTCAGATTTGAAATCATGGCACTCGGGCCCTAGTGACAAGCACTAAGCATAGCAAAGCCATAGCAACATCAATCTCAGAACATAATGGATACTAAGGATCAAACTATAACAAAACTAACTCGATTACATGATAAATCTCATCCAACCCATCACCATCCAGCAAGCCTATGAAGGAATTACTCACTCTCGGCGGTGAGCATCATGAAATTGGCAATGAAGGAAGGTTGACGATGACGGGGCGACGGATTCCACCCTCCAGAGCCCCGAACAAACTCCAGATCAGCCCTCCCAGTGAAGAACAGGAGGGGGCGGCAGCTCAATATTTTAAAACGCGAAATCCTTCTCTTTAAATTTCTCTCCGTGAATAGTTATATATGGAGCTGGAGTTAGGGTTGCTGGAGGTCCAGGGGGCCCACAAGCTCATCAAGCGCGCGCTAGGGGGGTGGGCGTCCCCTAAGCTTGTTGCTGCTGGATGGCCCCCCTCTGCTATATTTTTTTGCCAGTATTTTTTTTATATTCCACAAAAATTCCCCGTAAATTTTCAGGTCAGTCCGAGCACTTTGATTTCTGCACAAAAACAACACCATGGCAATTCCGCTGAAAACAACGTCTGGGTTAGTTCCATTCAAATCATGTAAATTAGAGTCCAAAACAAGGGCAAAAGAGTTTGAAAAAGTAGATACAATGGAGACGTATCAACGCCAACCAAGGTACTCCATTTGTCGTGCTTCGTAACTTTCTGCAAGTGTTTCCTGGGGATACCTCCCCATTTTGACATCTTCAGATATTTCTTTGAAGTGGTTTCCCTCCCGAAAGGAGGTAAGATACCCTCCTGTGGTAGTGGGGAGCTCCGACTCCGGCCAGACTCTGGCTTGTTTGAGGTTCCTGGCGATGATGGTCCTGAGCCATGGGAACATAGGTGGTTCTACGCCACCAACGACACCTAGGGTCATTACGAGGTTGCTATGCATGTCTTATCTGACGTCCCCAGTCGACAAGGGCCGGAATGGGGTTCAAAAACAGCTTTCAAGCCAGAGACCAGCCTCCTGACCTAGGTGGTCTTTGAGATGCGCGAGAGAGGCCTAACATGCATTCAACTTGTGAAGACCTGGATGGATAGGAATATCCATCCTCTTGGCTCCAAGACGTCCTCTATGTTTGAATATAGAGGCCTGGATGACCCAAATTGCTTGCTCCAGAGGGAGCCCCTGGAGAGTGAGGTGGAGGCTCACATGCACTTGGTCATCGGCCTCCCCCTCGGGTAGATACACATGGGGGTCACTGATACGTCCCCAACGTATCTATAATTTATGAAGTATTCATGCCATGCTAATAATAATTTTGTATGGTTTTGGTGCACTTTTATATGATTTTTATGGACTAACTTCCTATTTTTTGCATGCTTTTTGTTTCGCAGAAAAACCACACCGAACGAAGCCCAAACGCGATAAAATTTTACGGAGATTTATTTTCGAAAATATGTGATTTTGGGGGGAAGAATCAACGCAAGACGATGCTCGAGGGATCCACAAGGCAACAGGGCGCGACCTACCCCTTGGTCGCACCCCCTTGCCTTGTGGGCACCCCGTAGGTCGGTTGGATCCTTATTTTGCCGCAAGAAATATAATTTCCGGTTAAAAATCCCCTCAAAGTTTCATCCCAATCGGAGTTACGGATCTCCGGGAATATAGTAAACGGTTTTCGCCAGAAACAGGGTCACGAAACAGAAGAGAAACACAGAGAGAGATCCAATCTCGGAGGGGCTCCTGCCCTCCGGGAGCCATGGAGGGTAAGGTCTAGAGGGGAAACCCTCCTCCCATCTAGGGGGAGGCCAAGTGATACATCTCCAATGTATCTATAATTTATGACGCATTCATGCTATTATATTATCTGTTTTGGATGTTTATGGGCTTTATTATACACTTTTCTATTATTTTTGGGACTAACCTATTAACCGGAGGCCCAACCCAAATTGCTGTTCTATTGCCTATTTTAGTGTTTCAAAGAAAAGAAATATCAAACAGAGTCCAAACGGAATGAAACCTTCGGGAGAGTTATTTTTGGAACGGAAGCAATCCAGGAGACTTGGAGTGCACATAAGGTAGTCAACGAGGAAGCCACGAGGCAGGGAGGCGCGCCCTACCCCCTGGGCGTGCCCCCACCCTCGTGGGCCCCTCGTGGCTCCCCTTACCGACTTCTTTCGCCTATATATGTCCATTTACCCTAAAAACATCGAGGAGCACAATAGATCGGGAGTTCTGCCGCCGCAAGCCTCTGTAGCCACTAAGAACCAATCAGGACCCTGTTTCGGCACCCTGCCGGAGGGGGGATCCCTCATCGGTGGCCATCTTCATCATCCCGACGCTCTCCATGACGAGGAGAGAGAAGTTCACCCTCGGGGCTGAGGGTAAGTACCAGTAGCTATGTGTTTGATCTCTCTCTTGTTGGGGTACGTTGCAGAAAATTAAAAATTTTCCTACGGTTTCACCAAGATCCATCTATGAGTTCATCTAAGCAACGAGTCAAGGGAGTGAGTTTGCATCTACATACCACCTGTAGATCACGTGAGGAAGCTTGCAAGGTGATGATGGAGTCGTACTCGACGTGATTCAGATCACCGATGTCCAAGTGCTGAACGGACAACACCTCCGCGTTCAACACACGTACGGGGCGGGAGACGTCTCCTCCTTCTTTATCCAGCAAGGGGGAAGGAGAGGTTGAGAAAGATCACTCCAACGGCAGCACAACGGCGTGGTGGTGTTGGTGCAGCAGTACTCCGGCAGGGCTTCGCAAGCGCGTAACGGAGGAGGAGAGGTGTTGGGGAGGGGAGGGGCTGCGCCTTGGAGTTGTGTGTTGCCGTCCTCCCCTCACCCCTCTATATATAGGAGGAGAGGGGCAAGAGGGGCCGGCCCTCTAGGGGAAACCCTAGAGGGGGGCGGCGGCCAAAGGGAGAGGGGAAGAGGGGTGGCTTGCCCCCCAAGCTAGGGGGGGCGCCCCCTTTAGGGTTTCCCCCTCCCTTGCCCTAGCCGCATGGGCCTAGGTGGGGAGGCGCGCCCAGCCCACTAGGGGCTGGCTCCCTCTTCCACACAGCCCATGTGCCCCCCCGGGAGGGGTGGCCCCTCCCGGTGGACCCCCGGAACCCTTCCGGTGGCCCCGGTACAATACCGGTATGCCCCCGAAACTTTCCGGTGTCCGTTTAACAACTTCCCATATACAAAACTTCACCTCCGGACCATTCCAGAACTCCTCGTGACGTCCAGGATCTCATCCGGGACTCCGAACAACATTCGGTAGTCACATACTAGTCTTCCTAATAACCCTAGCGTCACCGAACCTTAAGTGTGTAGACCCTACGGGTTCGGGAGACATGCAGACATGACAGAGATGCTCTCAGGTCAATAACCAACAGCGGGATCTGGATACCCATGTTGGCTCCCACATGCTCCTCGATGTTGTCATCGGATGAACCACGATGTCGAGGATTCGATCAAACCCTGTATACAATTCCCTTTGTCAATCGGTACGTTACTTGCCCGAGACTCGATCGTCGGTATCCCAATACCTTGTTCAGTCTCGTTACCGGCAAGTCACTTTACTCGTACCGTAATGCATGATCCCGTGGCCAACACCTTGGTCACCTTGAGCTCATTATGATGATGCATTACCGAGTGGGCCCAGAGATACCTCTCCGTCATACGGAGTGACAAATCCCAGTCTCGATCCGTGTCAACCCAACAGACACTTTCGGAGATACCTGTAGTGCACCTTTATAGTCACCCAGTTACGTTGTGACGTTTGGTACACCCAAAGCACTCTTACGGTATCCGGGAGTTACACGATCTCATGGTCTAAGGAAGAGATACTTGACATTGGCAAAGCTCTAGCAAATGAACTACACGATCTTTGTGCTATGCTTAGGATTGGGTCTTGTCCATCACATCATTCTCCTAATGATGTGATCCCGTTATCAACGACATCCAATGTCCATAGCCAGGAAACCATGACTATCTGTTGATCACAACGAGCTAGTCAACTAGAGGCTCACTAGGGACATATTGTGGTCTATGTATTCACACGTGTATTACGATTTCCGGATAATACAGTTATAGCATGAATAAAAGACAATTATCATGAATAATGAAATATAATAATACTTTTATTATTGCCTCTAGGGCATATTTCCAACAGTCTCCCACTTGCACTAGAGTCACCAATCTAGTTACATTGTGATGAATCGAACACCCATAGAGTTCTGGTGTTGATCATGTTTTGCTCGCGAGAGAGGTTTAGTCAACGGATCTGCGACATTCAGATCCATATGTACTTTGCAAATTTTTATGTCTCCATCTTGAACATTTTCACAGATGGAGTTGAAATGACGCTTGATGTGCCTGGTCTTCTTGTGAAACCTGGGCTCCTTGGCAAGGGCAATAGCTCCAGTGTTGTCACAGAAGAGTTTGATTGGCCCCGATGCATTGGGTATGACTCCTAGGTCGGTGATGAACTCCTTCATCCAAATCGCTTCATGCGCTGCCTCCGAGGCTGCCATGTACTCCGCTTCACACGTAGATCCCGCCACGACGCTCTGCTTGCAGCTGCACCAGCTTACTGCTCCACCATTCAACATATACACATATCCAGTTTGTGACTTAGAGTCATCCGGATCTGAGTCGAAGCTAGCGTCGACGTAACCCTTTACGACGAGCTCTTCGTCTCCTCCATAAACGAGAAACATGTCCTTTGTCCTTTTTAGGTACTTAAGGATATTCTTGACCGCTGTCTAGTGTTCCTTACCGGGATTACTTTGGTATCTTGCTACCAAACTTACGGCAAGGTTTACATCAGGTCTGGTACACAGCATGGCATACATAATAGATCATATGGCTGAAGCATAGGGGATGACACTCATCTCTTCTTTATCTTTTGTCGTGGTCGGTGACTGAGCCGTGCTCAATCTCACACCTTGTAACATAGGCAAGAACCCTTTCTTGGACTGATCCATTTTGAACCTTTTCAAAATCTTATCAAGGTATGTGCTTTGTGAAAGACCTATGAGGCGTCTCGATCTATCTCTATAGATCTTGATGCCTAATATATAAGCAGCTTCTCCAAGGTCCTTCATTCAAAAACATTTGTTCAAGTAGGCCTTAATGCTGTCCAGAAGTTATATATTATTTCCCATCAAGAGTATGTCATCTACATATAATATGAGAAATGCTACAGAGCTCCCACTCACTTTCTTGTAAACGCAGGCTTCTCCATAAGTCTGTATAAACCCAAACGCTTTGATCATCTCATCAAAGCGAATATTCCAACTCCAAGATGCTTGCACCAGCCCATAAATGGATCGCTGGAGCTTGCATACTTTGTTAGCGTTCTTAGGATCGACAAAACCTTCCGGCTGCATCATATACAGTTCTTCCTTAAGATGCCCGTTAAGGAATGCTGTTTTGACGTCCATCTGCCATATCTCATAATCATAGTATGCGGCAATTGCTAACATGATTCGGACGGACTTTAGCTTCGCTACGGGAGAGAATGTCTCGTCGTAGTCAATCCCTTGAACCTGTCGATAACCCTTAGCGACAAGTCGAGCTTTATAGATGGTAACATTTCCATCCGCGTCCGTCTTCTTCTTAAAGATCCATTTGTTTTCTATCGCTCGCCGATCATCGGGCAAGTTTGTCAAAGTCCATACTTTGTTTTCATACATGGATTCTATCTCAGATTTCATGGCTTCAAGCCATTTGTTGGAATCTGGGCCCGCCATCGCTTCTTCATAGTTTGAAGGTTCACCGTTGTCTAACAACATGATTTCCAGGACAGGGTTGCCGTACCACTCTGGTGCGGAACGTGTCCTTGTGGACCTACGAAGTTCAGTAGCAACTTGATCCGAAGTACCTTGATCATCATCATTGGTTTCCTCTTCAGTTGGTGTGGGCATCACAGGAACATTTTCCTGAGCTGCACCACTTTCCCGTTCGAGAGGTAGTACTTCATCGAGTTCTACTTTCCTCCCACTTACTTCTTTCGAGAGAAACTCTTTTTCCAGAAAGCATCCGTTCTTGCCAACAAAGATCTTGCCCTCGGATCTTAAGTAGAAGGTGTACCCGACAGTTTCCTTAGGGTATCCTATGAAGACGCATTTTTCCGACTTGGGTTCGAGCTTTTCAGGTTGAAGTTTCTTGACATAAGCATCACATCCCCAAACTTTTAGAAACGACAGCTTAGGTTTCTTCCCAAACCATAATTCATACGGTGTCGTCTCAACGGATTTAGACGGTGCCCTATTTAAAGTGAATGTAGCTGCCTCTAGAGCGTATCCCCAAAATGATAGCGGTAAATCAGTAAGAGACATCATAGACCGCACCATATCCAATAGAGTGCGATTACGACGTTCGGACACACCGTTTCGCTGAGGTGTTCCAGGCGGCGTGAGTTGTGAAACGATTCCACATTTCTTTAAGTGTGTACCAAATTCGTGACTTAAGTATTCTCCTCCACGATCTGATCGTAGGAACTTTATCTTTCGGTCACGTTGATTCTCTACCTCATTCTGAAATTCCTTGAACTTTTCGAAGGTCTCAGACTTGTGTTTCATTAAGTAGACATACCCATATCTACTCAAGTCATCAGTGAGAGTGAGAACATAACGATATCCTCCGCGAGCATCAACGCTCATTAGACCGCACACATCGGTATGTATGATTTCCAACAAGTTGGTTGCTCGCTCCATTGTTACGGAGAACGGAGTCCTGGTCATTTTGCCCATGAGGCATGGTTCGCATGTGTCAAACAATTCATAATCAAGAGACTCTAAAAGTCCATCAGCATGGAGCTTCTTCATGCGCTTGACACCAATGTGACCAAGGCGGCAGTGCCACAAGTATGTGGGACTATCGTTATCAACTTTACATCTTTTGGCATTCACACTATGAATATGTGTAATATTACGCTCGAGATTCATTAAGAATAAACCATTAACCATCGGAGCATGACCATAAAACATATCTCTCATATAAATCGAACAACCATTATTCTCAGACTTAAATGAGTAGCCATCTCGTATTAAACGAGATCCAGATACAATGTTCATGCTCAAACTTGGCGCTAAATAACAATTATTAAGGTTCAAAACTAATCCCGTAGGTAAATGTAGAGGTAGCGTGCCGACGGCGATCACATCGACTCTGGAACCATTCCCGACGCGCATCGTCACCTCGTCCTTCGCCAGTCTCCGCTTATTCCGCAGCTCCTGCTGTGAGTTACAAATATGAGCAACGGCACCGGTATCAAATACCCAGGAGTTACTACGAGTACTGGTAAGGTACACATCAATTACATGTATATCAAATATACCTTTGGTGTTGCCGGCCTTCTTATCCGCTAAGTATTTGGGGCAGTTCCGCTTCCAGTGACCCTTCCCCTTGCAATAAAAGCACTCAGTCTCAGGCTTGGGTCCATTCTTTGACTTCTTCCCGGTAACTGGCTTACCGGGCATGGCAACATCCTTGCCGTCCTTCTTGAAGTTCTTCTTGCCCTTGCCCTTCTTGAACTTAGTGGTCTTATTGACCATCAACACTTGATGTTCTTTCTTGATTTCAGCCTCTGCTGACTTTAGCATAGAGAACAATTCAGGAATGGTCTTTTCCATCCCCTGCATGTTGTAGTTCATCACAAAGCTCTTGTAGCTTGGTGGGAGCGACTGAAGGATTCTGTCAATGACCGCCTCATCAGGGAGGTTAATATTCAGCTGGGTCATACGGTTGTGCAACCCAGACATCTTGAGAATGTGCTCACTGACAGAACTATTTTCCTCCATCTTACAACTATAGAACTTGTCGGAGATGTCATATCTCTCGACCCGGGCGTGAGCTTGGAAAACTAGTTTCAGCTCTTCGAACATCTCATATGCTCCGTGATGCTCAAAACGCTTTTGGAGCCCCGGTTCTAAGCTGTAAAGCATGCCGCACTGAACGAGGGAGTAATCATCAGCACGAGTTTGCCAAGCATTCATAATGTCTTGGTTCTCTGGGACGGGAGCGTCAGCTAGCGGTCCTTCTAGGAAATATTGTTTCCTGGCAGCTATGAGGATGATCCTCAGGTTCCGGACCCAGTCCGTATAGTTGCTGCCGTCATCTTTCAGCTTGGTTTTCTCTAGGAACGCGTTGAAGTTCATGTTGACATGAGCGTTGGCCATTTGATCTACAAGACATATTTGCAAAGGTTTTAGACTAAGTTCATGATAATTAAGTTCTAATCAAATTATGAACTCCCACTCAGATTAGACATCCCTCTTGTCATCTAAGTGTTACACGATTCGAGTCGACTAGCCCGTGTTCGATCATCACGTGAGACGGACTAGTCATCGTCGGTGAACATCTTCATGTTGATCGTATCTTCCATATGACTCGTGTTCGACCTTTCGGTCTCCGTGTTTCGAGGCCATGTCTGCACATGCTAGGCTCGTCAAGTTAACCCTAAGTGTTTTGCTGTGTAAATCTGTCTTACACCCGTTGTATGTGAACGTAAGGATCCATCACACCCGATCATCACGTGGTGCTTAGAAACGACGAACTGTAGCAACGGTGCACAGTTAGGGGA
The DNA here is from genome assembly GCA_963921465.1 of Triticum timopheevii. Taxonomy (NCBI): domain Eukaryota; kingdom Viridiplantae; phylum Streptophyta; class Magnoliopsida; order Poales; family Poaceae; genus Triticum; species Triticum timopheevii. The sequence continues at coordinate 506,933,346 of OY997274.1, forward strand.
GAACACTTCTTGAAATTTTTGTAAGGGATCATCTTATTTACTACCGTCGTCCTAAGTAAACAAGATGCATAAACATAATAAACATCACATGCAATTATATAGTTGTGACATGATATGGCCAATATCATATAGCTCCATTGATCTCCATCTTCGGGGCTCCATGATCATCTTGTCACCGGCTTGACACCATGATCTCCATCATCATGATCTCCATCATCGTGTCTTCATGAAGTTGTCACGCCAACGACTACTTCTACTTCTATAGCTAACGCGTTTAGCAATAAAGTAAAGTAAGTTACATGGCGTTCTTCAATGACACGCAGGTCATACAAAAATAAAGACAACTCCTATGGCTCCTGCCGGTTGTCATACTCATCGACATGCAATTCGTGAATCCTATTACAAGAACATGATCTCATACATCACAATTCATCATTCATCACAACTTCTGGCCATATCACATCACATGATCAATCGCTGCAAAAACAAGTTAGACGTCCTCTAATTGTTGTTGCATCTTTTACGTGGCTGCAAGTGGGTTCTAGCAAGAACGTTTTCTTACCTACGAATAACCACAACGTGATTTTGTCAACTTCTATTTACCCTTCATAAGGGCCCTTTTCATCGAATCCGCTCCAACTAAAGTGGGAGAGACAGACACTCGCCAGCCACCTTATGCAACTAGTGCATGTCACTCGGTGGAACCGGTCTCACGTAAGCGTACGTGTAAGGTTGGTCCGGGCCGCTTCATCCCACAATACCGCTGAAGCAAGAAAAGACTAGTAGAGGCAAGCAAGTTGACAAGATCCACGCCCACAACAAAATTGTGTTCTACTCGTACAAAGAGAACTACGCATAGACCTAGCTCATGATGCCACTGTTGGGGAACGTTGCAGAAAATTAAAATTTTTCCTACGGCTTCACCAAGATTCATCTATGAGTTCATCTAAGCAACGAGTCAAGGGAGTGAGTTTGCATCTACATACCACCTGTAGATCGCGTGCGGAAGCTTGCAAGGTGATGATGGAGTCGTACTCGACGTGATTCAGATCACCGATGTCCAAGTGCTGAACGGACAGCACCTCCGCGTTCAACACACGTACGGGACGGGAGACGTCTCCTCCTTCTTGATCTAGCAAGGGGGAAGGAGAGGTTGAGGAAGATCACTCCAACGGCAGCACGACGGCGTGGTGGTGTTGGTGCAACAATACTCCGGCAGGGCTTCGCAAGCGCGTAACGGAGGAGGAGAGGTGTTGGGGAGGGGAGGGGCTGCGCCTTGGAGTTGTGTGTTGCAGCCCTCCCCTCACCCCTCTATATATAGGAGGAGAGGGGCAAGAGGGGCCGGCCCTCTAGGGGAAACCCTAGAGGGGGGCGGCGGCCAAAGGGAGAGGGGAAGAGGGGTGGCTTGCCCCCCAAGCTAGGGGGGGCGCCCCCTTTAGGGTTTCCCCCTCCCTTGCCCTAGCCGCATGGGCCTAGGTGGGGAGGCGCGCCAAGCCCACTAGGGGCTGGCTCCCTCTTCCACACAGCCCATGTGGCCCCCCCGTGAGGGGTGGCCCCTCCCGGTGGACCCCCGGAACCCTTCCGGTGGCCCCGGTACAATACCGGTATGCCCCCGAAACTTTCCGATGTCCGTTTAACAACTTCCCATATATAAAACTTCACCTCCGGACCATTCCGGAACTCCTCGTGACGTCCAGGATCTCATCCGGGACTCCGAACAACATTCGGTAGTCACATACTAGTCTTCCTAATAACCCTAGCATCACCGAACCTTAAGTGTGTAGACCCTACGGGTTCGGGAGACATGCAGACATGACCGAGATGCTCTCAGGTCAATAACCAACAGCGGGATCTGGATACCCATGTTGGCTCCCACATGCTCCTCGATGTTGTCATCGGATGAACCACGTTGTCGAGGATTCGATCAAACCCTGTATACAATTCCCTTTGTCAATCGGTACGTTACTTGCCCGAGACTCGATCGTCAGTATCCCAATACCTTGTTCAGTCTCGTTACCGGCAAGTCACTTTACTCGTACCGTAATGCATGATCCCGTGGCCAACACCTTGGTCACCTTGAGCTCATTATGATGATGCATTACCGAGTGGGCCCAGAGATACCTCTCCGTCATACGGAGTGACAAATCCCAGTCTCGATCCGTGTCAACCCAACAGACACTTTTGGAGATACCTGTAGTGCACCTTTATAGTCACCCAGTTACGTTGTGACGTTTGGTACACCCAAAGCACTCTTACGGTATCCGGGAGTTACACGATCTCATGGTCTAAGGAAGAGATACTTGACATTGGCAAAGCTCTAGCAAACGAACTACACGATCTTTGTGCTATGCTTAGGATTGGGTCTTGTCCATCACATCATTCTCCTAATGATGTGATCCCGTTATCAACGACATCCAATGTCCATAGCCAGGAAACCATGACTATCTGTTGATCACAACGAGCTAGTCAACTAGAGGCTCACTAGGGACATATTGTGGTCTATGTATTCACACGTGTATTACGATTTCCGGATAATACAGTTATAGCATGAATAAAAGACAATTATCATGAACAATGAAATATAATAATACTTTTATTATTGCCTCTAGGGCATATTTCCAACAGTCTCCCACTTGCACTAGAGTCACCAATCTAGTTACATTGTGATGAATCGAACACCCATAGAGTTCTGGTGTTGATCATGTTTTGCTCGCAAGAGAGGTTTAGTCAATGGATCTGCGACATTCAGATCCGTATGTACTTTGCAAATTTCTATGTCTCCATCTTGAACATTTTCACGGATGGAGTTGAAACGACGCTTGATGTGCCTGGTCTTCTTGTGAAACCTGGGCTCCTTGGCAAGGGCAATAGCTCCAGTGTTGTCACAGAAGAGTTTGATTGGCCCCGACGCATTGGTTATGACTCCTAGGTCGGTGATGAACTCCTTCACCCAAATCGCTTCATGCGCTGCCTCCGAGGCTGCCATGTACTCCACTTCACACGTAGATCCCGCCACGACGCTCTGCTTGCAGTTGCACCAGCTTAGTGCTCCACCATTCAACATATACACGTATCCGGTTTGTGACTTAGAGTCATCCGGATCTGAGTCGAAGCTAGCGTCGACGTAACCCTTTACGACGAGCTCTTCGTCTCCTCCATAAACGAGAAACATGTCCTTTGTCCTTTTTAGGTACTTCAGGATATTCTTGACCGCTGTCCAGTGTTCCTTACCGGGATTACTTTGGTATCTTGCTACCAAACTTACGGCAAGGTTTACATCAGGTCTGGTACACAGCATGGCATACATAATAGATCCTATGGCTGAAGCATAGGGGATGACACTCATCTCTTCTTTATCTTTTGCCGTGGTCGGTGACTGAGCCGTGCTCAATCTCACACCTTGTAACATAGGCAAGAACCCTTTCTTGGACTGATCCATTTTGAACCTTTTCAAAATCTTATCAAGGTATGTTCTTTGTGAAAGACCTATGAGGCGTCTTGATCTATCTCTATAGATCTTGATGCCTAATATATAAGCAGCTTCTCCAAGGTCCTTCATTGGAAAACATTTGTTCAAGTAGGCCTTAATGCTGTCCAGAAGTTCATTAGGGTTTTGGTTGATTTGTGTCTTAAGGTGTTATTCTAGTATGAACTCTATGATAGATCGAATGGAAAGAATAGCTTCGTGTTATTTTACTACGGACTCTTGAATAGATCGATCAGAAAGGATAACTTTGAGGTGGTTTCGTACCCTACAATAATCTCTTCATTTGTTCTCTGCTATTAGTGACTTTGGAGTGACTCTTTGTTTCATGTTGAGGGATAGTTATATGATCCAATTATGTTATTATTGTTGAGAGAACTTGCACTAGTGAAAGTATGAACCTTAGGCCTTGTTTCCTAGCATTGGAATACCGTTTGTTCTCACTTTTATCATTAGTTACCTTGCTGTTTCTATATTTTCAGATTACAAATACCTATATCTATCATCCATATTGCACTTGTATCACCATCTCTTCGCCGAACTAGTTCACTTATACAATTTACCATTGTATTGGGTGTGTTGGGGACACAAGAGACTCTTTGTTATTTGGTTGCAGGGTTGCTTGAGAGAGACCATCTTCATCCTATGCCTCCCACAGATTGATAAACCTTAGGTCATCCACTCGAGGGAAATTTGCCACTGTCCTACAAACCTCTGCACTTGGAGGCCCAACAACGTCTACAAGAAGAAGGTTGTGTAGTAGACATCAAGCTCTTTTCTGGCGCCGTTGCCGGGGAGGTGAGTGCTTGAAGGTATATCTTTAGATTTTGCAATCGAATCTTTTAGTTTCTTATTTTATCACTAGTTTAGTATATAAAAGAAAACTACAAAAAATGGAATTGAGTTTGCCTCATACGCTTCATCTTTGTAATATCTTTCGTGAGAATGATGGAAAGGAAAATTGTGCTCAGTTGCTAGAAGAAGAATGCATTAAAATATTTGGTACTAGATCTTTGTATGATGAGCATGATTGCAATGTTGTTAGTATGAATTCCTTGAATATCCATGATGCTAATGATATGCAAATCCACAAGCTTGGGGATGCTATGTTTGATGAATATGATATTTTTTATTCCCCAAGTCTTGATGAGCAAATTTATTATGATGATAGCTTGCCTCCTATTTATGATGATTATATTGATGATACGTATGCCATAAAGAATAAACTTGCTTATATGGAGAATAGTAAAAAAATTATGCAAGTAGAAAATAATGCTTTATGTGCTGGTTATATTATTGAATTCATTCATGATGCTACTGAAAATTATTATGAGGGAGGAACATATGCTTGTAGGAATTGCAATAATATCAAGTTTCCTCTCTATGTGCTTAAAATCTTGAAGTTATGCTTGTTTAGCCTTCCTTTGCTAGTTGATTATTGTTCCCATAAGTTGTTTGCTCACAAAATCCCTATGCATAGGAAGTGGGTTAGGCTTAAATGTGCTAGTCATATGCTTCATGATGCTCCTGTTATGTTTCAATTCTTATCTTTTATGTGAGCATCATTGTCATCATCATGCCTAGCTAAAAAGCATTAAAGAAAAGCGCTTGTTGGGAGACAACTCAATATTTACCTTTACTGTTTTTGTGTGTTCACATGATTATGCTACTGTAGTAATCATGTTTTATAGCTTTTGCTTCAATAAAGTGCCAAGCAAGACCTTTAGGATAGCTCACGGTGATAGTTGTGTTGATCCTGCTGAAAATCAGAAACTTTTGCACCCAGTAAATTAGTTTTGATACTTCACAGAAACGTGCTTTTGATCTGATTCTTATTCTATGAATTGGTACACAAATTTCCTAGGACTTCCTAATTTTCTAGAATTTTTGGAGTTACGGAAGTATTCGAATGATACAGATTACTACAGACTGTTTTGTTTTTGACAGATTCTATTTTGTATGTGCTGTTTGCTTATTTTGATGAATCTGTGAGTAATATCGGAGGGTATGAACCATAGAGAAGTTGTAATACAGTATATATTAGACCAATATGAATATAGAATGAGTTCACAACAGTACCTATGTGGTGATTTATTTTCTTATACTAACGGAGCTTACGAGTTTTCTGTTGAGTTTTGTGTTGTGAAGTTTTCAAGTTTTGGGTAAAGATTTGATGGACTATGGAATAAGGAGTGGCAAGAGCCTAAGCTTGGGGATGCCCAAGGCACCCCAAGGTAATATTCAAGGACAACCAATAGCCTAAGCTTGGGGATGCCCCGGATGGCATCCCCTCTTTCGTCTTCGTTCATCGGTAACTTTACTTGGAGCTATATTTTTATTGACCACATGATATGTGTTTTGGTTGGAGCGTCATTTTCTTTTGTTAGTTTTGCTTGCTGTTATTTAGAATAATGTTTTTCATCTTTATTTTCAATAAAAATGTCAAGGATAGCCTTTACCATGCTTATTTTGCAAGTATACATGTTGCTGTTTGAAAAAAGAAAGTTTACCGCTGTTGCAAAAGTTCCCTAGAAAAGTCAGAGAATGATATAATGTTGAAACTTTTTGTATAATGAGATCTGATAAATCTTCTACAGTGTAGTATTTTTCTCATAATTTTTGGAGTTAGGGAAGTATGATGAATCTTGCATTCTTTACAGACTATAGTGTTTTGGTAGATTGCTGTTATGTTTGCATTGTTTGCATATGTTTGCTTGTTTAATGATTCTATTTGAGGATAGGAGTATTAAATATGCAGAGACATTTATTATGCAATGTTGAATAATAATTTTAATGATTTGTTACAGTAGAAAATGATAAGGTTTTTGCATTGGTTTATACTAACTTATCTCACGAGTTCTTGTTGAGTTTGGTGTGGATGAAGCTTTCGAGATTTAGGAAACCGAGATATAAAAGGAATTAAGGAGACACAAAAGCTCAAGCTTTGGGATGCCCAAGGCACCCCAAGATAATATTTCAAGAAGTCTCAAGCATCAAAGCTTGGGGATGCCTCGGTAGGCATCCCACTTTTCTTCTTCAACAATCATCGGTTAGTATCGGTTGAATCTAAGTTTTTGCTTCTTCACATGAGTCGAGCTATCCTTGCAATGCCATTTTATTTTATTTGCGTGATGTTTGAATAAAGTACTTAAGATCTGAAATACTTAAATGAGAGAGAGTTCTCACATAGTTAAATAATTGTTTGACTACTCATTGATCTTCACTTATATCTTTTTGGAGTAGTTTGTCTTTTACTCGTGTGCTTCATTTATATCCTATGAGTAAATGGTTGAATGAGTTGAATATCATAAATCTAAAATTATACATGTTTCATATGCTTATCCCATGGGGAATAATGACTTCACCTATAAGAAGTAGAGGTGGTAAATTTATTGAAGGTTAGCAAACATTCTATTGGTAATTTGAACAATTCATGAAAGAATATTGAAGGAAGAGAGATTTCACATATAAATATACTATCTTAGACATCTTCTATGATTGTGAGCCCCATTAATTATTCTCAAACCTGAGCAAATTAGTTGAAATTGGACAAGAAAGACAACATAATGAGTTATGCTTGGGTATATTTGTATAGAAGTTATATTGTTATAGATCCTCCAACATGTGGTGCTTGCTGTTTAGAATCCTTTGCTAGCCAAAATATCTGTACTAAGCGGGAATACTGCTTGTACATCCAAATTCCTTGAACCAAGTTTCTTCCATGAGTGTCCACCGTATCTACCTATATGCGGTATTTACCTGCCGTTCCAAGTAAATTTGCATGTGCCAAACTCTAAACCTTCAAATGATAATCTGTTTTGTATGCCCGAATCGCTCATGTAGCGAATAGGGGCTGTCAGTATCTTGCATGCTAGGTGGGTTATTCTCACGATGAGTGGACTCCGCTCATCATTCATGAGAAAAATTGCTGGTAACTGGGATGCCCAATCCCATGATCAAAAGATCAAAATCAAATCAAAATAATTGCAAACAAAACTCCCCCAGGATTGATGTTAGTTGGAGGCACCCGTTGTTTCGGGCAAGCCATGGATTGATGATTGTTGGTGGAGGGGGGGGGGGTAAAAACTTTACCATTCTGTTTGGGAACCGCCTATAATGTATGTAGTATGGAAGATATTGGGAACTCTTGGTTGTTATGTTGACAATGAAAGCATACCTCTCAAAACTATTTATATCTATTTCTAAATCGAGCTCTGGCACCTCTGCAAATCCCTGCTTCCCTCTACGAAGGGCCTATCTTTTACTTTTATGCAAGAGTCAGTAGTATTCCTTCTCATTCCAACCTACTCTTCAGCTGGCAAGCATTATGTGATGGGGAAAGATCTAAGCATATATGGCCATTCAAATATATTTGATCATGAATTATTATTGTTGACATTATCTATATGATAAGTAAGTTGGGAGGCGAAACACTAAGCCCCTATCTTTCTCTGTGTTCGATCGATGCTATTTGTTCTAAAAATATGCTTTGAGTGGTAGCAATCATGGAAGACTATATGATAGTTGAGTGTGGGATTTGCTAAATCAAAGATCTGACATAGAACCTTCCTGAAAATAAGATGAATCTCAATTGTTTGATGACTGAGAATGAAGTTTGCTAGAAAGTTTATGGTCTATGCTTTAACATTTGAATAGCTTGTTACTTGATCATGAAAAGTTTTATGAGATGAGTTGCTGTTATGACATATAATGATGCTAGAAAAGGTGATTGAAATTATAATTGATCAAACTTATGCACCTACTAGCATTCACACTTCATAAATTTTTTCTTTTATCATTTACCTTCTCGAGGACGAGCAGCAATTAAGCTTGGGGATGCTGATACGTCTCCAACGTATCTATAATTTATGAAGCATACATGCTATTATATTATCTATTTTGGATGTTTATGGGCTTTATTATACACTTTTATATTATTTTTGGGACCAACCTATTAAACGGAGGCCCAACCCAAATTGTTGTTTTCTTGCCTATTTCAGTTTTTCGAAGAAAAGGAATATCAACCGGAGTCCAAACGGAATGAAACCTTCGGGAGGGTTATTTTTGGAACGGAAGCAATCCAGGAGACTTGGAGTGCACGTAAGGGAAGCAACGAGGAAGCCACGAGGCAGGGAGGCGCGCCCTACCCCCCTGGGAGCGCCCCCAGCCTCGTGGCCCCTCGTGGCTCCCCCGACTGACTTCTTTCGCCTATATATGTCAATTTACCATAAAAACATCGGGGAGCACAATAGATCGGGAGTTACGCCGCCGGAAGCCTCTGTAGCCACCAAAAACCAATCAGGACCCTGTTCCGGCACCCTCCGGAGGGGGGGGGGTGTTGGGGAACGTAGTAATTTCAAAAAAATTCCTACGCACACGCAAGATCATGGTGATGCATAGCAACGAGAGGGGAGAGTGTTGTCTACGTACCCTCGTAGACCGAAGCGGAAGCGTTGACGCAACGTAGAGGAAGTAGTCGTACGTCTTCCCGGTCCAACCGATCCAAGCACCGTTACTCCGGCACCTTCGAGTTCTTGACACACGTACAGCTCGATGACACACCCCGAACTCCGATCCAGCAGTGGTACGGGGTGGAGTTCCGTCAGCACGACGGCGTGGTGACGATCTTGATGTTCAACTGTCGCAGGGCTTCGCCTAAGCACCGCTACAATATAACCGAGGTGTAATATCGTGGAGGGGGGCACCGCACACGGCTAAGGAACGATCACGATGATCAACTTGTGTGTCCATGGGGTGCCCCCTGCCCCCGTATATAAAGGAGTGGAGGAGGGGAGGGCCGGCCCTCTCTATGGCGCACCCTAGGGGAGTCCTACTCCCACCGGGAGTAGGATTCCCCCTTTCCTAGTCCAACTAGGAGTCCTTCCATGTATTAGGAGTAGGAGACAAGGAAGGGGAAGAGAGAAGGGAAGGAAGGAGGGGGTGCGGCCCCTCCCCCTAGTCCAATTCGGACTAGGCCATGGGGGGGCGCGCGGCCTGCCCTAGGCAGCCCCTCTCTCTTTCCCGTATGGCCCAATAAGGCCCAATACTTCTCCCCGGCGAATTCCCGTAACTCTCCGGTACTCCGATAAATACCCGAATCACTCGGAACCTTTCCGAACTCCGAATATAGTAGTCCAATATATCGATCTTTACGTCTCGACCATTTCGAGACTCCTCGTCATGTCCCCAATCTCATCCGGGACTCCGAACTCCTTCGGTACATCAAAACTCATAAACTCATAATATAACTGTCATCGAAACCTTAAGCGTGCAGACCCTACGGTTCGAGAACAATGTAGACATGACCGAGACACGTCTCCTGTCAATAACCAATAGCGGGACCTGGATGCCCATATTGGTTCCTACATATTCTACGAAGATCTTTATCGGTCAGACTGCATAACAACATACGTTGTTCCCTTTGTCATCGGTATGTTACTTGCCCGAGATTTGATCGTCGGTATCCAATACCTAGTTCAATCTCGTTACCGGCAAGTCTCTTTACTCGTTCCGTAATACATCATCTCGCAACTAACTCATTAGTTGCATTGCTTGCAAGGCTTATGTGATGTGCATTATCGAGAGGGCCCAGAGATACCTCTCCGACATTCGGAGTGACAAATCCTAATCTCGAAATACGCCAACCCAACAAGTACCTTTGGAGACACCTGTAGAGCACCTTTATAATCACCCAGTTACGTTGTGATGTTTGGTAGCACACAAAGTGTTCCTCCGGTAAACGGGAGTTGCATAATCTCATAGTCATAGGAACATGTATAAGTCATGAAGAAAGCAATAGCAACATACTAAACGATCGGGTGCTAAGCTAACGGAATGGGTCATGTCAATCAGATCATTCAACCAATGATGTGATCCTGTTAATCAAATAACAACTCTTTGTCCATGGTTAGGAAACATAACCATCTTTGATTAACAAGCTAGTCAAGTAGAGGCATACTAGTGACACTCTGTTTGTCTATATATTCACACATGTATTATGTTTCCGGTTAATACAATTCTAGCATGAATAATAAACATTTATCATGAAATAAGGAAATAAATAATAACTTTGTTATTGCCTCTAGGGCATATTTCCTTTAGTCTCCCACTTGCACTAGAGTCAATAATCTAGATCACATCACCATGTGATTAACATCGATAGTTCACATCATCATGTGATTAACACCCATAGTTCACATCGCCATGTGACCAACACCCAAAGGATTTACTAGATTCAGTAATCTAGTTCACATCGCTATGTGATAAACACCCAAAGAGTACTAAGGTGTGATCATGTTTTGCTTGTGAGAGAATCTTAGTCAACGGGTCTTTCACATTCAGATCCGTTATGTATTTTGCAATTTTCTATGTCTACAATGCTCTGCACGGAGCTACTCTAGCTAATTGCTCCCACTTTCAATATGTATCTATATCGAGACTTAGAGTCATCCAGATCGGTGTCAAAACTTGCATCGACGTAACCCTTTACGACGAACCTTTTGTCACTTCCATAATCGAGAAACATATCCTTATTCCACTAAGGATAATTTTGACCGCTGTCCAGTGATCTACTCCTAGATCACTATTGTACTCCCTTGCCAAACTCAGTGTAGGGTATACAATAGATCTGGTACATAGAATGGCATACTTTATAGAACCTATGGCCAAGGCATAGGGAATGACTTTCATTCTCTTTCTATCTTCTGCCGTGGTCGGGTTTTGAGTCTTACTCAATTTCACACCTTATAACACAGGCAAGAAACTCTTTCTTTGACTGTTCCATTTTGAACTACTTCAAAATCTTGTCAAGGTGTGTACTCATTGAAAAAAAAACTTATCAAGTGTCTTGATCTATCTCTATAGATCTTGATGCTCAATATGTAAGCAGTTTTACCGAGGTCCTTCTTCGAAAAACTCCTTTCAAATACTCCTTTATGCTTTGCAGAATAGTTCTACATTACTTCCGATCAATCAATATTTCATTCACATATACTTATCAGAAATGTTGTAGTGCTCCCACTCACTTTCTTGTAAATACAGGCTTCACCGCAAGTCTGTATAAAACTATATGCTTTGATCAACTTATCAAAGCGTATATTCCAACTCCGAGATGCTTGCACCAGTCCATAGATGGATCGCTGGAGCTTGCACATTTTGTTAACACCTTTAGGATCGACAAAACCTCTTGGTTGCATCACATACAACTCTTCTTTAATAACTCCATTAAGGAATGCAGTTTTGTTTTATCCATTTGCCAGATTTCATAAAATGCGGCAATTGCTAACATGATTCGGACAGACTTAAGCATAGATACGAGTGAGAAACTCTCATCGTAATCAACACTTTGAATTTGTCGAAAAACCTTTTGCGACAATTCTAGCTTTGTAGATAGTAACAATACTATCAGCGTCTGTCTTCCTCTTAAAAATCCATTTAATTAACATGGCTTGCTGATCATCGAGCAATTCAATCAAAGTCCATACTTTGTTCTCATACATGGATCATATCTCAGATTTTATGGCCTCAAGCCATTTCGCGGAATCTGGGCTCATCATCGCTTCCTCATAGTTCGTAGGTTTGTCATGGTCAAGCAACACAACCTCCAGAACAGGATTACCGTACCACTCTGGTGCGGATCTCACTCTGGTTGACCTACGAGGTTCGGTAGTAACTTGATCTGAAGTTACATGATCATCATCATTAGCTTCCTCACTAATTGGTGTAGTAGTCACAGGAACAGATTTCTGTGATGAACTACTTTCCAATAAGGGAACAGGTACAGTTACCTCATCAAGTTCTACTTTCCTCCCACTCACTTCTTTCGAGAGAAACTCCTTCTCTGGAAAGGATCCGATTTTAGCAACGAAAATTTTGCCCTCAGATCTGTGATAGAAGGTGTACCCAATAGTCTCCTTTGGGTATCCTATGAAGACACATTTCTCCAATTTGGGTTCGAGCTTATCTGGTTGAAACTTTTTCACATAAGCATCGTAGCCCCAAACTTTAAGAAACGACAACTTGGGTTTCTTGCTAAACCACAGTACATATGGTGTCATCTCAACGGATTTAGATGGTGCCCTTTTAACGTGAATGCAGCTGTCTCTAATGCATAACCCCAAAACGACAATGGTAAATCAATAAGAGACATCATAGATCGCACCATATCCAATAAAGTGCGGTTATGACGTTCGGACACACCATAACATTGTGGTGTTCCAGGTGGCGTGAGCTGTGAAACTATTCCACATTGTTTTAATTGAAGACCAAACTCGTAACTCAAATATTCGTCTCCGCAATCAGACCGCAGAAACTTTATTTTCTTGTTACGATGATTTTTCCACTTCACTCTGAAATTCTTTGAACCTTTCAACTATTTCAGACTTATGTTTCATCAAGTAGATATACCCATATCCATATCTGCTCAAATCATCTTGTGAAGGTCAGAAAATAACGATACTTGCCACGAGCATCAACACTCATTGGATCGCATACATCGGTATGTATTATTTCCAATAAGTCAGTAGCTTGTTCCATTGTTCCGAAGAACGGAGTTTTAGTCATCTTGCCCAAAAGGCACGGTTCGCAAGCATCAAATGATTCATAACCAAGTGATTCCGAAAATCCATCTTTATGGAGTTTCTTCATGCGCTTTTACACCGATATGACCCAAATGGCAGTGCCACAAATAAGTTGCACTATCATTATTAACTTTGCATCTTTTGGCATCGATATTATGAATATGTGTATCACTACGATCGAGATCCAACAAACTATGTTCATTGGGTGTATGACCATCGAAGGTCTTATTCATGTAAATAGAATAACAATTTATTCTCTAACTTTAAATGAATAACCGTATCGCAATAAACATGATCAAATCATATTCATGCTTAACGCAAATGCCAAATAACATTTATTTTGGTTTAACACTAATCCTGAAAGTATAGGGAGTGTGCGATGATGATCATATCAATCTTGGAACTACTTCCAACACTCATCGTCACTTCACCCTTAACTAGTCTCTGTTTATTCTGTAACTCCTGTTTCGAGTTACTAATCTTAGCAACCGAACAAGTATCAAATACTCAGGGGCTACTATAAACACTAGTAAGGTACACATCAATAACATGTATATCAAATATACCTTTGTTCACTTTGCCATCCTTCTTATCCGCCAACTACTTGGGGTAGTTCTGCTTTCAGCGACCAGTCCCTTTGCAGTAGAAGCACTTAGTCTCAGGCTTAGGTCCAGACTTGGGCTTCTTCACTTGAGCAGCAACTTGCTTGCTGTTCTTCTTGAAGTTCCCTTCTATCCCTTTGCCTTTTTCTTGAAACTAGTGGTCTTGTTAACCATCAACACTTGATGTTCTTTCTTGATTTCTACCTTCATCGATTTCATCATCATGAAAAAACTCGGGAATCATTCTCATCATCCCTTGCATACTATAGTTCATCACGAAGTTCTACTAACTTGGTGATGGTGACTAGAGAATTCTGTCAATCACTATCTTATCTGGAAGATTAACTCCCACTTGATTCAAGCGATTGTAGTACCCAGACTATCTGAGCACATGCTTACTAGTTGAGCGATTCTCCTCCATCTTTTAGCTATAGAACTTGTTGGAGACTTCATATCTCTCAACTCGGGTATTTGCTTGAAATATTAACTTCAACTCCTGGAACATCTCATATGGTCCATGATGTTCAAAACATCTTTGAAGTCCCGATTCTAAGCCGTTAAGCATGGTGCACTTAAACTATCAAGTAGTCATCATATTGAGCTAGCCAAACGCTCATAACGTCTGCATCTGCTCCTGCAATAGGTCTGTCACCTAGCGGTGCATTAAGGACATAATCCTTCTGTGCAGCAATGAGGATAAACCTCAGATCACGGATCCAATCCGCATCATTGCTACTAACATTTTTCAACACAATTTTCTCTAGGAACATATTAAAATAAACATATGAAAGCAACAATGCGAGCTATTGATCTACAACATAATTTGCAAAATACTACCAGGACTAAGTTCATGATAAATTTAAGTTCAATTAATCATATTACTTAAGAACTCCCACTTCGATAGACATCCCTCTAATCCTCTAAGTGATCACGTGATCCAAATCAACTAAACCATAAACGATCATCACGTGAAATGGAGTAGCTTTCAATGGTTAACATCACTATGTTGATCATATCTAATATATGATTCACGCTTGACCTTTCGATCTCCGTGTTCCGAGGCCATATCTGCATATGCTAGGCTCGTCAAGTTTAACCCGAGTATTCTGCGTGTGCAAAACTGGCTTGCACCCGTTGTAGATGGACGTAGAGCTTATCACACCCGATCATCACGTGGTGTCTGGGCACGATGAACTTTGGCAACGGTGCATACTCAGGGAGAACACTTCTTGATAATTAGTGAGAGATCATCTTAAAATGCTGCCGTCAATCAAAGCAAGATAAGATGCATAAAAGATAAACATCACATGCAATCAATATATGTGACATGATATGGCCATGATCATCTTGCGCCTTTGATCTCCATCTCTAAAGTACTGTCATGATCGCTATCGTCACCGGCACGACACCATGATCTTCATCATCTTGATCTATATCAATGTGTCATCACATTGTTGCCTCACCAACTATTGCTCTTGCAACTATTGCTATCGTATAGCGATAAAGTAAAGCAATTATTTGGCACTTGCATCTTATGCAACAAAGAGACATCCATAGGGCTTCTGCCAGTTGCCAATAACTTCAACAAAACATGATCATCTCATACAACAACTTATATCTAATCACGTCTTGACCATATCACATCACAACATGCCCTGCAAAAACAAGTTAGACGTCCTCTACTTTGTTGCTGCAAGTTTTACGTGGCTACTACGGGCTGAGCAAGAACCGTTCTTACCTACGCATCAAAACCACAACGATAGTTTGTCAAGTTGGTGCTGTTTTAACCTTCGCAAGGACCGGGCGTAGCCACACTCGGTTCAACTAAAGTTGGAGAAACTGACACCCGCTAGTCACCTGTGTGCAAAGCACGGCGGTAAAACCAGTCTCGTGTAAGCGTACGCGTAATGTCGGTCCAGGCCGCTTCATCCAACAATACCGCCGAACCAAAGTATGACATGCTGGTAAGCAGTATGACTTGTATCGCCCACAACTCACTTGTGTTCTACTCGTGCATATAACATCAACACATAAAACCTAGGCTCGGATGCCACTGTTGGGGAACGTAGTAATTTCAAAAAAATTCCTACGCACACGCAAGATCATGGTGATGCATAGCAACGAGAGGGGAGAGTGTTGTCTACGTACCCTCGTAGACCGAAGCAGAAGCGTTGACGCAACGTAGAGGAAGTAGTCGTACGTCTTCCCGGTCCAACCGATCCAAGCACCGTTACTCCGGCACCTCCGAGTTCTTGACACACGTACAGCTCGATGATGCACCCCGAACTCCGATCCAGCAGAGGTACGGGGTGGAGTTCCGTCAGCACGACGGCGTGGTGACGATCTTGATGTTCAACTGTCGCAGGGCTTCGCCTAAGCACCGCTACAATATAACCGAGGTGTAATATCGTGGAGGGGGGCACCGCACACGGCTAAGGAACGATCACGATGATCAACTTGTGTGTCCATGGGGTGCCCCCTGCCCCCGTATATAAAGGAGTGGAGGAGGGGAGGGCCGGCCCTCTCTATGGCGCGCCCTAGGGGAGTCCTACTCCCACCGGGAGTAGGATTCCCCCTTTCCTAGTCCAACTAGGAGTCCTTCCATGTATTAGGAGTAGGAGACAAAGAAGGGGAAGAGAGAAGGGAAGGAAGGAGGGGGTGCGGCCCCTCCCCCTAGTCCAATTCGGACTAGGCCATGGGGGGCGCGCGGCCTGCCCTAGGCAGCCCCTCTCTCTTTCCCGTATGGCCCAATAAGGCCCAATACTTCTCCCCGGCGAATTCCCGTAACTCTCCGGTACTCCGATAAATACCCGAATCACTCGGAACCTTTTCGAACTCCGAATATAGTCGTCCAATATATCGATCTTTACGTCTCGACCATTTCGAGACTCCTCGTCATGTCCCCAATCTCATCCGGGACTCCGAACTCCTTCGGTACATCAAAACTCATAAACTCATAATATAACTGTCATCGAAACCTTAAGCGTGCGGACCCTACGGTTCGAGAACAATGTAGACATTACCAAGACACGTCTCCTGTGAATAACCAATAGTAGGATCTGGATGCCCATATTGGTTCCTACATATTCTACGAAGATCTTTATCGGTCAGACTGCATAACAACATACGTTGTTCCCTTTGTCATCGGTATGTTACTTGCCCGAGATTTGATCGTCGGTATCCAATACCTAGTTCAATCTCGTTACCGGCAAGTCTCTTTACTCGTTCCGTAATACATCATCTCGCAACTAACTCATTAGTTGCATTGCTTGCAAGGCTTATGTGATGTGCATTACCGAGAGGGCCCAGAGATACCTCTCCGACATTCGGAGTGACAAATCCTAATCTCGAAATACGCCAACCCAACAAGTACCTTTGGAGACACCTGTAGAGCACCTTTATAATCACCCAGTTACATTGTGATGTTTGGTAGCACACAAAGTGTTCCTCCGGTAAACGGGAGTTGCATAATCTCATAGTCATAGGAACATGTATAAGTCTTGAAGAAAGCAATAGCAACATACTAAACGATCGGGTGCTAAGCTAACGGAATGGGTCATGTCAATCAGATCATTCAACCAATAATGTGATCCCGTTAATCAAATACCAACTCTATGTCCATGGTTAGGAAACATAACCATCTTTGATTAACAAGCTAGTCAAGTAGAGGCATACTAGTGACACTCTGTTTGTCTATATATTCACACATGTATTATGTTTCCGGTTAATACAATTCTAGCATGAATAATAAACATTTATCATGAAATAAGGAAATAAATAATAACTTTATTATTGCCTCTAGGGCATATTTCCTTCAGGGGATCCCTCACCGGTGGCCATCTTCATCATCCCGGTGCTCTCCATGACGAGGAGGGAGTAGTTCATCCTCAGGGCTGAGGGTATGTACCAGTAGCTATGTGTTTGATCTCTCTCTTGTGTTCTTGAGGTGATACAATCTTGATGTATCGCGAGCTTTGCTATTATAGTTGGATCTTATGATGTTTATCCCCCTATACTCTCTTGTAATGGATTGAGTTTTCCCTTTGAAGTTATCTTATCCGATTGAGTCTTTAAGGATTTTAGAACACTTGATGTATGTCTTGCGTGGGATACCCGTGGTGACAATGGGGTATTCTATTGATTCGCTTGATGTATGTTTTGGTGATCAACTTGCGGGTTCTGTGACCTTGGGAATCTATGCATAGGGGTTGACACACGTTTTCGTCTTGACTCTCCTGTAGAAACTTTGGAGCACTCTTTGAAGTACTTTGTGTTGGTTGAATAGATGAATCTGATATTGTGTGATGCATACCGTATAATCATGCCCACGGATACTTGAGGTGACAATGGAGTATCTAGGTGACATTAGGGTTTTGGTTGATTTGTGTCTTAAGGTGCTATTCTAGTACGAACTCTATGATAGATCAAACGGAAAGAATAGCTTCGTGTTATTTTACTATGGACTCTTGAATTGATCGATCAGAAAGGATAACTTTGAGGTGGTTTCATACCCTACAATAATCTCTTCGTTTGTTCTCTGCTATTAGTGACTTTGGAGTGACTCTTTGTTGCATGTTGAGGGATAGTTATATGATCCAATTATGTTATTATTGTTGAAAGAACTTGCACTAGTAAAAGTATGAACCTTAGGCCTTGTTTCCTAGCATTGCAATACCGTTTGTGCTCACTTTTATCATTAGTTACCTTGCTGTTTTTATATTTTCAGATTACAAATACTTATATCTATCATCCATATTGCACTTGTATCACCATCTCTTCACCGAACTAGTGCACCTATACAATTTACCATTGTATTGGGTGTGTTGGGGACACAAGAGACTCTTTGTTATTTGGTTGCAGGGTTGCTTGAGAGAGACCATCTTCATCCTACACCTCCCACGGATTGATAGACCTTAGGTCATCCACTTGAGGGAAATTTGCTACTGTCCTATAAACCTCTGCACTTGGAGGCCCAACAACATCTACAAGGAGAAGGTTGTGTAGTAGACATCACCAAGCTAGAAGAAGAATGAGGGGGGCTCTCTCCCCTTCTCTCTCTCGGTGGCGTCGGAACGCCGTCAGGGAAATCATCATGACGATGATCTACACCAACAACTTCGCCGCCATTAACACCAACTCTCTCGCACTCTATGCAGTGGTGTAATCTCTCTCTTCAAGCTGTAATCTCAACTTAAACATGGTGATTATGCCACAGATTAGTATCCAATCATGTGTTGCCATCCTATGGTGTTTGAGTAAATTCGTTTTGTCCTATGGGTTGATTAATGATTGTGATAGTTTAGACTTGTATGCTTATTTTGGTGTTGTCCTATTATGCCTTCCGTGCCATGCACACATGGGGGATTCCCGCTGTAGGGTGTTGCAATACGTTCAAGATTCGCTTATAGTGGGTTGCGAGAGTGAAAGAAGCTTAAACCCCAGTAAGGGGGTTGTTGTGTATGGATTAAAGGGGGCTTGTTACTTAATGCTATTGTTGGGTTTTACC
Organism: Triticum timopheevii; assembly: GCA_963921465.1. Lineage (NCBI taxonomy): Eukaryota > Viridiplantae > Streptophyta > Magnoliopsida > Poales > Poaceae > Triticum > Triticum timopheevii. The sequence continues at coordinate 506,952,516 of OY997274.1, forward strand.
TTAATGATCTTTAGTAGTTGCGGAGGCTTGCTAGAGTTCCAATCATAAGTGCATACTAGCAAAAAGGCCCGTGGGCTGCAACGGGAGAAAAAAATACCACACACTCTTAATTTACAAAAAATGGCCTATAATCTGAGAATTTGTAGCGCAGTTTAAGATTCTACAGGTGTTCTATTTCAACGTGGCTTGTATGTAGATTTAATCCGTACGAAGAAACAGGCAAGTATCATGCATTTATTTGTGTCATGTTCAGAATGGAGTGTTGTTACGGGCAGTAAAGAAAAATGGCAAAAAGAAACGATGACACATTAGCACACTACAGAGACATTTGAGCATCAATGTCAGTTTTCAGTTTAAGAATCACCAACTTAGGGTAACTCTTGAACACTTATTTCACATGCATATTTCTTAAATACATGAAGAGTTGTTAATAAGGTTGTTAAAAATATACATGATTTTTTAATCATAAAAAGAGAGTTTTTGTCTGGAAAAGAACATTTTTGAATTGTCTCCTATGGACGCAAGTACTTGCGCCCCTATTTCATCACTATTTCATGACATACATGTCATCGGTATTGGTCCTTGTTTCATCACTATTTATATATTATCAAACTTGTGTTTTATTTTATTTTTTGTCATGCATGCCTCCTTTTAAAAAAAATTCATGCATGTCCTATCTTTTTTCTTCTTATATATAGGTGAACAACGCAACATCTCATCTTTATCTGATCTCCTCTGCATTTTCTCTTTTATTTATTTTATAGCGGACATCCCATCTTTATTGGGTCCTTCTTTTATTTCTTGACATGCGTGTCCTTATTTATTGGGTGTCTCTAGCAAAATTATCTTCAAGTTCATGTCCAATCCTGATTTTGCTGAGGTGTTCATCCCCAATCTGAATCAGTACCGGTATGAAAAAAAGATAGATAATGCATTGTTGATTAACATTGCAGCCTAGATAGTAATTTTTAAAATTGTTAATAGGTAAAATAACATCATATTCAGATTCTACATATTTTTCTAATCAAATTCCATATATAACATGTTAAATTTCAAGTTACGGTTTAGAAGATATGAGTATTTTAAAAAACATTTGATATGTACTACGGGTTTAATGTCAGAAACATTAGGGGGTTTTCTATAAAATAGCAAATTGGACTAAGAATACCTATTTCTTTTATTAGTAGGTATAGAGGTATAGATGATCCAAGTACGAAAAGTATGCTAGCTCATGCCTCTCACTCATATAAAATTGCAATAATGATTAACGGTCTAGTTAGCAATTGCCTAGGGACAAATCTTCCTTTGTGTTACAAAAAGATTTCTACTAAACAACTAATTTTTATTATCTTACAAATTACTCGTAGTTCTATTCTCGCTAAGTACTTCTAGTTTTATCCTTGCAAATTTAACCTATTACACCTACACAGTAGTTTTATTCTTGTCCATGTAAAGCGAACGTTAAGTGTGCATAGAGTTGTATCTGTGGTCGATACAACTTGAAGAGAATATAAATTCTACCTTTAGTTACTTGTTGGATTCAACTGTGACGCCCGGGTAATTAAGCTACAGTAATCCCCACTAATGATGCCACGTCACCTCGGTTACTGTGGATAAACTCGCGTTAGTTCGGAACCTAGTTCGAATTTCAAATTCAAAATCGAGCAAACAATAAAAGTTTTCAAATATTAAAAGTTAAATGTTCGGAGTGAACCAAATAATACATAGGTAATTATGGTGGAGAAACCAAACTTCGATAAAATGTTTAAAGGCCCTAAAGCAATTAAAACAATAGTGAAAACAATTATTTAAATACCTTTTGTAATTAATAAAATGTCAAACTAATTTAATTGCGGATTAGACTTTTTGTGACTATGGACTAAGTTGAAATATTAAATTAAATGCTACGTGTATATTTTAATAAAACTAAAATAGTAGGAAACAAAACTAAAACAAAAAAGGTAAAATAAATAAAAAGTAAAAACAAAAGAAAAGAAAAGGGACCCCCACTGGGCCAACCGGCCCAGCTGACAGCCAGGCCAGCCCAACTGGCCCACCCGCACGGCCCAGCCGACCCCCACTCCTCCCTTATCCTCTCACCCCCACCCGAACCCTATCCACTCGCCCCCGCACTCCCCCCCCCCACGTCGTTTCCCCCTCCCGATCCAATCCGGATCGGGGACGAGACCCCCACTCGCCCCCCCGGAGACCCTCCTCGCCGGAGCGCCCCCCCCCCCCATCGCCCGTGCCGTCGTCGCTCCGTCCATGGCTCCTCGCCGGCTCCATCAACCCTCACCACCCTCTCCCTGACCTGGACGCGTCGCCCCCGACCCCGTCGTCATCGCCGGCGCCAGGCGCCGCCTCGCTGGCGCTGCCCCACCACCGCCGCCCCCCACGACGCAGGCGCACGCCACCGCCTTGGCGCTGCCGCGGCGCCCGAGCCGCTCATCCCCCGCTCGATCTGGGCGCCCGCCCGTGCCCAGGGGCCCGATCCCGCTCCCCCCCCATCGTCGCCGTGCTCCGCCATCGTGCCCGGCGCCCGGTGTCCGCCTCGCCGTCGTCGTTTGCCAGCACCGCCCATCGCCTCCTCGACCCCGACGCGCCTCCTCCCCGTCGCGACGTTCCCCTGCATCGGGCCTCCCCTTCAACGCGGGTGAGCAAACCCCCCCGTCGTGACCTCGCCGTTGATGCGCCGCCCGCCGTGGCCCTGTTCGCCGGTCGCCCTCAGCGCGCGTGCGCGAGCCGTGCCCGCTCGTCGCCGTCCTTGCCCGGCTTCGCGAGCGCACCCCCCTGCCCCCCTGCGTCGCCGGCGCCAGCGTGCGTCGTGCGCGCCCTGCGCCCCCTCGGGCACGCGTCCGTTCGGGCGCTCGCCCGCTGCCCAGTGCCCGCTTGGGTGACACCCGCACCCGAACACCCGTGCCCGCTATGGCCTCCAGGCCACTGCCAAACGGGGCCCATGCCCCAGAACGTTTTATAAAAAAAAGGAATTTAAATTAATAACAATAAAATTAATTAATTAATTAATTAATTAATTAATTAAGGAATTAATTAAGTTAATTAATCATAATTAGATTAATCAAATTAACTAATTAGTCTAATTAAACTGTGATTAGTTTAGCTAAAGCCTGATTAGCCTAAACAGGGTATGACAGGTGGGCCCCGCTGGACCCACACATCAGTTTGACCAGTCAACGCCCCTGTTGACTGCTGACGTCATGCTGACGTCATGATGACGTCAGCAAACACTATTCTGGATAATGTTGATTAAATTAAATAAATAAATCATAAAAATGATTTAAATCTTTTAAAATTAATATAAAATAAACCGTAGCTCGGATGGAAAAACTTTGTACATGAAAGTTGCTCAGAACGACGAGACGAATCCGGTTACGCAGCCCGTTCGTCCGCCACACACCCCTAACATATCAAACACGCAACTTTCCCCCTCCGGTTCATCTATCCGAAAACGCGAAACACCGGGAATACTTTCCCGGATGTTTCCCCCCTTCGTCGGTATCACCTACTACCGCGATTGGGCACACCTAGCCTCGTTACTTGTCATGTCATGCATCGATATGCATTTGTTTGCATTGTATTCATTGTTTCTTCCCTCTCTTCTCTCCGGTAGACCATGAGACCGACGCTGCTGCTGCCCAGTTCGACTACGGAGTTGACGACCCCTCTCTCTTGCCAGAGCAACCAGGCAAGCCCCCCCCTTGATCACCAGATATCGCCTATTCTCCTCTATACTGCTTGCATTAGAGTAGTGTAGCATGTTACTGCTTTCCGTTGATCCTATTCTGATGCATAGCCTGACATTGTTGCTACATCTGTTGATACCTTACCTGCAATCCTAAATGCTTAGTATAGGATGCTAGTTTATCATCATTGGCCCTACATTCTTGTCAGTCTGCCTTGCTATACTATTGGGCCGTGATCACTCGGGAGGTGATCACGGGTATATACTATACATACATACATACTACAGATGGTGACTAAAGTCGGGTCCGCTCGAAGAGTACCCGCAAGTGATTCTGATGAGGGGGCTGAAAGGACAGGTGGCTCCATCCCGGTAGAGGTGGGCCTGGGTTCCCGACGGCCCCCGACTGTTACTTTGTGGCGGAGCGACAGGGCAGGTTGAGACCACCTAGGAGACAGGTGGGCCTGGCCCTCGTCGGCGTTCGCGGATACTTAACACGCTTAACGAGATCTTGGTATTTGATCTGAGTTGGCTACGAGCCTATACGCACTAACCATCTACGTGGGAGTAGTTATGGGTATCCCGGCGTCGTGGTATCAGCCGAAGCACTTCAGACGTCAGCGACGGAGCGGCGCGCGCCGGATTGGACTGGAACGCCACTAGGCTAGGTCTGCTTCCGGCCGCCCACGCAACGTGCAGGTGTGCTCAGGGCGATGGGCCCAGACCCCTGCGCGCTTAGGTTTAGACCGGCGTGCTGGCCTCTCTGTTTTGCCTAGGTGGGGCTGCGACGTGTTGATCTTCCGAGGCCGGGCATGACCCAGGAAAGTGTGTCCGGCCAAATGGGATCAAGCGTGTTGGGTAAGTTGGTGCACCCCTGCAGGGAAGTTAATCTATTCGAATAGCCGTGATCTTCGGTAACAGGACGACTTGGAGTTGTACCTTGACCTTATGACAACTAGAACCGGATACTTAATAAAACACACCCTTCCAAGTTCCACAGACAACCCGGTGATCACTCTCTAACAGGGCGACAAGGAGAGGATCGCCGGGTAGGATTATGCTATGCGATGCTACTGGAGATGCTACTTGGAGTTGCTACTTGGAGATGCTACTTGGAGGACTTCAATCTACTCTCTTCTACATGCTGCAAAACGGAGGCTGCCAGAAGCGTAGTCTTCGATAGGACTAGCTATCCCCCCTCTTATTCTGGCATTCTGCAGTTCAGTCCACTGATATGGCCTACTTACACATATACCCATGCATATGTAGTGTAGTTCCTTGCTTGCGAGTACTTTGGATGAGTACTCACGGTTGCTTTCTCCCCCCCTTTTCCCCCTTTCCTTTCTTTCTGGTTGTCGCAACCAGATGCTGGAGTCCAGGAGCCAGACGCCATCGTCGACAACGACTCCTACTACACTGAAGGTGCCTACTACTACGTGCAGCCCGCCGATGACGACCAGGAGTAGTTTAGGAGGATCCCAGGCAGGAGGCCTGCGCCTCTTTCGATCTGTATCTCAGTTTTTGCTAGCCTTCTTAAGGCAAACTTGTATAACCTATGTCTGTACTCAGATATTGTTGCTTCCGCTGACTCGTCTATGATCGAGCACTTGTATTCGAGCCCTCGAGGCCCCTGGCTTGTATTATGATGCTTGTATGACTTATTTATGTTTTTAGAGTTGTGTTGTGATATCTTCCCGTGAGTCCCTGATCTTGATCGTACACGTTTGCGTGCATGATTAGTGTACGATTGAATCGGGGGCGTCACATCGACACTCTTATTTATCCAAAAATGCTACAAGCGACCCCCTATACTTGTGGGTTATCAAGGCCTTTCCTGGAGCCATTACCGGGGAGCAATAGCGTGGGGTGAATATTCTCGTGTGTGCTTGTTTGCTTTATCACTAAGTAATTTTTATTTTCTGTTCTAAGTTGTTCTCTATCCTTATTTGTGGATATGGAACACAAAATACCAAAAAATTAGTTGTGCTTTCTACTCATGGAGATGGGGAGCCTCCTAAAACCCTTGATTCTTTTTATGTGGAAAATATTAAACACTACTTTGATAATCCTCATAAATCTCCATTCAACTTCATAATGGGAGATACTTTGGATCATCGGGATACTCTAGGGATTATCATCTGAAAAGGGGAAACACTTATGGGATCAAATTGATTATTTGCAATGCTATGCTTGGAATTTATGCTTGAGGTATGATTATACTTGTTGCTCTAGGATGAAGGCTCCACACCTTCCCCTTCAATGTGAATTTAATGATAATGAAAACTTGGCTTCTTATGCTAATGGTGTATATATAATGTGAGCAACAAATAGAAGAATTTGTTGATTTTAAGGATGATTATGGAATTAATCTTTGTTTCAAAAGTATGAAGATTGTGATGATGCTCTTTACAGATCTGAAAGTTATGCTATACTTAAATATTGCTATGAGAATTATAAATACAATGCATATATTGATGAATTTATTGATAAAGTCACCACTGTCCAAGAAGAGACTAATATTTTGTAGGAAACTATGGAAGAAGAAATTGCTGAAACTGTGAGCTTATTAAATTAAAAAGATGAGGAGGATAGCAAAGAACAAATGGAGGAAGAATGGATTGATCACCCATGCTCACCTTCTGATGAGAGTAACACGTTATCCCATACATTGTTTAATTTCCCTTTGTGCTTACTAAAGGATGAATGCTATGATCCCTTGGATTCATTTGAAATATCTCTTTTTAATGATATTGATGCTTGCTATGCTTGTGGCCATGATGCCAATATGAATGATGCTTATGGAGATGAACTTGCTATAGTTCCTTATGTCAAGAATGACATTGTTTCTATTTCACCCACACATGATAGTCCTATTACCTTTTCTAATTATCCTAACTACACTATATCGGAGAAGTTTGCTCTTAGTAAGGATTATATTAATGGGTTGCATTTTATATTACACATGATGATTTGGATAAATATAATGTGCATGTGCTTGCTGATCCTACTCTCAATTATTATGAGAGAGGAACTACATCTCTGCCTCTCCATGTTTCCAATACGATAAAATTATTAGAAACTGCTTATGCTATGTATCGACCTTTATGTTATGTGCATGAATTTTTCTTTTATGAAATGCCGATGCATAGGAAGAGAGTTAGACTTCGTCATTATGTGATATATGTTGCTTTGTGCTCACTACCAAATTATAAATCATTGCTAATGAAAAATGGCTTTGTTATACATTGGGATCCGGGCGGATCAATTACTTGAGCACGCTATGCCTAGAGTAATGGCTTTAAAGAAAGAGCTACCTGGGAGACAGCCCAGAAGTTTTAGAGAGTCATTTTATTCTGTCGTGTGCTTTTAAAATATTTAAAAACAAAAAAATATAGAGGGAAACCTAAAAACTTTTTCAAAAGGAGAAGCGATTGGAGGGGTATGCAGTGGAGAAGTGAGGGTCGACCTTGAACACTTGTGTTCATGTTCACGGAAACAATGTATAATTTTTCATGGAAGTTTCTCCAAAAAGATTATCCCCTTTTAAAATCCATTGTATTATAAAAATAATGTGCCAAGATTTACCTATAGGATGTTTCAATTGTTTGTTTGGTGTGTGCTGTGAAAAACAGAAACTTTTGCTGTAGTTCTTAAATTTTCATAATTCACTTGAACATGGAACAATTTAGAAAATTTACATAGTACTACTATGAAAATATTTTATTATGTCCTAATTTTTAGATTTACAGAAATATGGTGTTTCTTCAGATCATTACAGACTGTTATGTTTTTCATAGATTTTGTTTTCAATGCATTGTTTGTTTGTTTTATAGTTTCTATAGCTTATATTGGTCAATATAAATTGTTGGAATGATAGGGTACAATAGACATTATGTGAGAACAATTATGAATCTTTTATTGATAGTACCAAAGTGAATGATTTGCTCTTTATCATACTAACCTATCTCACAAGTTTCGTTAAGTTTTGTGTAATTGAAGTTTTCAAGTTTTGGGTGTGATATTGATATGAGGAGAATAAGGAGTTGCAAGACCCTAAGCTTGGGGATTCCCAAGGCACCCCAAGGTAATATGCAAGGAAGACCCAAGTGTCCAAGCTTGGGGATACCCCGAAAGGCATCGCCTTTTCTGTCTTCAACATTATCGGTAACCATACTTGGAGCTATATTTTTATTCGTCACATGAAATGTGTTTTGCTTGGAGAGTCATTTTCTTTTGTTGATATTTTCTTGCTATTATATAGAACAATGTTTTGTATCTTTATTTCAATATAATTCTCAAGTATAGCCTTTACCATGCTCATTTTGCAAGTGTATGAGTTGCTGTTTCAAAACAGAAAATTTTCTATTATTGTCTGAATTCTCTAGAAAAGTCAATATGTGATAAAATATTGAAATTTTGATACCTTAAGCTGTGACAAGTTTTCTTTAATATGGTAAATTTTCAGAATTTTTGGGTTGAATGAAGTATGAATTTTCCTTCATCCTTTAGAGACTATTCTGTTTAGATAGATTATTGTGAAGTTTGCATTGTTTGCATATGTTTGCTTCTCTAATAATTCTATTTAAGGATAGGAGTGTTAAATATGAAGATACATTTAGTATGCATTGTTTAATTATAATTTGGTTATTTTTTATAGTAGAGAATGAAAAGGTTTTGCATTGGTTTATACTAACTTATCTCACGAGTTCTTGTTGAGTTTTATGTGGATGAAGTTTCTAAAATTTAGGAGAAACAGTGATATGAGATGAATTAAGGAGACACAAGAGCTCAATCTTGGTGATTCCCAAGGACCCCAAAGCTAATTTTTCAAGAAGTCTGAAGCAACTAAGCTTGGAGATGCCCCGGTAGGCATCCCACCTTTCTTCATCAACGACTATCGATTAGTTTTGGTTGAGCCTAAGTTTTTACTTGTTATTTGCATGATATGTGCTATTCTTGGAGTGCACTTTTATTTTTGTTTTATTTTTTAACAAATTATTAGATATGAAATTTTTAGACGAGAGAGAGAGAGAGAGAGAGAGAGAGTCCTCACATAGCTACTTAATTATTTGGCTACTTATTCATCTGCACTTATATCTTTTGGAGTAGTTTGTTATTTACTCTCGTTCTTCACTTATATCCTAAGAGTAAATTGTTGAAAGAATTGAATATCAAAAAATAGAAATTATATGTGCTTTATATGCTTGTCCCATGGGGAGTAATGACTTCACATATAAGAAGTATAATTAGTAAAATTTGTTGAAAGTTAGCAAACACCGCATTGGTCACTTGAACAATCCATGAAAGAATATTAAAGGAAGAGAAACTTCACATATAAATATACTATCTTGGACATTTTCTATGATTGCTGGCCCCCATTAATTATTTTCAAGCTTGATCAAGTAGTGGACGTTGGACAAGGAAGGCAATGTAATGGGTTATGTTTGTTTGTTTTCACATAGAAGTTATATTGTCATTTATCCTCTAATATGTGGTGCTTGCTTAAGATATTTTGCTAACCAAAAATTCATACTAAGTAGAGATACTACATGTGCATCCAAGAACCCTTAAACCATGTTTCTTGTCATGAGAGTCCACCATATCTACCTATGGATTGAATAAGATCCTTCAAGTAAGTTGCCATCGGTGCAAAAAGCAATAAAATTGCTCCTAAATTTGTATGATTTTTTATTGGTTGGGAAAATAAGCTTTGTACGAACTTGTGATGGTGAAGAATAAGAATGACAGACCGCATAATAAATGTTGCTATCACAAGAGTTAATATAAAGTGGCGTTCCTTTGCATTAAGAGCTTGCACATCCAAAGATGAAAAGCGCATGACAACCTAAATGTTGCTATCACAAGGGGCAATATAGAGTGACATTCATTTCCATTAAGAGCATGCACATCGAGACATACAACGCACATGACAACCTCTGCTTCCCTCTGCGAAGGGCCTATTTTTACTTTTCTGTATTTACTTTTATGCTAGAGTCAGTAATATTCATCCCTATTTTGCTCTATTTATTCTATTGTGGGAAAGCAACATGTGGTAGGGAATGATCCAGGCACATATATCCAGTTGAATATAGGTGATCATGAGTAATTATTGTTGACAATATCCCTGAGATAAATAGGTTGGGAGGCAAAACATTAAGCCCCTATCTTCCTAAACGGGTTGTTCTAAAAATATGCTTTGAGTGTTAGCAATCATTGAAGACTAAATGATAGTTGAGTATGTGGAATTTGCTAAATCAAAGCTATTACACAGACCCTTCCTTAAAATAAGATGAGTTGCAGTTGTTTGATGACTGAGAACATAGTTTGTTAGTTGTCAAAAAAGTTTACGGTCTATACTTTAACATGTGAATAGCTTGCTACTTGATCATGAGAAGGTTTACGGGATGAGCTACTATTCATGATATATAATGATGCTAGAAAAAGTGTTTCAAAGTATCATTGATCAAACTTGCTAGCATTCACACTTCATAAATTATTTCATTTATCATTTACCTACTCGAGGGCGAGCAGGAATTAAGCTTGGGGATGCTGATACGTCTCCAACGTATCTATAATTTACGAAGTATTCATGCCATGTTTATAATAATTTTTTATGGTTTTCATGCACTTTTATATGGTTTTATGGACTAATTAATCTAGTGTCAGTTCATGTTTTTTTGCATGTTTTTTTTCACAGAAAACCACACCAAATGAAGTCCAAATGCAATAATATTTTATAGAGATTTATTTTGGAATATATATAATTTCGGGAGGAAGAATCAATGCAATACGATGCTCGAGGGCTCCACAAGGCAACATGGCACGTGCTACCCCCTGACCATGCCCCTTGCCTTGTGGGAACCTTGTAGGTAGATTGGAGCCCTTGTTTCGCAGAAAGAAAGATAATTTCCGGATAAAAATCACCTCAAAATTTCAGCCCAATCGTTGTTACGGATCTCTGGGAATATACGAAACGGTTTTTGGCCAGAAACAGGGTCGCGAAGCAGAGAGAGATACAATCTCGGAGGGGCTTCTGCCCTCCGGGAGCCATGGAGGCCAAGGTCCACATGGGAAACCCTCCTCCCATCTAGGGGGGAGGCCAAGCAAGAAGAAGAAGGAGGGGGGCTCTCTCCCCCTCTGTCCCGGTGGCGCTGGAACGCCGCCGGGGCAGTCATCGTGACGGTGATTGATATCTACTACGCAACCTTTCTTCTTGTAGATTTGTGTTGGGCCTCCAAGCGCAGAGTTTTGTAGGACAGTAGCAAATTTCCCTCAAGTGGATGACCTAAGGTTTATCAATCCGTGGGAGGCGTAGGATGAAGATGGTCTCTCTCAAACAACCCTGCAGCCGAATAACAAAGAGTCTCTTGTGTCCCCAACACACCCAATACAACGGAAAATTGTATAGGTGCACTAGTTCGGGAAAGAGATGGTGATACAAGTGTAATATGGATGGTAGAAATGTAACATCCCAATTTTTAATTTGGATGTTATACATAGATCATCATATGAATATCATATTTTATTTGCATTTTGGTTGAGATACACGAAATCTTAAGCAACTCAAGTACCCAAGGAGAGAGTTGGAGGTTTCACAAAATTTCCATATTTGAATTTATTTCAAATTTGAAAAGTGGATCAATTTGATTTTCAATAATTTCTTTCCAATTGTTTCAAACAATAAAAATAAATGAGAGAAGATAATATGACTTCTTCAAAACAAAGGAGAAATATTGGAGAAGAAATTTTGAAATCAAATTATTATTTTATTTGATTTTTATTTGCATTAGGGAAAAACATGCATTTTTAAAAATTGCATTTAGTCCAGAAAAATGGCCATCTTGTCCCAAATATTAGGTAGGGACGGTGAAAATTGTTTCTGGCATATTTAGGATTTTATTTACATTTTGTTAGGATTTTTCTTCGCAGAAATAGTTTTTAAAAAAAATCTATTCCTGGGCCAACTCAGCCGAGCCGAGGCCAAGCCCAGCCGCCGCCAACCGCCTTCACCGCTCCGTGCTGGCGCCAGACTCCGCGAGGGGAGGCCGGGTCGGACCCGCCGCCGTCGCCCCCTTCTCCTAGCCGAGGCCGCCCTCCTTTAAATGCCGACCGCGTCGCCCCCTGTCCTCCCTGCAAACCCACGCCGCCGCCGCCGCCCTCGTTCGCCACCGCCGAGCCGCACCGTGCCGCCGCTGCTCGCTACCGCCGCTGCCATGCGTCGCCTCGCCCCGCCGAACCGCCGTCGGAGCCGAAGCCCAATCCACTGCCGCCGTCGACTTTTCCCGCCGCCAGTCAATTCCGGTTAACCGGTATAAAACTATTTGGTTTTTCTCGGTTTTTTAGATTGATACGTCTCCAACGTATCAATAATTTTGATTGCTCCATGCTATTATATTACCCGTTTTGGATGTTTCTGGGCTTTATTATACACTTTTATATTATTTTTGGGACTAACCTATTAACAGGAGGCCCAACCCAAAATTTTGTTTTCTTGCCTATTTCAGTGTTTCGAAGAAAAGGAATATCAAACGAAGTCCAAACGGAACGAAACCTTCAGGAGAGTTATTTTTGGAATGGAAGCAATCCAGGAGACTTGGAGTGCACGTTTCTCTCTCTCTCTCTCTTGAAGCTATGCTTGTTTTACCTTCATCCGGAATGAAACCTTCAAGATTTTCAATGTCAGGGAAGCTTCGAGGTGGCCACGAGGGTCAGGGGTGCGCCCTACCCCCTGGGCGTGCCCCCATCCTCGTGGCCCCCCCTGACCAACTTCTTTCGCCTATATATGTCCATATACCCTAAAAACTCTCGGGAACACAATAGATCGGGAGTTCCGCCGCCTCAAGCCTCTGTAGCCACCAAAAACCAATCGGGACCCTGTTCCGGCACCCTGCTGGAGGGGGGATCCCTCACCGGTGGCCATCTTCATCATCCCGGCGCTCTCCTTGACGAGAGGGAGTAGTTCACCCTCGGGGCTGAGGGTATGTACCAGTAGCTATGTGTTTGATCTCTCTCTCTCTCTCTCGTGTTCTTGAGGTGATATGATCTTGATGTATCGCGAGCTTTGCTATTATAGTTGGATCTTATGATGTTTCTCCTCCTCTACTCTCTTGTAATGGATTGAGTTTTCCCTTTGAAGTTATCTTATTGGATTGAGTCTTTAAGGATTTGAGAACACTTGATGTATGTCTTGCGTGGGATACCCGTCGGGACAATGGGGTATTCGATTAATTCACTTGATGTATGTTTTGGTGATCAACTTGCGGGTTCCGTGACCTTGGGAATCTATGCATAGGGGTTGGCACATGTTTTTGTCTTGACTCTCCGGTAGAAACTTTGGGGCACTCTTTGAAGTACTTTGTGTTGGTTGAATAGATGAATATGAGATTGTGTGATGCATATCATATAATCATGTCCACAAATACTTAAGGTGACATTGGAGTATCTAGGTGACATTAGGGTTTTATATGATTTCTGTCTTAAGGTGTTATTCTAGTACGAACTCTATGATAGATCAAAAAGAAAGAATATCTTCATGTTATTTTACTATGGACTCTTGAATAGGTCGATCAGAAAGGATAACTTTGAGGTGGTTTCGTACCCTACAATAATTTCTTCGTTTGTTCTCCGCTATTAGTGACTTTGGAGTGACTCTTTGTTGCATGTTGAGGGATAGTTATATGATCCAGTTATGTTATTATTGTTGAGAGAACTTGCACTAGTGAAAGTATGAACTCCAGGCCTTGTTTCCTAGCATTGCAATACCGTTTACGCTCACTTTTATCATTTGTTACCTTGCTGTTTTTATAATTTCAGATTACAAAAACCTATATCTACCATCCATATTGCACTTGTATCACCATCTCTTCGCCGAACTAGTGCACCTATACAATTTACCGTTGTATTGGGTGTGTTGGGGACACAAGAGACTCTTTGTTATTTGGTTGCAGGGTTGTTTGAGAGAGAACATCTTCATCCTACGCCTCCCACGGATTGATAAACCTTAGGTCATCACTTGAGGGAAATTTGCTACTGTCCTACAAACCTCTGCACTTGGAGGCCCAACAACGTCTACAAGAAGAAGGTTGCATAGTAGAATTATATTTATAAAACTTGTCATCATCATGGTTACCCTTTTTCTGAACATTACTCTTTTAATGTGGAAACAATTTATAGTATTCGAGTCTCTTATGATACTCCCACTATTCCAAATGAGAAGAATTTTGCTTATGTGGAGAGTAATAAAAATTCTATGCTTGTCGATCATGAAAATAATGCTGTACATGATGGTTATATTGTTGAATTCATTCATGATGCTACTAAAAATTATTATGAGGGAGGAACATATGCTTGTATGAATTGCAATAATATCAAGTTTCTCTCTATGTGTTGAAAATCTTGAAGCTATGCTTGTTTTACCTTCCTATGCTAGTTGATTCTTGTTCCCATAAGTTGTTTGCTCACAAAATCCCTATGTATAGGAAGTGGGTTATACTTAAATGTGTTATCCATATGCTTCATGATGCTCCCGTTATGTTTCAATTCTTATCTTTTATGTGAGCATCATTGTCATCATCATGCCTAGCTATAAAGGCATTAAAGAAAAGTGCTTGTTGGGAGACAACCCAATATTTACCCCTTCTGTTTTTGTGTGTTCACATGATTATGCTACTGTAGTAATCATGTTTTATATATTTTGTTTCAATAAAGTGCCAAGTAAGACCTTTAGGATATCTTACGGTGATAGTTGTGTTGATCCTGCTGAAAATCAGAAACTTTTGTGCTCAGTAAATTAGTTTTGATAATTCACGGAAATGTTTTTTTGATCTGATTCTTTTTGATCTTGATTGGTACAAAAATTTATAAGGTTTTCCTAATTTGGTAGAATGTTTTGAGTTACAGAAGTATTCGAATGATACATATTACTACAGACTATTCTGTTTTTGACAGATTCCATTTTCTATGTGTTGTTTGCTTATTTTGATGAATCCATGAGTAGTATCGGAGGTTAGGAACCATAGAGAAGTTGGAATATGGTACATATTACACCATTATGAATTTAGAATGAGTTTAAAGTAGTACATAAGTGGTGATTTATTTTCTTATACTAACGGAGCTTACGAGTTTTCTGTTGAGTTTTGTGTTGTGAAGTTTTCAAGTTTTGGGTAAAGATTCGATGGACTATGGAATAAGGAGTAGAAAGAGCCTAAGCTTGGGGATGCCCAGGGCACCCCAAGGTAATATTCAAGGACGACCAAGATCCTAAGCTTGGGGATGCCCCGGATGGCATCCCCTCTTTCGTCTTTGTTCATCGGTAACTTTACTTGGAGCTATATTTTTATTCACCACATGATATGCCATTTTGTTTTATTTTTCTTTGCTTGCTGTTTGAATAAATTACCAAGATTTGAAATTCTTAAATGTTAGAGAGTCTTCACATAGTTGCACGATTATTCGACTACTCATTGATCTTCACTTATATCTTTCGGAGTAGTTTGTCATTTGCTCTAGTGCTTCACTTATATCTTTTAGAGCACAAAGGTAGTTTTATTTTGAAGAAATAGATGAACTCTCATGCTTCACTTATATTATTCTGAGAGTCTTTAGAACAGCATGGTAATTTGCTTTGGTTATAAAATTGGTCCTAATATGATGGGCATCCAAGTTGGGTATAATAAAAACTATCATTGAAAGTGAATTGGATGCTATGATCAATTTGATGCTTGATAATTGTTTTGAGATATAGAGGCAGTGACATTAGAGTCATGCTAGTTGGGTAATTGTGAATTTAAGAAATACTTTTGTTGAAGTTGGCAAGTCCCATAGCATGCACGTATGTTAAAAGTTGTGTAACAAATTTGTTGCATAGGGTGCTCTTTTGATTGTCATCCTTTGTGTGGAGGTCGGGATCGCGCGATGGTTAACTCCCACCAACCCTTCCCCTAGGAGCATGTGTAGCAGTACTTTGCTTCGAGGGCTAATAAAACTTTTGCAATAAGTATATGAGTTCTTTATGACTAATGTGAGTCCATGGATTATACGCACTCTTACCTTTCCATCATTGCTAGCCTCTTCGGTACCGTGCATTGCCCTTTCTCATCTTGGGAGTTGGTGCAAACTTCGCCGGTGCATCCAAACCCCGTGATACGATACGCTCTATCACACATAAACCTCCTTATATATTCCTCAAAATAGCTACCATACCTACCTATTATGGCATTTCCATAGCCATTCCGAGATATATTGCCATGCAACTTTCCACCGTTCCGTTTATTATGACATGTTCCATCATTGTCATATTGCTTTTGCATGATCATGTAGTTGACATCGTATTTGGGGCAAAGCCACCTTCATAATTTTTCATACATGTCGCTCTTGATTCATTGCATATCCCGGTACACTGCCGGAGGCATTCATATAGAGTCATATCTTGTTCTACTATCGAGTTGTAGTCCATGAGTTGTAAATAAATAGAAGTGTGATGATCATCTTTATTAGAGCATTGTCCCTCAAATAAAAAAAGGGAGAAAGGCCAAATAAAAAAAAGAAAAGAAAGGCCAAAAAAGGGGGAAGGCCCAAAAAAGGGGGGACAATGTTACTACCCTTTTCCACACTTGTGCTTCAAAGTAGCACCATGATCTTCATGATAGAGAGTCTCCTATGTTGTCACTTTCATATACTAGTGGGAATTTTTCATTATAGAACTTGGCTTGTATATTCCAACAATGGGCTTCCTCAAAATGCCCTAGGTCTCCGTGGGCAAGCAAGTTGGATGCACACCCACTTAGTTTCTTTTGTTGAGCTTTCATACATTTATAGCTCTAGTGCATCCGTTGCATGGCAATCCCTACTCCTCATGTTGACATCAATTGATGGGCATCTCCATAGCCCATTGATTAGCCTCATCAATGTGAGATTTTCTCCTTTTTTGTCTTCTCCACACAACCTCCATTCTATTCCACCCATAGTGCTATATCCATGGCTCACGCTCATGTATTGCGTGAAAGTTGAAAAAGTTTGAAAAGGCTAAAGCATGAAACAATTGCTTGGCTGCAACCGGGGTTGTGCATGATGGGAGTATTTTGTGTGACGAAAATGAAACATAGCCTAACTATATGATTTTGTAGGGATAAGCTTTCTTTGGCCATGATATTTTGAGAAGACATGATTGCTTTGTTAGTATGCTTGAAGTATTATTACTCTCATGTCAATATGAACTTTTATCTTGAATTATTTGGATGTGAACATTCATGCCACAATAAAGAAAATTACATTGAGAAATATGCTAGGTAGCATTCCACATCAAAAATTCTGTTTTTATCATTTGCGTACTCGAGGATGAGCAGGAATTAAGCTTGGGGATGCTTGATACGTCTCTAACGCATCTATAATTTTTTATTGTTCCATGCTATTATATTACCAGTTTTGGATGTTTATGGGCTTTATTATACACTTTTATATTATTTTTGGGACTAACCTATTAACTGGAGGCCCAGCCCAAATTGATGTTTTCTTGCCTATTTCAGTGTTTCGAAGAAAAGGAATATCAAACGTTGTCCAAACGGAATGAAACCTTCGGGAGAGTTATTTTTGGAACGGAAGCAATCCAGGAGACTTGGAGTAGACGTCAGGGAAGCTTTGAGGTGGCCACGAGGGTCAGGGGCGCGCCCTACCCCCTGGGCGCGCCCCCACCCTCGTGAGCCCCTCGTGCCCCCCCTGACCGACTTCTTTTGCCTATATATGTACATATACCCTAAAACCTCTCAGGAACACAATAGATCGGGAGTTCCGCCGCCGCAAGCCTCTGTAGCCACCAAAAACCAATCGGGACCCTATTCCGGCACCCTGCTGGAGGGGGGATCCCTCACCGGTGACCATCTTCATCATGCCGGCACTCTCCATGACGAGGAGGGAGTAGTTCACCCTCGGGGCTGAGGGTATGTACCAGTAGCTATGTGTTTGATCTCTCTCTCTCTCGTGTTCTTTAGGTGATACGATCTTGATGTATCGCGAGCTTTGCTATTATAGTTGGATCTTATGATGTTTCTCCCCCTCTACTCTCTTGTAATGGATTGAGTTTTCCCTT
This sequence comes from Triticum timopheevii, assembly GCA_963921465.1. Lineage (NCBI taxonomy): Eukaryota > Viridiplantae > Streptophyta > Magnoliopsida > Poales > Poaceae > Triticum > Triticum timopheevii. The sequence continues at coordinate 506,970,299 of OY997274.1, forward strand.
TGAAGCTAGTTATCTTATCGGATTGAGTCTTTAAGGATTTGAGAACACTTGATCTATGTCTTGCCGTGCTTATCTGTGGTGACAATCGGATATTCACGTGATCTACTTGATGTATGTTTTGGTGATCAACTTGCGGGTTCAATGAACTTATGCATATGTGTTGGCACACGTTTTCGTCTTGACTCTCCGGTAGAAACTTTGGGGCACTCTTTGAAGTACTTTGTGTTGGTTGAATAGATGAATATGAGATTGTGTGATGCATATCATATAATCATGCCCACGGATACTTGAGGTAACATTGGAGTATCTAGGTGACATTAGGGTTTTGGTTGATTTGTGTCTTAAGGTGTTATTCTAGTACGAACTCTATGATAGATCGAACGGAAAGAATAGCTTCATATTATTTTACTACGGACTCTTGAATAGATCGATCAGAAAGGATAACTTTGAGGTGGTTTCGTACCCTACAATAATCTCTTCGTTTGTTCTCCGCTATTAGTGACTTTGGAGTGACTCTTTGTTGCATGTTGAGGGATAGTTATATGATCCAGTTATGTTATTATTGTTGAGAGAACTTGCACTAGTGAAAGTATGAACTCTAGGCCTTGTTTCCTAGCATTGCAATACCGTTTACGCTCACTTTTATCATTTGTTACCTTGCTGTTTTTATAATTTCAGATTACAAAAACCTATATCTACCATCCATGTTGCCCTTGTATCACCATCTCTTCGCCGAACTAGTGCACCTATACAATTTACCATTGTATTGGGTGTGTTGGGGACACAAGAGACTCTTTGTTATTTGGTTGCAGGGTTGTTTGAGAGAGACCATCTTCATCCTACGCCTCTCACGGATTGATAAACCTTAGGTCATCCACTTGAGGGAAATTTGCTACTGTCCTATAAACCTCTGCACTTGGAGGCCCAACAACGTTTACAAGAAGAAGGTTGCGTAGTAGACATCATAGATCGGTTTACGTTAGATCAATTTTGTTTATTTTAGATTCGTTATTTGACGAACATTCACCTGTTAGATTATTTGAACGAACGAATTCGTTCGTTTAGTTTTGTTACCGAACGCTCGTTCTGTAGATTTTTCATTTTAGTTTTATTTTCGGCCAGGGACCTATCCACAAATAGATTTCTCGCGATTTAGCCCCTGCTGTTAAAACTAGCGTAACCTTTTGCTCGTTTATCCAAATTAGATGAAACCAACGCCTAAATCTTCGTAACAATCTCTTATTTCCAGTAAACCAACTTGGACATGATTTTGAAAATTTAAAATTTGAGTTTGGTTCAGATTAGTATTCGATCTTGTTTCATTTGTATCTTGAGTTTCATAGCCGTTTGAGTTGATTCTTTTTGCAAATCATAGCTAGTCACATGTACCTACTGTTAAGATCTAATCCAGATGAAAATAATGCTGTTAGGTCTTTTTTTCTGTTTAGTTTAGTCGTTTGCTTGTTTTGAGTTTAATTTGGACCTTTCCCGATTTCTCTTTGTTTCGTTTGAGTGATTGCTTATGTATGCTACGGTTTGTCTATGCCAGATTACCTGAAGGGTGAAGCTTGTTGCTACGAATCTCTAGAGTTTGCAGATTGTCAGCAAGGCAAGTTACACTTTGATCATGCTCTTCTATACCTAGTTTTTACTATGCATTAGTTTTGCCCCTCAAATATTTGCAGGAGTAGGATTGGGAACATGTGGTTTGGTTGTAGTACTTGAGGTAGGAACCTAATACCTTTTGATCACCCCAGGAATATAGGTTATGCTCTATTATTGCTTAGCCATGGTCATAGACGGGGATTGGATCGTAATACACATGGAAGTTATGAGAGTTATTAATCTTGGATAACATTAAGGTGGCAACTTTAATACACATCTAGGTGGATTGATTGGGGCACCTGGAGAATCCAGTGTTTGTCCATTTGGGAAATCCCGGAGTACCCGTGTGATTTTTCCTCGGTTCGCCACCTAGGCTCAAAGGGATCATATGATATTTCATGACTAGAAACTTCCGTGTGCAACCACAAGCCATTATGGGCTCTGGCATAGTTGAGTAAGTTGTATAAGCTTTAGAAGAGGTGGACTAGCAAATGTAGGGGAAAGTAGGTGTACCGGTCTGCCCGGAGTAGAGAGTTAATGCTTTAGAAAGACTATGTCTCGATCTTTCGATCATGGATGCAGTCGAGTCTTGTGGGGAAAAGTGTGCAACCTCTGTAGAGTGTATAAACTAATCATGGTTAGCCGTGTCCCCGGTTATGGACATCTTGAGTATCTGGAATTGGATATTATTGTTGATCTCATCGCTCTTTTAATTAATTGAATTGGGTTTAATGATGATATTTTCTTAATTGGGATTTGAGTTGGAGGAACCTTCTCAAATATTGGTACAACTTGGGAGTAGTAAAATAAATTTATTCCTTTGTTGTAGGGGAAAGCTAGCTTTATGCAAAATCACAAATTTAGAGCCTCCACCAGCCAAATATTGCATGTATATATAGTTCTTGCATTTATTGCTTTATAGTGTAACTCTGCCAGCATATTCAATGTGCTGACCTACACGGTTGCAACGTCTCATGTTGCAGGATACTCACACGACGAATAAGGTGCGATAGGTTGTTGTCATGCACTCAGCTATGCCGTTGGAGTTGATGGACTCATTTGCCTTCGAAGCTTCCGCAGTTATTTAGTTTAGATGGCCTTCGGCCATTTTATTTTTGTAATCATACTCTTTTGAGGACCTCCATGTAATAAGTGTGTGATTGAACTCTGCTATAATTCCTCGAGTACTGTGTGTGTCAGCATTACCGATCCAGGGATGACACTTAATCATAGAGACTTTGGTCCACTGGGATCGTGGTCGCTACAAGATGGTATCAGAGCACATGCTGATTGTAGGACGCGACCACTAGAATAAGCCACATGATTTCTCTTCTCTGCTCATTTCTAATTCTCCTCTATTTCTACTCTATAGATGGCGGACCCTAGTTACAAGTTCACTCAGCCGGATGATGACACCCCTTTCGGACGACACTTGAAGGAAGTCACTAAGTATCTGAACATCGGACTACCAAGTTTCACTGGGACTTTCTCTGCAACTTTATTGGAAGAGGAGCGCTTGAAGATCAGAGTTTGGGTACCTGGGAGGACATTTGCGCCAACAACACAACCTATTGATTTCTACCTGGATGCACCAAGTTGGAGTTTGGGAAAGAGCATGGCAGCTCATATCACTTTTGGATGACTATGTGAAGCGTACCACAATGAGCTGGAAAACACCGTCTATCAAATATGTGGACACCGAGACAAAGAATGGTAGATGATTTGTACCAGGAAGGATGGATCAATTGCATCTTACATTCAGGATATGGGTGATCATATTCGCCGATACGAGAATTAGTTGTGCTTTAACATGAAGAAGATCAAGAAGCTGATGAAGAAGAATATCGAGCTAGAAGAGGAACTCAAGTCTACACACGATGGATATGAGGAAGAAATTGCTGTACTACTGGAGAAGCATGAAGATTTGAAGAGGAATCTAGGACTACCTATGGAGAACCATAAGTGAGAACCTGAAAAGGAGATCCGTCGGAGGACTACATCATCTTGGACTACACCGACACGAACAGTGATGCAAATGATGACAGTGATGACGACTACGTAGACGAAGCTGGAGCAGATATCATGGAGTCTTCCTCCGATCAAAATTTCTAGACGACCATCATATTACTAATAGTATTCTTCCAAATAGTTGGCATCGACCGATTTGTAATCATAGTTTAGACCGTTTGTGTGAACCTTTATTGATATTGAATGAAGTGAATTGATTATTTCTGCCTCATGTGTATATGGGTAGTGAATCTGTCTTAGACCTTATTCTATTCTCTTTTCTCACCCCTTCTAACCATGAGATGCCTCCGAGACGTGACACCGGATTCGTGTTCCCACCGGAGCTCACCCAGTTGATCCAGCAGCAAAATGCCTTGATGCAGATGCTAGTTCAAAATCAGAACCAGAACCAAGGCAACAATGCTACGTCTTGAGCTTGCGTTGGTTTTCCTCAAAGAGGAGAGGGTGATGCAGCAAAGTGTAGCATAAGTATTTCCCTCTGTTTTGAGAACCATGGTATCAATCCAGTAGGAGGCTCCTCAAAAGTCCCACGCACCTACACAAACAAACTAAGAAATCGCAACCAACGCAATAAAGGGGTTGTCAATCCCTTCACGGCCACTCGCGGAAGTGAGATCTAATAAAGATAGTATGATACGATAAATATATTTTTGGTATTTTATAAGATAGATGCAAAAAGTAAAGAAGCAAATAAAGATAGATTGAAAGCAAATATGATAAGAGATAGACCCGGGGGCCATAGGTTTCACTAGAGGCTTCTCTCAAGATAGCATAAGTATTACGGTGGGTGAACAAATTATTGTCGAGCAATTTATAGAAAAGCGCATAGTTATGAGATTATCTAGGCATGATCATGTATATAGGCATCACATCCATAACAAGTAGACCGACTCCTGCCTGCATCTACTACTATTACTCCACACATCAACCGACTCCTGCCTGCATCTAGAGTATTAAGTTCATAAAAACAGAGTAACGCATTAAGCAAGATGACATGATGTAGAGGGATAAACTCATGCAATATGGTATAAACCCCATCTTGTTATCCTCTATGGCAACAATACAATACGTGTCTTGCAACCCTTTCTGTCACTGGGTAAGAACACCGCAAGATTGAACCCAAAGCTAAGCACTTCTCCCATGGCAAGAAAGACCAATCTAGTAGGCCAAACCAAACTGATAATTCGAAGAGACTTGCAAAGATAACTCAATCATACATAAAAGAATTCAGAGAAGATTCAAATATTATTCATAGATAAACTTGATCATAAACCCACAATTCATCGAATCTCGACAAACACACCGCAAAAAGAGTTTACATCGAATAGATCTCCACAAGAGAGGGGGAGAACATTGTATTGAGATCCAAAAAGAGAGAAGAAGCCATCTAGCTAATAACTATGGACCTGTAGGTCTATGGTAAACTACTCACAACTCATCGGAGGGGCAAGGATGTTGATGTAGAAGCCCTCTATGGTTGATTCCCCCTCGGGCAGAGTGCCGACGAAGGCTCCAAGATGGGATCTCGCTGATACAGAAGGTTATGGCGGTGGAAATTGTGTTTCGTGGTGCTCTTGGATGTTTTCGGGGTACGTAGGTATATATAGGAAGAAGAAGTACGTCGGTGGCCGCCCGAGGGGCCCACGAGACAGGGGAGCGCGCCCTACAGGGGGGGCGCGGCCCCCTATCTCGTGGGGCCCTCGGGAGCTTCTTGACTTGCAGTCCAAGCTCTCCAGATCAGATTTGTTCCAAAAATCACGCTCCCGAAGGTTTCATTCCATTTGGACTCCGTTTGATATTCCTTTTCTTTGAAATACTGAAATAGGCAAAAAAACAGCAATATGGGTTGGGCCTCTGGTTAGTAGGTTAGTCCCAAAAATGATATAAATGTGTAAAATAAAGCCCATAAGCATCCAAAAGGGGTAATATAATAGCATGGAACAATCAAAAATTATAGATACGTTGGAGATGTATCAAGCATCCCCAAGCTTAATTCCTGCTCGTCCTCGAGTAGGTAAATGATAAAAAGAGAATTTTTGATGTGGAATGCTACCTAGCATAATTCATAATGTAATTTTCTTTATTGTGGCATGAATGTTTGGATCCAAATGAATACAAAATAAAAGTTCATATTGACATAAGAAATAGTAATACTTCAAGCATACTAATCAAAGTTATCATGTCTTCTCAAAATAACATGGCTAAAGAAAGTTATCCCTACAAAATCATATAGTCTGGCTATGCTCTATCTTCATCACACAAAGTATTTAATCATGCACAACCCCGATGACAAGCCAAGCAATTGTTTCATACTTCAATAATCTCAAACTTTTTCAACTTTCACGCAATACATGAGCATGAGCCATGGACATAGCACTATATGTGGAATAGAATGGTGGTTGTGGAGAAGACAAAAAAAGGAGAAGATAGTCTCACATCAACTAGGCGTATCAACGGTCTATGGAGATGCCCATTAAAAGATATCAATGTGAGTGAGTAGGGATTGCCATGCAACGGATGCACTAGAGCTATAAATATATGAAAGCTCAACAAAAGAAACTAAGCGGGGTGCATCCAACTTGCTTTCTCACGAAGACCTAGGGCACTTTGAGGAAGCCCATCATTGGAATATACAAGCCAAGTTCTATAATGAAAAATTCCCACTAGTATATGAAAGTGACAACATATGAGACTCTCTATCATGAAGATCATGGTGCTATTTTGAAGCACAAATGTGGAAAAAGAGATAGTAGCATTGTCCCTTCTCTCTTTTTCTCTCATTTTATTTTTTCTTTCTTTTTTTTCTTTCTTTTTCTTTTTGTAAAGTCTGAAGTCTCATCCCGACTTATGGGGGAATCATAGTCTTCATCATCCTTTCCTCACTAGGACAATGCTCTAATAATGAAGATCATCACACTTTTATGGATTTACAACTCGAAGCTAGAACAAGATATGACTCTATATGAATGCTTCCAGCGGTGTACCGGGATATGCAATGAATCAAGAGCAACATGTATGAAAATTATGAAAGTGGCCTTGCCACAAATACAATGTATACTACATGATCATGCAAAAAGCAATAAATTAATGCGTGTCATATGAACGGAACAGTGGAAAGTTGCATGGCAATATATCTCGGAATGGCTATGGAAATGCCATAATAGGTAGGTATGGTGGCTGTTTTGAGGAAGGTAAATGGTGGGTGTATGGTACCGGCGAAAATTGCATGATACAAGAGAGGCTAGCAATGGTGGAAGGGTGAAAGAGTGCGTATAATCCATTGACTCAACATTAATCAAAAGAACTCATATACTTGTTACAAAAATTTAGAAGTCATCAAAAACCAAAGTACTACACGCATGCTCCTAGGGGGATAGATTGGTAGGAAAAGACCATCGCTCGTCCCCGACCGCCACTCATAAGGAAGACAATGAATAAATAAAATTGTGCTCCAACTTCATCACAAAGCGGTTCACCATACGTGCATGCTACGGGAATCACAGACTTCAACACAAGCATTCTTTAAATTCATAATCACCAAACTAGCATGACTTTAATATCACTACCTCCATATCTCAAAACAATTATCAAGCATCAAATTGATCATAGCATCCAATTCACTTTTCTATGACAGTTTTTATTATACCCAACTTGGATGCTCATCGTTCTAGGACCAACTTTATGACCATAGCAAATACCATGCTGTTCTAAAAGACTCTCAAAATGATATAAATGAAGCATGAGAGACTAGCAATTTCTTCAAAATTAAGACACCACCGTGCTCTAAAAGATACTCCCTCTGTTCCGAAATAATTGTCGTTAAGAGTTTCTAGTGCAATTTCCATCGCGTTACGATATTTCTGTCATTTCCAAAACTACCCTCCCACTCTCTCGCTCGCTCAGCTCAGCCACTCGCTCGCTCAACCACTTGCTCGCTCATCCACTCGCTGGCTGGCTCCCGAACCCCTAGCTCACCGCCACCGGCGCCTCTCCATCGCACGCGTCGCCGGCGCCTCTACTCCGCACACAGCGCCTCCGCCTCTCCCTCACGCGTCGTCACGGCCTTTCCATGTTGCCATACGCCGTCGCCTCTCCCTCTTCAAGATTTCATTTTTTACTCTGGCGGCTGGATCTGAAGCGCGACTACTCCACCTTCCTCAGGGTGGCGGGGATCTCCGGCGGCTGGATCTGAAGCGCGGCTACTCCACCTTCCTCAGGGTAGCGGGGATCTCCGGCTCGCTGCGCAGGGGAAGGGCCCGACCGCCGGCGGCCGCTGCGGGCAGAAGGGGAACTGCGTCGGCGATGTCATCGACATCGGCGTCACAAGGACAGGGCACGGCGACACGCACTATGGGCCCATGCACAGGCACACCATGCCGTTGCGCCGTCCACCAGCGCGCCGTTGTTCCACAGGAGCAGCCACAGCCACGTGACCACGATGAGCAGGACCGCCGGCGACGGGTTCGTGCAGTCCCGCGAGGACTGTGCCGTGTGGGATGCCAAGACGATGTTGCCGCAGAAGGAGTGTCCGACTACCTCACGCCCGCCGCTGGCCTGCACATCAGGTAACCCACCCGCCGCTGGCCTGCACATCACTGAATAAACTTCTGTAAATTTCAGAGATGATGCATGAAGTTTTTGTACTCTGAAAGCTGAGGACTACACTGGATAAATTTCTGTAAATTTGTGAGTACTACTGCTTGTAGGGTGTGTACTCTGAAAGATTAGGAGTAGACGATGCATGCAGCTGCTTATGATAAATTTCAGTAACCATTGTGCTCGTGTGTTCATTGTGCCTTTGGCTTAAAATGGTTACTACTCCTAAACTTACAGAACATCACCTTGCAGTGTTCAGTAATGGAATAAGTAAAAGTTTAGGACAATCTGGAGTTCATTGTGCTTGTGTGTTTATTGTGCACTACTGCTGCTGCTTGTGCATCAGTTGCACGCTCTGAATTTGCATCTGTTCTTGTGACTGTCCATCAGGTCGCCGAGCCCGTCCGGCAGCACACCACGGCGCCGACACGGGGTGGTGGAGGCCGAGCTCACCAAGGTCGAGACCATACGGTGGCAGTAGGAGGAGACTGAGCACCGTGTGGTGTGGGCGCCGATTGAAAATCACCAGCGAGTCCTACTGCAACTGCGATGCAAGGTGAGCCTCACTTGTCGTCCTCCCTTTCTTTTTCTTTTGTGAGAGCAAAAATGCATTTCAGTTTTGAGTTTTCTCTGCTCTGTGTGTGTATGTGTGTGTGAGTGAGAGAGAGAGAGAGAGAGGTACCATGGTGGCTAGCTTTAAGTTGTCCTGTGATTTTTGTTTCCACTTGAATGTGCTATATGAACACTTCCTTGTTGTCCTGTGATTTTCTTTCCTTTAATAGCAGCAACAACAACAAGTCATTTTCTTTAATTAATTAAAATGAAACTAAATGATTTTTTTAGTAAATGATTTTTTTAATTAACTGAAACTTGTTATTGGAGTACTTCCCTTGTGAAGCATTGCTTGCTGCTTTGCTTGGCAGGCAGGCTGGTGTTCCTCTGCTTTCTCTTTGCCACTCCTTTAATTTTCACCTGCTTCTTCTTTGTTTTCATTCATGGAAAATTGTTTTCTTCTTTTTGGTGCCATGTTGAATGCAAATTTATTTAATTTGGGTCTAAAGCAAAGCCAGAATGGGTATTAGAGAAACCTCAAATAATTTTGAAATTTTGGAGGGAACAAAGTGGACATGTACAATAGGCAAAGCAATATGGGGAGCCGGCAAAAGCCTCTCTAGTGAGCTTGGGTTACTTTATTACTGTAGGTGAGTACCTGCAGATTGTGTATTGGTCCTTCTTTGCTGACCTGTTGTTTGTTTCCTCTGTGTGGTTCTGAAACTGATATAGTGACAAGGGAAAAAGAAAGTGGGCATCAAAACCAAACAATGTCCTAATAGTAGTAGGAGTACTAGCATGACTAAAGTCACTGCTGCCAAAAAAAGGGAAAGGAGCTCTTGCCCCCATTGCCAAGAATCTTTGGTGCTTGAGAGGGAAGCTTGGTCACTTTACAAAACTGATCCCGCCACCACACCACCAGAACACAGCCTCTATTTTTGCAAAAAGCTAAAGTTTTTATGCTTAAAACCTTCTTAAATAGCAGTGCTTAGAAACAGATAGTCCCAAGTAGCTCTAGTTTGTTGTCCCTTCTTCAGGAGATGCAATGCACCATCTCTCTGCCCCACCATAATCTAGTAGGACTTCTCTTGTCTCTTCTCTTTCTCTTCTTGCATCAGTAGTTTAGTGTAGGGTTTATTGGAGTACTTTCCTTGTGTCCTCCATACTCCTCTCCTCTCCCACTCCTTTCCTCTCCTACTGCTTGTTCTCTTCTTCTCTAAATTATCTTCTCTTCTCTAAATTCACTCATGTTTTCTCCTACTACTCTCTTCTCTTTCTCTTTCATTTAAATGGAGTACTCCACACAAGCAAATGAAACTTTCCTTTAATTAATTAATTAAACTAAAACCTTCCTTTAATTAATTAAACTGAAACCTTTCCTTTAATTAATTAAATAAAAGGACTATGGATTATCACAAGCATTAATTAAAGAAAAGTATCTTCTCTCTTCTTCTCTCTTCTTTCTCTCTTCTTATCCCCCCTCTCTTTCTCTTATCTATTCCACTCCACTCCTCTCCTCTTCTATTCCACTCCTTTCCTCTCATATTCCTCTCCTAGTCATTTCCTTTAACAACAGAAACAACAACAAGTCCTTCTCTTTAATTAATTAAAACTAAAGGACTATGAATTATGACACATACTCTTCTTGAATTCACTCCTCTCCTCTCCTACTACTCTCCTATCAGAGAATGATCATAAAATGGAGTAGTAGAAATATACACATACAAATGGATTATGGAGTAAAAAAAATACATGGAGTAAAAATACAAGTGGAGACATACAAGTGGAGTTACACATACAAGTGGAGTTACACATACAAGTGAAGTTAGACATACTCCAACATACTCCACACAAACAACGTACTCCAACATACTCAAATATGAATTATTACAGACATGACAAGCATCACTAGCATCATCACTAGCACACAAGCATCATCACTAGCATCACAACCTCATCACTAGCATCACAAGCATCATCCTTAGCATCACAGCCTCATCACTACCATCACAGCCTCATCGCAAGCATCACAAGCATCATCACTAGCATCACAGCCTCATCACTAGCATCAGAGCCTCATCGCAAGCATCACAAGCATCATCACTAGCATCACAACCTCATCACTAGCATCAGAGCCTCATCGCAAGCATCACAAGCATCATCACTAGCATCACAACCTCATCACTAGCATCAAAGCCTCATCGCAAGCATCACAAGCATCATCACTAGCATTATAACCTCACCGCAAGCATCATCACAAGCTCATATTCCATTACTGGACCCTCTCCATTAGCTCTAAGTTGTATAATGCATTTGCGTAAACCTCTAGAGGGCATGATAATCTTGGAGGTAGTTGCCCAAGCCCCTCAAGCCTTTCCTTGTTTACATGTGGTATTTTATACCCATTGCCCCCTGCATGGTTTAGGATCTCAATCATGCATGTCTGCAGAGTTAGGAAAATTCTGTTGAGCTTGTAAACGTCATAGCCTTCAAATTCCTCCAAAACACCCTCATTAAGGTCTTGTAGTGTTTTAGGACTCAGACAATCTGTCAGGGATTGGAGCGAGTTAAAAAACCCAAGGTCAAGAACATTCAAATCAAGACTGTTGGGAGGCTGTTGTATTATTCTGATGTCAAGTCCAGTTTTTGCGACAGCTTCTAGAAATTCTGGATCATCTGACAAGATATGGCGCTTAGCATTATCCTGCTGAATGTAGATGGTCTGTCCAGCATCACCTTCAGGCTAAACAACTTGTATTGCTGGCAAGACCTTCTCTACCAGGAACTCCCTCATCACTTTTCTGTCGACCTTTGTTGATTTTGTCTCTATTGTACCTCTAGGTCTGTTGTCGCTTCTCCTTTGAGCAGGAACTTCTTTCACGAATGGTCAGATACCGATTTTCCCAGAGAAGGTCACGTTTCCTTCACTGTCCCACCTCGGCCTAGCAACGGCCGTCAAGAACATCACTTTGCCAATACAGTTGCCATGTATAGGCCTCGTAGGCTCTTCCTCTCTGTCCAGTAGATAATAGGTTCTATTCTTCTTGGTCATGTTGAATCACTTCTCGTCAATATGGACAACATTATGCATAGTCTTGAACTTAGGCCTTGGTGTTGCTGTTGTTGCCTCATCAAGCATCGACAAACAAAATTTCATCCTCTCCTTCTTATTCTGGTCCTTTAGAGATGGCTTGACACAGTTTGTATGCCTCCTTATCAAGTTTAACATGAACTTCCTATGAAGTGTGGTAGGGCTACACCCCAGTTGCCAGGCAAGTGACCTAATGGTAGACCTTTTGTTTAATGGGATCGTTAGGATTTTTTCTAGGTTAATGTCCTTAGGCTTTCTTCCAGAATTTCCTTTTTTTTGATTAGAAACATCCACCTCTTTACCTTCGCTAATTTGCTTCATTGCTTTCCTCCAAATTATTTGTATATTCCAAACACCCACTCCAATTTTTTTTGCAATGTCTTGCTTATCAGTTCCCAAAAAAGTGCCTCCTCTACTCATACACAGTGTATGCATTGCTACATCAGTAGCAAATTTTTGCTGGTCATTGTGGGTTTTATATTTCCTAGCAACTTGCCCAACACCTGTACCAAGACATACAACAGAGAAATGATTAAATGAAATGATCAAGTGATGAAGTGATGGAATGATCAAGTGATGAAATGATGGAATGATCAACTGTAACTGTACCTGGATTTTGAACAATTTCATCTCCTTCCATCCCCTCTCCTGTATCTCCTTCCATTTCATTTTCCGCATCTTCATCCATTTCATCCACATCTTCTGCAGGTGGAGTGAAGTTGAGATCTGGGAGATCCATTTTCTCCTGAAACTTGTTAATTGAAAATGTTCAGTACTCCTACATCTTGAAGTAGTAGTATAAGATGCATCATTAAGCAGTAGTAGATGGTGTAGAGGAGTAGCAGGAACTCCTTTGTCATGCATCAGTAGCATTAAGAGTAGTTTTGCATCAATATCAGCAAAACATTTTCTATTAATTAAACTAACTAAAACATTTTCTTCTCCTGAAAAACAGGGGCAAAGGTTTTGCAGCTACAAGCACATCAATACTTTTATTTTGTCATCATATTTTGCTGAAGGTATGCTATCATAACCAAACATCATGTTCTGCAGCTAGCTGTTGGTGAAGTGTGATTTTCTCACATTATAAGACATCCGGACTCTATCCTTGGTGGTCGAGCAGCGTTAGCCAACTTTGTCTTGCTGATCTATGGCTGAATAATTATGTTGAAGCTTTCTGTTGTGGTCATGCAACTATTTCCAGGTATGAACTAATGACTCGTTGAAAAGAAACCTGTCACCAAGAGCCTTTTGGCTTAACCCTCATTACATGTGGCAATTTGGGTAATACTTTGAAATTTTGGATGTGTCCTGGTTGCAATTTCCTGAACCCATACAGGTGCAGAGTACAATGCTTTCTGGTAGAAAACCATTAATAAAAGAATAGACAAATTGTTATTCTATTCTGTTCTACTCAAACAGGGGTAATAGAATGAATTGGCTTATTCTACTCAGAACCATAGGAGTAGTTGTTACAGTATGTCAGAGTGTGACATATTAGGCTTTTGATGCTTTCCCCACTTCTGCCTTAGATATCTTCAAATACAAAAGTTTGCAGGCTTTGATCCATTTGAAAGGTCAACTTATTTTGGACGATAGTTTGATCTTGGACAGGTAAGCTAGATATTTTCCCCTTCTAACCATTGATGGTCAACAGTTATCATCCTTACTAATTGCGCCGATACTGTTTCAGTTCGAACGTTTCCGGCGGATATTTCACCATTTGACTTACAGAGTGCTGCTTGGACACAAAGAAAGAGAGATATTAAGCAGACTATGAGTCGAAGAGGTTTTCCCCGTGTCATCCTTTTATTTTTTCAAATTGGCGCTTAAATAAATTCACGAGTACCAGTCTCTTCTGTCCAACTTTTAACGAAGGTTATGCCCTTGATCTCATTGTGTCGACAGAACCAGTTTAAACAGAGAGTCTGGGTCCGAGGAGCTCGCCCGGAGGAAGAAGAGATATTCCAGTTTACAATGGTTCAGGTACATGTTGCAATTATTGTCGGTGTCAAAACCGGCGGATCTCGGGTAGGGGGTCCCGAACTGTGCGTCTAGGCGGATGGTAACAGGAGACAAGGGACACGATGTTTTTACCCAGGTTCGGGCCCTCTCGACGGAGGTAAAACCCTACTCCTGCTTGATTGATATTGATGATATGGGTAGTACAAGAGTGGATCTACCATGAGATCAAGGAGGCTAAACCCTAGAAGCTAGCCTATGGTATGATTGTTGTTCTGTCCCATGGACTAAAACCCTCCGGTTTATATAGACATAGGAGAGGGCTAGGGTTACACAGAGTCGGTTACAATGGTAGGAGATCTACATATCCGTATCGCCAAGCTTGCCTTCCACGCCAAGGAAAGTCCCATCCAGACACGGGACAAAGTCTTCAATCTTGTATCTTCATAGTCTTGGAGTCCGGCCGATGATGATAGTTCGGCTATCCGGACACCCCCTAATCCAGGACTCCCTCAGTCACCACATCTCCTTGTTTCCTAACATTCCAGCTACCGACCTATTTTGAATGGATTTCTGCGGTAGAGAGTTGGCGGCTCGTGGGATGGCTACTGGGCAATGCTAATATACTCCACAGTCCCAGTAGCAAATGGAACATGGACGCCTACTGGATGAACAAGTAACATGCCAGTGATGCATTGCAGGTTTTGCAGCATTGGTGTATCAAACTATTGTTCATACTAGTACTCCTGTTCAATCAAGATGTTTCCAAAATTACAGGAAATCCAAAATTACAGGAAGTCCAAAATTTATTCTGTATACTACTCCAGCAGAAATCCAGCAGAATAATTGTAATTACTCTATGTTCATACAGCAGAAGAGGGATGCACAGACTAATTATTTTGTCTCTGTGTTCATCCAGCAGAAATCCAAGCAATTCTGATCAAAATCACTGTGCGTATGCAGGAGCAGAAAGGAGCAGCGAGCAGCAGCGGCGACTGACCTCGAGCTCTCGATTGGAGTGGAGGGAGGCCGCCGGCGAGGGATCTACGGCCAGTGGGGAAGGATTCAGAGCTGCGGCGGAGCAGGCAACCAGTGGGGAAAGGCGGCCGCCGAGGATTCGAAGCTGCGACGGAGCAGGCAACCGGTGGGGAAAGGCGATCGCCGGTGAGGGAGCTCCGGACCGCGGCGAGGGAGCTTCCGATCACAGCAGGGAAGGGCGACCAGTGGGGATCGGGTTCTCGACTGGAGCAGCGCAGGCAGCCGGCGGGGAAGGGCGCCGGAGATGTGGACGACGAAGGAGCCTGGCGAAGGGGAGGAGCGACGGAGGAAGACGACAGAGTCCTGCAGGAGGAAGGAGCGACGGAGGAAGACGATGGCCCATGCGATTTCAAATCGGGGGGTGTGGGGGGGACAGTTTTTTAATTTCACTCGTTTTCACCTGGTCGGAAGACCCTCCCCAACGACAATTATTTCGGAACGGAGGGAGTATAAGTGAAGCACTAGAGCAAAAACTATCAAGCTCAAAAGATATAAGTGAAGCACATAGAGTATTCTAGCAAATTCTAATCAAATAGGATTCTCCCCAAAGGTGTGTACAGCAAGGATGATTGTGGTAAACTAAAAAGCAAATACTAATATAATACACGACACTCCAAGCAAAACACATATCATGTGGCGAATAAAAATATAGCTCCAAGTAAAGTTACCAATGAACGAAGACGAAAGAGGGGATGCCTTCCCGGGGCATCCCCAAGCTTAGGATTCTGGCTACTCTTGAATATCTTGGGGTGCCATGGGCATCCCCAAGCTTAGGCTCTTGCCACCCTTTATTCCATAGTCCATAAAGGCTTTACCCAAAACTTGAAAACTTCACAACACAAAACTCAACAGGAAACCTTATAAGCTCCGTTAGTGAAAGAAAACAAAACCACCACATAAGGTACTGCAATGAACTCATTCTTTATTTAATTTGGTGTTAAACCTACTGTATTCCAACTTCTTTATGGTTTATATACTGAATTACTAGCCATAGATGCATTGGAATAAGCAAACAACACACGAAAAACAGAATCTGTCAAAAACAGAACAGTCTGTAGCAATCTGTAACTAACACAAACTTATGGAACTCTGAAAATCCTACCAAAATAGTAAGTCCTGGAAAATTTGTCTATTGAACAGCAGAAAAAAGAATCAACGCAAAATCACGTTCCTGTGATTTAACAAAATTATATTCGTGCGTGCAAAGTTTCTGTTTTCAGCAGAATCAAATCAACTATCATCGTAGGTTATCCTATAGGTTCTACTTGGCACAAAAACTAATTAAAAGATAAAAACACATCTAAAAAGAGGGTAGATGCAAGATTTATTACTAAACAGGAGCAAAAACAAAAAATAAAGAAAAATTGGGTTGCCTCCCAACTAGCGCTATCGTTTAACGCCCCTAGCTAGGCATAAAAGCAAGGATAGATCTAACAAGTGCCATCTTTGGCACTAAATTCATAAGTAGCACGCATGATAGATTCATAAGGTAATTTGACTTTCTTTCTTGGAAAGTGCTCCATGCCTTTCTTTAAAGGAAATTGGAATCTAATGTTCCCTTCCTTCATATCAATAATCGCACCAATCATTCTAAGGAAAGGTCTACCAAGAATAATAGGGCAAGAAAGATTGCAATCTATATCAAGAACGATAAAATCTATGGGCACCAAATTTCTATTTGCAACAATAAGAACATCATTGATCCTTCCCATAGGCTTTTTAATGGTGGAATCCGCAAGGTGCAAATTTAAAGTGCAATCATCAAGATCATGGAAACCTAGAATATCACATAGGGTTTTCGGAATCGTGGAAACACTAGCAACCAAATCACACAAAGAAAAACACTCATAATCTTTAATTCTAATATTTATAGTAGGTTCCCACTCATCATTAAGTTTTCTAGGTATAGAAACTTCCAAATTAAGTTTTTCATCATAAGATTGCATCAAGGCATCAACAATATGTTTGGTAAAAGCTTTATTTTGACTATAAGCATGAGGAGAATTAACAACGGATTGCAACAAGGAAATACAACCTTTTAAAGAGCAATTATCATAATAAAATTCCTTGAAATCCGAGATAGTAGGTTCAATATTATTAGAAGTTGAAGATTCTCCAATCTCACTTTTACCAAATTTAACATTAAGATCTAAAGACTCCGAATTTTTGGGACGCCTTCTAGGCAAAGTTGATTCATCATCACTCCCATAATCATCAAAATTCATATTGCAAAACATAGATCTAATCGGAAACACATCAATAACTTTAAGATCTTCATCTTTATTTTCACGGAGGCTAGAAGAACACACTTTTATAAAGCTTTCTTTTTTAGCACGCAATCTAGCGGTTCTTTCCTTGCACTCGTCAATGGAAATTCTCATTACTTTGAGAGACTCATTGATATCATGCTTAGGAGAAGAAGATCCAAGTTTAAGAGAATTAACATCAAGCGAAAGTCTATCAACGTTCCTAGCCAAATCATCAACTTTGAGAAATTTTTCTTCAAGCAAAGCATTAAAATTCTTTTGAGAAATTATAAATTCTTTCACACTATTCTCAAAATCAGAGGGTATCTTATTAAAATTACCATAAGAATTATTGTAGCAATTTCCATAATTATTAGAGGGATTACTAGGGAACGGTCTAGCATTAAAATTTCCTCTATAAGCATTGTTTCCAAAACTATTCCTACCAACAAAATTCAAATCCATAGATTCATTATTATTCTCAATCAAGGAAGACAAATGCATATCATTGGGATCAAGAGGAGTATTTTTAGTAGCAAACAACTTCATAAGTTCATCCATATTTCCACTTGAGGGAGTCCTGGACTAGGGGGTGTCCGGACAGCCGGACTATCATCGTCAGCCAGACTCCAAGACTATGAAGATACAAGATTGAAGACTTCGTCCCGTGTACGGATGGGACTTTCCTTGGCCAGGAAGGTAAGCCTGGCGATACGGATATGTAGATCTCCTACCATTGTAACCGACTCGGTGTAACCCTAGCCCTCTCTGGTGTCTATATAAACCGGAGGGTTTTAGTTCGTAGGACAACATAACCATTACAAAAATCATACCATAGGCTAGCTTCTAGGGTTTAGCCTCCTTGATCTCGTGGTAGATCCACTCTTGTACTACCCATATCATCAATATCAATCAAGCAGGAGTAGGGTTTTACCTCCATCGAGAGGGCCCGAACCTGGGTAAAAACATCGTGTCCCTTGTCTCCTGTTACCATCCGCCTAGAAGCACAGTTCGGGACCCCCTACCCGAGATCCGCCGGTTTTGACACCGATATTGGTGCTTTCATTGAGAGTTCCTCTGTGTCGTCGCTGATAGGCTTGATGGCTTCTTCAATCAACAACAACTCAGTCCAGGGTGAGACTTTTCTCCCCGGACAGATCTTCGTATTCGCCGGCTTCGCACTGCGCGCCAATTCGCTTGGCCATCTGGAGCAGATCGA
Organism: Triticum timopheevii; assembly: GCA_963921465.1. NCBI lineage: Eukaryota > Viridiplantae > Streptophyta > Magnoliopsida > Poales > Poaceae > Triticum > Triticum timopheevii. The sequence continues at coordinate 506,988,636 of OY997274.1, forward strand.
AAGCTACGCCCCTGGCCATCAGGTCAGGTTTGGAAGCCTAAACTTCATGGCAGACATCCGTAGAGACTTGATCTTCGATGGATCCGAGCCACAACTGAGCGCGCCGCGCTGTCACGACGAGCATGATCTAACTCTGCCGCCGGATAGTGCTTTGGAGGCCACACACGGATCCGCTCCGACCTATAGTCTGGAGCCAATCGCGCAGATCAAGGACGGATGGCTAGACACCGCATCGGGAGCTGCAACCGCTACGGCGATGGAGCCGAATACTGACCTTGTCCCTTATAAAGCTCATGACTTCGAGGCGCCGGACTCCTTGCCGGACTCCGAACCTCCTGTGCCTCGGCCAATCAAATCCGATTGGGCGCCGATCATGGAGTTCACTGCCGCGGACATCTTTCAGCACTCACCCTTTGGCGACATCCTAAATTCGCTAAAGCATCTCTCGCTATCCGGAGAGCCCTGGTCGGACTACGGCCAGGATGGTTGGGATACGGACGGCGAAGAAATTCAAAGCCCACCCACCACCCACTTTATAGCCACTGTCGACGACTTAACCGACATGCTAGACTACGACTCCGAAGACATTGACGGTATGGACGACGATGCCGGAGACGATCAAGAACCAGCGCCCACAGGGCACTGGAAGACCACCTTGTCATACGACATATACATGGTGGACACCCCAAAAGATGGAGATGGCGAAGAAGCAGTGGAGGCAGATTCCTTAAAGAAATAGCCCAAGCGCCGACGCCAGCGGCGCCGCTCTAAATCCCGCCACAACAAGAATTGAGATTCCGGCACAGGAGATAATAATACCCCGAAAAGTGCCGAAGACAATCCCCTCCAGCAAGATTCAGCGCAGGAGGATGCAGAAGCAAGCCCTCACGAGAAAGCGGCGGATGAAGAGGTCGAGGATGATAATTACATACCTCCCTCCGGAGACGAGGCAAGCCTCGACGACGACGAATTCGTCGTGCCTGAGGATCCCGTCGAACAAGAGCATTTCAAACGCAGGCTAATGGCCACAGCAAATAGCCTAAAGAAAAAGCAGCAGCAGCTTCAAGCTGATCAAGACCTGCTGGCCGACAGATGGACCGAGGTCCTCACGACCGAAGAGTATGAACCCGAACGCCCCTCCAAGATCTACCCAAAATGCAAGTTGCTCCCCCGACTAGAGGAGGAAGCATACATACCTTCATCACTAGCGCACAATACGGCCGACCGACCACCCCGTGGTCGCGACAGAGAGGCATCCAGGCCCTCCATCAAGACCGTACCCTGGCATCGCTCGAAAAATACGAAGCCACGAGGGAACACGCCGGACTTGCAGGACATATTGGAGGACAAGGCAAAACAATCCAGATCTATCTATGGATCACGTGGGCGACCCACGACCCATGACGAATACCGTCGCACCGGATACAACGACTCCGGCTGGGCCAAACACAGCAGACAACGCTCTCTTGAGCTACGTCGTGATATTGCTCAATATAGAGGCGCCGCACACCCACTATGCTTCACAGACGAAGTAATGGATCATCAAATTCCTGAAGGGTTCAAACCCGTCAACATTGAATCCTACGATGGCACAACAGACCCCGCGGTTTGGATCGAGGATTATCTCCTTCACATCCATATGGCCCGCGGCGACGATCTCCATGCCATCAAATATCTCCCGCTCAAGCTTAAAGGACCAGCTCGGCATTGGCTTAACAGCCTGCCCGCAGAGTCAATTGGGTGTTGGGAGGACCTGTAAGCCGCATTCCTTGACAACTTCCAGGGCACATATGTGCGACCACCAGACGCTGATGACCTAAGACACATAATTCAGCAGCCATACGAATCGGCCAGACAATTCTGGACACGGTTCTTAACAAAGAAAAATCAAATCGTTAACTGTCCGGATGCAGAGGCCCTCGCAGCCTTCAAACATAACATCCACGACGAGTGGCTGGCCCGGCACCGAGGACAGGAAAATCCGAAATCCATGGCAGCACTCACATCACTCATGACCCGCTTCTGTGCGGGAGAGGACAGCTGGCTAGCTCGCAGCAACAACCTTAGCAAAAATGCTGGAAGTCCGGATACTAAGGACCACAATGGCAGGTCGCGTCGAAACAAAAACAAATGCCGCGTTAATAGCGATAACAATGAGGATACGGCAGTCAACGCCGGATTCTGAGGCTCTAAACCAGGTCAGCGGAAGAAGCCATTCAAAAGAACCACTCCAGGTCCGTCCAATTTGGACCGAATACTCGACCGCTCTTGCCAGATACATGGCACCCCCGAAAAGCCAGCTAACCACACCAACAGAGATTGTTGGGTATTCAAGCAGGCAGGCAAGTTAATTACTGAAAACAATGACAAGGGGCTGCACAGCGACGACGAGGAAGAGACCCGGCCACCAAACAGTAGAGGACAGAAGGGCTTCCCCCCACAAGTGCAGACGGTAAACATGATATACGCAACCCATATACCCAAGAGGGAACGGAAGCGTGCACTATGGGACGTATATGCGATGGAGCCAGTCGCCCCGAAGTTCAATCCATGGTCCTCTTGCCCGATCACTTTCGATCGAAGAGACCATCCGAATAGTATCCGCCATGGTGGATTCGCCGCATTGGTTTTAGACCCAATCGTCGATGGATTTCACCTCACGAGAGTCCTGACGGACGGCAGCCGTAGTCTGAACCTGCTTTATCAGGATACAGTGCGCAAGATGGGCATAGACCCCTCAAGGATTAAACCTACAAAGACAACCTTCAAAGGCATCATACCAGGTGTCGAGGCCAATTGTACAGGCTCAGTCACACTGGAAGTGGTCTTCGGATCCCCGGATAATTTCCGAAACGAGGAGTTAATCTTCGACATAGTCCCATTCCGCAGCGGCTATCACGCTCTGCTCGGACGAACCGCGTTCGCAAAGTTCAACGCGGTGCCGCATTATGCATACCTCAAGCTCAAGATGCCAGGCCCTCATGGAGTCATCACGGTCAACGGAAATACGGAACGCTCCCTCCGAACAGAGGAACATACAGCGGTTCTCACGACAGAAGTACAGAGCATCCTTTTAAGGCAATTTTTGAGTCCGACCATTAAATGACCGGACATGGCCAAACGCGCCCGGAGCAACATCAACCAAGACCACCCGGCATGTTCTGAGCACGCGTAGCAATGCGGCCCCAACCCCAGCCCTCGCATGATTGCAAAACCAGCTCTCCGCGTACATCATTACGCTCTGGAGATACCATGGGCATAGGGGGAGGGGCACGACCACAACAGACCCAGAGTGCGGCTCGACCACACCAGGGGCTCCCACGTGCGTCGCTCTTTTTATTTTTTATTTTCCTTCCTTTTATATACAGGACTCCATTCACCAGAGGCCCTGTCCAGCGGCGAACCTGCCGAACTCACGATGCAACAGCCAGGGAGGGACAAAGGCTGCGACGAATACTCAGGTGGTTTCCATTACGAGCATTCAATTTGTTAAATCCACCATTCCGTAGCCTACCCCTGGAGGGAGACACGTTTAATTAGTTCAATCCCTTGCTTACCGCACTATTTGTATCATTCCGCACTCATAGCAGAATTCCTTGAATAAATAATGCTGCACTTTTTGCCTATAATTGCATTACTTTACATATATGTTCATTAATGACATCTTGCACCCGTATATTTTGGTATGGCCGAATACACCAGGGGCTTATGTTCCCCACATTAGGGTGTGATAAGTCCGAACACTTTCACAAGTGCGGCACCCCGAACTTATAGCATTATATGAATCGGCTCCAAATCATGTCTTGGGTCAATAGTTGGGTTTGCCCGGCTCCCATGTTTTGGTACCTTCCGTTCCGTTCTGTCGGCTAAGGTAGCACTGGGAGAACCACTGCGATTGCGCCGCAGTTGAGCTGGGCGAGCGCCTCAGTGGAGAAAGCTAAAACTGACTGTCATGATAAGGCGAGAGACTGGTCGCTGTTCGAGAGGTCTTTTCGAGTCCCTAAAGACTTATGCCGCTTCGAGCGAAGAACTGGATAATGTCCGGCCAAGGCGTGGATAGCGCCCCGAACTCGGTCTTCCAAATACTAGGGGCTTCGCCGAAATTTAAAATTATAGAATTCTATGGCTAAGTGAGAGTGTTCAAGCATTATAAGTCCGGTTGCCTTGTTCGTCGTGTTGAGCGCCTCCTTAGATGGACCCAAAAATGGGAACAAGAGCACTCAAGTTTATCCCGAACACCCCAGCACTCGTGGCATGGGGGCTGAAGGCGATGACTTGCCATCTCTCAGATTTAATAAATGGCCGCACAGAAGGTAATATTTTAAATTAATAAGCGTTGCTTAGCGCATATGAACAAAGTTTTCAGCGCACAGGATAATACATAGCGAGTTTACTCAAAAATTACATCTCTGGGGCACTCATCCGCAATCTTGCAGGCACCCTTCAGGACAGTCTTATAGTACATCTCGGGCGTGCGATACTCCTTGCCCGCTGGTGGCGCGTTAGTGATAAGCCTCTCCGCATCCAGCCTGCCCCAATGCACCTTTGTGCGGGCAAGGGCCCGACGAGCACCCTCAATACAGGCGGAGCGCTTGATGACCTCCACCCAGGGGCACGCATCCACCAGCCGCCGCACGAGGCCAAAGTAGCTCCCAGGCATGGCCTCTCCAGGCCACAGCCGGACTATGAGGCCCTTCATGGCCTGCTCGGCTACCTTGTGGAGCTCGACCAGCTGCTTCAGCTGGTCGCTAGGGGGCACCGGATGGCCGGCCTCAGCGTACTGAGACCAGAAGACCTTCTCCGTTGAGCTCCCCTCCTCGGCTCGGTAAAACGCGGCGGCATCGGATACACTGCGAGGCAGATCTGCAAACGCCCCTGGAGAGCTCCGAATTCGGGTAAGTAATAGGTAATTTACATTAACATGCTTGCTTTGCATGAAAAATGCCTTACCCGCCGCTATCTTCTTCAGCGCCTCAATCTCCTGGAGGGCCTTATGGGCCTCGGCCTTGGCGGCTTTGGCACTTTCAAGAGCCGAGGCAAGCTCGGATTCTCGAGTCTCCGAGTCACGCTCCAAACTCTCATGTTTTTCCATGAGAGCCTGGAGCTCTTGCCGCACCTCCGCCACCCGCGCCTCCTGTTTCTCTCGCTCCGTCCGTTCCGTGGCCGCATTGCGTTCGGCCGCAGATATGGCCTCCTTCAGGGTTGCCACCTCATTCGTGGCCCTTGCTGTACCCCCGTTATCCTTGTTATTTTCATTGCAACCAACATCCTTTTCTGTAAGGTACAAATTCAAAGATGGTATTACTCACCTTCTTTGTCCTCGAGCTGCTTCTTGGCAAGGCCGAGCTCTTGCTCGGACCGCTCGAGGTCCTGCTTCAACGCACTGACCTCCGCAGTCAGTGCGGCAGAGGTCAGCCCGCTCTTGGCGAGCTGAACCTTCTGAATCACCGCACTCATGATAGTGCGGTGTTCTTCCTGGATGGAAGCGCCTTTGAGCGCCTCCAACAAGTTGTCCGGCGCCTCCGGTTGGACGGAGGCCGCCGGTGTCACGGTCTTGCCCTTCTTGCGAAGGGGCCGCCTGACGGACTCCGGAACCATTACGGGTTCCGGCATGGAGTCCGGCGCAAAGTCCGGGAGGCTGCCTTGTGGCACCTCCGGAGCCTCCTCCTGATGGGTCCCTTCCCGGGATCCCACCTCGGCGTCCTGAGCGTCACGAGGGGTGGAGGCAGTCGGGATGGAATCTACATCCGACGGAGCCAAGGACCCGCTCGACGAAGCGGGGAGATCATCATCGGCCGGACTGCAGGCAGTGTGCGGCATTAGAAGGACACTATGTGACACAAAAGAGAAATTATGAATCATTCGGGAATCCGGATACTTACGATCTGGCCGGAGGCCTGGCCCTGGAGGGCCACTCTTTGTCGCCAACGTTGGCGTTGGCGGAGCTGTCCGGGGGAATAGTCCTTCCCCTCTTGGACCCTTCGGCCTCCCCAGTTGGGGAAGCCTTCCTCTTCCTCTCCCCTTCCTCTGGGAGAGAGTCCTCTTTCTCCTCCTCGTCTTCGGGGGAGGAGTCCGCCTCGGAGCCATCGGACGATGAGTCCGATATCACCTGGCGCCGGGAACTTTTTCGAGTTCCCGTGGCCTTCTTCTTGGCTTTCTTCTCCGGCACCACATAGAGTGTCGGGACCAGAAGCCCCGTTAAGCGGGCGTCCGCTGGGTCTTCGGGGAGGGGAGCCGGACAGTCTACCTGTCCGGACGTCCTCTGCCAGTCCTGTCAAAGGCATTGGGAGTTTTTAGATCCCACATAGAGTCGAACTATGAAAACAACTATCCCATAGAGGATAACGAAGCTTACCTCACCAGCCGGGCGCTTGGTGCTGAATCTGCGATCTTCCATCGCGGACGCGGGGGCTTCTCCGCCCTTGAACAGCACACTCCAGACAGCTTCATACGTCGTGTCGAAGAGCCCGCTCAGAGTCCGGTGCTGTGCCGGATCGAACTCCCACAGGTTGAAGGCCTGTTGTTGGCAGGGGAGAATCCGGCGGATGAGCATGACCTGGATCACATTGACACGCCTAAGCTTCTTGTTCACCAGGGTTTGGAGACAGGACTGGAGTCCTGTCAGCTCCTCCGAACTGCCCCATAGCAAGCCCTTCTCTTTCCAGGAGGTGAGCTGCATGGGGATACCAGATGGACTCCGGGAAGGCCCCTTCGAGCTAGATGACGTTGGGAATCTTGCCCAACATGGCGCCTCCGCACTCCGCTTGGACGCCCTTCACTACCTTCGGCTTGACGTTGAAGGTCTTGAGCCACAAGCCGATGTGGGGCTGGATGCAGAGGAAGGCCTCGCACACGACGATAAACACCGAGATGTTGAGGATGAAGTTTGGCGCCAGATCATGGAAGTCCAGGCCGTAATAGTACATGAGCCCCCGGATGAAGGGATGCAACGGGAAGCCCAGTCCGCGGAGGAAGTGGGGAAGGAATACGATCCTCTCATGGGGCCTGGGGTTGGGGATGAGCTGCCCCTTGTCGGGCGGCCGGTGCGCGATGTTGCCGGAAAGGTATCCGGCGCTGCGCAGCTTTGCGATGTGCTCCTCCGTAACGGAGGAGACCAACCATTTGCCTCCCGCTCCAGACATGGTCGGAGAAGGTCGAGACGAGATGCGCGGACTTGGGCGTTGGAGCTCGAGTGCGCAGAGATAGATAAGCAGAGGAGGAAGAAGGCGTAGGTAAAAAGGTGGATCCTTATCCCCTTATATATGGGCGGACGAAGACTATGCGTCCCCACCGGCCTGGTAAAACTCGCTTATCTCCCAAGTGCCACCATCAATGGCGCGGTTGGGTTACCCACGCCGTATTGATGGGAATCCCAAAATAAGGGGAACACGATCTCTGCTTCGACAAGACGTGCCAAGGAAACCGCTTCGCTAAATGCGCTGAGGTGGTATAATTAAAAACGATTCCAGTAAAGGCTTGGTGGTGGTGTGACGTCATGCCACAAAATACGTAGCAGATTGAACTTGTGTACATAATATTCTCTCTACGGGGGAATGTTGAAATTATTTTGCAGAGCCGGACACTATCCTGGTGTTCGCAATCGTCTATGAATTATTTGGAGGAGGAACCCGCCTTGCAATGCTGAACATTATGCGCGCCGGACTCATCGTCATTGAAGCCTGGTTCAGGGGCTACTGAGGGAGTCCTGGACTAGGGGGTGTCCGGACAGCCGGACTATCATCGTCAGCCGGACTCCAAGACTATGAAGATACAAGATTGAAGACTTCGTCCCGTGTTCGGATGGGACTTTCCTTGGCATGGAAGGCAAGCCTGGCAATACGGATATGTAGATCTCCTACCATTGTAACCGACTCTGTGTAACCGTAGCCCTCTCTGGTGTCTATATAAACCAGAGGGTTTTAGTCCGTAGGACAATATAACCATTACAACAATCATACCATAGGCTAGCTTCTAGGGTTTAGCCTCCTTGATCTCGTGGTAGATCCACTCTTGTACTACCCATATCATCAATATCAATCAAGCAGGAGTAGGGTTTTACCTCCATCGAGAGGGCCCGAACCTGGGTAAACACATCGTGTCCCTTGTCTCCTATTACCATCCGCCTAGACGCACAGTTCGGAACCCCCTACCCGAGATCCGCCGGTTTTGATACCGACACGACTCAAAACATTGATTTCTTCTATAGCATGCACTTTTTTACTAGAAGATCTTTCGGTGTGCCATTGAGAATAATTAGCCATAATAGTATCAAGCAATTTTGTAGCATCTCCTAATGTAATTTCCATAAACGTGCCTCCCGCGGCCGAATCTAAGAGATTTCTAGAAGCAAAGTTCAAACCGGCATAAAATTTTTGTATGATCATCCATAAATTCAAACCATGACTAGGGCAATTACGAAGCATCATTTTCATTCTTTCCCAAGATTGGGCAACATGCTCATGATCAAGTTGTTTAAAATTCATAATATCGTTCCTAAGAGTGATAATCTTAGCGGGAGGAAAGTACTTAGAGATAAAAGCATCTTTGCACTTGTTCCAAGAATCAATACTATTTTTAGGCAAAGACGAAAACCAAACTTTAGCATGATATCTAAGTGAAAACGGAAATAACTTCAATTTGACAATACTGTTATCCGTATCTTTCTTCTTTTGCATATCACACAAATCAACAAAATTGTTTAGATGAGTAGCGGCATCTTCACTAGGAAGGCCGGCAAATTGATCTTTCATAACAAGATTCAGCAAAGCGGTATTGATTTCACAAGACTCAACATCATTAAGAGGAGCAATCGGAGTACTAAGGAAATCATTATTATTGGTGTTCGAGAAGTCACACAATTTGGTATTATCTTGCGCCATGGCAACAAGTAATCCAACACACAAGCAAACAGAAAAACGGCAAGCGAAAAAGAGAGGAGGAGATTGGGAAAGAGAGGGCAAATAAAACGACAAGGGTGAAGTGGGGGAGAGGAAAACGAGAGGCAAATGGCAAATAATGTAAATGCGAGGGAGATGGGTTTGTGATGGGTACTTGGTATGTCTTGACTTGAGGGAAGACCTCCCCGGCAACGGCGCCAGAAATCCTCCTTGCTACGTCTTGAGCTTGCGTTGGTTTTCCTCGAAGAGGAGAGGGTCATGCAACAAAGTGTAGCGTAAGTATTTCCCTCAGTTTTGAGAACCAAGGTATCAATCCAGTAGAAGGCTCCTCAAAAGTCCCACGCACCTACACAAACAAACTGAGAACTCGCAACCAACGCAATAAAGGGGTTGTCAATCCCTTCACGGCCACTTGCGGAAGTGAGATCTAATAAAGATAGTATGATAAGATATATATTTTTGGTATTTTATAAGATAGATGCAAAAAGTAAAGAGGCAAATAAAGATAGATTGAAAGCAAATATGATAAGAGATAGACCCGGGGGCCATAGGTTTCACTAGAGGCTTCTCTCAAGATAGCATAAGTATTACGGTGGGTGAACAAATTACTGTCAAGCAATTGATAGAAAAGCGCATAGTTATGAGATTATCTAGGCATGATCATGTATATAGGCATCATGTCCATAACAAGTAGACCGACTCCTGCCTGCATCTACTACTATTACTCCACACATCGACCGACTCCTGCCTGCATCTAGAGTATTAAGATCATAAGAACAGAGGAACGTATTAAGCAAGATGACATGATGTAGAGGGATAAACACATGCAATATGATATAAACCCCATCTTGTTATCCTCGATGGAAACAATACAATACGTGTCTTGCAACCCTTTCTGTCACTGCGTAAGAACACCGCAAGATTGAACCCAAAGCTAAGCACTTCTCCCATGGCAAGAAAGACCAATCTAGTAGGCGAAACCAAACTGATAATTCAAAGAGACTTGCAAAGATAACTCAATCATACATAAAAGAATTCAGAGAAGATTCAAATATTATTCATAGATAAACTTGATCATAAACCCACAATTCATCGGATCTCGACAAACACACCACAAAAAGAGTTTACATCGAATAGATCTCCACAAGAGAGGGGGAGAACATTGTATTGAGATCCAAAAAGAGAGAAGAAGCCATCTAGCTAATAACTATGGACCCGTAGGTCTGTGGTAAACTACTCACAACTCATCGGAGGGGCAAGGATGTTGATGTAGAAGCCCTCTGTGGTTGATTCCCCCTCCGGCAGAGTGCCGGCAAAGGCTCCAAGATGGGATCTCGCGGATACAGAAGGTTACGGCGGTGGAAATTGTGTTTCATGGTGCTATTGGATGTTTTCGGGGTACGTAGGTATATATAGGAAGAAGAATTACGTCGGTGGCTGCCCGAGGGGCCCACGAGACAGGGGAGCATGAAGAAGCGTGAGTTTCGCAACTTGCACCAAGGAAGTTGTACAGTGGGACAGTACGTGGATGAGTTCAGCAAGTTATCCTGTAACCATAGGTAGACATGTTTTGCCAACCGACCTAATTGTCCTGGAGTCACAAGGATTGGATGTGATACTAGGCATGGATTGGCTATCCAAGTATGAGGGAAACATCGATTGCGCCAGTAAATCAATTCTTCTCACCACCCCGGAAGGAAAGAGGATCACATGTATCTAGGCATGTGCCAAGGAGGACTTAGGTGAATTCCTTAACAGGAATTGTTCAGGAGGAAGTACCAGTGGTGAAGGATTACCCAGATGTATTTCTGAAGGAGTTACCAGGCATAGCACTGGATCGAGACATTTAGTTTTTGATTGAGTTATTGATAGGCACCATACCAATATCAAAGAGACCGCATCGGATGCCCGTAAATGATCAGGAGGAAATTAAGAAGCAGATTAAGCAGTTATTGGAAAAAAGTTATATTCGACCAAGTTCATCACCTTGGGGAGCCCCAATGCTTCTAGTTGAGAAGAAGGATGGATCTTTGAGGATGGTTGTTGATTATCGTGCGCTGAATGAGGTGATGATCAAGAACAAATACCCTCTACCGATGATCAATGATTTGTTTGACCAGCTGCAAGGATCTAAAGTTTTCTCCAATATTGATCTTCGATCAGGTTATCACCAGTTGAAGATCCATGAGCAGGATATACCTAAGACAGCTTTTACCACGAGGTATGGGCTATATGAGTATATAGTTATGTCATTTGGTTTGACTAATGCCCCTGACTATTTCATGAGTATGATGAACAAGGTGTTCATGGAGTTTTTGGACAAGTTTGCCGTGGTGTTCATTGATGATATATTGGTCTACTCAAAGAATGAAGAAGAGCATAAGGAACATTTGTGTTTGGTTCTCGAGAAGCTCAGGGAATATCAGCTGTATGCCAAGTTCAGCAAATGTGAGTTTTGGTTGAAGGAAGTTGGATTTCTCGGACATGTTATATCCGGAGAAGGAATAGCAGTAGACGCTACCAAGGTTGTTGCTGTCACTAAATGGCTGGCACCCACCTCAGTGGGAGAGATCAGAAGTTTTCTTGGACTCGCATGTTATTATCGGAGATTTATTGAGAATTTTTCCAAGATTGCGAAGCCCATGACAGAGTTATTAAAGAAGGACACCAAGTTTAAATGGACCGAAGATTGTGAGGCCAGTTTTCCGGAGTTGAAGAAACTTTTGGTTACAGCAACAGTGTTGATTCTCCCAGATATACGCAAGGATTTCCAAGTGTATTGCGACACTTCACGTCGAGGACTTGGAGGTGTGCTTATGCAGGATGGTAGAGTTGTTTCATATGCCTCACGACAGCTTCGACCTCATGAGTTGAATTATGATTCGCATGATTTGGAGTTAGCAGCCGTAGTGCATGCGCTCAAGACATGGAGACATTTTCTCATCGGAAACCATTGTGATGTTTACACGGACCATAAGAGTTTGAAGTACATCTTCACACAGAAGGAGTTGAACCCCAGGCAAAGGAGATGGTTGGAGCTCATAAAGTATTATGATATGAGATTGCATTATCATCCAGGAAAGGCCAATGTCGTAGCAGATGCATTGAGCCGCAAGAGTTATGTTAACACGCTCATAACCGGAGAATTACCTAAGGAGTTAGTAGACGACCTTCGAGAGCTACGCCTGGAGATAGTTCCGAGAGGTTATGTTGCAACATTAGAAATTCAGTCCACTTTGTTGGGAAAGATCAGAGAAGCCCAGAAGACGGACAAGGAGATTGCTGAAATAAAGGAAAGGATGAGTAAAGGAAAGGCTAAAGGATTTCATGAGGATGAGCATGACACTTTATGGTTTTGAGGATCGTATCTATGTGCCTAATGACCCGGAGATCAGGAAGTTGATTCTTCAGGAGGCTCATGATTCACCTTACTCTATTCACCCAGGCAACACCAAGATGTATATGGATTTGAAGGAAAGTTTCTGGTGGACAGGAATGAAGAAGGATATTGCCGAGTATGTAGTAGTATGCGATGTATGTCAGAGAGTAAAGGCAGAGCATCAGAAACCAGCAGGGTTGCTATAGCCGTTGCCGATAACGAATGGAACTGGGATAAACTTGGCATGGATTTTATCACAGGATTACCCAGGACTCGTTCAGGCTATGACTCTATCTGGGTTGTAGTTGATCGCTTGATGAAGGTAGCCCATTTCATCCCTGTGAAGACAACTTATACGAGTGCTAAGTTAGCAAAGATATTCATGACCAGGATCGTATGTCTGCATGGAGTTATGATGACCCACAAGTATAGGGGATCTATCGTAGTCCTTTCGATAAGTAAGAGTGTCGAACCCAACGAGGAGCAGAAGGAAATGATAAGCGGTTTTCAGTAAGGTTTTCTCTGCAAGCACTCAAATAGTAGGTGATAGATAGTTTTGTGATAAGATAAATAGTAACAAGCAAAAAGTAAATAAAGTAAGTAAAGTGCAGCAAGGTGGCCCAATCCTTTATGTAGCAAAGGATAAGCCTGGACAAATTCTAATAATGAAGAAGGAGCTCCCGAGGACACATTGGGAATTATCGTCAAGCTAGTTTTCATCACGTTCATAGGATTCACGTTCGGTACTTTGATAATTTGATATGTGGATGGACCGGCACTTGGGTACTGCCCTAACTTGGACAAGCATCCCACTTATGATTAACCCCTATTGCAAGCATCCGCAACTACAAAGAGGAGTATTAAGGTAAACCTAACCACAACATTAAACATATGGGTCCATATCAACCTCTAACGAAGCAACGCATAAACTAGGGTTTAAGCTTCTGTCACTCCAGCAACCCATCATCTACTTAATACTTCCCCATGCCTTCCTCTAGGCCCAAATAATGGTGAAGTGTCATGTAGTCGACGTTCACATAACACCACTAGAGGAAAAGACAACATAAATCTCATCAAAATATCGAACGAATACCAAATTCACATGACTACTAATAGCAAGACTTCACCCATGTCCTCAGGAACAAATGTAACTACTCACAAAGCATATTCATGTTCATAATCAGAGGGGTAATAATATGCATAAAGGATCTGAACATATGATCTTCCACCAAGTAAACCAAATAGCATCAACTACAAGGAGTAATCAACACTACTAGCAACCCACAGGTACCAATTTGTGGTTTTGATACAAGATTGGATACAAGAGATGAACTAGGGTTTTGAGAGGAGATGGTGCTAGTGAAGATGTTGATGGAGATTGACCCCCTCCCGATGAGAGGATCATTGGTGATGACGTTGGTGATGATTTCCCCCTCTCGGAGGGAAGTGTCCCCGGCAGAACAGCTCCGCTAGAGCCCTAGATTGATTCCGCCAAGGTTCCGCCTCGTGGTGGCGGAGTTTCGTCCCATAAGCTTGCCCATGATTTTTTCCAGGGTAAAAGTGATGATATAGCAGAAGATGGACGCCGGAGGCCCACCAGGGGGCCGAGGAGATAGGAGGCCGCTCCCTACAGGGGGCGCCCCTGTCTCCTGGACAGGGTGTGGGCCCCCTGGGCTATTTCTTCTGCTCATAAACTTTTATTAAATCCAAAAATTTGTTTCGTGGAGTTTCAGGACTTTTGGAGTTGTGTAGAATAGGTTTCCAACGTTTGCTCCTTTTCCAGCCAGAATTCCAGCTGCCGGCATTCCCCCTCTTCATGGTAAACCTTGTAAAATAAGAGAGAATAGCCATAAGTATTGAGATATAATGTGTAATAACAGCCCATAATGCAATAAATATTAATATAAAAGCATGATGCAAAATGGACGTATCAACTCCCCCAAGCTTAGACCTCGCTTGTCCTCAAGCGGAAGCCGAAATCGAAAAATATGTCCACATGTTTAGAGATAGAGGTGTCGATAAAAATAAAATACGGACATGAGGGCATCATGATCATTCTAATAACAACAACATATATAGATTTTGTCATATGATTTCCTATGCTCAAGTAATAAGCAATTCACAGTTTCAAGTATGGTTCAAAAACTTCATTGGGAACTAACAAACAATAATCTCAGTCATTGAAGTAATTGCAACTTATCGTAACATCAGAAAGAGTCAATAATAGAGTTTTTCAACAAGCTCACATACTCAACTATCTCGTAGTCTCCCATAATTGTTAACACTCACACAATACTTGTGGTTATAGAGTTTCAGCCGGACACTGAGAAAGATAGGGGCTTCTTGTGTTGCCTCCCAACGTATTCACCTTTAGGTGATGTCAACAATAATAGCCTATGTTAACTTACATCCAATTGGATATATGCATCATGATCTTTAAAACACGAAGAGCTTGCCAAAGGATAAAATGAAAAAGGGAAAGGTGAGGATCACCTTGACTCAAGCATAAAGTAAAAACATAAAGTAAAAGATAGGCCCTTCGCAGAGGGAAGCAGAGGTTGTCATGCGCTTTTAGGGTTGGATACACGAAATCTTAATGCAAAAGAACGTCACTTTATATTGCCCCTTGTATGTGGACCTTTATTATGCAATCCGTCGCTTTTATTACTTCCACAACAAGTTCGTACAAAGCTTATTTTCTCCGCACTAATAAATCATGCATATTTAGAGAGCAATTTTTATTGCTTGCACCGACGATAACTTACTTGAAGGATCTTACTCAATCCATAGGTAGGTATGGTGGACTCTCATGGCAAGACTGGGTTTAAGGATATTTGGAAGCGCAAGAGTATCTCTACTTGGTGCAAGGAATTTGGCTAGCATGAGGGGGAAAGGCAAGCTCAACATGTTTGGAAGGTCAATGACAATATACTTTAACTGAGATGTCGGAAAAAATAAACCATTACGTTGTCTTCCTTGTCCAACATCAACTCTTTTAGCATGTCATACTTAATGAGTGCTTCACAATCATAAAAGATGTCCAAGATAGTATATTTATATGTGAACCCCTCTTTCCTTATCGCTTCCTATTAATTGCAACGATGACCAAGGCTACGTTTATCAACTCTCAACAATTTTTATGCCTCATACTTTCTATGTGTGAAGTTATCACTATCCATAAGATCAATATGAACTCTTTTGTTCTTTCTACTTTCTCAAGATCATAGCAACATAGCAAAGCCCTTGACTCAACACTAATCTTTATTATAGATAGCACACGGACTCGATTACATAAAGAGATCACAATGCAAAACTCGAACCTACTTGATATAAAAACTTCAAACTACTAGATCAAGATACTACTAAAAGGATCGAACTAAATAAAGCGGTACAAATAAGAGTGTGATGGTGATACGATACCGGGGCACCTCCCCCAAGCTTGGCAGTTGCCAAGGGGAGTGCCCATACCCATGTGATTATTTCTTCGGAGTTGATTGAGGTGGTGATGATGTAGGCTTTCCATCCATCTTCCAAGGCATAGGGTCTCCATCATAAAAGGATGATCGAGTCTCCAGGATCCTTAAATCTGCAGCCAAACTCATTCGCTTGAATCTATATTCATACTCACAGTTGTGGTTTTGCAGGTCATAAATCTGGGCTTGGAGGTGCTTGATTTTCTCTTGAAGCTTGAAGATGGTCTCCCCAATGACTTTGGCATCCAGCTTGTGGTTGTTGGTGAACTTTGTGATCATCATCTGGTTAGCGTTGAGTCCACGCTCCACCATCCCTTGACACTTGAAAACTTCTTGCTCCATGGCTTCGAGCTTTGTCTCCATGCTCCCGGTATGCCTTGGTCCCTCCACATCGCGGATGTGCAGCACCCCCTCATGCATCTCAATGTTTTGAGGGTGATGCAGCACCTCCGCGAGATAGGGGTTGATAACCCTCTCGAAAAACTTGTCCTTGGGAGCGCTTGGAGACGACATGATGCTCTAGATCTGAAACAGAAACAACTCAAAACGAAAACAAAGGATATTTGTGTGATACGGTGGTCAAAACCTTCGGGAGTATATATAATGAATTTTTACCGACCAAAATACATAACATACAAGAAAACGGAGTCCGGGAGGCACACGAGGTGCCCACAAGACAGGGGGCGCGCCCTAGAGGGGGGGCCTCCTCTCTCGTGGGAGCATCGTGTCCCTTTCGGACTACTTCTTTCTTCCTAAAATTCTTAAATAATCCAAAACTGATGAAAATTGCCATTAAAGTTGTTTTGGAGTCGGTTTACTTACCGTACCACGTACCTATGCCTTTTCAGAGTCTGGAACGTTCTGGAAAGTGTCTCTTATGTATTCCTCAGGGGTTATGGTTTCAATAATATTAGTTTCAACATTGATAGGATTACCTGAAATATAGTGTTTAATTCTTTGACCGTTTACCACCCTCGGATTTGTGCCTTCGAAGTTGTTGATTTTTATAGCACTAGAATGATAGACCTCCTCGATAACGTAGGGACCTTCCCATTTTGAGAGAAGTTTTCCTGCAAAAAATCTTAAATGAGAGTTGAATAATAACACATAATCTCCTAGGTTAAACTCACGCTTTTGTATCCTCTTATCATGCCAGTGTTTGACTTTTTCTTTGAAAAGCTTGGCATTCTCATATGCTTGGGTTCTCCATTCATCAAGTGAGCTAATATCAAACAACCTCTTCTCATCGGCAAGGTCATAATTGAGCTCCTTAATAGCCCAATATGCTTTATATTCAAGTTCAAGAGGTAAATGACATGCTTTTCCATAAACCATCTTATATGGAGACATACCCATAGGATTTTTGTATGCAGTTCTATAGGCCCATAATGCATCATCAAGTTTTTTGGACCAATTCTTTCTAGATCTATTCATAGTCTTTTGCAAAATTAATTTGAGCTCTCTATTGCTCAACTCTACTTGACCACTAGACTGCGTGTGATAAGGAGATACGATTCTATGATTGACATCATACTTAGCAAGCATCTTACGGAAAGCACCACGAATAAAGTGTGAACCACCATCAGTCATAAGATATCTAGGGACTCTAAACCTCGGAAAAATAACTTCTTTAAGCATTTTAATAGAAGTGTTATGATCAACACTACTAGTTGGAATAGCTTCTACCCACTTAGTAACGTAATCAACAGCAACTAAAATATGTGTATAACCATTGGAGGCAGGAAAAGGTCCCATATAATCAAAGCCCCAAACATCAAACGGTTCAATGACAAGAGAATAATTCATAGGAATTTCTTGATGTCTACTAATGTTACCTATTCTTTGACACTCATCACAAGATAAGACAAACTTACGAGCATCTTTGAAGAGAGTAGGCCAATAAAAACCAGATTGTAGTACCTTGTGTGCAGTTCTATCTCCAGCGTGGTCCCTCCATAGGATTCAGAGTGACACTTGCGTAGGATTTATTCCTGTTCATGCTCAGGCACACAACGTCTAATAATACCATCTACTCCTTCCTTATAAAGGTGTGGATCGTCCCAGAAGTAATGTCTTAAATCATAAAAGAACTTTTTCTTTTGCTGGTATGTGAAACTAGGTGGTATATATTTAGCAACAATGTAATTAGCATAATCAGCATACCAAGGAGCAGTACGAGAAGCATTGACAACCGCTAATTGTTCATAAGGAAAGCTATCATTAATAGGCAGTGGGTCATCAAGAACATTCTCTAACCTAGACAAGTTGTCTACAACAGGGTTCTCATCTCCCTTTCTATCAATAATATGCAAATCAAATTCTTGGAGCAAGAGAACCCATCTAATGAGTCTAGGCTTAGCATCTTTCTTTTCCATAAGATATTTAATAGCAGCATGATCAGTGTGAATAGTAACTTTGGAATCAACAATATAAGGTCTAAACTTATCACATGCAAACACAACTGCTAAGAACTCTTTTTCAGTAATATCATAATTCCTTTGGGCAGTATCAAGAGTCTTACCAGCATACTGTATAACATTCAATTTCTTATCGACTCTTTGCCCTAAAACAACACCTACAGCATAATCACTAGCATCACACATAATTTCAAAAGGTAAATTCCAATCAGGTGGCTGAACAATAGGTGCAGTGATCAAAGCTTTCTTAAGTGTTTCAAATGCTTCTACATAATCATCATCAAAGACAAAAGGAATATCTTTTTGCAATAAGTTTGTCAGAGGCCTAGAGATTTTAGAAAAGTCCTTAATGAACCTCCTATAAAAACCGGCGTGACCAAGGAAACTTCTTATACATTTTATGTCCTTGGGACATGGCATCTTTTCAATAGCATCAACTTTGGCTTTATCAACTTCAATACCTCTCTTGGAGATCTTGTGCCCCAAGACAATGCCTTCATTAACCATAAAGTGACACTTTTCCCAATTCAGGACGAGACTAGTGTCTTCGCATCTCACTTCCTTCATTTTGGGATTTAATTGTCTTTGAGGATCTCTAACTAGTTTGGCATCTTTCTCCACTGAAATTTTGTGTTGACATAATGTGGGACTAATGCCCTTAAGATCATCCAGAGTATATCCAATAGCAGCCCGGTGTTTCTTCAGAGTTTTCAATAATCTTTCTTCTTCTTTCTCTGAAAGGTTAGCACTAATAATAACAGGATATATTTCTTTTTCATCAAGATAAGCATACTCAAGGTTATCAGGTAATGGTTTGAGTTCAAAAACGGGATCACCCTTGGGTGGAGGGGGATCCCCAAGAATTTCAACGGGAAGGTTATGTTTCAGCATAGGTTCCTGTTTAAGGAAAACTTCATCTATTTCTTCCCTTTCCTTCATAAACATATCGTTTTCATGGTCTAGCAAATATTGTTCTAACGGATCAGTTGGAGGAACAACAATGGAAGCAAGACAGATAATTTCATCCTTACTAGATGGTTCCCTTTCACGAGGTTGTCTACTAAACTTGGCAAAATTAAACTCATGAGACATACCATCTATGCCAACAGTGACAATATTCTTTTCACAACTAATCTTAGCGCTAGCCGTATTCAGGAATGGTCTACCAAAAATAATGGGACAAAAATCATTTTGTGGGGAGGCAAGAACAAGAAAATCAGCAGGGTATTTAACCTTCCCGCACAAAACTTCAACATCTCTAACAATCCCAATAGGTTTAATGGTATCCCTATTAGCAAGCTTAATAGTAACATCAATGTCTTCTAATTCAACAGGTGCAATATCGTGAATAATTTCTTTATAAAAATCATAAGGTATTGCACTAGCACTAGCACCCATATCACATAAGCCATGATAACAATGATCTCCTATTTTAACAGAAATAACAGGTGTGCCTACAACAGGTCTACGTGTCTTAGTATCAGGTCTAGCAATATTAGCAGTCTCACCCAAGAAAGAAATAACATGCCCATCTAAATCCTCGTCCAAGAGATCTTTAACCATAGCAATACTAGGTTCAACATTAATTTGTTCAGGAGGTGTATAGGTCCTAGTATTGCTCTTACGAACAACAGTCGAAGCTTTAGCGTGATCTTTTATCCTAACAGGAAAAGGAGGTTTTTCAACATAAGCAGTAGGAACAATGGGATCACTATATGTAATAATCTTTTCTTCGACTGTAATAGGTGCAACTACTATCACTTCAATAGGAGGATTATATTTAAACCACTTCTCTTTAGGGAGATCAACGTGAGTAGCAAAAGTTTCACAAAAAGTAGCTACTATCTCAGAGTCAAGTCCATACTTAGAGCTAAATCCACGAAAAGCATCGGTATCCATAAAATATTTTAACACAATCGAACTTAGGTGTCATACCTGACTCCTTACCATCGTCGGAACCCCAATCTTCAGAGTTGCATTTAATTCTTTCCAATAAGTCCCATTTGAAATCAATAGTCTTCAGCATATAGGAACCAGCATAGGAAGTATCGAGCACGTTGCAATTATCAAGAGAAAGCCGAGCATAAAAGTTCTAAATAATCATTTCCCGAGAGAGCTCATGATTGGGGCATGAATATAACATTGAATTAAGCCTGCCCCAAGCTTGAGCGATGCTTTCTCCTTCGCGAGGCCAGAAATTATATATGTAATTACGATCACAATGAACAATATGCATAGGATAGAACTTCTGGTGAAATTCCAACTTCAATCGCTTATAATTCCAAGATCTCATATCATCACATAGCCTATACCATGTCATTGCATATCCCTTCAAAGATAAAGGGAAGACCTTCCTTTTGACAACATCATCGGGAATACCTGCAAGCTTAAATAATCCACAAACTTCATCCACAAAGATAAGGTGTAAATCGGGATGCAATGTTCCATCTCCTGCAAAAGGATTAGCTAGCAGTTTTTCTATCATACCCGAAGGAATCTCAAAGTGAATATTTTCATAAAGTTCAGTAGGTTGAGGAGCATATCTTTGCTCTTCTGGTTGGGGTGAAGATACCCCAAACAAGCCCCTCAAAGGATTAGTCTCCATAGTGACAAGTAACACAAAATTTCAGCACACTATATAAATGTTTACTTACCAAGTTCCACTCACCAAAAGTGCTATGCTCCCCAGCAACGGTGCCAGAAAACAGTCTTGATGACCCACAAGTATAGGGGATCTATCGTAGTCCTTTCGAAAAGTAAGAGTGTCGAACCCAATGAGGAGCAGAAGGAAATGATAAGCGGTTTTCAGTAAGGTTTTCTCTGCAAGCACTCAAATAGTAGGTGATAGATAGTTTTGTGATAAGATAAATAGTAACAAGCAAAAAGTAAATAAAGTAAGTAAAGTGCAGCAAGGTGGCCCAATCCTTTATGTAGCAAAGGATAAGCCTGGACAAATTCTAATAATGAAGAAGGAGCTCCCGAGGACACATTGGGAATTATCGTCAAGCTAGTTTTCATCACGTTCATAAGATTCACGTTCGGTACTTTGATAATTTGATATGTGGGTGGACCGGCACTTGGGTATTGCCCTAACTTGGACAAGCATCCCACTTATGATTAACCCCTATTGCAAGCATCCACAACTACAAAAAGGAGTATTAAGGTAAACCTAACCACAACATTAAACATATGGGTCCATATCAACCCCTAACGAAGCAACGCATAAACTAGGGTTTAAGCTTCTGTCACTCTAGAAACCCATCATCTACTTATTACTTCCCCATGCCTTCCTCTAGGCCCAAATAATGGTGAAGTGTCATGTAGTCGATGTTCACATAACACCCCTAGAGGAAAAGACAACATACATCTCATCAAAATATCGAACGAATACCAAATTCACATGACTACTAATAGCAAGACTTCACCCATGTCCTCAGGAACAAACGTAACTACTCACTAAGCATATTCATGTTCATAATCAAAGGGGTAATAATATGCATAAAGGATCTGAACATATGATCTTCCACCAAGTAAACCAAATAGCATCAACTACAAGGATTTATCAGCACTACTAGCAACCCACAGGTACCAATTTGTGGTTTTGATACAAGATTGGATACAAGAGATGAACTAGGGTTTTGAGAGGAGATGGTGCTGGTGAAGATGTTGATGGAGATTGACCCCCTCCCGTTGAGAGGATCGTTGGTGATGATTTCCCCCTCCCGGAGGGAAGTGTCCCTGGCAGAACAGCTCCGCCAGAGCCCTAGATTGATTCCGCCAAGGTTCCACCTCATGGCGGCGGAGTTTCGTCCTGTAAGCTTGCCCACGATTTTTTCCAGGGTAAAAGTGATGATATAGCAGAAGATGGACGCCGGAGGCCCACCAGGGGGCCCAAGAGATAGGAGGCCGCGCCCTATAGGGGGGCGCCCCCTGTCTCCCGGACAGGGTGTGGGCCCCCTGGCTTATTTCTTTCGCTCATAAATTCTTATTAAATCCAAAAAGTTGTTTCGTGGAGTTTCAGGACTTTTGGAGTTGTGCAGAATAGGTTTCCAATGTTTGCTCCTTTTCCAGCCAGAATTCCAGCTGCCGGCATTCCCCCTCTTCATGGTAAACCTTGTAAAATAAGAGAGAATAGCCATAAGTATTGAGATATATGTGTAATAACAGCCCATAATGCAATAAATACTGATATAAAAGCATGATGCAAAATGGACGTATCAAGTTCTGAGGACCATTGTATCAGATAGAGGAACATAATTTACTTCAAAGTTTTGGAATCAGTTGCATGAAACTTTTGGTACCAGGCTAGAGTTCAGTACAACTTTTCATCCACAGACAGATGGACAGACCGAGAGAGTCAATCAGATTCTGGAGGACATGTTGAGAGCCTGTGCGCTAGATTATGGATCTAGTTGGGATGACAATTTGCCCTATGTAGTTCTCCTATAACAACAGTTATCAAGCCAGTTTGAAGATGGCCCCTTTCGAAGCTTTGTACGGAAGGAGGTGCAAGACACCACTATCCTGGGATGGAGTTGGAGATCGACAGTTGTTCGGACCAGACTTAATTAGAGATTCTGAGGAGAAGGTTAAGTTGATTTGAGACAGACTCAATGTAGCCCAGTCCAGGCAGAAGAGTTATGTAGATACTAAACGCAAGGAGGTAGCCTATGAAGTCGGAGACCGAGCATATCTTCATGTGTCCCCACTTCGAAGAGTTAAGCGTTTTGGAGTCAAGGGAAGGCTAGATCCATGTTCTATGGGACCCTACAGAGTTTTGGAGCGCATGGGAGAAGTTGCCTACAAGTTGGAATTGCCCAAAGGATTGTCGGGAGTTCATGATGTGTTTCACGTTTCCCAGTTGAAGAAGTGCCACGCAGAGATAGTTGACATTCCTCTGAGAGATACAGTGCCGCTGGAAGCAATTCAGTTGGATAGTGATATGACCTATGAAGAGAAGCCAATCAAAATTCTCAAGTTTTCCAGCCATGTTACTCGCAACAAGGTTATAAAGTTTTGCAAAGTTTAGTGGAGCCACCATACCGAGGAGGAAGCCACCCGGGAGCGAGAAGAAGACCTCCGCAAGGACCACCCAAACCTTTTTGCTGACCAACCCGAATCTCGAGGGCGAGATTCATCTTAAGGGGGATAGGTTTGTCACATCCCAATTTTCAATTTGGATGTTATACATAGATCATCATATGCATATCATATTTTATTTGCATTTTGGTTGAGATCCAAGAAATCTTAAGCAACTCAAGGACCCAAGGAGAGAGTTGGAGGTTTCACAAATTTTCATATTTGAATTTATTTCAAATTTGAAAAAGTGGATCAATTTGATCTGCAATATTTTCTTTCCAATTATTTCAAACAATAAAAATAAATGAGAGAGGATAATATGACTTCTTCAAAACGAAGGAGAAATATTGGAGAAGAAATTTTGAAATCAAATTATTATTTTATTTGGTTTTTATTTGCTATTTTATTTGAATTAGAGGAAAACATGCATTTTTAAGAATTGCATTTAGTCCAGAAAAATGTTCATCTTGTCCCAAATATTAGGTAGGGACGGTGAAAATTGTTTCTGGAATTTTTAGGATCGTGGTCGCTACAAGAAATATATTTTTATAATCTGAATAAATAAAAAACAGCAAGGTAACTAGTAACAAAAGTGAGAAAAATGGTATTCCAATGCTTGAAAACAATGCCTAGTGTTCATACTTTCACTACTGCAAGATCTCTCAACCATGGTAACATAATTGGATCGTATAACAATCCCTCAACATGCTACAAAGAGTCACTCCAAAGTTCCTATCACAGAAAACATAAGATGAAATTGCTTGTAGGGTATGAACCCACCTCAAAGTTATTCTTTCCAATCAATCCATTGAGCTATTCCTATAAGTGCCACACACATCCCTAGAGTTCATAGTAAAATAACACCACATGATACACATCAATCAACCCTAATGTCACCTAATACTCCAATGTCACCACAAGTATTCGTGAGTCAATTATACAATATGCATCAAACAACTTCAGATTCATGATATTCAATCCAACACAAAGAACATCAAAGAGTGCCCCAAGATTTCTATCGGAGAAACAAGGACGAAAACATGCATCAACCCCTATGCATAGATTACCCCAATGTCACTCAGGAATCCGCGAGTTGAGTGCCAAAACATAAATCAAGTGAATCAATAGAACACCCCATTTTCATCGCGGGTATCCCACACAAGACATACATCAAGTGTTCTCAAATCCATAAAAGTATTCAATCCGATAATAGTGAAACCTTAAAGGTATGGCTCAATTAATCACAAGAAGGTAGAGGGGGAGAAACACCATAGGATCCAACTATAATAACAAAGCTCACGGTACATCAAGATCGTGCCAATCAAGAACACGAGAGAGAAAGATCAAACACATAGCTACTGGTACATACCCTCAGCCCCGAGGGTGAACTACTCCCTCCTCGTCATGGAGACCGCCGGGATGATGAATATGGCCCCCAGTGATGATTTCCCCCTCCAACAGGGTGCTGGAATGGGTCCCAATTGGTTTTTCGTGGATACAAAGGCTTGCAGCAATAGAACTTTCGATCTAGGGTTCTTTTCAGAGGTTTGGGTATTTATCAGAATTTTGGGCATCGGTCTCACGTCAGGGGGATGCTCGAGGGGCCCACAAGCCAGGGCATGCACCCAAGAGGGTAGGGCGTGACCCCTAGGCTTGGGGACTCCTCGTCCACTTCCTGGCCTGGCTCCGGTGCTCTGGGGGTCTCTTTTGGTCCATAAAAAATCATCGTAAATTTTCTGCCCATTCTGAGAACTTTTATTTCTGCACAGAAAAGACACCACGATAGTTCTACTGAAAATAGTGTTAGTCCGGGTTAGTTCTAATAAAATCGTATCAAAACCATATAAAATTGGTGTAGACATGGCATGAATACTTCATAAATTATAGATACGTTGGAGACGTAGTAGTGATCTACACCAACAACTTCGCCGTCGTCAACACCAACTCTCCCCCTCTATGTAGCAGTATAACATCTCTCTCCCCGCTGTAATCTCTACTTAAACATGGTTCATTATGCCACATATTATTATCCAATGATGATGTTTGAGTAAATTTGTTTTGTCCTATGGGTTGATTGATGATCGTGATTGGTTAGAGTTGTATGTTTTATTTTGGTGAATGTCCTATTGTGCCTTCCGTGCCGCGCACATGTGGGGATTCCCCCTGTAGGGTGTTGCAATACGTTCATGATTCACTTATAGTGGGTTGCGAGAGTGTCATAAGCTTAAACCCAAGTTAGGGGGTTGTTGCGTATGGGAGTAAAGACGACTTGTTACTTAATGCTATGTTTGGGTTTTACCTTAATGATCTTTAGTAGTTGCAGATGCTTGCTAGAGTTGCAATAATAAGTGCATATGATCCAAGTATGGAAAGTATGTTAGATCATGCCTCTCCCTCATATAAAATTGTAGTAATGATTAACGGTCTAGTTATCAATTTCCTAGGGACAAATCCTTCTCTTCTTTTACCAAAAGCTTTCTAATAAGCAACTAAGTTTTATTATCTTACAAATTACACATAGTTTTATTCTCTCGATGTACTTCTAGTTTTATCCTTGCAAATTTATTCTATTACACCCACATAGTAGTTTTATTCTTGTCCTAGGTAAAGTGAATGACAAGTGTGCATAGAGTTGTATCGGTTGTCGATAGAACATGAAGAGAATATAAATTCTACCTTTAGCTCCTTGTTGGGTTCGACACTCTTATTAAAAAAGGCTACAAACGACCCCAAATACTTGTGGGTTATCAGTCACCCTTGAGCCTTTCAGTCTGGCGAACCCGCACTCACTGGTAGGGAGTAAAGCTGATGACCTCCGTTGTGTTTCTTTTGGCCAGGATGTGATGTGATGTGAAATCCTCACAGACCCTTTTTAACCGTGCTCTACCCCATAGGCATTTGTCAACCTTGTCTCCAATCCTCCCCAGCCCCGAGGGCCTGCCGCCCCGCTGTACGCCGTTCAGCATGGGCGCATTACTAAGGCAAGCTACAGACTTGCCGCAACTGGGGCTCCGAGCGGTGGGATCTCTGAGGGACATCCCAGAGCTGTGTTAGGGGAGGTCGCACAAGAGGAGGGAAAATACGGAAAGAGACCAGACCAACCACTAGGTGTTGCCCCGACAGCGAAGGTTGCACAGCTACCTGCGGGTTCGATTTCTTAACCGACTGAAGGGGTAGACCTGCCCTTGATACGTCTCCAACGTATCTTTAATTTTTGATTGTTCAGTTCTATTATAGTATCAATCTTGGGTGTTTACTATGCAATTATATATCATTTTTGGGACTAACCTCTTAGCCTAGTTTCCAGTGCCAGTTGTTGTTTTTTGCTTGTTTTTGGCTTTTTAGAAAATCAGTACCAAACAGAGTCCAAACGCTATGAAACTTTTTGACAATTTTTCTAGACCAAAAGGGACCCTAGAAGCTTCAGGAGAAGGCCCGAAGTGCCACGAGGCAGCGACAAGCCTGCCAGGCATGCCCTAGGCTTGTGGACTCCTCATGGCACCTCTTGACCTAATTCCAGCTCTATAAATTCCCAAATATGCCACGTACATCAGAGAGCCACCGCAAATACTTTTTTCGCGGCCGCAAGTTTCTGTTCTTCGAAGATCCCATCTGGAGTCCTTTTTGGGTACCCTGCTGGACGGGGAATCGATCATGGAGGGCCTCTACATCAACCTTGTTGCCCCTCCGATGATGTGTGAGTAGTTTACCATAGACCTACGGGTCCATAGCTAGTAGCTAGATGGCTTCTTCTCTCTCTTTGATCTTCAATACAATGTTCTCCTTGATGTTCTTGGAGATCTATTTGATGTAATCCTTTTTTGTGGTGTTTTTGTTGGGGTTCAATGAATTGTGGGTTTATGATCAGATTATCCATGAATATTATTTGAGTCTTCTTCGAACTCTTTTATGCATGATTGTTATAGTTTTGTATTTCTCTTTGATCTATCCGTTTGGTTTAGCCAACTAGATTGATTATCTTGCAATGGGAGAGGTGTGTTCGATCTTACGTTGCTCAATCCCAGTGACATAAAGGGACATGACACATACTTGTAACATTTCCATCAAGGATAAAAATATGGGGTTTATTCATATTGATTGGATTTACTTTGTTACTCCGTTCTTTATGAACTTAATACTCTTGATGCATGCTGGATAATGGTCGATATGTGGAGTAATAGTAATAGATGTAGGCAGGAGTCGGTCTACTTGTATCGGATGTGATGCCTATATACATAATCATTGCCTTGGATATCGTCATAATTATTCGCTTTTCTATCAAATGCTCAGTAGTAATTTGTTTACCCACCGTATGCTATGTTCAAGAGAGAAGCCTCAAGTGAAAACTATGCCCCCCGGGTCTATTTTAATCATATATTAAAATCCAAAAATACCTTGCTGCAATTTATTTACTTTACATTTATTTTGTGTTTTTCTAATCTATCTATCACTACGAGATTTGATCCTTGAAATTAACCGCCAAGGGATTGACAACCCCTTGTTTGCGTTGGGTGCAAGTATTTGTTATTTTGTGTGTAGCTACTACTAACGAGGTGTTGTGTGGTTCTCCTACTGGAATGATAACATTGGTTCTTAATCGAGGGAAATACTTATGTCTACTGTATTGCATCATCCTCTCCTCTTCGAGTAAATCCCAACGCAGATGACAAGTAGCAGGAAGAATTTCTGGTGCCGTTGCGGGGGAGACATCATCAACATCTATCAAGTACCATCAAATAAACTTTCATCTCCTTGCATTTACTTTTATTTTCCATTTGCCTCTCGTTTTCATCTCCCACACTTCTAAAACATTATCACAAAAACACAAAAATATTTTTGTTTGCCTTTTTGCTTGTTTGCTCGTTTGCTTGCTTTTATTGACTTCATGTCAACACACCAAAAAATGAAAAGAAAAAGGAAAAGTAAAGACATATGTATCCTCATCCACTTGCTAATCTTTTCAAAAGATCCAATTATTGATGAAACAATCCCTAGTGAGTTTAGTGCACTAGATTATCTTTATGAAGTTTTGGTTGAAGATCGTGAATCTGAAAATTGTGATGAAGTGTTAGAAGAAGAAACTTATATGGTGATTCACGATAGTTCCTTGAATGAAAAGCATGATTAGAATGGTGTTACTCCAAATTCTATTAATTTCAGTTATGTTAATGATAGGCAAAACCCCAAGCTTCGGGATGATGTTTTTGTTATGTCCACTACTCATTGTAATGATCATGATTGGGGTGATGCTTCTTATGATCTTGAAAATTTATTTAAGCCTCATGATGAATATGAAATTGATAATAATGTTTGCAATAATATTAAAAGAGGGTTTGGAAGAGTGCCAACTTTAGAAAAAGAAAACCCAAATATATGGAGAGTGTTCAATCTTATGAAATGATTGATAAAAGTGGGTTTGGAGAGGTCATGACTTTAGTTAATGTTAATCCCACTATCTTGGAAGATTATAAATTTTTTATGCATATGGATCAGAAAGAGAATGTTGTTTATGATAGCTATATTGTTGAATTTGAGTATGATCCCACATGTAATTATTATCAGAGAGGAAAGTATGGTTGTACAAATTTTCATGTTACTAAATTACCTCTCATTATGTTGAGATTGTCAATATTTTATTCTTCTCCCTTGCGTATGCTAGATATTTCTTGTCTTGATAATTTGTTTTCTTATAAAATGCCTATGCATAGGAAGTATGTTAAACTTAAATGTGTTTGTCACATGTATTACGATGCTCTCTATGTGATCCAATTCTTTTCTTTCATGTGAGTATCAATAAAATCTCAAGCCTATCTTAATGGCTATAAAGAAAAAGCTTGTTGGGAGACAATCCAATAGTTATCATTTTCTGTTTTTTTGGTGTGCACACAATTATGCTACTCTTATGGTTGTGTTTTTGTGTTTAAATTAGTGTTTGTGACAAATAAGGCCTTTGGGATGATTTGGATGATAGTTGCTTTGATTATGTGAGAAAACAGAAACTTCTGCACCCAGTAACGGAATTGTTTAAATTCACTGGAATATGGTAAAATTCTGAATTGTTTACAAAATATTGATAAACTAATTACCCACATTATCCTACTTTTTTAGAATTGTTGGATGATATGTCTCCGTCGTACATATAATTTTTGACTGTTTCATGCCAAATTCTACAACTTTTATATACTTTTGGCAACATTTTGTATTATTTTTGGGACTAATATATTGATCCTGTACCCAGTGCCAGTTCCTGTTTGTTGCATTTTTTCCCGCAGAATATCCATATCAAACAAAATCCAAACGCAATAAAATTTTACAGAGATTTATTTTGGAATATATGTGATTTTTGGGAAAAAGAATCAACACGAGACGATGCCCGAGGGGGCCACAAGCTCAGACGCTGCACCCCGTACCATGGGCGTGCCTTGCAGGCTTGTTGGGACCCTATAAGGTGGTTGGTTCCTTTCCTTAGCCCCATAAAAGATAATACCCAGAAGAAAATCGTGTTAAAATTTCAGCCCAATCGAAGTTACGGATCTCCGGGAATTTAAGAAATGGCGAAGGGCCAGAAAACAGGAACACGAAACAGACACACACACACACACACACACACACACACACACACACACAGAGAGAGAGAGAGAGAGAGAGATCCAATATCGGAGGGCCTCTTTCCCTCCGGGCGCAATGGAGGCCAAGGGCCAAGGGGAAAACCCTCCTCCCATCTAGGGGGAGGCCAAGGAAGAATAAGAATGAGGGGGGCTCTCTCCCCCTCTCTCCCGGTGGCGTCGAAATGCCGCCAAGGCAATCATCGTGTGACGGTGATCTACTCCAACACCTCCATCAGCTTCCCTCATCTATATACAGCGGCCCACTCTCCTGCAACCCGCTATACCCTCTACTTGAAGATGGTGCTTTATGCTTCATATTTTTATCCAATGATGTGTTGCCATCCTATGATGTTTGAGTAGATTTTTGTTATCCTATGGGTACTTGGTGAATTGTTATGATTGGTTTAATTTGCTTGTGGTTATATCGCTATGCTTTGTTGCCCGTCATATGAGCGCATGTGTGGATCCAACATAGGGTTCACTACTAGGAAAAGGCCTACTAATGGCGCACCTAATTTGGCCATTAATGGCGCATTAGTGGTGCGCCATTAGTGCCACGCAATTAGTATATTTTACTAATGGCGCACCACTGGGGGCCATCTATACAGAAGTGGTGCGCCATTAGTGTATACAGAAGTGGTGCGCCATTAGTATGCCTCCCAGGGGGCCATCTATACCCAGGTGCTCTGGCATACTAATGGCGCACAGCAACAAGATGCGCCATTAGTAACTTTGGCATAATAATGGCGCACTATTTAATGATGCGCCATTAGTATACTTTGGCATACTAATGGCGCACTGTGATGTGATGCGCCATTAGTATGAATATTAGGTTTTTTTATTTTTTATTTTCTGTTTTTTGCACAGGTTACAAAATGTATAATTGGACAAAATATAGACAACACACATCAACAACAGATTCATCGTATACAATAGAAGATTAGTCTTTGAATACAATTCATCATATTAGTCTCCGAATACAATTCATCATATTAGTCTCCAAATTGAAAAGACCGAACAAAGATAGAACATTATATTACAAGTCTCGAGACCGCGAGTAGCGAGTTTGTCTTCACATTACAAGTCGATATCGATCATCTAAACTACCATCACATAGAAGAGAGCTGCGGTCATCACGATGAGCATCATCACGATGAAACTCGTCTTCATCCGGTTCCTCCAACGCTCCCTCCCCTCTCCCGCTAGATAGCGGGTGTATCTAGATTCGGCCTCGGCCCTAGTGGTGTACCCTTTGTAACTGTTACCGCTGAATCGGTGAACCTGTCTCCGACACTCCTCCCAGTCGTCGTAGACTCCGGGAACCTTACCCTTGTACACGACATACGACGGCATCGCTATGCACTAGCCAAACGAAACGTTAGTACCAATTCACAGACAATACATAAGCAATATATAAGTATGCAACAGAACGATCAAAAGAGAAAAGCAAGACATTAATAGCATCGATTACATCTAAGTTGAACGACTCTCGAAACCAAAGAGACATACTACAAGTTCATTAAAGTTTAATTAGAACATGAGCCAATCGATGTTTCAGAACTAGACACAACATCACTGCTTTCGACTCGACTCAAGGGACCGGAGCGTGGATGAAGCCGCCGTCTATCGTGGGAGTCATGAAATAACGGTCGTTGTCAGCCTGCATTTGTAGCATTGTGTCGATGTCACTGTTGGATAGTTGATTGTTGAGGTAGAACTGCCCCGAGGTACGAAGGACATCTTGATGGATGATTTCCGCAAACTCCGACTGGATGCGAAAGAATTCTTGTCGGAGGTCCGCGTCCTGGATTGCCGACACGCTCTTTGCCCAATCTTTGAGTTTACTCGGTAGCAGAAGTTGATGATGGTCCCGTACGATCGCCCGCATGTGATGGATGGCGTAGTAGGCACCCTTCTAACCGCCAGGCGGCTACTTGACGCAGCAGAACATCGTATTGTGGGAGAACACGTGCTTGCCGTACTTACGAATAGGCTTGGTGAAGGTGCCTCCAGATTTGGCGTAGCCGGGGAGAACATCATCAAGAACCTTCTTGACATTTGTGTAGTCTACGTTCGACTGACGGTCTGGGTCGAAATACGTGGCCATGGAATATTTGGGGCTTAGGAGGATGAGCGTGCAATGTGTTTCACTACAGAAAACACGGAATGTTAAAAGAAAAACGATCGAAATCTAAGAATTCATATGTTACGGGCCGGTTGAGGGGAGGACTTACTCGGGAAAGTAAGGCACGAGGAAGTTATCCTTATCTTGGTTTGCCAGAATGACGCCTTCGAGGTAAGAACTCGCGACTTGCTGGTCCCCAGCGCTGCCCAAGATCTTGGCACACATGTAGAAGGGGTCGACTATCACGATGTCCGGGGTCTTGTCGCGAATGATCCGCATCTCCATACTCAGCGAAAATAGCCGAACGAAGGTGTAGTGCAGCGGATGAAGGTTCAACATAGCATGGATGTCATCAAACCGCAGGACGATCGTATGCCCGATGGAGTTATCCACAAAGCCCTTGCCCTCTGGCACCTTGGCCGTGAAAACCGGGTATGCCACATCCTTCTCTCTGAGACGCCGCTTCTCCAAAGAAAGAACACTGTCATGCAGACTCCGCATAGCACCGGTTGCAGCATTGAGCATATTTGTCGGTAGCATCGCCCTACCCGCCACATGCACCCTCCTCGAGATATCCTTAGGTGAAGGTGGCCCGTCCTGAGCACGGATCGTACTCGGTGCCGGCTGGCTCGCACCCTTCTTAGTCTTTCTTTTGCGTGCCTTCTTCTTCTCCTGTAATGGGACCGAGTTCTGCTCATAGACCGCCTTCTTGAGTGTGTTGGGGCTGATAATATTTCGCACCTCGCCTATCTGAGGCTCGGTGAAGCCGGCAGCTGGAGGCGTCTCCTGAGAGCTGAACGCCAGACGACGCCTATTGCAACTTGGCTTCTCCGCGGTACCAGCTAGATCGCGCACGTCTTTTGTTGGGTTGGGTTCTTGAGAAGGAGGCCCCATGAAGTTGCCATCGTACCCATGATCGGCAAAGACTGATCAACATTGCCAAATGTATCGTCGTCGTCATCGTTCTGATCCTGTGCCATATGCATGTTTGGATCCAGTGGCATAGGGATGTCCGGCACCGTTGCGGTGGTCTTGCCATGGGGCCGACTTGGCGCCGACACGACTGGCGGTGTTGTCTTTGGGGTGGTGTCCCCCGCCCCCAAACGAATTTGTCTCTTCGGCCAAAGCAGGGGCCAGCTCAGGCAGGCGCTGAGGGTCATCACGTCATCATCGTCGGCCCCGACGGGTCGAATCGGAGGTAACAACTCGTTGCAGCCTGGCAGCACCCGAACCAGTTGAACCCTAAACAAGTTGGGTGGCATCTGGGTACCGTGGAACAAGGGGTTGCCCGGTTGCATGATTTTGCCCTTGGCGACATCGACCAACTCGTTGTTCACGAAGTGCAGGAGAGTGCATGAAACGTCGGCGGCGCCCTGCAAAAACATGTAGGGCGTCAGGGATGCCCAGTCAAAGGCAAGGAGATGAAGTCCTCATCCGAGAGAGGCTTAATTAGTTACCCTGATGATGGCGTCGAGCTCGGCTAATGTCGAGGCACCGCCAACAGCGGGCGTGCAGTTGACGGAGGGGCCGCTTACTGCAGAGGTGCCGGCCGGCGTACACCCGGGTGCATTAAGCTCCCGTGCCGGCGTCGGAGACACCAATGCCGCCTCCGCCGGAGGCACCAATGGCCCCGCCATCGCATTATGCGAGTTGCTGGCCGTGAAGCTAGGAATCGGGGGCGGCCCCTGTTGGCCGCCCGCAATCCATGCACTCAACCCCTCGATCAAGGTAGGCACAATGGCGGTGATCATCACTCCAAGTTGTTGTTGCACTTGCTCTTGGACAATCTCCAGAATCCGCGCCACCTGTGCCTTGAGTTCTTGAACCTCGCGCGCCTGTCTTTCCGAGCTGGTCTTTTTCTCCTTCCGCACACCAGCAGTATAGTATGACCCCCATTTTGTCGACAAGCCTTTGCCGGCCACACGACCAGCTGACGTCGGCTTACTGAGCTTATCCTTGTTCTTCATTACATTCAACGCCCTACTTAGAGTGGTGTCCCAAGGGTTGCTCTTAGTCGACCCCGCGCTACTGCTTTCAATCGCCTGCGGAAGGAATGTGAACCATTTAGAAATTTGGCTTCATTAATTAGAATGCAACCATATGGAGCTAATTACGCGGGGGTGTATTCCTTACCAGAACAAGCTCAAGCTTCCTGGTCTTCGGATCTGTGGTAAGCTCCTTTGTTTTCGGGTCCTTCTTGTACCGGGTCCTGACAAAGTTCCTGGTCTGCTTGTCACCGTATTTATCGAAGATGGGCGGTAGGCCTTGCTCGGCACGGTCCGCCTCCTCCTTGTCCCATATAGGCTCCGCCACTCTGTAACCGCCGGGACCGAGTGTGTGTTCCCCTATGTTCAGCTCCCGCATTTCTTTCCCCCACTGACTTGATTGGGAGTTTGCGGTGCTCGAGCAATTGATCTTGAAGTCGTTGTAGTCATCTTCGGTGATCGAAGGATTTTTCTCCTTGATCTTCTCATAACTCTCATCTTTCTCGATCATTCTCTTCACATTGCTTTTCCAAGTAGACAGGGCCTTGCTCATCTTCGTGAGGGCAGCATTGTTCACTTTATTCCCTTTGAGGCTTGTGTTTGCAAATTCAGCGGGGAACTTTTATCGTTCGTGCAGCTTCGTGAAGAGGAGGTTGCGCAAATTCCCTCGGTCAGGATGCCTCAGGTTCTCGGTGTTGATCGAGATGGTGCTCCGGAGAATGCACCCGAGCTGAAGCGAGTACCCCTTGACTATTCGTTCGGGCGCCGTTGGATTCCCGTTGGAGTCCACTTCAGTAACTTCCTCCTTGAGGGTGAGGAGCACGATCGGGTGCCGGTCCTTCCGTTGCCTCTTCGGTTGGCTGCCATCTATGCGTGCGCCGCCATCATCAGTGGTGGCATCCTCGGCGGCACCATCAGTGGTGGCATCAGTGGGGTCATCCTCGGTGGTACCATCAGTGGTCTCAGGATCGGTGGGGAAGGCGGCGTCCTCATACAAGTGAGGTTGTTCCTCCATCTCCTAGGACAGCTCCCAGAATGCCTTGACGCCCGAACCCCCGGCCTCATCGTTGTTGGCCATGTTTCTCTCTAAATAGGAACAAAGTTTGGTCAAAAAGTTGGTTATTGTCAAGGAACAAGATCATGGTCTCATCATTTAGGGTTTGTTGACACCGAGGCATCCTAAAAGCTAAGCTTTTATCATTGAGGGTTTTTCGACGCCGAGGCACCCTAAAAGCCTAAGCTTTCATCATTAGTCACAAGTACCCCATATGTCCTATTTTTAGCAAAGTCATGCTAAAATTCACGGAAAATTTCAGCATGACCTTTGCTGAAATAGGACATATGGAGTACCCGAATTTGCTGGAACGGAAGTTAATCGACATTCCAGCAAACTCAAGGGCCTCTCGGGTGGACAAGGCAAAAAAGGCCTCCATCACAACATGGAAAATACATTGGCATGTGAAGAGGTGAAACAATATATGCATCTCCAAGAAGCATTGGTCAACCCAAGATACATCAACTACTGCACTGTCCTGCCTAATAAAAACAGTGAAGTGAAGTGAACGTATTTTCCTAATAATCTAATCACACGGCAACAAATCCGTTCTCTATCCGGACACGGACAAGTTTTGGTTTATTCCTTTCCAACAGGCTGAGGTACTACTATATAGGGAAACATTGCATACAAACTAACCCAAGCACCTTTTCTGGCATTATATTCAACATATATGCATAACTAGTCTGATGGGATGCTAAAAAACAGACATCTGATTGCTAGCAGTCAGATCGATTATTTTGCTTCTAAGGTCAGAGGATCATGCTGATTAAGGTTCTGTTTTTATACTGCAAGTTCCAGGTAATTAGAGTATGTGGCACTGTCTTGTGTTGACTAACTCATAAATGATATTATCATCTTTACTCACCGTTATGTGTATCATGGCTGAAATTCCACCGTTATAATACATGCCTGCTTGGCTAATTAGCAAGTAAGTAACTCTTACATTATCAAAGCTTGCCAGTTTCTGAAATCAATTACTGACAGGGAATAGCACAGGCACACAACAAACCTATAACTTAATGATGGTTATTAGGGAAGACAGGAAATGAGGATGTAAAGAACCATATGTTTGGGAAATGCAAATAGAAGTAGTGCTATGAGAGTAATTTTTTTTTCAATTTTCATTGATGTTTCAAATTAGATCGGTGTACATGTGGCTGCAATTTCTATTGGTCATCCAAGATGGGTGTTCATAGTAAAGTACTATATAGTGGCACTAACATAACCAAGGATTGCTTTTAAAAAAACATAACCAAGAATCACCTTCCACGTGGCTTCTTCTCTTTAGCCTGGCTTCCTTCTGCAAAGTGGGCAAATACTTCTATCTGCTGCAGTAGGTACTTCAGTCGCCCTTTCCCTTCTTGTTCTGTGATCAAAACCACGATGAGAATGCAATACACACCAAAGAATATCATATACAAGAATTGCGGAAATTAAACAAGGTCAGACCCACACTATCTATTCTTTCTTCATGGCAGAATATCATATACAAGCACGAATTTTGTTCACATTTATATAGCAACAAATATTTATACACTCATATAGCAGCACTAATCTTGTTCATACACTAAAAAAAGTTAGCAAGCATTTACTGTCAGACACCTATACGCACACACGCGTCAGTATACATGTTGTCCGAAATCTGCAATTGTAACTGAACGCATTGCACTGTAAACTTGCAGTTGTCTTGTTTCAAAAAAAAACTTGCAGTTGTGCAGACCTGTTGCCGAGGATCCGGTGGAGCGCGACGATGTGGTCCTCCTCCTGCTGCGAGAAGCAGCCGCGCTTGAGGTCGGGGCGGAGGTAGTAGATCCACCGAGGCAGCAGCTCTTGCCGCAGCGGTTCAGCCCGGCGAGTCTGGGGAGTAAGCTCCAGCAGTCGACGCCGTGGCAGTTGATGCGCAGCCGGCGATGGGGGCGGCGGGGCGGCGGCATCGGGAGAGGAGAGGGCGGCGTCGCGGCATCGAGGCGTCGGGGCGGAGACGAGGATGACGGGGCGGCGGGGCGGCGGCGTCGGGAGAGGAGAGGGCGGCGTCGCGGCGTCGGGGCGTTGGGGCGGAGACGAGGACGACGGGGCAACGTCGCGGCGTCGGGGCGGCGTCGAGGCGGCGGGGCAGCGGCGTCGGGAAAGGAGAGGGGAAGGGGATCGAGGGCGAGGGCGAGGGAGAGAGATAGGTTTGGGCCGCCGGGGAGGAAATATCGATGGGGGCGGCACAATACTAATGGCGCACCACCCCTCGGTGCGCCATAAGTACATCCATACTAATGGCGCACCTCACCCTGGTGCGCAATTAGTATTTTTTTTGATTTCTGCTCGAGCCAACAGGTTATCTTCCACCTGACCTGATCCACACCAAGTTCCCTCTACTAGCTCGACTGGTCAGCAGCCAGTTCTCACACCAGGAGGTCCTGGGTTCGATTCCCAGCCTCCACAAATTTTTTATGCATTTAAAATGCTGTTTTATACTTATTTGTGTTTAAATATGTTCAAACTTGTTTAAATCATAACAGTAATATTTTTTTATAAGACAGTAATAATTTTTTTAAAAAATATCATCAAAAAGTAATGCCGGTGGAGTGGGGGAGGGTGCGCGGGGTGCGGGGGGTCGGCGGCGGCGGTTTGGTAGGGGAGGGGTGCGGGGGGGTCGGCGGCGGCGGTTGAGTAGGGGAACCGAGGGTGCGAGCGGTCGGTGGCGGCGGTTGAGTAGGGGAATCGAGGGTGCGGGCGGTCGGCAGCGGCGGCCAGTGGACCAGGGGGTGCTCGGCGGCGAGGGGGACCGGATCTGGCGAGGTGGGATAGCGATCGAGATGGAGGGGGATTGAGATCGAGTGTCCATGAAATTTAAAAATATTCATGATAGTTCAAAAAGTGCCCATGAAATACAATCGAGAAATGAAGGCTACGATTTAAATACAATTGATCTTAGCTAGCTATCTGTTCACATTCTTCTTGCCCTTCTTTTTCGCAAATGGAGTTCTTCTGTGGAACGGACGTCCTTTAGGTAGGGTGGTCCTGCTTCTTCTTGTGGTGTATGCTGCTACTTCATCATCGTCGTCATGTTCGATCCTTGGGTTGCCGTACTTGTCGAAGTCTTGCTCATTGGCTACTCCATCCATTCCGATGATCTTCCTTTTGCCTCTCCTCACGACAACACGACTGGGCTTTGACGGGTCGGTAATGAAG
Organism: Triticum timopheevii; assembly: GCA_963921465.1. Lineage (NCBI taxonomy): Eukaryota > Viridiplantae > Streptophyta > Magnoliopsida > Poales > Poaceae > Triticum > Triticum timopheevii. The sequence goes on from OY997274.1 coordinate 507,026,839, forward strand.
AAGCATTGGTCCACTTGGGAAGCCAGTACCCATGGCTCATTTTTCGCGGTGACGTTTGCACCGGCGGTCTTGGATTTGGCTTCAGGTATAACCATGGTGCTGAAATACCTGTCTTCTTTTAGGACGCTCTTCGCCCATCTGACACGGAACATCGGGACCTTCTCTCCAGCGTAGCTCAGCTCCCAGATCTCCTCGATCCTTCCGTAGTATCTGTCCTTGTCGTTACCGGTGTAGGATTCCATCGTTACCCCGGAGTTCTGATAACCATCGCTCTTCATGTCCTTGGCCTCGGTGTAGAATGTGTAACCGTTGATATCATACGCCTCATAGGCCATCAGGTTGTGCTCGGCGCCCTGTGATAAGGCGAATATGAGTTGTTCTTCCGCTGAAGAATCCTCATGTAAAGGGTACGACAGAAGCTTCTGCTTGAACCAACGCGTGAAACATGAGTTGTGCTCTTTGATTATATCTCCGTCCGTCCTCTGTTGGCCCCGGTCATTGTACGTCTTCTTAATAAAGGTTTTGTGCTCTACCACCCAAGGATCGACCATGTCTATGTGTTGTAGCGCAACTAGGTTTGCTCTTTCAAAGTCGGCGAGTCGACCCTCTAAGTCGACATGCATTTCGCGGCGATCCTCACGGCGACCCCATCCAGCGAGCCTGCCGAGGTGCCTGTTGACGGGCAGACCAACGGGGTTCTCGATGCCTAGATAATTCGTGCAGTAGGAGATGCACTCTTCGGTCAGAAAGCCCCTGGCTATACTTCCCTCTGGACGTGAAATGTTGCGAACGTATCCTTTGATGACACCATTCATCCTTTCGAACAGCATCATGCTGTGCAGGAACATCGGCCCGAGTTGGATGATATCCTCCACTATATGGACCAGCAGATGCACCATAACATCAAAGAATGCGGGCGGGAAGTACATCTCAAGCTCGCATAGTATCACCACGATCTCTTCCTGTAGCCTTCTTAGTTGCCTCGCGCCAATCGACTTCCGAGAGATGACGTCGAAAAAGTTGCATAGGCCAAATAGCGTTTCACGGATGTGCGCGTCCATGATCCCACGGATTGCAACTGGAAGTATCTGCGTCATCAGCACGTGACAGTCGTGAGACTTCATCCCACTGAACTTCTGCTGCTGGGTCTAGGTATCTGCTTATCTTCCCCGCGTAACCGTAAGGAAGTTTTACTCCTAGGAGGCAGGTGAAAAACTGCTCGATCTCCTCCTGACTTAAAGTGAAGCACGCGGGAGGGTAGTCATTTCCGGTCTTCTTGGCCTTTTTGCCTTTGCGACGACTTTCTGTGTCCTGCTTCGCCTCATCATCATCATCATCATCATCATCATCATCATCATCATTAGCGTGAAGCTCCTGCCTGATGCCCATTGATTTCAAGTCTGCCCTTGCTTTCGGCCCATCTTTGGTCCTCTCTGGCATGTTGACCATGGTACCAAGCAGACTCTCGCACACGTTCTTCGTGATATGCATGACATCAAGGCTGTGAGGCACACGGTGGATCTTCCAGTACGGCAAGTCCCAGAAAATAGACCTTGTTTTCCATACCTTCAGTAGCGGCTCTGGCGCCTTTTGCTTCTTTCCCGGCTCTGGCGCCTTTTGCTTCTTTCCCGGCAGTGGGCAGTCTTTCCAATTTTTCAACAGCTTGTCTATTTCCTCGCCGCTCCTCGTACACGGGCGTTTTCGGGGTTCGGTTTCACCATCGAACAGATCCTTGCATTTCCTCCATGGGTCATCGTCGTGAAGCCACCTTCGATGTCCCATGAACGCGGTTTTCGAAGACCCGGGATCTCTATCTAGCTGGCGATACGTTGTGTCATCCATGCACCTTACGCATCCAGAAAATCTGTGGACTACTTGCCCCACGAGATATCCGTAACCGAGATAGTCGTGCACTGTCGTCAGCAGTGCGGCTCTCATAGGGAAATATTCTTTCTCTGCGGCGTCCCATGTATTGGCTGGCGTTTTCCACAGCGTGTCAAGCTCCTCTTTCAGCAACCCCAGATACAGATTGATGTCGTTCCCTGGTTGTTTCGGCCCTTCAATTAGCATACTCATGTGAATGTACTTCCTCTTCATGCACAACCAGGGGGGAAGGTTGTACATCCATACAAATACAGGCCAGGTGCTATGTGTGCTTCTCTGGCTGCCAAGCGGATTGACTCCATCGGTGCTCGCGCCCAGCACGATGTTCCTTGGATCGTTCCCAAATTCTGGGTCTTCGAAGTTCAACGCTTGCCACTGGCTCGCATCCTTAGGGTGACTCAGCATCTTGTCTTCTTTATCTATCTCCGGATCATTTGCGTCATCTTCTCGCTTCTTCTCCTCCCTATCCGCGTGCCAACGCAGGAGCTTTGCTACCTTAGGGTCCGCGAAATAGCGCTGCAGACGAGGAGTGATCGGAAAGTACCACACCACTTTTCGAGGAGCTTTCTTCCTCTTCTTGTATCGAGTGACACCGCACACCGGACATATGGTAGACTCCACGTGCTCGTCCCGATAAATGATGCAATTGTTCATGCAGACATGGTATTTCACGTGCGGTAAATCTAGAGGATACACGATTTTCTTTGCCTCCTCCAAACTGGTCGGGCACTTGTTCCCCTTGGGAAGACGTTCGTGCCAGAATGACATGTTCTCGTCGAAGCATGCGTCGGTCATTTTGTGTTTTACCTTCATCTCCAGAGCCATGAGCGTTACTTTCAGGCGGGTATCCTCGGGGCTGCATCCTTCATACAATGGAGTAACCGCATCTAACTCAAGTTGATCCATCTTGGCTTTCTCTCGGGCGGCAGCTCTTGCGTTATCCGTCTGCTTGAGAAGCAGCTCTTGAATATGAGGGTCCCGCACCCAGCCTATCGATGGTCCAGCGTCGTCTGCTCCGCCGGCATCATCATCTTCATGATCATGCCCGTCGTCTGCTCCGGCATCTTCCTCATCATCATGTCCTGCATCTTCTACATGATGACTGTGTACAGCATCACCGTCGTGATCATCTCCTGGGGATTCTTCGTCTTCTCGCCCGCCCGAGCCGCGGTGGTTGTCTTGCTGCCCTTCCTCATTTCTTGCCCGGCCCCCATGGACGACTTCGTAGTCATCTTCATCACCTTGCCACCGATAGCCATCCATGAAACCACGCAAGAGCAGGTGGTCCCGCACCTGCCCGGAATCCGGGTCCGCAATAAGGCTCTTCAGCTTGCATCTTCGACACGGACATCTTATCTCCGTCTCGTTCTTTTGAAGCATCTCGGCCTTCGCGGACCTCAAAAACCTATTCACGATGCCTTCGGTCATTGTGCGGACCATGGTCGCCTGCGGGGTAGAGCAAAACGATATTTTAGAACCAAGAAAAAATTTGGCATGACTTTCCCTAAAAATAGGACCAAAAAGAATGCTTAATGCCAAAATTCTCGCCGAAACGGAAATGAATCAACATTCCGGCAAAATATTGGCAACTATCGCATTTCAAATACCGGTACACCTCCAAACACAAACACATATGCAACACCACAAACATATGCAACACCACGAACATACATAGATCTAGCTAGGCCATAAGAAGTGCATGTGCACAATGTTGTAGGGAGAACAACATAAATATAGCTTCCCCCCTTACTTACCTATCAAAAAAAGGTAATTTAACCACTTAATTTGAATGAATCTATGGTGGAAATGAGGTGAAAAAGAGGAGGCACCCGAGACAAGGAGGAGGCGGTGGAGAGAATGAAGTGGGGAGAAAGTGAGGGTGGGTAGGAGAGGCTGTCCAAAATATCTTGTTGCTGCCCACTTACTAATGGCGCACCAACCATAAATGCGCCATTAGTAATCCAGGTTACTAATGGCGCACCTTCTGGTGGTGCGCCATTAGTAGTTTTGCAAAAAAAAACATACTAATGGCGCACTGTTCGACAGTGCGCCGTTACTAGTTTAAACTAGTAATGGCGCACGGTGGAAAAGTGCGCCATTAGTAGTTTTGCAAAAAAAGGAATAAAAAATATAATAAAAAAACAACATTAGTGGCGCACTTTCCGACAGGTGCGCCATTACTAGTTACAACTAGTAATGGCGCACTTCGTCTGGATGCGCCATTAGTATGTTTGGACAGGCACACTAGTTCAAAAAATTTTTTTTGATACTAATGGCGCACCTTGGGCCAGGTGCGCCATTAGTAGTTTCAACACTAATGGCGTATCAGAAGGTGGTGCGCCATTAGTATATACTAATGGCACACCGCTTGTCTGGTGCGCCATTAGTGTCAATCCCATCTATAGCCCTTTTTCTAGTAGTGGTTGGTTGTATATATGTTGATAGGACTATGCATTGGTGGGCAAGAGTGAGAGAAGCTTCTTCCTACCATAGAAATTGATTCATACAGGATTGAAGGGGGACCAATATATGTTAATGCCATTGTTGGGGTTTACCTGAATGAACATTAGTAGTTGCGGATGCTTTCTAATAGTTCCAATCATAACTGCATAGAATTCCAAGTAAGGGATGGCATGCAAGCAGTGGCCTCTCCGACATAAAAACTTGCTATCGGTCTAGTAACTTAGCCAATTGCTTAGGGACAATTCCGCAAATTCTGCCACCACTTTTCCACACTCGCTATACTAATATAATTGTACTTTATTAGAACTGCACCTAACTTTATTTTCACGCTCTTTATTATCTTTCAAACCTATCCCTTTACACCTACAAAGTACTTCTAGTTTTATTCTAGTTCTAGGTAAAGCAAACGTTAAGTGTGCGTAGAGTTATATCGGTGGTCGATAGAATTTAAGAGAATATAAATTCTACCTTTAGCTCCTCGTTGGATTCGAAACTCTTATTTATCAGAAAATTTACAATTGATCCCATATACTTGTGGGTTATCAAGACCTTTTTCTGGCGAAATTGCATGGGGTGAATATTCTCATGTGTGCTTGTTTGCTTCATCACTAAGCAGTTTTTATTTTCTGTTCTAAGTTGTTTTTATATCTTTAGTTATGGATATGGGACACTAAATACCAAAAACATTAGTTGTACTTGCTACTCATGGAGATGGGGAACCTCCTAAAACCCTCGATGGTCGTTATGTGGAAAATATTAAACACTATTTGATAATCCTGGGAAAACCCCATTCAACTTGATAATGGGAGACATGCTGGATCAACGTGAATACTTAGGGATTATCCTTTGTCTCAAAAAGGGAAAAACTTATGGGATCAAATTGATTGTTTGCAATGGTATGCTTGGAATTTATGCTTGAGATATGCTTGCATTTGTTGCTCTGGGATGAAGGCTCCATACCTTCCCTTTTCATGTGAATTCAATGATAATGAAACCTTGGCTTCTTGTGCTAATGGTATATATGATTATTATGATGTGGAACGAATAGAAGAATTTGTTGCTTTTATGGGTGCTTATGAAATTGAATTTTTGTTTGAAAAGTATGAAGATTGTGATGATGCTGTTTACAGATCTGAAAATTTTGCTATACTTAAATATTTCTATGAGATTATAAATACAATGCCGATATTGATAAATTTATTGAGAAAGTCTACGCTGTCCAAGAAGAGACTAATAGTTTGCAAGAGTCTATGGAAGAAGAAATTAATGAAACTGTGAGCTCATTGGATGAAAAAGATGACGAGGAGAGTGAAGAACAAAAGGAGGAAGAGCAGATTAGCTACCCATGCCCACCTTCTAATGAGAGTAACTCTTCAGCTCATACATTATTTAATTTCCCTTCATGCGTACCGAAGGGATGATTGCTATGATCCTTTGGATTCATTTGAAATATCCCTTTTTTATGAAATTGTGTTTGCTATGCTTGTGGCCATGGTGCCAATATGAATGATGCTTATGGAGATGAACTTGCTATAGTTCCTTATGTTAAACATGAAATTGTTACCATTCTTCCTACACATGATAGTTCTATTATGTTATTGAATTCTCCAAACAACACTATGTAGCGACCAGACCTCAAACAGTCTGATCTCTGTGCATCAGTGTCATCCCTGGATCGGTAATGCTGACACGCATAGTACTTGAAGGATTTATAACAGAGTAGCAATCACACACTTATTACATTGAATGTCTCAAAAGAGAACTTATTACAATAAGTATGGCTTAAGGCCATCTAATGACGATAACAGCGGAAGGCTTGGAAGATAAGCGAGTCCATCAACTCCAACGGCATCACTGAGTATAAGATCACGACCTAAGACACCTTACTCGTCTAAAAAGTCTGCAACATGAACGTTGCAGCCCGAAACGGGTCAGCACATGGAATATGCTGGCAATGTAACACATAGAGAGTAATGAGAGAATAATGCTATACTACATGCATATATGGCTGGTGGAAAGCTCTATGGTTACAGTTTTGCATAAAGCCAATTTTTCCCTACTGCAAAGGAATAAATTTTATTTAACTATCATGGTGGTTGTTAAACATTGAGAAGGGTACTCCAACTCAATCCCAATTAAACATCATCATTAACCCAACAAAATTAAATTAAGTAACATGATGAGATTCATATGATAATCCAAGTACTAGATACTCAAAACGTCCATAACCGGGGACACAGCTAACCATGATTAGTTTATACACTCTGCAGAGATTTGCGCACTTTTCCCTGCAAGACTCGATCTCCTCCACTTGATTTCTCGCACTACATGGTGTTTGAAAAACGGATGACCGAGACACAGTCTTTCAGAAGCATTACCTCTCTACTCCGGGTAGACAGTACCAACCTACATCCCCTACATCTGCTAGTCTACCTCTTCAAGAGCTCACGCAACTTAATCAGCTATGCTAGAGCCTGTAGTAGCTTGCGGCTGCACAACGGAAGTTTCTATCATGAATAATCTCATGATCCTTTTGAGCCTGGGTGGCGGTCCATAGGAGAATCACACGATACCCCGGGATTTCCAAAAAAATACAGGCAACACTGGGTTCCCCAGGTGCCTCAATCCACCCAGATGTGAATTCAAGTTGCCACCTTAAGTAAACCATTAATTAATAATCTCACATCTGTCATGGATACACTCACCCAATCCACGTCTACTAGCACAGCATAGCAATATAAGCAAACGTAGAAGTAACTCCCAAAGGTTTAATAATAAACAGGTAATAGGTTCTACCTCATATACTTCCCAAAACCCACATATTAGTCAGATCCTAATCATGCAATTGTTTGAGGATTGATCTAATGCAATAAATCTGGGTAGTAAAGAGTTACGATCAAAGTGTTACTTGCCTTGCTGATGATCCGTGAAACCTAGAGATTCGAAGTAGCAAGCGGCACACTCCGGGTACTCTATCGCAAACAAACAAGCATACAATAGGCACTCATCTAATGCACTAGAAAGTTCAACTTAAGAACTCCGGTTTGCCAAAGAATCAAATCAAACGAAGTAACGAAAATCAAACGGCGAAAGAAACAAGTTTCATTTTACTAATATGGACCTAAGTCAAAATTTACAGTAGCAAAAACTTGTTTGAGTGGGTTAAACAGAAAGAGGGTTTCGAGATGAAACTCTACACGCTTGAATCGCCTGATTCCAATAAACGAGCAAAAAGTTATACTAAAACGAAAATCGGATCAGAAATAATCGTGGAAAATCCGAGAAAAAGAAAAACGGACGAACAGGCTAACGAACGAACGTTTGCTGTCTATGGCTAAACGACGAAAACCATTCGTTCAAATGAATGTACGGACGAACGTCCGCTAAATAAGTAAACCGAGAAAACCGGGGAACCGATCTAAAAAAACGAACTAGGGTTTCTAAAAAACCGAATCGGTTTTCTAAAAAACCCAGCGGCGGTGAACGACGGCTACTTCGTCGGGTCCGGCGGGGCTCGGGGCTCTGGCGGGGCGGCGTGGGTGGCGTGGGGCGGAGGCGACGGGCATCGGCGGCGGCGGGCTCCCGGCGGCGGCGGCGGGCTTTGGCGGCGGCGGGACGGGGTGAGGCGTAGGGGTTGGGGGGTATTTAAGAGAGGGAGGGGGCTGGCTTGGAGGAGGGGGCAAGGCGGCGGGGAGGTGGAGTCCGGCTCGGACTCCGGTCTGAGTCGGTGACGGCGGCGTTTTATTTAAATAAATTCCGCCGAAATTAAGAAAAATTCTAGAAAATAAAATGAAATTCTAAAAATGCCAAAATAAATTATCGCCGTCTAAATAAAATATTTAGAACAGGATGAACATTTTCTTGGCCCTAAAATACAGTTTTGAAAAACGTGTAATTTTCCTAAATTCAAATAAAACGGTGAAAACTCCGAAATAAAATCTTATTTGATTTTATCATTAAATCCTCAATATTTCTTTATTTTGGGAAAGTCATTTTATTCCCTCTCTCTTATTGAAGTAATTGAAGATAAAATAAATAAAATCAAATGATCCTATTTTCAAAATTTGAGAAAAACTCAAATATGAAAATAACGAAATCCCCAACTCTCTCTGTGGGTCCTTGAGTTGCGTAGAATTTCTAGGATCAAACCAAAAGCAAATAAAATATGATATGCAATGATGATCTATGTATAACATTCCAAATTGAAAAATTTGGGATGTTACAAACCTACCCCCCTTAAGATGAATCTCGCCCTCGAGATTCGGGTTCGCTAGAAAATAGGTGAGGGTGGTCCTTCAACAGTTCTTCCTCTCGCTCCCAGGTGGCTTCATCCTCGGTGTGGTGGCTCCACTGAACTTTGCAAAACTTGATAACCTTGCTGCGGGTGACTCGGCTGGCATACTAGAGAATCTTGACCGGTTTCTCCTCGTAGGTTAAATCACTATCCAACTGAATAGCTACCATCGGTACTGTATCCCTCAGCGGTATATCTGCCATCTCTGCGTGGCACTTCTTCAGCTGAGAAATGTGGAACATGTCATGAACTCCTGACAATCATTCGAGAAATTCCAACTTGTAAGCAACTTCTCCCATACGCTCCAAAACTTTGTATGGTCCCACAAAACATGGCGCTAACTTTCCCTTAACTCCAAAGCACTTAACTCCTCGAAGTGGAGATACAGGAAGATAAACTCTATCTCCAACTTCATAAGTTTTCTCCTTGCGTTTTGAATATGCATAGCTCTTTTGCCTGGACTGGGCTACCTTGAGCCTATCGCGAATCAACTTCACCTTCTGTTTAGACTCCTTAATCAAATCTGGCCCAAACAACTGGCAGTCTCCAACTTCATCCCACAACAGCGGGGTTCTGCACCTCCTTCCGTAGAAGGCTTCGAAAGGGGCCATCTTCAAACTGGATTGATAACTGTTGTTGAGAACTCTGCATATGACAAATTGTCGTCCCAACTAGATCCATAATCTAGTGCACAAGCTCTCAGCATATCCTCCAAAATCTGATTGACTCTCTCGGTCTATCCATCTGTTTGCGGATGAAAGGCTGTACTGAACTCTAGCTTGGTACCCAAGGTTTCGTGCAACTGATTCCAGAACTTTGAGGTAAATTGGGTTCCTCTATCTGATACAATGCTCCTCAGTACTCCATGCAGACATACGATCCTGGTCATGTATATCTTTGCCAACTTAGCACTGGTGTAAGTGGTCTTCACTGGGATGAAATGAGCTACCTTCGTCAAATGATCAACTACAACCCATATCGAGTCATAGCCTGAAGTGTCCTGGGCAATCCCGTGATAAAATCCATGCCTAGCTTATCCCACTTCCATTCGGGTATCGGCAATGGCTACAGCAATCCTGCTGGCTTCTGATGCTCTGCTTTACTCTCTGACATACATCACATACTGCTATGTACTCTGCAATATCCTTCTTCATTCCGTTCCACCAGAAAGTGTCCTTCAAATCCAGATACATCTTGGTATTTCTTGGGTGAATCGAATACGGCGAATCATGGGCCTCCTGTAAAATCAACTTCCTGATCTCCGGGTCATTAGGCACGTAAACGCGGTCCTCAAACCATAAGGTATCGTTCTCATCCTAACAAAATCCTTTAGCTTTTCCTTTGCTCATTTTCTCCTTTATCTCGCCAATCTCCTTGTCAGCCTTCTGAGCTTCTCTGATCTTATCCATCAAAGTAGACTGAATCTCCAACACTGCTACATAGCCTCTCGGAACTATCTCCATAGTTCACGAAGATCCTCGGCTAACTCCTTTGGTAACTCTCCGGTCATGAGCTATTGACATGGCTCTTCCGGCTCAACGCATCGGCTACTACGTTAGCCTTTCCGGGGTGATAATGCAATCTCATATCATAATCCTTGATGAGCTCCAACCATCTCCTTTGCCTGAGATTCAACTCCTTCTGCAGAAGATGTACTTCAAACTCTTGTGATCCGTGTACACCTCACAATGGTTTCCGATGAGAAAATTTCTCCATGTCTTCAATGCGTGCACTACGGCTGCTAACTCCAAATCATGTGTAGCATAATTCAACTCATGAGGTTTAAGCTGTCGTGAGGCATACGAAACAACTCTTCCCTCCTGCATAAGCACTGCTCCAAGTCCTTGACGAGAAGCGTCGCAATATACTTCATAATCCTTGTGCTGATCGGGCAGAATCAATACTGGTGAGGTAACCAAACGTTTCTTCAACTCCTGCAAACTGGCCTCACATTCCTCAGTCCATTTAAACTTGGTGTCTGTCGTGGAATTGTCACGGCAGATGTTCTTGGTGTCAGGACTTAGTCGCGAGGCCAACGCATCTATGTGGTAGCTTGAGAGGGGTTGAGCGGAATCGAGAGACGCAACACAAGACAGGGATTTAGACAGCTTCGGGCCCCGCGACTAAGTCCTGACACCAAGGACATCTGCCGTGACAATTCCACGATAGTTGGCGCCCACCATGGGGCTGCGCATGATGGTGTTGAGATTTTTGGAGGGATCTATTTTAGGGATCGAGATGTTTGTGATGTGTTGAATAAAGAAAAGCCAGTGCAGAAGACGTCCGACGAACAGTCAAAAAATAACTAGGGTAATATGATGTGTGCTGCGGTGATCAAACGATTCGTCGAAACCGGATCAATTTTACTACCAACGATATGGACAGAAGTTTTCACGGGAAGCAGAGATAGTATGACTGGGAGTCAACGGCCGTGACTCGGATTCGCCGTGTTGAGCTACCTTATTGAGCCGTGCGGTGCCTCGCGTCTCTGCCACCGTTTTTTCACCTTTACGGAAAGCTGCCACTACATGAACCGGAGTCAGATGAGGATTCCAATTGTACAAATACAGGACAAGTCTCAATCGGGCCATCAAGTCATGAGTCAGAGACTTTTTATGAAAGAGAAATCAGAGAGACCTTTGGGCACCATCATCTGCGTCTGGCTGATGCTCTAGATTGCTCCTGTCTCCTCACCCGCCTGGCTGCCTGGCCGGGTCGCCGCCTGCACCTCCCGCTGGCCTGGGCCGGCCCTTGCCTGCTCGCCGCCTCCGCCGTCTGCCCTGCTATGGCGCTGCGCCGGCCTCCTGCGTCGGCCACCGGCTTCGCCGTGCCCGGACGCGCCTATCCGTCCGGTTCCGCCCGCGGCGGCTTTCTGCAGCCCGGCTAGCTGGCTCCTACGCCGGCCTCCCCGTGCCGGCTCCGGGATGCAAGATGCCGCGGCCACCCGCCGCCGGGTTACCTCTGCCTGCGAGCTGAACCTGCAACTGCACCTGAGACCGCCAAGGGACCACAACCTAAAAGACGGCAAGACGAATTCTTCCAAAAATGAACGCCGCTGGCTCACCTCATTGCTCCTCCGTCATGAGCCGCGCTTTGGCCGCCGCTGCAATCTCCCATCACCGGCGTTGTTAAACCGCCTCCGCATCAAGTCACCTCCGAGCTGCCTGCCGGGGATCGACCTCCGGCGCTCCACCGCCGTCTCTGTGGCCGGTGTCCGCTGCGGCCGTCAAACCGCCTCGATCCTTCTACTGCGGATTTGTTTCCTCGCCGGCATTGACCCCGCGCAGACCAAGCCGCGTCCGCTGCCCTCACCGCAGCTGTAACCTGCGACTGCTCCCGCCTTGCACCGTCACCCTCCTCGCCGGGTCACCTCAGCAGCCGGGTCTCGTTTCGTCTCGCCGTTTTCTGGTTCGTCGTTGACCCGCTTCCGCTATCTGCTTCCACAGCGCCGGCGTGCTTCCAAACCAACCACCCGCGGTCATGCTTCGATCGCTGCAAGTCATCCTGCCTCTACCATGCTTCGCTGTCAAAACTGCTCTGGCCTCCGTCGCCCTGGCCTTGAGCCGCCGGCCGCTAAGACGCCGCTCATCCGCCGAGTGTTTAAAAACTACCACAACCGCCGCTGCCTCACGTATCAACGGTCGCTCGCTTCAATCGTCGCCGGCCACCTCTGCAATGGTCAACCCGGTCGAGCCGCCCAATACCGTGAACTGCCCACTTTTACCACGGCCTCAACCCGCCATTTTCCGCATTGATTTCAACCCGACGGATTACTTCAACGATTGCCATGGTCGCACCTCCACCACCAAATCACCTCCAGCTGCCGATTTGCCTCGCCACCTCCGTCTCCAACCGGGCCACGCCTCCGCTTCATCAGACCCGCCGCCTCAAGTTGCTTGTCACCGCCTTGCATGGCCTCCGCTTCAGCAACGGCCACACCCGTGGCCTCGTATTAAACCGCCGCCTCCGAGTCAAGCCGCGCCCGCGCCCACGTCTGGGCTACCGCGCCGAGTACCGCAGTTTCAAGCCGCCCGCCGGTTTAGTTTCCGCCAAGGCTTCAAGTCGCCTACCTCGTGCTGAATGGCCGCGTGCTAAATTGCCGGACTCTGTCACCCTGAGTCACCTGCACTATGCGTTCATCTCGCCTCCTCATGGCCACCCAGTAAACCGGCTCTGCTCCAACTGGTGCCCTTTCCTTGAAACTGCCGAGGCCGAGACCTGCCGGTGCTCCCGTTGAACCGCTGTTGCTATTCGCCTTTGCTGCGACCCGACCCCGCTTCAGATTCACTGCCGCCGGCTCACCGTTCGACCCGCCTCCGAGCCACCCGAGCTGGTCAAACCATCCAAGCTGTTGCTTGCCTGCATATCTTACCATTACTGCTCCTTCGAGCGCCTCGCGCCTAGCCCAAACCGCCTTCCGCGGTCACCGTTTCCACCTCCTGCCAGTTTACCTCAGCGGCCGGGTCACCTCCGCCTGTGGCTGGCGCTGTATCGCCGAGCTTCTTCGGCCACAGATGCGTCGAGCGTCCGCCTTGGCCACGAGCTGTCGTCTCCGCCGCAAAGCCTCTGTGACACATAACGCACGGCAAAAGACTGATTACAGCACAGCCCCTGCTCGTTTCATGGCTGTGAGGCAAGATAAACAAAATCTAGTGCTACTTGCACTAAGCACACAATGGCACAAGAATCAAAAAAGGAGGAATCTAGTATTGCATGGAAAGCTAGCAAGCCGGCCTAGTTCAACGGGTGTGATTTGACTGGTCAATAGTGTTCTGCGTCATAAAAAACAGAGCTACACTACAGGCAATGCACCGCAAGGAGTACTACTATGTGGGCCGGTTTTCTAAAAAACTGGAGTAGTATGTACGGTGCGACAGAAGTTTTTGTCCATGATTTTGCAAAAATCATCCGTGAACTACAGTGGTATGCCGTCATCCTCGGGTCAATTATCCAGCATCAGCATCCAAGTTCATCCGACTAAATGAATCAGGTGCTATTTATCCTTTTCCGTTTAATCCGGATATTAAATATTTCGAGATTTTTTTTTCTGATGTGACTTGTACTATTTGTGTACGCAGATTTAATAGGTCATAGCATCCTGGAAAGTGTGATTTTCCGCTGCTAGGCTTCTGTATATCCCACTTAAATTATGAGTGGAGCACACATCAACTGGCCGGGACAATGCCCGCGATCGACTCACCGTTCGCACGGCTTGTCGCGCCTGCAATTGCTTTGTCCGACCATGCTGGCTTACAGCGTCATGACCGGTTCATCTGTCTGCTCCCGCGGCTGGCTCGGTCGTGATTAATTTCAGCTTCACGATGGTGATCATCAACTCCACGGTCGGTAGCCCGGGCATGATATATCAGGTGAAATCCATCCAATGTATTTTATATTATATATTGCCTTCTTTAATAGAGCAATTACTCCGGCTTGCAAGGTTGTCTAATGCAGGACCCTAAACCGCCATTTGGTGCAAATTTAAAGGCCGTCCGAAAAATTCCGGCTTAGAAAGAAGGATTCCGGTTTAATATCCGGCTTAAGGGAAAGTTATCTCCCACAAAGCTTTGAAGCTCTCGATAGCCGGTTCAAAATACCGGTTCAAGAAGGATTTATCCCTTGCAAAAAGTTAAAGGGTGTCAAAGAGGACCTGCTGCCATGATGCGCGGTTCAAACATGGGTATCATGCCTTATTGGCTTATCATTTATTGATCACTTGGGGACTTGGTCATGTCTGAACCATAGTCACACCTCTTGATCGGCGCAATGCCACAATATCACTTGGGGGCTTTGGTCGTGTCCGAACCAATGCATCACCTTTTGATAGGCGAAAGCCACCAGATCACTTGGGGACATGGTCAAGTCTGAACCAGTCACGCCTCTTGATCGGCCTAAGGCCACAGAATCACTTGGGGGCTTGGTCGAACCCGAACCATTGCCATGCCTTTTGATCGGCATAAATGCCACGGTTTCATTTGGGGACCTGTCTGACTTGAACCATCGCCACACCTATTAGGGGGCTTGGTCCTGTCTGACCATGGTAACACCATCTGATCAGCTCAATAAAGCATATTTTTTGCAAACGGTTTTATCGTTGCCTTTTGCTTCAGTCTTTTTCTTAAATGACTATTGTTTTTGTTGCCTTTTTTAAACCGACAAGCATTTTAAATCCGGTTCAACTGTCAGTTACAGATTGACGGAACACAATTAAATCATAATCCGGAGACTATCAGCCCGGTCTGGTTTCGACTATAAGTCGCCAGCATATATTTGGATTGCGCCATTGGAATCATGTGCTCATAAATCATTGGATTATATTATTCAAATCTTCAAATAGCCAACATGGCTGGATTTTATTATGGTTATCAATAACCACTATTATGATTAAGGTTTTCAAAGTCGCTTTAGCGCAATGGCTATCATATTATCAATGGATATGATTTTTATTCTCCAATTGAAGGAATAGTCCCGAGTTGCTGCAGGCTTACAACCCGGCACTTGGGGGCTACATTATTTAAGTTGAGATTACATCAAATATGCAAGTTTCATGTCGCTGCAAGCATGCACCAGGACACTTGGGGGCTAATGCAAAGTCATTCTTTGTTCATCTTATTGAAGACCGACTCATCACATTATAATGAGCCGTCCCTTGGGGGCTACCAATTGCTCCTGTCAACAATTCAAGGTACACAAATTTTCATCTATTATTGAAGGATCCACCGCTCAGTTGGTAAAGCACAAAGCTCTCAACCTTGTGGACGTGGGTTCACGCCCCATGATGGGAGTTACATAATATAATGTTATTCTCAATGAAGTATATATATAGTCCCAGCTCAATATTATCTTACTGAGCCGGCCCTTGGGGGCAACACATTGCTGTTACATTCTACATGATCATATTTTCAAAAGTCCCTGCTCATTATTTGCATAATGACATTTATATTGAAGGAGCAGCTTCATATATCCAAATTAAACTGGGGGCTAATGTCGGGGATATACCCCGCGGTATGACCCGGCCGGAGTTGTAAACTGGCTGGGACTTGGTAAACCGGCGGATGTTAAAACGGCGGAGAGTTAAGACAGTCAAGACAGATGGCTAAGACAGACGGTAAACCGGCTGGTAGTAAACCGGCAGACAATGTTAAACTGGCAGACAATGTTAAACCGGCAGACAATGTTAAACCGGCAGACAATGTTAAACCGGCAAACAGTGATAACTGGGTTGTCAGGGGTTTTGAAGCCCGAGATGTTATGAAGCCCAAGATGTTAAGAAGCCCATGAAGATAAGTTAGAATAGTTAAGTCTTAAGTCCGAGTTGGACTCTACATGTAACCCGCCTCTTCAACATATATAAGGAGGGGTAGGGCTCCCCAAAGAGGGACAAGTTACAAGCAAGAAGAAACAACCTTAGGGCTAGACACAAAGAGGAGAGCCGGTTTACGGCTACTCCCTCGTGATGATAATGAGATCTAGCCTCAAACAACATGTAGGGTTTTTACCGGATGATGTTTCCCGGGGCCCGAAGCTGTCTAAATCCCTGTCTTGTGTTGTGTGTCTCGATTCCGCTCAACCCCTCTCAAGCTACCACATAGATGCGTTGGCCTCGCGACTAAGTCCTGACACCAAGGACATCTGCCGTGACAATTCCACGATAGTGTCCTTCAACAACTCCGTCATGGGCTTTGCAATCTTCGAGAAATTCTCAATGAACCTCCGGTAGTATCCTGCAAGTCCAAGAAAACTCTGGATCTCTCCAACTGTTGTTGGGGCTTCCCAGTTTGTCACAGGACAACTTTGGTGGGGTCTACTACTATTCCTTCTCTGGATATCACAGGTCCGAGGAATCCAACTTCCTTCAACCAAAACTCACATTTGCTGAACTTGGCATATAACTGATGTTCTCTGGGCTTCTCCAGTACCAAACGCAAAGGCTCCCTATGCTCCTCTTCATTCTTCGAGTAGACCAAAATATCATCAATGAACACCACAACGAACTTATCCAGAAACTCCATAAACACCTTGTTCATCATGTTCATGAAATAGGCAGGTGCATTAGTCAGACCAAATGACATAACGGTATACTCGTACAACCCGTACCTGGTGGTAAAAGCCGTCTTGGGTATGTCCTGCTCTCGAATCTTCAACTGGTGGTATCCTGATCGCAGATTGATCTTGGAAAACACATTAGCTCCTTGCAATCGGTCAAACAAGTCATTGATCATCGGTAGTGGGTACTTGTCCTTGATTGTTACTTCATTCAATCCTCGATAATCAACAACCATCCTTAACGATCGATCCTTCTTCTCCACTAGAAGTACTGGCGATCCCCAAGGTGAAGAACTGGGGCGAATATAGCCTTTAACTAGTAACTCCTTAATCTGCTTCTTAATTTCCTCCAAATCTTTTGCGGGCATTCTATATGGTCTCTTAGATATTGGCCCTGTGCCTGGCAAAAGTTCAATCAAAAACTCAATGTCTCTATCTGGTGGCATGCCTGACAACTCCTTTGGAAATATGTCAGGAAAATCCTTCACCACTGGTACTTCCTCCTGTACAACTCCTGATAAGGAATTTACTTGAGTCCTCTTTGGCACATGCCGGTATACATACTTGATCCTTCTTCCTTCTAGCGTGGTAAGCAAAATCGACTTACTGGCGCATTCAATGTTCCCTCCATACTTCAATAACCAATCCATGCCTAATATCACATCTAGTCCTTGCGATTCCAGTACTATTAGGTCTGAGGGAAACACGTAGTTACCAATCCTTAATGGTAACCAATCACACCATAGACTAGCCATATACTCTACTCCTGGCGAGGTTACTAACATGGGTGACCTAAGGTCTTGGGTTGGCAGCTTATACTTATCCACAAATCCCCTTGATATGTATGAATGCAATGCACCAGTATCAAAAAGAATGATTGCAGTAAATGACTTAACCAAAAACTTACCTATTACTGCATCTGGCTGGGCTTCAACCTCCTCCACGCTAACATGGTTCACCTGTCCTTTGTTAAAAGGGTTTGGCTTCTTCCCAGAACTCCCATTGCCTTTTCCATTCTTCGCTTCAGGACATTCAGTGGCATAATGTCCAGTCTTCTGGCATTTGTAACAGGTGATGTGGCTCAGATCCCTCTTGGCTGGTGTTGATGGGTTGGTACGGTTCTGGCCGTTCCTTCCTCCATTCCCATTAACATTCTTGGGGCCACTATGGTTGTGCGAACTACCTCCTCCATGGGTATGCTGAAAATGTCCTCCCGAGTTCGGGGTAAACCGAGGCTTCTGCTGAGCTCCAGAATTGTACTTCCCTTGTCCATACTTCCTCTTGCAGCTGTCAATCTACTGCTGCTTTCCTTCAATCATGAGAGCTCTATCTACCAACTCCTGGTAGTTGTTGAAGGTTGCTACCATCAACTGCATGTTGAGCTCATCATTCAGTCCTTCTAGAAACTTCTCCTGCTTAGCTACATCCGTAGCAACGTCATCTAGGGCATAACATGCTAGCCCACTAAAGTCATCCACCTATTGGCCAATAGTACATCCTCCTTGGCACAAGTTGCGAAACTCACGCTTCTTCATGGCCATAGCTCCTGCTGAAACATGAGCAGTACGGAAAGCCTGCTGAAACTGGTCCCATGTGACAGTGTCGATAGGATAAGTGGCTGTGAAATTCTCCCACCATGATGATGTGGGTCCATCCAACTGATGTGCGGCAAAACGCACCTTCTCCGCATCTATGCATCTTGCAGTGGTCAACTCCCTTCCCATCTTGCGGAGCCAATCATCTGCAACTATCGGCTCGGTGCTACTGGAGAACACCGGCGGATTCAGCCTTAAGAAACAAGCTAAATGATCAACAGGTGGTGGTGGTGGTGGGTTGTTGTTGTTGTTCCCCTGATTCTGATTCTGGACTAGTATCTGCTGAAGGAAATATGCCCTAGAGGCAATAATAAAGTTATTATTTATTTCCTCATATCATGATAAATGTTTATTATTCATGCTAGAATTGTATTAACCGGAAACATGATACATGTGTGAATACATAGACAAACATAACGTCACTAGTATGCCTCTACTTGACTAGCTCATTAATCAAAGATGGTTATGTTTCCTAACCATAGACATGTGTTGTCATTTGATTAACGGGATCACATCATTAGGAGAATGATGTGATTGACATGACCCATTCCGTTAGCCTAGCACTTGATCATTTAGTATGTTGCTATTGCTTTCTTCATGACTTATACATGTTCCTATAACTATGAGATTATGCAACTCCCGTTTACCGGAGGAACACTTTGCGTGCCACCAAACGTCACAACGTAACTGGGTGATTATAAAGGAGCTCTACAGGTGTCTCCAAAGGTACATGTTGGGTTGGCGTATTTCGAGATTAGATTTTGTCACTCCGATTGTCGGAGAGGTATCTCTGGGCCCTCTCGGTAATGCACATCACTATAAGCCTTGCAAGCAATGTAGCTAATGAGTTAGTTATGGAATGATGCAATACGTAACGAGTAAAGAGACTTGCCGGTAACGAGATTGAACTAGGTATCGGATACCGACGATCGAATCTCGGGTAAGTAACATACCGATGAGAAAGGGAACAACGTATGTTGTTATGCTGTTTTGACCGATAAAGATCTTCGTAGAATATGTGGGAGCCAATATGGGCATCCAGCTCCCGCTATTGGTTATTGACCGGAAACCTGTCTCGGTCATGTCTACATAGTTCTTGAACCCGTAGGGTCCGCACGCTTAACGTTTCTTTGACGATATAGTATTATATGAGTTATGCATGTTGGTAACCGAATGTTGTTCAGAGTCCCGGATGAGATCATGGACATGACG
Organism: Triticum timopheevii; assembly: GCA_963921465.1. Taxonomy (NCBI): domain Eukaryota; kingdom Viridiplantae; phylum Streptophyta; class Magnoliopsida; order Poales; family Poaceae; genus Triticum; species Triticum timopheevii. The sequence continues at coordinate 507,046,333 of OY997274.1, forward strand.
AGGAACTCCAGAATGGTCCGAAGATAATGTTTGATATATGGGATAATAGTGTTTGATCTCCGGAAGGGTTCCGGAATTCACCGGAAGGGGTTCCGGATGTTTCCCGAAATGTTTGGGTACGAGAACACGTTATTTGGGCCAAAGGGGAAAGCCCACAAGGTTTTTGGAAAGCGCAAAAGGAAGTTTTGCGGAGTCCAGGGGCCAGACGCCAGGGTCCCTGGCGTCTGGGTCCAGACGCCGGGAACCCTGGCGTCTGGCCCTGGAGTCCGAGAAGGACTCTTGCCTTTCGAGTGAAACCGACTTTGTGGAGACTTTTACTCCAAGTTTCGACCCCAAGGCTCAACGTATAAATAGAGGGGCAGGGCTAGCACCAAAGACACATCAAGAAACACCAAGCTGTGTGCCGGCAACCCCGTCCCCTCTAGTTTATCCTCCGTCATAGTTTCCGTAGTGCTTAGGCGAAGCCCTGCGGAGATTGTTCTTCACCAACACCATCACCACGCCGTCGTGCTGCCGGAACTCATCTACTACTTCGCCTGTCTTGCTGGATCGAGAAGGCGAGGACGTCATCGAGCTGAACGTGTGCAGAACTTGGAGGTGCCGTGCGTTCAGTACTTGGATCGGTCGGATCGTGAAGACGTACGACTACATCAACCGCGTTGATAAACGCTTCCGCTTAGCGATCTTCAAGGGTATGAAGATACACTCCCCTTCTCGTTGCTATACATCACCATGATCTTGCTTGTGCATAGGAATTTTTTTGAAATTACTACGTTCCCCAACAGTGGTATCCGAGCCTGGTTTTATGCGTAGATGTCATATGCATGAGTAGAACACAAGTGAGTTGTGGGCGATACAAGTCATACTGCTTACCAGCATGTCATACTTTGGTTCAGCGGTATTGTGAGATGAAGCGGCCCAGACCGACATTACGTGTACGCTTACGCGAGACTGGTTTCACCGTTACGAGCACTCGTGCTTAAAGGTGACTGGCGGATGTCTGTCTCTCTCACTTTAGTTGAATCGAGTGTGGCTACGCCCGGTCCTTGCGAAGGTTAAAATAGCACTAACTTCACGAACTATCGTTGTGGTTTTGATGCGTAGGTAAGAATGGTTCTTGCTAAGCCCGTAGCAGCCACGTAAAATTTGCAACAACAAAGTAGAGGACGTCTAACTTGTTTTTGCAGGGCATGTTGTGATGTGATATGGTCAAGATGTGATGCTATATTTTATTGTATGAGATGATCATGTTTTGTAACCGAAGTTATCGGCAACTGGCAGGAGCCATATGGTTATCGCTTTATTGTATGAAATGCAAACGCCCTGTAATTGCTTTACTTTATCACTAAGCGGTAGCAATAGTCGTAGAAGCAATAGATGGCGTAACAACAACGATGCTAAGATGGAGATCAAGGTGTCGCGCCGGTGACGATGGTGATCACGATGGTGCTTCGGAGATGGAGATCACAAGCACAAGATGATGATGGCCATATCATATCACTTATATTGATTGCATGTGATGTTTATCCTTTATGCATCTTATCTTGCTTTGATTGATGGTAGCATTTTAAGATGATCTCTCACTAAAATTATCAAGAAGTGTTCTCCCTGAGTATGCACCGTTGCGAAAGTTCTTCGTGCTGAGACACCACGTGATGATCGGGTGTGATAGGCTCTACGTTCAAATACGACGGGTGCAAAACAGTTGCACACGTGGAATACTCAGGTTAAACTTGACGAGCCTAGCATATAACAGATATGGCCTCAGAACACGGAGACCGAAAGGTCGAGCGTGAATCATATAGTAGATATGATCAACATATTGATGTTCACCGTTGAAACTACTCCATCTCACGTGACGATCGGACTTGGTGTAGTTGATGTGGATCACGTAATCACTTAGAGGATTAGAGGGATATCTATCTAAGTGGGAGTTCTTTAGTAATATGATTAATTGAACTTAAATTTATCATGAACTTAGTACCTGATAGTATTTTGCTTGTCTATGTTTGTTGTAGATAGATGGCTCGTGCTGTTGTTCCGTTGAATTTTAATGCGTTCCTTGAGAAAGCAAAGTTGAAAGATGATGGTAGAAATTACACGGACTGGGTCCGTAACCTAAGGATTATCCTCATTGCTGCAAAGAAGAATTACGTCCTGGAAGCACCGCTGGGTGCCAGGCCTGCTGCTGATGCAACTGACGACGTTAAGAACGTCTGGCAGAGCAAAGCTGATGACTACTCGATAGTTCAATGTGCCATGCTTTACGGCTTAGAACTGGGTCTTCAACGACGTTTTGAACGTCATGGAGCATATGAGATGTTCCGGGAGTTGAAGTTAATATTTCAAGCAAATGCCCGGATTGAGAGATATGAAGTCTCCAATAAGTTCTATAGCTGCAAGATGGAGGAGAATACTTCTGTCAGTGAACACATACTCAAAATGTCTGGGTATAATAATCACTTGATTCAACTCGGAGTTAATCTTCCTGATGATAGTGTCATTGACAGAATTCTTCAATCACTGCCACCAAGCTACAAGAGCTTCGTGATGAACTATAATATGCAAGGGATGGACAAGACTATTCCCGAGCTCTTCGCAATGCTAAAAGATGCGGAGGTAGAAATCAAGAAGGAGCATCAAGTGTTGATGGTCAACAAGACCACCAGTTTCAAGAAAAAGGGTAAAGGGAAGAAGAAGGGGAACTTCAAGAAGAACAGCAAACAAGTTGCTGCTCAAGAGAAGAAACCCAAGTCTGGTCCTAAGCCTGAGACTGAGTGCTTCTACTGCAAGCAGACTGGACACTGGAAGCGGAACTGCCCCAAGTATTTGGCGGATAAGAAGGATGGCAAAGTAAACAAAGGTATATGTGACATACATGTTATTGATGTGTACCTTACTAATGCTCGTAGTAGTACCTGGGTATTTGATACTGGTTCTGTTGCTAATATTTGCAACTCGAAACAGGGACTACGGATTAAGCGAAGATTGGCTAAGGACGAGGTGACGATGCGCGTGGGAAATGGTTCCAAAGTCGATGTGATTGCAGTCGGCACGCTACCTCTACATCTACCATCAGGATTAGCTTTACACCTAAATAATTGTTATTTGGTGCCAGCATTGAGCATGAACATTATATCTGGATCTTGTTTGATGCGAGAGGGTTATTCATTTAAATCAGAGAATAATGGTTGTTCTATTTATATGAGTAATATCTTTTATGGTCATGCACCCTTGAAGAGTGGTCTATTTTTATTGAATCTCGATAGTAGTGATACACATATTCATAGTGTTGAAGCCAAAAGATGCAGAGTTGATAATGATAGTGCAACTTATTTGTGGCACTGTCGTTTAGGTCATATCGGTATAAAGAGCATGAAGAAACTCCATACTGATGGACTTTTGGAATCACTTGATTATGAATCACTTGGTACTTGCGAACCATGCCTCATGGGCAAGATGACTAAAACGCCATTCTCCAGAACTATGGAGCGAGCAACTGATTTGTTGGAAATCATACATACTAATGTTTGTGGTCCAATGAATATTGAGGCTCGCGGCGGGTATCGTTATTTTCTCACCTTCACAGATGATTTCAGTAGATATGGGTATATCTACTTAATGAAACATAAGTCTGAAACATTTGAAAAGTTCAAAGAATTTCAGAGTGAAGTGGAAAATCATCGTAACAAGAAAATAAAATTTCTACGATCTGATCGTGGAGGAGAATATTTGAGTTACGAGTTTGGTTTACATTTGAAACAATTCGGAATAGTTTCACAACTCACGCCACACGGAACACCACAACAAAATGGTGTGTCCGAACATCGAAATCGTACTTTACCAAATATGGTGCGATCTATGATGTCTCTTACTGATTTACCGCTATCATTTTGGGGTTATGCTTTAGATTCGGCCGCATTCACGTTAAATAGGGCACCATCAAAATCCGTTGAGACGACACCTCATGAACTGTGGTTTGGCAAGAAACCAAAGTTGTCGTTTCTTAAAGTTTGGGGCTGCGATGCTTATGTGAAGGAACTTCAACCAGATAAGCTCGAACCCAAATCAGAGAAATGTGTCTTCATATCATAACCAAAAGAGACTGTTGGATACACCTTCTATCACAGATCTGAGGGCAAGATTTTCGTTGCTAAATTCGGATCTTTTCTAGAGAAGGAGTTTCTCTCGAAAGAAGTGAGTGGGAGGAAAGTAGAACTTGATGATGTAACTGTACCTGCTCCCTTATTGGAAAGTAGTCCATCGCAAGAACCGGTTCCTGTGACAACTACACCAATTAGTGAGGAAGCTAATGATATTGATCATGAAACTTCAGATCAAGTTTCTACTGAACCTCGTAGGTCTACCAGAGTAAGATCGGCACCAGAGTGGTATGGTAATCCTATTCTGGAAGTCATGTTACTTGACCATGGTGAACCTACGAACTATATGAGGAAGCGATGATGAGCCCAGATTCCGCAAAATGGCTAGAAGCCATGAAATCTGAGATGGGATCCATGTATGAGAACAAAGTATGGACTTTGGTTGACTTGCCCGATGATTGGCAAGCCATTGAGAATAAATGGATCTTTAAGAAGAAGACTGACGCTGATGGTAATGTAACTATCTATAAAGCTCGACTTGTTGCGAAAGGTTTTCGACAAGTTCAAGGGGTTGACTACGATGAGACTTTCTCACCCATAGCGATGCTTAAGTCTGTCTGAATCATGTTAGCAATTGCCGCATTTTATGATTATGAAATTTGGCAAATGGATGTCAAAACTGCATTCTTGAATGGATTTCTGGAAGAAGAGTTGTATATGATGCAACCAGAAGGTTTTGTTGATCCAAAAGGTGCTAACAAAGTGTGCAACCTCCAGCGATCCATTTATGGACTGGTGTAAGCATCTCGGAGTTGGAATAAACGCTTTGATAGTGTGATCAAAGCATATAGTTTTATACAGACTTTTGGAGAAGCCTGTATTTACAAGAAAGTGAGTGGGAGCTATGTAGCATTTCTGATATTATATGTAGATGACATATTATTAATTGGAAATGATATAGAATTTCTGGATAGCATAAAGGGATACTTGAATAAAAGTTTTTCTATGAAAGACCTCGGTGAAGCTGCTTACATATTGGGCATCAAGATTTATAGAGATAGATCAAGATGCTTAATAGGAGTTTCACAAAGCAGATACCTTGATAAAGTTTTGAAAAAGTTCAAAATGGATCAGGCGAAGAAAGGGTTCTTGCCTGTATTACAAGGTGTGAAGTTGAGTTAGACTCAATGCCCGACCATAGCAGAAGATAGAGAGAAAATGAAAGATGTTCCCTATGCTTCAGCCATAGGCACTATCATGTATGCAATGCTGTGTACCAGACCTGACGTATGCTTAGCAATAAGCTTAGCAGGGAGGTGCCAAAGTAATCCAGGAGTGGATCACTGGACAGCGGTCAAGTACATCCTGAAATACCTGAAAAGGACTAAGGATATGTTTCTCGTATATGGAGGTGACAAAGAGCTAGTCGTAAATGGTTACGTCGATGCAAGCTTTGACACTAATCCGGACGATTCTAAATTGCAAACTGGATACGTATTTTTATTAAACAGTGGAGCTGTAAGTTGGTGCAGTTCTAAACAAAGCGTCGTAGCGGGATCCACATGTGAAGCGGAGTACATAGCTGCTTCAGAAGCAGCAAATGAAGGAGTCTGGATGAAGGAGTCTGGATGAAGGAGTTCACTTCCGATCTAGGTGTCATACCTAGTGCATCGGGACCAATGAAGATCTTCTGTGACAATACTGGTGCAATTGCCTTAGCAAAGGAATCCAGATTTCACAAGAGGACCAAGCATATCAAGAGACGCCTCAATTCCATCCGGGACCAAGTCCAGGTGGGAGACATAGAGATTTGCAAGATATATACGGATCTGAATGTTGCAGACCCGTTGACTAAGCCTCTTCCATGAGCAAAACATGACCAGCACCAAGACTCCATGGGTGTTAGAATCATTACTATGTAATCTAGATTATTGACTCTAGTGCAAGTGGGAGACTGAAGGAAATATGCCCTAGAGGCAATAATAAAGTTATTATTTATTTCCTCATATCATGATAAATGTTTATTATTCATGCTAGAATTGTATTAACCGGAAACATGATACATGTGTGAATACATAGACAAACATAATGTCACTAGTATGCCTCTACTTGACTAGCTCATTAATCAAAGATGGTTATGTTTCCTAACCATAGACATGTGTTGTCATTTGATTAACGGGATCACATCATTAGGAGAATGATGTGATTGACATGACCCATTCCGTTAGACTAGCACTTGATCGTTTAGTATGTTGCTCTTGATTTCTTCATGACTTATACATGTTCCTGTAACTATGAGATTATGCAACTCCCGTTTACCGGAGGAACACTTTGTGTGCTACCAAACGTCACAACGTAACTGGGTGATTATAAAGGAGCTCTACAGGTGTCTCCAAAGGTACATGTTGGGTTGGCGTATTTCGAGATTAGATTTTGTCACTCCGATTGTCGGAGAGGTATCTCTGGGCCCTCTCGGTAATGCACATCACTATAAGCCTTGCAAGCAATGTAGCTAATGAGTTAGTTACGGAATGATGCATTACGTAATGAGTAAAGAGACTTGCCGGTAACGAGATTGAACTAGGTATTGGATACCGACGATCGAATCTCGGGTAAGTAACATACCGATGACAAAGGGAACAACATATGTTGTTATGCGGTTTTGACCGATAAAGATCTTCGTAGCATATGTGGGAGCCAATATGGGCATCCAGGTCCCGCTATTGGTTATTGACCAGAAACCTGTCTCGGTCATGTCTACATAGTTCTCGAACCCGTAGGGTCCGCATGCTTAACGTTTCGTTGACGATATAGTATTATATGAGTTATGCATGTTGGTAACCGAATGTTGTTCGGAGTCCCGGATGAGATCATGGACATGACGAGGAACTCCAGAATGGTCCGGAGATAAAGTTTGATATATGGGATAATAGTGTTTGATCTCCGGAAGGGTTCCGGAATTCACCGGAAGGGGTTCCGGATGTTTCCCAAAATGTTTGGGTACGAGAACACGTTATTTGGGCCAAAGGGGAAAGCCCACAAGGTTTTTGGAAAGTGCAAAAGGAAGTTTTGCGGAGTCCAGGGGCCAGACGCCAGGGTCCATGGCGTCTGGGTCCAGACGCCGGGAACCCTGGTGTCTGGCCCTGGAGTCCGAGAAGGACTCTTGCCTTTCGGGTGAAACCGACTTTGTGGAGACTTTTACTCCAAGTTTCGACCCCAAGGCTCAACATATAAATAGAGGGGCAGGGCTAGCACCAAATACACATCAAGAAACACCAAGCCGTGTGCCGGCAACCCCGTCCCCTCTTGTTTATCCTCCGTCATAGTTTCCGTAGTGCTTAGGCGAAGCCTGCGGAGATTGTTCTTCACCAACACCGTCACCACGCCATCGTGCTGCCTGAACTCATCTACTACTTCACCTGTCTTGCTGGATCGAGAAGGCGAGGACGTCATCGAGCTGAACGTGTGCAGAACTCGGAGGTGCCGTGCGTTCCGTACTTGGATCGGTCGGATCGTGAAGATGTACGACTACATCAACCGCGTTGATAAACGCTTCCGCTTAGCAATCTTCAAGGGTATGAAGATACACTCCCCTTCTCGTTGCTATACATCACCATGATCTTGCGTGTGCGTAGGAATTTTTTTGAAATTACTATGTTCCCCAACATCTGCATCAATGCATTCTGCTGCTGGATCAACTGGGTGAGCTCCGGCGGGAAAGCAAATCCATTGTCACATCTCGGAGGCATCTGAGGGTTTAGAGAAGATGAGAATATAGAATAGAATGAGGTCTAGAGAGAAAACACTACCCATATGCACATGAGGCAAAAACAATCAATATCACTCCAATCAATTCAAACAAAGGTATACCACGGTCTAACTATCGTTACAAAAGTGCTCGGTCGAAGACTCCATGATATCTGCTCCAGCTTCATCAACATAGTCATCATCGCTATCGTCTAGGTCCGAGTCGGTGTCGTCGATGATGATGTAGTTCTCCGGGCAAGTGCAATCATCATCTTCTCCTCCAGTCATGGGAAATCCCATGAATACTTTTAGCTTCTTCTTCAGATCATCATTCTTCTCCACGAGTGTCGCTATTTCCTCCTCATATCCATTGCGTGTAGACTTGAGTTCTTCCTCCAGTTTCGTGATCTTGGTCATAGCCTTCTTCAGATCTATCATGCCTGCGCACATCTGGTTCTCCTGGCAACATATGTGCTGGTTTAACTCCTGGATGAATGCTGTAATTGATCTATCCTTCAGGGTGCTCATCATCTCCCATTGCTCATCTCGGCGCCCACAAATCTGGTAGATAGTATCCTTGAGATCCTTGTGTTAAACTTCTCCAATGCGTCCCATGGTGATGTGGGCTGCCATGCTCTTTCTTAGACTCCAGGTTGGTGCATCAAAGGAAAACTCTATGGGCTTAGTGACGGGCATGAACGTTCTTCCTGGAACTTGAACTTGAATCATCCAGCGCTCCTCTTCAGGTAAAGTGGCGATGTAGGTCCCAGTGAAGCTTGGTACTCCGATGTTCAGGTACTTTGTGACTTCCTTCAAGTGGCGTCCAAAGGGTGTATCTTCATCCGATTGCGTGAACTTGTTCCTTCCATCTGCCATCCTAAAAGAGTAGAAAAGATGAGGAGTCAGAAATGAGAAGAGAGAGTAGTGATCTAGGGCTTTAGCTTAGTGGTCGTGTCCTACAGTCAGCGTGTGCTCTGATACCATCTTGTAGCGACCAGACCTCAAACAGTCTGATCTCTGTGCATCAGTGTCATCCCTGGATCGGTAATGCTGACATGCATAGTACTTGAAGGATTTATAACAGGGTAGCAATCACACACTTATTACATCGAATGTCTCAAAAGAGAACTTATTACAATAAATATAGCTTAAGGCCATCTAATAACAATAACAGCGGAAGGCTTGGAAGATAAGCGAGTCCATCAACTCCAACGGCATCACTGAGTATAAGATCACGACCTAAGGCACCTTACTCGTCATCTGAAAAGTCTGCAACATGTACGTTGCAGCCCGAAATGGGTCAGCACATGGAATATGCTGGCAATGTAACACATAGAGAGTAATGAGAGAATAATGCTATACTACATGCATATGTGGCTGGTGGAAAGCTCTATGGTTACAGTTTTGCATAAAGCCATTTTTTCCCTACTGCAAAGGAATAAATTTTATTTAACTATCATGGTGGTTGTTAAACATTGAGAAGGGTACTCCAACTCAATCCCAATTAAACATCATCATTAACCTAACAAAATTAAATTAAGTAACATGATGAGATTCATATGATAATCCAAGTACTAGATACTCAAAACGTCCATAACCGGGGACACAGCTAACCATGATTAGTTTATATACTCTGCAGAGGTTTGCGCACTTTTCCCCACAAGACTCGATCTCCTCCGCTTGATTTCTCGCACTACATGGTGTTTGAGAAACGGATGACCGAGACACAGTTTTTCAGAAGCATTAACTCTCTACTCCGGGTAGACAGTACCAACCTACATCCCCTACATCTGCTAGTCTACCTCTTCAAGAGCTCATGCAACTTAATCAACTATGCTAGAGCCCATAGTAGCTTGCGGCTGCACACGAAAGTTTCTAGCATGAATAATCTCATGATCCCTTTGAGCCTGGGTGGCGGTCCACAGGAGAATCACACGGTTCCCCGGGATTTCCAAAAAAATACAGGCAACACTGAGTTCCCCAGGTGCCTCAGTCCACCCAGATGTGAATTCAAGTTGCCACCTTAAGTAAACCATTAATTAATAATCTCACATCTGTCATGGATACACTCACCCAATCAACGTCTACTAGCATAGCATAGCAATATAAGCAAACGTAGAAGTAACTCCTAAATGTTTAATAATAAATAGGTAATAGGTTCTACCTCATCTACTTCCCAAAACCCACATGTTAATCTGATCCTAATCATGCAATTGTTTGAGGATTGATCTAATGCAATAAATCTGGGTAGTAAAGAGTTATGATCAAAGTGTTACTTGCCTTCCGATGATCCGTGAAACCTAGAGATTCGAAGTAGCAAGCAGCGCACTCCGGGTACTCTATCGCAAACAAACTGTCACGCCCAATATGCGACCCTATCGAAAAGGAACTCGAAGGTCCCACCAAGGATAGACCCGCATATTGAAACGCTTTTGCAAGGTGGATATCATTACATCAACATTACATAATAGGTAGGGATACATACAAGAGGCATACAATGCCACACGAATACAACAATACATCATACATAAGAGCAACATCCGACTACAGATGAAACACAAACAGAAACTCAAACAATATCCACCCTGCTAGCCCAGGCTGCCGACCTGGAACCTATCCCCTGATCGAAGAAGCAGAAGAAGAAACTCAACGCAAGCAAGCATCGCTCTCGCGTCATGATCATCGCATAACCTGTACCTGCAATTGTTGGTGTAGTAATCTGTGAGCCACGAGGACTCAGCAATCCCATTACCATGGGTATCAAGACTAGCAAAGCTTAAAGGGAAAGGAAGGGGTAAAGTGGTGAGGTTGCAGCAGCGACTAAGCAGGATATGGTGGCTAACATACGCAAATGAGAGCGAGAAGAGAAACAAAGGAACGGTCGTGAAGCTAGTATTTCCCTTAGTTTTTGATAACCAAGGTATCAATCGAGTAGGAGGCTACACGCAAGTCCCTCGTACCTACACAAACAAACAAGAACCTCGCAACCAATGCGATAAAGGGGTTCTTAATCCCTTCACGCCCACTTGCAAAAGTGAGATCTGATAGAGATAATAAGATAAGATAAATATTTTTGGTATTTTTATGATATAGATTGGAAAGTAAAGGTTGCAAAATAAAGTAGATCAGAAACTTATATGATGGAAAATAGACCCGAGGGCCATAGGTTTCTCTAGTGGCTTCTCTCAAGATAGCATAAGTATTACGGTGGGTGAACAAATTACTGTTGAGCAATTGATAGAAAAGTGCATAGTTATGAGAATATCTAGGCATGTTCATGTATATAGGCATCACGTCCGCGACAAGTAGATCAAAACAATTCTGCATCTACTACTATTACTCCACACATCGACCGCTATCCAGCATGCATCTAGAGTATTAAGTTCATAAGAACAGAGTAACGCATTAGGCAAGATGACATGATGTAGATGGATAAACTCAAGCAATATGATATAAACCCCATCTTTTTATCCTCGATGGCAATAATACAATACGTGCCTTGCTGCCCCTGCTGTCACTGGGAAAGGACACCGCAAGATTGAACCCAAAGCTAAGCACTTCTCCCATTGCAAGAAAGATTAATCTAGTAGGCCAAACCAAACTGGTAATTCAAAGAGACTTGCAAAGATAACCAATCATACATAAAAGAATTCAGAGGAGATTCAAATATTTCTCTTAGATAAACTTGACCATAAACCCACAATTTATCGGATCTCGACAAACACACCGCAAAAGGATTTACATCGAATAGATCTCCAAGAAGATCGAGGAGAACTTTGTATTGAGATTCAAAGAGAGAGAAGAAGCCATCTAGCTAATAACTATGGACCCGAAGGTCTGTGTTCAACTACTCAAAACTCATCGGAGAGGCTATGGTGTTGATGTATAAGCCCTCCATGATCGATTCCCCCTCTGGCGGAGCACCGGAAAAGGCTCCAAGATGGGATCTCGCGGGTACAGAAGGTTGCAGCGGTGGAAATAGGGTTTCGTGGTGCTCCTGGATGTTTTCAGGGTATGTAGATATGTATAGGCAAAAGAAGTAGGTAAGGGGAGCCACGAGGTGCCCACTAGGGTGGGGGCGCGCCTCCCTGCATCGTGGCCTCCTCGATTGCTTCTTGACGTACACTCCAAGTCTCCTAGATTGCGTTTGTTCCAAAAATAACTCTCCCGAAAGTTTCATTTTGTTTGGACTCCGTTTGATATTCCTTTTCTGTGAAACACTGAAATAGGCAAAAAACAACAATTTGGGCTGGGCCTCCCGTTAATAGGTTAGTCTCAAAAATGATATAAAAGTTTTTAGTAAAGCCCATAAACATCCAAAATAGGTAATATAATAGCGTGGAACAATCAAAAATTATAGATATGTTGGAGATGTATCAACTACGTCCGAGGAGATTTGAAGACGAAGTGAAGACATAGCATTTGTTTGGTTCTTCTTCTTCTTTTTATTGAGTCATAGGACCACCGTACTACTAAGAGGGGTATAGCGTTCGAAACTTTGATTCTCTGATGCTAAACCCAAATCCTATGGAAGTTGCTAGAGAAATCTCTTTGTGTTCTGGGAAAATAGTTGCCAGCAAGAGACTATGATCTTCTTCGTTGCGAGAGATTTGTCTCGGACCGAGGAGTTAGCATTACTTGTTCATCAAGTAATGTTATCATTGCTCCAAATCTGACCGTTGTGAACGTGTTGGTTGGCCATTGGCTGGATCGCGTGTCCAAAATGGTCATTTCCCATCAGGGAAGGCCGCAACTATAAATAGTCACCCCACGCCGGCTTTGTCCAGTGGTTGCTCCGTTTGATTCTGAGAAGATTTTTGAGCAACCCCCTCTCTGAGAGATTTGAGTTTAAAATCCACTGGGAGAAAAACCCCTAGAGCCGAAGAATTAGATAGTGGTTCAGTATCACTCGAATCTAAGTCTAGTACGCTCTGCCTATTACTCTTGAGAGTTGCAAACTCTCTAGACGGTTAAGTGTCAATTTCTTCAAAGACCAAGAGTGATTGTGGTTCTCAAAGAAGAAGTCTGTAAAGGTTCAGAGATCGCCTTCAAGTATCTACCACGAGTGATCGGCATTGGTTGATGAACCAATTGTGAATAGAGTTTATCTTCCATGTTAAGTCATAGCCCATCCAACCAGACGTAGTCCTTGTGTAGAAGGACAAGCTGGTCGAACAAATACCTTGTCGCCATCGAGCACCATGGTTATCTCTGTTATCCATGTTTACATTCGATAAGTTTTCCTTCATGTCATTTGTCTCGATGCATATTTAGTTTCCTCTCGGTACTTAGATTTAGCTCATTGTTGTTTGTTTATCATTCGTTGTGCTGCTGGGTTTCGAGAGTTTTGAGTTTTCCGAAGAAAATTTAAAACTCCCATTCACCCCCTCTGGTAGACATACTTCATTCTTACATAGTTTCATCTTTAGCTTTTATTGGTTCTTTAATTTCTTATTTAATAGGGGGATGATATTTAAACCACTTCTCCTTAGGGAGATCAACATGAGTAGCAAATGATTCACAAAAAGAAACTACTATGTCAGAGTCAAGTCCATATTTAGTGCTAAACTTGTGAAAAGCATCAGTATTCATAAAAGATTTACCACAATCGAATTGAAGCTTAATATATGACTCTTTACCTTCATCGAGTTCCCAATCTTCAGTGTTGCATTTAATTCTTTCTAAAAGATCCCACTTGAATTCAATAGTATTCTTCATAAAAGAACCAGTACAAGAAGTATCGAGCATGGATTGATCATTACGAGAAAGTCGGCATAAAAATTCCGAATAATAATTCCTCTTGACAGCTCATGATTGAGGCATGAATATAACATTGACTTAAGGCCCCAAGCTAGAGCAATACTTTCTCCTTCACGAGGCCAAAAATTATATATATAATTCCTATCATGATGAACAAGATGCATAGGATATTTTTTTTGTGAAATTCCAATTTCAATTGATTCCAGTTCCAAGATCCAATATCATCACATAGCCTATACCATGCCAATGCTTTTCCTTTAAAATATAAAGGGAAAACATTCTTCTTAACTTCATCTCTAGGTAAACCTGCAAGCTTAAACAATCCACAAATTTCATCCACATATATTAAATGCATATCAAGATGTTCAGTTCCGTCTCCTACATAAGGATTAGCTAGCAGTTGCTCTATCATACCCGAAGGAATTTCACAACCAATATTTTTAGTAGGTGCAGTACATTGAGGGGCAACTCTTTGTGTTTCTGATCGAGGTTAAGATACCCCGAACAAACCCCTCAAAGGATTTTTTCCCATAGTAACATGTGACAATAAATTTCAGCACATAATATAAATTTTTCCTTACTGATTTCCGCTTACCAAGAGCGCTTCACTCCCTAGAAACAATGCTAAAAAAGAGTCTTGATGACCCACAAGTATAGGGGATCAATCATAGTCCTTTGGATAAGTAAGAGTGTCAAACCCAACGAGGAGCAGAAGGACATGACAAGTGGTTTTCAACAAGGTAATTTCTGCAAGCACTGAAATTGTCAGTAAAGGTAGTTTGATAGCAAGATAATTTGTAACGAGCAAGTAAATGTAATGGTAAATAAAGTGCAGAAAGGTAGCCCAATCCTTTTCGTAGCAAAGGACAGGCCAAAACGGTCTCTTATAATAAGCAAAGTGTTCTTGAAGGCACACAGGAATTTCATCTAGTCACTTTCATCATGTTGGTTTGCTTTGCGCTCGCTACTTTGATAATTTGATATGTGGGTCGACCTGTGCTTGGGTGTTGTTCTTACTTGAACAAGCCTCCCACTTATGATTAACCCCCTCCCAAGCATCCTCAGCTACGACAAAAGTATTAAGATGAAATCTAACCATAGCATTAAACATATGGACCCAAATCTGTCCCTTACGAAATAGCGCATAAAGTAGGGTTTAAGCTTCGGTCACTCTAGCAACCCATCATCTAATAACTATTAAGGGAATCACAACATACATATCATGTAGTGGACATTCACATAACACCACTAAGGGAATCACAACATACATATCATCAAAATATGGAAAACATATCAAATTCACATGATTACTTGCAACATGACTTCTCTCGTGACCTAAAGAACAAAGGTAACTACTCACACATGATATTCATGCTCAAGATCAGAGGGATATTAAATATCATAATGGATTTGAACATATAATCTTCCACCCAATAAACCATATAGTAATCAACTACAAGATGTAATCAACACTACTAGTCACCCACGGGTACCAATATGAGGTTCCGGTACAAAGATTGAACACAAGAGATGAACTAGGGTTTGAGATGAGATGGTGTTGTTGAAGATGTTGATGGAGATTCGACACCCAAAGATGATAGGGTTGTTAGTGATGAAGATGGATTCGATTTCCCCCTCTGGGAAGGAAGTTACCACTACAAAAAAAAGACACATCCGTGACATTTTGGGCCGAACGAATTTTTTTCTGTCATACTTATGACACTTCTATGATGATAATTGTGACAAAACCCGGTATCATCATAGATGTGGTGGGCTGCTACTTCTATGACAAAAAATTATGACAGAAAATGGGCTTTTCGTCCTAGGCGGGCCGGAGACGCAGCTGTATGACATTCTTTGGGCCGTCCATGACAGAAAAAACCATGGTAGAAGCGAGGGCGAGGAAAATTTCGGGGAGTTCCCGGTTACGGTGGGTGGTCGGGGGCCGAGCGATGCGCATTCTCTCGTACACGTACAAGCATGTTTGCGAGGCGTTGGCTCTAACTGAACCCGAGCGATCGATTGATGGTTGTTAACTGAACCCGATCGAGTGATTCCTTCTCTACTGCTGCTAACTGAAGCCGATCGATGCTGCATCTCTGGATGAATAGTGAGTGTTGCGGGGGTTTGAATGAACAGTAAGCGGTGGGGGTGGATGAACAGGACCCCGTGGCATTGCCTCGATCGAGCCGGTTGGGGCTGGATGACCAGGACCCTATGGAGGGCTGGATGAATAGGACGACCCCGTGGAGGGCTGGATGAACAATAGACGGTGGAGAGGGTGCCCGTGGAGGGGTGGTTAAATAGTAGCTGGTGGAGTAGCGCGTGGTGGAGGCTGGATGAATGGGAGCCCGTGGAGGCTGGAGGAGGTCGACGGTTGCCCGTGGAGGCAGGAGGAGGTCGACGGTGGAGATGAACAGTATCCCGTGGAGTCATGTTTTGCGGTACGCCACACCCCTCCTGATGAACAGGACCCCTGTTTCGACCGTAGCGCTCCAACACAAGTCTGTTTCGTCCGTTTTGCGATACGCCACACCCCTCCCGATCAACATGACCCCCATTTCGACCGCAGGAGGTCTATTTCCTCCGTTTTGCGGTATGCCAGACCCCTCCCGATGAACAGGATCCCGTTTCAAACATGGCAAATCGAACACAAGGATGTTTCCTCCGTTATGCGGTACGCCAGACCTCATTTCCATCGCCTGTTCCGTCCAAGCCCTCCTGATGAACATGATGACGCATTCCATTCTGACTCAGCCGGTTGGCTCCCCATGAACACGACGACAATGTTGTTTCTCCATTCCGACCCAGCCATGTACACGAGCCCTGGCCGTACATATGCGCGAGTAGGCATTCGAGACCCAGCCCGTATGTACACATATGTGGCCATATTTTTTTTTCTTGCACACTAGCCGCTGTACGTACGTGTACATGCTACGTGCGCGCCTCTACTACGACACGTACGCGCCTCTACTACGACACGTGTGCGCCTCTACACCCACCAGTATGTACGTACACGTTCGCGACCAGAATGACAACGCTACGTACGCTTCGACCAGGTAGGTCCCGACTGTCAGGCACTTCCTTGCGTGCGAAGATGTAGCTGGTGGGTCCCAGCAGCCAGGGGGAGAATCGTTTTTTCGGATGCACTTACTTGCGTGCGAGGATGTAGCTGGTGGGTCCCAGCAGTCAGGGGGGAAACATTTTTTCCGCGAAATACAGTGGCCCATCCGGTGGGTCCCTGCTGACAGGTGGAGGTATCATTATTTTCCGCGTAATAAGGAGGCACTTCCTTCATGCGGCCATGGACCCAATTGTCAGCCTCTTCATGTATAGTCCACGTCGGATGGAAGTCATTCCTAGACCACGTTGACCACGCCGCGCCGAGAGCACCAGGGAGGTGGACGACGACGAGGTCTAGGAAGGGGATGACGCGGAGCCGGGGAAGACGCGGCGATGGATGCACACACGGAGAGGAGTACGAGGGTCCACTGGTCCGGCTGCGGTGTGAGGCTGCCGTCGCCGCAGAATAACAGGGGGTGTGGATGAGTGGAGGGATGGCCTGGCCAGCGGTGGGAGTAGTAGGAGGTGGTGAGGCCTCCGCGGCATCATAGCCGGCCATGGGAGGCAGGTGCAGGCGGCACGACCGGCGCTACTTTGGGCGGCTGGAGCAAGAAGATCAGAGGTTGAAGAAGCACTATGGCCGTTGGATGGACATCGTACGGTCATTGGATCTAGAATCGTTCATATTGACTAAAGTTGACAAAGGCCACAGTCCCAGTCAACTTAGTAGGCCCACAAGTCAGCCTCCCACCATGGTGGGTCCTAGCTAGCAGGCAGAGTATTCATTTTTTTTGTGCGTAATAAGGAGGCACTTCCGGTGGGTCCGAGCTGACAGCGGGGGGGGGGGGGGGGCGTTTTTTTCATGAAATACGGTGGTCCGTCCGGTGGGTCCCAGCAGTCAGGGGGAAACATTTTTTTGGAAAATACAGTGGCCCGTCCGGTGGGTCCCAGCAGTCAGGGGGGAAACGTTTTTTTCAGGAAATACTGGTGGCCCGTCCGGTGGGTCCCTGCTATCAGGTGGAGGAATAATTATTTTTTGGTAATAAGGAGGCACTTCCTTGCGGCTGCCGTGGACCCATCTGTCAGCCTCTCCACGTACAGTACTCTTCCGATGGAATTCGGTCGTTGACCACATTGACCACACCGCGCCGAGAGCACCACGGCGGTGGACGACGGCGAGGCCTAGGAAGGGGATGACGCAGAGCCAGGGAAGACGCGGCAGTGGATGCCCACGCAGAGAGGAGTATGAGGGTTCACTGGTTCGGCTGCGCTGCCGTTGCCGCAGAATAACAGGGGGTGTGGGTGAGTGGAGTGGAGGGATGGCCTGTTCAGTGGTGGGAGTAGTATGGGGTTGGTGAGGACTCCACGACAGCAGAGCCGGCCACGGGAGGCAGGAGCAGGCGGCATGACCGACGCTGCTTTGGGCAGCTGGAGCAAGAAGACCAAAGGTTGAAGAAGCACTACGGCCGTTGGATGGACATCGTACGGTCAGTCGGGCTAGAATCATGCATATTGACTAGTTGACGAAGCCGTCCGGCCCCGTCAACTTAGTAGGCCCACTATACTGGGTCCCCGCGAGCAGGGGGAGTATTCATTTTTTTTTGTGCGTAATAAGGAGGCACTTCCTTGCGTGCGAAGATATAGCTGGTGTGGTCCGAGCTGTCAGCGGCGGTAACGTTTTTTCGTGAAATACAGAGGCCCTTTCGGTGGGTCCCAGATGTCAGGTGGAGGAATCATTATTTTGCACGTAATAAGGAGGCATTTCCTTGCGTGCGGCCATGGACCCAGCTGTCAGCCTCTCCACATACAGTCCACTTCAGATGCATGTCGGTCGTTGACCATGTTGACCACGCCACACCGAGAGCACCAGGGCGGTGAACGATGGCGAGGCCTAGGAAGGGAACGACACGGAGCCAGGGAAGACTCGGCAGTTGTTTCCCACGCGGAGGGGAGTGCAACTGTACGAGGGTTTACTGGTTCGTCTGCCATCGCCGGAGAATAACAGCAGGTGTGGGACTGTGGGTGAGTAGAGGGATGGCTAGGCCAGCGATGGGAGTATGGTGGGGCGGTGAGGCCTGCGCGACGGCACAGCCGGCCGCGGGGAGTAGGGAGCAGGCAGTCCTGCCGGCGCTTGTTTGAGCGGTTGGAGCAGGAAGAGCAGAGATTGAAGAAGCACGGCGGCCGTTGGATAGACATCCAACAGTCACTGCTTGTGTGTCAACCTTTTTTTTAGGAAAGCCTCAAATCCGTGGAAAACAACATACAGGCCATCTGCCATTATTTCAAATAATTTACAGCCCATTTGCTAATTCTTACGGGTTTTTTTGGAGCTCGTATTCTTTTTGTTAGCATTACAGCCCATATTGTGGCCACGGTTAAAAAATTATATGAAATTTTGCATATGTCGGTGCGGTCTGAACTGTTTTTAATCCCAAAATTTCGAGTCACATTCAGACAGATTTTAAAAATAAATGTATATCAATATAAAATCCAATAAATTGTCCACGCATAAAAATCAATGCAATTTAAAATCTCGAAATGAAAAAAAGATATTTGAAACTAATTGCCGGTTTGATGTGTTTTAAAAATGTACAGCCCATTTCTCATTACTGATAGGCCATTTTCTCGGCCAGCCGAATGAAGCTCTCCTCGTCTTGAAAGATTTGCAGCCCAACATGCCTGATAAAGTGACTTACTTGACAAATCACAAAAAAACTGGGCTAGCCATTTCAGAAAGAAAAAAAACTACTGGCTGGTCTGTGGTAAAAATAAAAGAAAAGGTTGTCTAGACAGGCCAGAGTGTCCCGCACAGCCCTGTTGACACCCTGCTTTTGTCTCAAAAACAAATTAGATAAATGCCACTCCAATTATGGTGATTCATAAAAATGCCACTGCAATTTCCAAACTTTGAAAAATGCCACTGCAACTTTCGCAATCTTTGAAAAACGCCACTGCAGATTGCAAACTTTGAAAAACGCCACTCCAGACTTCGAAAAATGCCACTAGAAATGGCATGAAATGGCATTTTTCAAAGTTTGGAAATTGCAGTGGCATTTCTCAGAAACACCAGATTTGGAGTGGCATTTATCAAATTAACCCAAAACAAAAATAATTGGGCAAGTTGCTGGGTCCCTGGTGTCAGCCGCTCGTTGTGCAATTCTCTCGTTTATTGACTACGTTGACAATGGCATGGGAACCAGATGTCAGAAATCCACTAGGAGGAGCCATTTTTTTATTGGCTTGAAATAAGGAGGCACTTGCTTGCGTACTGCCATGACCTTGGCGGGTCGCTGCTGTCATCCTCTCCACGTACAATCATCTCTTGATTGTGTACGCGTCAACTCGGTAGGCCCACAAGTCAGCCCCTAAACCCGTGGAGGACAAATACAACCCATTTAAAAAAATAACAGCCCATTCCATAAGTTCAAACGAAAAGTTCAACATTCAGAGCAAAGTAACAGGTCTGATCCACATATAGAGTACTGAACTTCCATGTTGACAACCATCATAACCAAGTTAACTATCTACTCCCACTAATACTCTAGTAGCATACAAGTACTAACTTACTCTTAGCTAACTAGACGATGCCGGCAGCCATCTGTGGTACACGCTAAACGCCGGCACCGGCTTCCTGCACCTTGCCTCGGACTTGCAAGATGTGCGATAGGGCGCGTTGCTCGCGCGCGTTGGCCCTTTCCATGCCAGCGTGGTCCACCGAAGCTTCGGCTTCCAAGCGAGAAACCCACTTGATGAGCTGGTAGTAAAAATCGGCGTCGCGAACGCGTGCGTGCCCGACAGCCTCCAGGGCTATTTGCCGGGCGCCGGCCTCCACGTAGTCGGCCCAGTTGCGGGCGCTCTGCTCACGACTCAAAGCGTCGGTGCGCTACTGCTCCATGTCCCGCTGGCGATGCAAATGGGTGATACGCTGCTCCTCCGCCAGGCAGTCGCGCTCCAACAACTCCTCGATCTCCGCATTGCCATCTAAAGACAGATAGAATGCCTCCTCCCTTAGTCTGCCTTCCAGTGAAAAACTGAACACTAGTTCCGGCGGTGACCGCCTCCGGCGCCGCCTACCGCGGACGGGCGGGGGCATGGCGGACGTGGCGAGCAATGTCGGGCCGGTGGGGCCTTATGAGGATATGGCGAGTTGGGTCACGGTGCCACCGGAGAAGGCCGGGAAACAATACTTATAGGCGGAAGGTAGCGCGATGGTCATCGGAATTCAATGCATAATGGCTTAGCACGCCAGCTTGCCATGGAAAACTAGAGAAACTGAAATTATGACTGTGTCGTCCCGTCCCGTCTGGGTCGCACGCCGGCATGGCTGTCAAATGAGTGCACTCGAATCATCTCCCTCCTTGTCAATAATGATTCCACGGATTTAAAAAGCCCGCAACAATTAAAGCGCATCTTTTTTCGCATCAGTTAGCTGCCTTAATTATGGCCGGCTGCATGCAGACACTCAAAATCGCTTGCAGCCAGTACGCGGAGCAGCACGCAATGAGTCGCAGCCGAGGGCACACATGCAGCCACTTAAATCGCTAGAATTAATTAGGCTTAAACTTCTGCATGCCGTTAATTATTGCCATGCCTTGGTCTTGCTGCTTTGCTCACGGGACTAATAAACCCGGACAGAGGGAGTACCTTGGTTGGTGAGAGGTTTGAATTAAGCCATGCAAACCGGAAAGGAGGTACTAGTATGTTCGTGATCCGCTATTTATTCATGTAGGATCGAGTAGGTCGTTTCTTGAATTGAGCACTGCAAACCGGAAAGGAGGTAGTACGTGCGTGATCTGCTATTTATCCATGTAGGATTGAGTAGGTAGGATAGTGTAGCTTGTCAGTTTCTTCAGAGGTAGGCATTTTTATTCAAAAAACTACCACTTGGGATCTTGTGTCGCAAATAAAACTGCCAGGAGCGCATTAGTAGGCTAGCTAGTGATCGATCAGTAACTTGTAAACATTGAGCGAACAGAAATAAGTAACTGTTAATGCATCTCAATGATTCACAGATCATATACAAATATGTAGCTCCAAAAGCAAGGATCAGCCACTTCGGATCTTACGTCGCAACTAAAACTTACTAGTACGATTCCCATACATAAGATCAACATGTTAATGCATCTCAATGATTCATAGATCATATACAAATACGTAGCTCCAAAAGCAAAGATCTAGAAAAATATTTGTTCTTCCTACTAACATGGATGCTTCTCTTGGCCAACATTCAGTACAGACTGAAAGACAAATTTGTTTGTGAAGTCTACAATTCCTCTTGCAAACGTAAGTGGTTTCACCAACAGCCGGAACCATGAGAATGAACCACACATGATGGAGGAACATCCATTGCAATATGATTTGGTCATCTCTCGATCACACCGAGAGACTATTTTCGGAATACAAACTTTAACTTAGGCAAAATGATGCCCATTGTATAATTAGACTAAAGCAATGAAGCACCTAGTGTTGGCCAATAAATAGTATAGTACTACTTTTCTGCAGTCCATGAAGTGACTATCCAATCTTTTTGTGTCTATTTTCAAATGGAACTGCATGCAGTGACTATACTATTCTCTTGTGCAGTTCAACCAAAATTGCAGACACTTTGTTTGTTTGCCAAATAGCAACGGGCAGACATCTGTGTCTGCACAAATATCAAGCTGCTAGTAAACATATACCACACCATGTATTTTCGGTTTAAACATGTCTCTTCCGCTTAGCATCTGTCATGTTCTGCACTGGACAATCTGATACAGTTATGTTTTGCCCTGGAAAATTTCATACTGAATTGATTTGCTGGTTCAGAGCAGAAATATAGCGCCTATTCTTCATCAGAGTAAGGATATCCATGTTCGCAGTGATGGAAGAGGTGAAATCGATACAACCGAAATTGAGAATCCAATCATTGAATCCTGTCCTGCACCTCCAATGTAGGTCCACCCTGCCAGTAAATTCACATGCAAACCACTAGTATTACTATCTAATGACAGTACAAAAAGAGTACGAAGATAGTAGCAAACCATGTACCTTCGTAATGAACAGCTCATAGTGCCACCAATTGGATATAAAGGTTTGGAAAAAAACATGCTCCTAATCTTGAACCAGTTGGACTTTATGTGCAGTTCCAGTAAAATTGAGCATCCCTGTTTGCATAGATATTGAAAGTGTGATTACTATAAAAGTGGCACTAGTTGAAGCATAGACTCACAAATATAAGCATTCCAATTTCTTAATGGGAAAAGGTCGCAAGACTATTTCTAACCACCTGTTTGAAGGAATAAATAAAGCAACATCGGCTGATGTCAGGAAGGCATACATAGTTTTTTCTGAAAAATTGAGCCATTCCTGACCTTTCCTCTTCTTTTAAGCATATTTTGTGAAGTTCAACTAAAATAAAATGCCATCACTGCCTTGACAATTCAGTGACACTCTACAAAAGGAAATGACTTAACATTACATCATGATGTCAGGTATGTAGTCGAAAGGCATTAGAGACAAACATACAGACCTCCTCCGCTAACATAATGAACATTTATTTTAACAAAGGTGTGAATAGCTTTACCAGGATAACTTGAGTGAACTCTACACCCACTGTTCCTTAATAGAAGACGTTTTCGCGGTTCAATTTAAAGTACCCAAAAGTCTAGTATTTAGAAAAGAGGTAGTAGTTTTCTTGAGCACATATCTGGGAAAGCTTGCCACGCTTTATTTATGTCCACACGCTAATACAACACCATTCGAATACTACAAATATACACTAATACATTGGCTAGTGCAACAGTAGAGTAGTTAGTTTATTATAGGGTACAGTACAATGGTTTTACTAAACATATTTCAATAAACTCTAGCACTGGAAGATTTCTATAAGAATTAACAATACAAAATGTAAAGGTAACAAGTTTCAGCATTGGTATACTAGTTGTGCATGAGCATTAAACCAAATACAAAAGTCTGAAGGTAACTAGCATTATTAACTAATGACAGTATAAAAAAATTACAAACCATGTACCTCCAAGGTAAATATCATTTCGAACTCGGGGGGACCTTAAAAATTGCTATCCCAATCTTGATAATCGATCAAACATAAAACTTGATTGAATGAATCAAGAGAACAGCCGGAGGAGGAGGTTCCCACTCTTGACCTTTCCTCTTGTCTTCATACTTTTTTGTGCAGTTTAACCAAAATAAAATGACATCAGCGCCTTGGCATTTTGGTGACACTGTACAAAAAAATTAACTTATCTCATGAAAGTGAGGTATGTAATCTATAAGCATTAACAGTGCAAAAATCTGAAGGTAGTAACAAGTTTCATCGTTGGTATACTGGCTGTGCAACAGCATCAGAATGCCTTAGCTGAAAAATCTTTAATACATCCACAATCAACAGCTAACCCTAAAATAATCCAGTGACATTAAATGGCATTGCTTAAATTTATCTGTGGCATTAGACTGAGAGCAGCATTAGTTAAATGTGCCATCACTTTAGCAGTACATGGGAGGCCCATTTGGATAGTGGGCGCACCAGTACGATGTACCTCCACGGACGCAGAGTGGTGAGGGAGGTATGGTTGCCCAGAGCAACAAATATCCATGCAGCATATGTGGATTACGTCCCATTTTTGTTCTCTTTAGCCACCTTTTTCCTATGTGAGGATAACAAACCGATCGACTTGGTCATTCTCTATTGCGTTGTCATGCCTTTCTACCCTTCTTCAACCAAGAAACACGAGACTCGTTCCTTAGCTACCAATTTTCCCCTTTTCAACCTAGATGCGGGTTCGATGCCTACTCTCTTGGACAATACAGTCTCCCTTCCTTTCCTTATTCAACCCAGACATGGATTAGTCTGCATGAAGTAGGGTTTCCTTTAATAGTGCAAATTATGGTTTTCGTCTGCGTGGCCAACAGAGCAAAGGATAGCAAATTGGGAAGATGGTGGAGTGGAAAAAGATCCACATGCAACGACGTGGCAGAGGGGCAATAGAACAAGGGTATGGTTCGAAAAGAGGTAGCATACCTGAGGGTCGGCGGGAAGTGGCTTCGCTCGTGGTCGTCGTCCTCCACACACACTATGGCAGCGAGCTTGGGGACGTAGGCCATCCCGCGCGGGCGCTAGGTCTGAGAGGATGGCCTTGTCGTAAGTGCGTGACCTCGCTCACCGACGACGAGTGCGTCAATGCTGCACGTCCTTTTATTCCCCGGCGGATCTGTGACTACTGGTGAGGAGGGAGAGAGAGGCCGTCTTTTTTAGATCTAGAGAGAGGGTGATAGTGTGAGAAGCAAGTGGGCAGCCCTTAGCAACAAAGCGCTAAAGCTCCAACCTATGTATCTTTTTTATACTACTAGTACTGGAGGTGGAGTAGTGGTAGAGTAGTTTATATGTTCTCTGCGTACAGTACCAGTTAGTCGTGCTTCAAAACTGAACGGCACGCCATTAAAAAAATAAAGGTCGATAACTAATGCGGCACCTCGGGCCAACGCGCCCAGTTCACATTTTGCACGAGAAATTACACACCATGTTTCGTTGACATGTGGTCTCGCTCCTACATATCAGCGAGACGATGGCGAATCCTTTTCTACTAGTATTTCCGAACGGACTTGTAGGCCGGGGCGCCTCTTCGTGAACCGTGGCAAACTGGCAACCGTCCACCGACTCTTCGCCTTTCCCTCTCGATTTGGAACTGCTGTCGCATGCTCTTCCTCTTCCTCCTCCATTTTCCTTCAGCCCTTCACCCTTTCTTCTGCCATTGTTTGATCGTCTTCTCCATGGAGGGAACAGGCCGGAAACGACCCCATTATTCTTGCCCTGATCTGAAAGATGACGTGGTGGAGGAACTCATTGATCGGTGCGACGTCGTCACCTCGGCTAGCATGGCAGGTTCATTCAAGACCATTCTTGACTCAACTAATAACATCATTACAAGAAACCCAAGAGTCAAGGAGCGGTTTGATCTCCCCTATCTTCTTCGCCGTGACCCTGATGACTGGCGCGGGGACAACGGAGGCCCCGCCTTGTGCAAGTTGATGCCGCTTGATAATGATACGTATGATGTTAAGATGTCATCGCTTGAGGGTAAGGCTTGGGCAGGCGCAAATGGAGATTGGGTTGTTTACATTGGGTCCAACTGCGAGTCGGAACTTGTGAATGTGTACACTCGTGACCGGGTTCCACTTCCAAAAATCTCAGCAGACTGCCCAGAGGTTGAGCACATCGGTATTGTACGCATGTTCAAATACGATCATGGTGACTGTCTTCTACGGAAGATAGCAATTTGTCGAGTTCCCAGCCGCTCTTGGAATTACAACAACTATGAAGTTGTTGCTATCTTCGACAAGCTTGTTGCCGTCCTTCGTGGTTCGACTGGATGGATATTGCTCAAAAATCAGTTTCTGTACACGGATGAGTACTGTGATGCAATTCAATACGAGGGCCTTGTGTTTGCTGCCACCACTCGTGGCACTGTTTCTGCATGGAATCCTTATGCTTTCGGTACACTTGTCTTCCACCGTAATTATAATTGTTTCATCCACATGCATGCGGGTTAGCAAGTTTCCCTTTGCTAATTAACCTTCTTCTTGTGTTTCCAAGGTCCTGTGAACATTCCACCACCTATACATGAAAACTTTTATAACCAAGGGGGAGATGACGATGGTGATGATCACGAGCATGAGGACGAGCAGTGCCCATATACTCTGTGGCGCCTGGCAACTAATTCCGATGGATCACCTCGTCTTGTGTGTATACAACCCACTTATGATGTTACTACTAAGGAAGCAGGTGTAGTCTCCCATGGTAGCACTCTTCGGAACTATTCCAACACCCATTGCATGGTATTCGAGATGGATACTAGTGTGCTAGTGCCAACTCCTTCTCCCTGGTACAGAATTGATAGTCTTGGAGAAAACTCGCTCTTCCTCGGACAAAACTATCCAATGATGGTGAAAGGCGATCCAACTGCTATTGACACAACGTTACTACCATTTATGAGAAGCAACTGTGTCTATACCTCGGACATTTGGGTGGTTCCCTACCCTGGTACTGATATAGTAGGCCGCTTCAGCCTAGATGATCAGTACTGTGTTGGTCTCGAGATCGACAATGGATGGCCCGTCCCAGAGAATCACTTGTGGTTCAAAGCAAGTGTTTCCAACACCGAGGAATGGTTGACTTGAAGTTCATTTCATTGCTTGTTATTTGTTGTGTGATGAAAACTGTAGTATTTATAATGTATCCTCATTGTCGATGTGGGTTGATGACCTGTTGTATGTAATAAAATGATATGCCTGTGATAAACTTACTAAATTTATGAATGGCTTTCGAGTCGCTTCTCTGAGTGAGTGGTGCGACAAGGCAAAAAAATATTTTCCGAATACATAATTGTACGTGCATTGCAACAGGTTATCGGATGAGGCCAATCAACAATAGTAGTACACTATTTGTACTAGCTTCACATGCTTCACGCGTCGCACGGCTGTTTTTACTGTAGCCATATGTTAATGTGTTCGCTGTATGTAACCAGCACCTCGAATCCTCGATACTAGTACTATATAGTAAGTAGTAGGAGTAGTACGGTGGCATGGGCTAGAACAAGCATTCACGTCCAGGAGTATGGCACACGCCACCACCACGACATCCATCTGACACCGTATTATTTCTTGGAGTCCGTGCTAGAGCAATCTCTTCAACCTCGTCATTTCTCTAACTTCAGCCATCATGCGGCGGGCGAGGTGGGGGTTTGCCGATAGTCGGTTTCCTCAACTGCGGTCCCACTTGTAAGGCCAACTCCAACGCACGACCCCAAACGGACCTCCGTTTTGCATGAACTCCAATGATAATTTTGACTAGAAAAGCAAGAACAATGAAAACAAGAACCACAAGAATACATTTTACTAGTCGAGAAGATATCCAACTTCCATAACTGCTCCTGTAAGTTGGATTAGTGCCTTCTCGATGCATTCATTGTTGATCTGCGGAGGCTCGATCTTGCGTGCTTCTTTCTTCTTCGAGTGTAAAGAAGTAGACGTTGCTTCCTCGCATCTAGTCTCATGTCTAACCTCTATTCTAGTAGGAGTATCAACAAGTGCACTAGTCTCATCTCTAGCCTCTATGCTAGCTAAAAGTGCTAGAACATCTACTAAATTGCGCTCTATCAATATATCGATGTACTCTTCTTCCCAATAGCAAAACTTGCATCCATTCTACTCCCTTCATTCCACAATACATGCCTTCTATTTGTCAAAATATAGATGTATCTGGACATGTTTTAGTATATAGGTACATCCATTTTTGGACAAATGGAAGTCAAGTATTTTGGAACGGAGGGAGCACACAATAAATTTTTTAAGTTAGCACAACTAGTCTAATCCGAGAGCACAACCGAAGATTTGGTTGGGTTCTTCCTCCTTTTGCCGACATGTGGGACATCCAGCATCCAGGTCGTGTCATGCAAGAAAATAGAGTGGTAGTTGAAGCCACGTGATGTGCATCTTGGGTTAAACTGTAAATAGAATCTTACTACTCTTGAGTAACTCCAAAAGCGGCCACCGAAGATCTTTATTGGATTAGTTTTTCATCACCAGCACGTCGAGGTGAAAGATATGCAGGTTCAGTGGTCCTCTTGCGTTTTCACTGACATGTGGGACCGCATGTGAGCAAACAGACGATGGGCTCCGCGCGTCCGCTGGCTGGCTGAGAAGAGAGATAGAGGAGGGTTGTGCACGTACTCTAGGAAATTTGTTCTACATACCTCAATATAGGCTCGATATAGTGGGGTGGTATGGGCCATAACTAGCATTCACGTCTAGCAGTACGGCACACGCCACCCACACGAGTCCCATCCGACACCAATTTTCTTCGAGTCCGTGCTATAGCCATCTCTTCTCCCTCCTGTTTTCTCAGCCAACGCGCGGTGGGCGGGGTGGGGGTTTGCCGATAGTCGGTTTGCTCAACTGTGGTCCCACTTGTAAGTGAAAATGCAACACTGCACGCATTCCCCCTTGAGCAGTGTGCCGGACCAACCGTGTGGGGGTGCGACGCGAACATGGTAGGCTTTTCCTTTTGAACTCGTAACTTGTGAAATTTGATTCTACTCCATGGCGTGACCGATAGAGAGAAAATAACGATTTTGCCTAGAGTAATGAGAAGTTTGGTTCTGGCGTCGTTCATGCATGGAGTACGTACGAAAATTATGAAGTTGATGCGAAAGGTAAGATAATTACTAGTAGCACCATATACTACTACATGGATTTGACAGAAAGATAAAAAATACATACGGATCCATCAACGACATCCTCACGCCCTAGTATGCTGGGTCACCAACCGACGTGTGAGGAGCAGCGGCGTTGGCGGCGAGGTCAACGTGCTTCTGAACAATGTCGTCCAAGGTTGCCCTGCGGTCCACGAAGGCCAGCGTCCTATCATCCTCCTCTTGCATGTAGTAGTCCTTGTGGATGATTTGCACGTAGACGTGGGTGATTATGTTGATGGTGTCTTGCTGCGCCAGGCACTGCGCGGCGAGCGCGACCTCAAGGTGGACATTCTCCGGCGCAACGGCGGGCAGTCGCAGGGCCACCAGTGCATCGAAGAGGTTGTCACCATAGTGGCCGTTGAGGGTGGCGGGCATCGCAGAGCCTGGGCGCATCGGCTGGAGGCGTACATCAAAGTGGTCTGCGAGCTTCTTGACGACGGTGAACTTGTCGAGGAAACCAACGAGGACCTCGTCGAACAAGGAGACGAAGCTGTCGTCCAAGCAGCCCCTCGCCCTGGCGGCCTCGAGCAATACCTGGAGACGTCCCGTGGCGCCGGCCACAGGCCAACGTCGTGGACCATCTGGCACAGCCGGCTGATGCTCGCGCTCATTGCCTCCATGGGTCTAGCTTAGCTTCTAGTCAACTGGTCTTGCGATTCGAGTGATCACTCTTGCCCTTGGTTAGCGTGCATAGGTGTGTAGGATTTCGTACTACTCCTCGGCCCTCTACTTCACCTGCCTTTAGTTGTATGATAGGTGGGCCAGCCACCCCTTGGGCCCACTTGTCATTCACCGAAAGGCAGTTGCAGTAAGTCAATGAAGCTGCGTCCCCCTCCGTGCCGGTGCAGTATAGTCATCTCACCGGACCTCTAGTTGGGGCCAAACGAGAGAAGTTTGATGTTTACTGGTTTATTGGTCCCCTTTGCATTTTGCGCCAGGTTTTAACCTTTGATTTAACTAATAAAATGTTAATGCATGTAAAAAAATGTTGTGTAAGTCACCTTACGAAAACCAAATAATCCCAAAACACTTAGGCATGGTGCATTAACTCCCTCCTTGTTTCTTATTTTGTGACATATCAACCAATGAGAGATGTGGGTCATGCATGCTTTCAATGACTTGAGACTACCAAACATGACATGCAGTGTTTAGTTCATTGCATGTAATCCTATTACTCTAGTTAGCAAAAAGACATTAAGTTCTCTCGCCGATAGGAATAAAACACCATGTATTTATTTACAGAGGGAGTAGTACATTTTTTGTGACATGCATTACTAGATATTGCTAGTCAAATACTAAAATTTAGATGGACGTGGTAGTACTCCTAAATCCAGACGGTGGTGCTACTAGTACTAGTAGTAGTACTACCAATGTAGTAGGAGTACTAGCACTGTACTACCCGTTGGTCAAATTATTACGTGCTGCTCCTCACAGTGAAGTGACAAGACCCTGCGCCGGAGATGACACCTGAGTATAGGCGCCGTGTTCGGCATACCATAGTGAGCCTCACCATCTACAGTCACTATCATCATGGCTGTAGAGCTAGCCTGCTTAGAACTATATCTGTTCGACATAATTTCCCGTGCGCAGATGCCCGTGCATTGCACAGAACGCCAAGATTGGGGGTGGACGGCGCCGGCAGCGGCCATCGCGCCAGATTTTTCCATGGCCCTCTAGATGTGGTGGGGAGGAGATAAGGCTGATTGTGAGAGACAAGGAGTTGTTTGTAAATAGGGAACAAGTGCAGGCATCTTTTTGCAAAAATGGAGAAGCTCGGTTTGTATGCATCATATCTAGATCCGGCGGCTATTGGTGAAAGATGGGAGGCACAACATCATCACCAACTCAGGACCTGTTTGATTCGTAGGATTTTGAAAATGCAGGAATTGGACACAGCAATATTACAAGTTTCAAACTGATATTACAAATGTTAGGAGTAATGTTGCACCTACGAAGAGGGAATTACTGGGAAGTTTACGTAAGAACTTTCGTTACTTTAGGTGGATGCAGCATTATCATACAAACTAAAATCCACCGCCCTGACAAGTCACTAATGGGAAAATAAGTTTTCGAGTCTCTGGCTACTTGATGTTTCAAAAACAAATTCAGCTTCTGCGGAGACTTTGTCATTTAGGCTTAGACGCTTGCGGTGATCAGCACGCCATTCATTGTTCTGCCAGAGAACGCCAAACCTCATTACCTTGAGCACACTTGCCTCCAGAACAAAGAACCTGGCCAATTTAATCTGGTGCTGCCTCGGTAGTCGATCAAATCAATTTCTGTAAGATGGATATCAAGGCATTCGATCAGATTGTTATAGTGCAGCACATTTTTCACTTTCGGGTCTTTTTTTATCTGCAAAAGAAGAGAACATATTAGAGCATCTGGCTGTATAAGATTGCCGTGTCATCAAGAGGTACCAATATCATTCGCTCATATGATAGGATTGGCTGGCAAGTGACATTCTCTCTCTCTCTCTCTCTCTCTCTCTCTCTCTCTCTGTGTGTGTGTGTTTTCTCTCATTTAACTAGGAGCACGTGAAGATCTTGGGAATTTGTTGCCTTCCACTATGTGCCCGATGCCATATTTCACAAAAATATGCCACATAATATGCATCGATGTCAAATCAAAAGATTTTGGCACCGCTCTCGCGATGTGAGAGAGTTGGCACCGATGTGCACACAGACCCACATGTATAAACAAATCAATCAAGCCAACTACACCAGCCTCTCACTCTCCCAAACAAGTATTTTTTATTGCCTCAGTCCTCTCTCTCTCCCACGCAATGTTTTTTCATTGCGTAAGTTAATTTGGCACCGGAGAAAAGTAGGTGATCC
The DNA here is from genome assembly GCA_963921465.1 of Triticum timopheevii. Classification (NCBI taxonomy): domain Eukaryota; kingdom Viridiplantae; phylum Streptophyta; class Magnoliopsida; order Poales; family Poaceae; genus Triticum; species Triticum timopheevii. The sequence goes on from OY997274.1 coordinate 507,078,091, forward strand.
AGATTGGGACACCAGGTGAGCAATGGAGGGGCATCGATGCCAAATGCATCACAAGTGAATTTGGCACGTGTTTTGTCCTACGTAGCCCACTTTTTCACTTTTGTACTACGGATGTATCTAGTTACATTTTAGTGTTAGATACATCCGTATATAAACAAATGTAAGACAAGAATTTTGGGACGGAGGGAATACTACCTCGTATTTAGTATAAAATTTTGACCATAGATTTACCTAAGAAAATGCCAATGCATGTCACTAAAAATTACACCATTTGAAATTATGTTCAAATATGAATCCAACGATATAGTTCTTAGTGACATGCATTAACGTTTTGTCAGTTAAATCTATGGTCAAATTTTGATACTACAAAATTGGAAGAGTAAACCAGGACGGAGGTAGTTGAGGGAGTCCTGGACTAGGGGGTGTCCGGATAGCTGAACTATCATCTTTGGCCAGACTCCAAGACTATGAAGATACAAGATTGAAGACTTCGTCCCGTGTCCGGATGGGACTTTCCTTAGCGTGGAAGGAAAGCTTGGCGATACGGATATGTAGATCTCCTACCATTGTAACCGACTCTGTGTAACCCTAGCCCTCTCCGGTGTCTATATAAACCGGGGGGTTTTAGTCCGTAGGACACAACAATCATACCATAGGCTAGCTTCTAGGGTTTAGCCTCCTTGATCTCGTGGTAGATCTACTCTTGTACTACCCATATCATCAATATCAATCAAGCAGGAGTAGGGTTTTACCTCCGTCGAGAGGGCCCGAACCTGGGTAAAAACATCGTGTCCCTTGTCTCCTGTTACCATCCACCTAGATGCACAGCTCGGGACCCCCTACCCTAGATCCGCCGGTTTTGACACCGACATTGGTGCTTTCATTGAGAGTTCCTCTGTGCCGTCGCCATCAGGAAGGATGCCTCGTCCCGTCTTTAAAGATGGTACCGTTGCCAAAGGAGCTTTGGCCATCGACCAAACTATCCGGCTAGGTGGTTTTCTTATGACCGCCTGTTCGGCCGCCGCGCCGACGATGACCTCTCGGGTCATCAAAAGTGATCTTCGCGTCAACTCGGAACTCGCCGAGCAGCTAGATCCGATGGAGCTCTCTTCTGTAAACAAGCTCTTGGATCGCATCGCCGCCCTGGGAGTCGCTACAGACTACGATCAGATCGGGCCTAAAACTGATCTGAGAGAGATCAACTCTCCCCAGGCTACCCACCACGTTGCTGTGGTAGAGGAACATCACGGTGACTCTTATTCTACATTAAGGACAAGCTATGGCCGAATTCCCGACCCCTCCATGCCGGATCCCAGCGGAGGAACGGACGTTGATCAAACCCTGAACTTAAAGTCAGGCAGCGGGCCGGATTCGTTGGACAACATCCAACAAGCCAAACTCCCAAGTTTGGAAACTTTCTGGCCCCGAGTCTTAGATTGGACGGGGTTCCGAATTTAATTCCACCCGCCCACCCAAACACAAGTGATCTATCCCGAATCTGGCAAGAGCCCGTTGAAATAGTACATCACTACTGGGCCAGATTCCTTCTGATTATGGACAGGATAAAGGACTGCCGTGAGGAAAGAGCAATCTCAATTGTCTGCAATAATTGCACGGACAAGGGAATCATGAACGCCATAAGTCGTCGCGAAATTACACACTTCACCGACCTGGCGTCCGTAGTACAAAAGTACTGTGCGATGGACAGCGCCTGGAAAACCGAAACCAAATTTTGGGACAATCCGGCTCCGAACACAACCCTAGTCCAAAATAAAAGGGTGCATCATATTCAGGCACCTGGGTTAAAAACCAAAAAGCAAAATCCCCCTAAAGGGCACAGAACCGTACTGGAGGGATGGCTCAACGGACCTTGCAAAATTCATAGCATAGAGGGCGCCACTCCAACGCATAGCCTTCGAGCATGTTGGATACTACGGCAGGTGGCCAAAAGTGGCGAAGAGCTTCTAGCCCCAGAAAACCATCCCAGCAGTACCAGTACGGTATTAACAGTCTTCGAGACTTTCGCATCAAAAAATATGCAAAAACGAACACTCCGCAGCCTTGCCGAAGTCTACCAAATAGCAACAATAAATCCATGGAGTGACACGGCTATTACCTTTAATGCCAGTGACGAACCTAAATTTGGAACAGCCCGAGCACTAGCCGCATTGGTCCTCAGTCCAATAGTGGACGGCTTTCACCTTACTAAGGTACTCATGGATGGCGGTAGCGGATTAAACCTCATCTACGAGGAAACCCTTTGAAAAATGGAAGTAGACTGGAGCCGCATTGAGCGAAGCAACACAACCTTCAGAGGAATAATCCCCAGTCGGGAAGCATGCTGCACAGGAAAAATCACACTAGATGTGGTATTCGGCTCGCCGGACAACTACAGGTCTGAGGAGATCTCATTCCATGTGGCCCCGTTCAGCAGCGGATATCACGCTTTATTAGGACGAGAGGCATTCACAATTTTTCAAGCTATACCCCATTACGGGTACATGAAGCTCAAAATGCCCGGGCCCAACGGAATCATCACCCTTGCTAGTGATCGGTACGTTGCACTCCACGCCGAAAATAAGACAGCCGCACTAGCCCTTGAGACGTTATCTGAAGCCCTAGCGGCCGAGGAACTCACAGCGTGCGCTCCATGGTGAACAGGGACGACGTGATACTTGACAGAAGATCCAAGTCCACCTCTTTTAAGCCAGCGGACGAAATAGTCAAATTCCAAGTCCATCCAACGGACCCTACAAAAATGGCCTCCATTGGGGCACAATTAAACCCTGATGTAGACGCCGCACTACGAGAATTCCTACGGGAAAATTGGGATATTTTTGCCTGGCACCCTTCAGACATGCCAGGAATCCCACGCCGGCTGGCAGAGCACAGCCTAAACATCCTAAAATGATTCAAGCCAGTAAAACAGGCTCTTCGGCGATTTTCCGAACCCAAAAGACTGGCAATGGGAGACGAGCTAGCCAAACTATTAGAAGCCGGATTCATCAGACATAAAACATCCAGACTGGCTAGCAAACCTGGTAATGGTACCAAAGAAGGACAAATCCTGGCGCCTGTGTGTCGATTTCAAGGACCTTAACAAGGCTTGCCCAAAGGATCCCTTCCCCCTCCCCCGCATCGATCAAATTATCGACGCTACCGCAGGACACGATTCATTGTGCTTCCTCGACGCATACTCCGGCTACCATCAAATCAAGATGGCAGAGCCAGACCAAGCCGCAACGGCATTTATTACTCCATACGGACCATTCTGCTTCAACGCAATGCCCTTCGGGCTCAAAAATGCCGGCGGAACATACCAGCGCATGATTCAGACATGTCTGGCAAACCAGATCGGCAAAACAGTGGAGGCATACGTAGATGATGGGGTCGTTAAATCCAAACACGTCGAAACTCTAGTAGACGACTTGAGGCTCACATTCGACAATTTCCAAGCATATGACATTAAGCTCAACCCAGAAAAATGCGTCTTCGGCGTGCCAGCCGGAAAGCTCTTGGGCTTCATTGTATCCGGTAGAGGAATTGAAGCAAACCCAGCCAAGATTCGAGCTCTGTCACAATTGGATATCCCAAAAGACCTCAAGCAAATACAAAAATTGACTAGATGTGTGGCGGCTCTAAGTCGCTTCATCTCCCGCTTAGGAGAAAAGGCATTACCCCTTTATCGCCTCCTCCGGCGCACCGAACACTTCGAGTCGACGGATGCCGCCACGGCCGGACTCGAAGAAATAAAGGCCATATTGGCAACAAATCCGGTCCTGGCCGCGCCCAACGTAGGCGAACCAATGCTATTATATATCGCGGCAACACATCAAGTTGTAAGCGCGGTGCTCGTCGTTGAACGGGAAACGGACGGACATAAGTTCCCTCTTCAAAAACCAGTGTACTACGTATCCACTGTCCTAACTCCATGCAAGTCCTGGTATCCACATTACCAAAAGATAGCGTACGCAGTGTTCATGGCATCCCAGAAGCTCCGACACTACTTTCAAGAGTGTTCGATAACAGTAGCCTCCGAAGTACCTCTCAACAATATTATAAACAACCGCGACGCAACTGGCTGGATTGCAAAATGGGCCATTGAGCTCCTCCCATTTGACATAACATATAAACCACAGCGAGCTATCAAGTCGCAAGTTTTGGCTGACTTCGTCGCCGAATGGACTGAAGCCGAAGTCCCTAAAGAGTATGACGCATATTCTAACTGGATCATGCACTTCGACGGTTCCAAAATGTTGGCCGGCCTGGGGGCTGGCATCGTCCTGACGTCCCCAACTGGGGACACAGTCCAATACGTACTTCAGATAATGTACACGGACTCCAACAACGCAGCCGAATATGAGGCCCTTCTACATGGCCTCCGGATGGCGGTCTCCATGGGCATTAAACGCCTAGAGGTGCGAGGGGATTCGAACCTCGCGATATCCCAAATAAATGGAGACTTCGACGCCAAGGATCCAAAAATGGCATCTTACCATAACGCCATTTTAAAAATGTCAGCTCGGTTTGAAGGGCTCGAATTTCACCATATAGCCCGGGATAATAATCAAGCGGCGGATGTATTGGCACGCATCGGCGCAAAGCGCGATGCAGTCCCCCCCAACATCTTCCTGGAACGGCTTTTCAAGCCATCCGTACTATGGGAATGGGAGTCCGGACATAACAATCCGGACCCAACCGCACTACCCGACACCGCACACTCTGACACAATCGGCGGTTCTGCCAATGAAACAACACCTTCAGCCCACGAAATAATGGCAGTCATTGCCCCGTGGACCGAGCCATTCCTAGCTTACCTAACTAAGCAGGAACTTCCCGAGGACCAAAACGAGGCCCGCTGCATAGTACGGCGCTCTAAAGCCTATAAGGTCCATGAGGGAGAGCTCTATAAGAAAAGCACAACCGGAGTCCTTCAAAGGTGTATCTCCGAAGAGGAAGGACGAAACCTTCTGGCTGAAATTCATGCCGGACTCGATGGGCACCAAGCCGCAGCACGGGCCCTTGTAAGCAAGGCCTTCCGTACAGGATTTTATTGGCCAACGGCCCGGACAGACGCCCAGGATTTAGTCCAACGATGCGTCGGTTGCCAGCTCTTTGCTAATCAGAGCCACATGCCACCCACTGCCCTGAAAACTATACCCATCACCTGGCTATTCGCGGTCTGGGGGCTTGACATGGTCGGACCCCTTAAAGGAGGAACCCACAAGCAAAAATACCTATTGGTCATGGTGGATAAATTCACCAAATGGATAGAGGCCAAGCCAATTAAGACGGCCGAATCCGGACCCGTGATAGACTTCATATCAGGGGTAGTACACCGTTACGGTGTCCCCCACAGCATCATCATTGATGACGGCACAAACTTCATGGCCGACGAGGTTAAACTCTGGTGCAAGAACATGGGCATCAAGCTCGACTACGCTTCAGTCTATCACCCTCAAACTAACGGTCAAGTCGAGCGAGCAAATGGACTAATCATGAGCGGCATTAAACCCAGACTAGTGCGGTCCCTCAAGGAATCTAACACGCATTGGGTAGAGGAGCTCGACTCCGTACTCTGGGGGCTGCGGACCACGCCGAATCGCACTACCGGATTCACACCATTTTTCATGGTGTACGGCGCAGAGGCCGTTTTGCCCTGCGACATAATTCATGACTCACCTCGCGTGCGCATGTACGAAGAAAGAGAAGCCAAGCTGGATCGGCAGGACAGTTTGGACGCCTTAGAGGAGGAGCGCGACGTGGCAAAATCTCGTTCCGCATTCTATCAACAGCAGGCTCGAAGATATCAAAGCAGAGAAGTACGGGCCAAAACTTACAATGTTGGCGAACTAGTTCTACGCCTGCCGGACAAGAAAAAGGACAAACTTAAGCCTAAATGGGAAGGTCCCTTCATCATCGACCAAGTCCTGACCGGCGGAGCATACCGTCTGCGAAACTCATCGGACAACCAACTCGAGCCGAACCCATGGAACGCAGCCCGTCTCCGAAGATTCTACGCCTAGCGCCGGACTCAGAGTTCATCTCCTTCCTCCGTCCACATTTTATACTGTAGCTATCTTTTGTTTCTCTCTTTCTCCCTCCTTTTTTCTTAAAGCCTTTGAAGGCTGATCTGCACATTGTTCGCACACACTTGACGTGCTGCACGCACTCATTATACCTAGAGGCTTCTTTAACAGAAGCTTATTTATACAGGCTTCATGCCCAACACATGTGTCACACTTCCACATGTACCTTTTATTCGCCATTATATGCATCGATATGACTTAAGTTTTGGCCAAGCTGGGTTGCCTGGCTCCTGTGCTTACCCCTATGTTCCCGATTGTTCGGCTAGGAGGTAAAGGGAGCACCTCTGCGATTGTTACTGCCGGGTCAGCCGGATGTGTACCTCAGACTGGGTGAAGCCGAAAGCTAGCATTCTTAAGGGAATATTCGATCGGTGACTTGAAAGATGATTTCTTACTTATTTATGTATCTGCCCCCAGATGCTTTTATGCTCTTTTCGCAGTCCGGACATGCACTTTAGGGCATGCCTCCCAGGGAAAGGAACCCCTAATGGAACTATTCTCCCTGGAGGATGTTTCTTACTAACCATGTAATATAACATAACTAGTTGGGCACTTGTCTGATAAAGCACTAATGACCCCTACGCCTGGTCTCCATGCATGCCCCGGTTTTTACATAACCATGAGGGTATTCGGACACACTCCAGACTGTCGGGTCCCGAGGTTGAAGCGAAAAGGTCCGCAAAGACAAACGATCTACAATCCGGCTAGAAGGCATTTTTCATGTCATCTTAAATTACATAGTCAAATTAACTGACTGTATTCCTCTTCAATTCCATCCAACAGGCTGTCTAGTTTACAATCCTGCTGGGAATACTTCGCGGCCAACTCTACTTGGCCGTACATTAAGCTCACAGGGATCTCCTTCCCATCGGGCCCCACAGGTCCGACCTCGGCCATATGGTTCGGATCAGCCTTCGTGTACCGCGTCTTCACCATGGCCCAGGCCTCCATGGCGCCCTGACGGCAGGCCGATATCTTCCACAAATGGAAGCGCCACCGTGCTCCCCGAAGCTTCTCCGCAAGCCCTCCAAGACCCTCGGGTACGTAGGGAGACGGACGGCCATAAGGCCGGGGCGACGCCACTCATCACCTGCCGAACTCGTTCGTGCAGTTGCAGCAGCTCAGGAAGTTGGTCACCCGTTGAACCGGGCATTTCCTCTGCAGGACGGCCTATGAGCATACCTACAGACACATTCATGTTAATCGACTTCCTCGCCGAACTCTTCTTTTCAAAAGTTCATTCAAGCACTTACTATAAATGCCGCGACGAAGCCGCAGATTCTCCTTCACGGAGTAAGACAGCTAGACCCGAACATCTTTTAGTTCCTCGCCCAGCTGAGTGTTGGCATCTTGGAGGTTATTTTTCTCCTGCCGCACTCTTGTAAGCACCTTCTCGCCGGCCTTTAGCTGGCGAAGTAGCTGCTGCCTATCCGGATCTAGTCTGGCACCATCTGCAATATTATTGTCAGACCCATGTAAACGCCGCACTTCACAAACTACTTCTCTTTCGAAAGTATATATTACCAGAGCGAGTCTCTGTGGCTCCTCCCATGGCGGCTAGTGCGGCCTCAAGTTGGGCCTTGCACTCCTGAAGCTCCTGGGACAAGTGGGTATTCTTCTCCGTAAGATCCTGCATAGCAAATGATCCTTAAATCAGTTATTCTAACTATTTTAAGTCTCGGGGGCTACTGGCATATATAACTGTCAAAATTTCTCACCCGTATGTCTTTCACATACTGCTCCGTGGCTCTGGCTAGACCATCTTGAGCGGTGCGGAGATGCGCATCTCCCGAATTGAAGGCATTTAACGCCTCCGGAGAAAAGCATGTGTCACGAAGAGCTGTCCGGCGGCGCCTGTGATTCATGGCGCTCTCCACCTCAGATCTGGTGGCGGACAACCGGTCGGTGTCCTCCATTGGAGGAGCACCCAACGAGTGCTTTGTGTTTGCCTCCCCCTCTAGACCTGGCGTTGGAGCCTGCTGGCGGAGGCTTGATTGGCAATCTCTCCGGACACAGTCCGGCGAACGCTCTTTCTCCTGAAAAAACCACGAACGTTAATATGCCTTCCAGGAATCTTTCCTGGACACGTGGTGGCGCGACATACCGTTGTGGCGACGTCTCGATCCGCACCGCACTTCTTTTTCGCCTGCTAGGCCGAGCTGCCCCTTGTTGGCCAGCCGTCGCGGGCTCGGCTTCCCGCCTCGAAGGCACCTCCTACGAAACACCATTGGTACGGTGTTCAGACAAGCATGGATGAGTAATGGTGTCAGGACTCCGGTCACAGTTACCTGGGAAGCCGGAAATATTCCGGGGTAGTCGGCCGTAATGGCGACCAAAGCATTGTCGATGCTAAGTTGGTGGAACACCCCGTCGATCAGCTCCACCTCTATGTCCGGATCCTCTTCGGGGGCCGGATCGAGGGATCATTCCGGATCCTCTTGTTGTGGGGCCAGGCTGTGTATATCCTCTACGGCCCGGCGCAGTTCCTGCGTCAAAATCACAAAGTAAGACACTTAATTTTGGGAATATGGATCGGATAGACAAACGTCCGCTTACCCAGCTTCGAGGGTTGTGCATGGAAAATCCATTCGATGGACTGGCACGGAGGAAGTCCTCCTTCTCCCCTTTGTACAGGCCGGACAGGATCTTCACCAGATCGTCTACTGATCCCGGCCCCTTACGGCCGTGACTGGTGGCATCATTCTCCCCGTTGAAATCCCACATGGGGTGGCCCCTATACTGGAGCAGCTGCACCCCTCACATAATGCATGTGGCCATGACCCCGATCATGGTCAATCCGGAATGAGCCAATAACCTTATTCGGCCCATAAGATATTGGACGTCCCTGTCATTCTCCCGTTGAGGGCTCCGCGGGCGCCAACTCAGGCGTTTCTTTAGAGGAGCGTTGCTGAACTCCGGGAGGCCAATCCGAACTGGGTCCGGTAGCGGGGCAACCTCCATATAAAACCATTCTGAAGGCCAGTCTTCGGACGCCTTCTTTGGGGTTCCGGATAGATATTCGGTCCCAGCGATGCGCCATATTTCGGCTCCGCCCACTTGATATATCGACCCCTCATGAGAATGGGGTACGAGGCAGAATAATCTCTTCCACAGCGCAAAATGGGCCTCGATGCCCAAGAACAGCCTGCAAAGGGCCACGAAGCCCGCGATATGCAGGATAGAGGCAGGCGTAAGATGATGAAGCTGGAGCCCATAGAACTCCAGGAGCCCCCGGAGAAACGGATGTATGGGAAATCCTAGTACTCTTATTAGATAAGGGACGAAGCATACCCGCTCTCCTTTGGAGGGATTGGGGACGCTCTCCGCCTACTTCCCGCCCTTGTAGGTGGCGAGTCCGGCTCGAACCGGAACCATGTAGGCTGGGGGAAGAAATCCCTTGGTTTGGAGCGTCACCAGCTCACTATGCGGGACCGAACATCTTCCCCAATCTCCTGGCTGAGGGCTGGGAGCTCGAGAGGAGGAGCCATGTCAACTGTCCATGATGGAATGGATTTTAGGTCAGAGGCACTCCGATGAATGCTCGCGAAAGGAGGATAGTGCGATTCGGATCTAGATCCTCGCCTCTCTTTATAGGCAGCTCATTCATGCAGCTAAGGGGTGGAATGTAAAAATACCCTGGCTTTTCGCATTCGTACAACACGTGGAAGATGGCCATTATTGGACGTGGAAGCCAAGGAGCGCAGCATTTATAAAGAGCCGGACACCGTTCGGTGAGTACATGGAATTTGGAGGAGAACCCGCCTTGCAATGCCGAAGACAACATGCGCGCCGGACTCGCCGTCATTGAAGCCTGGTTCGGGGGCTACTGAGGGAGTCCTGGACTAGGGGGGTGTCCGGATAGCCGAACTATCATCTTTGGCTGGACTCCAAGACTATGAAGATACAAGATTGAAGACTTCGTCCCGTGTCCGGATGGGACTTTCCTTGGCGTGGAAGGCAAGCTTGGCAATACGGATATGTAGATCTCCTACCATTGTAACCGACTCTGTGTAACCCTAGCCCTCTCCGGTGTCTATATAAACCGGAGGGTTTTAGTCTGTAGGACACAACAATCATACCATAGGCTAGCTTCTAGGGTTTAGCCTCCTTGATCTCGTGGTAGATCTACTCTTGTACTACCCATATCATCAATATCAATCAAGCAGGAGTAGGGTTTTACCTCCGTCGAGAGGGCCCGAACCTGGGTAAAAACATTGCGTCCCTTGTCTCCTGTTACCATCCGCCTAGACGCACAGTTCGGGACCCCCTACCCGAGATCCGCCGGTTTTGACACCGACAGTAGTACTTGCTCTTAGGGTAACCATAGAGTTACTGGAGTAGTCTAAGTTACTTTCCACTATGACTAGCCTAGGCTACTATAGTAGTACAGCATAAAAACGATGCAGGTGATCACGTGAGAAAAAAAATACTAAAAACATTTCTTTTGGTGCAGTGCGTAGATGCAGTTTTGAACACTACACTTGTCATCGTAATTTGGGAAAATTACGAAAAAAATTTGAGCTACATTGTGATTACCGTTTGCTTATAGGAAAGAAGTTTCACCTTGATGAGTAGTTTCTCCGTGCACGGAAGGCATGTAAGGAATCCAACAACTTGATCCAGATTGGGGCCGATAGATTTTAGTGCCAAGATCTTCACTATGCGCATGGACTGGGTCAAGCTTGTGGGAATCATTTTCTGGAAGACGGTCGTAAATACATCAAGAAGAAATTTAAAAATGTGAATTTCAAGAAGACGGAGAAGAAGATGAGTGCTGTACCTGAACGATTACAGATCTAATAAAGAGTTCAGAGAATTTGGCAGACGAGTACACCAACACTGTCAACTTCGGCGCGTCAATGGCCCTGATTTTTGTTGGACCTTCTAGATCCGATACAAGCAATCTCTCGAGGAAAGGCGCATTCTCAATGACCATAACATGGAACAGCTGGAGTGATCTCTTCCCAATTGATGTCTTGTTGCGGGGCCAGCAAGACACATAAATCCATCGGTGATTTGTCGAGGCGATGTGGAGGCTAATGAACCCGTGGATCTGCTCAAGACGAAGGTACTCGAGTGTAGTACAGCTGCGGAGAAGGTGCTCCATAGCCTTCTTCGTGATGACAATGTCGAAGAGGTCGAGCTACTTGAGTTGAGGGAGAAGAAGGGCGGGCGCAACACTAATCTGGGGAAGATAGCAGGAGCTGAAGCTGGCGCGGCGCAGCGTTGGTGTGAGGCGGAGCACGGACAACGGCAGAGAGCGACATCGTCCAGCTTCAAAGCTGAGCTCCTCGAGCTGATCTAGGGTGAGGGATAAGAACCACTCGTGGAACTTCGATTGGACCTTACAGTTGGTACTGAACATGCGGATGTCAAGGCATCTCGCTGGCCTAGGGTGCAATGAAAGGATCTTGGAGACTTCATCCATGCGTTTACAATCACAGTCGCAGAGGCAGCTGTTGACGGTGAGGTTGAGGGGGATGCAGAACCAGAGTGGGCGCCACCGCCGGGAGAGCAGGGCGGTCCGCACGGCTGATTTGGCTGGGAGGAGGCCGATGATGACGAGCAGCATGTCGTCAGGGAGGCTGCTAATGAAGTCCAGGCTCGCCGGATGCGGTTTTGGCTCGAGCCGCCTCCGCTTGTTGGCTGCCTCACCGTCCATCTCAACCGGCGGCGACGCTGGTGTACACGTGTGCTGGTGTGTGTTGTGTGCTGGGTGTGCGCGAGTGCGTCCTTCTATGCATGCCGCCGCTCAGTGGTGAATTGTGCGCGAGTGCGTCCTTCAGGCGCAAGAAGTGTGTCCTCAATGCGCCCTCAATTTACTAGCAAGCGGGGTGCTACCCCCGAGTGGTTTCACCTTTTTTTACTTCACCGCGTGTCAAATGGGCCTCTAGTTTACTTATCTTCACCCACTGCCACATGGGCCAGCACACGAAGATACAGAACACGAGATGACAAGGCAGCATGTGGATTGGTTGACCGGTCGACTAAACAATATACGGAGCTATACACTGACACAGTGAGTGTATAATCCGTCGGTATAGAGAGTGCGAGTGAGAGGGGAGGCCCGTGAGAGATAGCAGAGAGAGAGAGAAAGAGCTACTCCCTCCATTCGATAATGTAGTTCCAACATTTTTTTAAAGTCAAACTTTTGAAAGTTTGACCAAGTTTATAAAGAAATTACTTATATCTACAATACCAAAGATAAATGATAGGATGAAGTAAGTACATGTTGTGATGAATCTAATGATCGTTCCAGATGTAAATGTTTTTCTCCACATATACCTGGTCAAACTTTTCTGAGGTTTGACTTTTCAAAACATCCATATGCTTATGGATGTGATAGAGTCCCTAACTAGAGAGAGATAGAGAGAGATAGAAAGAGTGAGCAAAAAAAGTGTGTGTGCGTGTGTGAAAGAGACATGGACAACACACAAAAAGTAGAGAAAAAGCATGCGTGTCTTATGCAAACATATCACACATGCATCTTCGACAACGGAGGCAAGGTGAGGAGATAGTGTGTGGTTGTTTGGAACCGAGAGAGCAAGACCCCTAGCATGTGGCCAAGAGGGGTCTGACAAACAAGGGAGAGAGGTCGAGAGAGACGTACGGAGAAAATGCAACATGGGGAGGAGAGAGTGTATGTTTGTCATAGAGAGATCCCCTAGAGATCGTGATGGGACTACATGGGTGGGAGATCGAGTGACAAGGTGTGTGCGTGATAGAAGATGCCCCGAGAGATATCAAGATAGACGTATGGATGGAAGGAGACAATACGTGTGTTCCTGGTGGCTAGTAAGAGATAATCATACTTAGGAGGGGGGAGTGTTTGCGCCTATGCTGGAGTGAGGGATTATGGTACTTAGGGGAGTGCCTGTCACATGGAGAGAGAACAAGGACGGAGAGTGTTGGATGGGTCTATATGCGTATCACGAGCGAGACATGTGTAGGTGTGAACCAGGGAGATATAAGGTCAGTTTGGCTTGCGTCCTGAGTATCTTTTGCCTGGCCTGGGGTTGTGGCTGGATTTCATGCACGCTTGTTTGGTTGCTACCCTGTGAAAAAGAAAGCCCGCCTGGCCTGGGTTCCCTTGCACTTTAATTAGCCTGGCTGGACTCCAGACACTGCAAGTAGCCTGGCCCAGGTGACCGATTTCGAACGCCTGGCCATGCCTAGTCTTGCGGCCACGAGGCTAACAGCAACATGGATGGATATTAGCATTAAATAATTGCTGCATGGATTGATTGATGGGCCGTTGATGCTTTGCCTAGCCCAGGCATGAACCAAACGCTTCAGCACCACACAAGCCTGGCCAGGCAGAAATATTTTACATCTCACGTCCACACCAGGCAGTACTGGTCATCAAGGCATGAGGGTCAGGTCACGAACCAAACTGACCAATAAAATTTGAGAGATATTGAGGAGCCCCGATAAGGCTGAGTGGTGCGTCAGATAGCTGAGAGGGGGAAAGAGATATTCCATCCGCTCGATAATGCAGTGCATGTAAATTTTTTAGAAGTCAAACTTTGGAAACTTTGATCAGGTTTACACAAATGTTATTTATATCTACAATACCAAAGATACATCATACAAAACTACATCTCATGGTGAATCTAATGGTATATGTTTGCCGTACTAGATGTAATTGTTTTTCTCCACGTACATGGTCAAACTTTGTGATGTTTGACTTTTCAATAAATCTATATGCTATGGACCGAGGAGAGTGCATAAGTCGAGACAGATCAAGTGCGTGTGAAGGAGAATGAGTAAGTGTGCAAAAATATTATGTGTGTGAAAGAGAAAGTGACAACAAACGATAAATTAGAGATAGTGTGTGTTTTTTCGTTTCTTATGCGAACATATCACACATGCATCTCCAAGATAGAAAAGCGAGGCAGGAGATACACGAAGATAGCTAGTGTGTGATTGTTTGCAACGGAGAGAGACACCCCTGTATCACATGTCCAACAGAGGTCTAGCCAACAAGGAACAAAGGTCGAGAGGGACACATGGAGGACATGGACGCATGGGGAGGGAGAGTGGGTGTGTTTGTGATAGAGAGATCCCCTCGAGATCGTGAGGGGACTATATGGGTGGGAGATCGAGGGAGGTGCATGCGCGATAGAAAGATGCCCCAAGAGAAATCGAGATAGACCATGCACATGTTTGTGATGGATACTAAGATTAGCTAGTCATATACATATAGGGGGGACTGCGTGTGCCTACAATTGAGTGAGAGACCATCATACGTGGCTAGCTAGGCATGAGATTGTGTGTGTGTGCGTGTGAGATGGAGAGAGAGCGAGGGAGAGAGATAGAGTTTTAGATGGGCCTATCGAGTGCGAGTGAGATATGCATGTGTATGTGTGACCCAGGTGGATGAAGAGCTCCGAGACGACAGAGTGGTGTGTGAGAGAGTTACGGGCAAAGAGCCAAGGAATTTGTGTGTGTACGATGAGTGCACCCAAGATATCTAGCTTGTACTAGCTAGAGTATCATACATAGTGTGCGAGAGAGACCTATAGATGGTGTATATATGCATGCAAACTAGAAAGACCCCCCCCCCCACACACACACACACACACAGAGAGAGAGAGAGAGAGAGAGAGAGAGAGATGGAGAGAAAGAGAGAGAGATGGAGAGAAAGGGAGAGAGAGATGGAGAGAAAGGGAGAGGGACCAACAAGGTTTTTGTGTCGGATGCGTGCGACAGAATTGAAGATTGTCGGTGAGAGAGAGAGAGAGAACATGAGTCCGGGAGAGGGGGAGGTCGCGTTTTATGCATCAAAGACTGATATAAACCATGTTTCGATATAAACTTGCATTCAAATATTTAAATTGGAGAACATGTTGTCTGCAATCCACAAGTTCATTAATTTGACTTTCAACATGTTCATGGAGTACTATAATACTGTACAACATGCTACTCGATTGAGGTGCTCAATTTTGGATTTAGTTCACTATTTTGACCTAGTGAACGAGCTATTTCATTGAATCGAGATATTTCATTTTGGATTTGATTCGCGTTTTTTGAGTGGGTCAACTATTTGTCATATAGTAAATCGCTAGCAACGAGCATGTAAAAACACATTACTCCCGAGCATCATCTCTCCATCTAAAAAAGAAGTGGCAAGCTAATATTTCAAAATTTGATTCGAATCGACTTGGTAAGGCAGACATGGATGCTCGTTCTCCCAAAATTTGAACGGATCGTTAAACATCCTCTCTGCTCGGTGGAATTTGCCCGAGCAAATAAATGGGAGACGCGAAATTACCGTCCTATGTGGGACACACATCAATTGGCCCGTTGTACATCGAGGGTAGGTTCATAACTTCATCCAAGCACGCCTTCTCCTCGGCCGAAATGACATGTGCCGGATAATTCATAAACCATGGTCGGCAAAATGCACTCTCCTCGCCCGAAATAGCTCGTGCCCACTATTTCAAAACACGCTCTCCTCGCCCGAAATTGCTCGCGCCCACTATAGTTCAAAACACGCCCTTCTCGCCTAAAATCGCTCCCGCCCACTATTTGGGGAGAAGCAAAGTTACTCTACTATCCCCGACCCTCGGTACACAGACCCAAGCCGAGAAGCCTGAAGGCAAGGGTAGAACACCTTCTCCCCAGGAAGCTCCCTTCTCCCGAGCCGCGAAACATCAGCCCCACCTCCATGGCGCCCCCACCGCACCAATTTCACAGCCGCCCTCCTCCCTAATGCCGGAGATGCTGTCCATTTGTCGTCGTGCACTGGGCCGTGTGCCTCTTACTCCGTGCTACTGGTGCTGCCTCGACGACGACCGCGTGAACCGTACCGGAGCCGATTCACCCCGACCGTTGTTCACGACGCCGGAGCGGCTCCAACTTCGGATCCGTCCAGAGTCCTGGCACTGCTTCCCCGTAGCCGTCGACCGTCGCGACATTGTTGTTTCCCTGCCGCCGGTCGCCACCGCAACCGCGCCGGCCTCACTGACTCGGCAGCTGGACCTGCCTACTACACCATGCTGCCAGATAGGTCGCACCCTCATCTCAAATCACTTTATTTAGGCGTCAGTTGTTTGAATTTTTATTCTGGGCCAATCGATTCCCAATGGGAAGCAGCACCCCTCGAGGCGGCGGAGCTCCTAGGCTACGGCTGGCTAGTGTCTAACGTAAGGGTGCGGGGCCACAAGTTCGCCACAGAAGTAGCGCTTAGATTGCTATCTTTTAGAGTTGCATGGGTTGAAGGTACTGCCACCGCCGGATCTGGATGACGGGGAGTCTTTGTGGATTGGCCCGGGGGCGGTGCAACCACGGCAGTGCGGGGGGGCGGGGAGCAGGGTTTTGGCCGGGGCCACGGATGGCGGAGGCAGGCTCCTCTGCCGTTGGTCGCTGGCTCTTCGGGGAAGATTCCGAACAGTGTCAGCCGGGAGGCACAAGACGGCCATCAAGCCATCCGGCGTAGATCGGACAGCACCAAAATAAAAGAAAATCGTGTGACCCCAATTTAGTCTTCAGTCAACAGACGTATGACCACTCTCGTACCTTGCTGTTGATCTCTTAGTGTATTTCTTCAGATCAAAGAGATATGGCGTTCTTAACTATGCATTATCTGCATCTTCAGACACACCGTCTTCTGACTCACCGCAGTTGCTCCAACAAGGGAAGCATACACCAGAAGGGAGTTATAGTCCCCACTCAACAGTTCCCTGCATCGAATGCGCGTGCCCGACATGGACAACCACAACAACTGCAGGGCCATCGACAAGTCAGCACATGATGCTCACTCCTATGGATGGCAACCAGATAGGTTGTACCCTCATCTTACTTGTGTGCAACATTTATGGCTTTGTTATTCATCTAAGCATGGAAAATAGATCATCACATTTCACTGTATATTCATGCTGATCTCTTACGAGTCTTGTTCAGGAGTTAATGATGTTCCATAATTCAGCTAAGATACTTGTTCTTTTGGTAACGTTGTTCCATAATTATCATCCATCAGCTAATGCTATCCCACAAGCTGGTGATTATAGTATTATACCACTTCTAGTATTACCTATGTTGTTCTTTAATACTTTTGTGTGCCATCTAGTTAATCTCGAGTACAAACGATACATATTCTGTAGCTTTCATCTGTGTTCTCCCTTTAGTTTATGTGACCTGTTGCTGCTAGTTAACCCTAGTCCTACTATTTATGTCATCTCCTACAGGCACTCATTACATAAATCGAACTACTAGTTGTCTTCCATGCATGTCAGATTTAATTGCACACACTAATATATCCACAAGAACCTCACGGAGCAATGTAAAGGCCAATAAACTTGATGTCAATGATACCCAATATGATGGAACATGTAAAGGCAGTTCTTCACAAACTTGCAGAAAGATGATGAATCCTCTTCACCCCACAAGGTCCTTGCTCTAACTTGGCCTGTGATATGGGTACAACATGCATATAATGTCCTGGAGTGTATCTACTCTGTTGCAATGCCATGTGCTTAGCATGCTGATCATGCATGTAAATATGTCATGCCTTCCTGTTTTTCAGTACATATTCCTTTCATGATAACATGTTTTCAGATTCAAGTACTGTCATTCTACTCTATCGCAATGCCATCTGCTTAATTTGGACATCATGCTTCTGAATATCTTATGCATTGTTATTCATTAGTATGTACTTCATCTGTCTACCATACCATGTTTTTTTACATTGAAGTGTTGTTCTAGTGCTCTGTTGCAATGCCATCTTAGTTTCCCAATCATACACGTGTATGTTGCCTTAGTTATTTCTGTATGTATTCTGCTAGCATACAGTTTTACATTCAATTAGTGTTTTTTTGTTGTCTTGTCCTGTCATATCCCTAGCTCTTACACCATACTCCCTCCGTCCGGATTACATGTTGCCGAAATGGATAAAAAAGGATGTATCTAGAACTGAAATACGCCTAGACCCATCCATTTTTTTCCAGATGGAGGGAATACATGTCAATATGTCATGCCTTTCTATTCTTCATTACCTATTCCATCTCTCTGCTATAGCATGTTTTATAATTAAAGCACCATTCTTCTATACAAGGCATGCAAGGGGAAGACGACTATGTTAGAATCTGAAGGGTTACAAACAAGGCCTTTGCAAAAGATCCAAACGCCAGGAGATAATAAACCAACTCCAGTTTTTATAGATACTCCTCCAGCACAGAGAAACCCAACTCCTACTGATAATAAGCAGATTCCAGTGGCCAAAGAACTAGTCCGCTCCAGTCCAGCAAAAATATGTCAACTCCATTCTAAGAAGCGTGTGCGTATCCTTGCATCATGAAATTTTATAGCATGCTGATCATATTTTCTACATGTTTCTTATCCATCCCTCTTTTAGAAAATAGGCTTAATAGATAGAAGAATTTCTGCAATGGTATCGTTTATGAGGGAAGATTCTTGCAGGAATTCTCTGTGCTCCAATGTAGATGTAAGTACCTGTTGTATATCACTATATTTTTACATCAGCATGTATTTTGTTAATCGACGTGAATCACCTTTTTTTGATCTAAATTTAGTTGTAGAAAGATGTGTGATTAAAGGCCACAATGTTGATTTTTGTAAGGAAAACTGTCTGGTAGTTTTGCATCCTGAGCTGCAGGAGTGTACTATCTCATATCAGTGGGTTTGAATACTTTGGTTCTGCAGTGGATTTTCAGTGTTTTTTTACTGTGTTGTCCTGTCGTATCCCTAGCTCTTACATCATACTCCCTCCGTCCGGATTACATGTCGCAGAAATGGATAAAACTGGATGTATCTAGAACTGAAATACACCTAGACCCATCCATTTATTTCTGGATGGAGGGAATACATGTCAATATGTCATGCCTTTCTATTCTTCAGTACCTATTCCATCTCTGTTGTAGCATGTTTTATAACTGAATCACCATTCTTCTATATAAGGCATGCAAGGGGAAGACGGCTATGTTAGAATCTGAAGGGTTACAAACCAGGTCTTTGCAAAAAGATCCAAACGTCAGGAGATAATAAACCAACTCCATTTTTCATAGATACTGCTCCAACACAGAGAAACTCAACTCCCACTGATAATAAGCAGATTCCAGTGGCCAAAGAACTAGTCCGCTCCAGTCCAGCAAAAGAATGTCAACTCCATTCTAAGAAGCGTGTGCATATCCTTGCATCATGAAATTTTATAGCATTCTGATCATATTTTCTACATGTTTATTACCCATCTCTCTTTTAGAAAATAAGGTTAAACGATAGAAGACTTCCTCCATTGGGATCGTATCGAGGAAAATATCTAGCGGGAATTCTCTGTGCTCCAATGCTGATGTAAGTACCTGTTGTATATCACTATATTTTTACATCAGCATGTATTTGTTGGGGAACGTTGCAGAAAATTAAAATTTTTCCTACGGTTTCACCAAGATCCATCTATGAGTTCATCTAAGCAACGAGTCAAGGGAGTGAGGTTGCATCTACATACCACTTGTAGATCGCGTGCGGAAGCTTGCAAGGGGATGGTGATGATGGAGTCGTACTCGACGTGATTCAGATCACCGATGTCCAAGTGCTGAACGGACAGCACCTCCGCATTCAACACACGTACGGGATGGGAGACGTCTCCTCCTTCTTGATCCAGCAAGGGGGAAGGAGAGGTTGATGATGATCCAGCAGCACGACAGCGTGGTGGTGGATGCAGCAGAACTCCAGCAGGGCTTCGCCAAGCGACTACGGGAGGAGGACGAGGTGTAGCAGGGGGAGGGAGGCGCCAAGCACAAGGGTGCGGCTGCCCTCCCCCTGCCCTCCTTTATATAGGCCCCCAGGGGGGGCGCCGGCCCTGGGAGATTGGATCTCCCAAGGGGGCGGCGGCCAAGGGGGGAGGAGTGCCCCCCAAGGCATGTGGTGCGCCCCCCCCCCCCCCCACCCTAGGGTTTCAACCCTAGGCACAGGGGGTGGGCCTAGGGGGGCGCACCAGCCCACTATGGGCTGGCTCCCCTCCCATGTCAGCCCATCGGGCCCTCCGGGATGGGTGGCCCCACCCGGTGGACCCCCGGGACCCTTCCGGTGGTCCCGGTACATTACCGGGTGACCCCGAAACTTTCCTGATGGCCAAAATACCACTTCCTATATATTATTCTTTACCTCCGGACCATTCTGAAACTCCTCATGACGTCCGGGATCTCATCCGGGACTCCAAACAACATTCGGTATGCTGCATACTCATATTCATACAACCCTAGCGCCACCGAACCTTAAGTGTGTAGACCCTACGGGTTCGGGAGACATGCAGACATGACCGAGACGACTCTCGGGCAATAACCAACAGCGGGATCTGGATACCCATGTTGGCTCCCACATGCTCCTCGATGATTTCATCGGTTGAACCACGATGTCGAGGATTCGATCAAACCCCGTATACAATTCCCTTTGTCAATCGGTACGTTACTTGCCTGAGACTCGATCGTCGGTATCCCAATACCTTGTTCAGTCTCGTTACCGGCAAGTCACTTTACTCGTACCGTAATGCATGATCCCGTGACCAACCACTTGGTCACTTTGAGCTCATTATGATGATGCATTACCGAGTGGGCCCAGAGATACCTCTCCGTCATACGGAGTGACAAATCCCAGTCTCGATCCATGTCAACCCAACAGACACTTTCGGAGATACCTGTAGTGCACCTTTATAGTCACCCAGTTACGTTGTGACGTTTGATACACCCAAAGCACTCCTACGGTATCCGGGAGTTACACGATCTCATGGTCCAAGGAAGAGATACTTGACATTGGAAAAGCTCTAGCAAACGAACTACTCGATCTTTATGCTATGCTTAGGATTGGGTCTTGTCCATCACATCATTCTCCTAATGATGTGATCCCGTTATCAACGACATCCAATGTCCATAGCCAGGAAACCATGACTATCTGTTGATCTCAACGAGCTAGTCAACTAGAGGCTCACTACGGACATATTGTGGTCTATCTATTCACACGTGTATTACGATTTCCGGATAATACAGTTATAGCATGAATAAAAGACAATTATCATGAACAATGAAATATAATAATACTTTTATTATTGCCTCTAGGGCATATTTCCAACAGTATTTTGTTAATCGGCATGAATCTAACCTTTTTCTGATCTAAAATTAGTTGTAGCAAAATGTTAACAGCGCCAATGTTGATTTTTGTAAGGAAAACTGTCTGGTAGTTGTAGCGACCAGACCTCAAACAGTCTGATCTCTGTGCATCAGTGTCATCCCTGGATCGGTAATGCTGACACGCACTGTACTTGAAGGATTTGTAACAGAGTAGCAATCACACACTTATTACATCGAATGTCTCAAAAGAGAACTTATTACAATAAATATGGCTTAAGGCCATCTAAATACGATAACAGCAGAAGGCTTGGAAGATAAAGTGAGTCCATCAACTCCAACGACATCACTGAGTGAAAGATCACAGCCTAAGGCACCATACTCGTCGTCTAAAAAGTCTGCAACATG
Organism: Triticum timopheevii; assembly: GCA_963921465.1. NCBI lineage: Eukaryota > Viridiplantae > Streptophyta > Magnoliopsida > Poales > Poaceae > Triticum > Triticum timopheevii. The sequence continues at coordinate 507,099,665 of OY997274.1, forward strand.
AAGTTGCAGCCCGAAAACAGGTCACCACATGGAATATGCTGGCAATGTAACACCGTTCGTTAAATAACTAAACCGAGAACAAAAATAAAACCGATCTATAAAAAAATAAATCGGGGTTTCTAAAAACCAACGGTTTTCTCTCGAAAACCGCGGCGGTGAGTCAACGACGACGTCGGCGAGTCAACGGGTGGCGGCGATGGTCGGCGCGTCGGCGGCGGGGCGAGGCGACGGCGGTGGCGCAGCGCTGTGGTGGCGGCTGGCGGCGGTGGCGGCTAGGGTTTGGGCGGCGGGGTCGGCTGGGCTGGGGCGGCTCGGGGCGCTATATAAAGGGGCCTGCCGGGCGGAGTCCTGGCCGAATACGGCCCGAGGTCAGTTGACCTTTTTTAAAAAATAATTCTGACGTGCAGAAAAAGAAAGAAAAGGAATACTAAACGGACTCCCAAAAATCCAGAAATAAATTTTCACCGTCCTCTAAAAATAAGACGAACAAGGTGAACATTTATTTGGGCCTATAATGCAATTTTGAAAACGCGCTTCCTAATACAAATAAAATATCGATAAAACTCTGAAATAAATTCTTATTTGATTTTTTATTATATCTCCTATATTTCTTTTTTTAGGAAAGTCATTGTATTCCCTCTCTTTTATTTTTATAAAAGAAATATACGAAGATAAAATAATTAAAATCAAATTATTCTATTTTAAAAAATTCGAGAAAACTCAAATATGAATTTAATGAAATCCCCAACTCTCTCCGTGAGTCCTTGAGTTGTGTCAAATTTCTAGGATCAAGCCAAAATGCAATAAAATATGATATGCAATGGTTTTCTAATGTATAACATTCCAAATTGAAAATTTGGGATGTTACAAACCTACCCCCCTTAAGATGAATCTCGCCCTCGAGATTCGGGTTGGCTAGATAATTGGTGAGGGTGGTCCTTCAGTAGGTCTTCCTCTCGCTCCCAGGTGGCTTCGTCCTCAGTATGGTGGCTCCACTAAACTTTGCAGAACTTGATAACCTTGCTGCGCGTGACTCGGCTGGCAAACTCGAGAATCTTGACTGGTTTCTCCTCATAGGTCAAATCGCCATCCAACTGAATCGCTTCCAGTGGCACTGTATCTCTCATAGTATATCGGCCATCTCTGCGTGGCACTTCTTCAACTGGGAAACGTGGAACACATCACGAACTCCTGACAATCCTTCGGGCAATTCCAACTTGTAAGCAACTTCTCCCATACGCTCCAAAACTTTGTATGGTCCCACAAAACGTGGTGCTAACTTTCCCTTAACTCCAAAACGCTTAACTCCTTGAAGTGGGGACACACGAAGATAAACTCTGTCTCTGACTTTGTAAACTGTCTCCTTGCGTTTACAATCTGCATAGCTCTTTTGCCTGGACTGGGCTACCTTGAGCCTATCGCGAATCAACTTAACCTTCTCCTCAGACTCTTTAATCAAATCTGGTCCAAACAACTGACGGTCTCCAACTTTGTCCCACAACAAAAGTGTCCTGCACCTCCTTCCGTACAAAGCTTCGAAAGGGGCCATCTTCAAACTAGATTGATAAATGTTGTTATAAGAGAACTCTGCATATGGCAAATTGTCGTCCCAACTAGATCCACAATCTAGCGCACAAGCTCTCAACATGTCCTCCAGAATCTGATTGACTCTCTCGATCTGTCCATCTGTCTGTGGATGAAAGGTTGTACTGAACTCTAGCCTGGTACCCAAAGTTTCGTGCAACTGATTCCAGAACTTTGAGGTAAACTGGGTTCCTCTATCAGATACAATGGTCCTCGAAACTCCGTGCAAACATACGATCCTGGTCATGTATATCTTTGCCAACTTAACACTGGTGTAAATGGTCTTCACTAGGATGAAATGAGCTACCTTCGTCAAACGATCAACTACAACCCATATCGAGTCATAGCCTGAACGAGTCCTGGGCAATCCCGTGATAAAATCCATGCCTAGCTTATCCCACTTCCATTCGGCTATTGGCAATGGCTATAGCAATCCTGCTGGCTTCTGATGCTCTGCCTTTACCCTCTGACATACATCACAAACTGCTACATACTCCGCAATATCCTTCTTCATTCCGGTCCACCAGAAACTGTCTTCAAATCCAAATACATCTTGATATTTCCTGGGTGAATCAAATACGGTGAATCATGGGACTCTTGCAAAATCAACTTCCCGATCTCCGGATCATTAGGCACATATACGCGGTCCTCAAACCATAGGGTATCGTGCTCATCCTCACGAAATCCCTTAGCTTTTCCTTTGCTCATCTTCTCCTTTATCTCGGCAATCTCCTTGTCAGTCTTTTGAGCTTCTCTGATCCTATCCATCAAAGTAGACTGAATCTCCAATGCTGCTACATAGCCTCTTGGAACTATCTCCAAACATAGCTCGTGAAGATCCTCGTCTAACTCCTTGGGTAACTCTCCGGTCAAGAGTGTGTTGACATGGCTCTTGCGGCTCAACGCATCGGCTACTATGTTAGCCTTTCCGGGGTGATAATGCAATCTCATATCATAATCCTTAATGAGCTCCAACCATCTCCTTTGCCTGAGATTCAACTCCTTCTACGTGAAGATATACTTCAAACTCTTGTGATCCGTGTACACTTCACAATAGTTTCCGATGAGAAAATGTCTCCGTGTCTTCAATGCATGCACTATGGCTGCTAACTCCAAATCATGTGTAGCATAATTCGACTCATCGGGCTTAAGCTTTCGTGAGGCATACGAAACAACTCTTCCCTCCTGCATAAGCACTGCTCCAAGTCCTCGACGAGAAGCGTCGCAATATACTTCATAAACCTTGCGCTGATCTGGCAGAATCAACAGCTGTGATGTAACCAAATGTTTCTTCAACTCCTGGAAACTGGCATCACATTCCTCAGTTGGTGTCCTTCTTCAACAACTCCGTCATGGGTTTGGCAATCTTTGAGAAATTCTCAATGAACCTCCGATAGTATCCCGCGAGTCCAAGAAAACTCCGGATCTCTCCAACTGACGTGGGTGCTTCCCAATTTGTCACAGTGACAACCTTGGTGGGGTCTGATACATCTCCAACGTATCTATAATTTTTCATTGTTTCATGCTATTATATTACCCCTTTTGGATGTTTATGGGCTTTATTTTACACATTTATATCATTTTTGGGACTAACCTACTAACCGGAGGCCCAGCCCGTATTGCTATTTTTTTGCCTATTTCAGTATTTCGAAGAAAAAGAATATCAAACAGAGTCCAAATGGAATGAAACCTTCGGGAGCGTGATTTTTGGAACGAACGTGATCCAGAGGACTTGGAGTGCAAGTCAAGAAGCAGCCGAGGCAGCCAAGAGAGGGTAGGGTGCCCCCCTACAGCCCCCCCCCCTACAGGGTGCCCCCCTGTCTCGTGGGCCCCTCGGGAGGCCACCGATGTACTTCTTCCTCCTATATAAGTCTACGTACCCCGAAAACATCCAGGGAGCCAGCGAAACACAATTTCCACCCCGTAACCTTCTGTGTCCGTGAGATCCCATCTTGGAGCCTTCGCCGGCACTCCGCCGGAGGGGGAATCGACCACGGAGGGCTTCTACATCAACACCATAGCCCCTCCATTGAGTTTTGATTAGTTTACCACAGACCTTTGGGTCCATAGTTATTAGCTAGATGGCTTCTTCTCTCCTTTTGGATCTCAATACAATGTTCTCCCCCTCTCTTGTGGAGATCTATTCGATGTAAACTCTTTTTGTGGTGTGTTTGTCGAGATCAGATGAATTGTGGGTTTATGATCAAGTTTATCTATGAGAAATATTTGAATCTCCTCTGAATTCTTTTATGTATGATTGAGTTATCTTTGCAAGTCTCTTCGAAATATCAGTTTGGTTTGGCCTACTAGAATTATCTTTCTTGCAATGGGAGAAGTGCTTAGCTTTGGGTTCAATCTTGCGGTGTCCTTACCCAGTGACAGAAAGGGTTGCAAGGCACGTATTGTATTATTGCCATCGAGGATAAAAAGATGGGGTTTATATCATATTGCATGAGTTTAGCCCTCTACATCATGTCATCTTGCTTAAGGCGTTACTCTGTTCTTATGAACTTAATAGTCTAGATGCAGGCAGGAGTCGGTCGATGTGTGGAGAAATACTAGTTGATGCAGGCAGGTGTCGGTCTACTTGTTGAGAACGTGATGCCTATATACATGATCATGCCTAGATAATCTCATAATTATTAGCTTTTCTATCAATAGCTCGATAGTAATTTGTTCACCCATCGTAATACTTATGCTATCTCGAGAGAAGCCTCTAGTGAAACCTATGGCCCCCCTGATACGTCTACAACTTATCTATAATTTTTTATTGTTCCATGCTATTATATTACCCCTTTTGGATGTTTTTGGGCTTTATTTTACACATTTATATCATTTTTGGGACTAACCTACTAACCGGAGGCCCAGCCCATATTGCTGTTTTTTTGCCGATTTCAGTATTTCGAAGAAAAGGAATATCAAACGGAGTCCAAACGGAATGAAACCTTTGGGAGCGTGATTTTTGGAACGAACGTGATCCGGAGAGCTTGGAGTGCAAGTAAAGAAGTACCCGAGGCCCCCACGAGATAGGAGCCCCCCCCCCCCTATAGGGCGCGCCCCCTATCTCGTGGGCCCCTCGGGCAGCTACCGACGTACTTCTTCCTCCTATATATACCTACGTACCCCGAAAACATCCAGGGGCACCACGAAACACAATTTCCACCGCCGTAACCTTCTGTATCCGCGAGATCCCATCTTTGAGCCTTCGCCGGCACTCTGCCGGAGGGGGAATCAACCACGGAGGGCTTCTACATCAACATCCTTGCCCCTCCGATGAGTTGTGGGTAGTTTACCACAGACCTACGGGTCCATAGTTTTTAGCTAGATGGCTTCTTTTCTCTTTTTGGATTGCAATACAATGTTCTCCCCCTCTCTTGTGGAGATCTATTCGATGTAAACTCTTTTTGCGGTGTGTTTGTCGAGATCTGATGAATTGTGGGTTTATGATCAAGTTTATCTATGAATAATATTTGAATCTTCTCTGAATTATTTTATGTATGATTGAGTTATCTTTGCAAGTCTCTTCGAATTATCAGTTTGGTTTGGCCTACTAGATTGGTCTTTCTTGCCATGGTAGAAGTGCTTAGCTTTGGGTTCAATCTTGATGTGTCCTTACCCAGTGAAAGAAAGGGTTGCAAGGCACGTATTGTATTATTGCCATCGAGGATAACAAGATGGGGTTTATACCATATTGCTTGAGTTTATCCATCTACATCATGTCATCTTGTTTAATGCGTTACTCTGTTCTTATGAACTTAATACTCTAGATGCAGGCAGGAGTCGATCGATGCATGGAGTAATAGTAGTAGATGCAGGCAGGAGTCGGTCTACTTGTTATGGATGTGATGCCTATATACATGATCATGCCTAGATAATCTCATAACTATGCGCTTTTCTATAAGTTGCTCGACGGTAATTTGTTCACCCACCGTAATACTTATGCTATCTTGAGAGAATCCTCTAGTGAAACTTAAGGCCCCCGGGTATATCTCTTATCATATTTGCTTGCAATCTACTTTTATTTGCATCTTTACTTTTTGTATCTATATTATAAAATACCAAAAATATATTTATCTTATCATACTATCTTTATTAGATCTCACTTTCACAAGTGGCCGTGAAGGGATTGACAACCCCTTATTGCGTTGGTTGCGAGTTCTCAGTTTGTTTGTGTAGGTGCGTGGGACTTTTGAGGAGCCTCCTACTGGATTGATACCTTGGTTCTCAAAACTGAGGGAAATACTTACGCTACACTTGCTGCATCACCCTCTCCTCTTCGAGGAAAACCAACGCAAGCTCAAGACGTAGCAAGAAGGATTTCTGGCGCCGTTGCCGGGGAGGTCTTCGCTCAAGTCAAGACATAGAAAGTACCCATCACAAACCCATCTCCCTTGCATTTACATTATTTGCCATTTGCCTCTCGTTTTCCTCTCCCCCACTTCACCCTTGCCGTTTTATTCGCCCTCTCTTTCCCAATCTCCTCCTCTCTCTTTCGCTTGCCGTTTTTCTGCTTGCTTGTGTGTTGGATTACTTGTTGCCATGGCACAAGATAATACCAAATTGTGTGATTTCTCGAATACCAATAATAATGATTTCCTTAGTACTCCGATTGCTCCTCTTAATGATGTTGAGTCTTGTGAAATCAATACCGCTTTGCTGAATCTTGTTATGAAAGATCAATTCGCCGGCCTTCCTAGTGAAGATGCCGCTACTCATCTAAACAATTTTGTTGATTTGTGTGATATGCCAAACAAGAAAGATACGGATAACAATATTGTCAAATTGAAGTTATTTCCATTTTCACTTAGAGATCTTTCTAAATTTTGGTTTTCGTCTTTGCCTAAAAATAGTATTGATTCTTGGAACAAGTGCAAAGATGCTATTATATCTAAGTGTTTTCCTCCCGCTAAGATCATCACTCTTAGGAATGATATTATGAATTTTAAACAACTTGATCATGAGCATGTTGCCCAATCTTGGGAAAGAATGAAATTGATGCTTCGCAATTGCCCTACTCATGGTTTGAATTTATGGATGATCATACAAAAATTTTATGCCGGTTTGAACTTTGCTTCTAGAAATCTCTTAGATTCGGCCGCGGGAGGCACGTTTATGGAAATCACATTAGGAGATGCTACAAAACTTCTTGATAATATTATGGCTAATTATTCTCAATGGCACACCGAAAGATCTTCTAGTAAGAAAGTGCATGCTACAGAAGAAATCAATGTTTTGAGTGGAAAGATGGATGAACTTATGAAGATGTTTGCTACTAAAAATACTCCTCTTGATCCCAATTATATGCCTTTGTCTTCTTTGATTGAGAATAATAATGAATCTATGGATGTGAAATTTTGTTGGTAGGAATAGTTTTGGAAACAATGCTAACAGAGGAAACTTTAATGCTAGACCGTTCCCTAGTAATTCCTCTAATAATTATGGAAATTCCTACAATAATTCTTATGGCAATTTTAATAAGATGCCCTCTGATTTTGAGAATAATGTGAAAGAATTTATGATTTCTCACAAGAATTTTAATGCTTTGCTTGAAGAAAAATTGCTCAAAGTTGATGATTTGGCTAGGAACGTTGATAGACTTTTGCTTGATGTTGATTCTCTTAAACTTAGACCTTCTCCTCCTAAGCATGATATCAATGAGTCCCTCAAAGTAATGAGAATTTCCATTGATGAGTGTAAGGAAAGAACCGCTAGATTGCGTGCTAAGAAAGATAGCTTTATAAAAGCGTGTTCTTCTAGTTTCCTTGAAAATAATGATGAGGATCTTAAAGTTATTGATGCGTCTCATATTAGATCTATGTTTTGCAATATGAATTTTGAGGATTATGGTACTGATGATGAATCAACTTTGCCTAGAAGGCGTCCTAAGAATTTGGAATCTTTAGATCTTGATGCTAAATTTGGTAAAAGTGAGATTGGAGAATCCTCAACTTCTAATAACATTGAACTTACTATCTCGGATTTCAAGGAATTTTATTATCATAATTGTTCTTTAAAAGGTTGTATTTCCTTGTTGCAATCCGTTGTTAATTCTCCTCATGCTTATAGTCAAAGTAAAGCTTTTACCAAACATATTGTTGATGCCTTGATGCAATCTTATGATGAAAAACTTAATTTGGAAGTTTCTATACCTAGAAAACTTCATGATGAGTGGGAACCTACTATAAAGATTAGAATCAAAGATTATGAGTGTTTTGCTTTGTGTGATTTGGGTGCTAGTGTTTCCACAATTCCGAAAACTTTATGTGATATTCTAGGTTTCCATGATATTGATGATTGCTCCTTAAATTTGTACCTTGTGGATTCCACCATTAAAAGGCCAATGGGAAGGATCAATGATGTTCTTATTGTTGCAAGTAGAAATTTGGTGCCCGTAGATTTTATCGTTCTTGATATAGATTGCAATCTTTCTTGCCCTATTATTCTTGGTAGACCTTTCCTTAGAACGATTGGTGCGATTATTGATACGAAGGAAGGGAACATTAGATTCCAATTTCCTTTAAAGAAAGGCATGGAGCACTTTCCAAGAAAGAAAGTCAAATTACCTTATGAATCTATCATGCGTGCTACTTATGAATCTAGTGCCAAAGATGGCACTACTTAGATCTATCTTTGCTTTTTATGCCTAGGTAGGGGCGTTAAACGATAGCGCTAGTTAGGAGGCAACCCAATTTTTCTTTATATTTTTTGTTTTTGCTCCTGTTTAGTAATAAATCTTGCATCTACCTTATGTTTAGATGTGTTTTTATCTTTTAATTAGTGTCTGTACCAAGTAGAACCAATAGGATAACCTACGATGATAGTTGATTTGATTCTGCTGAAAAACAGAAACTTTGCACGCACGAATATAATTTTGTTAAATCACAGGAACGTGCTTTTGCGTTTATTCTTTTTGCTGCTGTTAAATAGACAAAATTTCCAGGACGTCCTATTTTTGTAGGATTTTTAGAGTTACAGAAGTTTACGTTAGTTACAGATTGCTACAGACTGTTCTGTTTTTGACAGATTCTGTTTTTCGTGTGTTGTTTGCTTATTTCAATGCATCTATGGCTAGTAAATTAGTTTATAAACCATAAGGAAGTTGGAATACAGTAGGTTTAACACCAAATTACATAAAGAATGAGTTCATTGCAGTACCTTATGTGGTGGTTTTGTTTTCTTTCACTAACGGAGCTTATAAGATTTCCTGTTGAGTTTTGTGTTGTGAAGTTTTCAAGTTTTGGGTAAAGCCTTTATGGACTATGGAATAAAGGGTGGCAAGAGCCTAAGATTGGGGATTCCCAAGGCACCCCAAAGATATTCAAGAATAGCCAAAAGCCTAAGCTTGGGGATGCCCCGGGAAGGCATCCCCTCTTTCGTCTTTGTTCATTGGTAACTTTACTTGGAGCTATATTTTTATTCACTACATGTTATGTGTTTTGCTTGGAGCGCCGTGTATTATATTAGTCTTTGCTTTTTATTTTACCACAATCATCCTTGCTGTACACACCTTTTGGGATAAGCCTATTTGATTATAATTTGCTAGAATACTCTATGTGCTTCACTTATATCTTTTGAGCTTGATAGTTTTTGCTCTAGTGCTTAACTTATATCTTTTAGAGCACCGTGGTGTCTTAATTTTGAAGAAATTGCTAGTCTCTCATGCTTCACTTATATTATTTTGAGAGTCTCTTAGAACGGCATGGTATTTGCTATTATCATAAAGTTGGTCCTAGAATGATGAGCATCCAAGTTGGGTATAATAAAAACTATCATAGAAAAAGAATTGGATGCTATGATCAATATGATGCTTGATAATTGTTTTGAGATATGGAGGTAGTGATATTAAAGTCATGCTAGTTGAGGTGATTATGAAAAATACTTGTGTTGAGGTTTGTGATTCCCGTAGCATGCACGTCTGGTGAACCGCTTTGTGATGAAGTTGGAGCACAATTTTATTTATTGATTGTCTTCCTTATGAGTGGCTGTCGGGGACGAGCGGTGGTCTTTTCCTACCAATCTATCCCCCTAGGAGCATGCACATAGTACTTTGTTTTTGATGACTTCTAGATTTTTGCAATAAGTATATGAGTTCTTTCTACTAATGTTGAGTCCATGGATTATATGCACCCTCACCTTTCCACCATTGCTAGCCTCTCTTGTGCCGCGCAACTTTCACCGGTACCATACACCACCATATACCTTCCTCAAAACAGCCACCATACCTACCTATTATGGCATTTCCATAGCCATTCCGAGATATATTGCCATGCAACTTTCCACCGTTTCGTTCATATGACACGCATTACTTTTGGCATATTACTCTTTGCATGATCATGTAGTTGACATTGTATTTGTGGCAAGGTCACCTTCATAATTTTCATACATGTCACTCTTGATTCATTGCATATCCCGGTACACCGCCGGAGGCATTCATATAGAGTCATTCTTGTTCTAGCTTTGAGTTGTAATTCTTGAGTTGTAAATCCATAAAAGTGTGATGATCTTCATTTATTAGAGCATTGTCCTAGTGAGGAAAGGATGATGAAGACTATGATTCCCCCACAAGTCGGGATGAGACTTCGGACTTTACAAAAAGAAAAAAAAAAGAGAAAGGCCAAAAAAAGAAAGGCCAAAGAAAAAAAAGGAAAAAAAAGAGAAAAAGAAAAAAAATGAGGGAAAAAGAGAGAAGGGACAATGCTACTATCTCTTTTTCCACACTTGTGCTTCAAAGTAGCACCATGATCTTCATGATAGAGAGTCTCATATGTTGTCACTTTCATATACTAGTGGGAATTTTTCATTATAGAACTTGGATTGTATATTCCAATGATGGGCTTCCTCAAAATCCCCTAGGTCTTCATGAGCAAGCAAGTTGGATGCACACCCACTTAGTTTCTTTTGTTGAGCTTTCATATATTTATAGCTCTAGTGCATCTGTTGCATGGCAATCGCTACTCACTCACATTGATATCTATTAATGGGCATCTCCATAGCCCGTTGATACGCCTAGTTGATGTGAGACTATCTTCTCCTTTTTGTCTTCTCCACAACCACCCTTCTACTCCACATATAGTGTTATGTCCATGGCTCACGCTCATGTATTGCGTGAAAGTTGAAAAAGTTTGAGATTATTAAAGTATGAAACAATTGCTCGGCTTGTCATCGGGGTTGTGCATGATTAAATACTTTGTGTGATGAAGATAGAGCCACAACCAGACTATATGATTTTGTAGGGATAACTTTCTTTGGCCATGTTATTTTGAGAAGACATGATTACTTTGATTAGTATGCTTGAAGTATCACTATTTTTATGTCAATATGAACTTTTATTTTGAATCATTTGCATCTGAACATTCATGCCCCAATAAAGAAAATTACATTGAGAATTATGCTAGGTAGCATTCCACATCAAAAATTTTGTTTTTATCATTTACCTACTCGAGGACGAGCAGGAATTAAGCTTGGGGATGCTTGATACGTCTCCAACGTATCTATAATTTTTGATTGTTTCATGCTATTATATTACCCCTTTTGGATGTTTATGGGCTTTATTTTACACATTTATATCATTTTTGGGACTAACCTACTAACCGGAGGCCCAGCCCGTATTGCTGTTTTTTGGCCTATTTCAGTATTTCGAAGAAAAGGAATATCAAACGGAGTCCAAACAGAATGAAACCTTCGGGAGCATGATTTTTGGAACGAACGTGATCCAGAGGACTTGGAGTGCAAGTCAAGAAGCAGCCGAGCCGGCCATGAGAGGGTAGGGCACGCCCCCCTGTCTCGTGGGCCCCTCGGGTGGCCATCGATGTACTTCTTCCTCCTATATAAGCCTACGTACCCCGAAAACATCCAGGGAGCCAACGAAACACAATTTCCACCACCGTAACCTTCTGTATCCGCGAGATCCCATCTTGGAGCCTTCGCCGGCGCTCCGGCGGAGGGGGAATCGACCATGGAGGGCTTCTACATCAACACCATAGACCCTCCGATAAGTTGTGAGTAGTTTACCACAGACCTTTGGGTCCATAGTTATTAGCTAGATGGCTTCTTCTCTCTTCTTGGATCTCAATACAATGTTCTCCCCCTATCTTGTGGACATCTTTTTGATGTAAACTCTTTTTGCGGTGTGTTTGTCGAGATCCGATGAATTGTGGGTTTATGATCAAGTTTATCTATGAGAAATATTTGAATCTCCTCTGAATTCTTTTATGTATGATTGAGTTATCTTTGCAAGTCTCTTTGAATTATCAGTTTGGTTTGGCCTACTAGATTGATCTTTCTTGCAATGGGAGAAGTGCTTAGCTTTGGGTTCAATCTTGTAGTGTCCTTACCCAGTGACAGAAAGGGTTGCAAGGCACGTATTGTATTGTTGCCATCGAGGATAAAATGATGGGGTTTATATCATATTGCATGAGTTTATCCCTCTACATCATGTCATCTTGCTTAAGGCATTACTCTGTTCTTATGAACTTAATACTCTAGATGCAGGCAGGAGTCGGTCGATGTGTGGAGTAATAGTAGTAGATGCAGGCAGGAGTCGGTCTACTTGTTGCGGACGTGATGCCTATATACATGATCATGCCTAGATAATCTCATAATTATTCGCTTTTCTATCAATTGCTCGACAGTACTTTGTTCACCCACCGTAATACTTATGCTATCTCGAGAGAAGCCTCTAGTGAAACCTATGGCCCCCGGGTCTATCCTTATTATATTTGCTTCCAATCTACTTTTATTTGCATCTTTACTTTTTGCATCTATATTGTAAAATACCAAAAATATATTTATCTTATCATACTATCTCTATTAGATCTCACTTTCGCAAGTGGTCGTGAATGGATTGACAACCCCTTTATTGCGTTTGTTTTTTTTACTGTGAACTGTGGGGTAAAACCCCCACAGCATATCAAAACTAAAAAAACAGTGATTATAGTATTTCTTCAAGGAGAAGCGCTCGAGCGTGCATTCCCAATTGTTAGAGTGGTCATTAGCCACACGCACGTGCATCGACCCCTGCTGAATCTCTCTGACCTCCTCTCTGGCCTGGATCGAAAGAGGTAAGCTGAAGATCATGGTCGGGTCTGTGGCAGTAAGAACCTTAGCAATGGAATTATCCTCATTCAGGCAAAAGGAGAAAGCCCGCGGGTACACTTCCATGAGTGGAGCGTCATTACCGCTTTCAAACTAGACATCTTTCCAAAACAAAGAGCTAGAACCATCTCCTAGGGTGACATTGGTGATCCCACGAAAAACCCCACTGAGTTGCATTATGTCCTTCCACCAGAAAGAGCCCACCACGTCAGCTGCATGCGGGGTTTTGTTCCTGTAGTATGCATCCCAAATCAACTCCACCCAGGGAACATCATTATGGTTATAGAATTTGAACAGATGTTTTAGGAGAAGGGCTACATTCTGGGTCTTGATATCAATGACACCAAGGCCTCCACACCGCTTTGGACGGCAGACAAGTTACCAGGTCGCAAGGGAGTTGTTTTTTATTCCATCGTCAAAATTTTTTGCCCAGAGACAATATCTGCGCAATTTGTCCAGATGTTCAACCACCTTCGGGTGCAATTTGATTGTGCACATTGCATAGATCAACATCGACGTCACAACAGAATTGACCAAGGTCAGTTTAGCTCCAAACGACATCAGAGATAGCACTGTGGATGTCTTCCTCTCAACTGCATGCACCATCGGCATGAGATCAAGTACGCTAGGCCTCGTCATCCCCATCGGGAGACCAAGGTAAGTGAACGGTAGGGAACCAACAGAACATCCAAACACCCCCGCCAACTCACTAGCACGCTGGTGATCAATGTTAATGGGGATAAGAGTTGATTTATGAAAATTGATTTTCAGACCTACCGATGCAGCGTAGTCTTCCAGGATAGATTTCATATGTGCATCCTGTTCAGGACAAGCCTGCATCACCAATATCGTGTCATCAGCATATTGCACGACCGGGAAATCACCAACATTGTCACGAGGGAGAGGTAGGCCAACTAGTCCGTGAGCAAAAGCATCATTAATCGCTGCTTGGAGGAGGTCAGCCGCAAGGACAAAGATTAGCGGTGAGAGAGGGTCACCCTGCCGCACTCCACACTTGCGTTGGAATTTCCGACCAGGAACTCCATTAAGGAGTACCGAAGAAACCCCCGAGCCAAAAATCGTTTCCATCCATCCTAGCCACTTGTCATCAAAACCCATGTGCTCCATGATCTCTAGCATGGGAGCGTGCTCAATCGTGTCAAACGCCTTAGCAAAATCAAGCTTGAGGAGGATTATCTCCCGTGCCGAGGTATGACATTGATGGATATATTCAAAAGACCACGCCAGACAATCTTGGATTGTCCCCCCCTTAATAAAACCGTATTGGTTCTTGTGAATGATTTTAAGGATGACTTTCTGCAGCCGATTAGCCAGGATTTTTGTGATGATTTTCAGACAACAATTCAGTAAAGTGATTGGTCTGTAATCATTCGCTGTTTTTGGAGAAGAAATCTTTGGGATCAAGGTGATGTAGCCCTCACTGATGCTGGTGATATCTAACCCCCCAGCATGAAAATCAAGGCACATCTTATAGAAATCTGATTTGATGATCTTCCAGGAACTCTTAAGAAAACATCCATTAAAGCCGTCAAGGCAGAGCCCTGTCACTAGGCATTTCCTTAATTACAGCATCAATCTCTTCATTGGAGAAGGTGCCGACAATTGATCTAGCCCCTCAATCCGGCAAATAATTCTAGAAAGATCAAAGCGCATGTTAGTGGGTTTAGAGGAACCCAAACGTTCTTTATAGGTTTTGTACAACACCCCCTCCTTGCCAACATGGTCATTGATTTCCACATCATCATCTCGAAGCATGGCAATAGAATTGTGCCTATATCTCTCGGTGGCCAGAGATTGGAAGAGCTTGGTGTTTTCATCTGCAAACCTGAAATACCTGATCGTACATCTTTTCCTTCAATACTCATTCTGATATTTGAGCAGCGTCTGCAAGTGGAGTTTCAAAATCCGCCTGAAGTTTGACTCCTGGATAAAGAGATGTCTTTTGTCCTCGAGATTATCCATCATAACTAGAGTCTCATTACTGTTCTGGATCATAATTTTCAGCTTTGAGATACCTCTGCTCCATCTCTTGAGATCATATCTCAGTGTTTTAAGTTTTTACAAATGCGAGCAGCAGAATTCGGGGCATGACATGATTTGGACTAGGAGGCAGCAACCACATCAGTAAACCCCTCGTGGTTAATCCAAAAATTCTCAAAGTGAAATAGCTTGGACCTGGGGATTTTAGATTCAATTGCTACCACACATGGGACATGATCAGATACTGGTTTACCCAACGGCAGTACCATCGTATTCAGGAAGGAGGTGGTCCAACAAGAGGATGAGAAGAACCAATCAAGCTGTTCGAGCAAAGGATCATCCTGCATGTTGCTCCAGGTGTATGTTCTGCCCTTCACAGGGAGTTCCATCAGGGACTGCGCTCGAATGATTTCATTAAACATCAACATGTCTGCAGCGTCACCCCCTGGTTTGTTTCTATTATTCATAGAGCGAATGAAATTAAAGTCACCCAGGATCAGCCAATTTTCATCATCAGGTATATTTAGGTCAAACAACCAGTTAGTAAAATCCACACGACGCTGCCCAGAGCAAGGACCATAGACATTGATCAGTTTCCAAGATTCACTGGACTGAGTAGCAACAAAATAGACACCCACAGCAAACGAATCAACATACCATGGCGTGCCCACAAACACAAAACTATCCAGATTATGATAAGACCACCCGAGGCACCCACTGAAGGTGAAAAGACAAATTTATCGAAATGTTTGGGGCAGAAAGTTTTAATAAACGCTAAATCAAAAGATTCACGCTTAGTTTCCTGGATACATAGCACAGAGCAACCGCTAGTATCAATAGCATTCCTAAGAGCCAAAAGCTTAGTATCAGAATTGATGCCTCTAATATTCCATGACAGCACATTCCACGATTTATTCATAAGCGAGAGAGAGTTCAGTCGCCAGCTCCAGAGGACAAGCGCTAGTCATCCAGCAGCTTCTCGGGAGAGAGAACTTCTTGTGCAATCCCGCAATGGCTGCCCATCTGTTGGATTTCCTCAATTGAAGTAGGAGGTGGACATGTATCAGCCAGCATCCAAAGAAACAGCTATGACAAAAGAAGTCTCGCGAGGTTTCACCCGTGACTTGGAGCGCATAATGTCAGTAACATGATTGATCTTGAAACCATCATATTTGTTTGATCTAGTGCTTCTTCTGACAGTAGTGGTGTCGAGCGGCACTAGAACATTGCGGGACTGTGGTGCACTGTATAGAGATGAAGAAGCAATCACCTGAAGAGCAGTACCTTGATCTGATAGTGGAACTGACTGAAACTCTGCAACTTTAGAGACAAGTTGTGGGATCGCCTTGAGACCAAGAGAGCGAGTAGCTAGCTCCCAATCAGCATCGATCAGCTTGGACCTGGCATCACAAAACTCCTGCAACAGAGAATTGGGGACGATGGCAGCACCCAACTAAAAGGTTGAACGGAATACAGCTGACAAAACATCAAACTCTGGGAAAGCGCCATCCAGCCAGGCTGCAGCAACAGCATTCAGTTGATTTTGAATGAACTTGAAAGGATTCAGAGGTAGTATAACGGATGCGGATTGCTCAAAAGTGAGGGCCGGCGTGTATATGCGTTTAAGCATCCTCCCCATCCAAAGCAACAGCTCATGATCAACAGCCACAAAAAAGTTAACTGAATCTCCCCCTGCTCTAAGGAACGCCAGTCGTGCAGCAGGGTTCCCAAGAACAAAACCATCAGCCAGTGCTTCCATAGCCAGAAATTCTGTATTAGAAGGCCAAATATCAGACAAATTGTCCTAAACATTGTGCTCAGGATCCACACCATCCATCAGAGATGGTCGTCATATTGAAAGAATGTTCTGAAACTGAATCCTGTGTATGGTGGAGGAACCACAGGCCACATGCGCCATCCATTTTCCTGAATGTGTTCCTGAGCAGGTTCCGGAGCATTTCAGGCATCTTCATTCAGAGCAGCTTGTGCATTCATCTCATCGATTCTTGCCTGCTGCATGAGGGTGTAGTATGGAAGCTCATATGGGTGGGGTGAGGCATTCAGAAGGGGAGGAACATCCTCATTGCCAACTAAATTCGAAATGGTATTTCTGCCATTAAGCACATACACAGGGACAGACCAAGAACGAACAAGACCCGGCAGCAAACCAACCCTGGTAACCAAGAGACTGTGAGGCACCTCAGCAACATTCTTAATATGACACTTAACCAGAATTCGAGCTTTGTTGTGGCCCGGGCGCGGCCAGACAAGAAGTTTTCCAAAATTAGAAATAGCCTTATGAATAGTGTTCAGTCTGATAGTCCATTGGGAAAGCAAGAAACATGACCCAAACCTCATATTCAAAAGCAGGCATGCGCATATTTATACTTTCATCATGAGGGACTAAGGAAAAAGTGGAATCCTCAGTCAGGGCGTGAGGCCCCTCTCTAATCGCAGCATCCCTACTCTACATATCCGCAAAAACCACACATCCTCTACCAGCGGGTAAATGAAATCATCCACCAAATCATACTCTAAATCTACAGTGATAATACGACAGACCTCAGCAAGCCAAAACTCCTTTTGATGGTCGGGGACTGGAGGATCGACGGATACAATGGCGTACCTATAATGGTTGAGAGGAGGATCATCCACCACCATGACATGGTGCTGTACTCCATGAGCAGGGCCACGATCGAAGGTCGATCCATCCGGAGCGAAGGCAAAGGGATGCACCAGGAAGTTCGCCATAGCTCGAGATGCCGGAGACTGGGTAGTCGCCTGGGGAGAGATCACCGGTGAGGGGCAGAGAGGTTGCTTGTGCTGAGGCGATGGTGATGAAGGCGGGGGTGGTAAGCTCGAGGAAGGCGTCGACTCACCCGATTGGGGTATTTGGCAGGCGGAATTGACTACACCCTGACCAGGGAGGCGTAGCGTCAAGAAATGTGGGGTGGCCACGTCCGAGGAGCGTGGGATTTTCTATTCTGTTTCCAAACCCAGCGTGCACGCGTATTCCTAACAACACGGGCCATACCAACAACCATAGGATTTCCAACCGTAGACGTATCCGATTCACCCCCGAGGTAAGATCCGCTCAGGTTGTGTTACTTGTAGTGAATTTTTGTGTCCAAGCCCAATGAGGTAAAAATTTGCAGAAACTGGGCTTACAGGCCTCATGACCCAGACGATGGCAAAGAGTGCATCGACGAAGCCCAGGACAGAGCCTAGCCGTGTGATCAGTCGCGGAACAAGCATTGCAGAGATAAACAATAGTCGCTCCTTATGTTATGTATCTCTGCCATGGTTGGAAGACCTTTGCCCGTGCTCATAGCTTGTCGGAGGGGCACGTTCTCCAGTTCAAATTAATGGAGAGCGGCCTGCTCTCCGTCAAGGTCTTCGGGCGCTCGGGAATTCGCTTAGGGTGATGTGCGGAGAGTTCCACCAATGACGAAAGCTCCTCCTCGAGCGACAGCGATGAGGAGGATCGTGACGGCGATGACAACACCGGCGCCGACAACTCCGACTCTGGCTGACTCCGCCCGCACCACCTCCATTTTGTGGAAGCACCATCATCTGCCCTTGCGTTCTTTCCCGGCAAGGTGATTGTCGGGAAGTTCGATGCAAAGGTGGCGATGGTGTCCCTTGGCTCTTTTCAGTTGGGCCCCGGCAGGCTTCCTCTCGGGCTGCAGCTCTGCTATCCTCGCCGTGCCCTACTGGCCCTGGTGGTGGTGGTCGACGGGTTGCCTCCTCCGTGCTCTCCAACATCGCGTTCCCGGCGTCCCCTTTTGCCTTCTTTGCCTTCACCTGTCGTGCCTGGGAGGAGAGGGACAAGAAAGGGGATTATGGGACACTTATCTTTTTTCAATCTTAAACTTGTAGGCACTTGCCAAATTTTCATTCAGATAATGTAATCTCTCGAATCCATGTTTGTGTTTTGTAATGCTTTTACTTGTATCAGTATGTTAATGAAAAAGATGAACCTTGCCGGGGACCCATGCATGTATATGTCCATGCAGAGGTGAGATGCCTCTTTAATGTAAATAAACAAGTTTTTCCCGACAGGCTATCTTGCCGGAATCCTTTTTGTCTGCCGAAGAGCTACATCTGCCGGGTTACATACAAAGGGACCAGTGAAGGAAATATGCCCTAGAGGAAATAATAAAGTTGTTATTTATATTTCCTTATATCATGATAAATATTTATTATTCATGCTAGAATTGTATTAACCGGAAACTTAGTACATGTGTGAATACATAGACAAAACAAAGTGTCCCTAGTATGCCTCTACTTGACTAGCTCGTTAATCAAAGATGGTTATGTTTCCTGACCATAGACATGTGTTGTCATTTGATGAACAATATCACATCATTAGAGAATGATGTGATCGACAAGACCCATCCGTTAGCTTAGCATAATGATCGTTACAGTTTTATTGCTACTGCTTTCTTCATGACTTATACATGTTCCTATTACTATGAGATTATGCAACTCCCGAATACCGGAGAAACACCTTGTGTGCTATCAAATGTCACAATATAACTGGGTGATTATAAAGATGCTCTATAGGTGTCTCCGAAGGTGTTTGTTTGGTTGGCATAGATCGAGATTAGGATTTGTCACTCCGTGTATCGGAGAGGTATCTCTGGGCCCTCTCGGTAATGCTCATCACTATAAGCCTTGCAAGCAATGTGACTAATGAGTTAGTTGCGGGATGAAGCATTACGGAACGAGTAAAGACTTTCTAGTAACAAGATTGAACTAGGTATGATAATACCGACGATCGAATCTCGGGCAAGTAACATACCGATGACAAAGAGAACAAAACATATGTTGTTGTGCGGTTTGACCAATAAAGATCTTCGTAGAATAAGTAGGAGCCAATATGATCATCCAGGTTCCGCTATTGGTTATTGATCGGAGATGTGTCTCGATCATGTCTACATAGTTATCGAACCCGTAGGGTCGCACGCTTAAGGTTCGATGAGGATTTGTTTTATGAGTTATGTGTTTTTGATGACCGAAGTTTGTTCGGAGTCCCTGATGAGATCACGGACATGATGAGGAGTCTCGAAATGGTTGAGAGGTAAAGATTGATATATTGGAAGGTTATGTTCGGACATCGGAATAGTTTCACAGAGGTTCGGACATTTTCTGGAGTACCGAGGGGTTACCGGAACCCCCCGGGGAAGTGTTGGGCCAACATGGGCCTAAGGGAGAGAGAGGGAAACCCGCGGGGGTGGACGCGCGCCCCCCTCCTAGGGAGTCTGAATAGGACAAGGAGGAGGGGTGGCGCCCCCTTCCTTTTCCCTCTCCCTCTCCTTCCTATTCCCTCCGGTGGAAAAAGGTAAAGGGGGGATCCTACTTGGACTAGCAGCCCAAGTAGGACTCCCCCCATGGCGCGCCCCTCCTGGTCGTCGGCCTCTCTCCCCCTCCTTTATATACATGGTCAGGGGCACCCCAAAGGCACATGAATTGTTCTTTGCCGTCTGCGGTGCCCCCTCCACAGTTTACTCCTTCGGTCATAGTGTCGTAGTGCTTAGGTGAAGCCCTGCGCGGATCACATCATCAACACCATCGCCACGCTGTCATGCTGAAGGAACTCTCCCTCGACCCTCTACTGGATCAAGACTTCGAGGGACGTCATCGAGCTGAACGTGTGTTGAACATGGAGGTGCCGTACGTTCGGTACTTCGATCGGTCGGATCGTGAAGACATTCGACTACATCAACCGCATTAACTAACGCTTCCGCTTTGGGCTACAAGTGTACCTGGACACACTCTCCCCCTCTCGTTGCTATGCATCTCCTAGATAGATCTTGCGTGACCGTAGGAATTTTTTTTAAAATTGCATGCTACGTTCCCTGACTGTGGCATCCGAGCCAGGTCTATGCGTAGACGATATGCACAAGCAGAACACAAAGAGTTGTAGGCGATAATAGTCATACTGCTTACCACCAACGTCTTACTTTGATTCGGCAGTATTGTTAGATGATGCGGCCCGGACCGACATTACATGACCGCGTTCATGAGGCTGGTTCTACCAACGTGCTTTGCACATAGGTGGCTGGCGGGTGTGTGTTTCTCCAACTTTAGTTGAATCGAGTTTGACTACGGCCGGTCCTTGTTGAAGGTCAAAACAGCACACTTTACGAAAAATCATTGTGGTTTTGATGCGTAGGTAAGAACGGTTCTTGCTAGAAGCCCGTAGCAGCCACGTAAAACTTGCAACAACAAAGCAGAGGACGTCTAACTTGTTTTTGCAGGGCTTGTTCTGATGTGATATGGTCAAGACATGATGTGATGTAAATTATTGTATGAGATGATCATGTTTTGTAACAGAGTTATCGACAACTGGCAGGAGCCATATGGTTGTCGCTTTATTGTATGAAATGCAATCACCATGTAATTGCTTTACTTTATCGCTAAGTGGTAGCGATAGTCGTAGAAGTAATAGTTGGCGAGACGACAATGATGCTACGATGGAGATCAAGGTGTCAAGCCGGTGACGATAGAGATCATGACGGTGCTTTGGATATGATGATCAAAGGCACAAGATGATGATGGCCATATCATATCACATATTTTGATTTCATGTGATGTTTATCTTTTATGCATCTTATTTTGCTTAGTACAGCGGTAGCATTATAAGATGATCCCTCACTGAATTTCAAGGTATAAGTGTTCTCCCTGAGTATGCACCGTTGCTACAGTTCGTCGTGCCGAGACACCACGTGATGATCGGGTGTGATAAGCTCTACGTTCACATACAACGGGTGCAAGCCAGTTTTGCACGTGTAGAATACTCGGGTTAAACTTGACGAGCCTAGCATATGCAGATATGGCCTCGGAACACTAAGACCGAAAGGTCGAACGTGAATCATATAGTAGATATGATCAACATAGAGATGTTTACCATTGAAAACTACTCCATCTCACGTGATGATCGGACATGGTTTAGTTGATTTGGATCACGTGATCATTTAGATGACTAAAGGGATATCTATCTAAGTGGGAGTTCTTTAGTGATATAATTAATTGAACTTTAATTTATCATGAACTTAGTCCTGATAGTTTATTGCATATATATGTTGTTGTAGATCGATGGCCCGTGCTACCATTCCCTTGAATTTGAATGTGTTCCTAGAGAAAGCTAAGTTGAAAGATGATGGTAGCAATTACACGGACTAGGTCCGTAACTTGAGGATTATCCTCATTGCTGCACAGAAGAATTACGTCCTTAAAGCACCGCCAGCAACTGCAGACATTGTGAATGCCTGGCAGTCACGTGTTGATGACTACTCGATAGTTCAGTGTGCCATGCTTTACGGCTTAGAATTGGGACTTCAAAGACATTTTGAATGTCATGGAGCATATGAGATGTTCCAAGAGTTGAAGTTAATATTTCAAGCAAATGCCCGAGTTGAGAGATATGAAGTCTCCAACAAGTTCTATAGCTGCAAAATGGAGGAGAATAGTTCTGCCAGTGAACACATACTCAGAATATATGGGTACCATAACCACTTGACTCAGCTGGGAGTTAATCTTCCTGATAATAGTGTCATTGACAGAGTTCTTCAATCACTTCCACCAAGCTATAAAGGCTTCGTGATGAACTATAATATGCAAGGGATGGAAAAGACTATTCTTGAGTTCTTTGCAATGCTAAAGGCTGCGGAGGTAGAAATCAAGAAGGAGCATGAAGTGTTGATAGTTAACAAGACCACTAGTTTCAAGAAAAAGGGCAAAGGGAAGAAGGGGCACTACAAGAAGAATAGCAAGTAAGTTGCTACTCCCGGGAAGAAGCCCAAGTCTTGACCTAAGCCTGAAACGGAGTGCTTCTACTTCAAATGGACTGGTCACTGGAAGCGGAACTGCCCCAAGTATTTGGCGGATAAGAAGGATGGCAAACTAAAACATATATTTGATATAAATGTTATTGATGTGTACCTTACTAATGCTCGTAGTAGTGCCTGGGTATTTGATACTTGTTCTATTGCTCATATTTGCAACTCGAAATAGGGGCTACGGATTAAACAAACATTGGCTACGGACAAGGTGATGATGCTCGTCAGAAATGGTTACAAGGTCGATGTGATCGCCGTCGGCATGCTACCTCTACATCTACCTTCGGGATTAGTTTTAGACTTGAATAATTGTTATTTGGTGCCAGCATTGAGCATGAACATTATATCTGGATCTTGTTTGATGCGAGACGGTTATTCATTTAAACCAGAGAATAATGGTTGTTCTATTTATATGAGTAATATCTTTTATGGTCATGCACCCTTGTTGAGTGGTCTATTTTTGTTGAATCTTCATCGTAGTGATACACTGTTCATAATATTGAAGCCAAACTATGCAAAGTTACTAATGATAGTGCAACTTATTTGTGGCACTGCCGTTTAGGTCATATTGGTTTAAAGCGCATGAAGAAACTCCATGTTGATGGGATTTTGGAATCACTTGATTATGAATCACTTGGTGCTTGCGAACCATGCCTCATGGGCAAGATGACTAAAACTCTGTTCTCCGGAACAATGGAACGAGCTACTGAGTCATTGGAAATAATACATACCGATGTATGCGGTCCAATGAGTGTTGAGGCTCGTGGCGGGTATCGTTATTTTCTGACCTTCACAGATGATTTGAGAAGATATGGGTATATCTACTTAATGAAACATAAGTCTGAAACATTTGAAAAGTTCAAAGATTTTCAGAGTGAAGTGGAAAATCATCGTAATAAGAAAATAAAGTTTCTACGATCTGATCGTGGAGGCGAATATTTGAGCTACGAGTTTGGTCTTCGTTTGAAACAATGTGGAATAGTTTCACAACTCATGCCACCTGGAACACCACAGCGTAATGGTGTGTTTGAACACCGTAACCGTACTTTATTAGATATGGTGCGATCTATGATGTCTCTTAGTGATTTACCACTATCTTTTGGGGTTACGCTTTAGAGACGGCTGCATTCACATTAAATAGGGCACCATCTAAATCCGTTGAGACGACAACATATGAACTGTGGTTTGGCAAGAAACCCAAGCTATTTTTTCTTAATGTTTGGGGCTGCGATGCTTATGTGAAAAAGCTTCAACCTGATAAGCTCGAACCCAAATCGGATAAATCCGTCTTCATAGGATACCCAAAGAAAACTGTTGGGTACACCTTCTATAACATAGCCGAAGGCAAGATATTCGTTGCTAAGAATGGATCCTTTCTAGAGAAGGAGTTTCTCTCGAAAGAAGTGAGTGGGAGGAAAGTAGAACTTGATGAGGTAATTGTACCTTCTCCCGAATTGGAAAGTAGTTTATCACAGAAATCGGTTCTAGTGATTCCTACACCAATTAGTGAGGAAGCTAATGATGATGATCATGAAACTTCAGACCAAGTTACTACGAAACCTTAGGTTAACTAGAGTACGGTCCGCACCAGAGTGGTACGGTAATCCAATTCTGGAAGTCATGTTACTAGACCATGATGAACCTATGAACTATGAGGAAGCGATGATGAGCCCAGATTCCGCGAAATGGCTTGAGGCCATGAAATCTGAGATGGGATCCATGTATGAGAACAAAGTGTGGACTTTGGTGGACTTGCCCGATGACCGGCAAGCCGTAGGAAATAAATGGATCTTCAAGAAGAAGACTAACGCTGACGGTAATGTTACTGTCTACAAAGCTCGACTTGTTGTGAAAGGTTTTTGACAAGTTCAAGGAGTTGACTACGATGATACCTTCTCACCCGTAGCGATGCTTAAGTCTATATGAATCATGTTAGCAATTGCCGCATTTTATGATTATGAAATTTGGCAAATGGATGTCAAAACTGCATTCCTTAATGGATTTCTTAAATAAGAGTTGTATATGATGCAACCAGAAGGTTTTGTCGATCCAAAAGGTGCTAACAAAGTGTGCAAGCTCCAGCGATCCATTTATGGACTGGTGCAAGCCTCTCGGAGTTGGAATATACACTTTGATAGTGTGATCAAAGCATATGGTTTTATACACACTTTTGGAGAAGCATGTATTTACAAGAAACTGAGTGGGAGCTCTATAGCATTTCTAATATTATATGTGGATGACATATTGTTGACTGGAAATAATACATAATTTCTGGATAGCATAAATGGATACTTGAATAACAATGTTTCAATGAAAGACCTCGGTGAAGCTGCTTATATATTGGGCATAAAGATCTATAGAGATAGATCAAGACGCTTAATTGGGCTTTCACAAAGCACATACCTTGATAAAGTTTTGAAGAAGTTCAAAATGGATCAGTAAAAGAAAGGGTTCTTTCCTGTGTTACAGGGTTCTATGCCCGACCACTGCAGAAGATAGAGAGAAAATGAAAGCCATTCCCTATGCCTCAGCCATAGGTTCTATCATGTATGCAATGCTGTGTATCAGACCTTTTGTGTGCCTTGCTATAAGTTTAGCAGGGAGGTACCAAACTAATCCAGGAGTGGATCACTGGACAGCGGTCAAGAAAATCCTGAAATACTTAAAGGGACTAAGGATATGTTTCTCATTTATGGAGGTGACAAAGAGCTTGTCGTAAATGGTTACATCGATGCAAGCTTTGACATTGATCCGGATGACTCTAAGTCACAAACGAGATACGTATTTTTATTGAATGGTGGAGCTGTCAGTTGGTGCAGTTCCAAGCAGAGCGTCGTGGCAGGATCTACGTGTGAAGCGGAGTACATAGCTGCTTCGGAAGTAGCAAATGAAGGAGTCTGGATGAAGGAGTTCATATCCGATCTAGGTGTACTACCAAGTGCATTGGGTCCAATCAAAATCTTTTGTGACACTACTGGAGCAATTGCATTGGCAAAGGAATCCAGATTTCACAAGAGAACCAAACACATCAAGAGACGCTTCAATTCCATCCGCGATCAAGTCAAGGAGGGAGACATAGAGATTTGCAAGATACATACAGATCTGAATGTTGCAGACCCGTTGACTAAGCCTCTTCCACGAGCAAAACATGATCAGCACCAAGACTCCATGGGTGTTAGAATCATTACTATGTAATCTAGATTATTGACTCTAGTGCAAGTGGGAGACTGAATGAAATATGACCTAGAGGCAATAATAGAGTTGTTATTTATATTTCCTTATTTCATGATAAGTGTTTATTATTCATGCTAGAATTGTATTAACCAGAAACTTAGTACATGTGTGAATACATAGACAAAACAAAGTGCCCCTAGTATTCCTTTACTTGACTAGCTCATTAATCATAGATGGTTATGTTTCCTGGCCATAGACATGTGTTGTCATTTGATGAACGAGATCACATCATTAGTGAATGATGTGATGGACAATACCCATCCATTAGCTTAGCATAATGATCGTTACAGTTTTATTGCTACTGCTTTCTTCATGACTTATACATGTTCCTCTGACTATGAGATTATGCAACTCCCGAATACTGGAGGAACACCTTGTGTGCTATCAAACTTCACAACGTAACTGGGTCATTATAAAGATGCTCTGCAGGTGTCTCCGAAGGTGTTTGTTTGGTTGGCATAGATCAAGATTAGGATTTGTCACTCCGTGTATCAGAGAGGTATCTCTGGGCCCTCTCGGTAATGCTCATCACTATAAGCCTTGCAAG
Source organism: Triticum timopheevii (assembly GCA_963921465.1). Lineage (NCBI taxonomy): Eukaryota > Viridiplantae > Streptophyta > Magnoliopsida > Poales > Poaceae > Triticum > Triticum timopheevii. The sequence goes on from OY997274.1 coordinate 507,125,969, forward strand.
CAATGTTACTAATGAGTTAGTTGCGGGATGAAGCATTACGGAATGAGTAAAGAGACTTGACAGTAATGACATTGAACTAGGTATGATGATACCGATGATCGAATCTCAGGAAAGTAACATACGGATGATAAAGGGAACAACGTATCTTGTTGTGCGGTTTGACCGATAAAGATCTTCGTAGAATATGTAGGAGCCAATATGAGCATCCAGGTTCCGCTATTTGTTATTGATCAGAGATGTGTCTCGATCATTTCTACATAGTTCTCGAACCCGTAGGGTCCACACGCATAACTTTCGATGATGATTTGTATTATGAGTTATGTGTTTTATATGACCGAAGATTGTTCGGAGTCCCGGATGAGATCACAGACATGACGAGGAGTCTCAAAATGGTCGAGAGGTAAAAATTGATATATTGGAAGGTTATGTTCGGACACCAGAATAGTTTCGGAGAGGTTCGAACATTTTCTGAAGTACCGAGGGGTTACCAGAACCCCCCGGGGAAATGTTGGGCCAACATGGGCCTAAGGGAGAGAGAGGGAAGCCCGCAGTGGTGGCCGTGTGCCGCCCTCCTAGGGAGTCTGAATAGGACAAGGAGGAGGGGCAGCGCCCCCCCTTCCTTTTCCCTCTCCCTCTCCTTCATATTCTCTCCGGTGGAGAAAGGTGAAGAGGGGGAGCGAATCCTACTTGGACTAGGAGTCCAAGTAGGACTCCCCCCATGGCGCGCCCCTCCTGGCCGCCGGCCTCTCCCCCCCCCTCCTTTATATACGTGGGTAGGGGGCACCCCAAAGGCACATCAATTGTTCTCTTTGTCGTGTGCGGTGCCCGCATCCACAGTTTACTCCTCCGGTCATAGCGATGTAGTACTTAGGTGAAGCCCTGCGCGGATCACATCATCAACACCGTCACCACGCTGTCGTGCTGACGAAACTCTCCCTCGACCCTCTACTGGATCAAGAGTTCAAGGGACATCATCGAGTTGAACATGTGCTGAACACCGAGGTGTCGTACGTTTGGTACTTGGATCGGTTGGATCGTGAAGAAGTTCGACTACATCAACCGAGTTAACTAACGCTTCCGCTTTTGGTCTACGAGGGTACGTGGACACACTCTCCCTCTCTCGTTGCTATGCATCTCCTAGATAGATCTTGCGTGATTGTAGGAAAAAAAATTAAAATTGCATGCTACGTTCCCCAACAACCAGCCCCCCACCAACTTCTTTCTACCAAAGGCTACTGCGACCATTATTACTGAACCAACGTTCGAGTCAGGAATGGGAGCACCTAAGTCTAAAAAGAGTGGTGAGGTTTTTTAATGCACAAGTTATAGCTTACAGAACACGAATGGACAAGAGGTAGAACTTATCTGTTTGGCTTGCGGGGGATCGCAGTGTCGGGCAATCTTCTCAACTCCTTGTCGAAGCCAAGTTCGCGGCAGGAACCTGCAGCTTCATGTAGATGAGAATGAATGCAGGATGCGATCCTATCTATATGCATATGCAAATTCTAATGAAATGCTTATGAAGTGATTTGGAATGCTCATGCATGCATGCAATCTAGGTTGCCCCCCCCCCCCTCTACAGCGCTTCTTTATTTGCTCTTGCACGGGGTCATCGTGCCGGCTTTGTACAAGGGGTTACATGCAACTGAGGCAAGGCTTGTACAAATGGGTGGCCGCCGGGCAGAGCCCGGCAGCCTCGTGCCTTACGGGTAGAACTTATGGAGATGCTCAATATTCCATGAGTTCTGCAACTGAGTGCCATCTCCGGTCTCTAGACGGACTGCGCCGGGTCTGGTGACTCGTACTACCCGATAAGGGCCTTCCCACTTTGGTGATAACTTGTGTGTATCCTTGGCGGACTAAACGTGCCTAAGGACAAGGTCACCTTCCTCAAAACATCGGGCATGAACCCTGCAGCTATGATACTGATGCAGGGCTTGCTAATAGCGTGCAGCACTCGTAGCAGCCCGGAGACGGTTCTCCTCGAGGAGCACAGCGTCATCACGCCGGTGCTGATCTTGCACGATTTCATCATAGGCAAGTACTCGAGGTGACCCATAAATGAGTTTCGTGGGGATAACTGCTTCTGCCCCATAGACCGGGGAGAAGGGAGTCTGCCCGGTAGCTCGGTTTGGTGTCGTTCTGAGGGACCAGAGAACTACCGGTAGCTCCTCGATCTACCGCCTGCCATGCTTCCACAGCGTACCAAAGGTTCTTGTCTTGAGTCCGTGTAGCACTTCAGCGTTCGCCTTCTCAGCTTTCCCATTGCTCCAGGGGTGTGCCACAGAGGTGAATGAGATCTTGCATCCGAGGGCATGAACATATTGCATGAAGGTGCGACTCGTGAACTGGGTGCCGTTGTCGGTGATGATCCTTGCCGGAACTCCAAAATGACACAGCAGATCTTTCAAGAACTTGATAGCTGACTGGGCAGTCACCTTTCTCACGACAGTCACTTCCGACCACTTTGTAAACTTGTCGATGGAAACAAAACAAGAATTCAAAGCCCCCGGTTGCTCAAGGGAAGGGGCCGAGGATATCGATCCCCCAGACCGAAAATGGCCATGATAGAGGGATGGTCTGAAGTGCTTGGGCAGGCAGGTGGGTTTTCTTGGAATGGAACTTGCAGGCTTCACACTTAGTGACGAGCTCAACCGCATCTTGGAGGGCTGTGGGCCAATAGAATCCTTGTCGGAATACTTTCCCAACTAATGCCCTGGATCCAATGTGGGAGCCGCACATTCTTATGTCCATCTCAGCCAGTAGTTCCTTTCCTTCCTCCCGGCAGACACACTTAAATTTCACACTGTTGGGCCTCCTTCTGTACAGAGTGTCATCGACAAACTGATACATACTGGACCTCCGAGCTACTCTTTCAGCTTCATCTTGATCGCCGGGAAGCTCTCCGGTTTGGAGGAAGCGGACAATGTGCCTTGCCCAAGTTGGAGCCTGGGGCTCGGCAACGAGGACTAGCAGCACCTCCTCTGCTACGGGAGCACCAGCCTTATACGCGAGGTCCATGGGCCCGACTGGAGGGGGCGGTCCGGTAGGCTGTGAGGATTTGTTTCCGGTAGGGTCTCTACCGGGAGCGGACGAATCTACCGGGAGAGGCTTACCGGTGTCCAACTTTCTCCTTTTCTGGGCCATTGTTGTTGGGGATACGGACGGCTGAGTAAGACGGAGAACAAAAGTTCTTGGTTCCACAGGAAGCTTCTGCGCAACACACTTTGATAGATGATTAACTATGTTGTTTTCTGCATGGGGTACGTGCTGTGTTTTCAATCCGTCAGAGTGATCCTCCAATCTTCTCACTTCCTCGACGTATGCCTCCATCAATGGACTTTGATAATCCTTGTTGACTTGTCTCACCACAAGCTATGAATCTCCTCGAATAATCAGCTTCTTAATTCCCAATTCTGCTACAATCCTGAGCCCGACAAGAATCCAAAAGCGTGAGTTCAAGGTTGGAGAATATGTTCTTTTGTACAACTCTCGTTTCAAATTCTTTGTAGGAAAACTCTTCTCCAAATGGGAAGGACCTTATGTTATCGAGGAGGTTTATCGTTCTGGAGCTATCAAGATAAATAATGCCGAAGGTACTAACCCAAAGGTTGTTAATAGATAACGAACAAAACATTATATCTCAGGTACACCCATTAATGTTGAAAGTAATATTATCCAAACTATGACACCGGACACATAAACCTTCGGGAACATTCCAGAATCGTGAAAAAGAGGAGGTACGTGATACGGTAAGTAAACGGACTCCAAAAATCCGCAAAATATTTTTTGTCAGTATTGAAATATTTAGAAAATTGGGAAAATAAGAAACAACCAGGAAGGCACCCCTGGTGGGCACAAGACACCAGGGCGCGCCTGGTGGGTTGTGCCCACCTCGGGTACCTCCCGGACTTCATTTTTCTTTCGTTTATACCCCCCGAACCTATTGACCTCCGTATCATGGTGAAATCTCCTGTTTTCTTTTCTTGCTATTTTCTGACAGATCTATTCCACCATGGCCACTTCAAGCTCCTCCAAGGACAAGTTCTTCGAGAATGTCATCAACCCATATCTGTGGAAGGTGATGCAGCACCCTCAAGCTATCCAGATGCGTGATGGGGTGCTCCACATCCGCGATGTTCAAGGACCCAAGGAGACTGGATCCGTGGATGCTAGGCTTGAAGCTATGGAGCAGGAAGTCTTCCGGTGCAAGGGGATGGTGGAACGTGGACTCAATGCCAATCACCTCATGATCGGACTACACCCGTGATCTCAAGGTGGATGGCAAGTCCATGAAGGACATCGTCTTCTCCTTCAACGAGCAAATCAACTTCCTCCAGAGCCAGATCTATGACCTTCAAAACCAAGTCTTTGAATATGAGGCAAGGTTTAAAGGTATGAGCTTGGCTGCCAGTTGCAGGACCCGAGAGACTCACTCTTCCTCTTATGATGGTGAGCCTCTTGTTGGGGAACATAGTAATTTCAAAAAATTTCCTACGCACACGCAAGATCATGGTGATGCATAGCAACGAGAGGGGAGAGTGTTGTCTACGTACCATTGTAGACTGAAGCGGAAGCGTTGACGCAACATAGAGGAAGTAGTCGTACGTCTTCCCGGTCCAACCGATCCAAGCACCGTTACTCCGGCACCTCCGAGTTCTTGACACACGTACAGCTCGATGACGCACCCCGGGCTCCGATCCAGCAAAGCTTCGGGGAGGAGTTCCGTCAGCACGACGGCGTGGTGACGATCTTGATGTTCAACTGTCGCAGGGCTTCGCCTAAGCACCGCTACAATATGACCAAGGTGTAATATCGTGGAGGGGGACACCACACACGGCTAAGGAACGATCACGAAGATCAACTTGTGTGTCTATGGGGTGCCCCCTACCCCCGTATATAAAGGAGTGGAGGAGGGGAGGGCCGTCCCTCTTCTATGGCGCGCCCTAGGGGAGTCCTGCTCCCACCGGGAGTAGGATTCCCCCTTTCCTAGTCCAACTAGGAGTCCTTCCATGTATTAGGAGTAGGAGACAAGGAAGGGGAAGAGAGAAGGGAAGGAAGGAGGGGGTGCGGCCCCTCCCCCTAGTCCAATTCGGACTAGGCCATGGGGGGGCGCGCGGCCTGCCCTAGGCAGCCCCTCTCTCTTTCCCGCAGGGCCCAATAAGGCCCAATACTTCTCCCCGGCGAATTCCCGTAACTCTCCGGTACTCCGAAAAATACCCGAATCACTCGGAACCTTTCCGAACTCCAAATATAGTCGTCCAATATATCGATCTTTATGTCTCGACCATTTCGAGACTCCTCGTCATGTCCCCGGTCTCATCCGGGACTCCGAACTCCTTCGGTACATCAAAACTCATAAACTCATAATAAAACTATCATCGAAACCTTAAGCGTGCAGACCCTACGGTTCGAGAACAATGTAGACATGACCGAGACACGTCTCCGGTCAATAACCAATAGCGGGACCTAGATGCCCATATTGGTTCCTACATATTCTACGAAGATCTTTATCGGTCAGACCGCATAACAACATACGTTGTTCCCTTTGTCATCGGTATGTTACTTGCCCGAGATTCGATCGTCGGTATCCAATACCTAGTTCAATCTCGTTACCGGCAAGTCTCTTTACTCGTTCCGTAATACATCATCTCACAACTAACTCATTAGTTGCAATGCTTGCAAGGCTTAAGTGATGTGCATTACCGAGAGGGCCCAGAGATACCTCTCCGACATTCGGAGTGACAAATCCTAATCTCGAAATACGCCAACCCAACAAGTACCTTTGGAGACACCTGTAGAGCACCTTTATAATCACCCAGTTACGTTGTGATGTTTGGTAGCACACAAAGTGTTCCTCCAGTAAACGGGAGTTGCATAATCTCATAGTCATAGGAACATGTATAAGTCATGAAGAAAGCAATAGCAACATACTAAATGATCGGGTGCTAAGCTAACGGAATGGGTCATGTCAATCAGATCATTCAACTAATGATGTGATCCTATTAATCAAATAACAACTCTTTGTCCATGGTTAGGAAACATAACCATCTTTGATTAACAAGCTAGTCAAGTAGAGGCATACTAGTGACACTCTGTTTGTCTATATATTCACACATGTATTATGTTTCCGGTTAATACAATTCTAGCATGAATAATAAACATTTATCATGATATAAGGAAATAAATAATAACTTTATTATTGCCTCTAGGGCATATTTCCTTCAGTCTCCCACTTGCACTAGAGTCAATAATCTAGATCACATCACCATGTGATTAACATCGATAGTTCACATCATCATGTGATTAACACCCATAGTTCACATCGCCATGTGACCAACACCCAAAGGGTTTACTAGATTCAGTAATCTAGTTCACATCGCTATGTGATTAACACCCAAAGAGTACTAAGGTGTGATCATGTTTTTCTTGTGAGAGAATCTTAGTCAACGGGTCTTTCACATTCAGATCCGTTATGTATTTTGCAATTTTCTATGTCTACAATGCTCTGCACGGAGCTACTCTTAGCTAATTGCTCCCACTTTCAATATGTATCTAGATCGAGACTTAGAGTCATCCAGATCGGTGCCAAAACTTGCATCGACGTAACCCTTTACGACAAACCTTTTGTCACTTCCATAATCGAGAAACATATCCTTATTCCACTAAGGATAATTTTGACCGCTGTCCAATGATCTACTCCTAGATCACTATTGTACTCCCTTGCCAAACTCAGTGTAGGGTATACAATAGATCTGGTACATAGCATGGCATACTTTATAGAACCTATGGCCAAGGCATAGGGAATGACTTTCATTCTCTTTCTATCTTCTGCCGTGGTCAGGTTTTGAGTCTTACTCAATTTCACACCTTGTAACACAGGCAAGAACTCTTTCTTTGACTGTTCCATTTTGAACTACTTCAAAATCTTGTCAAGGTATGTACTCATTGAAAAAACTTATCAAGCGTCTTGATCTATCTCTATAGATCTTGATGCTCAATATGTAAGCAGCTTCACCGAGGTCTTTCTTTGAAAAACTCCTTTCAAACACTCCTTTATGCTTTGCAGAATAATTCTATATTATTTCTAATCTACAATATTTCATTCACATATACTTATCAGAAATGTTGTAGAGCTCCCACTCACTTTCTAGTAAAAACAGGCTTCACCGCAAGTCTGTATAAAACTATATGCTTTGATCAACTTATCAAAGCGTATATTCCAACTCCGAGATGCTTGCACCAGTCCATAGATGGATCGTTGGAGCTTGCGTATTTTGTCAGCACCTTTAGGATTGACAAAACCTTCTGGTTGCATCATATACAACTCTTCTTTAAATCCATTAAGGAATGTGGTTTTGTTTATCCATTTGCCAAATTTCATAAAAATGCGGCAATTGCTAACATGATTTGGACTTGTCGAAAACCTTTTGCGACAATTCCAGCTTCGTAGATAGTAACACTACTATCAATGTCCATCTTCCTCTTGAAGATCCATTTATACAATATGGCTTGCCGATCATCGGGCAACTCCACCAAAGTCCATACTTTGTTCTCATACATGGATCATATCTCAGATTTCATGGCCTCAAACCATTTTGTGGAATCTGGGCTCATCATCACTTCCTCATAGTTCGTAGGTTTTGTCATGGTCAAGTAACACGACCTCCATAACAGGATTACCGTACCACTCTGGTGCGGATCTCACTCTGTTTTACCTACGAGGTTCGGTAGTAACTTGATCTGAAGTTACATGATCATCATCATTAGCTTCCTCACTAATTGGTATAGTAGTCACAAGAACAGATTTCTGTGATGAACTACTTTCCAATAAGGGAACAGGTACAGTTACCTCATCAAGTTCTACTTTCCTCCCACTCACTTCTTTCGAGAGAAACTCCTTCTCTAGAAAGGATCCATTTATTAGCAACGAATGTTTTGCCTTCGGATCTATGATAGAAGGTGTACCCAACAATTTCCTTTGGGTATTCTATGAAGACGCACTTCTCCGATTTGGGTTTGAGCTTATCAGGATGAAACTTTTTCACATAAGCATCGCAGCCCCAAACTTTAAGAAACGACAACTTTGGTTTCTTGCTAAACCACAGTTCATATAGTGTCGTCTCAACGGATTTAGATGGTGCCCTATTTAACGTGAATGCAGTTGTCTCTAATGCATGATCCCAAAATGATATTGGTAAATCGGTAAGAAACATCATAGATTGTACTATATCCAATAAAGTATGGTTATGACGTTCGGACACACCATTATGATGTGGTGTTCCAGGTGGCATGAATTTGTGAAACTATTCCACATTGTTTTAATTGAAGACCAAACTCGTAACTCAAATATTTATCTCCGCGATCAGATCGTAGAAACTTTATTTTTCTTGTTACGATGATTTTTCCACTTCACTCTGAAATTCTTTGAACCTTTCAACTATTTCAGACTTATGTTTCATCAAGTAGATATACCCATATCTGCTCAAATCATCTTGTGAAGGTCAGAAAATAACGATATCCGCCACGAGCCTTAACATTCATCGGACCACATACATCTGTATGTATGATTTCCAACAAATTTGTTGCTCTATCCATAGTATCGGAGAACGGCGTTTTAGTCATCTTGCCCATGAGGCACGGTTCACAAGTACCAAGTGATTCATAATCAAGTGGTTCCAAAAGTCCATCAGTATGGAGCTTCTTCATGCGCTTTACACCGATATGACCTAAACGGCAGTGCCACAAATAAATTGCACTATCATTATTAACTTTGCATCTTTTGGCATCAATATTATGAATATGTGCACCACTACGATCGAGAGCCAACAAACTATTTTTGTTGGGTGTATGACCATTGAAGGTTTTATTCATTTAAATAGAACAACAATTATTCTCTGATCTTAAATGAATAACCGTATTGCAATAAACATGATCAAATCATATTCATGCTCAACGCAAACGCCAAATAACATTTATTTAGGTTTAACACTAATCCCGAAAGTATAGGGAGTGTGCGATGATGATCATATCAATCTTGGAACTACTTCCAACACTCATCGTCACTTCACCCTTAACTAGTTTCTGTTTATTCTGCAACTCCTGTTTCGAGTTACTACTCTTAGCAACTGAACCAGTACCAAATACTGAGGGGTTGCTATAAACACTAGTAAAGTACACATCAATAACATGTATATCAAATATACCTTTGTTCACTTTGCCATCCTTCTTATCCGCCACATACTTGGGGTAGTTCTGCTTTCAGTGACCAGTCCCTTTGCAGTAGAAGCACTTAGTCTCAGGCTTAGGTCCAGACTTGGGCTTCTTCACTTGAGCAGCAACTTGCTTGTCGTTCTTCTTGAAGTTCCCTTCTATCCCTTTGCCCTTTTCTTGAAACTAGTGGTCTTGTTAACCATCAACACTTGATGTTCTTTCTTGATTTCTACCTTCATCGATTTCATCATCATGAAAAACTCGGGAATCATTTTCATCATCCCTAGCATACTATAGTTCATCATGAAGTTCTACTAACTTGGTGATGGTGACTAGAGAATTCTGTCAATCACTATCTTATCTGGAAGATTAACTCCCACTTGATTCAAGCGATTGTAGTACCCAGACAATCTGAGCACATGCTCACTAGTTGAGCGATTCTCCTCCATCTTTTAGCTATAGAACTTGTTGGAGACTTCATATCTCTCAACTCGGGTATTTGCTTGAAATATTAACTTCAATTCCTGGAACATCTCATATGGTCCATGATGTTCAAAACATCTTTGAAGTCCCGATTCTAAGCCATAAAGCATGGTGCACAAAACTATCAAGTAGTCATCATATTGAGCTAGCCAAACATTCATAACGTCTGCATCTGCTCCTGCAATAGGTCTGTCACCTAGCGGTGAATTAAGGACATAATTCTTCTGTGCAGCAATGAGGATAAACCTCAGATCGCGGATCCAATCCGCATCATTGCTACTAACATTTTTCAACACAATTTTCTCTAGGAACATATCAAAATAAACATATGAAAGCAACAACGCAAGCTATTGATCTTACAACATAATTTGCAAAATACTACCAGGACTAAGTTCATGATAAATTTAAGTTCAATTAATCATATTACTTAAGAACTCCCACTTAGACAGACATCTCTCTAGTCATCTAAGTGATCACGTGATCCAAATCAACTAAACCATAACCGATCATCACGTGAGATGGAGTAGTTTTCAATGGTGAACATCATTATGTTGATCATATCTACTATATGATTCACGCTCGACCTTTCGGTCTCTGTGTTCCGAGGCCATATCTGCATATGCTAGGCTCGTCAAGTTTAACCTGAGTATTCCGCGTGTGCAAAACTGGCTTGCACCCGTTGTAGATGGACATAGAGCTTATCACACCCGATCATCACGTGGTGTCTGGGCACGACGAGCTTTGGCAACGGTGCATACTCAGGGAGAACACTTCTTGATAATTAGTGAGAGATCATCTTAAAATGCTACCGTCAATCAAAGCAAGAATAAGATGTATAATAGATAAACATCATATGCAATCAAAATATGTGACATGATATGGCCATGATCATCTTGCGCCTTTGATCTCCATCTCCAAAGTACTGTCGTGATCTCTATCGTCACCGGCACGACACCATGATCTTCATCATCTTGATCTATATCAATGTGTCATCACATGGTTGTCTCACCAACTATTGCTATCGTATAGCGATAAAGTAAAGCAATTATTTGGCACTTGCATCTTATGCAACAAAGAGACATCCATAGGGCTTCTGCCAGTTGCCGATAACTTCAAAAAAACATGATCATCTCATACAACAACTTATATCTTATCACGTCTTGACCATATCACATCACAACATGCCCTGCAAAAACAAGTTAGACGTCCTCTACTTTGTTGTTGCAAGTTTTACGTGGCTGCTACGGGCTGAGCAAGAACCGTTCTTACCTACGCATCAAAACCACAACGATAGTTTGTCAAGTTGGTGCTGTTTTAACCTTCGCAAGGACCGGGCGTAGCCACACTCGGTTCAACTAAAGTTGGAGAAACTGACACCCGCTAGTCACTTGTGTGCAAAGCACGGCGGTAAAACCAGTCTCGCGTAAGCGTACGCGTAATGTCGGTCCGGGCCGCTTCATCCAACAATACCGCCGAACCAAAGTATGACATGCTGGTAAGCAGTATGACTTATATCGCCCACAACTCACTTGTGTTCTACTCATGCATATAACATCAAACCATAAAACCTAGGCTCGGATGCCACTGTTGGGGAACGTAGTAATTTCAAAAAAATTCCTACGCACACGCAAGATCATGGTGATGCATAGCAACGAAAGGGGAGAGTGTTGTCTATGTACCCTCGTAGACTGAAGCAGAAGCGTTGACGCAACGTAGAGGAAGTAGTCGTACGTCTTCCCGGTCCAACCGATCCAAGCACCATTACTCTGGCACCTCCGAGTTCTTGACACACGTACAGCTCGATGACACACCCCGGGCTCCGATCCAGCAAAGCTTCGGGGAGGAGTTCCGTCAGCACGACGGCGTGGTGATGATCTTGATGTTCAACTGTCGTAGGGCTTCGCCTAAGCACCGCTACAATATGACCAAGGTGTAATATCATGGAGGGGGGCAACGCACACGGCTAAGAAACGATCACGAAGATCAACTTGTGTGTCTATGAGGTGCCCCCTACCCCCGTATATAAAGGAGTGGAGGAGGGGAGGGCCGGCCCTCTTCTATGGCGCGCCCTGGGGGAGTCCTACTCCCACCAGGAGTAGGATTCCCCCTTTCCTAGTCCAACTAGGAGTCCTTCCATGTATTAGGAGTAGGAGACAAGGAAGGGGAAGAGAGAAGGGAAGGAAGGAGGGGGTGCGGCCCCTCCCCCTAGTCCAATTCGGATTAGGCCATGGGGGGCGCGTGGCCTGCCCTAGGCAGCCCCTCTCTCTTTCCCGCAGGGCCCAATAAGGCCCAATACTTCTCCCTGGCGAATTCCCGTAACTCTCCGGTACTCCGAAAAATACCCGAATCACTCGGAACCTTTTCGAACTCCGAATATAGTCGTCCAATATATCGATCTTTACGTCTCGACCATTTCGAGACTCCTCGTCATGTCCCCGATCTCATCCGGGACTCCGAACTCCTTCGGTACATCAAAACTCATAAACTCATAATAAAACTGTCATCGAAACCTTAAGCGTGCGGACCCTACGGTTCGAGAACAATGTAGACATGACCGAGACACGTCTCCGGTCAATAACCAATAGCGGGACCTGGATGCCCATATTGGTTCCTACATATTCTACGAAGATCTTTATCGGTCAGACCGCATAACAACATACGTTGTTCCCTTTGTCATCGGTATGTTACTTGCCCGAGATTCGATCGTCGGTATCCAATACCTAGTTCAATCTCGTTACCGGCAAGTCTCTTTACTCGTTCCGTAATACATCATCTCACAACTAACTCATTAGTTGCAATGCTTGCAAGGCTTAAGTGATGTGCATTACCGAGAGGGCCCAGAGATACCTCTCCGACATTCGGAGTGACAAATCCTAATCTCGAAATACGCCAACCCAACAAGTACCTTTGGAGACACATGTAGAGCACCTTTATAATCACCCAGTTACGTTGTGACGTTTGGTAGCACACAAAGTGTTCCTCCGGTAAACGGGAGTTGCATAATCTCATAGTCATAGGAACATGTATAAGTCATGAAGAAAGTAATAGCAACATACTAAACGATCGGGTGCTAAGCTAACGGAATGGGTCATGTCAATCAGATCATTCAACTAATGATGTGATCCCTTAATCAAATAACAACTCTTTGTCCATGGTTAGGAAACATAACCATCTTTGATTAACAAGCTAGTCAAGTAGAGGCATACTAGTGACACTCTGTTTGTCTATATATTCACACATGTATTATGTTTCCGGTTAATACAATTCTAGCATGAATAATAAACATTTATCATGATATAAGGAAATAAATAATAACTTTATTATTGCCTCTAGGGCATATTTCCTTCACCTCTGCCGTGGAAACCCGAGGACAGGATCGCTATCACTTCATCACCACCTCCTTCTTCATCACCAAAAGAAAATTGAGTATCGGGTATGGGCACTCCACCTGGCTTTCGCCAAGCTTGGGGGAGGTGCCCCGGTATCGTATCACCTCCACTATCTTTTGCCTTTACTTTTCTTAGTTCGATCCATAGTTATCTTTTGCTTTAGATGAAAAAAAAAGTTTAGTTTGAGTTTTGCTTCTTTTACTTTCATGTTTCAATAAAAAGAAGGGAAATAAATGAAAAAGATCATACGCTAATCTTATGGTAAGTAATGACATCACATAAGTAAAAGTATAAGTAGAAAAAATTATTGTAGATTGACAAACATAGCATTGATCAATGATGCAACTCATGAAAGAATTAATAAGGGAAGAGAAGATTCACATGCAAATACACTATCTTGGAAATATTTTGTGATTGTGAGCACCCATAAAAATATTATATGCCAAAATTGTTGATGTTGGACAAGGAAGACAACATAATGATTTATGTTTGTTCATATTCACATAGAAGCTATATTGTCATAGATCCTTCAACATGTGGGTTTGCCCCCATCATTGCTAGCCAAAAATTCCACACCAAGTAGAGACACTACTTGTGCATCCAAAACCCTTAAACCCAAATCTTGTTTTGAGAGTCCACCATACCTACCTATGGATTGAGTAAGATCCTTCAGTAAGTTGTCATCGGTGCAATAAGGCAATAAAAATTGCTTCTAAAAGTGTTAGATCATTTAGTGTAAGAGAAAATTGAGCGTTGTACGAACTTGTGATGGCAAAGAATAAAAGTGACAGACTGCATAATAAAGGTTGCCATCATAAGGGGCAATATAACATGACGTTCTCTTGCACTAAGGGGTTGAGCATACAAACAAAAAGCGCATGGCAACCTCTGCTTCCCTCTATGGAGGGCCTATCTTTTACTTTTATGTATTTACTTTCATGCAAGAGTCAAAGTTCTTCTCTCTATTCATTTTTATTTTCTCTTTTGGCAAGCATCATGTGGTGAGGGAAGATGTAGGCACATATATCCAGCTAAATATGGGTAGCATGAGTTATTATTGTTGACATCACCCTCGAGGTGGATACGTTGGGAGGCGAAACTATAAGCCCCTATCTTTCTATGTGTTCAGTTGAAATGTTTTGCTTGTACGCGGTGAGTGTTAGCAATCATAGAATACTATATGATGGTTGAGTATGTGGACTTGCCTAAAGGCTCCGATACATGACCCTTCCTGAAAAGATGATGAATTGTAGTTGCAAAGTTGACTGAGAACATAGTTTGTTGGTTTCCAATAGAGTTTATACTTTATACTTCGATGTTGTGATGAATTGTTACTTATTCATGAGAAGTCTATGATAAAAGTCCTATGATAAAAGTTTTATGTTAAAGCTTGTTGTTGTCATAATAAGTTGCATGATGCTTCTATGTCCGTATTTTGTTTTTATCGACACCTCTCTCTGACATGTTTTTCAATTTCGTTTTTTGCTTGAGGACAAGCGGGGTCTAAGCTTGGGGGAGTTGATATGTCCATTTTGCATCATGTTTACCTACTATTATTTATGTTGTTTTATTGCATAATAATGCTTTTTGGAGTAATTCTAATGCCTTTTCTCTCATAATATGCAAGGTATACACAAAGAGGGAGAATTCTGGCAGCTGGAAATCTGGACCAGAAAAAGCTACGTCAGGCTACCTATTCTGCACAACTCCAAATGAGCTGAAACTTCACGAGGATTTTTTATGGAATAAATGAGAATTATTGGAGCCAATAAGTACCAGAGGGGGCCCACCAGGTGGGCACAACCCACCTGGGCGCGCTAGGGAGCCTAGGCGCGCCCTGGTGGGTTATGCTCACCTCGGCCCACCTCCGGTGCCCCTCTTCTGATACATAAGTCATTTTGACCTAGAAAAAATAAGGAGAGGACTTTCAGGAAGAAGCGTCGTCGTCTCGAGGCGGAACTTGGGCAGGAGCACTTTTGCCCTCCGGTGGAGCGATTCCGGCGCGGGAACTTTTCTCCCGGAGGTGGAAATCATCGTCGTCATCATCACCAAAAACACTCACATCTTGGGGAGGGAAATCTCCATCAACATATTCAACAGCACCATCTCCTTTCAAACCCTAGTTCATCTCTTGTGTTAAATCTTTGTACCGGAACTATAGATTGGTGCTTGTGGGTGACTAGTAGTGTTGATTACATCTTGTAGTTGATTACTATATGGTTTATTTGGTGGAAGATTATATGTTCAGATCCATTATGCTATTTAATACCCCTCTGATCTTGAGCATGATTATCATTTGTGAGTAGTTACTTTTGTTCTTGAGGTTACGGGAGAAATCATGTTGCAAGTAATCATGTGAACTTGATATGTGTTTGATATTTTGATGATATGTATGTTATGATTCCCTTAGTGGTGTCATGTGAATGTCGACTACATGACACTTCACCATATTTGGGCCTAAGAGAATACTTTGTGGAGTAGTTATTAGATAATGGGTTGCGAGAGCAACAAAAACTTAAATCCTAGTGTGTGCGATATTCCGTAAGGGACCGATTGGATCCAAAAGTTTAATGTTATGGTTAGAATTTATTCTTAATACTTTTCTCATAGTTGCGGATGCTTGCGAGGGGATTAATCATAAGTAGGATGTTTGTTCAATTAAGAACAGCACCTAAGCACCGGTCCACCCACATACCAAATTATCAAAGTTGCGAACACGAATTGAGCCAACATGATGAAAGTGACTAGATGAAATTCCCATGTACCCTCAAGAACACTTTGCTTATCATAAGAGACCGTTTTGGCATGTCCTTTGCCTTGGGCTACCTTCCTGCACTTTTGTTACTAGTACCGTTACTTGCTCGTTACAAATTATCTTGCTGTCAAACTACTCTGTTACTTACAATTTCAGCACTTGCAGACATTACCTTGCTGAAAATCACTTGTCATTTCCTTCTGCTCCTTGTTGGGTTCGACGCTCTTACTTATCAAAAAGGCTACAATTGATCTCATATACTTGTGGGTCATCAATAGCAAGCATAGCTCTTTGGCAAGAGATTTTTTTTGTTGCACATATGGATTTGCTAATACTAACTGTGTGGAAACATAGCATCATCTTGAAACTAAAATTATAACTGAATACATGACCCTCTTTCCTTGTAACACAAGAACATCAGTGGATTTTAATCATGTGTGCAATAGTCGCCCCCCAACAAAATTGGCCATGGCTCATCCCTATTGTTTCCTTTTTTACAGCGGACAAACACAAAAGGGTATTGCTTTTTCGGAGTTCTCCATCAGCTATTAAGTCACCACATCAGTGAAGTCAGCGTCTTCCCATTAAAAAGCATAGCCCTAGAGAGTAACCCCATACGGAGCATAATCAAACCTCAGTATGATCTTATTTCAAATCTAATCATTCAATATTTTTTCATCTGTATAAATCAAATCATCTGTTAGGACCCTTAAATAAATAAGTAAAATGGAAATCAAACACTCTAAAATCAAGAAAAGGAACAGGTACCCATAGTATAGAGCAAGGCAATAACAGCCCCCCCCCCCCCCCCCCCCTCTCGCTCTCTCTCTCTTCGTGGTGGTCTCTAACAAGCAACCTAAGAAGCAAGTCCAGCCAAATTGGAATTTCAAAACTGTATCTTCACCATGTCCAACCTAGGATTAGATTTTCCTTGTAAATGCGACTTCGAGTTTGACATTCATATGTTGAATGAATCCATCACTTTACTGGAATAAACTAATAGCAGGTTGTGTGATGGCGGCAAGTATGGTTAGTGAGACCTTAGCGAACAGATCACCTTATGCGGTTATGGTACATGAGATGCAAAACCTCATTGGTGATCAGCAGCACGTAATCTCAGTCATCAAACGTGAGCAAAATTGAGCTAGTCATACTCTTGCCTAAATGGTTGGTCACTACCAAAAACTGTTGTTTGGTTAAGGTGTGCCCCTATGGAGGTTGACACCATATGTCAACCAGAATGTGATGACTCTGGTTAAGTAATGGAGATGCTTTATTCACAAAAAAATAACACCGCGGGCTGTCGTACCTTGTTGTAATCGGCATAACGTTGCTAAACAATAATAGCTCCAAAATTGACAGGTTAACCAAATTAAGGCAAACTCGAAGAGACATATACACAATTTTGTGTATCCACATTTAGCTGCATTCCCTACCAAGGAAGATCGATGATGAAACTAAATAACCGTTCAACATGGCAGCTAGCTAGCTAGGCAGAGCTCCATTTAGCTACTTGGAGAACCTGAGGTCTGAGGACTCGGCGGTCTCACTGCCAAGGTACTGCAGTTGACACATTTTTTCTGCTAGTGGCTAGATTCATGCCATGCCAAGCAGGTGGGGGCTCATCAGCGTTGAGTTTCAGAGGAGATGAAGAAAAAAGAACACTGAGAAGAACAGAACCCCCAAATTGATCAACGCCAACAGAGGCAATGGGAATCTACTGGCCACGAAAGAAGTAAAAGGAAATCCAAGTGCGCCGCCACAACCTTAAAAATCCGGCCAGCCAACCGAGGTCCACCAGCGGCAGATCACCACCACAACGCAATGAAGAACACACCAAATAAATGGGAACAAGAACATACCGTGCTGGCCCGACGGCAGCGCAGCGGAGGAAGGATATAGAACGGAAACACGCCGGCACTGAACCAAGGCGGCGGCGAAAGCCCTCCAATGCGAGCAAGGAAGGCGGAGACAGAGGCCCTCCTGGAATGACGAACGCACTGAAGGGGGTCTATTTTTTTTTCTCTGTTTCCATTTTTTCCTTTCCTTCTTTGTTGTCTTTCTTTAGTTTTCTTTTTCCTTCTCTATTTTTTTGTTTGGCTTTCTTTTGTTTTTTATGATTATTTTCATTTTCACTCTACATTTTTGTATATGTCAAAAGCATATTTTTAATAAGTGATCAACAGTTTTGTCTACACGTTCAACATTGTCTGAACGCTTATTCAACATTTCTACTTGCTCAACATTTTAATAATTATTCAAAAAATTTCAAATACATGTTCAACATTTTTTAAATACTCATTCAACATTTTTTAAATATCTACTCAACATTTTTAAATACTTGCTCAACATTTCAAATATTTATTCAATATTTTCCAAACACATTCAACATTTTTTACATACTTATTAAACATTTTTAAAATACTTGTTCAACATTTTTAATACTTGTTCAACATTTTCCAAATGCTCATTCAATAATTTTTAATACATATTCAACAATTTTTAAATACTTGGTCAACAATTTTAATACCTTATCAAAAATTTCAAATACTTGTTCAGCATTTTTTCAAATACTTGTTCAACAATTTTTAATACTTATTCAACATGTTTCAAGTACTTGTTCAACATTTCAATGTGTTTTTGCAGAGTATTTTGTATATATATGTAGAATATTTTAAAATAAAAATAAAAATACAAAAATAAAGCTAAAACCGAGAATAGAAAACAAAAAAAGGGCCTTTGCCTCCCGCGCGGCTGGGACGGCCCATCTGGGATCTCCCCGACGCGAGGCGTCCCCATTTGCTCGTTTAAGGCGATAAATAGGGGTGCCCCCCACCAGGTATCCAACTCCTTGCCGCCTTGTGCTGACCGAGTCAAAATTAGCGTGACGGAAGATTTGACGGCCCAAACGATTCGCAGCCAATTTACCCCTAGGGAGCTCAGTAAGTAAGGAGTAGCTATGCTAACTTCTTAGTTACATTTGGTTTTTGCATCAAGGGCGCAATGGGTCATCATATTTTTCATTAGTTTGGCAAAAAAAAATGGTCTAATCGTTCACCGCGAGTCATGTGTAGGTCTCGGAACTCCTAGGGGAGGTCGTGTTGGACCAGGAGCGGCTTCTGCCGAAAGCACCGACCAATAACAACGGACATTTTTTGTTAACTTCAAACTCAGCACTTCCGGGTTCAATTTCAAGGTTTTCAACAAAGGAAACTCTACCTACATCCGCTACACATGCTCTAAGCACGGATAAACTATCTGGTGCTTTATGATTTAGTGTCAATGTCAATGTAAGCACCATCGTGGACTCGTTTTTATCAGATGGTGACCTTGCTTGAGCAGGCGATGAATTCTAAGATTTTCTGCCCTGTGTGTCCCGTAATCCCGTTTAAGATTTGCATCAAGGTCATTTGGTTCTGGTTTCCATCGTACACGGCATATCCTGGTTTTGTACAGCCCCAATTGATCCGCATTCCAGGAACTTCAGGTCGTTGCACCATAATCAAATTATGTTGATCGATCGCTAGAAAAGAGTAGGAAGCCATGTCAATTAACGACTGGTACTCCATTTGGCACGGCGTCCATGCACCCTGCTTTAAACAACAAACAAAAGCGTCGCCTGTGCGGTAATCAAGACCCTTGATGAGGCCCGGCCCATAGGCCGGGCAAACGGGGCGCCTGCCCTGGGCCCCGAGGAGGCAGGGGCCCCGGCCCAGGTAGTATACCTTCATAGAGCCCAAAAAAAATACACGAAAAACAAAACGTCGAACTGTGCAAGGAAACCTCACGAAGGAATTGATTGATAATAATCAATCTGTTACCAACTGCTTTCGCGCCGGGGGGGGGGGGGGGGGGGGGGCGAGATCCAGAGCAAGGACCCTAAGAATCTGGAAGATATCTCGAGAAAAGGTTTTAGCACCGGTCTCTCATATATGTACTCCAGTTTATCCGAAGTATCCCAATGGTGTAAGACCGTCGACTATTTGGGAAAAAGGAGGAAAATCACTCTGATCTCTGATTTCGGGCTTTGCCAAATCCCAGACTCAGCGCCGCCCCTTCGATGCCTCTCCGATTCTGAAGTCGTGGCCGGCCATTAAAGGATAGCTACGGCGCAAATCATTCCCCAATCAGCCCCCCTTCCTTTCTCAACGCCCTGCCCGTTTCCTAGACTTTGGAAAGACTGGGAAGGTGTACTTACATGTTCTTCTGTCCTGCAATTTCGTTCTCAATTCCAACATTCGTTGATAAGTAGCTTTGCGCACGATTCAACGTCGCACATCCGCTACATCTGCATGGATCTTCTTCTGTTCTTCATTGGATCCAAATGTGAGAGTGCTCAAGCAGGAGACTAGGGGAAGGGAAAGATTTTATCCACTTCATTGTGTCGTCTTCTTTATTCGTGCTAACTACTGCGGCGTACGGATCAAGCCATCTACATCCACATCAATCAAAATCCAGGTGCTTTTGATCCCTTTATTAACCGGTTTTATGCATCTTGTTCAGTGACATGTCTTCAAGAAATTATTTGTCTAGTAGTGGAATCTCAAAAGGGATCAATTACTGTTAACTTTTTCAAAACTAGAACTCTTCTAGAGTACTTAGTTTGCTTTGCTATGCCTTATGCAGGATAATTTGGAAGAGGTGAATTATTATTTGGGTGAAGAATTTTTGGAGTAAAGAAACATTGCAGATTGGGGGAGGATCCAGAACAGGTGTAAGTTATCCAATTAATTTTATATATCATGGTAACACAAATATTTAAGTAGCAACCAGTTTTTACAAGGACATTTGTTGTGCAGAAAAATTGATGTCTCTATTGACAATTAGGAAATCAATCTTTTGTGGAGCTATATTGTTTCATTACTATCCCGATGCACTTCTGTTGATTGATAAATACTGATACTGCCAGTCTAAGAGTCCAAAGATAATCAATCTATGCTATGTACTGGATATTTACATTAATTTTGAAAAGAAAAACTGAGCTTTTGTGTTTCAAGAAGGCACTGGCGGAGCGTAGTGGAGATGAAACTGGGCTAGGACCCCCCTTTCCAAAGTGATTTTTTACTACTACTAGTAGGTATACTTACGGCTCTTGGCCCAGCGCCTCCTATCGTCTCATCTGTGAGTCAACGCGTCCGGTTCAGCTTGGCACCCGCCATGCCTCCCTGCCTCCCCATCCGGCGTGTACCTCGACGACGCCGGCGGCAGCTGACGGGCAGACCTTTATCCCCTTCTTCTTGACCGGCTGATTCCTCAGCTTCTCTGGTTGGAGGCTTGGAGCAGACTGCCTGCAGCCCTGCACACACACGGCAACACACCACGCCAAAGCCGGCAGCTCGTCATCACTCTGCGCCCAACGCCATTGCTGTGGACACCCATGTATTTTTCTTGTTAGTTATGTTCAATAATTTAGATGTTGTTCTTTCCGTGCTTCCTCATCTGATGTTCTAGTCACTGCTTCTTTTAGTATATCTGACAAATTGAGATGTTCTAGTAACTTTAATGCCTAGCTGCATGGCAGCTCAGTCACAACTATATAAATTTCTGTTTAGGTAGCAATGGGGAAACAACCGGAAGAGTAGAAAGAGCATATCTCTAGCCATTAGTTTTGTTTAGTTGTCGTTTGTTCATCAGGCATGATCTTTCTTTTGGAGCACCAAAATTTACTTATCCATAATGCCTAGGTATGTGTGAACCTGTTATACCTGTTGTATTTGTGTGAACAAGATATTTTTTATTATTATTACATGGTCATTTGACTACCCTTGCATATATTCCACAACTCTTTTTAGGGGATATGTAGTGTGGGTTTTTCATTCATATTGTGTGTTTTTATGTGAAGTTGGCCCCCTCTTATATTTTGGTCACGCTCCGCCACTGCAAGAAGGGCCCCTTGTTTTGTCTTGCCCCGGGGCCCCATATATCTGTGGGACGGCCCTGCCCTTGATAAATAACCATCACACTCCAATCGTGAGCTTTTCATGTCATATCTATCTATACCTACTATTAAAGGGAATAGGTATTCTTGGTTTGGTTTAGTCCTTTTCGTTTGATTTACACACGCTAAGCGATCTGGGCCAGGTACTTGTATGTTGATGGGCCTTTTATGGGCTTTCATAGAGACCGAAAAAAATAATTGGGTCAAAATAAATCAACATTGTCAGAATTGAACATAGGACCTCCTGTATAGCTCTTCGATGTAACAACCAACGACTTATGCGCCTTTCACATTTACTAATCTCAAATCACTCTAAATATATGAGTGCCAGTCATCATGTTTAGGGCAAGCTAACTAATGGAATGAGCTAATAAAGGAAGTATTGTGGGCTTAAATAGAATATTTAAAAGGATGTGACTAATTAAAGAAACAATTATGGGTAAACCGGTGGAATAACTAAAAGAAAGATTGTGGTCTTAATAAATTCTACATGAAGGATTTGAGGTAAATAGGTAGGATAATTAAAAGGAAGGATCTGTAGGCTTCAATGTGTTTGAGGCTACTAAATTAGAAAAGGAAGGATTCGATTTCCGATTAAAACGGGTGAGGACGTCATAGTAATTAATATAAGGATTATACTTAAATGTCATTAAAAAGGATTATACTTAAATGAAATCAGTGAGAGATTATGCCCAGCAAAGAAAATATGGACACGGCTAAATTGCAACGTATTTTTTTATGTTTATTTTGTAGAAGGATGCTGCGTTGCAGCATGTTCTTCATAGTGAACCTGGTAATGTGGGACATTATGTTTGCACAAAACATTAATTTTTCCCGTTGCAACGCACGGGCATATGTGCTAGTCCCAACAAAATTCAGACGAACCTGACCTCCTCCCAGGAAAAGTTTAACAAACAAAGCAGCGGGCCTTTGATGCAAAGCAATCGACCGGTAATTTCGCGACCCTAATGACGTCCACAAGTGCATGTACCGGAGCAGGGGAAGAACAACAGCAAGAAAAGCTTGCTCGCTCGAGAGGAGGAACTGGCAAGGGAAACTTCATGCTATGATTTGATGACAAGTATTTTCGGACGGAGGGAGTACCAATTATGCACAATTTTGCCCTGGATCCCGTCAAGATTGTTCGGTCGCGACGTAGCATTTCACATCCACCTTGTGTCTCCACTTCTTCCGCCAAAAGCAGTGGACGCGACGACGCTTCTTTGCACGAGGAGAGGGGCGTTGAACGACTGTGGATGTACGCTACACCTGTATGCCAATATCTGGGTGCTACCATACCATGATCGAGGAGTAGAAAGGGTCGTCCGACGGCGACGCTGGCATAGTCAATTGTGCGTTGCAACGTCCCCATTCGGCCACGGCGTCCACGCCGTGATCGTAATCATAATACTCTACCGCCAGTGCAACTACTCTTCATGCCATTGGACCAGAGCAGAGCAGCCCCAGCAAAGTTCAGACGACGAACCTGGCCGCCTCTCGCACCAAAACCAAAAGGCGCACGAAAGCAAAGCACCGGCCTTTATTATGCAAACAAACGACCGGTAATCTCGTCACCCCGGTGACGTAGGGCGGTTAGCGAGGCAGCAAACGGAAGAGGTGCATGAACCGGGCCAGGAGGTGGGGGAGGATGGAAGCAAGACGAAAGGGGTGAGAGGGACGGCGGCGAGGGGACGCACATGGACCTGCCTTGCTGCCTACTCGCCCGGAAAGGAGGTGGAACCGGTAGCACAACTGCACAAGGCCGGCCAAACTACTTCCTAGTGCTACTTGGCAACGTCGGACGGCAAAGACCTTCAGGAGCGGTGGGCAGAGGGGATGCAAATCCAGTCCTGCTGGTGAAGATCAAGAGGAAACGCGTGATCTTGGCACAATTTTACGTACACCAGAACCTGTTTGAGATCATTTGGAAAAGAATTTCGCAGGATTATCCTTGTGGCAGTTCCCCGAGCATACATCATACACCGGAAATCGAGCCACTTTTAGGGAAAAGATGATCAAAACTAGGGATGGAAACGGATCGGATGCGGATCGGATAGTGCTCTTACCACTTCCGTTTTCATATTTTCGAAACGAATACGAATCCGAATACGGATGTTATCGGATACGAATGCGGCTCGGATGTTATTCGAATACGGATACATATTGGATGTTTTCTTGATTCGGAACGGATACGAATAATATGAACTTATTCCTTAAGGAAATTAGTCAATAGCTATGTGACATAAAATAATCAATTTGTGACATAGAATAAGTCAATGATAAATAGGTTTATGAAAAAATACTATTGTAGTGCATAATAATTTCTAAGTTTAATATACAAAGAGTTAAATTTGACCACTAGTTTGGCTTTTATGTTGGATAATTGGAATATTGGGGCTAGAATTTTGAAAATTACCTCCCATAATCTTATCCGGATACAGATATATCCACTTCCATATCCATATTTTTGTCAAAATGTCCTACCATATTTTATTTCGTATTTGTTTAATAAATTCGGATACGGATAATTTCCATTTCCATTTTAGTTCGGATGCGGATGTTTCGGATACGAATAGGTATTTTCTCGGATACGAATATCGGATATTTCGGATTATCCGCTACCACTTTCCACCCCTAATCAAAACACCATTTGAAATTGTCTTTTCCATGTGTTCTTTATTGCTTTATTGGACAGGGCTGCAGCAAGGAGATGATGCTAAGAAGCTACGCATAGGCGCGGAACAGATCAGGGCAGGTACCATGCAGACGATGATGTGTGACGCTGCGAGACAACCGATCACCCGGAGAGTGAACTTCTGGTGCTGCGCTTCGGAGTTTGGAGTTATATGCTCTCGTTGCTTCAGTCGGGTGTTTTTGGGGTCTTTTGGAGTCAGTACGCCTCTGATTGTCGGAGTTGTAATAGCTAGTTAGACTTAAAAATATCTGTGCTGCTCATGTTTTTGCCCCATGACATTCGTCACGATGTCGGTCGAATGTGGTGGGTTTTCTGTCAGTGCTTGAACTCGCTTTTCCCTTTCCCTTCTTCCTGAACATGTTTCTGGAACTGCTGTATTACCGTTCATTGCAATGGAAAGGGGTTAAGCCCGGTTCAAAAAGAAAAGCATACACCGGATGTTGTTTCAATCAGCTCTACAACTTGAACAAAATTCAGAGGCGAAAATATGTTTCAGGCAGTTGCCAACGGTGGCTGCTGCGAGATGTTCATCTCGGTGGTGGCATCAAGCAGCAGCTCCGGCCATATCACAGACATTTCGACACAGTACAAGGAACGTAACAATTCATAAAATCACAAGGTTGCAGGTAAGTAAAAAGCATAGAACTTGGACGGAAACAAATTTTATTTATCCCAGGATGATTGCAAAGGTTACAGCACTCAAACCACACGCCTGCAAAAACCAGGGATCTGGAGACAAAAAACAACCACACAAGGTTGTCATGGCAAGGGCCCTTTGATATGTTGCACCTTGCCAAGGCCAGATCCCCGGGGACATCAGGCAACCCCTACAGATGCTGCAGAAAAGCAACCATCCACCGCCGACGACACACACGCACAGCACACACACACACTACAGACCGTGAAGAGTCTGGAACTGGAACAACCACACACTGAAAGAGATCGTAGCAGACACCTAGACACGGATCGAAGAACCGGAGCTAAGCTTCTATGACAGGCACACACCGACAAATCCGACAAATAGAACTTGCTATGGAATTGAAACCAGAAGTACTGATGTCCCACAAACTCTGGAACCAGATTGTACTGGAAAAGAAGACACGACTGACAATATTTGAGCTCCTACACAGGACTTGATAAGGAGAGAAAAAAAGAAGCATGGTGTAGGGACTGTAATCACAAGGGCATAGGTTGGGGGTAGAGGGACAGGGTGCCACGCTAATGGCAGCCGAAGGCTCAAGGAACAGGCATCCTCGCGAGAGGAGGCCTGCAAAAAACGAGCGCTTGGCTAAAGCGTCCCCCGGAAAACAACCGACCCTAAGACAAAGGAAGCCCACCATGACTCAAACGTGCAACCGACGAACCGAACCGACTCTGCTATGAGGCTTGACTGAAGAAGTACTACCTACGGTCGTATATTTGCATCTGGAGATCCTCTTAAGCAAGGATGTCGCACCACCAGAGCTGCTTCTCCAGTGATGCAATGTTGTGGTTGCCGATGAAGTTGAACTGGAGATTGAGGCCCTCCAACGACGCAGGCATGCTTCCCAGGAAGGGAACGCTCTTGGGTGTGACCTTGAGACAGCCCGACAGTGAGAGGACACGGAGCTTGAGCCGCTCCGCGGATGCCAACACCGCAACACCATAGTCGCTGACCATGCAGTTTGAAAGATCAAGCTCAGCGAGCTCAGAGCAGCTCTCGGAAATGGCAAACAGACTTGCATCAGTTATCTTACTGCAGCCCTCGAGGCTCAGATGTGCAAGAGATGTGCCGTGTGCCTTCACCAGCGCAGAAATAGCTGCATCTGTGAGATTCTTGCAGCCATTCAAGTCAACATGAACCAGCCCACTCTCGGAACTCCTGATCAATGGAAGGAGGCCTTCGTCGGTGACTGCACCAAGACCGCTGAGGTCAAGATTCTCAAGATGAGGGCAGATCATGCCAACCACAGCCAAGCTCGCGTCTGTGAATCCCGGGCACTGCTTGATGGTAAGGGACCGAAGTGATTTGCAAACGGGGAGCTGTGCAGGTGCAGAGCAGATGTCCTTGATACCAGTACACTTCACCAAAGAGAGGGTCTTGAACTTTGGGCTGCAGTTGAGGAGGAAAGAAAGGATGCCCATGAGAGTAATCCTGTTGCATTCCTCAATCTGCAAGTTCTCCAAAACCTTTGCTGCTTCTGCGAAATCCTTGAGAAGACCATCTGAGATTTGGCTGCACTTCCTGAGGTAAAGCTGCTTCAAGCTCGGGCAGAACTTGGCAATGGAAACAAGTGCCAGCTCGGTGACTCCTGGGCAGAAAGTGATGCTCATACATCTGAGCTTCTGCAGGCCAAGGGCATTTGCCATGACCCAAAAACCCCTCTCGCCAACCGCAGACAGGCGAGTGAGGGTGAGGTTTGTGATTGCCTTTCCATAGTACCCAATCACAGCAAGAGAAGCATCAGTGATGCTCAAACCCTGAAGGCAGACCCTGGCAAGCGAGGCTGTGGCGGAACAGATGAGACCAGACACTCCCTGGTCACCAACATATGCACAGTTCTTGATGTTCACCGCCTGCAGCTTGGAGCAGCACCTGCCGATAGCCTTGAGGCCTTCGTTGGCAACACCAGAGCATGCCTCAATGGTCAGCGTCTTCAAATCCGGGCACCCCTGAGCGACGGCGACGAGGCCCTTGTCGGTGACCAGCGGGCAGCCGGTGATGTCGAGCTTCTCGAGCGAGGGGCACCCGGCGGCGATCTCAGCGAGCCCCGCGTCCGTCACCTGCAGCACGTCCCACAGGGCGAGCGAGCGGAGCGACGGGCACCCACGGGCGACCGCGGAGAGGCCGCTGTCGGTGACGCCGCGCGTCGGGTGGCTGCCCCTGACAACGACGCTCTCCAGGCTGCCGCGGAGGCCGTCGGCGACGGCCGCCGCGGTGAGGGCGACGTCCGTGGCGCCCTCGCCCTCGAGGGTCCTCTCAGAGCGGCCCGGGCGCGCGGCCTCGGCCTCGTCCTCGTCCTCGCAGACGAAGACCTGGTTGAGGTCCGGCACGGCGGGGGCCTGGACCCGCTTGATCTCGGAGGCGCGGATGCCGCCGAGCAGCGCGAGCCAGCGGCGGGAGACGCACGAGGAGGCGCCCCGCGCGCGGGCGCCCTGCACGCGGCGCAGGATCTCGAAGAGGCACCCGTCCGGGAGCGCGTCGAGGGTCGGCGCGTCCCTCAGCCTCTGCCTCTTGGCCGCCGGCGCCGCCCTGAGCGCCTCCTCCGCCGCGGCGGCGAAGACGCAGGGGGCCACGGCCGTCACGCGCGCGCGCTTCCGCTGCCGCACGCCGCCGAACATAGCAGCCGCCGGATCCAGGACAAGCAGACCGCCATCTACACAAACAAACACACACAAAATCAGCACACCAAACCAGCAAAATCCTCCAGATCTCCGGCGAAACACCGCGCGAACAAGCGCTCGATCTCAATTCGATTCGAGTCAGGGCCCTTGCTTACCGCGGCAATCGTGGAAGGGAGGCATGGCGAGGAAGAGATCGAGGAGCTGCTGCGACGAGAATCAATCAATCAATCAATCGGGCGGCGCTGCGAACGAGCGAACGAACCCTGACGAAGGGAAAAAATTGGGGGAGGAGCGGGGGGGAGGGGAGGAATGGGGGGTGGGGTGGGGTGCGGTGGTGGGTTTGGGGGGGCGGTGGTGGTTCTTATGTGGATGGTGCGGGGAATCCGGTCCAGTTGCTCGCCCAACTTGTGACGAAGATTTGCCGGGATTCAATGAATCTCATCATCGGGGAGGGGAGGGGAGGGTCAAGGGGGGGTGTACACCGTACCGCCGCTGTGATGTGCTGGGAGGCGCCTGCATGCATGCACCTCTGGCGCGTCCGCACAGGGGTGGGTGGTTTTTTTCTCTTTCTCTCTCTGGCTCACGAAGACGCTGGTTTGGAGTTTTTGGGGGCATTTTTACTTCAAATTTCAAATGCTTGCTTTCGAAAATTGAACCTGGGTTGGAAGTCTAGATGGAGTTGTTGTTTCGATGATTTGAAAGAATTAGTCAATGTACATGCAATGCACGTTAATTTGGAAGTATATTAAGTGCATGCGGATGTATTTAGATGTATTTTAGTTCTAGATACATCCTTTTTTATCCATTTCTCTGACAAGTATTTTCGGACGGAGCGAGTAGGATATTATTTGCGTGTTATTATGTGATTAGCACTATATTTGACATGAAATTAACTGGACACTAAACGTTGAGCGCTCGACATTGAAACAGTGTAGATCGTTGGATTGACAAGACTTGATGGCCGAGATTAATTGGATCTGCATATTTGGGTCTTTTTATATTGGTAAATATAAGTATAAGTATAGATATAGATATAGGTATACAGGGAACCAAGCATGCAATTTGTGGCCAACAATCCCCGCAAAAAAGAATATGGACAACAAACAAAAATAGAAGATTTTTATCTGCAATGTGGATTCTTAATTGATCTATGAACCAAAACTTTTGCCTCCGTCTTTAAAAGAAAATATCAGGAAATCGTATGCATTTTGTGCATAATTGTATACCTTTCATAATGGGTACATGGGTGGTCGTTTGGTTTCGTGTGACACCTCCAATCGGCTCGGCTATGTTTGGGGAAAAATCAATTATTTTTAACTCGAAAATTGGGTTTCTATATATAGATCATTAGACATGAGATTTTGTAATTGTTTTGGAATCTTTAGATCAATGTCAGGTTGAATAGACCACAATGACATGCCAAAGGCTTTAGGAAAGTTTTACTGCGAGGCCCGGTGAAATAAACCACAATGAGTGCAAATCAACAACGAAGATATTTCAAAAAAAAGGTGCAAGGGATGATTGTTTTGACATGCCCCTCAGGGCATCTCCAGCCGCGCCCCCAACAGGCCCCCCCAGGCCACCTTTTCGGCGCCGGCGCCGAAAAAACGGCCCAGTCGCGCCCCCAGGACGCCGAAAATCGCCGGTTCGGACCTTTTTTCCGCCCGGCAGTCACAGGCCGAACCCGGCGCGCTGGGGAGCCGTTGGGGGCTCCGGCGCTAGGGAAAATCACGCCTGGCCCACACCGACAGGGGAAAAGTCAAGTTTTCCTTCCCCCGACTCGCCTCGCACCCCCCGCGCCCTCGGCCACCACTAGCTGTATCCCGGCGACGGGCGCCGGCCTACTCCGCTAGATAGACATTCCCCGCCGGAAAATAGCAGTGCTTCGCCGCGGCAGCCCCTCCCGCAGCACTGGGCGTTGCCGGCCGCCGTTTCCGGCCGCGGAGGCGCGGTTTAACGGCGGGTAAACGCCTACCGAGCGCAAGGTGTTCGGCATTTTGACTGACTCGGCGGTGGACTCCGATGAGGAGGAAGAGCTCGCCGCGCTGTTGGAGGAGGAAGCCGCGGCCGACGTCCAGGAAGAAGAGCATCTGATGGTGCTCGCCGCCCTCGCCCAGCTGCTGGCGAGCAATGAAAAGCCGCGTCGAGGTGGCTCGGCGTCGGGGCGGGTGAAAGCAAAGAACCGGCATCGTCTGCAAGGCTACTGCATGCTCTACTCCAACTACTTCGCCGATGCTCCACTTCATGGCGAGAGAACATTTCGGCGCCGTTATCGGATGAGCCGAAAGCTCTTCCTCAGGATTGTGAATTCCATCCGGGAGTTCGACAACTACTTCAAGTGCAAGATGGATTGCACTGGCGCTCTTGGAATTCACCTCCATCCAGAAGTGCACGGCAGCGATGAGGATGCTTGCATATGGAGCTCCCAGTGATTCACTCGACGACTATGGGCGCATGGCCGAGTCCACCAGCATAGAGTGTTTCTACAAGTTCTGTCGGGCAGTGGTGGCAGTGTTTGGGCCACAATACTTGAGAGCACCCAATGCGGAAGACACTGCTCGGATCCTAGCCCAGAATGCAGCAAGAGGATTTCCTGGGATGCTTGGAAGCATCGACTGCATGCATTGGAAATGGAAGAACTACCCATTTGGTTGGCAGGGGATGTACAAAGGCGCCAAAGGCGGTTGCAGTGTGGTGCTTGAGGCGGTAGCCACACAGGACCTCTGGATTTGGCACTCCTTCTTTGGTATGCCAGGAACTCACAATAACATCAACGTGCTGCAGTGCTCTCCTGTTTTTGCCAAGCTCGTTGAGGGCCATTCTCCTCCGGTGAACTTCGAGATCAATGGGCACCAATACAACAAGGGGTACTATCTAGCTGACGGCATCTATCCGAGATGGTCGACATTTGTGAAGACGATCTCAAACCCTGTGCCAGGAGGCAAGAACGCCTGGTTTGCGAAGCTTCAGGAGGCTTGCAGGAAGGATGTCGAGCGGGCATTTGGTGTGCTCCAATCTCGATTTGCTGTTGTTCGGTACCCCGCTCAGACCTGGTCGAAAGATCAAATGTGGGAGATCATGACTTGTTGTGTCATCTTGCACAACATGTCATCGAGAGCGAGCAAGAAGACCCAGTGTTTGACGCTGAACCATACTACAGGCAGGGTCCTCTAGCCGAAGTTGATCACCAGCTACCGGCACCAGTATGCGTCAAGAGATCCAAGACCCACAGGTGCATCATCAACTGCAGAAAGATCTGATTGAGCACCTATGGAGGCTCAAGGGGGACGCCGCGTGATGAAATACGAGTTTTTATTTGTTGAACTATATAATTTGTATTGAACTATTTGTTGTTGTACTATTTTGTTGAAGTATTTGATTTTTCTGTGATGAAATATGTGATAAGGAATAATTATGTTTATAATTGAACGCCGAGACACGGCGAAACCACGCCGAATATGGGCCTATTCTCGCCCATATGGGCCGTTTATTCACCGAAATTGGGCTGCAAAGTGGGCCAATTTCGGCGCCTGGGGGCGACGACTGGGCGAAAAACCGCCCCCAGCACCGAGTGTATCGCCGGCTCGTCCCAGGGGCGATTTTTGTGCGTCTTGGGGGGGGGGGCAACCGCTGGAGATGCCCTCAGCCCTAAGTCGCCATGCATTTTTTTAAAGTTAAGGGGATCCCCTCCAATTTTCACCATTCAAACTGATAAAGAAAACTCATGAAGACATGATTATAGACGAACCATGGGTGAACGTGCCCAGTGACATACAAATGCCACTTGAAGCCCATTATATATATACATTTGTGTCTCTGTTTAAGGGCCTCCTAGATTCGCTTAAAATCAAAAGAATGGGAAAAAACGCAGGAATGTGATAGGACTGCACATGCAAAAAAAAAAATGGATTGAAAAAACACAAGAATCTACAGAATTGCACGTTTGATTTGCAAAGATAGGAAAAATCTCATTAGTCCTAAAATACATAGTCAAATTAAGGTTAAATCATATGCAAATATATGATGGTGTCGATATTGTGCTACTTATGGTCTTTGTACTGCATTTGAAAGAAAATGTGGGGAAGCAAGCATGCAATTTACAAACAACAATCCCCGTAAAAAAACTGTGAACAACAAACAAAATTAGAAGATTTTTTTATCCAACGCGTGGATTCTTAATTGATCGATGAGCCAAAACTTTTTCCTTCGCCTTCGGAAAAGTTCAAGAAAATGGATACTTTTTGTGCATAATTGGGTGCCTTCTAAAATGAGTAATTAATTGGGCGGTTGTTTAGTTTCCTATGACACGTTCAATCGGCTCAGCCATGTTTGAAATAAATTTAGTCGTTTTAAACTTCTAAATTGGGTTTTTTAAATATATATTTAGCTCATCAGACACAAGCTTTTGTAATTCTTTTGTAATCCTTATATCAAGGTCAGATTGAATAGACCGCGATGAAATGCCGAAGGCTTCCAGAATCTTTTGCGGCGTGGTCGTGTCGAATAAAACATGAAGAAGCACATATCAACACCTAAGATATTGTACAAAAAAATGGTTGCAAGGTATGATTGTTTCGAAATGCTCCCAACCTTAACCTCATGAGGCACTTCTTAAAAATTAAGGGGTTCATTCTTCAAACTAATAAAACAACCCCACAAAGACATGATTATAGACGAACCACGGGTGAACACATCTTGGTGACATACAAAGGCCACTTGAGGCTCATCATATATACATCTGTGTCTATTTAAGGGCCTCTTTGATTCGCAAAAATTTCAAAATCAAAGGAACAAGAAAAACATATGAATATAATGAGATTGCACGTGCAAAATAAAGGATTGAAAAACCACAGGAGTGTAAAGAATTGTGTGTTTGATTCATAAAAATAGTAAAAAAAACACATTAATCCTAAAATACACAGTCAAATTTAAGGTTAAATCATATGCAAATATAAGATGAAGTTCATATTATGCTACTTATGGTGTTTGTCTTGTTATTTGTGCATAGCAATATAAGGGCTCCTTTGATTTAATTAACTCCGTAAGACTTTTGGATAATTAAAATCCATAGGAATTTTTCCTACATTCGATCGTTTGATTCCTAGGATTTAATCCTATAGGGATATTTTTCGAGGAATCATTTGTACTACATTTCATAGGAAATCTAGTATCCATTCTAAGGGCATCTTTGATTCGTAGGATTGCAAAAACACAGTCATAGAAAAACATAGGTTTGAAATGCCCTGCTCATCTTAATCATAAAGGAATTTGGATTGTTTGATGGCACCATAGAAAAAATAAAGAATTCTTCCAAAGAGATTTGAGTGGATGCTAAAAATCCTATGAGAAATAGTACAAAGAAATCCATAAGAGAAATTCTTATAGGATCCAATTCTATAAATCAAACAATCAACATAGGAAAAATTCCTAAGGATTCTAATACTCCAAATTCTTATGAAAATCCTTTGAATCAAAGAAGCCGTGACCTTTTGGGAAAAATCCTCTATCTTTTTCTTGTGAAGCAATCAAAGATCACAAAAAATGTTGTAGAATCCATATGAGGCGTGACATTTCAATCCCTATTTTCTTATCTATTCCCGTGTTTTTGCAATTCTATGAACTAAAGAGGCCCTAAAAACGAGGTTTGGAGTGGATTGTAACATTCACTTGTTTTTTCCTGTTGGAACTCAATCCAAAAAAAACTTTTTTTTGTTAAGGACCATTTATTTAAGTCAAATGCATGAATAATGTCATCATAGTAAAAAAATCGTATTCCTAGAATTTCCCTTACTCGCTTACCCTGTCGCAACTTGTGAAACAAATCCTCAAAAAAAAACCTATGAAACAGATTTGACCATCTTTTGTAACTTCAACAAAAATGAATTATATCTGAAAATAGTACTGACAACCTGACCCTTTTGCATGATGCCCTGGGCTGTTCGATAGCATAAAGGATCTCCAACGCCGATCCTCAAATTGTTCGCGTACGTCCGTAACGTGAAAGTCCTCCAACATGGTCATGTGTCGGTTTGCTTGGCTGTCTAGAGTCTGGACGCACTTTTTCCACAAACCTGAGACAATGTGGTCGGTCTTTCCGGGCATCCGGACCGCTGTCATGCCCGCTCCTGACTACCCTAGCCCACCCAAAACCCTTCTCCCGCGCTCGTGTGCGTTCCTGCCTGGCGCCAGCTGCCCGCGTTCATGCCGCTGTAGAGCGACCACTCCGCATTGTCACCGGCACAGAGCAGACGCGACCTCTCTCTGGCGCCGACATTGAAGCGGCGCGCCGGCCAAGAGTGTCGCCCGCGCCTCGTCTCTGGTGTTCGCGCCTATTCAATGCCAGAGAGACGTCTGCAGTAGGGGCGGGACGAATATCTACCACGCTCATTCAATGTCCGTCCGTCTGTATGCCGCCATTAAGCAGGCTTGCCTGCCGAGGAACCAACTTCGGCGCCGCGGATTGGCGCATCCGGACGCTTGATCTCATCGAAATCCGCTATGTAAAGATGGCCACACCCAGCTAAACTCCACGCCACAACTCATCCAATCCACATCCTCCCCGTTTCCATCACATCCACCAAGACCGCGAGCGGGAACGCTCTGGAGAGCTTGTCGACGCAGAGGAAGCACGAGATCGCCACCCTTGCGGCTACTTGGCAGAGCCGCCACGCTAGGAGGATCGAGGCCAGCTTGCCGGACAGCTTCCCAGAGGTCTTTGACGACGACCCCACAATAGAGACGGGGGCCGATGACAACACCGCGCCGAAGACGAAGTCGATGCTTGCCGGCATGACCATGAAGCAGGCGCAGGCGCACTACGACACCACCATGGCGGATGAGGAGCAGCCCGCCTCGGCTCCTATGTTGGCGTTCCGGCAAGCGCATGAGGAGCAGAGGTACAATCGACTTGCTCCTCCTCGAGCTGCACTGGCTGGCGGAGGGCCAAATCTATGGCGAGCGGGGCAAGCAAGGTGACTATGACCGCGGAAAAACCAAACTTTATTGCGGAGCAGCGGGTGTTCTACGTGGTCGTGCGTGCTCAATGCGCCACCCTCAATGCAGTGATGGTGTGGCCAGGCGCAAACGCAGCCGCCACAAGCGTCGGCAGCGTAGGCGGTCGAGGATGAGAACGCCAGTTGCACCTCCTACGCATCATCGTCCAACTTTGGAGGGAGGAGGGAGGGGCGTGTGGCAGGTGGATGGTGTCGGACCGTCCACGTCCATCATCGACCTCACGTCCACCGGCACTGGCGATGGACATATTGCAGACTCCTCCAAGGATGAGTAAGGCATGAGAGGCAGCAGGGCATTGTGTCCCACGTGGGCCGGTGTGTTCTACTCTTCCTCGCCGGAACCCGCACCTCTACTTCACGAGTCTTGAGCCCCGCCGCTGTTCATGAAGACGACTGATGAAGGATGTGGTCGCTGATGTGGAATACAAAGAAAGGGGTTGTTCGGTTCTAGGACTAGCATTGCCACACTTTGTCACACATTTTTGCCAAGTTTGCCCAAGGTTAGTTCATCAAAATGAAAGCCACAAATTGGCAAGCCTAAGGGAATCTTGCCACACTTTTCGTGTGTATGCCATGCGGGGTTCAAATGTGGCTTGCCTAAGGTGTGGCTTGAACCAAACACTCACCTAAGCTGGTAAAAATTGCCTAACCTTAAATGTGTCAATCTTTGACAAATTAGTCACAAACTAAACAGCCCCAAAGTGTATGGCGGACGCCGCGACATCCCGCATGATAGGTTTAGGACGTCGATGACTGCCACACGTGTGGCAGGAAAGGAGACGCACCACACGTCTCTAATGCAAATAGATTGACACGTCATCGCATGCATGCATGTGAGAATTTTTTAGGATTTCAGTTTTTAAAATATTTTAAATGAAAAACCCGATTGAAGATCCGTTTTCACCATTAAATCCCCCACGACGAGATCTTCAAAACTAGATCTCATATCGGTATATTTCGGCGAATTTTTTTTTTTAAAGTTGCCATGTCTAGCACATGAATTGCCATTATATTTACACTGAAGTTACCATGATATGTTTCAACTATTTTCTTTTACATTTAAAAGTAAATTTTAACATATTGTAAAACGGAGAATTAAGAAACTAGACTTGCCATGCACCATAAACTAAAATTGCTATGATACATGCACTTAAAATTGCCATGGTTCAATAAAAAAATATTTTCATGGTCAAAGTACTAGAATTGCCATCAGTAGAAAATTAAAATTGCATGATCTACAATCCAAAATTGCCACATGACAACTTTAGTTTAAGCACTATGACAACTACAGTGTAAACATCATGGCAACTTCTGGGCAAAAAAAAAAATCGTCGAAACATATCAGCAAGGGGTCTCGTTTTGAAGATCTCGTCGAGACGGATTTAATGGTGAAAACCAATTTTTACTTCGCTTTTTAATTTAGGAGATAAAATATTTTTAAGCCGAAAACCAAAAGGATTTCTGCTGATGTCATCTATTCATACGTGGCAAAATGAATGGTGATGGAGGCGTGTGGGTGATCTGCAACGCCCACACGTGTGGGCGTTAGTGCCGGCCGTTACATAGAGCTGAAGCGCCGTACTAAAATTGCCTGTTGGTCGCTGCTAATGCGGCCAACTGGTGCAACCCTCGGTGCCCAAATGCATGCATCCCATCACATCCCCATGCATCGCACCGGCTGGGACTCGTGGCCGATCACACGTTCGACACATTTACGGTACAATCTGGCCGATCACAGGAGACGACCAGATAGACCGGCTAACCTGTCCGTGGCCGCGCGCGCTCCGGCCAGGGAGCCAGCGCGATGCTCGTGGCGAAATGCATGCATCACTCGCATCCCGATGCAGCGCACCGGGTGGGATTCCGGAGAAGGGAAGCGTGCGCCACCCGGCCGCTCGTCGAGCCCGGCCACGTAGCGCAGGTCCGGTCCAGCCGTTTCCTCGCGTCTGTCTAGCCATCTACGCGTGCCCGGCCGCCGGCCACCGAAAGAAAGGAGAAGGCGACCGACCGCGCGTGTACGCCCACACCCACATGGAAACGCGCGCGCGAGAGATTCGTGCACCCACCCACCTGTGTGTGTAACACGCACCGCGCCCGCGTGTTCCGTGTGCAGCGAACTTGGACCCCCGGCCCGGCCCGGCTGGGGCCGCCTTTTCCGTTTAGATTAACCGAAACGGAACAAACTAATTGAATTGATTACGAACCAGGTGCATGCACCTCACTCATCACGTAGCCAACGGACTCCGTCCACCCACTGAGCAGTGACGAGCACCTTCTCTTCTTTTGGATTATACTACTAGTACTAGTTGGTTATCTTATTTAAGCTACTAATAGCTAGTCATTCCCACTGATCTTGTCTAATCCTCCCGATCGGTCCATGCATCTAGCTCAGCTACTGGCATTTGTTTTCGTCTCTTCTCAGCTAACCCGCTGGACCCCGGCCCTTGATTACTTTTCTCGTCATTAAAGACAGTATAACCGCACCTAAAGCGAGCCCTCACAACGATTTGGATTTTTGGCCGTCCGTTTTCATGATCCGGGAGTTCCTTGCCGTCAGATCTCGTGTGAAAAAAGTTCTGTCCCGCAATGTCTGTAATCTAGCCCAGCTGTCCTGTGGGCTGCTGCTCCAAAGGCCGAAATGAAGGCCTGTGGTGTTTTGGGCCATCCGCGAGCGGCAAGCCCATTTGAGCAGGATACAACCCATTTAATCATCGCTGCGGTCTCCCTTGTCCCTGAAAAAACTGCTCGCTCGAAGAGAGGAGGTGCGCGAGGGGATCTAGCGCCACCGAGCCAGCCGAGCCGCGCGAGAGCCGAGGGGAGCCGACAAGCTACGGGATCCACAGCGGCGCACGGGATGCGGGTGAATTGTGCGCGGGCCGATCCAGCCGAGGCGGTCCATACGATTGGGAAGTGGAAAGGGGGGACACGGGGAGAGGAGGCGCGCGCGCGAAGGGATCCAGCGCCGCGGGCGATAATGGCCGGCGCCTCATCTGCCGGAAACTGCTCGCAATCATACCTCGGTTTCTCAACGCGCATTCATGGCGATTGATGTGCCAATTCTTTCCGCTGTCGAGCGGTACGTGTATATATGCTTCCTCCTCTGGTACTCTTTGCTCGCCCTCTCTACTCCGGCAGCAAAACATCTTTCGAGATCATGCCGGGCAGGGTCCCCTGTATTTCTTTATATTGCTTTTCAGTTCATATATGATTCATTTTTGCACAAAGCAATTACATTTTCTTGATGTCCTCTCATACCAAAAATTTGTGAATACAGGTGATGTTCATGCTAGCGGTGCTCGATTGATTTCATTTTGTAGCTTCGTACTGGAATTTTTTGGTGTTGGTAATCTCAAATCTCTTTGGACAGGTAAGACCAATATTTTGCTCTTTGTACTTACGCCTCTTAAGATGGGCCATATCCTTCCTTTTGTTTAGACAAAGTGTCAGTATATTAAATGTTTCCCTTTTGATGTTCAGAAGCAGAGGCCGATTGTGCTTATGAACTAGCAGTGCCTAAGGCCAATATGTCGCTGTTACATACAGACCTACCAGGTTCATTGGAGTTCTGCTTGATGGAACTTTCTGTTTGTTGCCACTTTTTCACTATTATCTTTTGTGCGTGGGTTTTCTGAACCTCCCAGAAAAGTGACACCACTAGCCTTTGGTGCAATAATTTTTCTTGAAATCTTGCCATAATTTGGAGGCGGAGGTTTGCCCTTACTATACATTACACATGTTGGACATGCCTTTGTTCCCATTACTGTTGAAGGCAATTTAAGTGTATACCTCTCTCGCAAGCATCAGAAAGGAGTAAACTCTCCACTACAGTGGTGAATGTTTTACATATTTGACAGTCCAGCCGTGCATGCATATACTCACTTGATGATAGCATCCAGCTAGGATGATTGGCAGGTTGGTGCCAAACCAGTTGAACGAGAAGCAGTATTTCTGTTGAACAAATGTTGATGCTCCCGGTGGAACTTCATCTCCTATAATAGTGTTTCCGTTGACAGGTTGAGTCATAGGTGCCTTCTTTTGCTGAGATTTGAGTGTTCCTTTGTTGCTTGTTCTTAAAAAAAGATTCCTTGCGTCCCTGCCGTAGCATTAGAGTACACATGCTCTCGCTCCATGGCCAGTCATGTAGAACTGGCCTCTCCACTGTAAGATCTATGTCACAAGTTACAAGTGAGTTTATATATTCTCTCCATTATTGCTTTATCCTGGTTTACCTTATCAGCATCCTCACTTCTCTCCTTGTCTTTGTCCGTTTTCAAAAATGTCTTCAACATGATTAATTGGAAGCGTGTAAAATATATAAAGCTATCGTCCACACAATAAAAATTGTCCTTTGTCAACAAAATGTTTAAAAGGGTGGTTTCAGTTTGATATAAAAGTTTATGCCTCATCTTACATGAAATTTTTTCATGATGATTTAACCGATAAACTTAATAGATGTACTAATTTATGTTCTTCTGCTATGCTTTATATAGTTCAGTTGCATTTTGTTGTGATAGATCTATGACTTCAGGATGGACATAATGGAAAATGCCAACTATCTTACTGCTTAATAAATACATCCACAAGCTTATGGAGAATTCACCTAATAGACATGTAAGTGTTTATCTACCTTAACTTTTTTTGGTGCCGTGGGTGGCAATGAAACTTTGCTACTGCTTGTGGTGTAGGTGTGTCTCTATATTTCAGAATCATGCTTCAAGCTTTCATCTTGAGAGATTCCGGCAACCCAAATATACTAGAAGACGGAATCATTTATGCAAAAGGAGTTCATCATGTAGTTGATTAGGATTAGGAGTGGAACATCTCGTGCAAAAACAATTATATTGTACAGTTTCTTTATCTTGTTTAACTTCCAGGCATGGAGGTGAGCACACAACTTTTACCTATGGCTTGTGTTGGCTTTCGCTTTGTGATTTTTTTCATCCGCTGCTGAGCATATCCATTTATTGAGAGCTTGAAAACATCAGATCATGTACTTTTTCATTTCCACTATTCACCCAGTAAATTATTTCTTACACCGAAGTTTCTGTAAAACATCAGGTATGAAGGTATTCTAGCATCATACGAGACAAAGGGAGGTGATGTTTTTTTATATGCAAAGAAAGTTGAACAATGGATATCTATTCCAGCAAACGAATGTTTATTCTTATGTCTTTTGAGATGGAGATCTATCTATAGCATATTTTCCATTAATTACCAGTTCCATAAATTGCAAGAAACTTGGTTACTATATTTCATGCCACCAATAACAATCATTCTATTGAAAAAATGGATGGGCGCAGCAACGCGCGCCATCAACGATCTAGTTATCTTGATAACAGAGACATAATATTCTTGATTAGTACGAGTACAGTACTCATCGACGCGGTTTTGCCACCATCTTTGCTTAATTTTGATGTTGCCTTAATTAGTACAAGGGCCCCTTAATGAGACGTACAAAGCTGGATGATTAATGAAACTGAACATCCTGTGTGGGCCGGTCATGCAATGCATGTTGCGATTTCTTTGACCCCGCAAGTTGATCCAATAGGGTGTCTAGCGTTTTCTATGCAGAAGAAGGTTAGTCACTATGGTTTGTGATATTCTATGATGGATGATGAGGGGTTTAATTAGTGAGGTTCGGTGCAATAATGCACGTAACACGTAAGGCTTAGATCCAAATTATTGATGCACTCCTAGTAGTAGAGTACATGATATGCGGTCGATTCTACTTCGACGTTTCAATACAAG
Organism: Triticum timopheevii; assembly: GCA_963921465.1. Lineage (NCBI taxonomy): Eukaryota > Viridiplantae > Streptophyta > Magnoliopsida > Poales > Poaceae > Triticum > Triticum timopheevii. The sequence continues at coordinate 507,166,527 of OY997274.1, forward strand.
ATGACTGCAGTTGGAATCTATATCTATACCTACTAATAAAAGAAGTAAGTATTCTTAGTCCGTCATTCTATTTTGTAGAAAAACCCCTGATGTTTCTGTCATTAAACCCGCAGCACATATCAAATATTTTTTTAAATACTCATATTTTTTAAACCGTAACTCCAAATTTAACATATTATATATGGAATTTGATTAGAAAATTATGTAGAATCTAAATATGATGTTATTTTACATGTTAACAATTTAATAAAAATACTATCTAGGCTGCAATGTTAATCAACAATGCATTATCCGTCTTTTTTCATACCGGTACTGATTCAGATTGGGGATGAACACCTCAGCAAAATCAGGATTGGACATCAGGTTGAAGATAAATTTGTTAGAGACACCCAATAAATAAGGACATGCATGACAAGAAATAAAAGGACTCAATAAAGATGAGATGTCTGCTATAAAATAAATAAAAGAGAAAATGCAGAGGAATCCGATAAAGATGAGATGTTGCGCTATTCTCCTATATATAAGAAGAAGAAAAAGAGGACATGCATGAAAAAAAGTAAAAGGAGGCATGCATGACAAAAATAAAATAAAAGACAAGTTTGATAAGAAATAAGTAGTGATGAAATAAGGACCAATACCTATGACATGTATGGCAAGAAATAGTGATGAAATAGGGGCACAAGTACCCGCGTCAACAGGAGACCATAAAAAATGTTCTTTTCCAGACAAAAAATACATGTTTTTATGATTAAAAATTCCTGTATCTTTTTAACAACCTTTTTAACTCTTCATGTATTTAAGAAATAGCTACAAATTCTCAGATTATAGAACATTTTTTGTAAATTAAGAGCGTGCGGTATATTTTTGTCACGTTACAACGCACGGGCCTTTTTGCTAGTTTAAAGAATGTCCCGTGTCTAAGAATTTTTAGCGTCCCGGAAAGAAGATACACCTTTTTTTTACATTTGTGACCCTAAGTTCTGAATCTTGCCTAAAATAAGTAAGGTTTTGGGAAACACCCAACCCCAACCCTAGCCACCACCAAGACTCATCCACGCTACCGCTTCGGTTCCCCTCCTCCCTTTCCTCTCTGGTGGCCTCATCAGTAGATAGAGGAGCGGGGACCCCATCCCCTTTTGGTTTTCTTAGTTCTTTTTTACTCAAATACGCACGAGTGTGCGTATCATATACTCGCTCCGTCTCAAAATAACTATATCAACTTTAGTATATCTTTTTATTATGATTAGTACAAAGTTGAGAACTTTGTACTAATACTAAGGTTAGTATAAAATTGAGGCACTTATTTTGGAACGGATGGAGTATTAGGGAAGAAACGGGGAAGAGACCCAGTGTCATAGTTTTACATGACATGCCTACACGAAGGTCAAGCCGAATCCACTCTAAGTGGGTCACTCGCCACTCACCCACAATAATGCTCGCGAGGAAATTGTCCACCATCTCCGCACCCACAAGTCCTGCTATACTCTATAGTCTGCTCTCGGTCGCAATGCGTTAGAGTACATACTGGATGCATGATATCGCCCCGTCATAAACAATCGCGTTCCGATGTTTCCAAATCTCCCATAAACATAAGTGGATAGCACGCTCCGAACTTGCCATGTTGACCGTGAGCCCATGTCCTCATGCACCAGTCCTGCAGTGAGTCTCCTGGTGTGTAGGTGCGCCATCTCCAGTGCCCAAAGTCGCACAGACTCTATCGTCCCAAACTCCTCTCGCAAAGACGCAGGCAACTAGGAGGTGGTCGACCGTCTCCTCTTGCTGATCGCAGAAGGGGCGTCTTGATGTGGGAGGCCTCCTCGTGCCAACGCTTGTCTTAGTTCTGATAGGTCTTTCTTTTCCTTGGGTATCGTTTGTCGGGGAACGTGGTAATTTCAAAAAAAATCCTACGATGACGCAAGATTTATCTAGGTGATGCATAGCAACGAGAGGGGAGAGTGTGTCCACGTACCCTCGTAGACCGAAAGCGGAAGCGTTTAGTTAACACGGTTGATGTAGTCGAACGTCTTCGCGATCCAACCGATCAAAGCACCGAACGTACGGCACCTCCGCGTTCAACACACGTTCACCTCGGGGACGTCCCTCGCACTCTTGATCCAGTTGAGGCCGAGGGAGAGTTTCACCAGCACGATGGCGTGGTGACGGTGATGATGAAGTTACCGGCGCAGGGCTTCGCCTAAGCACTACGACGATATGATCGACGTGTGTAACTATGGAGGGGGGCACCGCACACGGCTAAACAATTGTCAACTTGTGTGTCCTAGGGTGCCCCCTCCCCGCGTATATAAAGGAGGGAGGGGGGAGGCCGGCCGGCCTCTCTAGGCGCGCCAAAGGGGGGAGGAGTCCTCCTCCTAGTAGGAGTATGACTCCCCCTTTCCTAGTCCCACTAGGAATAGAAGGAAAAGGGGAAAGGAGAAAGGAAAGGGGGGCTGCCCCCTCACCCAATTCAGATTGGGCTTTGGGGGGGGGGGGGGGGGCGCCCCCTCCTAGGCTGCCTTCTTTCCTTTCCCACTAAAGCCCATTAAGGTCCATATGCTCCTGGGGGTTCCGGTAACCCCCCGGTACTCCGGTAAATGCCCGAACTCATCCGAAACCATTTCGATGTCCAAACATAGTCGTCCAATATATCAATCTTTATGTCTCGACCATTTTGAGACTCCTCGTCATGCCCGTGATCACATCTGGAACTCTGAACTATCGTCGGTACATCAAAACACATAAACTCATAATACCAATCGTCATCGAACGTTAAGCGTGCGGACCCTACGGGTTTGAGAACTATGTAGACATGACCGAGACACGTCTCCGGTCAATAACCAATAGCGGAACCTGGATTCTCATATTGGTTCCTACATATTCTACGAAGATCTTTATCGGTCAAACCGCATAACAACATACGTTGTTCCCTTTGTCATCGTTATGTTACTTGCCCGAGATTTGATCGTCGGTATCTCAATACCTAGTTCAATCTCCTTACCGGCAAATCTCTTTACTCGTTCAGTAATACTTCATCCCGCAATTAACTCATTAGTCACAATACTTGCAAGGCTTATAGTGATGAGTATTACCAAGAGGGCCCAGAGATACCTCTCCGAAATACGGAGTGACAAATTCTAATCTCGATCTATGCCAACCCAACAAACACCTTTGGAAACACCTGTAGAGCACCTTTATAATCACCCTTTTACGTTGTGACGTTTGGTAGCACACAAAGTGTTCTTCCGGTATTCGGGAGTTGCATAATCTCATAGTCTGAGGAACTTGTATCATGAAGAAAGCAGTAGCAATGAAACTAACACGATCAAAATGCTAAGCTAATGGACGGGTCATGTCCATCACATCATTCTCCTAGTGATGTGATCCTGTTCATCAAATGACAATACATGTATATGGTTAGGAAACATAACCATCTTTGATTACGAGCTAGTCTAGTAGAGGCATACTAGGGACTATATGTTTTGTCTATGTATTCACACATGTACAAAGTTTCCGGCTAATACAATTCTAGCATGAATAATAAACATTTATCATGAATTAAGAAAATAAATAATAACTTTATTATTGTCTCTAGAGCATATTCCCTCATCGTTTCCATCTTGATAGATTCGTGGGTAACTGTTGGCTAGCTTTTGTTGCAACTATTCCAATTTCTTCTTTTAGCTTGTTTGTTCTGTTGCAGCAAAGACCGATTTCCCAACCCTCTCAATTGGCGATGAAGGATTGCAAGGCTGCACCGCTTGGGGTGTTTCTCCAACAAATGTTCCTTCAATTATCACTAGATCTTGTTGCTAGTAGTGTGTGGCTATTGCGGTCTTCAAAGCCTTCGATAGCATGGACATTTGCATGCGTCCTTTTATCTTACAGTTTGTTCAATGCAATTTTAAGCTCTCGCGAGTGCCATAAAATCGAAGGAACACGGCAGCATGTTCAGTGCAAGAGCCCCTTTCTATTTCTTTGTGGCTATTTTTGTGTCAAATTGCCATTCATTTGTACTGGCTTCCGTTCTCCTTGATAAACATCAGATATAAGAAGGTTCTTTCGATGTTCTTTTTGAAAAAAATACCAGCTGATATAAATTTTGGTTGCAGCTAAATTAGTTAAAACTACAGAGAGCAATCGTTGACAACTGAACTTAGATACCTTTCATTTAATCTAGGATCATAAATCGATCAACACATTTCCTCGAAAAAAGAGAAAAAACTAGCAGTACAACATTTTTCTTACAACTTAAGTTTTGAGACCCGGAATAATATTTGCACGCACACTCACACCACACCGCACACACTCACACAATGTCTACTGAAAAATCAAGTCTTGGAAACAAATAGAAACCATTCATTGCTCGGTCGAGTGTTTGGTGATGAATCGCTTCGTCTTTGTTGCACGATAACAAAGAAGCAGAATTTTACCCACACTAAGCTCACTTTTTACCACAAACCATAGAACATTTATTAATAATTGTAAAGTACTACCTGGGTCTCAAATTATAAGACGTTTTAGTAGGCTAGGGGAAGTAATATGCACGAACAAAGGGTAATAAGAATAATTAATAGAGCAAGAAGCTATCGAATTCCAGTTATAGTAGGTATCATCTTTGGATAAAAAAAGTCTTATGGTATCATCATCATAAATGTGAATCCACCAAATCCTGGAAAGTTGGCAAGTGATTCTGTTTGGTCCTGTGCTCTAGGAGTGAAAGATCTTGCTCGAGCGAAAGTGTTGTTGTGCACCCGAGCTCACATGAGCTTGGATGAACAGTAAAAATTTAAAAAAGTAGTCTTTTAAAATCTGATTTTTTTGACACGAAACATTGATGTTTTTTCCACATGCACTGCTATTTGGAGCATCGATTTTGTTTTTTTCTTTCCCACACCTACGCAAACGTGATTTTATAGAGAAATTTTGTTATGTGATTTTGTTTTTTTCTTCTTTCCCACACCTACACGAATGTGATTTCATAGCGAAATTTTGCGCACATGTTTAATAAAGACATAAATGTTTCTTGCAATATATATATATATATATATATATATATATATATATATATATATATATATATGAATATTTTACTATTTTTTTCTTCGGATTTTGTTGTTCACCTGAGCTCATGTGAGCTTGCGTGCAGAACAACTGCATATTTCCAGGTGTTTCATCATTGTGCTTCTCTTCTGAAAATGTTCTCACTTCTTTGATTCCAAATACCCCAACAACCTAATCTCGGTTCACCGAGGCTTTAAAAAGCAATCGACAAAGCCAATCTGCTAAAAAGATCAAGCACTCCTCAAAAAACAGCTGAGAATATACTCTACGTACATCATTCGTGTGGTTAAGAAGACGCCAACGAGTAAACATGCAACATATGCGATGCCATTCCGCACACAATGAGGTGTACGCATCAAAGCGTGGTGGCATGCGCTACGTAGCTGTCGTCCGGAACACTGAATCGCGTTCAGTGGTACTAGTAATAATAGTACTCCTACAAATTAAATCTTGCGCGTGTCGTTCAGGTCCAGGTAAGCTGCACTAGTAGGAGTAACAATTTCGGTTCTCCAAAAACTATGCATGCACAGGGACTAGTACGTTTCCCTTTTCTGTGACAGGGATCGAAACCGGCCCGGCCCCTCCTGCATTTATTCAGACCCAGAGCTAGCTAGCCGGCCATGGCGGCGAGGTGCATGCATCTGCATCTCTTGCCGTTCTACACAAACAGACACACATCTGAAACAAACAAGCAGAAAGAAAAAAAACAGTACGCCCTATGAGTCCTCGACGATTCCGAAGCCGCTGCTTGGAGCTGTTTTCTTTCATTCGGATCCGTTTCACCAAAGAGCATTATTGTTATTCGAGCATTATCAATATCATAAGGAAGGAAAAATGAGTGAGAGCGACGCCCCCCCTCCTTCCCCGCGGCCGTCAACCCACCAGCCCCTCCCGGCGCGTGCCATTCCGGGCTCGCCGGCCACCATCAGCTCCCTTTCTCTGCGCCCGTTCCAGCTGCCACCGCCGCCCTCCCGCCTGCCGGAAAATTTCGTCCCGGTCGTCCTTCCCCTGTCTGCTACTGCGTCGCCTGTGGCCGATCTAGATCGGTCGACCAGCTCAGATCCGCCCTCCCCGGCCTCGCGTGAGCGGATCCGCGCTGCTGTGCTTGCTGGCGAGGTCCTGGAGACGCCGCCTACCCTTCAAGGCGGGGGCGTGCGCGTCGCCTCCGTCATCGGCGTCCGACGCGGCTCTGCTGAGCATTAATGAAGCTGCGGCCATCAATGCGCGCCTCTGCTCGGGCGGCGATGGGACGCCGATGTCCCTCCAGGCCGGGTCTTCCGCTGCCAACGCCGCCCGAGCGCGGCGTCTTGATGGTGGCGTACGGGATGCGCCCCTGGAGCCTGGCTGGACGCGCGTCGGGCCGCCGCCCGGTTCCCATCCTCAGCGACAGCCTCCTCTGCCCCCTCCCCCTCCAGCTCCTCGCAGGCGTCTTCAAATCCCCCTCCATTTAGTGGGCAAGTGTTTTCATTGTTTCTCCCCACTGCACAGAGCCAAAGATTGCAAGGAAGAGGTGAGGTGCAACAGTTGTTTCAGGTCCGGCCACCGTGCAAAAGGCTGTCCTAGCAGGGGGCGGCCGACTCAGCAGCAAGCTCGGGCGACCACTCCAGCTCCTTGTCCGGCCGCTCCGCCGGCATCCGGCCACCGCGGCCTCCCTTCATCACCGGCTGCTCCGGCGCCCCTTGTTCGTGTTGGAAATATGCCCTAGAGGCAATAATAAAAGCATTATTATTATATTTCTTTGTTCATGATAATTGTCTTTATTCATGCTATAATTGTATTATCCGGAAATCGTAATACATGTGTGAATAACAGACACCAACGTGTCCCTAGTGAGTCTCTAGTTGATTAGCTCATTGATCAATAGATAGTCATGGTTTCCTGGCTATGGACATTGGATGTCATTGATAACGGGATCACATCATTAGGATAATGATGTGATGGACAAGACCCAATCCTAAGCATAGCGTGAGACCGTGTAGTTCGTTTGCTAGAGCTTTTCTAATGTCAAGTATCTTTTTCTTTGACCATGAGATCGTGTAACTCCCGGATACCGCAGGAGTGCTTTGGGTGTATCAAACGTCACAACGTAACTGGGTGACTATAAAGGTGCATTACAGGTATCTCTGAAAGTGTCTGTTGGGTTGACACGGATCGAGACTGGAATTTGTCACTCCGTATGACGGAGAGATATCACTGGGCCCACTCGGTAATGCATCATCATAATGAGCTCAAAGTGACCAAGTGTCTGGTCACGGGATCATGCATTACGGTACGAGTAAAGTGACTTGCCGGTAACGAGATTGAACGAGGTATTGGGATACCGACGATCGAGTCTCGGGCAAGTAACATATCGATTGACAAAGGGAATTGCATACGGGGTTGATTAAATCCTCGACATCGTGGTTCATCCAATGAGATCATCGTGGAGCATGTGGGAGCCAATATGGGTATCCAGATCCCGCTGTTGGTTATTGACCGGAGAGCGATCTCGGTCATGTCTACATGTCTCCCGAACCCGTAGGGTCTACACACTTAAGGTTCGGTTACGCTAGGGTTGTAGGGATATGTATATGCAGTAACCCGAAGATTGTTAGGAGTCCCGGATGAGATCCCGGACGTCACGAGGAGTTCCGGAATGGTCCGGAGGTAAAGATTTATATATGGGAAGTCCTGTTTCGGGCATCGGGACAAGTTTCGGGATTATCGGTATTGTACCAGGGCCACCGGAAGGGTCCCGGGGGTCCACCGGGTGGGTCCACCTGTCCCGGGGGGCCACATGGGCTGTAGGGGGTGCGCCTTGGCCTACATGGGCCAAGGGCACCAGCCCCACATAGGCCCATGCGCCTAGGGTTAAGAAGGGGAAGAGTCCTAGGAGGGGAAGGCACCTCCTAGGTGCCTTGGGGGGGAGGGAAACCCCCCTTGGCCGCCGCCCCCCTAGGAGATTGGATCTCCTAGGGCCGGCCACCCCCCCTTGGCCCTCCTATATATAGTGGGGGAGAGGAGGGACTTCATACCTTGAGTCCTTGGCCTTTGGTTGCCTCCTTCTCCCTCTCCAACACCTCCTCCTCCATAGTGCTTAGCGAAGCTCTGCCGGAGTACTGCAGCTCCATCAACACCACGCCGTCGTGCTGCTGCTGGTGCCATCTCCCTCAACCTCTCCTCCCTCCCTTGCTGGATCAAGAAGGAGGAGACGTGGCTGTTCCGTACGTGTGTTGAACGCGGAGGTGCCGTCCGTTCGGTGCTAGGATCTCCGGTGATTCGAATCACGTCGTGTTCGACTACATCATCCCCGTTCTTTGAACGCTTCCGCTCGCGATCTACAAGGTACGTAGATGCATCTAATGACTCGTTGCTAGATGAACTCATAGATGGATCTTGGTGAAACCGTAGGATTTTGTTTTTGTTTTCTGCAACGTTCCCCAACAGTGGCATCATGAGCTAGGTCTATGCGTAGTTCTCTTGCACGAGTAGAACACAATTTGTTGTGGGCGTAGATTTGTCAACTTTCTTGCCGTTACTAGTCTTATCTTGCTTCAACGGTATTGTGGGATGAAGCGGCCCGGACCAACCTTACACGTATGCTTACGTGAGACCGGTTCCACCGACTAATATGCACTAGTTGCATAAGGTGGCTGGCGGGTGTCTGTCTCTCCTACTTTAGTTGAAGCGGATTCGATGAAAAGGGTCCTTATGAAGGGTAAATAGAAGTTGACAAATCACGTTGTGGCTTTCACGTAGGTAAGAAAACGTTCTTGCTAGAACCCTACTTCAGCCACGTAAAACTTGCAACAACAATTAGAGAACGTCTAACTTGTTTTTGCAGCAAGTGCTTTGTGATATGATATGGCCAAAGTTGTGATGAATGATGAATGATCTATATGTCATGTATGAGATGTTCATGCTATTGTAATAGGAATCACGACTTGCATGTCGATGAGTATGACAACCGGCAGGAGCCATAGGAGTTGTCTTTATTTTTTGTATGACCTGCGTGTCATTGAAGAACGCCATGTAAACTACTTTACTTTATTACTAAACGCGTTAGTCATAGAAGTAGAAGTAGTCGTTGGCGTGACAACTTCATGAAGACACGATGATGGAGATCATGATGATGGAGATCATGGTGTCATGCCGGTGACAAGATGATCATGGAGCCCCGAAGATGAAGATCAAAGGAGCTATATGATATTGGCCATATCATGTCACTACTTTATATAATTGCATGTGATGTTTATTATGTTTTATGCATCTTGTTTACTTAGGACGACGGTAGTAAATAAGATGATCCCTTACAAAATTTCAAGAAGTGTTCTCCCCTAACTGTGCACCGTTGCTACAGTTCGTCGTTTCGAAGCACCACGTGATGATCGGGTGTGATAGATTCTTACGTTCACATACAACGGGTGTAAGACAGTTTTACACAGCGAAAACACTTAGGATTAACTTGACGAGCCTAGCATGTACAGACATGGCCTCGGAACACGGAGACCGAAAGGTCGAACACGAGTCGTATGGAAGATACGATCAACATGAGAATGTTCACCGACGATGACTAGTCCGTCTCACGTGATGATCGGACACGGCCTAGTCGACTCGGATCGTGTAACACTTAGATGACCAAAGGGATGTCAAATCTGAGTGGGAGTTCATTATAATTTGATTAGATGAACTTAATTATCATGAACTTAGTCTAAATATTTTACAATAAGTCTTGTAGATCAAATGGCCAACGTAGTCCTCAACTTCAACGCGTTCCTAGAGAAAACTAAGCTGAAAGACGATGGCAGCAACTATACGGACTGGGTCCGGAACCTGAGGATCATCCTCATAGCTGCCAAGAAAGATTATGTCCTACAAGCACCGCTAGGTGATGCACCTGTTCTCCCTGCAGAACAAGACGTTATGAACGCTTGGCAGGCACATTCCGATGACTACTCCCTCGTTCAGTGCGGCATGCTTTACAGCCTAGAGCCGGGGCTCCAAAAGCGTTTTGAGAGACATGGAGCATATGAGATGTTCGAAGAGCTGAAAATGGTTTTCCAAGCTCATGCCCGGGTCGAGAGATATGAAGTCTTCGACAAATTCTTCAGCTGTAAGATGGAGGAAAATAGTTCTGTCAGTGAGCACATACTCACTATGTCTGGGTTACATAACCGCTTGACTCAGCTGGGAGTTAATCCCCCGGATGATGCGGTCATTGACAGAATCCTCCAGTCGCTTCCACCAAGCTACAAGAGCTTTGTGATGAACTTCAATATGCAGGGGATGGAAAAGACCATTCCTGAAGTATTTGCTATGCTGAAATCAGCAGAGGTAGAAGTCAAGAAGGAACATCAAGTGTTGATGGTCAATAAAACCACTAAGTTCAAGAAGGGCAAGGGTAAAAAGAACTTCAAGAAGGACGGCAAGGTAGTTGCCGCGCCCAGCAAGCAAACTGCCGGAAAGAAGCCAAAGAATGGACCCAAGCCCGAGACTGAGTGCTTTTATTGCAAGGAAAGTGGTCACTGGAAGCGGAACTGCCCCAAATACTTAGCGGACAAGAAGGCCGGCAAAACCAAAGGTATATTTGATATACATGTAATTGATGTGTACCTTACCAGTAATCGTAGTGACTCCTGGGTATTTGATACCGGTGCCGTTGCTCATATTTGTAACACACAGCAGGAGCTGCGGAATAAACGGAGACTGGCGAAGGACGAGGTGACGATGCGCGTCGGGAATGGTTCCAAGGTCGATGTGATCGCCGTCGGCACGTTACCTCTACATTTACCTACGGGATTAGTTTTGAACCTCAATAATTGTTATTTTGTGCCAAGTTTGAGCATGAACATTGTATCAGGATCTCCTTTAATTCGAGATGGCTACTCATTTAAATCCGAGAACAATGGTTGTTCTATTTATATGAGAGATATGTTTTATGGTCATGCTCCGATGGTGAATGGTTTATTCTTTTTGAATCTCGAGCGTAATGCTACACATATTCATAGTGTAAGTACCAAAAGATGTAAGATTGATAGTGATAGTCCCACATACTTGTGGCACTGCCGCCTTGGTCACATAGGTGTCAAACGCATGAAGAAGCTCCATGCTGATGGACTTTTAGAGTCTCTTGATTACGAATCATTTGACACGTGCGAACCATGCCTCATGGGTAAAATGACCAAGACTCCATTCTCAGGAACAATGGAGCGAGCAACCAACTTATTGGAAATCATACATACTGATGTATGCGGTCCAATGAGTGTTGAGGCTCGCGGTGGCTATCGTTATGTTCTCACCCTCACTGATGACTTGAGTAGATATGGGTATGTCTACTTAATGAAACACAAGTCTGAGACCTTTGAAAAGTTCAAGGAATTTCAGAGTGAAGTTGAGAATCAACGTGACAGGAAAATCAAGTTTCTACGATCAGATCGTGGAGGAGAATACTTGAGTCACGAGTTTGGTACACACTTAAGAAAATGTGGAATAGTTTCACAACTCACGCCGCCTGGAACACCTCAGCGTAATGGTGTGTCCGAATGTCGTAATCGCACTCTATTAGATATGGTGCGATCTATGATGTCTCTTGCCGATTTACCACTATCTTTTTGGGGCTATGCTTTAGAGACTGTTGCATTCACTTTAAATAGGGCACCGTCGAAATCCGTTGAGACGACACCGTATGAATTATGGTTTGGGAAGAAACCTAAACTGTCGTTTCTAAAAGTTTGGGGATGCGATGCTTATGTCAGGAAACTTCAACCTGAAAAGCTCAAACCCAAGTCGGAAAAATGCGTCTTCATAGGATACCCAAAAGAAACTATTGGGTACACCTTCTACCTCAGATCCGAAGGCAAGATCTTTGTTGCCAAGAATGGGTCCTTTCTGGAGAAAGAGTTTCTCTCGGAAGAAGTAAGTGGGAGGAAAGTAGAGCTTGATGAAGTATTACCTCTTGAACCGGAAAATGGCGCAACTCAAGAAAATGTTCCTGAGGTGCCTGCACCGACTAGAGAGGAAGTTAATGATGATGATCAAGATACTTCTGATCAAGCTCCTACTGAAATTCGAAGGTCCACAAGGACACGTTCCGCACCAGAGTGGTACGGCAACCCTGTCTTGGAAATCATGTTGTTAGACAACAGTGAACCTTCGAACTATGAAGAAGCGATGGCGGGCCCGGATTCCGACAAATGGCTAGAAGCCATGAAATCCGAGATAGGATCCATGTATGAAAACGAAGTATGGACTTTGACTGACTTGCCCGTTGAGCGGCGAGCCATAGAAAATAAATGGATCTTTAAGAGGAAGACAGACGCGGATGGTAATGTGACCATCTATAAAGCTCGGCTTGTCGCTAAGGGTTATCGACAAGTTCAAGGGGTTGACTACGATGAGACTTTCTCACTGGTAGCGAAGCTGAAGTCCGTCCGAATCATGTTAGCAATTGCCGCATTTTATGATTATGAAATTTGGCAAATGGACGTCAAAACGGCATTCCTTAATGGTTTCCTTAAGGAAGAATTGTATATGATGCAGCCGGAAGGTTTTGTCGATCCTAAGAATGCTGACAAGGTGTGCAAGCTCCAACGCTCGATTTATGGGCTGGTGCAAGCATCTCGGAGTTGGAACATTCGCTTTGATGAGATGATCAAAGCGTTTGGGTTTACGCAGACTTATGGAGAAGCCTGCGTTTACAAGAAAGTGAGTGGGAGCTCTATAGCATTTCTCATACTATATGTAGATGACATACTTTTGATGGGAAATGATATAGAACTTTTGGACAGCATTAAGGCCTACTTGAATAAGAGTTTTTCAATGAAGAACCTTGGAGAAGCTGCTTATATATTAGGCATCAAGATCTATAGGGATAGATCGAGACGCCTCATAGGTCTTTCACAAAGCACATATCTTGATAAGATTTTGAAGAAGTTCAAAATGGATCAGTCCAAGAAAGGGTTCTTGCCTGTTTTGCAAGGTGTGAAATTGAGCTCAGCTCAATGTTCGACCACGGCAGAAGATATAGAAGAGATGAGTGTCATCCCCTATGCCTCAGCCATAGGTTCTATTATGTATGCCATGCTGTGTACCAGACCTGATGTAAACCTTGCCGTAAGTTTGGTAGGAAGGTACCAAAGTAATCCCGGCAAGGAACACTGGACAGCGGTCAAGAATATCCTGAAGTACCTGAAAAGGACTAAGGAAATGTTTCTCGTTTATGGAGGTGACGAAGAGCTCGTCGTAAAGGGTTACGTCGACGCTAGCTTCGACACAGATCTGGATGACTCTAAGTCACAGACCGGATACGTGTTTATTTTGAATGGTGGGGCAGTAAGCTGGTGCAGTTGCAAGCAGAGCGTCGTGGCGGGATCTACATGTGAAGCGGAGTACATGGCAGCCTCGGAGGCAGCACATGAAGCAATTTGGGTGAAGGAGTTCATCACCGACCTAGGAGTCATACCAATGCGTCGGGGCCGATCAAGCTCTTCTGTGACAACACTGGAGCTATTGCACTTGCCAAGGAGCCCAGGTTTCACAAGAAGACAAGGCACATCAAGCGTCGCTTCAACTCCATTCGTGAAAATGTTCAAGATGGAGACATAGAGATTTGTAAAATACATACGGACCTGAATGTAGCGGATCCGTTGACTAAACCTCTCAATAGAGCAAAACATGATCAACACCAGAATTCCATGGGTGTTCGATTCATCACAATGTAACTAGATTATTGACTCTAGTGCAAGTGGGAGACTGTTGGAAATATGCCCTAGAGGCAATAATAAAAGCATTATTATTATATTTCTTTGTTCATGATAATTGTCTTTATTCATGCTATAATTGTATTATCCGGAAATCGTAATACATGTGTGAATAATAGACACCAACATGTCCCTAGTGAGCCTCTAGTTGACTAGCTCGTTGATCAATAGATAGTCATGGTTTCCTGGCTATGGACATTGGATGTCATTGATAACGGGATCACATCATTAGGATAATGATGTGATGGACAAGACCCAATCCTAAGCATAGCGTGAGACCGTGTAGTTCGTTTGCTAGAGCTTTTCTAATGTCAAGTATCTTTTTCTTTGACCATGAGATCGTGTAACTCCCGGATACCGTAGGAGTACTTTGGGTGTATCAAACGTCACAACGTAACTGGGTGACTATAAAGGTGCATTACAGGTATCTCCGAAAGTGTCTGTTGGGTTGACACGGATCGAGACTGGAATTTGTCACTCCGTATGACGGAGAGATATCACTGGGCCCACTCGGTAATGCATCATCATAATGAGCTCAAAGTGACCAAGTGTCTAGTCACGGGATCATGCATTACGGTACGAGTAAAGTGACTTGCCGGTAACGAGATTGAACGAGGTATTGGGATACCGACGATCGAGTCTCGGGCAAGTAACATATCGATTGACAAAGGGAATTGCATACGGGGTTGATTAAATCCTCGACATCGTGGTTCATCCAATGAGATCATCGTGGAGCATGTGGGAGCCAACATGGGTATCCAGATCCCGCTGTTGGTTATTGACCGGAGAGCGATCTCGGTCATGTCTACATGTCTCCCGAACCCGTAGGGTCTACACACTTAAGGTTCGGTTACGCTAGGGTTGTAGGGATATGTATATGCAGTAACCCGAATGTTGTTCGGAGTCCCGGATGAGATCCCGGACGTCACAGGAGTTCCGGAATGGTCCGGAGGTAAAGATTTATATATGGGAAGTCCTGTTTCGAGCATCGGGACAAGTTTCGGGGTTATCGGTATTGTACCAGGGCCACCGGAAGGGTCCCGGGGGTCCACCGGGTGGGTCCACCTGTCCCGGGGGGCCACATGGGCTGTAGGGGGTGCGCCTTGGCCTACATGGGCCAAGGGCACCAGCCCCACATAGGCCCATGCGCCTAGGGTTAAGAAGGGGAAGAGTCCTAGGAGGGGAAGGCACCTCCTAGGTGCCTTGGGGGGGAGGGAAACCCCCCTTGGCCGCCGCCCCCCTAGGAGATTGGATCTCCTAGGGCCGGCCACCCCCCCTTGGCCCTCCTATATATAGTGGGGGAGAGGAGGGACTTCATACCTTGAGTCCTTGGCCTTTGGTTGCCTCCTTCTCCCTCTCCAACACCTCCTCCTCCATAGTGCTTAGCGAAGCTCTGCCGGAGTACTGCAGCTCCATCAACACCACGCCGTCGTGCTGCTGCTGGTGCCATCTCCCTCAACCTCTCCTCCCTCCCTTGCTGGATCAAGAAGGAGGAGACGTGGCTGTTCCGTACGTGTGTTGAACGCGGAGGTGCCGTCCCTTCGGTGCTAGGATCTCCGGTGATTCGAATCACGTCGTGTTCGACTACATCATCCCCGTTCTTTGAACGCTTTCGCTCGCGATCTACAAGGTACGTAGATGCATCTAATGACTCGTTGCTAGATGAACTCATAGATGGATCTTGGTGAAACCGTAGGAAATTTTTTTGTTTTCTGCAACGTTCCCCAACAGTTCGGTCTTTCCGCGACGCCCTCGTCATGCCGAGGCTGGGTGACCCGCACTCCAGGCCGGCCATGGGGCGCGTGGTGGCGCCAGCCACGCCGGAGATGGACGTGCAAGCCGACGCCCTCACCACCAACTGCGTCCTCATCTTCTTGGGAGGAGATCGCCGCCCGGCTTCGTGTTCGTCCGTCGACGACGCTCTGCAAAAGGAGTTCAACATCCCTCTGTCCATGCTCACCGTCGTCAGGCACTTCCCGGAGGACTACCTCGCAACGTTCACTCATCCTCACCACCGCGACGACGTCGTCAACCGCGGGAACTTCCGGCGAGACCGCCTCGAGCTCCACCCCAAGCCCTGGATCATGGAGGCCCATGCCGAGCATGAAGACATGAAGCACCACGTGCAGAGCCTGGAGGGAGTACCACTGCACGCCTGGAACGCCGACACGATCAGCCGTGTCATCGGCGTCGACTGTGAGCTGGACTACGTCCTGCCCCGCTCCACGCGCCAAGAGGACGCCAGGACCCTGGGCATCTGGGCTTGGGCGACAAACCCGAGCACCATCCCGCGCGTCATGCACCTCACGCTGCCGGCGAGGCGTGGCCCGCAGCGTGTGCCAGCTCGAGGGCGGCGCCGGCTTCGCTACCGCGTCATCGTCCACTTGGGTCTCCACGAAGACTTCTCCAACATGCGCGACGACGACTCAAGGGCAAACGCGGACATCAACGAGTTCACCTGGGTCCATGGCATCGTTGACGGCGACCGTGTGCCGACGGAGCGCCGTGAGGTGCCTCGCGACGATTCCGGGCATGGTCGGCGTCGTGATGAAGAAGATGATGATGCCGCGCGGCGTGGACGCGACCAGGACCGAGACAACAGGGGCTCCAGGTGGTTCGGCCGCAGCCGGTCTCGTGCCTCCCGTGACCAGGCTCGCGACCGCGGCGGCGACCAAGGCCGAGGCGGCAATGAAGGTCGGGAGGGGCGCGACGGCCATCGTCGCCGGGGCGCTGGGGTTCGCTCTTCGGCCAGCCCTGTGCGCAGCCCTCGCGGCGGCTCATCCCGCTGCACGCATCCCCTCGACGCGGCACGCTCCGTCTCCCCAACGTCCGTCCTGCCGACCCCGCCGTCGCTGGTGGACGCGCCCACCCCGACCTCCGGCTTGGTCTTGCGCATCCAGGCGCCTCTGACGCCCGTCATGGTGGCGGCCACGGCCACTCCACCACGTCCACCTGGCTTTGAGCAGTCTCCAGCTCAGGTCACGCCGCCTCTCGCCTCCGGCCAGCCCGCTCGCCTCTCTCCATCTCCATCACCGACAGCCCACTCCAACGACAGCCTGGCGCCCCTCTTTGTGCAGCCAGAGGCACCGCTCTTGGCTGGGCAGCCCCGTGCCCCGCCCAGGATCCTAGCCAACAGGAGGAAGACTTTGGCTGGTGTGGCCATCGACACCAACTCAGGGTTCTCGCTGCGTCGAACCACTGCTCATGCCAAGGAGCGTCGTGCTGCTGTTCCGGTCACAAGAGAGGCTGAGAAGCTGGTCTGCCGGAGCCTCGGCATTGTGCAGGATGGTAAGGATGTCACCAAGGACGCTCTGGAGGAGCTGAGTCGCCGCTTCCAACACGAGCTATCGCCCTCGGTTTTGTCGGCGCTCTGCTCGTTGTTCAAGCTCGATGACGAGGATGCCACGGCGATTGAAGATGCTCTGATCAGCCGCGGCGGCCAGGCTGCCATGGACCATGCGGCTGTTGCTGGTGAAGCAACAGGAGAGGTCTGACTGCCTCGCAAAGTCAGCAGTTCGAGCTACCACAAGTTTCCAATGTTAGCAAAACCTATTGTGTCCACTAGTAGTAATGTTAGTTGGTTGTGTTCCTGCCGTTCAAGTCATGAGTGTAGCCCCTTGGTTCCCTGATGTATCCCTGTTGTTGTTTGCTGTCTCCGTTGCTTAATGAAGTTTATGTCAACCGTGTCTCATCCAGTCTCTTGCACATTCAGCAATCACCCACACCTGAAGTACCATGAGGCTGTAGATGCGCCCTCGGCTGCCCAACCCTCTGCCGCTCCCTTCTGCAGGCTATTGCGGATGGACAATGAGCTGGTTCGACATGCTCATTTGCTGCAATCCGGATGGGTATTGTTTTGCAATGCCTTTAGCACTCTAGTTTCCTAATGATAATTCCAAAGGTTAATTTTTTGTGCTGGAATGTGAGAGGACTAAATGACCCGGACAGACGTGCGACTGTGCACGAGACGATCGCCTCCACCTCATGCCACATTGTCTGCCTTCAGGAGACCAAGATGGAAAACATAGATCAGTACGTCGCCTCCTATCTTGGCGGTAATAGACTACGGAGCTATGCTCAGCGTCCAGCCACTGGATCCAGAGGAGGCCTCCTCATGCTGTGGGATGACAGTGTCGTTCACATTTCCGATGTCCACATCACTGAGTTCTGCCTTTCCGCAAGGGTCAACGTCATTCATTCCGATACCCCTTTCAAGATCACTAGTGTCTGTGGTCCAACGGCCTCCAACAGAAAGGATGACTTCTTCAGTGAATTGATCGCTCAAAAACCCATCAATGGCACTAAATGGATTGTCATGGGCGACTTCAATCAGATTTACCGAGCTCGAGATAAAAATAATAGGAACATCAATCGCAGCCGCCTCAACCGCTTCCGTGCTACGCTAGACTCTTGTGAACTAAAAGAGATCCACCTCCAGAACAGACGCTTCACCTGGAGTAACGAGCGTCAGAACCCTACTTTGTGCAAGCTGGACTCAGTTTTCTGCAATGCCGACTGGGACATGCATTTTGATTCTCATGTGCTTCACGCCATTTCTTCTTCACTCTCGGACCATTGCCCCCTTCTCCTTGCTGACGACAGGGGACCGAAGCGACCAAGATGCTTCAGATTCGAGAATTTTTGGTCCTGTATCCCAGGCTTCTTTGACATCGTCTCCCAGGCTTGGGAAGAGCCGTGTGCCCACACAGAGCCATGCCAACGGCTTTTCCATAAGCTCAAGCAAACGGGGAGGCATTTGGCTAAGTGGAGTAACAGGCTTTTCTCCAAGGCAAAGTTGCATCTTCATGCGGCTCTCCTCGTCATCCTTCATCTTGACATTGCCCAAGAGACACGCGTCCTTTCGGTGGGAGAGAGGGATCTTCGGGATCGACTCAAGCGTCGTGTCGTCAGCCTAGCGGCGGTTGAGAGGGCGCGCAAAAAGCAATGTGCTCGCATTGCTAACATCAAGGAGGGGGACGCCAATACCAAATTTTTCCACCTAAGGGTAAACTCAAGGCGAAGGAAGAATCACATCCACAGGCTCAAGAAGAATTCTGGATGGACCACAGACCACCAGGAAAAAGAGGAAATTATCCATGACCACTTTGCGAGGAGTCTGGGAGGGGGACAACCCAGACCGATGGACCTAAACTGGGAGAACCTGAACCTTAGGATGGTTGACCTCACTGGCATTGACGACAACATCACCGAAGACGAGGTCAAAGCGGCCATTGATCTTATGCCAGGTGACAAGGCCCCGGGACTGGATGGTTTCACGGGGAGCTTCTTCAAGAAATGTTGGCAGATTATCAAAGTTGATGTAATGAGAGTGATCCACCAATTTAGTAGCCTCCAAACGACAAACCTTCACTGGCTCAACTCGGCCAACATTGTGCTCATACCAAAGAAGGATGGGGCGGAAGAAATCGGGGACTTCCGCCCCATTAGCCTCATCCATGCTTGTGCTAAAATCATCGCCAAGGTGTTGGCATCCCGCCTGGGCCCTTTCATGAACGACCTTGTCTCCACTTTGCAGAGTGCCTTCATCAAGAAACGGAGCATCCACGACAACTTCATGTATGTGAGAAACCTCGCGCGACGTCTCCACAGAAACAGAACTCCATCCTTGCTCTTCAAGTTGGATATCCGGAAGGCCTTTGACTCGGTGCGTTGGGAGTACATCCTTGACCTACTCCGCCGGTTGGGATTTCCAGTCCGCTTTCGGGATTGGGTGGCGGCCCTCTTATGCACGTCCTCTTCTCGCGTCCTCCTCAACGGTATTGCCGGGCCAGCCATCTACCATCGACAAGGCCTAAGACAAGGGGACCCCCTTTCCCCCCTTCTCTTTGTCCTCGCGATCGACCCCTTACAGCAGCTCCTCGACATTGCCACAAGTCACAACCTGCTCCAGAAAATTCGAGGCCGTGGATCTACTGTCCGTACCTCCCTGTATGCCGACGACGCGGCAATCTTCATCTCCCCTTCACGGGAAGATGTGGCCAACCTTGCGGCCATCCTTGGTGCATTTGGAGGGGTCACCGGTCTGTCCACCAACTTCCAGAAGAGCTCTGTCGTCGCAATTCGCCGTGGCAACCTAAACCTTGACGACATACTCCACAGCCTGCCAGCATCGCGAACTTCTTTCCCATTGAAGTATCTGGGCCTCCCATTATCCATTTGGCAGCTGAAAAGGGTGGACTTCCAACACCTAGAGGACAAGGTGGCTGCGAAGCTCCCTCCTTGGCAAGGGAGAAACATCACCACAATTGGCCGGGCGGCCTTGGTCAAATCGGTCCTCACTTCTCAAGTCGTCTACCACATCACATCCCTGAACGTCCCCGCCGGCGTCCTACACAATGTCAATAAAATTGAGCGTGCTTTCCTCTGGTCAGCTCAGAGTCAAACTTCAGGTGCAAAATGCAAGGTCAACTGGGACACTGTCTGCCGCCCTACGCATCTCGGTGGGCTTGGAGTCCTACACTTGGGGAAATTTGCAAGAGCTCTAAGATTGAGATGACCATGGATAGAGTGGAAGGACCCGACTAGATTGTGGGTGGGATTAGGAAACCCGTGCTCACCGGTGGATATGGACCTCTTCTACGCATCCACCGTCATCACGTGGGAAATGGAGGGAAGACGCCCTTCTGGGAGGCACCATGGCTGAGAGGGAAAAAACCGAAAGATATCGCCCCCCTAATCTTCGCAGCCTCCAAGCGGAAGAAGTGGGTGCTGAGGGATGCACTGCGAGACAACGCTTGGGTGCGCCAGATCAACCCTTCCATCAACTTAACGACCAACCACATCGTCGAGTTCGTGGACCTTTGGATCCACCTCGAACAATTCGAGCTTTCACCAGAGATTGATGATGACATATCCTGGAAATTTGAGGCGAACGGTGAGTATTCGGCGGCCTCTGCTTACAGGGTCCAGTTCTTGGGCTCCATGACGACAACCATGAACAAGACTATTTGGAAGGTTTGGGCACCCCCCAAGGTCAAGTTCTTCTCCTGGCTAGCGATTCAAAACAGAATATGGACGGCGGATAGATTGGCGAAGCGAGGTTGGGACAATTGCGGACTGTGCACCCTCTGCAGAAGGGCAAACGAGACGTCCGCGCACCTCTTCTTTCGGTGCAGGTTCACCTTGCGCGTGTGGAGGTTGGTCAAGGAGTGGCTTGGCCTAGGGGCTCTCGAGATCCGTCAATGACAGGCGGAGCGCAACATCAAGCATTGGTGGACAAACATGTCGAAACCCAATACGGCGAATCGGAAGGCCATGGCTTCCCTTACTATGCTTGTTGGTTGGGCCATTTGGAACGAGAGAAACGCTAGAGTTTTTAGGAAGAAATCAACGCCGCCTTTCTACATGCTAAAGCTAATACAAGATGAAGCCAAACTTTGGGTCACGGCAGGAGCCACGCACCTGAGCATTATCATGCCGCGAGAGTAGTTTCTGTTTTTCATTTTGTTGACGGACGGGCCATGTTGTGGAGCCACTTTTATGTACTCTAAAACTCTCCTCCTTTATTAATGAATGAGGCAAGTCTTTTGCCTCTGTTTCAAAAAAAATAAAAAATTATTGTTATTCGATGAGGTCTACGCAGACCATAATCTACACACATGCCGCATCTTTGGACCGCAAACCTCCATCATATGGCAATGCTATTAGACGGCCGGACAAGCCACGCTAATGATAAACGGCCAAGAAATCAGCCGGTTTTAGTTTGTCGATGCGTTGTCGTTTGACATGGAAGAACCATTGCATCTGCGCTCATCTCCTGAATAACTTAACAGCGCTGCTGAATGCTATTGCTGATGCCTGGTTTGACGGATCGCCCCTGATTCTGATTGAGCAGGCTTCGTCATTACCGTGGGCGACACCTTGCATACTTGTGTGTTATGGAACCGAGCAGCTTTGGACCAAGACCTCTCAATCTACGGGCCGACCCCTGCTCTGTGTCGGGAGCTCGTCCCAAATGGAAGCGGCGGTGAGAGTAGGATCATCATGGCCAAAGGACAGGCAACTTGGTCTTCGTCGTAAACAATGAGATGAGATGTGATGAGCTGTTTCTCGAGCTCAGCTCGAGCTCTCGCAACTTGCTAGGAAAAATAATACTGCTACTACTACTATGGTTGCTGCCATAGTCGCCAATGGAAAGGCAAGTTAACAGTAAAATCTCTTTAAAAGAAAGGTGTACTGGCGTAATGCTGGAAGCTTCATCTTCTTGGTCTGTACGTAGTCCTTTATTTGGGCTGTCCGGGTGATCTGAACCCAGGCCAGGCCAGATGGATCGATCTAGTACATTTTACTACTCCACTAGTGCAATATTTTAGTACGACGAGGGAGCTGTTGTACATGATAGTAGTTATTACTAAGTTGCGTGAATCTAGCGCCATATGGACTATACAATGCCGGGTATTTGATGTTTTTGAATGCCAGACCCTCTGTCTCAGAAATATGCCAAGAAGCTTTCATGTCAAAAACATCTCTAGTGAATATCCCTTCCCCTCGCGTCGCCCCCTCCAGGGCGACTCGGGGGCTCCAAACCCTAGCCCCCCCCCCCCCCCCCCCCCGCCGCCCCCCTCCCTTCCCTCCCCCCTCGCCGCCGCCTGAGGCTGCCGCCGGGCAAGCCCGGGGCGGCGCCAAGGAAGGTGGCGGCGAGGCCTTCGCTGCTCTGCTGCTGCAGGGGGCTGCGTGCTCCGGGGCGGCGGCCCTGGTCGGAGTGGTGTCACCGGCCTTCGGCAGGCGGTGGCACGGGCGTGGACCGGTGACCTCGGCCGTGTGGACGGCGGGCGAACCGGAGGTCGCGAGCCAGGGCGTGCTGGCATCCATGGCTGTTAGCGGCGCCAGATCTGGCCGCCCCTGCATCTCCTGTCTCTAGATGAGCCTTGCCACGGCCAGATCTGGTCTGCTTCGTCGTGGGGCGCAAGTTCTCGTGTCGTTGGGGAGTGGTTGGCGGGGATGTGAAGACCGTGAGAAATCCCAGGCCGGCCTTGCTGGTCTCGAGGGCGCCGTTCCCCTCCTTGGAGGCGCCGCCAGGGTATATTCCTCTGCCCCCTCCCCCTCCTTGCCTCCCGGGAGAAATCCTCATCTTTGATGGGCGGCGGCGGCGCCCTTGGCGTCGTGCCCTTCCTGAAGGTGCCGCTTTTGGGAGCTAGGTGGGCGTGGGGTTTCTTGGAGATATGTTTCGTGTGCAGCGGCGGCGGTTGCTGACCTCCCACGACGACGGCGTCTTCCTAAGTGCCTACCGGGAGCTCTCTGGTCTGCTGCGGGGTGCCTTGCCTGGCCCGTGGCCTCCTGGGCGAGAGGGGATCGGGTTTCCCTCCTACGGCGGTCCTTCTCAGCCCACCTTGAGAGCTTTCCGGTACTCGCACTTCGGTTCTCACTGCCTTCTTGTGAGGTCTAGCTGCTGCTCGTCTTCGTCCGTGCCGGCAGCTCTTCCTTTTTCGTGACCAATCCGTGGGCTTTGGCGGTGCCCTGCTCCTGGTGATCTGTTCGTGACTTGTTGGGCAAGCTTGGTTTCTTTCCAGATGCAGCCTCCCGGCGACTACCTCCCAGGTTCTAGGGTGAACTGCTCTCTTGTCAACGGTGCGGCACCTTTCGAGCCAGGCGAGGAGGCAGGGGCCTTCTTTGACATTGGAGCTGGGCGGATGTGTTGGGTCGGGGCTGCTGGCGATTAGGCGATAGCGTGCCCTGCTTCGTCGTTGGACATGTTGATCCAGTACGGGCATTCTACTTCTTCCACGGCGTTCTGATCGCATTGAGGACTTCTTCATCGCCGAGCGGTGCTTCTCCTGTTGATCTTTTAGCTTGGTGTGTAGGAGGCTTGTGAGTTGCTTTCCAGCGCCTTTGTATCTTGCCGTTTTCTTTTTTTTCTTGTGTTGGTTCCGAGTTTGTAATCCTGGCCGGTTGATGGTTTTGTTAATTCAAAGTCGGGCTCTTCTTGAGCCTTCGTTCTTAAAAAAAAATCTTCAAAAAAATTAAAAAAAATATGTAGTGGAATTTTGGACAGTACTACCAACCATGATGATCAATCATATACATTACGTACGATATGCTACTATATCAGTGTTTTATCTTTGAATGCAGAGATAGGTTTCTTTCCATCGTCTAAGAGAAATCATATGATACCCATGCAAACATACAAAGCAAGCTAGGGCATCGCAAAGGGCACACAACTTGCAGCTCTATCCCATTTTGTCCCTTCACAATTTTGGACCATGCATGCTTGCATGCAAGAACCTTTTTCAGGGAGAGGTTCGTGGTTAGATTCCTGATGCGTGGCCACTTGATTCATCCATCCAGGGTCCCCAATACAGGGAAATGTTTGCTGTATCTCGAGGTCGGCTCAGGCGTGCAAGCTGGCCGCCGGCCAGAAAACCTGCAGACAGTGGCAGCTAACAAAGAAAAAATAAATAAAAGTACTACCAAATATAATCTCGCTGTCAGGTTGTGCGTTCACTTATCTCTAGATTGTTCATCTCCTCGGACCACATGAATGTGCAGGGCTGTTTGGTTCTAGGCCTAGCATTGTCACACTTTGCCACACATTTTTGCAAAGCTTATCTAAGGTTAGTTCATCAAAATGAAAGCCACAAGTTGACAAGCCTAAGGAAATCTTGCCACATTTTTTGTGTGTATGCCATGTGAGACTCAAGTGTGGCTTGCCAAAGGTGTGGCTAGAACCAAACACTTGCCTAAGTTGATCAAACTTGCCTAACCTTAGGTGTGGCAATCTTTGACAAAGTTAGTCACAAACCAAACAGCCCGGAAATACTTATCATGGATCGATAAACCTAGATTACTAATCTACTTCCTCCGTCCACATGCATCAACATGCATATGACCTTTAGTTGCGGACGTCCTGGTGAGCTGAATCCATGGATCGATAAACCTAGATTACTAATCTACTTCCTCCGTCCGGAAATACTTATCATCAAAATGGATATAAGGGGATGTATCTAGACGTATTTTAGTTCTACATACACATCTTTTTATCCATTTTAGTGAAGTATTTTCGGACGGAGGGAGTACTATACATGGATGAATCCATTAGTTGTTGTTGGATAGGAAGATGGAGGGAAGAAGTAGCGTGGGCTGTCATAGACGCATTGCAGTTCACGCATGCATCCATGCCGTGCATGCGTGATGATGCATGCACCTAACCTCTAAAGCTGTTTTCGTCGCGCTGCGAGTAGCTAGCTATCCATTCATGCATGCACAATACACTGGATGGCGGCGTACGATTGTATGCGACCGCAAGCACAACCGCAACCGCCCACGCCCGGCCGGCGTACGTTCAATGAACCTGCTGCGCCTTTCGGTGGTTTCTGCCGTGTGTGTTCTCTTCTTCTGGCTCCGGTGGAGTTCTGCTGGACAGGAGTGTGTCCGTTTCGCTGGTAATCAAGCTAGACCTTTTCTTCGTGCCAGTACAAACAGGTCGCTATCGACCGATCGTTGAGACAACTTGGTTTACTCTTCTGCGTTCCGGGTATGTGGGCGGTTCAAAGACGAAATTAGCGATGCATGGAGTAACTTACGACTTCTGTAAAAGTGGTTTGAATTGGCAATGTTAGAAGGGAATAGAAAGGATTGATGAAATCGTTGGATGTATTATTAAGTCTCGTGGGCGAGTATATATTGAGTACAAGACTTGGAGGTCAAGACGCCTTTCCTTGAGATAAGGTAGTAGACAGATTACGAATCCTAGACTACTAAATACATGTATCCCAAATATATCTCTAACATCCTCGCAGTCGTAGTGGTAGCGTTGCGAACAACAGGAGCGCAGACGGCCAGACTGGAGAGAATAGCAGCCGACGGGATGACATCCCCCCGCAATCGTAGCGGGAGTGTCGTGGACGAAGTCGCGTCGCGATGCGTTGACTGTAGAGGAAGCCGACGAGTTGCTCAAGCGAGGTGATAGCCCTTTGTGCTGATGTCGAGGTAGCCGAGAGCATAGGGCGGTGTAGCCGTGGTTGAGGTAGCCGTGCGAAGAACGCCATGGTCGATGTCGTGCCGGGGTGGCCCGTGTTGAGGAATTCACCGTGAAGCCGCGGGCGCAAGAAGGCGCCGAGTTAGTCATGGACGCAGTGGTGTCGAGGTAATGGTGCACCAGAAGGAGGATGGCGTCGATGAGGCGTCACGCCATGTTCGCCAAACCCGGGGACACGTCGTAGACGAAGGCACACGCCGGTGTTGCCAGCACCGGGCATGCATAGACGGGCGAAGACGAAGTTGACGAAGCGCCGCACCAGGCTTGCCAGGCCCGAGGACACGTCGTGGACACAGGCCCGCATCGGTGTTGCCAGCATCGGGCATGCATAGATGAAGGACCTGCACGAGTTGCACGCCATGCATGTCGAGGAGTCAGAGGGGCCAGCAAAGAAGGAGAGGAGACTCGGCGACGGTTGTGGCGCCAATCGGCGTGGGGCATTGGGACCGATGTCGCCAACGGTGGTCGGAGTAGATGAAGTGGACGGGGAAGATGACGACGACGCTGGCAACGGGCTAGTGCAGGACGAAGTCGAAGGGGGTGGACGGGCGGCGCGGCGCGGCTCAGGTGAGCGAGCAGAAGCGGCGTCGAGGAAGAGCGGTGCCCACAACCTGACAGCGGCTACAGCTGGGATGGAGTGCGGCGGCGATACTCGAAGTAGGCGAGGACGAAGATCAGTGCGGATGGTGGCGTGGCACATACCATAAAGTCAACGCGCGGGGACAACAGCGTGGACTGATGAGGATACAGACCTGGCGTAGGGTCATAGGCCTGACCTATAAGTACTACCCAAGGTCACTACCCTAGAAGATAAGAGGTCCAAGAGGCAGCAAGAGACCCCCAGTCAAAGATGTCGAGTGCAATCCACTCGACAATCATGTCACTCGGGAGTCCTCCTACCTACTGCCACTCGACCATCCAGAGAATCACTCGACCTACCAAAGACCGGGAGCCACTCAACATTACAACGGGCAGGTGTTCACTCCGTAGTCTTTAAGGTCATTAACAACACTTAAGGCTGACGTTACCAGTAACGCCCTCACTTTACGTACATTAAGTCCCTTGTAATGGGGGGCGATGGGGGTCTTGGCGTACTCTATATAAGCCATCCTCCTCTGGCACAAGGGTTCGCACCCCCTGTAACATCACACATATAATCCAATCGACCGCCTCCGGGCACCGAGACGTAGGGCTGTTACTTCCTCCAAGAAGGGCCTGAACTCGTAAACCTCGTGTGTACACCTTCACCATAGCTGAGATCTTGCCTTTCCATACCTGCCCCCCTTTCTACTGTTAGTCTTAGAACCACGACAGTTGGCCCCCACCTTGGGGCAGGTGTCTTAGCGACTTGTTGGTGAAGTTGCAAGTTTTTCGATCATCATCATCATGGTTTCTGGCGGCGGATTGGCTGAGGGCCACGAGATCCGTCTCGGCGCGCTCGTTTTCGTCGCCGACGATTCCACGTGGCTTCAAGAAGGTCCCCTTGACATTGAGGCGCTCCCCATATGAGGGGCGACGCACTTTCGCGCGTGCGTTCGCGGCGTCCTTCTCCGGCAGCCGTCGACTCAGTATCAGTCGGCTCCGATGGTGTCTTCCCTCCCCACTGTTCGCCGCCGCAAGCGATCCGGTCGATCGCGGCTTCAATGGTGGGTGAAACACATGGTGGCTTGGCATTCGGCCACCCATCAAGTCGCGGCAATCGAGCCCGATGAAACTCTCCACGGCCTGTTCGATCTGTCGACTGACTCTGCGGAGACCGCATCCGAGTGCGATAGCAGCGACCCTGCGGCTGAAGTCTTGATGGTCGATGGACCGCGTGGTCCTCCTGGATTCCGTCGTGAAGACGGCGAAGATGGTGGCGGCGATCCGTCGCACGTCCATGAGGAATACCATCCCGAACCCCTTTCTTCGCAGCAGAGGGAAGAACTTCGTCGCCGCAACATGGATGCACTCCACACGCCCATCGTTAGAGAAACCCCCGAGGCTCGGGCCTTGGAAGAGGTGCGCTTGGCTAATTTGGCTGAGCGCACTCGACTAGGGAACCTTCAGCGTGCTCTCAACGAGCGTGCTCGGGAGCGGGTCCCTGAGTCCAGTCGATGGCAGCTTTTCCCGCCTTCGCCTAAGGTATACCGTACTCTGATTCAGAACCTCACAGCTGCGAACCGAATAGCAGAGTCGATCCAACCTTCCCAGTCAGAGGCTGGCAGAGGGTTGATGCAGATCCGGGCCTTGCTCCGGGCAGCAGGAGAGCAGAACACAGCAGTGTCTCAGTCGTGGAATAGGATTCATAGCAGATCCATAGTAGCGGATACAGTTCAGTCGACCCACAGCCCAAGATCGCCCCTGCGGCATGAGGGCCGTGGACAGTATGATCATCGGCTCGACTGCGACAATCATCGTCGAGTGCCCACGCCTTTTCCGAGGAGTGCGTCATATGTGCCTCGGCAGAACGATGACAGACGCCGTCACAGTGGCGAGCGCAGAGCACCAGTCGACCCAAGAGAACCGGGCTTCGATGCGAGATCCATCCTTGTTCAAGGCCTAGTCGACCGGAACAGAGCGCATAGAGAAGACCCTGGCAGAGATCGTCCAAGTGGCAGCAGAGTGCATGTTTCCGGTCCAGAGTGTTTCAGCAGAGCCATCAGAGCGGCAGTGATTCCTCCCAACTTCAGGTTGGCGACCGGAGTCAGTAAGTTCACTGGAGAATCCAAGCATGAAACTTGGCTTGAGGATTACCGAGTGGCTGTGTAGATTGACGGTGGAAGCGATGAAGTAGCGATGAAACATCTTTCTTTGATGTTGGAAGGTTCGGCCCGAGCGTGGTTGACTCAGTTAGCTCCAGGCAGTATATACAGTTGGGAAGAGCTAGCTCGAGTGTTCGTCAGAACTTTCGAGGGCACTTGCAAGCGACCAGCAGGATTGACCGAGTTGCGGCATTGTGTGCAGAAGCCGAGTGAGACTTTGAGAGATTTCATTCAGAGGTGGACCACTTTGCATCACACCGTTGAAAATGTATCAGAGCATAAACCAGTGTGTGCCTTCAAGGAAGGCGTCAAATACCGAGAGTTGGTCCTGAAGTTCGGTCAGACTAGAGATATGACTGTGACTCGGATGATGGAGATAGCCACCCGGTACGCTAACGGAGAAGAAGAGGATCGACTCCGTAGCGGAAAGAGTAAGCCAGTCGGCCAAGAGGCCGGTGGAGGTAATTCCAATCGGAAACAAAAGCGTAAGGCCGAGCCCGCAGCACCCGGTGAGATTGCAGTAGTTGCTGGAAAGTTTAAGGGAAAACCTAAAGGGCCCTGCCCCCCTAAGAAGGTAAAGGATCAAGCAGGGAATGATGTGTTGGATTTGCCATGTCACATCCACACGAAGAAGGACGAAGAGGGTAATCTGATCTACCCTAAGCATACCACTCGACAGTGTCGACTCCTGATCCAGCAGTTCCAAGAAAGACAGCCCGGTGAGAAGGAGAAAGAGTCGGACAAAGATGAGGATGAAGAGGAAGATGACGGTTATCCCAAAGTCAATTCCACCCTCATGATTTTTGCTGATGTTGAGAGCAAGAGTCCGTTGAAAGTTATCAATAGAGAAGTGAATATGGTTGCTCCGGCGACGACGACCACATACCTGAAATGGTCTCAGACAGCCATCACTTTTGACCAGTCTGACCATCCTGCTCGTGTAGCCACCCCCGGGAGGCAAGCATTGGTGGTCAGCCCAGTGGTCGGAGGCACTAGACTGACTAAAGTGTTGATGGAAGGTGGTAGCGGTTTGAATATCCTTTATGCTGAAACCTTGAAGGGGATGGGCATTCCGATGTCCAAACTTAGCGAGAGCAATATGAGTTTCCATGGTGTTATCCCTGGGAAGAAAGCCGAATCATTTGGCCAGATCGCTCTCGACGTGGTTTTCGGCGATTCCAAGCATTACAGTAAGGAAAAGTTGACATTTGAAGTCGTGGATTTCCAGAGTGCTTATCATGCCATTCTGGGTAGGCCTGTCTACGCACGTTTTATGGCTCGACCATGTTACGTGTACCTCAAGTTGAAGATGCCTGGTCCCAAAGGTGTGATCATAGTTACTA
Organism: Triticum timopheevii; assembly: GCA_963921465.1. Lineage (NCBI taxonomy): Eukaryota > Viridiplantae > Streptophyta > Magnoliopsida > Poales > Poaceae > Triticum > Triticum timopheevii. Next base: position 507,196,405 of record OY997274.1, read on the forward strand.
GCAATCGGCAAAAAGTAGAGGAATGCTTCCAGAAAGGTTCCAAAATTGCCGATGCGCAGATGGCAGTAGTTGAACTCCAAGAGTATCAGAAGAATGCAGATCTGAGTGATTTGCTCCGAGCCAAGAAGCCTGCCACGGATTCTGCATTTCAGTCGTCTGGTGAAACGAAGCCGATTCATATTCAACCGACCGATCCCAATGCCGCACTAACTCATATATCAACAACACTCAACAGCAAATAGGAAGAAGTGCTCATCCAGTTCCTCCGTGAGAACTGGGACATCTTTGCATGGAAACCCTCTGACATGCCGGGTGTACCCAGAGGACTGGCTGAGCACCGTTTGCGTGTCGACCCCAAGGTAAAACCCGTCAAAGAGCATCTTTGGCGGTCCGCCGTGCAGAAGAGGAAAGCGATTGGCAGGAAGTGGCTCGGTTACTAGCAGCAGAGTTCATCCATGATATCTACCACTCCGAGTGGCTTGCCAATGTAGTCATGGTCCCTAAGAAGGACAATTTACTTCGTATGTGCATTGATTTCAAGCATATCAATCGGTCCTGCTTGAAAGATCACTTCCCTCTCCCTCGCATCGATCAGATTGGTTACTCGACTGCAGGGTGTGAGCACTTGTCTTTTTTAGATGCATATTCTGGGTATCATCAGATCCGACTGTATGGTCTCGACGAAATAAAAACAGCCTTCATCACCCCATTCGGGTGCTTTTGCTATGTCACTATGCCATTTGGTCTTAAAAATGCCAGAGCCACGTTCATGAGAATGATTCAGAAGTGCCTGCTCACTCAAATCAGTCGGAATGTGGAAGCATACATGGATGCCATTGTGGTCAAGTCTCGCAAAGGTTCCGACCTATTGACTGACCTCGCAGAAACCTTTGCCAACCTAAGAAGGTACGATATCAAGCTTAATCCATCAAAGTGCACATTCGGAGTTCCAGGAGGAAAGTTACTCGGTTTTCTCGTTTCCGAACTAGGGATCGACGCCAATCCAAAAAAAGTTGATACCATCCTCCGAATGAAACGCCCTCTGCGGGTGCATGACGTTCAGAAGCTGACTGGTTGTTTGGCCGCCTTGAGTCGATTCATTTCTCGTCTCGGTGAAAAGGCCTTGCCTCTTTACCGATTGATGAAGAAATCTGATAAGTTCGAGTGGACTGAGGAAGCTGATGTAGCGTTTGCAGAGCTCAAAACCCTGCTTTCCACCCAGCCGTGCTCGCTGCGCCAATCAGCAAAGAGCCTTTACTGCTTTACATTGCAGCCATTGGACAAGTTGTCAGTACAGTACTCACGGTCGAGCGAGTAGAGGAAGGAAAAGCTTACAAGGTTCAGCGCCCAGTATATTATCTCTCTGAAGTTTTGACTCCATCCAAGCAACGATATCCACATTATCAGAAGCTTCTCTATGGAATATACATGACCATGAAGAAGGTTGCACATTATTTCTCTGATCACTCCATTACAGTCGTCAGCGACGCACCATTATCTGAAATTCTGAATAACAGAGATGCAACTGGTCAAGTGGCAAAATGGGCGATTGAACTCCTTCCATTGGATATCAAGTTTGAGGCAAAGAAAGCTATCAAGTCCCAAGCAATCGCAGATTTCCTTGCCAAGTGGATTGAGCGGCAATTGCTGACTCAAGTTCACTCGGAGCATTGGACTATGTTCTTTGATGGCTCCAAGATGCTGAATGGTTCAGGTGCTGGGGTAGTATTGGTATCCCCCCGTGGAGACAAGCTTAGCTATGTTCTCCAGATTCATTTTGATTCCTCCAATAATGAAGCCGAATATGAAGCACTTTTATATGGGTTGCGTATGGCCATTTCACTCGGTGTCCATCGCTTTATGGTCTACGGCGACTCAGATTTGGTGGTTAATCAAGTGATGAAGGAATGGGATGTCAGAAGCCCGACCATGACTGGTTATTACACTGCAGTAAGAAAGCTGGAAAAGAAGTTTGAAGGATTGGAGCTTCACCATATACCCCGATTGAAAAATCAAGCTGCAGATGAGTTGGCAAAGATAGGTTCAAAGAGAGAGGCCATTCCCTGCAATGTGTTTTTGGAACATATTCATTCACCTTCAGTTTAGGAAGATCCATTCACTAAAGAGTCACCACAGCCCAAGAGCGCCACAGATCCGACTGAAGTCAAAATCCCAGCCGTGGTCGACTTAGTCATGGAGGTTTTGGTCATCACTCCCGACTAGACGGTGTCGTACATCGCATACATTCTTAGGAAAGAACTTCCAGAGGATGAAGAAGCGGCTCGATAGATCGTCCGGCGATCTAAAGCCTTTACCGTGATAAAAGGTCAGTTGTTTAGAGAAAGTGTAACTGGGGTCTGCCAGAAGTGCATCACACCAGAAGAAGGCCGAATGATCCTCAATGATATTCACTCGGGGACCTGTGGTCACCATGTGTCCTCTCGGACCATCGTGGCCAAAGCATACCGAGCCGGATTTTACTGGCCACGTGCCAATGAGATGGCAAAAGAAATAGTGGACAAGTGTGAAGGCTGTCAGTTTTACTCCAACATGTCCCAGAAACCTGCATCAGCTCTGAAGACTATTCCACTCGTCTGGCCTTTTGCTGTCTTGGGATTGGACATGGTTGGACCTCTGAGGACTGGCAGGAGTGGATTTGCCCATGTGCTGGTGGCAGTCAACAAGTTTACCAAATGGATCGAAGCCAAGCCCATTAAAAACCTTGAAGCAAGTACAGCTGTGAGTTTCATCAGGGAATTGATATTCAGATATGGTGTTCCGCACAGCATCATCACGGATAATGGATCGAACTTCAACTCTGATGAATTCAGAGCCTTTTGTGCTTCCCAAGGAACGAGGGTCGATTACGCTTCGGCCGCTCATCCTCAGTCGAATGGGCAGGCTGAGCGAGCAAATGGACTAATTCTCAAAGGACTGAAACCCGGTTGATGCGTGACCTCAAGCATGCAGGAGGGGCTTGGGTCGATGAACTCCCATCAGTACTTTGGGGATTGAGGACAATTCCTAATCGGTCGACTGGACGGACTCCATTCTTCTTAGTCTACGGAGCCCAAGCCGTACTCCCGAGTGATTTGCTCCACAACCCGCCCCGAGTCGAACTCTTCTCAGAAGAGGAAGCAGAGCAGGCTCGGCAAGATGCAGTCGATCTCCTGGAAGAAGAAAGAGAGATGGCCTTGATCCGTTCGACCATTTATCAGCAAGACTTGCGTTGATTCCATGCCAGAAACGTAAGAGGTCGGGCATTTCAGGAAGGAGACCTAGTTCTTAGAGTGGACCAGCAGAAACCACACAAGCTCGCTCCTGCTTGGGAAGGCCCTTTCGTCGTCACTGTTGAGGATATAACCACTGAGTATAAACCGCCCAGGAGGGGCGGTTCACTCTCAGCTATACTGAAGCCCATGAAGACAAGAAGATGGCGCTTTACTGATAAAGTTTAGAGGCCCAGAGCCCGGAGGCAGATTAGGGCCCATAGTGGTAAACCGCCATAGTTGTATACTTGTATTGTAAGTTAGGGAAAGGGAGAGACTGAGCCGAACACTTGTATGGGTCGGCCTTGGGACTCTGTAAACCGGCCGGGCGTCAGCCTGTGTATATAAAGGGACGACCGACGGCGGTTCAGGGACGATAGACAACAACTCGAGACTCAGGCAAAACGTATTTGCTCCTGGTCATCGAAACCCCAATAATCCCATCACAACTAGACGTAGGCTTTTACCTTCATTGAAGGGGCCGAACTAGTATAAACTCTCGTGTCCCTTGTCCGTTTTAACCCCTTCAGGCTAATCTCGTTGCGATGGCTCCACGACTAAGTCCTTCTGCTAGGACATCTGACGTGATATTTCCACGACAGTTGGCGCCCACCGTGGGGCTATCGCACGATGGTTTCGAGTTCTTGAAGGGCAGCTTTGAAGGACTCAAGGGGTACGTGGTTGGCAGGATGACCAAGAGTCGTCGTGGCAAGCTCTACATCGACGACGCAGGCTGGGGCCCTGAGGCCGGCTCAATCGAGTACGGGTACCGGGTCCCCTTTGGCGGAATTCACGTTTTCATCGGCAAGATCGGCGAACCGGGCCCTGAGCTGGACATCTCCACCGACCTCATCGAGACGGCTCAGCGTGTAAGTCCTGCCCGGGTTCGGCCTGCTGTGAAGCGTGCGTTCGTAGGATTCATCCACGGAGCGGAATCTAAACCGGTGTCCGATGGTGAGACGGCCGTCTACTCAGATGGTGAATCATCCACTGGCGAAACCGAGTCGCTATACCAACTGCACGATGGCCGGTTTGAGGGATACTCCGATGGTGACAGTATTCCGGGTCCCCTTGAACTGCCAAACCGGGTTGCGATCTTCATGGCCGGTACACAACCCACCGTGCAATCTTCATCTACAGCAGCGATGGTCTTCGGAACGGCAGCCGTGGCAGGGGCCCGACGAGCTGACCGGCTCAAGTTCTAGCCGGTTTATTGGACGCCTGGACGACATTGTTGACCACAGTGGTTACTCCGGAGACTCAAGATCAGCATAATGCGGATGTTGCAAAGTTAAAGGATCAGATAGTTTAGGCCAAAGCGGACTTGGCGGCTGAGGAGGCCAGGATGGATAAAGAACGGGCCGCTTTAGATGCCCGATCGCAGGAAATCCAAGCATAGAATTACCGGCTTACATTGGATCAGAACGCATCAAACGAAGTTATGAGAAGGAAGTACCGGTCTCGACTGCCGCAAATTAATGAGGGTCTGAATCTCTTCAGCACACCAGGAGCTGGGCCTAGCAATCCGGCATGAGTAAACCGGACCGAGGCACCTAGGGCAGCGCCGGATCAGCCAGGGACGATGGACCCGCCTCGACGGACGGACAACCCGCTACAGTATGTCGCAACACGTTTTTCTAGTCCTTTGGATAACATGATTGCAGCAGCATCACGTTTGGCGGCTATTCCGATGGAGGGTGATTCCTTGGCAGCGATTGAGACTCGACGAGCCAGGGATCTTCTTCAAACCGCCGTTGTTCAGCAACAAGCTTATTCCTATAGCCGAGACAGAATACACTTAACCCCCCGTCCGAGTAAGAGTTATAGCAGGCACATGGACGAGCCGGCCGTGTCAAGCAGCGCGCGGCATCGAGATGCGCCTCGAGGGGTTAATCCGGCGAACGGCGGTTGGAATGCTCAGGACGTGGTGGATAATGGCAGAGCGTGAAGGGAGGCCGCTTTAGCGGCACAGTACGCGGGTCATCATCAACCCGCCCCGGTTCAGCGAGTGGCGTCTGTAGAACGAGGGACCGGGCTTGCTTTCAGCTCCTGGGGAGTGCCGTGTCTCATCCCGGCTCTCCGTAATGTGTGGTTGCCCAAGGATTTCAAAGAGCCACACAAGGTGCCTAATTATACTGCTGATCAACCCCCCGAGGCATGGATTGAGAGTTATGAGATGGCAATGGAGATGCTAGATGTAGATGAAGCGGCGTGTGCAAAATACTTCACCATGATGCTAGAAGGAACGACTGGTACCTGGCTGAAGAGCCTGCCTGCTAACTCGATTAATTCATGGGATGAGTTGAAGTCCAAGTTTATAGCAAACTTCAAGGATACGTGCAAACAACCTATGTCCATTGTGGATCTAGATGCATGTGTCCAAGGAGAGAACGAGTCAACGACTCATTGGGTGCGCCGGGTTTCAGAAGTTTTGCATTCGTCGGACCACATCAATGCTGACACGGCGATCGTAACATTGGAGCATAATTGCCGGTTTAAGTCATTGAAAATGAAGTTGGGACGGCTCAAGAGTCATTGCAATGATATGGGAACACTCATGGCAGCTCTGGTTAAGTATGCTGACTCTGATAATACCAAAGACCCTGATTCTGATGAAGAGAAACAGGAGAAGGGAAAGAAGAATACCGGTTCAAGGGACAGCATAATCAGGCGGGCCACGGAAATAATGGTAAGCATAAAGCGGACAATTCCGATTTTGTGGCTAACACCAGTATGCAGGTTAATGCAGCACCGTAAGGGTAAACCGCCCCAGCGCGGTGGAGGAATGAATCTGGAACGCCTATTAAACCAACCCTACCCAAAGCACGGGACAAAGGAGGCTCCGACCACACACCTTTGGAAGGATTGCCAAATCATGAGGGAGTTCAAAAATTCTGATCTTTTTCGGTATGATCAGGGTCCATCTGGTGGTTCCGGTGCAGAATTCCATGGGCCGGGTTATGGTAGTGGCGGTTCAAACTCAGGGTTTCAGAATAATCACGGCAATCAGAACAACCAGGGTGGTAACCATCAATAGGGTAATCAGGGGAATCAACAACAGTCGGGTTATCAGAGCAACCCAAAGCAGTTAAGCGGTGGACAATATCATGTCTTCACTACTAGCTTGTGCAAGTGCGATCAGAAACTCCATAAAGGGCAGTAAACTCTGTTGAACCGGCAGTACCCCGTTATCTACGCTGGTCTGAGCAGCCTATTGTCTAGAGCAGAGAGGATCATCCGCCCCGGGTTGACAATATGGGTCACCTAGCTTTGGTGGTTGCACCGCAGGTGGGAGGTTATAAGTTTACCAAGGTACTCATGGACGGAGGAAGCAGTATCAATATCTTGTACTATGAAACCTTCCAGCGTATGGGGTTGACAGATAAGAATCTTAGACCGTCAAACACCATTTTCATGGAGTGGTGCCTGGTAAATCGGCTTACCCAGTTGGTAAGATAGCTCTGGAGGTGGTTTTTGGAGATGATCATGATTCAAGGTCTGAGACGCTGACCTTTGAAGTGGTCAAAATCAGAAGTCCGTACCATGCTTTATTCGGACGGCCGGTTTATGCTAAATTCATGGCAAGGCCGTGTTATGTTTATCTGTAGCTCAAGAAGCCGGGTCACAAAGGGACCATTACGATTCATGGCAGCCGTAAGATTGCTCTGCAGTGTGAGGAAGGTGATGCGGCATATGCTGAATCGGTTTGTGCAACGGAGGAGTTAAAGTTCTATAAGGACAATGTTGATCCGGCAGACATGACTTCCTTGAAGAAGCCCTCTACAGAACATGATCCGACCCTGAAGTTCAAACCAGCTGATGAAACTAAACTTGTTGATTTCGTTCCCGGCGATTCATCCAAGCAGTTTAGTATCAGCACAAATCTGGATCCGAAATAGGAAAGCACGCTCATCGAGTTCATCCGTGAGAACTGGGACATTTTTGCATGGAAGCTTTCTGACATGCCAGGTGTACCAAGGGAACTCACTGAGCACACTCTCAATATTGATCCCAAGTTTAAACCGGTCAAACAATTCCTTCGCCGCTTCAACGAGGAACGACGCAAGGCCATTGGAGAAGAGGTGTCCCGGTTGTTGGCTGCTGGTTTTATCATTGAAGTGTTTCACCCAGAGTGGTTGGCTAATCCGGTGCTGGTCCTTAAGAAAAACGACACTTGGCGTATGTGTGTGGATTACACAGATTTGAAGAAAGCTTGCCTGGCTGATCCCTTTGCCCTCCCTCGTATTGATCAAATCATTGATGCTACGGCGGGTTGTGAGCGTTTGAGTTTTCTGGATGCTTATTCTAGTTATCATTAGATCAAGATGGCAGTGAAGGACCAGGAGAAGACAACTTTCATTACTCCCTTTGGAGCCTTCTGCTATGTGTCTATGCCCTTTGGGCTCAAGAGTGCCCAGGCGACTTATCAGTGTTGTGTGCATAATTGTCTTCATACTCAGATTGGGTGCAACATTCATGCTTATGTAGATGACATTGTGGTAAAATCCAGGAAGAAGGAGACATTGATAGAGGATCTCAAGGAAACCTTTAACAATCTTCAGGTTTATAAGATGATGCTCAATCTGGACAAGTGTGTTTTTGGTGTTCCAGCAGGCAAGCTCTTAGGTTTTCTGGTGTCTAACAGAGGCATTTAGGCTAATCCGGAAAAGATCAAGGCAATTACATCCTTGGCTAAACCAGTGTGTATTAATGATGTTCAGCGACTAGCGGGTCGTATTGCGGCTTTGAGCCGTTTTATCACCCGTTTGGGAGAGAAGGCAATTCCTCTATATCAGATGTTGAAGAAAACAGACAATTTTTTCTGGAGTGACGCGGCTAATGCGGCGTTTGAGGACTTAAAGCGGCAGTTAGTTGAACCGCCAGTTCTTGCTGCTCCGGTTGATAAGGAGCCACTGCTGTTATATGTGGCTGCTAATTCCCGGGCTGTCAGTGTCGCCATTGTGGTGGAGCGCAAGGAAGCTGGGAAGGAATGTCCAGTTCAAAGGCTGGTTTACTATATCAGCGAAGTGCTCATTGAGTCAACGCAAAGATATCCGCATTAGCAGAAGCTGGTGTATGGGGTGTTTATGGCGAGTCGGAATCTTAAACAGTACTTTCAAGGTCATCCCATCACAGTAGTCAGTTCTGCTCCTTTGGGGGATATAATCCAGAACAGGGAGGCAACTGGCCAGGTTGCTAAGTGGGCTATTGAGCTTGGGCCACATGGTTTGAAGTATATGCCTCGCACGCCATCAAGTCCCAAGCTCTTGTGGATTTCATCAATGACTGGACCGAGTTGTAGGCACCGGAAGACAAACCAAATAGTACATACTGGACTATTCACTTTGACGGGTCCCGGCAATTGGAGGGCTCGGGGCTGGAGTTGTCCTTACTTCCCCTCGAGGTGATAAAATTCATTATGTTCTTCGCTTAATGTTCCCTTGTACTAACAATGCAGGTGAGTATGCAGCTTTCCTCCATGGTCTTCGAGTGGCTAAGGAGATGAACTTAAGCCGTGTACGATGCTTTGGAGACTCAGACTTGGTAGCCCAGCAAGTTTCAGGTATTTGGGATTCCAAGGATCCACTCATGGCGGCTTACCGACGAGAGGTGGATATTGTGGCTGGTCACTTTAAGGGTTATCAAGTGGAGCACATTGGTCGGCGCAAAAACGAAGCAGCCGATGCTTTAAGCCGGCTGGGGTCTCAGCGTAAACCGGTGCCACCCAATACCTTTTTGTATGTCTTGCATAACCCGTCAGTTCAACTACCTACAGAGGAGGACCTCGCTATTCCCGATCCGGAGGCACTGTTGGTGGCCGCTTTACATATCATTCTGGATTGGACGGTTCCATACTTGGCATATATGAACCAGGGCGAGTTACCCGATGATGAAGTTTTGGCCAGACAGATAGTTCGACGGTCCAAGTCCATGGTTGTTCACAACGGCGAGTTACACTACTACAGTGTTTCCGGTGCGTTCCAGCGCTGTGTTTCTCCTGAAGAAGGCCGTGAGATTTTACGTGAGATCCACGAAGGGGACTGTGGTCATCACGCCGGTTCAAAATCCTTGGTTGCCAAAGCCTTTCGTCATGGCTTCTATTGGTTGACAGCTCACGCTGATGCTGAGGACTTGGTCAGACGGTGTGACGGCTGCCAGAAATTCTCAAGGCGGGCTCACATTCTGGCTCAGGAGCTAGAGATGATTGCTATCACCTGGCCGTTTGCAACTTGGGGGCTTGACATGGTAGGGCCTTTCAAGCGATCAAAAGATAAGAAGACCCACCTGTTGGTGGCGGTTGACAATTTCACTAAATGGGTTGAAGTGGAGCCAGTAAGCAAGTGTGATGCAGCCACGGTGGTTCAGTTCATCAAAAAGGTGATCTTCTGTTTTGGTTTTCCACATAGCATTATCACAGATAATGGCACGAACCTATCTAAAGGTGAGATGGAAGATTTTTGTCAACGAGAGCACATCCGGCTTGATGTAGCATCTGTGGCTCATCCCCAGTCCAATGGTCAAGCTGAGCGAGCTAACCAGGAAATTCTAAAGGGTATAAAGCCTCGGCTTATGGTCCCGTTGAAGCAGACGCCGGATTGCTGGGTGGAAGAATTACCATCTATGTTATGGAGCATAAACACCACCACAAACCGGTCTACAGGTTATATGCCTTTCTTCATGGTTTACGGAGCAGAGGCGGTACTCCCCAGTGATATTCATCATGACTCACCTCAAGTTGCCAATTATGTTGAAGCGGACAACGAGCAAGCGCGTCAAGAAGCACTGGACCTGTTAGATGAGAAGCGGGATATGGCTTTGGCTCGTTCGGCAGTTTACCAACAAGACCTGCGGCGTTATCACAGCCGCCGGGTCAAAACAAGAACCTTTCAATAAGGCGATTTAGTGCTCCGGCTCATCCAGGATCAGACCGACATGCACAAGTTATCCCCACCTTGGGAAGGACCCTTTGTGGTCAGCAAGAATCTTCACAACGGATCATACTACCTCATTGACGTTCGAGAAGACTCATGCAGTTCTGAGGAGGAGACCTGGCGGCCGTGGAACATAGCTCTCCTTCGGCCTTACTACGCCTGAGCCATAGGCTCTCACTATGTACATATTATGACAATGTATATATTATGCTCAATATAATAAACCGGCATCCTTGCTACAAGCAGGGCCTCTGCCGTTCTTCAAATATTTCTTGGTCACAAGGGGGCTTCTGCTTTTAAAGCGATGACCCGTTTTTTCCATTAAACCGGCTTTCATACCATCATATAGCTTGGGAGATTCACACCCAAGGGGACAAAGAGAGTTCTGTTGCTAAAAGCACGACTCAAACATAGACACCCATTGAGCACAGCTCACGAAGTTACTTGGGGGCTCTTTGTGTAAAGTAACAAAGAGTTTGAAAGGACCCTTGTAACCGGGTATCGACCCACGGCTTGGAAGCCTGGTGTATTCACCTAAAACCCCGTGTTAACCTGCCTTCATCAAGTAAGCCACTCCTATCCAAGTAATCCTGGCATGACCCGCCGAATGTTTGACAGTTACTCTCATTGAGACCCTGAACTTGTCAAAGTTAAAACGACGATTGGTTAGTTGGAGGCCCATCTTAAAAGGCTTTGTCAAATGGTTTAAACTCAGCGGCCTGGCAGCCCACGAAAAGCCTCGAATTTGGGCCTGGCAGCCCTCGAAAAGCCTCGACTACAAGTTTTATTTGCTTTTGCCTTTTACAAGTTTTATCTGTATTGATCCAACTTTTCAAGTAAGCCGGCGTCTTTCGACCTGGCTAGACTATATGTCTTCATCTTAACCCAGTGTTTCTTAACCCAGTCTGGCTTACAGTTATCATCTGTTAAAGCATATAATTAATGGTGAACCGGCACCTTTCAATCCGGTCTGGCTTTGACTACCTGTCGCCAGTATGATCATCTGGTGTTCATTATAACCCGGTTTTACTTTATACATACCAGCACTGCATGGTGGAAGTTGGGTATTCACCCTTACTACAAATAAGTTGGTAAACCAACAACATAATTTCATATCACAGGTATGATTTATTTTTCCTATTTTTACAACCTGGGTTGTCTACCAGGTTGTGTGTTGGGCATTTTGACCTGTCCGGCGGTAAACCGCTCGGACAGATCTTTTGTTATGCAGATATAAGGACAACATAATATTATAAAGGTATATAAGCCAGTACTGCAATTATCATGGTGGATCAAACAAAGTCATATCTCGGTGCACGATGGCAGCAGATCAAAGTATTTCAACTAGCCTATTACAAGGTGCTTTACAGCCCAAAATAAGGGATTATTCTTTACACAGAACACAATTTGTGAAACATCAACCCGATTGCCGGATCAAGACTCATCACCAGGTTGACGTGAAGTTGATGGATCATCTGGCGTCGGTTCAGCCTCCTCCTCCCCATCCAGTGGCTGGAAGTCAACGGTGGTCCAGTAAATCTGGGTTAAAGCTTGAAAGGCAGCCTCTTCACTTATAAGTTTGGAAGGATCAACGTTAGGGGCGTAAGTGTGCTTATGGATTGGCGGGATAAGATTTTGCACTTTCTTCACAGCAGTGTCAATCCGTTGGTTGTTGGCATCATAGAAGGACCGGTGAACAGTCAAGTTAGCTTCTTCTGCCAATTGACTCGTCAGAGGACACATCTCCTTTGTTAGGACTTTGAGGGCTTTGTTATCAAATTTTGCCCCGTTTTCTTGTTCACCAGGAAAGCCCTTGGCAACATCAACCGGATCCAGGTCAGCTATCCATGCTTTGGCTCGGGTAAGTGCCAACAAAGCGCCAGCCCTGGCAGCGGATCGCTTCATCTCTTCTATCTGCGCCGGCGTCATGGATAACCTTGCTGGAGTGTCCTTGATCAATGTTGGGGCCAGTTTGTTGTATGAAACCGCACAGATAACCCGTTGGGCACCGGTATATAGTTGCTCTATCAACGTATATGCTGCCTTCAGCTTCATCCGCATGTCAGAGCCTAGATGAGCAACACGGCCACCTACAACGGTTTAAGATTTTGATGTTAAACCGGCAAATTTCAAAGATGGTTATTCAAGAAATCTTGGCAAGAGTAATTACCAAATATTGCAGAGGTCATAGCATTCACTTGGCGCTTCAACCCCGTTAGCTCTTCCGCCACCGGTTTAAGAGCTGACTCGGCGTCTTCAGCCCGCTTCAACAATGCTGTCTTTTCTGTTTCCCAGCTGGCACGATCATTCTTGAACCCTTCTTTAAGTTGTTCCATGGCTGCCAAAGCGGTTTTAAGCTCATCCTTGGCCTTGGAAGTCTCTGATTGCTGGGATTTGATATTCTCTTGAAGATCGGCAATTTTGGAGTCTTTGTTGTTTATATTGGCCTACAAAGATCAGATGATGATGATATTTTTCTCAAAGTCCCAAGCATATAACCAGTTATACACTTGGCACTTGGGGGCTAATGCGGAATGCTTTTTTCCTACTGCTTATTTGAAAGTCCCAAGGCTCAATACAAGTATGAATCTTGGCACTTGGGGGCTAATGCATATTTGATCACAAAGTATACAGGCAAAAGGAGATGGTAAAATGAATATTGGGTCATGAAGTCCCGATTCACCTTGATAAGGTTAAACCGGCCCTTGGGGGCTACTCAGTTGAAACATGCTTTATTCACAAGTCCCGGTTTGTCTTCAAGAGACAAACCGACCCTTGGGGGCTACAATGGAGATATACAGAACAAAGCAAGATTAAAGTGTGTGGAGAGTTACCTCATAACGCTCCTTCATCATATTCACCAAACTGGCCTCATAATCTCGGCTTGTGTACAGGCGATTCAGGAATCCGGAATGAAGCTCCTCGACAGAAAGGTTAACATAGCTGGATAAATCTGTTTTACCTTTCCCCTTGCCCATAGGAGCAAATTCCTCCTTGGCAGTATGCTTCGATAAGCCAACCGGATTGCCTGGGGCGGTATAACCAGTGCCGGTGATAATAACATCATCGCCACCTTTTGGCAGGCTCGGCGGATTGACAATGTCTCTGGCTGGGCTTGGCGGATTAGCAGCTGGGCTTGGCAGATTAGCAGCTGGGCTCGGTGGATCAGCAGCTGGACTTGGAGGCGTAGCATGTGGGCTTGATGGCTCAACATGCATAGCCGGGTCAGCTTCCGGCGGATTAACATCAGTGGCTAGGTCTTGCGGGGCAGAGTCATCCATGACAACATCAGAGTCTTCTGGAGTCTTCTCCGGTTCAACTTCATCAGTGGGGCCACTGGTCTTGGCTTTTTTACTTAGACGGGCCTTGGCGCTACAACATCAAAGCAAGGATTAGTATGGTAAACCGACGCATGAAGAAAAAATCTGAAAGGCAATATACTTACCCAGTGACGGTCTTGAGGGGAGGCAATTGTGTGGTTGATGAGTCGCCAGATGAAGAATTAGAAGTTACCTGATAATTTGAATCAGACGGATTAAGTGGGTATCGGAAGCAACCCGCCAAGGGACAAGGCTTATTAAAAGAGGAAGAGACCTCTGGACAACGTTTCCAGGGTGGAGTGTCCGGTAAACCGGAGGAAGTGACCTGTTGGCCACTATGCCAGGTTGTGCGACGGCCTTCATGTTGCTATGTCTTCAAAGAAAATTGTGGATCCAAATGAGCAAGAGGGTGAGAGCGTTTTACTTTCCGAACTGCACGACGAAATTTTTGAACCGGCACGTGATCTGAACCGGAGGAAAGGGAGATTACCTCCACATGATCAGCGCGGCTGGCTTCCGCATCATCCTGACAACAATCATTGTTAATAAGGTGTACCAAAAATAAGCCAAGGGAGTCAAGTTCTACCTCCTAGTCTGATTCTTCAATATCTTCGGGCAGATCAGTAGATTTGCCGGTCTTCTTCATGGCTGCCTTCTTTATAACTTTGCTCTTAGCAACAGGAGCCCTTGCCGGTTCGTCTAAAGCTTTCCTTTTCCAGAAGGAGCTATTGGCCTATAAAATAAACAAACGTTTATTAGAACAATGTTAAAGCGGAGGCGGATCAAGAAAGCACAAGGTTAAAATCTTTACCGCTGGCGGTTTGTTGGAGGTGTAGAAAGGGGCCAGCCCAGTTTGGCTGCATGCAGCGATCGGTTCATCTAGCATTTTCTTCACAGATTCTGTGACTCCATCATCAGTCATTTCTATCTCATTAAACCATTGAGGATCCTTGGCATTGTCAGTATACTCGTGCATCAATCCAGAGCGTCGGCTTATAGGAAGGACATGCCATGCAACCCAGCAGCGAACGAGGTCAACACCAGTCAAACCGTTGGCTAGGAGAGGCCGGAGCTTGGCGAGTTGAGGTGCGTAAGCCTGTCGCTCCTTGGCGGTGAGCTGTTGAGGCAGTGGATGGCCATTGCTAAGCCGGTGAGCGCGGTAACCCGGCAAGGGATTTTCTCCAGCAGGGGCAGTGTTCTTACAATAGAACCAGGTTAGATTCCAGTCTTTCGGATGGATGTGACGTTTAGCGTGAGGAAAATCAACTTCCTTTCTCTTCTGAATCGACACACCACCAAGTTCAGTATTGGGGCCGTCAGAGAACTCAGTTCGGCAGTTTAAGTGGAAGAAATCCCGGAAGAGCTCAACACTTGGAAGTTGCATATGTTGGACACAGAATTTGGTCCAATGTCGTGAGGATGGAGTTGAAAACTAGCAAGGACATCCCGGGAGAACTTTGATCCGGGAGGGTGAAACCCCGGTCTAAGTGCTATATAAATACAATCACTTCTCCGTCTTGAGGTTCAGGAGGGCACTCATGGCCAGGGACTCGCCAGTGAAGGACATTCTTTGAGGCTAAAGAGACAGTTACAATGTATCCATTAATTTGAGTCTCTATGATCCGGGAAGGAGCCCAGTTGCAAGCTGAGAATTGCTTAGTCATTTTGGAGGATGAACTGTAAAATAAATGCGAAGGCCGGTTTAAGATTTAAGGTTGAGGTGCTCTAAACCGGTGTTAAACCAAAAAAATTCAAAAGGACAAATTTGAAAGTTGAACCGGATACTGCTATCCAAGTCAGAATGGCGGTTCAAGTGAGGGCTAATGGTATCCGGCGGATTACTAACTACTAAAGGTTAAACCGCCCTTAAACAGAAGAGGCAGAGCTGAAATTTACTAAGTGTTTACAGAAACAAATTTCACAGTGTGGCAGTATAATTTTGGATCTACCGTGGTTCAATAAAGAAAATTTATTTGAAGCCCTACAATGGTGCTAAGAGGAACAGAGAAGGTCCAGATGCAGTTTTTCTAGGAAACAACAAGGCATTATGGTGCGACAGACTAAAGTTACGGATCTAGCCGCAAAAGAAACAATCAGGCATAGCTAGATTCAGTAAAGAGAACTAAGAGAAAGGTGGAGAAGCACTGATGAACATTGATGAACATAGATGAACTCGAAGCCCTAATGGAGATCTAGGGTTACGGGAAGAAAACTTACCTAGGTTGTGCAAGCAGCGGAGGAGTATCGCAGGAGCTCTAGTACGAACAGGGTGATGCAGCGGCCTAAGTCGGTGCAGATTCGAGGACCGACGGTGGTGGCGGCGGCGCTGGAGTTCTTCGGGTCGCGAGGAGGAAGACAAGAGGCAAGGGGGAAAATGGAAAGACCCCCCGACCCTATTTATAAAGAAAAAGGGGCAAACGGCAGGCACGAAAATCGAGGGGCATGAAGCGGCGAAAGGGGGCGCAGCTGTCGCCTCGATCTTCGGGAGCAATTAATGAAGGGTGTCTTTTTATGCAGATATGACATCATGATGATTTGCTGCAGTGACAGAGGATGACGTCATGGCGGTTCACCAAGGTTTACAGGGAGAAGACAACATGGCGGTTTACGGAGAATTGCTACAAGATGTTCATGGAATTTTCCTAAGTGTTGAAGATTGACATGAACAGGTTCAAATCAATCTAGGGCCTAATGTTGAGGATATAACCATCGAGTATAAACCGCCCAGGAGGGGCCGGTTCACGCTCAGCTATACTGAAGCCCATGAAGAGAAGAAGATGGCGCTTTACTGATAAAGTTTGGAGGCCCAGAGCCCGGAGGCGGATTAGGGCCCATAGTGGTAAACCGCCATAGTTGTATACTTGTATTGTAAGTTAGGGAAAGGGAGACACCGAGCTGAACACTTGTATGAGTCGGCCTCGGGACTCTGTAAACCGGCTGAGCGTCAGCCTGTGTATATAAAGGGATGACCCGGCGGCAGTTCAGGGATGACAGACAACAACTCGAGACTCAGGCAAAGCGTATTTGCTCCCTGGTCATCGAAACCCCAATAATCCCATCACAACTAGACGTAGGCTTTTACCTTCATCGAAGGGGCCGA
Source organism: Triticum timopheevii (assembly GCA_963921465.1). Taxonomy (NCBI): domain Eukaryota; kingdom Viridiplantae; phylum Streptophyta; class Magnoliopsida; order Poales; family Poaceae; genus Triticum; species Triticum timopheevii. The sequence goes on from OY997274.1 coordinate 507,213,026, forward strand.
ACTAGTATAAACTCTCGTGTCCCTTGTCCGGTTTAACCCCTTCAGGCTAATCTCGTTGCAATGGCTCCACGACTAATTCCTTCTGCTAGGACATCTGACGTGATATTTCCACGACAGTCACCAAAGTGCTCCATAAAGGAGCATATCGTCTCTTCAACGTCGAGCACAATAAAGATGAGCCACGCGCTTGGAATGCGGAACTGCTCCGCCCTTTTTACTCTTAAAGTATTTAGACTGATGAGATGTAATAAGAAGTACCTTTTAGTTTGATTATCAAAAGACATGATTTTACAGTCTTCCGAATGATTGTTGTTCATTTTTTACATGTTCTAAAATCCCCCAGTGGGTGCCTTAGCTGCGAATCTGTTTCGCCTAAGTTGAAAATAAAATCCTACCGAGTGGTGAGTCTGCCTCTCACTCGGGGGCTTAGCTACAGTCCAGTACTCGCCTAAGTGATAAAAAATCCTACCGAGTGGTGAGTCTGCCTCTCACTCAGAGGCTTATCTGCAGTCCAGTACTCGCTTAAGTGATAAAAAATCCTACCGAGTGGTGAGTCTGCCTCTCACTCGGGGGCTTAGCTGCAGTCTAGTACTCGCCTAAGTGATAAAAAATCCTACCAAGTGGTGAGTCTGCCTCTCACTCGGGGGCTTAGCTGCAGTCCAGTACTCGCCTAAGTTTAATAGGTCCTACCAAACGGTACGGGTCGGCCACGATCCCCCCCGGGCTGCACCGTCAAGAAGAAGGACGAGATTGTGGGAGCAATCTTCCCGCTCGATGGTTTAGCTACAGTCCAGTACTCGCCTAAGTTTGTAAAATCCTACCGAGTGGTGAGCAATCCTCCCACTCGGGGGCTTAGCTGCAGTCCAGTACTTGCCTAAGTTTGAAAAATCCTACCGAGTGGTGATCAATCCTCCCACTCGGGGGCTTAGCTGCAGTCTCTCGCCTAAGTTTGTAAAATCCTACCGAGTGGTGAGCAATCCTCCCACTCGGGGGCTTAGCTGCAGTCCAGTACTGGCCTAAGTTTGTAAAATCCTACCGAGCGATGAGCAATCCTCCCACTCGGAGGCTTAGCTGCAGTCCAGTACTCGCCTAAGTTTGAAAAATCCCACTGAGTGGTGAGCAATCCTCCCACTCGGGGGCTTAGCCGCAGTCCAGTACTTGCCTAAGTTTTAAAAATCCTCCCGAGTGAAAACTGTTGGAAATATGCCCTAGAGGCAATAATAAAAGATTATTATATTTCCTTGTTCATGATAATTGTCTTTATTCATGCTATAACTATATTATCAGGAAATCGTAATACACGTGTGAATACATAGACCATAATATGTCCCTAGTAAGCCTCTAGTTGACTAGCTCGTTGATCAACAGATAGTCATGGTTTCTTGACTATGGACATTAGATGTTGTTGATAATGGGATCACATCATTAGGAGAATGATGTGATGGACAAGACCCAATCCTAAGCATAGCACAAGATCGTGTAGTTCATTTTGCTAGAGCTTTTCCAATGTCAAGTATCTTTTCCTTAGACCATGAGATCGTGTAACTCCCGGATACCGTAGGAGTGCTTTGGGTGTACCAAACGTCACAACGTAACTGGGTGACTATAAAGGTGCACTACAGGTATCTCCGAAAGTGTCTGTTGGGTTGACACGGATCAAGACTGGGATTTGTCACTCCGTATGACAGAGAGGTATCTCTGGGCCCACTTGGTAATGCATCATCATAATGAGCTCAAAGTGACCAAGTATTTGGTCACGGGATCATGCATTACGGTACGAGTTAAGTGACCCTAGGGTTGGGAACCCTAGGGGAGGGGGCGCCTCCACTTGCCTTGGGGGGCACTCCACCCCCTTGGCCGCCGCCCCCCCCCTAGAGATCCCATCTCTAGGGCCGGCGACCCCCTGGGGGCCTATATAAAGGAGGGGGGAGGGAGGGCAGCCGCACCCTGAGTCTTGGCGCCTCCCTCCCCCTGCTACACCTCTTCCTCCTCCCGTAGTTGCATGGCGAAGCCCTGCCGGAGTACTGCATCTCCACCACCACCATGTCGTCGTGCTCTTGCTGGAGCCTTCTTCCTCAACCTCTCCTTCCCCCTTGCTGGATCAAGAAGGAGGAGACGTCATCCGCTCCGTACGTGTGTTGAACGCGGAGGTGCTATCCGTTCAGCACTTGGTCATCAGTGATTTGGATCACGGCGAGTACGACTCCATCATCCCCGTTCTCTTGAACGCTTCCGCTCGCGATCTACAAGGGTATGTAGATGCACTCCTATCACTCGTTGCTTAGATGAACTCATAGATGGATCTTGGTGAAACCGTAGGAAATTTTTTAATTTTCTGCAACCTTCCCCAACAGTGGCATCATGAGCTAGGTCTATGCGTAGTTCTTTATTGCACGAGTAGAACACAATTTTGTTGTGGGCATAGATGTTGTCAACTTTGTTGCCTCTACTAGTCTCATTTTGCTTCAGCGGTATTGTGGGATGAAGCGGCCCGGACCGACCTTACAAGTACGCTTACGTGAGACAGGTTGCACCGACTGACATGCACTAGTTGCATAAGGTGGCTAGCGGGTGTCTGTCTCTCCCACTTTAGTTGGAGCGGATTCGATGAAAAGGGTCCTTATGAAGGGTAGATAGAAGTTGACAAATCACGTTGTGGCTTTAACGTAGGCAAGAAAACGTTCTTGCTAGATCATCTATAGAAGCCACGTAAAAACTTGCAACAACAATTAGAGGACATCTAACTTGTTTTTGCAGCAAGTGTCTTGTGATGTGATATGGCCAAAGTTGTGATGAATGATGAATGATATATATGTAATGTATGAGATAATGTTCTTGTAATAGGAATCACGACTTGCATGTCGATGAGTATGACAACCGGCAGGAGCCATAGGAGTTGTCTTTATTTTTTTGTATGACCTGCGAGTCATTGAAGAACGCCATGTAAATTACTTTACTTTATTGCTAAACGCGTTAGCCATAGAAGTAGAAGTAGTCGTTGGCGTGACAACTTCATGAAGACACGATGATGGAGATCATGGTGTCATGCCGGTGACGAAGATGATCATGGAGCCCCGAAGATGGCGATCAAAGGAGCTATATGATATTGGCCATATCATGTCACTACTATATAATTGCATGTGATGTTTATTATGTTTATGCATCTTGTTTACTTAGAACGACGGTAGTAAATAAGATGATCCCTTATAACAATTTCAAGAAAGTGTTCTCCCCTAATTGTGCGCCGTTGCTAAAGTTCGTCGTTTCGAAGCATCACGTGATGATCGGGTGTGATAGATTCTTACGTTCACATACAACGGGTGTAAGACAGTTTTACACATGCAAAAGCACTTAGGGTTAACTTGACGAGCCTAGCATGTACAGACATGACCTCGGAACACAGAGACCGAAAGGTCAAACATGAGTCATATGGAAGATACGATCAACATGGAGATTGAGGGAGTCCTGGACTAGGGGGTGTCCGGACAGCCGGACTATCATCGTCAGCCGGACTCCAAGACTACGAAGATACAAGATTGAAGACTTCGTCCCGTGTCCGGATGGGACTTTCCTTGGCGTGGAAGGCAAGCTTGGCAATACGGATATGTAGATCTCCTACCATTGTAACCGACTCTGTGTAACCCTAGCCCTCCCCGGTGTCTATATAAACCGGAGGGTTTTAGTCCGTAGGACAACACAACCATTACAACAATCATACCATAGGCTAGCTTCTAGGGTTTAGCCTCCTTGATCTCGTGGAAGATCCACTCTTGTACTACCCATATCATCAATATCAATCAAGCTGGAGTATTGTTTTACCTCCATCGAGAGGGCCCGAACCTGGGTAAAAACATCGTGTCCCTTGTCTCCTGTTACCATCCGCCTAGATGCACAGTTCGGGACCACCTACCCGAGATCCGCCGGTTTTGACACCGACATTGGTGCTTTCATTGAGAGTTCCTCTGTGTCGTCGCCGATAGGCTTGATGGCTTCTTCAATCAACAACAACTCAGTCCAGGGTGAGACTTTTCTCCTCGGACAGATCTTCGTATTCGGCGGCTTCGCACTGCGGGCCAATTCACTTGGCCGTCTGGAGCAGATCGAAACCTACGCCCCTGGCCATCAGGTCAGGTTTGGAAGCCTAAACTTCACGGCAGACATCCGTGGAGACTTGATCTTTGATGGATCCGAGCCACAGCCGAGCGCGCCGCACTGTCACGATGGGCATGATCTAACTCTGCCGCCGGACAGTACTTTGGAGGCCGCACACGAATCCGCTCCGACCCATAGTTCGGAGCCGATCACGCAGATCGAGGATGGGTGGCTGGACACCGCCTCGGGGGCTGCAACCGCTACGGCGGTGGAGCCGAATACTGACCTTGTCCCTTATAAAGCTCATGACTCTGAGGCGCCGGACTCCTTGCCGGACTCTGAACCTCCTGCGCCCCGGCCAATCGAATCCGATTGGGCACCGATCATGGAGTTCACTGCCGCGGACATATTTTAGCACTCACCCTTTGGCGACATCCTAAATTCGCTAAAGCATCTCTCGCTATCCGGAGAGCCCTGGCCGGACTACGGCCAGGATGGTTGGGATGCGGACGACGAAGAAATTCAAAGCCCACCCACCACCCACTTTGTAGCCACTGTCGACGACCTAACCGACATGCTAGACTACGACTCCGAAGACATCGACGGTATGGACGACAATGCTGGAGACGATCAAGAACCAGCGCCTACAGGGCACTGGAAGACCACCTCGTCATACGACATATACATGATGGACACCCCAAAAGATGGGGACGGCGAAGAAGCAGCGGAGGCAGATTCCTTAAAGAAACAGCCCAAGCGCCGACGTCAGCAGCGCCGCTCTAAATCCCGCCACAGCAAGAATGGAGATTCCGGCACAGGAGATAATAATACCCCAGAAAGTTCCGAAGACAATCCCCTCCAGCAAGATTCAGTGCAGGAGGATGCAGAAGCAAGCCCTCACGAGAAAGCGGCAGACGAAGAGGTCGAGGATGATAATTACATACCTCCCTCCGGAGACGAGGCAAGCCTCGATGACGACGAATTCGTCGTGCCTGAGGATCCCGTCGAACAAGAGCGTTTCAAACGTAGGCTAATGGCCACAACAAATAGCCTAAAGAAAAAGCAGTAGCAGCTTCAAGCTGATCAAGACCTGCTGCCGACAGATGGACCGAGGTCCTCGCGGCCGAAGAGTATGAACTCGAACGCCCCTCCAAGAGCTACCCAAAATGCAAGTTGCTCCCCCGACTAGAGGAGGAAGCATACATACCTTCATCACCAGCGCATAATACGGCCGACCGACCAACCCGTGGTCGCGACAGAGAGGCATCCAGGCCCTCCATCAAGACCGTACCCCGGCACCGCTCGAAAAGTACGAAGCCATGAGGGAATACGCCAGACTTGCGGGATATATTGGAGGACAAGGCAAGACAATCCAGATCTATCTATGGATCACGTGGGCGCCCCACGACCCATGACGAATACCATCGCGCCGGATACAACAACTCCGGCCGGGCCGAACACAGCAGACAACGCTCTCTTGAGCTACGACATGATATTGCTCAATATAGAGGCGCCGCACACCCACTATGCTTCACAGACGAAGTAATGGATCATCAAATCCCTGAAGGGTTTAAACCCGTCAACATTGAATCCTACGATGGCACAACAGACCCCGCGGTTTGGATCGAGGATTATCTCCTTCACATCCATATGGCCCGCGGCGACGATCTCCACGCCATCAAATATCTCCCGCTCAAGCTTAAAGGACCAGCTCGGCATTGGCTTAACAGCTTTCCCGCAGAGTCAATTGGGTGCTGGGAAGACCTGGAAGCCGCATTCCTCGACAACTTCCAGGGCACATATGTGCGACCACTAGACGCCGATGACCTAAGCCACATAATTCAGCAGCCAGACAAATCGGCTAGACAGTTCTGGACACGGTTCTTAACAAAGAAAAATCAAATCGTCGACTGTTCGGATGCAGAGGCCCTCGCAGCCTTCAAACATAACATCCACGACGAGTGGCTGGCCCGGCACCTAGGACAGGAAAAGCCGAAATCCATGGCAGCCCTCACATCACTCATGACCCGCTTCTGTGCGGGAGAGAATAGCTGGCTAGCTCACAACAACAACCTCAGTAAAAATGCTGGTAGTCTGGATACTAAGGACCACAATGGCAGGTCGTGTCGAAACAAAAACAAACGCCGCGTTAACGGCGACAACAATGAGGATACGGCAGTCAACGCCGGATTCCGAGGCTCTAAACCTGGTCAGCGGAAGAAGCCATTCAAAAGAACCACTCCGGGTCCGTCCAATTTGGACCGAATACTCGACCGCTCCTGCCAGATACATGGCACCCCCGAAAAGCCAGCTAACCACACCAACAGATATTGTTGGGTATTCAAGCAGGCAGGCAAGTTAATTGCCGAAAACAATGACAAGGGGCTGCACATCGATGACGAGGAAGAGACCCGGCCGCCGAACAGTAGAGGACAGAAGGGCTTCCCCCCACAAGTGCGGACGGTAAACATGATATACACAACCCATATACCCAAGAGGGAGCGGAAGCGTGCACTGAGGGACGTATATGCGATGGAGCCAGTCGCCCCGAAGTTCAATCCATGGTCCTCTTTCCCGATCACTTTCGATCGAAGAGACCATCCGACCAGTATCCGCCATGGAGGATTCGCAGCATTGGTTTTAGACCCGATCGTCGATGGATTTCACCTCACTCTAGTCCTGATGGACGGCGGTAGCAGCCTGAACCTGCTTTATCAGGATACAGTGTGCAAGATGGGCATAGACCCCTCAAGGATTAAACCTACAAAGACGACCATCAAAGGCATCATACCAGGTGTTGAGGCCAATTGTACAGGCTCAGTCACACTGGAAGTGGTCTTCGGATCCCCGGATAATTTCCGAAGCGAGGAGTTAATCTTCGACATAGTCCCGTTCCGCAGCGGCTATCACGCTCTGCTCGGACGAACCGCGTTCGCAAAGTTCAACGTGGTGCCGCATTATGCATACCTCAAGCTCAAGATTCCAGGCCCTCGTGGAGTCATCACGGTCAACGGAAATACGGAACGCTCCCTCCGAACGGAGGAACATACAGCGGCTCTCGCGGCAGAAGTGCAGAGCAGCCTTCTAAGGCAATTTTCGAGTCCGGCCGTTAAACGACCGGACACGGCCAAACGCGCCCGGAGCAACATCAAACAAGAACACCTGGCACGTTCCGAGCACGCGTAGCAATGCGGCCCCAACCCCAGCCCTCGCATGATTGCAAGACCAGCTCTCCGCGTACATCATTACGCTCTGGAGATACCATGGGCATATGGGGAGGGGCACGACCACAACAGGCCCAGAGCGCGGCTCTACCACACCAGGGGCTCCCAAGTGCGTCGCTCTTTTCATTTTTATTTTCCTTCTTTTTATACACAAGACTCCGTTCACCAGAGGACCTGTCCGGCGGCGAACCTGCCGAACTCACGATGCAACAGCCAGGGAGGGACAAAGGCTGCGACGAACACTCAGGTGGTCTCCATTACGAGCATTAAATTTGTTAAATACACCATTCCGCAGCCTACCCCTGGAGGGAGACACGTATAATTAGTCCAATCCCTTGCTTTCCGCACTATTTGTATCATTCCGCACTCATAGCAGAATTCCTTGAATAAACAATGCAGCACTTTTTGCCTATAATTGCATTACTTTACATATATGTTCATTAATGACATCTTGCACCCGTATATTTTGGTACGGCCGAATACACCAGGGGCTTATGTTCCCCGCATTACAGTGTGATAAGTCCGAACACTTTCGCAAGTGCGGCACCCCAAACTTATAGCATTATATGAATAGGCTCCGAATCATGTCTTGGGTCAATAGTTGGGTTTGCCCGGCTCCCATGTTTTGGTACCTTACGTTCCGTTCTGTCGGCTAAGGTAGCACTGGGAGAACCACTGCGATTGCACCCCGGTTGAGCTGGGCGAGCGCCTCAGTGGAGAAAGCTAAAACTGACTGTCATGATAAGGTGAGAGACTGGTCGCTGTTCGAGAGGTCTTTTTGAGTCCCTAAAGACTTATGCCGCTTCGAGCGAAGAACCGGATAATGTCCGGCCAAGGCGTGGATAGCGCCCCGAACTCGGTCTTCCAAATACTAGGGGCTTCGCCGAAATTTAAAATTATAGAATTCTATGGCTAAGTGAGAGTATTCAAGCATTATAAGTCCGGTTGCCTTGTTCGTTGTGTTGAGCGCCTCCCTAGATGGACCCAAAAATGGGAACAAGAGCGCTCAAGTTTATCCCGAACACCCCAGCACTCGTGGCATGGGGGCTGAAGCCGACGACTTGCCATCTCTCAGATTTAATAAACGGCCGCACAGAAGGTAATATTTTAAATCAATAAGCGTTGCTTAGCGCATATGAACAAAGTTTTCAGCGCACAGGATAACACATAGCGAGTTTACTCAATAACTACATCTCTGGGGCACTCATCCGCAATCTTGCGGGCACCCTTCAGGACAGTCTTATAGTACATCTCGGGCGTGTGATACTCCTTGCCCGCTGGCGGCGCGTCAGTGATAAGCCTCTCCGCATCCAGCCTGCCCCAATGCACCTTTGCGCGGGCAAGGGCCCGACGAGCACCTTCAATACAGGCGGAGCGCTTGATAACCTCCACCCAGGGGCACGCATCCACCAGCCGCCGCATGAGGCCAAAGTAGCTCCCAGGCATGGCCTCTCCAGGCCACAGCCGGACTATGAGGCCCTTCATGGCCTGCTCAGCTACCTTGTGGAGCTCGACCAGCTGCTTCAGCTGGTCGCTAGGGGGCACCGGATGGCCGGCCTCAGCGTACTGAGACCAGAAGACCTTCTCCGTTGAGCTCCCCTCCTCGGCTTGGTAAAATGCGGCGGCATCAGATACACTGCGAGGCAGATCTGCAAACGCCCCTGGAGAGCTCCGAATTCGGGTAAGTAATAGGTAATTTACATTAACACGCTTGCTTTGCATGAAAAATGCCTTACCCGCCGCTATTTTCTTCACCGCCTCAATCTCCTGGAGGGCCTTATGGGCCTCGCCCTTAGCGGCTTTGGCACTTTCAAGAGCCGAGGCAAGCTCGGACTCTCGAGTCTTCGAGTCACGCTCCAAACCCTCATGCTTTTCCATGAGAGCCTGGAGCTCTTGCCGCACCTCCGCCATCCGCGCCTCATGTTTCTCTCGCTCCGTCCGTTCCGCGGCCGCATTGCATTCAGCCGCGGACACGGCCTCCTTCAGGGTTGCCACCTCGTTCGTGGCCCCTGCAGTACCCAGGTTATCCTTGTTATTTTCATTGCAACCAAAATCCTTTTCTGTAAGGTACAAATTTAAAGATGGTATTACTCACCTTCTTTGTCCTCGAGCTGCTTCTTGGCAAGGCCGAGCTCTTGCTCGGACCGCTCGAGGTCCTGCTTCAACGCACCGACCTCCGCAGGCAGTGCGGCAGAGGTCAGCAGCGCAGCCTGCAAACCCATATTGACACAATTTTTAGCACTCCTGCGTATATCCTTTTTAGATCCTCAATCCGGTTTTTCTTTCCGAACACCGAACCGAGCATCAGGGGCTACTGTCTATGCGGTATTACATTACATATTTTTAACTTCTTACCTCAAAGCCTGTTAGAAGGCTACTGCTGGCTTCGGTCAGCCCGCTCTTGGCGAGCTGAACCTTCTGAATCACCGCATTCATGATAGTGCGGTGTTCTTCCTCGATGGAAGCGCCTTTGAGCGCCTCCAGCAAGTTGTCCAGTGCCTCCGGTTGGACGGAGGCCGCCAGTGTCACGGTCTTGCCCTTCTTGTGAAGGGGCCGCCTGCCGGACTCCGGAACCACTGCGGGTTCCGGCGTGGAGTCCGGCGCAAAGTCCGGGAGGCTGCCTTGTGGCGCCTCCGGAGCCTCCTCCTGATGGGTCCCTTCCTGGGATCCCACCTCGGCGTCCTCAGTGTCGCGAGGGGTGGAGGCAGTCGGGATGGAATCTACATCCGACGGAGCCAACAACCCGCTCGATGAAGCGGGGAGATCATCATCGGCCGGACTGCAGGCAGTGTGCGGCATTAGAAGGACACTATGTGACACAAAAGAGAAATTACAAATCATTCAGGAATCCGGATACTTACGATCTTGCTGGAGGCCTGGCCCTTGAGGGCCACTATTCGTTGCCAACGTTGGCGTTGGCGGAGCCGTCCGGGGGAATAGTCCTTCCCCTCTTGGACCCTTCGGCCTCCCCTGTTGGGGAAGCCTTCCTTTTCCTCTCTCCTTCCTCTGGGAGAGAGTCCTCTTTCTCCTCCTTGTCTTCGGGGGAGGAGTCCGCCTCGGAGCCATCGGACGACGAGTCCGATATCACCTGGTGCCGGGAACTTCTTCGAGTTCCCGTGGCCTTCTTCTTGGCCTTCTTCTCCGGCACCACATAGAGTGCTGGGACCAGCAGCCCCGTTAAGCGGGCGTCCGCTGGGTCTTTGGGGAGGGGAGCCGGACAGTCTACCTGTCTGGACGTCCTCTGCCAGTCCTGTCAAAGGCATTGGGAGTTTTAGATCCCACATAGAGTCAAACTATGAAAGAAAACAACTGTCCCATAGAGGATAACAAAGCTTACCTCACCGGCCGGGCGCTTGGTGTTGAATCCGCGATCTTCAGTCGCGGACGCGGGGGCTTCTCCGCCCTTGAACAGCACCCTCCAGACGGCTTCATACAACGTGTCGAAGAGCCCGCTCAGAGTCCAGTGCTGTGCCGGATTGAACTCCCATAGGTTGAAGGCCCATTGTTGGCAGGGGAGAATCCGGCGGATGAGCATGACCTGGATCACATTGACAAGCCTGAGCTTCTTGTTCACCAGGGTCTGGAGACAGGACTGGAGTCCTGTCAGCTCCTCCGAACTGCCCCATAGCAAGCCCTTCTCTTTCCAGGAGGTGAGTTGCATCGGGATACCAGATCTAAACTCGGGGGCCGCCGCCCATTTAGGGTCGCGCGGCTCGGTGATGTAGAACCACCCCGATTGCCACCCCTTGACGGACTCCACGAAGGCCCCTTCGAGCCAGATGACGTTGGGCATCTTGCCCAACATGGCGCCTCCGCACTCCGCTTGAGCGCCCTTCACCACCTTCGGCTTGACGTTGAAGGTCTTGAGCCACAAGCCGAAGTGGGGCTGGATGCAGAGGAAGGCCTCGCACACAACGATGAACACCGAGATGTTGAGGATGAAGTTTGGCGCCAGGTCGTGGAAATCCAGGCCGTAATAGTACATGAGCCCCCGGAAAAAGGGATGCAACGGGAAGCCCAGTCCGCGGAGGAAGTGGGGAAGGAATACGACCCTCTCATGGGGCCTGGGGGTGGGGATGAGCTGCCCCTTGTCGGGCAGCCGGTGCGCGATGTCGCCGGAAAGGTATCCGGCGCTGCGCAGCTTTGTGATGTGCTCCTCTGTAACGGAGGAGGCCAACCATTTGCCTCCCGCTCCAGACATGGTTGGAGAAGGTCGAGATGAGATGCGCGAACTTGGGCTGGAGCTCGAATGCGCGGAGATGGATAAGCAGAGGAGGAAGAAGGCGTAGATAAAAAAGGTGGATCCTTATCCCACTATATATGGGCGGACGAAAACTATGCGTCCCCACCGGCCTGGTAAAACTCGCTTATCTCCCAAGCGCCACCATCAATGGCGCGGTTGGGTTACCCACGTCCGTATTGATGAGAATCCCGGAATAAGGGGAACACGATCTCTGCTTCGACAAGACGTGCCAGGGAAACCGCTTTGCTAAACGCGCTGAGGTGGTATAATAAAAAACGATTCCAGTAAAGGCTTGGTGGTGGTGTGACGTCATACCACAAAATACGTCAGCAGATTGAACTTGTGTACATAATATTCTCTCTATGGGGGAATGTGGAAATTATTTTGCAGAGACGGACACTATCCTGGTGTTCACAATCTTCTACGAATTATTCGGAGGAAGAACCCGCCTTGCAATGCCGAACAATATGCGCGCCGGACTCATCGTCATTGAAGCCTGGTTCAGGGGCTACTGAGGGAGTCCTGGACTAGGGGGTGTCCGGACAGCCGGACTATCATCGTCAGCCGGACTCCAAGACTACGAAGATACAAGATTGAAGACTTCGTCCCGTGTCCGGATGGGACTTTCCTTGGCGTGGAAGGCAAGCTTGGCAATACGGATATGTAGATCTCCTACCATTGTAACCGACTCTGTGTAACCCTAGCCCTCCCCGGTGTCTATATAAACCGGAGGGTTTTAGTCCGTAGGACAACACAACCATTACAACAATCATACCATAGGCTAGCTTCTAGGGTTTAGCCTCCTTGATCTCGTGGTAGATCCACTCTTGTACTACCCATATCATCAATATCAATCAAGCAGGAGTAGGGTTTTACCTCCATCGAGAGGGCCCGAACCTGGGTAAAAACATCGTGTCCCTTGTCTCCTGTTACCATCCGCCTAGACGCACAGTTCGGGACCCCCTACCCGAGATCCGCCGGTTTTGACACCGACAGAGATGTTCACCGATGATGACTAGTCTGTCTCACGTGATGATCGGACACGACCTAGTCGACTCGGATCGTGTAACACTTAGATGACTAGAGGGATGTCTAATCTGAGTGGGAGTTCAGTAAATAATTTGATTAGATGAACTTAATTATCATGAACTTTAGTATAAGACCTTTGCAAATATGTCTTGTAGATCAAATGGCCAAAGCTCATGTCAACATGAACTTCAATGCGTTCCCAGAGAAAACCAAGCTGAAAGTTGATGGCAGCAACTATACGGACTAGGTCCGGAACCTGAGGATCTTCCTCATAGCTGCCAAGAAAGCATATGTCCTAGATGGACCGCTAGGTGAAGCACCCATCCCAGAGAACCAAGACGTTATGAAAGCTTGGCAGTCACGTGCTGGTGATTACTCCCTCGTTCAGTGCGGCATTCTTTACAACTTAGAACCGGGGCTCCAAAAGCGTTTTGAGCAACACGGATCATACGAGATGTTCGAGGAGCTGAAAATGGTTTTCCAAGCTCATGCCCGGGTCGAGAGATATGAAGTATCCGACAAGTTCTACAGTTGTAAGATGGAGGAAAATAGTTCTGTCAGTGAGCACATACTCAAAATGTCTGGGTTGCACAACCGCATGTCCTAGCTGGACATTAACCTCCCGGACAAGGCGGTCATTGACAGAATCCTTCAGTCACTCCCACCAAGCCACAAGAGCTTTGTGATGAACTACAATATGCAGGGGATGGTGAAAACTATTCCTGAAGTATTTTCAATGCTGAAGTCGGCAGAGGTAGAAATCAAGAAAGAACATCAAGTGTTGATGGTCAATAAAACCACCAAGTTCAAGAAGGGCAAGGGTAAGAAGAACTTCAAGAAGGACGACAAGGATGTTGCCGCGCCCGGTAAGCCAGTTGCCGGGAAGAAGTCAAAGAATGGACCCAAGCCTGAGACTGAGTGCTTTTATTGCAAGGGAAGGGTCACTGGAAGCGGAACTGCCCCAAATACTTAGCGGACAAGAAGGCCGGCAACACTAAAGGTATATTTGATATACATGTAATTGATGTGTACCTTACCAGTACTCGTAGTAACTCCTGGGTATTTGATACCGGTGCCGTTGCTCATATTTGTAACTCACAGTAGGAGCTGCGGAATAAGAGGAGACTGGCGAAGGAAGAGGTGACGATGCGCGTCGGGAATGGTTCCAAGGTCGATGTGATCGCCGTCGGCACGCTGCCTCTACATTTACCTAGGGGATTAGTTTTAAACCTTAATAATTGTTATTTAGTGCCAAGTTTGAGCATGAACATTGTATCTGGATCTCGTTTGATACGAGATGGCTACTCATTTAAATCTGAGAATAATGGTTGTTCTATTTATATGAGAGATATGTTTTATGGTCATGCCCCGATGGTCAATGGTTTATTCTTAATGAATCTCGAACGTAATATTACACATATTCATAGTGTGAATACCAAAAGATGTAAAGTTGATAACGATAGTCCCACATACTTGTGGCACTGTCGCCTTGGTAACATTGGTGTCAAGTGCATGAAGAAGCTCCATGCTGATGGACTTTTAGAGTCTCTCAATTATGAATCATTTGACACATGCGAACCATGCCTCATGGGCAAAATGACCAAGACTCCGTTCTCCGGAACAATGGAGCGAGCAACCAACTTATTGGAAATCATACATACCAATGTGTGCGGTCCAATGAGCGTTTAGGCTCACGGAGTATATCGTTATGTTCTCACTCTCACTGATGACTTGAGTAGATATGGGTATGTCTACTTAATGAAACACAAGTCTGAGACCTTTGAAAAGTTCAAGGAATTTCAGAATGAGGTAGAGAATCAACGTGACCGAAAGATAAAGTTTCTACGATCAGATCGTGGAGGAGAATATTTAAGTCACGAATTTGGTACGCACTTAAGGAAATGTGGAATCGTTTCACAACTCACGCCGCCTGGAACACCTCAGCATAACGGTGTGTCCGAACGTCGTAATCGCACTCTATTGGATATGGTGCGGTCTATGATGTCTCTTACCGATTTACCGCTATTATTTTGGGGATACGCTCTAGAGACAGCTACATTCACTTTAAATAGGGCACCGTCTAAATCCGTTGAGACGACACCATATGAATTATGGTTTGGGAAGAAACCTAAGCTGTCGTTTCTAAAAGTTTGGGGATGCGATGCTTATGTCAAGAAACTTCAACCTGAAAAGCTCGAACCCAAGTCGGAAAAGTGCGTCTTCATAGGATACCCTAAGGAAACCATTGGGTATACCTTCTACTTAAGATCCGAGGGCAAGATCTTTGTTGCCAAGAACAGATCCTTTCTGGAAAAAGAGTTTCTCTCGAAAGAAGTAAGTGGGAGGAAAGTAGAACTCGATGAAGTACTGCCTCTTGAACAGGAAAGTAGTGCAGCTCAGGAAAATGTTCCCGTGATGCCTACACCAACTGGAGAGGAAAATAATGATGATGATCAAGGTACTTCGGATCAAGTTGCTACTGAACTTCGTAGGTCCACAAGGACACGTTCCGCACCAGAGTGGTACGGCAACCCTGTCTTGGAAATCATGTTGTTAGACAACGGTGAACCTTCGAACTATGAAGAAGCGATGGCGGGCCCAGATTCCAACAAATGTCTTGAAGCCATGCAATCCAAGATAGAATCCATGTGTGAAAACAAAGTATGGACTTTGACAGACTTGCCCGATGATCGGCGAGCGATAGAAAACAAATGGATCTTTAAGAAGAAGACGGACGCGGATGGTAATGTTACCATCTATAAAGCTCGACTTGTCGCTAAGGGTTATCGACAAGTTCAAGGGGTTGACTACGATGAGACATTCTCTCCTATAGAGAAGCTGAAGTCCGTCCAAATCATGTTAGCAATTGCCGCATACTATGATTATGAGATATGGCAGATGGACGTGAAAACGGCATTCCTTAACGGACATCTTAAGGAAGAACTGTATATGATGCAGCCGGAAGGTTTTGTCGATCCTAAGAATGCTAACAAAGTATGCAAGCTCCAGCGATCCATTTATGGGCTAGTGCAAGCATCTCGGAGTTGGAACATTCGCTTTGATGAGATGATCAAAGCGTTTGGGTTTATGCAGACTTATGGAGAAGCCTGCGTTTACAACAAAGTGAGTGGGAGCTCTGTAGCATTTCTCATATTATATGTAGATGACATAATCTTGATGGGAAATGATATAGAACTTTTGGACAGCATTAAGGCCTACTTGAATAAGTGTTTTTCAATGAAGGACCTTGGAGAAGCTGCTTACATATTAGGCATCAAGATCTATAGGGATAGATCAAGACGCCTCATAGGTCTTTCACAAAGCACATACCTTGATAAGATTTTGAAGAAGTTCAAATTGGATCAGTCCAAGAAAGGGTTCTTGCCTGTATTGCAAGGTGTGAGATTGAGCTCGGCTCAATGCCCGACCACGGCAAAAGATAAAGAAGAGATGAGTGTCATCCCCTATGCTTCAGCCATAGGATCTATTATGTATGCCATGCTGTGTACCAGACCTGATGTAAACCTTGCCGTAAGTTTGGTAGGAAGGTACCAAAGTAATCCCGGCAAGGAACACTGGACAGCGGTCAAGAATATCCTGAAGTACCTGAAAAGGACAAAGGACATGTTTCTCGTTTATGGAGGTGACGAAGAGCTCGTCGTAAAGGGTTATGTCGACGCTATCTTCGACACAGATCTGGATGACTCTAAGTCACAAACCGGATATGTGTATATGTTGAACAGTGGAGCAGTAAGCTGGTGCAGCTGCAAGCAGAGCGTCGTGGCGGGATCTACATGTGAAGCGGAGTACATGGCAGCCTCGGAGGTAGCGCATGAAGCAATTTGGGTGAAGGAGTTCATCACCGACCTAGGAGTCATACCCAATGCGTCGGGGCCGATCAAACTCTTCTGTGACAACACTGGAGCTATTGCCCTTGCCAAGGAGCCCAGGTTTCACAAGAAGACCAGGCACATCAAGCGTCGTTTCAACTCCATCCGTGAAAATGTTCAAGATGGAGACATAGATATTTGCAAAGTACCTATGGATCTGAATGTCGCAGATCCGTTGACTAAACCTCTCTCGCAAGCAAAACATGATCAACACCAGAACTCTATGGGTGTTCGATTCATCACAATGTAACTAGATTATTGACTCTAGTGCAAGTGGGAGACTATTGGAAAATGCCCTAGAGGCAATAATAAAATATTATTATATTTCCTTGTTCATGATAATTGTCTTTATTCATGCTATAACTGTATTATCAGGAAATCGTAATACACGTGTGAATACATATACCATAATATGTCCCTAGTAAGCCTCTAGTTGACTAGCTCGTTGATCAACAGATAGTCATGGTTTCCTGACTATGGACATTAGATGTCGTTGATAACGGGATCACATCATTAGGAGAATGATGTGATGGACAAGACCCAATCCTAAGCATAGCACAAGATCGTGTAGTTCATTTTGCTAGAGCTTTTCCAATGTCAAGTATCTTTTCCTTAGACCATGAGATCGTGCAACTCCCGGATACCATAGGAGTGCTTTGGGTGTATCAAACGTCACAACGTAACTGGGTGACTATAAAGGTGCACTACAGGTATCTCCGAAAGTGTCTGTTGGGTTGACACGGATCGAGACTGGGTTTTGTCACTCCGTATGATGGAGAGGTGTCTCTGGGCCCACTCGGTAATGCATCATCATAATGAGCTCAAAGTGACCAAGTGTTTGGTCACGGAATCATGCATTACAGTACGAGTAAAGTGACTTGCCAGTAACTAGACTGAACGAGGTATTGGGATACCGACGATCGAGTCTCGGGCAAGTAACGTACCAATTGACAAAGGGAATTGTATACGGGGTTGATTGAATCCTCGACATCGTGGTTCATCCGATGAAATCATCGTGGAACATGTGGGAGCCAACATGGGTATCCAGATCCCGCTGTTGGTTATTGGCCGGAGAGCTATCTCGGTCATGTCTGCATGATTCCCGAACCCGTAGGGTCTACACACTTAAGGTTCGGTGATGCTAGGGTTATTAGGAAGACTTGTATGTGATTACCGAATGTTGTTCGGAGTCCCGGATGAGATCCCGGACGTCACAAGGAGTTCCGAAATAGTCCGGAGGTGAAGATTTATATATATAGGAAGTGCTGTTTCGGCCATCGGGAAAGTTTCGGGGTCACCCGGTATTGTACCGGGACCACCGGAAGGGTCCCGGGGGTCCACCGGGTGGGGCCACCTATCCCGGAGGGCCCCGTGGGCTGAAGTGGGGAGGGGACCAGCCCCTGGTGGGCTGGTGCGCCCCCCCGGGCCCCCCTCTACGCCTAGGGTTGGGAACCCTAGGGGAGGGGGCGCCTCCACTTGCCTTGGGGGACACTCCACCCCCCTTGGCCGCCGCCCCCCTAGAGATCCCATCTCTAGGGCCGGCGCCCCCCTGGGGGCCTATATAAAGAAGGGGGGAGGGAGGGCAGCCGCACCCTGAGTCTTGGCGCCTCCCTCCCCCTGCTACACCTCTTCCTCCTCCTGCAGTTGCTTGGCGAAGCCCTGCCGGAGTACTACATCTCCACCACCACCACGCTGTCGTGCTGCTGCTGGAGCCTTCTTACTCAACCTCTCCTTCCCCCTTGCTAGATCAAGAAGGAGGAGACATCATCCGCTCCGTACGTGTGTTGAACGCGGAGGTGCTATCCATTCAGCACTTGGTCATCGGTGATTTGGATCACGGCGAGTACGACTCCATCATCCCCGTTCTCTTGAACGCTTCCGCTCGCGATCTACAAGGGTATGTAGATGCACTCCTAACACTCGTTGCTTAGATGAACTTATAGATGGATCTTGGTGAAACCGTAGGAAATTTTTTAATTTTCTGCAACGTTCCCCAACAAAAACTGTTCTTCTCGCTCGGGGACTTAGCAAAGTGCGGGTCGACCACGACCCCCACTCGAGAGTTGCACCATCAAGAAGAAGGACGAGATTGTGCGTGTCGCCAAGGCGAGCCACTTTCAGGAACGTCAAGACCATTGTTGAATGCCTTGTTGATGAGCTGTTCGGTCCCGCCGAATGGTGCGGGTCGACCATGACACCCCCCCGGGGGCTGCACTGTCAAGAAGAAGGACGAGATTGTGCACACTGTCAAAGTCCCATCCAACGGCTGGTGCCAAGGCAAACTGCTGACAGGAATGTCAAGACCATTGTTGAGTGCCTTGCTGATGAGATGATCAATGTTGCTCAAGGCTCGTCCAACTGGTCGACTGCTAATTCTTCTTCAGAAGCTGCATCGAACGAATAGAAACCAATCCGAGAGAAGAATGAGTTTCACTCGAAGATAAATGCAACATATTCAAAGATAAATCCAAAGGTTCCTAACCGCAGATTAAAGTACTCGGGTGTCAGTCCCAAAGGAGTTTTAACGATTACAAAATCACTCAGCATTCTGAGGCAAATAAAGGTGAAGCATAATGTTTTTTAGTCACTCGGCGGGAGAAGGACTGGCTGGATCACAAAAGCTATCGAGGTCGATGCTGTCGGCAATGCGAGTGGCTGCCTCGAGGAAGGTGTCCATGAAGGACTGGAAGGAGTGCTTCTTAGTATTCGCTACCTTGAGGGCCGCCAGCTTGTCTTCTTTAGCCTCCTTGCAGTGCACTCGAACCGATGACAAGGCGACGTCAGCACCACAGCGAGCAAAGGACTTCTTCCACTCTTGCACTCGGCCAGGGATCTGATTGAGTCGAGTCATCAGCGACTCGAGGTCTTGAGAAAGTTCCGCCCGAGGCCAGAGTTCGGCGTCCACTTGGGTCATCGCCGCCTTCAGTCGAGCCAGATAAGCAACTGCACCATCAAAGCGTGATTCCAATCGCAGCAAGTTCATCGCAAAGTCATCTTTCACGGGACAATTGATGGGGTTGAGACCTGTCTCAACCCGCCCGGTTTCAGCTTCAAAGTCCTGACAAAGTTCTGTTCCACCGTGAAAAACAATGTGTCGACAATATTACAACAAACTTCAGTCGACGATAATTAACCAGTCGAATGACCATACCTTCAAGCTTCAGGACAAGTTTCGCGGCAAGTTGTTCCAGATAGCACTCTAGCTTGTCTGTCTTGGTTCTGAGGCCGCCGACTTCAGTGGTCAGGTTCTCCTTGTCCTTCCTCAGTTGCTCGACTTCCCGATTAGCTTCCGAGATGGCGGTCTTCAACTTCGCTTTCTCCTCC
Organism: Triticum timopheevii; assembly: GCA_963921465.1. Lineage (NCBI taxonomy): Eukaryota > Viridiplantae > Streptophyta > Magnoliopsida > Poales > Poaceae > Triticum > Triticum timopheevii. Next base: position 507,232,828 of record OY997274.1, read on the forward strand.
GCCAATTTGCTGACTGAAGCCAGCTTCTGGTCCGCAAGCGTCGTCTTCTCACGTGCTTCCTTCTGAGCAGCAGCAAGGTCCAGGTCCTTCTTCTCCAAAGCCTCCTTCATTCTCTCTAAAGAAACAACACTCTTCAGACGAGCCTGAAGTTGGCGGTTTTCACTACACACATTTGCTTGTGTGAAGTCACTCGGTTCAAAGAGACTGAAAGAAAAAGCAGTGGAAAGTGCGAGCTACTAAGCAGACAAGACAGTTGAATGGTTACCTCCCATGATGGCCGTCTCTTGTTGAGCAGTCTTGTGATTCTTCTTTGCGAGTTCAAGGTCAAGTTCAACGCTGATATGCTTCTTCTTTAACTCGGAAAGTCGAGCTCCAAGATCACAAGAGCTCTGCAGTCAGCAAGAGAGATATGCCAGTCGACAGAAATAAGAGAAAGTGACAGGGAAAAGTTACTCTAAGACTACTGCCGAATCAAATATTCAACAGTAGTCTCGGGGACTACACCCAGTGGGTGCACTTAGCGTGCCCCCACTGGTTCAGATCAATACTCAGCAGGGTCTGCCCAGCGAGAGTCCAAGAGAGAGAGAGAGAGAGAGAGAGAGAGAGTACATTCTAAGACCTCAGTCGACTGCCAGCAGTTGACCGTGGTCTCGGGGACTACACCCAGTGGGTGCACTCGGCGTGCCCCCACTGATCCAGATAGTTTCCTGAGACTCATCTCGAGTCTAGTGGAGAGGAAGATTTCCTAAACTCTAAACAAAGAAACACCCCAGTGGGTGATCGGATATAAACCAACATTCAAAAGTTCAGTCGGAGTTTTGCTGACCTGAACATTGGTCTGAAGGGCAGTGCTGGCATTGTAAGCCACCTGACTAGCCTCGTGCATCACCTTCACCTGCTCCATGACAAGGTTCACCTGGCGAAGAGCTTCCCTAGCGGCACTCAACGAGTCGTCTGGGGTCTGATATGCGGCAAAGAGTGATGGCTCCAAGGTAGTCGAAGAAGTTACTGGGTCAGACGCGTGGAGTTGCACTGGTGCGGCAGGAGTCTGTGCAGTCGATCCCGACGGACGATCAGTCGTCAGTGGGCTGGCGAATGTGACGTTGGTCCGAACCGGCTCTCCAGAATGTTCGACCACCGCCTCAAGCGCCGGCGTCGACAGAGGGACTTGAATTTCAAGCCTCCTCCTGCTTGAGCTTCCACTCTTCTTCCTCCTCTCCTGTAGAGGCGCTTCTTATTCTTCTTCATCATGGAGCACAACGATTTCTTGCGAAACTACAGAAAGGGAGAAATATCAGATATTCAGTCGATTGACGACTCACTCGACTAAATGAAACCTGGTCGAAAGGACTTACCAGCCCGAGAGGCGGCCTCCTCGTCTCCTGGTGCCTTATCGATATCCATGTCAGTAGCAGCAGAGGTGGGGCTAGAAAGATACATGATCCAATTGGTCAGAACAGAAATTTCAGTCGGTCTGCATAAACACAAGTGAGATACTCACCCCGAAGCCATAGGGACGTCCATCTTGATCCACGGCAAAGTCTTCCGAGCCTTGGGAGGAGAAACCTTGGGCTGCTTGGCAATCTTCTCCGTCGGCTCCGGAGTCGACGTCCGAGTGCGCTTCTGAGGGTGGGTACTCGGAGCCACGTTCTTCCCGCGCCCGCCCGCTGGGTCGTGTTGCTGCTTGGATCGATGCTCGAAACACGGCGACAAGTCGACTTCTTCCTCCTCGTCCTCCTCCTCGCTCTCCTCCTCCTCCTCTTCATCTGAAGACTCTCAGTCGCCACTCTCTTCTGCGCTGGCCTCTCCCTCCTGGCCCTGCTCCAGAGCTTGTTCGTCGTTGGGCATCGAATACATCTCAGTAAAAACCTACAAGACAAAAAATTGAGTAAAAGTCAGTCGACATCAAGTGCAGTCGGAATATATACGCTAGTCGGTCGGAATAAAAGAGCATACCTTGCCGGGCGGATTGTCGTCTCAAAAAGGGATGCTTGACACGTCTCCAATGTATCTATAATTTTTGATTGTTCCATGCTATTATATTACCCCTTTTGGATGTTTATGGGCTTTATTTTACACAATTATATCATTTTTGGGACTAACCTACTAACCGGAGGCCCAACCCATATTGCTGTTTTTTTGCCTATTTCAGTATTTCGAAGAAAAGGAATATCAAACGGAGTCCAAACGAAATGAAACCTTCGGGAGCATGATTTTTGGAACGAACGTGATCAAGAGGACTTGGAGTGCAAGTCAAGAAGCAGCCGAGGCTCCCACGAGATAGGAGGGCGCCCCCCTGTAGGGCGCGCCCCCTTTCTCGTGGGCCCCTCGGGCGGCCACCGACATACTTCTTCCTCCTATATATACCTATGTACCCCGAAAACATCCAGGAGCACCACGAAACATAATTTTCACCACTATAACCTTCTGTATCCGCGAGATCTCATCTTGGAGCCTTCGTCGGCACTCTGCCGGAGGGGGAATCAACCACGGAGGGCTTCTACATCAACATCCTTGCCCCTCCGATGAGTTGTGAGTAGTTTACCACAGACCTACGGGTCCATAGTTATTAGCTAGATGGCTTCTTCTCTCTTTTTGGATCTCAATACAATGTTCTCCCCCTCTCTTGTGGAGATCTATTCGATCTAAACTCTTTTTGCGGTGTGTTTGTCGAGATCCGATGAATTGTGGGTTTATGATCAAGTTTATCTCTGAATAATATTTGAATCTTCTCTGAATTCTTTTTTGTATGATTGAGTTACCTTTGCAAGTCTCTTCGAATTATCAGTTTGGTTTGGCCTACTAGATTAATCTTTCTTGCCATGGGAGAAGTGCTTAGCTTTGGGTTCAATCTTGCGGTGTCCTTACCCAGTGACAGAAAGGGTTGCAAGGCACGTATTGTATTGTTTCCATCGAGGATAACAAGATGGGGCTTATATCATATTGCTTGAGTTTATCCCTGTACATCATGTCATCTTGCTTAATGCGTTACTCTGTTATTATGAACTTAATACTCTAGATGCAGGCAGGAGTCGGTCGATGTGTGGAGTAATAGTAGTAGATGCAGGCAGGAGTTGGTCTACTTGTTATGGACGTGGTGCCTATATACATGATCATGCCTAGATAATCTCATAGCTATGCTCTTTTCTATCAATTGCTCGACAGTAATTTGTTCACCCACCGTAATACTTATGCTATCTTGAGAGAAGCCACTAGTGAAACCTATGGCCCCCGGGTCTATCTCTTATCATATTTGCTTTCAGTCTACTTTTATTTGCATCTTTACTTTTTGCATCTATCTTATAAAATACCAAAAATATATTTATCCTATCTTACTATCTTTATTAGATCTCACTTTCGCAAGTGGCCGTGAAGGGATTGACAACCCCTTTATTGCGTTGGTTGCGAGTTCTCAGTTTGTTTGTGTAGGTGTGTGGGACTTTTGAGGAGACTCCTACTGGATTGATACCTTGGTTCTCAAAAACTGAGGGAAATACTTACGCTACTATTGCTGCATCACCCTCTCCTCTTCGAGGAAAACCAACGCAAGCTCAAGATGTAGCAAGAAGGATTTCTGGCGCCGTTGCCGGGGAGGTCTTCGCTCAAGTCAAGACATACCAAGTACCCATCACAAACCCATCTCCCTCGCATTTACATTATTTGCCATTTGCCTCTCATTTTCCTCTCCCCCACTTCACCCTTGCCGTTTTATTCGCCCTCTCTTTCCCAATCTCCTCCTCTCTTCCAGTTGCCTTCCCGTTGCCATGGCCGAATCAAAAAGAACTAAGGGCCCTTTCCTAGGTTCTAGTACCTTGGATAACCCCTCTATCCTCTCTAAGCTCATAAGAAATGATGTTATAGAAAGACCCACTAGGGTCTCCAATGAGAGCTTGAATAATTTTGATGAGGATGACTCTGGAATTTTTTGCTATTTACTTGATGAGTCTTTAAAAGATGCTTGGGATAGGTTATTAAGGATTCGAGCTAGCTATGTGCCTCAATATCAAATTGAAGATTACTTAAAGAGTTTTTATATTGGTTTGCCCGCTTCTTTTAAACAAGTTTTAGATTCTATTTTTGAAGGAAGTTTTCTTGAAAGGGATGCTATAGATACTTATGAAAAAATGAAAACCATATTTGGGCACCCTATGAATGATAATGTTGAATCTACTACTCTCTTCTGCTTTTATCAAAATGAAATTATTAAACAGATGAAGTCTAGTTTAGAGGCAAACTTCCGTAACGTGCTTAATCTTACTTCTTACATTAATGTCCATGTTCTCACCTTAAATAGAAGAATGAATCTATAGAGAGGAGATCCTCCTCTCCTAGTGCCAAAGATGGCACTCATTAGATCTATCTTCGCTTTTATGCCTAGCTAGGGGCGTTAAACGATAGCGCTAGTTGGGAGGCAACCCAATTTTCTTTATGTTTTTTGCTTTTTCTCCTGTTTAGTAATAAATCTTTCATCTACCTTCTGGTTAGATGTGTTTTTATATTTTAATTAGTGTTTGTGCCAAGTAGAACCTATAGGATAACCTACGATGATAGTTGATTTGATTCTGCTGAAAAACAGAAACTTTGCACGCACGAATATAATTTTGTTAGATCACAGGAACGTGATTTTGCGTTGATTCTTTTTGATGCTGTTCAATAAACAAATATTCCAGGACTTCCTATTTTGGTAGGAGTTTTAGAGTTCCATAAGTTTGCGTTAGTTACAGATTGCTACAGACTGTTCTGTTTTTGACAAATTCTTTTTTTCGTGTGTTGTTTGCTTATTTCAATGCATCTATGGCTAGTAAATTAGTTTATAAACCATAAGGAAGTTAGAATACAGTAGGTTTAACACTAAAATAAATAAAGAATGAGTTCATTACAGTACCTTATGTGGTGGTTTTGTTTTCTTTCACTAACGGAGCTTATAAGATTTCCTGTTGAGTTTTGTGTTGTGAAGTTTTGAAGTTTTGGGTAAAGCTTTTATGGACTATGGAATAAAGGGTGGTAAGAGCCTAAGATTGGGGATGCTTATGTCACCCCAAGATATTCAAGGATAGCCAAAAGCCGAAGCTTGGGGATGCCCCGGGAAGGCATCCAGTCTTTCGTCTTCGTTCATTGGCAACTTTACTTGGAGCTATATTTTTATTCGCCACATGATATGTGTTTTGCTTGGAGCGTCGTGTATTATATTAGTCTTTGATTTTTAGTTTACCACAATCATCCTTGCTGTACACACCTTTTGGGAGAAGCCTATTTGATAAGAATTTGCTAGAATACTCTATGTGCTTCACTTATATCTTTTGAGCTTAATAGTTTTTGCTCTAGTGCTTCACTTATATCTTTTAGAGCATGGTGGTGTCTTAATTTTGAAGAAATTACTAGTCTCTCATGCTTCACTTATATCTTTTTGAGAGTCTTTTAGAACAGCATGGTATTTGCTATGGTTTTAAAGTTGGTCCTAGAATGATGAGCATCCAAGTTGGGTATAATAAAAACTATCATAGAAAGTGAATTGGATGCTATGATCAATTTGATGCTTGATAATTGTTTTGAGATATGGAGGTAGTGATATTAAAGTCATGCTAGTTGGGTGATTATGGATTTAAGGAATGCTTGTGTTGAAGTTTGTGATTCCCGTAGCATGCATGTATGGTGAACCGCTTTGTGATGAAGTTAGAGCACAATTTTATTTATTGATTGTCTTCCTTATGAGTGGCGGTCGGGGACGAGTGATGGTCTTTTCCTACAAATATATCCCCCTAGGAGCATGCGCGTAGTGCTTTGGTTTTTGATGACTTCTAAATTTTTGCAACAAGTATATGAGTTCTTTTGACTAATGTTGAGTCCATCGATTATACGCACGCTTTCACCCTTCCATCATTGCTAGCCTCTCTTGTACTGTGCAACTTTCGCCGGTACCATACACCCACCATATACCTTCCTCAAAACAGCCACCATACCTACCTATTATGGCATTTCCATAGCCATTCCGAGATATATTGCCATGCAACTTTCCACCATTCCGTTCATATGACACGAATTACTCTTTTCATATCGCTCTTTGCATGATCATGTAGTTGGCATTGTATTTGTGGCAAGGCCACCTTCATAATTTTCATACATGTCACTCTTGATTCATTGCATATCCCGGTAAACCGTCGGAGGCATTCATATAGTCATATCTTGTTCTAGCTTTGAGTTGTAAATCCATAAAAGTGTGATGATCTTCATTATTAGAGCATTGTCCTAGTGAGGAAAGGATGATGAAGACTATGAATCCCCCACAAGTCGGGATGAGACTTCGGACTTTACAAAAAGAAAAAAAGTAGAAAGAAAAAAAAGGAAGAAAAAAAGGGAAGGCCAAAAAGAAAAAAAGAAAGGCCAAAGAAAAAAAAGGAAAAAAAGAGAAATAAAAAAGGAAAATATATATATAATGAGAGAAAAAGAGAGAAGGGACAATGCTACTATCTCTTTTTCCACACTTGTGCTTCAAAATAGCACCATGATCTTCATGATAGAGAGTCTCATATGTTGTCACTTTCATATACTAGTGGGAATTTTTCATTATAGAACTTGGCTTGTATATTCCAATGATGGGCTTCCTCAAAAGTGCCCTAGGTCTTCGTGAGCAAGCAAGTTGGATGCACACCCACTTAGTTTCTTTTGTTGAGCTTTCATATATTTATAGCTCTAGTGCATCCGTTGCATGGCAATCCCTACTCACTCACATTGATATCTATTAATGGGCATCTCCATAGCCCGTTGATACGCCTAGTTGATGTGAGGCTATCTTCTCCTTTTTTGTCTTCTCCACAACCACCATTCTATTCCACCCATAGTGCTATGTCCATGGCTCACGCTGATGTATTGCGTGAAAGTTGGAAGAGTTTGAGATTATTAAAGTACGAAACAATTGCTTGGCTTGTCATTGGGGTTGTGCATGATTAAATACTTTGTGTGATGAAGATAGAGCAACAACCAGATTATATGATTTTGTAGGGATAACTTTATTTAGCCATGTCATTTTGAGAAGACATGATTACTTTGATTAGTATGCTTGAAGTATTACTATTTCTTATGTCAATATGAACTTTTATTTTGTATCTTTTGGATCTGAACATTCATGCCACAATAAAGAAAATTACATTATGAATTATGCTAGGTAGCATTCCACATCAAAAATTCTCTTTTTATCATTTACCTACTCGAGGACGAGCAGGAATTAAGCTTGGGGATGCTTGATACGTCTCCAACGTATCTATAATTTTTTATTGTTCCATGCTATTATATCACCCCTTTTGGATGTTTATGGGCTTTATTTTACACATTTATATCATTTTTGGGACTAACCTACTAACCGGAGGCCCAGCCCATATTGCTGTTTTTTTGCCTATTTCAGTATTTCGAAGAAAAGGAATATCAAACGGAGTCCAAACGGAATGAAACCTTCGGGAGCGTGATTTTTGGAACGAACGTGATCCAGAGGACTTGGAGTGCAAGTCAAGAAGTAGCCGAGGCTCCCACGAGATAGGAGGGTGCCCCCCCTATAGGGCGCGCCCTCCTATCTTGTGGGCTCCTCGGGCGGCCACCGACATACTTCTTCCTCCTATATATACCTACGTACCCCAAAAACATCCAGGAGCACCACGAAACACAATTTACACCACCGTAACCTTCTGTATCCGCGAGATCTCATCTTGGAGCCTTCGCCGGCACTCTGCCAGAGGGGGAATCAACCACGGAGGGCTTCTACACCAACTTCCTTGCCCCTCCGATGAGTTGTGAGTAGTTTACCATAGACCTACGGGTCCATAGTTATTAGCTAGATGGCTTCTTCTCTCTTTTTGGATCTCAATACAATGTTCTCCCCCTCTCTTGTGGAGATCTATTTGATGTAAACTCTTTTCGCGATGTGTTTGTCGAGATCCGATGAATTGTGGGTTTATGATCAAGTTTATCTATGAATAATATTTGAATCTTCTCTGAATTCTTTTTTGTATGATTGAGTTATCTTTGCAAGTCTCTTCGAATTATCAGTTTGGTTTGTCCTACTAGATTGATATTTCTTGCCATGGGAGAAGTGCTTAGCTTTGGGTTCAATCTTGTGGTGTCCTTACCCAGTGACAGAAAGGGTTGCAAGGCACGTATTGTATTGTTGCCATCGAGGATAACAAGATGGGGTTTATATCATATTGCTTGAGTTTATCCCTCTACATCATGTCATCTTGCTTAATGCGTTACTCTGTTCTTATGAACTTAATACTCTAGATGCAGGCAGGAGTCGGTCGATGTGTGGAGTAATAGTAGTAGATGCAGGCAGGAGTCGGTCTACTTGTTATGGACGTGATGCCTATATACATGATCATGCCTAGATAATCTCATAACTATGCGCTTTTCTATCAATTGCTCGACAGTAATTTGTTCACCCACCGTAATACTTATGCTATCTTGAGAGAAGCCACTAGTGAAACCTATGGCCCCCGGGTCTATCTCTGATCATATTTTCTTTCAATCTAATTTTATTTGCATCTTTACTTTTTGCATCTATCTTATAAAATACCAAAAATATATTTATCTTATCTTACTATCTTTATTAGATCTCACTTTCGCAAGTGGCCGTGAAGGGATTGACAACCCCTTTATTGCGTTGGTTGCGAGTTCTCAGTTTGTTTCTGTAGGTGCGTGGGACTTTTGTGGAGCCTCCTACTGGATTGATACCTTGGTTCCCAAAAACTAAGGGAAATACTTTTGCTATTACTGCTGCATCACCCTCTCCTCTTCGAGGAAAACCAACACAAGCTCAGGATGTAGCAATGACTCGCCTGGATCCTCTGGGGTTGTCCTGATTGCCTATGATACTCTTCAACCACATAGCCACGGTCTTGGACGGCACTTCCTCTGGGTGGACCCGAGTGGTGTCTTCGGGTCCGGAGTACAACCACATAGGATGATCACGAGCCTGAAGAGGATGGATGCATCGACTGAGGAACACTTCCAGCAGGTCCAGGCCGGTGACACCCTCATTGATAAGTTGGACCACTTTCTCCACCAACATCTTCGTCTCCACGTTCTCAGCAGCAGTCACTTTGAGTGGAGAAGGAGTCTGGACACGGTCGAATGTGAAGTGGGGAAGTCCAGTCGACTGACCTAGAACTGCGATGTCCTGGCAGTAGAACCAGGTCGACTGCCAGCCTTTAACCGATTCAGGGAGAGTCATAGCAGGGAAAGAACTCCTATGCCTTTTCTGAATACCTAAACCCCCACACATCTGGATGACATGGGTCTTTGAGTCACTCGACTTTGCTTTTTTGACCGACTGGGATCGGATGGTGAAGATATGTTTGAAAAGACCCCAGTGCGGTCGACACCCTAAGAAGTTTTCACACATCGACACGAACGCGGTCAGATACATGATGGTGTTGGGAGAAAAATGGTGGAGTTGAGCACCAAAGAAATTCAGGAATCCCCGGAAAAAGGGGTGCGGAGGGAGCGAAAAACCCCGGTCGACGTGGGTGGCGAGCAGTACGCACTCACCCGGTCGAGGCTGCGGCTCCATATCCCCTTCTGGCAACCTTGCTGCTCCCTTGGCGATCAGTACGGACTCCGCCAGCTCATCCAGATCTTCCTGCCGAAGCGAAGACCGGATCCAATCGCCCTGGATCCAGCCCGGTGGCAGCCCCGCGCGCGATGGCGACCCGCGGTTCTGTTTCTTGCCTTTCACGGCCCCCGTCGCCTTCTTTGCGTGCTCTAGCACTGCCATCTTGTCGTTCACCATGGTGGCAGAGCAGCAGCGTCGAGAGCGGAAGAGCTAGGCGCGGTGGAGAAGCGGAGGAAGAAGAAGGAGAAACGGGCGTGCATAGTGCAGACGCCTCGGCCCCGTCGCCTTATAAAGGGTTGCTTCTGAGTGACTGATGCGTGGGACCAGGCAATCCTGTCAAATCCCGCAACAGTCGCATGCAACGTACGTGGAGAAAAATGCGGTGCAGAAATCGAGGCATCACTGTTTATCCGTTCCGCCCGCTTCGGCGCTCCCCGTCCCGCGCGCTTCCCCGAAATTTCATATCCTGTGAAATCCGGGGTACACAGCAGTCAATCGCGCCCAAGATCTTGCACTCTAATACAACACTCTACAGATGATGCCACAAGTTCAATCGACAACTCTCTGAATGGATCAAGGCGGCTGAGTCGACCCTGAAGTACCAACGTGAGTTTTCCATCTTGCAGAAAACGCTCGCGAAGGTGCAAAGCTCAGAACAATTTCAACTTCAACCTACTTTCCACTCGAACCTTAATCCATTCGGGGGCTACTGATGAGGATACAGACCTGGGGTAGGGTCATAGGCCTGACCTATAAGTCCTTGTTGGGGAATGGAGTAATTTCAAAAAATTTCCTACGCACACGCAAGATCATGGTGATGCATAGCAACGAGAGGGGAGTGTATCTTCATACCCTTGAAGAACGCTAAGCGGAAGCGTTTATCAACGCGGTTGATGTAGTTGTACGTCTTCACGATCCGACCGATCCAAGTACCGAACGCATGGCACCTCCGAGTTCTGCACACGTTCAGCTCGATGACGTCCTCGCCTTCTCAATCCAGCAAGACGGGCGAAGTAGTAGATGAGTTCCGGCAGCACGACGGCGTGGTGACGGTGTTGGTGAAGAACAATCTCCGCAGGGCTTCACCTAAGCACTACGGAAACTATGACGGAGGATAAACTAGAGGGGACGGGGTTGCCGGCACACGGCTTGGTGTTTCTTGATGTGTCTTTGGTGCTAGCCCTGCCCCTCTATTTATATGTTGAGCCCTGGGGTCGAAACTTGGAGCAAAAGCCTCCTCAAAGTCGGTTTTGCCCGAAAGGCAAGAGTCCTACACGGACTCCAGGGCAAGACGCCAGGGTTCCCGGCGTCTACCCCCTAGACGCCAGGGTTCCTGGCGTCTAGCCTCTGGTCTCCGCAAAACTTCCTTTTGCACTTTCCAAAAGCCTCGTGGGCTTTCCCCATTGGCCCAAATAACGTGTTCTCGTACCCAAACATTTCGGGAAACATCCGGAACCCCTTCCGGTGAATTCCGGAACCTTTCCGGAGATCAAACACTATTATCCCATATACCAAACTTTATCTCCGGACCATTCCGGAGTTCCTCGTCATGTCCATGATCTCATCCGGGACTCCGAACAACATTCAGTTACCAACATGTATAACTCATATAATACTATATCGTCAACGAAACGTTAAGCGTGCGGACCCTACGGGTTCAAGAACTATGTAGACATGACCGAGACACCTTTCTGGTCAATAACCAATAGCGGGACCTGGATGCCCATATTGGCTCCCACATATTCTACGAAGATCTTTATCGGTCAAACCGCATAACAACATACGTTGTTCCCTTTGTCATCGGTATGTTACTTACCCGAGGTTCGATCGTCGTTATCCAATACCTAGTTCAATCTCGTTACCGACAAGTCTCTTTACTCGTTCCGTAATACATCATCTCGCAACTAACTCATTAGCTACATTGCTTGCAAGGCTTATAGTGATGTGCATTACCGAGAGGGCCCAGAGATACCTCTCCGACAATCGGAGTGACAAAACCTAATCTCGAAATACGCCAACCCAACATCTACCTTTAGAGACACCTGTAGTACTCCTTTATAATCACCCAGTTACGTTGTGATGTTTGGTAGCACCCAAAGTGTTCCTCCGGTAAACGGGAGTTGCATAATCTCATAGTTACAGGAACATGTATAAGTCATGAAGAAAGCAATAGCAACATACTAAACGATCAAGTGCTAAGCTAACGGAATGGGTCATGTCAATCAGATCATTCAACTAATGATGTGATCCCGTTAATCAAATAACAACTCTTTGTCCATGGTTAGGAAACATAACCATCTTTGATTAACAAGCTAGTCAAGTAGAGGCATACTAGTGACACTCTATTTGTCTATATATTCACACATGTATTATGTTTCCGGTTAATACAATTCTAGCATGAATAATAAACATTTATCATGATATAAGGAAATAAATAATAACTTTATTATTGCCTCTAGGGCATATTTCCTTCAGTCTCCCACTTGCACTAGAGTCAATAATCTAGATCACATCACCATGTGATTAACATCGATAGTTCACATCATCATGTGATTAACACCCATAGTTCACATCGCCATGTGACAAACACCCAAAGGGTTTACTAGATTCAGTAATCTAGTTCACATCGCTATGTGATAAACACCCAAAGAGTACTAAGGTGTGATCATGTTTTGCTTGTGAGAGAATCTTAGTCAACGGGTCTTTCACATTCAGATCCGTTATGTATTTTGCAATTTTCTATGTCTACAATGCTCTGCACGGAGCTACTCTAGCTAATTGCTCCCACTTTCAATATGTATCTAGATCGAGACTTAGAGTCATCCAGATCGGTGTCAAAACTTGCATCGACGTAACCCTTTACGACGAACCTTTTGTCACTTCCATAATCGAGAAACATATCCTTATTCCACTAAGGATAATTTTGACCGCTGTCCAGTGATCTACTCCTAGATCACTATTGTACTCCCTTGCCAAACTCAGTGTAGGGTATACAATAGATCTGGTACACAGCATGGCATACTTTATAGAACCTATGGCCAAGGCATAGGGAATGACTTTCATTCTCTTTCTATCTTCTGCCGTGGTCGGGTTTTGAGTCTTACTCAATTTCACACCTTGTAACACAGGCAAGAACTCTTTCTTTGACTGTTCCATTTTGAACTACTTCAAAATCTTGTCAAGGTATGTACTCATTGAAAAAACTTATCAAGCGTCTTGATCTATCTCTATAGATCTTGATGCTCAATATGTAAGCAGCTTCACCGAGGTCTTTCTTTGAAAAACTCCTTTCAAACACTCCTTTATGCTTTGCAGAATAATTCTACATTATTTCCGATCTACAATATGTCATTCACATATACTTATCAGCAATGTTGTAGTGCTTCCACTCACTTTCTAGTAAATACAGGCTTCACCGCAAGTCTGTATAAAACTATATGCTTTGATCAACTTATCAAAGCGTATATTCCAACTCCGAGATGCTTGCACCAGTCCATAGATGGATCGCTGGAGCTTGCGTATTTTGTCAGCACCTTTAGGATTGACAAAAACCTTCTGGTTTCATCATATACAACTCTTCTTTAAATCCATTAAGGAATGTAGTTTTGTTTATCCATTTGCCAGATTTCATAAAATGCGGCAATTGCTAACATGATTTGGACAGACTTAAGCATCACTACGAGTGAGAAAACTTCATTGTAGTCAACACCTTGAACTTTATCAAAAACCTTTTTCGACAAGTCTAGCTTTGTAGATAGTAACACTACTATCAACGGCCGTCTTCCTCTTGAAGATCCATTTATTTTCTATGGTTTGCCGATCATCGGGCAAATCCATCAAAGTCCATACTTTGTTCTCATACATGGATCATATCTCAGATTTCATGGCGTCAAACCATTTTGCGGAATCTGGGCTCATCATCGCTTCCTCATAGTTCGTAGGTTTGTCATGGTCAAGTATCATGACCTCCAGAACAGAATTACCGTACCACTCTGGTGCAGATCTCACTCTGTTTTACCTACGAGGTTCGGTAGTAACTTGATCTGAAGTTACATGATCATCATCATTAGCTTCCTCACTAATTGGTGTAGTAGTCACAGGAACCGATTTCCGTGATGAACTACTTTCCAATTCGGGAGAAGGTACAAATTACCTTATCAAGCTCTACTTTCCTCCCACTCACTTCTTTCGAGAGAAACTCCTTCTCTAGAAAGGATCCATTATTAGCAACAAATGTTTTGCCTTCGGATCTGTGATAGAAGGTGTACCCAACAGTTCCCTTTGGGTATTCTATGAAGACGCACTTCTCCGATTTGGGTTTGAGCTTATCAGGATGAAACTTTTTCATATAAGCATCGCAGCCCCAAACTTTAAGAAACGACAACTTGGGTTTCTTGCTAAACCACAGTTCATCTGGTGTCGTCTCAACGGATTTAGATGGTGCCCTTTTAACGTGAATGCAGCTGTCTCTAATGCATAACCCCAAAATGATAATGGTAAATCAGTAAGAGACATCATAGATCGCACCATATCCAATAAAGTGCGGTTACGACGTTCGGACACACCATAACATTGTGGTGTTCCAGGTGGCGTGAGCTATGAAACTATTCCACATTGTTTTAATTGAAGACCAAACTCGTAACTCAAATATTCGTTTCCGCGATCAAATCACAGAAACTTTGTTTTCTTGTTACGATGATTTTTCCACTTCACTCTGAAACTCTTTGAACCTTTCAACTATTTCAGACTTATGTTTCGTCAAGTAGATATACCCATATCTGCTCAAATCATCTTGTGAAGGTCAGAAAATAACGATACTTGCCACGAGCATCAATCAATCATTGGATCGCATACATCGGTATGTATTATTTCCAATAAGTCAGTAGCTTGTTCCATTGTTCCGGAGAACAGAGTTTTTAGTCATCTTGCCCAAAAGGCACGGTTCGCAAGCATCAATTGATTCATAACCAAGTGATTCCAAAAATCCGTCTTTATGGAGTTTCTTCATGCGCTTTACACCGATATGACCCAAACGACAGTGCCACAAATAAGTTGCACTATCATTATTAACTTTGCATCTTCTGGCATCAATATTATGAATATGCGTATCACTATGATCGAGATCCAACAAACTATTTTCATTGGGTGTATAACCATCGAGGTTTTATTCATGTAAACAGAACAACAATTATTCTTTAACTTCAAATGAATAACCATATCGCAATAAACATGATAAAATCATATTCATGCTCAACGCAAACGCTAAATAACATTTATTTAGGTTTAACACTAATCTCGAAAGTATAGGGAGTGTGGGATGATGATCATATCAATCTTGGAACTATTTCCAACACTCATCGTCACTTCCCCTTCAACTAGTCTCTGTTTATTCTGTAACTCCTATTTCGAGTTACTAATCTTAGCAACCGAACAAGTATCAAATACTCAGGGGTTACTATAAACACTAGTAAAGCACACATCAATAACCTGTATATCAAATATACCCTTGTTTACTTTGCCATCCTTCTTATCCACCAAATATTCAGGGCATTTCCGGTTCCAGTGACCATTTCTTTTGCAGTGTAAGCACTCAGTCTCAGGCTTTGGTCCAGCTTTGGGCTTCTTTGCGGGAGTGACAACTTGTTTGCCATTCTACTTGAAGTTTCCCTTTCTTTCCCTTTGCCCTTTTCTTGAAACTAGTGGTCTTGTCAATCATCAACACTTGATGCTCTTTCTTGATTTCTACCTTCGTTGATTTCAACATCAAGAAGAGCTCGGGAATCATTTTCGTCATCCCTTGCATACTATAGTTCATCTCGAAGTTCTAGTAACTTAGTGATGGTGACTAGAGAATTCTATCAATCACTATCTTATCTGGAAGATTAACTCCCACTTGATTCAAGTGATTGAAGTACCCAGACAATCTGAACACATGCTCACTAGTTGAGCGATTCTCCTTCATCTTTTAGCCATAGAACTTGTTGGAGACTTCATATCTCTCAACTCGGGTATTTGCTTGAAATATTAACTTCAACACCTGGAACATCTCATATGGTCCATGATGTTCAAAACATCTTTGAAGTCCCGATTCTAAGCCATAAAGCAAGGTGCACAAAACTATCAAGTAGTCATCATATTGAGCTAGCCAAACGTTCATAACGTCTGCATCTGTTCCTGCAATAGGTCTGTCACCTAGCGGTGCATTAAGGACATAATTCTTCTGTGCAGCAATGAGGATAAACCTCAGATCACGAATCCAATCCGCATCATTGCTACTAACATTTTTCAACACAATTTTCTCTAGGAACATATCAAAATAAACATATGAAAGCAACAACGCAAGCTATTGATCTTACAACATAATTTGCAAAATACTACCAGGACTAAGTTCATGATAAATTTAAGTTCAATTAATCATATTACTTAAGAACTCCCACTTAGACAGACATCTCTCTAGTCATCTAAGTGATCACGTGATCCAAATCAACTAAACCATAACCGATCATCACGTGAGATGGAGTAGTTTTCAATGGTGAACATCACTATGTTGATCATATCTACTATATGATTCACGCTCGACCTTTCGGTCTCCGTGTTCCGAGGCCATATCTGCATATGCTAGGCTCGTCAAGTTTAACCTGAGTATTCCGCGTGTGCAAAACTGGCTTGCACCCGTTGTAGATGGACATAGAGCTTATCACACCCGATCATCACGTGGTGTCTGGGCACGACGAACTTTGGCAACGGTGCATACTCAGGGAGAACACTTCTTGATAATTAGTGAGAGATCATCTTAAAATGCTACCGTCAATCAAAGCAAGAATAAGATGTATAATAGATAAACATCATATGCAATCAAAATATGTGACATGATATGGCCATGATCATCTTGCGCCTTTGATCTCCATCTCCAAAGTACTGTCATGGTCTCTATCGTCATCGGCACAACACCATGATCTTCATCATCTTGATCTATATCAATGTGTCATCACATGGTTGTCTCACCAACTATTGCTCTTGCAACTATTGCTATCGTATAGCGATAAAGTAAAGCAATTATTTGGCACTTGCATCTTATGCAACAAAGAGACATCCATAGGGCTTCTGCCAGTTGTCGATAACTTCAACAAAATATGATCATCTCATACAACAACTTATATCTTATCACGTCTTGACCATATCACATCACAACATGCCCTGCAAAAACAAGTTAGACGTCCTCTACTTTATTGTTGCAAATTTTACGTGGCTGCTACGGGCTGAGCAAGAACCGTTCTTACCTACGCATCAAAACCACAACGATAGTTCGTCAAGTTAGTGCTGTTTTAACCTTCGCAAGGACCGGGCATAGCCACACTCGGTTCAACTAAAGTTGGAGAAACTAACACCCGCTAGTCACCTGTGTGCATAGCACGACGGTAAAACCAGTCTCGCATAAGTGTACGCATAATGTCGGTCCGGGCCGCTTCATCCAACAATACCGCTGAACCAAAGTATGACATGCTGGTAAGCAGTATGACTTGTATCGCCCACAACTCACTTGTGTTCTACTCGTGCATATAACATCAAACCATAAAACCTAGGCTCGGATGCGACTGTTGGGGAACGGAGTAATTTCAAAAAAATTCCTACGCACACGCAAGATCATGGTGATGCATAGCAACGAGAGGGGAGTGTATCTTCATACCCTTGAAGATCGCTAAGCGGAAGCGTTTATCAACGCGGTTGATGTAGTCGTACGTCTTCATGATCCGACCGATCCAAGTACCGAACGCACGGCACCTTCGAGTTCTGCACACGTTCAGCTCGATGACGTCCTCGCCTTCTCGATCCAGCAAGACGGGCGAAGTAGTAGATGAGTTCCGGCAGCACGACGGCGTGGTGATGGTGTTGGTGAAGAACAATCTCCGCAGGGCTTCGCCTAAGCACTATGGAAACTATGATGGAGGATAAACTAGAGGGGACGGGGTTGCCGGCACACGGCTTGGTGTTTCTTGATGTGTCTTTGGTGCTAGCCCTGCCCCTCTATTTATATGTTGAGCCCTGGGGTCGAAACTTGGAGAAAAAGCCTCCTCAAAGTCGGTTTTGCCCGAAAGGCAAGAGTCCTACATGGACTCCAGGGCTAGACGCCAGGGTTCCCGGCGTCTACCCCCTAGACGCCAGGGTTCCTGGCGTCTAGCCTCTGGTCTCTGCAAAACTTCCTTTTGCACTTTCCAAAAGCCTCGTGGGCTTTCCCCATTGGCCCAAATAACGTGTTATCGTACCCAAACATTTCGGGAAACATCCGGAACCCCTTCCGGTGAATTCCCGAACCCTTCCGGAGATCAAACACTATTATCACATATACCAAACTTTATCTCCGGACCATTCCGGAGTTCCTCATCATGTCCATGATCTCATCTGGGACTCCGAACAACATTCGGTTACCAACATGCATAACTCATATAATACTATATCGTCAACGAAACGTTAAGCGTGCGAACCCTACGGGTTCGAGAACTATGTAGACATGACCGAGACACGTTTCCGGTCAATAACCAATAGCGGGAGCTGGATGCCCATATTGGCTCCCACATATTCTACGAAGATCTTTATCGGTCAAACCGCATAACAACATACGTTGTTCCCTTTGTCATCGGTATGTTACTTACCCGAGGTTCGATCGTCGGCATCCAATACCTAGTTCAATCTCGTTACCGGCAAGTCTCTTTACTCGTTCCGTAATACATCATCTCGCAACTAACTCATTAGCTACATTGCTTGCAAGGCTTATAGTGATGTGCATTACCGAGAGGGCCCAGAGATACCTCTCCGACAATCGGAGTGAGAAAACCTAATCTCGAAATATGCCAACCCAACATCTACCTTTGTAGTACTCCTTTATAATCACCCAGTTACGTTGTGACGTTTGGTAGCACCCAAAGTGTTCCTCTGGTAAACGGGAGTTGCATAATCTCATAGTTACAGGAACATGTATAAGTCATGAAGAAAGCAATAGCAACATACTAAACGATCAAGTGCTAAGCTAACGGAATGGGTCATGTCAATTAGATCATTCAACTAATGATGTGATCCCGTTAATCAAATAACAACTCTTTGTCCATGGTTAGGAAACATAACCATCTTTGATTAACAAGCTAGTCAAGTAGAGGCATACTAGTGACACTCTGTTTGTCTATATATTCACACATGTATTATGTTTCTGGTTAATACAATTCTAGCATGAATAATAAACATTTATCATGATATAAGGAAACAAATAATAACTTTATTATTGCCTCTAGGGCATATTTCCTTCAGTCCTACCTAAGGTCACTACCCTAGAAGATAAGAGGTCCAAGAGGCAGCAAGAGACCCCCTGTCGAAGATGTCGAGTGCAATCCACTCGACAATCATGTCACTCGGGAGTCCTCCTACCTACTGCCACTCGACCATCCAGAGAATCACTCGACCTACCGAAGACTGGGAGTCACTCAACATTACAACGGGCAGGCGTTCACTCTGTAGTCTTTAAGGTCATTAACAACACTTAAGGCTGGCGTTACCAGTAATGCCCTCACTTTATGTACATTAAGTCCCTTGTAATGGAGGGCGATGGGGGTCTTGGCATACTCTATATAAGCCACCCCGCTCCTCTGGCACAAGGGTTCGCACTCCCTGTAACATCACACATATAATACAATCGACCGCCTCCGGGCACAGAGACGTAGGGCTATTACTTCCTCTGAGAAGGGCCTGAACTCGTAAACCTCGTGTGTACACCTTCACCATAGCTGAGATCTTGCCTTTCCATACCTACCCCCCTTTCTACTGTCAGTCTTAGAACCACGACATGGACCGCGTTCCGCGACACTACGGCCCGAAGGGTCGGCGCGGCGGTGGTGGGCGGGTCGGTGCAGCCACGGGGACGGCCTCGATGCGGCAGTGGCGACCGCGTGTCGCGACGCTTCAACCTGAAGGGGCAACGTCGCAGCAGCGGTGGGCGAATCGGTGCAGCCGCGAAGAAGACCACGGGGCGATGTAGCGGCAACCCGATGCTCGGTCGGTGGTGGGGCGCGCTGTACTCAGGAGAATCTTCACGGGACCTGTTGAGGCACTGCTGCTTCTTGAGCTTGCGTTGGTTTTTCCCTTGAAGAGGAAATGGTGATGCAGCAAAGTAGAGATAAGTATTTCCCTCAGCTTGAGAACCAAGGTATCAATCCAGTAGGAGGAACACACAAGTCACCAATGGTTGCACCTACACAAACAAAAAAATACTTGCACCCAACGCGATAAAGGGGTTGTCAATCCCTTCATGGTTACTTGCAAGGATGAGATCTAATAGAGATAGGTATAAAAGATAAATAAAAGTGCAAAATAAAGTAAAATTAAATAAATTGCAGCAAGGTATTTTTGGGTTTTTGGTTTTGTAGATCTAAAATAATATGATAAAAGATAGACCCGGGGGCCATAGTTTTCACTAGAGGCTTCTCTCTTGAAAGAACGCATACGATGGGTAAACAAATTACTGTTGAGCAATTGATAGAAAAGTGCAAAGTTATGACGATATTTAAGGCAATGGTCATGAATATAGGCATCACGTCTGTGACAAGTTGACCGACTCCTGTCTGTATCTACTACTATTACTTCACACATCGACCGCTATCCAGCATGCTTCTAGTGTATTAAGTTAACAAGAACGTAGTAACGCCTTAAGCAAGATGACATGATGTAGAGAGATAGATCCAATCAATATGAATAAACCCCACCTTTTTATTCTTAATGGCAACAATACAAATACTTGTCATATGTCCTCTTCTATCACTGGGTATGAGCACCACAAGATTGAACACATTACAAAGCACATCTCCCATTGGAAGAAAAATCAATCTATTTGGCCAAACCAAATCAATAGATCGGGGGAAAATACAAAACTATCTTAATCATGCATAAAAGAGTTCAGAGAAGACTCAAATATTATTCATAGATAATCTGATCATAAATCCACAATTCATCGGATCTCAACAAACGCACCGCAAAAAAGGATTACATCAAATAGATCTCCAAGAACATCGGGGAGAACATTGTATTGAAGGTCAAAGAGAGAGAAGAAGCCATCTAGCTACTAACTATGGACCCGTAGGTCTGTGGTAAACTACTCATGCATCATCGGAAGGGAAGCAAGGTTGTAGAAGCCCTCCATGATCGAATCCCCTCCAGCGGAGTGCCGAAAAAGGCCCCTAGATGGGACCTCACGGGAACAGAAACTTGCGGCAGCGAAAAGTATTTTTGGTGTGCCCTTTGGTATATGTGGAATATTTGGGTATTTGTAGAGCAAACATTAGGGTTAGAGAAGCATCAGGGGGCCCACAAGCCTGGGGGCGCGCCCTCCGAGCTTGTCGCCAACTGGTGGCCCCTCTGACCTCCTCCCGAAGGTTCCTGGGTGTCTTCTGGTCCAAGGAAAATCCCTCAAAAAGTTCTGTTCCGTTTGGTATTGATTTTCTATAAAAGACAAAAACAAGGAAAAAACAACAACTGGCACTTGGCACTAGGCTAATAGGTTAGTCCCAAAAAATAATATAAAATAGCATAATAATGCATATAAAACATTCATGATGGATAATATAATAGCATGGAAAAATAAAAAAAATTATAGATACGTTGGAGACGTATCAGGCACGCGCAACCGACGGGCCAGATCAGTCGAACGGCGCGGGCGGGTGATCAATCTGATCGCATGCGAAGTCGTGGACGTCGCTCGGTGGAGGCGGGGTGGTGGCGGAGTCCTAGCTGAAACCGGCGACGATGGCTGGCGTGCGACGACGTGCAGACGAGCGCATTAGCGCTGGCACCCGGGGGACCAATGCAAGAGCGGTGCCCGAGCGGCCAGCCTCGAGCAATGAACACAACACCATGGGGAGGCAGCCGTACATATGCGGCGTAGGCTGGGTGGTATGCAGGGGTCTCGGTCGGAGCAGGGTAGCGATGGGCGGGCCGACACGTGGACGATGGCATGCTGTGATGAGCCGCCTACCGGAGCAGGGCAGCGTAGGCTTGCTGGTCCTGCCGGTATCGGAGTAGAGGCGTGTGGGAGTGGACGATGGCAGTGGGTGACTGATACGTCTCCAATGTATCTATAATTTAGAAGTATTCATGCCATGATTACAACAATTTTATATGGTTTTGGTATCATTTGATTAGAACTAACTCGGACGGACGTTGTTTTCAGCAGAACTACTGCGATGTCTTTTTTTGTGAAGAAATAAAATTTCTCGGAATGGGATGAAAATCTACGGTGATCATTTAAGGACCAGAAGAAACCCAGGGAGCACCGGATCTGGACCAGGAGGTGACCGAGGAGGCCACAAAACTGGGGGCGCGCCCAACCACAGGGCGCGCCCACACCCCAAGGGCGCGCCTCCCGAGCTTGTGCGACCCTCGGGCACCCACCTGACTTGATTCCAATGCTAAGTACTCCTATATACTCCGTAACCTCTAGAAAGAACCCTAGATGAGAAGTTCCGCCGCCGCAAGCCTCTGTAGCCACGAAAACCTATCGGGACCCTGTTCGGGCACCCTGCCGAAGGGGACATCGTCACCGGAGGCCATCTTCATCCTCCCGGCAGTCTCTATGACGAGGAGGGAGTAGTTCACTCTCGGGGCTGAGGGTATGTACCAGTAGCTATGTGTTTGATCCCTCTCTCATGTTCTTCATTTGGCACAATCATGATGTATCACGAGCTTTGTTAATGTAGTTGGATCGTATGGTGTTCTTTCCTCTCTGTCTCTTGTTGCGATGAATTAAGTCTTACTCTTTGAGGTTTCGTTATGTTGGATTGAATATTGGATTTGAGAACACTTGATTTATGTCTTGCATATGGATACCCGTGGTGACAATGTGGTATTATATTGATTAGCCTGATGTATGTTTTGGCACTCAACTCGCGGATTCCCGAGGTGACATTGGGGTAATCTATGCATAGGGGTTGATGCATGTTTTTGTCCTACGTTGTCCGATAGAAACTTTGGAGTGATTCTTTGTTGTCGTTGAGGGATTGTTATGTGATCCAACTATGCTATTACTGTTGAGAGATTTCACTAGTTAAAGTATGAACCCTAGGCCTTGTTTTCAAGATGTGCAATACCATTTTTGCTCACTTTTCCTACTTTCTACCTTGCTGCTTTTATATTTTAAGATTACAAAAATTCTATATCTACTATCCATATTACACTTGCATCACCATCTCTTCGCCGAACAAGTGCGCCTATACAATTTACCATTGTATTTGGTGTGTTGGGAACACAAGAGACTCTTCGTTATTCGGTTGCAGGGTTGTTTGAGAGAGACCATGTTCATCCTACGCCTCCCACAGACCGATAAACCTTAGGCCATCCACTTGAGGGAAATTTGGTACTATCCTACATAACTCTACGCTTGGAGGCTCAACACGAGTCTACAAGAAGAAGGTTGCGTAGGACATGAAGCTCTTTTCAGGCGCAACTGCCGGGGAGGTGAGTGCTTGAAGGTATATCTTTAGGTCTTGCAATTGAATCTTTTAGTTTCTTGTTTTATCACTGATACATCTCCAACGTATCTATAATTTATGGAGTATTCATGCCATGTTTACAATAATTTTATATGGTTTTGGTATGATTTGCATGGAACTAACCCGGACGGACGCTGTTTTCACCAGAACTACCGTGGTGTTGTTTTTTGTGCAGAAATGAAAGTTCTCCAAATGAGCTGAAACTTTTGACAATTTTTTTGGAACAAAAGAAACCCCTAAAGCTTCGTGGGAGGGCCAAAAGAGCCACGAGGAGGGCACAACCCACCAGGGCGCGCCTGGGACCCCGGGCGCGCCCAGGTGTACCGTGCTCACCTTGAGGCCCATCTGGACGTGAGACCGACGCCAAAATTCCTATAAATAGAGAAACCATCAGAAATAAACCTAGATCAGAAGTTCCGCCGCCGCAAGCCTCTGTAGCCATCAAAAACCAATCGAGAGCCCATTCCGGCACCCTGCCGGAGGGGGAGATCATCACCGGTGGCCATTTTCATTATCACGACGGCCACCATGATGAGGAGGGAGTAGTCCACCTACGGGGCTGAGGGCTTGTACCAGTAGTATGTGTTTAATCTCTCTCTCACGATCTTGAGATGTCACAATCTTGATGTATCATGGGCTTTGTTAACATAGATGGATCATATGATGTTTCTCCCCTCTCTACTCTTGTTGTGATGAATTGAGTCTTTACCCTTTGAAGTTTTGTCTTGTCAGATTGAATGTTCAGATCTGAGAACACATGATATATGTCTTGCATATGAATACTCGTGGCGAAAATTGGGGTATTATTTTGTTTCACTTGATATATGTTGTGGCACTCAACTTGCAGATTCCCGCGGTGACTTTGGGGTAATCTTGCATCGGGGTTATGCACGTTTTTATTATCTTTTCTCCGATAGAAACTTTGGGGTCCCCTTGTAGTTCTTTGTGTGGATTGAGTATTATGAATCTGAAATTGTTTGATACATATCGTATAATTAACTCATGGGTACTCGCGGTGACATTGGGGTATCTAGGTGACCTTAGAGTTGGTTGATATGCATCAAATGGTGTTATTTTGGTACGAACTCTTGATTAGATCGATCGGAAAGAATAGATTGCTGTTATTTTAGCACGAACTCTAGGATAGATTGATCGGAAAGAATAGCTTTGAGGTGGTTTCATACCCTACAAACAATTTCTATCTTTTGTTCTCTGCTAATAGGAACTCGGGAGTGATTCTTTATTGCACTTTGAGGGATAATCATATGATCCAACTATATTAGCATTGTTGAGAGATTGCACTAGTGAAAGTATGCACCCTAGGCCTCATTTTCCATCATTGCAATACCGTTTGTGCTCCGTTTTACTATTTACTACCTTGCTGTTTTTTTATTGTTCGCACTACAAAAGCTCATATCTACTATCCATACTACACATTTATCACCATCTCTTCACTGAACTAGTGCACCTATACAATTTGCCATTGTATTGGGTGTGTTGGGGACGCAAGAGATATCTTGTATTTGGTTGCAGGGTTGCTCGAGAGAGACTATCTTCATCCTACGCCTCCCACGGATTGGTAAACCTTAGGTCATCCACTTGAGGGAAAATTGCTACTGTCCTACAAAACTCTACGCTTGGAGGCCCAACACGTGTCTACAACAATAAAGTTGCGTAGTAGACATCAAGCTCTTTTCTGGCGCCGTTGCCGGGGAGGTGAGTGCTTGAAGGTATATCTTTAGTTCTTGCAATCAAATCTTTTAGTTTCTTGTTTTATCACTAGTTTGGTTTATAAAAGAAAACTACAAAAGAATGGAATTAAAGTTGCATCATATTATTGATCATCTTTATAATGTCTTTCTTGAAAATGATGGTTCGGAAAATTGTGCTCAATTGTTAGAAGAAGAAGTAAATAAAATGTTTGGCACAAATCATTTGAATGATGAACATGATTGCAATGTTATTAGTATGAATTCTTTGAATATCCAAAATCCTAATGATGATTGCACTAGCCATGATAATGATGTCTCCTATAAGAATGTCAACTTTTGCGGAGTAAATTGGGAGTGCACACGCACGCCAAAAAGGGAAGATAGATTTTGTAAGAAGCATAAATATTTAGAAATGAAAAAGTTGCAAGAGAGGCTAGATGATTGTGCTGAAAGATTGAATATTTTTCACCATCCTTGTGTACTTTGCAGTGAACACAGTCATTTAAATCTCCAATACTATTTGTTTCATGATCAAATCATGTCCAAAAATTGTGATAACTTGATTATACTTGAGCATCATAAAGAGCTTAGTCTTCTTTTGGGGTATGAAGAAATGAAACGTATAACTAAGGGTATTCCAAAATTTAATCTCAATAGAATTCTTGATTTTGATCTAGAGGGTATTTATATGTTTTGTGCGATAAATTGCATTGAGAATCCTTATATTGCCAACTATCTAAAGACAAGAAAACAAATAGAGTATGAAGGGAGTACTAATGAAAGGGAAAATATTTCCCAATACCCTCCTAGTGTTTATTATGATGAATCAGGTAACTAGGAGGAGCTTCCTATCCAATCAATCTCTTCAACAAGAAGCTCGAAAAATTGATTAAACCCACACGTGAGGTGGTGAAAAAGAAAAAGAAAAGAAAAAAAAGTAGAGGTAAAAAGGTAACTCTCCCAAGTAATATTGCTCCTATCACCATTGTGCCTCATGAAAGTGAATACATAAAAGTAAAAGATAGGCCCTTCGCAGAAGGAAGCAGAGGCTGCCATGCACTTTTTGTTTGTATTCTCAATCCCTTAGTGCAAAAGAACGTCATGTTATATTGCCCCTTATGATAGCAACCTTTATTATGCAGTCCGTCGCTTTTATTCTTTGCCATCACAAGTTCGTACAATGCTCAATTTTCTCTGACACTAAATGATCTAACACTTTTAGAAGCAATTTTATTGCCTTATTGCATCGATGACAACTTACTTGAAGGATCTTACTCAATCCTTAGGTAGGTATGGTGGAATCTTGAAAATAAGATTTGGGTTTAAGGATTTTTGGATGCGCAAGTAGTATATTTACTTGGTGCGGAATTTTGGGCTACCAAAGATGGGGAGCAAGCACCACATGTTGAATGATCTATGACAACATAACTTCTATGTGAATATGAACAAACATAAATCATTACATTGTCTTCCTTTTCCAACATCAACAATTTTGGCATATAATATTTTGATGGGGGCTCACAATCACAAAAGATTTCCAAGATAGTGTATTTGCATGTGAATCTTCTCTTCGCTTATTAAATCTTTCATGAATTGCATCATTGACCAATGCTATGCTTGTCAATCTCCAATAAAATTTTCCACTTATACTTTTCCTTATGTGGTGTCCTTACTTACCATAAGATTAGCATATGATCTTTTTCATTTATTTCCTTTCTATTTATTGAAACATGAAAGTAAAGAAAGCAAAACTCAAACTAAACTTTATTATATATCTCGCATATGATTACAAGGATAGATCGCTAAGCAAAATTTCAAAAGGAAGGATCGAACTAAACTTTTATTCATCTAAAGCAAAAGATAACTATGGATCGAACTAAGATAAATAAAGGTAAAAGATAGTGGAGGTGATACGATACCGGGGCACCTCCCCCAAGCTTGGCACAAGCCAAGGGGAGTGCCCATACCCGATACTCAATTTTCTTTGGGCGATGAAGGAGGCGGTGTGGATGAAGTGTGAAAGTGCTAGTTATCGACTAGAGGGGGGGTGAATAGGCGATTTTTATGAAAGTCTTCAAAACTTGTAAGTTTCAAAGACAGACAATAGAAATGACCTAATTGATATGCAGCGGAAGATAAACTACAATAAGCAAACCATAGTCAAGTATGCAATGATGTGAAAGTACAGGACTAATAGCATCTAACTAGTAAGGATCAGGATGGAAGATAGTATGAAGCCAATCAACGGAAGTAGTCAAGCAATGAAGTCAAATAGGTACGACAGATAGGCGATGACTTCACAAAGACAAACTCTAAGTAAAGGATGGGAAAGGATAGAACCAGTCACTTGTTGAAGACACAGGATTTGTTGGACCAGTTCCAGTTGCTGTGACAACTGTACGTCTGGTTAGGGAGGTTGAGATTCAACTCAGAAGACCGTGTCTTCACCTTATTCCCCTTGAGCTAAGGACACCCAGTCCTCGCCCAATCACTCTAGTAAGTCTTCAAGGTAGACTTCCGAACCTTCACAGACTTTGTTCACCGGCAATCCACAATGACTCTTGGATGCTCAGAACGCGACGCCTAACCGGCTGGAGGATTCACAGTCCTCAAGTGTAATAAGTCTTCACGTCACACAGACAGAAAGACTTCAGTGATGCCTAACACTCTTTGGCTCTGGGTGTTTGGGCTTGGTCCTCGCAAGGATTTCTCTCTCTCAAAGGCTTCGAGGTGGGTTGCTCTCAAACGACAAAAGTCGTGCACTAACTCTAAGCAGCCACCAATTTATGGTGTAGGGGGTGGGCTATTTATTGCCACTGGGCAACCCGACCTGATATGTCTGAAATGACCCTGGGTCACTAAGGAACTGACACGTGTTCCAACGGTCAGATTTCAAACACACACGGCAACTTTACTTGGGCTACAAGCAAAGCTGACTCATCCAGCTCTGGATAAGATTTGCTCTCATTGTCTTTGCTCGAAGACATAGGATTTGGGTTGAGCATCACTTCAGTCATTCTGACTTAGTTCACTTGGACCCCACTTAACAGTACGGTGGTTCCTATGACTAAACAAAGAAGAAAAAGGAAACAGCAAAACACACAGTCTTCGCGCTCCATAGTCTTCACTCAATGTCTTCTCATGTCATAGTCTTCAATATGAATATCTTCACATTCCACCATTGTCTTCAATGTCTTTATACATTTTTAGGGGTCATCTCCGGTAGGTAAACCGAATCAATGAGGGACACTACCTGCGTTATCCTGCAATTCTCACAAACGCATTAGTCCCTCAACCAACTTTGTCGTCAATACTCTAAAACCAACTAGGGGTGGCACTAGATGCACTTACAATCTCCCCCTTTTTGGTGATTGATGACAAACTGGTTGAAGTTTTCAATGGGGATAAAGTATGTGAAATTGTAAAGGATAGGGTATTGTCTTCATAAGTAGCAAGGGCTCCTCCTGAAGATGTGCATATAAGTAATTTGCTTTTGGAATGCAAATGCACATGGCAGGTTGTACTTGTGGAGATCCTCTTCAACTTATGAAGATAATTCATCATGCATAAAATGATATAGCAAATAGAATTGACATGCATAATGAAAAATGGACGTCTGCAAAATGATCTAAGTGCGGAAGTTATCATCGCACATGCGGAATTTATCATCGCATCACAGTAATGCAAATAAGTAGAAGACGACCATCGAGTTTAAGTGTTACAACTCAAAGAACCAAATGTTTCAAAAGCGACAGTTGTAAACACGAGGCAAAATATAAAGCAACCGCCCATATGAACCCGCTTGAAGACTATCAAACTCATATGCTTCTCCCCCTTTTGTCAGTAAGGACCAAAAATGTTTGAAAACATAGAGCATCTACTCGTCCTCGTGAGTAGGTGAAGCAGCAGGGTTGTCGTTGTTGTTTGGCGGTGCAGTCGTACTTGGTGCAGTGTCGATGCGTGCAGAAGTAGGGGGCGGTGAAGTAGCATCATCTTCATCATCGATCACTCCTGCATTCATAGTTGCCGCGGAGGAAGAATAGTCAGAGTCTTCAAGGGATGGAGTTCGACGTAGGACAGCAGTCCATGGAGGAGTGGAGTCAAACATGAATCTTTCAGTGAAGCCATCGTCTTGAAGATCTGCTTCAACACTAAGCAGCGTCAAACTCTTCCATGATCGCCGACAAGTCTCGTGTGCGACAAATGCATTCTTGGTGGCAAGATTTTGAATGCGATTGACGTCCACCAAGAGGCTTTGCATCTGTCTCTTGAGCCAATAGTGATGCTTATCTTGTTTTTGATGAAGTGCCACAAGAAGTTCTTGGTCATTGAGAACGCAAGAGCGCTTCTGAGGCCTTTGGGCAATGGTGCTTTCAGTAGCTTCAGTGTGCGCACGATGAGGCAGACAACTGTTCCCAGCCATTGGATAGATACGTGTTACTACTTGGACGCCTTCAATGGGTTGAGTGAAGCTTTGGTGCTCGACATTTTGAAGACAAAGAGGCTTCTTGGCAGGCTCAGAGTATATGGCTTCAACTGACATATCAACCTCTGGTAGAAAGATTAGATGATTGCGAGCAGAGGGCTGATAGTTGACAGAGGAGTGTCGCTTGATGAGGCGCATGACCCATGGAGCATAGAATTTCAGGCCAAAAAGGTCAGATCCAGACGCAGCAAGTTGCCGGATGAAGAATTCCTGGGAATTGAAGTTGATGCCATTGAGGATGTAAAAGACCAATGTCTTCATGGCTCCTTCAAGTTTGGCCGCTGATGAATGTCCTTTGATAGGCCATAGAGTTTGCCTGATGATGTGATATATTATGCGAGGCAGATACTCAAGGTCATCAACAAAGAACTCCGTTGGGTATTCAGCGTCAGATGGCAAAGGCTTCATCATGCTCAACATCTGGCTCATGATGGGTTCTGGCTTATGGAAGATGCTCTCCAGTGCATTGCGGTGTAGTTGACAATCAGGTTCATATAGCTCTACGGGAGTGGGTAGGCCTGTAAGCTCAATGACATCAAGAGCTTTGGCTTCATTATGAACATTTCCTGTCATCCACTCGAGAACCCATGTCTTGATATCCCTGTTGTCGCCGCGAATGTGGAGGGTAGCATAGAATTGAAGCAAGAGTTCCTCATTCCAATGTTCTTTGTCTGTCACAAAGCTGAGCAGACCTGCATCACGAAAACAGTCAAGTGCTTCTTCTAAGCAGGGCAGTCCAGCAGTGGCTTCAGTGTCGAGGCGCATATGAGGGAAAATGCGCCCTTGATCATACAGAACGCAGGAGTAATAGCTTCTCTGCTGATAGCTCGAGAACCGATCAGATGATATTCTTGGCTTTGTGTAGGGGTTCTTTGCGTTGTCAAAGAAGGTGTTGTGGCTTTTGAAGCCATTTGCATTGAAGGACCCTGTAGAGTTTGCAGTGCCTGGGAACCTTGGCAGTCTTGGCTTTGCTTTCTGGACCTGAGGCCTATGCTCAACATGATAATCAAACTGAGGACCAGAGGCAGTAGGCGGAGGGACCAGAATGGGCCATCGGACAGTGGTTAGCTGACCATGATTGTATGCTTGCTCAATTGTATAGGGCCTTGGTGGCGGAACAGGAGCAATGGCAACAGCTGAGGCTTGAGGCTGCACAACAGGTGCTTCGGGAGCAGTTGCCTCATTGGCTTCTGGCACACTGGTTGGTGCAAGCTCAACATTAGCTTTAGCCATGACTACGTCATTGGCTTCATTTGCATTGGTGGTGGCAGCTTCAAGATTTTCAACCTCCACTTGATGAGCTGGAGGGTCGGGCACTGGCACGTTCACATCAGGAACAGCTTCTGCAGTACTGGGGGGAGTAGGGACACGTACATCTTCTTGATTGTCATCGACTGATGCAGCCGGATTGTCTTCAACAGCTTGGACTTCAGACACGGAGACATTCACAGTTGGAGTGGCTTCAGGAAACACTTGACGTGCAACAGGCTGGTGATGCACTTCTCCTTTTGGGACGCTCGAAAGAGGGACTTGAGGCCTTTGTCCTTTGTGAAGCCTGCGGAATGGGCCTCAAAGTCTTCTTCTTCTTCTTGCACAGGTGGTGTGACTTGTGGTTGTTGTTGGGGAGTACTTGGGGAGTCTTGTTGCTGTGGGTGATCAGCCCATGATGCGTCCTGAGCAATTGGCGTCAGAGGACGACCAATGCTGATGAGTTCGTTGTTCGTAGGAACAGGCGATGATACCAGGTTGTGTTCGATCTGAGGAAGAACTTCATCATCATCAACATTGTCATGGTGACCAATGTCTTCAGCAGCGGTGGGTTCAACTGCTGGAATGTCTTCTGCTTCATGAGCCTCTGTGGAAGCAGGCTCATGGACTATCATCCGTTGTTCTTGGTGTTCAGACGCAGGGCGAACCACTGAGATAGGTTCAACAACTAAGGGCTCTGAGGGAGCAGTCCGATTCTTCTTGGTTTTGCGCTTCTTCTTGGAAGGAGCAGCATCAGAGGCTTCAGTATTCTTCCTTTTTCTGGCTTCAGCCTCGGCAGCCCTCGTCTTCTTCTGTTCTGAAGTGGTTGACATGACCTTTGGCTTCGAGCCAGTCATGCTGCTTGGGAAGATAATGCGAGGTGCTTCCTGCCCTGAAGGTGCAGATTGAGCAGTTGATAGCTTCTTCTTCTTTGCAGCCATTCTGGGGTCAATGCCAGGACGGTCAAGAGACTTGCGCTTCTCAGCCTCATTGTAGGCCAGCACACACTTGTCAGCCAAACTCTTCATACGCTCACGAGAGCCTTGAGCTTCTTCACACTTCTTGAGAAAGGCTTCTTTAAGCTCGTGCAGCATGACCTTGAAGTTTCTGACATCTTGCACGCTGAGCTTTGCCACATGCTTCTTGAACTGAGCTTTCTCATAATAAATCTTGTTCTTCAGCTCAACGATGCGCTGAGCGAGAGCTAGCTCAGAAGCAATGGCGCCATTGAAGGAGACGCTGAGGCCAATGGGAAGCTGCAGATCTTCAAAGCTGAGATTTGGGGTGTCAAACCACTCATCAATGAAGTTATGGATGATTTCCACATCGAAGAGAGGCAAGTTGTTGAAGATCTCTGCTTCTTCCTTGCTCTTGATTAGTTGCTCAAGGGCATCATCTGCAAGATTTTCATCGCTGGACAAGTCAATGGGTTCTTCACGTAGAATGGCAGCAGGAGTCAAGGTTTGATCAGTATGCTTGACGATTTGCTTTTTCTTCTCCATATTCTTGGAGATACGAGATTGATCTTCAGACTGCACACTGTCTTCAGGAGGTGCAGTGGCCAGTGGCTTCGCACGTGAAGCTTTTGGAGGTGTAGCTGATCTTGAAGCCTTAGGCTTCTTTAGCTTCTGCGGCTTAGGAGGAGGAGCTGGGGCTTCATCAGTGTCAGCATCATTATCAGAATGATCTACTTTGGCACCTTGGACCAAGATGTAAGTGATGAGGCCATCAAGGTTGGAGAAGGGGCCGATGACATTGGGATCAGCATCACGTGAGCCGTCAGCACGGGGAGCAGAGGGACCAGGGTTGAAGTCTAATCCCAATGACTTCTTGTTTTCCTTGGCCGATGCCTTTCCGTGCTGGAAGTTTCGCTTGAAGAGAGTATCGTCACGACACCAGAGCAATGATGATGGGTCGGCATTCTCAGGCTGAGGTCCACGGACCATACAAGGATAGAAACCCTGTGCAATAGCTTCAGCTCTGTTCTTGGGTTGGAGGCCTCGATAGAGAATATCACCCCAAGGACTTTTGATAGCATTCTTCTCTGCATATTCCTGGGTCACGAACTTGTACTTGAACCATTATTCAGCCCAATAGCGTCGAATCCATTGGATTCGTGTCTTGTGCTGATGATAATTCTCTTCGGGATCAGTCTTGTAAAGTTCTGCAAGGTCATCAGGCAGATCTTTTGATGTTTCCCCACGACGCTGTCTGCCACCCTTCCTTACTGATTTTTCTGCAGCCATGAACTTCAAACTGAATGGCTTCAATACGTTCAAAGGCTTCAAAGACTTTCGCTTGCTGGTCAAACAGGAACTGGCTTCGGGAGAGTTAATGTGATGCTGTAAGAATTCTGCAAACGAATGCAAACTATGAGAACCAAGGGATTCTCCCACGGACATGTACCTGTGACAGCATTAGAGATGCGAGGGAAGGGGAAGAGGTCATATGCATTCTCAGAAGATTTTGAAGATAAATCAGTTTGAAGACATTGACCTCATAATGCGAAGACATTCACTTATATGTTGAGAGTTGGTTCCAGATTTGTACGAATCCGTGAATAAGTACAAGTGAGGAATCAAACTAGATATGAAGTTTAAGTGAATAGACTAGGCAGTAGGAGATGCATACAGAATAGATCTAACATTGTGTAGGCAGAAACCACTTTTGGCAGATAGGATGAATCTTTGAAGATCAAAAAGACAGTAAAAATAGAGTTATATTTACCACACGAAGAACTGCTAGATGGGATGAACAGGAGACCGAGCAGTTCAGTCCACCGTGCCCTAACTTGGCGATGGAGGACACCTACGGCGACGGCGGAGAGGACGATGTCCGTGGCCGGCGTGAGGACGGTGTCGGAGAAGTCGCGACAGCTAAGCGCTTCGTCGCCGGCGTCGTCGAGAGCTAGCAGTGGCGCTAGGGTTTTGATGAGGCGGAGAGGTGGAAGAAGGTTTTCTTTACCGCATGGGACATGTATTTATAAGTAAGTGAGCGGCACAGTGCAATTACGCAGGTGCCCCTGGCGGTTCACATCTGAGGGGCACGTGGCAAGCATGCAACATACTCAGAGTTGTTCCACGTTCCCACGCCCGCCAGGCATGTCGGATGGTTGTTCTGGCTTCTCTAGATATAGAAATAAAGATGAGTCATTTAAAACAGACTTAATGTTTGTCTCTGTGTCTTCTGCTGACTAGGACGCAGAGAAGACATTCGACAGTTTCAATAGAATGCATATGATTTGGACAGATAGAGTTTGAGATAGTAAGCATAGAGAGATTAGGGTCCGATCACATTCACTTAGTTCAAAAGACTCAAATAGGAAGACATAGCTATAAGTGAATGCTGTCGAGGAGAGAACACTAGTGTATATATATCAAAAAGCAATCAAATCATCATAGTGAAGAAAATCATGAAGATAGATTGAAACTGACGACAAACCAAATGCGAAGTCATTGCAAATAACGCCATGAGTGAAACACTTCAAACTAAGAAATTTGGTGGTGGCGTTACCCACTGTATAGGAAGTATTAGACCCAGACACGGCGCACAATTATCGTGGCGCTCCGAAGTCATATTCCATGTTAATGTATTCACACTCAGAGTGTAAGTCTTCATTGATTGAAGATATACATTACTTCGCATGTTGCACATCTAAGTCATCAACATGCACAAGTGTTAGGATATGTGCCTGATCATAGGACATTTGAGGATTCCAAGATATTTAGCTCACACCGTAACTTGCAAAACCTTTTCTCATCCAAGGGCTTTGTGAAGATATCTGCCAGTTGCTCTTCAGTGTTGACGTGAATGATGTAAATATCTTTCTTCATGACATG
This sequence comes from Triticum timopheevii, assembly GCA_963921465.1. Classification (NCBI taxonomy): domain Eukaryota; kingdom Viridiplantae; phylum Streptophyta; class Magnoliopsida; order Poales; family Poaceae; genus Triticum; species Triticum timopheevii. Next base: position 507,267,237 of record OY997274.1, read on the forward strand.
ATCCCTGAGAAAGTGATGACGAATTTCAATGTGCTTTGTCTTCGAGTGCTGGACTGGATTGTTGGCTATCTTGATGGCACTTTCATTGTCACAGAAGAGAGGTACTTGTTTCAGATTGATGACATAGTCCTTGAGAGTTTGCTTCATCCATAGAAGTTGAGCGCAACAGGATCCAGCAACAATGTATTCAGATTCAGCAGTTGAGAGTGATACACGGTTCTGCTTCTTTGAAGACCAACAGACAAGTGATCGACCCAGAAAGTGACATGTGCCTGATGTAGACTTGCGATCCACCTTGTCACCAGCATAATCAGCATCTGAGAATCCAACCAAATCAAATTTTGAGCCCTTTGGATACCATAATTCGAGTGTTGGGGTGTAAGCCAAATATCGAAGAATTCGCTTCACAGCTAAGTGATGCGATTCATTTGGTACCGCTTGGAATCGAGTACACATGCAAACACTAAGCATAATATCTGGCCTAGATGCACATAGATAAAGTAAAGAACCAAACATGGAGCGGTATACCTTTTGATCGAACTCTTTACCATTGTCGTCGGGACCAAGATGGTGTTTGGCTGGCATTGGCGTCGTGTAACCTTTGCAATCTTCCATTCCAAACTTCTTCAGACAATCTTTGAGGTATTTTTCTTGAGATATGAAGATGCCATTCCTTTGCTGATGAATTTGAAGACCAAGGAAGAATTTCAGCTCACCCATCATGGACATCTGATATTGCTCTTGCATCATGTATCCAAACTCATCACTATACTTCAGGTTGGTGCAGCCGAAGATAATGTCATCCACATATATTTGGCACACAAACAGTTCACCATCATATGTCTTCGTGAAGAGTGTAGGATCGAGGGATCCAGGTTTGAAGCCTTTGCTCTTCAAGAAGTCTTTGATCGTATCATACCAAGCACGTGGTGCTTGTTTGAGGCCATAGAGTGCTTTGTTTAGCTTGTACACCATATCAGGATGTTTTGGATCTTCAAAGCCAGGTGGTTGAGCGACATACACTTCTTCAATCTTGCCATTGAGAAATACACTCTTCACATCCATTTGATATAGCAAGATGTTGTGGTGGTTAGCATAGGCTAGCAGTATGCGAATAGCTTCAAGCCTAGCAACAGGAGCAAATGTTTCATTGAAGTCAATTCCTTCAACTTGAGTATATCCTTGAGCCACAAGACGTGCTTTGTTTCTGACGACTTGACCATGCTCATCTTGCTTGTTTCGATATATCCATTTTGTACCAATAATGTTATGCTTGCGAGGGTCAGCTCGCTTGAAAAGTTCCCAAACATTGTTCAGCTTGAACTATTGAAGTTCTTCTTGCATAGCTTGAATCCATTCAGGTTCCATAAAGGCTTTAGCAACTTTCTTGGGTTCTGATATTGACACGAATGAAAAATGCCCACATAAACTTGCTAACTATGTTGCTCTTGAGCGAGTGAGTGGACCAGGTGCATTGATGCTGTCAATTATCTTCTCAATTTGTACTTCATTTGCAACACGAGGATGAACTGGACGAAGACTTTGCTCTTGCTGATCATTGTCATCATTGGGAGGATTGTCTTCGGTCTGAGCATTGTCTTCATGTTGGTTAGGTGCAGAAATGATAAGTTCCTCTTCAGGCTGTGCTTCAGAAGGCATGATTTCATCAGTTCCCATCAGCTTGATAGATTCGCTTGGCAGAGCTTCTTCTAGTGTACTTGGCAGGAGTTCTCTTTCTGAACCATTTGTTTCATCAAATCACACGTCCACAGTTTCGACGATTTTGTAGAGATAGAGGTTGAAGACTATGTAGGAGTGCGAGTCCTTTCCATAGCCAAGCATGAAGCCTTCGTGAGCTGTAGGTGCAAATTTTGACTTGTGATGGGGATCCTTGATCCAGCACCTAGCTCCAAATACTCTGAAGTAACTGACATTTGGCTTCTTGCCAGTAAGGAGCTCATAGGATCTTTTGTTCAGAAGCTTATGGATGTAGACACGGTTGATTATGTGACATGCTTTATCAATAGCTTCAGGCCAGAACTTTCTTGGTGTCTTGTATTCGTCGAGCATTGTTCGAGCCATCTCAATGAGGGTTCTGTTCTTGCGCTCAATGATGCCATTTTGCTGACGTGTGTACAGAGCAGAGAACTCATGAGTGATTCCCATTGTATCCAGATAAAGATCAAGTCTGGTGTTCTTGAATTTAGTGCCATTGTCACTTCTGATATGCTTGATCTTCACGCCATAATTGTTCATTGCTCGATTGGCGAAGCGTCTGAAGACATCTTGCACTTCATTCTTGTAGAGAATTATGTGCACCCATGTGTATCTTGAGTAGTCATCAACAATGACGAAGCCATAGAGACATGCAGTTGTTGCGAGGGTGGAGTAGTGAGTAGGTCCAAATAAGTCCATGTGTAACAGCTCGAAGGGTTGAGATGTCATCATGATTGTCTTCGAGGAATGCTTTGCCCTAGTCATCTTTCCAGCTTCGCAGGCACCACACAGATGATCCTTCTTAAACTTGACATCCTCGATGCCAATGACATGCTTCTTCTTGACGAGTGAGTGTAAGTTCCTCATGACAGCATGCCCCAGCCTTCGATGCCAGAGCCAGCATTCTGAAGCTTTTGTGAGAAGACATACTGCAAGCTGTGGACCTGTTGAGAAATCTACCATGTATAGATCATCTTTTCAATACCCTTCAAAGACTAGAGATTTGTTAGATTCCATTAGTACAAGGCAACGATATTTTCCGAATAGCACAATCATGTTCAAGTCACAAAGCATTGAGACGGACATTAAGTTGAAACCAAGGGATTCAACAAGCATCACTTTATCCATGTGTTGATCCTTTGAGATTGCAACTCTACCTATACCCAATACCTTGCTTTTACCAGTGTCAGCAAATGTGATATGACTCTTGTCAGATGGACGTAAGGTTGAGTCCATGAGAAGACTTCGATCACCAGTCATATGATTTGTGCATCCGCTGTCCATAATCCATTCTGAAGCTTTTGGTGACATACCCTACAATTTAGTTAGGAGGATAGGCTTCACAAAGAGTGTTGTGAAGCATAAGCATTTAACACACACAAGGACTATCACAGCTTAGATCAAGGTTATGACTCATAGTATGACTGGTAAGTGATTCAGATGTGAAATATATAGTAAGACATTTTATCATGCGTCCATAATGTGTTTTAGGTCCCCAGCAATAGCATCGGATGCCATTGATTGCAGGCTGGAGACCTTTATCTGCAAACGAAAGTTAATTCTTCTTCACCACCCACATTTTCAGGGGTGGCTTAGAAGCAACGAGTCTAAGTGCAGCATCTGAGAATTTTGGCTTTGGAGCCCTAGCAAATATCCTTGCAGGAGATGAATGATACTCATATGAATAAGCAGAAAAGTTCTTAGTTCTATGAACATAGCGGTTTGAAGACACACGCTCATATTCATAAGTCTGAGTATGATTTCCCTGCAAAACATTGGCGTTAGGGTGACTCAGGTGAGTCTTGTATCTGTATGAAGCCTTTGGGCCATATGAAGCCATAGGTCTGGGGTTTGTCTTCTTCCTTGGTGGTGTCACGACGACATTCACAGGAAGATTCTCAATGCACTGCTTAGGTACCCAGATCTTCTTCATAGGTGGTCCATTCCTGCAGTTAGTACCAATATACCTGGCAAACACTTCACCATTCTGATTCTTGAACAGCTTATAGTTTGCATCAAAGGATTCATCAATGATAATAGGATTAGCACAGGTAAAGCTAGATAATGTGGATGGATCCACTGAAGGTTCCTTTGCAGCAACCCATGTGGTATTGGGATACTGCTCAGGCTTCCAGTAGGAGCCATCAACATTCATTTTCCTCTCGAACCCAACACCCTCTTTCCTAGGGTTTCGGTTCAGAATCTGCTTTTTGAGGACATCGCAGAGTGTCTGATGTCCTTTCAGACTTTTATACATCCCTGTTTCAAGCAATGTCTTCAACCTAGCATTTTCATCAGCAATAGTAGTGGTATCCTCCGCAGAGGGGTTAGTAACCACATCAGTAGGTGAAGACAATGTAACAGTAGCAGCAGTGGAACATTCAGCGACAGATGTAGCGTTATCACGCTCAATGCATATTAGACATGGTGGTTCAAATCCATCCTGAGTAACGCTGACTTGTCGAGCAAGTAATGAATCGTGCTCCTTCTGAAGATCTTCATAATCCACTCTTATCTTTTCAAGATCTTGCTTTCTTTGAAGACATTCAGAAGAAAGCTTCTCATGATCAGACAAGAGAGCATTATGTTGATCTTGAAGGGTGTCAAACTTGGAATGAAGTCTCTGAAGACTCTCAGCCAAAGCTTTTGACTGATCCATTTCTTCACCCAACATATCATCGCGCTTACTAAGCATGTCTTGAACCCTTTCCAAGACTCTTTGTTGTTTAGTGGCAAGGGAAGCAAGCTTGACATAACTGGGGCCAAATTCATCACCGGATTCATCGTCACTAGTTTCAGAGAGATAGCATTCAGTTACCTTATCACCCCTTGCCATAAGGCATGGTGAAGACGATGGCGATTCAGGTGCAAAAGTCATCTCTTTAAGAGACTCCTTGTAGTCCTCAAACCAAGGATCATGACGAGTACGATGACCTTCATAGACCTCAGAAAGCCGGTCCCAGATTAGCTTCACGTGATTGAGGTGCATAACATTCCTGAACTGATTTCGGGACAGATGAGAGCAGATGACATCCTTCGCCGTAAGGTTCAGTAGAGTGTACTTGTGAATGTCATCAGCCTCAGCCATCTTGCATAGATCAGTAAGTCCAATCTCAGTGACGGTCCATAGTTCGCTATCCATGCCATGAGTCGCTTCTTCATCATGGCCTTCCATCGGGGATACTCATGGCTGTCAAAGGTGGGGCAAGATATGTTCCTCAATCCTGTAGTCGACATAGCTAAAACTCCAGGTGGTTAAACCGAATCACACAGAACAAGGGAGTACCTTGCTCTGATACCAATTGAAAGTGCTAGTTATCGACTAGAGGGGGGTGAATAGGCGATTTTTATGAAAGTCTTCAAAACTTGGAAGTTTCGAAGACAGATAATAGAAATGACCTAATTGATATGCAGCGGAAGATAAACTACAATAAGCAAACCATAGTCAAGTATGCAATGATGTGAATGTACAGGACTAATAGCAGCTAAGTCGTAAGGATCAGGATGGAAGATAGTATGAAGCCAATCAACGATAGTAGTCAAGCAATAAAGTCAAACAGGTACGACAGATAGGCAATGACTTCACGAAGACAAACTCTAAGTAAAGGATGGGAAAGGATAGAACCAGTCACTTGTTGAAGACACAGGATTTGTTGGACCAGTTCCAGTTGCTGTGACAACTGTACGTCTGGTTAGGGAGGCTGAGATTCAACTCAGAAGACCGTGTCTTCACCTTATTCCCCTTGAGCTAAGGACACCGAGTCCTCTCCCAATCACTCTGGTAAGTCTTCAAGGTAGACTTCCAAACCTTCACAGACTTCGTTCACCGGCAATCCACAATGACTCTTGGATGCTCAGAACGCGACGCCTAACCGGCTGGAGGATTCACAGTCCTCAAGTGTAATAAGTCTTCAGGTCACACAGACAGAAAGACTTCAGTGATGCCTAACACTCTTTGGCTCTGGGTGTTTGGGCTTGGTCCTCGCAAGGATTTCTCTCTCTCAAAGGCTTTGAGGTGGGTTGCTCTCAAACGACAAAAGCCGTGCACTAACTCTGAGCAGCCACCAATTTATGGTGTAGGGGGTGGGCTATTTATAGCCACTGGGCAACCCGACATGATATGTCCGAAATGACCCTGGGTCACTAAGGAACTGACACGTGTTCCAACGGTCAGATTTCAAACACACACGGCAACTTTACTTGGGCTACAAGCAAAGCTGACTCATCCAGCTCTGGATAAGATTTGCTCTCATTGTCTTCGCTCAAAGACATAGGATTTGGGTTGAGCATCACTTCAGTCATTCTGACTTAGTTCACTTGGACCCCACTTAACAGTACGGTGGTTCCTATGACTCAACAAAGAAGAAAAAGGAAACAGCGAAACACACAGTCTTCGCGCTCCATAGTCTTCACTCAATGTCTTCTCATGTCATAGTCTTCAATATGAATATCTTCACATTCCACCATTGTCTTCAATGTCTTTATACATTTTTAGGGGTCATCTCCGGTAGGTAAACCTAATCAATGAGGGACACTACCTGCGTTATCTTGCAATTCTCACAAACGCATTAGTCCCTCAACCAACTTTGTCGTCAATACTCCAAAACCAACTAGGGGTGGCACTAGATGCACTTACAAAGTGGTAGCAATCTTATCCTCCTTCCTTAGCTTACGCTTGAGGATGGAATTTTCCTCCTTTAAGTCACTCATCTCCTGCTCGAGCTCTAATATCTTTTTGCATAATTCTTGCTTGTTTTCCTGCAAGAGACGAAAAGGGATAAACTGGATCTTAGGTTTCTTTGCTTTATTGGGGAGACTTGACTTCTTGAATTCCACGTGCATGTCCCCAGGTTGAGGCAATGGAACTTCAACTTCATCCGAGCTTGTCTCCTCCTCCCCTTTAGGATTCTTGTTCCTCCGAAGTCCAGCTATAGCGCTCCACATCCCCATAAACCTTCGTGTTTGCGATATAATCAACAACATAGCTCTTTCCCTCCGAGTCTTGGGATGACGTATTTTCATATCTGTTAGGAAAAAAGCGAGGAAAAGAAAACAAAAGATTTCTCCGTGATACGGTGGTCAATGGGTTCAGGGGGCATATAAAGATATTTTATCTTGGGAAATAAGCAAACGAAAGAAAAATTGAGTCCAGAGGGTACCCGAGGTGGGCACAACCTACCTGGGCGCGTCTGGCAAGCTAGGCGTGCCCTGGTGTCTTGTGCCCACCAGGGGTGCCTTCCTAGTTGTTTCTTGTTTTCCTAATTTTTGTTATATTCCAAAATGGCTAGAATATATTTTTGCAGATTTTTTGGAGTCAGTTTACTTACCGTATCATGTACCTCCTCTTTTTCATGATTCTGGAGTGTTCCAGAAGGTTTCTTTTATGTGTTCCTCCGGTGTCATAGTTTGGATAATATTGCTTTCAACATCAATGGGCGTATAGGAGATATAATGTTTTATTCGTTGCCCATTAACAACCTTTGGGTTAGTACCTTCGACATTATTTATTTTGATAGCTCCAGATCAATAAACCTCCACGATAACATAGGGTCCTTCCCATTTGGAGAGGAGTTTGCCTGCAAAGAATCTGAAATGAGAGTTGTACAAAAGAACATATTCTCCAACCTTGAACTCACGCTTTTGGATTCTTTTGTCATGCCATCTTTTAACCTTTTCTTTTAAATAACTTAGCATTTTCATAAGCTTGGGTTCTCCATTCATCTAATGAGCTAATATCAAATAACCTCTTCTCACCAGCAAGTTTGAAATCATAGTTGAGTTCTTTAATTGCCCAATAGGCTTTATGTTCTAACTCAAGAGGTAAATGACAAGCTTTTCCATAAACCATTCTATAGGGAGACATACCCGTAGGGTTTTTATATGCTGTTCTATAAGCCCAAAGTGCATCATCTAATTTCATAGACCAATTCTTCTGGGACATATTGACAATCTTTTGTAAATTAATTTTATTTCTCTATTGCTAAGTTCAATCTGACCACTAGACTGAGGATGATAGGGTGATGCAATTCTATAGTTAACATCATACTGGGAAAGCATTTTATGGAAAGCACCATGAATAAAGTGTGAACCACCATCAGTCCTTAAATATCTAGGGACTCCAAACCTTGGGAAAATAATTTCCTTAAGCATTTTAATAGAGGTTTTGTGATCAGCACTACTAGTTGGAATAGATTCTACCCACTTAGTAACATAATCAACAACAACCAAAGTATGAGTATACCCATTAGAGGAAGGAAAAGGTCCCATGTAATCAAATCCCCAAACATCAAATGGTTCAACAGCAAGTGAATAATTCATTGGCATTTATTGACGCTTACCAATATTACTTATTCTTTGACATTCATCACAATCCTTGAAGAGAGTAGGCCAATAAAACCCAGATTGCAATACCTTGTGAGCAGTTTTGTCTTCCGCATGATGTCCTTCATAAGCTTTGGAGTGACATTTCCGTAGGATTTGTCCCTATTCATGCTCAGGTACACAACGCCTAATAATACCATCTACTCCATCTTTATAAAGATGTGGGTCATCCCAAAATTAATATCTTAAATCATAGAAGAATTTTTTCTTTTGTTGGTATGTAAAGCTAGTGGGGATGTATTTAGCAACAATATAATTAGCATAGTCAACATACCAAGGTGTACTATTATAAACATTTATTGCAGCTAATTTCTCATCAGGAAAACTATCACCAATAGGTAGTGGGTCATCAAGAACATTCTCCAACCTAGATAGGTTATCAGCTACGGGGTTCTCCGCTCCTTTTCTATCAGTGATATGCAAATCAAATTCTTGTAGCAAGAGAACCCATCGAATAAGCCTAGGCTTGGCATCTTTCTTTTCCATAAGATACTTTATTGCAGCATGATCAGTGTAAACAATTACTTTTGAATCTACAATATAGGTTCTAAATTTATCACAAGCAAACACCATTGCTAGAAATTCCTTTTTAGTAGTAGCATAATTTCTTTGTGCACAGTCTAGAGTTTTACTTGCATAGTGAATAACATTCAGTTTCTTATCAACTCTTTGTCCTAGAACAATACCAACACCATAATCACTAGCATCACACATAATTTCAAAAGGCAAGTTCCAATCAGGTGGTTGAACAATAGGTGCAGAAATTAAGGCTTTCTTTAGTGTTTCGAAGGTTTCTAAACAATCCTCATCAAAAGAAAAGGAATATCCTTTTGCAAAAGATTTGTAAGAGGCCTAGAAATTTTAGAGAAGTCTTTGATAAATCTCCTATAGAAACCAGCATGACCAAGGAAACTACGAATACCTTTGATATCTTTAGGACATGGCATTTTCTCAATTGCATGAACCTTAGCTTTGCCCACCTCAATACCTCTTTCAGAAATTTTATGGCCCAAAACAATACCTTCGTTAACCATAAAGTGTCACTTCTCCCAATTCAAGACAAGATTCGTTTGCCCACATCTCTGCAAAACTCGATCAAGATTTCTTAAACAATCATCAAAAGACTTCCCATAAACAAAAAAGTCATCCATGAAAACCTCAACAATCTTTTCACAAAAGTCAGAGAATATAGCAGTCATACATCTTTGAAAGGTAGTAGGTGCATTGCATAAACCAAAGGGCATACGTCTATAAGAATAAGTTCCAAAAGGGCAAGTAAAAGTGGTCTTTTCTTGATCAGGTTGAGAAACAGGTATTTGTGAAAAACTAGAATATCCATCAACGAAGCAAAAATGTGTGTGCTTAGATAATCTTTCTAGAATTTGATCAATAAAAGGCAGAGGGTAATGATCTTTTCTAGTTGCTTTGTTTAATTTTCTAAAATCAATTACCATTCTATAGCCTGTAACAATTCTTTGTGGAATATGTTCATTCTTATCATTAGGAACAACAGTAATACCTCCTTTCTTAGGGACACAATGGACATGACTTATCCATCTACTATCAACTATAGGATAGATTATACTTGCTTCCAGAAGTTTTAATATTTCCGTTCTTACCACTTCTTTCATCTTCGGATTCAACCGACGTTGGTGATCAACAACTGGTTTAGCATTAGGTTCCATATTAATCTTGTGCTAACATAGAGTGGGATTGATGCCCTTAAGATCATCAAGAGTATATCCAATAGCAGCTCGGTGCTTCCTTAAAACTTTCAATAATCTTTCTTCCTCATGTTCTAAAAGGTTAGCACTAATAATAACAAGATATATCTTCTTCTCATCAAGATAAGCATATTTCAAAGTGTCTGGCAATTGTTTTAATTCAAACATAGGATCACCTTTAGGTGAAAGAGAACCTCCTAAAGTTTCAATAGGCAAATTGTGGTTAAGCAGAGGTTGTTGTTCGAACAAGATTCTATCTATTTCATTTCTTTCGTGCATGTGCAAATCATCTTCATGTTCTAAAGGATCAGTAGGAGGTACAACAATCGAGGAAAGACCAATAATTTCATCCTTACTAGGCAATTCTTTTTTATTATGCTTTCTACTAAACTTGGAAAAATTAAACTCATGAGACTCATCACCAAAACTATCACCGACAGTTTGTTTCTCACAATCTATTTTAGCATTAACGGTGTTCAAGAAAGGTCTACCAAAGATAATGGGACGAAAGTCATCCTGTGGGGAACCAAGAACAAGAAAATCAGTAGGGTATTTTATTTTCCCACACAAGACTTCAACATCTCTAACAATCCCAAGTGGTGTGATGGTGTCTCTATTAGCAAGTTTAATAGTAACATCTATGTCTTCTATCTCAGCGGGTGCTATGTCATTCATAATTTCTTGATATAAGGTAAAAGGAATAGCACTCACGCTAGCACCTATGTCACATAAACCACGATAACAGTGATCTCCTATCTTAACTGAGACAACATGCATACCAACAACAGGTCTATGTTTATCTTTTTCACCGGGCTTGGGAATTCTAGCAACTTCATCATAGAAGTAAATAACATGCCCATCTATGTTTTCAACCAGGAGATCCTTAACCATAGCAACACTAGGTTCTACCTTGATTTGTTCAGCTAGTTTAGGTGTTCTAATATAAATTTTATTGAGCACAGTTGAAACCTTAGTATGTTCCTTCATCCTAACAGGGAAAGGTGGTTTCTCGATGTAAGCAGTAGGAACAACTGGATCAACATTGTAAATGATAATTTCTTCTTTAGCAACTACCAGTTCTTTAATTTCTTCTTTAATAGGGGGATGATATTTAAACCACCTCTCTTTAGAGAGATCAACATGAGTAGCAAAAGATTCACAAAAGGAGGCTACTATCTCAGAGTCAAGTCCATATTTAGTGCTAAACTTTTGAAAAGCATCGGTATTCATAAAAGATTTAACAGAATCAAGCTTAAGCTTAATACCTGACTCTTTAACTTCATCGAGTTACCAATCTTCAGAGTTGCGTTTAATTCTTTCTAAAAGATCCCACCGGAATACAATAGTCTTCTTCATAAAGGAACAAGTACAAGAAGTATCGAGTATGGATCGATCATTATGAGAAAGCCGAGCATAAATTTTTTGAATAATAATTTCTCTTGAGAGCTCATGATTGGAGAATGAATATAACATTGACTTAATCATCCCCCAAGCTAGAGCGATACTTTCTCCTTCACGAGGCCAAAAATTATATATATAATTTCGAGCACGATGAACTAGATGCATAGGATATTTTTTTATGGAATTCCAATTTCAACCGATTCCAATTCCAAGCTCCAATATCATCGCATAGCCTATACCATGTCAATGCTTTTCCCTTCAAAGATAAAGGAAAAACTTTCTTCTTAGCTTCATCTCTGGGTAAACCTGCAAGCTTAAATAATCCACAAATTTCTTCCACATATATCAAGTGCATATCAGGATGTCCGGTTCCATCTCCTACACAAGGATTAGCTAGCAGTTATTCTATCATACCCGAAGGAATTTCATATTCAATATTTTCAGCGGGTGCATTGGATTGAGGGGCAACTAATTTTGGTTCCGATCGAGGTGAAGATAACCCCAACAAACCCCTCAAAGGATTTTTCTCCATAGTAACAAGTGACAATAAATTTCAGCACGTAGTACTAATTTTTCCTTACCAATTTCCACTTACCAAGAGCGCTTCACTCCCCAACAACGGCGTCAGAAAAGAGCCGTGATGATCCACAAGTATAGGGGATCAATCGTAGTCCTTTCGATAAGTAAGAGTGTCGAACCCAACGAGGAGCAGAAGGAAATGACAAGTGGTTTTCAGCAAGGTAATGTCTGCAAGCACTGAAATTATAAGTAACGAGTAGTTTGATAGCAAGATAATTTGTAACGAGCAAGTGACAGTAATGGTAACAAAAGTGCAGCAAAGTAGCCCAATCCTTTTGAGGCAAAGTACAGGCCAAAACAGTCTCTTAAGATAAGCATAGTGTTCTTGAGGGCACACGGGAATTTCATCTAGTCACTTTCATCACGTTGGTTTGATTTGTGTTTGCTACTTTGATAATTTGATATGTGGGTGGACCAATGCTTAGGTGTTGTTATTACTTGAACAAACCTCCTACTTATGATTAACCCCCTCGCAAGCATCTGCAACTACGAGAAAAGTATTAAGAATAAATTCTAACCATAGCATTAAACTTTTGGATCCAAATCAGTCCCTTACGGAATAGCGCATAAACTAGGGTTTAAGCTTCTGTCACTCTTGCAACCCATCATATAATAAATACTCCACAATGCATTCCCTTATGCCCAAATATGGTAAGTGTCATGTAGTCGATGTTTACATGACACCACTAAGGGAATCACAACATACATACCATCAAAATATTGAACACATATAAAATTCACATGATTACTTGCAACAAGATTTCTCTCGTGACCTCAAGAACAAAAGTAACTACTCACATGATAATCATGCTCAAGATCAGAGGGTATTAAATAGCATAATGGATCTGAACATATAATCTTCCACCAAATAAACCATATAGTAATCAACTACAATATGTAATCAACACTACAAGTCACCCACAAGCACCAATCTATAGTTCCGGTACAAAGATTGAAATCAAGAGATGAACTAGGGTTTGAGAGGAGATGGTGCTGTTGAAGATGTTGATGGAGATTGCCCTCCCCAAGATGGGAGATTTGTTGGCGATGATGATGACGATGATTTCCCCCTCCGAGAGGGAAGTTCCCCGGGCGGAATCGCTCCACTGGAGGACAAAAGTGCTCCTGTCCAAGTTCCGCCTCGAGACTGCGGCGCTCCTCCTGAAAGTCTTCTCCTTATTTTTTAGGTCAAAATGACTTATATACCAGAAGATGGGCACCGGAGGTGGGCTGGGCTGAGCACAACCCACCAGGGTGCGCTAGGGCCTCGCGTGCCCTGTGTCTTGTGCTTGCCAGGTGGCCCCCTCTGGTAGTTATTTGCTCCATTATTTCTTATTTATTCCATAAAAATTCCTCGTGAAGTTACAACTCATTTGGAGTTGTACAGAATAGGTGGCCTGGCGTAGCTTTTCAGGTTCAGATTTCCAGCCGCCGGAATTTTCCCTCTTTGTGTGAACCTTGCATATTATGAGAGAAAATGCATTAGCATCACAAAAAGCATTATTATGCATAAAAATATTATAAATAACAATAGGTAAATCATGATGGAAAATGGACATATCAGGTTGCCTCATATTATTCATCTTTATAATTTTTTCCTTGAAATTGATGGTGCGGAAAATTGTGCTCAATTGATAGAAGAGGAATTCAATAAAATGTTTGGCATGAAATCTTTGAATGAAAACATGATTGCAATGTTGTTAGTATGAATTGTTTGAATATCCATGATGCTAATGATATGCAAAGCCATAAGCTTGGGGATGCTATGTTTGATGAAGATGATATTTTTATCCCCCAAGTTTTGATGAGGAAATTTATTATGATGATAGCATGCCTCCTATTTATGATGATTATATTGATTAAAGTGGGTTTGGAAGAGTGTCAAGTTTAGATAATAATTATACCACTATTTTGGAGGGTGTTGAATCTTATTATAATGATAAATGTGGATTTCGAGAGGTCATGACTTTATTTAGTAATGACTCCACTATCTTGGAAGAGGTTTCAGTTGACTGTGATGAGAATAAAGTTGCTACTTATGATGATTACTGTGATGATACTTATGTTATAAAAAGTAGTGATGATTATATTTACAAAACTTGTCATAATAATGATTACCCTCTTACTAAACATTACTCTTTTAATGTGGAAACAATTTATAGTATTCAAGTTCCGTATGATGCTCCCACTACTATTCATGAGAAGAAATTTGCTTATGTGGAGGGTAACAAATTTTCTATACTTGTGGATCATCAAAAGAATTCTTTATGTGATAGTTATATTGTTTAATTTATTCATGATGCTACTGACAATTATTATGAGAGAGGAACATATGCTTGTAGGTATTGCAATAATATCAAGTTTCCTCTCTATGTGTTGAAAGTTTTGAAGTCATGCTTGTTTTGCCTTCCCATGCTAGTTGATTCTTGTTCCAAGAAATTATTTTCTTACAAAATCCCTATACATAGGAAGAGGGTTAGGCTTAAATGTGCAAGTCATATGCTTCATGATGCTCCCATTATGTTTCAATTCTTATCTTTTATGTGAGCATCATTGAAATCATCATGCCTAGCTAAAAAGACATTAAAAAAAAGCGCTTGTTGGGAGATAACCCAATATTTACCCTACTGGTTTTGTGTGTTCACATGATTAGGCTACTATAGTATTCATGTTTTATAGCTTTTGTTTCAATAAAGTGCCAAGTAAAGCCTTTAGGATAGTGTGGATGATGGTTGACTTGATTCTGTTAAAAAACAGAAACTTTTGCGCCTAGTTCTGGAATTTTATAAATATTCACAGAAATGTGCTTTTGCTCTGAATTTTTTACACGTGATGATATACAAATATCCTACGTTTTCCTAATTTTTCAGAATTTTCAGAATTGTAGAAGTATGGTTGTTCTGTTTTTAACAGATTCTATTTTTAATGCATAGTTTACTTGTTTTAGTGTTTCCATAGCTTATATTAAATGATATAAATTGTGTAAATGATAAGGTATAGTGGGAATTATGTGGAAACAATTATTATCTTTTCTTTGACAGTACCCAAGTGAATGATTTGCTCTTTACCATAATAACCTATCTCACGAACTTCCGTTAAGTTTTGTGTGATTGAAGTTTTCAAGTTTTGGGTGAGATACCGATATGAGGAGAATAAGGAGTGGAAAGACCCTAAGCTTGGGGATGCCCAAGGCAGTCCAAGGTAATATTCAAGGAATACCCAAGCAACTAAGCTTGGGGATGCCCCGGAAGGCATCCCCTCTTTCGTCTCCAACATTATCGGTAACCTTACTTGGAGCTATATTTTTATTCGTCACATGATATGTGTTTTGCTTGTAGCATCATTTTTTTGTTGGAATTTTCTTGTTGTCATTTAGAATAAGGTTTTGTATCTTTTATTTCAATAAAAATATCAAGGATAGCCTTCACCATGGTTAGTTTGCAAGTATGTGAGTTGCTGTTTCAAAACAGAAAGTTGCATGCTATTGCGTAAATTCTCCAGAAAAGTCAGAATGCGATAAAATGTTGAAATTTTGACACAATAAGCTATGATAAATTTTCTATAGTGTGGTAAAATTTCAATTTTTTTTGAGTTAAATAAGTACGGATCTTCCTTAGTCCTTTACGGTCTGTTCTGTTTAAATAGATTGTTGTTAGGATTGCATCGTTTGCATATGTTTGCTTATTTAATGATTCTATTTGAGGATAGGAATACTAAACATTTAGAGGCATTCAGCGTGCAATGTCAAATTATAATTTTAGTGGTTTTCTAAAGTAGAGAATGATAAGGTTTTGCATTGATTTATACTAACATATCTCACGAGTTCTTGTTGAGTTTTGTGTGGATGAAGTTTTTAGAATTAGGGAAACCGTGATATGAGAGGAATTAAGGAGACACAAGAGTTCAAGCTTGGGGATTCCCAAGGCATCCCTAGTTAATATTTCAAGAAGTCTCAAGCATCTAAGCTTGGGGATGCCCCGGTTGGCATCCCACCTTTCTTCTTCAACAATGATCGGCCAGTTTTGGTTGAGCCTAAGTTTTTGCTTCTTCACATGATATGTGCTATCCTTGGAATGTCATTTTATTTTATTTTGTTTATTATTTGAATAAAATACTTAAGATCTAATTTTTTTTATGCGAGAGAGTCTTCACATAGCTAATTAATTATTTGACTACTCATTGTTCTTCACTTGTATTTTGGAGTAGTTTGTCATTTACTCTCGTGCTTCACTTATATCCTATGAGTTAATGGTTGAATGAATTGAATATCATAAATGTGAAATTATATATATTTCATATGCATATCCCATGAGGAGTAATGACTTCACATATAAGAAGTATAGGTGGTAAAATTTATTGAAAGTTAGCAAACACAACTTTGGTCACTTGAACAATTCATGAAAGAATATTGAAGGAAGAGAGATTTCACATATAAATATACTATCTTGGACATCTTCTATGATTGTGAGCCCCATTAATTATTTTCAAACTTGAGGAAATTAGTGGAAGTTGGACAAGGAAGACAATGTAATGAGCTATGTTTGGTTATATTTGTATAAAAGTTATATTGTTATGGATCCTCCAACATGTGGTGCTTGCTTAGGATCTTTTGCGAGCCAAAAATTCATACTAAGTAGAGATACTACTTGTGCATCCAAAACCCCTTAAACCCAATTTCTTGCCATAAGTGTCCACCATATCTACCTATGGATTGAATAAAATCCTTCAAGTAAGTTGTCATCGGTGTAAAAATCAATAAAAATTGCTCATAAATATGTATGATCATTTATTGCAAGGGAAAATAAGCGTTGTACGAACTTGTGATGGTAAAGAAATAAAAGCGAGGACTGCATAGTAAAGGGTGCTATCACAAAGGGCAATATAACGTGATGTTCCTTTGCATTAAGGGCTTGCACATTCAAAAATAAAAAGCGCATGACAACCTTTGCTTCCCTCTGCGAAGGGCCCATCTTTTACTTTTATGTATTTACTTTTATGCAAGAGTCAATAGTATTACTTCTCATTTGACCTCAATTATTCTTTAGTTGCCAAGTATCATGTGGTGGGGAAAGATCCAAGCATATACGGCCATTCAAATATATTTGATCATGAATTATTATTGTTGACAATTATCTATAGGATAAATAAGTTGGGAGGCAAACCATTAAGCCCCTATATTTCTCTTTGTTCGATGGATGCTATTTGTTCTAAAAATATGCTTTGAGTGTTAGCAATCATGGAAGACTATATGATAGTTGAGTATGTGGAATTTGCTAAATCCAGGCTCTTACATACACCCTTCCTGAAAATAAGATGAATTGCAATTGTTTGATGACTGAGATCATAGTTTGTTAGTTTTCAAGAAAGTTTATGGTCTATACTTTAACATGTGAATAGCTTGTTACTTGATCATTAGAAGCTTTACGTGATAAGCTACTATTTATGATATATAGTGATGCTAGAAAAAGTGTTTGGAACTATCATTGATCAATTTTATGCACTATGCTAGCATTCACACTTCATAAATTATTTCTTTTATCATTTACCTACTCGAGGACGAATAAGAATTAAGCTTGGGGATGTTGATACTTCAGTAACGTATCTACAATTTATCAAGTATTCATGCCATGATTACAACAAATTTATTTGGTTTTGGTGTGATTTGATTAGAACTAACCCGGACTGACGCTGCTTCTAGTAGAAGCACTGCGATGTCTTTTTTTGCAGAAATAAAAATTCTCAAAATGGGCTGAAATTAATGGCGATCGTTCATGGACCAGAAGAGACCCACGGAGCAACGGAGCTGGACCAAGAAGTGACCGAGGAGGCCACAAGCCTGGGGGGCGCCTCCCGAGCTTGCGGGCCCCTCGGGCACCCCCTGACTTGATTCCAATGCAAAGTACTCCTATATACCCCGTAACCTCCAAAGAGAACCCTAGATGAGAAGTTCCGCCGCTGCAAGCTTATGTTGCCACGAAAACCAATCGGGGCCCCGTTTTGGCACCCTGCCGGAGGGGGAAATCATCACCGGAGGCCGTCTTCATCCTCCCGGCGGTCTCCATGATGAGGAGGGAGTAGTTCACCCTCGGGGATGAGGGTATGTACCAATCGCTATGTGTTTGATTTCTCTCTCGTGTTCTTCATTTGGCACGATCTTAATGTATCACGGGCTTTGTTAATGTAGTTGGATCATATGGTGTTCTTTCCTCTTTGTCTCTTGTTGCGATGAATTGAGTCTTACTCTTTGAGGTTTCGTTATGTTGGATTTCATATTGGATTTGAGAACACTTGATGTATGTCTTGCATATGGATACCCGTGGTGAGAATGTGGTATTATATTGATTAAGTTGATGTATATTTTGGCACTCAACTCGCGGATTCCCGAGGTGACATTGGGGTAATCTATGCATAGGGGTTGATGCACGTTTTTGTCCTACGTTCCCTTGTAGGAACTTTGGAGTGATTCTTTGTTGCGCGTTGAGGGATTGTTATGTGATCCAATTATGCTATTATTATTGAGAGATTTCACTAGTTAAAGTATGAACCCTAGGCCTTATTTTTCAAGCATTGCAATACCGTTTTTGCACACTTTTCCTACTTGCTACCTTGCTGTTTTTATATTTTCAGATTATAAAAACATATATCTACTATCCATATTACACTTGTATCACCATCTCTTCGTCGAACTAGTGCGCCTATACAATTTACCATTGTATTGGGTCTGTTGTGGACACAAGACTTTTTGTTATTCGGTTGCATGGTTGTTTGAGAGAGACCATCTTCATCCTACGCCTCCCACGGATTGATAAATCTTAGGTCATCCACTTGAGAGAGATTTGCTACTGTCCTACAAAACTCTGCGCTTGGAGGTCAAATACGAGTCTACAAGAAGAAGGTTGCGTAGTAGACATCAGCAGCGCAAATCGATCTTAGATCGAAAAACCAAAAAGAAAAACGCCGATCAAGATGACCGGCGGAAGAGAGAAAACCCGGAGCAAGGGCTCGAGAAAAAGACTCTATAGGGCAGCCGGTAAAAACGACCGGCGGACGTACCCTAGGTACGGGCGGTGCGGCCCCGACGGCGTTCATGGCGGCTAACCACCTCGGGGGCGGCGCGCGGGGCGGAAGTGGTGGGCGGCGGCTAGGGTTTGGATCGGTTAGGCTGATACCATGTTAGAAGGGATTTGAGAGGATTAGTGGAATCGTTGGGTGTATTACTGAGGCTCGAGGGCGATTATATATTAAATACAAGATTTGGAGGGCAAGCCACCTCTCCTAGAGATAAGGTCCCTAGCCACCACCAAGGTGCCATGCACGTTGCCGCCTCTGTCCCCTCCCCTCTCCCATCTGGTAGCCTCATCAACAGGCAGAGGAGTGGGAACCCCATCCCTTTTTTTCTTAGTTTCAATAGGTCGTTCTTTTTCCATTAGGTTTTGTTTCCCTAGCGCTATTGGAGAACTGGTGGCGACGATGATGCCTTCGAATAAGGTCTCTCCGGCCTTATCCTACCTCCATGATGTTGGATCTGGCGCCGGTGAAAGGCATATGAGGGTGGCGATACAGTCAAATTTGTTTACTCTTTTAGGATCTTGACAAGTCGTGTGTCAACCACAAGTAAGAGTTGGCTGGCTTTTGGTGCAACTAATTTGATCTCTTCTTTCAGTTTGTTCTGCAAAGTCCTATTCTGCAACCCTCTCAACTGGTGATGAAGAATTGCAAGGCTGCAGCCTACTTGGGGTGGTTGTCCAACCAATGTTCCTTTAACGGTTACTAAATCTCATTGCTAGTAATGGATGACTATTGCGGTCTTTGAAGCCTAAGGTGACGTGGATATTTGTAGGTGCTCCTTCCTTTTACTGCATGTTCAGTGCAACTCTTAAGCTCCCGCCAGTGGCTAGCAATCAAAGGAACACGACAGGATGTTCAATGCATATCTCTTTCTCTTTCTTTTCATGGTCACTTTTGTGTCGAATTGTCATTCATATGCATTGGCTTCTATTCTCCTTGATAAACATTAGATTAAGATGGTCTTTCAATGTCTTGTCTAAAAAAACCTACCGGCATAAGTTTTGTTGCAGCTAAATGAGGTGAAATTAGCCGAGTGTTGGGTGACGACTCATTCATCTTTGTTGCACGATAACAAATGAAGTAAAATTTTATCCAGACTAAGCTCGGTTCACCAACAGGCCCCCGCGTCGCTCCCACAGGGGCGACTCGGGCGGCGTAACCCTAGCCCGCCGCCGGCCCTCTCCCCCACCTCTCCTCTCCCTTGTCGCCACCGGAGGTGGCCGCCGGCTCGCCGCTCGGTCGCCGGTGAAGGTGGCGGCGAGGATCTGGCCGCCCCGTTCTTCCTCGGAGGGCTTTGGATCCATGGCGGCGGCCTCGGCCGGTGGATCGACGCCGGGTCTGCGGTGACCGGTGCTCGTTGGTGCTGGCCGTTCTTCCTCGGCCGCGGGGACGGCGAGGCGGCGGCAGGTGGTGGCTGTGGTGCGGGCGTCTCGGCGGCGCCCGATCCAGATCTGAAAGCCTCTGTCTACTTCAACCAGGGCTGCCTTCGATGGTCCTGCTTTGGGCGACCTTTGTCGCCGGAGTTGTACCTGTTTGGCGGCTGGAGGTGGGAGGTGGCTCCGGAGAAATCCGAGGCCAATAGTGCTGGCCACGACGGCGGCGACGCCCGAGGGCGCCGTACCCTTCTTGTAGGCGCCCTCCAGGTTGCCTCCTTCCCCTCTTCCTTCCACCCAGCTCGTATGCCGGGCGAAAGCCCAAATCCTTGCCGGATCGAGCGACAGCGGCGCTCCGGGCGTCGTCACCCTCTTGGGGGTTTCGTTCGTGGTGAGCTTGGGGTGGATGTGATGCTTTGGTTGCTTGGCGGCGGTTGGTGGCGTGGTCGGAGTTCGTCTGGTGGCGGTGCGTTGGCGCTCTGCCGCCTATGTGCTCAGCCTCGGAGTCCTTCTTCCACGGTGCTTGGTCTTCAGCAGCCCTGCCGGACTCGGCGGAGCGGTGCTTCATCCTACTCATTGATGGCGGCTTATCTCGACGGCGTGGCGCAGTGGAGATTTGGCGTCCGATGTGTGGTGATGGACTCGCGCAGGAGGATGTAGCTGTCTAGTGTCGTGGTGACGTCGATGGCTGAGTGGCCAAACAAGGTAGAGGCCTCAATATTTGCTCTGAAGACGGACCTGTGGAAGATGGCGGCGACAACACACGAGTGCGTCGAACCGGTTTGTACCCCAGACCCGGTATGTGGCTCGGCTGGGGCTTCCGGCTTTTGATGTTAGGCTTAGGTGAGTGGTCTGCGTAGTGGCCCAGCTAGCACCCCTTCATCATTTTGATGTTAGGCTTATATGAGTGGTCTGGGTAGTGGCCCAGTTAGGAAGCCTTCATCATTTGGATAGGAGTAGTGGCATATGTTGCCAAGATGGCGGATTCAGGCATATTGTTGTAATACTTTGCAAGATCCTCGAGAATAATCAATAAAGTGGCCGCATGCATCTCCCAGATGCAGAGGCCGGGGGTCATCCTCCTTTTCTAAAAAAAAACTCCGTTCACCGAGGTTTTAAAAACCAATTGACATAGCAAATTTGCTAAAAACATCAGATGCTCCTCAAAACTGCTGAGAATTAATCTACGCGGCCTCTTTGATACGTAATCATCAATATTATTCGTGTGGTTAAGAAGATGCCAACCAATAAACATGCAATATATGCCATCCATTTCGCTCAAAAATGAGGTGGCATGCGTTATGTAGCTGTCGTCCGGAACACTGAAGCGGCGCGTCCGGTGATGGTAGAAATCTTGCGGGTGTCGTTCAGGACCAGGTAAGCTGCACGCACTGGTCACTCACAATTTCGGTTCTTCAAAGACCATGCACAGGTAGTACGTTTCCCTTTTCCGTGACAGGGATCGGAACCGGCCGGCCCCTCCTGCGTCTATTCAGACTCAGAGCTAAGCCGCATCTCTGGACCGCAAAACTCAAACGACGAGACCATCCTGGCCGGCCGGACGGACATGCCACGCTACTGATGATAAATGGACAGGAAATCAGCGGGTTTTAGTTTATCGATGCGTTGTCGTTTGATATCGAAGATCAATTGCATTTGCACACTGCTGAATGCTGAACAGAACTGCTGAATGCCCATGCCTGGTTTGACGAATTGCCCCTGATTGATCAGGCGCCGTCATTACCGTGGGCGACACCTTGTATATAGTATAGTATATTTGGGTGTTATATGTGCGCCAGCCACTTCACAGAATTGCCTAAAGAAAATAACGAATCCGCTGCATCCTCGTCTCCCCAAAACCGCTGAAGACACGTCCAGCTCTAGGGGCCAATGTGTACATGTAGATCATCGATCTAATCCGTAGGCGTTTTCCTCCGAGAAAGAAAGACAGTAAAGGCAGAGAAGCGGCGAACATGCATCAATCTACCAGATGCATGCACCAATTAGCTAGCAACCACTGCGAAACCTCAACAATTTTCAACTCTTTGTTTTTTTCTTTTTTGAAACTGAGCAGCAGCTTTGGACCAAGACCTCTCTACGGACACCCAGGACCCTCCTTAATCTGTACCTATCCGGGAGCTCATCCCAAATGAAATCGGTGGTGAAAGTACAATCATGACCAAATGAAATCTTCGTTGTAAACAACCTCGAGCTCTCTCAACTTGCTGCCAAAGTCGCCAATGAAAAGACAAGTCACAGTAATTAAATCTCTTAAAGAAAAGGTGCACTGGCATAATGCCAGAACCTTCATCTTCTTGGTCTGTACGTAGTCTTTTATTTGGGCTGTCCGGGTGAACTGAACCCAGGCCAGGCCAGATGGATCGGTCTAGTAACATTTTACTACGCCACTAGTACGTACTTACTATATTTTAGTACGACGAGGCAGCTGGCTGTTGTATGAACCTAGCGCCACATAGACTATGTAATGAATACGGCGCACAAATCATGCATGCACAATGCACTGGACGGCGCCGTACGATCGTAAGCGACCGCAACCGCCCACGCCCGGCCGGCGTACGTTCAACGAACCTGCTGCGCTTTCCGGTGGTTTCTGCCGTGTGTGTTCTCTTCTTCTGGCTCCGGTGGAGTTCTGCTGGGCAGGGGTGTGTCCATTTCGCTGGTAATCAAGCAAGAGCTTTTCTTCGTCCAAGTACGAACAGGTCGCCATCGATCGATCGGTCGTTGCCGGCGACGTACGAGACAACTTGGTTTATTCTTCCGCGTTGGGCGGTTCAAAGACGAAATTGGCGATGCATTGAGTAATTTATTTACGGCTTCTGTAAAAATGGTTTGAATTGGCCATATAGGAGGTGCATATCTTTGCGAGAGAGCTGTTGATCACGGAAGAATGGGTGAACTGGAACGAACCGAAGATTATAGGGGAAAACTGCTAATTCAGCTGTCCCGTCCATACGCAACTTGGCCTTCGATCATATGTGCAGCTGTGTGTTCTAATTTCCAAACTAAATGCAACTTGCAAGTGTTACTCCAACTGTTTACGTCAACTCGGTCGATCCAACTCTTTGTAGCCCACGCCACTGGTAGCTGCAAGGCTCGTTAACGACAACATCTAATCATCCATAACGACCACCAGCTCCATTCAAAACACGCTGGTCGCAGGTCGCAACTCTCACGGTTGTAGGAGTAGTGGAGTACACCCCAGACCCCACCGTCCACTTGGTCCTTAATTTTTCTTCCTCATCATCTTCCGGGGAGCTGAATCCGGCGCTAGATTAGCAGCACCTACAGTCATCGTACTTTGTCATGATGAATTGATGACCAATTAAGGGGCAACTTGATATAGACTGTAGCTGCTTAGTCCTATAGCACAAGACAAATTTTCATGGCATGATCAATCTTATTTCTGTCTGCAAGTTGCTCAGAAAGGCAACTTTTGAAGCGCCTTGTTTCTGGCAAATTTCTAGAGTGAGAAATGCTAGAGTCTTTCGCAACGTGGCGGTTCCATCGGTGGTCATCATCAACAAGATCAAGCATGAGGCGTCACTTTGGGCTTTGGCGGGTGCCAAGCACTTGAGTATTGTAATGTCGCGAGAGTAATTTTCCTTTGTCTGCTGCTTGCGGCTTCTATCTAAAACATTCTCCCTTATTTAATGAAATGGTAAGTTTTTTGCCTCGTTTCAAAAAAAAAAAAACCATGACCACAGGGTGGCTGTGTCCTGGTGAACTGAACGTACCCATGGATACATATTCAGAGACTATGTATACGTAATTTGTTAAGACAAGTACAACAGCCAAGGACGACTCCTCATCACTTCTTTTGCTTGTTTGCCTTTCTTTTTTACTTAAAGAAACAGAAACTCATTCGCAAAAAGAAAAAGAAAAAAAAGAAACAGAACACTAAGCTTGGAGTGTTACGCACGAAATACTCTGGATTCTCCATACATTTTCCGTAAGAATACTTCTCCATTCGAAGCAGAGAGAGAACGACGAGCTCGATCGAGCGCTACGACTCAGAGCACGACGTATAGACCATGGACGGGCACGTCAACTTCTGCGTATCTACCTATGTGATACGCCGGCCGGCATGCACGGTGCACACCACACAGTCACGGGGTCCATCGAGCGAAAGCTTAGAACAACGAAGCATTAGCTGCATGTCTCAAGCATTTTCTTTGCCAAGTTACTAGCGCTGTACAGTACTCATCTCTTCATGGACAATATCTGCACACACGACCTTTTGTCTGGGGCTGTCCCGATGAGCTGAATCCATGCATGGTCACATATGACCAAAGGCGTAGCTGGGCCCCAGGCTACCAGGGCCATGGCCCGGGGCGTGGGAAAAAAAATAGCCTATATTTTTGAGAATGTACTGTAGTGGCCCGCGCAGCCCAGCCCAGCAGTTGGCCCCCTCGGCCCCTCGTAACCAGATCGAACCAGGAGGGGAAGGGGAACCCTACGCATCAGAACCCTCCCGTCGGCCCTTGTCCGGCGAGGTGGCGCCCCCGTCCATCTGCTCCTCTGGCGAGGCGGCGCCCCCGTCCATCTGCTCCTCCGGCGAACTCGCCTGCACGGCTGCAACCGCGAGTCCGCGACCTAGCCCAGCCTCTCGTCCAGCCGTCCATGTCCAGCGACGCCACACCGACCGCTCGTCCGGCGGCCTCGCCCTGCCTCCGGCCTCCCGCCACCGTCCGGCGAGCAGGCCAGGTATTCCCCCTCTGCCCAGTCCCAAATCTTAATTTTCCCTCTACCCACTCCCAAATCCTAATTTCCTTTGAGTTTGATAAAGGAGGCAGCAGGGTATCTATTAGATGTTTTTGCTCTCTGAACTTAATGCTTCAAATTACCACAAAGCACTGATTCCTTATTTTTGTTCCAATTTACAGGAAGACAAGATGAACAAAAGAACCAGGACAATGACAAATTTTTTTCAACCACAAAGCACTGATTCCATAGTAACAGAAACAGGCCCTTCAACTCGACCAAGTGATGACATTCCTCGTGTTACAGCTCAACTTAAGCCCGGCGATATCGAACCAGACCCTGGTAAGAGAATACCTATTGAGAGTTTGGATCCAGACATTAGGGATCTTGCTAGAAGGGAGTACATTAGTAAGGGTCCATGCCAACCAACTGATCATGTATATGAACGGAAATGGGTAGGAAAAGGGTTTAGAAGCTTTCATGATTCTTGGTACAAAAATCATCGTGGCTGGTTGGAATATAGCGTTCATAAAAATGCAGCCTTTTGCTTTTATTGCTTTCTATTTAAGCAACCAAGAGCTGAAAACTATGGTGCTCAAGCATTCACTAAGAATGGGTTTAAGAATTGGAAGGATGGACCTAAAATTCTTGATGAACATGTTGGTAAACATGATAGTGCCCATAATAAGGCTAGACAACACTATGAGGCTTTGAAAAATCAGAGGCAAAATCTGCCACATGTGTTTGATCGAGGTACTGAGAAGGATGAAAAAGAATACAAAGCTCGTCTCTTGATTATATTGGGTGTTGTCAAATTTTTTCTGCTACAAGGTCTAGCTTTTCGTGGACATGATGAGTCTAGTAGCTCAAAGAATAAGGGTAACTTTAAGGAATTGTTGGGCTGGCTCATAGAGAAAGACCAAGAGGCACGAAAATTGATTGTGGATGCAGGAGCGAACCATAAGCTAACTTCACCTGAGATACAATTGGACTTGTGCAAGGCATGTGCAGAAGAGACCACAAAAGCCATTATTGATGAAATTGGAGATAGAAAATTTTCCTTGCTTGTTGACGAGTCTAGAGATGCATCTATCAAGGAGCAAATGGCTATGTGTTTGAGGTAAGTGCCTTTGTGTGTATTGTATGTGTGTCTTTTTGTGCATATATTTTCTCAAAGTTGTTATATATTAGTCATGCAATTGTGTCTTATGTAGGCATCTCAGCAGTCGAGGGGAGGTAATTGAGAGGTTTATTGCAATCAAGCATGTTCCTGACACGCGAGCAGCTTCACTCAAGGTAGTTTTGGATGGTATATTTGCTACTCAGGGCTTGTCTATGTCTAATTTGAGAGGGCAAGGTTATGACGGGGCTTCCAATATGAGAGGGGAATTTCGTGGGTTGCAAAGATTGATCTTGGAGGAAAATCCTTATGCTCATTATATACATTGCTTTGCCCATCAATTGCAATTAGTTGTTGTTGCTGTTGCAAAGTGTTGTTCATCAGTAAGGGATTTTTTTGAATACACTAGCATGGTTGTCAACATTGTTAATGCTTCATGTAAAAGACATGATCAATTAGCCCAAGAGCAACATGATGAATTTGTGCGCCAAGTGGAGGTCGGGGAACTTCTTGGGGGGAAAGGAAAAAACCAATTAACTAACCTTGCAAGACCTGGTGATACACGGTGGGGGTCACATCATAGGACCTTGTGTCGACTTATTTCTATGTGGAAACCAGTTCTGAAGGTATTAGAGAATTTGTATAATGATGCTGATAATGTTGCACAAAGAACCTCGGCTGGGGGTTTGATAAAGCACATGGAAACATTTGAATTTGTTCTCATATTGCATCTTATGATTAGATTATTGGGCAAGACTAACGATCTATCACAGTGCTTGCAACAGAAAAAACAGCATATTGTGCGTGCCGTGGGATTGATTAAAACCACATTGGACAAAATGCAAGAGATAAGGCAGAATGGTTGGGATGAGCTCTTTCAAGAGGTAACTGACTTCTGTCTCAAATACAATATTGTAGTGCCAAATATGGAAGATACAAGAACTGCTAATGGTCGTTCAAGAACTTGGGGTGGCCAATTGGTAAGTTACCATCATCATTTCAGAAATGAAATATTCAATGTGGTGCATGATCAAATTATTGTGGAATTAAACAACCGCTTTACTGAAAGATCTACTCAGTTGTTAAGATGCATTGCTTGTCTTGATCCGAAGAATTCTTTTGCCAATTATAATGAAGACAAGCTTGTTGATCTTGCTAGTATGTATGATGCTGACTTCTCTGCATATGAAGTTAGTTTTGTCCTTAGAAACCAATTGGACTCATTCATTCATGAAGCAAGAGCTGATCCGCATTTGATGAATTGTAATGACCTTGGTCATCTTGCCATGAAGATGGTTTTGTGTAATATGCACACAACTTTTCCCTTGGTTTACCGCCTTGTTGAGTTAGCATTAATTTTACCTGTTGCAACCGCAACAGTGGAAAGGGCCTTCTCGGCAATGAGCATTATCAAGACTGACTTGAGGAACAAGATGGGTGATGATTGGTTGAATCACAGAATGGTATGTTACATTGAGCGAGATGTATTGGTTACTATTGAAGAGTCAAAGATCATTGAGCGATTTCAGGGTTATCGCACGCGCAAAGGCATTTTACCTCGTCCTAGAGGTAATGGTTCATATTTTTGCATCCAGTAGCAATTATTTTACTTGCTTTCTATGCACTGACTTGCATATCAAATTTTATTCTTGAAGGTGAATCATTAGTGACTATTGAAGATGTAATCGCGGAAAGCTAAAATCAAACAACCCTTTGATTTGGTACCCTGTTTTGTAATATTTGTCCTTTATATTGTCTTTTGTTATGTCTTACATTATCAGATGGAGCAATATTAAATATTGTGTTCAGATTTTTATCCCTTGCAAATGAGCGTTACTTTTGGTATGCCTTAAAACTGAGGTAGTTTTTGAGAAATTTTTTGGCCCTTCATTTTTGGCCCGGGGCGTCGGCCAATCCTGGCTACGCCGTTGCATATGACGGCGGTCGAGGAAAAGCCATTGCCTGACCTATAGTCCATGAGTTATCTCGGTGCATGCATGTCCACGTAACGTACGTATGCAACGACGTCTGCACTCTCTTGCTCGGGCGGGCCAGCGTACGTTCGGAGAATCTGCTTCCCTTTTCGGTGCAAGCACGAGAGCATCTGCAGCCGTGGACAGCAAATTTGGATCATCAAATGCCCGCCGGACGCACCCGTACCTTATACCTTATATTCGACACCCTATATTCATACCACGCATGTAACATGAGGATGAACTGCTCTACGTGATGAAACAACAGACAAAGAAATCGGCATCAAATGGACAACGAAATGCACATAAAGCCGTCACATCATCCAAAAGATCACCACAGTTCATCGCCGGACAAGTTCTTAACTTAAACAACTAAAGAGATAATATAAACGGAGGAGGAGCGAGATCATCACTTATTTGCTGGGCCTTTACCCTTTCGGTCGACGCCAGCACAACTGTAGGCATCCGCATCTAGTGGTGGATCTTGGTCGTTGGAGGAGGAGGTGGAGTTATGGTCGTCGCTGTCATCGGACGAGGAGTTGGAGAGGACGATGAGCCCCTTCATCTGGCGGACGACCCTATCCTGCTGCCGCTTTAGCTTGGGCACCTGACTGCTCAATGGCAAGCCGGACCGCCCTCGCGTTCTTCCTCCATAGGCGGCTGACGTCCATCTCCGCCTTCGTCAGCGATCGGCAGTAGACCCATGCGAGGAGCCGCTCGTCCTCGTCTGGCTCCTCAGGCAACCCGCGGCAGCGGCGCATGGATTGCTCTGCCGTGGCCAACTCCCTTGCCCGCTGCCTCTCGCGTCCGACGGCGGGCACCTCCGATTCCGGCGTGCGCGTGCGGGTCGGCAGAGCGGGCACTAGCATGCACTGTTGCCCGCACGGAGCAGCGGCCGGCGGGAGAAGGGGACGGTATGGGGGCGGAGCAGATTGCGCACGAGCCGGGGGGCACCTCCCCTGTCCCCGCTGCGCCGGCGCGGGGGCAACGACGGTGCAGATCCGGATATGCCCCAACCACCACCACCCCTACCGCCCCACGCGGTTGTCTACCTTCGACCGGTCCAGCGCAATGCGGAGGGCCATCTCCTCCTCGACGTCGAGGTCGAAGCCCGAGTGGCTGCGGGAGCTCGACATCTCGCCAGATTCAATCAAAATCGGAGAGGGGAGAGGAGGGGAGCGAGTGAGAGAGAACAGTGGAGTGAGCTAGGGTTCGGAGAGGGGACAGATTGGGGTTTATTGTGGGGCCAGCGTGGGGTCGGTGGTGGGCCAGGCTGACTTGCTTAATTGTAAAGTTGAGAAGTTTCCGTTCACCTATCTCGGACTCCCAGTTGACACTAAACGCCCCACAATAGAGGATTGGGAACCTCTGTGCTAAGGTGGAGGGAAGGGTTTGCCCTTGGAGGGAGAAATTCCTATCGAAAGCGGCTCGGCTCGTTCTCACGAACTCGAGTCTCTCCTCCCTCCCCATGTTTGCGATGGGCCTCTTTCTGCTTGCGGAGGGGTACATGCAAAGATGGACACACCTCGATCTAAGTTCTTGGGAAGGAACGGGCCCTAACCGCAAATATCACATGGTCAAGTGGGCGTGGGTGTGTAGACCCAAAGCCTTGGGGGGCCTGGGGATCACCAACACCTGGATCCTTAACATTGCTCTTATGTGCAAGTGGATCTGGAAAATTGCCTAGGGGGCAACTGGGCTGGGGTAGATCTCTTGAGGTCGAAATATTTCCCTAATGGAAATTTCTTTGAAGGGACGCAGAGGGGCTCCCCCTTCTGGAATGACCTTCAAGCGATCAAACCTGCCTTTGCCATGGGGGCTAAATTCATTATTGGGAATGGCCGGTCAGCCCGTTTTTGGACCGATCACTGGATCGGCTCCCAACCTCTCTGGGCCGAATTCCGCGACCTATATGCCATTGCCGTCGACCTAGCAATGGTGGTGGCGGATGCGCTGGCTTCGATCCCGTCGAAGATCCACTTCATGCGGGAACTTAACGGCCAGGAGCAGTCGAGCCTTGCGGCTTTGTTGGGCATGATTGGCCCGGTTGGTTTATTGGAACAGCATGACACCGTGACTTGGGCGCTCACTGGTTCAGGCGAGTTCTCGGTTAAATCCCTCTACCATAGAATGTGTCAAGGGCCGACGCAGCTAGTGGTCAAAGGGTTGCGGAAGTCGAGGTTGCCATTAAAGATTAAACTCTTCCCATGGCAACTGTTTCGCAACAAACTGCCCACCTCCCTAAACGTAGCAAAACGCAATGGCCCGGCCACTGGTCCTTGCGCGCTTTGTGGTATTCCCTAAGACGCTAATCATGTTTCTTCCGGTGCCCACTCGCGAGGTTTGCGTGGAGTGCGGTCCGTACAGCGGCGGGAGTCTAGTGGGACCCTAGATCTTCGACTGAGCTAGTTCACTTATTAGACTCGATACAGGGACACGGAAAGCGTGTAATGTGGAGCTGCGCAAGGGCACTTCTCTGGGCTTTGTGGCTAACTAGAAACAAGCTTACCATTGAGGGATGTTTTCCATCCCATCCGGCTAATATCATCTACAAATGCAACTTGTTCTTGCAGCAGTTGAGTCTGTTGGGAAGGCGCAAGGATGTTGAGCTGCTCAAAATTGCTCAAGACTGTTTGCTGCAAGTCTATGTGATGGCTAGGGAGCCGACGACCATGGCTTAGGGCGTGGTTTCTTTTTTCTCGCGGCGAGCCTGCGCGCTCTATATGGGCTTTGGCCTTGTAGGACTGCTCGCGGCCTCTGCGGCCTTCGTTACTTCCGTCGATTTCATCTTTGCGCTGGCGTGGATGGCTTTTGGTGTTGTAATCTAACTTATGTTTTGCTACGCTGCCTGTTGTGGATTTTATTAAGTTAAAGCCGGACGCATCTGGCGTCTTCGTTCTAAAAGAATAGAGGAAGTTCTTCGAGATGTTGCGTCCGGAGAGAAAACATGTTTGATCAACATGCACCAAGAGAGGGATAAGAGGCTTTAGTCTATTGATGACTCATCTCATCTTTGTTGCACGATAACAAGCGAAGCAAATTTTTATCCAGACTAAGCTCGGTTCACTGAGGCTTTAAAAACCAATCTGCATAGCAAATCTGCTAAATACATCAAGCGCTCCTCAAAAACTGCTGAGAATTAGTCTACACGGCCTCTTGATACCTAATGATCAATATTATGCGTGTGGTTAAGAAGACGCCAACGAATAAACATGCAATATATGCCATGCCATTTCGCTAAAAAATGAGGTGTATACATCACGGCGGCGTGGCGTGCGTAATGCGTTACATAGCTGTCGTCCGGAACACTGAATCATGTTTGGTGATAGACTGATAGTACAAATCTTGCGCGTGTCTGCACTAGTCACTCACAGTTTCGGTTCTCCAAAAACTATGCACAGCCAGTACGTTTCCCTTTTCCGTGACAGGGATCGAAACCGGCTCGGCCCCTCTCGCGTCTATTCAGACTTGGAGCTAAACCGGCTATGGCGCTGAGGTGCATGCATGCATCTGCACTGCTTGCCGTCCTACATAAACAAACACACATCTGAAACAAACAAGCAAACAAAAAAAAAAGTATGCTATATGAGCCATCTGGCTCGACAATTCCGAAGCCGCTGCTTGGAGTTGTTTTCTTCATTTCGATGAAGTCTACGTAGAACATAATCTATAGATACGCCACATCTTTGGACCGCAAAACTCAAACGACCAGACGATGCTGATAAAGAGTTTCTTTTAAAACGGAGGCAAAAACTTAGCCTCGTCTCATTAATAAAAAAGGAGAGCCAAACAAAGATCAACGAGGTCCATTACACCTCAACAAATGAAAAAGAAAAAAAGCCTACTCTCGTGGCATCAAAGCGCACAAATGTTTCGCCCCTGCAAGGCCCCAATTCCTTGCCTCCCGCTCGATGTTGTCTACTACTCCCTCCGTTCCGATTTACTCGTCGTGGTTTTAGTTCAATTTGAACTAAAACCACGACGAGTAAATCAGAACGGAGGAAGTAATACAGTAGGCATAGCCGACTTACTATGAAAAACTCGAGTGTTTCGCTCGTTCCATATCTCTCATGTGACGAGCATGAGAAGTGATAAAATGGCCTTCCTCCTATGTCCACGTGTAAGAATCGTCGCCGTCCACCAGGGTTGGCCCGTGTGAATGCCTCCCCAGCTGGTTTTAGTTTGTCGATGCGTTGTCGTTTGACATGGAAGATGCATTGCATTTGCGCACTTGCTCACATCTCTTGAATAACTTAACAGCACTGCTAATGTCATTACCGTAGGCGACACATTGTGTACTGTGTTTCCTCCCAAAAAACAGCCGAAGACTTGGTAACTTCCGGTCCAACTCCTTTATTGTTTTTGAAAGGCAAACACTTCCAGCTCTAAGGGCCAATGTGGTAATGTGTGCATGTAGATCATCTGATCTCCAAAAGGAAGAAAGACAGTGAAGCGGCGAACATGCATCAATCCACCAGATGCATGCACCGATTGGCTAGCAATCAGTGCGAAACCTCAACAACTCTCAACTTTCTGGGTCGCGCTAACTACCACACGTGTGGCAGGAAGGGAAACGCACCACACGTCTCTAATGTAAACAGATTGCCACGTCATCGCATGCATGCATGCAGGAATCTTTTTGGATTTTCAGTTTTTAAAATGTTTTATCTCTTAAACGAAAAATCCGATTGAAAATCCGTTTTCACCTTTAAATCCCTCGCGATGAGATCTTCGAAACTAGATCCCATGTTGATATGTTTTGATGAATTTTTTTTGGATTAAAAGTTGCCATGTCTATTGCATATGAATTGCCATGATGTTTACACTGAAGTTGCCATGATATGTTTCAGCTATTTTCTTCTAAATTTAAAAGTAAATTTTGACATTTATAAAATGGGGAATTAAGAAACTAGACTTGCCATGAACCATAAACTAAAATTGCCATGATACATGAACGTAAAATTGCCATGGTTCATACAAAAAATAATTTTCATGGTCAAAGTACTGGAGTTGCCATCATCAAAATACTAAAATTGCCATGATCTACAAACTAAAATTGCCACATGGCAACTTTAGTTTAAGCCCTATGACAACTGCAGTGTAAACATCGTGGCAACTTCTGATAAAAAAAATTCATCGAAACATATCAACATGGGGTCTAGTTTTGAAGATCTCGTCGAGACGGATTTAATGGTGCAAACGAATTTTTAGTTCGCTTTTTTATTTAGGAGATACAATATTTGTAAGCCGAAACCCCAAAAAAATTCTGTTGATGTCATGTATTCATACGTGGCAAAATGAGTGGTGATGGAGGCGTGTGCGCGATGTGCAAACGCCCACACGTGTGGGCGTTAACATTTCCGCAACTCTTTTTCTTTTTCTTTTTTTTTTTGCAACTGAGCAGCTGTGGACCAAGACCTCTCAATCTACAGACCCTCTGTATCCGGGAGCTCATCCCAAATGGAATCGGTGGTGAGAGTACAATCACAACAAATGAAGAAGAGGCAACTTGGTCTTGGTCGTAAACAACGAATTGTGGTGAGCTTTTTCTCGAGCTCGGCTTTCGCAACTTGCTAGGTAAAATAAGAGGCAATTTACAGTAAAATCTGTTTAAAAAATGGTGTACTGGCGTCTGGCAAAGTGCTGGAAGTTTCATTTTCTTGGTCTGTACGTAGCCTTTTATTTGGGTTGTCCGGGTGAACTGAACCCAGGCCAGATGGATCGACCTAGTAGATTTTATTGCTCCACTGGTATATTTTAGTACGACGAGAGAGCTGTTGTACCTGATACTAGTAGTTACTCCGTCCACTAGCATATTTTAGTATAAAGTTGTATAATAGCACTTAAGTTGAGAACTTATTTTGAGACTAAGGGAGCATCAAGTTGCAGCATCTAGCGTCATACGGACTATAAAATGCCGGGTATTTGATTTTCTTGAATGCCAAAGCCCCTATGTCTCAGAAATATGCCAAGAAGCTTTTCATGTCGAAAATACCTCTAGTGGAATTTTGGACAGTACTATCAATCATATACGTACGATATGGTACTACATCAGTGTTTTATCTCTGAATGCAGAGAGATATGTTCCCTTCCATTATTATTTCTAAAACAAATCATATGATGTGCCACCACAGAAAGCAATCAATAGCATCGCAAGGGCACCCAACTTGCAGTTTTTTTTTTTTTGAGTAACCCCAACTTGCAGCTCTATCCCATTTTCTCTCTTCACAATCTTGGGCCCTTTTTTTTTTGAAACGGCCCCACAATCTTGGGCCCTTTTTCAGGGAGTTGTTTGTGGTTAGATTCCTGATGCATGGCCCAGGAACCCACTTGATTCATCATCCTTGGAGTGTCCCCAACGCAAGCTAGAGGTCGGCTGGCTCTGGCGCGCAAGCTGGCCGGCCAGAAAACCTGCAGGCAGAGTACTCGCTACCAACAAGCAACATCACTGTGAAAGCATCAACACTCCTGGTTCCACTACTTTCGCCCGCGCAGCTCCCGCGAGCGGCCGGACGAAACCTAGTCCGTCGCCGCCGCCTCCCACACCTTCGCCTCCCTCCTCCCTGCCGTCGTCAGGGGACGGCGCCGGGCAAAGCCCGTGTGTTCGGCAGCGGCGGGGTCCTTCCCTCCCCACGAGGCGCGGGCGACGCGGGACGTCCGGCTTCCGTGGTGGCGCGCGTGGCTAGGAACGGCGTGCAGTCGAGTGGATCTGGCATGGGGGCGGCCAGGAGAGGGCGGATCTGGCGCCGGCGAGGGCGTGGTGCGGCCTGCCATGGAGGCGGCCAGGTGAGCGGATCTGGCGCCGGCGAGGGCGCGCGTCCAGGGACGAGCGGGCATGGTGCGCGGCCTGGCCCGGTGGCGGCCAGGCGAGGGCGCGCGCGGACGCGGCCCAGGGTGGGTGCGGCCTGGCGCGGTGGCGACCAAGCGAGGGCGCGTGGAGGTCCGCGGTCCAGGCGTGGGTTGCTCGTCGCGGGAGGGCTAGGGAGCGCGCGCGGTCGCAGGGCTGGCGTGGCTTGCCCCTCCGGGTGAGTGGCGGCCGGGCCTGGCCAGATCCGAGGGTGGCGTGCTGGTGGTTGCCTCGGATTCGGCGCGGGCTGGCCGGGCGGCGCCCCTCCGGCGTGTGGCGGCCGGATCTGGACGAACCTGGCCAGATCCGTGGTGTATTGGACGCGCGCCGGCCCTGCGCGTTGGTCCTGTGATGCTGGAGCAGGCGGCTCCGGCCGCGATAGATGCAGGATGCAGGGACTGATCTGGTCACTGTAGGTTCGCCGTGGGCGGGGTGGACCACGACTCCATGGCTTCTACGGCTAGGTTCTGCGGCGGTGGTGGTGTGAGATTGCATGGACGAGCTTCTGTGGGCACGAGCGAAGGTGTGCGGCGATACGGACGAAAGTTTTGCATGACCAGAGGCCGGTGGCGATGGCGCCCGTGGGTGTCATTTTCCTCCTTGGAGGCGTCACCTGAGGTGTGTCGGCATCTTCCTCGTGCTCGGATGGTGGTTTGTCTCCGGGCAAAATCCTAGGTCCGGTGTTGGATCGGTGTGATGGCGGCGTGTTTGACGCCGTTCCTCTGTTGGGAGCATCACGTTTGGAGACATTTCCTGAAAGCTCTTTGCGGCGCTCCTCCGGTGCTCGCCGATGTTCAAGGTGAAGCTCTAGGCGCAATGTACGAAATCATCGATGAGTCCAAGACGAAGCTCTTCCTGGGATCGACCAAGTCCCGCCGTCTACCCCCGCTTCCAGGGTGGATGGTGCATTGGCGAGGGAAGTTGTAGTAGGAGCTGCTGCTGTCTTCGGAGGTGATCGGCGTTGTTCGAGACGCGGTGGTGATGCTTAGCTTAGGACAGGTGCTTCGGTTGTGTAGTCATGTTGTTTGTGGTGGGTGTAGCTCTCTGCAGCTATTGGGGCCGCAGTTTTTCCTTTCTCTTTTGATTTTCGGATCTTCACCATATTGTTTTTCCGCTGCTTTCTGTTAAATCTGATTCAAGCCAGCAATTTGCTGGATCTTTAAAAAAAAGAATTACTGTACTAATCTACTACCAGTAGTGCATAGACGGATCCATGAGTTGTTGTGTTTTAGGATATATAGGGCGATGGAGGAAAGAAGTAGCGTGGGCTTGTCATTGTGGATTCTTGCGTGATGATGCACGGTAACCTCTAAGATGCCCTGAACTCAACTCAGAAAACAGCTGTTTTCGTGGTGCTGCGACCTGCCGACCTGTCAGTATCCATTCATGCATGCATGCGTGCACTGCACGAAGGCGTACGTGCGATCGCCACCGCCCGCGCCCAGCCGGCGTACGTTCAATGAACCAGCTGCGCTCGCTTTTCGGCCGGCCGTGTGTGTTTCTCTTCTTCTTCTTTTTGCTCCGGTGGAGTTCTACAGGACAGGGGTGTGTCCATTTCGCCGGTAATTAAGCTGGACCTTTTCTTCGTCCAAGTACAAACAGGTCGCCCTCGATCAACTGGTCGTTGCCGGCGACGTACGAGACAACTTGGCTTACTCTTGTGCGTTGAGCGTTTTGAAAGCCGAAGCTGGTAATGCATGGAATAATTTATGACTTGGGTAAAGATGGTTTGAATTACCCGCAAAAAAAATTTGGTTTGGATTGGCAACATCAGATGTACATATCTTGCGAGGAAGCTTTTGATCACGGAAGCATGCGTGGGAAATCAGCCAATCAAGCTGTCCCATTCATACGCAGATTGGCCATCATGTATGCATGCAGCTGTGTGTGTAGAAGACTATAGGATGCAACTCAATTGTATTTCATCGGAGTCGGTTACATTATATACAAGCCAACTAACCCTACAATATCTCTAGAGATCAATCTATACAAGGCTAGAGATAAGAGGAGAATCAGTCGGAAATTAATACAAATATATCACGTTTCAACACCCCCCCGCAGTCGAAGCGTCGGCGTCGGCGATGCAAAGACTGGAACGGAACTCCTGGAATGCAGCGGTAGGCAATCCCTTGGTCATGATATCGGCAAACTGTTGGGTGGTCGGTACATGAAGTACACGAAGCTGACCCAACTGAACCTTCTCGCGGACAAAGTGAACATCGAGCTCGATATGTTTAGTGCGCTTGTGCTGCACCGGATTAGCCGCGAGATAGGTGGCCGATACGTTATCACAAAAGACCACAGTAGCCTTCGGAAGAGAAATCCGAAGGTCACCAAGAAGATGTCGAAGCCAACAAGTCTCCGCAACAACATTGGCGACAGCACGGTACTCGGCCTCAGCACTCGAACGGGAAACAGTGGGCTGCCGTTTAGAGGACCAGGAGACCAAGGAGTCACCGAAGAAGACACAATAGCCAGACGTGGAGCGACGAGTGTCTGGACAGCCAGCCCAATCCGCGTCAGTATAAGCGAGGAGCTCAGTCGAGGCGGATGCACGGAGACGAAGACCGTAGGTCGGGGTGCCACGAATGTACCGAAGAATGCACTTGACCAAAGACCAGTGGACATCACGAGGCGAGTGCATATGCAAGCAAACTTGCTGGACTGCGAACTGAATGTCTGGTCTGGTGAGCGTGAGGTACTGAAGGGCGCCCACAATACTGCGGTAAAGAGCAGCGTCGGTGGCAGGCTGGCCGGCGGAGGCGGAGAGCTTCGTCTTGGCCTCAGCAGGTGTGGCGGCTGGCTTGCAGTCAGTCATGCCGGCACGGTCTAGAAGATCAAGAGCATACTGTCCCTGATGCAGAAAGAACCCAGTGTCGTCATGTCGCACATTAATGCCGAGGAAGAAGTGCAACACGCCGAGATCCTTCAGTCGAAAC
The DNA here is from genome assembly GCA_963921465.1 of Triticum timopheevii. Taxonomy (NCBI): domain Eukaryota; kingdom Viridiplantae; phylum Streptophyta; class Magnoliopsida; order Poales; family Poaceae; genus Triticum; species Triticum timopheevii. The sequence goes on from OY997274.1 coordinate 507,305,080, forward strand.
TCAGAGCCGAGGCGACCAATGATGTTGCGAAGAAGATCCGTGCTGGAGGCAGTGATGACAATATCGTCAACATAGAGCAGAAGCATAGCCACATGATCAGCCTGATGCAGCACGAACAGTGATGTGTCAGATGTAGTGCTGCGAAACCCAAGAAGACCAAGGAATCCGGCGATGCGCTGGTACCAGGCACGCGGAGCCTGTTTGAGGCCATATAAGGACCGGGACAACAGGCAAACATCATCCGGTCGCTGAGGATCAACGAACCCAGTCGGCTGCTGACAGAGGACCCGCTCCTGAAGATGGCCATACAGAAAAGCATTGTTGATGTCGAGCTGATGGACGGGCCAGTGGCGAGAAGCAGCCAGCTGAAGAACCACACGAATCGTGGCGGGTTTGACGACCGGAGAGAAAGTCTCAGAGAAGTCAACGCCAGCACGTTATGCAAATCCTCGGACAACCCAGCGAGCCTTGTACCGATCCAGAGAGCCATCCGGATGGAGTTTGTGACGAAAAACCCACTTGCCCGAGATGATGTTTGCTCCAGGAGGACGAGGAACAAGGGTCCAGGTCCGGTCGGCGACGAGAGCATCGTACTCAGCGCGCATAGCGGCGGTCCAATGCGGATCACTCAACGCAGAACGCACCGATCGCGGAACCGGAGAGAGGGTCGTGACGCTGAGGTTGTGGTAGCGCGGGTTCGGCTGGTGCACACCGGCCTTGGTGCGCGTCACCATATGATGGTGAGGTGGCGGAGGAGGCGGGCGTGGACCGCGGCGCCGAGGAGCCACAACGACCGGCTCGGAGGACGAAGAAGAGCCCGACGCTGTGACGGGTGTGGATGTCGAGGGCCCAGCCGACGGGGCCGAGAGGGTCAGCTCCTCCAGAGCCGACAGGGAACTGGAGTGCGCTCGCTCGGTCGGCGATGGGGGCGTAGAGGAGCCCGAAGGGCCCGCCTCCGCCTGAGCCGACGAGGCACCTGATGGCCCGGCTGGGGTCGCGCCCGACTCCACCAGAGCCGGAAGGTGACGACCCGACGATGCCGGGGAGACCGGCTCCTCCAGAGCCAAGAGGTGGGGGCCCGGCGTGGCCGGGGAGGCCGACTCCTCCTGAGTCGGCGGAGGGAACGCCGAGGGCGTCGAGGCAGCAGGCGACGAAGGCGCGGCCGCGCCCGAACGGCGAAGCGGTGGGAGCGCAAGGGCTCCACGAGGCCTGCGAGGAGAGGCGTCCAGAGGTGGCGAGGGACGCGATGCAGCCTGCTGAAACGGAAAAACAACCTCATCAAAATACACGTGTCGTGACACGATCACACGATGGGACTCCGGGTCGTAGCAACGGAAGCCTTTGGTGTTTGGTTGGTAGCCAAGAAAGACACAAGTGATAGAGCGAGGCGCGAGCTTGTGTGGTGTCGTGGCGGTGATATTGGGATAACAAAGGCAACCGAAAACATGAAGATCATCGTATGACGGAGGTGACCCGAATAAGAGGTGATGAGGGGTGTAGTTCCACCGGGGTTTGCAAGGCCAGATGTTAAGGAGAAGGGTAGCTGTGGCGAGGGCATCGGGCCAAAACCGAGCCGGCATGTGTGCGTGGAAGAGCAAGGCGCGAACACTCTCGTTAAGAGTGCAGAGAACACGTTCGGCACGACCATTTTGCTGAGATGTGTATGGACATGTGAGACGAAAAATAGTGCCATGGGAGGATAAAAGAGTGCGAATGGCGAGGTTATCAAATTCCTTTCCGTTGTCGGTTTGGAGGTGAGCAATGGTGCGGTGAAAGTGGGTGGCAACATAGGCGTAAAAAGCATGAAGGAAGGAAGCGACGTCGGATTTGCGGCGCAACGGAAAAGTCCAAGTGAAGTGAGAAAAATCATCCAAAATCACAAGGTAATATGATAAACCCGAATTGCTAGGCACGGGAGATGTCCACACATCACAATGAATAACATCAAAAGGGAAAGTAGCAATTGATGATGAAGTTGAAAACGGCAAACGAACGTGTTTTCCTATGCGACAGGCATGACAAGTGTGTGCTGCCGATTTATTACATGAAAAAGGAAAAGTCTGCAAAACTTTATGAAGAGCGTCGGCGCCGGGATGGCCAAGGCGAGCACGCCAGAGGGACACATCGGCGTGGAGTGCGACGGGACCACTGCTTGTCGTTCGGCCACACGGGTAAAGATCGCCGGGGGAGTCACATCGGTGCAGAACCTTCCGGGAGTGGGCATCCTTGACAGAAAAACCATGTTTGTCAAACTCAACAGTAATAGGATGTTCACGAGTAAGAGTGCGGACAGAACATAAATTTTTGATTAAGGATGGAGACACAAGTACGTTATGTAGAGGTAGGGAAGATGATGAGAGAGGGAGGGAGGATGCACCGTGGTGGGTGATGGGAAGAGTGGATCCATCACCGACGACGATGCGAGAAGAAAGAGGGTACGAGGAGACACGAGAGAGGATACCGGGGTTGGACGCCATATGAGCAGCGGCGCCTGTGTCCATATACTAGTCCCCGCCGCCAGAGTAGTTGCTTGGGGAAGGGGCGGCGTGGAGGGCGGCTAGGAGCGCCGGGTCGTAGGTGTAGCCGGTCGGTGCAGCGCCGTAGGAGGATGACGAAGCAGCACCGGGGGCCATGGCCCCGGTGTACGCCGAAGAGCCGCCGACGCCGGAGCCTCCTGGCGCGGCCAGGAGAGCCTGATCAAGGCCCGGACGAGGGCCAAGTATGCCCGGAGCGGGTGCCCGCGGAAGGGGCATCGAGTAGGCGTGCACCACCCCCGTCCAGGGGTTGTACCCCGTGAGCCAGGGCGGGGCGCCGCGGCCTGAGCAGGAGCGGGCGGAGCCGCCTGGCGGGGCTGGGAGCCGCCGTTGCGGCCGCGGCCGTCGCGACCTCCCCGCCTCTTCTGACAGCCCTGGTCAGGGGCGGCGGGCGGCTGTGGAGCCGGCGCGCGAGGGGGCTGCGGGAGGGCGGTGATGCCCTTGGTGGTGCCGGCGTGGAGGGCGGCGAGGGGAGCTTGCGGCGCCGCGTGACGAAGGCGCTTTTCCTCCATGCGAAGGTACGTGACCGCCTTGGCGTACGTCGGCGTGAGGAGGGAGAGGTTGGCGGCGGATTGGCCGAGGTCGGGGTGGAGGCCGCGAAGGAGGTTGGTGAGGAGGACGGAGTCGTCGATGTTCATGCCGACGTCGCGGAGTTCGTCCGCAAGAACCTTCATCCGCGTGCAGTACTCGTCGATCGAGAGATCGTTTTGCTGCATGGTGAAGAAATCACCTTGGAGGAAGACGCGGCGTTGGAGTTGATTGTCGAGGAAGAGATCACACAGCCGTGTCCACATGGTGTACGCCGACGGATCGCGGGAGTTCACCATGTTGAAGATGCCGGGAGAGATGGTGAGAAAGAGCCACTTGACGATGCAGGCGTCCACAGCAAGCCACTCGTCGTCGTTCTTCATGTCGCTGTAGTCGACGCTCCCATCAACGTGCTCGATGAGACGGTAGGAGCGGAACAACAGCGCGAAGTACGTGCGCCATGCATTGTAGAACGGCGAGTCGAGGTCGAGGATGACCGGAACGTGGTCCTTGATGTGGATCTCGTTGAGGCGATCGGAGGTGAACATGGCACCGGAGAAGGAGCCGGCGTCGGAGGCAGAGGGTTTGGCCATGGAGATGGTTGGGTGGTTGGGGTAGGGCGGCGGCGGCTACAGGAGAGGAGCGGTGGCGACCTTTAGGGTTTTTGGGAGGGAGAGGTGGCGGCAGAGGGAAGGGGAGTAGCGGCGGTGGAGGCGGCTATGGAAGATGGGAAGGAGGCGGCGGCGGTGGCTACGGAGGAGTAGCGACGGCGGCGGCAGGAGGAGTGGGCGCGGCGGCGGCTAGGGCTAGGCGCGGCGGCGGCGGGTTGCGGAAGCGAGAGGATCACGGTAACTCTGATACCATGTAGAAGACTATAGGATGCAACTCAATTGTATTCCATCGGAGTCGGTTACATTATATACAAGAGGTGTCTTGCGTGACAAGCCAACTAACCCTACAATATCTCTAGAGATCAATCTATACAAGGCTAGAGATAAGAGGAGAATCAGTCGGAAATTAATACAAATATATCACGTTTCAACAGTGTGTTCCAGTTTCCAAACTAAATGCAACTTTACCCCGCAAAAAAAAAAAACTAAATGCAACTTGCAAGTGTTCCTCCAACTGTTTACGTGAACTCGGCCGATCCAACTCTTTGTAGCCCAAGCTGCTGGTAGCAGCAAGGCGTGAACGACATCAACTAATCACCCTCTAAATGCACCATCACCTTGCGCACCGTAAGTCCATAACCACTCCATTCAAAGACACACTGGTCCGCAAGTCGCAACTCTCGATCAGGCCTTGTAGTGGAGTACACCCCACTGTCCACTTGGTCTTTAATTTGTTTTCTCATCATCTTCCGGGGAGCTGAATCCAGCGCTAGATTAGCAGTATACTTTACTATCGTCGTACTGTGTCATGATGAGTTGGTGACTAGTTAAGGGGCCAGTTGATGTTGCTTAGTCCTATACAAGACAATTAAAGGCATCATCAATCCTGTTTCTGTCTGCAAGTTGCTCAGAAAGGCAACTTGAAGCGGCTTATTTCCGGCGAATTTTTTGGTTCGTGACCATGACCGCAGCGTGCCCGTGTGCTGGTGAACTGAACCTACCCACCATATTTTTTTGGTAATACTGCGAGTACAACAGCCGAGGGCGACTCTTCATCCGTTCTTCTGGTTGCTTGACTATTTTATATTAAGAAAACATAACCCTAAGCTTGAAGTATTCCGCATGAAATACTCTGGATTCTCTACATTTACTGTACTCCTGTGCTGGCTAAATAGTCGTAAGAAGAATACTTGTCCATTCAAAGCAAAGAGAAGGACAAGCTCGGAGGGAGTGCCATTCTCTTTGCCAAGTAGCTAGCGCTAGCTATACTCATCCCTTCTTGGACAATATCTGAACACACGACCATTGTCTGGGGCTGTCCCGGTGAGCTGAATCCATGCATGGATACCTAGTCCATGAGTTATCTCGGTGCATGCATGCATCCATGTCCTCGCAACGTACGTATGTGACGACGTCTCCGCTCTCTTGCCTGGGCCGGGCGGCGTACGTTCAGAGATCTGCTTCGCTTTTGGGTGCAAGCATGATGCAGCCGTTGTGTCCGTTCAGCTGCCCCGCGGGCGACGTACAAGAGCGCCCCCCTTTCAACCCGACTTTTTATCTTTCTTTCTTTCCACTCATGGAAATGGAAATGGCCGGTCTAGTTCGCTATCGCTGCCGGCGACGTACGAGACAACTTTGCTTACTCTTCCGCGCCGGCGCCGAGCTTGATTGGGTCGTCGGAAGACGGATTTGGCATTGAGTAATTTCCTCCTCGCTGTACGTTGATCCACCATTGGAATTTTCAGAGATGCATGCACCTCCTAGCCGGGCCAGCAATCGATGAATGAAAGGCCTGGATAACTTTCAACTCTTTGCATTTTTTGTTGTTGTTATAAACTAGACATCCTTGGACCATGCATGCACGACCATTATTCAGGTTAATTGGGGAGCTGAATCCGTGGTTAGATTCTTGCGCGATGCATGGCTGGCTCTGGCGTCCAAGCTGGCCAGAAAACCCGTGGACAGTTGCATCTAACAAAGGCAAGATAAAGTACCAATATCTCTAACAAGTTGCAGCTACACTGCGTATACACTTATCTCTTGATTCTTATCATCCCCTCGAACCACATGAACATACATATGACCTTTAGCTGGGACATCCTGGTGAGCTGAATCCGTGGATCGGTACATCTGAGCTAATATCTCCTGATGCGAAGGAGTGATTGCAACTTTTGTCAGAATGACTTGAATCAACAAGCATTTCTTTCAAGTTATTACCATGCGTAACATATGATCTAGAGCCACATCTTGATCGCGGAAGCGTAGATGAACTAGCTAGGACGAAGATATATGCAAAAACGGCTTAATGGGATAGAGTCCGAAACAGCGAGACACACTCGCGTAAGAGTATGTGCTTTATTGTGGGCAGTCTAGAACTGCAGAAATGATTTGGTTTTTAACAGAACAACAAATATTCATTTTTTGCAGGTTATCTTCCGAGCCACTGCGTTGATCCGTTTGTGGTCGCTACTCACTCCGACGAAGGATAGTGAGCGTTTGGTTACTGGATCTATCCGGTGGGAGATGGTAGCACGGGATATCTTCAACCGGTTTGGATGGCGGTCATGTAATAGGATAGGCAATTAGTTTACCTATCTTTCTTATGCCAGCCGGTTGTGGCTTTTTTGGCTAGTTTATTATTGGCCTTGGGCTCTTTGTGAGCTTTCATTTACTTTCGTTTGAGACTTTAAGACCTTGTTGAATCTATTTGCTTATTTATAAACTTGGCCGTATGCATCGTTTTGATGCAGAGGCCGGGGAGCCCCCTCTTTTCGAAATAAAAAATAAAAAAAATGCAAAAACGGCTAAGTTGTCTCCTTTCGTGCACAACTTTTCCTTCATATGTAGTTGTCTTGGACAAGACACACAATTAAAGCACATTCCAAACTCAGTGCAACTTATGTTCCTCCCATTGTTTACATCAAGTCTGTCGATCAAACTCTTTGTAGCCCACGCTGCTGATAGTTGCACGGCGTGAACGACATCAATTAATCATCCTCTAAAGGCACTACACACTCCATAACCACTCCATTCAAAAGGCAGTTCACAACTCATTATCACGGTTGTGGTTGTGGAGCACACCCCATTGTCCACTTGATCTTCATTTTCATTCATCATCTTCCTTGACCAAGAATTTTATGATTTAGGTAGCGCCAGGGGAGCTGAATCCAGTACTAGATAGCGGTACCTATGGCCGTACAGTACGTGTTGTGTCATGCATGATGAACTGATGACGAACATTAAAAAGGCCACTTTGATGTAGTTTAGTCCTCTACAAGACAATTTAATGGCATTGTCAATCTTATTGGTATCCACAAGTTGATCAGAGAGGCAACTCCAAGCGGCATTGTCTCTAGCAAATTGACGCTTCATCTTCTTGGACCATGTCCATGGTGGTTGTTCCCTGGTGAACTGAATGCACACATGGACATATTCATCAGGACATGTATTCTCTTACAAGTACAATAACCAAGGTAGAAATGTTACGGGTTTGTTAAGCAGAGAACGACATGCCCGAGCCTTGCAACTCATGGCGCGACATAGTGTGGGGCAGGTCGGGCGATAATCCTAAAAACTCCCCCACCCTCCATCTTCAGATGGGTGGGGCCCATTCCTTCCCCTTCTAAGCACGTACCTTTGTTTCCGTAGATGTAGCATTGCCCCAGGTCAGATGGCCTCTCTGTGTTATATCTTCATGAATTCATCAACATAAGGCATCTGCAACGTTGATCCACAAATTTGCTCCAGTATCCGTCCGCGGACACGGATGCTTGAGCCGGGCATCCAACACTGTACGCATACATTTCAACCACTGTTTGAACTAAACCGACAAAATTCATTCAAACACAGCGAATTTCATCAAAGTTGTTGGAATTGTGTCGAATATAGTGTACAAGGTAGGTTATAGTTGCATTTTGAGTTGTATTGTATTTAGACAGGATATGGAGTCGTGTCCTAATAGAACACTTGTATTCTGGACGTCTTATATAATGACAGATAGACACACTATGTAACCTAGCCCAACATAATAGCACAGGCAACCAGGGGGAGCCAGCGCTGCTGGCGCCCGGGCGGCTGCTGCAGTATTGTGACGGTGTCACGAGGAGGAGCACCCATAGTCATGCCCCGGGGATGTTGCAAAGTTCGATGAACCTCGTTAATAAATCTCGGTGTCGTGCCTTGTGTGATTGCTTGGTCCTTGGATCATCGACTACGCGCCTCGGTATATTCTAACAAGTGGTATCAACGCTAGGTTGTTCGAGGCCGCGGTGGAGTTGATCTAGAGGAGAACACATGTAAGCTGCCAACGGTATCTAGCGAGATACGATGTTTGCGATTGGAGACATGACAACGAAGTTTTCACATCAGTGGATCAAGGTTGCTCGAGTTGAAGATTCACAAAGGACGGTTTCATGTTTGGAAGAATCAACCGAAAATGACTAGCTAGTTGATCGGGAGCGCCGACTGGTGGCCAGAGTCGAGTTGGCGATCTCGGTAATATTGTACTGCATGTGGCGGTAGTCGCAATTGACATCAGCCGCAGCGGTAGAGCGTGCAATCCAGGAGGAGCACGTGGATGCGGTCCATATGGCCGACTAGTGTGCGACGACTCTGCGCCGGTGCCCGGACCATTCCATGCCAGCTTGACCTTGGAGTAGGTACAGGCGCAATTCAACATCGTCATGGCGGAGGAGCAGCCTATGCCTATCTCAGCGTTCCGGCAAGCGCAGTAGAAGCAGCAGAACAACCTCTTCCTCCTCGAGTAGCACCGGCTAGGGGAGGGCCAGATCCACGGTGAGTGCGCGAGCGAGGAAGCGTGGCGGCCATTGCCGCGACGAACCCCAACTTCGTCGCTGAGTAGCAGGCGCTCTACGTGGCCGCAGGCCGCCGCTCACAATGCCCAGGCGGCGCAAATGGACGCGGTGGCGGCATTGGCTACATAGGCGATCCCGGAAGAGAACTTCACGAGTTGCGTGTCCTACGCGCCACCAAACACTTTTTGGCCACGCCGGTGGGATGACGAGACTGCCGGCCCTTCCACTTTCATGGTGGACCTCATGTCCATCGGCGACGGATAAGTCGCGGATTCCGACGAGAATGAGTAGGGAATGGGAGGCGGCGAGGCATTGTGTCCCATGTGGGATGGTTTGTCTCTCGTATTCTAGTCTTCCTCGTTGGCAAACGCACCTTCACTTCGCAGGTCTTATCGCCACCACTCATGGAGACGGCGAGATGAGCTCGGTGATCAACGGGAGGGGAACACCAAGGACTTGGATGACGGACACCGTCGTAGGCTAGGTTTAGGCCCGGTCCCTTTTTTATGAAAATTATCCGAAATGTAATGAATCTCGTCTGATTTATATGAATATCATCCGGTTTTTATGTAATTCGTCTAGTATGTTCAAACTCGGCTTGAAATGTATGCGGTCAATTTTAAATGGCCGCCTCACACATCCAAGTCTATGAACTGATCTTCCCCTTTCCGCGATGGATGCGGTGTCCGCTTTGCGGGTTAGAGCATCTCCAGCCGCGCCCCCAGAACGGCCTTCCCAGGCGTTTTCTTTCCGCCGGCGCCGAAAAATCGGCCCAGTCGCACCCCCAGGAGTCCGTTTTTCGCCGGCTTGGGCCGAAATCAGTGCCGGCGGACCCAGGCCAAACCCGAAGTGCCGGGTGGCGCCCGGGGGCACCGAGGTGAGCGTTTTGGTGCGAAGCGGGCCCGCCATGTCAGTGAGACGGCTGTTTCGTCGACCTCATCCCCTCGGTTCCCGCGGGAATCAATGCGAAGGCTGCCGGACTGCCACGTTGCCGCGCCGGTCAGCCTCCATTGATGCTCACGAGCGGCGCAGTGAAGACGCCGCCGACGCGCGTCCGCTCGCATGCGCCTCACGTCCGCCCGCATGCCGCCCACCGCCACCCCCGCTCGGGCTATAAAAAGGCGCCCCCTCGTCCTCCTCGTCGGGCTCCGACTCGCCGGCCGTCCGCCCCGTCAAGCCCGAGCCGGAGGAGACACCGCTCGGGCGTCGCGCGCGGAGCGGCACCCTTGTCGTCAACGAGCCGTCGCCTGCGACGGCACCGACGAGGCGCTCCCTTCGTCTTGTCCGGCTGAAGCCCGAGCCTGACACGGCCCCCGTGAAGCCGAAGCACGCCGGCATGGTGGCACCCGACGACGAGTCCGCCCTCAAATGGGCGAGGGAGGACTACGTCCGCGAGCAGGTGCGCCAACAGCTTCGGGCTTACCTGGAGACCCAGGCCCGCTGCCGCGCCGAGGCCCGTCGCCGCGCCGAGGAGCATCGCCGCGCCGAGGAAGGCGGCGTTATCGTCATCGACAACGACGACGAGGTCGAGGCCGGGCCGTCATGCGATGTCGGTGATCCGGGCGAGGGGTGCAGCAGGGACGCCGCGGGCACTAGCTAGGCGTTTTAATAAGTTTGTTTTTAAGTTAGTTCACGCATGTTTTACGCTTTTGTACAAATTTGGACAAAAAAGTTAGAATTCATGCAAAAGTCGCCCAGTTTGAAAAAAATACAAGGCAAGCTTCGCCGAACCCGCGGCGACCGTGGACGTGCGACTGAAAACGAACCGGACCCCAGGGGTCGAACTAGCGCCGGCTCGCCCTCATGCCGCTATTTTTCGACGCCCTGAGGGGCCGAATGGCTGGAGATGCTCTTAGCGTTGGAGATGCCTACAACCATCGAGTAATTTCTTCATGCACGGACGAACGTACACGATATCTCCGATCCTGCCGGGCGGGCGGACGTACAGAGAACCTGCTTCGCTCTTTGGCGGAGGCCAGTTTTTTTTTTTTAAGACAATGCCGGCCAGTTTCGTGTCTCTTGTGTGTTTTCGTTGCGCTGCCAGGCCCGGCCTCCGTCACGCGATCACAACCGAAGGAATGGGACAGCTCGCCTCCATATGCTGCCAATTGCAGCTCACCCGGCCGGCCCGTCCCGAACAGATATAATTTTTTTCCCCCGAACAGCGCGACGATGACCCCTATCCCCCCGTTCGCTCGACCCGTCCGAATCGCGTGTGCATTAATCTCTGAAGCAGGGGACAATGCCCTCTAGTATGAACAGGATTAGTGCAACTAAACCTATGGATAGGAGAAGCTAATCCTGTGTGATTGCTAACCTTGCAGCTTCATGCGCTATGCTGTTTTGATCTCTGTTAACATGGTAGACCTGAATGTTCCTGAACTCTGTCATTGCACAAAAGTCTGCTATATAGCTTCTTATCTGCCAATTCCCTGGTTTCTTCCTTGGCGATCTTGCTGCTGCAGCTTTTGCCACAGTGAGGTTGTCTGTTAGCACCGCAGCTTCCTGAATGTGCAGAGATTCCAAAAGATTTGCTGCCAACTTTAGACCCTGTGCTTCCGCTTGAACAGCTGAATTAGCTATCATTCCTATGGCTGAAATTGATGCTTGAAGGTTTGAGTAACCTTGCTTAAGTTGAATGTAGACACCTATTCCTGCTTGTGCTCCTTCATTTCCGTTTTGGCTCTCCTGTAGATTCCATGCTGCATCTGTGAAGAATGTGTTTTGTGTAGAAAGCTTGGATGCATCAATTGTGTTTCCCTGCCTTAGTTCCTCCCTTTTGTCCTGCATAGGTATCTTATTCTTGCATAGATTATTATGATCTGCTTCTAATTTGAAAGAGTTTGTAATTGCTTGTGCTGCAAAAGAGACATGTATAGGGAAGCCTTCTTTTCTTTGGAAAAGCTTCTCATTTCTAACTTTCCATAGACACCACATGAATGTGAAAATATTGTTTAAACTTGCATGAGGATGGTCTGAACTGAGCAGATTTAAAATAATGGTGATGATTGAAGTGGAATTACTAATAAAGTTGTCTATTCTAATGTACCATGGTTTTGCAAACCAAGCTGCTCTAGCATAAGGACAAGTAAAAAAGATATGCCGTTCATCTTCTTCAGCACTGCATCTTGAGCATTCTTTATCTATATGCTTCGAATATTTACCTGCTCTTTTACCTGTTGGAAGCGCTTTTCTAATTAGCCTCCATGCAAATGTTTGAACCCTCGGTGCAATGTCTTTGGCCTTCCATATCTGCTTTAAAAGGGCTTTTGTATTGTCTGGAATGACCCTTGGCTGCGGCTCTCCTTCCTGTTGCATCACCTGTAGGCATAATTTATAAGCACTTTTGGAGTTGAATTGTCCTGTTTGAGTTAGTTTCCAACACAAAAGATCTTCTCCGCCAGATTGGATAATGGGCGTTCGGATTATTTCTGCAACAGTATCATGATCAAAAAGGTTGCAAATAAGATTAGTATTCCAAAGTTTCTGATTTGGCAGCCAAAGGTCTCTGACTATTGCAGGGTAATCAAAATGACTATCTTGGATAATCAGATGATCATAGATTGTGCTCCAGCCTTTATACCAGGGAGAGCTCCAAATAGATATGTTCCCTTCGGTAAGTTGATTAAAAGAGTTGTTGATGAGCATAGGTCTAACTTTGAGAATAGCTGTCCAAAAAGCAGATTTAGGAACATTATGGTTGGCTCTCCAAAAGGAAGTATCAGGAAAATATTTAGATTGAAGGACTTTGGAAATGTGACTGTTGGGTTGTTCCACTATTCTCCAAGCAGCAGATAGAATCATAGCTCTGTTAGTGGCTTGCATGTTCTTGATACCTAATCCACCTTCATTCTTAGGGGAACATATGTCCTTCCAGGCTCTAAGGCAAAGAGATTTAGCACTGGTTTCTTCTTTTATCCCTGTCCACCAAAAATTTCTAATGATAGCATTAAGCTTTGACAGGAATTTCTTAGGAAAAAGAATGTTAGACATATAATAAACAGGGATTGAAGCAAAAACAGAATTAATTAGGGTGAGTCTTCCTGCATGCGAGAGTTTATTTGCTTTGTAGCTAGGAAGTTTGGCCTTGAATTTGTCAATGACAAAGTTGTAGGCAGATGCCCTGTCTTTGGCAGGAAGAATGAGAGGATGTCCCAGGTGAATGGATTTTTGATCTATAGTAGGAACATGAAAGATATTCTTGATGGCATTCTGAGTGTTGATGTCAACTCCTTTGCTAAATAGAATAGCAGATTTGCTCCAATTTGGAGTTTGACCAGATTGTGTACAGAAAGATTGGATGATTTGATTCAGTGTAGTTGCTTCTTGGATGGTGGCCTGGCGGTGCGTTGCCGGTATTAAACCTGGCCTGGGTTGCGCCGTGGTCACGTCACTGCCTACGTGCTGCTTGCGTGGAGGGATGGTGCAGGTGCAGGTACCGGCCTTGCCAGTTGGCTGCCGGCCGGCCGCGCGCCGAGATGCATGCATGCATGCATGCCGCCTCCGATGAACTTTCACTTGTCGAAACACGTCCTCACGTTCCTTCGCCTTCCATTCACATACGATTTTTTCACTGTGATTAAAAACATATTTCGTACTCAGAGTACTCTCCAGACTAACATCCCTAGCACGGCAGCACCTTGACAAATGACAAGGTCCACCAATACTGATCACTGGTCTTCTCTTGGTTTCCGCAGTTTAGAGATGGTTCAGAAACGCACATCCACCGTGTTCCGCACACGCTAAGAATTTTCTTCTTGCTCGCGATAGGTTTATAGATAGAAGTTTCCCGGTCGTGCATGGCCACGCACGGTTCCAAGCATAGCTCGACAACCACATACTCCTTGGTGACCAATTAGAAGCTTTCTGTTGAAAAATCCACACCACCAAAAGAGTGCTCCGATCGGTAATCCACCGAGCTGTCTCATACGCAGCAGGCACCGATAACGACCGAAATCTGTACCCGGCCTGCATTGATTGGTCAGCGATCATCAGTAGAAACGAGAAACGCGCACGTCAGAGACTGTCTGAAAAGTGCATCCGGCCGGTTCATTGAACAATGGGCGACATCTCGCTCGCGCGTACGCTTTCGCTCGAGCCAGCGTGTCTGCGTGTGTGTGTGTGTGTACGCCGGTGCACCACGTAGCTAGGTGCATGCGTTTCTTCCACGACGACCACGACGGTTAAAAGCGCACCCGAGATTGACTGGGCAGCACGTCCACGTCCACGTCCACGTCCGTCACTGTATAACGGAGCGATATATGGGTTGGTTAACGTATGACTTTGCCTGGCCGCTGCCGCGCGCGGAGCTGCACCGCCCGACCTCGAGCTTATCGATTGTTCCCTGTCAATTCCAAAGGATAATCATCTTCGCGAGGATCTTTGGACCATGCGTGCATGCATGCAAGACCTTTATTCAGGTTTCCTTGGGGAGCTGAATCAGTGGTTAGATTCTTGCGTAATGCATACCCAAGGAACCCACTTGATTCATCGATCGCGTGTCCCAAAGGAAATGTTAGCTGTATCTGGAGGTCGGCTCTGGGGTGCAAAGCTGGCCAGTAAACCTGCAGACAGTTGCAGCTAACAACGACAAACTAAAGTATTGGTGACTTAGAGCAGCTCCAACACAGTGATTTAAAATGTCCGTCTTCGTCCGTTTAGATCGGTGCGGACAAAAGTGGAAGTCCCAACACGCCGATCCAAACCCAGAACGCGTCTGCTTTCTGTCTTCACCGACGCATTTGCGGCATAAATTTAAGACCCAAATACATCAACGTGGACGCGACGCGGACGCCTCGCGCGCCTTCTCGATGTCCGCCGTGTGCCCATCTGGTGGCCGCCCAACTACCGCGGTCAGCTTAATTTATGACGACCGCCCACCTCGGGCTCGCCCAACTTCCACGGTCAACCTTTTTTTACTCAATGTTCAGTGTAATTTTTAAGCTCCTACGAGTGACCAGCAATCAAGGAAACAAGAAATGTTGTTCAATGCAGGTCTATTTCTCTTTCTTTTGATGGTTCGAATTGTCATTCATATGTAGTGGTTTTTTTTCCTGAAAAGATCAGATTTATTATAAAGATTCACTGGAAGTACAAAACACCTCAAGCATAGTATAAATATGTACCGGCTTATGTTCTTCATGACAAACATTAGATTAAGATGCTCTTTCGATGTCTTGTCTAAAAAAAACCTACCGATATAAGCAGCTAAATGAGGTGAAATCACTCGAGTGTTGGGGTTTGACTCATTTCAACTTTGTCGCACGATAACAAACGAAGTAAAATTTTGTCCAGACTAAGCTCAGTTCACTGAGGCTTTAAAAACCAATTAGCATAGCAAATCTGCTAAAAACAGCAAGCGCCCCTCAAAAACTGCTGAGAATTAATCTACACGGCCTCTTCGATAATACCTAATGATCAATATTATTCATGTGGTTAAGAAGACGCCAACGAATAAACATGCAATATATGCCATGCCATTTCGCTAGAAAATGAGGTGTATACATCACGGCGGGGTGGCATGCGTAATGCGTTATGTAGCTGCCGTCCGGAACACTGAATCGCGTTCGGTGATGGTACAGATCTTGCGCGTGTCGTCCAGGTCCAGGTAAGCTGCACTAGTCACTCACAATTTCGGTTCTCCAAAAACTATGTAGAGCCAGTACGTTTCCTTTTTCCGTGACAGGGATCGAAACAGGCTCGGCCCCTCTTGCGTCTATTCAGACTCGGAGCTAAACCGGCTATGGCGCTGAGGCCGTCCTACATAAACAAACACACATCTCAAACAAACAAGCAAACAAAAAAAATAGTACGCCATATGAGCCATCTTGCTCGACGATTCCAAAGCCGCTGCTTGGAGCTGTTTTCTTCATTTCGATGAGGTCTGCGTAGAACATAATCTATAGATGTGCCGCATCTTTGGACCACAAAACTCAAACGACCAGACGATGCTGATAAACGTACAGGAAATCAGCTGGTTTTAGTTTGTCAATGCGTTGTCGTTTGACATGGAAGATCCATTGCATTTGCGCACATCTCCTGAATAACTTTTTTTTACGGGCATCTCCTGAATGCTGAATAACTTTCAGGAGATTAGCTAGCCACCACTGCGAAACCGGAACAACCTTCAATTCTTTTTTTTTTTTTTTGGAAAAACTGAGCAGGTTTGGACCAAGACCTCTCAATCTACAGACCCTCCTTTGAATCCGGGAGGTCATCCCAAATGGAATCGGTGGTGAGAGTACAATCACGACAAATGAAGAAGAGGCAACTTGGTCTTGGTCGTAAACAATGAATTGTGATGAGCTGTTTCTCGAGCTCAGATCTCGCAACTTGCTAGGCAAAACAAGAGGCAAGTTACAGTAAAATCTGTTTTAGAAAAAGGTGTACTGGCATAGTGCTGGAGGTTTCGTCTTCTTGCATGTACGTAGCCTTTTATTTGGGTTGTCCGGGTGAACTGAACCCAGGCCAGATGGATCGATCTAGTACATTTTACTGCTCCACTAGTACTTCCTCTGTTAGGAATTACTTGTCTCAAAAATAGATGTATCTAAAATTAAAATACATCTAGATACATCCATTTCTACGACAAGCAATTCCAAACGGAGGGAGTAGTATTTTAGTACGACAAGAAAGTTGTTGTACATGATCTCTACTCCTAATGTCTCAGTTGGTAGGTCGCGTTCCGGGTTTTATTTTCGTCCCACCTCACCCGGTCTTTTTTGGTACTTCTTTGTTACTTCCTCCCACCTCCCCCTCAGCCACAAATAACCAAGGAAAACCCCGCGATCCAGTCCCGCACACGCCCAAACTCCCGTCGTTATTAACTAAAAGGATCGAAAATAAACCACGGAGCACAAACCGGTGAAAATTAACCAGCGAAAAAAACGGCAAACTGTGCGATCTCGATCTCGTCTGGTTTTTCTTTCGTATCTCACCCCGCACGTAAAACAAATCTCAATCTCGATCTGTTTCATCTCAGCCTCCAGCCCCGAGAGGAGCCGCCGCCGAGAGGAGACGCCCCAGCCCCGAGAGGACCCACCGCCGCCGCCGCCGGCGAGAGGAGACGCCCCAGCCCCGATAGGACCCGCCGCCGCCGCCGCCGCCGAGAGGAGACGCCCCAGCCCTGATAGGATCCGCCGCCGCCGCCGCCGGGGAACGAGGTCGCCGCCGCCTCCCTCGCCCGCGGCCATGATGACCGATCTGGCGTTGGCGCCGCAGATCACCCTCTGGTCCATGGCCTCGACTAGGTACGAATCCCTCCTCCACTTCTTCTGGTTTGGTTATTTCCGCATCTTGATCTGATTCGGGCGTGTGTGCAGTTTGCTATGATCTGGCGACGGGGATGCAAGGAGAAGCTGCTGCGGTTTCAAGGGGCCGTGAGGATGCCCACCATGAAGGCGTGTCTGGGATGATGGAGGTGATATCCGCCAGGTCCCCGTTGCCGTCGACTGGCGGCGGCCACCGTGTCCTCTTCCATGGCGTCGTCGGGGCCTTCCCCTGCCAAGCGTAGCGGCTCCTTGGCTGGATCACCGTCGCACACCTCACCGGCGTGGTCGGCAAGATCTGCACCTCGATCCTCGCCACTCTCCATCCTCTTGCAGGTAATAGGCTTTCTGCCCCCTCTTTTATCTCCGGCGTTCTCGTGTGCACGGATTGTGAGCGTGAAGGAATATTTCTCTTCTATTTCATGGTGCTGCTGTGCTCCTTCTGCTTTCACACTGCACATATATAGATTCTTCAAAGGAATTGGATGTTGATAATATCAACTAAGTTCCCTGAATGTGATATATATTCTTCCCTCGCTTTGAATTGATTGCCCCAAACAATATATCTCTGGTTGATAGTCATGGCCTATTATTGTTGTTGTTAATTTACAACACTCTGCGTTGTATTGTCCAATCATGGTCCAAACTTCAACTTGGTTGTGGATTCATTGTATGTACCATATGCTGTTCATAGCTACAAAATTGCAATCTCGCGAAAATGTTCTTGAATACAGTAATTTTTTTGTCACATAACCCATATGCTGATGATAAAGTTTGTTGTATGAGCTTGTGGCATACTGATCCGACAGGTGGCAGGTATGCATTCAGATGTTGCAGCTCTAAGGAAGGGTAGTATATGGCACATGGCTTCGTGGGTTGTTCAACAAGAAGTGTTTTGGGCATATTCGAAAGGCAATCTTGTGAAAATTATACATCGATTTTCTTATTCCGTCACCAGCTTCTATTGATATGAGCGATACAAAAAGTTCAGCACTGAATTTTAGTATGTTAACTTGCAAGATTTCTCACGACTATGTTTTTTTGTTATAGGTTTATAAATTTCGAAATATAGTTGCAGCTTCACGGAATGGACGGCCCAAATTATGTTAGTGTCTATATGTTTACTTGGTGGTGGTCTAGCGTGAGTGACACCTGCATCTGTAACTTACCCATTGGATGTTCTTCGAAATCACCTGACAACACAGGTGATGCTTTTCTTCCTTTCGTGATTTGTGAATAACACTAAGCCAACCAATCAATCAATATAACTTCCAGTTAGAACTTAGAGCATCTTTACCTAACGCTTTCATGCAATGTAGCTTTACAGACCAAAGGAACAGGTTTTAGTAAGCTAAACTTTCATGTCTACAAAATTCTGCAGAAAACCACTAGGTATTACAAGGGCATCTTTCACACGTTGTCTATAATTTGTAGAGAAGAGAATAGTAGAGGATTGTATAAAGGCCTTTGGTCCACCTTATTGGTAAGCCGTATGTTTCTGCTGAGAATTGTTTTTTAGTTGACTTCCCAGTAACTTTTATGTGTTACAGGGAGTTGGACCTGATATATCAATCAACGTTTATGTATATGAATCCTTGAGGTCTCATTGGAAAATGGAAAGTTGAATGTCAAACTGTGCGACCAATGATTTGATATGGTACCTCCCTCTTCTCTCTTCTATGAACCCTATAACACACGTCTCAAATCTTAATTTCTTTTATCCTATTGCAGGTTAATTCCAGTTGGGTGTGTTAACCTACAGTAATCAATCAAGTCAACAAATATAACAATGATACTTTGTCTTCTGATTTTTGGTGATGATTTTTTTGTGACTGAACTAACAGGAGTTGAAGCATGTGTTCTTATTTTTTTTATATGACTAGATGCTTATGAACTGAAGCTCCATAATTTTCTTTTCAAGTCGACATTGGTGGCAACCAATACAATTAGCGTTATTTACAACCAATGAAGTCTTATAATTTTCTTTCTTAGAAATATACAGTGACGCTGACTATCATTTAGTAGCTCTACAGGCACTAGCCAAAAACAATAATGTTTATTTATTTAACCACCAAATAGAACAATAGGTTATTCTGCATTGTGGGTACACAAATCACAACACTATATTTCAGCTGTAGAAATCTGTGTGGATGCCTGCTGATATTTTAAGCCTACATATTGCCGATTTGGTTTGAGTAATGCTTGAAGCATAATTTACTTCCTAATGTGCAAATAGCAGTATCATTTTTTGTCAAGAAACTGAGAAGACGGAAGAGAGTTGGTGTTGTCAGTGTGGTGAGCCTATGCGGCAACCACAAGGTTGAAGTCTGCTTTGATCGTTATTCAAGATTTGAGCCTTGGCTCCGGTTTTGATAGCTCTATATCAGTAAGTTTAGTCCAGTAACTATTTTAAGTATCTTTACTGTGCATAGTTGCATACATTTTATTCATGGATTAGTCTTGGTAATATTAACATTTGAAAAGCAATTTTTGTGTGACCATTTTTTCATCTTAGTATCTCCATCTACCAGCAAAAGTCAACGTGCACAAACCTGCATTTAACATGCAACATGAGATAGTGTGCATCGAAACTATGCTTATGTTTGTGACATTCATGTGGCATCTCATGCAGATAGATTTTATTATCCATTTCTGTAGCATGCAATGCTTATTTTCTTCTTTTGGTCCATAATCCCTCCTAAAAGAAACATAAGAGTGTTTAGATCACTAAAGAAGTGATCTAAATGCTCTTATATTTCTTTACATATGGAGTACATGTCATGATTGTTGGATACACATGCAGACTTTCAGCGAGTTTTTGTTCTCGGACTTGGGATCCACAGTCCAAAGTTGATTGGTGGATCAAGTGAACTTGGTGCATCTCCATTCAAGCTGGAGTACAATTACCGGCCTGCTTGTTTAGCGCAGTCTCCACAATCATACAAGCAAATGAGCAGCTGGCGACCCAACACACAAAGTTTCTATCTTCTTATTTTCTATACAAGTAGCAGTTGGCGCAGCGGTGGTGTTGATGAACGACACCCAATGCAGAGGCGGCAGTTACCATAGGGAAGAGGTCAAGAACATCTAGCTCTTGTGGTGTTCCTCCTCATTATTGTCATCGCCATCAACAGCAACAATGACGACCGGCTCATGAGACAGCTACTAGAGAGGGAGCGAGGAAGGGGGAGACAAATCTTTCAGGTACAATGGTATGACAACCATGTTCTGAACTATCAATGAGATTTGGTGCTAAGTCAGCATCGTGTTTTATCCAATCTATCAAACACCATAAGTTTCATGTCGAATGTGTTGTAGAAATGTTCTTCCATAAATATGGTTTTAGTCCTTCATATTTTAGTATCGTTGTAAATTTATCCATTCACATATCACTCTGAGAAACATTTTTAATTGGGGGAAGGAAGAATGGGAGAAAAGAAGAGTGCTTTGACGTAAAAAAAGAAGTCGTCAATATAGCCCGTTGCAACGCACGGCGTTCTACTAGGAGATGCAAGTGGAGTGGAATAATGAAAATACATTGCATCAAATACATTTTTTGATTGTTACTGTAATTTTTTTTCTATACATGTGAAATTAGAAATGCATTATGCTTATGTATGCAATCAGAAAAAAAATTAAAAGGCCCGTGACAACGCACGGGCATTGTACTAGGGAAACAAGTATTGACATTGTACTATGGAAACAAAACGAATAGACATGCAGACTAAGCTCCATATCCAAGGGATTTTGGTAGTACATGCCATGTTTATGCTCACTGTTGAATAGTTTGTATATAACTATTTATGCAATACTTAGACCATAGGAGCAATTCATTCTGTATATTTTGCTGGGGATTGTGCCTTGCAGTCAATTTATAGAAGGGTAAGATGTATCGCAATATCTTTGACTTGCATTCTCTGTGATGTCAAGTAAGAAAATAGAATATATACTCTTTGAATTATCTTTTCTTTTTTTTGATGTCTCTATCTTACTTATATAATCCAATTGGCATTCGCTAGAGTTTCTGTTGATGAAACATTTGTTTGTTGATGTGAGGAGGTTCTGTTTGTGAGTAGATACGGTTCGTAGATCATGATATCTGCACAATCTCAATCTACTTCCTATGACCATATATTGTATTAATGGGTTGTGTTAGGATTATTTTATCAACTACTGGGTTGTTGATCTACATTACGGTTTAATTCTTACACGAATTAATGTTGACTCGATTCCCTGTAGTAGGTTGAGAGGCTTCTCCTCTCATGATTTACTATGATTAGTTTGCTTGGCTCCATGCTCCTCATGATTTCTTTGAATTTTTCTGTAGGAGCTCGGTCAAAAATCACCTAAGGAAAATATGTTGTTCTTCTCTACAAGGGTTGCATGTGGAATTTGAGGAGAATCTGTGCACCAGCATCTGAGTCCTTGATGTTGCTCTGATCATATTGTGTAAATATATTTCTAATAAAGTAACCGCCTGATGGTGTACATGTTATAAATAACAAGAATCATCAAGTGTGAGAGATGGCAACATCATGATGGGATGGTATGTACTGTTGTGCTCATCAATAGAGTTAGATCACTTTTCTGTCTGAGAGTCGATTTTTTTGTGCGTTAGATGGATTGACAAGTACCAAAGATTGATGCCAAGCAGAACTAAAACCTGTCCATGGATTACCTTCAGTCCCGCATTCCAATCAACAACATTGGGCCGAGCGAGCGCGCGGGTGGCGCAAGAGGCAATGGGCAGCCGGTGGAGACTGAGTGGTGAGCGGCGGTGGTGAGGTCGAGAGGTTGGCACCAGCGGCGAGTAGGCAATTACCGTGACGGGCGAGCGGACGGGGCTTGTAGGTGTCACGATTGCATCACAATTGGAATAAAGTAAACAATGCATACTCGTGTGGCCATTGACTGATTTTGTGTGTTGTGTGCTTGTGTTAACAGCCAGCCAAATCAATCAGCCAAGGGCCATTATGTACGTGAGTGTGTTAGCAGTGGGTATATCTGAAGATTATTTCTCAACTTGGCATATGGGTAGAGACTAAAAAGACAATGCCATGGTAGCATGGCAGACCTGGCAAGTGCCACGAACATCATGATATTCTTCCTTTTCTTAATTCCTTGATTTGAAAAATAATTTGCTCTGCGTGTATAGGAACATAGCAGTCGGGCAAACGACACTTTGGCATCTTGATCTATCAAAGGAAATATATTTTTTACTTTAGAAAATGTGGGTTCGGATTGGTCTGTTGAGTTATGGCTGGCTGATCGGAATAATTTTTCTATTTAAAAAATGTAGCAGATAGCATTTCGTTAGAGATTGGTCTGTTGAGTTATGGCTGGCTCATCGGAATAATTTTCCTATTTAAAAATGTAGCAAATAGCATTTCATTAGAGATGGCTTTGCAGCAAAACGCAAATCACGCAAACCAAGCTATCGCCGCCTCGTCGCTCTCGCCGGGAGCGACAACAACTGCGGGTCTCTTCTTCGCCTTCTTAGTCGGCATCTCCTCCATCCGGATGCCCTGCAGCACGAGCCACTCCGCCACCGCCTGGGACTGGACCTCCAGGAAGTTTAGGTCCGTCTTCGGCCATCCGGCATGCCACACCGCCACATCATAGGCACGAGAGGCCTCATCGGCGGTGGGATACGTGCCGAGCCACCAACGCTGCCCGGCATCGGAGAACTCCAGTCCAAAGTTCCCGGAGGGCTTCGCCCTCATGCCGAAGAAACCGGAATTTCCCTTCGGCGTCTTCTTCGGCGCCATCGGGGAGCGGGCGGCGGCCGAGCAGGGAGCGGGGAGGCGACGTGCGGCGTGGGGCGGAGGCGGACGGAGCGGGGCGGCAGCGTGCGGCGCGGGGCAGAAGCGGACGGAGCGGTGCGGCGGACGAACCGGAGAGGAGGCGGACGGAGCAGGGCCGGAGAGGAGGCGGACGGAGCAGGGCCGGAGGGGAGGCAGACGGAGCGGGGCGGCAGCGTGCGGCGCGGGGCAGAAGCAGACGGAGCGGTGCGGTGGACGAACCGGAGAGGAGGCGGACGGAGCAGGGCCGGAGGGAAGGCGGACGGAGCGGGGCCGGGCGGAGGATGGACCGGAGGCGGAGGCGGCCGGAGAGGAGGCGGGCGGGGTCGGGGCGGAGGCGAACGCGATGGGGCAGCGCGGCGGCAGGCGGCGGCCTAGGCGGGGTAGAATCTGTGGTGGGGGGCTGGATCTATGACGGGGCAAGACCTTAAAAACTTAACATGTAACTCTTGCAAACTATTTCAAGAGCACGTGGCAACGCACGGGCATTCTACTAGTACTAGTAATTACTCGCTCCGTAAAAAAATATAAGATCGTTTAGATCACTACTTTCTTTGCGGAGGGAGTATTAAGTTGCATGCATCTAGCACCATATGGACTATACAATGCCGGGTAATTGATTTTCTTGAATGCCAAGCCCCTCTGTCTCAGAAATATGCCAAGAAGCTTTTCATGTCAAAAAATATCTCTAGTGGAATTTTAGACAGTACTACCAACCATGATTATCAATCATATACATACGATATGATACCATAGCAGTGTTTTTATCTGTGAATGCAGAGAGATAGGTTCCTTTCCATTATCTAAAGGACTGTGCTAACGACCAGTCGACTGGTCGTTAGCGACAGATCCGCACGACCGTAGCTTCCTCTCGCGAGCACGCTCGATTCCACCGATTTTTCTTCTTCTCTCAAAAACCGTATACGCCAATAGTTAATCGCTAGTGGTTTTTCTGGTTTTTTGGCTACATAATATCAAAAGAAAATAAAAGTGTTGGAAAGGGGACTTGAACCCAGGTCTATTCATTAGAGTTTGAGCCCAATAACCAACTAAGCCACCTTTTGTTGTTGTCTATTGAATATAAACAAGGTTATTTTAACCTTTCTTTTTTCTGTCATATCAGCGATAATAATTGTTTTTGCTTGGTAACTTTGGCATGACTAGCGTGATAACTATGACTTGAGCAACATGATAACTATACTATGATAAGCCTGATAACTATAATATGAGAAGGTTAATGACTATATAATGAGAAGCACGATAACTTTAGCATGGGGCAGTGGTAACATCACATTGGGGTATGTTTCGACAACAAAAAGTTACTGGGACATATTTCAGTAACGAAAGTGACTAAGTTTCGGGTCTCCGATGTGTGAGTTACCATGCTATTCACACGAAAGTTACCGGGGGATACTTGATCACCACCCCTCACCCTCCCCCCCACACACCAAAGTTATCAGGTCTATGATGTGTGAGTTACCATGATATTGACAAAAAAGTTACTGGAGGTATATTTCGTCAACAACCCTCCCCCACCACTCACCACCGTCGCCAAAGTTATTAGGACTGGGGCACATAAGTTATCAGACTGTGATGTGTGAGTTATCATGTTATTCACACAAAAAGTTACCAAAGGGTATATTTCATCAACCACCCTCCCCCCACATGGTCACCAAATTTACCAAAAAGACTGGGGTACATAAGTTATCAGGGCTGAGATGTGTGAGTTATCATGTTATTCACACAAAAAGTTATCAAGGATATATTTCATCAACCCCCCCCCCCCCCCCCCCCCAAACCAAGTTATCAGGTCTATGACTTGTAAGTTACCATGATATTGATAAAAATTTTACCGGAGGTATATTTCATCAACAACCCTCCCACACCCCTCACCATCGTCGCCACAGTTACCAAGACTGGGGCACATAAGTTCTCAGGTCTGCAATGTGTGAATTATCATGTTATTCACACAAAAATTTACCAAAATGTATATTTCATCAACCACCGTCCCCCCACCGAGTCACCAAATTTACCAAAAGACTGGGGTGCATTAGTTACCAGGTCCACGAGGTGTGAGTTACCGAGCAATTCACATAAAAGTTATCGAGGGTATATTTCATCACCCCTCCCTCACGAAAAGTACCAGGCCCGGGGGGCATAAGTTATCGGGTCTCCGATGTGTGAGTTACCATGCTATTCACACGAAAGTTGTCAAGGGATACTTGATCACCCCCCCCCTCCCTGACAAATTTATCAAGACCAGGGTACATAAATTATCGGGTCTGTGATGTGTGAGTTATCGGGGTGTTTGTATGTAAGTTATCAGGTTCGCGGTGCGTTAGTGACCACGTTATTCACACAACATTATTGCGGGATGTTTCAACAAAAAAATGAGGTCAAAAGAATCACGTTAGTGGGGAAATCATTGACCGGACCACTATTTTTTAATGTTCAAATTCGTATTAACCAAGAACAAGTATCATGTAAACTTGTTTCAAAAACAGCAAGTCCGAAGCCGGGCTAGTGGTTTGTGTCGTAGAAATTACTACTTGAGGAACAGGGTTCGATTCTTATCAAGCACAGAAACTATCAATTTTTTTTGGAACGCGGGCAAGGATGCGATCGGTAAATGGTCCTCTTAATTTAGGAACATGGGCCGATGGGATGTGATGATGTGAGGAAAAAAAATAGTGGGAACGGACCAGCATTGGGGAAAAAAGGAAGAGGGAACGGGCCAGCATCGGGATATATGTGGGTTGTGCGGGCTATCCGGACGGGGTGCTTGGGGTCGTGCGATCCACAACGAGCAACGATCAGGTCGTACGGATCTATCACTAACTTCCAATCGAGCTTTAGGAATTGGCGCAAGTACTACACCACGCAACAATTCTTAAAAAAAAAATTCATGTCCCTCGTCACAATTCTTGATTCTGGAGTTTGACTCTAGCTCCCAACAAAAAAGTTCTGGAATTAGCACAACTTTTATTTTGATGCTATGAGGTATAAAAGGTTAAGTTCTTATGTTTTCCAATTCATACAACTAAGATGCTGTAGCTTGTTGGTCGAAGGTCGCAAATTTAGCTTTGTCGTTATCTAAAACAAATCATATGATACAAAGCAAGCTATAGCATCGCAAGGGCACCCAACTTGCAGCTCTATCCCATTTTCTGTCTTTTACAATCTTGCGCCCTTTTTCAGGGAGCTGTTCGTGGTTAAATTCCTGATGCATGGCGCAGGAACCCACTTGATTCATCATCCTTGGAGTGTCCCCAACACAAGGAAACATGAGCTGTATCTCGAGGTCGGCTGGCTCTGGCTGGCTCTGGCCGGCCAGAAAACCTGCACGCAGTTGCAGCTAACAAAGGCGAAATAAACAAAGTGCCAAATATAACCTAAGCTATCAGGTTGCTGCTAGCCTGCTACCCTGCGTGCACTGATCTTTAGATTCTTCATCTCCTCGGACCAGATGATCATACACATGACCTTTAGCTGGGGACGTCCTGGTGAGCTGAATCCATAGATCGATACATCTGAATTACTGTACTAATCTACTACTAATAGTGCATAGATTAATCCACGAGTTGTTGTGTTTTAGGATAGGGCGATGGAGGAAAGAAGTAGCGCGGGCGGTCATTGTGGATTCTTGCGTGATGATGCATGCACGTAACCTCTATCAGAAAACAGCTGTTTTCATGGTGCTGCGACCTGTCAGTATCCATTCATGCATGCACTGTACGAAGGCGTACGTGCGATCGCCACCGCCCGCGCCCAGCCGGCGTACGTTCAATGAACCTGCTGCGCTCGCTTTTCGGCCGTGTGTGTTTCTCTTCTTCTTCATGCTCCGGTGGAGTTCTACAGGACAGGGGTGCGTCCATTTCGCTGGTAATTAAGCTGGACCTTTTCTTCGCCCAAGTACAAACAGGTCGCCATCGATCGACGGGTCGTTGCCGGCGACGCACGGGACAACTTGGCTTACTCTTCTGCGTTGAGCGTTTGAAAGCCGAAGCCGGTAATGCATGGAATAATTAATGACTTCGGTAAAGATGGTTTGAATTACCCGTAAAAGAAAAAATGGTTTGAATTGGCAACAAAGGATGTGCATATCTTGCGAGAAAGCTTTTGATCACGGAAGCATGCATGGGAAATCAGCCAATCAAGCTGTCCCATTCATACGCAGTTTGGCCATCATGTATGCATGCAGCTGTATGTTCCAGTTTCCGAACTAAATGCAACTTGCATGTTTTCCTCCAACTGTTTACATCAACTCGGCCAATCCAACTCTTTGTAGCCCACGCTGCTGGTAACTGCAAGGCGTAAACGACATCAACTAATCGCCCTCTAAATGCACCACCACCTTCCGCACCATAAGTCCATAACCACTCCATTCAAAGACGCACAGGTCGCAGTCGCAACTCTCGATCAGGCCTTGTGGTGGAGTACACCCCACTGTCGTCCACTTGGTCTTTAATTTGTTTTCTCATCATCTTCCGGGGAGCTGAATCCAGCGCTAGATTAGCAGTATACCTTACTATCGTCGTACTGTGTCATGATGAGTTGGTGATTAGTTAAGGGGCCAGTTGATGTAGCTTAGTCCTGTACTAAGACAATTAAAGGCATCGTCAATCCTGTTTCTGTCTGCGAGTTGCTCAGAAAGGCAACTTGAAGCGGCTTATTTCCGGCAAATTTCTAGGATCGAGACCATGACCGCAGCGTGGCCGTGTCCTCGTGAACTGAACCTAACCACCGTGTATTTTTGGTAGTACTGCAAGTACAACAGCCGAGGGCGACTCTTCATCCGTTCTTCTGGTTGCTTGCCTATTTTATATTAAGAAAACATAACCCTAAGCTTGAAGTATTCCGCATGAAATACTCTGGATTCTCTATACATTTACTGTAACTTTGTGCTGGCTAAACAGTCGTAGGAAGAATACTTGTCCATTCAAAGCAAAGAGAAGGACAAGCTCGGAGGGAGTACCATTCTCTTTGTCAAGTTGCTAGCGCAAGCTATACTCATTTCTTCTTGGACAAGAACGCAGCATAGCTCAGTTGGCAAGACGCAGGAGTTCGCAGCCAGCCAACCGGTGTTCGAGTCTCGGCTCGAGCGGTTGGTGCTTACGAAGTTTTCTTGTATAAAAAAAATGCCAACAGTCTAGCGTAGCTCGGGTTGGTCTTGTTTTTTTATCTCTTCTTGGACAATATCTGCACACACACCTTTGTCTCTGGCTGTCCCGATGAGCTGAATCCATGCATGGATACACATGACGACGGGTGAGGAAAAGCCATTGCCTGACCTAGTCCATGAGTTATCTCATGCATCCATGTCCCCGCAACGTACGTATGCGGCGACGTACGTCTCCACTCTCTTGCCCGGGCCGGGCGGCGTACGTTCAGAGAATCTGCTTCGCTTTTGGGTGCAAGCATGAACCAGCACCAGCCGTTGTGACCGTTCAGCTGCCCCGCGGGCGACGTACAAGAGCGCCCCCCTTTCAACCCGACTTTTTATCTTTCTTTCTTTCCACTCATGGAAACGGAAATCGCCGGTCTAGTTCGCCATCGCTGCCGGCGACGTAGGAGACAACTTTGCTTACTCTTCCGTCCGCGCTGAGCTTGATTGGGTCGTCGGAAGACGGATTTGGCATTGAGTAATTTCCTCCTCGCTGTACGTTGATCCACCATTGGAATTTTCGGAGATGCATGCACCTCCTAGCCGGGCCAGCAACCGATGAATGAAAGGCCTGAATAACTTTCAACTCTTTGCATTTTTTGTTGTTGTTAAACTGAACATCGTGATCATGGAAGCGTAGATGAACTAGCTAGGACGAAGATATATGCAAAAATGGCTAAGTTGTCTCCTTTCGTGCACAACTGTTCTAAAAGTGAGTTGTAAAAGTGTGTGGAGAGAGGCGTATGGCGACTCGAGAGGCGACTCGAGAGGCGCCCGCGGCAAACGTCGCTTGCCGGCGGCCGGAGCCTGCGGATCAGTCTACGAGGCGTGTAGGGGGGGCGGTTCTGGGTGCTCGCGGACTCGGAAGAAGAGGAGGACGGCGACGGGGATCCTGCGGGCAGATCGCCGGCGGACTACTCGCCGACGCCTTCTGACGTGATCTGCGAGGCCTTCAGCCCTGGATACTCGGAGGAAGAGGTCGCCGCGTTGGTCGATGAAATTGTGCCGGGCGATGATCCGGCGCGGATCGGGCTGCGTTCTGAGGATAGGGTGGAGGTTGTTCGCCGGATTATCCACCGGAGGACGGCGGCGACGGTGATCCGGCCTTGAAAAGGGCCTCTACCTAAGGTATGTATCCAACCCATTACTTTGTCCGATTTCTTCCCGCAAGATGATTGGAGTCACATTGTTCGTAAGAAGAAGAAGAGGAGAGGGAGACCGGAGCCAGCGCCGCCGGCGCCGGCGATCCGGGCGGCGGCTGAGATCCGGGCGGCTCGGGCTGCTCGTTTGAATTTCCTCCTGGGCCACGAGGGGGTCGTTGAGGAGTGGGCCGGTTGTGAGCCCGTGCATGGGGGTGTTGACGAGGGGCTGGATGGACCGGCTGCGACTGGGTATGTGGCCCAGGAGAGCCGGGACGCGCCCTCTCAGCCCGGCGTGCCTTGCAGGGTCGAGGCCCTTGCTGGACCGGGCACCGCTGCAACTCTTCGTGGGATCCCATGCACGTACGAGGATGTTCGTCTCCTTCTCGCTCGTGCACCGCCGTTTCCTAGGGTTCGCAAAGTTGGGACGAGGGGTTTCCCTCCCTGTGGTATTCGTCGGGCGCGGAGAATCCGGCCACTGCCAGGCATGGCCGGCCGTGGGGATGCGCCGGCGCCAGCCAAGAAACCCTCCTCCGGTACAGCGGGACGGGGTGGGGCGGCTCCGCCGCCGGCGGCGGATGCCGGACGTGGCGTCCAGGCGCAGCCTGGCCAAAGGCCGCCGGCGGGTGGGGCTGTTGTGAACGGTCACCCAGGCAGAGGCGCTGGCCCCTTGGGTGCGCGGCCTCCGGGGCAAGCTCTCCCGCAGCCGGCCTCTGGGAGGGGTAGCTTGAGGCCGCCGGCGCCAGGCGCGGTGCCCATTGCTCCTGCTGCCGGACGGGGTGGTCTGAGACCACCGGCGCCAGGTGCGGCGCCCTTTGCTCCCCAGGCTGCGGGTCGTGGAGGCCCTCGACTTCCCGCGTCGGGCGCATTTGGTGAGACTCTGGCTGGCCGCGGTGGAGGGCCTTGGCCTATTGGGGGCTTGCCGGCGACCACAGGCAATCAACCACGGGCTGCACCTCCGCCCCATTACGTTGCAAGACCGGCGCAAAACCGGTCCGGCCCGACTCAGACAAACAACAGAGAGCCCAACGATCCGCCCCGAGGCCAGTGGGGGGATGATGGGTATGATGCGTATGGTGAAGGACAACACCGAGGATCCTCTTCTACGGGAGGAGGTCGTGGATATGCCTGGCAAAGCGACGGGTCTGCTGAGAGACCGTTTCTCGGTCCGGCAGGTGGTTTTGTCGAGGGGGCCTCCGGCCCGGATCACCGTCAGAGAGGAGGCTTTCGTGGCCATCGTGGTGGTCGGCGTGGGGGCCGTGGGAGATTTCGCCGACCGCCACCGCCCAGGGCTGTTGTTCCTACGGCTGCTACAGTGGAGTCTGACCATACTTCCACTGAGCTTCCTTCACAGGCAATGGAGGTGGTGAAAGCCTTGGCCAGTGTTGAGGTTCCTGAGGCTGGGACGGTGGATGAGGCTACCGACAGGTCTGATGCCGAGAGGGCGTCCAAATATGCTCGTAAGAAGGAGAGGATGATTTGTTACCGTTGTGGTGAGAAGGGCCACTTCATTGCTGAGTGTGTGGCCCAACTGTGTGAGTCGTGTGGCAAGCCTGCACACGACTCGGGGGAGTGCCCGGTGTTGCGTGACCTGCCTCCGACGCTGAATATTTATGGAGTCTACTGTGCCGAGCTTATGTTTTTTGAGTCCCCGGAGGCGAGAGAGGTCCCGGAAGATACCCTGAGCTTGACTACCGGGATTGTGAGAGCGACCCAGGGAGAGGTGACTGAGGCACAGAATGTGAGGAGGCTTCAGGAGCTGGCTCTCGGGGATTTTAGATGGGAATTGGTGCTTATCGAGGACAGGGTTTTTAAGGTTGATTTCCCATCTGTGGATGATTTGCAGAGATTGTTGAGCTTTGGCTTGTGTAAAGTCCCCGGTACTAAGTGTATCCTGGAGTTTAACGAGTGGAAGCAGGTTGAGCCTAAGGGAAAGCCGCTTACGCAGGTCTGGTTGCGGTTTATAGGGGCTCCTTCTAAGCCTCTGCAGGATGCTCGAGTGGTGGCTAGTATGGGCATCATGGTTGGAAAGACAGAAAAGGTGGATATGGCTTTCACACGTGCCCATGGGGTGGCCCGGATTTTAGTAAGTGTTCTGGATATTGAGTTCGTGCCTGATAAGGTCAACTGGACCTATAGGGGAGAGGTGTTCCCGCTAGAGATCGAGTTTGAGGACACCGATTTATTTGCTGATGCGGTTAATGGTAACGATGTGGACATGCACGACAGTGATGGTAATGCGGGGGCCAAGGGGGCACCGTCAGCTGAGCCCACGCGAGAGGGGTCTAACGGTTCTCACCCAGCTTCTCAGTCGCCTGGGGACGGGACCGGGGTTGAGCCCGCAGTTTCACCAGCGGTGCCCATGACTACTCTGCATTTTGGATCTTTCGAGGCAGCCTCGGCACCTCCCAGACTATGGAGTGACCGGGTAGAGTCTGGTGATTATCTTGAGGACACGCTCCCTCTGTTGGAGTTCGAGGGGGCTGCTGGAGTGTTTGCTGGACGACCGGCAAGGACTTTGGTCGGCGCTACAGAGAGGAGGCCGGAGGGTGCTTCTCTTGTCCTGGCGCCTCATGTGGACGCGACTCCGGTGTCGGCGACTGCGGGCGTGATGGGTTGTGGGGGAGGGGGTTCGGGGCAGGTGGCCTCGTCTTCTCCCATCCCCATACCGATCCCGGTGGCGTCGGTGACGCCGACACCGAGGGGGTCGGCCGGTGCTGGGAGAGGGAGCCCGAGGCAGGCGGCCTCGACTCCTGCTACTCCTATGGTGGCGGTAACCACCGCGGCAGCAGCTGCGTTTGGGGGGACGCCGGGGCAGGAGGCCCTGTCTCCTCCCTCTTCACCGACGATCAGGAGGACCGCCTCTCCCTCGCCGATGGCTCTTTCGTCTGAGCCAGCGGCTGGGGTGGGAGGAGGGTGCGGGCAGGCGGCCCCCGTTATCCCCTCTCCGCCCCTTCCTATGGCCGGGGCCCCTGGTGTGGGGCACCCGTCTAAGGGGATCGGGAGCCCGCAGACGCCCTCTCTGGTAACCTCGGCACCACCTTTGAGGGTTTCAGTGCCAGGTTTCACTAGGGAGGAGGTTGTCGCGTTTGGTGGGATCCCGGACCCTTTCTCCGAGGGGAGACGGATGAGTGCTCGCATCCTCGACATCCCTGAGGTGGATGATATGCAGCAGCGGTGCGCTATGAGGGCGGCCAAGCTTCAGGAGGCTACTTTATCTTCTGGTATGTCCGTCAACTTATCTAATTCCTTATTGCATTTTTCTAATGAGGACATTATAAATAATGCAAACCAATTAGGAGTTTCACTAGGTGCTACGGATAGTGAGATTACCAATTCGGTGAATGATCTATTAGATTTGGAGGCGGAACGTGCTTTAGAGACTATTCGTAATCTTGCAGCTGTTAAACCAATGAATGATGATGAGATTGATGCGTTAAGGGTTAGAGTGCTCGATAATCTGTGTGCGGATCTAGCACCCCCCAATCATGACTCTGAGGAAGATGATGTACCCCTACAGAATGATGCTAGTAATATTTGTGAACCCGGTCATGAGGACCGGGCGACAGAGCTTAGTAAACCTAAGCGTAAGTGGAAACGGAAAATCTATCCTGATTCTGCAGTTCGTAGGAGTGCTAGGATTCAAACCACTAAAAAATTCCATGATGAATTATGAGAGGAATTTTTTGGAATAGCAGAGGTCTGAAGGACTTGGCTAAAAGAAGATTCCTAGCTGAGGTAGCTTTAGAGCAGAGGTTAGATTTTGTCGCTCTATCGGAGACGGGTAGAGATAACTTTGTGCCCCAGTTTCTCTGTTCTCTTGTGGGTGGTATTGATTTCGATTGGCATTGCCTCCCTCCGCGAGGAAGATCGGGTGGTATCTTACTAGGTGTGAGATGCGATTCGCTTGAAGTCCGAAGTGTAGTGATGGGCGACTTCGCGGTGAAGTTTCGAGTTAGGTCTAGGATAGATGGTTTTAACTGGGCTTTGGTGGCGGTTTATGGTGCCGCACAACCCGAGCTTAAAGCGGAGTTTCTGGCGGACCTTGTTCGAATCTGTGGGTCAGAACAGCTGCCAATTTTAGTTGGAGATGATTTCAATATCATCAGGAGGAGAGTGGAGAAGAACAATGATAACTTTGACGGCAGATGGTCGTTCATGTTCAACACCATTATTGAAAGCTTGGATCTGAGAGAGATAGAGCTTTCTGGTAGAAAGTTCACCTGGGCTAATGCTCTGCCAAACCCAACCTATGAAAAACTTGATCGAGTTCTTGCAAGCGTGGAGTGGGAACAAAAGTTCCCTCTGGTTACGGTGCAAGCTCTTTCGAGGGGAATATCTGATCACACCCCATCGTTCGTGGACTCAGGGGAGCCGAACCACGTGGGTAACAAGAACACCTTCTCCTTCGAGATGTCATGGTTTGAACGTGAGGGGCTCTTGGACTTGATTGCCAGGGAATGGGTTAAAGGTGTAGGAGGCAAAACTGCGATTGAGCGTTGGCAGAATAAGATTAGGCATTTGAGAAGTTTCTTACGGGGTTGGGCTAAGCACCTCAGTGGTGTGTATAAGATTGAAAAGGATAGACTCCTTACTTTTATACAGGCCCTGGACATACAGGCCGAATCCAATATTTTATCGCCAGCTGAGCTTCAGGTTAAAAATGAGGCGGAGAAGAGGTTAAAAGAACTGCTCCGCGAAGAAGAATTGAAGTGGGCTTTGCGTGTTAAAGTCTGCAAAGTGGTCCAGGGGGACGCGAATACTCAGTTCTTCCATTTGATAGCTAATGGAAAACACAGAAAGAAGCATATCTTTCAGCTTGAGCAAGACGAGGGCACTATTTTAGGTCAGGATAACCTAAAAACATATATTGCCGACTATTATAAACAGTTATTTGGACCTCCGGAGGATAATTGTGTGTCCCTCGATGAGTCTAGGACTGAGGATGTACCTCAGCTATCGGCTGCCGATAATGATATTCTGGTTGCCCCGTTCTCGGAGAAGGAGGTGTTTGATGCTATTGCACAGATGAAAAACAATAAGGCTCCCGGACCGGATGGATTCCCGGCAGAGTTCTATGAAAAGTGCTGGCACATTATTAAGGGGGATTTACTACCTATGTTCCATGATCTGTTCTCTGGACAGCTTCAGTTATTTCACTTGAATTTTGGGACTATCACACTGCTTCCTAAGAAGACGGATGCGGTGAGAATTGAGCAATTCAGGCCGATCTGTCTCCTCAATGTTAGTTTCAAAATTTTCACCAAGGTCGGGACTAACAGACTCACACAGATTGCGCATTCTGTGGTGCAATAGTCCCAAACCGCTTTCATGCCGGACAAAAATATCCTTGAAGGGGTGGTAGTCCTGCATGAAACACTCCATCAAATCCATTCCAAAAAATTAGATGGAGTAATTTTTAAGGTGGATTTCGAGAAAGCGTATGATAAGGTCAAATGGCCATTCCTCCAACAGTCATTGCGTATGAAATATTTTGATGAAGCCTGGCGCCGACAGGTTGAATCATTTACGCAAAAAGGTAGTGTGGGAATGAGAGTTAATGATGACATAGGTCACTATTTCCAGACACATAAAGGCCTAAGACAAGGAGATCCGATGTCCCCTATCTTGTTTAACATTGTTTTTGATAGGAAGGGCTAAGGAAAATGGTGAAGTAGGTGGATTGGTACCTCATCTTATTGATGGAGGTGTTTTCATCCTTCAGTACGCTGATGATACAATCATCTTTATGGAGCATGACTTGGCCAAGGCGAGAAATATGAAGCTTGTGTTATGCCTATTTGAACAATTGACCGGGTTAAAGATTAACTTCCATAAGAGCGAGCTGTTCTGTTTTGGTACGGCCAAAGATGAACAGGACGCTTATAGGCAATTGTTTGGGTGTGAGTTGGGAGAGTTACCCTTCTCTTACTTGGGGATTCCAATCCACCATCGTAGACTGACAAACAGAGAATGGAAGTGCATCGAGGACCGATTTGAGAAGAAAATGAGTTGCTGCAAGGGTAAGCTCATGTCATACGGAGGCCGATTAACCCTAATTAATTCGGTGCTCACGAGTATGCCAATGTTTCTCCTATCGTTCTTTGAGGTCCCAATTGGTGTTAGGAAGAGACTGGACTTCTATCGATTGCGTTTCTTTTGGCAGGGTGATGAGCTTAAAAGAAAATATCGGCTTGCTAAATGGGATATCATCTGTAGACCGAAAGACCAAGGGGGTCTAGGTATTGAGAATCTAGAAGTTAAGAATAAATGCCTTCTTAGCAAGTGGCTGTGGAAGCTCTCATCGGAGAATGATGCTATGTGGGCTCAAATCCTTCGCAGCAAGTACCTCCAGACAAAAACTTTGTCCCGGGTTACAGTCAGGCCGACCGACTCGCCCTTCTGGAAAGGCCTGATGAAAGTCAAACAGGCATTGTTTAATAGGACGAAGTTTGTTATTGGAAACGGCACGAGTACACGTTTCTGGGAGGATACTTGGCTCGGCGAGACACCCTTGGCCATCCAATACCCGTCTTTGTACCGCATTGTTCAACGACGTGAGGTGTTCATCGCATCGGTCTTTCAATCTACCCCCCTTAATATTCAGTTCCGACGAACGCTAGCGGGCAATCGTTGGGAAGAATGGCTCCGTCTAGTTAGGAGACTGATGGTTAAATCAATGTATATTGATGTTATTAATTCGAACTCCATTCCTACGTCCAAGCATGTTTGGGATGTCAAAGTTCCTTTGAAAATAAAAGTGTTTATGTGGTTTGTCCATAAACAAGTTATTTTAACTAAGAACAACTTGATAAAGCGTAATTGGACAGGACCTACTAGGTGTAGTTTCTGCGATCGGGATGAGACTATCAAACACCTCTTTTTTGATTGCCCGTTGGCCAAGGTACTTTGGCAGACGGTCCACATTGCTTTTAATATCAATCCACCGAATTCTGTTAATGCGTTATTTGGGACATGGCTTAATAGGATTGAGCCTAACTTAGCGAGACATATTCGGGTTGGAGTTTGTGCTTTGCTGTGAACTATCTAGACTTGCAGAAATGATTTGGTTTTTAACAGAATATCATGTATACATTTTTTGCAGGTCTTATTCCGAACTACGGCACTGATCCGTTCGTGGTCGCTACTCACCCAGACGGAGGCCAGGGAGCATTTGGTTACTGGGTCTTTCCGCTGGGAGATGGTAGCTCGGGATATATTCAACCGGTTTGGATGGCGGTCATGTAATAGGATAGGCATTTAGTATCCGTATCTAGTTTTAGCCAGCCAGTTGTGGCGTCTTTTCTTGGCTAGTTGATGTTTCTAGCCCTCTTTGGCTCTGTGTGAGCTTTCTGTGCTTTTTTAATTGCTTTAGGAGATCTTTGGAACCATGTTGGCACTACTTTATTTTGTTAATAAGATGGTCGTATGCATCTTTCTGATGCAGAGGCCGGGGAATCCCCCTTTTTCGAAAAAAAACTTTTCCTTCATATGTAGTTGTCTTGGACAAGACACACAATTAAAGCGCATTCCAAACTCATAGCAACTTATGTTCCTCCCGTTGTTTACATCAAGTCTGTCGATCGAACTCTTTGTAGCCCACGCTGCTGATAGTTGCACGGCATGAACGACATCAATTAATCATCCTCTAAACTCTAAAGTCACCACACACTCCATAACCACTCCATTCAAAAGACAGTTCACAACTCATTATCATGATTGTGGTTGTGGAGCACACCCCATTGTCCACTTGATCTTTATTTTCTCTCATCATCTTCCTTGACCAAGAATTTTATGATTTAGGTAGCGCCAGGGAGCCGAATCCAGTACTCCCTCCGTTCCATAATGTAGTGCCTATAGATTTTTGCAAAAGTCAAACATTACAAACTTTGACCATATCTATAGAGAAAAGTAGGTACATTTAGAATACCATATGCACATCACTGGATACATCGTGAGTTATATTTTCAGAATGTACATGTTTGGTATTGTAGATGTAGACCGTTTTCTCTATACACTTGGTCAAAGTTAGCAAAGTTTGACTTTCACAAAAATCTATAGGCACTACATTGTGGAATGGAGGGAATACTAGATAGAGGTACCTATGGTCGTACAGTACGTGTTGTGTCATGCGTGATGAAATGATGACAAACATTAAAAAGGCCACTTTGATGTACTAGTTTAGTCCTCTACTAGACAATTTTAATGGCATTGTCAATCTTATTGGTATCCACAAGTTGATCAGAAAGGCAACTCGAAGCGGCATTATCTCTAGCAAATTGATGCTTCATCTTCTTGGACCATGTCCATGGTGGTTGTTCCCGGGTGAACTGAACGCACACATGGACGTATTCATCAGGACATGTATTCTCTTACAAGTACAGTAACCAAGGTAGAAATGCATTTACTGGTTTGTTAAGCAGAGAACGACACTCCCGAGCCTTGCGACTCATGGCGCGACATAGTGTGGGGTAGGTCGGGCGATAATTCTAAAAACGCCCCCCCCCTCCCCCCATCTTCAGATGGGTGGGGCCCATTCCTTCCCCTTCTCCAATCACAATAATCCACCTGGCAGTCTACGTAAAGCTGGAAGAGCATGTAGTCCAGGAGGAGCACGTGGATGCGGCCCATACGGCCGACTAGTGTGCGACGACTCCGCGCCGGCACCCGCACTGTTCCATGCCAACTTGACCTTGGAGCAGGTACAGGCGCACTTCAACATCGTCATGGCGGAGGAGTAGCCTACGCCCAACACCGACGCCTATCTCAGCGTTTCGGCAAGCGCGGTAGAAGCAGCGGAACAACCTCTTCCTCCTTGAGTAGCATCGGCTAGGGAAGGGCCAGATCTACAGTGAGTGCACGAGCGAGGAAGCGTGGCAGCCATTGACGACGAACCCCAACTTCGTCGCTGAGCAGCAGGCGCTCTACAAGGCTGCAAGCCGCCGCTCACAACACACAGGAGGTGCAAATGGATGCGGTGGTGGCACTGGATACATAGGCGATCGCCGACGAGAACGTCACAAGCTGCGTGTCCTACGCGTGGCCGCGCCGGTAGGACGACGAGACTGCCGGCCCCTCCACTTTCATCGTGGACCTCACGTCCATCGGCGGCGGATAAATCGCAGACTCCGACGAGAATGAGTAGGGAATGGGAGGCGGCGAGGCATTGTGTCCCGTGTGGGCTGGTTCGTCTTTCATATTCTACTCTTCCTCGTTGGCGAACGCACCTTCACTTCGCGGGTCTTATCGCCACCACTCATGAAGACGGCGAGATGAGCCCAGTGATCGACGGAAGGGAACACCAAGGACTTGGATGACAGACACCGTCGTATGCTAGTTTAGGTCCGGTCCATTATTTTATGAAAACTGTCCGAAATGTAATGAATCTTGTTTGATTTATATGAAAATCATCTGGTTTTTATGTAATCCGTCTAGTTCGTTCGAACCTGGCTGAAATGTATGCAGCCAATTTTGAATGGCCGCTTCATGCATCCGTGCCTACGAATTGATCTTCTCCTTTCCGCGGACGGATGCAATGTCCGGTTGCACGTCAGCGTTGGAGATGGCTAAAACCATGGAGTATAATTTCTTCATGCACGGACGGACGTACACGATATCTCCGATCTTGCCGGGCGGGCGGGCGGGTGTACAGAGAAGCTGCTTCGCTCTTTGGTGCAGGCCAGTTTTTTATTTTCGAGACAATGCAGGCCAGCTTCCAGTCTCTCGTGTGTTTTCATTGCGCTGCCAGGCCCGGCCTCCGTCACGCGATCACACACAACCGGAGGAATGTGACAGCTCGCCTCCATCATTTGCTGCCAAATGCAGCGTACCCGGCAGGCCCGACCCGAACAGCGCGACGATGACCCCTACCCCCGTTCGCTCGACCCGTCCGAATCGCGCGTGCCGATCCCACGCGCGCGAGCACGCAAGTGGCGCCATTGGATGCCGCCATGAAGCGTCGTGTACGTACATACAGGCACAGGTGCATCATGTAAGGGCTGTGTTGCTGTTGCAGTCCACGTCCGGCGCGCGGTGCGTTGCTTTCGCCGCGCCGGAATTAAACCTGGCCTGGGCTGCGCGGTGGTCACGTCACTGCCTACGTGTTGCTTGCGTGGAGGGATGGTGCAGCCGTGCACGTACCGGCCTTGGTAGTTGGCTGCCGGCCGGCCGCGCAGGTCGGAGCCTAATTGGTTTGATGCCAATAATTGGCAAGTTTAAAAATTTGGCTCTCAATTGGTTGGCTACCAATTGATTCTTGCCCATCTCTCAAAAAGTTGCCAATTTTTGGTAACTTTTGGTTTTGCCAAATGTTGGCTTGCCAAATATTGGCAATGCCAAATTTTGACAGCGAACCAATTAGCCTCCGAGATGCATGCATGCATGCCGCCTCCGATGAACTTTCACTTGTCGAAACACGTCCTCATATTCCTTCTCCTTCCCCTCACAGACTATTTTTCCACTGTGATAAAAAAGCTTATTACGTACTCAGACTACTCTCCAGACTAACATCCCTAGCACGGCAGCACCTTGACAAATGACAAGGTCCACCAATACTGATCACTGGTCTTCTCTTGGTTTCCGCAGTTTGGAGATGGTTCAGAAACGCACATCCACCGTGTTCCGCACACGCTAAGAATTTTCATCTCGCACGCGATAGGTTTATAGATAGAAGTTTCCCGGTCGTGCATGGCCACGCACGGTTCCAAGCATAGCTCGACAACCACATACTCCTTGGTGACCAATTAGAAGCTTTCTGTTGAAAAATCCACACCACCAAAAGAGTGTTCCGATCGGTAATCCACCGAGCTGTCTCGTACGCAGCAAGCACCGATAACGACCGAAATCTGTACCCGGCCTGCATGCACCCGCATTTTGCATTGATTGGCCAGCAGTCATCAGTAGAAACGAGAAACGCGCACGTCAAAGACTGTCTGAAAAGTGCATCCGGCAGGTTCATTGAACAATGGCCGACGTCTCGCTCGCCTCGCGCGTACGCTTTCGGTCGAGCCAGCGTGTGTGTGTGTGTACGCCGGTGCACCACGTAGCTAGGTGCATGCGTCTCTTCCACGACGACGACGACGGGTAAAAGCGCAACAGAGATTGATTGGGCAGCACGTCCACCGGTCCACGTCCGTCAGTGTATAACGGAGCGATATATGGGTTGGTTGACGTATGACTTGCCTGGCCGCTGCCGCGCGCGGAGCTGCACCGCCCGACCTCGAGCTTATCGATTGTTCTCTGTCAATTCCAACGGATAATTCTCAGTAGCTCTATGTAAATGCATTTGGATCTTCACGCATTTTTACAGAAAGGAAACCCAGCAATAGGACATACGAGGTCACGAGTGTTATACTTTTTTTCTATCCAATCTTCCACCTGTCCGTTCTGCTCTAGGCTTTTTTTCATCCAATCTTGCACCCATTCCCCACAAAAATGAACACGGGTGTACAATGGGTACTCAAGTTAATTTCGTATCCCAAAATTTTAGAATTTTGTAAAACTTTCTGATATTTTTTAAATGTTATTTTCATATAGAGGTGTGTGGCACCCGGGTGTTCCAATACATTTCCCCGTGCTAAGCTAGCTAGCATCGCAAGGACACACAACTTGCAGCTCTATCCTACCTTTATTCAGGTTGTTAGAATAAATCCGAGGCATACCGTCGATCATCCGAGGATCAAACAATCACACGAGCATGACATCAAGATTTGTTAACGAGGTTCACCGATATGGCTACATCCCCGGGGCCTGGCTATGGGCGCTCCTCCCATGACACCGCTACAATACCGTACCCACTGGACACCGGCACATGCCGCCGGCTTCCCTCACGTTCCGGTGCTATTATGTTGACATATGTTACATCGTGTGTCTACCCCCGCTATATATGAGAGGCCTAGGATACAAGTGTCCTACTAGGACATGACTCCATATCCTATGTAAACACAATACTACGCAGAGTCCAACTGTAACCTACCGTGTACATAATATTCGACACAACTCTAACAAACTCCACCTTGGCGAATATTCTCCACCACCTTGAATTTTTCAATGCGTCAAACTTTCATGTACATTGGACTTGAGTTTATCCCATGAGCACCGCTGCTACTCCAAAGACTCCATGTGACTCCACCTGCAACTTGCAATTCCTTTTTTTCTTGACCACAGTCAACACTCGAGCAAAATTAAGTTCTTCATTACTCTACATTGTGCTCCCAACTTCCGGAGTATCCGTCAGCGCCATCACACACCGATCACTGACCTGCGTGAAAGTGAACAACTCACATACTGGGTGTCACACATAAGAGTTGCCTGAACTCA
This sequence comes from Triticum timopheevii, assembly GCA_963921465.1. NCBI lineage: Eukaryota > Viridiplantae > Streptophyta > Magnoliopsida > Poales > Poaceae > Triticum > Triticum timopheevii. The sequence goes on from OY997274.1 coordinate 507,346,256, forward strand.
ACATCATCGCTTCTTTCTTAACCGCTTGTCTGAAACTTGAAAGAATTTCACCATTGCTTGTAGTCGTCCCGAGTCAAATTTGCAGTTGTCTCACCACATGTATGACCACCAGAGCCCTGGTCCGTCTCCATGTCCGTGCGTACCGCACGCCTCGCCGCTATTACCGCATCGAGCCTCCGCTGTCCCGGTCGAGTCTCAAGGGTCGCGAAACCACACCATTCAACCCCCACTGCAGAGTACCACCGACCATCACCGACCGATGACGAGTTTCACGCTTCCATCAGACCACTGGGTTCCAGTCCGAACTACATGTCACTCGCTTTTCCCGCCGCTGAATAGGCTTCGACTCTATGTGCACTTACGCCGTAGCCCCTCAATCCAGCTCCACATTCAACATGACTCCATGGTAGATGATCAGTCCACCCTCACGCCCCGTCGACTTCAAGCTCCGTGTGTACATCACCTTGAATCAACCCCGCGTCATAGTTTTGTCGAAGGCACACAAGCCTCGGGCCTATGCCACGTGTTTCCATGCCCAGAAGTTGGTCACCATCAGCATCACGCTCCTATGTCGCCGTCGTCGATTCCACCACCATCTTCTGTACCAACCGACTTGCATCGATCCATCAGACTACCTATATCCGACCCAGCCGAACTCATTCAACTGTATGACACGCTCGAGGCTTCCGCGAATTTCCATCCATCACATGATAATTCCATCTCAGCTAACATGACTTCCCGCAACGCCTTCAAGCATCCCTGTTGTGCCAACAAATCCTTCACCTATGCCTGCTATAACCCAAGGTTTTCAGTTGCATGAACTTCTCCACCTCAAACCTAGTATCCGATGACACCATGGTTCTTCATATAGCTGACACTCTGAAAAGAAAAATGTCCGAGCTTCCCACGCGATGCCCAAGTATAGAACTTGTGTACTACTAGTAACAAATCAACCAGTTGATTGTACGTGAATTTGCTCTTGCCTTGGCCTCAACTCCCGATGCTAGTGTTGCATGTCAATGTCTCCTGCTAAATCTGATGGATCCATATCCCTTGATAGATTTCTTCGCCAATTGATTTGCCTGGCAATCTCCATGTCATATGTGGACTCGGTCCACTTTTGGTCCAAACAAATCTCACTACAGCTTCAACGTTGTACGTGTTCCCGAGCAGCCTAGCTTGGCAGTCGCGCCTCCACGCGCTCGCGCTTCCAGCACGGGCCAGCATTGCTAGCACTCCACGCTCCAAGCCTGCCGCCCCAGCACGGACCTCAGCCACACGCTCCTTCCGGCGGCTTCCAAGCACCGAGCCAAGCGCCGCTGCCGAGCCATCTGATCTGATTCTGATCGCAACTCGCCGAGACTGTTGTTTGCCTGACTTCTTCCGATCGATCTCAACCGTGCAACACATATTATATTACGACAACTTCTGTGTAGACGATACCGATCTAGAAAATCAATCCTTCCTCTGAATCAACACGATCCGCAGCCTTCGAACAACCTAGCTCATGATACCACTTGTTAGAATAAATCTCAGGCATACCGTCGATCATCCGAGGATCAAGCAATCACACGAGCACGACACCAAGATTTGTTAACGAGGTTCATCGATATGGCTACATCCCCGGGGCCTGACTATGGGCGCTCCTCCCCATGACACCGCTACAATACCGCACCCGGTCGCCCTGGACACCAGCAAATGCCGCCGGCTTCCCATGCGTTTCGGTGCTATTATGTTGGCATAGGTTACATCGTGTGTCTACCCCCGCTATATATGAGAGGCCTAGGATACAAGTGTCCTACTAGAACACGACTCCATATCCTATGTAAACACAATACTACTCAGAGTCCAACTGTAACCTACTGTGTACACAATATTCGACACAACTCTAACACAGGTTTCCTTGGGGAGCTGAATCCGTGGTTAGGTTCTTGCGTGATGCATACCCCAAGGAACCCACTTGATTCATCGATCGAGTGTCCCAAAGGAAATGTTAGCTGTATCTGGAGGTCGGCTCTGGCGTGCTAAGCCGGCCAGTAAACCTGGAGACAGTTGCAGCTAAGAACGGCAAACTAAAGTATTGGTGACTTAACAGCAACTCAAACACAGTTGTTGAGTATCATGATTATTAGGAAAGTTAGGATAGCGTAGAATATTATTTTACCTTGCCTTATACTCCAAGATGATCATGTACTCCTATATATATGCCCATGAGGCTCAAGCAATACAACAACAATTCCACCAAATCCCCCTCTTCCTTCTAACATCGTATCAGCCTAACCAATCCAACCCTAGCCGCCGCCCGCCGCTTCCGCTCTGCGCCGCCCCCGGGGCGGTCGGCCTTCATGACCGCCGCCGGGGCCGGGCGGCCCGTACCTAGGGTTCGTCCGCCGGTCGTGTTGACCGGCTGCCCTAGAGAGTCTTTTTCCCCGATCGTTTGATCCGGATTTTTCTCTCTCTCGCCGGTCGCTTTGATCAGCATTTTCTTTTTTGTTATCCGATCTATAGATCGGTTTGCGTCGCTCGCCGCCATTCGTCATCTCAACGCGTGTCTGCTTCTTTGACATCTTCATCATCTTGGACTGGATTGGTAGCCACATAATGCGCGAGCTTCACGCACACAGCTGCGCTGATAGGCGGCCGCTAGCGCGTCGAGCGTCGGCCTCTCTTCCTCATCATGTGCCCGCGCTGGTGTGATTGCCTGCGAGCACTGGCCGTGGCCGGCCAATCCTCCCGTGCGACGCCTCTGCATGCACACGTTGTGTCCCATGCATGTGTGGTTGCTCATGTATGAACGTACATGCCCATCAGCCCTCCTGTATACGGTGATGCAGCGTGTTCGCGGCGGCCGCTCGCGTACTCTTGGTCTGTCCCACGCTGTGTGACGTGCAGGTCTCTTGAAGATTGAAGACCATCTCCTAGTACAGCATGCCTTCACCGATTGAGCAACGGGTTGCCGCTGCGTCGCCCCATCGGGCCGCAGCGCGGCCGTCCCGTGGTTCTCCCCGTGGCTGCACCGATCCGCGCCGCCGTTGTGTCACCTCTTCGGGCCGTAGCGTCGCGGCACATGGTCCTCGCCACCACCCTGAGGCTGTTCCCGTGGTTGCACCACATCGCGCGCTGCCGCTGCGTCGCCCCTTCAGGCCGTAGTGCCGCGGCCCGCGGTCAACTGCCGCACCGAGGCCGTCCGCTCCAGGCCGTCCCCGAGGCTGCACGGACCCTCGCGTTGCCGCTGCGTCGCCCCGTCGGGCCGTAGCGAGCGTGGCATGCGATCCCTGCAACCGCCCCGAGGTCTTCCCCGCCGTCGCCCTGACCTGCCCACCGCTGTTGCGTCGCCTCTTTGGGCCATAACGTTGTTGCCCGCGGTCCACCGCCGTCCACGCGCGTTGACTTCCATGTGATATGTGTCGCGCCGCCTTCCTTGGCGCAGGAACGTCACCGTCCGCGCTGTTCTTCGTCACGTTGTCGGGTTCATTATCGCCTACTTCGAGCACCGCCGCCGCGCTCCTTCTCTAGCCGCCGCCGCCTCCTTAGGCCGCCACCGCTGCTCTTCTTCCGCGGCTCCACGGCGATTACCTCGACACCAGCGACCCCCTACTCGACACCGACCACGGCGTTCTTCACACGGCTACCTCGACTACGACTACACCACCTACGCTCTCGGCTACCTCGACAAACAGCACAAAGGGCTACCGCCTTGCTTGAGCAACCTCGTTGGTTTTAGCTCCAGCCACGACACCGCGATGCATCGACCGTTACGACTGTAGGAGGAGGGAGTGTCCGCCGGCTTGCCTTCGGATTCTTCTCTACTCTCACCGTTTGTGTCGCTACTGTTGTGACTGCGGGGGGATGTTGTGTATCGTGATTATTAGGAAAGTTAGGATAGCGTAGGATATTATTTTACCTTGCCTTGTACTCCAAGATGATCATGTACTCCTATATATATGCCCATGAGGCTCAAGCAATACAACAACAATTCCACCCGATCCCCCTCTTCCTTCGAACAACAGTGATCTAAAACGTACGTCTGCGTCTGTTTGGATCGGCATGGACAAAAATAGAGGCCCAATGCACCGACCCAAACCCAGAACGCGTCTGCGCCGATGCATTTGCGGCACAAATTTGAGGCCCAAATGCATCGGCGTGGACGCGAAGCGGACACCTCCGCGCCTTCTCTGTGCCCGCCCAACTACCACGGTCGGCCTTTTTTAATCCGAGCATGCAGGGGGGGGGGAGGCATCTTCATCTGTTTCTAGAAAAGCCCCCGTCCCTGTCTCGCCACCTTCTTCTCCCCCGTCGACGACAACCCTAGCCACCTCTAGCGAAGATGGGGTTCTTCTCCGGCTACGGCTCCGGCAAAGCCAAGGGTAACTCCCCGGCCATTCCCACCCTCCTCCCCCCCGCCTCCGCCGGTGCCTTCTCGCTGGCCGAGGCAGCGCGTCAGCGTACCAGTGCACTAGGTGGAGTGGCACTGGCAGCACCGCGTCCCTCTCCCCTACCCCTGTGTGACTCTGCCGCACGACTGACATTTGGATCCGGAGATGATCCCGATGCCGGTGGAGCACGATCGGTCAGGGCGCATGCGGAGGAGGTGCGGCGCCGGCGGGCGCTGCCTATGCCGGAGCAGCGCAGCGATGCCGCATACGCCTTTGACTCGCCGAACTGGGCTCATTGGTTTGCCTTCAAGCACGAGGAGGCGAGGCGACGCGGCGTCTGCGAAGTCGCCCGCAGCTCGCCGCCGCCCCTAGTCATCGTCCGTGACAAGGACCAGGAGACGGAGGCTACCTACCAGGCGGCCATGGCGGCTGTCCTCCGGGAGAGCGAGGAGAACAAGAGGCGCGGGGTGGTAGAGGATACGGTGTACCAGGCGGCCATGGCCCTCTCCGCGGCGGGTGTAGGTGTCAAAATCGACGGATCTTGGGTAGGGGGTCCCGATCTGTGCGTCTTAGGCTAATGGTAACAGGAGGCAGGGACACAATGTTTACCCAGGTTCGGGCCCTCTCGACGGAGGTAAAACCCTACTTCTTGCTTGATTGATATTGATGATATGAGTAGTACAAGAGTTGATCTACCACGAGATCGTAGAGGCTAAATCCTAGAAGCTAGCCTATGATGATTATGATTGTGATCGTCCCTCTAAGGACTAAACTCTCCGGTTTATATAGACACCAAAGAGGGCTAGGGTTTACATGGAGTCGGTTACAAGGAAGGAAATACAATATCCGGATTGCCAAGCTTGTCTTCCACGCAAAGGAGAGTCCCATCCGGACACGGGACGGAGTCTTGAGTCTTGTATCTTCACGCTTCATCAGTCCGAACAAAGTATATAGTCCAGTTGTCCGGATACCCCTAATCCAGGACTCCCTCAGTAGCCCCTGAACCAAGCTTGAATGACGATGAGTCCGGCGCACAGTCTTGTCTTCGGCATTGCAAGGCGGGTTCCATCTCCAAATACTCCAATGTAATCATCGAACACTTGAACTGTGTCCGGATCTTCAAGATGATCTTCACATACTACCGTAGGGGGCATAACATAAATCTGATCTGCTAGCAATCTTTGTGCATCGTGCCCTTGTATCGTGGCCCTGGCCCAACACAAACCGGTTTTTCTTAGCTCACCTCGATACACATTGCGAGGCGGTTTTATTAGCACGCCCTGCCAAAGCAGAGATCGTGTTCCCCTTATTACGGGACCTTCCATCAATACGGGCGGGTGCCACCCTACGATGACTGTTGGTATGACTCTGTGTTTTTAGATAAGTCTCAAGCGGTCACGTTGAGGACTCTTGATATTCTCCCCCTTTATAAAGGGGCCGATGCCTACACCTCTTTTCCACCACCCTTGCGCCCTTTTGCATCTCGAGTTCTAACACCCGAGACCCAAACTCAAACACCCCAGATCCTCCAATATATCCGGATCCAACCTTCAAGGCCGATGGGTGGCTTCCTCGATCAAAGAGGAGGATATTGCGAGGCTCAGGGAGGTCGGATATCTGATTGCCAACATCCAGCACAGGCTTCCTGCTCCAGGGCAGGTCATCCTTACTCCCGAGCCCAATGAGAGCGTCGTATTTGTTCCTCACTTCCTCCACGGATTGGGCCTCACCCTTGATCCCTTTGTGAGGGGGCTCATGTTCTATTACGGGGTAGATTTTCACAATCTAGCTCCGGACGCTATCCTCCATATCTCGTCGTTCATCATTGTGTGCAAGGCTTTTCTCCACGTCACTCTACACTTTTGCTTATGGCTCAAGACCTTCAATGTGAAGCCAAAGATGATCGAGGGGCGACATGCGGAGTGCGGAGGCGCCATAATAAGCAGGAACGCCGACACACCATGGTCAGAGGGTTCTTTCCTAGAGGTATCCAATTTATGGCAGCGGAGGTGGTTTTACGTCATGGCTCCCAGAGGCACAAAGTGGGTGCCTGCCCCCGACTTTTGCTCGGGCCCTCCTCCACAACTGGCGTCATGGACCAACGTAGGACGGGATTGGGGGTCTGCTAGTGATGTACCAACACTGCAGGGCCGTATCCGGGAGCTTCTTGAAAAGGACATTAACCTTGTCAGCATAATTCAGGTAATGCTAATCCGACGGATGTTGCCGTACAAACGCCAGCCTCTCCGGATGTGGGATTTCAATCCAGAGGGTTCGCGGACTATTCAGCACTTCTTCGGCCCGACGCTCGAAGAGATGTGTAAATTATTCTTCGGACCACAAGTAAAGTGTCCAAACACCATCGAGGATGCGGGCCTAAGCTGTAATCGCCTAGATACCCAAGTAAGTAATCCCGAAACTGGACACTTCATTTATATTTATCATAATCATTATTCTAAAAATCCTCCGTGGCTAGGAATGGCTCAGCAAGGCGGAGAGAATCAGGTGTCCGGCGCCACTTCCCGAAGGCTCGCCTAGCCCTGCCATAGCCAAGATGCTTGCCCGGGTGCTTAGCAAAATGCCCTCAGGGAAAGATGAAGGGAAGAACAGGGAGGCCAAATCTCACTCACTGCGCATCCGAACTGGGGGAATTGCTACCTCCCCTAAGGAGGATAATCGGGGAGGGGAATCTAAAGCCTCCTCCCCGCACGGGAAGAAGAGGGCCGCCTCCGAAGACTTGGAGACGGAGGTGCCCAAGCAGGGGAAGAAAACGTCACCAGGGGGCCCTGCCCCTACGGGTGCCCTCACCGCGTCATGCCCGCCAACGGGCCAGCCCTCCGCCGAGCTGTAAGTTAACCATAAATTCGAAGGTACTACTTTTGTCCGAGTACAATAACCAGGATCCATTCTTTGCAGTCCGGCTAGTAGCTCTTCTCGACATAGTTCGTCTTCGGGGGACGTCCCTCCGGAGATGATGGAGAGTGAGACCCCACCAGCCTCTCCGCCTCACGAGGCGGGTGACCCCAAGGTGTCGTCACGGAGGAGTCCGGATCTGCCGAAGCCAGAAGCTACTCCTTCGGCCGCCCTGAGCCTGGAGCGGTCAGCTCCCACGGGGGCGATGAGAAGGGTCCGGCGCAGGTCGATGTCCGGACGGACATACTGACGAGCCTTCTAGAACGAGCTACACTCTCGGAGGAGCACTGCTCATTAATGAGCACGGTGCTCAAGAAGATTTCATCCGCCACAAGCGGTTTGAATGAAGCATTTACGAGCCTGCTCAGAGGCTTTGAGGTATGTAATGAAAAGTACATATTTTTTGGCTGTGAGGCACGCGCTAGGTGTGCTCCATATGGATAGTAGCCCCTGAGACTCTGGTTGCCCGCCCTTGGCGGCAAGCGGAGGATCATATTATGTAAGTAATGAATGCGCTGTATATATGCACAGGTGTTTAAGGATCCGGCAGCCGACCAGTCTGTTGAAGTTGCCGAACTGAGGAGGCAGATTAGAGCTATCGATGCCGATATCACGCTGGTGAATGAGCGGCTGAACGAGTCACAAGGTATGTGCTCTGCTCTCCTAAATATGTTTTATAAGAAAATTTGAGAGGGGCATGATAGTAATGCGATATGCTTGGACTGCAGACGGTGCTGCTGCCGTGGAAGCCCTGAGGGCGGAACTTGCCGAGGCCAAGGAACAGGCTCGGGCTAGCAATGCGGCTGCCCTAAAGGCGGCCGAAGAGTTGAGAGCCGAACAGGCTGCTCAACGCCGAAGCGAGGACAAGATAGCCGAAATGGCTGTAGAGTTGAAAAATGCCGCCGACCGTTATGAGCTCCTTGAGAAGGAGAGTCAGGTTAATTCGGCTGACCTGAACAAGGCACTTAATGCGACCAAGGAGATGCGGACCGGAATCAGGGATGTGTGGGAGGAGCTTCAACATGCCGGTAAAATCGCGGCTGGGAGCTCCTACTTACTGCGGATGAAGTTTCTGGATCCAAAGTATTCTCCCCTGGATGGACGCTGGAGTCCTGCAGACGCGTATGCGGACTTGGCGAAGAGTACAGCTGATGCAGCCAAGTTTTTCGAGGATCAAGGTGATAAAGAAGTGGAGAAGCTGTTTTGGTCGCAATTAAATGCTCCCGTGCGCCCGCTGCCGTTGAGTGAGAAGATGGCTGCTGTGGCGGAGCTTCATAGGCTGTCCGGGCTTGCAATGCAGTCTGTAATAGACCATCTTTGGCCGAAGGGGCCTAAGCTGGACAGTTACTTTGGTTTGGTGCAACAATTCCTCGGTGTCGTATCTCAGATCGATGCTATGAGGAGGTCGGCGTGTATAGAGGGTTCACGGATGGCACTTGCCCGTCTTAAAGCATATTGGACGGATATGGAGGCCATCATCATTGCAAACCAGAATCCGGCGGGAGGCCAGGATTCGGCCGAGCACTACTTGGAGCAGGTAACAGAAGGTGCCCGCTTGATAGAGGCACAGTGCTCGAAGAGTCTCTTGTTCGAGTGACAAATTGTGTCATTGTAAAAACAATGTTATTTTTGATTACAAGGCTGTATTTATACTTTTTGCCCGAAAGTATTATTGTGTCTCCTGTGCGGCCGTTTTTATGTATATGTGTAATCCGAAAGTTAGCAGTCGTTGGCTTCAGCCCCCACGCATACAATGCGGGGGTGTTCGCAAAAATATGCGTAATCCCACTTGATCCAACGTCTTGGTCCATTAAGGAGGTGATCGCATGTCAAACTAGGCAACCGGACTATATAGCTGTAACACTTTCGCTTGGCAATGGGAGTTTAACGGTGGGGCTACTATGTAGCCCCTGGTACCTTTGCGTGCATCCGAATACGGGCGCGTGTGTACATGACCAGGAAACGGTCCTTCGTTAATGCAGAGGAATCCTAAAGATTCCGATAAGTCTTCGAGTGGTTGAACAGTCTCTCGATGTATCATGACAGTCAGTTTTCGGCTTTCTCTACTGAGGTGCTCATCCGGAATAACCAGGGCACAATCGCAGTAGTTCTCCTTTGGCCGCCTTAGCCGATAAGAACGGAATGTAAGGTGGCAAACCCAGGAGCTGGGCAAACCCAACATTTGTCCAAAGACATGATTCGGAGCTGATGCATATAAGGCCAAACTTGTGACGCCGAACACTCCCGAAGGTATTCGGACTTCGCAACATAAAATGGGCTAAAGAGTGCCCTTTCTTTATGAACCCTGTAGTTCCAGGTACATGCATTAACCTGTCGTGGCGCAATGCCAACAACGGCAGTAACCTCTGTGGGTATAGTACCCATGGGATGTGAAAACAATGAAAGACAATAAAAAGGTTTACACAGGGGCTTAATCTAAAGAGAAACCTGTGAGCGGGGCCCTGCTGCACATCTGCGCCTTTGTCTCCATTGTGCCGTTTCCTGGAAAGGTATCGCACAAATTGTGTCTGTAAAAAGAAAAACTCTGTAGAAGAGTATAACGTAAGCGTGCGGTGGATAGTAAAATGTAAGACATTGGCCTGCTAACAAGGTCAAGCCAAGAGTGGGGCTGTATTAAATATCTAAAGCCCTTGGTGTCCTCCATGGGATTTCGTACATGGCGCCCTGGACCAGTTTTATCCGGGCTGCCAGACTCGTCTAACCGTGTCCGTGGTCTTAACGACCAGTCATGCTTTATGGTATTAGAGGCCGCTTAGAATCCGGCCAATGGAGCCGTCGCGTACTCCTCCGCGCGTGAAGAGCGCTCTGTTTTCCCGTTAACGGTGATGACGCCTCGTGGACCGGGCATATTGAGTGTGAGGTAGGCGTAATGCGGTATTGCGTTGAAGCGGGCGAAGGCCGTTCTTCCAAGCAATGCGTGATAGCCGCTCTGGAAGGGTGCAATGGTGAAGAGTAGTTCTTCGCTTCTGGAGTTGCCTAGGGAGGCGAATGTTACCTCCAGTATGACGGAGCCCCTGCCGCAGGATTCAACGCCTGGTATCACCCCTTCAAAGGTGGTGTTGCTTTGGTTGATTCTGGATGAGTCTATCCCTGTCGGTGTCAAAACCGGTGGATCTCGGGTAGGGGGTTCCGAACTGTGCGTCTAGGCGGATGGTAACAGGAGACAAGGGACACGATGTTTTTACCCAGGTTCGGGCCCTCTCGATGGAGGTAAAACCCTACTCCTGCTTGATTGATATTGATGATATGGGTAGTACAAGAGTGGATCTACCACGAGATCGAGGAGGCTAAACCCTAGAAGCTAGCCTATGGTATGATTGTTGTTCGTCCTATGGACTAAAACCCTCTGGTTTATATAGACACCGGAGAGGGCTAGGGTTACACAGAGTTGGTTACAATGGTAGGGGATCTACATATTCGTATTGCCAAGCTTGCCTTCCACGCCAAGGAAAGTCCCATCCGGACACGGGACGAAGTCTTCAATCTTGTATCTTCATAGTCTTGGAGTCCGGCCAATGATGATAGTTCGGCTATCCGGACACCCCCTAGACCAGGACTCCCTCAGTAGCCCCTGAACCAGGCTTCAATGACGATGAGTCCGGCGCGCATATTGTCTTCGGCATTGCAAGGCGGGTTCCTCCTCCGAATAATTCATAGAAGATCGTGAACACCAGGATAGTGTCCGGCTCTGCAAAATAAATTCCACATACCACCGTAGAGAGAATAATATTTACACAAGTTCAATCTGCTGACGTATTTTGTGGCGTGACTTCACACCATAACCAAGCCTTTACTCGAATCGTTTTTATTATTCCGCCTCAGCGCGTTTAGCGAAGCGGTCTCCTTGGCACTTCTTGTCGAAGCAGAGATCGTGTCCCCTTATTCCGGGATTCTCATCAATATGGACGTGGGTAACCCAACCGCGCCTGTTGCCCCGCCCCCTCCATCGAAGGCGAGTTCCAAACGGTCACGGGGACGGCTCTTGGTATTCTCCGCCTTTATAATGAGACCAAGGCCTGTCCCTTTCCTTCAATCCTCAATCGAATCCGCCCCTTGCCCCGAGTTCCAACACCCAAGGCTCCAGATTCGGGCGCTTCGGACCTTCGACAATGTCCGGCTCCGACCTACAGGGCCGGTGGATGCCCTCTTCCGTCACGGAAGAAGACGTGATAAAGCTGAGAGACGCCAGGTACCTAACCTATGATATTCCTTTTAGGTTGCCCGCCCAAGGGCAAGTCATTCCCACTCCCGAGCCTGGTGAGGGCGTCGTGTTCGTGTCTCACATCCGTCGGGGTTTAGGCTTCCCAATGGACCCCTTCGTGAGGGGGCTCATGTTTTATTACGGGCTGGAATTCCATGACTTGGCTCCGGAGTCCATCCTCCACATCTCATCGTTCATTGTTGTCTGCGAAGCCTTCCTCCGCACTACCCCTCACTTCGGTTTGTGGCTCAAGACCTTCAACGTGGAGCCGAAGATGATCAAGGGGAGACATGCAGAGTGCGGAGGGGCAGTTATAAGTAAGAGGACCGATGCTCCATGGCCCGAGGGCTCTTTTCAAGAGGAGCTCGGCTTGTGGCAACAGGAGTGGTTCTATATCACCGCTCCTAGGGGCAGCAGGCAGGTGCCGCCGCCGGCCTTTCGCTCGGGCCCTCCACAATGGCTAGCGTCATGGGTCAACAAAGGGCTTGACTGGGGGCCGTCCAAGGACGTACCAATATTGCAGGGCCGGATTCGAGACCTCCAGGAGAGGGAGATCAATCTGGTCGTAGTGACGCAGGTTATGCTGATTCGGCGCCTTCTGCCCTGCAAACGTCGCTCCCTCCGTCTGTGGGAATTCAATCCAGAGGGACCGCGAGCTCTTCAACACTTCATGGGTACGACACCCGTGGAGATGTATAAACTATTCTTCGGATCACAAGAGATGTGTCCGGACTTGACCGAGGACGCCGGCCTAAGCTGCAATCGCCCGGATACTCAAGTAAGTAGTCCTGTGTCTAGACATACCATATGTTTATTTATAATGGATTTGCCTTTTAACCAGCTATCCCTTGAACAGGAGTGGATAGCGTAAGAAAAACTGATACTGTGTCCGGCCCCCCTCCCGGAGACCACGCCGGATCCCGTGTTAGTCAAGATGCTGGAGGTTGCGCCTTCAGAAGAGGGCGAAGGGGAGAACAGGAAAACTACCGCCTCTACTAAGGAGGCTCTCAAGAAAGGGGGGATCGAGAATCCCTCCCTCCAGGGGGAGAAGAGGACCGCTTTCGAAGATCCGGAGGCCAAGGTCTCAAAGCGGGGGAAGAAATCTTCACCGGAGGGTCCTGCGCTAGGAGAAGCCCCGGCCGCACTATTTCCCCAAGGGAATCAGCCCTCCAGCGAGCCGTAAGTAGAAAAAGGGGGGTTTTGTAATAGGGATAATTATATTTATGCCCCTAGTTGTGTCCCACTCGTCTGTTTTACCCCTAATTCCCAAAAATCACCAGTTTTGTCCAAGTCACTTTGCTCCCCTTATGCTTTTGCCCTTTGACGGTTTGACCGTCAGTTTGAAAACTTCATAACTAATTCATACTAAATCAGAAAAATGCAAATAAGATACAAAAATGTTCAGAAAAACATCACCTATATGTCAGTGTCATTTGCATTCATGAAAAAAGTGTTGGAAAGTGCACATATGAGTTTTAGCTCTTTTGATACCACCATGAATAGTAAACTCTAAAAAAATTCAAAAAAATTCAAAAACAAATATGGTGGCAAAGAACAACAAATGTTCTAAGTGTTTTCCAAGTTCCATCAGGGATTGACATTGGTGGAAGTCGTGGCAAAAAAATAATCTATTTTGGAGTGCTGATTGTTTTTTTTGCCACGACACCCATGAATGTTATTCCCTGATGAAACTTGGCAGGCACTTAAAACATTTGCCATTCTTTGCCACCAATTTTTTTTTGAATATTTTGAACTTTTTTAGATTTTACTATTCATGGTGGTAGCATAAGAGCTAAAACGCGGACGGGCACTTTCCAACACTTTTTTCATGAATGCAAATGACACTCACATATAGGTGATGTTTTTCTGAACATTTTGGTATCTTATTTGCATTTTTCTGATTTAGTATGAATTAGTTATGAAATTTTCAAACTGACGGTCAAACGGTCAAAGGGCAAAAGCATAAGAGGAACAAAGTGACTTGGACAGAATCAGTGACTTTTGGGAATCAGGGGTAAAACAGACGAGTGGGACACAACTAGGGGCATAAATTTAATTACCCCTTCGTAATAAGGGACATCCCTGTTTTTATTTCTGAGGATAACCGAAGTTCTTACCTTGTAGTTGGGATCTCAGCCCTTCCCAGCAGAGCTCATCTTCGGGGGATCTTCGTCCGGAGATGATGGAGAGCGAGACGCCTCCATCTGCCGCGCCGTCAGCCGGGGCGGACAACCCTAAGGTGTCGTCGCGGAGGGTCTCCTCGAGTCCGGCGGGGCCGGAGAGTTCGGCACCAACTGGCGTACGGCCGGAGGAGCTGAAGGATCTGCTCGAGAGGGCGTCTATCTCAGAAGATCACCGTACATTAATGAGTACGGTGATTGAAAGGATTTCATCCGCTGAGAGCGGGTTGCATGAGGCCGTCAGAAGTTTACTAACGGGGTTTGAGGTACGTAAAAATGACATACCTTTTGACAGTTTTGCACATAGAGTGCACCCTGTATAGATAGTAGCCCCTGAGACTCGGTACATTGTCAGAAGTGACGGCGTGCCGAGGATCATAATCTCAGTGTTAAGATGTCATCGTTCCTATTCAGGGGGCGGAGCGTTCGGTGGCCAGCCGGACTGATAGAGTTGCCGAACTGAAGCGGCAACTCGACATTGCGGATGCGGACATCACGCTAGTCAATAAACGACTTGACGAGTCACAAGGTAGGTGGTTTCTCCGTGGTCACCTGGTAAGGGAGCTGATGCCCACGCCTTACAACATGTATGCTTGATGCAGATGGCGCCGCTGCTATGGAGGGCCTTCAGGCAGAGCTTGCTCGAGCCAAGGAGCAAGCCAGAAAGAGTGATGCGGCTGCCTCGAAGGCAGCCAAAGAGCTAAAAGCCGAAAAGGCTGCTCACTGCCAAAGCAGGGAGGAGATGGCCGGAATGGCCGTGAAGCTGAAGGATGCTACCGACCGCTATGAGGTTCTTGAAAGAGAATGCCGAGCGGGGAAAGAGGACCTGAAGAAGGCCACCGCTGAAGCCAGGGATGCCCGCTCTGTGATGAGGGCTATAAAGGAGGAGCTGCGTCAGGCCAGAGACATTGCGGCTGGAAAGCCCTTTTTGCTGCGTAGGAAATTCACGGATCCGAAGTATGCTCAGTTGGGCCAGTTGTGGGGTGCGGAGGATGCTTATCTAAATTTGGCGGCGAGTGCGGCGGACGCAGTCGTGCACTTCCGAAGCCAAAAGGATCACGAAATGGAGGAGCATTTTTGGTCTCAATTCCATAGTCCGGAGCATCCACTTCCGTTAACCGATCGGTTGGCTGAGTGGGCTAAGCTGAATAGGTTGTCCGAACTTGCCATGAAGGATGTGGTGGCTCATCTATGGCCGGAAAGGCCCAAGCCGAAGAGTTATTTTGGCTTAGTGCAGCAATTCCTTGATGTGGTGCCGCATATCAAGGCGATGAAGTGGTCGGCATGCATAGAGGGTGCACGGATGGCTCTCGCCCGTGTCAAAACATACTGGGCAGAGATGGATGCCACCGACATTCCATCCCGGGATTCGGAAAGAAGCCGATTACCCGCCGAGTACTATTTTGAGGAAGTCCTGCAGGGCGCTCGTTTAATAGAGTCGCAGTGCTCGAAAAATGTTATGTTCAAATGACATGTATGATTTGTAAAACCATATTTATAATATAACAACTTTTTATACTTGTGCGTTCAAGTATTGAAATATCTCCTGTGCGGCCGTTAATGTATATGTATATATAACCTGAAAGATGGCAGTCTTCGGCTTCAGCCCCCACGCACATGGTGCGGGGGTGTTTGCAAAAAAGTGCATTTTCACACTTAATCCAACGTCTTGGTCCTTTGAAGGAGGTGATAGCGTAGCAGACTAGGCAACCGGACTATAATGCTTTATCACTTTCACTTAGCCATAGCAGTTCGATGGTGGGGCTACTATATAGCCCCTAGGGGCACCGCGCTCTCTGAACTCGGGGCGCGTGTGTGCCTGACCGGGAAACGGTCCTTCGTCAAAGCAGAGGAATTCAAAACATTCCGGTAGTTGATCGAGTGGTTGACCAGTCTCTCGCTATATGATGACAGTCAGTTTTCGGCTTTCTCTACTGAGGTGCTCTCCCGGCCGAACCGGGGCACAATCGCAGTAGTTCTCCTGGTGCCGCGTTAGCCGATAGAGCGGAACGTAAGGCAGCAAAACACAGGAGCCGGGCAAACCCAACATTTTACCAAAGACATGATTCGGAGATGATGCATATAAGGCCTAACTCGAGACGCCGAACACTCCCTGAGGTATTCGGTCTTTATGATAACGGGCAGAACAATGCCCTAAGCCCCTAGTGTCCAGGTACGCGCGAAAACTTCTGGCGCGGCCGATGCCAAAACGCCAGCCTCCTCCTCGGTTATGGTAAGAAACCGGGGGATGTGTATCAACAAGAGACAGTAAAAAAGGTTTACACAGGGTCTTAATCTAAAAAGAATCCTTGTAATGGGTCCCTGCTGCACGTCTGCGCCTGTGTCTCCATTGTGCTGTATCCTGGACGGGTGTAGCACATTGTTCATCTGTAAAAAGATAGGAACTTAGTTTGAAAAAATATCGTGCGAAAAATGTATTTAAGACAGAGTATGATTTAAAAGATGAATAAAATTGAGCTTTATTGGCTCTCATCGTTCATGCGTGCAGCCCCTTGTAAAGGGGTATGCGGCTAATAAGCCCCTTGTTTATTTGTACCGGACTCGCTTAACCGTGTCCGGGGTCTGAATGACCTGTTTTAGGAGCTTTGATCAGCAAGGCCGTATTAGTGTGTGGCTGGCAGTCTCACGTTCTTCTGTGGTCGAGGAACACTCGAAGTTTCCCTTCAATGAGATGATACCGTGTGGACCGGGCATTTTTAGTGTAAGAGACGCGTAATGCGGTATTGCGTTAAAGCGGGCGAAAGCTTCGCGTCCCAGTAGTGCTTGATGGCTACTTTTGAATGGGGCGATATGGAAGATTAGCGTTTCGCGACGGAAGTTGTCGGATGAACCGAACACAACCTCTAGTAGTAAAGAGCCCGTACAATTGGCATAAGGGCCTGGCATCACTCCTTTAAAGGAAGTGCTGCTATGGCGAATTTTGGTAGGGTCTATCCCCATTCTGCGGATGGTGTGCTGGTATAGCAGGTTTATATCACTGCCGCCATCCATTAGGACTTGTGTAAATTGTAGTCCGTCAATTATGAGATCCAATATCAAAGCAGTCCCTCCTGCGTTTCGAATGCTTCTGGAGTAATCCTGATGGTCGAAAGTAATTGGTTTTGACATCCAATTTCGGGACTCTGCTGGGGTGGACCGTGCGGCGCGTACTTTAGTAGGTGCTGCACTATTTTTCCTTGTTATCACTTGAAGTGAGTTCACTGTTTTGACTTCTTGTGGGAAAGTATTCTATTTTCCGGCGCTCTGCTTGTGGGGTTCGTCATCATCTTCGCTTGGTGTGTCGAGCCCCTTGTGTTCGGCGTTAAGTCGGTCGGACTGCTTGAAGACCCAACAATCTCTGTGGGTATGGTTTGCAGGCTTCCCGGGGGTACTGTGGATTTGACATATCCTGTCCAAGATTTAATTTAGGTTGGATAGCTCGTCACTGTTGTCCTTAAGAGGCAGTGTTTTGATGTTCGGCCGAGAGCTTTTGAACCCGGCGTTGACCGCCGTGCTCTTTGGGCCATTTTCCTTAGTCCGGCGCTAATCTTTTCTGCGTCGTGGTTTCCCATTTCCATCCCTGACCTCAGATGTACTCGGGTCGCTGGTGCTGCATCTTGCCAGCCAGCTATCTTCCCTCGCGCAAAAGCGGGTCATGAGGCTTGTTAGGGCGGCCATTGTTCTTGGCTTTTCCTGGCCCAGGTGTCTGGCGAGCCATTTGTCTCGGACGTTATGTTTAAAGGCTGCTAAGGCTTCGGCGTCCGGACAATCGACTATTTGGTTCTTTTTGGTGAGGAACCTGTTCCAGAATTTGCGTGCCGACTCTCCGGGCTGTTGGGTTATGTGACTTAAATCGTCTGCATCCGGAGGGCGGACATAAGTCCCCTGAAAATTTGCCCGAAACGCATCCTCGAGCTCTTCCCAACTTCCAATGGTATTCTCTGGGAGGCTTTTGAGCCAATGCCGGGCTGGCCCTTTGAGCATGAGGGGTAGGTATTTTATGGCATGGAGATCATCTCCTCTAGCCATATGTATGTGTAGGATGTAATCCTCAATCCAGACTCCGGGGTCTGTTATTCCGTCGTATGCCTCTATGTTTACGGGCTTGAATCTCGCTGGAAATTCATGATCCAGTACCTCATCGGTGAAACATAGGGGGTGTGCGGCGCCCCTGTATTTAGGTGTACGTTATTTTCGAACACTCGACGTGTTGTGTTGCTCCCTGGAGCCTTCTTTCTTGGCCCATAGATGGACCTGACTGGGCCATCCTTTTTGCGAGGATCCTTATGTGGATCGTGTGCCGGCTTGTGTGCGGCGCCGCTTGCCGCTCTTTGCTTGCCATGTGGTCGTCTATCCGACCAGGCGGCCTCTTTGTTTTTTGACTGTGGGGGCTCTTCGGCCTCCTCGTCAAATTCGGGCAACAGCCTACGCTTCGGGTAGCTCTTTGCTTGGTGACTATCGCCGTATTTATCTGCGGTCTTGAGTACTTTGCTCCATCTCATTCTGAGTACGTCTTCCGCTGTTTTGAGCTTCCGCTTCTGCTTCTTCAAACTTCTTGCAGTGGCGACGAGCCTTTTGTGGAGGTTCTTATGCTCCGGTGATGTGTCCGGCGTGAGATCGTCTGGACTGTTGTTTTCGCCGGGGATGGGTTACTCGTCCAATTCATCCTGTTCGGACGGTTGCTTGGTGGCATGTTCATCGTCCACTGGTTCACCCTGCTCTACGGCTGGGTCTGTATGGGTGCTATTGTAATCAAGGCGGGACTTTGGGCGGCGCTTGCGTCGCTGTTTTGGCTGTTTTTCGGGGGAATTATCCTTCGCCCCGTCCCGTTGTTCCTCGTTATCGCTTCCTTTTGGAGTATCCACCATGTATACATCGTGAGTTGAGGTGGTTTTCCAGTGCCCTGTGGGCGCTGGTTCTTGGTCGTCTCCGGCATCGTCGTCCATACCGTCGATGTCTTCGGAGTCGAAGTCTAGCATGTCCGTTAGGTCGTCGATAGTGTCTACAAAGTGGGTGGTGGGTGGGCTTTGAATTTCTTCGTCGTCCGCATCCCAACCGTCCTGACCATAGTCCGGCCAGGGCTCTCCTGATAACGAGAGATACTTTAGCGAATTCAGGATGTCGCCAAAAGGCGAGTGCCGAAAGATGTCCGCAGCGGTGAACTCCATGATCAGCGCCCAATCAGATTCGATTGGTAGGGGCGCGGGAGGTTCGAAGTCCGGCGAGGAGTCCGGCGCCTCGGAGTCACGAGCTTCACAAGGGACAGGGTCGGTATTCGGCTCCATCGCTGTAGAGGTAGCAGCCCCCGAGGCGGTGTCTAGCCACCCATCCTCGATCGGCGTAGTCGGCTCCGAGTTAAGGGTCGGAGCGGACTCTTGTGCGGCCTCCAGGGCACTGTCCGGCAGCAGAGCTAAATCATGCCCATCGTGACAGTGCGGCGCGCTCGGCTGTAGCTCGAATCCGTCGAAGATCAAGTCTCCGCGGATGTCGGCCGTGTAGTTCAAACTTCCAAATCTGACCTGATGGCCAGGGGCGTAGCTTTCGATCTGCTCCAGACGGCCAAGCGAATTGGCCCGCAGTGCAAAGCCGTCGGATACGAAGATCTGTCCGGGGAGAAAAGTCTCACCATGGACCGCGTTGTTGTTGATGATCGAAGGAGCCATCGGGCCTATAGGTGACGACACAAAGGAACTCTCAATGAAAGCACCAATGTTAGTGTCAAAACTGGCGGATCTCGGGTAGGGGGTCCCGAACTGTGCGTCTAGGCGGATGGTAACAGGAGACAAGGGACACGATGTTTTTACCCAGGTTCGGGCCCTCTTGATGGAGGTAAAACCCTACTCCTGCTTGATTGATATTGATGATATGGGTAGTACAAGAGTGGATCTACCACGAGATCGAGGAGGCTAAACCCTAGAAGCTAGCCTATGGTATGATTGTTGTTCGTTCTATGGACTAAAACCCTCCGGTTTATATAGACACCGGAGAGGGCTAGGGTTACACAGAGTCGGTTACAATGGTAGGGGATCTACATATTCGTATTGCCAATCTTGCCTTCCACGCCAAGGAAAGTCCCATCCGGACACGGGACGAAGTCTTCAATCTTGTATCTTCATAGTCTTGGAGTCCGGCCAATGATGATAGTTCGGCTATCCGGACACCCCCTAGTCCAGGACTCCCTCAATCCCCATCCTGCAGACAGTGTCCTGGTATATTAGATTGAGACTACTGCCGCCGTCCATGAGGACACGAGTAAGATGGTATCCGTCGATTATTGGGTCGAGCACCAAGAAATCTGATCCTCCGCGCCGAATACTAGTCAGGCAGTCCGTGTGATGAAAGGTGATCGGACAAGCTGACCAGTGGTTAGGTGTGGGTACGACGGGCTCTATAGCGTATGCGTCTGTGAGCGCGCACTCGTGCCTTCTTGTGGATGTGTGAGTCGCGTGGATCATGTTTACTCTTTTTACCTCTGGAGGGAATTTTTTCTGTCCCCCAGTGTTCGGCTGGCGAGTCTCATCCTCGTCTTCACTTGGTGTTTCCCTTCCCTTGTGTTCGGCGTTTAATTTGCCGACCTGCTTGAAGACCCAGCATTCTCTGTGAGTGTGGTTCGCAGGTTTGTCGCGGGTGCTATGAATTTGGCACAGTCTGTCTAGGACTCTGTTCAGACCGGACGGTCCCTCTTTGCTGCCTTTAAATGGCTTCTTTTGCTGACTGGGTCGAGAGCCCCTGAATCCGGCGCTAACCATTGTGTTGTCCGGGCTCTCTTCCTTGTTTTGACATTTGTTTTTATTACGCCATGGCTTCCCGTTGCCATCCCTTATTTCGGATGTTCTTGGGTCGCTGGTGCCTTTACGGGCCAACCAGCTATTTTCACCCGTGCAAAAGCGGGTCATAAGGCTTGTTAAGGCTGCCATTGTCCTTGGCTTTTCTTGGCCGAGGTGTCTGGCGAGCCACTCATCTCGGATGCTGTGTTTGAAGGCCGCTAGGGCTTCGACATCCGGACAATCGACAATTTTATTCTTCTTAGTGAGGAATCTGTTCCAAAGCTTGTGGGCGGACTCTCCGGGCTGTTGCATTATGTGACTTAAATCGTTCGCATCTGGAGGCCGGACACAAGTCCCTTGAAAATTGGCCCTGAAAGCGTCCTCAAGTTCCTCCCAACTTCCAATTGAATTTTAGGGGAGGCTTTTCAACCAGTGTCGAGCTGGTCCCTTCAGCTTGAGGGGAAGGTATTTAATGGCGTGGAGGTCATCCCCACGAGCCATATGTATGTGCAGGATAAAATCCTTGATCCAGACCCCTGGGTCTGTCATTCCGTCATATGCCTCTATGTTCATAGGTTTAAAACCCTGTGGAAATTCATGGTCCAATACTTATTCGGTGAAGCATAGGGGGTGAGCAGCCCCTCTGTATCTGGACGTGCTGTGGCATGCCGTCGGCTGTTGTTGTGTCTGGTGTTTCTTCCGAACTGGTATCCGATCGGTATGATTGATTTGGTGACCATAGTCCCGCGCCGGGGTGTGTCCTTTAGATCCATAGATGGACCTAGCCGTGCCGGCTTTCTTATCTAGTAGCTCGCGTAAATCGCGTTTGGCGTCGGTAGCTGCTCTGTTGCGGTTATGAAGTTGTTTGTCCGGCCTCCTGGTCGTGTTGTCCTTTGATGGAACGGCCTCATCGTTGAATTCTGGTAGCAGCTTGCGTTTTGGATAGCTCTTTGTATGGCGATCGTCGCCGTACTTTTCTTCAGTGTCTAGCACTTTATTCCATCTGCGATTGAGCGTTTCCTGTGCGGCCTTTAGCCGTTGCTTCTGCTTCTTTAGACTTCTCGCAGTGGCCATGAGCCTTCTGTGGAGGTTATCTCGTTCCAAGCGTGTTTCCGGGATGATGAATGCATCGACATCCGGACTGTGTTCTTGTCCCGGGGCGGTTTGATTAATTCGTCCCTCGGGATCATTGTGATCGGGCGTCTGCTCCGAGCTGTGTTTGGCGTGACCTGGCTCATCCTGCTCCATTGCTGGGTCCATATGGTCATTGTTGCCTTCGGAGTTGACTGGGGTGTCGATCTTTCTGTCGCTCTTGTCGCTATTTTTACTATTGCTGGACTTGGAGCGGCGTCTTCACCGTCGTTTTGGCTTTTGCCCAGGGGTTTTATCTTCCGGATTGTCGCCGTCGTCCTCCTTGGGCGTGTCCACCATGTATATATCGTATGACGAGGTGGTAGTCCGACGCCCCAGTGATTCTGAATCTTCGCCTGCATCGTCGTCCATACCGTCGATGTCTTCGGAGTCGAAGTCAAGCACGTCGGTTAAGTCATCAACCGTGGCAATGAAGTGGGTGGTGGGTGGGCAACGAATTCCTTCGTCGCCCGCTCCCGCTCGAGCCGGACATAGTTCGGCCAAGAGTCTCCTGACAAGGAGAGATACTTTAACGAGTTCAGCACGTCGCCAAAGGGCAAGTGCGGGAAGATGTCCGCTGCGGTGAACTCCATTGCAGGAGCCCAACCAGGTTCGGCGGGCTCAGGAGCGCGCGGACTGGAACCTATAGCCGGATACGAGTCCGAGGGTCCGGTGTCACAGGCTTCTTTGGGGGCGAGGCCTGTGTTCGGCTCTACCGCCAATGAGTGTGCGGCTTGCGGGGCGGGGTCCATCCACCCGTCCTTAGGCAACGCGGTCTGCTCCGAATTTAGGTCCGGGGCTACCGCAGGGGCGACATCCCGAGCATTGTCCGATAGCAGGTCTAAGCCATGCTCATCACGACTGTCCGGCGCTCCTGGCCCAGGCCCGAGTCCGTTGAAGATCAAGTCTCCGCGGATATCAGCCGTGTAGTTCAGGTTTCCGAACCTGACCTGGTGGCCAGGGGCGTAGCTGTCGATCTGCTCCAGTTGGCCAAGCGAATTGGCCCACAGTGCGAAGCCGCCGAACACGAAGATCTGTCCGGGGAGAAAAGTCACACCCTGGACCGTGTTGTTGATGATTGAAGGAGCCATCAAGCCTTGCAGCGACGACACAGAGGAACTCTCAATGAAAGCACCAATGTCGGTGTCAAAACCGGCATATCTCGGGTAGGGGGTCCCGATCGGTGCGTCTTAGGCTAATGGTAACAGGAGGCAAGGGACTCAATGTTTACCCAGGTTCGGGCCCCCTCGACGGAGGTAAAACCCTACTTCCTGCTTGATTGATATTGATGATATGAATAGTACAAGAGTTGATCTACCATGAGATCGTAGAGGCTAAACCCTAGAAGCTATCCTATTATGATTATGATTGTGATCGTCCCTCAAAGGACTAAACTCTCCGGTTTATATAGACACTGGAGAGGGCTAGGGTTTACATGGAGTCTGTTACAAGGAAGGAAATATAATATCCGGATCGCCAAGCTTGTCTTCCATGCAAAGGAGAGTCCCATCCGGACACGGAACAAAGTCTTGAGTCTTGTATCTTCATGCTCCATCAGTCCGGACAAAATATATAGTCCGGCTGTCCGGATACCCCCTAATCCAGGACTCCCTTAGCGGGCGACTGCATCGTGCCGCCGGTGACATCGTCGTCCCCGGTCAAGGCCGATCCAGAGCTAGCCCCCATAGAGCGCTACTCTTGGATGTGAGTAGTGCGCGAGTGGGTCAGTGCGCCGCCGATCTGGATGGGGGCGACGCCAGTGCAGGAGGCGGCGTATCTCGAACAATGGCGCCAGCGACCGCTTGCCGAGGAGCGCCGCCACGACGAGTACCTCGAGCTGCTCGAGCGCATGGCCGAGGAGGAGGAGCACGAGGCCGAGGAGGAGGCGCGCCACGCCCAGGCAGCGGCGGCACAGCCCGCGGCCGCACAACCCTCGCCCAACATCAACGTCGTCTGGAACACTGCGTTCCCCTGGGCCGGCCCTGCGCCGAGGCTCATCGACCTCACCAGCCCTTACGACGACGCCGAGGATGCCTAGGGCAGCGCGCTGCCTCGTACTTAACTTTTTTAAAGTTAATTAATGTAGAAGTGGACTCGTGGACTATCGCCGGTCTTCGTGGCCGAATTTAATGTTCAATTAATATTTTTTTATTTTCAAAATGTTTGTATCTATTTTTTTCATCCGCCGTCAAAATTGGTCGGGCCAGCGTTAGGCGGATGCACCAACCCAAATATGAAAGCGTACGTTGGTGTCCGCCGGCCAACCCAAACGGACAAAAAAACAGACAAATTCACCATCCTTTTAAGTCGGCACGTTGGAGTTGCTCTTAAAATGTCTTATTTATTTACGGATGGAGTACGGAACATCTCTATAAATTCTTCATCTCCTCGGTCCTTTACGTGCGGAGTCGTGGTCAGCTGAATCCAATCCATGGTTCCCGAGAAAAAATCCAATACATGGGTACATTCCATGCACGCACTATCATACGCCGGCGTACGTACATATGCGACGACGTTTCTTCTTAAAATAGGCTTTCATCCTATCTTTATAAATAAAGCAACCGTCCATACAACTTAAATCCGAATATCATCAGACAAAGGACAACTGAGGTCACAGCACAAGCAATCCCAAAAACACATAAAAGAAATAATAAAAAAGCCACCTAGTGGCAGGCATCAGTTGATACTAGGATGATGATAAGCGGCGTGTCGAAGACAGAAGCGCATCCACCATGAGGCCTATCTAATCGTGATCACGCTGCCTCGATAGTGGGTGCTATTGTTGTACAAAGGCAAGGAATTTGAAGGAGTCAGACGACTTTCTCGATCGGTTGCTGCCGGACGAGACAACTCGGTTTACTCTTCTCCGTTGAGGCTTTAGAGTAAGCGGGCGGTTTTGTTTTCGGAAAGGAGGTTAAACTCCCGGCCTCTGCATCAATCGATGGATGCAGCCGTCTTTATTAATTATTTCACAAAGGTTTGACAAGAACATACATTAATCTACCTGAAGCCATCACTCACACCTACAAAACTCAAGAATGTGGAGTGCTCTCATTTCCCATATCTAAAACCGGTCTCGTCGCCGATCCATCCACATAACATATCGGGACTAACAACCGGTGCAGCCTACCTAAAGTGCACACCACATTGTTTTAGCAACCGCCATCATCATCGGACCATGAACCCATCTTTAAGAGAGAGATTCGCATCATCCCTGCCAGGCCGGACATCCGTTGACAACACCACGGCGCCCAACGGCGCCACCGCCATGCGCTCGTCTTCCCTGATGCGAAGAATCAAGAAGATCTGTCATGCGTAGCACCTGCCAACCAGCCATGACTCAACGTAGCACCTGTCAGCTAGGCATGACTTAACAGCTCCACCGAAGTTTCGTGCAAGACGAAGCCGCTCCACCTCCTGCCTATGTCTTCCAGCGCTGCTCCACAAACGATGATCCCAAGAGAGAAACGACATTGTAGTACCGCCATCGCCCGATCTGGAAGACTAGATCCTAGGGTTTCCCCGAAGTAGCACAAGTGGGTCGACACAAGTTACATGATGATGCCTTCATCAAGGTAACGATGCAAAACACCACCATCGCCCACCATCGATTCAGTTTTCACCGGCAACTCTATCTCCCAGCTCGTAGCCGGGAATAGATGACGGATCTGGATATCCGACCACCCAGCCTCAGGCCGACCATCTCTGGCAAAGGAGGTGGCCACCACCGTCATGCCCAGGGCGGGAGCCCCTGACATCCTCGAGTTGCGGGTCGATCCCAGGGGCAACAAGCCATTGACGGGATGGTACATGAGATCAACAAGTGAGGCCCGCCGAAGCCCATCTAGGCCCAGATCAGGTGCCCAAGCCGTCGTCGCTGGACCTGTCGTTGTCCATCGCCACCTGCCTGGTCGCCGCCCCGCTCCCACTGCTGTAGATCCGGCCATCGCGGGCCGCCGCCGTCCTAACCGAAAGGTTGGTCGAGGAGAAACGCCGCCGCCGCGGCGGCGGCACACAGGCTTTGCCTGCGATGCCCTCGACGGCGGTGGCGGGGGGAGGAGATGCGCTGGATTGAAATGGGAGGCGGCAGGGGGGGCACTTCGGTGCGGCGCCGCACGGAAGCGGGCGGTTTGGAAGTCCAAACTAGCAATGGAGTAGTTACGACTAACAACGAGAACGAAGAGGTACTCATGTTGATAGCGTAAGAATGGACGGTCAAGAACGAAGAGATATGGAAAATGCCAAGTTGTCCCCTTCGTATGCAACTTTGCCTTCATATGCAGTAGATGCATGATGGAATGAGGACCAATTTTTTTTAAACAAGGCAAAATACTTCCTATTTTTATTGATTAAGAAGAAGAAAGTTGCACGGTTAATTAGTGAGAAACCAGGCTAAAAAGTCACAACCCGTTGACCAGGCAATAAACAAGACACTACACTCACAACGCTACGAAGAGAGCGTCGTCCACACAACACATTATCGTCATCATCATCCCATCTCTCCGAGGAAGCGAATCAAACTTCACTGCAATCAAGCACCGACAAAGCCCGTGTCACACAAGTCCATAGGATCCACATGAAGATCAAAGCCGTGCAAGCAGCCACACCCAAGAATCAGGGTTGGCGTTGCGATGGATCACCGAGCTGGGCTACCCACCATTTTTCATCGCTGCCGCAGGAACCTGAAGGAAACATGCCCTAGAGGCAATAATAAAATTGTTATTTTATATTTCCTTATATCATGATAAATGTTTATTATTCATGCTAGAATTGAATTAACCGGAAACTTGATACACGTGTGGATACATAGACAAAACAATGTGTCCCTAGTAAGCCTCTACTAGACTAGCTCGTTAATCAAATATGGTTAAGTTTCCTAACCATAGACATGTGTTTCATTTGATGAATGGGATCACATCATTAGAAGAATGATGTGATGGACAAGACCCATCCGTTAGCATAGCATATTGATCGTTCAGTTTTTATTGCTATTGCTTTCTTCATGTCAAATACATATTCCTTTGACTATGAGATTAAGCAACTCCCGGATACCGGAGGAATGCCTCGTGTGCTATCAAACATCAGAACGTAACTGGGTGATTATAAATATGCTCTACAGGTATCTCCGAAGGTGTTTGTTGGGTTGACATAGATCGAGATTAGGATTTGTCACTCCGAGTATCGGAGAGGTATCTTTGGGCCCTCTCGGTAATACACATCATAAGAAGCCTTGCAAGCAAAGTGACTAATGAGTTAGTTGCAGGATGATGTATTACGGAGCGAGTAAAGAGACTTGCCGGTAACAAGATTGAACTAGGCATGAAGATACCGACGATCGAATCTCGGGAAAGTAACATACCGATGGACAAAGAGAATTACGTATGTTGTCATAATGGTTCGACCGATAAAGATCTTCGTAGAATATGTAGGAGCCAATATGGGTATCTAGGTTCCGCTATTGGTTATTGACCGGAGAGGTGTCTCAGGCATGTCTACATAGTTCTCGAACCCGTAGGGTCTGCACGCTTAACGTTCGATGACGATATAGTATTATATGAGTTATGTGATTTGGTGACTGAAGTCCCGGATGAGATCACGGACATGAAGAGGAGTCTCAAAATGGTCGAGAGGTAAAGATTGATATATAGGACGATGGTATTTGTACATCGGAAGTATTCCAGAGGGTACCGGGTACATATCGGGTCAGTAGAACGGGTTCCGGGCACCACCCCCCCCCCCCCCCCCCCGGCAAAAGATATGGGATTAATGGGCCCAGGAGGGGATAGACCAGCCCACAAGGGGCTGGTGCACCCCTCCACTAGGCCGGCCAGACCTAGGGAAAGGAAAGGGAGAAAGCAAAGGGGGGCGCCACCTCCCCCTTCCTTCCCCTGGCGCCTATAAAAGGAAGGGGGAGGCCGAACCAGGGCAGAGCCCAAGTGGGATTCGGCCCCACTTGGGGCGACCCCTTGGCTTCTCCCCTCTCCCTTCAATATATATATACACATACATCTGGGCTATTCTGTTACGCGTAACAGAATATTATTCTGTTACCCTTTTTGAACTGATGGATTCAGGTGGTTGTACTGATGTTTTCGAAGCGGTTGAACTAATGCTTTCAGTTGTGTTTAACAGATCGTCTTCTTTAGTTTAAAAACTTTTTGTAATCTTTTTGTCGGAACGGGGCGTGTAATATATCGTTGAAAAGCTCTTGACAACCATATTTCAAGTATATTGAACGTTTTTGCAAAATCATTATGGTTTAAGAGCAGTTTTGAAAAAACCGTTTTTTTCAAAATCGAAAACGTGAATCGTATTTTGGACTCAGTTTTCAAATGGTTTGTCGGAATTGAGCAAATAAGATGGTGTTGGAAAGCTGGTGAAAACCCGCATCTTCCATATATGTATTGTTTTTCTAATTTTATATGATTTAAAAGTAATTTGAAAAATTGTGAAATTTTGGGCGGAACGTATTTTCGCGATTTTTTGCAAACGGTTTATCGGATTGACGCAAATGATACGGCGTTGGAAAGCTATGAAAAATGCGCAACTTTTGCATATAGAAAGTTTTTTCTAATTTCTTATGGTTTAAATACAAATTCAAATACGATTAAAATTGGTTTCGAACGCGGTTTTTTAAAAAGTTTGTCGAAATGGGGCAAATAATATAACGTCGGATAGCTATCGGATATGCAAAACTTAGTCTTGTTGGACGTTTTATTTACTTCACAACCGTTTAAAAGTAATTTCGAATACGGCATGATGGATCCTGCTGTTTTCTCGTCTGAAAAACATAGTTGTACTAATATACGTGTATGTTTGTATTGAGCTATTTTTTGTATAGTAGTTTTGAATGGTTCCAAAAAAGTATACTTGTACTGAAGTTTACACGGGTTTGTATTAAGCGTGTTTTCACTAACTAGATTTTGCTCTATTTTTTGGGTAATTTTTTTCTCGTAAGTTTTCAACAGTGTACTGTATCCTAGCCCCGAACTTGCATGGTTTTTATTGTTGAACTGAATGTTATTTTTTTGCCAATTTTTTTTGTGTGTTTCTTTTTTTTAAGTCAATTTTTTTTGCAACGAATGTTTTAGATTTCTCTTGTTTTCCAACTTGAACTTTTTACCATTTTAAACTTTTACCAACTTGAATTATCATGTGTGGATGAGCACTTGAACTTGTAGAATTTAAAATTTTCTGTTTTAGTTCTTATTTGTTTTCTTGCCCGAACTTATGGTACCATTATCATTGAACCTGCGTGGTTTCTGTAGCTGAACTAAAATCCATGTTGTCTGTGAAAATCAGGAAAAATGCATCTACTCAATGGGCCATGATGCAAGCATCGCCGCCGGCAATACTTGGCGCACCAGAGAACCCGCACTGCTGGATTTGTCGAGAGAGAACTGAGGGTAGCACATCCCATGCCTTTTTTCTGCAGCAGCTACACTTGGTTTACCAACACACACACACAAAATTGAGAACAAGTTGGCACACGACCTAATAACAAGAGCACACATGAACTGACAAACAAGAGCACACCGGTGATTAACATAATATAAATCCATTGTCATTTTTTCCATTTGCTAAGTTGCTTTTTTCCTTCGAACCTTTACTGCTATGATTTTTTTGCAAATTTGTCTCCTTGAGTCAGAACTTAGGCAATTCTTAATTTTTAATTTATGGTACTTATGGTACTGTAGAGTTTGTACTTCTCAAAAAATAATCACTCGATGTTCTTTTAGTTTTAGTTTTTAATTTTCTTTCTCATCCTTATCCTTACTGTCAATGTCATCACCATCGTACTTTTATGGTTTATATAGTTGAACGGACTTACATTTTTACCA
Source organism: Triticum timopheevii (assembly GCA_963921465.1). Lineage (NCBI taxonomy): Eukaryota > Viridiplantae > Streptophyta > Magnoliopsida > Poales > Poaceae > Triticum > Triticum timopheevii. The sequence goes on from OY997274.1 coordinate 507,375,686, forward strand.
TTCCTTCTTTTAAAGACTTATGGTTTCCTCTCCAAAACTTCCTACCTGGCGAGGAAGAGGTGAACTGGCGTGAGCCCCATACCTGGACGGGCACGGGAGAGGCGACGGGGGCTGGTTCCTGGCCTCGCAGGTTGGAAGCAGCGACTGGGGTGGAAGGTGGAGAGTGCCAACAGCAGTTTCCCATGGAGGTGGATGGGTCTGAGGGCGGAGGAGGTGGCTGGTCTGAGTGCGGCGGCGGTGGCTGGGTCCGGGGGCGGCGCTGGTGGCTGGGTCCGGCGTGTCCTTATGCCATTCACTCAGGGATAAGCACATCCACTAAAAAGAAGATTTTTGGATCGAGTCGGGTGAAACCGGCTACCTGTACTCCGGTGGACTGACAGCTCCGTCGAGGTGGAGCTGATGGAAGCAGGGATGCGGTCGGACGGCGTGCGTGGGAGGGAGCGGCCGGAGCGTCGGGAGGAAGGCGGCCAGAGCGCGGGGAGGAAGGTGGACGGAGCACCACGAGGAAGGCAATGGGAGAGTGCGGGGGAGGAAGGTGGCTGGCGAGCAGCCTAGCTCCGGCGAGCAAGACTCATAGGTCCTCCTCAGCCTTGGATCTCGGCGGCCGGCCATGGCGGTGTAGGGGTGGTGGTGCACTGGTGCGCAGGTCGTCGGGTGAGGCGGCACACGGGAGATAGACAGGGAGGGATGCACGCCGCGGACGGCGAGGGAAGCACGCTGGCGGATGGAGGCGGGTCATCGGCAGGAGGCAAGTTGGGGGCGGGGGTCGGCGACGGGAGGCACGCTGGGAGGAGGGGGATTGGCGGAGGCGCTCTGGGAGGAGGGGGATAGAGCCAGCGGCGCGTAGGGTGGCAGTGGATCCGGGCGGCGGCGCGCTGGATGGAGGTGGGATCGGGGCGGCGCGCTGGGCGGAGGTGGGTTCGGGCGGCGGCAGGAGGAAGAAAACAGACACGCCTCTATATAGGGCGCGAGGGGTAACTGAATAATATTCTGTTACCGGTAACAGAATAGTCCAGCCCTATATATATATATATATATATATATATATATATATATATATATATATATATATATATATATATATATATATATAGGGTGGGTCTATTATGATAACACCCTCTAGAGTCTTATTCTGCACACCAAACCCTTATTCTGCACACCGAAGAAAACACGTCCCGAGCTCCACCGAACTGTAACTAACAAAAATCACACCAGCCCCCACGTACAACCTTATCTTTTCCCCACCCCACCACCCCACACTTCCTTCTCCGGTCAAATCCCCACCCACGAGCACTTCCCACCCCGCGGCGGCGCACCCACTCCCGACCACCTCCCATCCCGCGGCGGCGCCCCCACCCCTTCCCAGTCGCTCCAGGCGGCGGGCAGCTGCTCTGACCAGCCTGCTTGCGCAGCCCGCCCCCCATTGTGCGCTGCCGCCCGCCCCGATCGCCGGCGACAGATCGGAGCTGCCCGCCACCCCGCGCCTAACCGGCGGCGGAACTGAGCTCCCTCGCCACTCCACACCCAGCCGGCGACAGATCCGAGCACCCCCGCCACCCCGTGCCCAACCGGCGGCGGATCAGAGCACCCCCCACACCCACCTCGTGCCCAACCGGTGGCGGATCCGAGCACCCCCCCACCCCCACCCTGTGCCCAACCGGCGGCTGATCCGACCTCCTCCTCCATTGGAAGCCCAGCCAGGTGCCCCCCACCTTCCTCACGCCCCCCTCCTACTGCGCTGCCCTCTACCTACCTCCGACGGCCAGCGCGCCGCCCAACCACCCTGCCCCACCCTGTCGGCGGCATTCCTCCCATCGCCGGCGAGCCACCCCTCCCCCGACCGCTTCCCAGCACGAGACGGCGCCAGATCCAGGCCTCAGCGGGCCCCCGCGACGTCCGGGGGGCGGATCCAGGCCACGGCGGCCCCCTCGCGACGCCCCGTTGCCGGAGCCAGGCCGCGACGGCCCCCGCGCCGCCGCCCCACCTGCTCCCCCCCATGCCTCCTCCCCACCAGCTCCCCCTCACCGCCGCCCAACCTACTCCCCCCGCGTCGCCGCCCAACCTGCTTCCCTCGCGCCGCCGCCCAACCTCCTCCCCCCGAGCCGCTGCCCAACCTCCATGACTCACCCTTCCCTCCCCGGCCTCCTTCTACCTCCGTCGTCGCACCGGCTGGCCCAGCCCTGCCGCCATCCTCGAGAAGTGCGCCTCGAGCCCTGAAGCAGTGCACCGCGAGCCTCTCTAGCAGCTCATCCATGGGCGCCGGCAGTTTTTTTGGCTTCTGAAGTTCGGTGCCCCCCGCGTGCAGTCCTGTGGTGCTACGCATTTATTGGACGGCGCGGAGAGCACCATGGTGATCTCCACCTAAACTGCCCCGATGATAGTTGGGATTATTTGAAGTTTTTACTGATATTCTCTGTTGTTTGTTTGTTTGTTAATGTGCAGTTCAGTTCTTCAACAACCTTTCTCTTGAGGTTCACTTGCCGGCACAGAGAAGGACGGCGGCATCAACCTCTTCAGTTGGAGCAGCAGGGGAGTCGCGGTGTCTTTTCTGCCGCTGGTTGATGTGGTCGTGTCTTTTCGACGACATCAACTTTCTCGATAAAACATGCATCAAAGAAAAACAAAAGTACTTTTTTGGAATGCAGCTCACCTGTTTGAGTGCCGTTGTGATCTTCTTTCTGCTAGAGGTTCACTCACCCAGGCGGCGCTGAAAAAAAGTTTCACTTGCAACTAAAAAAATATGTATTTTTGCAGGAGAAGACAAAGATAAAGTGCCCTGCACATGTTTGTTGAGCCTAAAAAACCCTGAATTGCACATCTAGGTTTCTAGAGAAAAAAGTGCAGTGCACTGGTCTCAAGCGGTAGTCCATTTTTTTCACTTTTGAGGTTCACTGCTCACATTCCAAGCAACTTGCTATATTTTTGTTTTGTTTTGGGGGTGTTCATACAGAAAGGCAATATTCAGTTTATAATTATTTGAAGAAATCTCAGGTAGTTTATTGTATGAAGACTTGTTGTTTGCTATGTAAAAAGACAAGGAAAACAAGCAATGCAGTACACTAGCCTCGAGAGTGCGGTCCGAATGCATTAGTAAAAAAGAGTTAAGAATTAAAAAACCAATGCAGTTCTCTTGCCTTGTCACGTAATTAAAAAACATTAGAAAAATCATGTTTTAGAAGTTCACTCCATGTGGTTCGCTTACGCTCACTTGAAGCACGGATCACTTCCTCGTCTTCAAAAATTCACGTCCCACAAAAATAAAATCATGCAGTCCGCTAGCCCGTCCTATGCAGTGCGGTTTTCAGTCTAAAAGCAGTGTGGTTTTCTTCCTAGTGTTCAAAAATTCACGTCCCACAAAAAGGAAATCATGCAGTCCGCTAGTCCCTCTGATGCAGTGCGGTTTTCAGTCTAAAAGCAGTGCGGTTATCTTCCTCGTCTTTAGAAATTCACATCCCACAAAAAAGAAATCATGCAGTCCGCTAGCCCGTCTGATGTAGTGCGGTTTTCAGTCTAAAAGCAGTGCGGTTTTCTTCCCTTGTCTTCAAAAATTAACGTCCCACAAAAAAGAAAACCATGCAGTTCTCTTCCCCGTCTAATGCAGTGCGGCATTTTGTCCGATGCAGTGCGGTTTTCAGTCGAATGAAATATGCACGTCGATTTGGGTGTCGCGAAAAACAATGTCCGCATTTCGGTAAATTTAAAACTGCTCTTAAACCGTAAAGAATTAGAGAGAGTGTTCTACATGAAAAAGTTGCGCCTCGTCGATACCTTTCCAACGACGTATTGTTTGAATCATTCCGAGCAGCGGTTTGTAAAAATTTCGCGAAAACCAGCAGCTGCCACTCGTCGTCCGCCACACGATTTTCAAAATTAACTTAAAACCATAAAGAATCTAAAAAACATTGCAACATATGAAAGTTGCGGCTCATCCATAGCTTTTCAACAATATATTACACGCCTCGTTTCGATAAACAGTTCAAAAACTGGACCGAAAACAGTATCGAAAATTTCAAAAAATTTGAAAAACAGAGTTCCACGATTTAGTAAATTTGAAACTGCTCTTAAACCGTAACGAATTAGAGAAACATTTATATATGAAAAAGATGCGCCTCGACGACATCTATCCAACGGCGTATCATTTGCTTCATTCCGACAAGCGGTTTAGTAATAAACGCGAAAAAACGCTCGCTGCCACTCGTCATCCGCCGCACAATTTTCAAAACTGCTCTTAAACCGTGTGTAATCTCGAAAAGTGTTCAACATGTCGAAGTTGCGCCTAATCTATAGCTTTTCAACGGTATATTACACGCCTCATTCTGATAAACGGTTAAAAAATTAGAGCAAAAACAGTACCGAAAAAAGAACGCGTGCAGTTTTTTTCGACACGAAGTTCACTAGTCTATATTGCAGTGCTCGTCGTCAAGAAGACGCAGTGCACTTGCGTTGAGCGTGCAGTGTGGAAGTGGTGTGCAGAATAGTTATTCTGCTAATATTAGCAGAATAGACCGTCTATATATATATGACGAGGGGGGCGCCTAGCACATCGACGACATAATATTTGCCGTGTGCGGCGCCCCCCTCCACGGTTTACGCCCTTGGTCATATTTTCGAGTGCTTAGGCGAAGCCCTGCGGGGATCACTTCACCATCACCGTCACCACGCCGTCGTGATGCCGGAACTCATCCACTACCTCGCCAACTTGCTGGATCAAAAAGGCGAGGACGTCACCGAGCTGAATGTGTGCTGAACGTGGAGGTGTCGTACGTTCGGTAGTCGATCGGTTGGATCGTGAAGAAAGTTTCACTACATCAACCGCGTTGTTAAACGCTTCTGCTTACTGTCTATGAGGGTACATAGACACACTCTCCCCCTCTCGTTGTTATGCATCTCCTAGATAGATCTTGCGTGAGCGTAGGTTTTTTTTTAAATTGCATGCTATGTTCCCGACAGTGGCATCCGAGCCAGGTCTATGCGTAGATTATACATGAGTAGAACACAAAGATTGTGGGAGGTGATAGTCATACTGCTTACTACCAACGTCTTATTTTGATTCAGCGGTATTGTGGGATGAAGCGGTCCGGACCAACCTTACATGTCCACGTACATGAGACTGGTTCCACTGACAGACATGCAACTAGTTTTTAATAAAGGTGGCTGGCGGATGTCTATTTCTTCTACTTTAGTTGAATCAAATTTGACTATGGCCAATCCTTTAAGAAGGTTAAAACAACAAACTTGACGAAACACCGTAGTGGTTTTTGTGTGTAGGTAAGAACGCTTCTTGCTAGAAGCCCGTAGCAGCCACGTAAAACTTGCAACAACAAAGTAGAGGACATCTAACTTGTTTTTGCAGGGCATGTTGTGATGTGATATGGTCAAGACATGATGTGATATACGTTATTGTATGGGATGATCATGTTTTGTAAAAGTTATCGGCAACCGGCAGTAGCCTTATGGTTGGCTCTCTAGTGTATGAAATGCAACGCCATGTAATTGTTTTACTTTATCACTATGCGCTAGCGATAGTTGTAGAAGCAATAGTTGGCGAGACGACCACGACGCAATGATGGAGATCAAGGTGTCGAGTCGGTGACAATGGAGATCATGACGATGCTTTGGAGATGGAGATCAAAAGCACAAGATGATGATGGCCATATCATGTCACATATTTTGATTTCATGTGATGTTCATATTTTATGCATCTTATTTTGCTTAGTACGGTGGTAGCATTATAAGATCCATTAACTAAGTTTCAAGGTATAAGTGTTCTCCCTGAGTATGCACCGTTGCGACAGTTCGTCGTGCTGAGACACCACGTGATGATCGGGTGTGATAGGCTTTACGTTCACATATAATGGGTGCAAGACAGTTTTGCACATGTGGAATACTCGGGTTAAACTTGACGAGCCTAGCATGTACAGACATGGCCTCGGAACACTTGAGACCGAAAGGTCGAACGTGAATCATATAGTAGATATGATCAACATAGAGATGTTCACCATTGATGACTACCCCATCTCACGTGATGATCGGACATGGGTTAGTTGATTTGGATCACGTTACACTTAGATGACTTGAGGGATGTTAGTTTAAGCGGGAGTTCTTAAGTAATTTCATTAATTGAACTTTAATTTATCATGAACTTAGTCCTAATAGTATTTGCAAATTATGTTGTAGATCAATAGCTTGCATTGTAGCTCCCCCATGTTTTTTGATATGTTCCTAGAGAAAACTAAGTTGAAAGATGATAGTAGCAATAATGCGGACTGGGTCCATGATCTGAGGGTTATCCTTGCTGCATAGAAGAATTATGTCCTTGATGCACCGCTAGGTAACAAACCTATTGCAGGAGCAGATGCAGACATTATGAATGTTTGACAAGCTCGATATGATGACTGCTTGATAGTTTAGTGCACCATGCTTTACGACTTAGAACCGGGACTTCAAAAACGTTTTGAACGCCACAGAGCATATGAGATGTTCCAAGAGCTGAAATTGGTATTTCAGACTCATGCCCATGTGGAGAGGTATGAGACCTCTGACAAGTACTTTGCCTAAAAGATGGAGGAGAATAGCTCAGCTAGTGAGCATGTGCTCAGAATGTCTAGGTACTACAATCGCTTGAATCAAGTGGGAGTTAATCTTCCAGATAAGATAATGATTGACAGAGTTCTCTAGTCACTATCACCAAGCTACTAGAACCTTGTGAGGAACTATAATATGCAAGGGATGACGAAAACGATTCCCGAGCTTTTCGCGATGGTGAAGTCGGCGAAGGCAGAAATCAAGAAAGAGCATCAAGTGTTGATGGTTAACAAGGCCACTAGTTTCAATAAAAGGGCAAGGTAAAGAAAGGGAACTTCAAGAAGAATGGCAAGAAAGTTGTCACTCTTGTGAAGATGCCCAAAGTTGGACCTAAGCCTGAAACTAAGTGCTTCTGCTGGAAAGGAATGGTCAGTAGAAGCGGAACTGCCCCAAATACTTGGCAGATAAGAAGGATGGCAAAGTGCACAAAGGTATATTTGACATACATGTTATCGATGTGTGCCTTACTAGTGCTCATAGTAGCCCCTGGGTATTTGATACCTGTTCGGTTGCTAAGATTAGTATCTCGAAACAGGAGTTGCAGAATAAATGGAGACTAGTTGAGGGTGAAGTGACGATGTGTTGGAAGTGGTTCCAAGATTGATATGATCATCATCACACACTCCCTACACTTTCGGGATTAGTGTTGAACCTAAATAAATGTTATTTGGTGTTTGCGTTGAGCATGAACTAGATAGGATCATGTTTATTGCAATACAGTTATTCATTTAAGATAGAGAATAATTGTTATTCTGTTTACACGAATAAAACCTTCTTCTATGGTCATACACCCAATATTAATGGTTTATTGAATCTCGATCGTAGTGATACATATATTCATAATATTGATGCCAAAAGATGAAAAATTGATAATGATAGTGCAACATACTTGTGGCACTACCGTTTAGGTCATATTGGTGTAAAGTGCATGAAGAAACTCCATCCTGATGGGCTTTTGGAATCACTTGATTATGAGTCATTTGATACTTGTGAACCATGCCTCATGGGTAAGATGACTAAAATTCCGTTCTCTGGAACAATGCAGCGAGCCAATGACTTATTGGAAATAATACATACCGATGTATGCGGTCCGATAAGTGTTGAGGCATGCGGCGGGTATCATTATTTCATGACCTTCATAGATGATTTGAGAAGATATGGGTATATCTACTTAATGAAACACAAGTCTGAAACATTTGAAAAGTTCATTCAGAACAAAGTGGAGAATCACCATAACAAGAAAATAAAGTTTCTACGAGCTGATCGTGGAGGCGAATATTTGAGTTACGTGTTTGTCCTTCATTTAAAACAATGTGAAATAGTTTCACAACTCACGCCACCTATAACACCACAGCGTAATGGTGTGTCCGAACACCATAACTGTACTTTATTAGATATGGTGCGATCTATGATGTTTCTTACTGATTTACCATTATCATTTTGGGGTCATGCACTAGAGACAACTGCATTCACATTAAACAGGGCACTATCTAAATCCGTTGAGACGACACAGTATGTGGTTTGGCAATAAACCTAAGCTTTCGTTTCTTAAAGTTTGGGGATGAGATGCTTATGTCAAAAGGCTTCAGCCTAATAAGATCGAAGCCAAATCGGAGAAGTGTGTCTTCATAGGATACCCTAAGCAAACATTTGGGTAAACCTTCCATCACAGATCCGAAGGCAAGATCTTTGCTGCTAAGAATGGGTCCTTTTTAGAGAAGGAGTTTCTCTCAAAAGAAGTGAGTTGGAGGAAAGTAGAACTTGATGATGTAAATGTACCTTCTCTTGAATTGGAAAGTAGTACATTGGAGAAAATTGTTCCTGTGATGCCTACACCAACTAGAGAGGAATCTAAAGATGATGATCATGAAACTTCAGATCAAGTTACTACTGAATTTCGTAGGTCAACTAGAGTACGGTCCGCACCAGAGTGGTACGGTAATCCTGTCCTGGAAGTCATGTTACTAGATCAAGGCGAACCTTCAGACATATGGCTTGAGGCCATGAAATCTAAGTTAGGATCCATATATGAGAACAAAATGTGGACTTTGGTGGACTTTCCCGATGATCGGCAATCCATAGAGAATAAATGGATCTTCAAGAGAGAGACTGACGTTGATGGTAATGTTACTGTCTACAAAGCTCGACTTGTCGCAATTTTTTTTTGACAAGTTCAAGGGGTTGACCACGATGAGACTTTCTCAACCATAGTGATGCTTAAGTCCATCCGAATCATGTTAGCAATTGCCACATTTTATGAAATCTGGCAAATGGATGTCAAGATTGCATTCCTTAAATGGATATCTCTAAGAAGAGTTGTATATGATGCAACCATAAGGCTTTGTCGATCCTAAAGGTGCTAACAAGGTGTGCAAGCTCCAGCGATCCATCTATGGACTGGTGCAAGCATCTCAGAGTTGGAATATATGCTTTGATGAGGTGATCAAAGCATATGGTTTTATACAGACTTACGGTGAAGCCTGTATTTACAAGAAAGTGAGTGGGAGCTCTGTAGCATTTCTGATATTATATGTGGATGACATATTGTTAATTGGAAATGATATAGAATTTCTGGATAGCACAAAAGGATACTTGAATAAGAATTTTTTTAATGAAAGACCTCGGTGAAGCTGCTTACATATTGGGCATCAAGATATATAGAGATAGATCAAGACGGTTGATAAGACTTTCAATGAGTACATACCTTGACAAGATTTTGAAAGAGTTCAAAATGGATCAGTCAAAGAAGGAGTTCTTACCTATATTGTAAGGTGTGAAGTTGAGTGAAGACTCAAAACCCGACCACGATAGAAGATAAAGAGAGAATGAAAGTCATTCCCTATGCCTCAACCATAGGTTCTATAAAGTATGCCATGCTGTGTACCAAACCTGTTGTGTACCTTGCCATGAGTTTGGCAGGGAGATACCAAAGTAATCCCGGAGTGGATCGCTGGACAGCGATTAAGAACATCCTGAAGTACCTGAAAACGACTAAGGAAATATTTCTCAGTTATGAAGGTGATAAAGAGTTCGTCGTAAAGAGTTACATTGATGCAAGCTTTGACACTGATCTAGATGACTCTAAGTCTCAATCTAGATACGTATTGAACGTCGGAGCAATTAGCTAGAGTAGCTCCATACAGAGCATTGTATAGAAATTTGCAAAATACATACAGATCTGAATGTGGCAGACCCATTGACTAAACTTCTCTCACAAGCAAAACATGATCACACCTTAGTACTCTTTAAGTGTTAATCACATAGCGATGTGAACTAGATTATTGACTCTAACAAACCCTTTGGGTGTTGGTCACATGGGGATGTGAACTATGGGTGTTAATCACATAAGGATGTGAACTATTGGTGTTAAATCACATGGCGGTGTGAACTAGATTATTGACTCTAGTGCAAGTGTGAGACTGAAGAAAATATGCCCTAGAGGCAATAATAAAGTTGTTATTTTATATTTCCTTATATCATGATAAAGGTTTATTATTCATGCTAGAATTGTATTAACCGGAAACTTGATACATGTGTGGATACATAGACAAAACACCATGCCCCTAATAAGCCTCTACTAGACTAGCTCGTTAATCAAAGATGGTTAAGTTTCCTAACCATAGACATGTGTTGTCATTTGATGAATGGGATCACATCATTAGGAGAATGATGTGATGGACAAGACCCATCCGTTAGCATAGCATATTGATCATTCAGTTTTATTGCTATTGCTTTCTTCATGTCAAATACATATTCGTTCGACTATGAGATTATGCAACTCTCGGATACGGGAGGAATGCCTTGTGTGCTATTAAACGTCACAACGTAACTGGGTGATTAAAAGATGATCTACAGGTATCTTCGATGGTGTTTGTTGGGTTGGCATAGATCGAGATTAGGATTTGTCACTCCGAGTATCACAAAGGTATCTCTAGGCCCTCTCGGTAATACACATCATAAGAAGCCTTGCAAGCAAAGTGACTAATGAGTTAGTTGCAGGATGATGTATTACAGAACGAGTAAAGAGACTTGCTGGTAATGAGATTGAACTAGGTCTGAAGATACCGACGATCAAATCTCGGTTATGTAACATACTGATGGACAAAGGGAATTACATATGTTGTCATAACAGTTTGACCAATAAAGATCTTCATAGAATACGTAGGAGCCAATATGGGCAGCTAGGTTCCGCTATTGGTTATTGACCGGAGAGGTGTCTCGGTCATGTCTACATAGTTCTCAAACCCGTAGGGTTCGCACGCTTAACGTTCGATGACGACATAGTATTATATGAGTTATGTGATTTGGTGACCGAATGTTTTTTGGAGCCCCGGATGAGAAGAACATGATGAGGAGTCTCGAAATGGTCGATAGGTTAAGATTGATATATAGTACGATGGTATTCGGACACCAAAAGTGTTCCGGAGGGTACCAGATATATATCGGGTCACCGGAAGGGGTTCCGGGCACCCCCGGCAAAAGATATGGGCTTAATGGACCAAGGAGGGGACAGACCAGCCCATAAGGGGCTGGTGCGCCCCTCCACCAGGACGGACAGCCCTAGGGAGAGGAAAGGGGGAGGGCAAGTCCTTCCTTCCTTCCCCTCCTCAAGGGAGAAAGGAAAGGGGGCCGCCACCTCCCCCTTCCTTCCTCTGGCGCCTATACAAGGACTGGGGAGGCCGAACCAGGGTAGGAGCCCAAGTGGGATTCGACCCCACTTGGGGCGCCCCCTTGGCCTCTCCCCTCTCCCTCCCACCTCTATATATGAGGAGGGTGGCGCCTAGCACACCGACAACATAATCTTAGCCATGTGCGGTGCCCCCCTCCATGGTTTACACCCTCGGTCATATTTTTGAAGTGCTTAGGCGAAGCCCTGCGGAGATCACTTCACCATCACCGTCACCACGCCATCGTGCTGCCGGAACTCATCCACCACCTCGCCAACTTGTTGGATCAAGAAGGCGAGGACGTCACCGAGCTGAACATGTGCTAAACGCAGAGGTGTCGTACGTTCGGTAGTCGATCGGTTGGATCGTGAAGAAAGTTTGACTACATCAACTGCGTTGTTAACTGCTTCCGCTTAGGGTCTACGATGGTACATAGACACACTCTCCCCCTCTCGTTGTGATGCATCTCCTAGATAGATCTTGCATGAGCATAGGAATTTTTTTGAAATTGCATGCTACGTTCCCAACAGAACCTTGCCGCAGCTTCGACTTCACTTTAGCAACTATCGCATAGAGAACTAGCGAACATGCCAAAGAGTCGACTACCGCAACCCTGCTACGACCAAGCCGTCACACATCCACATAGCCATTGGCGCACTAGTCGCTGACGACCACCACCACTCACCATGGGTCCCTCTAGCTGAGACTAGCTCCAAAGCGATATCCTTAAGAAGAAACCATCACAAAAGTGCCACCGTTGCCGGTTCGGGGCAACCCGGTCCTAGTTTCCCATGGAGCGATGAGGGCAACGCGACCAGGACTGCATCAACGACACCATCAGCAAGGAGGCGACACCTGCAAATGGCACTGTCGTTGACCCAGACCACATCTGGGCTCAACCCTGGCCGGCAGCCTCACCTCGATGCGAGGACATCAATCAAAGCCACTGTTGGGAGGGGCACCACCCAGCAGGCACCCGGGCGTGGAGACACCTCACCGACAACAAGGATGACCTGATCTGACGCCTCACCTGGAGCAGCGGGGGCACCGGAACATGGCGCCACACCTAGAAGCCTATGACGCACTACAAGAAATATGTCAACTTATGACCACCACTATTGGTCACTGAAAGGTCACAAATTTCCATTTATGACCTTTTTGTGACCAAAAACAGAAGGTCAAAAGCTGGCCGTCGTAAACTGACTATAGCGACCTTTCTTCTGGAATGGTCAAAGACGTTTATGACCAAAATATTCCTACTGTGGCGTTTTGGTCACTAGCAACCTCCCCAGGCCACGTAGGCATCCAACGTGGCAAGCTGATGTGGCACAAGATTCAACCCGGTCCAATTCGATTTTCTACATGGGCCGAGCCCATTAATTCAGCCTTTCTATATTTTTTCATGTGAATTTTTGGTCGGCTACATGGGCCACGCCCTACAATTCGGCCTTTTAATTTTCTAGGCCATGGCCCTTTTGCAAACCATTTCATTAGGCCTTTTTGTAAGGTTTTACAGAAATGCACAATATTACAGCCCACTATTATTTGGGCTGTAGCATTTTTGATCCAGTAGACCATTTGGTCTTTTTATTATTCCTTGATTTCCAATTTACACATTTGAACAACAAACACTCAATAATTCTCTCAATTAAATGATTAAATTCAGAAATCATTCATCCAAATACACACAACAGCACATACAAGTCTGCACGTCCAACCTCAACTAAAACAAGCAAAAACAGATATACATCAACTAAAGTTGTGGTGCGCTTCCATCACAGCAGCAGCAACCTAAGCGACATTAGATCACCAAAAAGAAACAATGCCATCAACATGAGGCGGTAATCCAACTTCAACACTTTGTGAGGAGCAGCGCCACCAGGAGGATGCCGATCGCCTCTGGTACCTGGCCACAGGTCACATCAGAAATATTCAGAAATCAGTTGAACATAATTGACTACAAAAGAAATCAGAATTGAACAGAATTGTCATGCTTATCTACTTTCAGGAAAGTTAATACATATTTCCATGCTTGTCTATCAAAGAAATTGTATCAACTTAACACTTAGTCATGCATAAGTGTTTCACATCAAAAACATACAACAGTGCAGACTCAAAATTGTATCAACTTAACACTTAGTCATGCATAAGCGTTTCACATCAAAAACGTACAAAATTTGGAGTAGGAAACTAAATCTCTAAATACTCCAGCTGCAAGTACTGCTAACACTAATAGGCCAGTAGCAAATACTGTATTTTTGGAGTTTTAACAAATGTTCAGTAATTTATGGAGTACAGCAGCAACATCACGTTAAGAAAGTGAGCTAAATCATCACATTTTCAACTCTAAAGGTGCGGCAGGTCCTAACCCTATCATAGGCATACGCGCAAACAGGTGCATGACAGTGTTAAGTTTTATACAAGGATGTGGCTTATTGAAACTGAAAGTCCAAGTAAAAGTCGTCAAGAGCAAAAATAATGAAATGTTTAGTCCCAGGTTTGTGAACTACGCAGCAATTCTTTTAAACTTGTAATACGGAGGCCGAGTTAGTATGCAGAATGTCTGTAAGCTACAACATGGCCCATCCAAGCACAGCCCAACCCGTCAGCTACAAAGAGCATGAAATAAAAACAAAATACCATACTTAATTGGAGCTTTTTTTTGGAGCCTGGGGGCCAAACAGGAATATCAAAGCAATTGCATCCAGATTCTATCTTCTGCAAATCACAATAAACTCCAGTCACATTGTGTAGTATCAAATATCAGCAACAATGCAGCAGCTAAAATCACTACCTTACTAATTTGTAGAAAACCTCATGATATAATATAAACATCCAGATACAAACATGTATATAACTGCATATTGATGGATCTTGAAAGAAATAGTCCATATACACCAATAGACATCCATATACAAGCATGCATGTAACAGCAGAATATCTGCATATTGATGAATCATGCAAGAAATAGTCCATCTACACCTAAATTAGTAGTACTTGATAAAATGGTATGCTAATAAGCTAGTTCTTAGATCCAAAACACACAAGGATATGATCCACACATGCATCGATCCTCATCGGGCAGACCACAAAAGAAACATTTCAATTCACAAGCTTCTATCATGTATAAGACATCCAGATAAAAAACATGTAAACAACTGTATATCGATAAAATTATGAAAGAAACAGTCCATCTACATCTCAACTAATACTAGTACTTGATGAAAAGTAAGCTAATAAGCTAGTGTTGTTCCCTCGGTCCAAACACACAGAGATATGACCTACATGTGCATCAATCCCCATCAAACAGACCACAACAGAAAAACATTGCATTTCACAAACTTCTGTCATGCATAAGACATCCAGATACAAACTTGCATATAAGAGCAGCATATATAGATGAATCATGAAAGAAATAGTCTATCTACTCTCGATGGACACACTGCACAAGTCCATATACTTTAGGCATGTTATACATTGCGACTACACTTGGAATTCTATAACATAAATCCTAGTCATTCTCAAGGTGCAGGACAAAATGCAACACACATGCTAGAGTAAAATCACACAGAGCAAAGCAACAGCCTTAAACAAACATCATCAGCGATAGTGCAGCAGATGCTAACTTTAGATGCTGCTCGGGTACATGAACACTCTGACCTTGTGCCCCTACACACAACGCAAAGCAACAAACAGCCTCAGCAAAAAAGCACCATCAAGGAAACTAAGGGCGGGCAGGCACTGACCATGGACTCGGCAGGGAGGTTGGACTTAAACTGGGCATGGACGATGCCGGAGTTGCCGTGCGGGCGGGTGATCTTGCCCCAGAGGCAGCGGTAGTGGGTGTCGTCCCTCTCGGATGTGGCCGTCGTCCTCCAGGGAGACGGCGCGGAGGTTGGAGGGGTCGTCCAGGAGCATCTTGGCCACCAGGTAGCCCACCACCAACCATGTCTGGAACTTGCGCGACTGCTTCCCGATGTACCGCCCCGTCTTGCCGTCGTAGTACTCAGGGAAGTCGTCCTTGGCCAGACACCTCTCCATCAGCTCCACCACGTTGTGGGCGATGTGGCGCTGCCCCAGCTTCACGCTCACCGCCACCAGGAGCCACAGCAGCACTGCACAGTTTGCGCGCGCCATGGAAACAGGACAACAGAGGGTAAGCTCATTGCCATATAGAAATGCAGCACATATATGGAAAGAAGAGCATACAATGCATGGGCACAGATCCAAGGAGCTACTAATACTGAATGAACATAGATGCAGCGATAAATGGCAGCAACATGCATCAAACAACTGAAGCTGTTCACTATAAGATCATCTATATGAGCTAAACTACCAATTTCCTATCCTATGAAGGTTATTTGATTTTAGGACATTCATATATACACCATGGACAGGTATAAAACCAAACAGAAAAGTAAAAATACCACCACACAACACAAGTGTGCCCTCAAGTCCAGAAACAGTAAGTAGACTAACCACAGGTATAAAGCAGAACAACAAAGTGAATACTAACTATCCTGCAAAAAGAAATAAAACGTGAATACTAACGACTAATGCATGTGTGTCCTTAAGTCCAAAACCAGTAACCACGAAGGGGGAAAGGTAAAACAAATTCATGTGTTTTAGGAGGGCATGATAGTAGGGTGTCATAATCAGATTCCTGGAAATACTAATACTGTACACATCCCTTTTCTGAAGATAAATACCTAAAAACACCATAATCAGATACTATGCTACATTCAAACACAATATGATTGCCACACAGGTAGAGTAAGAGCTACTATGTCAAGACTGTAACTTAAACAAGGTTCCCAAAGGAATCATCCATAAATCAATCCTTGACAGCTAAGCTTGACCGAAGAGCTTCTCGCGCCGTGTCCCTGAAGCACGAGAGGGGGTCCGATCGGAACCTCGGCCGGCCGACCAGGGCGGGAGGAAGGGGTTGGGGGGGAGTCCGTGCCGGCGAGCAGAGCAGAGCGGAGGAGGCTTCTTCCGTCGCGGCGACACCTGACCACGCCACGTCCTCCTTGGTGTTCACCCCCTCGACCTGCGCCAGCGACGTGCTCTCGTACTGGTTCGACTTCGACCTGCAGATCAACCCCCACATCACCATAAGCGCGCCGCCCAATCTCACCATGAAATGAATCGCCAGATCCGGCGAGAGCATGGCCAAGAACGGGGCTGCTCACCTCTTGAAGCCGAGGATGGTGCCCCGGACGTAGAGCCTGACGCGCTGCCCCGTGCGTCCCTTCACCATGGCGGCTGCCGCCGCTTAGGGTTTCGACAGGATGGGGACACGGGAGGGGAGGGGAGGGGAGGGCAGGGGGGAGAAGGCCGGGCGGGGGGGTGCGGGAGGCGATGGGCAGTGCGGCGGCGAGGGGAGGCGAGGCGAGGTCACGAGGGGAGAGGGAGAGGGGAGGCGAGGCGGAGAGGGGAGAGGGAGAGGGGTGGCGGATCTGGATCTGGAGAGGGGTTGGGAGACGATGCTAGGGTTAGCGTGTGGGAGGGAGTTTCCTTTTTTTCAGACAAAGAGGGGGTGAGGGAGAAAGGGCTGCCGTCGGATCTGGATCTGGAGAGGAGCATCCGACGGCGTTGAAGGCATGATCCGCGTGACATGCTCATGGACCAATCAGAGCCCAGTACACGTTATGA
This sequence comes from Triticum timopheevii, assembly GCA_963921465.1. NCBI lineage: Eukaryota > Viridiplantae > Streptophyta > Magnoliopsida > Poales > Poaceae > Triticum > Triticum timopheevii. The sequence goes on from OY997274.1 coordinate 507,392,593, forward strand.
CCATCTAAATTGGTCTTAATCAATTAAAAATAAGATGTTGAATCATATAAACAGTTTTATGATATGAGAATTCAAAAAAATAAAAACATTCTCATTGTGTCGGCAAATGTGACCTAGTTTTTTAGGAAAACTAACAAACTTGGAATTGGAATAAGACAAATATCTTTAAAAAGTGTTATGAGAAATGAGTTTTTAGGGGAAAAATCATTTTCTATTTTCGGAGTGACAAAATTCTTTTTTTGTGAAGAATCTACCAAATATTTCTTTCAAAATGGCACCACACCATTTTCCAAAACTATAAGACAACATTTTATGTACAATTTACCAAATCTTAAAATGTAAAATGCTTTTGATTCACCTCTCATCAAAAAGACAATTTATATTTCAAAAAAGAATCCCTGAGCATTCTTTTTTTCTACTTTTTCACATGAAAAATTCAAAAAATGATGTCATATTGTGCACAAGGGTGCATATTGGAATGGCAAACAATGTTGCCTAAGGAAGTTTTCATTTTCGTTGGACAAAAAAACCATTTTCCATTTTTCGAGTGCCCGAAAGGAGGGTTTTTTGTGAAGGAACTACCAAATAATTGTTGCAAAATTGGAGCAAATCATTTTTATAAAATACTAGGCCATATTTAATGCACAATTGACCAAATGGTTGGGTGTAAAAAGTTTTGATCCACCTCTCGTGAAAAAGACAAATTTCCGTCTATTCAGCTGGAAGCGGGTCAAATTTGAACTGTAGTTGCCTCGTAGTTTGCTATTTATTTTTTCCAAAAATCATTTCTAGGTACATAAGTATCTATTTAATCATAGAAACATCACAAAAATTCCAAGATTAAACCACTAGCTAGGAACGGTCATTCCCGCCGTTTTGACCGCATTTTGAAACAGGCATAAAAAATTCCAAAAAAAACAAAAAATTGGAAAACCTTCGCATTGTGTCATTATATGTGGACAAGTTTCTAGGAAAAATAACAAACTTGTAATACGGCAATTATTTTATAAAAGTGTTGTCAGAAACAAGCTATCAAGTGTGGAGATCAATGGCTTTCAAGCCAAATGATCAATCTTATGGCCACATTCATGGCATAGTTTGTTCAAATGATCTCATATTGTGCACAAGGGTGCATATTGGAATGGCAAACAATGTTGCCTAAGGAAGTTTTCATTTTCGTTGGACGAAAAAACCATTTTCCATTTTCCGAGTGCCCGAAAGGAGGTTTTTTTGTGAAGGAACTACCAAATAATTGTTGCAAAATTGGACCAAATCATTTTTCTAAAATACTAGGCCATATTTAATGCACAATTGACCAAATGGTTGGGTGAAAAAAGTTTTGATCCACCTCTCGTGAAAAAGACAAATTGCCGCCGATTCAGTTGGAAGCGGGTAAAATTTGAACTGCAGCTGCCTCATAGTTTGCTATTTATTTTTTCCAAAAATCATTTATAGTTACATAAGTATCTATTTAATCATAGAAACACCAAAAAAATTCCAAGATTCAACCACTAGCTAGGAACGGTCAAGCCCGCCGTTTTGACCGCATTTTGAAACGGGCATAAAAATTCAAAAAAAAAATCAAAAAATTGGAAAACCTTCGCATTGTGTCATTATATGTGGACAAGTTTCCAGGAAAAATAACAAACTTTTAATACGGCAATTATTTTAAAAAAGTGTTCTCAGAAACGAGCTATCAAGTGTGGAGATCAATGGCTTTCAAGCCAAATGATCAATCTTATGGCCACATTCATGGCATAGTTTGTTAAAATGATCTCATATTGTGCACAAGGGTGCATATTAGAATGGCAAACAATGTTGCCTAAGGAAGTTTTCATTTTCGTTGGACGAAAAAACCATTTTCCATTTTTCGAGTGCCCGAAAGGAGGTTTTTTTGTGAAGGAACTACCAAATAATTGTTGCAAAATTGGACCAAATCATTTTTATAAAATAATAGGCCATATTTAATGCACAATTTACAAAATGGTCTGGTGTAAATTTTTTTGATCCACCTCTCGTGAAAAAGATAAATTTCTGCCGATTCAGCTGGAAGCGGGTCAAATTTGAACTACAGCTGCCTCATAGTTTGCTATTTATTTTTTTCAAAAATCATTTCTAGTTACATAAGGACCTATTTAATCATAAATACATGGTTTGGTGGCGATACGTCGAGGTTTGGGCGGTGGCCGAGGGCCCCAACTCTAGAGCGCGTAAACTCGCATGCCCGCCGCGTGGTCACCGCGTGACCGTGGCGTTGCCATGTGTTTTGGGCGGCCTAGGCATGTCTAGTGGGTTGGGCACTCCCCAGGTTGGTGCTAGGAAGAAAATTACAACATAAGATTCTCACGAGGAGACCAATCGATGCTCAAACATGAATTAGCAGCCAAGTGTTTGATTAGCGGTACGGGAAATGTACATGGCTAATGGGCGTGAGTTTTGGCTGAGGATGATCAGTTACTAAGAAGACCGTTTTCACAAATTTTGAGCTCAAAAGGAGGAGCCTAGGTGGTACTTGCTTTGCAAACCACCACACTGGACATAAATACGAATGTTGAAGCTCGGCTCAAAATAATGAATGGATTGAGCTGGCATTTGGTGGAGGATGGTTATTTGGGAATAGGAAAGCACTGTAGAAAATGGATACTATTTGGACATGCCAAAGTGGTACTTCCTTCACAAACTGTTACTCTGAACAGAATAGGAAAATGAATATTTTTGAATTATTTTTGAACTAGGCAAGGAAGGTTTTTACATATTTGACGAAGATATGACCAAAAGAATTTATGAGATTTTTTTGGGAATTTTGGGAATGACAGAAATATAGGTTGCTTCACAACCTAGGGCAAAAACTGCTACATGGACATGACACATAGGCAAAACTGATGAGGTGGCTCCTAGTCATAGCAACCCACCACAATTTACAAGGCTATGACCATCTATATTGGTCGTTATAAACTAGAAATAAAGCAGCGGACTAGCGCTGTTAGCTTTATGACCATTTCATGTAAGGAAATTATGCCCTTTCTGACCAAAATGGTCGCAATGATTTAGGGTTTGGAGCCTCTCGAACAGCTTTTGACCAATTGGTCTCAAATGGTCATAAATCTATGACCAATTCTTCCAGGGTCACTGACAGAACGTCATAAGTTGACATATTTCTTGTAGTGACGCGCCACCGCACGATGAACAAGAAGACCACGTGTCACCACACAGCCTTGGCCGCCGCATCTCTAGGAGGAGCACCGACGCCGGGAACGGTCATCGCCTCGTCCTTGAATCGGAGGGGAAACGCCATGCGCTGAGAGAGCTCGCCCGGATGCCGCCGGCCGCGATGGCAAGGGGGTGAGGAGGGCAATAGTTCTACGGTGGCTGGTGGCTAGGGTTCCCCCATGTCGCCCGTGAGAGCGACGCGCGAGGTCGGGTGTGGCTTATGGGTTTTGAGGACCAAAGGGGCCACTTGCTATAGCTTAGTCATATACTCATAAGGTGATTGCACCTAAACTATCACTGTCAGTTTGTGAATGACGCCACAGCAAAACGATTAGCATCCACCTAAGAATCCGGACATCAATTTGCAATCGTCATATCATATAGCAAAGTGTTTCTTAGAATATTCCGAATGATGTTTTATGCATAGATTTGTTTCGTACTAATAATACTTTTATTTAGTTTTAGAGGTGCATCTTAATTGAAAACTCATGTTTTTTGCTGGGGTATTTTCACTAAATATGGCTGCCCACTTATATTTTGGGGACCATAAATGTCGTTATACAGAATTACCATATTTTGTAGAAGTGGAGGACTAAAGCCAAACATGTACTCCCTCTGTCCCATAATATAAGAATGTTTTTGACACTAGTGTAGTGTCAAAAACATTCTTATATTATGGGACGAAGGGAGTACTTTTTTTCATCTCAAGCCAAAGATGTATCCGTTACTTTTGCATAAAAGCTCTTTCCTGTATAAATATTTACATGATTAGTCCCACCTATAATTCTTCTGAATATCTTTTTAATAAAGACACCTAGGAGCATCTTACACTGTAAGAAAAATAAAGACCAAAACAATGGATAGATAACCCGACGTAGAATGATCAGTAAAATAAAACTTATTAAAAAGCTTACTAGTCTTCGTCTTTCTTCGATTGTACGCCACCTGTCAGAGCTTGCAAATTGCATTGAACCAACATAAAAAAAGGCACCTGCAAACGGCCTTGCCGTGCTAGGGTTTGAAGACCATAATAGCCACTCACTACGTGTGCTAGAGGGTTAGGTGGTTAGCAGTAAGTATATCCATTGTAAGTCTTCTAGGTATCTGTAAGAATTATCTTTTTGAGGATCAATGCCGCCGCTTTATCTGTAAGAATTATCTGGAACGTGCAGAAATGATAAGCTCGAGCAGTGCATCTCCGCGTGCGAGCATGGCCAGGCAGGTCCGTTCCACGGACGGATGTGGACGTGTCGTCCAATCTTGGGTGCGCTTTTAGCCGTCGTGATCGTCCATGAAGAAACGCACCTAGTAGCTACGTGGTGCACCGGCAAACAGACAACAAAAGCGTACGCGCGAGCGCGACTTTGTAATTGTTCAATGAACCCGCCGCATGCACTTTTCACACAAGTCTTGACGTGCGCGTATTTTTGAACAACGACGTGCGTGTTTCTCGTTTGTACTTGCAGAGAGAATAGAGAGAAGATCATGTAATGCGTTCGATGTTGTATTGAGCCTCACGAGCGAGTATATATAAAGGGATTTTTATTTCTGTGCCCCTGGTTCCTTAACTCTACTCATTCATCCCCACTCTATTAACTTTTCCTCACTTTTCCCCGTTCCCTTGCACAAAACCCTCAGAACAGGTTACAATTGACGTTGCCGTCGGGTCAATGCCTTTGACCGTTAACTCTGACGAGTGGGGCCACGTAGGGCCGAGTACACCTTTGATCGTTACCCGTATAGTTGTTTCATATGCTGACCGTACAAGTATTCGTATACGTGGGCTCATGCAACAAACCACGACTGTGGGGTAGCACGTGTCCATGGGACATGCCTAAAACGTCCCATCGTATAAAGAGGGGCAACCACCTCCATTGCCCCCCTACCATTTTCCCCCAAATTCCCTCCCTGCCACATCGTCTTCCTCTCCCCCATCGGTGTCGTCTCGCTCTCCTCCACTACCTCGACCGCACCGTCTCGCTCTCCCCCACTGCATCCTCTTCCTCACCTTCATCGCCTTCACCCGGAGATGGCCGAAGCCCATGGCGATGCCGGCGCAGCGGCTGGAGATGTGGTCAAGCTGCAGGGCGCGGTGACAGCGGATGTCGGCGGCGTCCACGGCGGTGCGGGGAAACTCACAATCGCTGCGGATGTGGAGAAGGAGGTGGCGGGCTCCGCCTCAGCTCTGCAGAAGGTGACAGCGTCGAGTGGCGCAGTCAATCCCGATACTCCCCATGCGCAGCCTAGCGAGCAGCAGGAGGTAACTTGCTTTGCTTTTGGATATTAGCTTGTAAAGTTAGTTGGATTGGTTAGACTGTGGATTCATACCGTAGTTCAGATGGTTAGAGTAGTTGGTTTGACAGATGGGCCGGGGTTTTCTGTATTGGGGGAATGGGGGTTTTTGTACTAGGGTTTGTTGGATAAATTTGCTGCAAAAATTCTAGATAGATCTGTTAATTAGATTTGCTTCAATGCTACACAGATGCATGCTTATTAGATTTGTTTTGAATGCTCACAGATTGGGGTTTTTAATGCTACAGACATGTATGCTTATTAGATTGGGAGATTGGGTCCCTATTAGATTTATTTTTGAATGCTACACAGATTGGGGTTTTGAATATCAAATGCCCAAATGGAATCCATTGATTAAGAAGTTATTTGATTCATTAGTATATAAATTTGTCCACAATATGTAGTTATATTAGCTCTGTTTTCTTCAATGTGTGTGCATGACCAATGATCAATTTGTTATTTGAATGTCATATTGGGGTTTTTGATCAATGTGTGTACAAATCTAATACATTGATATACTAGTGATGGATGTGGTTTTTGAATGCATAGAGCTAAGGGGCACAGAAATAAAAAACCCCACTTCTAAAACATTTCTGATATTGGGAGTATATTAGCCCTATGATCATTGTGTCATGTGTGCATATCTAAGTTTTCAATTAGCTACTAGTCATGGATGTAATTGTATATTCAGGAGGATGATGGTTGGGGGGGGGGGGGGAGAGGAAGCTGGCCGACTACGACCCGTACAAGGGGGCGTTTAGTGACGATTCTGAATATGAGGTAAGCCTATCCCTTGTTCATTTAGTTCCTTCGACATGGTGTATATTAATCTATAATGTAGTAATGCAATTCATTCATGTGTGCAGTATGATTCTGGAGATGATGTGTACAAGGCCAACGTCGCGTCCTTCACAACCAATGAGGTGGAGAAGATCAAGGCCAAGGGAGTTGCTTCCTTCTACAACCGCAAGTTCAAGAGGTGGCACTGCCCCTATTGCACCACCAAGCCAAAGCCCAAGGATGGCCGCTTCGATCACCTTCTGTCTCATGCAGAGGATGTAGCGCTCCGTGGGGAGGACTACATGATCAGGAGGCAGCATGCTACGCTCGCGAAGGCCCTGACTCCGACATGAAGTGATGTGATGATGCTATGATGGTGTGATGCGTGAACTGAATCTTAATCTTTTGGGTACTGAAGGTCCGGTTACTTAGGGTAAACTTAATGTGGTTATTTATGGTGTGAACTTAATCTATGGTGATGCTAGTAGTGTATTATTTTATCTATATTTGTCTGTCCTTATATTTGCGTGTGGTGTATGGTTAGTTCTATTTAGATGTTGTGAACAATGAGTTTAGGTGCTGCAATGATCGAACATGTTATTTCAGTGTTGCTTCACTAATCAGACATGTTGTTTCAGTGTTGCTTCACTGATCACTTCAGTGTTGCTTCACTGATCACACATGTTGTTTCAGTGTTGCTTCACTGACCACACATGTTATTGATCTCATGTTTATTAATCAAATCAAATGCATGCTTTTTCCCACCAACAAATTATCTATGTATGTTTGTGTAAATTCAAGAAAACGCAAAAAAATAAAACCTTGGCAAACTATCTATGTCTGTGTAGGAGATCATGTGTGCAAAATTTGAGGTGATTTAGAGGAGGTAAAAGAAATTTGAATTTGAGAAATGTGCTCCAAATGAGCTCCGAGGCTAGGGTAAACAACCCATTTGTAATCAAGTTCTTTTGGACCTCCTCTAAATGAGCCAAATGTTTTTTATTAACACCTATTCAATCTATATAGTGTAGATTCGAAGCCTCACTTTTTTTGAATTAATCTTCATATTTTTACATTTTCTTTTGAAAACTACGCTTTAATATAAAAACTATTAAAAACATGTTTAAAATATGAAAATGGAAAACTAAGTTCAAATCCTTCTTATTCACTTTGAAATAAAGCTTTGGTGATTTTTTTGATTTTTTTTAAAATTTTTTAAAACAAAAGGTAACCCTACCTCATCTCCTTGAACTCTATGAAATCTTGTAGGTGATAGCTCATATGTGTGAAGGTTTTCTCATGAAAATGACAATAGACCAAGTTTATGATTTTTGGTTAGTAACATGTCACATAAGACAACATTGTGCGCAGGTTTCATATATTTTTTATTTTTTTTAAATTAATGGTGCTCATTTGACCTTGATCGTGCCAGCTAGGGTTTTTTCATGAAAATGACCATAGACCAAGTTTAGCATTTTTCCTGATAGTGTGTCTTATAAAACGATGAACGACAAAGGTTTCATTTTTTAAAAAAAATTAGTTATGCTCAGTCAAAGCTTTCGTAACCCCGTTGACCAGATCAAAACGCCTCTAAACCCCGCGGGGTTTCGCCTAACACTAGCTCCAATAGTCAGCCGTCCGATCATACCCTGTCGCCCAGTGACAGCTCTCAGATGTGATCTTCTAGAAGGAATTCGGTGGGCAGGCTGCATGCAGACTCCGGGCCGTTGGATCACAAGGACGGCTCCGCATCATTGGATCCTGGGGCGATCCGCGAGAGGCGATCCTGTTGGTTGTGCTCGGCTGCTCGCCCACCACTGACTCCGCGAAAAAAACGTTGTTATTGGGCCCAAAAGGAAACCAAGCTCTGGTTGGGCCGTCGAATTGTGTCGTTTTTTGTGAACGTGCTGGCTCTGTTTTTTGTGAACGTGTTGGCTCTGTTTTTTTTGCATCGTTCGAAATTACACAACAATTGACATTGCATATAAAATTAAGTTCTTTTGTTCTATACAAATGCAAAATGATCAAATTTATAAGGGTTAAATTTATTTTTATCATGCCACAAACTATTAAAAAATGGGTCATTTTGCATTTATATAATGGCCACAAGCCCTCTATCTTTTTTTTATCATGCAAAAGGACCAATTTTTTAAATTTATTTTTATGATGCAAAATGGCCACAAGCCCTTCAAAAATTGTCTCTTTTTGTTCATATAATATATAGGGAATATGACCATGTATTCCCACGCGTGCAATTAGCTTCTTTTTCTTCTTCTTTTCAAACCACTGTTTCCCACGCGTGTACACTCCCGATGCTGCGGTGGGTTTGACAAACGGGCTACTAATTTCACATTTGACCCCGTTATTGCCATGGCCAAATAACACATAGCACTACAGCTATTTAAGCCACACTCTGCCTCTGCCATCTCCCACCCTCTTCCTCTGCCATCCCTCATCCATCTTGTTAGGGAACGCGGTAATTTCAAAAAAATTCCTACGATCATGCAAGATCTATCTATGTGATGCATAGCAACGAGAGGGGAGAGTGTGTCCACATACCCTCGAAGACCGAAAGCGGAAGCGTTAGTTAACGCGGTTGATGTAGACGAACGTCTTCGCAATCCAACCGATCCAAGTACTGAACATATGGCACCTCCGCGTTCAGCACACGTTCATCTCGATGACATCCCTCATACTCTTGATCCAGTTGAGGCCATGGGAGTGTTTCGTCAGCACGACGGCATGGCGACGGTGATGATGAAGTTACCGGCACAGGGCTTCGCCTAAGCAGTACGACGATATGATCGAGGTGTGTAACTGTGGAGGGGGGCACCGCACACAGCTTAAAGATCAACTTGTGTGTCTATGGGGTGCCCCTTGGCCACATATATAAAGGAGGGGGAGGAGGAGGCCGACCAAGAGGGGAGGCGTGCCATTGGGGGGGGGGGGGTCCTACTAGGACTCCAAACCTAGTAGGATTTGCCCCCCCTTCCTTTTCCAAGTCGGAGAAGGGGGAAGGAGGAGGAGGAGGAGAGAAGGAAGGAGGGGGGCGCCGCCCCCTCCCCTTGTCCAATTCGGATTGGGGCAACGGGGGCGCGCGCCACCTCCTGGCCGGCCCTCTCTCTTCACCACTAAAGCCCATCAGGCCCAATAACTTCCCGGAGGGGGTTCCGGTAACCCCCGGTACTCTGAAACTTATCCGAAACAACCCGAACCATTCCGGTGTCCGAATGTAGCCTTCCAATATATCAATCTTTTTGTCTCGACCATTTTGAGACTCCTCGTCATGTCCGCGATCTCATCAGGGACTCCAAACAAACTTTGGTCATCAAAACACATAACTCATAATACAAATCGTCATCAAACGTTAAGCGTGCGTACCCTACGGGTTCGAGAACTATGTAGACATGACCGAGACACATCTCCGGTCAATAACCAATAGCGGAACCTGGATGCGCATATTGTCTCCTACATATTCTACGAAGATCTTTATCGGTCAAGCTTCATAACAACATACGTTGTTCCCTTTGTCATTGGTATGTTACTTGCCCGAGATTTGATCGTCGGTATCATGATACCTAGTTCAATATCGTTACCGGCAAGTCTCTTTACTCGTTCTGTAATACTTCATCCGTAACTAACTCATTAGTCACAATGCTTGCAAGGCTTATAGTGATGAGCATTACCGAGAGGGCCCAGAGATACCTCTCTGAAACACGGAGTGACAAATCCTAATCTCGATCTATGTCAACCCAACAAACACCTTTGGAGACACCTGCAGAGCACCTTTATAATCACCCTTTTACGTTGTGATGTTTGGTAGCACACAAAGTGTTCCTCCGGTATTCGGGAGTTGCATAATCTCATAGTCTGAGGAAAATGTATAAGTCATGAAGAAAGCAGTAGCAATGAAACTATAACGATCATAATACTAAGCTAACGGATGGGTCATGTCCATCACATCATTCTCCTAAGGATGTGATCTCGTTCATCAAATGACAACACATGTCTATGGTTAGAAACATAACCATCTTTGATTAACGAGCTAGTCAAGTAGAGGCATACTAGGGACAATATGTTTTTTCTATGTATTCACACATGTACTAAGTTTGCAGTTAATACAATGCTAGCATGAATAATAAACATTTATCATGAAATAAGGAAATAAATAATAATTTTATTATTGCCTCTAGGGCATATTTCCTTCACATCTGCCCTTCTTGCTCTTCGACCCCTTCTCCTTCTTCTACACATCCCTCAGCCATGCAGTACACCGGACTAACCTACCGCTTCCCACCCACTGTGCCGGAGAGGCTTTACCCTACCGGCGTGTACGTTGATTGCACACTATGTGTGTGGGCGATATCAAGGCTGAGGACCGCAAGGAACTTCACCGAGTTCTTCCTCGCGTCCGGCTACCACCACCTCCCGAGGGGATCTCCAACGATGTTCCGCATCGAGGAGGTCATCCAAACCGGGTGGTGGTTGCTCTCGTTGCCCACTTCAACAACACATTCGACGACTTCTACCTCCTCGGCCGAGTGTTTTGGTGTGGCTCCGAGTTCATCGATTTCACCACCCACAACAGGTTCACGGAGTACACCAACATCTTCCACACTACGACGCGCATGCACACTCTTCCGTACCCCATCGACAACGCCTCGGAGGAGCAGTGAAAAGGGCGCCCAGAGGAGGAGCGAGGTGGAGAAGGCGGCGGCTAGGGTTCTAAATGCTCTATCTTTTTTAGTCTATGTTATGTTAAGTTGTAATTGAACTATGTTGGAGTTGCTATGGGCTTGTTGGCTTAAGTTTTCTATCTATTCTATTATTAAGTTCTTCCTAGTTTGAACTATGTGATCGTGCTATGGGCTTGTTGGCCCTATCTACATATTGGGACTACATATTTGTTGATTGTTTTCTTAGAGAGCTCGACTTGTTAGTAACCACCTAGCGCATGCAAGCAAGCTTTGTTAGTAGGGATGAATGAGTAGAGCTAAGAAAGGGAGTGGCTCTTTTTTTACACAAGCCACAAATATGTAGCCACCTAGCTAGAAGAGAGGAACCAGCGGCAGTGATCGTCGCTGCATCCATGGCGACTGGCGTGCAAGAAAGCTGCTTGGTCAGTGCATCATGGCGTACACATTGCGCATGCAGGCTCGGTTGGCGCATCCACTACTAGGTAAAACCCTAGTAGTAGTGCGGGTTTTGAGGCTATCAGCAACGCGGGCAGCCGCGCTACTACTACGACGCTACAGCTAACTGTTAGTAGTAGCGTGGTCTGCACCCGTGCTACTATTGTTGACTATATCAGCAACACTTTTCTGGAACGCGCTACTATTAATTAGCTGTAGCGGTTTCCTAGCCCCTCGTTACTGCTATATCTTTCATCACCCCCCCCGCTTCCTACCCCGTTTTATTTTCATAAACTGCAATTTCCAGATACTATGTACTACTAGATATCAATTTCATAAAGCATTATAGGTCCTAGGTAGTATTCCCTCCGTTCGAAATTACTCGTCGTGGTTTTAGTTCAAATTTGAACTAAAACCACGATGAGTAATTTGGAACGGAGGGAGTAGTAGATAACAATTTCATATATAGTGAACATGCATCCTCAAGTAGTACTAGGTGATATCGACGATGATCATCATATGTAGTTCTAGATGATATCGACGACGATCATCATATGATGTTCTAGATGATATAGCCACACAAACATATGTAGTTCTATATGATATCAACGACGATCATCATCCTCAAGCCTGGTCGGTGGGTGTTCCTGATAGTAATTAGGATGGCCTATCCAACATGAAGATTCTTGCCAACGAGGAATCTTTTCCACCCAACCGAGTTTAAGTGTGTGCGACCGTCCGTGTCCATGCATTAAGTACAGGTTGTGACGGAGCCCCTTGCGGTAATGCGTAGTCCAGCTGAGCCTTCTTCATCAGGATCGATACCACAACTCACAGATAGGCTCTTTGCCAATTTCTGAATAAGAAAAACATATCAATTAATAAATAGCTTCGCACACACTCTTGCAAATATATTTCTATTAAGTATAGATTTCTACACTATCAAAAGACACAGTACTACACATTTGTACTAAGCATGAATTCTACTAATAAGTATATATGGATTATCTACACTATTAATAGTTCCTTAGATTCTACACTAATAAGCATGTGATCGGACTCTACACTAAAGCATATCATCGACTAGATTCCACACAGCATATCATTGGACTCTACACTAAGCATATCATCGGATAATTTGCATTTGTAAGTATAACATACCATATCATGTCGATCGACCATGGTACTTGTTAGGCGTGTCATGAATGGCACCCTGACAAAGTCATCTCGTGGCGGAATTATGTCCCATAGGTTGCACACCTCCTCCTCGCTCAGCCTCATTCTTTGAGATACGATGGCTTCATGAAGTGGGTCCTCATCATCTTCATCGAGTGGGTCCTCATTATCTTCATCATCTTTGTCATCTTCATCATCTTCCACCAGGTTGATATAAATGACAGCCAGCTTGGGTCTTTCTGCTCTAAACGAGAAACTGATCAACTCACCACTAGTAAGACGCATGCGGGCGAGGAAACGGGCCCATCCATCTCCTCCAATCTGTGACATATTGCATCCTTTCTCGACCTACATAGTGTACGGCCCCCCAGGGGCCTCAAATATCATAGTGTCTCCTATCAGCTTGTTGAATTTCAACCTCACATTGCAAGGGACGATCTGTGTAAAAAAAGCAAAATGACACAATGCAGTAATGCCTACACTAAAAATAAAATAGTTGTTACATTTCATATAATTTCTTACCACCGGATGATGAAAACTCAGCTGGAAGTAGATGCCGAACAGCTTGGCAGTTGCAAGGCTACTGGTGAACCTTGACTTGCACAGTCGACATGGTGGTGTTGGTGCTGGCGCCATTTTCCTAAAGCAATATGAGCAAAGTATTAACGATCCACTTCACAGGAAAGAAAAACAATAACATGTGATATTTTTGGTTCTTCTTCAGTTATATTTTCATAGCTTACTAACACCTTCTAGAATAGAACCAACAGCTAGCAGGCAAATGCCAAATCTTCCGCGAGAAGGAATTTGATTCTTCTTACGTGAGAAGCAATTTGACGGACAATTATAATCCTCAGATCTAGTTAGGTGGTGCCAAATCTTCAGAGCTATCAACTAGCGTACTAAATCAACTAAATCAAAATGTTCTATAAATCAACTAAATCAACTAGCCTACTAAATCAACTTGCCTACTAAATCAACTAAATGAAAATGTTCTATAAATCAACTAAATCAAATAGCCTACTAAATCAATTAAATCAAAATGTTCTAAATCAACTAGCCTACTAAATCAACTAAATCATATGAACTAAATCAAAATGTTGCATATGAACTAGCCTACTAAATCAAAATGTAGTAGGGAGGAGGGGTTGTGGATGGAGGAGGGAGGAGGGGGAAGGAGGGGCGACTGGAGGAGGGAGGAGAGAGTAGGACGAAGGAGGAAGGGCAGATCAAGGAGGGGCCGGCCGGCGGCGAGTGGAGGGAGGACGGAGGAGGAGGAAGGTACCGAGTCCAGCGAGGAGGAGGAGGTGACGACAGCGCAGAGGGAGGAGGGGTAGGCGACGATGGCCGGCGGGGGCGAGGCTGGACGGTGGGGGAGGACCGGCACGGGGGGGTGGGGTTGAGGGGGAGGTCGAGTGAGTGTGAGTGTGAGTGGATTGGATAGAGGAGAGCGTGGGTGGTGGGAGATAGCTAGTTTTAGCAGTAGCGTGCTATAGGGAAAGGCGCTACTGCTAAACGACCTAGCAGTAGTGCACTTCAAATTAACGTGCTGCTGCTAGAACTAGCTTCACGGTGGTGTCGTGGGAATTATAGTAGTAGCACGGCTTACAGGAGCCACGCTACTGCTACTTTTATTTCGGCAGCGAGTTCTGCTAGAGCGTGCTACTGCTACGTTGCATCAGCGCCTTATTTTAAAACGTGCTGATGGTAAGATTCTGTGTATAGGCTTTTCCCTTGTAGTGATCGTGGGATCGTGGCATAGGCGTATGCAGGCTCGATCGGCGCATGCAGACATGCTTTGCTGGGTGCATGCATAGCAGGCTTCTGTCCTCGCGGTGCGCGCAGTCGTTTAATGCAAGGGACAGCCCAATGAAACCACGGCCCAACGGTCAAACAGCAACACTACCCAACGTGGCCCCACCTGTCAGGTCAAACGGATGACACAGTAAATCGTGGCCCCACTAGTTAGAGTTAACAGTCAAGCCTTTGACCCGACATCAACGTCCGTTGTGCCCAATTATGAGGGTTTCTAGCAAGGGAGTGGAGAAAATTGAGCAAAAGTTAAGAGCGCCGGGATGAATGAGTAGAGCTAAGGAACCAGGGGTACAGATGTAAAAAACCCATATATAAAAGTACAGACTTGGAGGGCAAGAAAGCTTATAGAGATAAGGTAGAAGACGGATTACAAATGCTAAACTATCAAATACATATAACTCAAATATATGTCTAACATCCCCGCAGTTGTAGCGGTAGTGTTGCGAACACCAGGAGCGTCGCGGACGGTCAGATTGGAAAGAAATTGCAGCCGACGGACTGACATTCCCCCACAGTCATAGCGGGAGCGTCGGGGACGGTTTCACGTCGCAGACACATGGACTGTAGAGGAAATCAATGAGTTGTTCAAGCGAGGTGATAGCCCTTTGTGCCGTTTTCGAGGTAGCTAAAAGTGTGGGTGGTGTAGCAGTGCGAAGAATGTCGTGGTCAATGTTGCGTCGGGGTGACCGGTGTTGAGGATGTCATCGTGGAGCCGCGGGCGCAAGGAGGCGCCAAGTTAGTCATGGGCGCAATGGTGTCGAAGTAGTGGTGCACCGGGAAGAAGACTTTGTTGACGAGACGTCGCACCGAGTTTGCAAAACCAGGGGACACATTGTAGACGAAGGCATGTGTCAATGTTGCCAGCACCGAGCATGCATAGACGGACGTAGACAAAGTTGATGAAGCATCGCAGCAGGCTTGCCAGGCCGGGGACATGTTTTGGATGAAGGAACACATCGGTGTTGCCAGCACCGGGCATGCACAGACGAGGGATCTGCATGAGTTGTATGCCATGTCGAGGAGTCGGAGGGTTCAGCACAGAAGGACTCAATGATGGTGGCAGCGCCAATCGGCGCGGTACCGATGTTGCCAACGGTGGTCGGAGTATATGAAGTGAAGAAGATGACGACGATGCTGGCAATGAGCTGGTGCTGGAGAAAGACGAAGGGGGTGGATGGGCGACGCGGCTCGGGTGAGCAAGCGACAGCGGAGCCGAAGAAAAGCGGTGGCGGCTAGGTTAGGAGTGCGGCGGTGATGCACGAAGTAGATGGAGAAGAATCTGACAGCGTGACGAAGACCGGCGCGGACAGTGGCGTTTCTGCACCGAGGGAGGCGGCATGGCGCATACCATGGGAAGTCGACACGTGGGGATGACGGTGTGGGCCACGGGCCGTGATGTTATGACCCGAAGGGGCAATGCGGCGACAGCAGGCGGTTTGGGGTGACGGCGGGAATACCTCAGGGCGGCAGCGTGGAGCGCGTGCCATGGCGCTATAGCTCGAAGGGCCGGTGCAATAGCGTGGCGTGAGTCAGTGCAGCCATGGGAATGGCCTTGAGCGGCGGTGAGGGCCGCGTGCCGTGGTGCTACAACCTGAAGGGATGGTGCAGCGGCGGCGCGTGTAGGGGCGGAGCCCAATAGGCCCACCTTGTGGCACAGGCTACAGGGTCCAAGAACTTTTTCAGTACTAATAATCAGCTATAAGTCCCAAGGCATCAGGGTGGGCCAACAACAGTGCTACAAGGCCCATATAATCTGTAAGAATTAATTAATTTGTTTAATTAATGGAAATCTCTGTTTAGCAAACCGACATGCGGTTTTCTCTCCCGATGGGTCGCGTCCTATTGTAACGGACACGCCCCTCAAATCTCATCTCTTGTAAACGTCGCGTCTGTACGACACGTCCCTTCCAGGGATATAAATATGTAAATCATCAACATCAATCAAACATCGATCATTACTGTTCATCGCATTGTTACTTTTACACGTTATCACGTACGTCTCTCCAGAGAGAGCGACAGGCCACACAAGAAACTCGTCGGAGAAGGACTCGGAACGAACTTCAGGGAATAATACAATGGAGGAGGAAATGTGTTTAGTGGATAGTGCATCTACTAACACGATACTTAGGGAGATGAAGTATTTCCAGACACTCAAGAAGAGTAATGTAAGTGTCATGACAATTGTTGGTCGAGACACGGTAATTGTTGGGTCTGGTCAAGCTACAATTACACTCCCTATGGGTACTAAATTGATAATCCAGGATGCTCTACTGTATCCTGATTTTACTCGTACCTTGCTGAGTTTTAAGGATATCCGCAAAAATGGTTTCCATATGGAAACCAATGAAGAGAGTGGGGCTGAATGCCTACTCATAACTCATCAAAAGGGATTTCAAAAGGAAGTCCTTGAGAATTTGCCTTCCCTATCTTCTGGGTTGTATTATACATACATTAAACCAGAGCCGCATATGGCGTACAAGATAGTTTTTCAGAATCTTAATAAGTTCAAGATTTGGCATGGTCGCTTGGGCCATCCTGGTATTGGGATGATGAGAAAAATTATTGATGGTTCTGTTGGACACAACATAACGGATAGAAAGTTCCAAAAATCATCAAATTTTGTATGCACATCATGTGCAACTCGGAAATTGATCACAAGGCCATCTTATGTGAAATTAAAGGATGATCCGCTTAATTTTCTTGAAGGCATTCAAGGAGATATTTGTGGTCCAATACAACCGTTATCTGGACCATTCAGATATTTCATGGTCCTAATTGATGCATCAATGAGATGGTCAAATGTGTGTCTACTGTCAACAAGGAACCATGCTTTTGCAAAGCTAATTGCCGAGATCATGAAATTGAAAGCAAATCATCCTGAACATAGGATAAAAACCATCAGAATGGATAATGCTGCAGAATTGAGTTCTTGAGCATTTAATTACTACTGCCTAGCTTTGGGCATTTTGTAACATCCCAAAATTCTAAATTTTGGAATGTTATATTAATTAAGTAATAAGGACTGCTTGTGTGATTTGTTGTGTGAAATTGAGTGAAAATTTGAAACTTTTTGAACATTGAATGAGAGGGAATAAAAGGACTTTCCCAAACTTTCACCTTGCATTTATGATCTCCATGAATTCATATTCATTTCATCACAAAACCCTAATGTGAATATGATATGACTTCTTCCATTTAAATAAATGAAAAGGGATTTGAAAATGATTTGAATTCCATTTGAAATAGTTTCATACCGGGTAATTCATGCCACTCAAGGATTTTCGTGAGCGAAGATAACATGACTTCTTCAAAATTTAAATAGAGTGGGAAGTAGGAGGCCACATTCAAAATGGCATTTGAGCCACTTTTGGAAATACTCCATATGGGTTTCAAAGTCTTTTCCAAACATATTTAAAAAAATAAATAACGAGAGAACATAATAGGAATCCTTCAATTATTGGAAATAAAATTGGGAAATGAATGTTGGAACCAATTCAAAATGGTTTCAAAAATATTTGAATCCAATTGGAATAACCATTTTGGATTTTTTTGAATTTTTTCTTTATTTGATTTTTAAATTATTTTTCTCCTAAAAATAAATAAATGGAAAATAGGGTAAAATGATTCCCTACATTAGAAAAGTGGAGAAAAAGATATTTGAAATCATTTTGGTATTTTCAAAATGATTTTTATTGGGTTTTGTTGCACGAGTAGCATTTTTTAGTTTATTTGAGTTTTTGTAGATTTTAGTTGACTTTGAGAAATAGTTCATGTTGTAGGAATTGTTTTTCTGAAAATTTTGATATGTAATATGCCTATGGAAATTTTGTTATTAGGCCGACCCTTTTTATTTTCTCTTTTTATTTTCATTAAGGTTTACGACTTTTTTCGAAAGAAATTTCAGGAAAAAAATATTTTTTTAAGAAAAACTTTGCGCGTGCGCGCGGTCTGTCGTCGAAGTCCTTTTTAAGCCCATGCGATTCTCCCCTTTTTTGTTTGTTCGTCTACGTTTAGTCCCAGATTGCCTAGCCTTTGACCCCTAAGCATCTCTTCCACCTATAAATATAGAACCATAGAACCAGAAAATCATCCACTGCGGGTTAAATTAATATTTTGGTTTGACTAGCTTCACAAAAGAAAAATATATTTCTTCTCTCCCGCAGGACTTCTGTAAGTTGTCTCCTCTCTTCGAAGTCGTCTTTTCTCTTTCTTGTAAAGGTATATTTCTTTGTATTTTTTTGTACTTCTATAGCTTATTATTTTCAGACTAGTGTACGATAGAATAATTAGATTAATAAATTTGTCCCGGTGTTTACATTTTAAGACAGAATTCTTTTAGCCATAGCTTTTTTTCTTCCGTAAAACAGCTTGATCCAGATTTTCAAATAGCCACAACTTTTTAGTCGTTCATCAAAATTAGACGAAACCAACGCCAAATTCTTCATCATGATCCCCTCTATCAAGAGAACCAAAATAAAAATATTTTTTGAAGATTTAAAGTTTCAATTTGTTCAGATCTGAATTCAAACCTCATTAGGCCATAACTTGAGTTTTGTAACTCCGTTTTGATTGAATCTTTTTGCAGATCAAAGCTCTTGACATATACTTTCTGTTAAGATCAAAATTACATAACTTTGCTACTGTTAAAAAAATATGTTTCTGTTAGAAGCTTTATTTGATGGTTTTGATGTTTTCCAAAGTATTTTCTTCGTTCTTTTGGATCTTTGAGTGACTGCTTATGTGTGCATGTAATTGCTTGCTTACGATAGTTTGATCGGAGTGTGACGAGTAGAACTACCAGAATTATGAGTGCGGAGAATCTTCATCAATAGTACAAGGCAAGTTCACACTTTGATCATACTTTTCAATACCCAGTTTTTACTATGCATTAGTTTCACTCTCAAAGATTGCATGAGTAGGATTGGGATTGGACATTGCTATCTAGTTCATGAGGTAGGAACCTATGATCCTTGAAACACCCCGGAATTATTCGTTATGTCATATATTGCTTAGCCATGCTTGTAGATGGGGATTGGTATGTGAGATTCATGCAAGTTGTGAGAGAAATAATAATTAAGGGAAAGTTTTAAGGTGTGAACATTAACACACATCTGGGTGGAATGGTTGGGGCACCCTGGAGAACCCAGTGGCTTGCCCGGCACCTGGGGAAACCAGTGCTTGCCCAAGGGAATCTCGGAGTACCCGTGTGATTACCCTATGGAATGCCACCCATGCTCAAAGGAATCATACTATATTTCATGCCTAGAAACTTCCGTGTGCAGCCACAAGCCATTATGGGCTCTGGCATAGTTGAGTAAGTTGTGGGAAACCTTTCCATGATGGGCTAGCAGATGTAGGGGGATTATAGGTGTACCGGCCTATCTATCGATTAAGGGGACCTCTTCGAAAGACTATGTCTCGATAATCCGCTTCTCAAACAACAAGCAATGCGAGGAATTCAATGGAGGAGATTGAGTCT
The DNA here is from genome assembly GCA_963921465.1 of Triticum timopheevii. NCBI lineage: Eukaryota > Viridiplantae > Streptophyta > Magnoliopsida > Poales > Poaceae > Triticum > Triticum timopheevii. The sequence continues at coordinate 507,412,477 of OY997274.1, forward strand.
TGTGGGGAAAAGTGCGCAAACCTCTGCGGAGTGTACAAACTAATCATGATTAGCTATTTCCCCGATTATGGACAATTTTGAGTATCTAGAAGGTGAATTGTTGGTTGATCTCATCACTCTATTTAATCAATGTATTGGGTTATTAATAACTTGGGAATTTTGGGATTTGAGTTGGAGGAACCTTCTCAATATTGGCATAAACTTGGTAGTAAATAAAATTTATTTTTGTTGTAGGGAAAAAATAGCTTTATGCAAAATTAAACTTAGAGCCTCCACCAGCCAAATATGCATGAAGTGATAGATATTGTTCATCATTATTCAGTGGTGTGAATTTGCTAGTACATTCAATGTACTGACCTACATGGTTGCAACGTCTCATGTTGCAGGAATCTTACGACGAGTAAGTGATACATTAGGATTACGATGTCTACACTTAACTTTGTCGTTGGTGTTGTTGGGACTCCACAACTTTGTTGTTACTTCCGCTATATGGATTGAGGTAATAGTATTTATATTACTTTTTACATGTGTTTGCACTCTGTTATAAATCCTCGAGTACTGTGTGTGTCAGCATACCGATCTAGGGATGACACTTAAGCACATAGACTTGATCCATTTGGGTCGGGTCGCTACAAGATGGTATCAGAGCACATGTTGACTGTAGGACGTGACCCCTAGAAACTGGCAAGCCCATAGGAAAGGATTTCTCTAAAATTTTATTTTCAAAAGAGATACCTTAACTCTCATCTTTTCTAAGCTTTATCAAGTATTTTCTCTCACCTAGAACTGTTAGACTATACCCCTTTCCCCTTTTGACCACACGAAGATTCGCCTGATGAGACCACTCCAAGAAGTACAAGATATCAGACAACTAAGACCACTTCGAAATAAATAAGATTTGTGGTACATTAGAATAATTGAAACTACAATGGTTGAAGACTCCGCAGACTCGGTGAATTTGAAGGCTCTAAAGAAATCCCAGGGTGAAGCAACTTGGAAGGCTCTGATAGGATCCACTTAAGTTATTCTCGTACCCTTCTGAATTTCCTTACGAAGAACCCCTGGCTTCCATATTTTAGATGAAGAGCTTCACCCTGAACCAAAGACAACGCTATGAAGATTTTCTCTATGGTCCAGCCCTTATGGAACTTCTGAGACCATTGAAGTTGCCGATACCTGAGATCTGGGTGTGTCAGAGGAAGACTGGAACATGGAAAATCAAAACTCAAATTTTTGGTCATCAAGAAAACCCCAAGACAGGAGATATCAACTATAGAATGATAGCTCATGGCAGAGACATGGGCATAAACACGACTATCTGTAGGACCTTGAGAAGAGGTGTCTAGAGGGGGGGGGGGGGGGTAATTAGGCACTAAGTACCAAAGTTGCAGTTTTTAAGTTTCCTTAAGTTTAAGTGGAGATTAGGCACAAGTTTAACATTCACAATACATATCAAGCAAGCATGCAAGAGTATATGGGCAGCGCAAAGTAAAGCATGCAACTTGCAAGAATGTAAAGGGAAGGGTTTGGAGGATTCAAACGCAATTGGAGACATAGATGTTTTTGGCGTGGTTCTGATAGGTGGTGCTATCGTACATCCACGTTGATGGAGACTTCAACCCACGAAGGGTAATGGTTGCGCGAGTCCACGGAGGGCTCCACCCACGAAGGGTCCACAAAGAAGCAACCTTGTCTATCCCACCATGGCCGTCGCCCACGAAGGACTTGCCTCACTAGCGGTAGATCTTCACGAAGTAGGCGATCTCCTTGCCCTTACAAACTCCTTGGTTCAACTCCACAATCTTGTCGGAGGCTCCCAAGTGACACTTAGCCAATCTAGGAGACACCACTCTCCAAGAAGTAACAAATGGTGCGTTGATGATGAACTCCTTGGTCTTGTGCTTCAAATGATAGTCTCCCCAACACTCAACTCTCTCTCATTGGTTTTGGATCTGGTGGAAAGAAGATTTGAATGGAAAGCAACTTAGGGAAGGCTAGAGATCAAGATGCATATGGTAGGAATGGAATATCTTGGACTCAACACATGAGTAGGTGGTTCTCTCTCGGAAATGGTAAGTTGGAAGTGTAGGTTCTGTTGGGGAACGTAGTAATTTCAAAAAAATTCCTACGCACACGCAAGATCACGGAGATGGCATAGCAACGAGAGAGGAGAGTGTTGTCTACGTACCCTCGTAGACCGTTAAGCAGAAGCGTTATGACAACGCGGTTGATGTAGTCGTACGTCTTCACGATCCAACCGATCCAAGCACCAAACATACGGCACCTCCGTGTTCAGCACACGTTCAGCTCGATGACGTCCCCCGGGCTTCAATCTAGCAAAGCGTCGGGGACGAGTTCCGTCAGCACGACGGCGTGGTGACGATGATGATGTTCTACCGGCGCAGGGCTTCGCCTAAACTCCGTGACGATATGACCGAGGTGGAATATGGTGGAGGGGGGCACCGCACACGGCTAAGGAACGATCCGTAGATCAAGTTGTGTGTCTATGGGGTGCCCCCTACCCCCGTATATAAAGGAGTGGAGGAGGGGAGGGCTGGCACTCTTCTATGGCGCGCCCTAGGGGAGTCCTACTCCCACCGGGAGTAGGATTCCCCCTTTCCTAGTCCAACTAGGAGTCCTTCCATGTATTAGGAGTAGGAGACAAGGAAGGGGAAGAGAGAAGGGAAGGAAGGAGGGGGTGCGGCCCCTCCCCCTAGTCCAATTCGGACTAGGCCATGGGGGGGCGCGCGGCCTGCCCTAGGCAGCCCCTCTCTCTTTCCCGTATGGCCCAATTAGGCCCAATACTTCTCCCCGGCGAATTCCCGTAACTCTCCGGTATTCCGATAAATACCCGAATCACTCGGAACCTTTCCGAACTCTGAATATAATCGTCCAATATATCGATCTTTACATCTCGTCCATTTCGAGACTCCTCGTCATGTCCCCGATGTCATCTGGGACTCGGAACTCCTTCGGTACATCAAAACTCATAAACTCATAATATAACTGTCATCGAAACCTTAAGCGTGCGGACCCTACGGGTTCGAGAACTATGTAGACATGACCTAGAACTATTCGTGGTCAATAACCAATAGCGGAACCTGGACGTCCATATTGGCTGCTACATATTCTACGAAGATCTTTATCGGTCAAACCGCATAACAACATACGTTGTTCCCTTTGTCATCGGTATGTTACTTGCCCGAGATTCGATCATCGGTATCCAATACCTAGTTCAATCTCGTTACCGGCAAGTCTCTTTACTCGTTACGTAATACTTCATCCCGTAACTAACTCATTAGTTACAATGCTTGCAAGGCTTAAGTGATGTGTATTACCGAGAGGGCCCAGAGATACCTCTCCGACAATCAGAGTGACAAAACCTAATCTCGAAATACGCCAACCCAACATGTACCTTCGGAGACAATTGTACACCACCTTTATAATCACCCAGTTACGTTGTGACGTTTGGTAGCACACAAAGTGTTTCTCCAGTAAACGGGAGTTGCATAATCTCATAGTTGTAGGAACATTGTATAAGTCATGAAGAAAGCAATAGCAACATACTAAACGATCAAGTTCCAGGCTAACGGAACGGGTCAAGTCAATCACATCATTCTTCTAATGATGTGATCCCGTTAATCAAATGACAATTCATGTCTATGGTTAGGAAACTTAACCATCTTTGATTAACGAGCTAGTCAAGTAGAGGCATACTAGTGACACTATGTTTGTCTATGTATTCACACATGTATTATGTTTCCGGTTAATACAATTCTAGCATGAATAATAAACATTTATCATGATATAAGGAAATAAATAATAACTTTATTGTTGCCTCTAGGGCATATTTCCTTCAGTCTCCCTGTCGGTGTCAAAACCGGCGGATCTCGGGTAGGGGGTCCCGAACTGTGCGTCTAGGCGGATGGTAACAGGAGACGAGGGACACGATGTTTTACCCAGGTTCAGGCCCTCTCGATGGAGGTAAAACCCTACGTCCTGCTTGATTAATATTGATGATATGGGTAGTACAAGAGTGGATCTACCACGAGATCAAGGAGGCTAAACCCTAAAGCTAGCCTATGGTATGATTGTTGTAATGTATGTTGTGTCCTACGGACTAATGCCCTCCGGTTTATATAGACACCGGAGGAGGCTAGGGTTACACAGAGTCGGTTACAATGGTAGGAGATCTACATATCCGTATCGCCAAGCTTGCCTTCCACGCCAAGGAAAGTCCCATCCGGACACGGGACAGAGTCTTCAATCTTGTATCTTCGTAGTCTTGGAGTCCGGCGGACGATGATAGTCCGGCTGTCCGGACACCCCCTAGTCCAGGACTCCCTCAGTAGCCCCTGAACCAGGCTTCAATGACGATAAGTCCGGCGCGCATAATGTTCGGCATTGCAAGGCGGGTTCCTCCCTTGAATAATCCAGAGAAGATCATGAACACCAGGATAGTGTCCGGCTCTGCAAAATAAATTCCACATTCCACCGTAGAGAGAATAAAATGTACACTAGTCCAATCTGCTGACGTATTATGCGGCGTGACATCACACCGCTACCAAGCCTTTGTTTGAATCGTTTTTTACTATACCACCTCAGCACGTTTAGTGAAGCAGTTTCCTTGGCACGTCTTGTCAAAGCAGAGATCGTGTTCCCCTTATTCCGGGATTCTCATCAATACGGACATGGGTAACCCAACCGCGCCATTGATGGTGGCGCTTGGGAGATAAGCGAGTTTTATCAGGCCAGCGGGACGCATAGTTTTCGTCCGCCTATATATAAGGGATAAGGATTTACCTTCTCACCTACGCCTTCTTCCTCCTTTGCTTATCCATCTCTGCGTACTCAAGCTCCAACGCCCAAGCTCGCGCATCTTGCCCTAACCTTCTCCGAATATGTCCGGAGCGGGAGGCAAATGGTTGGCCTCCACCGTTAAGGAGGAGCACATCACCAAACTGCGCAGCACCGGATATCTTTCCGGCAATATCGTGCATCGGCTGCCCGACGAGGGGCAGCTCATCCCTACCCCTGGGCCCCATGAGAGGGTTGTCTTCCTCCCCCACTTCCTCCACAGACTGGGCTTTCCACTGTATTTCCACGATCTGGCGCCGAACTTCATTCTCAACATCTCGGCGTTTATCGTCGTGTGCGAGGCCTTCCTCTGCATCCGGCCCCACTTCGGCCTGTGGCTCAAGACCTTCAACGTCAAGCCGAAGGTTGTGAAGGGCACACAAGCGGAATGCGGAGGCGCCATGTTGGGTAAGTTGCCCAACGTCCTCTGGCTCGAAGGGGCCTTCGTGGACTCCGTCAAGGGGTGGCAATCGGGGTGGTTCTACATCACCGAGCCGCGCAAGCCCACATGGGCGGCGGCCCCCGAGTTTAGATCTGGCGTCCCCACGCAGCTCACCTCCTGGAAAGAGAAGGGCTTGTTGTGGGGCAATCCGAAGGAGCTGACGGGACTCCGAGCCTGCATCCAGAAGCTGGTGAGCGGTAAGCTCAGGCTCGTCAACGTGGTCCAAGTCATGCTCATCCGCCGGATCCTCCCATGCCAAGAACGGGCATTCAATCTGTGGGAGTTCAATCCGGAACAGCACCAGGCGCTAAGCGGACTCTTCGATACGACATACAAAGGCGCCTGGAGGGTGCTGTTTAAGGGCGCCGAAGCCCCCGCATCCGCGACAGAAGATCACGGATTTCGCTCGCAGCATCCGGCTGACGAGGTAAGTGATTCAACCCCTTTACGGGACACTTGTGGTAATCAAATTGATTCTAGAGGGGTTTCATTCTGTCTCTTCCTTTGACAGGAATGTATGGAGAAGGCCATGCTGCTTATCAGCCCAGCTCCCATGCCAGAAGACCCAAAGAACGCCCGTTTAGCAGGGCTGCTGGTTCCGGCACCGCACGTGGTGCCGGAGAAGAAGGCCAAGAAGGTGGCTGCGGGGACTCGAAAGAGTTCCCGCAATCAGGCTTCTGACGACGAGGCGTACTCCTCCCCCGAAGACGAGGAGGAGGAGGAGTACTCTCTGCCGGAGGAGGGAGAGAAGAAGAGGAAGGCTTCCCCAATAGGAGAGGCAGAAGGGTCCAAGAGGGGGAGGACTATCCCCCCGGACAGTTTCGCCAACCCCACAGTTGGCGAGGGTGAGTGGCCTCCAAGGGCCAGGCGTCCGGCAAGATTGTAAGTATCTGGATCCTTCATATGCAATTTCTTTCGTGTCGCGTAGTGTCCTTAATGCCGCATTCTGTCCGTAGTGCAGCCGATGACGATCTCCCCGACTCATCGAGCGGGTCGTTGGCCCCGTCGGATGTGGATTCACTTCCGACTGCCTCTACCCCACGCGCCGACGAGGACGCCGAGGGGGGATCCCAGAGAGGGACCCATCAGGAGGAGGCTCCGGAGGCGCCGTCAGGCAGCCTCCCGGACTTTGCGCCGGACTCTACATCGGAACCCGCAGTGGTTCCAGAGTCCGGCAAGCGGCCCCTTCGAAAGAAGGGCAAGACCGTGACACCGGCAGCCTCCGCCCAACCGGAGGCGCCGGATAACTTGTTGGAGGCGCTTAAAGGCGCTTCCATCGAGGAAGAACACCGCACTATCGTGAGTGCGGTGATTCAAAAGGTTCAGCTCGCGAAAAGCGGGCTGACCGAAGCCTGCAGCAGCCTTCTAACAGGCTTTGAGGTAAGAAGTTAAAATTATGTAATGTAATACCGCATAGACAGTAGCCCCTGATGCTCAGTTCGGTGTTCGGAAAGAAAAGCCGGACTGAGGATCTAACAAGATATGCGCAGGGTTGCTTAACATATGTCAATATGGGTTTGCAGGCTGCGCTGCTGACCTTTGCCGCACTATCGGCGGAGGTCGATGTGTTGAAAAAGGATCTCGAGCGGTCCGAGCAAGAGCTCGGCCATGCCAAGAAGCAGCTCGAGGACAAAGAAGGTGAGTCACACCACTTTGAATGGTTACCTTACAGAAAAGGATTTTGGTTGCAATAAAATTAACAAGGATAATATGGGTATTGCAGGGGCCACGAACGAGGTGGAAGCCCTGAAGGAGGCTGTGTCCGCGGCCGAACGCAGTGCGGCCGCGGAGCGGCAAGAGCGAGAGAAGCAGGAGGCCTGGGTGGCGGAAGTACGGCAAGAGCTCCAGGCTCTCATGGAGAAACATGAGAGTTTGGAGCGTGACTCCAAGACTCGAGAGTCCGAGCTTGCCTCGGCTCTCGAAAGTGCCAAGTCCGCCAAGGCCGAGGCCCATAAGGCCCTTCAGGAGGTTGAAGATGTAAAGAAAATAGCGGCGAGTAAGGCATTTTTCATGCAAAGCAAGCATGTTAATGTAAAATACCTGACACTTACCCGCATTTGGAGCTCTCCAGGGGCGTTTGCAGATCTGCCGCGTAGTGCGTCCAATGCCGCCACATTCTATCGTGGCGAGGAGGGGAGCTCGACGGAAAAAGTCTTCTGGTCTCAGTACGCTGAGGCCGGACACCCGGTGCCCCCAAGCGACCAGCTGAAGCAGCTGGTCGAACTCCACAAGGTAGCTGAAGAGGCCATGAAGGGCCTTATATTCCGGCTGTGGCCTGGACAGGCCATGCCTGGGAGCTACTTTGGCCTCGTGCGGCGGCTGGTGGATGCATGCCCCTGGGTTGAGGTCATCAAGCGCTCCGCCTGTATTGAAGGTGCTCGTCGGGCCCTTGCCCGCACAAAGGTGCATTGGGGCAAGTTGGATGCGGAGAAGCTTCTCACGGACCCACCGCCACCGGGCAAGGAGTATCGCATGCCTGAAATGTATTATAAAACTATCCTGAAGGGAGCCCGCGATATTGCGGATGAATGCCCCAGAAATGTAATCTTTGAGTAGACTCGTTATGTATTATCCTTTGCGCTGAGACTTTGTTCATGTGCGCATTAAGCAACGCTTGTTTAATTTAAAATATTACCTTCTGTGCGGCCGTGTAAAAATCTGAGAGATGGCAAGTCGTTGGCTTCAGCCCCCAAGCCACGAGTGCTGGGGTGTTCGGGATAACCTTGAGCGCTCTTGTTCCCATTTTTGGGTCCATCTAGGGAGGCGCTCAACACAGCGAACAAGGCAACAAGACTTATAGTGCTTGAACACTCTCACTTAGCCATAGAATTCTATAATTTTAAATTTCGGCGAAGCCCCTGGTATTCGGAAGGCCGAACCCGGGGCGCTATCCACGCCTTCGTCGGACATTGTCCGGAACTTCGCTCGAAGCGGCGTGAGTCTTTAAGGACCCGAAAAAAACCTCTCGAACAGCGACCAGTCTCTCGCCTTATCATGCCAGTCAGTTTTAGCTTTCTCCACGGAGGCGCTCACCCGGCTCAACCGGGGCGCAATCGCAGTGGTTCTCCCAGTGCCACCTTAGCCGACAGAATGGAACGTAAGGCACCAAAACGTGGGAGCCGGGCAAACCCAACTATTGACCCAAGACATGATTCGGGGCCGATTCATATAATGCTATAAGTTTGGGGTGCCACACTTGTGAAAGTGTTCGGATTTATCACACCATAATGCAGGGAACACAAGCCCCTGGTGTATTCGGCCGTACCAAAATGTACGGGTGCAAGATGTCGTGTAATGGACATATATATATAAAAGGTAATCTAATTACAGTCGAAAAGTGCTGCATTATTTATGAAAGGAAGTCTGCTATAAGTGCAGACTGATACAAATAGTGCGGTAAGCAAGGGATTTGGACTAAGTGAACATGTCCCCCTCCAGGGGTGAGCCGCGGATCTGGTGTATGTAATCGAATTTAATGCTCGAAATTGAGACCACCTGAGTGTTCGTCGCAGCCTTCTTCCGTCCCTGACTGTTGCATCGCGAGTTCGGCAGGTTCGCCACCGGACATGGCCTCTGGTTACCGGAGTCCTGTGTACATAAGGAAGGGAAATAATAAAAATAAGAAAAAAAGGGGGGGCACACTTGCGAGCCCCTGGTGTGGTTGAATCGCACTCTGGGTCCATTGCGATCGTGCCCCTTCCCCTGCGCCCATGGTATCTCCAAAGCGTAATGATGTACGCGGAGTGTTATTCTTGCGATCATGCGCGGGCGGGGGTCGGGGCCGCATTGCTACACGTGCTCTGATCGCGCCAGGTGGTCTTGGTTGGTATTGCTTCGGGCGCGTTTTGCTGTATCCGGCCGTTTAACGGCCGGACCCGAGAATTGCCTTGAGAGGCTGCTCTGTACTTCCGCCGCGAGGGCCGCTGTATGTTCCTCCGTTCGGAGGGAGCGTTCCGTATTCCCGTTGACCGTGATGAATCCATGAGGGCCTGGCATCTTGAGCTTAAGGTATGCATAATGCGGCACCGCGTTGAATTTTGCAAACGCGGTTCGTCCGAGCAGAGCGTGATAGCCGCTGCGAAACGGGACTATGTCGAAGATTAACTCCTCGCTCCGGAAATTGTCCGGGGATCCGAAGACCACTTCCAGTGTTACTGAGCCTGTACAGTTGGCTTCCACACCTGGTATGACACCTTTAAAGGTTGTCTTTGTAGGTTTAATCCTTGAGGGGTTTATGCCCATCTTGCGCACTGTATCCTGATAAAGCAGGTTCAGGCTACTACCGCCGTCCATCAGGACTCTCGTGAGGTGAAATCTACCGACGATTGGGTCTAAAACCAATGCGGCGAATCCGCCATGGCGTATGCTGGTCGGATGGTCTCTTCGATCGAAAGTGATCGGACAAGAGGACCATGGATTGAACTTCGGGGCGACTGGCTCCATCGCATAGACGTCCCTTAATGCGCGCTTCCTCTCCCTCTTGGGTATATGGGTTGCGTAAATCATGTTCACCGTCCGCACTTGTGGGGGAAAACCCTTCTGTCCTCTACTGTTCGGCGATCGGGTCTCCTCCTTGTCATTGCTGTTTAGGCCCTTGTCGTTGTTTTCGGCAATTAACTTGCCTGCTTGTTTGAACACCCAGCAATCTCTATTAGTGTGATTGGCTGGTTTTTCAGGGGTGCCATGTATCTGGCATAAGCGGTCGAGTATTCGGTCCAAATTGGACGGACCCGGAGTGGTTCTTTTTAATGGCTTCTTCCGTTGACCGGGTTTAGAGCCTCAGAATCCGGCGTTGACTGCCGTATCCTCCTTGTCGTCGCCGTTAATGCGGCGTTTGTTTTTGTTTCGACGTGACCTGCCGTTGTTGTCCTTAGTGTCCGGACTGCCAGAATTTTTGCGGAGATTGTTACTGCGGGCTAGCCAGCTATCCTCTCCCGCGCAGAAGCGGGTCATTAATGATGTGAGGGCTGCCATAGATTTCAGTTTTTCCAGGCCCAGGTGCCGGGCTAGCCATTCGTCGTGGATGTTATGCTTGAAGGCTGCAAGGGCCTCTGCATCCAGACAGTCGACGATTTGATTTTTCTTCGTCAAGAACCGTGTCTAGAATTGTCTGGCCGATTCGTCTGGCTGCTGAATGATGTGTCTTAGGTCATCGGCGTCTAGTGGTTGCACATACGTGCCTTGGAAGTTATCAAGGAATGCGGCCTCCAGGTCTTCCCAACACCCAATTGACTCTGCGGGCAAGCTGTTAAGCCAATGCCGAGCTGGTCCTTTAAGCTTGAGTGGGAGATACTTGATGGCGTGGAGATTGTCGCCGCGGGCCATATGGATGTGGAGAAGATAATCTTCTATCCAAACCGCGGGGTCTGTTGTGCCATCGTAGGATTCAATGTTTACGGGTTTAAACCCTTCAGGGATTTGATGATCCATTACATCGTCAGTGAAGCATAGTGGGTGTGCGGTGCCTCTGTATTGAGCAATATCACGACGCAGCTCGAGAGAGTGCTGTCTGCCGTGTTCGGCCCGGCCGGGGTTATTATATCCGGTACGACGGTATTCGTCATGGGTCGTGGGGCGCCCACGTGATCTGTAGATGGATCTGGATTGCCTTGCTTTGTCCTCCAATATATCTCGCAAGTCCAGCGCGTTCCCTCTTGGCTTCGTACTTTTGGAGCGATGCCGGGGTACGGTCTTGGTTGGGGGCCTGGATGCCTCTCTGTCACGACCGCGGGGTGGTCGGTCAGCCGTATCGTGCGCTGGTGATGGAGGTATGTATGCTTCCTCCTCTAATCGGGGGAGCAGCTTGCGTCTTGGATAGCTTTTGTAGGGGCGTTCGAGTTTATACTCTTCGGCCGCGAGGACCTCGGTCCATTGATCAGCCAGCAGGTCCTGGTCAGCTTGAAGCTACTGCTTCTTTTTCTTTAGGCTGTTTGCCGTGGCGATAAGCCTGCGTTTAAAACGCTCTTGTTCGACGGGATCCTCGGGCACGACGAATTCGTCATCGTTGAGGCTTGCCTCGTCTTCAGAGGGAGGCATATAGTTGTAATCCTCAACCTCTTCCTCCGCCGCCCTCTCCTGAGGGCTTGCTTCTGCATCCTCCTGCTCCGAGTCTTGCTGGAGGGGGTTGTCTTCGGCACTTTCTGGGGTATTATTATTTCCTGTGCCGGAATCTCCATTTTTGCTGTGGCGGGATTTAGAGCGGCACCGCTGACGCTGGCGCTTGGGCTGTTTCTTTAAAGGATCTGCCTCCGCAGTTTCTTCGCCGTCCCCATCTTTTGGGGTATCCACCATGTATATGTCATATGACGAGGTGGTCTTCCAGTGCCCTGTAGGCGCTGGTTCCTGTTCGTCTCCGGCATCATCGTCCATAGCGTCGATGTCTTCAGAGTCGTAGTCTAGCATGTTGGTTAGATCGTCAACAGTGGCTACAAAGTGGGTGGTGGGTGGGCTCTGAATTTCTTCGTCGTCCGCATCCCAACCATCCTGGCCATAGTCCGGCCAGGGCTCTCCTGATAACGAGAGATGCTTTAGTGAATTCAGGATATCGCCAAAAGGTGAGTATTGGAAGATGTCCGCGGCGGTGAATTCCATAACCGGCGCCCAATCCGATTTGATTGGTAGGGGCGTGGGAGGTTCGGAGTCTGGCAAGGAGTCCGACACCTCGGAATCACGAATTTTGCGAGGGACGAGATTAGTGTTCGGCTCCATCGCTGTAGCGGTTGAAGCCCCCGAGGCGGCGTCCATCCACCGCTCCTCTATCTGGGCAGTCTGCTCCGGACCAATGGCCGGAGCAGATTCGTGTGTGGCCACCAAGGCACTGTTCGGCGGCAGAGCTAGATCATGCCCATCGCAACAGTGCGGCGCGCTTGGCTGTGGCTCGGGTCCATCGAAGATCAAGTCTTCATGGACATCGGCCGTGAAGTTTAGGCTTCCGAATCTGACCTGACAGCCAGGAGCGTAGCTCTCGATCTGCTCCAGATGGCCAAGCGAATTAGCCCGCAGTGTGAAGCCGCCGAATATGAAGATCTGTCTGGGGAGAAAAATCTCACCCTGGACAGCGTCATTAGTTGCAGATGCCATCAAGCCTATCGGTGACGACACAGAGGAACTCTCAATGAAAGCACCAATGTCGGTGTCAAAACCGGCGGATCTCGGGTAGGGGGTCCCGAACTGTGCGTCTAGGCAGATGGTAACAGGAGACGAGGGACACGATGTTTTACCCAGGTTCGGGCCCTCTCGATGGAGGTAAAACCCTACGTCCTGCTTGATTAATATTGATGATATGGGTAGTACAAGAGTGGATCTACCACGAGATCAAGGAGGCTAAACCCTAAAGCTAGCCTATGGTATGATTGTTGTAATGTATGTTGTGTCCTACGGACTAATTCCCTCCAGTTTATATAGACACCGGAGGAGGCTAGGGTTACACAGAGTCGGTTACAATGGTAGGAGATCTACATATCCGTATCGCCAAGCTTGCCTTCCACGCCAAGGAAAGTCCCATCCGGACATGGGACGGAGTCTTCAATCTTGTATCTTCGTAGTCTTGGAGTCCGGCAGACGATGATAGTCCGGCTGTCCGGACACCCCCTAGTCCAGGACTTCCTCACTCCCACTTGCACTAGAGTCAATAATCTAGTTCACATCGCCATGTGATTTAACACCAATATTCACATCTGTATGTGATTAATACCCATAGTTCACATGTTCATGTGATCAACACTCGAAGGGTTTACTAGAGTCAATAATCTAGCTCACATCGTTATGTGATTAACACCCAAAGAGTACAAAGGTATGATCATGTTTTGCTTGTGAGAGAAGACTAGTCAACGGGTCTGTCATATTTAGAGCCGTATGTATTTTGCAAATATTCTATGTCCACAATGCTCTGCACGGAGCTACTCTAGCTAATTGCTCCCACTTTCAATATGTATCCAGATTGAGACTTAGAGTCATCTGGATTGGTGTAAAAGCTTGCATCGTTGTAACTTTTTACGACGGGCTCTTTTATCACCTCCATAATCGAGAAACATCTCCTTAGTCCTCACTAATGATATTCTTGACCGTTGTCCAGTGATCTACTCTTAGATCAAAATTGTATTCCTTTGTCAAACGCAGAGCAAGGTATACAATAGGTCTGGTTCACAGCATAGCCTACTTTATAGAACCTATGATTGAGGCATAGGGAATGACTTTTCATTCTCTTTCTATTTTCTGCCATGGTCGGGTCTTCACACCTTTGCATCACAGGAAAGAACTCCTTCTTTGACTGTTCTATTTTGAACTATTTCAAAAATTTATCAAGGTATGTACTCATTGAAAAAATCTTATGAAGCGTCTTGATCTATCTATATAGATCTTGATGCTCAATGTACAAGCAGCTTCACCGAGGTCTTTCATTGAAAAACTTTTATTCAAGTATCCCTTTATGCTATCCAGAAATTCTATATCATTTCTGATCAACAATATGTCATCTACATATAGTATCAGAAATGCTACAGAGCTCCCACTCACTTTCTTGTAAATACAGGCTTCACCGCAAGTCTGTATAATACTATATGCCTTGATCAACTTATCAAAGCGTATATTCCAACTCTGAGATGCTTGCACCAGTCCATAGATGGATCGCTGGAGCATGCATATTTTGTTAGCACCTTTAGGATTGACAAAACCTTCTGGTTGCATCATATACAACTCTTCTTTAAGAAAACCATTAAGGAATGCAGGTTTTACATCCATTTGCCAGATTTCATAAAATGTGGCAATTGCTAACATGATTCAGACAGACTTTTAAGCATCGATACGAGTGAGAAAACCTCATTGTATTCAACACCTTGAACTTGTCGAAAACCTTTTGCAACAATTCGAGCTTTGTAGATAGTAACACTACTATCAATGTACGTCTTCCTCTTGAAGATCCATTTATTTTCTATGGCTTGCCGATCATCGGGCAAGTTCACCAAAGTCCACAGTTTGTTCTCATACATGGATCCCATCTCAGATTTCATGGCCTCAAGACATTTCGCGGAATCTGGGCTCATCATCGCTTCCTCATAGTTCGTAGGTTCATCATGGTCTAGTAACATGACTTCCAGAATAGGATTACCGTACCACTCTGGTGCGGATCTTAATCTGGAAGATCTACAAAGTTCGGTAGTAACTTGATCTGAAGCTTTATGATCATCATCATTAGCTTCCTCACTAATTGGTGTAGGAATCACTGGAACTGATTTCTGTGATGAACTACTTTCCAATTCGGGAGAAGGTACAAATTACCTTATCATGCTCTAATTTCCTCCCACTCACTTCTTTCGAGAGAAACTCCTTCTCTAGAAAGGATCCATTTTTAGCAACGAATATCTTGCCTTCGGATCTGTGATAGAAGGTGTACCCAATAGTTTCCTTTGGGTATTCTATGAAGACGCACTTCTCCGATTTGGGTTTGAGCTTATCAGGATGAAACTTTTTCACATAAGCATCACAGCCCCAAACTTTAAGAAACGACAACTTCGGTTTCTTGCTAAACCACAGTTCATATGGTGTCGTCTCAACGGATTTAGATGGTGCCCTTTTTAATGTGAATGCAGCTGTCTCTAATGCATAACCCCAAAACAATAGTGGTAAATCAGTAAGAGACATCATAGATCGCACCATATCAATAAAGTGCGGTTACGACTTTCGGACACACCATAACGTTGTGGTGTTCCAGGTGGCATGAGCTGTGAAACTATTCCACATTGTTTTAATATAAGACCAAACTCGTAACTCAAATATTCATCTCCGCGATCAGATCGCAGAAACTTTATTTTCTTGTTACGATGATTTTTCCACTTCACTCTAAAATTCTTTGAACATTTCAACTATTTTAGACTTATGTTTCATCAAGTAGATATACCCATATCTGCTCAAATCATCTTGTGAAGGTCAGAAAATAACGATACTTGCCACGAGCCTTCATACTCATTGGTCTGCATACATCAGTATGTATTATTTCCAATAAGTCAGTAGCTCGTTCCATTGTTCCAAAGAACGGAGTTTTAGTCATCTTGCCCAAAAGGCACGGTTCGCAAGCATCAAATGATTCATAACCAAGTGATTCCGAAAATCCATCTTTATGGAGTTTCTTCATGTGCTTTACACCGATATGACCCAAACAGTAGTGCCACAAATAAGTTGCACTATCATTATTAACTTTGAATCTTTTGGCCTTAATATTATGAATATGTGTATCACTACGATCGAGATCCAACAAACTATTTTCATTGGGTGTATGGCCATTGAAGGTTTTATTCATGTAAACAGAACAACAATTGTTCTCTGATTTTAAATGAATAATCGTATTGCAATAAACACGATCAAATCATATTCATGCTCAACGCAAACGCCAAATAACATTTATTTAGGTTTAACACTAATCCTGAAAGTATAGGGAGTGTGCGATGATGATCATATCAATCTTGGAACTACTTCCAACACTCATCGTCACTTTCCCTTTCAACTAGTCTCTGTTTATTCTGTAACTCCTGTTTCGAGTTACTAATCTTAGCAACCGAACAAGTATGAAATACTTAGGGGCTACTATAAACACTAGTAAGGCACACATCAATAATCTGTATATCAAATATATCCTTGTTCACTTTGCCATCCTTCTTATCCACCAAATATTCAGGGCATTTCCGCTTCCAGTGACCATTTTCTTTGCAGTGTAAGCACTCAGTTTCAGGCTTTGGTCCAGCTTTGGTCTTCTTCACAGGAGTGACAACTTGCTTTTCAATCTACTTGAAGTTCCCTTTCTTTCCCGTTGCCCTTCTCTTGAAACTAGTGGTCTTGTCAATCATCAACACTTGATGCTCTTTCTTGATTTCTACCTTCGTCGATTTCAACATCACGAAGAGCTCGAGAATCATTTTCGTCATCCCTTGCATACTATAGTTCATCACGAAGTTCTAGTAACTTAGTGATGGTGACTAGAGAATTCTATCAATCACTATCTTATCTGGAAGATTAACTCCCACTTGATTCAAGCGATTGAAGTACCCAGACAATCTGGGCACATGCTCACTAGTTGAGCGAATCTCCTCCATCTTTTAGCTATAGAACTTGTTGGAGACATTATATCTCTCAACTCGGGTATTTGCTTGAAATATTAACTTCAACTCCTGGAACATCTCATATGGTCCATGACGTTCAAAACGTCTTTGAAGTCCCGATTCTAAGCCGTTAAGCATGGTGCACTAAACTATCAAGTAGTCATCATATCGAGCTAGCCAAACGTTCATAACGTCTGCATCTGCTCCTGCAATAGGTCTGCCACCTAGCGGTGCATTAAGGACATAATTCTTCTGTGCAGCAATGAGGATAAACCTCAGATCACGGATCCAATCCGCATCATTGCTACTAACATCTTTCAACACAGTTTTCTCTAGGAACATATCAAAATAAACATATGAAAGCAACAACGCAAGCTATTGATCTTACAACATAATTTGCAAAATACTACCAGGACTAAGTTCCTGATAAATTTAAGTTCAATTAATCATATTACTTAAGAACTCCCACTTAGACAGACATCTCTCTAGTCATCTAAGTGATCACGTGATCCAAATCAACTAAACCATAACAGATCATCACGTGAGATGGAGTAGTTTCCAATGGTGAACATCACTATGTTGATCATATCTACTACATGATTCATGCTCGACCTTTCGGTCTCCGTGTTCCGAGGCCATATCTGCATATGCTAGGCTCGTCAAGTTTAACCCGAGTATTCTGCGTGTGCAAAACTGGCTTGCACCCGTTGTAGATGGACGTAGAGCTTATCACACCCGATCATCACGTGGTGTCTGGGCACGACGAACTTTGGCAACGGTGCATACTTAGGGAGAACACTTCTTGATAATTAGTGAGAGATCATCTTAAAATGCTACCGTCAATCAAAGCAAGATAAGATGCATAAAAGATAAACATCACATGCAATCAATATAAGTGATATGATATGGCCATCATCATCTTGTGCTTGTGATCTCCATCTTCGAAGCACCATCATGATCACCATCGTCACCGGCGCGACACCTTGATCTCCATCGTAGCATCGTTATCGTCTCGCCAATCTTATGCTTCTACGACTGTCGCTACCGCTTAGTGATAAAGTAAAGCATTACAGGGCGATTGCATTGCATACAATAAAGCGACAACCATATGGCTCCTGCCAGTTGCCGATAACTCGGTTACAAAACATGATCATCTCATACAATAAAATTTAGCATCATGTCTAGACCATATCACATCACAACATGCCCTGCAAAAAAAAGTTAGACGTCCTCTACTTTGTTGTTGCAAGTTTTACGTGGCTGCTACGGGCTTAAGCAAGAACCAATCTCACCTACGCATCAAAACCACAACGATAGTTTGTCAAGTTTGTGCTGTTTTAACCTTCGCAAGGACCGGGTGTAGCCACACTCGGTTCAACTAAAGTTGGAGAAACTGACACCCGCTAGTCACCTGTGTGCAAAGCACGACGGTAAAACCAGTCTCGCGTAAGCGTACGCGTAATGTCGGTCCGGGCCGCTTCATCCAACAATACCGCCGAACCAAATTATGACATGCTGGTAAGCAGTATGACTTGTATCGCCCACAACTCACTTGTGTTCTACTCGTGCATATAACATCAACGCATAAAACCTAGCTCGGATGCCACTGTTGGGGAACGTAGTAATTTCAAAAAATTTCCTACGCACACGCAAGATCATGGTGATGGCATAGCAACGAGAGGGGAGAGTGTTGTCTACGTACCCTCGTAGACCGTTAAGCAGAAGCATTATGACAACGCGGTTGATGTAGTCGTACGTCTTCACGATCCGACCGATCCAAGCACCGAACGTATGGCACCTCCGTGTTCAGCACACGTTCAGCTCGATGACGTCCCCCGGGCTTCAATCCAGCAAAGCGTCGGGGACGAGTTCCGTCAGCACGACGGCGTGGTGACGATGATGATGTTCTACCGGCGCAGGGCTTCGCCTAAACTCCGTGACGATATGGCCGAGGTGGAATATGGTGGAGGGGGGCACCGCACACGGCTAAGGAACGGTCCGTAGATCAACTTGTGTGTCTATGGGGTGCCCCTACCCCCGTATATAAACGAGTGGAGGAGGGGAGGGCTGGCACTCTTCTATGGCGCGCCCTAGGGGAGTCCTACTCCCACCGGGAGTAGGATTCCCCCTTTCCTAGTCCAACTAGGAGTCCTTCCATGTATTAGGAGTAGGAGACAAGGAAGGGGAAGAGAGAAGGGAAGGAAGGAGGGGGTGCGGCCCCTCCCCCTAGTCCAATTCGGACTAGGCCATGGGGGGGCGTGCGGCCTGCCCTAGGCAGCCCCTCTCTCTTTCCCGTATGGCCCAATAAGGCCCAATACTTCTCCCCGGCGAATTCCCGTAACTCTCCGGTACTCCGATAAATACCCGAATCACTCGGAACCTTTCCGAACTCCGAATATAGTCGTCCAATATATCGATCTTTAGGTCTCGACCATTTCGAGACTCCTCGTCATGTCCCCGATCTCATCTGGGACTCGGAACTCCTTCGGTACATCAAAACTCATAAACTCATAATATAACTGTTATCGAAACCTTAAGCGTGCGGACCCTACGGGTTCGAGAACTATGTAGACATGACCTAGAACTATTCGTGGTCAATAACCAATAGCGGAACCTGGATGTCCATATTGGCTCCTACATATTCTACGAAGATCTTTATCGGTCAAACCGCATAACAACATACGTTGTTCCCTTTGTCATCGGTATGTTACTTGCCCGAGATTCGATCGTCGGTATACAATACCTAGTTCAATCTCGTTACCGGCAAGTGTCTTTACTCGTTCTGTAATACTTCATCCCGTAACTAACTCATTAGTTACAATGCTTGCAAGGCTTAAATGATGTGTATTACCAAGAGGGCCCAAAGATACCTCTACGACAATCGGAGTGACAAAACCTAATCTCGAAATACGCCAACCCAACATGTACCTTTGGAGACACCTGTAGAGCACCTTTATAATCACCCAGTTATGTTGTGATGTTTGGTAGCACACAAAGAGTTCCTCCGGTAAACGGGAGTTGCATAATCTCATTGTTGTAGGAACATTGTATAAGTCATGAAGAAAGCAATAGCAACATACTAAACGATCAAGTGCTAGGCTAACGGAATGGGTCAAGTCAATCACATCATTCTTCTAATGATGTGATCCCGTTAATCAAATGACAATTCATGTCTATGGTTAGGAAACTTAACCATCTTTGATTAATGAGCTAGTCAAGTGGAGGCATACTAGTGACACTCTGTTTGTCTATGTATTCACACATGTATTATGTTTCCGGTTAATACAATTCTAGCATGAATAATAAACATTTATCATGATATAAGGAAATAAATAATAACTTTATTATTGCCTCTAGGGCATATTTCCTTCAGGTTCAGTCTGATGGCTCTCTCCACGAATCAAGAGGAGGTGGAGGGTATATATAGCCTCCACACAAAATCTAACCGTTACACACAATCTACCAAACTCGGTGGGACCGAATCGTTAAACTCGGTCAGACCGATTTAGTAAATAATGTGACCGTTAGGGTTTTCGGTGGGACCGAAATACAACTCGGTGAGACCGATATGGTTAGGGTTAGGGCACAACGTAATCTCGGTAAGACCGATTACACAAACTCGGTGAGACCGATTTTGGTAATAAGCTTTCCAGAGAGTTGGTCGGGCAAACTCGGTGGGACCGATTACTCAAACTCGGTGGGACCGATTTTGGTAATAAGTTATCCAGAGAGTTTGCATTGTAATCTCAGTAGTACCGATTGCTCAAGCTCGGTGAGACCGATTTTGGTAATGGACATACACAGAGAGATTAAAATCCCATCTCGGTGAGACCGAGATCCCTATCGGTAAGACCGATTTGCTTAGGGCTGGTGGCAGTGGCTATGACTTTTGAAATCGGTGGTGCCGGATAGGAAGAATCGGTGTGACCGATTTTGGCTTTAGGTTTAGGTCATTTGTGGAAGTGGGAATGTGGTTGAGGGTTTTGGAGCATATCACTAAGCACGTGAAGCAAGAGGCTCATTAAGCAACACCTCATCCCTCCTTGATATTATTGGCTTTTCCTATAGACTCAATGTGATCTTGGACCACTAAAATATAAAATGAAGAGTCTTGAGCTTGAAGCTTGAGCCAATCCTTTGTCCTTAGCATCTTGAAGGAGTTCCCACATCCTTTAGTCCATGCCACTCCATTGTTGAACTTATCTGAAACATACTAGATAAAAGTGTTAGTCCAACAAGAGATATGTTGACATTAATTACCAAAACCACCTAGGGAGCACTTGTGCTTTAAATTTCCCCCTTTTTGGTAATTGATGACAACATACATCAAAGCTTTAGATAAAGATATAAAGAATAGCAAGCAAAGCTTTGGAAAGACATGTAACAGGCATAGGCTCCCCCTACATGTATGCAATCATGTGAATATGAAATATAGAAGCATGTGAGAGCATAACCATGATAGAGTAGACAATGTGTTACATGTATCTTGGCCATATGCATCAGACCAAAGAATATTAAAGAGAATACCTTCATGCCCATGAGTCCTTCTTGCAAACAGTATGTACATCAGCAAGATTTCCTCATACACATGATTGTGATGCATATACTTACCTTGAAGTCTTTACTTAGCTTAGGATGAAATGAACCTGCGTAAACAAGGTTAGATAACATAAATACATCTACTAGCCAGAGCAAGCAGAAGAAACCTCAAGAAATACCAAGACTGGGATGACATGTAGAGAGTGAGTACTAAGTGCCACATTGGATTTGACATGTCCCCAAGAGTAAAGATATGCAATGAATTTAAATGATTTCTTTTCCTTAGATGTCTTGCTCCCCTTGAATCTGGCATGGGATACTCAGAGAAGATACGGAATAGAAAATCAGAGCTGAAGAATCAGAGCTGAAAGATATGAATGATGATCAGAGCTAATGTATGCTAACGCAAGTAAGCACAACAGATCATATGAACATGTCTCTCCCCTCTAGAAGACATGTGGGCATCTCTCCTCTTGAACACCAAGCATCTGGGATCCTTGAGAAATACTTTCTACTTAAGTATTCTCTCCCCCTGGAGATCTCTCTCTCCCCTTGAGGATCTCTCTCCCCCTTAAGAAGGTGATATACTCTTTCTTTGATGCGATCTCTCTCTAAGTGATAAGCTTTGATGTGATCTCTTTCTCCCCCTTTGACATCAATTTCCAAGAAGGGTCTTTTGGAAACTGTCTAATGGGTTTGGTCCTTGAGACACAGCACAAAGCAATGATAAAAATGTGATGCTTGTAGAGGACAAGATTCATTGAGTGGAGCTAGATCAGAAGAAAATCAGAATAAGTGGCGAACTGTTTTTCTTGTTGTGAAATCGGTGGCACCGAGTGGTATGCTTCGGTTGTACCGAAAGGATTCGGTTGGACCGAAAACAACAAATCGGTGAAACCGAGTTCATCGCAGAGAAAACACTTGTCACCTCAGCTCACTAGACTAGTAAGATCTCACAAAGATTTGCAAGGAATTTACTGAAGGATGTGCAAGGAATTGGAATGCAGAAAATGCAGAGCAAACAGAAAGAAATCTAGATGAAGTTTTTTTTGAAAGGGGAAACCAATATGCATGAGAAAAATGCAAAAACACAGAAAAGAACACAAGAGAACTTCATCTAGAGATGGTCGGCGACAAAGTCACCTATGTTAGAGTATATTGACTTAGGAGTCAAGTGAGATCACTTGATCATAGGTCATACTCATCGTTTAAGCTCAAAATGGGGTTGCCATTTTTCGTTTAAGCATCTTGATGTATTCACATCTTGTCGAGTTGCTTTGACTCATGACTTGGAGTAAAGCTTCTCTAAGATGGAATAACATACCTTGGTTGGTGGTGTTGTCCATGTAGTTGAACTTGTGTGGGTTGCTCAAGGTTGATGTAGCTCATTTAGAATTTGGAGAACCACTTGGAATTTGATTCCATCTACCTACATGGGTTAGTTCTTGCAAGGAAGAGCACTTGTGTATCCAAAAATGACAATCATGAAGCTCAACATAGAATTTGTCAAAGGATATGTTTGAGTGGTTCTGTGCTTCCTTGTCTTCAACCACCATGGTGTAGAGACTTGGTGATGTAGAGATTGCTCAAGATATGAGTAGATTACAATCTCATGGAATGTGATTCCACAAAGTACCTACATGGGTTAGATAACAGGCAAGATGCAAATATCTCCAAGACATAAGATTTTCATCATGAGAGAAATATCAAGGATTAGTCATAAGCTCATGTCTTGCATGTATCCAATGGAGTTTCTACTCCAAGTTTGAGGCCTCAATGATGTTCAATTCTCCTCTTAACTTGCAAAAAACTTTCTCATCAAGAGGTTTAGTGAATATATCCGCGAATTGTTTTTCGGTGCGAACATGCTTAAGATCAATGTCACCCTTAGCAACATGATCTCGAATGAAATGATGACGAACTTCAATATGCTTAGTTCGAGAATGTTGCACATGATTATGACCAATTTTGATATCACTTTCATTGTCACAAAGCAATGGAACATGTCTCACATATATCCCATAATCTTTAAGAGTTTGGGTCATCCAAAGTAATTGAGCACAACATGAACCAGCGGCAATATATTCCGCTTCGGCGATGAACAAGGATACCGAGTTTTGTTTCTTGGAGGACCAAGACACAAGAGATCTACCAAGAAATTGACAAGTACCCGAGGTGGACTTTCTATCAACCTTGTCTCCGGCATAGTCCGAGTTGGAATAGCCAACAAGATCGAAAGAGGCCTCTTAGGATACCAAATGCCAAAATTTGGTGTATGGATTAAGTATCTCACTATCCTTTTCACGGCCTTAAGATGACATTCTTTAGGAGCAGCTTGATATCGTGCACACAAGCACACACTCAGCATGATATCGGGACGTGAAGCACATAGATATAATAATGAACCAATCATAGAGCGATAAACCTTTTGATCAACCGGTTCACTATCTTTGGTCAAGTCAATATGTCCACTAGTAGGCATGGGTGTAGACATACCTTTGCATTCTTGCATATTGAACTTCTTCAATAAGTCCTTGGTGTACTTAGTTTGAGAAACAAAGGTACCTTCCTTAGTTTGCTTGATTTGCAAGCCAAGAAAGAATTTGAGTTCACTCATCATAGACATGTCAAACTTCTCCGACATTAGCTTCCCAAACTTTTCACTAAAATGAGGGTTAGTTAAACCAAATATAATATCATCAACATAGATTTGGCACACAAATAGTTCTCCATTAACTCTTTTAGTAAAAAGTGTGGAATCAATTTTCCCAATTTCAAAGCCTTTTTCAATAAGGAACTTGGTTAAGCATTTATACCATGCTCTAGGAGCTTGTTTAAGACCATAAATAGCTTTGTTAAGTTTGTAAACATGATTGGGTTTCTTAGGATTGACAAAGCCGGGAGGTTGCTTAACATAAACTTCCTCCTCTATGTCACCATTTAGAAAAGCACTTTTAATGTCCATTTGGTACAAGGTGATATCATGATGATTAGCATAGGCAAGTAAGATGCGAATGGACTCAAGTCTAGCAACGGGAGCATAAGTCTCACCATAGTCCATACCTTTGACTTGTGTGTAGCCTTGGGCGACGAGACGTGCTTTGTTGCGAACTACTTGTCCATCTTCATCTTGCTTGTTGCGAAACACCCATTTGGTACCGATGACATTGTGGTTGTTGTCGGGCTTCTCAACCAATGTCCAAACTTGGTTTCTCTCAAAGTTGTGTAGCTCTTCATGCATAGCATTTATCCAATCCGGATCCTCCAATGCTTCTTGAACCTTCATAGGTTCAATGCTAGAGATGAAAGAAAAGTTTTCACAAAAGTTAGCTAAACGGGTTTTAGAGTGAGTGATTCTCCCAGTTTGAATGTCATTGTAGATTTGCTCGACGGGATGACCTTTAGCAATTCTTGCTCGAACTCGTGAAAGCTTTTGCTTGGGTCTTCATTGAACATCTTCTTCATCATGTTCTTCTTCTTGGCCTTCTTCATTGTTGGCGTTGTCTTCTTTTGTCGTGGTGGAGAAGGAGGTTGTTGACGTTCATCTTGATGCACTTCCTCGTTTTCTTCATCTTGGTGTGTCCCACTTGTGGATTTCTTCCGTATCAACTCTCGGTTCACCTTGTCGTGAAGTTGAAGCTTCCACTTGGACGGACGAGGTACTCTCCTTCACCTCCGTTGGACGAACCTTGCCAATAGACAAGTCTTGGATTGCTTTCGAACGATCTTTGTCTCCTACATCAATTGGCAATTTCTCCACTTGCGAGCCGTTAGATTCATCAAACTTCACATCTACCGTCTCTTCAACCTTTCGGGTGAAATTGTTGTAGACACGGTAAGTGTGAGAGTTTGAGCCATAACCTAGTAGGAAACCTTCATGAGATTTAGGAGAAAATTTAGAGCGACGATGCTTATCAAGAATGTAGCACTTTGAGCCGAATACTCAAAAGTATCCAACTTGGGGTTTGTTACCGGTGAGGAGCTCGTATGCCGTCTTGCCGAGTAGCTTGTGAAGATACAAGCGATTTGTTGCATGACAGGCTATTTCAACCGCTTCTGCCCAAAAGTGCTTCGGCGTCTTGTACTCATCAAGCATCGTTCGCGCCATTTCGATGAGCGTCCGGTTCTTCCTCTCAACAACTCCGTTTTGTTGAGGTGTGTACGTAGTCGAGAACTCGTGTGAAATCCCTTCTTCGTCAAGAAAGGTGTCCACATTTGCGTTCTTGAACTCCGTTCCGTTGTCACTGCGAACCTTTTTGATCTTCACTTCAAATTGATTTTGGGCCTTCCTAGCGAAGTTTTTGAAGATCTTTTGAACCTGCGATTTATCATCGAGAAAGAACACCCACGTAAATCTTGAAAAATCATCAACTATAACTAGACCAAAAGAATTTCCACCATGAATCTTGTAAGAGTTGGGACCAAAAAGATCCATGTGAAGTAGCTCGAGTGGAATCAACAATGTATAGATCACCTCTACGCACACCGGTAAGGACCATTTTATGATTGTCTTGATGAAAAACTTGGCAATCTACTTTAGTAAATAGAACATTGAAACCGAAATCAGCAAGTCTAGATACTGAAAGTAAGTTGTATCCAAGAGATTCAACGAGCATGACATTTTGTATGGAGCTATCATGTGATATGGCCACCTTACCGAGGCCAACCACCTTACCCTTTGAGTTGTCACCAAAAGTGACATACTTTCGAGGACTATCATTATCAGCAAGCTCACGAAACATGTCTTTATCTCCGGTCATGTGATCAGTGCATCCACTATCAAGAACCCATTCCTTTCCTCCTGACATATATCCCCGAAGATTTGCCATCAGACCAAAGTGTCTCATTGCATCATCAAGATCGAAGTCACTATCATCATCCTCATCATAGTATCCATGTTCAACATCGTCATGTGGTGGATCAAGTCCTAGAGAGGGTGATTCATTAGAATGAGTTTGACAATGATCTTGCTCATGAATTTTTATAGCTTCGGAAATAATATCACTAATAATACCAACATTTCCTTTGGCACGCATAAGGTTTGTAAGCTCAAATAGACGATCACCAAACATAGGATCACTAGTATTCATCTTACTCAAAGCAATAGACTTATGAAGAATTTCATCAAGATTTTTCAAGGAATAATCTGGAAATCGTTCCTCAAGAAATTTCCATATAGTGTAGGCACACTTAAAAGTAGGCAAACATCCAATCAAGTTTCTAGGCAATCCTCTAATGATAAGTTCGGCAGTTCTAAGATTCCTAATCATGTCAATTGACTCATCATGGGTAGGATGCATAGGATAAACATAAGGTGCACAAGGGCTAGCAATGTACTTGTTCAAATGATATTGATTGAAAATTACAAGCACCTCATTTATCCACTCATGAAAATACTCTCCATCAAGAATAGGCACTCTATGTCTAAGACTCCCCAAAGTAGACTCATCCATCTTCCTCCAATGGTGATTAAACCAAGGCAATGGACACCAATGCTCTGATACCACTTGTAGGACCTTGAAAAGAGGTGTCTAGAGGGGGGGTGATTAGACACTAAGTACCAAAGTTGCAGTTTTTAAGTTTCCTTAAGTTTAAGTGGAGATTAGGCACAAGTTTAACATTCACAATACATATCAAGCAAGCATGCAAGAGTATCGGGCAGCGGAAAGTAAAGCATGCAACTTGCAAGAATGTAAAGGGAAGGGTTTGGAGGATTCAAACACAATTGGAGACACGGATGTTTTTGGTGTGGTTCCGATAGGTGGTGCTATCGTACATCCACGTTGATGGAGACTTCAATCCACGAAGGGTAACGGTTCCGTGAGTCCACGGAGGGCTCCACCCACGAAGGTTCCACGAAGAAGCAACCTTGTCTATCCAACCATGGCCGTCGCCCACGAAGGACTTGCCTCACTAGCGGTAGATCTTCACGAAGTAGGCGATGGTGCCGGATAGGAAGAATCGGTGTGACCGATTTTGGCTTTAGGTTTAGGTCATTTGTGGAAGTGGGAATGTGGTTGAGGGTTTTGGAGCATATCACTAAGCACGTGAAGCAAGAGGCTCATTAAGCAACACCTCATCCCTCCTTGATAGTATTGGCTTTTCCTATAGACTCAATGTGATCTTGGACCACTAAAATATAAAATGAAAAGTCTTGAGCTTGAAGCTTGAGCCAATCCTTTGTCCTTAGCATCTTGAAGGAGTTCCCACATCCTTTAGTCCATGCCACTCCATTGTTGAACTTATCTCGAACATACTAGATAAAAGTGTTAGTCCAACAAGAGATATGTTGACATTAATTACCAAAACCACCTAGGGAGCACTTGTGCTTTCACTATCCATGATGCTATCACCCGCTTGTGCTATCGTCACCATGCTGAGTTAAGCATGCATTTCTTTGGAAGGATTGGATGGCAGAAGATTAATGCCTATCGCCTTGACGAATGAGCAAAAGATGAAGTTTCACCTCAGTGGGTGTATCACCAGGATCTGGAGTATTACCTCAAGAATTTTCGGATGGACCTTATGGAAGCCTTATTGGACAAGGAAGCATTTCATAAAGAGCTCAGAACCAAGTGGCTGAAAGTAGCCAAGCTGGAGGAGCAAAACCTCAAGATACCGAAGATTCGTCAGGAACTAAAGGACAGTATGACCATTGTTCATGCCAAGGATGTTGAAATCCAAAAGCTTCAAACTCAACTCCAAGATATTCAAGGACGTCACAAGAGACTTCGCATCAATAAAGATGATCTGGCAGAAGAACTTGAGAAGATCAAGCATGATCGGAAGCAACCAGCGGAGACATGAACCCGGACATGAAGAAGCTAATCTAGCTATAGCCCACCATGAGTGAATAAAGATAAATGTTTTGCGATTAGAGTATCTGACCATACCAACTTATGTGGGTGGCAGTACTATAGGATTGATTGAACTGGATGAATGTGTGGAGTTATTCCATATTTTAGCTGATGTGTCTTTTGTGGGTATGGGTACTGTAACGCCCCGGATTCGATGCGCCAGGTAGCTTCCAGTTATTCGTCATTGTTTCCATGTCATTTGCTTGCATGTTGCATTTTATCATGTCATCATGTGCATCTCAATTTGCATACATGTTCGTCTCATGCATCCGAGCATTTTCCCCGTTGTCCGTTTTGCAATCCGGCGCTCATATGTCCTCCGGCGTCCCCCTTTTGTCTCTCGTTGTGAGTGGGTGTTAAACATTCTCGGAATGGACCGTGATTTGCCAAGAGGCCTTGGTATACCACCGGTAGACCGCCTGTCAAGTTTCGTGCCATTTGGAGGTCGTTTGATACTCCAACGGTTAACTGGGGAACCGTAAGCCCTCTTTGTGTTGCAGCCCAACACCCCTCCAAACCCCCTCCATGTTCTCGGTCGTTCGATCACGATCGCATGGCCGAAAACCGCTCCCCATTTGGACTCTCCTAGCTCCCTCTACCTATAAATATGTGCATCCCCCCGATTTTTTTCGCGCAAATCAAACCCTAGCCAAACTCCTCCCAGCCGCCGGACATGTCCGCCTCCGCGCTGGACGCGTCCACCACCGGCCGCCACTTCGCTCCAGCCAATCGCCGGCCCCCACGTCACCCCGCCGCCGCCATTAGCCAACCAGGCGCCGCCACCTCACCCACCGGCTCCCCTCCATTGCGCCAGGCCCGCCGGGCCCGGATCGGGCCCGCGGGACCCATCTCCCCGCCGCCGCGACCCGCTGGTGCTTCCCCCGCGCGCCGCCCTGCGCCCGCCGCCCTGCGCCCGCCGCCGGCGAGCGACCTCGCCGCCGCCCCGTCGCTCCCCGCCGGCGACCTCCACCGCAGCCCGGCTACGCCTCCCGTCCGCGCCACCCGGCCTCCACGCCGCCGTCACGCGCCTGCCGCCGCCTCGACGCGCCGGCCAGTGCCTAACCACCGCTCCTCCGCCGGTGCCGCTCCGCCACGGACCTCGCCGGCGCCCGCAAGCTCCTGCGCCGACCCATGCGGCATTGGCCGGAGCTCCTCTCCCCGCGACCCCGCCGCCATGTACGCCGACGCCCGCTCCTCGGATCCGGCCGGCCCCGTCCCCATCTCCGGCGCCCTCTCCGGCTTCGTCCTCCTCCCTCCGGCGAGAACCCCGGCCATCCTCGGTTAACGGACCCCAAATCCAGATCCAATCCATGAAGGTTGACCCAGAAAATTCCGAAGTCCCTGATTTATTTGCATTTTGGACCCATGTTCATCGCATCATAACTTGTTGCATACTGCTCCGTTTTGCGCGTGTAATATATCGAATTGTTTGCCTCGACGAGTACATCATTTCATCTCATTGAATAATTTTCATTTGAGCTCATCTGGAGGCCCGAAATGCTGTTGGAAGAGGGCTATGTGATGTTAGTTTCAGATTCTTATCAGAACTTGCACTTTTGTTATTTTTGCCATGATTGATGTGTGCATCCTATGATATTGAGCTCTACATGTGTTTTGAACTATGCCATGCCATCTTTCCAGTGGTGCCATCCATGTATTTTTGTGAGTTGTGTAGTGAGTGCTTCAAGCTTGTTAAGTAGTGTACTTGCTGTTGCTGTTTTGCTAGGCTGTTTCTGTTATATTATGATGCTATGTAAACCTGCTGCTACAAGTCATTCTATACATAATCTGGGGATGTTCACTAAGGATATTTTGTTATACATGTCATGCTCTATCCATTCATGGCCCTGGTTGCATTTATAGCCTGCTGTAGATTGTTTTTATCTTGCTCCAAACTTGCTAAATAATGTTGCTGTCAGCCTGTTAACATTAAGTTCAATGTTGCCATGATTGTTGTTAGTGATCCATGCACCCTATGAACTTTCTCTTGCCATGCTTAGCTTCATAAACATGTATTCTTACTGTTGGTTGCCTTTTCATGCCATGTATTGTTCGGTGGTGAGTGGTATAAGCTCATCAACATGTCTACTTATTGTTGTTCCTGCCATGTCTGAATTTGTCATATAACTTGCTATGTTTACATGGGTGCCATCGTATCCTCTGTGCCTTTTTGGATCATGGTCAGTAAAGGACTTTTGGTCTATGCAATTAGTAGATTAATGTCATGCCTTTTTTTGCCATGATAAGTTTCTGTAACATGTTGTTTGATAGCTCTAAACATTGCAACCTGATGTTATTTCCGCCAAGTCTGTAAACTGTTATTATATGCAATCTTTCCATGTGTGTTTGAGCATGTTCTAGTAGTTTCTGGAGATATCTCAGTGTTCATGTTTTGTCATGCTTTACCTGTACTTCATGCCCATGCCTTTTGTTATTACGTTGGGATGATGTAGCATATTGTTTTGATGCTTACTAGCTGCCTAGTTGCTGTTTTGGACAACTTGTCCTTTAAACTTGTATAGTATATGTGTTGAACCGTTGCTCCGTTTTGAGTGTGCTCTATATGAAACTTGCTTGATTTTGCATGTAGTTTCATATTATCATGTTGCATCCATGTTTTGAGGTGTTTGCTTGATGTTTGTATGCATTTTGAATCAATGCCATGTTTAACTTGTTTTGCTCATATCTTCTAGGCCGTAGCTCCGAAACTAATGAGCTTTATATGTAACTTGACTAGGATTTCGTGTAGATTCTCTTGGTGCATCTTAACTTGCTGTTTAACAAATTGAACATAAGGTTTATTCAGTTCTAGACCAATTCCGAAATTTGCTTATGAGGACTTACCGGAATTGTTATACGTTGTTTCCGGCCTCATTTAAACTTGCTTTGATGTGTTGCTCTTGTATGTATCATCTCTTGCCATGAGTAGCTTCATGTAGCCTTGTCATGCATCATACTTGGTTGAGCATCATGTCTTGTTCATGTGTGGTGTGTTTACCATGTTGTGTGCTTCTTCTCGATAGTTTCGTTTTCGTTGCGATCGTGAGGATTCGTTCGTCTACGCTTGGTTCATCTTCGTGGCTTCATCTTCTTCATGGACTCGTTCTTCTTCCTAGCAGGATTTTAGGCAAGATGACTGCTACCCTGGATCTCACTACTATCATTGCTATGCTAGTTGATTCGTTCTATCGCTATGCCGCGCTTCCTATCACTTGTTCTTCAAGCCTCCCCAAATTGCCATGAACCTCTAACCTTTGACACCCTTCCTAGCAAACCGTTGTTTGGCTATGTTACCGCTTTGTTCAGCCCTCTTATAGCATTGTTAGTTGCAGGTGAAGTTGAAGATTGCTCCATGGTGGACAGGATTATGGTTGGGATATCACAATATCTCTTATATTATTAATGCCTCAATATACTTGGTAAAGGGTGGAAGGCTTGGCCTTATGCCTGGTGTTTTGTTCCACTCTTGCCACCCTAGTTTTCGTCATACCGGTGTTATGTTCCCGGATTTTGCGATTCTTACGCGGTCGGGTGATTTATGGGACCCCCTTGACAGTTTGCTTTGAATAAAAACTCCTCCAGCAAGGCCCAACCTTGGTTTTACCATTTGCCTCACCACCACCTACTTTTACCTTGGGAGTAATTATCCCAAGGGTCATCTTTTTTTTAGCCCCCCCCCCCCCCCCGGGCCAATGCTTGTCTAAGTGTTGGTCCAAACCGAGTGATGTCCGGCGCCCCCTGGCAACCAGGGTCTATGCCAACCCGACGTCTTGCTCATCCGGTGTGCCCTGAGAACGAAATATGTGCAGCTCCTATCGGGATTTGTCGTCACAGCGGGCGGCTTTGCTGGTCTTGTTTTACCATTGTCAAAATGTCTTGTAAACCGGGATTCCGAGACTGATCGGGTCTTCCTGGGAGAAGGAATATCCTTCGTTGATCGCGAGAGCTTATCATGGGCTAAGTTGGGAGACCCCTGCAAGGTTATAAACTTTCGAGAGCTGTGCCCGCGGTTATGTGGCAGATGGGAATTTGTTAATGTCCGGTTGTAGATAACTTGACACCAGATCCGAATTAAAACGCATCAACCGCATGTGTAGCCGTGATGGTCTCTTCTCGGCAGAGTACGGGAAGTGAACACGGTATTTGGGTTATGTTTGACGTAAGTAGGAGTTCAGGATCACCTCTTGATCATTACTAGTTGACGATCGTTCCTTTGCTTCTCTTCTCGCTCTTATTTGCGTATGTTAGCCACCATACTTGCTTAGTCACTGCTGCAACCTCACCAATTTACCCCTTCCTTTCCCATTAAGCTTTGCTAGTCTTGATACCCATGGTAATGGGATTGCTGAGTCCTCGTGGCTCACAGATTACTACAACAATAGTTGCAGGTACAGGTTATGCGATGATCATGACACGAGAGCGATGTTTGCTTGTTTTGGAGTTCTTCTTCTGCTTCTTCTTCCATCAGGGGATAGGTTCCAGGTCGGTAGCCTGGGCTAGCAGGGTGGATGTCGTTTGAGTTTCTATTTGTGTTTCATCCGTAGCCGGATGGTGCTCTTATGTAAGATGATGTTGTATTTGTGTGGCATTGTATGCCTTTTGTATGTATCCCCATCGATTATGTAATGTTGATGTAATGATATCCACCTTGCAAAAGCGTTTCAATATGCGGGTCTATCCTTAGTGGGACCTTCGAGTTCCTTTTGGATAGGGTCGCATATTGGGCGTGACAAGTTGGTATCAGAGCCTCGACTGACCTTAGGAGCCCCCTTGATTGATCGTGTAGTTTAGCCGTTGTTGGGTCTAGAAGAAAACTATTTTCGGAGTCTAGTTATATCGGAGAGTAGGAATTCTTTTTACTCCTCTGCCCCTTCATCACTCTGGTAAGGAATCTTGACGTAGGTGTTTTGAATTACTCCTCTTCCCCTTCAAATTTTCTTTAGGATCACGCAGTTGGTTTTCTGATTGTTGTTCCTCAGCTCTTTTCATCCTATGCATTTCTCATCAAGTTGACCCGAGCCTCTTCATCTTTGCGTTCAATCCTCAGTTGTTTTCTTTTCCCACCCGCCCACCCTTTTCCTTCTTGGAGCTGGAGTCCGTAATCGAGTATGCTTCCTACTCGTGCGAAGTCTTTGTTTTCTTTCCTCTGTGATTTCAACCGGTGTTTCCTCTTGAAGTTATTCATCGGGTTTTTCCCCTTCCAAGTTGCCTTTGTTTTCCCGCCCTCCCGCCCTCTTCTTCCCAGAGCCTGAGTCTCTTTCGAGCATCAATTTCATTCGTGTGGAGTCTCTTCAGTCTTCCCTTAGTTATTCCAACCGGTGAATTATCGTCTCGTTTGACATTCTTCATCTCTTTTCTTTTCCGGTGGACTCAATTCAAGTTTTTCGGGTTGAACACATTCTTTTCCTTGGATCAAGTGTTCTCCTTGCTCGTTTGCCTCTCGCCATTCTATTATCCCAGAGTGTTGAAGACATCTCAGGAGATTCGTCCGTGTTCTAATTAAGTCGAGGTTGTCACCTCATTCAAATATTTCAATTGTTCCGGTGCATCATCTACCTCTTCAACAACCCCCTTCCAACGGTGTTTTCTTTTAGTGGGCCCTATCCCACAGGTCTTTTCCCAGGATCTTACCTGACTCTTCTAATTCCCCCGGAGTCATTCATAATTATTTTAAGTGTGACGTAAGAATGGATCCCATCAGTCACATGCCTTCTCCAAGATCTCGTTCAAATTCTTTTTCATTGTTGGCTCAACCTCTTCGCTTTTCATTCTACCGGAGTATCTCAGTAATTTTGGTGGTGTTTCTCGTCGTCATTTGAAGACCGAAGAAGAGTTTTTTCCCTCTAAATCTTGTCCGTTCTCTCGAAGATTCGCGGTTCTAGTTTCATGTTATCCTCTTGAATTATTCCATTTATCAGAGATTCCTTTTCTTACCCATCCGGAGTATGTCAGGAGTTGACTTCTGTTTCTTTTCACTGGAGGCCATCATTCCAGAAGAATTCTTCGTCCTCACATTTCAGCTCATGATCTCTTCGTTCAAGTATTCCTCAATCAGCTCATGATCTCTTCGTTCTTTTGCATCTAAATCCCCTCTTGTGTATTGGTTCTTCTAACTCCTCCCGGTGATTCATTCTCCTTCATCAGTCATTTTTTCTAATTCTTTCGGTGGTTCGTTCAAGATTCTTTTCCCTTGATTATCATTTTAATTCATTTGTTTCTTTCCAATCCTATCGGTGGTTCATGAAGACGTTCTCAAGTTTTGTGCTATACCCCCTTAATCCTTTTTCAAGAAGAATAAGTAGTATGCAAAATCCATTGCTTGTCATCAATTTAATTTGATGAAGGATAAGCATACAATAAATCTTATTCTTATTTCATCCAAGTGAGTAATCCCTTGCTTCGGAGTTCTTGATGAATAAACTCTAGTTTCAAGTGTTTTCATCTTTTCTTTTCCGGAGTTCCAAGTTTTCCGCATTATCATTGCGAAGCTCCATCTAAATAGACGCAAGGCTTTAGTATTATTCTTTTCATCCTTCATTTCTATCTCATCATCCTTTTGTCACTGGAGTTCTTCATGGTGGTTATTCATGATTTAATTCATTCTTCAAGTGTTCATCAAGATTCTTGTTGGTGGAATTCAAGTATCTTTTCTTCTCGCATCTCGAAGTGCAATTAAATCTCTGTATTTTTTTGAAGTGGAGTTTTGCATTTCTTCTCTCTTCTCAGCTATCCAATCATTGCCGTTTGTGGCCGGTTATCACCTTATGATCTTGAGATGTTACCTATAAGACCACAACAAGCTTATTCTTTTCATTGTTGATTTTCTCAACAACTCCGTTTAAACATTCCTTCTAAAGATGCTTTCAATTTCATTCGTGGCACAAGTTGTCATTTTCTTCTCCGTTCTTTTCAGTCAACTCTTTCAATTCTTTCTGGAGGTTTTGTGTCATGTCTTCATCAAGTATCATTCCATCCTCTGAAGCTCGTGTTCTATTCCTCCATGTTTCTGCCGGAGTGCTGCCTAAATCCTTTCAGTCTTATTCGTTTCTTATCTCGTTCTAACCGGAGTGGTTTCATAGTCTATCTGATTCCGTGAGCTTTCGATTCTCGCCATTCTCATCGTTACTCTCTTCTTCTCAAGTGCTCTCGATTCTTTGCTTCTTCTCTTGAGTTCTTGCTTCACCTCTTCCTCTTTCTCTTCCGTCTCGGTCCTAAGATCTCGGGACGAGATCTCTTGTTAGTGGAGGAGTGTTGTAACGCCCCGGATTCGATGCGCCAGGTGTCTTCCAGTTATTCGTCGTTGTTGCCATGTCATTTGCTTGCGTGTTGCATTTTATCATGTCATTATGTGCATCTCATTTTGCATACATGCTCGTCTCATGCATCCGAGCATTTTCCCCGTTGTCCGTTTTGCAATCCGGCGCTCATATGTCCTCCGGCGTCCCCCTTTTGTCTCTCGTTGTGAGTGGGTGTTAAACATTCTCGGAATGGACCGTGATTTGCCAAGCGGCCTTGGGTAGACTGCCTGTCAAGTTTCGTGCCATTTGGAGGTCGTTTGATACTCCAACGGTTAACAAGGGAACCGTAAGCCCTCTTTGTGTTGCAGCCCAACAACCCTCCAAAGTGGCCCAACAACCCATCCAAACTCCCTCCATATTCTCGGTCGTTCGATCACGATCGCGTGGCCGAAAACCGCTCCCCATTTGAACTCTCCTAGCTCCCTCTACCTATAAATATGTGCATCCCCCCAATTTTTTTCACGCAGATCAAACCCTAGCCAAACTCCTCCCCGCCGCCAGACATGTCCGCCTCCGCGCTGGACGCGTCCACCGCCGGCCGCCACGTCGCTCCAGCCAATCGTCGGCCGCCACGTCACCCCGCCGCCGCCACTAGCCAACTAGGCACCGCCACCTCACCCGCCGGCTCCCCTCCACCGCGCCAGGCCCGCCGGGCCCGGATCGGGCCCGCGGGGCCCATCTCCCCACCGCCGCGACACGCGGGTGCTGCCCCCGCGCGCCAGCCTGCGCCCGCCGCCGGCGGGCGACCTCGCCGCCGCCCCGTCGCTCCCGCCCGGCGACCTCCACCGCGGACCGGCTGCGCCTCCCGTCCGCGCCACCCGGCCTCCACGCCGCCGTCGCGCGCCTGCCTCCGCCTCGACGCGCCGGCCAGTGCCTCGCCGCCGCTCCTCCGCCGGTGCCGTGCCGCCACGGACCTCGACAGCGCCCGCGAGCTCCTGCGCCGACCCATTCCGCCTTGGCCGGAGCTCCTCTCCCCGTGACCCCGCCGCCATGGACGCCGACGCCCGCTCCTCGGATCCGGCCGGCCCCGTCCCCATCTCCGGCGCCCTCTCCGGCTTCATCCTCCTCCCTCCGGCGAGAACCCTGGCCATCCTCGGTTCACGTGCAACGGACCCCTGATCCAGATCCAGTCCACGAAGGTTGACCCCGAAAATTCCGAAGTCCCTGATTTATTTGCATTTTGGATCCATGTTCATCGCATCATAACTTGTTGCATACTGCTCCGTTTTGCATTTGTAATATATCGAATTGTTCGACCTGACGAGTACATCATTTCATATCATTGAATAATTTTCATTAGAGCTCATCTGGAGGCCTGAAATGCTGTTGGAAGAGGGCTATGTGATGTTAGTTTCAGATTCTTATCAGAACTTGCACTTTTGTCATTTTTGCCATGATTGATGTGTGCATCCTATGATATTGAGCTCTACATGTGTTTTGAACTATGCCATGCCATCTTTCCAGTGGTGCCATCCATGTATTTTTGTGAGTTGTGTAGTGAGTGTTTCAAGCTTGTTAAGTAGTGTACTTGCTGTTGCTGTTTTGCTAGGCTGATTCTGTTATATTATGATGCTATGTAAACCTGCTGCTACAAGTCATTCTATACATAATCTGGGGATGTTCACTAAGGATGTTTTGTTACACATGTCATGCTCTATCCATTCATGCCCCTGGTTGCATTTATAGCCTGCTGTAGATTGTTTTTATCTTGCTCCAAACTTGCTAAATAATGTTGCTATCAGCCTGTTAACATTAAGTTCAATGTTGCCATGATTGTTGTTAGTGATCCATGCACCCTATGAACTTGCTCTTGCCATGCTTAGCTTCATAAAAATGTATTCTTACTGTTGGTTTCCTTTTCATGCCATGTATTGTTCGGTGGTGAGTGGTATAAGCTCACCAACATGTCTACTTATTGTTGTTCCTGCCATGTCTGAATCTGTCATATAACTTGTTATGTTTACATGGGTGCCATCATATTTTCTGTGCCTTTTTGGCTCATGGTCAGTAAGGGACTTTTGGTCCATACAATTAGGAGATTAATGTCATGCCTTTGTTTGGCATGATAAGTTTCTGTAACATGTTGTTTGATAGCTCTAAACATTGCAACCTGATGTTATTTCCGCCAAGTCTGTAAACTGTTATTATATGCAATCTTTCCATGTGTGTTTGAGCATGTTCTAGTAGTTTTTGGAGATATCTCATTGTTCATGTTTTGTCATGCTTTACCTGTACTTCATGCCCATTCCTTTTGTTCTTACGTTGGGATGCTGTAGCATATTGTTTTGATGCTTGCTAGATGCCTAGTTGTTGTTTTGGACAGCTTGTCCTTTAAACTTGTATAGAGTGTATGTGTTGAACCGTTGCTCCGTTTTGAGTGTGCTCTATATGAAACTTGCTTGATTTTGCATGTAGTTTCATATTATAATGTTGCATCCATGTTTTGAGGTGTTTGCTTGATGTTTGTATGCATTTTGCATCAATGCCATGTGTAACTTGTTTTGCTCATATCTTCTAGGCCGTAGCTCCGAAACTAATGAGCTTTATATGTAACTTGACTAGATTTTTGTGTAGATTCTCTTGGTGCATCTTAACTTGCTGTTTAACAACTTGAACATAAGGTTTATTCAGTTCTGGACCAATTTTGAAATTTGCTTATGAGGACTTACCGGAATTGTTATACGTTGTTTCCGGCCTCATTTAAACTTGCTTTGATGTGTTGCTCTTGTATGTATCATATCTTGCCATGAGTAGCTTCATGTAGCCTTGTCATGCATCATACTTGGTTGAGCATCATGTCTTGTTCATGTGTGGTTTGTTTACGATGTTGTGTGCTTCTTCTCGATAGTTCCGTTTTCGTTGCGATCGTGAGGATTCATTCGTCTACGCTTGGTTCGTCTTCGTGGCTTCATCTTCTTCATGGGCTCGTTCTTCTTCCTAGCGGGATTTCAGGCAAGATGACTGCTACCCTGGATCTCACTACTATCATTGCTATGCTAGTTGATTCGTTCTATCGCTACGCTGCACTTCCTATCACTTGTTTTTCAAGCCTCCCCAAATTGCCATGAACCTCTAACCTTTGACACCCTTCCTAGCAAACCGTTGTTTGGCTATGTTAGTGCTTTGCTCAGCCCTCTTATAGCGCTGTTAGTTGCAGGTGAAGTTGAAGATTGCTCCATGGTGGACAGGATTATGGTTGGGATATCACAATATCTCTTATATTATTAATGCCTCAATATACTTGGTAAAGGGTGGAAGGCTTGGCCTTATGCCTGGTGTTTTGTTCCACTCTTGCCACCCTAGTTTTCGTCATACCGGTGTTATGTTCCCGGATTTTGCGATTCTTACGCGGTGGGGTGATTTATGGGACCCCCTTGACAGTTTGCTTTGAATAAAAACTCCTCCAGCAAGGCCCAACCTTGGTTTTACCATTTGCCTCACCACCACCTACTTTTACCTTGGGAGTAATTATCCCAAGGGTCATCTTTTTTTTAGCCCCCCCCCCCCCGGGCCAATGCTTGTCTAAGTGTTGGTCCAAACCGAGCGATGTCCGGCGCCCCCTGGCAACCAGGGTCTATGCCAACCCGACGTCTTGCTCATCCGGTGTGCCCTGAGAACGAAATATGTGCAGCCTGGACTAGCAGGGTGGATGTCGTTTGAGTTTCTGTTTGTGTTTCATCCGTAGTCCGATGGTGCTCTTATGTAAGATGATGTTGTATTTGTGTGGCATTGTATGCCTTTTATATGTATCCCCATCGATTATGTAATGTTGATGTAATGATATCCACCTTGCAAAAGCGTTTCAATATGCGGGTCTATCCTTAGTGGGACCTTTGAGTTCCTTTTGGATAGGGTCGCATATTGGGCGTGACAGGTACGTTATCCCCTCTCTCTCCAACCTTATCTCGTCCTTACCCAAAACCCTTGGACCCTATAGATGATTAATGGAGATGAACTCACATTTTCGGCATCAATGAGTCAACTAGAGATGGGCCAATGGATTCAGAACATGGAAGATCACATGAAGAATAACACTATAGCAGGAAAGGATATGGCCCAGCATGTTCTCCAGTCCTTTGAAAAATGTGCCGCTACTTGGTTGAGTATGTATCAAGCTATCAACGGATGGCAAGGAG
This sequence comes from Triticum timopheevii, assembly GCA_963921465.1. Lineage (NCBI taxonomy): Eukaryota > Viridiplantae > Streptophyta > Magnoliopsida > Poales > Poaceae > Triticum > Triticum timopheevii. The sequence goes on from OY997274.1 coordinate 507,451,696, forward strand.
CAACCACTTGGTCAGAAATTAAATTGACTCTCCTAAGGTCTCGTCTTGTGCCCCAAAAACTGAAGCCTTGTGGAAATGTTATGAAGAAACCTTGTGCATGCAAGCTTTGTGGAGAAATAGGACACAACCATAAAGAACACAAGGATGAATGCCCCCATTGTGAAGGAAGTCACCCAGCTGAAGAATGCCCAACTAGGCATAGTACTTGTTTCTTGTGTGAAGGGACTACCCACTGCCCTGCCCAGTGTCACATTTACCCCATGGCACAACGAACTATCCAGCAGAAGAAAGAAGCAATGAAAGAATCCCTCGTGGAAATTTTAGAAGAACCCACGATGAATGAAGATTTTGAGGACACACCTGAAGAAGACCCAATTAAACCTTGCATCAAGTCATTCTATTCATGTGCAGAAGAAGGACACATCTCCCAGAATTGTCCGAAGGAGGATCTAGTAGAATTCCCGACAGAGGAAGTAGAGTATGACCCACAAGAGATAGAAGCCCTAGTTGGTACAGAAAAGTATAGGAAGAGAAACATAATGTATCCCCAGAACAACCCAATTTCTACAAAGAAGGACCTAAGTTATATCACTTGTTTCATGTGCAAAGATCCAGGGCACTACTTCAGTGGTTGCCCAAAAAGGAAGCCGAGGACCGAAGGAGGCTATGTAATCACAAGGAAACCACGAGACTTGTCAGAAGTAATATTTTTCCACTGTAATGATGCAGAGCACTTTGCTAGAGATTGTCCCAATCAGAAGGAGACTTGTGCTAAATAGTTGAGTATAAAAATAAATATAGTAGTAGTGAGAGCATTTCTTTGTATATTGAGGTGTTGAGTTGAGGCATGTAATGGAAATATAGGAGATTGTAACAATTGAGAATCAATAAATTTAGCATCATTGGTATTGATTTGGATTTTATGAGTTGTTACAATATAGGCAATGAGTGAAATCATGGAAACGAGTGTCTATTCATTTTATGGGTGGTAGAATCCAACACCATTACAGAATACAAGAGCTAGTGGTTAGCTACGTCAGACGTTGCAATGGACCACTCAATGATGAGTCTGAGTAATTATAGCTTAGTTTTGTACCAACAGAAGGAAGAGAGACAGTACAACTGGATGGATTTAAGAATGCTAGGAAGATACACTACTAGGAAAAGGCCTACTAATGGCGCACCTAATTTGGCCATTAATGGCGCATTAGTGGTGCGCCATTAGTGCCACGCCATTAGTATATTTTACTAATGGCGCACCACTGGTGCGCCATATCTGGTATACTAATGGCGCACCTCTGATGCGCCATTAGTGTATACAGAAGTGCGCCATTAGTATGCCTCCCAGGGGCCATGTATACCCAGGTGCTCTGGCATACTAATGGCGTACAGCAACAAGATGCGTCATTAGTAACCTCGGCATACTAATGGCGCACTGTTTAATGATGCGCCATTAGTATACTTTGTCATACTAATGGCGCACTGTGATGTGATGCGCCATTAGTATGAATATTAGGTTTTTTTTATTTTTTATTTTCTATTTTTTTGCACAGGTTACAAAATGTATAATTGGACAAAATATAGACAGCACACATCAACAACAGATTCAGCGAATACAATAGAAGATTAGTCTTTGGATACAATTCATCATATTAGTCTCCGAATACAATTCATCATATTAGTCTCCGAATTGAAAAGACCGAACAAAGATAGAACATTATATTACAAGTCTCGAGACCGCGAGTAGCGAGTTTGTCTTCACATTACAAGTCGATATCGATCATCTAAACTACCATCACATAGAAGAGAGCTGCGGTCATCACGATGAGCATCATCACGATGAAACTCGTCTTCATCCGGTTCCTCCAACGCTCCCTCCCCTCTCCCGCTAGATAGCGGGCGTATCTAGATTCAGTCCCTCCCAGTCGTTGTAGACTCCGGGAACCTTACCCTTGTACACGACATACGTCGGCATCGCTATGCACTAGCCAAACAAAACGTTAGTACCAATTCACAGACAATACATAAGCAATATATAAGTATGCAACAGAACGATCGGAAGAGAAAAGCAAGACATTAATAGCATCGATTACATCTAAGTTGAACGACTCTTGAAACCAAAGAGACATACTACAAGTTCATTAAAGTTTAATTACAACATGAGCCAATCGATGTTTCAGAACTAGACACAGCATCACTGCTTTCGACTCGACTCAAGGGACCGGAGCGTGGATGAAGCCGCCGTCTATCATGGGAGTCATGAAATAACGGTCGTTGTCAGCCTGAATTTGTAGCATTGTGTCGATGTCACTGTTGGACGGTTGATTGTTGAGGTAGAACTGCCCCGAGGTACGAAGGACATCTTGATGGATGATTTCCGCAAACTCCGACTGCATGCGAAAGAATTCTTGTCGGAGGTCCGCGTCCTGGATTGTCGACACGCTCTTTGCCCAATCTTTGAGTTTACTCGGTAGCAGAAGTTGATGATGGTCCCGTACGATCGCCCGCATGTGATGGATGGCGTAGTAGGCACCCTTCTAACCGCTAGGCGGCTGCTTGACGTAGCAGAACATCGTATTGTGGGAGAACACGTGCTTGCCGTACTTACGAATAGGCTTGGTGAAGGTGCCTCCAGATTTGGCGTAGCCAGGGAGAACATCATCAAGAACCTTCTTGACATTTGTGTAGTCTACGTTCGACTGACGGCCCGGGTCGAAATACGTGGCCATGGAATATTTGGGGCTTAGGAGGATGAGCGTGCAATGTGTGTCACTGCAGAAAACACGGAATGTTAAAAGAAAAATGATCGAAATCTAAGAATTCATATGTTACGGGCCGGTTGAGGGGAGGACTTACTCAGGAAAGTAAGGCACGAGGAAGTTATCCTTATCTTGGTTTGCCAGAATGACGCCTTCGAGGTAAGAACTCGCGACTTGCCGGTCCCCAGCGCTGCCCAAGATCTTGGCACGCATGTAGAAGGGGTCGACTATCACGATGTCCGGGGTCTTGTCGCGAATGATCCGCATCTCCATACTCAGCGAAAATAGCCGAACGAAGGTGTAGTGTAGCGGATGAAGGTTCAACATAGCGTGGATGTCATCAAACCGCAGGACGATCGTACGCCCGATGGAGTTATCCACAAAGCCCTTGCCCTCTGGCACCTTGGCCGCGAAAACCGGGTATGCCACATCCTTCTCTCTGAGACGCCGCTTCTCCAAAGAAAGAACACTGTCATGCAGACTCCACATAGCACCGATTGCAGCATTGAGCATATTTGTTGGTAGCATCGCCCTACCCGCCACATGCACCCTCCTCGAGATATCCTTAGGTGAAGGTGGCCCGTCCTGAGCACGGACCGTACTCGGTGCCGGCTGGCTCGCACCCTTCTTAGTCTTTCTTTTGTGTGCCTTCTTCTTCTCTTGTAATGGGACCGAGTTCTGCTCACAGACCGCCTTCTTGAGTGTGTTGGGGCTGATAATATTTCACAACTCGCCTATCTGAGGCTCGGTGAAGTCGGCAACTGGAGGCGTCTCTTGAGAGCTGAACGCCAGACGGCGCCTGTTGCAACTTGGCTTCTCCGCGGTACCAGCTAGATCGCACACGTCTTTTGTTGGGTTGGGTTCTTGAGAAGGAGGCCCCATGAAGTCGCCATCGTACCTGTGATCGGCAAAGTACTGATCGACGTTGCCAAATGTATCGTCGTCGTCGTCGTTCTGATCCTGTGCCATATGCATGTTTGGATCCAGTGGCATAGGGATGACCGGCACCGTTGCGGCGGTCTTGCCATGGGGCCGACTTGGCGCCAGCATGACTGGCGGTGTTGTCTTTGGGGTTGTGTCCCCCGCCCCCAAACGAATCTGGCTCTTCGGCCAAAGCAGGGGCTAGCTCAGGCAGGCGCTGAGGGTCATCACGTCATCATCGTCGGCCCCAACGGGTCGAATCGAAGGTAACAACTCGTCGCAACCTGGCAGCACCCGAACCAGTTGAACCCTAAACAAGTTGGGTGGCATCTGGGTACCGTGGAACAAGGGGTTGGCCGGTTGAACGATTTTGCCCTTGGGGACATCGACCAACTCGTTGTTCACGAAGTGCAGGAGAGTGCACGGAACATCGGCGGCGCCCTGCGAAAACATGTAGGGCGTCAGGGATGCCCAGTCAAAGGCAAGGAGATGAAGTCCTCGGCCGAGAGAGGCTTAATTAGTTACCGTGATGATGGCGTCGAGCTCGGCTAATGTCGAGGCACCGCCAACGGCGGGCGTGCAGTTGACGGAGGGGCCGCTTGCTGCAGAGGTGCCGGCCGGCGTACACCCGGGTGCATTAAGCTCCCGTGCCGGTGTCGGAGACACCAATGCCGCCTCCGCTGGAGGCACCAATGGCCCCGCCATCGCATTATGCGAGTTGCTGGCCGTGAAGCTAGGAATCGGGGGAGGCCCCTGTTGGCCGCCCGCAATCCACGCACTCAACCCCGAGATCATGGTAGGCACAATGGCGGTGATCGTCGCTCCGAGTCGTTGTTCCACTTGCTCTTGGACAATCTCCGGAATCCGCTCCACCTGTGCCTTGAGTTCTTGAACCTCGCGCGCCTGGCTTTCCAAGCTGGTCTTTTTCTCCTTTCGCACACCAGCGGTATAGTATGACCCCCATTTTGTCGACAAGCCTTTGTCGGCCACACGACCAGCTGACGTTGGCTTACTGAGCTTATCCTTGTTCTTCATTACATTCAACGCCCTATTTAGAGTGGTGTCCCAAGGGTTGCTCTTAGTCGACCCCGCGCTACTGCTTTCAGTCGCCTGCGGAAGGAATGTGAACCATTTAGAAATTTGGCTTCATTAATTAGAATGCAACCATATGGAGCTAATTACGCGGGGGTGTATTCCTTACTAGAACAAGCTCAAGCTTCCTGGTCTTCGGATCCATGGTAAGCTCCTTTGTTTTCCGGTCCTTCTTGTACCTGGCCCTGACAAAGTTCCTGGTCTGCTTGTCACCGTATTTATCGAAGAGGGGCGGTAGGCCTTGCTCGGCACGGTCCGCCTCCTCCTTGTCCCATATAGGCTCCGCCACTCTGTAACCGCCGGGACCGAGTGTGTGTTCCCCTATGTTCAGCTCCCGCATTTGTTTCCCCCACTGACTTGATTGGGAGTTTGCGGTGCTCGAGCAATCTATCTTGAAGTCGTTGTAGTCATCTTCGGTGATCGAAGGATTTTTCTCCTTGATCTTCTGATAACTCTCACCTTTCTCGATCATTCTCTTCACATTGCTTTTCCAAGTAGACTGGGCCTTGCTCATCTTCGTGAGGGCAGCATTGTTCACTTTATTCCCTTTGAGGCTTGTGTTTGCAAATTTAGCAGGGAACTTGTATCGTTCGTGCAGCTTCGTGAAGAGGAGGTTGCGCAAATTCCCTCGGTCAGGATGCCTCAGGTTCTCGGTGTTGATCGAGACGGTGCTCCGGAGAATGCACCCGAGCTGAAGCGAGTACCCCTTGACTATTCGTTCGGGCACCGTTGGATTCCTGTTGGAGTCCACTTCAGTAACTTCCTCCTTGAGGGTGAGGAGCACGATCGGGCGCCGGTCCTTCCGTTGCCTCTTTGGTTGGCTGCCATCTGTGCGTGCGCCGCCATCATCAGTGGTGGCATCCTCAGCGGCACCATCAGTGGTGGCATCAGTGGGGTCATCCTCGGCGGTACCATCAGTCGTCTCAGGATCGGTGGGGAAGGCGGCGTCCTCATACAATAGAGGTTGGTCCTCCATCTCCTGGGACAGCTCCCAGAATGCCTTGCCGCCCGGACCCCCGGCCTCATCGTTGTTGGCCATGTTTCTCTCTAAATAGGAACAAAGTTTGGTCAATAAGTTGGTTATTGTTTAGGGTTTGTCGACACCGAGGCATCCTAAAAGCTAAGCTTTTATCATTGAGGGTTTTTCGACGCCGAGGCACCCTAAAAGCCTAAGCTTTCATCATTAGTCACAAGTACCCCATATGTCCTATTTTTAGCAAAGTCATGCTAAAATTCACGGAAAATTTCAGCATGACCTTTGCTGAAAATAGGACATATGGAGTACCCGAATTTGCTGGAACGGAAGTTAATCGACATTCCAGCAAACTCAAGGGCCTCTCGGGTGGACAAGGCAAAAAAGGCCTCCATCACAACAAAGCAAATCATTGCATGGGCATACAGATGCTGAAGTAAGAACGCCAGAAGTAGCATTAAACCATTTCCACAGTACTATGGTGATTTGAGATCATCTATTTATGTTCACAAAGAGTAGTTTATGATCTAAGACTAAAAGGAAATGCACCAGCAGTACTAATTGTCGGTCAGTCTCCAAAACTGATCCCAGCATTTTAAACAGTCCCTAGCAAGAACACAAATGTGGAAGCAAGTCAACGCAAAGCTATCTTTTCTTGTTTATCAGAAATGCACCCTAATTAGGCATTCACAAAATTAAGAGCAAAGTCTAGCTTGCAAACCACAAAATTAAGAGCAAATTAAGAGTAAATTTTTTTCAATTTTCATTGATGTTTCAAATTAGATTGGTGCACAGATTAGTTCTAACAAAACAAGAACTTAAAATGTTGTTTCTAGTAGGTTTCAAGCATAGGAAATAATTACAGAGCATTCAGCAAGTCCATCCATCAAGCCATTGTGAAAGCATGCAAATCCATTTCATGGAAGGTGAAAAGCAAAGATTAGATCCTAAGAAAACCAAAACTTAAAACTGCTACTGCTAGCAGGCTTTCCCCACAGGCAATAAATGCAGAGCAATTGCAAGTTAGCAAGTCCAGCCATCATGCTACTAGCTATTAAGCAGACAAAAATGAACAGATGACCTAGAAACAATTCGATGAACTTAATTTCGTACTCTCCCTATTTTCTGTAGGCTAAATATGTTAGCCCAAGACAACAATATTCTCAAGCAAAACAAATTGTGGAAAAAACTATAACTTTCTGCTGTGAAATCCCCCCAAAGGACATTTGTTGCATCCTTATACAACAGTGTATGAGAGACTCATATTTTACTATCTAACCCGCATATCAATCACGATGCCAACTTTTTCCATTGTGCGCAAATATGATTCAGCAGTTTCCACCTTAACAGTTGTCAATCTGTCATGTACAAAAGAGTGAAATCCCTCTACAGAAAAATTAGATAGCACTTCTTTTATCACCAAAATACTGTATTCCACCATTTTTAGGACTATAGAAGTTTTGTCAAGAACATTAACTGATAAGATTTTACTGCAATATGCACTTAACTTGGTGCTAGTGATTTGCATGGATATGTGTCATTTTTTCTTAGATGGGATTGCTGCTGCATATTTATTCATAGCAGAAATAAGATCCACAAGGGAGGGTTCATCCAGTTTTAGTCTGACCATACACATACATACAAATTGCTAGAACCAAAACATTTCATATATCAGTACAATTGCAAGTCGCAGGGCTGGATGATGAAGAAACAAAACATACAGTATAGGTTGAGATTTGGTGGGTATGAAAACCATACCTTTGCGATGGTGTGGATCTGGTAGGCGGTGGAGGACGACGGGGCGGCGTCGAGGCAGCGGGGCAGCGGCGTCGGGGCAGCGTCGAGGCGGCGGGGCAGCAGGGCGGCGGCGTCGGGAGAGGAGAGGGCGGCGTCACGGTGTCGGGGCGCCGGGGCGGAGATGAGGACGACGAGGACGACGGGGCGGCGGGGCAGCGGCGTCGGGAGAGGAGAGGGCGGCGTCGCGGCGTCGGGGCGTCGGAGCGGAGACGAGGATGACGGGGCGGCGTCGAGGCGGCGGGGCAGCGGCGTCGGGGAAGGGGATCGAGGGCGAGGGCGAGGGAGAGAGAGGGGATAGCTAGGTGGGCCGCCGGGGAGGAACTATGGATGGGGGCGGCACAATACTAATGGCGCACCACCCCTCGGTGCGCCATAAGTACATCCACACTAATGGCGCACCTCACCCTGGTGCGCCATTAGTATTTTTTTTTTGATTTCTGCTCGAGCCAACATGTTATCTTCCACCTGACCTAATCCACACCAAGTTCCCTCTACTAGCTCGACTGGTCAGCAACCAGTTCTCACACCAGGAGGTCCTGGGTTTGATTCCCAGGCTCCACAATTTTTTTATGCATTTAAAATGCTGTTTGATACTTATTTGTGTTTAAATATGTTCAAACTTGTTTAAATCATAACAGTAATATTTTTTTTATAAGACAGTAATAATTTTTTTTTAAATATCATCAAACAGTAATGCCGGTGGAGCGGGGGAGGGTGCGCGGGGTGCGGGGGGTCGGCGACGGCGGTTGAGTAGGGGAGGGGTGCGGGGGGTCGGCGGCGGCGGTTGAGTAGGGGAATCGAGGGTGCGGGCGGTCGGCGGCGGCGGCCGGTGGACCGGGGGGTGCTCGGCGGCGAGGGGGACCGGATCTGGCGAGGTGGGATAGCGATCGAGATGGAGGGGGATCGAGATCGAGTGTCCATGAAATTTAAAAATATTCATGATAGTTCAAAAAGTGCCCATGAAATACAATCGAGAAATGAAGGCTACGATTTAAATACAATCGATCTTAGCTAGCTATCTGTTCACAATCTTCTTGCCCTTCTTTTTCGCAAATGGAGTTCTTCTGTGGAACGGACGTCCTTTAGGTAGGGTGGTCCTGCTTCTTCTTGTGGTGTATGCTGCTACTTCATCATCGTCGTCATGTTCGATCCTCGGGTCGCCGTACTTGTCGAAGTCTTGCTCATTGGCTACTCCATCCATTCCGATGATCTTCCTTTTGCCTCTCCTCACGACAACACGACTGGGCTTTGACAGGTCGGTAATGAAGAAGCATTGGTCCACTTGGGAAGCCAGTACCCATGGCTAATTTTTCGCGGTGACGTTTGCGCCCGCGGTCTTGGATTTGGCTTCGGGTATAACCATGGTGGTGAAATACCGGTCTTCTTTTAGGACGCTCTTCGCCCATCTGACACGGAACATCGGGACCTTCTCTCCAGCGTAGCTCAGCTCCCAGATCTCCTCGATCCTTCTGTAGTATCTGTCCTTGTCGTTACCGGTGTAGGATTCCATCGTTACCCTGGAGTTCTGATAACCATCGCTCTTCATGTCCTTGGCCTCGGTGTAGAATGTGTAGCCGTTGATATCGTACGCCTCATAGGTCATTGGTCATTAGGTTGTGCTCGGCGCCCTGTGACAAGGAGAATATGAGTTGTTCTTCCGCGGAAGAATCCTCATGTAAAGGGTACGACAGAAGCTTCTGCTTGAACCAACGCGTGAAACATGAGTTGTGCTCTTTGATTATATATCCGTCCGTCTTCTGTTGGTCCCAGTCATTGTACGTCTTCTTAATAAAGGTTTTGTGCTCTACCACCCAAGGATCGACCACGTCTATGTGTTGTAGCGCGACTAGGTTTGCTCTTTCAAAGTCGGCGAGTCGACCATCTAAGTCGACATGCATTTCGCGGCGACCCTCACGGTGACCCCATCCAGCGAGCCTGCCGAGGTGCCTGTTGACGGGCAGACCAACGGGGTTCTCGATGCCTAGATAATTCGTGCAGTAGGAGATGCACTCTTCGGTCAGAAAGTCCCTGGCTATACTTCCCTCTGGACGTGACATGTTGCGAACGTATCCTTTGATGACACCATTCATCCTTTCGAACGGCATCATGCTGTGCAGGAACGTCAGCCCGAGTTGGATGATATCCTCCACTATATGGACCAGCAGATGCACCATAACGTCGAAGAATGCGGGCGGGAAGTACATCTCAAGCTCGCATAGTATCACCACGATCTCTTCCTGTAGCCTTCTGAGTTGCCTCACGCCAATCGACTTCCGAGAGATGACGTCGAAAATGTTGCATAGGCCAAATAGCGTTTCACGGACGTGCGCGTCCATGATCCCATGGATTGCAACTAGAAGTATCTGCGTCATCAGCATGTGACAGTCGTGAGACTTCATCCCACTGAACTTCTGCATCGCTGGGTCTAGGTATCTGCTTATCTTCCCTGTGTAACCATAAGGAAGTTTTACTCCTAGGAGGCAGGTGAAAAACTTCTCGATCTCCTCCTAACTTAGAGTGAAGCATGCGGGAGGGTAGTCATTTCCGGTCTTCTTGGCCTTTTTGCCTTTGCGACGACTTTCTGTGTCCTGCTTCGCCTCATCATCATCATCATCATCATCATCATCATCATCATCATCATCATCTTCATCATTAGCGTGAAGCTCCTGCCTGATACCCATTGATTTCAAGTCTGCCCTTGCTTTCGGCCCATCTTTGGTCCTCTCTGGCATGTTGAGCAGGGTACCAAGCATACTCTCGCACACGTTCTTCATGATATGCATGACATCAAGGCTGTGAGGCACACGGTGGATCTTCCAGTACGGCAAGTCCCAGAAAACAGACCTCGTTTTCCATACCTTCAGCAGCGGCTCTGGCGCCTTTCGCTTCTTTCCCGGCTCTGGCGCCTTTTGCTTCTTTCCTGGCAGTGGGCAGTCTTTCCAATTTTTCAACAGCTTGTCTATTTCCTCGCCGCTCCTCGTACACGGGCGTTTTCGGGGTTCGGTTTCAACATCGAACAGATCCTTGCGTTTCCTCCACGGGTCATCGTCGCGAAGCCACCTTCGATGTCCCATGAACACGGTTTTCGAAGACCCGGGATCTCTATCTAGCTGGCGATACGTTGTGTCATCCATGCACCTTACGCATCCAGAAAATCCGTGGACTACCTGCCCCGCGAGATATCCGTAACCGAGATAGTCGTGCACCGTCGTGAGCAGTGCGGCTCTCATAGGGAAATATTCTTTCTCTGCAGCGTCCCACGTATTGGCTGGCATTTTCCACAGCATGTCAAGCTCCTCTTTCAGCAGCCCCAGATACAGATTGATGTCGTTCCCTGGTTGTTTCGGCCCTTCAATTAGCATACTCATGTGAATGTACTTCCTCTTCATGCACAACCAGGGGGAAGGTTGTACATCCACACAAACACAGGCCAGGTGCTATGTGTGCTTCTCTGGCTGCCAAACGTATTGACTCCATCGGTGCTCGCGCCCAGCACGATGTTCCTTGGATCGTTCCCAAATTCTGGGTCTTCGAAGTTCAACGCTTGCCACTGGCTCGCATCCTTAGGGTGACTCAGCATCTTGTCTTTTTTATCTATCTCCGGATCATTTGCGTCATCTTCTCGCTTCTTCTCCTCCCTGTCTGCGTGCCAATGCAGGAGCTTTGCTACCTTAGGGTCCGCGAAATACCGCTGCAGACGAGGAGTGATCGGAAAGTACCATACCACTTTTCGAGGAGCTTTCTTCCTCTTCTTGTATCGAGTGACGCCGCACACCGGACATATGGTAGACTCCGCGTGCTCGTAACGATAAATGATGCAATTGTTCGTGCACGCATGGTATTTCACGTGCGGTAAATCCAGAGGACACACGATTTTCTTCGCCTCCTCCAAACTGGTCGGGCACTTGTTCCCCTTGGGAAGACGTTCGTGCCAGAATGACATGTTCTCGTCGAAGCATGCGTCGGTCATTTTGTGTTTTACCTTCATCTCCAGAGCCATGAGCGTTACTTTCAGGCGGGTATCCTCGGGCCTACATCCTTCATACAATGGAGTAACCGCGTCTAACTCAAGTTGATCCATCTTGGCTTTCTCTCGGGCGGCAGCTCTTGCGTTATCCATCTGCTTGAGAAGCAGCTCTTGAATATGAGGGTCCTGCACCCAGCCCATCGATGGTCCAGCGTCGTCTGCTCCGCCGGCATCATCATCTTCATGATCATGCCCATCGTCTGCTCCGGCATCTTCTTCATCATCATGTCCTGCATCTTCTACATGATGACTGTGTACAGCATCACCGTCGTGATCATCTCCTGGGGATTCTTCGTCTTCTCGCCCGCCCGAGCCGTGGTGGTTGTCTTGCTACCCTTCCTCATTTCTTGCCCGGCCCCCATGGACGACTTCGTAGTCATCTTCATCACCTTGCCACCGGTAGCCATCCATGAAACCACGCAAGAGCAGGTGGTCCCGCACTTGCCCGGAATCCGGGTCCGCAATAAGGCTCTTCAGCTTGCATCTTCGACACGGACATCTTATCTCCGTCTCGTTCTTTTGAAGCATCTCGGCCTTCGCGGACCTCAAAAACCTATTCACGATGCCTTCGGTCATCGTGCGGATATGGTCGCCTGCGGGGTAGAGCAAAACGATATTTTAGAACCAAGAAAAAATTTGGCATGACTTGCCCTAAAAATAGGACCAAAAAGAATGCTTAATGCCAAAATTCTCGCCGAAACGGAAATGAATCAACATTCTGGCAAAATATTGGCAACTATCGCATTTCAAATACCGGTACACCTCCAAACACAAACACATATGCAACACCACAAACATATGCAACACCACGAACATACATAGATCTAGCTAGGCCATAAAAAGTGCATGTGCACATTGTTGTAGGGAGAACAACATAAATATAGCTTCCCCCCTTACTTACCTATCAAAACAAGGTAATTTAACCACTTAATTTGAATGAATCTATGGTGGAAATGAGGTGAAAAAGAGGAGGCACCCGAGACAAGGAGGAGGTGGTGGAGAGAATGAAGTGGGGAGAAAGTGAGTGTGGGTAGGAGAGGCTGTCCAAAATATCTTGTTGCTGCCCACTTACTAATGGCACACCAACCATAAATGCGCCATTAGTAATCCAGGTTACTAATGGCGCACCTTCTGGTGGTGCGCCATTAGTAGTTTTGCAAAAAAAAAACATACTAATGGCGCACTGCTCCAGAGTGCGCCATTACTAGTTTAAACTAGTAATGGCGCACGGTGGAAAAGTGCGCCATTAGTAGTTTTGCAAAAAAAGGAATAATAAATATAATAAAAAAACAACATTAGTGGCGCACTTTCCGACAGGTGCGCCATTACTAGTTACAACTAGTAATGGCGCACTTCGTCTGGATGCGCCATTAGTATGTTTGGACAGGCGCACTAGTTCAAAATTTTTTTTGATACTAATGGCGCACCTTGGGCCAGGTGCGCCATTACTAGTTTCAACACTAATGGCGTATCAGAAGGTGGTGCGCCATTAGTATATACTAATGGCGCACTGCTTGTCTAGTGCGCCATTAGTGTCAATCCCATCTATAGCCCTTTTTCTAGTAGTGATAGATGTTGGAATAATGATCAGTTGCAACCCAATGATAAGTTCAAGGTTTACAAGTGATGAGATGGGCCATAACCCACAGGCTCCAGGACCTGACAAGAAGCAAGCACACTCTTGCTGAAGGAAAAACCCTAGAAGAAGTTACGACTTCATCAACAGATGATCTTATAGGAGTTATGCAAAACCTGAGAGATGAAAGAAATGATAGACGTTTGTTTGGCTTGCAGAATCATGGAGTTATCCGAACTTAGTTCGTCGACAAGAGAAATTCTGCAATGCCGGTGAGGATGGCCGAGTGTTAGAATCCGAGATTCACTAAACCATATACAAGGATTTGGGTGCGGAATGGATTGATCACCATGCCGACTTGCTCTTATTATTCACCTTGCTATGTGGGATGGTAAATCTGAGTGACTTACCTATATTAGAGAGACGGTGATATTAAGCCTAGTTGAACCTTAGAATGGTATGACAATTTTTCCTTGTAGAAGGCAGTTGTTGCCAATCGTAGGTCATACGGTGAGAATGAAGCCCAGACCTGTTTCCTGTAGGAGAAACCATAAATTGATTACCACCATGAGATACCGATAGTTGTTTAGTATTGGCGCCAGACCTATCAACAAAGAAGACCCAGTCTCCGAAGAACCTTACCAAGATGAAAGGACACAAGAATTGAGGAAAAGGTTATGCCACTACCGGAAGAGCCCAGAGTAAAAATTCTCCCGAGTATCTCAGAAGATTGACCCTATCAACAATAAGGATGGAGTATATGAGTTTTAAAGGAACCGTAACCATGTTTCTAAGGGTGGTAAAAAAACCTTCGGGACAATCGATGGATCTTGAGGAGACCCTCAAACCTAACCTATTTCTTGCTAGCCTCTCCGAATCTCGAGGGCAAGATTCATTTTAAGGGTGGTAGGTTTGTAACATCCCAAAATTCTAAATTTTGGAATGTTATATTAATTAAGTAATAATGATTGCTTGTGTGGTTTGTTGTGTGAAATTGAGTGGAATTTGAAACTTTTTGAACGTTGAATGACAGGGAATAAAAGGACTTTCCCAAACTTTCACCATGCATTTATGATCTCCATGAGTTCACATTCATTTCATCACAAAACACTAGAGCGAAGATGATATGACTTCTTCCATTTAAATAAATGAAAAGGGATTTGAAAATGATTTGAATTCCATTTGAAATAGTTTCAAATCGGGTACTTCATGCCGCTCAAGGATTTTCATGAGGGAAGATAACATGACTTCTTCAATATGTAAATAGAGTGGGAAGTAGGAGGCCGCATTCAAAATGGCATTTGAGCCACTTTTGGAAATACTCCATATGGGTATCAAAATCTTTTCCAAATATATTTTCAAAAATAAATAAAGAGAGAAGGTAATAGGACTCCTTCAATTATTGGAAATATAAATGGGAAGGGAATGTTATAAACAATTCAAAATGGCTTGAAAAATATTTGAATCCAATTGGAATAACCATTTTGGATTTTATTGAATTTTTTCTTCATTTGATTTTTTAAAATTATTTTTCTCCTAAAAATAAAAAAATGGAAAATAGGGTAAAATGATTCCCTACATTAGAAAAGTGGAGAAAAAGATATTTGAAATCATTTTGGTATTTTCAAAATGATTTTTATTGGGTTTTATTGCACCAGTAGCACTGTTTAGTTTATTTGAATTTTTTTTATATTTTATTTGACTCTGAGAAATAGTTCATGTTGTCGGAATTGTTTTTCTGATAATTTTGATATATAATATGCCTATGAAAATTTTGTTATTTTATTTTTCTTGTTCCGTTTAGTTTCTGTTTTTTGTTTAAACAAAAAATGTATGTGCGGCCCATAACTAACTATCGCCAACATAGACATCACAGTAGACAGGCCGGACTGTTTTTTTTTCTTTTTATTTTCTTTAAGGTTTATGATTTTTTATTGGAAGAAATTTAAGAAAAAAATATTTTTTAAAAAAGGAAAACTTTGCGCGTGCGAGCGGCCTGCCAGGGAAGTCCCTTTTAGGCCCATGCGATTCCCTCCTTTTTTTATTTGTTCATCTACGTTTAGTCCCACAATATATAGCCTTTGACCTCTAAGCCTCTCTTTTACCTATAAATATAGAACCGTAGAACCCCAAAAATCATCCACTGCAGCTTAAATCAACATTTTGGTTTGACTAGTTTCAAAAAAAAAATTCTTCTCTCGTGCGGGACTTTTGAAAGTTGTCTCCTCTCTTCGAAGTCGTCTTTTCTCTATCTTATAAAGGTATCTTTCTTCATATTTTTTTATACTTACATAGCTTATTATTTTTCGAGTAGTGTACAATAGAATACTTAGATTTATAAATTAGTTCTGGTATTTACATTTTAAGACTAGAATTCTTTAGTCATAGCTCTTTTTATTCCGTAAAACATCTTGACCCAGATTTTTCAAATAGCCATAACTTTTTACTCGTTCATCCAAATTAGACGAAACTAACGCCAAATTCTTCATCATGATCCCCTCTATCCAGAGAAACAAACTAAAAATATTTTTTGAAGATTTAAAATTTGAATTTGTTCAGATCTGAATTCAAACTTCACTACGCCATAACTTGAGTTCGTAACTCCGTTTTGAGTGAATCTTTTTGCATATCGAAGCTCTCGACATGTACTTTCTGTTAATATCATAATCACATAACTTTGCTACTGTTAAAAAAAATATGTTTCTGTTAGAAGCTTTATTTGATGGTTTTGATGTTTTCCAAAGTATTTTCTTCGTTCTTTTGGATCTTTGAGGGACTGCTTATGTGTGCATGAATTGCTTGCTTACGATAGATTGATCGGAGTGTGACGAGTAGAACTACCAGAATTATGAGTGCGGAGAATCTTCATCAGCAGTACAAGGCAAGTTCACACTTTGATCATACTTTTCAATAACCAGTTTTTATTATGCATTAGTTTCACCCTCAAAGATTGCATGAGTAGGATTGGGAATTGGGAATTGCTATGTAGTTCATGAGGTAGGAACCTATGATCCTTGAAACACCCCTGGATTATTCGTTATGTCATATATTGCTTAGCCATGCTTGTAGACGGGGATTGGTATGTGAGATTAATGCAAGCTGTGAGAGAAATAATTATTAAGGGAAATTTTTAAGGTGGCAACATTAACACACATCTGGGTGGAAGGGTTGGAGCACCCTAGAGAACCCAGTGGCTTGCCCGGGCACCTGGAGAAACCAGTGCTTGCCCAAGGGAATCCTGGAGTACCCGTGTGATTACCCTACGGAATGCCACCCAGGCTCAAAGGGATCATACGATATTTCATGCCTAGAAACTTCTGCGTGCAGCCACAAGCCATTATGGGCTCTGTCATAGTTGAGTAAGTTGTGGGAAACCTTTCCATGATGGGCTAGCAGATGTAGGGGGATTGTAGGTGTACCGGCCTATCTATCTGTTAAGGGGACCTCTTCGGAAAGACTATGTCTCGATCATCCGCTTCTCAAACAACAAGCAGTGCGAGGAATTCAACGGAGGAGATCGAGTCTTGTGGGGAAAAGTGCACAAACCTCTGCAGGCTGTACAAACTAATCATGATTAGCCGTTTCCCCGGTTATGGACAATTTTGAGTATCTAGAAGTGAATTGTTGGTTGATCTCATCACTCTATTTAATTAATGTATTGGGTTACTAATAACTTTGGAAGTTTGGGATTTGAGTTGGAGGAACCTTCTCAATACTGGCATAAACTTGGTAGTAAATAAAATTTATTCCTTTGTTGTAGGGAAAAAATAGCTTTATGCAAAATTAAACTTAGAGCCTCCATCAACCAAATATGCATGTAGTGATAGATATTGTTCATCATTATTCTGTGGTGTGAATTTGCCAGTACATTCAATGTACTGACCTACATGGCTGCAACATCTCATGTTGCAGGAATCTTACGACGAGTAAGTGATACGTTAGGGTTACAATGTCTACACTCAACTTTGCCGTTGGTGTTGTTGGGACTCCACAACTTTGTTGTTACTTCCGCTATATGGATTGAGGTAATAGTATTTACGTTAGTTTTTACATGTGATTGCACTCTGTTATAAATCCTCGAGTACTGTGTGTGTCAGCATACCGATCCAGGGATGACACTTAAGCACGGAGACTTGATCCATTTGGGTCGGGCCGCTATACATTTCTATGGAGCACTCGGTACCTTATGTACATACCCATAATGTTCTTGCGGAATCACTTATCAAGAGGATCGAGTTGATAGCAAGACCGCTCCTGCAGAATAGTAATCTTCCAGCTTCATGTTCGAGTCATGCAGTTTTACATGCTGCAGAATAGATACAAAATCGACCAACTACATATAATACGGTCTCCCCTTTGCAGTTAGTACGTGGAAACAAGCCAAGTATTTCCCATCCGCGGCAATTCAGTTGCGAGGTATATGTACCGATCTCACCACCACAACGTACATCAATGGGCCTTCATAGACGAATGGGGATCTATGTGGGGTACAATTCTCCATCAATCATTAAGTGCATGGAACCCCTGACAGGGGATTTCTTTACATCCCAGTACGTTGGTTGTATTTTTGATGAGGACAATTTCTCGGCATTAGGGGGATAGAATAACCACAAAGAATGCCGAGAAATAGATTGGGACGTGAAAGGCATCCAGTCCTTAGATCCACGTACGAATGAGTCTGAACTGGAGGTTCAGAAGATTATAAATTTGCAAAATATTGCAAATAATCTGCCAGATGCATTTACTGATTATAAAGGTGTCACAAAATCAAATGTACCCACTATGAATGTGCCAGAGAGAGTGGATGGGACCCATAGATCTAGTCAGCCACCTAAGAGGGGGACGAATCTGGATATAAAGGACAAGGCTTTGCAGAAGCGTCCAAGGGGAATGAGGAATCCTCAAAAAGTAAATGCAAGTCAACAAAATGTTGGTATTCAACCTACGGTTGAAGGACACCTGAAGGATGGTGGACATCCAGAACCCAACATGAGTGTGCACACAATTTTTGGTGATGGGACATCAGAAGACCTTGATCCAATTATTGAGGGAAATCATGAAGGATCAAAAGGTATTGATGAGATATAAGGCAAGGCTTGTAGCACAGGGGTTCACGCAGAGACCCGATATCTATTATGATGAATCATATTCTCCTGTTATGAGTGGAACAACATTCCGATATTTAATATCACTGGTAGTGAAAATGAATTTGTCTATCCAGCTGACGGATGTTGTGACTGCATATTTATACGGGTCACTGTATTCCGATATTTATATGAAAGTTCCTAGGGGAATGAAGCTTCCGAATCCAAAGGCTAATCGCAATATGTATTGCGTAAAGCTTCAGAAGTCATTGTATGGCTTGAAGTAGTCGGGAAGAATGTGGTATAACCGACTGAGTATATTCCTTCTTCAAAAGGGTTACTCAAATAATAATGATTGCCCATGTGTGTTTATTAACAAATCTAAGAATGAATTTTGCATTATTTCTGTGTATGTGGATGATCTGAATATCATTGGGACTACACAAGAAATACACGAGGCAAGTAATCATCTTAAGACGGAGTTTGAGATGAAAGATCTGGGTGAGACTAAATTTTGTTTGAGCTTAGAACTTGAACATCTTCCTTCAGGAATATTTGTTCATCAGTCTCCTTATATCCAAAAGATTCTTGAGAACTTTAATATGGATAAAGCATATCCATCGAAAACACCAATGGTTGCTAGATATCTTGATATAGATAAAGACCCATTTATACCTAAGGGTGATGATGAAGAGGTATTAGGACCTGAGTTTCCTTACCTTAGTGCTACTAGAGCACTAATGTATCTAGCAAACTGCACCACGCCTGATATATCATTTGCAGTAAATTTATTGGTTAGAATCAGTGCATCACCAACAAAGAGTAATTGGGTTGGTGTGAAGAACATTTTCAGATATCTTCAAGGCACCAAAGATCTTGGTTTGTTCCATCGGAAAAATCAAGATAAGACCATGGTGGGATATTGTGATGTTGGATACCTATCGGATCCCCATAATGCCAGATCACAGACTGGTTTTGTCTTCTTGAGTGGAGGTACAACCTTTTCTTGGAAGTCGACAAAACAACTCTGGTGGCTACGTCCAAGAATCATTCTGAAATTATTGCTTTGTTTGAAGCATCATGTGAATGTGCATGGCTTCGCAGAATGATTAACTTTATTGAAAGTTCAAGTGGGATTGGATCATTTGAATCACCCACTATTATCTATGAAGATAATGCTGCATGTATTACCCAAATGCAACCAGGTTATATAAAGAGTAATATTACAAAGCATATTTCTTCTAAGTTATTTTATCCCCATGAGTTACAAGAAACTGGGGAGATAAATATTTTGCAAACGAAGTCATGTGACAATCTTGCCGATTTGTTTACAAAGTCATTACCAAGCTCTTTATTTGAGAAGTACATCAATGGAGTTGGTATGAAACGACTTTGAGTCTTGCAAAGTTTAGGGGGAGTGTCTCCCTGAATGATTATCTGTTTGTGATCCTCGAATCTTTGATATTGCACTCTTTTTCTTTATAAGTTTTTCCTAAATGGTTTCTTATGGAAGGTTTTTAATGAGGCAATAATAATGCATGCATTGTGATATGTCGATTTCTTATTATTTTCCCACTGGGTTTTTGGAAGGAGTTTTTGATGGCATATTGTACGTATCTCCTCATATTTTTCCTACAGGGTTTTTGAAGGAGACTAATCATGATGATGATGATCAAGATGTTGATGATGATGTTTACAAGAATTAATTAATTAGTTTAATTAATGGAAATCTCTCTTTAGCAAACCGACATGCGGTTTTCTCTCCCGACGGATATCATCCTATTGTAACAGACACGCCCTTCGAATCTCATCTCTTGTAAACGTCGCGTCTGTGTGGCACTTCCCTTACAGGGATATAAATATGTAAATCATCGACATCAATCAAACAACAATCATTATTGTTCATCACATTGCTACTTTTGCATAATCAACCCACGAAATGCTCTGAGCCTGTGCATACGCGTGTGAGGGATCGATTGTGACGCAATTAGCGATCCGTCTCCTCATCTCCCATAGCCATGATTCCTGCCCCGACTCCCAAACAGGCGAGGTGAGCACGTTGGCAAGAATGACGCTCTTCGCCGGATCAAGCAGCTGGCTCAGTCCTTGGCAATGGAGGAGGATACAGTTAGGCCGACCTGCTTCGGCTCCCACATCCGCGACGATTCCCCAAAGGGTTCTTGCTTCCTCGCGACACTCCCAAGTACAACGGCTCCGTGAAGCTGGAAGATTGGTTGACCGACTATGCCACAACGGTCAGCATAGCGAATGGCAACAAGCGCGTTGCCGTGAGGTATGTTCCACTCATGTTGCCGCGCATGGCCCGGACATGGATGAACAGCCTCAAGGCCACTAGCATCAACAATTGGCTGGACTTCAGTGAAGCCTTTGTGCGCAACTTCAACAACACCTACAAGCGGCCCCCAAGTCTCGCCAGTTTTCCGTGTGCATTCAGGGCCCGAACGAGGTCCAGGCCATCGAGTACTTCACCTCCGGGTACAGAGAGGGCACCTTGCTAAAACACAAGCTTCTGTGCGACAGGCCGGCTACCTTGGACGAGCTCCTGGTTGTGGTGGACATGTACGCCACGGCTGACTCTTCGATGAAGGCGGAGATCTGAATCGACGCGTCCGGGAAGGTGATCCTACCGGCTTCTTCGGCGCCGGCTAGTGACTCCAACAGGCGTCAGCACCCGGACGACAACAAGCACAAGGCCCAGCAGCCGACTTCTAACAGCCGACACGTGGAGACAGTCCAGGACCAGCAGCCGGCAAGTCAACCCGGCCCCAAGCATCTACGGGGCGCCAGGGGTGCTTGGTAGCCGACCTTCTCCTTTGAGCAGGCCCTCGACGCCCCTTGCAAGTTCCATAGTGGCACGAAGTCATCCAACCATACTACCTGGCAGTGCAGCTAGCTCACCCGAATCACTAAGGGTGAGGGCTTGCCACCTCCTCCAGCAGCCGGCCAGGCAGCTGGGGCTCCTCAGCAACCGGCCCACCCTGTCGGCATGCTTCAAGATGAATTCCCCAACGAGAACGCCACTAACGTCGTCTTCACAAGTGAAGCCAACGACATGCGCAGTCAGGGTCAGCAGCATCGCGAGATGAATGCTATTATCCCAGAGGTCCCCCAATTCATCCACTGGTCCGAAAAGCCCATCACCTGGAGCTGAGTTGACCATCCGGACATGATGCCTTCGCCGGGTGCTTAGGCCATGGTGCTGGACCCCACCTTCTCAACCGAGAGGCGGACATGCCGCTTCTCCCAAGTCCTGATAGACGGCGACAACAACATCAACATCCTCCACCGCGACACCATGGAAAATTTGGGCATAAAGGAAAAGCAACTCCAGCCTAGCCGGACCGTATTCCATGGCATCATCCCTGGGCTTTCCTGCTCTGCAATCGGCAATATCAAGATCAACGTTTTGTCGAGCGACAAGATCCACTTCCGCCGTGAGCCTATCTAGTTTGAGGTGGTCGACTTGGACAACCCCTACCACACTCTCTTGGGTCGGCCAACGATGGCCAAATTCATGGCGGTTCCACACTATGCATACCTGGAGATGAAGATGTCGGGTCCCAAGGGCATCATCACCATTGCTGGCAACTACAAGAAGTTGCTCGAGTGCACTGCAGCCGGCTCCCGGTTGGCCGAGTCCCTTGTCATCGCCGAAGAGAAGCGCCTCCTTGACCGGGCCATAGCCATGGCCCCCGAGCAGCCGGCCTTGCCAAATGACCCCAAGATAGCTGAAGGTGAGGGCTCTATCGGCGTTCTGGGAATGGGGGTCCCTAGACTTGCCTGCCTGCAGCCCGCGGCATGGCTCGAGTGGTGGCCCAGTATGGCCCATCTTCATCAGCACAAGACTCAAGACCCTCGTGAGGGGCCAAGCCTCGCGGGGCGGACGACACAAGACTTCCTCAGGAGCGGCCTCGCCAGGTAGGCTCGCGAGGAGGCGGAGAGATCAAGGCAGGGTACCTCGCGAGGTGCTCATGACGCAAGCCGTGACGATCGAGACCAGGAGGGCGCCGGCCCGTGCAGTGTCCTTGTTTCCTCTTTGGTGCAAAGGGGGAAAGCACAGGCGTGGAGTACCGAGGCATCAGGAAAAGGTTACCATTTCAGTGCAACGAGACCAAGACCAGCAGAGCGGCAGGATGGAGGTCACCGTGGAGCCCAAGACGGCGTCATCGCCAGTGCCTTTGGCAGCCGAACACCAACTTTAGTCAGGATAACTTGTACTAGATGTTCCCCTTCAAAATGGCCGTTGTTGGCGCCCTTCCCGCTCAATATTTGGGAAGAGGACCAGGGCCTCTATAAATAGGGCTAGCCACCACAGTAGAGGGCATCGAGTTCTCATTAGATCCAGAGGCGATCGAGCTCACCCAAGTAGCTCATCGCACCAGCTCAAGAACACCTCTCGTGAGGCAGTTCTTCCCTGTACTGTTCATCATCCTCCCCTGAGGCAATCCACCACGCCAAACACTGGAGTAGCGTATTACACCACAACGGTGGCCCGAACCAGTATAAATCTTGTGTCCCTCGTGTTGTTCATCGTTTAACTTAGATTCTCGTGAGGCGATTGGACGTGGATTGGTAGGGGAAGATCTTCGCGTGCACCCCAGAGTTCGAACCTTAAGGGTCTGCCGGAACCCAACATCCGACATTTGGCGCGCCAGGTAGGGGTGCGCCGGAATCTTTCTTCCGCTGTCCCGCATTTGATCTCCCGTCGTGTCCATGGATGACGCTTGCCGGGGTCGCGCTGAGCGTCAGGCTCCTCTCGCCGCCCGCGTCGCCCAGACGGCTCCTGTCGGCGGGTGTCCCCGTCGTTCCCTATCGCACGCCGCCACCGGCCCGGCAGGGAACGAGCAGCAGGCCTCGTCGCTGTATCCTTCGGTGCGGCGGCAAGGCCGCACCGCCACCCCCTCGCTGACTCCACCTGGTTTGTCGTCCCACGCCCGTCGCGTTCCCATGGACGCGCATGCCGCGTTGCTCCTGGCGTGTGAGCTCCTACACTACCGTCCCGTCGACGACCTCTACGAGGAGTGGCTTGCTAGCATCACCGAGCTCGTCAGTGCCGCAGGGGGCTCCCCTGCGCCATCCCTCTCGCTGCCTCACCCTCTGTCCTGCGCGGGTGGTGGAGCCCAGGAGGTGCCTCCGCCACCTCCTCCCCAAGAAGGCGCACTGGCTCCAAGGCGCGCGGCCCCAGGACGAGATCCACCGCGTCCGGCGCCCGCACGACAAGAAAGGAGCTGCCAAGAAATCCCTCGTCCCCAATAAGGTGCTCGCGTGCTCCCGGCACCGGTGCGCCTTGACCGCAATCCTGCACCAGCACGTCAAGACCCTGCGCTGCTCTAGGCAGCGGCGCGCGAGAATCCCCAGGAGCAAGCCCTGCATCAGCAGAGAGCCCTAGTGGCCACCGCAGGCTGCCGCGCCTTCACCACTGAGCTATGCAATGTCGCCTGGCCGGGCAAGTTCAAACCTGACCCGCCTCCTCGCTACGATGGCACTACCGACCACGCGGAGTTCCAACAGCTCTACGAGTTGGGCATCGAAGCCGCCAACAGGGACGAAAAGGTCATGGCGAACTGGTTTCCCATGGCACTCAAGGACGATGCCCGCACCTGGCTCCTGAACCTGCCCCCTGGCACGTTCTCCTCCTGGGACGAGATGCACACTCGCTTCATCGCCAGCTTTCAGGGCACTCGTGACCGCCCACCGGCCGTGGGTGACGTGCGCCGCATTAAGCAGCAACCTGGAGAGACCTTGCATAAGTACATCCAGTGCTTCAACAGCGCTCGCCTCAAGATTCCCAAGGTGACCGAGGAGGCCATCATCTCGGCGTTCTCTGATGGCGTCCGCGATGTCAAGATGAAGGAGGAGCTGGCAATCCACGAAGATCTGTGCACGTCATTGGAGTTGTTCAACCTGGCGACCAAGTGCGCAAGGGCTGAGGAGGGACGCCTTTCCCTTCTCGAGCTCCCGGCTACAGATCCAGAAGAGAAGAAAGCCAAGGCCAAGGATATGAAGCGCAAGGGAGCAGCTGTGCTCGCAGTGGAGCCGGACATGAAGCGCGACAGGGATCAGCCGGAGTCGTCCAAGGGCAGCAGGTACTGTGTGTACCACGATCTCCATACCCACAACACCAACGAATGCCAAGAGCTCAGGGCTGTGCGAGAAGGTCGTGTCGGTCGATGCCCCGAGCGCAACGATCGGGGCTACGGCCAAGGCGGAGGAAGAGGTGGAGGACGATGGGACGACCGCGGCCCTCGCCAAGGGTGGCGTGACCGGCCTCGGGAGGACCGCTGGCAGGACCAGCCTCGCGAGGGGGCTTGGAGGGATCAGCCTCGTGAGGATCGCCCGCAAGGCAACGTAGGACTTCCTCCACTGCCACCACCACGAAGATGGAATGACGACCATCATCAGGACGTGGGGGCTGGGGGCTTCCAGGAGCCGCATGCAATCGCTTGCATCTTGGGCGATGCCCAGGCCCCAGCCTCTCAGCGCATCTTCAAGCAGTTTGCTCGTGAAGTGAATGCAGTCCTTCCCAAGCTTGAGGCCACGCGCCCTCTCAGGTGGTCCGCGTGCTCCATCACGTTCAACTCAGCGGATCAGCTCAAGTGCGCGGCAACAGCCGGTGTCCTCCCGATGCTCTGTTCCGCAGTCATCAGCAATGTGCAAGTTACCAGGACCCTCATCGACGGTGGGGCAGGGCTCAATGCCCTGTCCGTCGAGATGTCCAACAATCTCCAAGTGCCATATGATCAGCTTGAACCAACCAAGCCTTTCTCAGGAGTCACTGATGGTTCCACTGTCTCGATAGGGCAGGTCCACCTCCCTGTCACCTTTGGACAGCGCAAGAACTACCGTATCGAGCTCATTGACTTTGACATCGCCCACATTCGCCTACCATACAATGCCATCCTCGGATATCCCGCTCTGGCCAAGTTTATGGCAGTGACTCACCATGGCTACAACATCCTCAAGATGCCAGGAAGTGGCGGAGTCATCACGGTCCCCTGTGAAGAGAGGATGTGGTGTGCTCTCTCGAGCGCGCCTTCCAAGTCGCGTCGATCGAAGACCCAGACAGCAAGAGTGGAAACCTTCCTGAAGCAGCCCCCAAGAAGAAGAAGACATCACCTGACTCAAGGCCTCAGGAGTCAGGCACCTGCGGAGGCGCCACATCCGGGCATGCACCCATCCAAGGGTCGCCACCCTCCATCGCGTAGGGAGGCGCGCCCGGCGCCCTCCTCGGGCAAGGCTCGGGGGCTCTCTCCTGGGGAGCCACTGACTTTGCCAAGGTCACGAGGGAGGTGCTCGGTCACCACTTGGAGGTGTGCTTCATGGCACGTTTCCCTCAGGAAGGTGTAAGGCAAGGAGGGCCCAACCCTCAGGAATTCATCACCAAGGTCGCTCAGGAGTTGCAGGAATCGAGAGTCATGCGCGGCAACCGCCGCCTGCCCAGCGTAGGTCCCCATCCAGGCGAGGATGGTGGGCTGCGCGTCTGCATTGACTACCCGGGGCTCAGTCGAGTCGCGTCTCAGGAGTGCTTCTGGCCTTCGCGCGTGGGGCGTTCCGATGGTCCACCGCACAACTACGTTCGCATAGCCTTCGGCCTGCCGAACGCGGTTGCTGCCCACCAGCGCCTGATGAGGAGCATTCTGGAAGCCCAGGTGACCAAGCACCATGCACTCCTAGAGGAAACGGAGATGGATCTCGCTGAGCCGCCCAGACCTCCCGAGCCTCCCGAGGCTCGGAGGTCCGAGGGCTCGTGAGGATTGGCTTCTTCACCATGCACTATCAGCTACTCCGACACTCGCTCTGCGATGGTATCAGGTGACTTCTCTCAAGTTTCGTTTCAGCTGGGAGCGCCCTGAGGGCTGCATCATTCCCAGGTCGCGTGGGTCTGTCCCCGCGGCATGTATCTGTTTTGCTTATGTCTTCATCTTACCTTGTTGGGGGCGCCCCTCAGGCTGCATCATCCCCAAGCCGCTCGAGCCCGACCCAGCGGCGTGTGCCTTTCTCTGCATCTATCTAAGTTGGTTTGCTTTTCCATGCTTAAACTGCCTATGATTATCGTCCGCTGCCTACCACGGGCCTCTCCTCCCTCATGCAAAGAGCTTGCACTTAAAAGGGGGGCTCCTGAGCATCGCGACTCAAGAGCTCTTACTGGCTCTCCAGCCCTCACCCCCTGGCCTTGTCCACGGCATCGCGACCTAGCATACCAGCGGCAGCTGAGCTTGCTCGAGGGCCGGGACCTGATGACGTAGAGCATTTGCATTTTAACCATCTTGCAGGAACGTACCACCGACAAAGGCCCAGAGCCAGGCGCAACCCGCCTCGAGGTAGGGCCTCGTGAGTCCCGCGCTGGCTCACGGGTGCCTAGATACACCTCTCACAGCCCTACCGTGCCGGCCGCGTGTCAGGGTGGGGCTGTACACGCCCTGGGGGCTCCTCTCGGAGGTGAGCCCCCCTCCCATGTACCAGTGGAAGCACCATGCTCCGTGCTGGCTGACGACACTACCGAGGAGTGGCTATGCCCGTACACATACGGAAGCGTTATGCTCCGCGTTAGTGATAAACAACTGAGGGTAGCCCATAGCTATATCAACCTCAGGGAGCCCAGAGCTCAGTGTCTGGCCTCATCGCAATGCCGCATGAGGTGGCTGGGCACGGGGGCTGCGCCCGGGCCACGCCCGAGCAAACGCCACCCAGCCAGGTCCCTCAGACCTGGTCGTCGCACGCCCCTCCCCGAGCGGAGCCAAGGTATGAAGACCCGTTTGAGCGTCAAGGGGGACTCTTGAGCATCACGATTCAGGAGCCTAACTGGTCAAGTAGCCCCTCACTCCTTAGTTCCGAAAGGCTAACGACGGTCGAGGTATGCACGGGGCTGGGCCCTGCCGACGTAGAACGACAGATCCTCTCTTCCACCCCCTCCCTATTTGCTGTTTGCACGTCAAGGGGGACTCCTGAGCATCGCGACTCAGGAGCCTAACTTGTCATGTAGCCCCTCACTCCTTAGTCCCGTCCTGGTGATCTGGTTGGGGCTAATGGCGGCTGAGGTATGCGCGGGGCTGGGGCCTGCCGAGTAGAACACAAGCAAATAGGAAGGAAATCGCAAAATCCAGCAAATCCAGAAGCAAATATTACAGACCATAGATTGTTCTTACAGTACCAAGCACAAATTTAAACGCCTCCACGAGGCATGGTGCATCTTGTAGGAATCGAAGCAGGAAAGAGGCCGCGAGAAGATCGCCCCTGGGCCGCGCCACCGCTCATGGTAGAGTCGCGCTTGTCAGCTCCACCCCCCGATGCCACGGAGCTGGCAACGCATCGCTTGGCGCAGTGTTGAAGGCGCAGAACTTTGCCAGCAAGGCCTCTGCTCGAACCTTGACGGCCTCGGCAGCAGCGGCGGAGCGCTTGGCGTCCATGGGCTCCAGCAGGTTGTCAAGGTTGGCATCGGGGTTGCGGAGGTAGACGTGGCTGAGGATCCGCGTCAGCGGTGCAGAGGAAAGGACGCGAGCCTCAACTTTGGCCATGGGGCCGATGCCAATCTCGACCTCCTCAAGCACCTCGACAAGGAAGGGAACCAGCTTAGTGGGGCCCTCCTTGGCTCCGGCCAGCGGTTTCTCCAAGCCCCCGTCATAAAGCATTTTCAGCGCCGTGCGAGCCCTCCCCTCATAGCGCGTGAAGGCCGCGCGGTCCTCGGCCAAGACCTCCGCCTTGGCATCCAGCTCAACCCTCTCCGTCTTCAGCGCCTGCTCCAGCGTCTTCAGCCAGTCGCGGTCAGCTGAGAGTTCAGCATCGCGGTCCTTGACAGCAGCCTCCCGAGCCTTCATCTCCTCCTCCTTCACCTGGCGGTCGCGAATCTCCTTGGCGAGCTCATCACGCAACCCTTGCAACTCGACCTCCAGGATCTTGCAGCGGCCCTTGACAGTTGAAGCATCCTTCAGCGCTGCATCGCGAACGGCTATGGCTTGGGAGGTGACTTGCTTCTCCTCCTCAGAAGCCATCATAGCCTGGCTCAGCGCCGCTCAAACGGAGGCGTCAGAGCGAATCCAGCTGGAGACCAACTCCAGGCGCCCGGCCACCAGGCGGGGGTCGGCGCCACGGAGATCCTCCTGCAGCTGACTCAGCTCATCGGCGGCATGGTCCAAGGCGACGGAGGAGGGAGAGGAGACGGGAGCCGACGGAGTAGGAGGAGAAGACGGCATCGTGATCACAGCTTGGGAGGCAGGGACCTCTTGAGCCTTGGCAACTTCGGCAACAGCATCAAGCACAGGCGCCTCTAGAGTCAGCGGGGTCACAGGGGCTGACTCCTCGCTGGAGCGTCCCTGATGGCCTCGCGAGGATGATCGGGCAGGGTACGTGCGGGACTTGCTGCCTCCCTTCCCCGCGAGTGAAGACGCGGCCATGCTGCTGAGCCCGTTCCACGCGGGGTCACCGTCTCTCCCTTCAGCCTCTTCGCCGCAGGTAGCAGCCTACCCGAGGCAGTTCTTCCCTGTACTGTTCATCACCCGCCCCCGAGGCAATCCACCACGCCACACACTGGAGTAGGGTATTACACCACAACGGTGGCCCGAACCAGTATAAATCTTGTGTCCCTCGTGTTGTTCATCGTTTAGCTTAGATTCTCGCGAGGCGATCGGACGTGGATTGGTAGGGGGAAGATCTTCGTGCGCACCCCAGAGTTTGAACCTTAAGGGTCTGCCGGAACCCAACATCCGACAGGCTCCTTCTAGCCGGCTAAGGAAACCAAGAAGATCATCTTGGACCCGGCACACCCGGAGCAGTATGCTAACATGGGGTCCAACCTCGACAACAAATAGGAAAGCGAGCTTGTTGACATCCTCCATGAGAATCGGGATATATTTGCATGGTCCCACAAGTACATGCCGGGTGTTCTGAAGGAGTTTGCTGAGCACAAGCTGCATGTGCAGCCGGATGCTAAGCTAGTCAAGCAACCCCTCCGTCGCCTATCAGAAGAGAAGTGATGGATCGTTGGAGAAAAAATCGCCCGGCTTCTGGCAGCCAGCTTCACCATGGAAGTCTTCTACCTAGAGTGGCTTGCCAACCCAGTCCTCGTCTTGAATAGAAACAAGAAGTGGCGCATGTGTATCGACTACACGAGCCTGAACAAGGCTTGCCCCAAGGATTCGTTTGCCTTGCCCCGGATAGATTAAGTGATCGACTCCACGGCCGGCTTCATGGTGTATGGCGCTGAAGCTGTGCTTCCGAGTTACTTGCTGCACAATGCTCCCCGAGTGGAACTCTCCTTAGAAGCTGAAGCAGAACATGCACGCTAAGACGCAGTTGTTCTCCTGGAAGAGGAGCGTGATATGGCTCAG
This sequence comes from Triticum timopheevii, assembly GCA_963921465.1. NCBI lineage: Eukaryota > Viridiplantae > Streptophyta > Magnoliopsida > Poales > Poaceae > Triticum > Triticum timopheevii. Next base: position 507,481,270 of record OY997274.1, read on the forward strand.
ATCCGGTCGACCATCTATCAACAAGATTTGCGCCGTTTCCATGCCTGTATTGTCAGAAGTCGGGCGTTCTAGGAAGGAGACCTTGTGCTCCGAGTGGATTAGAAATAGCCGCACAAACTCGCTCCGGCCTGGGAAGGTCCCTTCATCATCACCAAGGTGCTTCACAATGGAGCGTACCACCTCTACAACGTAGCCAAGAAAACGGACAAGCCGCGTGCGTGGAACACAGAGCTGCTTCGCCCTTTCTACACCTAAACCACTCAGATCGAAGAGTTGTAATAAGAGTCCTTCAGTTTGCTTACCAAAGACAAGATTTTTGCAGTATCTTAATGATTGATTTCCCATAATCATTTGTGTTCAAACCCCCCAGTGGGTGGCTTAGACGCGAACCTGATTCACCTATGTTAGAAAACACTCCCACTGAAGAGCAATCCTCCCACTCGGTGGCTTAGCCGCGAACCTGATTCGCCTAAGTTAAAAAACACTCCGAGAGGAGAGCAATCCTCCCACTCGGGGGCTTAGCTGCGACCCCTTACTCGCCTAAGTTAGAAAACACTCCGAGTGGAGAGCAATCCTCCCACTCGGGGGCTTAGCTGCGACCCCGTACTCACCTAAGTTAAAAAAACACTCCGAGTGGAGAGCATTCCTCCCACTTGGGGGCTTAGCTATGACCCCATACTCGCCTAAGTTAAAAAACTCTCTGAGTGGAAAGCAATCCTTCCACTCGGGGGCTTAGCTGTGACCCCGTACTCGCCTAAACTACAAAAAAATATACTTTCGTGATGATACATGTTTGTCACAGTAGGTCGCATTTTTTGTCATGCATGTACATCCATGACGATTTTATGACGGAATCAAGATAGTCATACCTATGCTGCGGTAGAAGTGTCCCATGACATTACCAAAATTATCATCACGGAAGTGTCCACTTCCATGACCATAAATCGCGCGTCACAGAAGTGCTTTCGTCAAGGGTGACCGACACGTGGCATCCACCGTAACGGAACGTCGTTAAGCTATTGGGTCGGGTTTTGGATCCGATAACCCGTTAACAGCCCGGACCAAAGGGAAATTTCCATGTGTAAAATTCTTATTGGACGAATGAAACACGTGTCAGCTCATCAGTGGGTCAGATAGGCGCCTATGATATGTTGACACGTGCGACGGCCCACCACTGGCCCATTTAGCTAACAAAGCCGACCCGTTTGACTTGGTCAAAAGTTAATGGGCTGGCCCATGAAAAGCCTGTTAATGGTCTCTTTGCAAATAGCCCAATTTACGGCCCGGTAACTCACGACCCATTAGGCCCTAACGGAAATCGGCCCAACAATGTCATGTGGGCCCTCGAATATAACACCAGCCCGTTTCACTTTCAGCCCATGTATGGCCCACGACATCTTTCGGCCCATATGAGGCCTTCGTATCTTTAGGCCCTTTAGAGGCCCACAGTGACTCTAGGCCATAATGAACATGTTAATGGCCCGTGATTCACATGGGCCGTTTTCGTCACGTGTTAGCTTTCGGCCAATTGACGGCCCATACGTTATTGGGCTCCTTTCCGGCCCTCGATTACTTCCGGCCCGTTACTGGCCTGTTCCCCTAATGGGCCAAATTCGGCCTGTGACAAGAGTTGGCCCGTTTCTGGCCTGTTAACCCATTGTGCTATTTCAAGCCCGTCCTATATTCCAGCCCATTAACGACCCGTTATGCCTGTGACAGAATTAAGCCTTTGCTGTCCTCTGGCCTGTTAACAGCCCGTTACCATGCTGGGCAGATACCAATTACGCCCGTTTACGAACCATGTAGACCCATTTATCTGACGGCCCAAGGCCCGCCAATTCTACGGCCTTGTTGGAGGCCCATTTATAGATGGTCCGTAGGAGATCCATGGATCCTACGGCCCATAGCAGGGTCAAGGTTACCATGGTCTGTATATGGCCCATGGTTGTTGCGGCCACTAGCAAACCAGGGAAAAAGAATACTAGGAAATAAATAAGGCCGAAACTAACGCTAGGCTATTAAGGCAATTGCACAGATTACATCCACTCGGCATCAAAGATCTCCACCAGTGCAAATATAGGGAACACCCTACACTAAAAGAAAATAGCTTGCTATTTTCTTCAGCTGGTGGCTACACGTTAAGAACAAATTTTGCATTGCACCAAAACAAATTACAACTATAAAACAAAAGGAAGGTTGGCATAAAAGTTAACAGTCTAGCAGATAAATGCACCACCAGAAGTTCAGAAGCTCAGTTCATTTGACCTGACTATTACGTTTTCATGCTGTATTGTCCGATGGAGCACCATAACCGTCGCCTTCATTTCTCCTAGGCTCCTGAGCAACATAGCAAAGTTCTGGTAGTCTGGTTTCAAAACAACGCATATCTTGACGACATCGACAATGTCTCTCCTTGTTTCACAAAGGGTCTCTGTTAGGGAATGGACTTGTGTCTGGAGCGCAGATACAACATTGTTTTGAGCTTGCATATCTTGATCATGAGGCAGTTTGGACGAGATTGCCTTAACAACCAACCCAGTATTACGCAGGAACGTGCTTTTGGCACTGTTAGTGGACAGGTACTGACCCACTACAGCAAGAGCTAACATTGCGTTTATAGTTGCCTCGCCACCTTCAGAAGGTGGCGGTTCCACCATTTTTTCCATTGCTCGCTGAAAAGTTGAGTTTTTACATTAGTAGTACCAGAACAGAAGATATTAAGGAGGTAGTAAAACCAAAGAAAATATCTTTGGTCTATATACATAACTTATTCTGGTGAACCCATGTAAAATATTAGTGGTATTTTCTTGCAAAGTACATAATAAAACCAGGTTCCAAACATATGACCATGTACCATCGCTAATGTATTGTCTATTTCTTCACAATGTATTGAGGGCTAAGGATAAAGAGATGAAGTTTATAATACGGTAAGCATAGTATGACATCATTCATATCACAGAACAACTGAGAACAGACAAACAGGCAATTGTAACGTTGTGTGGGCAAGTCCAGCATGGAACTAGATTACAAGTCAAGATCAAAGGAACATCACTCCTCTCTTTGAAACCTTGTAAGTTGCAATGATACGCTAAGGCAATTGTGTATAAAATTGAAAAGAGTAATAGACATTGGCTGCAAACCATGCAGTTCAAGGCACAAGTCTGAGTAAGTAGTAGTTAAAAGGCATGAGGATTAAGGACTTACAATAGTGGCTTTGACTGGTGTAGTCATGCCCTTCTTCTTGCTAGTGTGACAGTCCTTGAAGATTTCCACAACATTTGGTTCAAGTACTTTTTGGTCCTTGCGGGCTTTCCTCTGCATTTGGAACAAGTCAATATAGATTTGATAATATGGTACAACAAAAAGAGTGAAACAACAGCTAATTACAAGAGCCTCGTAGTGTGCAATATAGCTACGAGATCCTGCCATCTGTTGGAATTTCACTTTCGTACGGTTGGCCTTGTTCTTTGACCAGTTCACCTACAAGAAGATAGATTTGTAGCACATGCGTAAATAGGACTTCAACATGTGATCTGATCACATATATATAATGTACCTGATACTTCGGATAAGACCAGTGTTTAACGAGGCCCCTCCAGTCTTCATCCAATATATTTTCCACTGGAGATGTTTGGGAAAGTTCACTATTAGCCTTGCCTTCAAAGTGAGTTTTCCTCTAGTTATACCGATACTGTCGTAGAGCAGACTTGAAACATGGGTGCAAGCTTGTCTGGTTGCATCATCTTGGCTATCCAACTTGAACCTCATCTGTTGAAAATTATGGGAGTCTCATTATCAGCAACCTAGAAAGTATGGGACAGAGAAAGACGATATTACTAGTTTCGATACATAACCATACTTACAGATAAATGGTCAAGGAAGTTGTTGAAATTGGTTTTGCCTTCGTCATTCCTGTACTAAATCCATGTTGGGAGGATACGTACATGACACCTAACGGCAACCGCTGCCTCTGATACTAATTTGGCTGACTATGTAGCATCACGTGGCCTTTTTAAACCTGCCTCAAAACGGATCTCCATTCTTCCTCCTCTAGATTTAGTTAACATATCGAGCATTATCCCTGATGTTTGTTTCCTCTTGTGCCTAGGTGCTAGTCCAACAACGAACATAGGAAGTGTTAGTGTACATCAAACTGTGAGACTACATATAAAGAAGCATGCAACTGTAACTTGACTCCAGCAACTACCTTCTTGGTGTTGAAGCTCTCAAGGTTCATCTGATCTTACCAACTCGTCTTATGTCAAGAGTGCTTGGGAAGTAGTGTTAGGTGGCAAGGGAGCTTGGGAAGGTGCTGCTAGCTTAGTTGACGCACGAGTAACTCGTGCAGCTGGTAGTACTGTGGAAGGTGTTGCAAGAACTAGGGTTGTCTCTGCTTGTTTGGTGGCAGCTATTTGTTTCTGTTTGGCTTTTTCTGCAGCTCGTGTAGCATGGGATACCCTGTTTGTAGAATTTTCCGCTGGACTTTGACCTTCTATTGCACCATCAGTACCAGTAGAATCTGCAGGATTCATACGCTTCCCATTCCCTGCCATTCTCTGTTTCTTCCTCTTTCTCTATGCCATGTTAAGTCAAGCTGACAAGAAAAACAAATAACAATTTAGTTCTTCAGAACAAATTGATTCGTGATACAGACGAACTGAACTATGATGTTAGACAACCACATGATAGGAGGATGTAATATGTACGAAAATCAGGACAGAAGAGATAACCAGAACTATGATGTGTAAACTAAGTAGAAGACATTTCACTAAATTAGAAGCAATGCAATGGAAGGTAGACACCATATGAAAGATGCTACAAATATCACTCTGCCAAGTTAACAGTGTCTCATCATAAATGGCGTTTAAACAAATATGAAGTAGTACAAGAAATAAATCATATGCAAGATGCAAACAACATCACACTACCAAATTAGAGGTCTCTCGTCATTAGTGCCATTGCATATTCACAGCATTGCATATTCACAGCTTATGATGTGTAACTAAGGAGAAGGCATTTCAACAAATTAGAAGCAATGAAAGCTAGACACCATATGAAAGATGCAACGAATATCACTCTACCAAGTTAAAACTTTCTCGTCATAAGTGTCATTTCAACAAATTAGTAGTACAAGCTAGAAAATAATGCGAGATGTAACCTATATCACACTCCAAAGTCAAATGTGTCTTATGATAAGTGATTGTTGCAGGTTACACAACAGTAGTAATTTGATGTAAGAACATGGTATGATAGATAGATATTGTATGTTCTAGAAACAGGAACACATGTCTTATTCAAGTATAATGTGTAAAGTAAGAAGATGGAATTCAACAAAATTAGAAGCAATACAAGCTGGACATCACACATAACATGCAACCACATATAACAGTGCCAAGTTAGAGGGAGCACCGGTGATGGTGCACTAGGGGAGACGTGCTCATCATAAACACAGCTACATTGAGTGTCTATGCATGTGTTGTCTTGGAAATCATCTTGGGGGGATGGAGGAGTAGAAACTATAGAGTCCCTCCATTTGGAAGGAGCACCTTTATCTGCTGCCTTGCTAACTTCCTTCCGCTTTATTGATTTTGAATTGTCAAGTAAAACCGACAAGAAAAAGCAATAAAATTCTCTCCCCAGAACTCATTCATGCATGATACTAACAGTCACTACTTTGATGTAAGGCAAACACATGATACTAGGGTGGAATATGTACGAAAAACAGGACGGCATGACATGTTCACAACTGTTTGTGTAAACTAAGCAGAAACTATTCCAACAAATAAGAAGCAATGCAAGCTAGACACCACATGAAATATGCAACCAATATGACTCTGCCAAGTTAAAAGCATCCCATCATAAATGGAATTTCAACAAATTAGAAGCAGCGCATGCTATAAATCATATGAAAGATGCAACTAATATCGCACCGCATATACTAAAGGTGTCTCATCATATTGATTGATGCGGGATACAAAAAACAATAGTTTTATGTAAGGACATGCTTAATAGACAGATGTACTATGTACTAAATACGGGAAGGCATGTCACATTAACAGGTATAATGTATAAGTTAAGCAGAATAGCACATGCAGTTTAACCAGATTGGAAGAATTACAATCTAGACACCATATGCAACATGCAACCACATATCACGTTGCCAGGTTAGAGCAAGCACATGCGATGCTAGTGTAGGGGAAATGCGGTAATCAACTACGGATCTACGTTCACTATCTTCATCTAGCCTTGTTGTCATCATGTCGGGAGGCTGACGCTGCATTCTTTAAATGAGGAGTAGTCCACTTGCCTGACTGCCTCATCATAAGTGATTGATGAGGGATACACAAGAACATTAGTTTGATGTAAGAACATGGTTAATACACAGATGTACTAGTATGTACCAAAAACAGAAAGGCATGTCATATTCAAAGGTATAATGTGTAAGCTAAGCAGAAGCAATTTAACCAAATTGGAAATAATACAAGCTAGACTGTAAGGGAACACAGGCGTGCGTGCCTAGACTGTAAGGTGATACCTGGAGAGAGTATTGTACCCCAGCATAAGCTGGTGGTTGCTGACTTCCGCTTTCGGATTTGTGTCCAGCGGGATAAGCGGGCTAAAGTCGCTAGAACTAAGTGGTGGAAGCTCAAGGGGGAGGTAGCTCAGGCGTTCAAGGAGAGGGTCATTAAGGAGGGCCCTTGGGAGGAAGGAGGGGATGCGGACAATGTGTGGATGAAGATGGCGACTTGCATTCGTAAGGTGGCCTCAGAGGAGTTTGGAGTGTCCAGGGGAAGGAGAAGCGAAGATAAGGATACCTGGTGCTGGAATGATGATGTCCAGAAGGCGATTAAAGAGAAGAAAGATTGCTTTAGACGCCTATACCTGGATAGGAGTGCACACAACATAGAGAAGTACAAGATGGCGAAGAAGGCCGCAAAGCGAGCTGTTGGTGAAGCAAGGGGTCGGGCGTATGAGGACCTCTACCAACGGTTAGGCACGAAGGAAGGCGAAAGGGACATCTATAAGATGGCCAAGATCCGAGAGAGGAAGACGAGGGATATTGGCCAAGTCAAATGCATCAAGGACGGAGCAGGCCAACTCTTGGTGAAGGACGAGGAGATTAAGCATAGATGGCGGGAGTACTTCGACAAGCTGTTCAATGGGGAGAATGAAAGCTCTACCATTGAACTGGACGACTCTTTTGATGAGACCAGCATGCGTTTTGTGCGTCGAATCCAGGAGTCTGAGGTCAAGGAGGCTTTAAAAAGGATGAAGGGAGGCAAGGCGATGGGCCCGGATTGTATCCCCATTGAGGTGTGGAAAGGTCTCGGGGACATAGCGATAGTATGGCTAACCAGTCTTTTCAATCTCATTTTTCGGGCAAACAAGATGCCAGAAGAATGGAGACGGAGTATATTAGTACCAATCTTCAAGAACAAGGGGGATGTTCATAGTTGTATTAATTACCGTGGAATTAAGCTGATGAGCCATACAATGAAGCTATGGGAGAGAGTCATTGAGCACCGCTTAAGAAGAATGACAAGCGTGACCAAAAACCAGTTTGGTTTCATGCCTGGGAGGTCGACCATAGAAGCCATTTTCTTGGTACGACAGCTTATGGAGAGATATAGGGAGCAAAAGAAGGACTTACATATGGTGTTCATTGACTTGGAGAAGGCCTATGATAAGATACCGCGGAATGTCATGTGGTGGGCCTTGGAGAAACACAAAGTCCCAGCAAAGTACATTACCCTCATCAAGGACATGTACGATAATGTTGTGACAAGTGTTCGAACAAGTGATGTCGACACTGATGACTTCCTGATTAAGATAGGACTGCATCAGGGGTCAGCTTTGAGCCCTTATCTTTTTGCATTGGTGATGGATGAGGTCACAAGGGATATACAAGGAGATATCCCATGGTGTATGCTCTTTGCGGATGATGTGGTGCTAGTTGACGATAGTCGGGTGGGGGTAAATAGGAAGTTAGAGTTATGGAGACAAACCTTGGAATCGAAAGGGTTTAGGCTTAGTAGGACTAAAACCGAGTACATGATGTGCGGTTTCAGTACTACTAGGTGTGAGGAGGAGGAGGTTAGCCTTGATGGTCAGGTGGTACCCCGGAAGGACACCTTTCGGTATTTGGGGTCAATGCTGCAGGAGGATGGGGGTATTGATGAAGATGTGAACCATCGGATCAAAGCCGGATGGATGAAGTGGCGCCAAGCTTCTGGCATTCTCTGTGACAAGAGAGTGCCACAAAAGCTAAAAGGCAAGTTCTACAGGACGGCGGTTCGACCCGCAATGTTGTATGGCGCTGAGTGTTGGCCGACTAAAAGGCGACATGTTCAATAGTTAGGTGTGGCGGAGATGCGTATGTTGAGATGGATGTGTGGCCACACGAGGAAGGATCGAGTCCGGAATGATGATATACGAGATAGAGTTGGGGTAGCACCAATTGAAGTGAAGCTTGTCCAACATCGTCTGAGATGGTTTGGGCATATCCAGCGCAGGCCTCCAGAAGCTCCAGTGCATAGCGGATGGCTAAAGCGTGCGGAGAATGTCAAGATAGGGCGGGGTAGACCGAATTTGACATGGGAGGAGTCCGTTAAGAGAGACCTGAAGGATTAGGGTATTACCGAAGAGCTAGCTATGGACAGGGGTGCATGGAAGCTTGATATCCATGTGCCAGAGCCATGAGTTGGTTGCGAGATCTTATGGCTTTCACCTCTAGCCTACCCCAACTTGATTGGGACTAAAGGCTTTGTTGTTGTTGTTGTTGTTGTTGTTGTTGTTGTTGGAAATAATACAAGCTAGACATCCTGCTGGAGTGGTGAGCATGATCATCTAGGACCTGAGTGCCTGGTGGGAGGCGGGCTGCTTCGCCACCATCGCGGCTTTTTAGTTGGCTTCCAGGTGATGCCTGTCTTTGCTGGGCTTGTCACTGGCTTGGCCAGTGCCCTGACTAGCTATTTGTCTTCTGGTGCTCACGGGATGGTGGTTCATGTAAAAAATATCTTTCCTTATCTTAATAAAGACCGACTTTGGCCTTCCGAATACAAGCTAGACACCATATGGAACATGCAACCACATATGACACCGCGAAGTTACAACAAGCACCTGGGATGGTGGTTATTTGTGAGCGAAGTCATCAACTCCAGAGCTATGTTTACCGTCTCCATCTACTGACATTGCAACCTTTATAGCGCTGTAATGTGTCGTGCCTACCCGTGAAGAAAGCTAGTGCAACTTCTCTCTTTCCTTTTCTGCTTCTCTCGAGGCAGACTTTGAAATACCCTTGCATAAAAACACAATAGTGAGAGTATGGGTGAAGTGTGTGCAGAACTAGTGCACTGTAAAAGTAGCAAATAGTAGGTGGTTGAAAAATAAATGATAGGTGACATATGATAGCTCTACAACATTGCATGGCAAACAAAATTAAATTCTACTTCGTACGATTTTAAAATATATGAGCACAGGAAATGCAGATACTCCTCCAGCACACCACCACATGTGGTTATATCAAGATAACAGTCAACTGAAAATAAATAGGTCAGTCGATTTTTTAATGAACCATCCGATCTATCAGGAACGGGCAGATGGCCTTCGTCTACCTCCCACCAGTCACTGTTGATGATCTTTCTCGAATCGCCAGCGACCACCGGCCCAAACCCCCTGCCTCCTCCGCCCTGCCCTGCCCTCGACCTCACACCACCGCCGTGCTTGGCAGCGCCCCCAGGCCATCCCTTTAATCCCGGCCCACCTCCACATTGAGCGCCAGTAGCTCTAGGCCCCACACACCCCTAAGATAAACACCGAGGTGTTGTTTCCCCGGCGTAATAGGCGGACTAGCGCCTGTTAAGCCGGGTTATGCTTCTGTTACTTGGGAATCAACTGACCAGGAATTGAAATTCAGGGGGGCGACAGACCTCTAGCTAAGGTGAAATAGTATATGAGGAGAAACCTTGTGCATCACGAGTTACTAGGAACATCTAGTATCAAGAAGAAGCGGTCAACTAGTGCCTTCTGTGGGATGAATACCGTGCAAGCAGACACATAAGATTTGCACGAATAAGGGAAGAGGAGAATCCTTATCGGTTGCCAGTGTGGTCTCCTCCATATGTCGCGGCGGTCTTCTTTTTTCTCATAGGGGAACCATGTTTTGGAGAAATGTGGATCCTTGGACAAACCCATGGCCAAATTGTTGACTGTTTTGCTGTGGCCGTATATCGGCGGAAGGGAAGCAGATCCGAGGCGACGAAGGACGGCGTAGCAGGAACAACTCCGGTGCAGCGGACGGTGGCGAAGTTGGAGCGGCAGCGGTGAGGCGCAGGATGGCATGGTTGAACTGGCTCGGGTACAGACGGCTCGGCCTCGGCTTCGACTACTAGCCATGGAGGGTGTTTCAGTTGAGGTTGCGGTGGACGACAACGTCGGGGTATCGGCTCCGGCTTGATGGAGGAGGGTGGCAGTTGATGGGTGGAATGGGGTGGCGGACGGAGGACGCCGAGGTTTCGCGGCTGGTGGAGAGGTAGTTTTTACGCCCACGGAGTATGAATGGGGAATCGGACGGGTGGGCGGGGGGATGGGGGGAGAACCATGTTTCGGTCTGGGACGCGCTTGTTTTTGGCTTTTTTGAACAGAAGACGGGACGCGCTTGTTTGAAATTTGGGGAAAGTACAAATTTTGCCCCCCTGTTAAATTTCGGACCTACTGCGGGTCGGGGGTAGGATGGTAATCCCAGGTGTCCCAAATGGTGTGCAGGAGCGATTTTGGCCACGCGCATGTGTACTTAGGCGGCCATCATGTATGAATGTTTTTCGGAGGCGGTTGCATGGAGTCTAGATGAAGCTACAAACCTACCCTAGTTTAGACCTTTGGACGTCGAGCCGGTAGGTTTCACGGGTAGAGGCTCTTTTGGCGCTTCGTTCGAAATTTTGAAACACAAGCATTCACATTTAGAGTACTCTTGAACTACGAGAATTGACCTAAATAGACAACGCTAATTTTGACCTTGTATGTTTGAAAACCTCATTAAATTATCCGCTTCTTTTTGAAATTTTGACACTTGAAAATCCTATAACTACGATTATTTTGGAATGGAGGAGCTAAATTTGAATCTATTTTGTACACGACTACATATGCTATTATGTACAAAATCAGAGCAAAGATTGGTGCCCCCATAATTTAGGTATGATTTACAAATGCCATGATATCAAATTCAAATAATTGAATGGACTTCATGTTGAATTCGATTTTTTAAACCACCTTAAGTTTAATTCAAATGTATGATAGTTCATAGGTAGCTATTTATAATGTTCATTGTGCAACTTTCGTATGTATAATGTGCTTTACACACACAACATGAACTATACTCACGTTTATATTCGATTGCTAAAGCGATGCATTGTTTGGAGTTCAGAATACTAACTATGTGGATCAATTGTGTCAAATAATAACATAGACATGCTCAAATTCGATAGAATCTAGATGTACGATGGATCAATGACTGTTCCTTACGCGAATTGCAAATATCATGGTCCCATCCTAATATTTGGATACAATTTTTATCTTTAATCAATGTGTACAGCAGTCTTTTACGTGTAGTTTCACTCTCCATCAGTGGTCTCTCACACATGCTCACACACTCTGTCCTGAGGTGTCTTTCTCGCACACATGCTCTCGATCTAACCCTCCCTACCTCTCGTAACCATTTACGACTATTTTCACTAAGATTTATCACAAGCACTCTTCCTCTCGCAAGCATACACACGCACAATCCCCATCAACCCTTTCTATATATGTAGACCTGCCTACGTGTCTCCTGTACGCACATTATCTTTAGGCATGTCTCTCACGCGTTGTCTCACACCTCTCTTCCTAATCGACGAGTATGATTCTAGCATAGGATTCTGTAGGATGCCTCTTAAAGTTAGGTTGGATGAATAGTAATATCAGAGATAAAGGGGTTATCTTAGTCTGAGAACCTAGGGTTACAAATCCTAGCTGGCTTTGTCAGTGGACACAGAGTCCTTCACATTTCTCCTATCTTTGTCTTGTACGACTAGTCATCCATGGGTCTCCCTAAATGCGTCTCGGGCCGACCAATGTGGCGCAGGACGGAACCGAACGAAGGCCTCACCTCGGCCCACCAAACCTCACGTGGTGACACACCCTCTGCCCCCACGTCTCGTTATCTTTTCACACCCACACATACGAACATAGACACCACACAACAAATATATTCTCCTGGTGCCTTTATCCCCTCCCCCTTGCATATACACACTCAAGGGAATCTCTCGCCGTGACGTCATATTCGTCTCTCTCTCTAGACCACTCTCATTTCTCATGCTATCTCTCTCCCCCCCCCCCCGCCGGCCCCTCTATCCATGCCTCTCACGAATACGTAATACACACACATACCTCTCTAGGCCCTGCCAAATGCATCAACTACACATTCATCTAAAAAGCCCTCTCTTCACGTTTATTTCGCATACAACATTCCTTTTGAATAAAGTGTGGTCAAAAAATTGTATGGAGGAGTATGAACACTATTTTGCATTGCATGGTGCCCACAATGATATTTATTCTGCACTGTGAATTTGTACATTTTTATACTATATATAAAGTTGGTCATAATAAAGAGAAACGAAGAGCATCTCTCTCTCGATCGCATACCCCCACTCTACGCCCCTTTCACGTACGCACACAAACTATCTTCAGGTCCTCCAAAAGTAAGCCCCCAACACATTAACGCATGTTTCATCTTTCTCTCGCGATATATATAGTGACAATCATTGTATTTGAAGCGAAAGCATGATACATACATTGGACTTCAGAATCCACTCACTACGGTCACCATTTACGTTTTGTGGTTATTATACAGTCACGGGCTCACCGTACAACTCTGTATTTGCTCGAGACACGACTAGTTGACCAGTTAAACGCTCCACGTGGCATGTCTTCGCCTTATCCCGTTTCCAAGCACCGGCGACGTCTTATTGGCTCCCACAATGATAAGCCGCCCGTTGGCATATGTCGCACCTACCACCCAACATTTGGCGACCGCAGTGGGGCCAGGTGCACCGTTGTCCGGAGACCTGTTCTCGACGGGAACCCTCTTCCTCCCCCGTGAGCGTAGCCAGCCCGGCATGCCCGATGGCGCTTTCCCCGACGTGTTGCAAGGTGTCAACGACGCCTGCGCGGCGAGCTGCCTCGCCGATCTTCTTGGCGAGGCTCGCATCTCCGACGAGCCCGCGTCCAACGCGGGCACCGGCTACCTCGAGAGCCGCCTCGTGAGCCTCCTCGACCAACTCCACTTGTCCAGCAAGCCTGCTGTGGATTTGGAGTCGGTTGGCTCCACTGAGCCGATGCTTGTCGACTCCGACACGGCATCGCTCGACGCTTTCCCCACCAACGTGGTGGTCTTCGACGATCCTCTCCCCCGAGCCGACAGTGGCGCCAGCACCGTCACCGAGGTGCTGGTCATCAGCCACGGAGTCGCCTCCGGCGAGAACACCCATGACGCCCTGCAAGCGACGCTGCATGATTTTTCTGCCCCCATCCCGGCCGATGCCGACGCAGAGGCGCTGGAGGCACGCCGCCTTGCTCTCATTGCGGAGGGCCAGAAGCTGGCCACCATGAGGCGCCTCACCGAGGCTCACCAGAGCAAAGTCGACCGCGCCGCCTTCGGCACGCCGCCTCCCGACGGGCCGAGCCGGGCCGGTGTCGTCCAGAAATGCGGCACGGCCATCACCGACATGCTGGGAGCAGAACGCCCAGTCTACGCCACGCCTCTTGAGAACCTATGCGCCGCCCAGTCGGTCGTAGACAAACTGAACGGAGTAGGGGCCCACTAGCTCCCCTACATGACCAGACGTATCCAGAAGCTGATCGACGCGGCCGCAAAGCGGCACGAAGCCGGCATCCGCTCCGAAAGTCCTCCCCCGCGCCAAGAGCACGGCGCGACGTCACGTATGCTGACTGCGGGCGGAGCCCGCACAAGGCAAGAAAAGGAGCCGGCTGCTAGTCGTAGTCGTGCTCGCATCACCATCGAGCGCGACGCAGAAGGCCGCCATCGAGCTGTGGAGCGAGGAGGTGATCCGCCTCCTCCTACGCATCATGGGGAGAGATATCCTACCCCGCCGCCTGTCACGCATCCGACTCTCAGCGGCCGACTAGGTCGCCATGAAGGAGTCGGCGAAAACGATGCCCGCCGTCGGATCGACTGCATTGCGCGATCCCTGGCATTAGAAGAGGAAGATGATGTCGGCCCGCCTTGCTTCGGCCCCCGCATCTGCGACGAGCCCTTCCCCAAAGGGTTCTCGCTCCCAAGAGACATGCCCAAGTACAACGGCTCCGTGAAGTCGGAAGATTGGTTGATCGACTACTCCACCGCAGTCCGCATAGCAAACGGCAACAGGCGTGTTACCTTGAAATATGTTCCCCTGATGCTCCAAGGCACGGCGCGCACCTGGCTCAACAGCCTCAAGCCTTACAGCATCAACAGCTGGCTAGACTTCACGGAAGCCTTCATCCGCACCTTCACCAGCACTTACAAACGGGCTCCCAAGCCCCGACAGCTCTCCTTGTGTGTACAAGGGCCCAACGAATCAACCCGCGACTACCTCACGCGTTGGGCCGAGCTCCGCAACTCCTGCGAGGGGGTGCACGAGGTTCAGGCCATAGAGTACTTCACCGCCGGGTGTCGAGAAGGCACCCTCCTTAAGCACCGACTCCTCTGCGACGAGCCGACTACCCTCGATGAGCTGCTGTTCATCGCAGACAAGTACGCCACAGCCGACTCCTCCATGAAGACCGAGCTCTGAGTAGACGCCTCAGGGAAGGTACTCGCGCCGGCTCCCAAGACACCGGCTAGAGACTCCAGCCGACGCCCGTACCAGAATGACAACAAGCGCAAGGCTCTTATGTCGACTTCCAACAGTCGGCAAGTGGCCACAGTCGAAGACGAACAACCCGAAGGGCGGCCCACGCCCAAGAAGCAGAAGGGCGGCAGGCCGGCTTTCTGCTACGAACAAGCCTTTGATGCCCCTGCAAGTTCCACAGCGGCGCGAAGGCCTCCAACCACACTACTCGGAAATGCCATTGGCTCACACGTATCTCCAAGGGCGAAGGGTTGGTGCCGCCTCCACCTGCTGGCCAGCCGCCTCCGGCTCCTCAGCAGCCGGCCGCTCGGCCAGCAGTCGGGGATGTTCAAGACGAGTTCCCTGATGAGCATGCCGCCTACGTCATCTTTACAAGCCAGCCCGAAGACCGGTGAAGCCGGCGCTAACAACACCAAGAAGTCAACGCGGTCGCCTCCAACAACCCTGAGTTCATGCACTGGTCGGAGAAGCCTATCAGTTGGATCCGGGCCGATCAGCCAGAGGTGATGCCGTCTCCCGGCTCTTATGCACTGGTTTTGGCTGCCACCCTCACGACCGACAGGCGAGCTGCCCGATTCTCCCGCGTGCTGATAGATGGCGGAAGCAGCATCAACATACTGTATCGTGACACCATGGAGAAGCTGAATATCAAGACGAAGCAGCTCATGCCTAGTCGGACTGTGTTCCATGGGATCGTACCGGCCTATCCTGTGCACCAATCGGCAAGATCATGATAGATGTTCTCTTTGGGGACAAATATCACTTCCACCGAGAGGCAATATGGTTTGAAGTAGTGGATCTGGAGAGCCCTTACCACGCACTGCTTGGCCGACCTGCTCTGGCCAAGTTCATGGCCGTGCCCCACTACGCCTACCTCAAGATGAAGATGCCGAGTTCCAAGGGTATCATCACCATAGCCGGAGACTACAAGAAGTCCTCTGAGTGTGCAGCGGCTAGCAGCCGGCTTGCCGAGTCCCTTGTGATTGCTGAAGAAAAGAAGATGCTGGACCGAGTCTTGGCCCTGGCCGGCAAGCAGCCGGCCTTGTCCCCCGACCCCAAGGAATATGAGGCTCAGTGTTCTTTCTAGCCGGCCGGAGAAACGAAGAAGATACCTCTGGACCCGGAGCACCCGGAGAGGTACGCTGTCATGGGAACCGGCCTTGACAGCAAATAGGAAAGCGAGCTCATCGATTTCCTCCATAAGAATCAGGACATCTTCGCATGGTCTCCCAAAGACATGCCGGGTGTTCCGACGGACTTCACCGAGCACAAGCTACATGTCTGATCAGATGCCAAGCCAGTCAAGCAGCCCTTGCGCCGCCTGTCAGAAGAGAAAAGAAGAGTAGTCGGAGAAGAAATAGCCCGGCTCTTGGCAGCTGGCTTCATTATGGAAGTTTTCTTCCCTGAGTGGCTTGACAACCCAGTCCTGGTGTTGAAGAAGAACAAACAGTGGCGCATGTGCATTGACTACACCAGCGTCAACAAGGCCTGCCCCAAGGATCCTTTTGCCCAGCCAATGATTGATCAAGTGATAGACTCCACAGTCGGATGCGAGCTGTTGAGCTTCTTGGATGCTTACTCGGGCTACCACCAGATAAAGTTGGACCCAGCTGACCGCCTCAAGACCGCCTTCATCACACCAATCGGAGCTTTCTGTTACCTGACTATGACATTCGGCCTGAGGAATGCTGGTGCCACTTTTCATCGTTGCATGCAGAAATGCCTCCTCAGGCAACTCGGCAGAAATGCCCATGTCTATGTAGACGATATTGTGGTGAAGACGGAGAAACACAACACCTTGCTGGAAGACCTCAAGGAGACATTTGAAAACCTGCGCAGATTTCAGATCAAGCTCAATCCCGAGAAATGCGTGTTCGGAGTACCAGCCGGCCAACTCTTAGGCTTCCTGGTCTCCAAACGCGGCATCAAATGCAACCCGGTGAAGATCAAGGCCATAGAGAGAATGGAGATTCCTACCAAGCTGAGAGACGTCCAAAAGTTTACCGGATGCTTGGCCTCCCTCAACCGCTTCATCAGCCGGCTCCAAGAGAAGGCTCTCCCTCTCTACCGACTCATGAAGAAATCTACTCACTTTGAGTGGAATGACCAAGCAGACCAAGCTTTCCACGAGTTAAAGAAAATGCTGACCACGCCGCCTGTCTTGGCGGCACCGACTGAGAAAGATCCCATGCTCCTTTACATTGCCGTCACTAGACGGGTGGTCAGCACTGTCATCGTGGTTCAACGCCCAGAAGAAGGCCGAGTTCAGTTAGTCCAGAGGCCAGTGTACTATCTGAGTGAAGTGTTGTCCACCTCGAAGCAGAACTACCCACACTATCAGAAGATGTGCTATGGTGTGTACTTTGCCGCCAGGAAGCTCAAGCCCTACTTTCAAGAGCACCCCATCACGGTCGTATGTACTGCCCCGCTAGCCGAGATCATAGGCAGCCGGGATGCATCCAGCCGGGTGGCAAAATGGGCCATTGCGCTAGCTCCTTACACGATCTTCTACCAACCCCGCACCGCCATCAAGGCCCAGGCATTGGCCGACTTCCTCGTCGACTGGGCCGAGACGCAGTACCTGCCGCCTGCGCCCGACTCCACTCGTTGGTAGATGCACTTTGATGGATCCAAGATGCGCACCGGCTTGGGAGCCGGAATCGTCCTCACCTCTCCCAAAGGCGACAAGCTCAGATACACATTGCAAATTCACTTTGCCACCTCCAACAATGTGGCCGAGTATGAGGCGCTCATACACGAACTCCGGCTAGCCAAAGAACTCGGCATCCGCCGGATCCTGTGCTATGGCGACTCGGACTTGGTAGTCCAGCAATCATCCGGCGACTGGGACGCCAAGGACGCAAACATGGCGAGCTACCACTTCCTTGTTCAGCAACTCAGCGAATATTTTGAAGGATGCGAGTTCCTCCACGTGCCACGGGCCGACAATGAGCAAGCAGATGCCCTGGCACGAATAGGCTCCACCCGACAAGCTATACCAACCGGCGTCTCCCTCCAACACCTCCTCAAGCCGTCTCCAGAGTCTCATTCCATCTTCGTGCCGCCTGACCCCGACACAGTCGGATCTGGCTTGGGGAGCCAAGCAGGCGGCTCGGGGACTTCGACAGGCGGCTCGGGGACTTCGACAGGCGGCTTGGGGACTGCTGTAGTCGCACTTGGCCCGGGGACTTCAGAACCCGGCCCGGGGACTACTGCAGCCGGCCCGGGGACTGCCTCAACACAACAGACGGTGGCCGACTCCAACCCTTCACCACCCAGCCCACCCGCCCTGGCCGCAGTGGCCGTTTTTACAATAGAAGGAGTCACAGCTCCATCATGGGCCCACCCCATCCTCAATTTCCTGATTAACAGAGAGCTGCCGACTTACCAAATCTCGGCAAAACAAGTCCAACGCCGAGCCGAAGCATACACAATAGTGAACAGAGAGCTTGTTAGGCGCAGTGTCACTGGAGTCTTCCAGCGCTGCGTCGAGCCGGAGAAGGGCATAGCAATACTCAAGGATATCCACCAAGGCGAATGCGGCCACCACGCAGCCTCAAGACCGCTCGTTCCCAAAAGCTTTCCGCCATGGATTCTTCTGGCGGACTGCTTTGGAGGACGCCAAGGAATTAGTCAAACAATGCAAAGGGTGCCAAGTCTTCATCTCCAAGAAACACCTGCCGGCTTCCGCACTCAAGACCATTCCCCTCACCTGGCCCTTTGCCGTCTGGGATTGGACATGGTGGGCCCACTCAAGACGGCGCGTGGCGGCACGACACATCTGCTTGTCCCCGTGGACAAATTTACCAAGTGGATCGAAGCAAAGTTGATCAAGAAGCTGAATGGGCTGACTGCCGTGACATTCATTGCAGATATCACAACCCCGTATGTCATACCACATAGCATCATCACCGACAACGACACGAATTTTGCCAAGGGAGCACTGGCACGTTTCTACGCGACACAGGGCATCCGTCTGGACTTTGCGTTCATTTCCCACCCGCAGTCAAACGGCCAAATCGAGGGAGCAAACGGCCTCATCCTCTCCGGCATCAAGCCCCGATTGGTCATGCCACTGGACCGTTCGGCCGGCAGTTGGCTCGACAAGCTGCCGGCCGTCCTCTGGAGCTTGCGCACTACTCCAAACAAGTCAACCGGCTTCACCCCTTTCTTCCTTGTATATGGTGCCGAGGCTGTCATCCCAACTAACATTGAGTTCGACTCACCTCGGGTCACCATGTACATGGAGGCGGAGGCGAAGGAAGCGCGAGAAGACGGTGTCGATCTGCTGGAAGAGGGCCGGCTATTAGCCCTCAGCCGGTCCGCCATCTACCAGCGGGGTCTACGCCGTCACCATAGTCGGAAGGTCAAGCCGAGATCCTTCCAAGAGGGCGACCTTGTGCTCCGGCTGATCTCGCGAACAGCCGGCCAGCACAAGCTCTCGACCCCTTGGGAAGGCCCATTCGTCATCAGCCGAGCTCTAGGCAACGACTCCTACTACCTGATTGATGCATAGAAGCTGAAGGCACACAAGAGGGATGATTCCGGTAAGGAGTCGGAACGACCATGGAATGCCAATCTCCTCTGAAGATTTTACAGTTAAAATGCAGTATGTACCACGCTACCTTTTGTACTAAGTATGAGACAATGGGCCCCCCGAGGAGTACTCGGGGACTACCCTCTTTTATTTATGAATGATGAGTATCTTGCCCATGTTTATGTCATCACATTCATTTTCTCGTCCGGCACCGGGTTCGATCAGTCGGCCTGGGGACTTGTCACCTTGGGTTATGTCTAAGTTCTACCTGCAGTCAGACAAGTAGTGTGCCGGCACCCAAGCCCTCTCTTGTTGAAAGTCACAACTCAAAGAATCGACTGACCGACTAACAAGAGTCAAAGGCAGGAAAGGGTGCCCACATGAAAAATGGCTAAGGACTAAACGAACTCATATAACACAAGCCGGCTTCCCCCCCCCCCCCCCCCCGCCAACCGGTTTCAGAGTAGCCGGCTGGCCGGCTTCCCTTCTTACTTTGCAACAATCTAAGAAAGCTCGAGTACTTGCCCTCCCAGACGGCCAAGCCCTTACCCGGCCACAGACTGCAGAACAGCTGTCCGGCTGGGAAGGCGGCGACCAAGGGAGGGCGGCAAAGGAAAACATCCAAAAGATGCAAAGCAAATAGGAATGGAAGCCAAGCACATGCATAATTATATTTACACAAAAGGCCTTCGAAAGGCCGGCATTCAACATAGTTTGAATACACCCCTAGTGGGTGGAACTGCGCAAATTTAATAAAAAGTTGTTCAAGAAGTAACGAGCAGGAAAATAAAGGCGGCAAGTCAGACCAAGGGAGCAACAGGCGTGTCGGGCAGGTTGGTGGAGACAGTAGTGTCGGCTGGAGGAGTGGCCGGCTGGCAAGTCTCGGCTTGATCTCCGCCCACTACGGGCGGCGTGCTTGCACGCGCCTCGTTGCTAGAGGCACGATCAGGCTGAGGCTAGCCGGTCGCTCCACCATCCGGCACAGCGTCCTCACCATCCTCCTCCTCCTCCTCTTCGCCCTCGTCGCTGGAGCCGATCTTCTCCGCCGAGTCTTCTCCTTCTGCCAGGTTCAGCCCGAACCACTCCTTCGGCTGAGCGACGCTGTCTTCATTCACCTCAGGAGCAAAGGCGCTGGTGTCGGTGAAGTCAGCGATTGACGAGGCACGCTGAATGATAGCCGGCCGCACCGCCTCCAGCTCCTCGTCAGCCTCATGCCGCCAGGTGCGCAGCTGGTCCAAGTTCAGCCTAGGATACCAAGCCCGGACGAACTCTAGTACTCGTGGAGCCCCGCACCGAGCTGCAGAAGCCTTCCAGGCCTCGAAGCGGCCGACTACTACGTCCAGCCAGTCGGCAGTCCAGTTGGGGGTGCGGGGAATCACCTCGCCGGGCTAGAGGGCGGCCAGCACCTGCGCTCCGGCACGCTGATGATGGCGGAGCATGCGGTAAGCCGGCTGGAGGCGGGCTTGAATCGCCAGAAGCTGCTCTTGAAGCGTCCGGTTGGCAACCGGTGTGATCTCAACCCCAGCCTGCCGTCGGGCCTCGCGGTGAGCATCGATGGCTTGGTTGGCGGCGACGGAGTAGCCGGGGAAGTATTCTGCACAAAAGAAGAAAGAAATAGAACAAGTCAGAAGACACATCAGACGACAGGGGCGAGCAAAGGAACAAAGAGAAAGGCGGCCTACCGTCGATCAAATCTTCAACCCGGCTGTAGCCCTTGCTCAGCGCCTGCCTCGCCTCGGCCCAGCTCGCCACCTTGGTCTCGTACTTGGCTTTGAGGGCGGCCTCGTTGTCCTGCGCCATCTTCAGGGCCGCCTTATGGCTCTCCTCCTGATCGGCCAGTTTCTTGGCCAGGCGATCAAGTTCCTGGGCCAAGGCACTTCACTCGGTCTCCTTGGCGGGAAAGGCAGTCTGAGCTATGCCGAGCTGCTCCCTCAAGTCAGCATTGGGCCCTGCAGACATGAAGAAGAAGAAAATAAGGAAGAAGTTGTCAGGAAAGATCCGACCCGACTGCTCAGCAGTCGGCCCGAATCTCGGGGACTACACCCAGTGGGTGCGCTGACACTCCCCCACATGAAATAAAAAAAATAAAGCACTTACTCCGGCTCTCCGTCAGATCGGCGGTCTTCTGACCCATCTCCCGGGCCTGGGAGTTGAAGGTAGCTGCATGGAGGTTATGATAGTCCTGCAAATCGGACGAAGGTGCGAACAAGAGCAAGTCATTAAAATCAAAGTCTTCTGAGAAGTTCCCAGCCGCCTGCTCAGCAGCCGGCTCGGAACTCGGGGACTACACCCAGTGGGTACGCTGACGCGCCGCCACGGAAGAAATAAAGAAGACTTACCCGGATGGCCGACCGCGCAGCGAGAAACTCTTGGGTGTATTGCTTCAGCGTGGCGGCCTGGGATTGAAGCCGGCTCCGAACGTCCTGCGCCGCCACGTTCAGCACGGCCGTCCCACCGCCCGGCGTCCACCCCGGCGAGCTGACGCTGGCCGTCTCCAGATCATGGGCCAATGAGCTGGAGCCCGCGGCCCTTTGCGGCTCCGGCTCCGAGGTCGCCTTCCCTGCGTGCCGGCGAGTCGACGAGAGGACCACGAGATCCGCCCCCATGGCCGGCTCACCTCCAGCCGGCTGCACCGGCGGCGCCTCGGGCTGGCCGCCTTGACCCGTCCCGGCCGACGGCGGTGGTACCGCCTTGCCCTCTGGGACGACTATGTCGCCCCCTCCCTCTCCATCGCCGGCTGATCGCGGCCGGCTTCCTCAGGCGGGGGCACCGGGGTATCCGGGGCCACGGTGCGGAGGGGGATGATGAGTTGCGGAGGCTGGTTACATAGGGCCTCCGCCGCCCTCTCTGCGGTCGCGGCCTCCGTTTGAGCCTTGGCTGCCGCGTCGGCCTGCGTCTCTGCCGACTCAGCCGTCGTCTCCTGGGCCGCCCTCTGCTCCTCCGCCTCCCGCTCTTCCCGCGCTTCCCGCGCGTTCCGCTCCGTCGCCGCCAAGAGCTCGGCACGGGGGTCCACGCGGCGGGAGCTTGAAGATCCTCCTGCCCCTCCGACTATGGAGGCGGCTGTAGTCCGCTCGAGAGAGAGCGGAGCCCTGTTTAGTAAATCAAGAAAGGCTCAGAAAGATGCCGACGGAAGAGAAGAAAGAAGAAAGGCGTGTGAGAATTAATACTTACGCTGAAACCGCCTGCGGCTGCTTCACTACCTTGTGGAAGCAGGCCGCCTTCGCGGCCGCCTTGTCCCACTAGGTCGCCGCCATGGTACCCTTGGGCTTCTTCGGCCGGCTGCCGAAGAGAGTCGGCGCCGCCCGACGCTTCCGAGCGCCGCCCCGGGCAGCCGGCCCGGCAGATGAGCCCGCGCCCTGATGGTCAGATACCGGCTGGCGGCGCGGAATAGGCTCGGCCTCGTCGTCGTCCGGCCAGTCCTCGAAGGTGGCGGAGATCCCGGAGCCGCCTGCCTCGCCGCCGCCCCCAAGTCCGGTTCGTCAAGGTCGTCCGCCGCACGGTCGGGAACGAACTCGCGTTCCGCCCCCGCGGTCCCGGCCGATGGATGAAGGAGGGTGTTGTGATTAAAAAACAAGCCGACTGGTCAGAAGCCGGCCAGGGAGAACTCGGCAACAAGAAAAGAAGAAATGAAGGAAGGCTTACCACGGGCGGGGGATTGGCGCGCGAGTACGCCTTTTTTCCGTACTGCCACTCCTCGGTGAGCTTGTAGTTGGCGATGTAATTCAACATGTAAGATACCTCATCGTGAGGCATCTCCTTGGTGCTCAGCCGGCTTGGATCGAAGCGGCCGCTCATCTGGCAAATCAGATGAGGGCGGCCTTGCAGCGGGAGCACCCGGCGCTCCACGAAGGCGGCAATCAGATCGGGCCCGGTCAGGCCCTCCAACTGGATTAGCACCCGAAGCCGGGCTACGGCGCCAGCCCCAGCCGGTGTCAGCGACCTGGCCTGGTAGGACCACGAGGGCTGCCTCCCAGCCAGCGGGCTGGCTACGTAAGCCGGCAGATTGACGTAGTCGCCCTGCGGGGCGACGTTCTTCACGTAGAATTAGGATTTTTGCCAAAGCTTCACCGATTGGATCAGCGCGATGGCCGGGAACGGATTGTCGGCCTTCGATCGCCGCATGGCGATGAAGGCGCCGCACGGAGCCGGCACGCCCGCGACGACGGTGCCAAGCTTGGATTGGAAGAACTCCCCCCACTGTTCGAGAGTGGGAAGGATGCCGAGGAAGCCCACGTACAGGGTGACGAAGGCCGACAGTAGCACCACCGTGTTCGGAGTAAGGTGGTGCGACTGGAGATGGTAGAATTCAAGAAACGAGCTGAAGAAGCCGCTCACAAGAAGGCCGACGCCATGCAGGCAGTGCGAGCGGAAGATTACTCGCTCGCCCACTTCCGGCGCCGGCGAGATCTCCCTCTCCGGCGCGAGCCGGACCCGCATGTAGTCCTTGCCTGGCAGCAGCCGCGTCTTGTGGAGGAAGTCGATGTGGTCCTCGTGGACGTTGGAGCCGTCCCAGGTTCTTGACGTTGGAGCCATGAGGACGGGAAGGCGTCGGGGAACGCGCGGCGGTGGAGAGCGCTTGATTCAGCGGTGGCAAGGCTGCGGCGCACCAAGAAGAATGGCGGAGCAGTGGCGCGGCAAAGAGCCGCTGTGTCGGCGGAGAGAAAGAAGAAGGAGAGAGTGGTGGAGCGAGGGCGAGCGTGCGAGCATCTACCGCTCTTCCTCCCCCCTACTTATAGCCTCGCGCGGCGAAGCCGAGGATGCGAGGCATGGGGGGCGTGGGATTAACTACGCCCCCTCCCCCACGTCCCGCGATTATCGCGCCTTAACAGCGTGCGCAAACTGCCACTGGAAGGCGAGCAGCCAGTCCGAGCCACAAAGCACTACTAGAAAAAGGCCTACTAATGGCGCACTACTGGTGCGCCATTAGTAGCACGCCACTAGTATTTTTTACTAATGGCGCACCACTGGTGCGCCATTAGTATACGAGATACTAATGGCGCACCTGTAGTGCGCCATTAGTATGACTAGAGGTGCGCCATTACTATCTGACTTAGTTATGGCGCACCACATAGAAGTGCGCCACTAGTAATAAATTTTTTTCAATTTTTTTTATTTTTTTCAAAAAAAAAATTCGTTTTTTTTTCTTAATCTCGGGTCAAATCGCACTCCGTGGTCAAACTTCCCGAAACGTCACCCATCCTCACACTAATCTAGTCGAAGCACGCTTAACTTCAGAGTTCTATCCAACCCCAGCAACAGCTCACTTCACAGGCACTTGTCAATATATCTAGCATATCAATCCTATTATACCTTGTTGATGTCTAGGACTTTGTTCATGTTCATGACTATGATGAAATTTTGAAAAATATTTCAAACTTCCCGGTCATATTACGTATCCTTTTTTGAAAAAAAATAATAAAAAAATTCAAAACCAATTTTTTTCTGTTACTAGTGGCACACCACATCCACGGTGCGCCACTAGTAAGTTTGAAATTTTTTGAATTTTTTTGCCTCTAGATCTTGAAAGCCCTGTAACTTTTTTTCTGTTAGGTTTTTGGGGATTTTGAAAATGTTTAACAGGGTTCCCCAGTTAAATTCGGATGTAACTTTTCGAGTAGATGATTTTTCATATAAAAAACTTTTTAATCCGAGTTCGTATGCAAAAGTTATGCCCATTTTACAAATTTCCAGAGAGATTTTGCAAATAAAGTCAAAATTCATATTTGTAAATTTTCCCAACAACTAGACCACAAATCACATGGGAAACTTATTTTCTTTTTTTTTTGACATTTCCATCATTTTCTTTTATTTTTTCTAAAACTGAAAAGGCGGTCCACAGGGGGGGGGGGTGCATTCGGTGTTGGGCCAAGTTAGTAATGGCGCATCGTGGGGTGGTGCGCCATTACTAGTTTAACTAGTAATGGCGCACCACACCCACGATGCGCCATTACTAGTTTTGAAAAAAAAAATTGAAAACTTTTTTGAATTTTTTTTGAAAAAAACTTAGTAATGGCGCACTAGTGGACAGTGCGCCATTACTAGTTAAAACTAGTAATGGCGCACTATCCATAGGTGCGCCATTACTAACAATTTTTTTACTCTTTTTTAAAACTACTAATGGCGCACCGTGGGTGTGGTGCGCCATTACTATGTCAACTAGTAATGGCGCACCACCCCTATGGTGCGCCATTAGTAGTTTTGAAAAAATTAAAAAAATAATTTACTAATGGCGCACCGTGGGATGTGGTGCGCCATTAGTATTTGCACACTAATGGCGCACCATCACATGGTGCGCCATTAGTATTTAGTAATGGCGCACCACATGTACAGTGCACCATTAGTGTCCATCCCATCTATAGCCATTTTTCTAGTAGTGAAGGATCCGCGCTTGGGCCGAGGCGTGGTAGTGGCAGGCCCCAGTCTGCAGTGGCGTCCCATCATGCGCGTGGGCTAGCAGGCCCTTCCAGCCGAAAAGTGCCACATGGTGCGCATGCGGCGGGTGGCCAGCCCGCAGCCTGGCCAGTGCGCCAGCTGGTTCCCGCCTTCAGATTTCGAAGAAGCTTCGCTGAGAAGGCAAGCATAAGTGAAGCCGGCTCCTAGCTGCCGGCTCTTCGGGATAGGAAGCTGATTGAGCTTCTAATTCCCTTCTCAGCCGCGGAGCACAACCAGCTTCGGGGACTACTGTCGGAGTAAATGACCACGGGTAGCCTAGCCGGCTCCCCCTGGCTCTTTGAAAAAAAATAGGCTGATCAAGCCTTCAAGAAGCCAAGACGCGGGGCCGCCTTCCCCTGGCCGGCTATCCCGCAAGCCGACTACCGGAAGGCGGCCCGGCCCTAGAATCCACCTCAAGAAAGCCGCGGGAGGGCCGACTCTAAGAAGCCGGCCACGACATGGCCGACTCCAAGAAGCCGGCCCCCGAAGGCCGGCCAAGATTGTACCCTCAAAGTTTGTACCAACGTAATGACGATGGGACGGGGCGTGGAAACAGTTAAACATGCCGCCCCCGAATCTCGAAATACGCATGTCTACAGTACGCCGTATGGGGCAGGCATGACCCGACCGGCGTGGCACTGTTCCCATGCTGACCATGACATCACCCGCACAGGCTGTTAGTACGGCCCGCAGGCGGCGGGCCCCTTCAGTCAGAGAGACACCCGAAGATGGCCACGCTTCCCCCAGTCGGTCAGGGATGTAGCCGGCTCTCCCCAGCCGGCTCGCTCCCTCCCTCGAAGAATGTGCCCCATCAAGGAGACAAGATGATGTAAGGCTAGAGTGAGCGCCCGCAAGGCGGCGACACTGTAGCCACACTTACCTCGACAAAGCCCTCGTCATCAAGGGTGAGGCAATAGTAACCAGCCCCCGACAAGACCCCCAAGCGGTGGGACCTACCTATCTACCAGTAGGCCGGCAGCCGGCGGGACCCACCAGTCAGCGGGCCCCAGCAGACAGCGGAGAAGCCGGCCAGCATGGACACTGAAGGCTGGGCCTGCGCCTAGCCGGATTACCGTTGTACCCTGGGGGGTAGGCCTATATAAACCCCCCAGGGCACCGATGCAAAAGGGTTGGACTTTGATAGTTTTAGACACAACTTTGAGAGGAGAAGAGAGCTAGCCTTGCCCCTTCTTCCTCCTCTCGCCAAACAGCTCAAGGAGCCTCTTGTAGCTACTAGTTGATCTAGTGATCATGCGGAGACCCCGCAAAGCAGGACTAGGGGGTGTTATCTCCATGGAGAGCCCCGAACCTGGGTAAGATTCGCCAGCGTGCATGTCTTCGCCTTATCCCATTTCCAGGCACCGGCGACGTCTTATTGGCTCCCACAATGATAAGCCACCCGTTGGCATATGTCGCACCTACCACCCGACACCTTACTTTTTCCCATCTCTCTCCTCCACATAGGCCCTATATAAATGGAAGGAGGGAGTACTGCTATGAGCACTTGAAAGTGCTACTTATCGACTAGAGGGAGGGGGGGTGACTAGGCGATTTTTATGAAAGTCTTCAAAACATGGAAGTTTCGAAGACAAACAATAGAAATGACCTAATTGATATGCAGCGGACGATAAACTACCACAAGCAAACCATAGTCAAGTATGCAATGATGTGAAAATACAAAGACTAATAGCAGCTTAGTAGTAAGGATCAATATGGAAGATAGTATGAAGCCAACCAACGATAGTATTCAAGCAATGAAGTCAAACAGGTATGACAATTAGGCAATGACTTCACGAAGACAAACTCTAAGTAAAGGGAGGGAGAGGATAGAACCAGTCACTTGTTGAAGACACAGGATTTGTTGGACCAGTTCCAGTTGCTGTGACAACTATACGTCTGGTTAGGGAGGCTGAGATTCAACTCAGAAGACCGCTTATTCACCTTATTCCCCTTGAGCTAAGGACACACAGTCCCCACCCAAACACTTTGGTAAGTCTTCAAGGTAGACTTCCGAACCTTCACTGACTTTGTTCACCGGCGATCCACAATGACTCTTGGATGCTCAGAACGCGACGCCTAACCGGCTGGAGGATTCACAGTCCTCAAGTGTAATAAGTCTTCAGGTCACATAGATAGAAAGACTTCAGTGACGCCTAACACTCTTTGGCTCTGGGTGTTTGGGCTTTGTCCTCGCAAGGATTTCTCTCTCTCAAAGGCTTCGAGGTGGGTTGCTCTCAAACGACAAAAGCCGTGCACTAACTCTGAGTAGCCACCAATTTATGGTGTAGGGGGTGGGCTATTTATAGCCACTAGGCAACCCGACCTGATAAGTCCGAAATGACCCTGGGTCACTAAGGAACTGACACGTGTTCCAATGGTCAGATTTCAAACACACACGGCAACTTTACTTGGGCTACAAGCAAAGCTGACTCATCCAGCTCTGGATAAGATTTGCTCTCATTGTCTTTGCTCGAAGACATAGGATTTGGGTTGAGCATCACTTCAGTCATTCCGACTTTGTTCACTTGGACCCCACTTAACAGTACGGTGGTTCCTATGACTCAACAAAGAAAAAGGAAACAGCGAAACGACACAGTCTTCGCGCTCCATAGTCTTCACTCAGTGTCTTCTCATGTCATAGTCTTCAATATGAATATCTTCACATACTACCATTGTCGTCAATGTCTTCATACATTTTTAGGGGTCATCTCCGGTAGGTAAACCGAATCATGAGGGACACTACCTGCATTATCCTGCAATTCTCACAAACGCATTAGTCCCTCAACCAAATTTTTCGTCAATACTCCAAAACCAACTAGGGGTGGCACTAGATGCACTTACAATCTCCCCCTTTTTGGTGATTGATGACAAACTGGTTGAAGTTTTCAACGGGGATAAAGTATGTGAAATTGTAAAGGATAGGGTATTGTCTTCATAAGTGGCAAAGGCTCCCCCTGAAAATGTGCATATAAGTAATTTGCTTTTGGAATGCAAATGCACATGGCAGGTTGTACTTGTGAAGATCCTCTTCAACTTATGAAGATAATTCATCATGCATGAAATGATATAACTAAGAGAATGACATGCATAATGAAAAATGGACGTCTGCAGAATGATCTAAGTGCGGAAGTTATCATCGCACATGCGGAATTTATCATCGCATCACAGAAAAGCAAATAAATAGCAGACAACCATCGAGTTTAAGTGTTACAACTCAAAGAACCAAATGTATCAAAAGCG
This sequence comes from Triticum timopheevii, assembly GCA_963921465.1. Lineage (NCBI taxonomy): Eukaryota > Viridiplantae > Streptophyta > Magnoliopsida > Poales > Poaceae > Triticum > Triticum timopheevii. The sequence goes on from OY997274.1 coordinate 507,510,364, forward strand.
AGAGTTGTAAACACTAGGCAAAATATAAAGCAACCGCCCATTTGAACCCGCTTGAAGACTATCAAACTCATATGCTTCTCCCCCTTTTGTCAGTAAGGACCAAAAAGGTTTGAAGACATAGAGCATCTACTCGTTCCCATGAGGAGTAGGTGAAGCAGCAGGGTTGTCGTTGTTGTTTGGCGGCGCAGACGAACTTGGTGCAGTGTCGATGCATGCATAAGTAGGGGGGGTGAAGTAGCATCGTCTTCATCATCGATCACTTTGGCATTCACAGTTGCCGCGGAGGAAGAATAGTCAGAGTCTTCAAGGGATGGAGTTCGACGTATGACAACATTCCGTGGAGGAGTGGAGTCAAACTTGAATCTTTCAGTGAAGCCATCGTCTTGAAGATCTGCTTTAGCACTGAGCAGGGTTAAACTCTTCCATGAGCGCCGACAGGTCTCGTGAGTGACAAAAGCATTCTTGGTGGCAAGATTTCGAATGCGATTGACGTCCACCAAGAGTCTTTGCATCTGTCGCTTGAGCCAAAAGTGATGCTTGTCTTGTTTCTGATGCAGTGCCACAAGAAGTTCTCGGTCATTTTGAATGCGAGAGCGCTTCTTAGGCCTTTGGGCAATTGTGCTCTCAGTAGCTTCAGTTTGCGCACGGTGAGGCAGACGAGTGTTCCCAGCCATTGGATAGACATGAGTTACTGCTTGGACTCCTTCCATGGGTTGAGTGAAGCTTTGGTGATCAGCATTTTGAAGACAAAGAGGCTTCTTGGCAGGCTCAGGGTATATGGCTTCAACTGACATATCAACCTCTGGTAGAAAGATCAGATGATTGCGAGCAGAGGGCTGATAATCGATAGTAGAGTGTAGCTTGATGAGGCGCATGACCCATGGAGCATAGAATTTCAGGCCAAAAAGGTCAGATCTAGACGCAGCCAGTTGCCAGATGAAGAATTCTTGTGTATTGAAGCTGATGCCATTGAGGATATAAAAGACCAATGTCTTCATGGCTCCTTCAAGTTTTGCAGCTGATGAATGCCCGTTGATAGGCCATAGAGTTCGCCTGATGATGTGATATATTGTGCGAGGCAGATACTCAAGGTCATCAACAAAGAACTCCTTTGGGTATTCAGCGTCAGGTGGCAGAGGCTTCATCATGATCAACATCTGGCTCATGTTGGGCTCTGGCTTGTGGAAGATGCTCTCTAGTGCATTGCGGTGGAGTTGACAATCAGGTTCGAATAGCTCTCCGGGAGTGGGTAGGCCTGTAAGCTCAATGATGTCAAGAGCTTTGGCTTCATGATGAACATTTCCGGTCATCCACTCGAGAACCCATGTCTTTGTATCCCTGTTGTAGCCGTGAATGTGGAGGGTAGCATAGAATTGAAGCAAAAGTTCCTCATTCCAATGTTCTTTGTCTGTTACAAAGCTGAGCAGACCTGCATCACAAAAGCAGTCAAGGGCTTCTTCTAAGCATGGCAGTCCAGCAATGGCTTCAGTGTCGAGGCGCATATGAGGGAAAATGCGCCCTTGAACATACAGAATGCACGAGTAATAGCTTCGATGCTGATAGCTCCAGAAACGATCAGATGATATTCTTGGCTTTGAGTAGGGGTTCTTGGCGCTGTCAAAGAAGGTGTTGTGGGCTTTGAAGCCATTTGCATTGAAGGACCCTGTAGAGGTGGCAGTACCTGGGAACCTTGGCAGTCTTGGCTTTGGTTTCTGGACCAGAGGCCTATGCTCAACATGATAATCAAACTGAGGACCAGAGGCATTGGGCGAAGGGACCAGAACGGGCCATTTGACAGTGATCAGCTGACCATGGCTGTATGCTTGCTCAATTGTATGAGGCCTTGGTGGCGGAACAGGAGCAGTGGCAACAACAGAGGCGTCAGGCTGCACAACAGGAGTAGTTGCATCATAGGCTTCTGGCACATTGGTTGGTGCAGGCTCCACATCTGCATCAGCCATGACTACGTCATTGGCTTCATTTGTGTTGGTGGTGGCAGCCTCAAGATTTTCAACCTCCACTTGATGAGCTGGAGGGTCGGGCACTGGCACGTTCACATTAGGAGCAGCTTCTTCAGTAATGGGGGGAGTAGGGACACGTTCGTCTTCTTGTTTGTCATCGGCTGATGCAGCCGGATTGTCTTCAGCAGCTTTGGCTTCAGACACAGAGACATTCACAGTTGGAGTGGCTTCTGGAAACACTTGACGTGCAACAGATTGGTGGTGCACTTCTCCTTCTGGAACGCTCGAAATAGGGACTTCTTGAGGCCTTGGTCCTTTGCGAAGCCTGCATAATGTTGGCGACGCCTTTGGACTTGGAGTTGGCTGGGCCTCAAAGTCATCATCTTCTTCTTGCACAGGTGGTGTGACTTGTTGTTGTTGGGGAGTACTCGGGGAGTCTTGTTGTTGTGGGTGATCAGCCCATGATGCATCCTGAGCAATTGGCGTCAGAGGACGACCAATGCTGATGAGTTCGCTGTTCGTGAGAACAGGCGATGATACCAAGTTGTGTTCGATCTGAGGAAGAACTTCATCATATTCAACATTGTCATTGTGACCAATGTCTTCAGCAGCAGTGGGATCAACTATTGGAATGTCTTCAACTTCATGAGCCTCTGTGGAAGCAGGCTCATGAACTATCATCCGTTGTTCTTGGTGTTCAGATGCAGGGCGAACCATTGAGATAGGTTCAACAACTAAGGGCTCTGTGGGAGCAGCCCGAGTCTTCTTGGTTTTGTGCTTCTTCTTGGAGGTAGCAACATCAGAGGCTTTAATATTTTGCCTTTTTCTGGCTTCAGCCTCAGCAGCCCTTGTTTTCTTCTATTCTGAAGCGGTTGTCCTGACCTTTGGCTTCGAGCCAGTCATGCTGCTTGGGAAGACTATGCGAGGTTCTTCCTGCCTTGAAGGTGCAGATTGGTCAGTTGATAGCTTCTTCTTCTTTGCAGCCATTCTGGGGTCAATGCCAGGACGACCAAGAGCCTTGTGCTTCTCAGCCTCATTGTAGGCTAGCACACACTTGTCAGCCAGACTCTTCATGCGCTCACGAGAGCCTCTAGCTTCTTCGCGCTTCTTGAGAAAGGCTTCTTTGAGCTCATGCAGCATGATCTTGAAGTTTTTGACATCTTGCACACTGAGCCTTGCCACATGCTTCTTGAACTGAGCTTTCTCATAGTCGATGTTGTGCTTCAGCTCAACGATGCACTGAGCAAGAGCTAACACAGAAGCAATGGCGCCATTGAAGGAGATGTTGAGGCCAATGGGAAGTTGCAGATCTTCAAAGCTGAGATTTGGGGTGTCAAACCCCTCATCAATGAAGTTATGGATGATTGCCACATAGAAGAGAGGCAAATCATTGAAGATCTCTAATTCTTCCTTGCTCTTGATCAGTTGCTCAAGAGCATCATCTGCAAGATCTTCATCGCTGGACAGATCAATGTGCTCTTCTCGCAGAATGGCAGCAGGAGTCAATGTCTGATCAGTATGCTTGATGATTTTCTTTTTCTTCTCCGTCTTCTTGGAGATACGTGACAGATCTTCAGACTGCACACTGTCTTCAGGAGGTGCAGTGGCCAGTGGCTTCGCACGTGAAGCTTTTGGAGGAGGAGCTGATCTTGATGCCTTAGCCTTCTTTGGCTTCTGCGGCTTTGGAGGAGGAGCTGGGGCTTCATCAATGTCAGCATCATCATTAGAATGATCCACTTTGGCACCTTGGACCAAGATGTGAGTGATGAGGCCATCAAGGTTGCAGAAGGGACAGATGACATTGGGTTCGCATCACGTGAGCCATCAGCACGGGGAGCAGAGGGACCAGGGTTGAAGTCTAATCCCTATGACTTCTTGTTTTCCTTGGCCGATGCCTTTGCATGCTGGAAGTTGCGCCTGAAAAGATTATCGTCACGGCACCAGAGCAATGACGATGAGTCGGCATTTTCAGGCTGAGGTCCACGGACCATACAAGGATAGAAACCCTGTGCAATAGCTTCAGCTCTGTTCTTGGGTTGAAGGCCTCGATAGAGAATATCACCCCAAGGACCTTTGACAGCGTTCTTCTCAGCGTATTCGTGGGTCACAAACTTGTATTTGAACCATTGTTCAGCCCAATATCGTCGAATCCATTGGATTCGTGTCTTGCGCTGATGATAATTCTCTTCAGGATCTGTCTTGTAAAGCTCTGCGAGGTCATCAGGCAAATCTCTTGATGTTCCCCCACGACGCTGTCTGCCACCCTTCCTTACTGATTTCTCTCCAGCCATGAACTTCAAACTGAATGGCTTCAACATGTTCAAAGGCTTCAAAGGCTTTCGCTTGCTGGACAAACAGGAACTAGCTTCGGGAGAGTTAATGTGATGCTGTAAGAATTCTGCAAACGAATGCAGACTATGAGAACCAAGGGATTCTCCCACAGACATGTACCTGTGATAGCATTAGAGATGCGAGGGAAGGGGAAGAGGTCATATGCATTCTCAAAAGATTTTGAAGATAAATCAGTTTGAAGACATTAACCTCATGATGCGAAGACATTCACTTATATGTTGAGAGTTGGTTCCAGATTTGTACGAATCCGTGAATAAGTACAAGTGAGGAATCTAACTAGATATGAAGCTTAAGTGAATATACTAAACAGTATGAGACACATACATGATAGATCTAACATTGTATAGGCAGAAACCAATTTTGGTAAACAGGATGAATCTTTGAGGATCAAAAAGATGGTAAAAATAGAGTTGTATTTACCACACGAAGAACTGCTAGATGGGATGAACAGGAGACCGAGCAGTTCAATCCACCGTGCCCTAACTTGGCGACGGAGGACACCTACGGTGGCGGCGAAGAGGACGATGTCCACGGCCGGCGTGAGGACGACGCCGGAGAAGTCGCGGCAGCTAAGCGCTTCGTTGCCGGCATCGTCGAGAGCTAGCGGTGGCGCTAGGGTTTAGACGAGGTGGAGAGGTGGAAGAAGATTTTCTTTACCGCAGGAGACATGTATTTATAAGGAAGTGTGCGGCACAGCGCAATTACGTAGGTGCCCCTGGCGGTTCACATCTGAGCGCCACGTGGCAAGCATGCAACATACTCAGAGTTGTCCCACGTTCCCACGCCCGCCAGGTTTGTCGGATGGTCGTTCCGCTTCTCCGGATTTCAAACAATAAGGATGAATCATTTAAAACAAACTTAATGTTTGTCTCTGTGTCTTCTGCTGACAAGGACGCAGAGATGACATTCGACAGTTTCAATAGAATGCATATGATTTGGACAGATAGAGTTTGAGATAGAAAGCATAGAGAGATTAGGGTCCGATCACATTCACTTAGTTCAAAAGATTCAACTAGGAAGACATAGCTATAAGTGAATGTTGTAGAGGACAGAACACTAGCATACATATCAGAAAGCAATCAAATCAACATAGTGAAGAAAATCATGAAGATAATTTGAAATTGAAGACAAACCAAATGCGAAGATATTGCAAAAATAACGCCATGAGTGAAACACTTCAAACCAAAAAATTTGGTGGTGGCGTTACCCACCGTATAGGAAGTATTAGACTCGGACACGGCGCACAAATATCGTGGCGCTCCAAAGTCAAATTCCACGTTAATGTATTCACACTCAGAATGTAAGTCTTCATTGATTGAAGATATACTTTACTTCGTGTGTTGCACATCTAAGTCATCAACATGCATAAGTGTTAGGATGTGTGCCTGATCACAGGACATTTGAGGATTCCAAGATATTTAGCTCACACCGTAACTTCCAAAACCTTTTCTCATCCAAGGGCTTTGTGAAGATATCTGCCAGTTGCTCTTCAGTGTTGACGTGAATGATGTCAATATCTTTCTTCATGACATGATCTCTGAGAAAGTGATGACGAATTTCAATGTGCTTTGTCTTCGAGTGCTGGACTGGATTGTTGGCAATCTTGATGGCGCTTTCGTTGTCGTAGAAGAGAGGTACTTGTTTCAGACTGATGCCATAGTCCTTGAGAGTTTGCTTCATACATAGAAGCTGAGCGCAGCAAGATCCAGCAGCAATGTATTTAGATTCAGCAGTAGAGAGTGATACACAGTTCTGCTTCTTTGAAGACCAACAGACGAGTGATCGTCCCAGAAAGTGACATGTGCCTGATGTAGACTTGCGATCCACCTTGTCACCAGCATAATCAGCATCCGAAAATCCAACCAGATCAAATTTTGAGCCCTTTGGATACCATAATCCGAGTGTTGGGGTGTAAGCCAAATATCGAAGAATTCGCTTCACAGCTAAGTGATGCGATTCCTTTGGTGCCGCTTGGAATCGAGCACACATGAAAACACTAAGCATAATATCTGGCCTAGATGCACATAGGTAAAGTAAGGAACCAATCATGGAGCGGTATACCTTTTGATCGAACTCTTTACCATTGTCGTCGGGACCCAGATGGTGTTTGGCTGGCATTGGCGTCATGTAACCTTTGCAATCTTCCATTCCAAACTTCTTCAGACAATCTTTGATGTATTTCTCTTGAGATATGAAGATGCCATTCCTTTGCTGACGAATTTGAAGACCAAGGAAGAACTTCAGCTCACCCATCATGGACATCTGATATTGCTCTTGCATCATGTATCCAAACTCATCACTATACTTCTGGTTGGTGCAGCCGAAGATAATGTCATCCACATATATTTGGCACACAAACAGTTCACCATCATATGTCTTCGTGAAGAGTGTGGGATCGAGGGATCCATGTTTGAAGCCTTTACTCTTTAGGAAGTCTTTGATCGTATCATACCAAGCGCGAGGAGCTTGTTTGAGGCCATACAGTGCTTTGTTTAGCTTGTACACCATATCAGGATGTTTTGGATCTTCAAAGCCAGGTGGTTGAGCAACGTATACTTCTTCTTCAATCTTGCCGTTGAGAAATGCACTCTTCACATCCATTTGATATAGCAATATGTTGTGGTGGTTAGCATAGGCTAGCAGTATGCGAATAGCTTCCAGCCTAGCCACAGGAGCAAATGTTTCATCGAAGTCAATTCATTCAACTTGAGTATATCCTTGAGCCACAAGACGTGCTTTGTTTCTGACGACTTGACCATGCTCATCTTGCTTGTTTCGATATATCCATTTTGTGCCAATAATGTTATGCTTGCGAGGGTCAGGACGCTTGACAAGTTCCCAAACATTGTTCAACTTGAACTGTTGAAGTTCTTCTTGCATAGCTTGTATCCATTCAGGTTCCATAAAGGCTTCAACAACTTTCTTGGGTTCTGATATTGACACAAAAGAAAAATGCCCACAGAAATTTGCTAACTGTGTTGCTCTTGAGTGGGTAAGTGGACCAGGTGCATTGATGCTATCAATTATTTTCTCAATTTGTACTTCATTTGCAACTCGAGGGTGAACTAGACGAAGACTTTGCTCTTGCTGATCATTGTCATCATTGGGAGGATTGTATTCAGTCTGAGCATTGTCTTCAGGTTGGTTAGGTGCAGAAATGATAAGTTCCTCTTCAGGCTGTGCTTCAGAAGGCATGATTTCACCAGTTCCCATCAGCATGATAGATTCGCTGGGTGGAGCTTCGTCTAGTGTACTTGGCAGGAGCTCTCTTTGTGAACCATTGGTTTCATCAAATCGCACGTCCACCGTTTCGACGATCTTGTAGAGATAGAGGTTGAAGACTCTGTAAGAGTGCGAGTCCTTTCTGTAACCGAGCATGAAGCCTTCGTGAGCTTTAGGTGCAAATTTTGACTTGTGATGGGGATCCTTGATCCAGCACCTAGCTCCAAATACTCTGAAGTAGCTGACATTTGGCTTCTTGCCGGTAAGGAGCTCATAGGATGTTTTGTTCAGAAGCTTATGGATGTAAACTCGGTTAATGATGTGACATGCTGTATCAATAGCTTCAGGCCAGAACTTCTTGGTGTCTTGTACTCGTCGAGCATTGTTCGAGCCATCTCAATGAGGGTTCTGTTCTTGCTCTCTATGATGCCATTTTGCTGAGGTGTGTATGGAGCAGAGAACTCATGAGTGATTCCCATTGTATCCAGATAAAGATCAAGTCCGGTGTTCTTGAACTCAGTGCCGTTGTCACTTCTGATATGCTTGATCTTGATGCCATAATTGTTCATGGCTCGATTGGCGAAGCGTCTGAAGACATCTTGCACTTCAGTGTTGTAGAGAATTATGTGCACCCATGTATATCTTGAGTAGTCATCAACAATGACGAAGCCATAGAGACAAGCAGTTGTTGTGAGGGTAGAGTATTGAGTAGGGCCAAATAAGTCCATGTGTAACAGCTCGAAGGGTTGATATGTCGTCATGATTGTCTTCGAGGGATGCTTGGCCCTAGTCATCTTTCCAGCTTCGCAGGCACCACACAAATGATCCTTCTTGAACTTGACACCCTTGATGCCTATGACATGCTTCTTCTTGGTGAGTGTGTGCAAGTTCCTCATGCCAGCATGCCCCAGCCTCCGATGCCAGAGCCAGCATTCTGAAGCTTTTGCAAGGAGAAATACGGCAAGCTGTGGACCTACTGAGAAATCTACCATGTATAGATCATCTTTCCGATACCCTTCAAAGACTAGAGACTTGTCAGATTCCATTAGTACAAGGCAATGATATTTTCCGAATAGCACAATCATGTTCAGGTCACAAAGCATCGAGACAGACATTAAGTTGAAACCAAGGGATTCAACAAGCATCACTTTATCCATGTGTTGATCCTTTGAGATTGCAACTCTACCTAGACCCAATACTTGCTTTTACCAGTGTCAGCAAATGTGATGTGACTCTTGTCTGATGGAAGTAAGGTTGAGTCCATGAGAAGACTTTGATCACCAGTCATATGATTAGTGCATCCGCTGTCCATGATCCATTCTGAAGCATGAGGTGTCATACCCTACAGTGCAGTTAGGAGGATAGGCTTCACAAAGAGTGTTGTGAAGCATAAGCATTTGACGCACACGAGGATATCACAGCTTAGATCAAGGTCAGGACTCATAGTATGACTGGTAAGCGATTCAGATGTGAAATACATAGTAAGACCATTTTATCATGCATCCCTTAATGTGTTTTAGGTCCCCAGCAATAGCATCGGATGCCTTTGATTACAGGCTGGAGACCTTTCCCTGCAAGAGAAAGTTAATTCTTCTTCACCACCCACATCTTCAGGGGTGGCTTAGAAGCAATGAGTCTAAGTGCAGCATCTGAGAACTTCGGCTTTGGAGCCCTAGCAAATAGCCTTGCAGGAGGAGCATGATACTCCTATGAATAAGCAGAAAAGTTCTTAGTTCTATGAACGTAGCGGTTTGAAGACACACGCTCATATTCATAAGTCTGAGTATGGTTTCCCTGCAAAACATTGGCGTTAGGGTGACTCAGGTGAGTCCTGTATCTGTATGAAGCCTTTGGGCCATATGAAGCCATAGGTCTAGGGTTTGTCTTCTTCCTTGGTAGTGTCATGATGACATTCACAAGAAGATTCTCAATACACTGCTTAGGTACCCAGATCTTCTTCATAGGTGGTCCATTCCTGCAGTTAGTACCAATATACCTGGCAAACACTTCACCATTCTGATTCTTAAACAGTTTATAGTTTGCATCAAAGGATTCATCAATGATGATAGGGTTAGCGCAAGTGAAACCAGATAAGGTGGATGGATCTACTGAAGGTTCCTTTGCAGCAACCCATGTGGTTTTGGGGTACTGCTTAGGCTTCCATTACGACTCATCAACATTCATTTTCCTCTTGAACACAACACCCTCTTTCCTTTCAGACTTCTATACATCCCTGTTTCAAGCAATGTCTTCAACCTAGCATTTTCATCAGCAATAGTAATGGTATCCTCCGCAGAGGGGTTAGTTACAACATCAGTAGTTGAAGACAATGCAACAGTAGCAGCAGTGGAACATTCAGCAACAGAGGTAGCGTTATCACGCTCAATGCATTTTAGACATGGTGGTTCAAATCCATCCTTTGTAACGCTGATTTGTTGAGCAAGTAATGAATCGCTCTCTTTTTGAAGATCTTCATAATCCACTCTTATCTTTTCAAGATCTTGCTTTATTTGAAGACATTCAGAAGAAAGCTTCTCGTGATCAGACAAGAGAGCATTATGTTGATCTTGAAGGGCGTCAAACTTGGAATGAAGTCTCTGAAGACTCTCAGCCAATGCTTTTGACCGATCCATTTCTTCACCCAACATATCATCGCTCTTACTAAGCATGTTTTGAACCTTTTCCAAGGATCTTTGTTGTTTAGTGGCAAGGGAAGCAAGTTTGACATAGCTGGGGCCAAATTCATCACCTGATTCATCATCACTAGTTTCAGAGAGGTAGCATTCAGTTACCTTAACACCCCTCGCCATGAGGCATGGTGAAGATGATGGCGATTCAGGTGCAAAGGTCTTGTCTTTAAGAGACTCCTTGTAATCCTCAAACCAAGGATCATGACGAGTACGATGACCTTCATAGACCTCAGAAAGCCGGTCCCAAATTAGCTTCGCGTGATTGAAGTGCATGACGTTCCTGAACTGATTTCGGGACAAACAGGAGCAGATGACATCCTTCGCCGTGAGGTTCAGTAGAGTGTACTTGTGAATGTCATCGGCCTCCGCCATCTTGCATAGATCGGTAAGACCAATCTCAGTGACGGTCCACAGTTCGCTATCCATAGCCATGAGTCTCTTCTTCATCATGGCCTTCCACCGAGGATACTCATGACCGTCAAAGGTGGGGCAAGATATGTTCCTCAATCCTGTAGTCGACATAGCTGAAACTCCAGGTGGTTAAACCTAATCACACAGAACAAGGGAGTACCTTGCTCTGATACCAATTGAAAGTGCTAGCTATCGACTAGAGGGGGGGTGAATAGGCGATTTTTATGAAAGTCTTCAAAACGTGGAAGTTTCAAAGACAAACAATAGAAATGACCTAATTGATATGCAGCGGAAGATAAACTACAACAAGAAAACCATAGTCAAGTATGCAGTGATGTGAAAATACAAAGACTAATAGTAGCTTAGTAGTAAGGATCAGGGTGGAAGATAGTATGAAGCCAACCAACGATAGTAGTCAAGCAATGAAGTCAAACAGGTACGATAATTAGGCAATGACTTCACGAAGACAAACTTTAAGTAAAGGGAGGGAGAGGATAGAACCAGTCACTTGTTGAATACACAGGATTTGTTGGACCAGTTCCAGTTGCTGTGACAACTGTACGTCTGGTTAGGGAGGCTGAGATTCAACTCAGAAGACTGCGTCTTCACCTTATTACCCTTGAGCTAAGGACACACAGTCCCCGCCCAAACACTCTGGTAAGTCTTCAAGGTAGACTTCCGAACCTTCACAGACTTCATTCACCGGGGATCCACAATGACTCTTGGATGCTCAGAACGCGACGCCTAACTGGCTGGAGGATTCACAGTCCTCAAGTGTAATAAGTCTTTAGGTCACACAGATAGAAAGACTTCAGTGATGCCTAACACTCTTTGGCTCTGGGTGTTTGGGCTTTGTCCTCGCAAGGATTTCTCTCTCTCAAAGGCTTCGAGGTGGGTTGCTCTCAAACGACAAAAGCCGTGCACTAACTCTGAGCAGCTACCAATTTATGGTGTAGGGGGTGGCTATTTATAGCCACTAGGCAACCCGATCTGATATGTCTGAAATGACCCTGGGTCACTAAGGAACTGACACATGTTCCAACAGTCAGATTTCAAACACACACGACAACTTTACTTGGGCTACAAGCAAAGCTGACTCATCTAGCTCTGGATAAGATTTGCTCTCATTGTCTTTGCTCGAAGACATAGGATTTGGGTTGAGCATCACTTCAGTCATTCCGACTTTGTTCACCTGGACCCCACTTAACAGTACGGTGGTTCCTATGACTCAACAAAGAAGAAAAAGGAAACAGCGAAACGACACAGTCTTCGCGCTCCATAGTCTTCACTCAATGTCTTATCATGTCATAGTCTTCAATATGAATATCTTCACATACCACCATTGTTGTCAATGTCTTCATACATTTTTAGGGGTCATCTCCGGTAGGTAAGCCGAATCATGAGGGACACTACCTGCATTATCCTGCAATTCTCACAAACGCATTAGTCCCTCAACCAAATTTGTCGTCAATACTCCAAAACCAACTAGGGGTGGCACTAGATGCACTTATAGCACTGCATACTCTAGTACAGATGTTGTCAGTACTCCACTAGTACTATTGGACAGGGAGCTTAAAAAAGTTACTATTGGACTGGCTATACGTGGCGAAATCCTAGAAGGAAGAGCATGCGCGAGAACAAGCACATTCATGTGGTTGAAAATAAATTGGAAACCATCTCAATTACAAATCTAGGAGTACGTACGAATCTAACAATATTGATTGCGCGTTGTTGAATATTGATACTTTTTTGATCAAAGTATAGATACTTTCACTACACATAAAACTTATATGTAAACAAGAAAGGATAGGAGGGACTATATTGTATGTTCAAAAACGAAATGAACATTGAATACCCTTTATATATGATTTTCGGATGCTATGATCACCGGTTCAAAATTTTGAATCCGCCTTAGGTATCACACATGCCCCCACTCGTTCCCTCTCGATTTCATCTCGGGGTCTGGAGATCGATTGAAATAGGACTAGGGTGGGTACAATACGTTTGTTTCGCCTATGAACTTACAATATACTCCCTCTGAACCCCACAGACCCCCCAGTGGCGGAGTTAGGAAGGAATCTCAGGAGGGTAAGATTGATCTTTTCCTTATCTAATCCATGCACAGTAATTTTTCTTCACTGTTTTGCCTAATGCTGGGGGGGGGGCACGACCCCCTCAGCCTTGCACTAAGCTCTGCCACTGCCCCCCCCCCCCCCCCCCCCCCCGCACGGGTCATTTCTATCATAGAAACAGACCAAACCTTTATCTCCTTGCATGACATGCAATTGATCTATGAACATCAGTCGATCTCATCAACATGTGTTGGGGCATGAACCAAATGCGATGTCAAAACTAAGACGCGAAGTGACACGTAGTGGAGGCAAAGTGAGACTTTAAACGGACCGTTTGTTTGTATGCATGTCGGACAAATTACAACATTGGAAATACAAGCATGGTCTAGGCCAACATGCGAATGATACTCGGCAGAATGTTCAAACGAGGCATGCGGGAGGAGGGACTCGACAGAAGGGCGACATGATCGATGGAGAAGAGGGTTGGAGAGGAATGAGAAATATGCAAATGCCACATGATTATACTTGAACGACTCAAATGAACAATAAGTTGTCTCGCTTGGCCTACATAGTGAGAGGCCTAATGCGCAACGCGGAGCACTGACGCTCGAATATGGCCGGGAAAATAGGGAAACCGACATGTGGGGCACACCTGTCGGGATGACGTAGCGTAGACTAGTCCAATGGAGGAGCTGGCCCACGACCTCCTCGCCACCGGCAACTGTTCATGTGGGTCGTGGGGGCCAACAACGTGGCGCAGCTCCAGCACCGCCTCTGGACATGGCGACCGCGGTGAGCGACACGCTCATCGTTGCTAGACACGGTCGGTTTCAGTGTGCCGAGGGTGGCGTTAGTGATGTGGCACGACCAACAGTATGTTTGGTTTGTGCCCAAGGTTGCCCCATCAAAGCTAGCCAAAATTTTGGTTGAGGTTTTGGTTGCCCATGATTTGGCCGACATTGGCAAGAAAAATGAACTAGAGTTGGCTAGAATTCATTGGCATGCCAAAAAAAGGAAACCATCCAAACAAAGACCAATCTTTGGGTCATGACCAAAATTTTGGTAAGGTGCACTTTGGCCACAATCCAAACACACCCCAACACCCGGCTCGTCGAGGATGCACGGGGCACCGCACCGCGTCCGCGGAGTGGTGTAGCGCGACCAACTGCATCCTCAGGACCTGAGACCATGCTGGGTTGTCTTGCTTTTTCAATGACATGCGGGGATCGCATGTGAGAAATGCGCATCTCCAACGTTGCCACGACCGCAGCTGACTACCCTAGCACACCAAAAACCCTCGTCCCTCGCGCCGTCGCGCTGTGCGTTCCCAGCCGGCGCTAGCTGCCCGCATTCATGTCGTCCGTCCGTATGCCGTTGTTAAGAGGCTTGGTTCCCGAGGAACCAATTCCGACGACTTAATGGCGCACCCGGACGCTTGGCCTTACTGGAATGCGCTACTTAAAGCGGCAACGCCCAGCTAATTAACCTCCACACCATAGCGCATCGTCCTCCTACCTGGCACCACATCCGACATTACCGCAAGCGCGAACGCTCTGCGAGAGAGCTTGTCTTCGGGGATGAAGCTCGAGTTCGCCGCCCTCACTCAAGTCGCCTCTCGTGACGCAATAGCGGCATAGCCGGACGCGGACGCGACCGCACAAGCGGTGGCCACGCTGGCGGCCGATGACGGGGGCACCGTCAGCCACGCGTCCTACTTGTCGCCGTCCAATGTCCGGCACCGCCGAGGTCGGCGACTCCTCCGAGGATGCGTAGGGCATTGGAGGCGGCAGGGCATGGTGTGCCAGCTGGCCGGTCTGTATCCCATGTTCTACTCTTCCTCGCCAGAGACCGCACCTTCACTTCACGGGTCTTGAACCCTGCCCCCATACATAGAGATCGCAGATGGAGGACGTCGGTCACCACCGTAGAATAGGTTTAGGGTCCGGTTTCTTTTATTTTTCTGTCCTATAAAAATTCGAAATGTAATGAAAATCTGCCGTGTTTGCATTAATCTCGGCCGGTGTATATGAACTTTCACAATAATATAGTATATTGTAGGAGTAATAGCTAGCAAGATGCCCGTGCGTTGCACGGAAGATCAAGATCTTGTGGGAGAAAAGGATGAACGAGGGAAGGCCTTATCTACAAATGTGGAGATGAGTGCGGGTAAATTGTCATAGTTTCCTTCCTATCCGTTAGATATAGATAGGACGGCCTATATTGCAGGATGACAGGCACAACATCATCACCAACTCTGCTTTTTATTCAACCGAGACAAAGCTAACATGCGAAGTAAAATAAACACATAGGGTCTATACATACACAATTTATCTTAGGCACTCCAATAGTACGTCCACTACACATTCACGCATTTCACATCTTTCTACATCTACGGGAACCTACGAAAAGGTTAACATAAATTGCCTCTCTCTCTCTCCTCCCCTGATTTTAATGGTGGTGAGCCCCTACCTGCCCCCAATCTACAATCAACAGCTCACATGTTTCACATTACGTTAATTACGTAACTGGGGTTACGTAGGTGTAGCATTACTTGTCCTAAAAACCCAACTAAGCCAACCTCCCAGCATATCGCCCGGGAAAAGACCCGCCGCGCCGTTTTAGTCGGGATTACCGGATTACTAGTAGTAGTATCGATGGATCATGCGAAGTAACAAGTTTTTTTTGAGGGGGCGAAGCACCTAGTTTAAAAGGAAAAAGGCAGTACACTCACAGCACCCCTGTCGCGGTCACATTGCACCCCACACACGTTCGGTCCTGCACATGGCTCACGTAAAACGAACACGCTTCGGCTTGCCTCTTCACTGACACGTGGGACTACACTTGGAGAAACCGACCATGCGCCAAACTCCCCCCGCCCACCGCGCGAAAATCCTCCCCCCCCCCAACCCAAAAATTCCTCCCAAATCCTAGATTCAACTGCCCTTCGGCCAACTAGCCAATAATATTCCCCAAACCCCCTCCCTCTGCCCCCCTCCACTCCATTCACTCTGCCAAAGCCGCCCTTCCCGCCACGCCGATACGTCGGCGCCACGGTTCATCAAGGGGACGCACGACGATCCTCTCGCTCCCATAGTACGCTCTCGTAGACTACCGTCCTCTAGCCGCGCCGCCACCGCTGGCGACGTTCTTGTGGAGGCGCACAGCAGTTAGCACCGCCACCGGTGGCGACGTTCGTGTGGAGATGCACGGCGGTCAGCCTCTCCCACGGTACGCGCATCTAGACTGAGGCCCCGTGCATGTCGGTGTAGCACTGAATGTTAGCTGATAGACGCTGTTAATCTCACTGTTTGCCGAAGTAGTTTACAGTCAATATGCTCTACTTAAGAAGATTCATTGCCCTGTTCTGCACTCAATCTGCTTAGCTAACATGGCATGCCAAGGCCGATTAGTTGCCAAAATATCCTGGCATATATTTATTGTGATGTAGATTGCCATGGTCTAGTAGCCAATCTATTAGGTGAAATAGCTCTACACCATTTTATACTCGATCTTTGTTGCTGCGATGGCATTCGATAGTTCGATGGCTGTGTGCTCGGCCTCATTGACTACTGAAATAGCCTGCCATAATTTAGCACTCAAATCTGTTTGCTGAATTAGCTTTACATATATTTCGTTACTTAGATCTGCTCGTCCAAATATCTTGCCATAGCTTTAGACATCGACCTAGGTATTTTTTCTGGACTTCATAAAAAAGCATATATGTTTTTCCTGTAATATCTAGTAGAAGAATTAATTTGTATGTCTAACAGATGGATAGGACTTGGATAACTTCTGCTTGAAGATTCTCCGCTGCATAGGTCGAGGGGGTTGAAAACTTCATGAACTTTATCAGAGCTAAGTACGGTGGTCCGAAATCAGATGTGCTCTGCCCGTGTTGCAGTTGTATGAATTCAGTTACAAGACCCCAGTCAACTGTGCCAAATCATCTACACTTGTATGGGATGTCGGTCACATATACTAGGCGAGTTCATCATGGTGAAGCTGTGAACGTCAATGTTATTGACTACGTGGAAGCAGCAGATCACCATCTTGATCTGCCTGATGCTCAGGTGGAAGAGGAGGAGGAGGTGGCGGCGGTGGAGTCAGTGAGTTTGACCAACATTGAAACAATGCTATGAAAAGCTCGTGCATTCCGTGAACTTTCACCTACAGAAGAAAAACGGTGGGCCCGTATGTTGGAACAATGCAACGTGGCTGTCACCCCAGGAAATAAGCTGTCAGTATTCTCAGCTATGGTCCCCTTTCTTCAGGTGAAGACATATGAGCGGATGACCACAAAATCATTCGATGCGATGTTGGCTGCTTTCCGCAAATCTTTCCCAGATGCGTCTGAGCTGCCACACACCTACAGTAAAATGAAGAATTTCCTTCATGCAATTGGAATTGGATATGATATGATCCATGTTTGTAAGAATAATTGTGTTCTGTTCCGAAAGGATTATGCCAACTTAAGTGAATGCCCAAAATGCAAATCATCAAGATGGAAAGATGGCGATGCTGTGAAGAGGATTCCTCATAATGTTCTGAGACATTTTCCAATTATACCAAGATTGCAGAGGTTGTTTCATGATGCTGAAACAAGAGAGGATGTACTGTGGAATTCTAGGAACCAGGAGTACAGAGATCAGAATGTAATGAGCCATCCATCTCATGGTAGTGAGTGGAAAAGCTTCAATCATAAACACAAAAAGTTTGCTGCTGACCCGAGAAACATTAGACTTGGCTTCTCTTCAGATGGATTTAACCCATTTGGCCACCAGAGCGCCACATATTGCATGTGGCCAGTGCTTGTTATCCCTTACAAAATGCCTCCAAATGTATGCACCAAAGAATCAAACTATATGATGGCCTTGCTCATCCCAGGTCCAAAAAGTCCTAGAAAGGATTTTGATTTGTTCATGGAGCCTCTTATGGAGGAACTTCAACAGCTATGGAGGGGTGTTCTCACTCGAGACCTATATAGCAGCCCACCAGCTGATTTCTTTCTGCGTGCTGTTATAATTTGGTGCATCCATGATTTTCTGACTTTGGGCACTATGTCAGGGCGAACGCCACATGTTTACAATGCATGTGTTTGTTGTGACATGAATCCGCTGTCATACGCAATACTTAGCAAGATCTGTTACATTGGACACCATCGTTTCCTTGCCAAGGACAAGCCGCATCCTAGAAAATACTGAAGACATGTGTTCAATGCAAAGCATGAAAACTGTGATGCGCCAAAGAGGCTCACCGCCGATGAGTTGCAAGTGGAATTAGAGAAGGTCAGGAATATTACACCAGGAAACCATCCTGGTAATGGTAGCAGGAAAAGGAAGCATGGCAGGGCAGAAGAGAGATTATTGTTTATCCGCAGGTCCACTTTGTGGGACTTGGAGTATTGGAAAGATTTGGATCTGTGGCATAATCTTGATGTGATGCACGTCGAGAAAAATATATGTGACATCATTGTCGGCACACTTCTTAATATTGAATGCAAGACGAAAGATACCTCAAAATCTAGGATTGATTTGACACACCTGGGTATCAGACAGGATTTGCAGGTGCAAGTTGAAGGTAAAACACGGGATATGGCACCGGCTGTGTACGTCTTCGACAAGGTAAAAAGAAAAGAATTCTGCAAGGTCCTGTCAAGTGTGAGATTCCCACATGGATTTGCTTCCAACCCTAAAAGGAGAGTCAGTGCATATGGAAACAAGGTACAAGGGTTGAAAACTCATGACTGCCACCTCCTAGTTCAAAGGGTTTTACCTGTTATCCTTAGAGGATTGGGCTGCCCTGACTTATACAGAGAAGTTGCAGAGTTGGGACAATTCTTCAGGGAACTCTGCAATAGAAATATTAGGATAAATGCTTTGGATCATCTTAGAGAAAAGATACCAACTATCCTATGTGACCTTGAGAAGACATATCCTCCAGCCTTCTTTGATGTGATGGTGCATTTGGTTGTTCATCTACCTGATGAGGCACTACTTAGAGGTTCAGTGCAGTATGGCTGGATGTACCATATTGAAAGGCAGCTAGGCACTTTCAAGGGCTATGTTAGGAACAGAGCTAGATCCGAGGGTTCCATTGCAGAGGCCTACATTGCTACAGAAGCGTTGACATTCTGCTCAAAATACATTGAAACAGCTGATCAGCTTAGCAAAGAGGTGGGTGAAGAAAATCCCGGGCTCAATGTTTTCGATTATTCTGTTCGAGTTATAGGGAAGAGTCGACAAGAGGACAAACCTAAAGATTTGGAAAAATGGTTTGGTATGTGTTGAATAACTGTCCTGAGATACTACCTTATATCAAGTAAGTGCTAAGTACTGCAGCTTATACATCGTAATCTACTAAACTTTCAGCACATTCTTATATATTTAGATGTTTGACGCGATCACTATGCTGTGCAGCATCTACAAAAAGGAGTTATTGCCGCAAAATCCAAGAAACATTGACAAACTGGTTATGGCAGGATTCGTGAAATGTTTCAAGAGCCATGTAAGCTTTTGAATTGCACTATCAGCTTTTTTAATATATTGAGTTCATAAGATGATCAACTTGTCTATTTTCTAACCATAGGTTAAGAAGATGTAGGAGGATGGGCAGGTAGTTGATGATGCCCTTTACTCACTAGCAATGGGTCCTGATACCAGGGTAATACATTATGAATCTTCGTTGTTGGAGATGTGTGCTACAACACCCTTGCATGAGATGAAGGCAGGAAGACACAAAACAGTGCCATCATGAGCACGGATATGTATGACAAAGAGACAACTAAAATGTGTGCGAACATAACAGAAATTATTCAGTTGCAGTATATCTCCAGTTTCGAGGATCATCGGTGTGTGGTTCTGTTGTGCTGTCGTTGGTATAACCTGTTTTCCAAGATCACAAAACCCAGAGCTGATGATTATTTCAAATCCATCAATGTCAAGGCGGTGTACCAGACCAACGAGCCTTTTATTTTGGCAAATCAAGAAACACAGATATTTTTCTTGGAAGACACATTTGCACATAGCGATGACTGGAGATTATTGCAAAGATTTGAGCAGAGGAATTCGTTTAATGAAGTTGCACAACAAGATGATGCTTACACTGCTCGTGATGTACAAGATAATAGAGATGTTCCTAATATCTTTGAGAACCATTGAGTCAATGACGCTGGAGAAAATATTGCTTATCGTGCTGTGGACATACAAGAGTTGATCAAGAAGAAGCCAGCGTTCGAGGGCGTTGAGGACGAAGAAGAACATGACACCATGGGGAATGAAGATTCAGACTGATACCCATGGCGAAGATGTTGACGCTGCTGCTGCGGAGGATGATTACATTGCTTTTGTCGTATTTGCCTGTCAGAAGACGTTTTTTATCTACTATGTGAAATTGTGTTTTCTATGACAACTGAAACCTGATGAACATCTTGTTTAGTATTTTGCTATGAGAACGTCACTTGTTATGTATGTTGATTTGTGTTTGGTGATTGTATGACGACTAAAACATGATGACATTGTTGTTTAGTTGTACTCATATTTGGTTGTGAAACTTGAATTTGATGACATAGTTTGCTGTTGGACTACAATTTGCTTGACGTCTTCAAATGAGAACAAAGCTGACCCGACAGGGCCTCTGCTAATTTATTTATTTATTACCAAAAGGGCCTCTGCTATTTATTTATTTATGAGCAAAAGGGGATACCCCCTGATTTCCGTTAATAGAAATCATTAGATGTTCACAACACTATGCCCAGCCTGCTACACAGGTTTCATTCATTACTAGTTTCAGCAAAGTGCTCATGTCATAGCCACTGAATACATCACGAGTGCTACATACACTGCAAATAAAGAGACAATCATCCTACAAAGGACATCGATTTTGCCCATTATCATCACAAGCTCTTTCATCTCCTCATTGCTGTCAAGGCCGTTCAGCAGCTGTTTCTTGGCCATGATCAGAGGAACCGCATCTTTAACCTTCTGCTCTGCATCTTCCTCTTCTGCCGTTCCTTCAGTTACTTGTCCAACACCCCAACCTTCTTGTATTGGGATTCCTCGGCTAACCAAATAATCAACGTAGTTGCATTCCCCCACATCAGCAACTTCCTAGAAATACAAATCACATGAATCTTCCCTTTTCTGCATGAATCAAATTGGAAGATCATCAACCAAACTATTAAAAAAATCAGCAACTGAAAGCAGCAAAACAACACTTAAACATATTATTACCCCATGATTCAGGCATTTGTAGAAGACTCGGCCAGGGTTGAGGATTGTGGTTGAGACACGACTGATGACTCTGCGTGATTTGCAGCAGTGGCACCACACCAACGGCAGCGAGTTGTGATGAGCAACCGGCTGCGGTGCGCGTGCCGGCGGGGGTGTGATGAGACCCACAAGCGATGGTACGGGTGGCGACTTGGCGCATATCTAGTTGCTGCCTGCTGAAGAGCAGGTGAACGAGCAGCCAACAGACATGGTTGCTGCAGCCAGAGCTTCTGATGCTAGGCAGAGTAAGTAGAGAAGAGGAGATGCGAACGTTGGATATGACAGTTTCATTACTTGCAGAGTAGCCTAGCACCATATATAGTCATAGTCTAGGTTTGGATTGAACCAGCTACAGGAGCACGTCTCTCTTTTTTCTAAAACTCAGCAACGTCTCTTTACTGGTACACTAGCTTGTTATGTACGCCTTCTCAAGTCTTTGATTTTATTTCCCTTTTTTGGGAGGAAGGGAGGAGGACAAAATTGAGAGTTCCTGGGACTCGAACCCAAGATCTCTCGGTTGAAAACCAAGGGTGCTGGTCCCTTATGTGGCGAACATTCCTTGGGAGGAGGACGGCAGACGAACGCATTTTCCTCGCAGTTTTAGTTGCAACACAAGATCGAACGGTCACAGTTTCGGGAATGTTGTCAGGCGAACGAGCCCTGTTTCTCTTTTCTTCCTATATATAAAAAAGTATGCTACTTGGTGTCGGCTTAGTCAACAAACAATTGTGCCAACCTTGACTGTTGGATTGACATTCAACGTCTGTCGTATTTCTTCAATCTCTTCTTCCTCGAGCCGCCAAAGCCAAACCAGCGCCGGCGGGACCGCCTGCTCCCGCCTCCCATGGCTGGCTGTGCTACCGCGCACGCATCATGGCCACATTGCACCCTAAAACTCTGCGCATCTTCACCGGCTCCTGTTCGTTCCCGTCCGAGGCCTCACCATCGTCCTCCGCCTTGGTTCGCTCGCCGCGGCGCCGCCATCCGGTGTTGTCAACATGGTCAACAACCGAGAGGAATAAAGAGATGATTGTACATGGTGAGGATGACAGTAGGGACCCAGTAGCGCGCACAATAATTTTGATTTTTTGGGACAGAGAAGGGTATCAACTGGGTTGTGCGGGACCTGTGGCCCGTCTAGCCCAGGCTTTTATTTCATATGTTTAGCACATGACCAGCCAGTTTGTTTTTTCCTTTCTGCAAATGGCTAGCCAGCTATTTTGTTTTTTGCAGAATAACGAACGTAGGCCTACTTGCTTTTCTACACCCTACTGGGCCGGAAATCTTTCAAGACGAGGAGGGATGCATTTTGCCCAAAAAAAGGGCTATAAGTAATAAGAAATGGGCTATAAGTAATAATAAATGGGTTGTAAAATGAAAAATACAACAAACAGGCAATTAGTTCCAAAATACTTTTTTCTTTCAGATTTTGATATTTTAAATTTAATTATTTTTGTGCGGGTAAAATTTCATTGAATTTAAATTAAGGTATATTTAGTTTTAAAATTAATTTGAATCTGGCTAGAAATTTTGGGCTGTATGCTGTTTGGGACAGATTTGGAGGCTGACTTGTGGGTCTACTAGGTTGACGTGTACGTAAGGCTTTGTCAACTTAGTCCACAAACTATTCTAGCAGTAGTGACCGTTGGATGTTAATCCAATGGTCGTGCTGCTTCTTCAATATCTGATCTTCTTGCTCCAGCTGCCCAAACCAGCACCGGTGGGACTACCTTCTCCCGCCTCCCGTGGCCGGCTATGCTGCCGCACAGGCCGCACCGCCCCACCCTACTTTATTGCTGGCCAGACCATTCCTCTACTCACCCACACCTCCTGTTATTTCCGGCGATGGAAACCGGACCAGTAAACCCTCGTACTCCCCACCGCGTGGGCAACCATTGCCGAGTCTTCCCCGGCTCCGTGTCATTCCCTTCCTAGACCTCGCCGTCACCCACCGCCATGGTACTCTTGGCACGGCCTGGTCAGCATGGTCAATGAACGACATCCATCGGACGTGGACTGTACATGGAGAGGCTGACAGCTGGGTCCACGGCCGCTTCTACGTCTTGAGCTTGCGTTGGTTTTCCTTGAAGAGGAAAGGGTGATGCAGCAATAGTAGCATAAGTATTTCCCTCGGTTTTTGAGTACCAAGGTATCAATCCAGTAGGAGGCTCCTCAAAAGTCCCACGCCCTACACAAACAAACAAAGAACTCGCAACCAACGCAATAAAGGGGTTGTCAATCCCTTCATGGCCACTTGCGAAAGTGAGATCTGATAGAGATAGTATGATAAGATAAATATATTTTTGGTATTTTATAATACAGATGTAAAAAGTAAAGATGCAAATAAAAGTAGATTGAAAAACTTATATGATAAAAGATATACCCGGGGGCCATAGGTTTCACTAGAGGCTTCTCTCAAGATAGCATAAGTATTACGGTGGGTGAACAAATTACTGTCGAGCAATTGATAGAAAAGCGAACAATTATGAGATTATCTAGGCATGATCATGTATATAGGCATCACGTCCACAACAAGTAGACCAAGTCCTGCCTGCATCTACTACTATTACTCCACACATCGACCGACACCTGCCTGCATCTGGAGTATTAAGTTCATAAAGAATAGAGTAACACATTAAGCAAGATGACATGATGTAGAGGGATAAACTCAAGCAATATGATATAAACCCCATCTTTTTATCCTCGATGGCAACAATACAATACGTGCCTTGCTGCCCCTGCTGTCACTGGGAAAGGACACCGCAAGATTGAACCCAAAGCTAAGCACTTCTCCCATGGCAAGAAAGATCAATCTAGTAGGACAAACCAAACTGATAATTCGAAGAGACTTGCAAAGATAACTCAATCATACATAAAAGAATTCAGAGGAGATTCAAATATTTCTCATAGATAAACTTGATCATAAACCCACAATTCATCGGATCTCGACAAACACACCGAAAAAGAGTTTACATTGAATAGATCTCCACAAGAGAGGGGGAGAACATTGTATTGAGATCCAAAAAGAGAGAACAAGCCATCTAGCTAATAACTATGGACCCGAAGGTCTGTGGTAAACTACTCACAACTCATCGGAGGGGCTATGGTGTTGATGTAGAAGCCCTTCGTGGTTGATTCCCCCACCGACGGAGCACCGGTGAAGGCTCCAAGATGGGATCTCGCGGATACAGAAGGTTACGGTGGTGGAAATTGTGTTTTGTTGGCTCCCTGTATGTTTTCGGGGTACATAGGCTTATATAGGAGGAAGAAGTACGTCGGTGGCCGCCCGAGGGGCCCACAAGACAGGGGGCACGCCCTGTAGGGGTGGGCGCGCCCTCCTATCTCGTGGCCGCCTCGGCTGCTGCTTGGCTTGCACTCCAAGTCCTCTGGATCACGTTCGTTACAAAAATCACGCTCCTGAAGGTTTCATTCCTTTTGGACTCCATTTGAAATTCCTTTTCTTCGAAATACTGAAATAGGCAAAAAAAACAGCAATACAGGCTGGGCCTCCGGTTAGTAGGTTAGTCCCAAAAATGATATAAATGTGTAAAATAAAGCCCATAAACATCCAAAAGGGGTAATATAATAGCATGGAACAATAAAAACTTATAGATATGTTGGAGACGTATCAGCCGCACACAAGGAAATGCCTCCTTATTGCGCGCAAAATAATGATTCCTCCACCTGACTTCTGGGACCCACTGAAAGGGCCTCTGTATTTCACGAAAAAAATGTGCCCCCCGCTGACAGGTCGGACCCACCAGCTATCTTCGCATTCAAGGAAGTGCCTCCTTATGACGCACAAAAAAATGGATACTCCCCCTGCCAGCTGGAACCCAGCATAATTGGAGGCTAATTTGTGGGCCTACCAAGTTAACGGGGACGGAGGGCTTTGTCAACTTAGTCAATATGAACGATTCTAGCTCTAGTTTTACCGTACGATGTTCATCCGACGGCGGTAATGCTTTTTCAACCTCTGGTCTTCTTGTTCCAGCCGCCCAAATGAGCGCCGGTCGTGCCGCGTGCTCCTACCTCCCGTGGCCGGCTGTGATGCCGCGGAGGCCTCACCGCCCCTACTACTCCCACCACTAGCCAGGCCATCCCTCTACTCACCCACACCCCCTGTTATTCTACGGCGATGACAGCCTCACATCGCAGCCGAACCAGTGAACCCTCATACTCCTCTACGCGTGGGCATCCACTGCCGCATTTTCCCAGCTTTGCGTCATCCCCTTCCTAGGCCTCGCCGTTGTCCACTGCCCTGGTGCTCTCGGCGCAGCCTAGTCAACGTGGTCAAGGAACAAATTCCATCGGAAGAGTATTGTACATTGACAGGCTGACAGCTAGGTCCACGACAGTCACAAGGAATTGGCTCCTTATTACGCGCAAAATAATTATTCCTCCACCTAACAACAGGGACCCACTGGACGGGCAATCGTATTTTGCAAAAAAAACATTTTCCCCCTGACTACTGGGACCCACCAGCTACATCTTCGCATGCAATGAAGTGGGTCCCAGCAGTCAAGGGACGAATTTTTTTTGTTTCCTGGATGCACTTCCTTGGGTGCGAAGATGTTGCTGGTGGGTCCCAGCAGTCAGGGAAAAATGTTTTTTTCGTGAAATACGGTAGCCCGTCCGGTGGGTCCCCGCTGTCAGGTGGAGGAATAATTATTTTGTGTGTAATAAGGAGGCACTTCCTTGGGGTTGTTGTGGACCCAGCTGTCAGCCTCTCCACGTACACTACTCTTCCGATGGAAGTCGGTCGTTGAAAAGGTTGACCACGCCGCGCCTAGAGTACCACGGCGGTGGACGACGGCGAGGCCTAGGAAGGGGACAACGCAGAGCCGGGGAAGACGCGGCAGTGGAAGCCCGTGCGGAGAGGAGTACGAGGGTTCACTGGTTTGGCTGCGGTGCAAGGCTGCCGTCGCTGCAGAATAACAGGGATGTGGGTGAGTAGAGGGATGGCCTGGCGAGCGGTGGGAGTAGTAGGGGCGGTGAGGCCTCCACGGCATCACAACCGTCCACGGGAGGCAGGAGCACGCGACACAACCGACACTGCTTTGGGCGGCTGGAGCAAGAAGACCAGAGGTTGAAGAAGCACTACGGCCGTTGGATGGACATCGTGCGGTCACTGCAGCTAGAATCGTTTATATTAACTAAGTTGACAAAGCCCTTGGTACACATCAACTTAGTAGGCCCACAGGTCAGCCTCCGAAATGGTGCACCCAGATGTCAGGGGGGAATCATTTTTTGGGCGGCTGAAGCAAGAATATCCGAGATTGAAGAAGAAGCACGACATCCATTTAATGGACATCCAGCGGCCACAGCTGCTAGAACCGTGTGTTGTTGAAAAATCCTTGCATATGCGTCAACGTAGTTTTTTTAGGGGACGCGTCAACTTAGAAGGCCCACAAGTGTGTGGCAGAGAACATATAGCCCATTTGCGATTTCTAAGAATGTACAACCCATTTTTTAATTCTAATGGAATTTACTACAGCCCATTTACAGTTTGTTAAAAGTACAGCCCATTTTCTAGCTAGGACAACAATTAATAATTTCAACCAACCGCTCAAAATAGAATTCAAAAAAAGTTCCCACATTTTGATGGGATCCGAAATATTTTTATCCGAAGTTTCTAGTCACATTAAATATAATTTCAAAATAAAGTTGTATTACGTTAAAATCCAACGAAATATTGCGCGTGCAACAAGTAATGAAATTAAAATTTTGAATTTCCAAAAATAATATATTTTTAAACTAATTACGCGTTTGGTGCATTTTTTATAGTTACTGCCCAGTTGTTATAATTACATCCCATTTATTATTTCTTAAAGTCCATTTTCTTGTTAAGCCTAATGCATACCTCCTTGGAAAGTTTGCAGCCCAGCGGAGCGGAAAATAACAAGTTGACCCGGATATTGTGTACAACTGTCGGCCCAGTTGCATTGTTGATGTTGAAAAAAAGGCATGCGTAGTACAGTACAACCTAACATGGCTACTCCGCCCATATACAGCAACGCCGGAAAGGCCCAAACAAGACTTCTGTACAACTTTTTGAAGTCACTGAGCTCAATTAATAAATTAAGAAAAAAGTAAGATTACAGTGGAACCTAATTAAAAGCTGTCACGAGCAAAGAAATAATTCAACGGGTCCCACTTGTGCGTGTGTGTGTGCGCGTGCGCACGCGCGTTTGTGTGTGTGTGTGTGTGAGACCCATCGGTCGATGCTCGTTAATACATCTTTCAGCCATATGCATTGCTGACGCTCAGTAAAAACTTATATAGTTGACACAATCATATAGAACATCATAGCACGCTGAACTTGCATACAAAAATTTCACGCAGGTGGCACAATCAGGATGGAAGCGGTGGATCGCTATGGGTAGGGCTATGTAGAAACCAATGAACTCGTACATAACGGTTCATCGTCTTTATCAATGTCAGGAAAATATCTTGAATGTTGCGCAAAGAAAATAGACAGACAACACAATAAGTTCTGCTAGCACATTATGTTGACATACATCCCTTTCTAAAAAAAGTTAAGGTACAAAATTAGAACAGGTCATAATCAAATGTACTGGCACATCAGTGCTTCACACCCATAGCTCGGATTTAACTAGTATCTGACAAGATTCAGTTGTTACCTCAAATTAGAGCACATCCAGGCAGCCAACCCTGCCTCTTCTCCCAAAGAAGCAGTGGCTTCCGCCGCGTGATGGAGTAGGCCCTGTGCCATCCATTGTTCCGAGCAACACAGGAAAAGTCTGATGTTGACTCTTGTAATGGACGTCGTCGACGGACCCTGGCACAAGCAGCGGCGGCAGGACTTCGATTGATGGGTTGACCAGTTCTTCGACATGCACGGACACTCGATACAGGTACATCCCTAACATGGTCCACAACGGCCTTGGTGGTGACCAATAGTACAATCCCAGTTCCTGCACCGGTATCTCAACACCAATCACCTTTGGTATGGTGGACGGCTTCTTCATCCATGCCATAACCATCGGAGCCCAGCTGTCTGGAGGAACAAACATACTTACGATCTCACCTCTCAAGGTTGTTGATAAGCTCATTCATGGGCTTGTTGTTCCAAGCATGTCGAGGCATGGCATGGAAGGTAATCTTTGTTAAAAACTCAATCTCAGAGGGCACCGAGCCCCATCGTGGGTGCCATCGATCAAAGCTCACCAGCGTGCTATCGCAGAACAAACGCCGGGAAGATTCAAACACACAACTGCAGTCGAAAGTTGTCCAGAACCTGACGAAGAAATCAGCCGGTGGCAGACAGACTTCGACAAGCAAGTCACTTATTTGCATGCCGTGCACAATGCCAAGAGCTTTGACAAGGTCGTCCGGCGAGACGGGAGGCCAGTCGCCGTTGATGGTTACTGTTGGGGACATAACTATTTTTGTAAGCTGCCCAAGAGGGGCCGGGTTACGCAAAGAAGACTCAGCAGGAACAAGCCCAAGAACAAGCATGAAGATGGCGGATCAATAAAGGGTCTAAAGGCCTACAGGCGGCTTAAGGCCCATAGTGATAAACCGCCATGATGGTATGACTTGTAACATAAGGTAGACTTAACCAGTCACCGAGCCGGACACTGTCTATGAGCCGGCCGGGACTCTGTAGGCCGCAGGGTGTCCACCCGTGTATATAAGGAGGACCCGCTGACGGCTTAGGGCAAGAAACAACTCATTGAGAACCGGGCATAGCGTATCTCGCTCCCTGGTCATCGAAACATCAAGCAATACCGACCCAACTAGACGTAGGCCTTACCTTCACCGTAAGGGGCCGAACTAGTATAAACCTCTCGTGTCCCTTGTCCTGATTAACCCCTTCAAGCAAATGTGACGGATGTAAAAAATTCTCATGGCGAGCTCATGTGTCGGCTCAAGAGTTGAGGATGATTCCAATTACTTGGCCATCTGCAGTCTGGGGACTTGATATGGTTGGACCTTTAAAGAGGTCTAAGGATAAAAAGACACACCTCCTGGTGGCAGTGGATAAGTTTACAAAGTGGGTTGAGGCGGAGCCGATCAGTAAGTGTGATGCAGCCACGACGGTTCAGTTCATGAAAAAGGTGATTTTTCGTTTTGGTTTTCCACACAGCATCATAACTGATAATGGCACTAATCTTTCCAAGGGTTCCATGGAAGAGTTCTGTCAACTAGAACATATCCAGCTTGATGTTTCGGCTGTTGCTTATCCTCAATCCAATGGTCAACAGAAAGAGCTAATCAAGAGATCCTGAAGGGTATCAAACCCCGGCTCTTGGTCCCCTTGCAGCGAACTCCAGGTTGTTGGGTGGAGGAGTTACCCTATGTATTGTGGGGCATCAACACTACGCCTAACAGATCTACATGTTACACACCTTTCTTCATGGTATATGGAGCAAAGGCTGTCCTGCCAAGTGACATCCAGCACGATTCACCCCGCGTAGCGGCTTACGTTGAGGCTGATAATGAAAAAGCTTGTCAGGGTGCACTTGACTTGTTGGATGAGGAGCGAGGCTTGGCAATAGCCCGCTCGGCGATTTACCAGCAAGACCTGCGCCGCTATCACAGCCGCTGGGTTAAAAGCAAAACCTTTCAGGAAGGCGACTTAGTGCTCCGGCTCATCCAGGATCAGTCTGATATGCTCAAGCTATCCCCTCCTTGGGAAGGACCCTTTGTGGTCAGCAAGAATCTGAACAACGGGTCATACTACCTCATCGATGTTCGAGAGCACAAAGATTCATGTAAGTCAGAGAAGGAGACCCGCCGGCCGTGGAATATTGCCTATCTTTGGCCTTACTATACTTGAGCCACCGGCTCTCAAGATGTATATATTTTGACGATGTATATATTATATAAAGCAATAAAGCAGGACCTCTGTCCTTTTCACCTTCAAAGGTTTATGTGTGTTCTTTATCAGGTGGTGGAAACAACCAACAGGGAGTGGATCATATCTGAATCTGGCTTTTCCCGTTGGTCCGGCTTATGATCATATCTGAATCTAGCCATGATCACTTGGGGGCTTCCTGTTCAAGCATAGGTCGTATTCGAACCAAAGAGAACATAGCTGTCGATACCCACTTTGATCGGCACACGGTCAAACCCACTTAGGGGCTTCTTGATCATATTTGAATCATAGCTTAACCCCTTTCGGTCTGACGTGGATTGTATTCGAATCAGCGTCATTAAACAACTCGTATGGTCACTTGGGGGCTTCCTGTTCAAACATAGGTCGTATTCGAACCAAAGAGAACATAGCTGTCGATACCCACTTGATCAGCATCGCCAAAGCCACTAGGGCCTATATGATCGTATCTGAATCTTAGCTTAACCCCTTTGGAACGGTTTACTGATCGTATTCGAATCAGAAGCCTTTATTTATTATCCATTATATTTCATAAGCATAATTATTTGACTATGTTGAGACCTTTTTGAAAACACTATGAGATGGTTTTTTGTTCTTCCAGCTTAATATTGATCACCCCAGGTTGTTAAGTGCCAGGTGAACATTATATGTTCCAACTTTCAGGAGTTGAATTTACCCGCAGGGTGTAGGTCATATAAGAAGACGAGATTACCAAAGGGTTCATAGGGAATTTTGCTTGTTTTATATGTAATATAAGGCAAGCAAATGTAACATCAAGGAAATGAAAGATCAACATAAGCTGGAAATATATAGTGATGGCGGCTTACAAAAGTATTAAGCGCCATAAACATGCGCGAAGGCATGACAAAATTGAGAGGTTTTTTCTACCCTATTACAAGACTCCCCGAGTCTGATTAATGAAGCATTGTTTTTGCAAAGTCAGAAACGCCCGGCGGTTCACTCCTTTGGTGCGCTTGAAGATTCCGGGTTATCCTTCTCCGCCTCTCCGTCGGTTTCCCTATCCTGGAAGGTTGACGAGGCCCAGTCAATGCCACTCAAGGCTTCAAACTCAGCTTCATTATCTATTAAACCGGCTGGGTCCACTTCAGGGGCAAAGGTATGCTTACGAGTTGGAGGGATAAGGCTGACTTGATCATAGGGAGGTGTTGGAATTCTCTGGTTCTCACTGTCATAGCCCGGATATACTTGGTAAGATCAGTGTCATTCCCAATGAGAGTAGCCACGGGGCGTATGTCTTTGAAGCAGGCGGTGAAATCCTGTTCATCGAATACGTTCCCATCCTCTTTCATACTCGGGTATCCAAGGGCGAGGTCGGCCGGGTCTAGTTCTGGAATCCATGCTTTTGCCCGGCTCAACACGGCTACAGCCCCGGCTCTTGAGGACACCCGCCTTAGATCTTGGACCCGTTGAGGTAGTACAGCAAGACACTTAAGCACGTCTTGTAGGAGGTGGGGAGTGTTATTTGATAAAGCTACAACAACCAAAGCACGTTGTGACCCGGTGTACAATTGCTCCACTAGGGTGTAAACTGCTTTCAGTTTGGTCAACATATTCTGCTTGAGGTTTGTGCTCCTGGGGCCTGCGTTCACAAGCATAAGGTGAGCTGGAGATAACAATTAAAATAGTCATCAAAGGAAGGATTACAATATTGGAGGTTATATACAGTAACTTACCGAAGTTAGCTGAGACCATTTGAGATATCTGGCGCTTTAAGCCGGACAACTCGGCTGTTGCTTTTGCAAGTGATGCCTCTGCCGTCTCGGCCCGGGTCACCAGTGAAGCCTTTTCATCAGCCCAGATTTTCTTCTCCGCCTCAAAATTCTTCTTCAACTTATCTTGTTCAGAGACGCCGAATTCAAATTTGGAGTTGGCCTTTTGAATTTCAAGTTCTTGAGCTGTCAGACGGCTCTTCAGGTCAGCAATCTCCGACTCAAATTTACTTATGGTGGCCTGCATTGATGTCGGGTTACAGTCAGAATCATGGTAAGATAACATTAAGTCCCAAGCACTTTGGAAGCAAAGATACTTGACACTTGGGGTCTAATGTATGCTGAAGAATTTTAACTTACAATGCAGGTTCATGCAAATTAAGTCCCAAGCACTTTGCAAGCAAATATACTTGACACTTGGGGGCTAATGTGTATCGCAAGTTCAAGGTATCATGTTCCAACCGGGTTAAAAATCTTCCTTCTAAACCGGACAGAGCAGTGCTAACCAGTTGTCTAAGTCTACAGCATATTTATTCATAAGCAATAGACTTGGGGGCTGATACAGTAAGTTCCAGGTCATGGCTGCTATGTACTTGATTGAGATAGCCAGAGACTATATCTCCAATGCTTAAATGAGTATAGCCAGCAATGTCTAGCTTGGCCTTTCGGCGTTCCAGAAGTTCCTCCTTAGCAGAGCACTTGGCAAGGATAGTGGGCCGCCCTGGCTCAACAAACTGAGTCTTCAGAATCTCAACTTCCGGATCAATTTTCTTGGCCGAGATAGGAGCTTCCGGGTTATCAGAGCCGTTGAGAGTATCTTCGGCTGGTGGATCTGAGGTTGGTGCTGGAATGTCATAGGCTGGTTCAGGCGGCGGCTGATGGGTAGAACTGTCAGGAGCAGCCGTACCAAGCTCCGGTTCAGTCACGACCGGGTTTTGGGATGGCTTACTCTTTTTTGCCCTCTTACTGGGCTTCACTTGCACGCTGTGGACAAAGGCAGAAGGATGAATACAAAAGCATGGCTAAGGTAAAGCACAAGGTAAATAGAATTACATTACCCGGGGGCAGTTTTGAAAGCCGGCATGTTAGATTGCATAGACTCGCCGGAGGAAGGAGAGGTATCCTGATAATTGGAGTCAGATGAATTGAGAGGTTGGCGAATTAAACCCGCCAAAGGTAAAACAAAACGTAAATCAGAGATAACCTCAGTTCGACGCTTCCTGGTTACGTCAGGTAAGCCGGAGGAGAACTCTACATCCTTGCTGGTCCGGGTCTGCCTCCGGCTTTCAAACTGCTGTTGCTTCAAAAGAAATTGAGGATCTTGATAAGCTAAAGGATGTGAAAATCTTACTTTCCGGGTCACCCTTTGAATTTTTTGCTTTGGCAAAGGCTCTGAGTCGGAGGAGATTATAGTTACCTCTTCGTCAACCGCTTGGCTGTTCCCCGTATCCTCCTGAAAGGATAGAATGTTAATAAAATAATAACAAAAGAGTCAAGGGAGTTAAAAGCTACCTCTTCTTCATCATCATCAGTGTCATCAAGCTTAAACATATCTGAAGCGCTTGGCTTACTCTTCTTCGAAGTTCCAGTCTTGGCGGTATTCCTTTTGGCTCTTTTTGCCGCCCTGGCTTGTTTGGCCGCCTCATGGTTATACTTGACCTTTCAGAAGATTTCATCGGCCTGTGAAAAATGATAAGGGGTTATGAGTAAAAGCAAGGTGTATTATAGTAAAGAATATTCATTGAGGTTGATAACTCACTGCGGGGGCCGGGTTCTTCTTGTCGAAGGGAAGTAAGCCAAAGGCATTACTAGTCACTGTGCCCTCTTTCAACAATGTTTGGATCGTGGCCTCCACCACATCATCTGGTAAGTCGTCGGGACTATGATGCAGTGGGTCATCCTTCTCGCCTGAGTAAGTGCACATTAAGCCGGGGCGGCGGCTTAACGGAAGCACTCGCCAAGTGACCCAGACTTGGACTAGGTCGATGTCGCCTAAGCCGGTTCCCAAAAGAGCTTTGATTTTTCTAATGGTGGGAGCGAGTGGCAGACGTTCAACAGCAGAAAGTTTATCCAGCAGTGGCTGGTTGGATTCAAGGCGCAGAGCGCGGAAGCTGGGCAGAGGGTTCTCGTCAGCCGGAGAAGTGTCCTGGCAATAGAACCACTTCTGATTCCAATCCTTCGGATGAGTCGGCAATTCAGCATAAGGAAAAAGGCAGTCTCTCCGCCGCTGAATTGAGATGCCACCAAGTTCTAGACTGGGCCCGTTGGCACGTTCATTCTGCCGGTTTAAGTAGAATAGCTCTCTAAACAAAAGCAGATTGGGCTATTCTCCCAGGTACACCTCGCAGAAGACTTGGAAGTTGCAAATGTTTGACACGGAATTGGGCCCGATGTCTTGAGGTCTGAGGTCAAAGAAATGCAAAACATCCCTGAAGAATTTTGAACCGGGTGGAGCAAATCCCCGGCTCATATGATCCGTAAAAACTATCACTTCCCCTTCTTTGGGTTGAGGTTTCTCCTCGGACGGGTCAGGGGCACGATAAGACATGACCTCCTTCTGGGGCAGATGGCCAGACTTCACAAATTCAGACAATTTACTTTTTGTGACTGTGGATTGGACCCAATTACAGGTCACAGGAGCCTTGGTTGCCTTAGGTGCCATGACGTAAGTGGAAGCCTATGACAAAATAAGAAGCTCCGGCTCAATTTTAACTCGGAAATAAAGTATTTTTAAGTCTATTCAAGATGGCGGTTTAAGACGGGCCTAATGACATATGGTTGATTATATCTGGTTATCTAAGCCGCTATGGGAATCAGTAACAGTTAAGTTATTTTAAGCTGCCAGGAGCTGGCAAGGCTGTCAATTAACATTGTCTATTTTAAAACCGGCAATGACAGCCGCTAGAGTTAAATGGGACTAACAGAAACAGATTTTGCCTAAGTGTCGCACAAACAGGTTTCGCAGTTGGCGGATATTATTTTGGATCAAATAGGTGCACAAAAAAGAAAATATTCTAGACCTAAAACTAGTACAGATAAGTTCATCAGTTCTAAACAAGGCTTCTGTACAGAGAAGAGGAATCTACTTGCATTCGAAATGGGTGCGAAATAGCTACCGCATCAGTTTTATATCATCTTAAGGATCAAGAAACGACGGTGGTGATGAAATCTATAAAGGGTTCCTGACGTACAACGAAGAACACCGAAGAACTCGAAGGTCCTAATGCGGATCTGAGGAACAAGAAGGAGGAAACTTACAAATGCAGAGTTGCTGCGGAGGTTCGTTGCATTTTCCTGGTCAAATCAGGTTGATGCAGCGGCCTGAGTTGGCGAGGACAAGGAGATCTGCGACGGCGGCGGCGGCGGAGCTCGTGCGGCAGAGAGACAGTGAGAGGAAGAAGACGAACGACTGAGGGAGAAAATGAAGAAGACCTAGGTCGAGCCTATTTATAGGGAAGGGCCGACCGAGACGGTACGAGAAACGAGAAGATTGGATATTATTATCCAGCGACCCCGACGCCTCGGGTTTCGGGGCAATCAGTAAAGGCAAAGATCCGTTGAAGATATAGCAGGATAAAATAAGGATTTAATTGGAGATGACATCACGGCGGGTTAATATGGATCCAGAAGATGATGTCATGGAGGGTTAAACCCTTTTGCACAGACAGAAGACCGAAGGTTTATTTCTTAAGGTATTTTGAGATTGACATGAACCGGTTCAAATCAATCTGGGGCCTAATGTTGGGGATATAACTATTTGTGTAAGCCGCCTAGGAGGGGCTGGGTTACGCAAAGAAGACTCAGCAGGAACAAGCCCAAGAACAAGCATGAAGATGTCAGTTCAATAAAGGGTCTAAAGGCCCACAGGCGGCTTAAGGCCCATAGTGATAAACCGCCGTGATGGTATGACTTGTAACATAAGGTAGACTTAACCAGTCACTGAGCCGGACACTGTCTATGAGCCGTCCGGGACTCTGTAGGACGCATGGCGTCCACCCGTGTATATAAGGGGACGACCCGCTGGCGGCTTAGGGCAAGAAACAACTCATTGAGAACCGGGCATAGCGTATCTCGCTCCCTGGTTATCGAAACATCAAGCAATACCAACCCAACTAGACGTAGGCCTTACCTTCACCGTAAGGGGCCGAACTAGTATAAACCTCTCGTGTCCCTTGTCCTGATTAACCCCTTCAAGATTTCTAGTTGCGATGGCCCCGCGACTAAGTCCTTTCACTAGGACATCTGACGTGACAATTCCACGACAGTTACCATCAACACTTTGCTGGCAAACTGGTGGTCAAGTGCCGCCATGCCACTGTTGAGCGACAGCACGCAGCGACCGAAGGTAGGACGGACCTCAGGATCTCTGACTTGGAGATCCGCGTTGACCGGCGACATGATAGTGCGCTTGAGTACAGGGAGTACAGGAGGGGGATTTGGGGGAACTGGAGTAGGAATCGAGATTCCAGAGGTGGGGAAGGGGCGGAAGATTGGGGATGAAAAGGTAGCATGAATTTCGAACACGCGCCAATACGCTCTCGACGTGCAAGCGCACGAAAACACCGGTGGCGCCCACTTGTCGGCCTAAGAGTCCTTATTCTTTCTTTTTTGGAGAGACCGGCCTTTTTAGGATCTTTTGAGAGCCTAGTCTAAGAGTCATAATTCACCTGTTTGGCATTGCGTTACTACTCGGCTCATATTCAACGACACCTCACTGGCCCAAACAAGTGTACATCATCGAAAAGACACTGAGCTCAAATTATATAACTTGAAAAATGGAGATATACTCTGAACACTGGAGAATGGTGATGCGCTCATTTAGCCCACCAGTAGTTCGTGACAATAAACAGTTCGAAACAACGATATATACAACATTCAAACACTAACTAGTGACTACTACTGACATAAATAGCAAGACATGATAGTTCACAAGAGGTCTTGCTACACCACAAAACGCACCCATCTGCAGCGTTCAGACTCTCATGATCCAGGCGAGAATGACATACATAGTAAGAGTGACATAGACGAGGATGACCAAATGACAAGGAATATGCATAACAAAAGAAAGAACTACCCATCCATAAGAAGTAGCAAAGACAATAAAGTCATTCAAAGAGATGATCCAACACCATCATAATTTGCAGCCCTGCTTCAGCGACCAGTGATCCGGAGACACCAGTACTCCACCCTTTCAACACAAGAGCCCAATTACCCATTAACCTGAAGGCTTGAACCACATCACTGCCTGTCATAATTGAGACATCCAAGGATCAAAGTTAATCCAGATGCCTTTGTCATTCTCACCTTCTTTTGGCTGCAGGCTGTAGCGTTGACAATCAGGGGAGTTTGCTCCCGAACTCCTAGGGCTGGCCGGGTAGACATAGTTTTCCATAGCAAACAAAGCCTCTCTGCCATCAAGGTTCTTGCCAACGGTGATCTCCTGGTTAATCGGATAATTGAGTCCGAGAAATAGAGAGTGTGAACCAAGGTTGTTTACCCGCCTCCAACTAAAAAATCCTGAAGGCCCCAACAAGCTGGTATCCTGCTCATAGACGTAACAGACACTGTCCGGATACTCATGTATTTCATGGTGCTTGTATACAGTGGGGATTTTGCAATATAACTTTTCTGGCTCATGTGTTCGAATGATCATTAGTCTTTTGCCGTCGTCTGATCGAGCGAGGAACCAGTTGTGCTTCCTGTTTTTGGCAAAGGTGGTGTTATTACAAAGGGTAGTAACTGTAGGGACACTGCATCATATCAAAAAGGGCAGACATTGTAAATGTAAGATCAGCATTGTTCAGAGTATGAGTAGGATAATGCAAGAAACAGCATTGATATGTCCTTGTTTGAACTGGGAGGAGAATACAGGGAAATGTATACTGGGTTCAAAAATATAGAAGTGTCATGCATGGTTATACTCATGTTATCTCGCAATCTATTCTTCACAGGAAACTACCATGTCATGGATGTTATGTAATCATGTTCTGTCCTCACAAACAAATTCTTCAAGATAACTAACAGACCATGCATTGTCATATACTCGTGTTCTGTGGGGAAAATTTTTGTGAGGATATTATTCTAGCCATTGATTGCTGAAGGGCGAATATAGGTATGCACACATGGTAAGCATTACAGGATTTCACTACTTCCAAATATAGAGTTCTCCATATGCACATTTACTTCCCCAATGTATGGTTAGATGAAACCAACAGTGTGGTGCATGTTTCTACATCATGAAAATAAGGAAACTAACATGGCCATTGATACACACTCATATTTAGTAGTAGTAGTATATAGATTACTGTAAAATAAGGAGAATATCCATATATTCCTAACCGTTTGATTATTCAGGGGTACAAATTGGCTATAATGACATGGTCACAATTGCATGAATTAACTCATTCCAAATATAGTTGATTTACGGCGTCTCTAATACATTGCCATAGTTCTACTCAAATTCTGCTCAAACAGGGATATGACAATCATCACAAAATTTCAAACAGTGTCATGGTGTCATCATTAACATGAGATGGAAACAACTTACATGTGCCGCCCCAGCAATACGTGGTGCCATCTGCTTTGTTGATCGCGTAGATGATGCCATTGTGTTCAATAGCATCACAGAAATGTGTATCAGCTTTGACGATGATCCACTGCGAGCTGAGTTGTCTCCAGCTAAAGAAGGCACCGGCGTAAAGATAGGCGAGTCCGCGGTCGAATAAGGCAATTAGCTTGAAGTCTACGTAGTTCACATGTCATGTGGGCACTTGGCAGATTACAATCTTCTGCAAAACAAGGTCCGCCAAACTGACATGGTAATCTAGATGACTTGGACCGCGATGGTAAAACTCTATATAATCCAACGGAGGAAGGATAATATCATGGGAGGTCTGGAAGTTCACAAGAACCAACTTTTTACCGTCTTCTCTGAAGGCAGCGATCCAGTGGGAGTTCATGCCGACCCAGTACATACCTGCCAAGAATTTTCGGGCGATGGTGATCATATCGAAGTCGAGGGAAATGATGTACGACGACCCACTACATACATGCAAAGAAGTTTCGGCTAATGAGGATCGGATTGAAGTCGACGGGCATCATGTACGCCTCCGTATCATGGTGAGCCAATCTCGCAAGACCAGATAGCAGCAAGCAGGGTGTCTTGAAAAGCTTAGGCCTCACTTCGACAATGGCCGTGTGCATGTCCCTCGAGCATGCAGCCAGCCGCAGGGTGCTCAACATATCCATACATGAACAACAAAGGTCGAGGATGTCACTGGGAAGATTGCTCCAATCGTGGCTCATATGGATGCTGCGCGGTCGCGTCCGGCCATGGTGGAGTTTGGAAGGTGGGGGTTTTGGGGGGCTTGATTTACGGGGGAGAAGGCTGTCAGTGCTGGAGCGGCTAGCGAGGGAATAGTGGTACCGGGAGAGGCGAGCGAGGCGACGGTACACGGGGGCACGGTGAGATGGAGACGGAGATGGAGATGGAGATGGAGTGGTGCTATGGGAGGGGAGAGGGATACGAGGCTAGGCATGCTAATGTGCTGTACAACGGCGATGATAGACTGCACAGTGCACAGGGTGAGGCTGACTTTGGTAACCCGAATACGCCGCCTGGACTAGTGTCAAGCGCAGGGTGTTGTCACTTCACTGTGAGGATCGGATGAATAGTATTTTGACCATCAAGTGTACCACAGTTGTACTACTACTACTACTAGTAGTAGTAGTAGGAACATGAGTACTCCAGTACTGTATAGCGGAATTAGGTCTCCCATGCTAGCGTGCCTATTCGCTTCATCCTCCAGGTATCATCCATATTGCGAGCAGAACCAAATTCTTGTGCATGCGGAAGCGCAAAGATGGGCCTTTTCTTTTTTGATGAGGATAATCATGTATTTCTTAACCAGAGAATGTTGTGTCTCCCACGCGCGCGCCAATATCCATCTGAACCAGCTTCGACACATATTTTATCTATTTGCATAAGTCCCACCTATAAGGAAGGATGGGCACATACACGAACAGGTACGACTCCTGAGTCTACCCGCATAGCCTTTTCGCTTAGTCTACCTAGTCGTTTAATCAAGTGCCTGCATGCCACTTCTCCCATTTACTTCTCCATCAGGAACTGATTATCCTCGGCTTCTTCACCCCCCCTTCGTCTTCATTTGCATCCAAGTCCCACTGTGTTCACATTGTTTTAACCTCTTCACATACTCCTGGAGTAATTCCGAAGCCCCTTTAAATAATCATCTACTACTTCAGTTAGACTAGCCATCTAATCCTAATTCTCCAAACCATAGCCCTCCGTTCCAGCGGTTCCAAATGGCGAAAGAGACCAAGATGCAGGTTTTTAGCGTCCAACATGTCCTCGTCAAAGGCTCGTTTAGCATAGTTACCACCGTCACCGTCCAACCAAGGGTTGTTCAGAAGTGGATCAACAATGTATCCAACTCTGTCGAAAAGGTAGAGATGACGGTCATCGTTCTCGACATAGAGTACATGGAGCGTGCCACTGGGAAGATCCAACGCGCTGTCGTCCTTCACCTGTGCCTCGAAGATGATGTTTTGGTGTACCACATCATACATGCGCCCTCCATACCAGGTGAGCTTCACGATTTCATGGCTCGGGAGGACATATACTTCTGTGGGGCAGCCATTGAAGGGGACAAACAGAACCTATCATTAAGGTCGTCTGGATGGGAGAATTATCCCTTCACGTACGAGCAGATAAAATATGCTGCCCTCGATACCCGTGTGAGTTTCGAGATAGCTGCAAGGTCCAAAGAGCATGTTGCGAAGCCGTCTCCCACAGAAAATGAGAAGAAGAAGAAGAAGAAGAAGAAGAAGAACAAGAAGAAGAAGAAGAAGAAGAAGAAGAGAAGAGCTTGTCCGTGGAAGTTCAACTACGGCGACCATCATGTTTCATCCACTGCCCCTCGCGATTCCCACGATGCCGCTCGAACCCACGACACCACGTCCCCCGATGTGCGCCTCACCCCTCTCGGCCGCACCGCCCCTCTGCCTTTGTGTGCATGACATGTGGGCCAACTTAAATGCGGCGAGCATCAAGTTTCTACCATAGCCACACGTGATTCCCATGACACTGCTCAAAGCCATGATACCACACGTCCCCCGACCTGCGGCTCACCCCTCTCGGCCCCACTGCCCCTCTGCCTTCAGGAGCATTACATGTGGACCAGCCACCTATTGCGTCCACATGCTATTGACTCAAAGGCAGGTGTGTAGTAAGGAGCTGAAGCTCAGTCCCGAGGGCCCCGAGAGGGAAATGTAACTCCTGCGCCAGGCCTTGTGGTGCTAGCACTGCACGAACTCGTGCCAAACTCGAGATTTGTTTCTTTACTATACATGCACGCAACAATTTAATGGACATTGTAATCTCAACATGTGATGTTGAGCTCTAAATTTGAATTTGAAACTTATAAAACGAAAAGATTCAAAACAAATAAACTGGGAGAGAGGGAGTATATCGTAGGATGTATCCCATACGAAACAAGTCCCCTGGTTTGTCACCGTGAAGATGCGATCAGAAAGGAGCACAGCGTCTTCGTACTCGTACGGCAACAAATCGGCCGCAGATAGCATGGTCCACCTTTAACCGCCATGTGTAAGGTTTGTGCTATCTTCTTCAATCTCACTGTGGTTCCATCGTACCAATTCATGCGGTGGCCCGTTGCATGGCTGATCCCAATGTTGGACAAAGGTTCTACGGGAACGGTGTCACCGTTGTAAATGTTGTGCAAAATGATGTTGGTGCCCTCCCATACATATGAAAGCCAATCTCCACTCGCACCGAGCCTAACCTATGAAACAGTGGGCAGGGGGAGAATTAGGAAATGGACACGAAAGTAGTCTTTAGAATGCATTTACTACGTGATCAAACTCATCTTACCTGCTCCTCGGAGGAAATCCGAGTGCCCCTCAATGTCGGCATCTCTAGGGGTGTCAACTTGCAACTACGGCCACGCCACGCTGGAGAGACCCCCAAGGAAACATCCTTGTGCGTTCCATGGAACATCAAGATGCATTTGTATGAGTAGTTTATCTTGTGAGAGAAAAGGATGAACGAGGCAAGGCCTCTAGAGATAGAGACTACTACTACCAATGTGCTGGCCCGTGCGTTACAATGGATCTGAAGTAGTAGAATAATACTTGTTCACGTGCTTGAAATATAAACACTCTAGTTTTGAAATACATGTGTCAGCAGAGATGACAGCTTGTCCATGGAAGTTGAACCACGACGACCATCACGTTTCTTGTTTCTACCACTTCCACACCCACACGCGATTCCCACGATGCTGCTCCAAACCACGAGACGACGTCCCCCGACGTGGACATGGATCCTC
The DNA here is from genome assembly GCA_963921465.1 of Triticum timopheevii. Classification (NCBI taxonomy): domain Eukaryota; kingdom Viridiplantae; phylum Streptophyta; class Magnoliopsida; order Poales; family Poaceae; genus Triticum; species Triticum timopheevii. The sequence goes on from OY997274.1 coordinate 507,552,299, forward strand.
TGACGTGGCTATCACTTTGTTACACTGCCTTTCCTTCATTGACAGGTAGGACCCACGCTTGGGGGTCCCACATGTCAGTGACAGAATGGTAGGATTGTTCACGTCAGGGGATCCTCATCCCCCCGACGTGCGCCTCATCCCTCTCGGCCCCACCGCTCCTCTGCCTTTGTGTGCATGATATGCGGGCTAGGTGAACTGCGGCGACCATCAACTTTCTACCACAGCCACACCCGATTGGACGCGGTTTGCCTGCTCCACTGTTGTGCTTCGATCTATACTCCCGCACCATCGAATTTTCATCTAGCGGTTGTGACACATTTCGTCCCGGGCATCAATCCTCAGCTGGAGTACTTCTGTACTATAGGTAGTACCCGCTGGTGTGGCCATCTATGCCTCGTAACACCCCGACGCCCAGCTGTGGCACCCTCGCCACGACCACGCCACCATCGGCCAGTTCATCTCGAACGAGTGAGTCGCGAACCACACCACCACCATGAAAATGACATGTGGGCCAACCGCATTTAAGGTCTGCATGTCATTGACTCATAGTCCTGGCAGTAAGCCATTGAAGTTCGGTCTCGTGGGCCCCGAGAGGGAAATGTAACTCCTGCGGCAGGCCTTGTGGTGCTCCCATAGTACGAGCTTGTGCAAAACCCGGAATTTCTTTCTTACTACTACCAACTACTAGTAAGGTACACGTGCATTGCACGCATGAGATTCTGGTGGTTTGTGCATTAGGCTTAAGAGCCTGTTTGGTTTGCAGCCTAAGGTTGCCACGCCTAAGCTCAGGCGTGCCACAATCTCTTAGGCATGTGTTTGGTTCATTGCCACACTTGTGGCTTGCCACACTTTTCTAGCTACATGGTCCACATGTCATAGACTCAACTTCTTGCCAAATCTTGCCACACTAGCCACACATTTTGTGGTAGACACACTTTGCCTAAGCTTAGTTGTGGCAAAGTTAGTCATGAACCAAACAGAGCCTAAGGGGTTGTTTGGTTCCTAGCCACTCCTTGCCACACTTTGCCACACCTAATCTTAGGCAAGTTTGACAAAGTTAGGTAGGTGTTTGGTTCTAGCCACACCTAAGGCAAGGATTTTTTTTATGAGCCGTGAGCCCCACATGTCATAGACACAAAAAGTGTGGCAAGATTCCCTTAGGCAAGCCAATGTGTGGCTAACAATTTGAGCAACTCAACTAAGGCAAGTGTTGCAAGTGTGTCAAAAATCATGTGGCAATATATGGCAAAGATAGTCACAATCCAAACAGCCCCTAAGTTCAACCATGGAGTCTTCTAGATTCTACATGTGGCAGAATCTGGTGGAATGTAGATGATATCCAACGGCCAGTAGTGCTTGGATTTGCCATCTTTGTACCGTCGGATTGGCTTCATCCAACGACCAACTTTCAATTTTATTCACACACTATATAGGGGTATAGATGCTTGGTTTGCAGCCTAAGGTTGCCAGGCCTAAGCTTAGGCATGCCACAATATCTTAGGCAAGTGTTTGGTTCATTGCTACACTTGTGGCTTGCCACACTTTTCTAGCTACATGGTCCACATGTCATAGAATCAACTTCTTGCCAAATCTTGCCACACTTTTGGTGGCCATTTTGTTAGCCACATAGTTTGTGGCAGACACACTTTGCCTAAGCTTAGTTGTGGCAAAGTTAGTCATGAATTAAGTTCAACCATGGAGTCTTCTAGATTCTACATGTGGCAGAATCTGGTGGAATGTAGATGATATCCAACGGCTAGTAGTGCTTGGATTTTCCATCTTTGTACCGTCGGATCGGCTTCATCTGTCGGCGTTCTGGGAACGGGGGTCCCCAGACTTGCCTGCCTGCGGCGTGGCTCAAAGGGGGGCCCAGCATGGCCCATCTTCATCAACACAAGCTCAAGACCCTCGCGAGGGGCCAAGCCTCGCGGGGCGGACGACAAGGAGCTTCCTCAGGCACGGCCTCGTCAGGCTGGCTCACGAGGAGGCGGAGAGTTCAAGGCGGGGTACCTCGCGAGGTGCCCATGATGCAAGCCATGACGACCAAAGGCGCCAGTCGAGCGCCAGCCCACGCAGTGTCCTCCTTTCCTCTTTGGTGCAAAGGGAGCAAGCGCAGGCGAGAGCATCAAGCAAAGGCATCCATTTCGGTGCAACAAGACCAAGACCAGCCCAACGGTAGGGAAGAAGTCATTGTGGAGCCCAAGCAGGCGTCACCACCAGAGCCTTTGACGGGCGAGGACCAACTTTAGTCAGGATAAGTGTACCCGCTATTCCCCTTCAAAATGGCCAATTGTTGGCGCCCTTCCCGCTCAATTATTGGGAAGAGGCCCAGGGCCTTTGCCTATAAATAGGACTAGCCACCCCCAGGGTAGAGGCATCTAGACCTGACCTAGCAATCTGGATCCTCACCAAGAAACCAGTAGATAGAGCGAGTGAACTCCTCCTAGCAATTCATCGCACTAGCCAAGAACAGACCCTCTCGAGGCTGTTCTTCCTTGTATTGTTCATCATCAGCCCAAGAGGCAATCCACCACACCACACACTGGAGTAGGGTATTACACCACAATGGTGGACTGAACCAGTATAAATCTTGTGTCTCTTGTGTTGTTCTGTTTGGTAGTTTAGATCTTAGCGGTTCGCCGAGGAGCAAGTAGGCAGAGGGTTAAATCTCCGCGCGCACCCCAGTGTTCGAACCTCAAGGGTCTACTGGAACCCGAAATCTGACATTTGGCGCGCCAGGTAGGGGTGCGCCGGAATTTGCCTTCCGTCGTCTCGTTCTTCTCCGACCATCACATCCATGTCTGACGCTCGTCGGGCTCGCGCCGAGCGCCGAGCCGCCCTTGCCTCCCACGTCGCCCAGACGGCTCCCGTCGGTGAGCGCCCTCGTCGTTCCCCGTCACCTGCCGTCAACGCCGCCACCAGCCCGGCGGGGAACGAAGAGCAAGCATTGTCCCAGCATCCATCCATGAGGCGGGACGGCCGCACTGCCACACCCTCGCTCACCCCCGCTGGTTCCTCGTCACGCGCGCCCCGCGCAGCCATGGAGGCCCGAGCTGCGCTCATCGCGGCAAACGAGCTCCTGCGCTACCGCCCCATCGACGACGTCTACGAAGAGTGGCTCGACCGAGTCGCCGAGCTCGTCCGTGCCGCCGGGGGCTCCCCCGCGCCGTCCTTCTTGCTGCATCGCGCCCCGCCCTGCGCGGGCAATGAAGCTCCTGGGGCGCCTCAGCTGCCTCCTCTTCAAGAAGGCGCCCTGGCCCCAAGGCGCGCAGCCCCTGGGCAGAACCCGCTCCGTCAGGCGCCAGCGCGGCAAGAGCAGAGCTGCCAAGAAGTCCCTCGCCCTCGAGAACCTGCCCGACCGCTCCCTGCTCCAGCACGTCAAGACCCTGCGCTGCCCCCAGCCGCGATGCATGTGGACCCGCAGGACCAAGCTCTCCGTCGCCCAAGGCCCCCTGTGGCCACAGCGGGCTGCCGCGCCTTCACCTCCGAGCTATGGAGCGTCGCGTGGCCCAGCAAGTTCAAGCCAGACCTGCCTCCTTGCTACGACGGCACGGCTGACCCTGCAGAGTTCCTCCAGCTCTATGAGTTGGGCATCGAGGCTGCCAACGGGGACGAGAAGGTCATGGCAAACTGGTTTCCCATGGCGCTCAAGGACGGGGCCCGCACCTGGCTCCTGAACCTGGCTCCAGGCACGATCTCCTCCTGGGACGAGATGCGCACCCGCTTCATCGCCAACTTCCAGGGTACTCGCGATCGGCCACCTGCCGTTAGCGACATGCGCCGTATCAAGCAGCAACCAGGGGAAACCCTGCAGAAGTACATCCAGCACTTCAACAACGCGTGCCTCAAGATCCCCAAGGTGACGGAGGAGGCCATCATCTCAGCCTTCTCCGACGGTGTGCGCGACGTCAAGATGAAGGAGGAGCTGGCGATGCATGAAGACCTGTGCACCTCCTTGGAGCTGTTCAACTTGGCGACAAAGTGCGCCAGGGCTGAGGAGGGACGCCTCTCCTTCCTCGAGCTGCCTGCCGCGGACCCAGAAGAGAAGAAGCCCAAGGCCAAGGACGTGAAGTGCAAGGGGGCTGCCGTGCTCGCGGCAGAGCGAGACACCAAGCGGGGAAGAGATCAGCCCGAATCCTCCAAGGGCAGTCGGTACTGCATGTACCACGACCTCCACACCCACAACACCAATGAATGCCAAGAGCTACGGGCCGTGCGTGAAGGAAGGGTCGACAGACGTCCCGACCGCAGCGACCGGGGCTACGGCCGACGAGGAGGAAGGAACGCATGACGTTGGGAAGACCGCAGCCCACGCCAAGGGTGGCGCGACCAACCTCGCGAGGATCACTGGCAGGACCCGCCTCGCGAGGGAGGCTGGAGGGATCAGCCTCGCAAGGATCGCCCGCAAGGGAACGTGGGCCTCCCTCCGCTGCCGCCGCAGCCAAGGAGAAATGAAGACCGTCATCAGGACGAGGGGGCTGGGGGCTTCCAGGAACCACGTGCAATCGCCTGCATCTTGGGTGGAGCTCAAGCCCCAGCCTCTCAACGCATCTTCAAGCAGTTCGCCCGCGAAGTGAATGCAGTCCTTCCCAAGCTCGAGGCCACGCGCCCTCTCAGGTGGTCAGCATGCGCCATCACGTTGAGCTCAGCGGATCAGCTCAAGTGCGCGGCCACAGCCGGAGTCCTCCCGATGCTTTGTTCTCCAATCATCAGCAACGTGCTGGTCACCAGGACACTCATCGACGGTGGGGCAGGGCTCAATGTCCTGTCCGTGGAAACGTTCAACAATCTCCAAGTGCCCTACAATCAGCTTCGGCCAACCAAGCCCTTCTCCGGAGTCACCGACGGCTCCACGGTCCCGATTGGGCAGGTCTGCCTTCCTGTCACCTTCGGGGCACGCGACAACTACCGCACCGAGCTCATCGACTTCGACGTCGCCCACATTCGCCTGTCGTACAATGCCATCCTCGGGTACCCGGCGCTGGCCAAGTTCATTGCCGTAACCCACCATGGCTACAGCGTCCTCAAGATGCCAGGAAGTGGCGGGGTCATCACGGTGCCCTGCGAAGAGAGAGATGTAGTGTGCTCCCTGGAGCGAGCTTTTCAGGCCGCATCACTGGAAGTCCCGGACCGCGGAAGCAGGAGGCCTCCCGAGGCCGCCCCCAAGAAGAAGAAGACATCGTCCAGCCTGGCCCCTCAGGAGGCAGGCCCCTCAGGGCCCGCGCCTGCTCAGGGTGAACCTCCTTCCATCGCATAGGGAAGCGCGCCCGGCGCCCTCCTCAGGCAGGGCTCGGGGGCTCTCCCCTGGAGGGCCGCCGACCTCGCTAAGGTCACGAGGGAGGCGCTTGGGCACCACGTGGAGGCGTGTTTCGAAGCACGTTTCCCTCAAGAAGGAGCAAGGCAAGGAGGGCCCAATACTCAGGAGTTTGTCAGAAGGGCCATTCAGGAGCTACAGGAGTCAAGGGTCATGAGAGGCAGCCGCCGCTTACCTGCTGTGGCCCCCCATCCAGGCGAGGATGGTGGGCTGCGCGTCTGCATCGACATACCGGGGCTCAACCGAGCCGCGTCTCAGGAGTGCCTCTAGCCCTCGCAAGTGGGACGCTGCGAGGGTCCACCCCACAGCTACGTTCGCATGCCTTATGGCCTGTCGAACACGGCTGCTGCGCATCAGCGCCTCATGAGGGCCATCCTGGAGGCTCAAGAGGTCAGGCGTTCCGTAGCCCTGGTGGAGATGGAGATGGCCCGCGAGGAGCCTCCAGCGCCTCCGGAGCCTCCTGAGGCCCCTGGGCCTGGGGGCTCATGAGGATCGGCTCCCGCAGCCCGCCGAGTCTGCTACACCAACACCCCTTCGTCCCCAACATCATCAGGTGACATCTTTCAAGTTCCCTTTCCAGCTGGGAGCGCCCTAGGGGCCGCATTATTCCCAGGCCGCATGGGTCCATCCCCGCGGTGTGTATCCCCTTTACTTCATGTTCTTAGCTTACCTTATTGGGGGCGCCCCTCGGGCTGCATCATCCCCAAGACGCTCGGGCCTGACCCAGCGGCGTGTACCCCTCTTGCGTTTATATTAGGGCTATGCTTTCGACCCATCATGCTTGTTATTTGGTGCATTTTTCTCCTGGGTGTCGAAATCTTGCGCGTTAAAGGGGGGTGCCTGAGCATCACGACTCAGGGCTCCTACCGGCTCTCCAGCCCTCACCCTCTGGTCTTGTCCATGGCATCGCGACCTGGCATGCCAGCGATGGTTGAGACCAGCTCGAGAGCCAGGACCCGAGGACGTAGAGTTTCGACATTTAACCCAGCTTGCATGTTAAAGGGGGGTGCCTGAGCATCGCGACTCAGGGCTCCTACCGGCTCTCCAGCCCTCACCCTCTGGTCTTGTCCATGGCATCGCAACCTGGCATGCCAGTGACGGCTGAGACCAGCTCGAGAGCCAGGACCTGAGGATGTAGAGCACCGGCATCTAGCCAAATCTGCAGGAACACACTCCAAGATAAGGCCCAGAGCCAGGTGCAACCTGCCTTGACGTAGGGCCCTGTGAGTTCCGCGCAGGCTCACGGGTGCCCCAATACACCTCGCCAGGCCTTTCGTGCCTCGTCGCCTCTCCAAAGCAACTAACGGCTAACTGTCGATTGCCACGACGAACTCTCGTTCCTTTTGTGATGAACCTGCAGGGTCCCTCCAAAGAGCATCGCCAGGCGAGGCCCTCACGGTGCTTTCTTCGCTCTCGTCCACGCAAACCACTTGCACGTTAAAGGGGGGTGCCTAAGCATCGCGACTCAGGGCTCCTACCGGCTCTCCAGCCCTCACCCTCTAGCCTTGCCCACGGCATCGCGACCTGGCAAGCCAGCGATGGCTGAGACTCGCTCGAGGGCCGGGACCCGAGGACGTAGAGCAGAAAGGGGAGCAAAGGCGAGAGGGGAGGAACACGCGAGGACCTCGCCAAGCAACCGCTCATCGGCCAAGGCACGGATCTAGCGCCGCACCAGGAAGCGTTTCCTGACCCTCGAGATAAGTCGCTCTCCGAAAACACTAGTTATCGCAGCACCGTCCCCGTACCAAGTGCAATCCCGTGTTAGCAACATCGCTCTCCTTTATCTCTGAATGATGGCTGCTTGAGCACTAAGGGGGACATCCTGAGCATCGCGACTCAGGGGCTCCTACCGGACCTCGGGCCGCTCACCTCCTGGCCTTGACCACGGCATCGCGACCTGGCATACCAGCGACGGCTAAAGCCGCCTTGGGACTGGGACCTGTCAGCGCAGAGCGTCAAGCCCTCACGAGGTTTGAAAGGAGGAAACTAAGATAAAACGGAATAAGCATCTCGCACTGCTTCGCGAAGAGGATCATATTGACAAACGGGGCTACAAACATCTTACAAGCCCCCGCAGGGTACATTCTTGGCTCCTTGCAGGAACAAAAGACGTGAATCTTAAGGAGCCCTAGCTACAGAGGCCATCGCGGCGGACACCATCATCAACAGTGGGCCGCCCAGCACCGGCGCCAACCCCATCCAGATCAGGGGCAGCAACGGCCTGACGAGCCCGCCCTGCTCCGGGAGCGGCGCAGGCTCAGGGGCTCGTAGCTGTCGTCGCTTGTCTCCGGAGTTGCGAAGAGCTCGGCGGAGTCGCTGGATCCACCTGCGCCTCCACCGCCTGGGGAGCTGCCGGGGGAGCGGTTGGCCGGCCTCTGCCTCGCCGCGGCAGGGTCCCGACCGCCTCTTTCGGGGCAGCACTCCAGCCGGCGACCCTCCGCATCGAAGACCTTGAAGGAAATCACAGAAGCACCGTCATACTCTAGGTGGATCGCGAGGGCGCCCCTTGTCCTGCAGACCCGGGCGACCTCGCCCCAGCCTCGAGTCATGAAGACCTCGCCCGCGGCAACGACCGCGACCTCTGCCCCGGTCGCGAAGGTGCTGCAGCCGGCGTGCTGCAGCCAAAGCCCCAGGGGTTCCCCCTGCCGGATGACGGAGGAGAAAAAAGGGGGGAGACGAATCCAAGACTTAGGAGGCGTGGCGGCGCGAAGCACGAACTCTTGGCAGGAGCCCTCGGCGTGGACTCTAGGGGGGAAGACTCACACCTTCGTGACCCGTCGGCGCCGACGGCGGCGCCGCCCGTGGCATTCAGCATCGGCTCCTTCAGGGCCATCGATATGCGCGTACAAGGGAAGTGGGAGCCCTGGTGGTGGCCGCTCACACCAGGGGCTTGACGCTTCCTGGCGAGTGCCCTCACCCTGATGCCAGAGAGCAAGCCGCTTCTTCAGGGGAAGCGGGTCAGGATCCTCTTGGGGAGCTTTTCCCTTCTCTTCCGCGGAGAACTGGCGGATCGGAGCCATTGCAGCAAGACGGAGCAAGGCCCAGGAAGGAGGAGAAGCAGACGGAGTAGGCTGGAAGGGCGCGCGCCGTTCCGTACTTATAGCCGGCGAAGGCCAACCGTCGACCTCCACGATCGCAGGTAATCATGACCCGCTTTGCATGCAGGGATTTGTCGAATCCGTGCAGTTACCAAGGTGTCCTAGGGAAGCAGAGGCGCCCACGTCCAATCAACCGCCACGTGGCGCCCAAGGCCGCAGGCTGTTAGGGCCCGCGACGCTTAGCACTTGCCCTTTCGCCTCTCTACTCGGCCAAGTCCGGGCGCGCCGTGGGCCTGGGGGCTACTGTCGGCATTCTGGGAACGGGGGTCCCCAGACTTGCCTGCCTGCGGCCAGCGGCGTGGCTCAAAGGGGGGCCCAGCGCGGCCCATCTTCATCAACACAAGCTCAAGACCCTCGCGAGGGGCCAAGCCTCGTGGGGCGGACGACAAGGAGCTTCCTCAGGCACGGCCTCGTCAGGCTGGCTCACGAGGAGGCGGAGAGTTCAAGGCGGGGTACCTCGCGAGGTGCCCATGACACAAGCCATGACGACCAAGGGCGCCAGTCGGGCGCCAGCCCGCGCAGTGTCCTCCTTTCCTCTTTGGTGCAAAGGAAGCAAGCGTAGGCGAGAGCATCAAGGAAAGGCATCCATTTCGGTGCAACAAGAACAAGACCAGCCCAACGGCAGGGAAGAAGTCATTGTGGAGCCCAAGCAGGCATCACCACCAGAGCCTTTGACGGGCGAGGACCAACTTTAGTCAGGATAAGTGTACCCGCTATTCCCCTTCAAAATGGCCAATTGTTGGCGCCCTTCCCGCTCAATTATTGGGAAGAGGCCCAGGGCCTTTGCCTATAAATAGGACTAGCCACCCCCAGGGTAGAGGCATCTAGACCTGACCTAGCAATCTGGATCCTCACCAAGAAACTAGTAGATAGAGCGAGTGAACTCCTCCTAGCAGTTCGTCGCACCAGCCAAGAACAGACCCTCTCGAGGCTGTTCTTCCTTGTATTGTTCATCATCAGCCCAAGAGGCAATCCACCACACCACACACTGGAGTAGGGTATTACACCACAATGGTGGCCTGAACCAGTATAAATCTTGTGTCTCTTGTGTTGTTTTGTTTGGTAGTTTAGATCTTAGCGGTTCGCCGAGGAGCAAGTAGGCAGAGGGTTAAATCTCCGCGCGCACCCCAGTGTTCGAACCTCAAGGGTCTGCCGGAACCCGAAATCCGACATCATCCAATGACCAACTTTCAAAGTTATTCACACACTATATAGGGGGTATAGATATAGATGTGCCGGCCCGTTGCAATGGATCCAAAGTATATCTATTTAGTGGAGTGCACTCTAAACACATTATCTATTTATTTTTCTCTAACCTTCATAGACATGCAACCAAGCCACATAAGCTTCGTGGGTGCCCCCCACATCATATTATTCATACTACATTGACTGGAAAAAAGAAAAGTCACCCAAATCAAGATCTTCCCGTTTTTCGTTCCTACGATGTTGTGCCGTGCACGTACCTACTAGTTGTATAGTGGTAGTACTAGTTGTATAGTACAAACTTGGTACTAGTAGGACTAGTAGTACGGAATGATCCTACTCTATCAACGAGCCCCATCTGACACCAAATTTCTTGGCTTTTGTGCTACAGCTAGATCTTACCCTCGTTTCCATTTTCCAACCCGGCAGCGAGCAGGGTGCGGTTTGCCAATAGTCAGTTTGCTCGACGGCGGTCCCATATGAAAGTGAAAATGCAAGGCAACACGCCTTCCCTAAGCTATGTGTCGTGCTGGACGGGCCGTGGAGTACTCCCGATTCCCGGGCGTGTGGGGGTGCGACGCGAACGTGGCAGGCCTTTTCCTTTTACTAGCAATGTGCCCGTGCGTTGCGACGGATCCAAGGTAGTAGAATAGTAGTACTTGTTCATAAACTTGAAAGAAATCACTCTTGTTTTGGTATACTCCAAATATATTACTTTTCACTCAAAATAAATTTCTCAGGCTGTTTTGATGAAGTGAGGGAGGGATGTGGTTGCTTTCAAGATAATAAGGGGTTTTCTGCAAATTGGAGCAGAGAAGTGGTCTATTGTTGCAAAAATGCCACAACTTACCTCACAGCCGTTAGATGCAAATCTAATGGTCAGAAACGATGGATGGCAGATACACCACCATCACCAACTGAGTCTTTTATAGGAGTAGGAGTAGAGAAACATGTATAAATTGTAATATTTGGTTCTGCTCCTTGGCACGATCGATAGATTGAAATAACGATTGGAAACGCTAGGGTGGGGCTATTTCTGCCAGGTAAGCAGGGTACGTAGTAGCTAGGTTGGTGCATCGTTAGTTTGGTCACACACGGTCCGACATGTTCTAGTGTTTCTAGCAAGATGCCCGCGTATTGCATGAAGTTGATGGAAAAAGTAAGCACAACTTATAAATTGACGGATGGAGTACTAGTTGCAGTGATGCATATAATTAAGCAAAGGGATCGCACATCTCGGTATTAACTGGAATGAGAATGCAATAGCACAATAAGAATTAAGGCCACGATTATGCGAATGCAGTGGTGGTTACAGAAGGCAAGAAAAAGATGCATCCATCAACGTACGACCTCCTCCTCCTCAACTTAGTGTGCTGGGCCACCGACCGGCGGCTAAGGATTGATGACTTTTGTGGCAAGGCCGAGGTGCTTCTCAGCAAAGGCATCCAAGGCTTCCAGCCTGTTGAGGAAGGCCAACATCATAGCGTCCTCACTAGCCTTGTAGATACCTATGTACACAATTTGCTCGTACATGTGGATGTGTAGGTCGGCAAATTCTTGCAGGGCGAGGCGCCTCGCGGTGAGCGCGACCTCTAGGTGGACATTCTTCGTGGCGTCGGCGGCCAGTCACAAGGCCACCAGTGCTTGAAAGAGGTTTCGGCCATGGAGGCCGATTAGGGTGGCAGGCAATGAGGAGCCCGGGTGCGCGGCCTGGGGTAGTACAGTGATGTCGTCCGCAAGCTTCTTGAGGACGGTGAACTTGTTTGTGGTGCCAACGATCATATGGTCCAACTCCGAGCCGTAGATGGCGTCAACGGCGGCCATCCACCAGCCGGTCTCCAACACCGTCTGGAGACGATCCTCGGCGCCATGCCGCAGGCCGGTGTCGTGGAATACTAGGGAAAAGCTTATACACAGGATCTTACCAGCAGCGAGTTTAAATTAAGGCGCTGCTGCAATGTAGCAGTAGCGCGCTCCTGCATTACTCACTGCTTAAATAAAAGTAGCAGTAGTGCGCCTCCTGTAAGCCGTGCTACTGCTATAATTCCCACGACCCCGCCGCGAAGCTAGTTCTAGCAGCAGCGCGTTAACTCGGAGTGCACTACTGCTAGGTAGTTGAGCAGTAGCGCCTTTACCTGTGGAGCGCTACTGCTAAAACTAGCTATCTCCCACCACCCACGCTCTCCTCTATCTGATCCACACTCACACTCACACTCACTCCATCTCCCTCTCAACCCCCCCGTGCCGGTCCCGCAGACCGTCGTCGCCCCTGCCAGCCGCCGTCACCTACCCCTCTTCCCTCTGCGCCGCCGTCACCTCCTCCTCCTTGCTAGACTCGGTACCGCCCTCCTCCACCGTCCTCCCTCGAATCGCCACCGGCCGGCCCCTCCTCGCTCTGCCCTTCCTCCTCCATCCTACTCTCTCCTTCCTCCTCCAGTCGCCCCTCCTTCTCCCTCCACCCTCCTCCATTCACAACCCCTCCTCCCTGCTACATTTTGATTTAGTAGGCTAGTTCATATGCAACATTTTGATTTAGTTATATGATTTAGTTGATTTAGTAGGCTAGTTGATTTAGAACATTTTGATTTAGTTGATTTAGTAAGCAAGTTGATTTAGTAGGCTAGTTGATTTAGTTGATTTATTATAGAACATTTTGATTTAGTTGATTTAGTAGGCAAGTTGATTTAATAGGCTAGTTGACTTAGTTGATTTATAGAATATTTTGATTTAGTTGATTTAGTAGGCAAGTTGATTTAATAGGCTAGTTGATTTAGTTGATTTATAGAACATTTTGATTTTACAATTTTTTTCCTGTGAAGTGGATCATTAATCCTTGCTCATATTGCTTTAGGAAAATGGCGCCACCACCACCACCACCATGTCGATTGTGCAAGTCAAGGTGCGCCAACAGCCTTGCAACTGGCAAGCTGTTCGGCATCTACTTCTAGCTGAGTTTTCATCATGCGGTGGTAAGAAATTATATGAAATGTAACAACTATTGTATTTTTAGTGTTGGCATTATTGCATTGTGTCATTTTGATTTTTTTACACAGATCGTCCCATGCAGTGTGAGGTTGAAATTCAACAAGCTGACGGGAGACACTGTGACATTTGAGGCTCCTGGGGGGCCGTACACTATGGAGGTCGAGAAAGGACGCAATATGTCGCAGATTGGAGGAGATGGATGGGCCCGTTTCCTCACCCGCATGCGTCTTACTGGTGGTGAGTTGATCAGCTTCTCCTTCAGAGCAGAAAGACCCAACCTAGCTGTCATTTATATCAACCTGGTGGAAGATGATGAAGATGAGGAAGATGATGAAGATAATGAGGACCCACTCGATGAAGATGATGAGGATCCACTTCATGAAGCCATCGTAGCTCAAAGAATGAGGCTGAGCGAGGAGGAGGTGTGCAACCTATGGGACATAATTCCGCCACATGCTGACTTTGTCGGGGTGCCATTCGTGACCCGCCTGACAAGTACCATGGTCGATCGACATGATATGGTATGATATACTTACAAATGCAAATTATTCGATGATATGCTTAGTGTATAGTCCAATGATATGTTGTGTGGAATCTAGTCGATGATATGCTTTAGTGTAGAGTTCGATCACATGCTTATTAGTGTATAATCTAAGGAACTATTAATAGTGTAGATAATCCATATATACCTATTTGCAAGAGTATGTGCGGGGCAATTTATTAATTGATATGTTTTTCTTATTCAGAAATTGGCAAAGAGCCTATCTGTGAGTTATGGTATCGAGCCTGATGAAAAAGGCTTAGCTGGACTATGCCTTACCGCAAGGGGCTCCGTCACAACCTGTACTTACCGCGTGGACACAGATGGTCTCACACACTTAAACTCGGTTGGGTGGAAGAGATTCCTCAATGGCAAGAATCTTCATGTTGGACAGGCCATCCTAATTACTATCAAGAACACCAACCGCCCAGGCTTGAGGATGATGATCGTCTTCGATATCATCTAGAACTACATATGTGTGTGTGGCTATATCATCTAGAACTACATATGATGATCGTCGTCGATATCATCTAGAACTACATATGATGATCATCGTTGATATCATCTAGAACTACATATGATGATCATCGTCGATATGACCATGTATTGCTTGAGGATGCAAGTTGACTATACATGAAATTGTTATCACTACAAAAAAAGACACATTCGTGACATTTTGGGCCGAACGAAAAAAATTCTGTCATATTTATGACACTTCTATGACGATAATTGTGACAAAACCTGGTATCATCATAGATGTGGTGGGCTCCTACTTCTATGACAAAAAATCATGACAGAAAATGGGCTTTTCGTCCTGGGCGGGCCGGAGACGCAGCTGCATGACATTCTTTGGGCCGTCCATGACAGAAAAAACCATGGTAGAAGCAAGGGCGAGGAAAATATCGGGGAGTTCCCGGTTACGGTGGGTGGTCGGGGCCGAGCGATGCATGGAGGTTTGCGCGTTTCTCTCGTAGACGCACGCACATGGGAGTGAGGCGTTGGGCTCTATCTGAACCAGAGCGAGGCGTTTGCCTACTGAACCCGAGCGATTGCACTGTAGGCTATGCATTACTGAACCCGAGCGATAGATCGATGGCTGTTAACTGAACCTGATCGAGCGGTTCCTTCGCTACTGCTGCTAACTGAAGCCGATCGATGTTGCATCTGAATGAACAGTGAGCGTTGCTGGGGGGTTTGGATGAACAGTGAGCAGTGGGAGTGGATGAACAGGACCCCGATCGATCGAGCCGGTTGGGGCTGGATGAACAGGACCCCGTGGAGGGCTGGATGAACAGGACGACCCCGTGGATGGCTGGATGAATAGTAGACGGTTGAGGGGTGGATAAACAGTAGCCCGTGGAGGGGTGGTTGAATAGGAGCCCATGAATAGGGCTGATTAAACAGTAGCCGGTGGAGTAGCGCGTGGTGGAGGCTGGATGAATAGGAGCCCATGGATAAACAGCCGCAGGTGGAGGCTGGAGGAGGTCGACGGTGGATGAACAGTAGCCCATGGAGGCTAGAGGAGGTCGACGGTGGATGAATAGTAGCCCGTGGAGGTTGGAGGAGGTCGACGGTGGAGATGAACAATATCCCGTGGAGTCTCGTTTTGCGGTACGCCACACCCCTCCTGATGAACAGGACCCCCGTTTTGACCATAGCGCTCCAACATAAGTCCGTTTCCTCCGTTTTGCGGTATGCCACACCCCTCCCGATCAACAGGACCCCGTTTGGACCGTAGGAGGTCCAACACAAGTCTGTTATCTCCGTTTTGCGGTACGCCGGACCCCTCTCGATGAACAGGATCCTGTTTCGAATGTGGCCGGTCGAACACAATGCCGTTTCCTCTGTTGTGTGGTACACCAGGCCTCGTTTCCATGAGCTATTCCGTCCAAGCCCTCCCGATGAACATGACGAGGCATTCCGTTCTGACCCAGCCGGTTGGCTCCCCATGAACACGACGACGATGTTGTTTCTCCGTTCGGACCTAGCCATGTACACGAGCCCTGGCCGTACGTATGTGCGAGTAGACGTTCGAGACCCCGTCCGTATGTACGTACGTGGCTGTATTTTCTTTCTTGCACACTGGTCGTTGTACGTACATGTACATGCTACGTGTGCGCCTCTACTACGACACGTGCGCGCCTCTACTACGACACGTTCGCACCTCTACATCGACCAGTATGTACGTACATGTTCACGACCAGAATGACAATGCTGTGTACACTTCGACCAGGTGGGTCCCGAATGTCAGGCACTTCCTTGCGTCCGAAGATGTAGCTCGTGGGTCCCAGCAGTCAAGGGGGCGAATCATTTTTTTGCCCGGACGCACTTCCTTGCGTGCGAAGATGTAGCTGGTGGGTCTCGGCAGTCGGGGGGGAAACATTTTTTTCCTGAAATAAGGTTGCCCGTATGGTGGGTCCCTGCTGTCAGGTGGAGGAATAATTATTTTGCGCATAATAAGGAGCCAATTCCTTGCGGCTGCCGTGGACCCAGCTGTCAGCCTATCAACGTACAGCACTCTTCCGATGGAAGTCGTTCCTTGACCACGTTGACCACGCTACACCGAGAGCACTAGGACGGTGGATGACTGCGAGGCCTAGGAAGGGGACAACGCAGAGCCGGGGAAGACACGGCAGTGGATGCCCACGCAAAGAGGAGTATGAGGGTTCACTGGTTCGGCTGCGGTGTGAGGCTGCGGTGTGAGGCTGCCGTCGCTGCAGAATAACAAGCGGTGTGGGTGAGTAGAGGGATGGTCTGGCCAGCGGTGGGAGTAGTATGGGGCGGTGAGGCCTCCGCGGCATCACAGCCGGCCATGGGTGGTAGGAGCACGCGACACGACCGGCACTGGTTTGGGCGGCTGGAGCAAGAAGACCAGAGGTTGAAGAAGCACTACGGCCGTTGGATGAATATCGTATGGTAACTGGAGCTAGAATCGTTCATATTGACTAAGTTGACAAAGCCCTCCGTCCCCATGAACTTGGTAGGCCCACAAGTCAGCCTCCCACTATGTCGGGTTCCAGCTGGCAGGGGGAGTATTCATTTTTTTGTGCGTAATAAGGAGGCACTTCCTTGCGTGCGAAGATAGCCGGTGGGTCCGACCTGTCAGCGGGGGGCATGTTCTTTTCGCGAAATACAGAGCCCCTTTCGGTGGGTCCTAGATGTTAGGTGAAGGAATCATTATTTTGCGCGTAATAAGGAGGCATTTCCTTGTGTGCAGCCATGGACCCAGCTGTCAGCCTCTCCATGCACAGTCTACTTCCGATGGTGTCGTTTGTTGACCACGTTGACCACGCCGCGACGAGCGCATCCAAGGTGGTGGAGGACGGCGAGGCCCCGGACAGCAACCAGCCAGAGATGGGAAGATGCGGGAGTAGAGTCGCAGACGAAGAGGTGTACGAGGGTTAACTGGTTCTGGTGCGGTGTGGTTCGCCAGTCGGTGGAGAAGAACAAGAGGTGTGGAGGGGAGGAGGGATGGCCTGGCCAACGGTGGAGTAGCGCTTCACAGCGAAGCGTGCTAAGCAGAGCTGCTAGCAGCAAGAGGTGGGAGGTGGTCCCGGCGGCACTGGAGGAACAAGACGAGAGATTGAAGATTGATGCCGGTCGTTGGATGTAAATCCAACGGCTAACGATGTCAGAATTATTTGTTGACTAAGTTGACAACGACTTGCGTTGGCTTCAACCTATTGGCCCACATTTCAGCCTTCAAAAATGTGGCACGTATTCAACCCATTTTTTCAGAATTTACAGTCTTTTTTTTGCGGGGTAGAATTTACAGTCAATTTGATCTTCTTTTTTTGAATTACAGTCCATTAGCTTTTTTTAGCAGTTACAGTCCATTAGCTGGGTTGGGTGAACAAATAATATAGCGTTCATAGGGCCCATTTATTTTTTTCCTTAAAAATTACAGGCCATTTGCACTTTCTCGAAATACACGATTCTGTTGGGCTGATTCTAATTATAATGTTGGGTTGGGCCAGCAATGTTATCAAAAAATAAACAGGGGCTGAGCATTTTGTTATAAATATATTTAAGTGATAAGTGATTTATTATTACATTCATCCTTAAATCTTACCAAGCTTTTGTACACAATCACTAGGATTTTCGTGCCAAAACAATCGAGGATTTTATTTTTAAGAAATTATATTTATAAGTTAATAAGATGTGGGATATTGTTTTCTTACATATGTAAGTATCTGTTAAATATATGATGACAATAAAAATAATATATAATAACATATAAAATAATTTAAATATATATAATATAGTTGGAAGGGAAACATAAGTTGGACCAGGCGTTCCTATTCTTATATTGAAAAATAGAACAGACCTCTGCGTTTTCTTCAAAAAAAAAATACATAAATTGGGTTGCCGATGTTTCAAGAAAAATAAAATCTCGGATGGGAGGTCCATAGGCCGGTTGATACATGACATCCCTCAAGAAAATGCAAACAGCCCTATGGACCTCCTATCCGAGGTCGTGGGCTGCGCATGTTAAAAAACAAAGCCTAGACGGGGCAGCCAAAAACCCAGCTGATACTTGCTACCCCAGTGATAATAAATGATACCTGCCAGCTCCCTGGCTTCATTGTGAATTTATCTCCTATAGTAACTATGTTGAAGCACCTAAAAAAATGTAACTATGTTGACAAACCCATGGGCCCCATCTTCAGTATAGCATTAGGAGTAAGTATTTTTTCGATGAGGCACTTGTTTGCGTACGGCCATAGACCTGGTTCTCAACGTACAGTCCTCTCCAGATTCCTCTCGTTTGTTTAGCATGTTCACAACGGCAGACAGCAGCGTCGCAGCGAGCGCACAAAGGCGCGGGAGGGGATCCGACCACCTAAGGAAGTGCCTTATTATTAACAAAACTACTGAACTAGCCTAGTGGCCAAGTGACACTACCCGACAGCTGTTCCGCCCGGGTTCGATTCCACCTGTGCAGGGAAAATATCTCCAATTTTTTTGCCTCTGCCTTTATTGACATGAGGGTCCCCATTGTCATCTATGCACACCACATCCAACACTTGCCAAAACTCCGTCCCTCATTTTCTCTGTGTTTTGCACACTCGACATTGTGTGGGCATTTTGTAAATAGCATATCTTTTTGACTGTGCATCATATGAAGATGTGCTATGCATGAATGTTGATCAACATGATGTTAACTGATTGGTATTTCCATTTTCGACCATGAATAAAACTTCCAACATGATTTTAACCCTATTTGAAAAGGCCGTGTTAATATAAATGCTCTTCCTCTGAAAGTTGCAGTTTCTTATCTGAAACTGAACTTGCAGTTTCTTATCTGAAACTGAAACTTGCAGTTTCTTCTCTGAGAATCACATTGTCTGCACTTTTATACTCCTATGAAACTACATTTTTTTAAGTGCTAAAAATAGATATCTAGAATTCATAAAATACTTCATATGCTCAATACTGCAAATCTAAAATTCAAAAGACATTCATATCTGAAAGTACTCTCAAAATACACGACACAAAACACAATTCACAACCTGCAAATACTGACAACCCTAAGCTCCTCCTGACAATTCACAACCTGCCCGACTATTGGGCTGGGGGGCAGTCCCCTCCTATTCCTCGGAGGCAGACAACCGTCCCGTGAGATGATGTGAATGGCGAGCGAGAGGATGGCGGGGAAGCATCGTCGGCCCAACTGCTTTTCTCCTCTTGTAGTTGGGTTCGGTCGACGAAGACTCCACCGGCTCGCTCTGGCACGACACCCTCACAAATGGCACCCTGTAGATGCTCGATCCTTCAATCTCTGGTGGATGCTCAATCTTGGATCGATACTCCCACCACCGCTCCCTCACGATCGGATTTGATGAATCTATTTGCTCCATGGCCCAGAGGAGCAGCTCTATATACTCCCGCGCGACTCCCTCCGGGAGTATCGCCGCCTTTTCGCTCTATTGCAGATATTTGGCCCTGGATGTCGCCATCGTCGCTAGTTGGTCCTTGTTGTCAAACCAACAATGTATCTCCAACATCCTAGCTAGCTCCACAGGGTCGCCATCTGCGATCCTCATGTATCAGTTGTACTCCTCCATCGATCTACTTCTCCGCAGCACCTTCACTTGCCGGCGGTGGTTTCTGAATGGAAGAGGAGAGGAGCAGCGCTGGTTTTCGATTAGAACGAGAGAGGAGCGACGCTGGTTTTGGATTGGAATAGGAGAGGAGGGGCGGTGGTTTTGAAATGGAAGAGGAGAGGAGCGGCGCTGGATTTAGATTGGAATAGGAGATGAGCGGCGGTGGTTTAAGAGGAGAAGAGTGGAAGAGCGGCGCTGGTCTTGGAAGTAATTTTTTGTTTTGCGTATTTTGGGTCAAAGTTTAACCACGTACTGTATTTGACAAGCAAAATGTGAATGCATGTCACCAAAAATAGTATCGTTTGGTTCGTATCTGAATGTACTTTCAAATTATATTATTTTTGCAATGTATAACATATATTTTATTTGCGAAAATCATGGTCAATTATGACCCAGAATAAAAGGGAGACTAGTTAATGTGGGGTCGCTTTCTTAACTAAAGGGTAAATTGATTTTGATTTTGATCCAGTCACAGCACACCGGCCCTCTCGTCCAATCCTAAATCGCTGCCGCACGCTCCTCTCCCTCTTCTCCATTGCAAAACCACCTCCTCTCCTCTCCATCATCTCCATTCCAAAACCACTGTATCGCCTCTCCCTCTTCTCCATTGCAAAACAACCTCCTCTCCTCTCCATCATCTCGATTCCAAAACCACCGTCTTGCCTCTCCCTCTTCTCTATTGAAAGACCACCATCTCTCCTTCCATCTTCCAAAGCTAGCACCGGACCACTCAGAAGGATATCTATGGAGAGGATGAAGCAGCGAATCAGGCAGATCGCCGATGGTGACCAGGCAAAGTTAGCCAGGTTAAAGGAGATCCTTACTTGGTTTGACAATGAGTGGGGATTTCGAGGACGGTGAGGGCCATGTGGCAATGTATGCGAAAGAGCAAGACGGCGGCGATGAGGGCGGCGATGTACATGCACTCCTCGGCGGCAGTCACGCCACAGTCCTCCAAGTTCATCGAGTATCTCTTCTGGGCGATGGAGCAGACAGATTCACCCAAGGCGATAGTCAGGCGGAGGTGGTGGGTGTAAAGGTCGAAGGTCGAGTACCCAGAGGATAACGAATCTATCGAGTATGGTGTGCCATTCATGAGGTACAGAGCCATCCGGAGCCACAGGAGTATTTTTTCTCCCACCGCAAAGAGGAGGCCGGATGGTGCGATGTCGCTTCCCCACCGTTCTCCACGGTTCCCTCGATGCTCGCCTCGTTTCAACGGCGGCGGTAGGGTTTAAGGTAAGCTTCGCACTAACCTACTCTTCCACCTGCTCATGCTTACAATCAGTGTGACAGCTAATGAAAATCATGCTTACAATCAGTCTCTGAGTACTCCCTAAAATATCTCTAGACCTTTCAGTCACAGTTGTGACAGAGTGTACAAATAAAGAAAAATAGATTGGTGCTTCTTTCAGAAAATAGTACTCCCTAGAAAACTGCCAATATAAGCTACTAGTATTTGGTTAGAGGATTTGCTGCTGAGAAAGATCCATCCACAGAGAGCGCCACACATCCCACTGGTGGTGGTGGATGCCAATGCATGCATGGAGCATGGTTGGTGTCGGTAATTATTACTTGGCACACCTCGCACTCTGCATATATACCGATTCCATACGTACATTTGTGCAGTTCCACCAAAATGCAGCTGAATAACCTTGTTTGCACAGATAATGAAAAAGCGTGATTACATTATAGTGGCACTAGTTGATGAAACACACAAAATAAATAGAAGAAAATATTGCGATAGTATCATAGTATGCCATGCTGCGAGGGCGAGATGGGCCCTGCGACGCCTCATACTGGAAATCGTCCCAAGTCTCCCAGATACACCTTCTGCCAGTGATGAACATCAGTGTACAGCGGTAGTACAAGGAGGCGCCTTGAGACATTCAAATCTCTATTTTTGTGCAGATCAACTAAACTTAAGCACCCCAGTTTGCAGAAATGATTAAATATTAACAATGGGACTAGTTGATGAAACATACATTAACAAAGAGAAGCACTTTCTTTATCTACATTGGAAATGAAATGATAGAGACGACACTCGCTCTATTTTAACTATATTACTACTTCATTTTATCAGTGACACTAGGGTCGAGCAGGTGGCAAACGAGGTGTACTGTGCATCGCAAGGATGGAGGCGGGGGTGCTTAGACTGGGATGCTGAAGCTGGCTCTTTCAGTCACCAACATGGATGATTCAATTCATGGGACCTTTTGGTGCAGTTCACCTAAAATGAAGCAATGTCCCGTGAGCTAGCAGCTTCTTCTTCATTTTTTTTTAAGAAAAGGGCTCCAGCCCCGGTTCCATTTCCATCAGAAAATGAAACCCATAGAGCTTCTTCTTCATTAGTTGCAATAAAATTGAGCTACATCAAGGTTGGTTGTGAAGCTCCTGGAATGTTCAACTATATTTTGGATATCGTTTGTGCAGTTCAACTAAGATCGAGTGTGAAATGTATATCTCTGTTTGCACAAAAAAGGTGGAAAGGAGGGTGACTAACAAGTGATGAAACATGCATCAAATGAAAAGAAGCATGTTCCTTATCTGAATGGCAATCCTACAAGGATAGTAGCAATTTCTAAAGTGGCAGCATTGCTAATATTAGTGTGGGCATTAGGATTAACTATGACAACCGTTAAATACGACATTACTTTAATGGTGTCATTGCTTCATTTTACCAGCAACATTACATTAACAGCTGCTATAGAGTCGGTAATTGGGCATGGGAGAGTAGGTGGACCAGGATAGTTGCATTTCTAACAAAAAGAAGCAACTTATCTTAATGGGAAATTTAGCAGGACATGTAAAAAAGTGCCATTGATTCATATTACTAGAGGCATTACATTGAAAACAACATTGGTTTAACGTGTCCTTACTTTTAACAGTGCGGCTGCTACATTTTACTAGTGGCATTACATAAGAGTGGCTCGGGGCAACAAACATCAGAACAGTATATCTGGGTTGGTCCCTTTTTGTTCGGTATAGCCACCTTATACTGTGTGAGGCTAGCAAATCTAGTGCTGGACTTACTCTATTGACTTGTCCCCCAGTCCCCACTTTATTTCCTTTTTCAACCAATAGATTGGGTTTATATTGAGTTTGTACTGAGTTTCCCTTTATTTCCCTATTAGACCTAGAGACCAGTTGGATAGCCAGTCTCTGCTACTTTTCGCCCCCATTATTTCCTCTTTCGAGTGAGTCCTAGATTCAGGTAACAAATCTTCCCCCACCCTCACCCCCTTTCTTCCTTGTTTGAACCAAGTAGTACTAGATTCGAGTGCATGAACTAGTTTTATCTCTTAACCATAAAAATTTAGGTGGTTTTCGAACAGCCGATCGATCAGGAGCTCGGGAAGTAGAGCAAGGCCAGTTTCAAAGGAATTTTTACTTGAGGGTCGCCGGGATGTCGCTAGGTGGGCGGCGCGAGGCCAGATCTGCCCACACTATGGCAGCGAGGAAGAAGGGGTCGAAGGCCCTCCCTCGCCAGCGGTTCTTGGGAGAGAACGATAAGGCACGCTAATTGGGACGCGCCGATAGTGGGTAAGAGCCATCATCGAGGACGACCACATGAACGTTGCACCTTCTCACCTTCCCCGGGGTAGAGGATCCGGCTGGATCTGTGACCAGCGGTGAGCAGAGAGAGATTGTGGCCACCGCTGTCGTGTTTAGATCTGGAGAGGACAAGGCAGTGTGAAGAGAGTAACACTAGCAAGCAAGCGCGGAGGCTCCTGCCTATATAGTGGAGTACTAGTTTTCTTTTGTCTACCGGAGCCGGCTTGACCTCGTCAATGACTGTCGAGAAGTCTTCATGCACGTGGCCCGGAGGCACAGTTGTCATCATTTTGATATGAAGCACCGGATTATAACATATAACCCGAAAAAATGCCACATTACAAGAAATCATAACCTCACTGCCCAAAGGAGACAACATGAATCCCGATGAACAAACTAGACGAGGATCAAATCTCAAATTAAAGATAAACTCGTAGAAAAGGGGTCCGTCGATAGATTTCCTAATTAACATAGCCGTCTTGACCTGGATGGCAGCTGAGTAGTCTTCGTGCATGTGCCCCCAAAGACTAGCCCAACTCAGTTGTCGCTGTTTAACCCTCGCAGTGATCTGAAGCACATGACACCTAATTTTGCGAGATGACAAGAAACCTTTTTTAGATTTATCACCAGAACTGCAGCCCTGTACAACACAGCCTGCACGATATGTAGACGACAGCCAATCCAGGCGTGTCTGCTGGAGTCTGGTCACATGCATGGACGAACTGATCTTCCGTGTCTTGCAGGGATCGTCCACGCATCAACGTAGTACAACACTTCTCTAGTACTATCGCTCGTCTCTCTCTTCTATTAAGTCACCCGACTTGCGAGGCTGGGGAGTGTGCCTATGGTCGGTTCTCAATTGCGGTCCCACATGTGTGTGCAAACGCAATATGATGCACGTTCCATTTGGAGAGCTGCGTGCCAGACCGACCGGCCGTCTGGGGTGTGACGCGAACGGAACGGGCGTGCTGTATACTCCGTACATGTGTGCCGCAGTTTTCTTGAGGCTTTGCTCCATGGCGCAATCCATGGATACAAAATTAGTATACTGTACTATTTAAATGTCGAGGGCGGGGCTTTTCCTGCACGGTAGGCGGGGCAATTCCGCCTAGTCGGTTCGACAGAGACGCGAGAAGATGAGTGAGTAAGTTGTTGCAAACGTAGGGCGTGTGATTTGACAGTGAGTTACTGCTGGACAGGTGGGGCCCTGAGATTTGACTTGCCATTATCATTTTAACTTGGGTGCTACGACCGGCATGAGTCTCCCGATTCCTGACCACCTCCATACAGGTGCCTCTCCCAATGCTCCACCATGTAGAGGCTGGCTCTTGCATGAGAGCCCACTTCTCCACTTTTTCCTTGCCTCTTTCCTCCACATATGCAAAAATGCCATGTAAAGCGGGCTTATAGCTTACTATTGTACTTACTTGCTCCTACAGGTGCTAAGCTTGCCACATAGGCATAAAGTATGATGTGGCAAGTTAATTAAGAAGAGAGAGACTAGTTTGGTGACCCAAGGAAGAAATGGTGCTAAGCGTGTGTACCTAGGTGAAAAGACAATTTTGAGTCTATAGCTAATTAAATGAAGCAAACTTAGCACCAAAAACCTAAGCACCTATGCATTGGGGACTTGATTGCTAAGCCATTTAATGCCCTTAGCACCTCATCTAAGCACCATTTCATTGAAAGAGGTCACTCCTTGGCAAATGCAATAAATACTACAAAGAAAGAGATAGAGAGAAGTAAAAAATACACTTATAGCCAACCTTATAGCTAACCTTGTTGTAGTATGAGTGACTAAGTGATGACCATGTATGACATGCCAACATCAGATAGCCTAACGCATCGTGTTAAATATCCAAGGGCGCGAGCGACGCGACGGTCGTGGTAGGTGCGACCATGATATGGGCTGCTAGCAGCCCTTGGATCTAAGATCGAACGGTCACATGCCAAGTTGCTGAAAATTTGCAGAATAACCCTCCAGGATAGGATATTCACCCATAGGTCTAGAATCACGCCATGCAACCATTCGATCTCAGATCCAAGGGCTCTCAGAAGCTCGTATCATGGGAGAATGCAAAGTCACTACCCTGTCGTTCGCACGCTGGCAGTTCGCTCCTACTCGTGCCTGCACGTCCTTTAATATTATGGCGGTTCGCTCCTAGTCATCTCGTCCTTTCACATTACGGCAGTTCCACTAATCCTAACCCTCCTCCTAATTCCATGACGTCCCAAATCTCCATGATCGGCGGTGAGTACAAGGTTAGAACCATCACCGGCGATGAGTTCGACGTCATCTACACCCGTTCTTCCGCGATGGCGAAAGGATGCCTTGCTCGCTTCAGACGCATGTTCGAAACCTCAGATGATGAGTGGGTCGCTGGCCTAGATGTTGATACACCACAATCTTGGGATGAGAGAAGGATCTAAAGGAGGAAGAGAGGAAGAAGCCTGCCGCGATCCAGGTTTGCGTGCATGAATTATGCTTGGTCTACCACATATGCCATGCCGACGTTGAATGCCAGGATTTTAAGAACTTCCTCAAGTGCGACCTAGTCAAATTCATTATTGTAGACTTTATGAACGACAAAAGAGTCCTGGGTCGGATAGGCCTCATTGTAGGCAACCCCTTCGACCTCCAGAAGAATTGGTTGTCGCCCTCCAGTGGTCAGCCTTCAATGCTGACCCTGGCAGGAGCCATGGTTCATACTTTGTACGTTAAACTGGAGAAACCTCATTACATGTTTCATCATCATGCATGGCAGCGGAATGTAGTATATATAGACCACATCCACTACGTTGCAATGGATTTCTACCTTTGTTTCAATATCTACAAGGGTTGGATGAAAAGCAAGAGCCAAGTGTGCGGTTCAAGCAAAGAAGTATCGGCCAAGAGGAAGAGGGACAAGGACGAAGTCGAGGACTTGGACGAGGACTCCGAGTAAGGTGGCAGTGTCGTTGCTCATGGTGGTTCTAATGCAGTGTCTACCGAATTAGTTGCATAGTTTAATTTCAGGTGTTCTTAGTTTAATTCGAGGGGTGTGTTGTGCTGAGCCCCCAGCAGAACTATGTTATGTTTATTCTCGTTACTTTAACTCTTCAGTACGTACGTACATACTAGTATTTCTTACATTTCATCTTTTAGTTGGTATGGCACTACCACTCGTTTCTTCACATTATATACGTACAATATATATGGCCAACATCATATAGCCAGCATTTTAGTTGTCAAAGAATTTCAGGGTGCTTAGTTTTGTCAAAGAATTCCATAGTGCTTAGTTTTATTTGAGGGGTGGGTTGTGCTGGACACCATTATTGTGACTAGCTTTTTTAGTAGTACTATATGCATAGGGTCTGTCTAGGACACATCTAGATGTGACATAGTTATGTCACATTTAACTTGATGTTCACTATGTTTGTGAACTATTTTTTTCGTCTCAGCTTTTTTCTGTTCTTTGTTGCTGCGTTATTTGTTGGAGGTTAGATGTGACATCCTTAGAAAACATCTAGATGTGAATTAGACAAACTGATATGCATAATTTGGCGACGAGCACTCTCTATATGTACTACCTTTTTTTTAATTTCAAGTTTTGCTCCATGGCGCAATCCATTGATACTACTATTGTACAAAAGTATACATTTTTTAAAAGGCTAAAGGGTGAGGAAGTCTAGCTTGGTCGGTTTCACGAGAGGCAAGGGCCTTTGTGATTTGACGGCTCATTACTGCTGGAAGGCGGGGCCTTGTGATTTGACTGCTCGTATAAATGTGCCGACGACCTGAGGAGGAGCAAAGAACCATGCGGTATACTCAAGTTTTCCACTGGAGTAGTACTACGACGGAGGAGCACGAAACACGGCAGCCCAGTGCCATATGGCGATAAAAATGATCTAATTTGCTAGTAATCTCATTGTTAGCATTGTTCTATTCATGTCTCGCAGAGAACGTGACACGTGCAGCGAAACACCCGAAGAAAAAGATGAAACATAGGAGAAAGAAAGAAGCAAGATTATCACCCCAAATGATCTAATTCGCCGCAGAGTCGTAACTGCTTCTTCATCGCCTCCACGAGCTCCATCTCCTTGCGTGTCTCCTCCGCCATCTTCTTCATTCTGTCCATGACGCGAGATTTCTCGACGCGAGCCTTCATCACCTGTTCCACGGCCGCATTACGTACCTTGACAGCAGTCGGGTGCTCGATGCAGAGATTCGCCAACTCCTCCTTCTGTTCCATGACGAGGGCCTGCAGCATCTTCATCGAGGGACTACTATTCTTATGCAGCTTCTTCCAGCCGGCGTTCTTCTCCTTCAACAGGTCGAGCTCATGGCAGAGCTTCGCCTTGTCCTCCTGAAGTTGCAGGATTTCGCCGGTCGCCTTCTTCTCCAAGGCAATGCTCTTCTTCAGCAGCATCACCAAGCCGGCGGTCAACTCGCCCTACTTATTGAGCTCAGTGGGCATGTCGTCGACACTCTCCTTCAGTAGCTCCACCAAGTCGTGGATGAACTCCTTCTGCTTATTGAGCTAATTGGGCATGTCATCGAGGGATAACGACTCCAGCGCAGCCGGCTCGGCATGTTCGCCTCTGCGGCTAGGGCGCTCCTGGGAGCCATCGCCTGCCCATAAGAGATCTTTCGAGGTCTCTGCATGGCGGAGAGCCCTCTCTTTTTTTCTGCAACCTTGGTTGCCGCTCCCTTGTTATGAGTAGTTCTCGACCTAGAGCTCTGCTCACCGGCCATGGCAAGGACGGACAAAGAAGAAGCACTTATGAGGAGGAAAGGTAGAGTAATTTTCGGTTAGGTAGTTCCCCTTTTTATAACCTAAGTGCTAGCACTAGTACTAATACCTGCATAGTGGGAACACGTTCAGGTTTGGTACGTACTAGTAGGTCTGAGCAGGGTTTCGAATGTGATGGGAACAAGGTAAATACTAATTGATGGTTTTGGTTTCGAGGCCCGAAGCGGCTCCCAATGAGTTTAGTGGAACATAAATTTCAAGTAGACTACACTGCTCAAATGCATAAATATTATGTTACTGTCAAAAATTTGCACAAAATATGAAGGAGACCAATGGAAGTACTACTAGCAACCCATGATTTAACTACTCGCATGCGCGCAGTGGAGTAGTAATGTCTTTCTTCCGCCCTCATGTCCACTCAATTTGCATGCGGTGTATTAATCGACCATCAATGAAGTGAACGACTTTACACGCGTCAAATTATCACATGGGGTGGATCTTGGTACAAAATTGTGTCCGCCCGTGTACCTGCTTGTGTGTGAGAGGGAATGAGTGAATGCGTGGCGTGCGTGCACATCTTTGCTTCATGCATGTACCGACGGTTTGGCTCAGGAAGGACAAGTACATTCTTCTAGAACCAGCAGCCACGTCATTGTGATCAATCCACACAAGGAGGTCGCGACAACGCCTCCACATGTGCCACGTGGCTTCATGAACTGTAAGAGAGACACTGTGTAGCGTGCCATTGGAATTCTAATTTATGTGTTTCGCACATACTCTAAGTACTAGTAAGGTACATGCGCATTGCACGCATCAGATTTTGCAACCAAATTATGAATAAATACCACACTATAGCATGTAAGCTCTGATTCATATATGCCTGATGTAGACCTTCGTTGAATTCTTATAGTTCATCTCATTCAAAACAATTAGTTTTTATAAAAAAGCTAGGGCCTCTTGGATTCGTTGGATTTCCAAAAACGCGGGAATAGGAAAAACATGGGATTATAGTGGAATGTCGTCTTTAATCCTACAGGATTGTACAAGTGTTTGATTGTGCATAGAAAAAATGCAGAATTCTTTCAAAGTGGTTTGAGTGGATGGGATGTTTCCTATGAAATCTAGTGCAAATGAATCATATGGAAAAATCCCTATGGTTTACAATCCTACGAATCAAACAACCAAGATAGGAAAAATTCCTAAGGATTAGAATCCTCCAAAATTCCTTTGAGAATCCTTTGAATCAAAGAAGCCCTTAATCTATTTTATGATTCATAGAATTGTGCATTGTAAAGCATAATGTAAAAACAAATAATGGCAATTCAACTAGAAAAAAAGTTTGGGCAGTTATGATACAGAAGATTCTAGAACAAAGGAGAACCACTGTTGTTTTGAGGTTTGTGCATTATGCTTAAGTTCAACCATGGAGTCTGCTAGATTGTACATGTGGCAAAATCCGGTGGGAGCTAGAAGATGGTGCGAGGGGCCGAGTGGAGGGAGACTATGAAGGAGTGCACAAGTGCAAGATCAATATTTAGAGAGAGGGGGCGAGAACGTGCGCTGTTGCACGTAGTGGCGGAGCCATGAAAAATAAATGAGCTAGGGGGACAAACATTGCTAATCCTTTACGAGGAGGGCCAATTCATGAACTTAAACCATTTTTACCAGCAATTGTCTAATGATCACATTCATATTAGCCTCGATATATAGTGATGTTAGGGGGGGCAGGGCCCTTGCTGCCCCCTGTCTTCGCCATTGTGCGCGCGTCTGAGAGATGAAGAGGAAGGCATGGATGATGAGAGGGGGCGTTGGATATATAATTAATGTGGGTGTATTAGCTATATATGTAGGGGTTGTTTGGTTCTAGGCCTAGGAGTGCCTCACTTTTCCATACAATGTTGTCAAACTTGCCTAAGGTTAGTTCTTCAAAATGAGAGCCACAAGTTGGCAAGCCTAAGGGAATCTTTCCACACTTGTTGTGTGTATGTGATGTGGGACCATAATGTGGCTTGCCTAAGATGTGGCTTGAACCAAACACACACCTAAGTTTGTCAAATTTGCCTAACCTTAGGTGTGGTAAGCTTTGTCAAACTTACTCTCAAACCAAACAACCCCGTAATCCTATATTGAGAGGTATAGATTGATCGATGTGGACGTGGGAAAGAGGGTGAGACCTCACTAGATATATAGATTGATCGATTTGTGTGGAAAACTATGAAAGACCTAGCTATATACACACACACATAGAGGAACATTGATCATTGCGCATGCACGCGTGAGAGATAAAGAATGCCCGATATGATGGAGAGGGGGATGTGTGTGGGTGTGTACCTTCATGGGAGACTGACCTAAAGAAAAAGATTGCATGTGTGCGATGGATAATGCCGACTAGTAGTGTGTGTGCATGCATGCACGAGAGAAAGTTAGTGGTACAATTATAAAGAGAAGACGACTGTGTGGGTGTAAAAGACTAGGTGAGGTCATAATCAATGTAAATTTGAATTCAAATATTTGAATAAGAGATCATGATGTTTGAAACCCATGCCTGCATGAATATAACGGAGATCTGCACCGTGTGGTTTGGAAAAGAACATGTTGTAATGTATACACATTGAACAAGGTCAAACCTATTTGAATTTGAGATACCGATGGCAGACATCGTTTGGCCACATTGCATCCGTGCATGGACACACGATTCTAATTGGAAATGATGGGTGGCTTTCGCATCACATATCTATATCTATACCCCTATATATATATATATATATATTATTTTATATCTTTTATATTGTGTGCGGGTAACTATAACTTTGAAAGATGTTCGTTGGATGAGGCGAATCCGATGGTGCAGAAATGGAAAATTTTAGCACTACTGGCCGTTGGATATCATCTAGATTCCACCAGATTTCACCAATTGTACAATCTAGAAGACTCCTTGGTTGAACTTAAGCATAATGCACAAACCTCAAAACACAAGCACTTCTTCTTTGTTCTAGAATCTTCCGTATCAGAATTGCCCAAACATTTTTCTACATGATTTGCCATTATTTGTTTTTACTTTATGTCTTACAACGCACAATTCCATGAATCTTAAAATAGATTAGCTTTCTTATAAAAACTAGATGATTTTGAATGAAATGAACTATAAGAATTAAACGAACATCTACATCATGCATAGATGACTCAAAGCTTACATGCTATAATGTGGTATTTATTCATAATTTGGTTGCCAAATCTCATGCGTGCAAGGCACGTGTATCTTACTAGTCTAAATGGTGTTTATGTGTGTTGTGCGTGTTGAGGTGCAAATTGTCTTTTTTTTGGTACACGCTAAGCTTGTTCTCCCGAAATTTCAAGTCGCGCCTTATTATGCCGAAATTTCAAGCTAGCGTCTCTCTCTATCATGCTGCAAAACTCCCGCCTCTTCAACCTGCACCTTGTTACCCTGAAATATTTAAGATATATCTTTGTCCCGTTGTGCTCCAACAACTCTCTCCATCTCAACTCGCGCCTTGCTATTCCAAAATTACAACGCGCGCGAAAACTCCCACCACCTGTGAAATCCCGACACGCGAAATGCCCATGGTACCCCTGAACCGAAAGAACCGCCTCAAATCGGTGGGGGTACTTTCATAACTTACCCCACATTTCGGACAAGCGCGTCCCTAAGCCATGGTTCCCCACTCCCATCCCATCCGCCCACCCATTCGTACATCAAGGACGCAAAAACCCGTGATGCCCCACACCCTCCTCCGTTCGCAACCCAGCCGGAGCCTCTTCCCCGATGACGTCGTCCACAGCAACACCTCGACGTCCCTCATTCATCGTACCGGATGAGGATTCATCGTCGACCTCGTCGTCCCGCCGGTTCAGCCACCCCGTCCTCCACCTCCAAGGAGCTGCCCCGACGTTCCCCTCGTCTTTCGTGCCACCTCCATTCCCACACCGCCGTCTTCACATACACCATCGAAAGAGCATCATCATCACTGTTTCCTCGGATGAAGTTGCAGCCTAATCGGCACCACCAAAGAGGTTGTACACTAATCGCCACATTTTCTTCTTGATTCGATCTCACGGTGCTGCCAGCGCTCGGTCCCGAGCCGACACGGTGTGGCTCCATCCACAGCGGCGTCGCCGGCCACTTCCTCCATGGCGTCGCTCCCTCGGTGACGACATCCACATCAGTAGGAGCTGTTGCTTCTTTATCTCTCGCTCGCACTGCTGCTCTGCTCTTGCTCTCGGTCCCCTGCCTGGTCTGCTCTTGCTATTGCTCTTGCTTGTGCTGCTGCTCTCTCTCTTGCTCTTGCTTGCGATGCTGCTCCGATTTAGTACACTTTAGTCGACTGAATTGACTTTTGGGTCAGTCGATTTTTAGAGGGTGGGGGGGGGGGGGCTCGCCGGAGTTAAGGAAGAACCAGTCGCAACAGGGAGGGGGGCTCGCTGGAGAGGTACCCCACTATCTATCTTAGGGTTCAGGGTGGGGGCGGTGGTCGCTGGCGGTGGTGGGGCGGTGGCATGGGGATCGCCGGAGAAAAAGCTCAGCACGGGGAGGGCCTAGAGGGATGGCCGGGGCAGCGGCGGACCGGCGGTGGGGAGTGTTTTTGGGGCAGGCGGTGCGGCGCACCGCCGGCCGCGGACGGCGGGGGGCGGCTGTTTGGCCGGTGGTGGCTGGCGGCTCAAGGGGGTGGAGGTTGAAGATGAACTACAGGCCCTTGATTTCGTATCCAATGGCTGCAAAATCGACTGACCAGAGATGAAAAAGTCAGTCAACTAACGTGTAGCCTCACCTCTAGTGCGTTCAGTTTCGACAGTAAAATTCAGTTTTGACAGCAAAATTCAGTTTCGACAGTTAAGTTCAGTTTCGATAGTTAAAATCAGTTTCGACAGTTAAGTTTAGAGATGAGCGGCTGATGCATTTTACATCTAGCACTTTGTGGTTATGTATTTTACGTCATCTATTGGAGATGCTATTAGAATTCCACTTAGGTTAACATTGTCTCTCTTGTCCTGCTTCAGCCTCGGCGTCGTACAACTCACCGGAGCTGCTCCAACGATGAAACCCTCCATCACAAGGGAGCAGTACCTCGGGCTCCATCTCCAGACGCCTATGATCTTCTTCCCCTCCTCCGATTGCCAAGTCAGCCGGAGCATCCTCACCAGCCAACCCAATCACGCTGAGATCGACATGGCTTCGCTAAAGAGGTTGTACACTTGTTGCATCTCTTTTTTACTCTACATGTTATATATATTGTCCACTGAGCACACGTAGTAACGTGAAATACTATTATTTTATCCTACTATATGACAAGCAGTGAGGTACCAGGCAACTTAGCTATCCGTGATGGATTCTCTTGAACGCCATCATTATTTATCTCTGTGCGTTTGAGCTGTGAATTTGTCGATGGGCCTGGGAGTTGAGCTAGTAGGGCAGTGGCCTGGGTCCAAAGTAATAGAAGTCGCACAAAAACATTTTTTTAGTGTAGGATTTTCCTTGCTCAAGCCTGCCTACTAGAATCGCCAGCGCTTGAAAGGAAGAGTGAATGATAAACATAGGAATTGGAAAGTTTCTGATGGTACTACTTTTCATGAATTTGGTGCAAAGGAATGGAGCAAAGGAAAATTGTAGGATTTGTTCCTTTAGTGTCTCCTTGAAAGAAAAAACGTAGGACTTCTAATTTCCACTTGTCCTCCTTTTCATATTCCTATTCATGAAGCACAAGACTAAGAGATAGTAGCATAATAGCATTATAACCATACATTTTATTATGGTTTGACTTAATCTCACCATGCTTCTTTGCATCCTGTGATCTTCCAATTCTTGTGAATCAAACACCCAGATTGGCAGAAATCCTGTGTTTCTAAATTCTCTGTTTTGCATGTGCATTCCTATCATTTTCCTGTCTATTTCCTATCCCTGCATTGTTAGAATCCTCAAATTCAAACAAGCCCTTACACAATTACTTCTATTATAGATATGTGTCAAAGAAAACCTTGTGTGGTTTGTCCTGCTCCTGCGGCGCTGTGTTCCACCCCAGCTCAGCTACACCAACGACGAAAGGGTTAACCACATAGAGATCCGCTCTCCAGACTGTCTTTCGCCGCCTCAGATCTTCTTCCCCGCCGCCGGCAGCCACGACAACTGCATTACCATCATCAGCTGAGAAGATAACCTTGAGGACTACACGTGTCCGCAAGAGAGGTCGCACTCTTCTGTGTCTGCTTACGTTATGCCTCGCTTAATATGATGACATGCTACATTTTCGTCGTGTTCGCCTATTAGACTCCGACTCAGGTCCAAACTAATGCTGAAACTTGGGTTTTTATATGGTTGTGGGGTACATGTTGGGGCAGCAATCAGTACTATCTGGTTAATGTCGGGTGTCTACTATGAGTTTCAAGTTGGGTGCAAACAAACATTAAAGGAGCCATTATCTATATTTTTTAACTAAAGGTATTATCTACCTGCTATCATTGGTTTTCGGTCTATCCACAGTTTGCTACCATCACTCTGGTTGTGCATGCACTCCTTACATAATCTCACTATGTTTTATTCCTATGCATGCCAGTTATTGTACACAATGGAACTGATCATGTATAGCAAAAGAGACGAGCCTTGCGTGGCAATAAAATTGCATGCAGACGTCGCTCCATGGTGGGTGCAAAGGCAGCCCCCCTCCACCCATTTCGGATCGTAATCAAGAGGAAGATAACTGTTCTGAGGGGGATTCAGAAGGAGAAGACCACTCCTATTTACCCCATGAGGTCTTCTCTCTAACTTGGCATGCTGATGTTGGTAATATCATGCATATGGTGCCTTGCATTGCCTACTGTATACATCAAAGATGTCATCTGCTTAGTTTAGACATGCTTTGTGTCAATGCCATCTATTTAGTTTGTTTATCATATATTTGAATCATGCAATGCCATCTTGTTTAGCCAGACATCATATATGTGAATTTTGCAATGCCAACCTGGTTAGCCAGTCATCTTATATGTAAATTATATCATGCCATCATTTTTTTATAACGTGTTAATTTATCAACAATTTTAGTATATTCAATTACTCTTCCTGTGCATCAGCCATTCGACACGGTCATGGAAAAAATCTGGAGTGGAAACAAGGTCTTCAGAGTAGACGATGCTATCTGATGAAGTGCATGTCTTGCTGGTTACAGATAGCTCCTCAGAGGAGAATTCAGAGATAGATGAACAGTCCTATTTCCCCCCGAGGTGCATGCTCTAACTTGGCAGGATTATGTTGCTCATATCGTGCGTATGGTATCTTGCATTGCTATGTCATTTGCTTAGTTTAGACATGCTTTGTGTGAATGCCACCTATTTAGTGTATAATTACCATATATGTGAATTATGCAATGCCATCTTGTTGCAAGACATTATATATATGAATTATGCAATTTTATCTTGTCGCAAGGCATTATATATGTGAATTACGCAATGCCATGCTGTTTAGGCAAGCGTCATATATGTGAATTATATCATGTCGTCCTTTTCTGTATTTCTCATTTCTTTTTGTCGACAATGTTTGTACATTCAACTGCTCTTCCTGTGCATCAGCCATTTGAATTGGTGATGGAGAAATCTCGAGTGAAAACAAGGTCTTCAGAGTAGACAATGCTATCTGCTGAAGCCGATATCTTGCTGGTTACAGATAGCTCTTCAGAGGAGGATTCAGAGGCAGATGACCAGTCCTATTATCCCCCTGAGGTGTATGCTCAAACTTGGCAGGGTTATATTACTCATATTATGCATATGTTGTATTGCAATGCTTAGTTTTACATCATATACACAATATTGAATGCCATCTCCTTAGTTAACACATCATATATGCAATTGCCCTCTGCTCACTTCCTTAGTATATAAATCATAGATTTGAATTATATCATGCCATGATGTTTACATAGACAGCATGTATCTGAATTATGGCATGCCAACCCATTTTCTAAAGACATAATATAGTTATATCATCTCATCATGTTTACATAGTCATCATATTTTAAATTATGTCATTCTATCGTTGAATTATATCATGCCATCATGTTTCCGTCGACGGCATGTTTGTGATTTATGGCATGCCAACCACTTTAATAGACACATCGTATAGTTATACTATGTCATCCTGTTTCCATAGTCATCATATTTTTAAGTATGTCATTCTATCCTGTTTAGTTAGCCATCATACATGTGAAATTGTGTCATGCTATCCTGTTTAATTAGCCATCATATATGTGAAATTATGTCCTGCTATTCTGTTTGGTTAGACAACATAAATGTGAATTTTTTCATGCCCTGTTTTCTTGCCTACTATCCATTGCACCTGTCTATCTTACAATGTATGTACATTCAATTACTTTTCTTGTTTATCAGCCATTTCAATTGGAGGGGGTGATGGTAGTATCTGTGGGAGTAAAAACATGGTCTTCGGAAAAGATCGTGCTACCTGTCGATGCAGATAGAACCACGGTTGTACTTGCCCAAGAACCAGCCCCACCACACATAACCCGGACTCACGCAGATTGTACCCCTACCCAGTTGGACAAAGAACCAGCTACACCCCTTCTAACCCCAACCCCAGCAGATAGTAACCCAGTTCCCGTTGACACAGCACCGTCTCCACCACAGAGCACCCAAACACGAGCAGTTAGTAAGGCAACTGCAGTGCCCAAAGCACGAGGACCACCACTCCGAACCCCAAGTCAACGCTTAAAGTAGAAGAAGAATTGTTCTTAGGTCAGGTTCCGTAGCTATGGTTCATACTACTTTGCTCTTGCATCACTGTATTTACTCAAACCAACTAATTTCAAATTTGATGGATGCAATTGAAACTCTAATGGCGCAACAGGTATGTTTTAAACCTGTTTCTTTAACGTGTTTGCTATTGTAGGTTGCTCTATGTTGATTTCAGTTTCAATTGAATAAACAGTTATGTTCTCATGCCATGCACATTACAAGTGTTGTTATTGCTGTGTAGTTTCCCACACTTATATTCTGTCTATGCTACTTTGTCTTAAATAGATATGATTCGAACAGTATCTATCTTGATTTGGCAACATAAACTAGAATGATATAGACCATACAGTGACCATACTACATAGATATATGTTTGTTTCATGCTGTTATCCGGTCCACCTTACTACTGAACTGGTTTACCAAAATGAGTTTCATATACTACATTGTAAACTTGTGATGTGTTTGTTTGTTTCGCTTTTAGAACGCGGATAAAATATTGGAGAAGAGTACCCCGTTATGCAATGGTAAAGGAAGTAATGCAGATAAGGTTCAAGATAGTGAGACATCCCTGTTGGTCTCCAAGAAAGCTGATAAAAACTATATTGAAGACACTGAGACAACCCCAAAGTCATGTATTGATGTAGTGTTCGAGTTACTGGCTATTACTGCTGGCACCAGCTCTTCGAACTCGTTGCCTGAATCAGTTTGGCTTCTTGAGTCTCAACTTCAAGTTGAAAGACATCGATCAGATGTTATGCGACAGGAAGCTGAAGGACTGAGAAAGTCCCTGCAGAATTCAGATGCATATTTTCTGGTGCAACAGCAAGTGCTGGAGGATTTAAGCGCCAAACAAGAGAAAGTTAATAAGCTTGCTAAGCATCTTGCCAGCATTATGGGTACCCAGGATATTGTTTCTTGAGCTCTTCTGAAGTGGTTTCAGTTCTGAACTTGTTTTGCTGCGGCGTTTATATGCTGCTGTGTTTCCTATATTTGCACTGCTGGCGAACTTTGATGCCCAGTGGATGTATGTGTAATAGCCGTGATAGCCTAGCGTAAATTGCTTGCTTATTTATTTCCTTATTGTCTTGTTTATTTCTTTGCTTGTAGTTAGTGTAGTCCTTTTTCCGCGGTTTGCTAGTGGCCGCAATAACCTTTCTTATAAAACTAGGCCACAACAACCATGGGCTACATATTTACTGTAGTTACCATTTCCCTCCTACAGGCCGTAGAAACAATGGGCCTTATACGGGTCGTAGACACAATGGGCCTTCTACGGGCCGTATCATCAATGGGCCTTCTACGGGCCGTATGATCAGTTGGCCAAACATGGGCCAATAATAGACCGCATTATGGTCGTAAACGGGCTAGAGTTGGAATCATCTGTTCATGGGCCGACCATAATGGGTCGTCATTAATCGGCTGTATTTGATGACGCTATGAAAATGGCCCAATGTATTAACGGGCCACAAACGGGCCGACTGTAACCTCGGGTTGAATTTGGCCCACAAGCAGAAAATGACAATAACAGGCCGTAAGTAAACGAATGCTGGAAATGAGCCCAAGAATAAATGGGACCTGAGAAGGATGAAAGATAACATGGGCTGGAAATGGCCCAATGGAATAACGGGTCGTTAATGGGTATAAAGTGATACACTGTTCATTACAGGCCAGTTTCACCACGGGCCGTTAATGGGCCAAGAGTTACAAAGGGCCTCATATGGGTCGAAAGACGTCATAGGCCATATATGGGCCAGAAGTTAAAATGGGCTGGAATCATATTGGATGGCCCAGATGACGCTACTGGGCCTAATTCAGATAGGTCGTAACAGGCCCTGGGTTAGCGGGCTGTAAATGGGCTATATGCGAACAGGCCGTTAACAGGCTTTCCATGGGCTGGCCCGCCACCTTTTGACCAAGTCAAATGGGTCAGCCTTTTCACAGGAATGGGCCTCTGTTGGGCCATGCCACGTGTTGACGTATCATAGGCATCTTCTGTCCAATGAGTGGATGACATCTGTCCCAACCGTGAGCCGACACGTGTTTCCTCCAGCCAATGATGATTTTACATGTGGAAAATCCCCATTGGTCGGGGCTATTAACGGGTTATCGGATCCAAAACCGGACCCGATAGCTTAACAACGTTCTG
Source organism: Triticum timopheevii (assembly GCA_963921465.1). Taxonomy (NCBI): domain Eukaryota; kingdom Viridiplantae; phylum Streptophyta; class Magnoliopsida; order Poales; family Poaceae; genus Triticum; species Triticum timopheevii. The sequence goes on from OY997274.1 coordinate 507,590,729, forward strand.
TTACGGTGGATGCCACGTGTCGGTCACCCTTGACGAAAGCACTTCTGTTATGCGTGATTTATCGTCATGGAAGTGGACACTTCCATGATGATAATTTTGGTAATGTCATGGAACACTTCTACGATAGCACTGGTATGACTATCTTGATTCTGTCATAAAATCGTCATGGATGTACATGCATGACAGAAAATGTGACCTACTGTGACAAACACGTATCAGCACGGAAGTGTATTTTTTTGTAGTGTGTCTAGTACTCCCTTCGTTCCAAATTACTCGTCGTGGTTTGTACTAAAACCACGACGAGTAATTTGGAACGGAGGGAGTACTACCTAGTACCTATAATGCTTTATGAAATTGATATCTAGTAGTAGTATCCGGAAATTGCAATTTATTGAAACCAAAACGTGGTAGGAAGCGGGGGGAAATGATGAAAGATATAGCAGTAGCGAGGGGCTAGGAAATCGCTACAGCTAACTAATAGTAGCGCATTCCAGAAAAGCGCTGTTGATATAGTCAACAGTAGTAGCGCGGGTGCGGGCCGCGCTACTACTAACCTAGGTGTAGCGCCGTAGTAGTAGCGCAACTGCCCGCGCTACTGCTAGCCTCAAAACCCGCGCTACTACTAGGGTTTTCCCTATTAGTGGGGCCATCTGGCACAGCCACTGTCCGCTCGCGCGCACTGCTGCCATGGGTCTGGAGTGAGCTCTTTTGCGCTTAGTGTAGGTGCTTAGGCAAATGCTTAGGTGTGTACGATGTGGTAGATGCATTGGAATGGAGGGGCGCCTTTATATGAGGGCAAACTGCGTTGCATTCACATCGTGCAGCCTCTTTTCCCGGTCCTCCTCCCATTACTTCCCTTGTGCATTAATTGAAGGAGGATGCATTGGCCTTTCAACATTTCGGGAACCGCTACTCCCTCCCTTGTCTGCATTAAAGCCGTATCGGGAACTGCACCACTCGCTATCAAATCGAATAGTACTGCACCGCCCGCTGCATGCCCGGCTGGACATGCCTCCTCGCCTCCATCAAACCCCTATGTTAAACCCTCATGCAAACTGAGAAACCTACTCCGGCAACATGTCCGTTCATGAGTAGGCCGGAATTAAACGTAACACCGGCCGAGCTCCTCCCGTCCGCCCTCAATTTAAATGAGGCCAGACACCGGCCAAGCTCCTATTGTCCGCCCTCTATTTACACGAGGCCACACAGACAGCGGGCAAGAATCGCACCCCTCCGCCGCTCCCCCATCTCCTTCTTCACCATTTTCTCCGCTCTTCCGATGGCTTCCGAGGAGCCGTTCTCTAGCATATTACCCAGCTGGGTGGCCCGCCGAGCCCTCCGGATACGGGCGAGGCTGCTCGGTGCTTCACCAACCTAGCTTGGCCCGACAGAGCCAATTGCCGCCCCAAGCAGGCGCTTGGTTCAGCAACTCGCCGCTCTAGTTCAGCTCGATGAGGAGTGGTGAGTTGCTCCACACTGGCACGGCGGCGAGCACGCCGGTATGGGCGTCATCGCTGCCACGTCGTACCGCGTCACCAGTGTCTGTGTTGGCCGCGCCTCCCGTGTCTGTGGGCGCGCCTCCCGTGCCTGTGGCAGTGCCATGCAGGCAGAGACAGAAGCCAGGTGCATGGAGAGTGACGAATCGGTGGCCAGCTTCTCCGTGTCCACCGCCATCATCGAGGAGAAGTAGAACACGGGAGGCCACCACCACTTGGGTCCCATGAAGGCCACCGCCGAGGCAACGACTGCGGATTCAGGTGGTTTCTTTGTTGATTCGTCTCTTCCGAGGACCTTCGTCGTCCCCGCAAGTGTCTGTCGGACATGAGGAAGACAAAGGGATCCGTGGGCGGCCATTTAGATTATGTACTCCCTCTCCAGCTGGCAGGAAATATTTTTCTAAGAATAGATAAATTGTATGTATCTATAACTAAAATAAGTGTAGATACATCCATTTCTAGGACAAGTATTTCCAGACGGAGGGAGTATTAATTATACCAAGAGAGCCGGATTGGCACCGCTTAGTTCATGTAAATGTAATGAAATCCATCATGTTTATATGAAGATCTGACGTTTTTATACTAAATCCTTCATGCATATATGAAATCAGTCCGTGTTTGCACGAATTTCATTCGGCTGGTTAGAGTTGTGAAAATGTATGTCGCTGGCGTTTGATGCCATCCTCTGCGGAAGGAAGTGGGAGGAAATTTGCCGACTGCCGTTGGAGATGCTCTTATGTTGGAAATAATAGAGTGACATCCAATCCATTTGAGTTAATTGCGTGTATGATTATCCCTCTATAAAAAGTTAATTGCATGTATAGTGTACACGTGACTTGCAGGGTGGCTACAGCTTCATACAAAAAGTTAAAAAGAAACAAGTTCATCCTTAATCTTGTAGTCTAAGTACTCTGTGGGTTCCACTGTCAGTACAATAGCGAAAGAAGTATATATTAAATAAGTAATATATAATATAAAAATCTAAAGTTAAACACAGAATTCAAACTCATGTCATCGCGTTGCGAGCATCCGGCGCTAAGCAGTCCAGCACATTTTTGTTGTAGACCATGCTGGAGATATATCTCCATGTCTACTCTTATACTCCATCTGTTCCTAAATATATGTCTTTTTCAGATTTCAAATGGACTACCACATACGGATGTGAATGTAGACATATTTTAGAGTGTAGATTCACTCATTTTGCTCCGTATGTAGTCACTTGTTGAAATCTCTAAAAAGACAAATATTTAGGAACGGAGGGAGTAGAAAACAGAGTTGGTGAGGATGGTGTGCGTGCCATCCTGCAATATAGGCCGTCGGATTTATATCTAACAGATAGGAAGGAAACTATGGCAATTTTGCAAAAATATACCCACACCCCTCTCCACATTCGCAAATAAGGCCTTCCCTCATTCATCCTTTTCTCTCACAAGATAAACAACAAATGCATCTTGATGTTCCATGCAACGCACGGGCATCTAGCTAGTTTCCTTTAAAATAGTTACTACGATAATTGGGTTGAAGTGATATATTTTATGTCTGCCCCAAATGATTTCAGATTCACTAGTAGTAACATAGAAAAGGTTGCCTTGTTAATTAACAGAAAACAGGGTGAAAACTATCACATGAGGCCGGTAAAAACAAGGCACACTGGGTTCAGCATCATCGTCACTACATCTGTGCACGCGCGAGAAGTCTACATATCGAGGGGCCTACTGAGCGAGGCACAGAGACACAATGTTTGAGAGAGAAACCAATTGACAGATTACGATCAGATCGAGTTGTCACCCTTCTACAATCATTGTTGGGGTGGGGGGAGGGGGAGGGAGAGAAAGACGTATCGAGAGTGTGTGCGGTAGGCATAGAGGCACAACTAGCGAGTGTGTGTGTGTATGTGTGTGTGTTTGAAAGAGGAGTAGATAGATTACTATCAAGATCGAGGTGCTACCCTACTCCTTCGGTGTCGGGTAGTGTGTGTGTGTGTGTGTGTGTGTGTGTTTGAGAGAGAAGCCAGTCGATAGATTAGTATCAAGATCGAGGTGTCACCCTACTCCTTCGATGTTGGGAAGTGTGTGTATGTGTGGGTGTGGGTGTGGGGGGGGGGGGCAGTGACACTTACATATCTCTACTCTTATAAAAAACAAAGTTGGTGATGATGGTGTTCCTGCCATCCTGCAATATAAGCCATCCGATTTATATCCGACGGATAGGAAGGAAACTATGGCAATTTTGCAAAAAGATACCCACACCCCTCTCTGCATTTGCAAATAAGGCATTCCCTCGTTCATCCTTTTCTCCCACAAGATAAACTACCCATACAAATGCATCTTGATGTTCCATGCAACGCATGGGCATCTTGCTAGTAGGGAGAAGGAGTTTGTGTGACATATATCTAGATATATTAAGGTATAAGTAGATAGCATGTGTGCGACACATACTTAAAGCATCACGAAGATAAACAAATGGTGTGCATGCAAGTGCCGGGAAAATGAAGCGAGAAAAAATGTGTACACGCATGCGCGCACGCGCGCGTGCGCGCGCGCGTGTGTGTGTGTGTGTGTGTGTGTGTGAGAGAGAGAGAGAGAGAGAGAGAGAGAGAGAGATCTCAAAACAAAAGGTGCTCTGCTAGAATCCCATTGTATGTATTCATATGGTTCCGGAACTCAAGTTAACCTTAGGCATATGTGTGAGAGACATAATTATACTTTGAGACATTAGTGGCTGTGGGTGGGCGGAATTAAAGGGGTGGGCGTGTTCGACAAAGAGAGCGTGTGTGTTTCTGTGTGAGAGACTTGTAGGACGGGGTAGAAAGACGAATTCTAACCTTGACGGAGGGAGAGAAATACATGAAGTGCGCATGTGTGATTCCGATTCCCACAGGGAAATGAGATATGTATGCATGTGAGAGAGATTGCATAATTCATTCATGTATCACTATCTAGCGATCGTGGACGTGCATCGCTCGAACATAAATCAATATCTACTTCGTATCGTGGCCAAAGGTACAATATCGATTCAACGCTATAAAGATTGGACACTCACATATCACATTTTTTTCTATTTAAATAAACCTTTTCAGTTGTGCATGCCAAAGTTACAGTGATGTTTCTTCAAACAACCAAAGTAGCTATCATGTACATGCACCATTGTTACTCTTGCATTCAAATTCATTAGTCTTGGATGATTTAAGGTTCTATTATGAAGTAATATATGTAATATTCATATATGAATTCAACGGGTACACAATTTATGAAATGGAGGCCATGTAATCATATGAGGTAACACTTTTAAGTAGCGGACTACGATATCCATTTCTTTTTGTGCGCCTCTACACTAACACGTCAATGCATTATGTTTAAAGCAAATAATCAATGGCACTAAATTATTTATTTACACGAGAAATACATAGGTTGAGCATTTGATCCCTTTTTTGTGAACGCGCCTCGACGCCCGTACGATTGGTCGCGCCCGTTTGAACATCCAAGTTATCGGCACATCATCCCGAGTTATTGTCTTTTTTTCTGGGGTGGACTTCACACCAGTTATTAACTGCTGACGCGTGCCTCGTGTACACAGTCTCGCATGACCTTCCCGCTAGCACGGTCCAAAATTAGTTGAAACTGGATACGAATGATCCCGCGGGCGGCAAAATCTCCTGCCTCCTTTTAAAATTTCCACCACCTAGTCTTTAGCATGCGAAATTCCCCTTTTGTCCTTGGTGCACACAGACCAACAGTTACAATACCACCCTCATCTACATAATAGGTCGGGGCTGCTTTGGTAACTTCCGGTTCCCCCCACAACACGGCAACCTCATTCCCCCCCCCCCCCCCCGCAAAAACGACTAACTCCACAGCACCAGAGCATCTTACATCATGTCGTCCATACTTCATTGGCCTTTCTCCCCTCCCCTCTCAAAACCCTAGACTGCTCATCCACCGGCGTACCTGAGCCCATTCACTGCCAGCGGCGTCCACCTCACTAGATCTGCTTCTGCGGCCGCATCTACCCCTCCCACCTCCCATAGAAACAATTAGACTCCTCATCCACCGTTGTACCACAGCCCATTAAGTGTCGGCCTTGTCCACGGCGCCGGATCGGCTTCACCGGTACTCTCGTCAACCGCAGCGCATCTGCAGCGGCTCATTCGTACTCCCCACCGGAGACGCTTCGTCCACACCCCCCGGAGCCGCCCCACCGACGCCCCTGTCGATATCCTCTGGTCCTCTTCATCGACACGTTCCTCAACACTACCGGAGCCGCTTTGCCGACACCATCATCAACCCTACCGGAGTAGCTTTGCCTTTACCATTCTCAACCCTACCGGGGACGCTTTGCCAACTCACAAGGCCACGGCCTCATATCCGCTTCCTCGCACCCTCATCCAAACTACCGGAGTAGCTTTTGATGCCCCGTCCACGGCCATAGATCCGCATCGTCGACACCATCCTTAACCCAACCACCGGACCAGCTTCACATATGCCCTCGTCCACGGCCATAGATCCGCTTCGCCCACACCATAGTCCACCCTACCGGAGCCGCTCCACAAACACCCTACTCGACGGTTCTAGATCTCCTTACCGGACCCCGACAGCCAGCGCAGCATCATCACCCGATGTTTCTAACCTGATTCACACCGTCTCGCAAGATGCCAAGCACCCGCCACGGACTAGGTAAACCCGTCCAGCATCACCTCCCCGATGTACTTCAAATATATTAACAGGTCGCTGTTACCTGTTATGCAGCTGGCAAAAACTAAAAGGACGATGTTTTTTTTGGATCTAACAGCTTAGCCAACCAAGATCCTGGACTGAGGCATTGCTATGATCTTGTAAGTGTGTCTCTATCTCTTGTATTATTCTGTGCATGCTTGCATGCTTTGCAAGGATTTTCGCCCAGTAATCCCTTTGTGCAGACAATGATTTCTACTACTGGCTGCTAAATTAGATATGTAGATGTCATACATCATACTACCTCGTACCTCCGTTCCTAAATATAAGTCTTTCTAGAGATTCCATTATAGGGTACATACGGAGCAAAATGAGTGAATCTACACTCAAAAATGCATCTATGTACATTTGTATGTGGTCCATACTGGAATCTCTACAAAGACATATATTTAGGAACATAGGCAGTACATTACACAAACTCGTAGGTGGCATGTAGGAATTCCAGTGCACTACATTAGGCTCCCTTAGAGTGCCTGCTAGTCCAGCACACAGAGTCATCGCTAGTTTATGCTACGCACACAATCATTAATTGGTGGTTTAAATATGTGCAAGGGATATGCAATGTATCACTAGTGCAGAACCGGGCTATAGCCCCAGTTCGTGAGGGGCTTTAGTGCCGGTTCTGTAACCAGCACTAAAGGGTGGGGACTAATTGGTTGTTTATATATATATACAGTTTTTCCTACATGTAGCCTTCATAGCCACTGGCATTTTCCTTGGTGCCTTCGGAGCACGATGAAAATTGGGAGTAGTTCATTGGGGCGGTAGCAGGTAGTAGAATTCCCCTTTGGGATCTATGACCTTGTCGAGCAAAAATCCCGCTATTTCCTCTTGAAGGGCTCGTATGTGCTCCACCGGTAGGAGCGTCTCCCGCACCGATTCGCACTGTTAAGAAGGAGATCAATATGCATGTGTATTAGTTATGTGAATAGACAACGATAATGACGTAAAAATTGTGAATAGTGTTCTGTCAAACGCGCGCACCCATAGTTGTCTCTCAGTTTTGGTCCTTTTGGACGTCATCTGTGAACATTCTCGAAAACGCAGTATGCACAATGATCTCTCCCCTGCGCCTGCTTTAGGGCCTTTACGAGAATAGAATTTAATCAGATAATAAAATTAATGGTATTGAAACTAGAATTAAAGAGATGCATGGTAGGTAGCTAGATAGTACTACTTAATTAATTATACCTTGGGTCGAAACCAATGCAGCATTTCTCTCCATTCGCCTGGAACCTCTTTCGAATTCTTGAACTTCGCCCAAGCCTTGCCCGCCGGCAAAGAAAATGAATAAACGAGTTACTAAATAGTTGATATCAGGAAATGACGAACTGAAGAGGCCGACATATAGTTAATAATGATTGGAATTACCTGTCGACTATCCCCTTCACGGTTGTGTACTCTCTCTTCTCTTTAAGTAGTGAGTCCAGTACTTCAACTGTTCCTTCATCAACTTTAATGATTAACAAGATCCAATGGTAACTGCATGCACACACGTTGCATGTCTTAATTAAGCGGGCATGTGCATAACACTCATCAACTACCCTAAACCCTATACACTTGATTATTAACATTTAGCTAGCTAGTAAGTAAAAACAGAATTTGTAGTACAAGACAGCGTGACTCACGTGTAGTTGTAAGGAAGTAGTATATGTTCATTGGTATTGAGGCGCTTCAAGAACTCTAGCATGTTTTTCTCTACCTCTGTTTGATACCATGGATATGTCCATGTTTCTTCATTAATTATTTGGGTCAATGAACCCAATGCCATAGTGTCCAGCTTTTTTCATTTCATACATCTTAATCCTGCATAATATACCACAGAAAAGAATATAGTGAGGATAATTACAAGTAATGATCGACCAATGAGCACTACAGCTAGCTTAAGACTTGAATTATAGAAAGAAATCACTTACAGACAATACAAACTAACGACGGATCTGTCGAGTGCGTCTTGATGGAATAACTGAAATAGTTCTGAATACTCAATGGACAGAGCTAGCTTATGGAAGTAATACTCTTCCTTGACTTTCACCATGAGGCCCTCTCGATTGCTACTCTTGGTAATTTTCATGTACCAATCATGCAATTGATACATTCTCGTTGGGAGGTTCTTGACCTCCTTAGGCCTTACGAAAGGTTGGCCGCAGGGCATATTTCCATTTTATCTCCTCCTCTTTAAGCTTAGGCATGGGCTCAATCTCGAGGAGTTGTCCAATAGTGATACCAAGCATTTCAATGTTCCGTCTATGCTCTTCGGTTATTACCAGCTGACCGGCGCCGGTACTCTCATGTGTTGGTACAACAAGCGGGGGGATCGATTGCACCGCCTGTTCTCCTAGTTGGGGAACGGTTTTCCCGCATTTTTGGTCAGCTACTTGGCTCGAGCTCGAGCTTGACCCCTGTTGTCGCGCTCGATGTGCCTTCCTGATTTGGCGCTCATATTCTGAGTCAATAGGCTTGGGACCTAGTGGTCGCGCCATATGAATAAAGTGGTCAATCTTCTCCTCGGGCACTTTCTCCCTTGGCAGCGGTGTCAGTTTTGGTGCGAAATGGGCCTCCACTTGGGCCTTCACTATAGCATCGTTTTTCTCCTTAGTCATGTCGTAAGGCCTCTACGGAAGAGGCGCGAGGCTTTTTGGACCATATTGAAATCGCTTGCCTCCGCCTGTACCTCCTATACTACCTCGACTTGTAGCACTAAGCACCATAGTTGCGGTGGCTCTCTTCCATGATTGCTGAGGCAGTGGAGACGACTGACGCGGTGTCGGACTTGGAGGAGGAGTGGCATGCGTTGGTGGATTTGGAGGAGGAGGAGTGGCATCATGCGTTGGCTGAGTTGAAGCAGGAGGAGTGGGCTCACGCGTTGGCTAAGTTGAAGCAGGAGGAGTGGCCTCACGCGTTGGCTGAGTTGAAGCAGGAGGAGTGGCCTCATGCGTTGTAGGAGCATGAGTCGTCTGCTCCTCGTCACCTCCTGGAATTTCAAGCTCTAGCTGACGCGGTGTCGGTGGCCTTCGAAAGATGATGCAATCCTTTCTCCATAGGATGATACGATGTATGGCCTCTCCCAGTGTGTGCTCCTCGTCACCTCCAGGAATGTCAAGCTGTAGCCCCGAATAATGGTCCACCACCTCATCAACCACGACATGAGCATAGCCGGCTGGAATCGTTCTGCAATTGTAGGTTGCTCCGGGGGGATTTGTATAAGCAACGGCGTCCGCCGCCTTCATGGATATGTTCTTTATTTTGAAGTGTAGCTCACATTTAGTGTTCTCCGTGATGTCATCCACAGGGTGTCTATCCAGCAGTGCGTCGCCCGGGGCGGAACCCACACTGCTTCTCGGCATGGATGGGACAGTGCTATCCAATGCTGGATCATGTGCTAGTTGCGGCCGCTGCTGAGACCCCCTTTCCTGGCTAAGCAAGTCGATCTGCTCCTGTTGTCTCTGCAATTTGAGTGCCAAGTCCGTGTGCGCTAATTCTAGGCCTTGAAGCCATTCTACTTCCTGCTTCCTATGCTCGTCCTCCAGCTTCTTCTTCTTCTCCTCCTCCATCTTCCTTCTCGCACGGCTTTTGTAGTCGGTGTTCCACTCAAAAAATCCCTCATACCACGAAACAATGCCCTTGCCTCGTGTTCTTCCTGGGTGTTCAGGATTTCCCAGGGCGCGCGTAAGCTCGTCGTTCTCTCTGTTGGGAGTGAACACCCCCTTTCGAGCTTCTTCTATTGCTTTAACTGACTTTTCATCGGCTCCTTTAAGACGTGCCTTCTTCAAAACCAAGCCTGTCTTCGGGTCCAATGCCGCCCATGCGCGAACCAACTTCTGCACCTGGGGGGCCAGCTCAATGTAACTGGAGTGACCTGTGCAACCAACATCTCTTGTTCAGACTTATCCCACTTAGGCATTGCCACCGCGTAGCCACCTGGCCCCAGCCTATGGAATTGCTCCTTTTTGGCGGCATTGGCCTTGTTTTTTCTGGACCGTTCCACAGATAATCCTGATTCCTTGAATTTCACGAAATCGTCTTAGTGTTCTCTTTGGTTCTCTAGTGTTCCCTTGAATTCTGGAGTCTTCTTTCCTGCGTTGACGTAGTCCTTCCATACAGTTTTCTTGTGGTTGTTGAATGCAATTGCCATCTTCCTAAGAGCAGCATCCTTGACTTTCTCCACATCTGCAGTTGTGAAATGATCTGATAGGGTGAAATGTTCCATGAGTTCTTTCCAAAGTGCATTTTTTTGCTCTATCATCGACAAAAGTAAGATCTGGACGGGGCTTTGATGGCTTTTTCCATTCTTCAAGGGAGATCGGGAGTTTGTCCTTCACAAGAACTCCGCACTGATGAACGAACTTGTTTGCAATGTTCTTAGGCGCTATTGGTTCTCCATTAGTTTTGATGGCATCGATGTTGTACTTTACGCCCTCCTTCAACTTTTTGTCCCTTGCCTTGCACTCTGCCTGTAGAAGATTTGCTCGATCCGGAGGGCTAAAAAGAAGAAAGATTGATTCTTTAATATATCTTCAAATCATTCAAAACATATTATTATCACTAGATGCCTTCTTATATAAATATACCTTGTCGGTCTCTGTTTTATCAAGATCAACATTTTCTTCGCCATCATAATCATTAATTTCATCGCCATCATAATCATTAATTTCGTCGCCATCATAATCATTAATTTCTTCGTCATCATAATCCATGACTTCATCAATTCGGTCGTCGTGATCGAATATCATATCATCACCCTCCCCGGTATTGTTCAGATATTGGGAGTCGTCATCTTCTTCATTTCGATTATCTGGCGCGCGAGGGGAGCGTATGATATCGAACATGGCCTCTTCTCCCTCTCTGCTGGTATTGTCCGCCATAGCTTTTATTTAACAAATCCAGAAGAAATATAAAACAATTTAGTATTCAAATTACAATATGCATGCATGCAATCAATAAGAGGAAATCCTGAATCCTAGTAAATAATATGCATCATCTCGAATAATATATAATCTCGAATACATCATCTCGAATATTATATATCAAATACATCACTAGCTAGCTAGCTAATAAAGATCAAATACTACAGGATAATCTAGGCCACTCGCGATTCCTGAGGTGCGGGCGGTGGACACCCAAAGAGAAGGAACCATCACAGGATCATAGCTCCGGTCATCTCCCCAAAGACCCTGCCAGGTATTGGAGAACCTGACGTCCATAGCAGCAATGTAGCGATGGACGTGCTCGTCCTCCTCCCTGACACGGCGACGCACCACCTCTGGCGGGGCCGGCTCCCTCCACACTGAAAGTGGACCACGGGAACGCCACCAAAGGAGCTCAGGTTCGACAACGGGACCCGGGTTCCTCACCAAGCGGCGAGCCCCTGAAGGTAGCACCTCCCAGTGCCAGCACGGCCGAGCCCAGTCCCAGACATGGGTCCTCTGAAGCAGGACATCGTCGCGAACGGGTCGACGGCGAGGATGCGGGCTGGGCATCGTCGAGTACAAATACTATACGCCGCAAAAGTAACGTTTTTTAAATGATTGGATTATGATTTATTATATGCAAATTCTAAATTTGTATAACTAAAATTATAAGAAACTAAAATCTAACATTTCTATAACATTTCTATAACAATTTGAAATTAATCTAATTCATATAGCTAAAACTAACATTTCTAAAATTTCTAACATTTCTATAACATTTCTAACATTTATATATACTATTTGACATTAATCTAATCTAATTAATTAATTCATCTAAAACTTTGTATGAAAAACAGCAAAACCGAAAAAACTAAAAACTAAAAACAGAAAAAATGTGTGTGTGTGTGTGCGCGCGCATGTGTAGTGTGAGTGTGGGTGTGTGCGCGCGCGCGGCCGGCGGCGGCGGCGGCGCGGTGGATTGGAGGGAGGAGAGGCCGGGGGAGGGGCTCACAGCGCGCGCGGGCAAGGTCGAGGCGACGGCGACGGCGAGGCGATGTAAATCCAAGGCGACGGCGACAATGAGGCGAGGGGCCGAACGGCGATGGCGCGGGATGGGGCGATGATGCGACAGGGACGGCGACGGCGCGGACGGGGGCGGCGACGAGGGGCGGCGGCGACGGGGCAGAGAAGAAGCAGAGGGAGAAATGACGAATGTTTTTGAAGTGTTTTCTTATATAGAACCTACCTTTAGTACCGGTGGAGCCACTAACCAGTACTAAAGGTCTGTTTTGGGTAGGCGAAGCGGCGGGAAGCGCACCCTCTTTAGTACCGGGTGGTGGGTACAACCGATACTAAAGGCACCCCTTTCGTACCGGTTGTAGCCACCACCGGTACTAAAGGGGGTGCGCTGGCTCCAGGCGATGCGCAAGTTTAGTCCCACCTCGCTAGTCGAGGAGCGCCGAGGCCAGTTTATAAGCCCCAGTGCGGGCACTGCATTGAGCTCCTCTCCAATGCAGGCCTTCTGGGCCTACCTCTTCTACTCGGCCCTGTTGGGCCTACTGGGCTAGCGGGCCTGCATCCTGGCCCAACTATAGGTTGGGTTTCTAGTCGTATGCAGGCCGCTCTGGCCTAGTAGGTGGGCTTTTTTTATTTAGTTTTTTTCTCAACAAAAATTTAGTTTTTTTCTTTTCTACTTTATTTATTTTCATTTATTTATTTCTGAATGTTTTTTCTTTAGGTACAAAAAATATAAACTTTCTGTTAGTGCGAGTAGTTTTCAAATTTGAATAGTTTATTTTTCTTTAATTTAGTTTTTGTCTCAACAAAAATTTAGTTTTTTTTCTTTTCTACTTTATTTATTTTCATTTATTTATTTCTGAATATTTTTTCTATAGTTACAAAAAATTATAAACTTTCTATTAGTGCGAGTAGTTTTCAAATTTGAATAGTTTAATTTTTTTAATTTAGTTTTTGTCTCAACAAAAATTTAGTTTTTTTATTTTCTACTTTATTTATTTTCATTTATTTATTTCTGAATGTTTTTTCTATAGTTACAAAAAATTACAAACTTTTTGTTAGTGCTAGTAGTTTTCAAATTGAATAGTTTAAATTTGAATTATTTGACGAACTAATTTGTAGACGAAGTGCATCCAGTTTTTGCACATAAAATTTCTTCGCGTTTCAAATACCAAAACACATAAGTACCCTAACTATTACAAAGATTCCCTCCGGTTTGTTCGAAGCGGCACTTTCCAGATATATATGTCTGGAAAGTCACTACAGAAGAAAGTGATGACGGTGAAGCCTATCAATGCCAGTGTGGGATCTTTGGGTGTGAAACTTTTTCTTCGTGTGTGTCCCTTTGCGCCGTAACCATGGACAATCTTCATCATTTAACTGGATGCTCGGATCAGTATTCACTTTGAATGGAGCAATTTCATCAAACTTTTCATAATCTTCTGACATGTGTGTCTTGTCATCCACTCCCACGGTGTTTCTTTTCCCTGAAAGAACTATGTGGCACTTTGGCTCATCATATGATCCATTCGCTACCTTATCTTTTATTTTTCTTGGCCTGGTAGACATGTCTTTCACATAGAAAACCTGTGCCACATCATTGGCTAGGACGAATGGTTTGTCTGCATATGCAAGATTGTTGAGATCCACTGTTGTAATTTCGTACTGCGGGTTTTCCGTTACCCCGCCTCGTGTCATATTGACCCATTTGCACCGAAACAAAGGGACCTTCAAACCACCTCCATAGTTAAGTTCCCATATGTCCTCTATGTAACCATAATATGTTTCCTTTCCCGTGTTGGTTGTTGCATCAAAGCGGACACCACTGTTTTGGTTGGTGCTCTTCTTATCTTGGGCGATCGTGTAAAATGTATTCCCATTTATCTCGTACCCTTTGATAGTCATTATATTCGAAGATGGTAGCTGGGACAACAAGTACAGGTCATCTTCAATATCGCCATCATGCATGGCACGTGTCTGCAACCAACCGACGAAAGTCATCATTTGTTCATGTGTAATCCAATAGTCAGACTGCTCCGGGTGTTTGGAATGTAGAAAATTCTTGTGTTCCTCCATATACGGAGCCACCAGGGCGGAATTCTGTAGAACTGTGTAGTGTGCTTCAGTGAGAGAATGCACGTCCATACATATTATTTGATCCCCTCCTAGCGTGCCTTTTCCATCCAGTCTGCCCTTATGTCTTAATTCAGGAATACCAATCGGCTGAAGGTCAGGAATAAAGTCAATACAAAACTCAATGACCTCCTCATTTTCATGGCCCTTCGAGATGCTTCCTTCTGGCCTAGCACGGTTATGAACATATTTCTTCAAGACTCCCATGAACCTCTCAAAGGGGAACATATTGTGTAGAAATACAGGACCCAAAATGTTAATCTCTTCGCAAAGGTGAACTAGGACATGCGTCATGATGTTGAAGAAGGATGGTGGGAACACCAACTCAAAACTGACAAGACATTGCACTAAACCATTCCGTAACCTTGGTATGATTTCTGGATCGATTACCTTCTAAGAGATTGCATTGAGGAATGCACATAGCTTCACAATGGCTAATCGAACGTTTTCCGGTAGAAGCCCTCTCAATGCAACCGGAAGCAGTTGTGTCATAATCAGGTGGCAGTCATGAGACTTTAGGTTCTGGAACTTTTTCTCTGCCATATTTATTATTCCCTTTATATTCGATGAGAAGCTAGATGGTACCTTCATACTGAGCAGGCATTCAAAGAAGATTTCCTTCTCTTCTTTGGTAAGAGCATAGCTGGCCTGACCCTGATGTATGCCGTCTTTTCCGTGCATACGTTGCTGGTCCTCCCGTGCCTCTGGTGTATCTTTTGTATTCCCATACAAGCCCAAGAAGCAAAGCAGGGTCACAGAAAGATTCTTTGTCACGTGCATCATGTCGATTGCGGAGCGGACCTCTAGGTCTTTCCAATAGGGTAGGTCCCAAAATATAGATTTCTTCTTCCACATGGGTGCGCGTCCGTTCCTTCGGAATAGGTCGTCCGCTAGGACCCTTTCCAAAGATTACCTTAAAATCCTTGACCATATCATGTACATCAGCACCAGTACGGTGGCGAGGCTTCGTCCGGTGATCCACCTCACCTTTGAAATGCTTTCCTTTCTTTCTTACGGGATGCGTGCTCGGAAGAAATCGATGATGTCCCAGGTACACATTCTTCCTACAACTATACAAATATATACTGTCGGTATCATCCAAATAGTGCGTGCATCCGCGGTATCCCTTGTTTGTCTGTCCTGAAATGTTACTAAGAGTAGGCCAATCATTTATGGTCACGAACAGCAACGCCTTTAGGTCAAATTCTTCCTATTTGTGCTCATCCCATGCACGTACACCTTTTCCATTCCATAGCTGTAATAGTTCTTCAACTAATGGCCTTAGGTACACATCAATGTCGTTGCCGAGTTGCTTAGGGCCTTGGATGAGCACTGGCATCATAATGAACTTCCGCTTCATCCACAACCAAGGAGGAAGGTTATACAAACATGGAGTCACATGCCACGTGCTATGGTTGCTGCTCTGCTCCCCAAAAGGATTAATGCCATCTGCGCTTAGACCAAACCATACGTTCCTTGGGTCACCTGCAAACTCCTCCCTATACTTTCTCTCGATTTTTCTCCACTGCGACCTGTCGGCGGGTACTCTCAACTTTCCGTCTTTCTTACGGTCTTCTCCGTGCCATCGCATCGCCTTCGCATGCTCTTTGTTTTGGAACACACATTTCAACCGTGGTATTATAGGAGCATACCACATCACCTTCACAAGAATCTTATTCCTGGGGCGCTTGCCCTCGGCATCACCAGGGTCATCGCGGCTGATCTTATAGCGCAATGCACCGCATACCAGTGTCGGTGTACAAAAGTAGGGGCTCTGCTTTTGACCCCTTTTACTTGTGCACGGGCAGCCAGAGCCACCCGCCACGGCCACGCATAATAGGGCAGGAAAGGGAAGCCGGAGAGAAGCCGAAGGCACAAGACAAACAAAGCAACGACAAGGAGCAAGGCCACAAAGATCGGATGGACGAAGTGGGTTTCCCCGGTAGGGACCCTTGCTGGGGCAGCCTCAGTGGCCCCGGCAAGACCCTTGCCGGGGGGGCTCTCCCTTCACCAGCCGAGCAAGCCACCCTTGAGCCCACCAACGCTAGACAAGCGCATTGGGACAGGGCTCGGGAGGCACCTCCGTGGTGGCATGCAGATCTTTGTGAAGACAAAGAATAGTCAAGATCAAATGAGGATAGGAAGGTAACAATCCTTGCCAAGATCCTCACCGAAGAAACCCACGAGACCCCTGGCAAGATACTTGCCGGGGACGCCAGTGCGCCACAGCAAGAACCTTGTCGGGCCACCTGGCAAGACCCTTGTCGGGCCACCCGACAAGACCCTCGCCAAGCACGCCAGCGGGGCCACTGCCAGGCCCACGCCAGCAAAGTCTCCGCCGCCGTTCGCATGCAGCTGCCAACCCAACCAGCTGGGCAGGCACCTGCATGGCAACATGCAGCCCTTCGTGGAAGCTCCACCACCACACCACCTCAGCTGCCTGCCTGCCCACATGGAACTGCATGCATCGCTGGCCAAGGCGCGTGTCGAAGCAAGGAGGAGCGGCGACGGACGGGCCGGGCCTCGCCCCCGTCCCTGATAAAGCAAAGGGACACCTAAGCCTCGCATTAAATGCACTTTGTCCTGTAATACCAGCGATAAGCTCACAACGCTGTAGCACCTTCCACCTCATGTGTGCCACTATGGCAGCCCCTTTCGCCTATAAAAGGAGGCCCATGGCGCACTGGAGATGGATTCGGCTCTTTGGAACCTAGCAGCACCCAGAGCTAGTTCAAGAGCTCCAGAACACTAAATACATCCACCAAAGCATGATCGTAGGGTTTTACGCATCTTTGCAGCCCGAACCTGGGTAAATCCCCTTTGTGCTGTCTGCTAGTCCTACTCTTCTCACGATCCAGCGCCCCACAACCGTAGTAGGGATTCCAGTGATCCCATAGGTGTCGTTTCCCACCGACATCTTTGGCGCTCCCGGTAGGGGCGCGCGTAATTGTGAGAATCTGGTCTAGCAATTGACCTAGTTGTTCTTCATCGCCATGGCTCCCAAGAAGAAGACGACCACGGCGTTCGGTTTGTCCGGGACCGGATTGCCACTACCAGTGCGGACTAGTAGTGGGCCAGTCGTGGAGAGAACCTGTGGCGCGGCCCGCGAACATCCACATCACCCTGGCGGTCCAGGCCTGGCGAGTAGCGTCGTTCGTGCGGCAGGCGACGAGCCACCAGTCGCGGGCTCCAGAGACGGAGTCGGGGCCCCCGCACGCGGCGTGGGGCCCTCCAGGGGTGCCACCATCCCACCAGGCGGCGGCACGGCGACCTCCAAGATGCCAACACCAGAGCCCACGGCGCGCTCTTCTCAGGTTGTGCGTGATGAGCAGCGTCACCCTGCCGATGGCCCTGCATGCCGCCCTGGGAAGAGTCCCGTGCGCCCATCACATGATGAGGAGGGCCAGCATGCGTGCCGAGGTGCTGACGGAGGTGGCGAATGGCTGTGGGGCCGTGACGCAGCTCCTTCTAACGTGGTTAGAAGTCGAGGCGCATCGCGGTCCACCCAGCTCTCGCCGCCGCCCACGCCAGCAGAAGCCCTAGTGCGCATGCAGCTGCTCCTCGATTTTCCTCCCGCCGCGGAGAAGCTCGACGAATGGAGGGCCACCGTCCGGAGCCTCGTCGACATCGCCAACAATGATGAGTTGCGGCCGGCAGGACCCATAGGCCGTCGCTCCACCGGGCCACCGCATGCGAGCGGAGACTGTGCTGGAGGCGATGTAGCCACGGTACACTCCCCTCTTCCATCCCGGCCACCCCAGGCATCAGTTCGTCGCAACAACGCTCAAGACGATATCTCCATCGTGTCGTCCGACCCGCGAACCAACCGCGATCAGCGTCAAGTCCTTCGGGAGCGGGTTCATGAG
Organism: Triticum timopheevii; assembly: GCA_963921465.1. Taxonomy (NCBI): domain Eukaryota; kingdom Viridiplantae; phylum Streptophyta; class Magnoliopsida; order Poales; family Poaceae; genus Triticum; species Triticum timopheevii. The sequence continues at coordinate 507,608,881 of OY997274.1, forward strand.
GACGCTCGAACTACCATCGAGCGCTGACATGACGCGCGCCACCAGTCGGACAGGCGGGCAGGACCCGCTACGGACCGCCCACCGCCGGGATGCTACGGTGGCCTACCCTACGAGGTGGGTTGTCCGACTTTCACCCGTGAGCTGCGGCAGTTCCAGTGGCCCTCCCACCGCACGTTCAAGCCCGACAATGGCGAGAAGTACAACGGCAAGACTCGCCCGTCAGAGTTTCTTAGCATCTACACCATTGCGATGCAAGCTGCTGGGGCCCGCAATGATAAGGTGCTTGCCAATTACTTGCCGTTGGCACTCAAGCCTAATGTTATGTCATGGTTGATGCACTTGCCGGTGGATTCCATCTCTTCTTGGGCGGATCCGTGCCATGAGTTTGTTGGCGCCTTTACCGGAGGTCACCAAGCTCATGGCCAGGCGAGTGATTTACACATCATCCCCTAGAAGGAAGGAGAAAACTTGCGAAGTACATCCAAAGGTCCAGCCGGGTGTAGTACAACACCCCTGATGTTCATCCCGCCGCCGTGATCAGTGCGTTCCATCAGAACATGCGCAACCACAAGATGCGTGAAGAGCTGGCGATGAACAAGGTCAAGGATGTGGCCGAGCTTTATGTCTTAGCTGATCGATGCGCTCGCGCTGAAGAGGGACGGAAGTACAACGGCGAAGACGCCGGTGCGGAAACCGACTCCACGGATGATACCGCCACTCCGGCGAAGAAGGGCAAGCGCCGTAACAGGAAGCACAGGAGCAAGACTGTGCTTGCCGTCGAGGGATCCGACGATACCGGCGCCACCAAGAAACCCAAGGCAAGTGACCCCGGCAAGGAGGTTGCAGGGTGTGCCGCTTGCCGGGCCTTGGCGGCTGCCGATAAGCCAGGGGGCTCCGACAAGCAGTATTGCAAGATCCATCGCTCCAAGGGCCATGACCTCCAAAACTGCCGGCAGGTAGAGCTGCTCGCCGAGAAGTAGAAAGCTGATTATGAGCGGCGGGACAAGGAGAATGTCCCAGATGGTGCCAAGGGATCCGGCAAGAAACGTGGTGGCCAAGGAGGCCGCCGCGGCAAGGATAATTAGCAGGAGAGGCCCGCTCGAGGCCACGACAAGAAGTAGGAAGACGATGATCATGACGAGGACGATGAGTCCAGCGACCACGAGTTTTAGAAAGCCACAGAGGCCATGTGCGTTGATGGTGGCGCCCCACTACATACGTCCCACGGCGGTGGAGCCATCATTCAACGCACGGAAGCCGCTGAAATGGTCCAGCATGCCCATCATCTTCGACACCGAGGACCACCCTGACCGCACCACTGCGGTCGGGTGCTTTCCGTTGTTGGTTTCACCAACAATCCGTAACCTCAAGGTGACAAAGATGTTGGTTGGCGGCGGGGCCGGCCTGAACTTGATCTCGCCTGTTGTGGTCAAAAGGCTGCAGATCCCCGATGGAGACCTCGAGGAGACGGGCACGTTCCAAGGGGTTAACCCGGGGAGGATCCAGCCAAAGGGAAAGGTCACACTGCCCGTGACATTCGGAGGCGAGCTAAACCACAGGACGGAAAGGATTGTTTTTGATGTAGCTGAGATCCCCTTGCCTTACAACGGGATCCTCGGCCGCCCGGCACTAGCCAAGTTCATGGCGGCTTCACACTACGCCTACAACATGCTGAAGATGCCTGGGACGATGAACATCATCACCGTCCCCTCTGACAAGAAAGATGCGTTGATCTATGCCGACCAACTCTACCGGGAAGCAGTTGCAGCTGCTGCCGCTAAGGCACGTGCTCCTGTCGATGGAGCCCCGGGGGAAAGAAGACCGGCGAGACCCCTCGCACCCACTCCGGCAAGCGCACCTCTTCGGGGTGTTGCACTTCCGTTGAGAACATGCCAGAGAGCTCCGCCGGCAAGACCAAGAAGTCCAGAGCCACACCACCAGAGACCAAGAAGGTGCCCGTCACGGAGGACGACACGGGCAGAGATTTTACCATAAGCTCAACCCTCGACAGCAAATAGGAAAGCGAGCTCGTCACCTTCCTGCGGGCGAATGTCGATGTGTTTGCATGGCAAGCCTCTGACATGCCCGACGTTCCCAGGGAGGTGATTGAGCACCACCTTGCTGTCTGTCCTCATGCGCGGCCCATCAAGCAGAAGGTCAGGAAGCAAGCTCTGGAGAGACAAGAGTTCATCACAGAGGAAACATTTGCAAACCTGCGCAAGATCAACCTCAAATTGAATCCTGAGAAGTGTGTCTTCGGCGTCCCGTTTGGCAAGCTTCTCGGGTTCTTTGTGTCCCAGCGCGGGATTGAAGCAAACCCAGATAAGATCAAGGCCATCGAGCAGATTGAGGCACCCAAACGGATCAAGGACGTGCATCGGCTCACTGGCTGCGTTGCTGCCATGAGTCGGTTCATCTCCAAGTCCGCAGAGTGTGCCCTTCTTTTTTCAAGATCTTGAAGAAGGCAGGGCTAGTAGAGTGGACCCCAGAGGCCGAGGCAGTGCTACAAGATTTGAAGAAATACCTCTCCTCTACCCCAGTGCTGGTTGCACCCAAACCACAAGAACCGATGATGCTTTATCTAGCGGCAACAAATCAAGTGGTTAGCACCACACTAGTGGCGCAGAGAGAGGTCGACGAGAAGGCAGCGGCAGCGGTAGAGTCAACAGATGGCAAGCCAAAACCCTCTCCGGCAGGGCTCGACCCCGGCAAGGCTGAGTCCCCGGTAGAGGCTAACGCCAGCGTGATAGGACCCACACGACCAGGTGAAGAGGCGCAGAAGAATAAAATGGTACAGCACCCAGTTTACTTCATCAGCTCCCTCCTGCAGGGGGCTAGGTCGAGGTACTCAGGTGTGCAAAGGCTGCTCTTCGGCCTCCTTATGGCTTCGAGGAAGCTGCGCCATTACTTCCAAGCGCATGAGATCACGGTGGTCACCCGCCTCCCATTGCAATGGATACTGCATAACCCAGATGCAATGGGGAGGATCATGGAATGGGCCCTGGAGCTGTCAAGTTTCGGTCTAAAGTTTGAAAGTGCCTCGATGATTCAGAGCAGAATCTTGGCGGAGTTTGTTGCGGAATGGACCTCGAAGCCCGACGAAGAGGTACAGGAGACTACTCACCCCGGCGAGGAAGCAAGCGGCAACTAGATCATGTACTTTGATGGGGCCTTTTCGCTGCAAGGCGCCGGTGCTGGTGTGCTGCTTGTCGCACCCACCGGAGAGCACCTCAAGTACGTCATCCAAATGCACTTTTCCCGGGAGATGTCAACCAACAACATCGCCGAGTATGAGGGTTTGCTTGCCGGTCTCAGGATCGTGGTGGACCTCGGAGTTAAAAATCTCACCGTCAGGGGCGACTCACAACTCATCATCAGGCAGGTCAACAAAGATTATCAAAGCCCGTTGATGGAAGCTTACGTAGATGAGGTGAGGAAACTAGAGGAGCACTTTGACGGTATACAAGCGGAGCATGTCCCTCGAGCGGAGAACGACATTGCTGACTACCTGTCAAAGTGCGCTGCCCTCAAGCTACCTGTGGAACCAGGTGCTTTTGTGCTTCAGTTAACTCAACCATCTGTTGAGCCGTCGACCGGGCAGAACAAACGGAGGAAGCTAGGCCCCGGCAAGTACTTCCCCACCGAGCTCCCTAGAGCCGCCGGCGAAGATGTTGTCGTGGATGCTAATCCTGCCGCAGGACAATGGACTCTGGCAGGACCTCGGGTCATGGCCGTGGATGTCAGATTTCGGGTTCCGGCAGACCCTTGTGGTTCGAACACTGGGGTGCGCACGAAGATTTCTCCCCTACCAGCTCACGTCTCGAAGTCTCGCAAGGATCTAAGCAAGAGAGATGAACACACAAGGGACACGAGATTTATACTGGTTCAGGCCACCATTGTGGTGTAATACCCTACTCCAGTGTGTGGTGTGGTGGATTGCCTTAGGGGCTGATCATGAATAGTACAAAGGGAGAACAGCCTCGCGAGGGGCTATTGTTGAGCTCGTGCGATGAACTGCTTGGGTGAGTTCAGTCGCTTCTCTCTCTCTCTCTCTCTCTCTCTCTCTCTCTTTTACCGATCTATTTCTCGATCTGATTCCAGCTGCCCCTACTCTGTGGTGGCTAGTCCTATTTATAGAGGGAGGCCCTGAGCCTCTTCCCAAATAATGAGCGGGAAGGGCGCCAACAATTGGCCATTTTGAAGGGGAACATCTAGTACACTTATCCTGACTAAAGTTGGTCTTTGGCTGCCAATGGCTCTGACGATGACGCCGTCTTGGGCTCCACGATGATCTCCATCGTGCCGTTCTGCTTGTCTTGGTCTTGTTGCATCGAAGCGGTAACCTTTGCCTGATGCCTTGGTCTGTGCTTGCCCCCCTTTGCACCGAAAGAGAAACAAGGACATTGCGCAGCCGGCGCCCGCCTGGTCTTCGATCGTCATGACTTGCATCACAGGCTCCTCGGGAGGTACCCTGCCTTGATCTCTTCGCCTCCTCGCGAGCCTGCCTAGGGAGGTTGCTCCCGAGGAAGCTTCCTGTCGTCCGCCCCGCGAGGCTTGGCCCCTCGTGAGGGTCTTGATCTTGAGCTGATGAGGCTGGGCTGCATTGGGCCCCCACTTGAGCCACGCCGCAGGCTGCAGGCAGGCAAGTCTAGGGACCCCCGTTCCCAGAACGCCGACAGTAGCCCCGGGCCCAAGGCACGCCCGAACTTGGCTTAGCAGAGAAGGGAAGGGGCAAGTGCAAAGCGCCCTAGGCCCCAACAGCCTACGGCCTTGGGCGCCGCGTGGCGGTTGATTGGACATGGGCGTCTCCGCTTCCCCACAACGCCTCGGCAACCGCACGACATGACAAGTCCCTACATGCAAAAATGTGTCATGATTACCTGCGATCGTGGAGGCCGGCGGTTGGCCTCCTCCGGATATATGTACGGAACGGCTCGAGCCATTCCAGTTCATCTCCCCCTGCTACTCCTCTTCTTCTTCACCCTCGCCATTGCTCCGTCTCGCGCCGATGGCACCAATCCGCCGGTTTTCTGCAGAAGAGAAGGGAAAGGGCCCCCGAGAGGGTCCTGGCCCGCTTCCACCGAAGAAGCGGCTAGTCCTTTACCGTCGAGACAAGGGTGCTCGGTGGGAGGTGTCGAGGCCTTGGTTCGAGCGGCCGCCGCCGGGGTTCCTGCTGCCCTTGTACGCCCGCATCGAGGGCTCTAGAGAAGAGAGCGCCGAGCGACACCGACGGTGCCGCCATCGACGCCGGCGGGTCACGGCGGTGCGCGTCGTTCCTCCTAGAGTCCACGCCGAGGGCTCCTTCGCGAGCTTGTGCTCCACGCTGCCATGCCTCCTCGATCTTGGATTCGCCTTCCCCCCTCCTTCGCCTTCGAGATCCCGCCGAGGGGGCCTCTCGAGCTCTGGCTGCAGCACACCGACTGCAGTACCCCTGCGACCGGAGCGGAGGTTGAGGTTGTCGCTCCGGGCAAGGTCTACATGACCCGTGGCTGGGGCAAGACCACCCGGGTCTGCCGGACAGGGGGCACCCTCGTAATCCACCTCGACTACGATGGAGCCTCCTTGATGCTCTTCAAGGTCTTCGACGCGGAAGGACGCCGGCTGGAATGCTGCCCCGAGAAAGGCGGTCGGGGCATCGTCGTGGCGAGGACCAAGCCCGCGCTTCCCCAGCGGCTCCTCAAGCGGCAGCGGAGGTGCTAGAGGGTCCAGCGACTCTGCAGAGCTTCACGTGACTCCGGAGACGAGCGACGACAGCTACGAGCCCCCGAGCTCACGTCGCGCTCGGAGCAGGGAGGGCTCGTCAGGCCGCCGATGCCACTGATCTGGATGGGGTTGGCGCCAGTGCCTGACGGCCCACTGTTGATGATGGCGTCTCCCGCGAAGGCGCGCGTAGTTAGCGCTCCTTAGGATTAGCACCTTTTGTTCCCTACGGGAAATCGAAGTATCACCCCGCGGGGTTATGTAAGGCGCTGGCCATGTCTTTTGTAAATATTATATCCTCAAGACGAATCAATGCGAGATGCTTGTCCTATCCCGACTTGGCTCCCCCTTTCTTTCCTCACGAAGGCTTGGTGCTCTACGCTGACAGGTCCCGGTCCCCAGGCAGGCTTCAGCCATCGTTGGTATTCCAGGTCGCAATGCCGTGGTCAAGGCCGGGAGGTGAGCGGCCCAAGGTCCAGTAAGAGCCCCTGAGTCGCGATGCTCAGGAGGTCCCCTTTAGTGCTCAAGCAGCCTCCATTGGGCAAGAAAGGCAGGCAACGTTGCCGTGATAGAGCTGCAATAGGCGAGGGTTAAGCACTGAGTCGAATTAGTTTTCGTGTGATTTATCTCGTAGGTTTGGAGTAATTCTCGTTGAGGTGCCGGGCCTGCGTGGCGGAGGCTGAGGTGCTGCTGGGTTAGGCCCTCGTGAGCTTCTTCCCTCTCCCCCGCACTTTCCTTAATGCTCTACGTCCTCAGGTCCCGGCCCTCGAGCGAGCTCAGTCGCCGCTGGTATGACAGGTCACGATGCCGTGGGTCAAGGCCAGGGGGTGAGGGCTGGAGAGCTAGTAAGATCCCATGAGTCGTGATGCTCAGGTACCCCCTTTTTAACGCGCGGGCGGATCATGCCGGAAAGAAGGGGAGAAGGCTCGCAATGCCACCAGCGTTACTCCTGGAGCAGGTCCTGCATACCAATCACGAGGGGAAACAAGGTTTGTCGTCACGGTTGCCAGCCAACCATTGGTCGCTCCGAGGGAGTGATTGGGGCACTGAGGGCCTGGTGAGGTGGCGCCTTGCGGGGCTGCCGCGGCCAGAGCTCAGCCACTCAGATTTTTTGGCATTGCAGGGACGGACCTGTGCGCAAGTGCCGTGCCAGAGCGAGCGGCTCCAAAGGTAGGTGTCAATCGAGCAGGCGATTAAGTCGAGCATGTTAAGCACGAAGGAGCAAATCCATTTAGATAGATGCGGAAAAGTAAATGCCACTGGGTCCGGCCCGAGCAGCTTGGGGATAATGCAGCCCGAGGGGCGCCCCCGACAAGGTAGGTAAAGAGCATAAAGAAAAAAGGATACACGTCGTAGGGACAGACCCACACGACCTGGGAATGATGCAGCCCTGTGGGTGCTCCCAGCTGAAAATGGAACTTGAAATATGTCACCTGGTATGGCTGAAGATGAAGGGATGCTGAAGTAGCGGTCAACGCGTGGTGAAGAAGCTAATCCTCACGAGCCTTCGGTGCCCTGGGCCTCGGGAGGCTCTAGGGGTCCGGGCGGCTCCTCAAGGTCCATCTCAATCTCTTCCAGGAACGAGTGGTGCCTGGCCACCTGAGCCTCCAGAATGCTCCTCATCAGGCGTTGGTGAGCGGCAACCGTGTTCGGCAGGCCGAAAGGCATGCAACCGTAGCTGTGAGGTGGACCCTCACAACGCCCCACGCGCGAAGGACAGAGGCGCTCCTGAGACGCGGCTCGGTTGAGCCCTGGTACATCGATGCAGACACGCAACCCACCATCCTCGCCGGGATGTGGGGCTACGGCGGGTAGGCGGCGACTGCCGCGCATGACTCTTGACTCCTGTAGCTCCTGAATGTTCCTCGCGATGAACTCCTGAGGGTTTGGCCCTCCTTGCCTCACGCCTTCCTGTGGGAAGCTGTCACGCCCAATATGCGACCCTATCCAAAAGGAACTCGAAGGTCCCACCAAGGATAGACCCGCATATTGGAACGCTTTTGCAAGGTGGATATCATTACATCAACATTACATAATAGATGGGGATACATACAAGAGGCATACAATGCCACATGAATACAACAATACAACATACAAGAACAACATCCGACTATGGATGAATCATAAACAGAAACTCAAACGACATCCACCCTGCTAGCCCAGGCTGCCGACCTGGAACCTATCCCCTGATCGAAGAAGCAGAAGACGAACTCAAAGCAAGCAAGCATCGCTCTCGCGTCAAGATCATCGTATAACCCGTACCTGCAACTGTTGTTGTAGTAATCTGTGAGCCACGAGGACTCAGCAATCCCATTACCATGGGTATCAAGACTAGCAAAGCTTAATGCGAAAGGAAGGGGTAAAGTGGTGAGGTTGCAGCAGCAACTAAGCATGATATGGTGGCTAACATACGCAAATGAGAGCGAGAAGAGGAGCAAAGGAACGGTCGTCAACTAGCAATGATCAAGAGGTGATCCTGAACACCTACTTACGTCAAACATAACCCAAAGACCGTGTTCACTTCCCGGACTCCGCCGAGAAGAGACCATCACGGTTACACACGCGGTTGATGCGTTTTAATTCGGATTAGGTGTCAAGTTATCTACAACCGGACATTAACAAATTCCCATCTGCCACATAACCGCGGGCACGGCTCTCGAAAGTTTAAACCCTGCAGGGGTGTCCCAACTTAGCCCATGATAAGCTCTCGCGATCAACGAAGGATATTCCTTCTCCCAAGAAGACCCGATCAGTCTCAGAATCCCGGTTTACAAGACATTTCGAAAATGGTAAAACAAGACCAGCAAAGCCTCCCGCTGTGCCGACAAATCCCAATAGGAGCTGCACATATCTCGTTCTCAGGGCACACCGAATGAGCCAGACGTCGGGTTGGCATAGACCCTGGTTGCCCAGGGGGCGCCGGACATCGCTCGGTTTGGACCAGCACTTAGAGAAGCACTGGCCCGGGGGGCTAAAATAAAGATGACCCTCGGATTGGCCGACCCAAGGGAAAGGTAGGTGGTGGTGAGGCAAATGGTAAAACCAAGGTTGGGCCTTGCTGGAGGAGTTTTATTCAAAGCGAACTGTCAGGGGGGGGGGTCCCATAAATCACCCGACCGCATAAGGAACGCAAAATCCGGGAACATAACACCAGGCATAAGGGCGAGCCTTCCACCCTTTACCAAATATATAGATGCATTAATAATATAAGAGATATTGTGATATCCCAACAAAAATCATGTCCACCATGGAGAAATCTTCAACTTCACCTGCAGCTAGCAACGCTATAAGAGGGGCTGAGCAAAGCGGTAACATAGCCAAACAACGGTTTGCTAGGAAGGGTGTCAAAGGTTAGAGGTTCATGGCAATTTGGGAGGCTTGAAGAATAAAAGATAGGTAACGCAGCATAGCGATAGAACGAAGCAACTAGCATAGCAATGATAGTAGTGAGATCCAGGGTAGTGGTCATCTTGCCTGAAATCCCGCAAGGAAGAAGAACGAGTCCATGAAGAAGATGAAGCCACGAAGACGAACCACACGTCGACGAACGCATCCTCACGATCGCAATGAAACGGGAACTATCGAGAAGAAGCACACAACATGGTAAACACACCACACATAGACAAGACATGATGCACAACAAGCATGATGTAGGACAAGGCTACATGAAGCTACTCATGGCAAGAGATGATGCATACAAGAGCAACACATCAAGGCAAGTTTAAATGAGGCCGGAAACAACATATAACAAATCCGGTAAGTCCTCATATGCAAATTTCAAAATTGGTCCAGAACTGAATAAACATTATGTTCAAGTTGTTAAACAGCCAGTTAAGATGCACCAAGATGATCTACACGAAATTCTAGTCAAGTTACATATAAAGTTCATTAGATTTGGAGCTACGGCCTAGAAGATATGAGCAAAACAAGTTAAACATGGCGTCGATGCAAAATGCATACAAACATCAAGCAAACACCTCAAAACAAGGATGCAACATGATAATATGAAGCTACATGCAAAATCAAGTAAGTTTCATATAGGGCACATTCAAAACGAAGCAACGGTTCAACACATACACTCTATACAAGTCATAACAACAATCTGTCCATGACAGCAACTAGGCATTGCAAGCATCAAAACAACATGCTACAGCACCTCAATATGAAAACAAAAGGCATGCTCATGATGTACAGGTAAACCATAACAAAACATGAACACTGAGCTATCTTCAGAAATCACTAGAACATGCTCAAAAGGACATGGGAAGATTGCAAATAATAACAGTTTCAGACTTTGTAGAAATAACATCAGGTTGCAATGTTTAGAGCTATCAAACAACATGTTACAGGAACTTAACATCGCAAACAAAGGCATGGCATGAATCTACTAATTGCATAGATCAAAAGTCCCTTACTGACCATGAGCCAAAAAGGCACAGAAAATATGATGGCACCCATGTAAACATGGCAAGTTATATTACAGATTCAAACATGGCAGGAACAACAATAAGTAGGCATGTTCGTGAGCTTGAACCACTCACTACAGAGTAATACATGGCATGGCAAGGCAACCAACAGTAAGAAGGCGTGTTTATGAAGCTAATCATGGCAAGATCAAGGTCATAGGATGCATGGATCACTAGCAAACAATCATGGAAACATTGAACTTAATGTTAACAAGCTGACAGCAACATTATTTAGCAAGTTTGGAGCAAGATTACAACAATCTACAGCAAGCTATAATTTCAACCAAGGGCATGAATGGATAGAGCAAGACATGTATAACAAAACATCCTTAGTGAACATCTCCAGGATAATGCACGAAATGACTAGTAGAAGCATGTTAACATAGCAACAAAATATAACAGAATCTGTCAGGAAAACAGCAACAGCAAGTACCCTCCTTAACAAGCTCGATGCACTCAGCACACAACTCACAAAAATACATGGTTGGCACCACTGGAAAGATGGCATGGCATAGATCAAAACACATATAGACATCAACCTCATAGGATGCACACATCAAACATGGCAAAAATGACAAATGAGCAAATTATAACAGTTTCAGCAGATTAACATCAACATGCACTCTTCCAACAGCATTTCGGGCAACAAGATGAGCTCAAATGAATATGATGCAATGGAACAAAATAAAGTACTCGTCGAGGCAAACAATTTGACATATTACACGCACGAAATGGTGCAATATGCACAGAGATATGATGGCATGAACATGGCATGAAAATTACAAAAATCTGGGACTTAGGCGAAAACGGGGTCAACCTTCGGGCTGGATCTGGATCCGGAGCGCGGATCCCGAGGATCGCCGGAGCTCCGCCGGAGCTGCGGGAGGAGGCCGGAGGGGCGCGGGGAAGGGCGCGGCCGGGTCGGTCCCGGCCGGATCCGGGCGGGGCGGCGGCGCTCGGCGCGCCGGCGAGGCGAGGGGCGGCCGGGAGCGCGGAGGGCGGAGCGAGGCGCTCCGGCGGCTCGGGGCGCGGCCGGGCGGCGCGGGGCCGGCTCGAGCGCGGGCCGGAGCAGTGGAAGGCGGGGGCGCCTCGGGGCGCCGGCGGCGGAGGAGCACGGCGCGGCGGCGCGGCGAGGCCGGCGGCGGAGCGGGCGGCGGGGCGCACGCCGGGGCGGCGGCGGAGAGGGCCAGGCGGCGGCGGCGCGAGGGCCCGCGCGGGCCCCGGATGGGCTCCACGGGCCGGCGGCGCGGGGACGAGAGGAGGGCGACGTGGTGGGTCCTGGTTCGCCGGCGGGCGGCGGCTAGACATGTCCGACGGCAGAAGAAATGTCCGGCGGCGCGGATAGGGTTTGATCTAGGGTTAGGGGTGGATTAGACCGCGAATTTGGACGGGGAGGGCATATTTATAGGTAGAGGGAGCTAGGAGAGTCCAAATGAGGAGCGGTTTTCGGCCACGCGATCGTGATCGAACGACCGAGAGCATGGAGGGGAGTTTGCTGGGTTTGGGCCACTTTGGAAGGGGTGTTGGGCTGCAAAGAGAAGAAGGCTTTTGCGGTTACCCGGTTAACCGTTGGAGTATCAAATGACCTCCAAATGGCACGAAACTTGACAGGCGGTCTACCGGTGCTATACAAAGGCTGCTTGGCAAACCTCGGGCCATTCCGAGAAAGTTTAATACCCGCACGCGAAAAGAGGCAAAAGGGGAACGCCGGAGGACATAGGAGTGCCGGATTGCAAAACGGACAACGGGGAAAATGCTCGGATGCATGAAACGAACACGTATGCAAAATGAAATGCACATGATGACATGATATGAAATGAAGATGATGACATGGCAAAGTGCAACACGCAAGCACATGACATGGCAACGACGGCGAATAACTGGTGGACACCTGGCGCATTGAATCTGGGACGTTACAACAATCCTCCACTAACAAGAGATCTCGCCCCGAGATCTTAGGACCGAGACGGAAGGGAAAAAGGGATGAGGTGAAACAAGAACTCAAGAGAAGAAGCACAGAATTGAGAACACTCGAGAAGAAGAGAGTAACGACGAGAATGACGAGAATCAAATGCTCATGGAAACACGATAGACTCTGAAAGCACTCCGGTTAGAACGAGATGAGAAACAAATAAGACTGAAAGGATTTAGATAGCACTCCAGCTGAAAATGGGAGGATTAGAACGAACTTGAGAGGATGGAATGGTACTTGATGAACTCTTGAAGAATGAATTTAATCATGAAGAATCGCCATGAAGTACTCCGGTAAAATAAAGGATGATGAGATAGAATGAAGGATGAAAGAATAAGATGAGCCTTGCGATGATTTAGATGGGGGTTCCGACGAGATGACCGAGGAAATTTGAACTCCGGGAAAAGAAAAGATGAAAACACTTGGAACTAGAATTTATTCATCACGAACAAACTCCGAAGAAAAGGATTAATCACTCGGATGAAATGAAAATAAGATTTATTGTATGCTTATCCTTCATCAAAATGAATTGATGACTAACAATGGATTTCGCATACTACTTACTCTTATTGAAAAAGAATTGAGAAGTAACATATCGCAAACTTGAGAAGGTATTGATGGAACCACCGGTAGGATTGAAAGAACGAATGGATTAAAAAGATAATCTAGGAAAAAGAATCTTGAACGAACCACCGGAAGAATTCAAAATGACTGATGAAAGAGAATGAATCACCGGGAAGAATTAGAGGAACCAATACGCAAGAGGGGATTTAGATGCCAAAGAACAAAGAAATCATGAGCTGATTAAAGAACACTTGAACGAAGCACCGGGATAAATAGAGAACGATAACAGGAATGATGGCCTCCGGTGAAAAGAAATGGAAAACAACTTCTGACATACTCCGGATGAGTAAGAAAAGAATATCTAACAAATGGAATAATTTGAGAGGGTAAGATGAAGCTAGAACCACGAAACTTCGAGAGAACGGGCAAGATTTAGAGGAAAACTCTTCTTCGATCTTCAAATGGCGATGGAAAACAACACCAAAATTACTGAGATACTCCAGGAGAATGAAAAGCAAAGAGGTAGAGTCGACGATGAAAATAATTCCAAATCGATCTTGGAAAAGGCATGTGACTGATGAAATCCATTCTTACGTCACACTTGAAAAGAATTTAGAATAACTCCGGGGGAATTAGAAGAGTCAGGTAAGATCCTGGTAAAAGACCTGTGGGTTAGGGCCCACTAAAGAGAAAAACACCGTTGAAAAAGGATTGTTGAACAGATAGATGATGCACCGGAACAATTGAAATATTTGAAAGAGGTGACAACCTCGAATTAATTCAAACACAAACAAATCTCCTGAGATATCTTGAACACTCCGGAAGGATAAACTGGCGAGAGGCGAACGAACAGGGAAAACACTTGAGCCGAGGGAAAGAATATAATCGCTACCGAAAAAAAAGGAATTGAATCCACCGGAAAAGAAAGGGATGAAGAATGACGAACGAGACGAGAATCCACTGGTTGAAATGATTGAGGGAAGACTGAAGAGACTCCGTACGAATGAAAATTGATGGTCGAAAGAGACTCAAACTCCGGAAAGAAGAGGGTGGGAGGGCGGGAAAAACAAAGGCAACTTGGAAGGGGAAACTGACGAATATCTTGAAGAGAAAACACCGGTTGAAATCATTGGGGAACTCGATTAAGGACTCTGGTTCCGAGAAGAAAAAAAAGGGGGGGTGGGTGGGAAAAAGAAAACAACTGAGGATTGAACTTGGCAAAGATGAAGAGGCTCGAGTCAACTTGACGAGAAATGCACCGGATGAAAAGAGATGAGAACCAACGACCGGAAAACCAACTGCGTGAACCTAAAGAAAATTTGAAGAGGAAGAGGAGTAGTTCAAAACACCTACGTCAAGATTCCTCACCAGAGCGACGAAGGGGCTGAGGAGTAAAAAGAATTCCTACTCTCCGATATAAGTAGACTGAGAAAACAGTTTTCTTCTAGACTCAACAACGGCCAAACTACACGATCAATCAAGAGGGCTCCTAAGGTCGGTCGAGGCTCTGATACCAACTTGTCACGCCCAATATGCGACCCTATCCAAAAGGAACTCGAAGGTCCCACCAAGGATAGACCCGCATATTGGAACACTTTTGCAAGGTGGATATCATTACATCAACATTACATAATAGATGGGGATACATACAAGAGGCATACAATGCCACATGAATACAACAATACAACATACAAGAACAACATCCGACTATGGATGAATCATAAACAGAAACTCAAACGACATCCACCCTGCTAGCCCAGGCTGCCGACCTGGAACCTATCCCCTGATCGAAGAAGCAGAAGAAGAACTCAAAGCAAGCAAGCATCGCTCTCGTGTCAAGATCATCGTATAACCTGTACCTGCAACTGTTGTTGTAGTAATCTGTGAGCCACGAGGACTCAGCAATCCCATTACCATGGGTATCAAGACTAGCAAAGCTTAATGGGAAAGGAAGGGGTAAAGTGGTGAGGTTGTAGCAGCGACTAAGCATGATATGGTGGCTAACATACACAAATGAGAGCGAGAAGAGCAACAAAGGAACGGTCGTCAACTAGCAATGATCAAGAGGTGATCCTGAACACCTACTTACGTCAAACATAAACCAAAGACCGTGTTCACTTCCCGGACTCCGCAGAGAAGAGACCATCACGGTTACACACGCGGTTGATGCGTTTTAATTCGGATCAGGTGTCAAGTTATCTACAACCGGACATTAACAAATTCCCATCTGCCACATAACCACGGGCATGGCTCTCGAAAGTTTAAACCCTGCAGGGGTGTCCCAACTTAGCCCATGATAAGCTCTCGCGATCAACGAAGGATATTCCTTCTCCTAGGAAGACCCGATCAGTCTCGGAATCCCAGTTTACAAGACATTTCGACAATGGTAAAACAAGACCAGCAAAGCCTCCCGTTGTGCTGACAAATCCCGATAGGAGCTGCACATATCTCGTTCTCAGGGCACACCGGATGAGCCAGACGTCGGGTTGGCATAGACCCTGGTTGCCCAAGGGGCGCCGGACATCTCTCGGTTTGGACCAGCACTTAGAGAAGCACTGGCCCGGGGGGGCTAAAATAAAGATGACCCTCGGGTTGGCCGACCCAAGGGAAAGGTAGGTGGTGGTGAGACAAATGGTAAAACCAAGGTTGGGCCTTGCTGGAGGAGTTTTATTCAAAGCGAACTGTCAGGGGGGTCCCATAAATCACCCGACCGTGTAAGGAACGCAAAATCCGGGAACATAATACCGGTATGATGGAAACTAGGGCGGCAAGAGTGGAACAAAACACCAGGCATAAGGCCGAGCCTTCCACACTTTACCAAATATATAGATGCATTAATAATATAAGAGATATTGTGATATCCCAACCAAAATCCTGTCCACCATGGAGAAATCTTCAACTTCACCTGCAGCTAGCAACGCTATAAGAGGGGCTGAGCAAATCGGTAACATAGCCAAACAACGGTTTGCTAGGAAGGGTGTCAAAGGTTAGAGGTTCATGGCAATTTAGGAGGCTTGAAGAATAAAAGATAGGTAACGCAGCATAGCGATAGAACGAAGCAACTAGCATAGCAATGATAGTAGTGAGATCCAGGGTAGCGGTCATCTTGCCTAAAATCCCGCAAGGAAGAAGAACGAGTCCATGAAGAAGATGAAGCCACGAAGACGAACCACACGTCGACGAATGCATCCTCACGATCGCAACGAAACGGGAACTATCGAGAAGAAGCACACAACATGGTAAACACACCAGACAGAGACAAGACATGATGCACAACAAGAATGATGCAGGACAAGGCTACATGAAGCTACTCATGGCAAGAGATGATGCATACAAGAGCAACACATCAAGGCAAGTTTAAATGAGGCCGGAAACAACATATAACAAATCCGGTAAGTCCTCATATGCAAATTTCGAAATTGGTCCAGAACTGAATAAACATTATGTTCAAGTTGTTAAACAGCCAGTTAAGATGCACCAAGATGATCTACACGAAATTCTAGTCAAGTTACATATAAAGATCATTAGATTTGGAGCTACGGCCTAGAAGATATGAGCACAACAAGTTAAACATGGCGTCGATGCAAAATGCATACAAACATCAAGCAAACACCTCAAAACAAGGATGCAACATGATAATATGAAGCTACATGCAAAATTAAGCAAGTTTCATATAGAGCACACTCAAAACGGAGCAACGGTTTAACACATACACTCTATACAAGTCATAACAACAATCTGTCCATAACAGCAACTAGGCATATTGCAAGCATCAAAACAACATGCTACAGCACCTCAATATGAAAACAAAAGTCATGGTCATGATGTACAGGTAAAGCATAACAAAACATGAACACTGAGCTATCTTCAGAAATCACTAGAACATGCTCAAAAGGACATGGGAAGATTGCAAATAATAACAGTTTCAGACTTTGCAGAAATAACATCAGGTTGTAATGTTTAGAGCTATCAAACAACATGTTACAGGAACTTAATATGGCAAACAAAGGCATGGCATGAATCTACTAATTGCATAGATCAAAAGTCCCTTACTGACCATGAGCCAAAAAGGCACAGAAAATATGATGGCACCCATGTAAACATGGCAAGTTATATTACAGATTCAATCATGGCAGGAACAACAATAAGTAGGCATGTTCGTGAGCTTGAACCACTCACCACAGAGCAATACATGGCATGGCAAGGCAACCAACAGTAAGAAGGCATGTTTATGAAGCTAAGAATGGCAAGAGCAAGGTCATAGGATGCATGGATCACTAGCAAACAATCATGGAAACATTGAACTTAATGTTAACAAGCTGACAGCCACATTATTTAGCAAGTTTGGAGCAAAATTACAACAAGCTACAGCAAGCTATAATTGCAACCAAGGGCATGAATGGATAGAGCAAGACATGTATAACAAAACATCCTTAGTGAACATATCCAGGATAATGCACGAAATGACTAGTAGAAGCATGTTAACATAGCAACAAAATATAACAGAATCTGTCAGGAAAACAGCAACAGCAAGTACCCTCCTTAACAAGCTCGATGCACTCAGCACACAACTCACAAAAATACATGGTTGGAACCACTTGAAAGATGGCATGGCATAGATCAAAACACATATAGACATCAACCTCATAGGATGCACACATCAAACGTGGCAAAAATGACAAATGAGCAAGTTATAACAGTTTCAGCAGATTAACATCAACATGCACTCTTCCAACAGCATTTCGGGCAACACGATGAGCTCAAATGAATATGACGCAATGGAATGAAATGAAGTACTCGTCGAGACGAACAATTTGACATATTACACGCACGAAATGGAGCAGTATGCACAGAGATATGATGGCATGAACATGGCATGAAAATTACAAAAATCTGGGACAGGCAAAAACGGGGTCAACCTTCGGGCTGGATCTGGATCCGGGGAGCGGATCCCGAGGATCGCCGGAGCTCCGCTGGAGCTGCGGGAGGAGGCCGGAGGGGCACGGGGAAGGGCGCGGCCGGGTCGGTCCCAGCCGGATCCGGGCGGGGCGGCGGCGCTAGGCGCGCCGGCGAGGCGAGGGGCGGCCAGCGGCGGCCGGGAGCGCGGAGGGCGGAGCGAGGTGCTTCGGCGGCTCGGGGCGCGGCCGGGCGGCGCGGGGCCGGCTCGGGCGCGGGCCGGAGCAGCGGGAGGCGGAGGCGCCTCGGGGCGCCGGCGGCGGAGGAGCACGGCGGGGCGGTGCGGCGAGGCCGGCGGCGGAGCGGGCGGCAGGGCGCACGCCGGGGCGGCGGCGGAGCAGGCCAGGCGGCGGCGGCGCGAGGGCCCGCGCGGGCCCCAGATGGGCTCCGCGGGCCGGCGGCGCGGGGACGAGAGGAGGGCGACGTGGCGGGTCCTGGTTCGCCGGCGGGCGGCGGATGGACATGTCCGACGGCGGAAGAAATGTCCGGCGGCGCGGATAGGGTTTGATCTAGGGTTAGGGGTGGATTAGACCGCGAATTTGGACGGGGAGGGCATATTTATAGGTAGAGGGGGCTAGGAGAGTCCAAATGAGGAGCTGTTTTCGGCCACGCGATCGTGATCGAACGACCGAGAGCATGGAGGGGAGTTTGCTGGGTTTGGGCCACTTTGGAAGGGGTGTTGGGCTGCAAAGAGAAGGAGGCTTTTGCGGTTACCCGGTTAACCGTTGGAGTATCAAACGACCTCCAAATGGCACGAAACTTGACAGGCGGTCTACCGGTGCTATACCAAGGCCGCTTGGCAAACCTCGGGCCATTCCGAGAAAGTTTAATACCCGCACACGAAAAGAGGCAAAAGGGGAACGCCGGAGGACATAGGAGTGCCGGATTGCAAAACGGGCAACGGGGAAAATGCTCGGATGCATGAAACGAACACGTATGCAAAATGAAATGCACATGATGACATGATATGAAATGCAGATGATGACATGGCAAAGTGCAACACACAAGCACATGACATGGCAACGACGGCGAATAACTGGCGGACACCTGGCGCATCGAATCTGGGACGTTACAGAAGCATGCCTTGAAGCACGCCTCCAAGTGGTGCCCGAGCGCCTCCCTCGTGACCTTGGCAAAGTTGGTGGCTCCCCAAGAAAGAGCCCCCAAGCCCTGCCCGAGGAGAGCGCCGGTCGCGCCTTCCTATGCGACAGAGGGTGGCGCCCCCTGAACGGGCGCGGGTCCTGACGCAATGCCTCCGGAGGTGCCTGCCTCACGAGTGTTCGTGCTAGGTGAAGCCTTCTTCTTCTTAGGGACTGCCTCTGGAAGCCTCCCGCTCCTGTGATCTGGGTCTTCGACTACCATGGCCTGGAAGGCATGCTTAAGAGAAAACACTGCGTCCCTCTCCTCGCAAGGCACTGTGATGATTCCACCGCTTCCTGGCATCTTGAGGACATTGTAGCCATGGTGAGTCACTTCCATGAACTTGGCCAAAGCTGGGTACCCAAGGATGGCATTGTATGGCAGGCGAATGTGGGCGACGTTGAAGTCAATGAGCTTGGTGCGGTATTTGTTGCGCTGCCCGAAGGTGACAGGAAGGCGAACTTGCCCTATTGGAATGGTGGAACCGTTAGTGACTCCTGAGAAAGGCTTGGTCGGCTGAAGCTGATCGTATGGCACTTGGAGATTGTTGAACGTCTCGACGGACAGGACGTTGAGTCCGGCTCCGCCGTCGATGAGGGTCCTGGTGACTTGCACATTGCTGATGACTGGGGAACAAAGCATCAGGAGGACTCCGGTCTTGCCGCGCACTTGAGCTGATCCGCTGAGCTGAACGTGATAGCACATGCAGACCACCTAAGAGGGCGTGTGGCTTCATGTTTGGGGAGGACTGCATTCACCTCGCGAGCAAACTGCTTGAAGATGCGCTGAGAGGCTGGGGCCTGAGCGCCACCCAGGATGCAAGTGATTGCACGCGGCTCCTGGAAGCCCCCAGCCACCTCGTCCTGGTGATGGTCTTCATTCCTCCTTGGCGGTGGTGGTAGAGGACGGAGGCCTGCGTTGCCTTGAGGGAGATCCTCATGAGGCTGATCCCTCCAACCTCCCTCGTGAGGCTGGTCCTGCCAGCGGTCCTCGCGAGGTCGGTCACGCCACCCATGGCGAGGGCCACGGTCTTCCCATCGTCCTCCACCTCTTCCTCCTCCTCGGCCATAGCCCCAGTCGTTGCTGTCGGGACGTCGGCCGATACGCCCATCTCACATGGCCCTGAGCTCTTGACATTCATTGGTGTTGTGGGTGTGGAGGTCGTGGTACACACAGTACCGGCTGCCCTTACGCTTCACGTCCTTGACCTTGGGCTTCTTTTCTTCTGGGTCGGCAGCCAGAAGCTCGAGGGGGGAGAGGCGCCCTTCCTCAGCCCTGGTGCACTTGGTTGCCAAGTTGAACAGCTCCAGGGACGTGCACAGGTCTTCATGGATTGCTAGCTCCTCTTTCATCTTGATGTCACGCACGCCATCGGAGAAGGCCGAGATGATGGCCTCCTCAGTCACCCTGGGGATCTTGAGGCTGGCATTGTTGAAGCACTGGATGTACTTCTGTAGGGTCTCTCCCGGCTGTTGCTTGATGCGGTGCAGGTCGCTCATGGCCAGGGGTCGGTCGCGAGTGCCTTGGAAGTTGGCGATGAAGAGGGTGCGCATGTCGTCCCAGGAGGAGATCGTGCCAGGAGCCAAGTTCAGGAGCCAGGTGCGGGCACCGTCCTTGAGCCCCATGGGAAACCAATTCGCCATGACCTTTTCATCCCCGTTGGCGGCTTCGATGCCCAGCTCGTAGAGCTGAAGGAACTCCATGGGGTCTGCAGTGCCGTCGTAGCAAGGAGGAAGGTCCGCATTGAACTTGCCGGGCCATGCGACGCTACGCAGCTCGGCGGTGAAAGCACGGCAGCTTGCGGTGGCCACCGGAGCTCTCTGCTGATGCGGGGCTTGCTCCTGGAGATTCATGCACACCGCTGCCTGGAGCAGCGCGGGGTCTTGACGTGGCGGTGGAGGGATGCGGTCGTGGTGCTCAGGTGCTGGGAGCATGCGAGCGCCTTCTTGGGGGCGAGCGATCTCTTGGCAGCTCCTTTCTTGTCGCGCAGGCGCCGGACGCGGAGGGTCTTGTCCTGGGGCCGCGCGCCTTGGAGCCAGGGCGCCTTCTTGGGGAGGAGGCGGTGGAGGCACCTCCTGCTCCTTGCCTCCTACGTAGGACGGAGGGCGAGGCAGCGAGAGGGACGGCATGGGAGAGCCCCCTGCGGTGCTGACGAGCTCGGTGATGCGGGCGAGCCAATCCTCGTAGACGTCGTCGACGGGATGGTAGTGTAGGAGCTCATGTGCCAGGAGCCGCACAGCATGCGCGTCCGTGGGGGCGCGGCGGTTGTGGGACGACGAACCAGCTGGAGTCAGCCATGGGGTGGCGGTGCGGCCATCACGCCGCATTGAAGGATGTAGGGACGAGGCCTGCTGCTCATTCCCCGCCGGGCCGGTGGCAGCGTTGGCAGCAGGTGACTGGGAACGACGAGGGAGACTACTAACGGGCGCCATCTGGGCGACACGGGTGGCGAGGCCAGCCCGATGCTCGTCGCGAGCTCGGCGAGCGTCTGCCATGGACACGGCAGAAGATCAGACGCGACTAGTGGAAGAAAGATTCCGGCCCAACCCTACCTGGCGCGCCAAATGTCGGATTTCGGGTTCCGGCAAACCCTTGAGGTTCGAACACTGGGGTGCACATGAAGATCTCTTCCTTACCAGCTCACGTCTCGAAGTCTCGCAAGGATCTAAGCAAGAGAGATGAACACACAAGGGACACGAGATTTATACTGGTTCAGGCCACCATTATGGTGTAATACCCTACTCCAGTGTGTGGTGTGGTGGATTGCCTCAGGGGCTGATGATGAATAGTACAAAGGGAGAACAGCCTCGCGAGGGGCTGTTCTTGAGCTCGTGCGATGAACTGCTTGGGTGAGTTCAGTCGCTTCTCTCTCTATTACCGATCTATTTCTCGATCTGTTTCCAGCTGCCCCTACTCTGTGGTGGCTAGTCCTATTTATAGAGGGAGGCCCCGGGCCTCTTCCCAAATAATGAGCGGGAAGGGCGCCAACAATTGGCCATTTTGAAGGGGAACATCTAGTACACTTATCCTGACTAAAGTTGGTCTTCGGCTGCCAAAGGCTCTGACGATGACGCCGTCCTGGGCTCCACGATGATCTCCATCCTACCGTTCTGCTAGTCTTTGTCTTGTTGCACTGAAGCGCTAACCTTTGCCTGATGCCTTGGTCTGTGCTTTCCCCCCTTTGCACCGAAAGGGAAACAAGGACACTATGCAGGCCGGCGCCCGCCTGGCGCCCTCCTGGTCTTCGATCGTCATGGCTTGCATCACGGGCTCCTCGGGAGGTACCCTACCTTGATCTCTCCGCCTCCTCGCGAGCCTGCCTGGGGAGGCTGCTCCTGAGGAAGCTTCCTGTCGTCCACCCCGCAAGGCATGGCCCCTTGCGAGGGTCTTGATCTTGAGCTGATGAGGCTAGGCTGCATTGGGCCCCCACTTGAGCCACGCCGCAGGCCGCAGGCAGGCAAGTCTGGGGACCCCCGTTCCCAGAATGCCGACAGTGGAGACGGCCGCCCCTTGGCAGAAGAGATGCCTTTGGTCCTTGTCGTCGAGCCACAGGCTCCAGCATGGGCGCAGCACACCATCCGATTCCTTCAAAAAGGAGAGCTTCCTGAGGAGCAGGAAGAGGCAGAAAGAGTAGCCCGCCGGTCTGCTCTGTACCAATTCGTTGATAACGTATTGTATAGAAAAGACCGAATGGGGTGAAATTGAAGTGCATTTCCTGGGAGGAAGGACTAAAGCTGTTGGCAGAGATACATGGAGGCATATGTGGCTCCCACATAGGGTCGAGGGCCCTTGCCGGCAAGGCTTTCCGGTAAGGTTTCTTCTGGCCCACCGCCCTCTAGGATGCGATGGTGCTAGTAACCAAGTGTGAAGCATGCCAGTTCCATTTGAAGAAGCTCCATCAACCAGCTCAAGCCCTTCAAACTATCCCTCTCTCCTGGCCCTTCTCGGTCTGGGGGCTTGACATATTGGGCCCTTTCCCCCATGCTGTCGGGGGCTTTGAGTACTTGTACGTCGCAATCGACAAGTTCACAAAATGGCCAGAGGTGGAAGCAGTGAGGAAGGTGACAGCGCAGTCAGCCATCAAGTTCTTCAAGGGACTAGTGTGCCATTCTGGGGTGCCCAACAGGATCATCACCGACAACGGCACACAGTTCACAAGCCATGCCTTCATGCAATACATTGAGGATCTCGGCAGTAGGGTCTATTTTGCTTCTGTGGCACATCCACGGAGCAACGGCCAAGCGGACAGAGCAAATGCTAAAGTCCTGCGAGGCTTAAGAACGAAGACTTTTGACAGGTTGCGCAAGAGTGGAAGGCGCTGGATTGATGAGTTGCCGGCGGTTCTTTGGTCGATCAGAACAATGCCGAATTGAGCCACCGGCTAGACACCCTTTGCCCTGGTCTACGGGGCAGAAGCAGTTCTCCCCATGGAACTCATATACGGGTAACCTCGAGTGCTCGCTTATGATGAGCTTGAGCAAGAGCGATTGCGGCAAGATGAGGCAACGCTCCTTGAGGAAGATCGTCTCCGGGCGGCTGTGAGAGCAGCACGCTACCAGCAAGCCTTGCGCCGCTACCATAGCCGCAAGGTTCATGCCCGGAGCTTTGAGGAAGGCGACCTTGTTCTTCGGCACGTTCAGTCGGCCAAGAATTCCAACAAGTTGACACCAAAGTGGGAAGGCCCTTATCGGGTAACACGAGTCACCAGGCCCGACACAGTCCGGCTGGAGAACGAAGATGCCATTCCAGTGAGCAACTCCTGGAACATCGAGCATCTCCACAAGTTTTACCCGTAAGGCGCGGCTGCCGGGCCTACCGGCAAGCCACCCTTTTGTACAAGCCTTGCCGACAAGGCATGTAACCCTATGTACAAAGCAGGCACAGACCCTAAGCATAAATAAACGAAGAGCTGGTGCCCTAAGTTATAGCATGCATGCTAGGTTGAGTCTCTTCCTTGGTTAGGGTTGATAGTGCTTAGTGGCGGCTAACCCCTAGCTTAGAGGTCGAGTGAGCGTCTCTCTGTTCTTCTCTTTCTTCTTTGGTTCGCAGGACACATGAGTATTCTTGTCGAACTGCTTTGGAAGAAAGGGGACGGACCAGCGTCCGAGCCCCGGCAAGCCAAAGCTGCCAGGGGCTACAAGAGCAAGGATCCATCCGCGGCAAGCCAAGGTTGCCGGGGGCTGCAGATCCAGATAAGTTCTCTGTCCTCTATCATGCATTTTGTTATGGACTGGGATGCGTGAAACCTCGTTTTATCCCTAGGCTACCGTGCTCCCCTTTTTCCGTACCATAGGACTCATCTCCTGGGGCCGAGTTTGGTCGTAGTCGCGGCAGCAAGGAACTGAAACGAGGAGCCTAAGCCCACCTCATCCCTGCCTCCGCCAAGGGCGTGAGAAAGGTCAAGCGAAGTGCAGGGACGGCAAGGCCTGTTGCCGGGCGAAAAAACGTTTATCTTAAAGGTAATGAGGATTCACTCCTTGTCGTGGGTTCCACCTGCGAACGAAAAACCCGGCAAACATCCCTTTTGCATTAAAAAAACATCCTGTACAGGTACAGTTCATACAAAATGAAAAACATGGGCAAGGGGATTACAAGTTATAAAGTTAACAAAGGCCCGAAGGCTTACAAGACTAATAAGAGATAAGGTGCCCGTAAACCCTTTCTTGTCCCTCTCTTCAGGAAATGGAACAAGAAAGCAGAAGGGCAAAAGGGGCGCCTAGGCGAGCTATGAGTGCCAGAAGACACCGAGAGAACATCCCGGTGGCCGTCCAAGGGCTGGATGATGTTGGCGGTGCCGGAGGAAGAGCTCGAAGACGAGGCGGCACGACGTCAATACGCGATGAAGGTGTCGGTGCCCGCCTACTCCGACTTGACGGCCTTGCCGCCCGCCCGCTTCCTCTTCCGCAGCCTCCCAATGCCAGCCGCCCAAGGAGACAACCCCGAGAAGTTCAAGGAGCCGGCAACACAGATGATGGGGTCGCCGTGCCCGATGCCTAGTCGGAGCCGTCATCCTACCGCCTGCTAGCCTCGTCGTCGCTGTCGTTGTCTTCCTCGCCACTCTCGCTCGAGGAGGAATCTTCATCATCATAAGAGCTCTCCACACAGCACCTTACACGAGTCCCGAAGTGCCCGAAGATCTTGACAGAGAGGAGGCCACTCTCCATTAGTTTGAAATGGAGAGTGAGCCCCTCCGTCAAGCTATGGAGGCAAGCGAAGGTCTTCCACCCTCGATGGAGATACATGACATGAGGGGTGGGGAACTCGATGTAGGCCCATGTGCCACTGTTCCCACAACCCCTCATATGCAGCCGCAACGCTTGCGGCAGATCCAGCTCCATCTCCCGCGCAAATGGAGTCAGGAGGCGAAGGCGACGGCACGGTGGCTGGCGCGGCCTGACGAAGAATTCACAAGGGTTGTCCCCGGCGTGGCCCTCCATCGGGGGAGGGGCTGCTGGCGGAGGCGAGGCTGATCTGCCGCCTCGTCCTCCTCTCCCTTGAGCACCACGACGGCCTCGACCTTGCCCCCTCCCCCTTCCTCTAGCGGCTGGCTCCGCCACTACGAGCTCTTGGGGAGGAGCGATGCGCTGTCTGGCCGAAACCCTCGCCGCCACCGATGAAGCGTCGCCACGCCCCCTCGCCATGGCAGAAGAAAGGAGGAGGCAGGAATGGGGAGAGACAGATGGTGAAGGGTTGAGAGGCACCGTTCCTCCCGCTCCCCTCTTTATAAAGGGGCGGGGGCGAGGCTCCGCCTCCCCCTCTCGGCCAATCCGGCCCGTTGAAGTGACAGCAAGCGGGGCCGTCAACCGCCCTTCCCGCTCCATTGAAGGCACGTGGGAATCGACCCACGCACGCGCACAACTTCTCACCTCCAGCGCGCATGTCATTCTCCCTGCATCGTGCATGCAGCGAACGTGGCGCGAGGGATAGGCGTAGTGGGACGCATGGAGCGACGGTCCCAAGCGAGGGCAGTAAATGAGCAGCGGCCCTGTGGTCTCAAAGAGACACGCAAGCCGCCTCTTTACTGTCGACCATGGGGTGACGCCAGCATGCTTCCGTCATGTGTGTGCACGACCCCCACGTCGCGCGTTCAACGCGGGTCGTGGGGAAGCGCAGCGGACGGAACAGTTACCGCCGTAAAAATCTGCCCCAACTACCCGCGCACCGTTCTGGGCCTGGCCCAACAACGTGCTGCGCTTATGTATGGCCCAGGCCCGGGGGCTCCTGTCGGTGTACAAAAGTAGGGGCTCTTCTTTTGACCCCTTTTACTTGTGCATGGGCAGTCAGAGCCACCCGCCACGGCCACACATAACAGGGCAGGAAAGGGAAGCCGGAGGGAAGCCGAAGGCACAAGACAAACAAACCAACGACAAGGACCAAGGCCACAAAGATCGGATGGACGAAGCAGGTTTCCCCGGCAAGGACCCTTGCCGGGGTAGCCTCAGCGGCCCCAGCAAGACCCTTGCCAAGGGAGCTCGCCCCCACCAGCCGAGCGAGCCACCCTTGAGCCCACCAACGCTAGATAAGCGCATTGGGACAGGGCTCGGGAGGCACCTCCGTGGTGGCATGCAGATCTTTGTGAAGACAAAGAATAGTCAAGATCAAATGAGGATAGGAAGGCAACAATCCTTGCCAAGATCCTCACCGAAGAAACCCACGAGACCCCTGGCAAGATCCTTGCCGGGGACGCCAGTGCGCCACGGCAAGACCCTTGCTGGGCCACCCGACAAGACCCTCGCCAAGCGCGCTAGCGGGGCCACTGCCAGGCCCACACCAGCCAAGTCTCCGTCGCCATTCGCATGCAGCTGCCAGCCCAACCAGCTGGGCAGGCACCTGCATGGCAACATACAGCCCTTCGTGGAAGCTCCACCACCGCGCCACCTCAGCTACCTGCCTGCCTACATGGCACCGCATGCATCATTGGCCAGGGCGCGTGTCGAAGCAAGGAGGAGCGGCGACAGACGGGACGGGCCTCGCTCCCGTCCCCGCTAAAGCGAAGGGACACCTAAGCCTCGCATTAAATGCACTTTGTCCTGTAATACCAGCGATAAGCTCACAGCGCTGTAGCACCTTCCACCTCCTGTGTGTCACTGTGGCAGCCCCTTTCGCCTATAAAAGGAGGCCCATGGCGCACTGGAGAGGGATTCGGCTCTTTGGAACCTAGCAGCACCCAGAGCTAGTTCAAGAGCTCCAAAACACTAAATACATCCACCAAAGCAGGATCGTAGGGTTTTACGCATCTTTGCAGCCCGAACCTGGGTAAATACCCTTTGTGTTGTCTTCTAGTAACGCTCTTCTCATGATCCAGCACCCCGCAACCACAGTAGGGATTCCAGCGATCCCATAGGTGTCATCTCCCACCGACAACCGAGCACGCGTTCAAATCCTCATACTAACCGCGGTAGAGGATGCAGTCATTAGGGCATGCATGTATCTTCTGCACCTCTAAACCTAGAGGGCAGACAACCTTCTTTGCTTCGTACGTACTCTCGAGCAATTCGTTGTCCTTTGGAAGCATATTCTTTATCATTACTAGCAAGTTTCCAAATCCCTTGTCAGATAGACCATTCTCTGCCTTCCATTGCAGCAATTCCAGTGTGGTGCCCAGCTTTTTCTTGTCACCTTCCCAATTCGGGTACAACAATTTCTTGTGATCCTCTAACATGCGCTGCAACTTCTTCTCCTTTTCACTTGTGCAGTTTCTCTTTGCATCGGCAATGGCCCGACCTAGATCATCAGCGGGCTCATCTGATGCCTCTTCTTCAGCTTCTTCCTGCATTGCCGGCTCAGCTTCTTCCCGCATGGCCGATTCATACATAAAGTTCATATACAACACTTAAATGCAACATACAAATAACTCTCTAGCTAAAGAATTTAAATGCAACAACAAATGCGATCAAGATCGCAACTAAGGTAACAATTGATCCAACAGCATAATGATACCAAGCCACACTATCAATGGCATATTTTCTAATCTTTCTAATCTTCAACCGCATTTTCTCCATCTTGATCTTGTGATCGTCGACGACATCGGCAACATGCAACTCCAATTCCATCTTCTCCCCCTCAATTCTTTTCAATTTTTCTTTCAAATACTCATTTTCTCTTTCAACTAAATTTAACCTCTCAACAATAGGGTCGGTTGGAATTTCCGGTTCACATACCTCCTAGATAAAAATATCTATGTCAACTTGATGGGCACAATTTGTCATAAACACGAAATGCAACAAATAGTTTTAAAAGAGAATATACCACATCTGAATCATAACACGGGCGAGGGCCGACGGGAACGGATATCAAAACCATGGCACTATGTATAACAAACAACGTACGGGTAAGATAATTATACAAGTAACTATATATCTAAATCACACAAACATGATTTTTTTTATATATATAAAATATAAGAACAAGAGGCTCACCACAAGGTGGTGCCGGCGACGGGTCGGTGCGGACGATCGACGGTGGTTACGATGGAGACAGGAAGGCACTAAGTAAACCACACCTACATATGCAAACTAAGAGTTATTTTAAGCTCAAATTGCATATAAATCAAATATACTACCACATATAATTCCTCCCAAATTACTGAAACCCACAAATGAATCACTATATAAAGCATTGCAAGAGCTAATCTAGCAATGAGAGATGAAAGGACAAAGTTGCTAACCTTTGTGATCACTTGAATGGATGGGGGCCTACAAATCTTGACAAAATTTGGGCAAAATGTGTGATGAGCTCGAGGGGAGAAGATGAAGAACAGAGAAGAGGAGAGGGGAAAGGGGGGAGAACAGAGCGAGCTGGACGAAGGGTTTATATGCAGGATGACCTATAGTACCGGTTCGTGGCAAGAACCAGTACTAAAGGTGCTGGACGGGCCCCAGTCTGACAACATCCTGCCACCACACCCTTTAGTACCGGTTCGTGGCACGAACCGGTGCTAAAGGTTCCGCACGAACTGGTACTAAAGAGAGCGGCCCGCCTAGCCGTTGGAACCGGCACTAATGGTCACATTAGTGCCGGCTCAATTTCAAACCGGGAGTAATGAGCTGCAGATTAGACCCTTTTTCTACTAGTGTATTATCATGTAGAGATGTCTAAAATTAGCCGTGTCAACTTGCAGATAGGGTTACACAATGAAAAAGTACAAGATGTATGTGGCAATTGTTGGGATCTATGGTAGGGTGCGTCGACTGCAAATTAAAATTTCCTACGCGCAGAACAACCAAGAACATGCTACGGGAAATGGATCACAAATCATTACCACTAGACGCGCGGTGCCGTGCAGCGAAAGAAGACTTGGGGCAGCGCATCCGTGTGGATCGTCTCCTCCTCGTCCGATCTCCCTCGAACAGCCGGTCGTCCGATCCCACGTACAAGTTCGCCAGAGCGGCGCAAGTGGACCGCCTCTAATGGTATCCGCGCGTGCAGGAGGAACACCGTGCGGTGGACTGCTAGGTCCGATCACACAGTCGGCGGCGAGTGGAGGTGGCTATTCACAACACATGCAAACCCTAGTCACAGTGCCGAAGCGATCAACCACATGAGTGTGCCACACCTCCACTTTATATAGGTGTCCGTTGCACGCTCAACACTTGTCCCTCGCACGGACCCTAAAGCCCAAAGTCTACTCGGTCATGTTCCTAGTCCAGTTCGGATCACATCCGACCAGTGTCCTATGAACCGACCTCGTAGGTTCCTTCCCTTAAGCGCGCGGCCCCTTAGGTTCAAGTCAGCTTGGACGTAGTTCGGATCACCTCCGACCTGCACGGTTTGTAGCGGCCTCTGGCAAGGTGTGCCGACCACCAAGCAGACTATGAAGCTGGTTAGGCAAACCTGTACAACGTGTCACACTTCTGTTCCCTTTGCCGCACGATATATGTTGTCGGGCTCAAGGCGAGACTGTCATCCTTGTGCTAGCCCGGCCTCTTTCTCGTTCCAGTGATGCCGACCACAATCCGGATTATCTCATAATCCTTGTCGCATGGCCATGCTTCTCTTGGTCGGATCACACGAGGGGCCCAAAGTATATCTCTCCTAATCGGAGGGGCAAATCCCATCTTGCTCGACCACGTCTCGCAGCATGGGTCTGGACAAGCCTGAAACCTACCTTTGTAACTACCCTGTCATGGAGTAGCGTTTGGTCGGCCCAAAGCAAGTCTGTCACCATCCCGAGTACATGCGTCAGCTCAGGTCTTAGGACATAGAACGTATGTTGTACTAGAGACTCATAGATGACATATCGCTGCGTCTCATAGTTGGGTCTGTCCGACTCGGACCTTATCTCGACTCGGATCCGACTACGTAAAATCCGACCAGACCTTTCCAAGTCCATATTATCCGGTTAGCATCCAATGCTCCATGGCTAGTGAGACCAAGCCATCGACCGTTTCATATGCTAGTCTAGTCGGCTGCGCGTCCACATAGCCCTTTTGACTAGGGGCCTTTTAGAACAGTCATCATACAATGCATAGTCCCACAAACAAGTCACGCACTTGCTGATACACATCATTGATAATGTACAAGGACTATCTTTATTCATAAACACATAGGAAATATCATCATATATGATTGCCTCTAGGGCATATCTCCAACAGCAATTTCATGGAACATCGCAAAAAAAGGAGAGGCGGCGGTGAGCCTATACAGTGTGCTATGGTACGTCACTCCATTGCAATCATCATGACATGTTATTTGTATGTCAGTTCTATTGGCCAAGTTCTTAGGGACAGTTATTACGAGTTATCCTAAGAAAATAAGCACCAGTGAATATAAGCTCCATGTAATAAGCCAACCAGTTATTTTCATTGCCTTTTCAGCTTATCTTTGGTATGATCAGTGAAAAGTCTAGATTGCATTATATTTTTTTCATTTTGCTGCCCATATGAAAATTAATTTGACTTGCAAACATCACAAATTGAACCCAGTGCAGTAATTAATATGATAGGAAAACAGACCATCACTATTTTCTCAAAATGCAAATACAAAGATACCATCTACTTGGCACAACATACTTTGGTCAATGTTTTCCATAGAGATCCCATTGCCTAATTTAAACGAAGAATGCATGACCCACATTTAAATGAAGAACAATTATTTATTGAAATTTGATGGTCCAAGTGGCTAGTTATTATCATATAGCAGCACCACCTGAAAGCATCATATAGTAGTAGCAACAGCTCATAGCAACTCATCATACAGCAGTAGCAGCAGTGTGCAATTCATCATATACCAGCAGCATCTCATAGCAATTCATCATATAGCAGCAGCAGGAGCAGCTCATAGCAATTCATCATATAGTAGCAGCAGGAGCAGCTCATAGCAATTCATCATATAGCATCAGCAGGAGCAGCTCATAGCAATTCATCATACAACAGCAGCAAGAGCAGCTTATAGCAACTCATCATATAGCAGCAGCAGCAGCTCATAGCAATTCATCATATAGCAGCAGCAGCTCATAGCAATTCATCATATAGCAGCAGCAAGAGCAGCTCATAGCAATGCATCATATAGCAGCAGCAGAAGCAGCTCATAGCAATTCATCGTATAGTGGATCAGAATGAAAATTTGGCAAAAAAATCAGAGGTGATCCTCACCTTGTTGGATGAGCTCATCCTTCAATAGCACCTCAAGGACACGGCCTGGGAGGAGGGGAGGGGGAATAAGATGCCTTCTGTCGTAGTGTGGCATCAGCAGTAGTTGTGCAGCGCCCGCCGGAGTAGTGCGTTGGACGAACCACATTGGAGCAGCTGCTAGAGACCATGAGAATGAGGGGCGGCACCAGAGGGAGGAGCAGCCAGGGATATTTGCCCCTACCTGCCGGACATGTAGCCTAGCTGGACAGAGCATCATCGAGAACCAGGCCACATGGGACCAATGGCGACGGCTCGCTGGATGAACCCTAGTGCTGCAGGCAGGGGATTGAGGTAGAGGGAAAGGGGAGAGGAGATGCAAACGGGCAGGGCAATTAACGCTTGCGTGTTTGTTTTTACTTGAGGGTCAGGTGTGATGCAGGCGTCAGCAGTTGCATTTTGAGTGTGCTATAGGTAGACAACAGAGTCATTTCACTATTCCCCTTCCCTTCAATTTTTAGTGAGGTTCTACCCGAAACACCCCCTCCAAAGCGAAATAAGTTAAGCCCAAGCCCGTAACTCAAAAATGACTTCTTTACATCTTTTATGGCTTATTTTGATAATAAGCCCTGAAAAGACGGAATCGAACTGGCCCTTAACCTGCAATTCAATTGTGTGTGCAATGATGAATCACTCCTGCCTGCTATAGTGTACATTTAGGCATCATCATACATGGCATAACCTAATACATGTGCATTCCATTGTAGAATCTGGAATATGCAATGTTTATGTTAGTTCATATGTTGCACATGATGTTTAAATGCCCCTTAAATCTGGTCAGTCAAGTGATGGTCTTTAAACCTCCTTTTTTGCTTCTTTTCTTGATATGTAAGATTTTCTCACACATCTGTTCAATTGCTTGTTTGCATCAGCCAGCCATACTAGGACTGTTTGCATTGATTACTTGATGTTCTAGACCTAACACTCTAACAGAGCTTGTCAACGATTTAAACACTAAGGGCTGCTATAGTGGGGCCTTGTCTAACTCATAGGTGACATAAAGGTTTGGTTGTACACTAAAGTAGGCTCTCCAAGAGTACCTGGAGATCCAGTTTGAAGGTATGCCTAGTTTTTACATAGTGCAGACATAGTAAATGCTCATTTCATTGTGTGCAAGTGCAAGAGATGCGGCATGTTTCATTATGTGGTGTTGTTTTGTTATAATCTCATCCTTTTGTGTTCACAAACTGGAAAGTATGCATATTTATCTTCCAAGGAGACGAGTAACTAGTTTGTGTCACCTTGCAGAGGGGGTGCAATGAAGATAAGATTGAGGATTTCCAAGTACAAGATGTTAGTAAGGAGCCTTGCATGAGAAGCAAGAGCTGCGCTGAGCCTCTTCAACCAGTTAAGGTAAGTCATTGTATCCAACTCAACTATTCAATTCCTTGTTTGTTTCAGGCATAGTTAATTTGCTCTTTTCAATTGCTTTATTTGTCCTCAGTTAATGAGATGCCCAAAGAATGATGCCTGATGTTGGGTACTTGTATAACTATTAGTTGACATAATTAAAGGCCTTACCATTTAATTACTCTGGCGAAGTGTGCCTAAAGCTTCAAAGTCTATTAACCAACTATTATTGCATGAGGCTCACAATCTAGTTTATACTAGGCTAATGATTGCATAGTTTTGCTTGTTGTAGTATGTTTGTATGAAACCCTCTGCTGTTCATTATGCTCCCTAAGACTTTATTTGAGCTACAGAATGGCCAACTGCTTGCTTAATTATACGCAACATGCTGTCTAAATTTGTAACATGTTTGTGTTTTGAATTGGGCCCCAACATCATGCTCCTCTGGTGAGCTAAGAGAGATTTCTGTGTGCAGGCTGCACAGACTACCTTTCTTATAATTTTTAAAATATCACCTGCTTATGCTTCATGACATGTAACATTATTGTTAGTCTTGTTTTCCCATGTACAAAATAGTCTGTCTTGCTTGCTTCACTGTTGTAACTATATTTTTGCCCTAGTCATGTGTACTTACAGAAACATTTCAGGATGAAGTGACATCAACACAAAGATCTGCGAGCAGTGCGGCATGGTCGTTACCGAATGATTACGGATTGGAATTGGAATGTGCTGATGTTCTCGAGCATCAACTAGAGGTGGCGAGACAACATGTACATGATTCTCAACGTACAATCAACAAGTTGAGACTGGACACGCAGGTATTAGATGCAGGAGTCAAAAAAATGAAACAAGACACTGAGGTAACCATGAAGGAATTGGAGATTTTGCAGACTGAAATTTGTGCTATCTGAATCCGGCCAATCCTATTTTCTGAAGAGATTATAGTTAAAATGGTAAGTTCAGTTGATGCGTGTCCATGATGTATGAGCTTTATTTGTCCAGTGTATGTAATTTACTCTTTGTGTACGCTTTATTATCACTGGTGCCGAACTATAATGCCTAGTGGGTATATTCAGCTGTAATTTCTTTATTGTATAGTGTAGGATTATTCTATGTTTGTATGTCGTCTTTTCATTGTATATTGTATGTTTTTTAGAGGTGATAGTATAAAGTAGGATATTTCTTGAATATGCCATATCATTGAAGCGTGGGCCAACATGCCCAAACATTTCCTTGACGCCATACAAACAAACAGATAGGTGTACTCAAAGTGGGCCTTAATTGGGGTGGTCAAAATAATATTAAGTGGATCCCAAATGGTGTGGCCCACCATAACAACGGCTCTTAGCAGGCCGTCAACAGGCCTAAAGCTCGATAGGGCCGTATAAATGGAAATGTCCCGCAGGCCTTTAGCAGGCCGAAATAAATGTCAATTGTGTCTCGGCCCTTTTACTTTACGGGCCAGTAAGAGGCCGAAAGTGTTATGGGCCACAGGAGGCCCAATTTGCAAACTAGGCTTTTAACATGCCGAAAGTCGCGTTGGGCTAAAATGATGCCCTGCGGAACATGGGCCCCTAATGGACCTTTGCCCTGCGGAACATGGGCCCCTAAAGGACCTAAAGTCAAAGGCCCAACTGTTGTGCGGGCCGTTAACAGGCCGAGGGACAAAATGGGCTAAGAGTTGGCCCATTTACCGAATCGGCCGAGGATAGGCCTAAAGTCACAGCGGGCTAGAATTGGCCCAACTGCAGAATGGGCCGAGAAATGGCCGAAAGACGTTCTCGGCCGTTAACGGGCTAGAACTGACGATGGGCTGCTAACAGGCCGAAAGAGGCTCAGGCCGCAATTGGGCCCAAAGACGTAGCGAGCCATTAACGGGCTTAAACTTACGCCGGGCTGGAAATTGTAGAATATAGAATGGGCCTTTGATGGGCCGATTCTGTGTAACTTGTATGGGTCATACTTGTAAATGGGCTTGCCTCAAGTAGGCCGCTAATGGGCCGGCCCACTTATTTTGACAGGCCCGGCCTTTTCACCGGAATGGGCCTCTCTTGGGTCGTGCCATGTGTCGACGTATCATAGGCGGCTCCTGTCCAATGAGTGGATGACATCTGTCCCAACTGTGAGGCAACACGTGTTTCCTCCGACCAATGAGAATTTTACACATGGAAAATCCCCATTGGTCGTGGCTGTTAGCGGGTTATCAGATCCAAAACTGGACCCGATAGCTTAACGGTGTTCCGTTACGGTGGATGCCACATGCTAGTCACCCTTGACGAAAGCACTTCTATGACGCGCGATTTATCGTCATGGAAGTGGACACTTCCATGATGATAATTTTGGTAATGTCATGGAACACTTCTACGACAGCACAGGTATGACTATCTTGATTCTGTCATAAAATCGTCATGGATGTACATGCACGACAGAAAATGTGACCTACTATGACAAACATGTATCATCACGGAAGTGTATTTTTTTGTAGTGTCACCATGTTCAAAGAAAAACCAAGTTCAGATAAATCCAGCAAAGTTCGGAACCATGGGCAGAAATACTCAGGCATCAGGCCTGAAAGAGTTTAATGATTACAAAACCACTCGGCATCCCGAGGAAAATAAAGGTGGGGCATAATGTTTGTTCACTCGGCCGGAGGAGGACTTGTTGGTTCGACGAAGCTGTCAAGGTCAATGCTGTCTACGATATGAGTAGCAGCATGGATGAAGGTGTCCATGAAGGACTGGAAGTTGAGCTTATTGGTGTTGGCAACCTTTAGAGCCGCCAGCTTGTCTTCTCTGACATCCTTGCAGTGGAATCTGACCAAAGACAGAGCCACATCGGCACCATAGCGAGCAGACGACTTCTTCCACTCTTGCACTCGACCAGGGATTTCATTCAGTCGAGTCATCAGGGACTTAAGATCATTCTGAAATTCTACTCAAATCCAGACCTCAGTGTCAATCCGCAACATCGCCACCTTCAAACGAGCATGATAATCCACGACGCTGTCCAAACGAGACTCCAGTCGTAGCACGTTCAACGCGATATCATCCTTGACAGGAGAGTTTATGGGGTCAAGATCTGTCTCGATCCGCCCAGTCTCTGCTTCAAATTCTTGACAGAGTTCTGCATAGTCGGAAAAGCGGCGAGTCAACAGTTAAATAATGAGTTGACGATCGCAAGTCAGTCAGGTGAGAGGAAGTACCTTCAAGCTTCAGGACTAGCTTCTCAGCAAGCCTTCCCAGATAAACCTCCAGTTCGCGCTTCTTCATCGTGAGATCTCCTACCTTGTCAGCCAAGGCCTCCTTATCTTTCTTCAGCTTTGCAACCTCCTTGTTAGCTTCAGTAACGGCAGTCTTCAGCTTGGCGTTCTCCTCTTCTAACGTACTGACTGAAGCCACCTTCTTGTCAGCAAGCTCTATTTTTGTTCGCGCTTCCTTATGTGCTGCGGCAAGGTCATTATCCTTCTGCTCCAGAGCCTGCTTCATTTTGACTAAAGAAATAACAATCTTCAGTCGACCTTTGAGTTGACGGTTTTCACTACGCACATCTGTTCAAGTGGAGCCATGCTATGTCTTGAGCTTGCGTTGGTTTTCCTTGAAGAGGAAAGGGTGATGTAGCAATAGTAGCGTGAGTATTTCCCTCAGTTTGAGAACCAAGGTATCAATCCAGTAGGAGGCTCCTCAAAAGTCCCACGCACCTACACAAACAAACAAAGAACTCGCAACCAACGCAATAAAGGGGCTGTCAATCCCTTCACGGCCACTTGCAAAAGTGAGATCTGATAGAGATAATATGATAAGATAAATATATTTTTGGTATTTTATAATATAGATAGAAAAACTAAAGATGCAAATAAAAGTAGATTGAAAGCTTATATGATAAAAGATAGGCCCCGGGGCCATAGGTTTCACTAGTGGCTTCTCTCAAGATAGCATAAGTATTACGGTGGGTGAACAAATTACTGTCGAGCAATTGATAGAAAAGTGAATAATTATGAGATTATCTAGGCATGATCATGTATATAGGCATCACGTTCGTGACAAGTAGACCGACTCCTGCCTGCATCTACTACTATTACTCCACACATCAACCGCTATCTAGCATGCATCTAGAGTATTAAGTTCATAAAGAACAGAGTAACGCATTAAGAAAGATGACATGATGTAGAGGGATAAGCTCATGCAATATGATATAAACCCCATCTTTTTATCCTCGATGGCAACAATACAATACGTGCCTTGCTGCCCCTGCTCTCACTGGGAAAAGACACCACAAGATTGAACCCAAAGCTAAGCACTTCTCCCATTGCAAGAAAGATCAATCTAGTAGGCCAAACTAAACTGATAATTCGAAGAGACTTGCAAAGATAACTTAATCACACATAAAAGAATTCAGAGGAGATTCAAATATTTCCCATAGATAAACTTGATCATAAACCCACAATTCATGGGATCTCGACAAACACACCGCAAAAAGAGTTACATCGAATAGATCTCCAAGAAGATCGAGGAGAACATGGTATTGAGATGTAACGCCCCAGATACAACTTTCCATATCCGTAACTCCAACTCTTGCCATTTCCGGCTTTGTGATATATTATTTTCTTCGTGGTTGGGTTTTTGTCTTTCGTTTTGTTTTTTGTTTCATGTCATGCA
Source organism: Triticum timopheevii (assembly GCA_963921465.1). NCBI lineage: Eukaryota > Viridiplantae > Streptophyta > Magnoliopsida > Poales > Poaceae > Triticum > Triticum timopheevii. Next base: position 507,646,313 of record OY997274.1, read on the forward strand.
TTTCATCATCGCATCATCCGCATTGCATCGGCATTGTTTTCTTAAAACTTGCATCTGCTCGTAGCCGCTTCTCGCTTCTCTTCGTTGCGTCCGGTGGCCTTTCTTGGAACAACCATTCTTTTGTTGCCCGACCGTTTGACCCCTCTTTGCACAGTGCAGACCCCCGTGTGCTTGTCCGAAACTTACCCGAACCCGAACCGGTCTGTCGTTACCGTTGGGTCCGGATCATCCCCAAACATCTACAAAACATCTCCGTTTTTTAATTTGGACTCCCTACCTATTTATTTCTCAACCTTCCGATTACGATCGGAGGGACGAGATGGCCCCTAACATAATCCACGTGGTGTATATATAATCAGTCCAATCCCTAAAACCTAGGCTGTCTGTCCCATCCCCATCCTCCCGCCGCCACTCTCTCCCTTGGAATCCTCCCAGATCCCCTTCTCACCAAACCAGCGCAGCCAAGCCTCTACCTTCTCCTCCAAATTCCAACGCCGCCGTCACCCTCTCCATTTCCCTCGGGATCACCAGCAAGCCAACCACTAGCGCTCACCTCCAGATCAACAAATCCATCCATCCTGCAGCCACCCCGCGCGCCTGCAGTGCGTTTGCCCGAGTCCCTGTGCCGTGCTCCTCCTCTGCCCATGCGCCCGAGCTCGCCCATTGTCGCGCGCCTCCAACCTCGACTCCTCTGCTCCGGCCGTCCTCGCCGTTGACCAGGCAAAACCAGCTAAACCCGCGCCCCTTCTCCCTTCTCCTCGCTGATGGCTTCGCCCGCGCCGGGGCACACGTGCAGCCGCAGACCAAGCCGCCTCCCGCATCGCGTTGCTGACCACCTCTCCGGCAAGGACCGTGCCCTTCCTCTCCATCCTCCTCTCTGTTTTCTTCTTGATCACCGGCAGCGCTCTCTCTCAGAGTCTCTCATCTCTCTCGCTTCTCTTCACAGGGAGCCGCCGCCGCCATGGTCTTCCCCGAAGGCGTCGCCCATCTCCGGCCAGATCTGACGCCAGGGACCGGATCCGGCCCGGATCCGGCCCGGATCGACCTCCCGGAGCCCTCATCGCCGGCCTCCCCTGCTTCTGCGTGCGGGGACGACGACGACCAGCGCCAGCTCCCCTGCACCGCTAGTCCTCTGCCGCGGCCTCTGCTTCGTTTGCATATCAAGGAGACGAGCGCCTCGCCCACGTTGACCCCGTCCTCGACCGCGCCAGCGTGGACCAGCTCCAGTCGGCCCGACTCCCTCCACAGATCCAGCCGGCCCAGCTTGCTCTGCCCCAGCCCAGCACCGAGCCGGCCCAAGTGTCGTGGTGAGAACCCCAGCCCAGCACCCAGTCAGATTCGGCCCGTGTTGTTTTTTTCCTGCGCTGCGATTTTGTCTATTATTCCAGAGGCTGCAGTTTTACAAAAGAACCTCATGATCATGCATGTAATAACTAATTAACCATGCATCGGTTTAAAATGTTTTATATATGTAAAATGCCTAGAATTTCATCTAGTTTCATAATATCCAACTCTCATCCTTGTTTAAAATGTTTAACTTGCTGTTTGCATTAATTTGCTAAAATGCCATGTTAAAATGATTTATTTCATAACTAAATAACCGTAGCTCGGTTTTAAATAAACTTTATATGTAAATGGGGTGGAAAAATGCCTAGTTTAACATGGTGGACTTTATTTTCCTGTTTAACAACTATAAAATATGGTTTAGGGCAGAACAGTACCAAATTCGAAATATGGACATGAGGATTTTCCGGAATTGTTGTTAGTTGTTCCGGCCTCATTTAAACTTGCCTAAATAGGTAGTTTATTTATGCTTCACCTCTTGCCATGTTTAACAACGAGCTCCACTTAACTTGTAGTATTCTTTGTTGCACTTTGCCATGCCATGCCTCATTAAACCGGACATGCATCATACTTGTTTGTGCATCATGCCATGTTTATGCTTGTGCATTTACCATGTTGCTTGTTTCTTTCCGGTGTTGCTTCTTAGTTCCGGTAATATTGCGATTGTGAGGATTCGTTCGAATACTCCCGTTCGTCTTCTTCATGGACTCGTTCTTCTTCCTAGCAGGATTTCAGGCAAGATGACCGCTACCCTGGATCTCACTACTATCGTTGCTATGCTAGTTGCTTCGCTCTATCGCTTTGCCCCGCTACCTATCTCTTGTTGATCAAGCCTCCCAAATTGCCATGTCAGCCTTTAACCTTTTTCACCCTTCCTAGCAAACCGTTGCTTGGCTATGTTACCGCTTTGCTCAGCCCCTCTTATAGCGTTGTTAGTTGCAGGTGAAGTTGAAGTTGCTCCATGGTGGACAGGATTTTTGGTTGGGATATCACAATATCTCTTATATTATTAATGCATCTATATACTTGGTAAAGGGTGGAAGGCTCGGCCTTATGCCTGGTGTTTTGTTCCACTCTTGCCGCCCTAGTTTCCGTCATACCGGTGTTATGTTCCCGGATTTTGCGTTCCTAACGCGGTCGGGTGATTTATGGGACCCCCTTGACAGTTCGCTTTGAATAAAACTTGTCCAGCAAGGCCCAACCTTGGTTTTACCATTTGCCTCACCACCACCTATACCCTTCCCTTGGGTCAGCCAACCCGAGGGTCATCTTTATTTTAGCCCCCCCCCCCCCCCCCCGGGCCAATGCTTGTCTAAGTGTTGGTCCGAACTAGAGTCCTTTGCAGCGCCCCCTCAGGGAAACTTGAGGTTTGGTTTTAGTTGTACGGAGTGCTCATCCGGTGTTGCCCTGAGAACGAGATATGTGCAGCTCCTATCGGGATTTCGGCGCATCGGGCGGCTTTGCTGGTCTTGTTTTACCATTGTCGAAATGTCTTGTAAACCGGGATTCTGAGACTGATCGGGTCTTCCTGGGAGAAGGAATATCCTTCGTTGATCGCGAGAGCTTATCATGGGCTAAGTTGGGACACCCCTGCAGGGTATAAACTTTCGAGAGCTGTGCCCGTGGTTATGTGGCAGATGGGAATTTGTTAATGTCCGGTTGTAGATAACTTGACACCAGATCCGAATTAAAACGCATCAACCGCGTGTGTAGCTGTGATGGTCTCTTTTTGGCGGAGTCCGGGAAGTCAACACGGTTTTGGGTTATGTTTGAAGTAAGCAGGAGTTCAGGATCACTTCTTGATCATTGCTAGTTCACGACCGTTCCTTAGCTTCTCTTCTCGCTCTTATTTGCGTATGTTAGCCACCATACTTTCTTAGGCGCTGCTGCAACCTCACCACTTTACCCCTTCCTTTCCCATTAAGCTTTGCTAGTCTTGATACCCATGGTAATGGGATTGCTGAGTCCTCGTGGCTCACAGATTACTACAACAACAGTTGCAGGTACAGGTTATGCGATGATCATGACGCGAGAGCGATGCTTGCTTGCGTTGAGTTCTTCTTCTGCTTCTTCGATCAGGGGATAGGTTCCAGGTCGGCAGCCTGGACTAGCAGGGTGGATGTCGTTTGAGTTTCCGTTTGTGTTTCATCCGTAGTCCGATGGTGCTCTTACGTAAGATGATGTTGTATTTGTGTGGCATTGTGTGCCTCTTGTATGTACCCCCATCTATTATGTAATGTTGATGTAATGATATCCAGCTTGCAAAAGCGTCTTCAAGATGTGCTTCTATCCTTGGTGTGACCTTTGAGTTCCTTTAGGATAGGGTCGCATCTTGGGCGTGACATGAGATCCAAAAAGAGAGAAGAAGCCAACTAGCTAATAACTATGGAGCCGAAGGTCTGTGGTAAACTACTCACAACTCATAGGATGGGCTATGGTGTTGATGTAGAAGCCCTCCATGGTCGATTACCCCTCCGGCGAAGCACCGGTGAAGGCTCCAAGATGGGATCTCGCAGATACAGAAGGTTACGGTGGTGGAAATAGTTTTTCGTGGCTTGTTCTGATGTTCTCGGGGTACGTGGGTATATATAGGAGGAAGAGTAGGTCGGTGGCCGCCCGAGGGGCCCATGAGATAGGGGGGCGCGCCCGGTAGGGGGGGCATGCCCTCCACCCTCGTGGCCGCCTCAGCTGCTTCTTAACTTGCACTCCAAGTCCTCTGGATCACGTTTGTTCCGAAAATCATGCTCCCGAAGGTTTCATTCCATTTGGACTCCGTTTGATATTCCTTTTCTTCCAAATACTGGAATAGGCAAAAAAACAGCAATATGGGCTGGGCCTCCGGTTAGTAGGTTAGTCCCAAAAATGATATAAATGTGTAAAGTAAAGCCCATAAACATCCAAAACGGGTAATATAATAGCATGGAACAATCAAAAATTATAGATACGTTGGAGACGTATCAAGCCACTCGGTTCAAAAGTATAAAAAGGAAGAACTATAAGGTGGACAGTCGGCGAGTTATTACCTCCCATAGCAGCAGTAGCATCCTTGGCCTTCTGAAGATTCTTCTTGGCCAGCTCCAGATCAAGGTTGAGGCTGATCTGTTCCTTCTCCAACTCAGCAAACTGGGCCCCGAGCTCACAAGATTTCTGCAGTCAGCAAACAAGGCACGACAGTCGACAGAAACAAAGGTTAATCTCAGATCCAGCAATAGTCTTGGGGACTACACCCAGTGGGTGCACTTGGCGTGCCCCCACTGGTCCAGTTTACCACTCAGGATGGTTTGCCCAACATGAGTATGCAAAAAAAGACAGATTCTCAGACCCCAGCCGACTGCCCGCAGTCGACCATGGTCTCAGGGACTACACCCAGTGGGTGCACTCTGCGTGCCCCCGCTGGTCTGGATTCCACTCAGATCAAACTATCCCACCGAGTGAAAGAACAATGAAGTGACATTTGACAAAGACCCCTGCCGAATCAAACATCCGACGATGGTCTCGGGGACTACACCCAGTGGGTGCACTTTGCGTGCCCCCACTGGTTCAGAGATACACTTGACTCAACTCGGTCGACTCAAGTAGAAGAGCTATTCAACACTAAGTTAAAGCACCTAGTGGGTGATTGGATACAGAATGCAGACTCATGATAGATGCACATAAAAGGTTCCAAAACACTCATCCAGGGACATCTTACGGACAATGAAGCAGCAGCTACAACTACTACATCATAGCAGGGCAAAAATCAAATGGAGAAACCAGTCGAAAATCAACCGACCTTGACATTAACATGCAGAGCAGAGCTGGCGTTGTAGGCAGCCTGACTGGCCTCGTGTACCACCTTCATTTGCTCCATCATAAGGTTTGCTTGGAGTATGGCTTCCTTGGTGGCACCCGTCGGGTCATCTAGAGTGTGATGTGCAGCAAAGAGCAATGATGGCAGTACAGTCGGAGCAATCACAGGATCTAAAGCATGGAGATGTGCAGGCGAAGCAGAGACTTGAGTGATCGATGCCGAGGGATGGTCAATCGACATAGGATTGGCAAAAGAAATAGTGGCCCGAGCCGGATCTCCGGATCGTTGGACCACCATCTCCGGCCTGATGTCGACTGAGGCTCCTGGCCTACAGCTGTCCTCCTGTTCGAAGCCCTGCCCCTCTTCCCGTATTCTTCAAAGGCGCTTCTTCATCGTCGTCTGGAAGTTCAATGATGTCTCGTGGAGCTACACAAAATGCAACCATAGGGGCTCAATCGACCGACAATCCAGTCGGCAAAACAAGCACAAGATTGCAGGATCGTACCAGCTTTGGAAGTAGTTGCATCATCCGTATCTTCATCATCTTGAGCCTTGTCAATATCAATGGAGGTCCCGGAAGTTGCAGCACTAAAAAATCCATAAACCACTCGGTCAGAGCAGAAGTATGAGTCAGTAGGAAAACACAGAATGACAGAACACTCACGCAGAAGTGACGGGAACGTCCATCTTGATCCTGGGCAAGTTCTTCCGAGGCTTTGAAGGGGCAACCTTGGGCTTCTTGGCAACCTTATCTGATGGCTCCGGAGTCGAAGTCCGAGTGTGCTTATGCACTTGCATGCTCGGAGCCACAGCCTTGTTGCGCCCGCCCGCTGGATCATGAGACTTGCTTGGATCGGCGTGATAATCCCCAAGTGCAAGGAATCATCGTAGCACTTTCCAAAGGTGGAAGTGATAAGTATGGAGTATCGAACCCACAAGGAGCTAAAGGTAAGACCAATATTCTCTCAAGCCCTATCTGCCACCGATACAACTCTACATACACCGAACGTTTACTTCCAACTAGAAACGAGAAATAAAACTAAGTTGTGGGTATGAAGAGGATAGCTTTGCATGATATCGGAGAACTAAAATATAAAAGTAGGTGCTGTTATCATAAAGTTAGAATATGTTACTAAATAATATAAATAGTGAGTGTGGAATAATGGTGGATCGGTGTGCGGAATTGTCCTAGGCAATTGTTAACAAGACTGATAGTCGTCATTGCAATTTCATATGAGGGAGAGGCATAAGCTAACATATTTTCTCTACTTGGATCATATGCACTTATGATTGGAATTCTAGCAAGCATCCTCAACTACTAAAGATCATTATGGTAAAACCCAACCATAGCATTAAAGTATCAAGTCCTCTTTGTTCCCATACGCAACAATCCCTCTTACTCAGGTTTGTGCTTCTGTTCACTCACCAACCCACTATAAGCGAATCATGAACGTATTGCAACACCCTACAGCGGGAACCCCTCACGCTTGCGCGACATGGAGGGCACCATAGGACAGCACCAAAGTAAAACATAAAACTCGTACCAATCTAGATCATCAATCAACCCAAAGACAAAAGATATCTACTCAAAACATCATAGGATGGCAACACATCATTGGAACATAATATGTGGCATAAAGCACCATGTTCAAGTAGGGGATTACAGCGGGGTGCGGGAGAGTGGACCGCGTAAAAGAGATGAGGATGGTGATGATGATGGTGATGTTGATGAAGACGATCACCATGGCGATGATTCCCCTCCCGAAGGCACTCCGGCACCACCGGAAGAGAGGAGAAGAGGTTCACCCCCTTGTGCTTCTTCCTCCATGGCCTCCACCTTCTGGTCCTTGGCATTCATGGTGATGAAGACCCCTCCGGGATGCTCCTCCATGGCCACCGGTGATGATGGCCCCCTCCGGCAGGGTGCTGGAGAGGGCCCTGATTGGTTTTTCGTGGCTACAGAGGCTTGCGGCGGCGGAACTTCTGATCTAATCTCCGTTTTGGAAGTTTTAGGGTACGAGAGTATATATGGGTGCAGGGGGTACATCGGTGGACCTTCGAGGTGCCCACGAGGCAGGGGGCGCGCCCCCCACCCTCGTGGGCAGCTCGGGACTCCCCTGACGTGCACTCCAAGTCTATCAGGTTGCTTTCCTTCCAAAAATAACTTCTCCAGTTGATTTCGTTCCGTTTTGACTCTGTCTGATATTCCTTTTCCTCAAAACACTGAAATAGGCTAAAAACAACAATTCTGGGCTGGGCCTCCGGTTAATAGGTTAGTCCCAAAAATAATATAAAAGTGAAAAATAAAGCCCAATATTGCCCGAAACAGTAGATAATATAGCATGGAGCAATCAAAAATTATAGATACGTTGGAGACGTATCAGGCATCCCCAAGCTTAATTCCTGCTCGCCCTCGAGTAGGTAAATGATAAAAAGATAATTTTTGATGCGGAGTGCTAGTAAGTGCTTAAGTTTGATCAATGATAATTCCAATCACTTTTTCTAACACCAATATGTGTCATAATAGCAGCTTATCTCAGAAAACTTTTCATGATCAAGTAACAATCTATTCACAATGTCAAGCATGGCTCAGAAACTTCATTGAGAACTGACAAACTATAATCTCAGTCATTGAAGCAATTGCAATTTATCATAACATCAGAAAGAGTCAAGAATAGAGCTTTTCAGCAAGTCCACATACTCAACTATCATATAGTCTTCTACAATTGCTAACACCCACGCAATACTTGTGGTTATGGAGTTTCAGCCAGACACTGAGAAAGATAGGGGCTTATTGTGTTGCCTCCCAACGTATTCACCTTTAGGTGATGCAACAATAATAGCCCATGCTAACTTACATCCAATTGGATATATATATCATGATCTTTCAAACACAAGGAGCTTGCCAAAGGATAAAATGAAAAAGGGAATGGTGAGGATCACCTTGACTCAAACATAAAGTAAAAACATAAAGTAAAAGATAGGCCCTTCACAGAGGGAAGCAGAGGTTGTCATGCGCGTTTAGGGTTGATGCACAAAATCTTAATGCAAAAGAACGTCACTTTATATTGCCCCTTGTATGTGGATCTTTATTATGCAGTCCGTCGCTTTTATTACTTCCACAACAAGTTCGTACAAAGTTTATTTTCTCTGCACTAATAAGTCATGCATATTTAGAGAGCAATTTTTATTGCTTGCACCGATGACAACTTACTTGAAGGATCTTACTCAATCCATAGGTAGGTATGGTGGACTCTCATGGCAAAACTGGGTTTACGGGTATTTGGAAGCACAAGTAGTATCTCTACTTGGTGCAAGGGATTTGTCTAGCATGAGGGAGATAGGCACACTCAACATGTTTGGAAGGTCAATGACAATATACTTTAACTGAGATGTCGGAAAACATAAACCATTACGTTGTCTTCCTTGTCCAACGTCAACTCTTTTAGCATGTCATACTTAATGAGTGCTTCACAATCATAAAAGATGTCCAAGATAATATATTTGTATGTGAACCTCTCTTTCCTTATTACTTCCTATTAATTGCAACGATGACCAAAACTACGTTTGCCAATTCTCAACAACTTTTATGCCTCATACTTTCTATGTGTGAAGTCATCACTAACCATGTTTTAAGAAAATGAAACATATAAAAGTTCAGATTTATGACATTCAATTCATTTCCCCATTTACTCATAGGATATATATGAAGCACAAGAGTAAATGACAAACTACTCCAAAAGATGTGAGTGAAGGACACTGAGTAGGGAAATAATTAACTAGCCATGGGAGAGTTCATTTTCTATTCAAAATTTCAGATCCAATGATTTTATTCAAACAGCAAGCAAAACAAAATAAAATGACATTGCAAGGATAGCACAACTCATGTGAAGAAGCAAAAACTTAGGTTCAACCGATACTAAGCGATAGTTGTTGAAGAGAAAAGGTGGGATGCCTACCGGGGCATCCCCAAGCTTAGATGCTTGAGACTTCTTGAAATAATGACTTGGGGTGCCTTGGGCATCCCCAAGCTTGAGCTTTTGTGTCTCCTTAATTCCTTTTATACGTCGGTTTCCTAAATCTCAAAAGCTTCATACACACCAAACTCAACAAGGACTCGTGAGATAGGTTAGTATAAACCAATGCAAAACCTTATCATTTTCTAGTGTAAAAAATTACTAAAATTATTATTCAACATTGTGTACTAAGTGCCTCTGCATATTTAACACTCCTATCCTCAAATAGAATCATTAAACAAGCAAACATATGTAAACAATGCAACCATAACAGCAATCTGCCAAAACAGTATAGTCTGTAAATAATGCAAGATTCATCATACTTACCTAACTCCAAAAATTACGAGAGAAAATTCCCACTTTAGTATATTTATCAGAGCTCATTATGCAAAAAGTTTCAACATTTTATCATGCTCTGACTTTTCTAGGGAATTTTTGCAACAGCGGTAAACTTTCTGTTTTCAAACAGCAACATGTATACTAGCAAAATAAACATGGTAAAGGCTATCCTTGACATTTTTATTGAAAATAAAGATGCAAAACATTATTATAAATAACAGCAAGCAAATACTAACAAAAGAAAATGACGCTTCAAGTAAAACACATATCATGTGACGAATAAAAATATAGCTCCGAGTAAGGTGTACCGATAGTTTTGAAGACGAAAGAGGGGATGCCTTCCGGGGCATCCCCAAGCTTAGGCGCTTGAGTCTTACTTGAATATTACCTTGGAGTGCCTCGGGTATCCCCAAGCTTAGGGTCCTTCCACTCCTTATTCTCCTCATATCGATATCTCACCCAAAACTTGAAAACTTCAATCACACAAAACTCATCCAAACTTCGTGAGATAGGTTAGTATGATAAAGAGTAAACCATGCACTTGGGTACTGTAAAAGACAAGGTTCATAATTGTTCTCACACAATTCCTACTGTACCATATCATTTCTACAATTTATATTGAGAAATATAAGTCATAGAAACTAGAAAACACGCAAACTATGCAATGAAGACAGAATCTGTCAGAAACAGAACAGTCTGTAACGATCTGAAGAATAACCATACTTATGCTACTCCAAAAATTATGACATAAATTGGTGGACGTGAGGAATTTGTCTATTAATCTTCTGCAAAAATAATCAACTCAAAATCACTCTTCTGTAAAAAATGACATCTATTCTCGTGAGTGCGAAGTTTCTGTTTTTTTACAGCAAGATCACTTTAACCTTCACCCAAGTCTTCCCAAAGGTCTTACTTGGCACTTTATTGAAACAAAAGCTATAAAACATGATTACTACATTAGATTAATCATGTAGACACATAAAAACAGTAAGGGTAAATATTGGGTTGTCTCCCAACAAGCGCTTTTCTTTAATGCCTTTTAGCTAGGCATGATGATTTCAATGATGCTCACTTTAAAGATAGGGATTGAAACACAAAGAGAGCATCTTGAAGAATATGACTAGCATATTTAAATCTAACACACTTCCTATGCCTAGGGATTTTGTGATCACACAACTTATAAGAACAACAATCAACTAGCATAGGAAGGCAAAACAAGTATAACTTCAAAACTTTAAGCACATAGAGAGGAAACTTGATATTATTGCAACTCCTACAAGCATGTATTCCTCTCTCATAATAATTTTCAGAGGCATCATGGATAACAACTTTGTTCTCATACTCAATTGGAACCTCTTCCGAAATAGTGGAATCATTACTAACTAAAGTTGACACTCTTCCAAATCCACTTTCATAAATATCACACTAAGATTCAATATGTTCCAAAATAGTGGGATCACTAATTCCTAAAGTTGACACTCTTCCAAACCCACTTTAAATGATAGTATTATTCATACTCCAAAAGGTATAAGTGAAGTTCATGGAGCTTTCTACAACTGACCAATATCCAAGCTCAAAATGTATAAGTGAAGCACATGAAGCATTCTATAAAACCATACTCAAGAGATTTAAGTGAAGCACAAAGAGCAATTCTATAAGATCATACTTAAAAGATTTAAGTGAAGCACATGAAGTATTCTATAAATCAATGAAGGTCTATATCATGCTAGCATGGTTCTATAAGAAAAGAAAAATACAAAGGACACAAATCATGTGAACAAAACAAAACCCGAGGTATACCGATAATTGTTGAAGAAGAAAGATGGGATGCCAACCGGGGCATCCCCAAGCTTAAATGCTTGAGTATACTTTGAAATATTTACTTGGGGTGCCTTGGGCATCCCCAAGCTTGAACTCTTGCCTCTCTTTATTCTTCTCATATTGATAGCTCCTCGACCTTCGGACACTTCATCCACACAAAACTTTAACAAAAACTTGTGAGATCCGTTAGTGTAATAAAGCAAATCACTACCTTTAGGTACTGTAATGAACTCATTATTTATTTGTATTGATGTTAAATCTACTGTATTCCATATTCTCTATGGTTCATACCTTCCGATACTACTCATAGATTCATCAAAATAAGCAAACAACTCATGCAAATCAGAATCTGTTAAAAACAGAACAGTCTGTAGTAATCTGGAAGTTTTCCAAACTTCTGTAAATCCTAAAATTATAAACTAAATTTTATAATTTGAAAAACTTGTACATAAGTAATGTGCAAAAAGAATCAGAACCATTTGACCTTCTAGTTAAAAATGTAAATTCATGCACTACAGCCAAAGTTTCTGTTTTTGTTCTGCACATAGTAAACAAGCAATCTAATCATCCTAAAACCAAGGCTTGGCACATTATTTTTATAATACAATGAATATATACAAGGGGATAATTATTTACAGAGAAACTTCCATGAAAAATTCTACATTGTTTCTGTGAGCATGAGCACAAGTGCTCAAGGTCGACCCTCACTTCTTCAATGCAAAACCTTCCAATCACTTCTCTTTTTGAAAAACTTTTTAGGCATGAAAGGCAAGTAAATATATTTTTTGGTATTTTCATTCTTTTGAATTTTTTTTGTATGTTTCACCCACAACTAAACAGAAACAAAAAGGAAAAAACAAAATTTACTTATGAAGAAAGCAAACAAGCACACACGAAAATATCAACCCCACGCTATTGCTCCCCGGCAACGGCGCCACAAAAGAGCTTGATAATCCCCAAGTGCAAGGAATCATCGTAGCACTTTCCAAAGGTGGAAGTGATAAGTATGGAGTGTCGAACCCACAAGGAGCTAAAGGTAAGACCAATAGTCTCTCAAGCCCTATCTGCCACCGATACAACTCTACGTGCACCGAACGTTTACTTCCAACTAGAAACGAGAAATAAAACTACGTTGTGGGTATGAAGAGGATAGCTTTGCATGATACCGGGGAATTAAAATATAAAAGTAGGTGTTGTTATCATAAAGTTAGAATATGTTACTAAATAATATAAATAGCAAGTGTGGAATAATGGTGGATCAATGTGCGGAATTGTCCTAGGCAATTGTTAACAAGACCGATAGTCGTCATTGCAATTTCATATGAGGGAGAGGCATAAGCTAACATACTTTCTCTACTTGGATCATATGCACTTATGATTGGAACTCTAGCAAGCATCCACAACTACTAAATATCATTAAGGTAAAACCCAACAATAGCATTAAAGCATCAAGTCCTCTTTGTTCCCATAAGCAACAATCCCTCTTACTCGGGTTTTTGCTTCTGTTCACTCACCAACCCACTATAAGCGAATCATGAACGTATTGCAACACCCTACAGAAGGAACCCCTCACGCTTGTGCGACACGAAGGGCACCATAGCACAGCACCAAAGTAAAACATACAACTCGTACCAATCTAGATCATCAATCAACCCAAAGACAAAAGATATCTACTCAAAACATCATAGGATGGCAACACATCATTGGATCGTAATATGTGGCATAAAGCACCATGTTTAAGTAGGGGATTACAGCGGGGTGCGGGAGAGTGGACCGCGTAAAAGAGATGAGGATGGTGATGATGATGGTGATGTTGATGAAGACGATCACCGTGGCGATGATTCCCCTCCCGATGGCACTCCGGCACCACCGGAAGAGAGGAGGAGAGGTTCTCCCCCTTGTGCTTCTTCCTCCATGGCCTCCACCTTCTGGTCCTTGGCCTTCATGGTGATGAAGACCCCTCCGGGATGCTCCTCCATGGCCACCGGTGATGATGGCCCCCTCCGGCAGGGTGCCGGAGAGGGCCCCGATTGGTTTTTCGTGGCTACAGAGGCTTGCGGCGGTGGAACTTCTGACCTAATCTCCGTTCTGGAAGTTTTAGGGTATGAGAGTATATATGGGTGCAGGGGGTACGTCGGTGGACCTCCGGGGTGCCCACGAGGCAGGGGGACGTGCCCAAGGGGTGGGTGCGCCCCCCACCCTTGTGGGCAGCCCGGGACTCCCCTGACGTGCACTCCAAGTCTATCAGGTTGCTTTCCTTCCAAAAATAACTTCTCCAGTTGATTTCATTCCGTTTTGACTCCGTCTGATATTCCTTTTCCTCGAAATACTGAAATAGGCTAAAAGCAGCAATTCTGGGCTGGGCCTCCGGTTAATAGGTTAGTCCCAAAAATAATATAAAAGTGGAAAATAAAGCCCAATATTGCCCGAAATAGTAGATAATATAGCATGGAGCAATCAAAAATTATAGATACGTTGGAGACGTATCACGGTGCTCTGTGCGGGGCGGTGAGTCAACCTCCTCTTCTTAGTCGTACGACTCATCACTCTCTTCCTCATCATCGTCATCAGGAGATTTCCAGTCGGCGCTCTCTTCTGTGCTATCTGCTCCCTCCTGGGCCTGCTCTCCGTTTGGCATCGAATACATCTCAGTATAAACCTGCAAGGCAAGAAGTTAATCAAACATCAGTCAGATTCAAAGATAGTTGCAAGACAGAATGAAGTACACTCGGTAATAAGGATCATACCTTGTTCGGCTGGTTGTCGGCGTGAAATGGATCGACTCTCCTGGCTCCCCCGGGGTTATCTTTGTTTCCGGTAATGCTCTTCATCCACAGGACCACCATCTCGTAGGGGACCTCCTCTAAGTGGACCCGAGCGGTGTCGTTGGAGCCCGAATACATCCACATCGAATGATCATGGGCTTGGAGAGGCTGGATGCGTCGACTGAGAAACACTTCCAGTAAATCCATGCCAGTAACGCCCTGATGGACCAACTGAACTACCCTCTCGACTAACATGTTTGTCTCCACTTTCTCCGATGCGGTCACAATCAGTGAAGAAGGTTGCTGGACTCAATCTAGGGTAAAGGGAGGAAGACCGGTCGACTGACCTGGGGTCACAATGTCCTGGCAGTAGAACCAGGTCGACTGCCAGCCCCTAACCGACTCAGGAAGTGTCATAGGGGGGAAAGTACTCCTCTTCCTCATCTGAATCCCTAAACCCCCGCACATCTGAATCACGTGCATCCTCTCATCACTCGGATTTGCCTTCTTCATGGTTTGGGAACGAACTATGAAAATGTGGTTGAAGAGACCCCAGTGCGGTCTACAACCCAAGAAGTCTTCGCACATAGAAACGAATGCAGCATGGTATGTGATGGTGTTGGGGGAGAAATGGTGAAGCTGAGCATCGAAAAAGTTCAGAAAACCCCGGAAGAAAGTATGCGGGGGAAGGGAGAAACCACGGTCGACATGGGTGGCAAGAAGGACGGACTCACCCGCCCACGGCTGAGGCTCTATCTCGTTCCCCCGCAGCCTCCAAGTCCCATCGGCGATCAAGCACGTGGTGGCCAAATCCTCCAGATCCTCTTTCCAAAGCATGGATCGGATCCAATCCCCCTGGATCCAACCAGGCGGCAACCCGGACCTCGACGATAATCCCCGACCCGTTTTCTTTCCCTTTGCCGTCGTCGTTGCTTTCTTCGCGCACTCCAGTGCCGCCGTCTTGTCCTTCACCATTGTGGCAGCTGAACACGGGCGGGGCGGCAGCGTCGAGGGCGAAAGAAGACGTGGTGGAGAAGCGGATGAAGAAGAAGGGGAATGGGAGCGCACTGTGCAAATGCATCAGCCTCGGCGCCTTTTACGGGCCTACTTTTGAGTGGCTGATGTGTGGGCCCGAGCGATCCTGTCAAATCCCGCAACAGCCATGCGCGGGATACATGGCGAAAAAGGTGGCATAGAAATCGAGGCGCCCATGTCTATCCGTCCCGTTTACTGCGGCGCACTCCGCCTCGCGCGCTTCCCCAAATTTTTGAATCTCATGAGATCTAGGAACCGTAGTAACCAATCACGCCAGAGATTTTGCACCCTATCAACACTTGAAGATTGCCAGCATAAGTTCACTCGATAACCTCTGAATTGATCAAGGTGACTGAAATGAAGTCAAAGTTTCAGCATGGACCTCAAACTCAGTATGAATGCCTGTGAGGCACAAGAGTCAAGGCAGGGTCAACTTCAACTATCTTTTCACTCGGACCTCAATCCATTTGGTGGCTAATGACGACGCCATAGACCTAGGGTAGGGTCATGGACCTGACATATACGCCCTACCCAAGGTCACTACCCTAGAAGCTAGGATATTCAAAGTATAGTAAGGGGTACCGATTGAAGCCATCGGGTGCAATCCACTCGACCAGTCATCTCACTCGGATACCCCCAATTTAACTCGACCTGGATGAAGTCATTCGACCATAAAGGAAACCACTCGGAGTATAGAAGATCTAGAGTCACTCAGGATGGCAACGGTCAGGCGTTCACTCCGTAGTCTTAAAGATCATTAATAACACTTTACAGCTGGCGTTACCAGTAACGCCCTACCTTAATGTACATTTAACCCCTATAACGGAGGACGGCTGGGGTCCTGGTGCACTCTATATAAGCCACCCCCCTCCTCTGGGACAAGGGTTAGCACCCCTTGTAACAGACACCCAGTCGACCGCCTCAGGGCACCAAGACATAGGGATTTTATATCCTCCGAGAGGGGCCTGAAATCGTAAACTCGTGGGTACAACCTCGTTGTAGCTAGGGCCTTGCATCCTATACTTACCCTCTACTCTTACTGTCAGACTTAGAGCCACGACACCAGCTCCTTCTCATGTCGGTCGCGCTGCACGGCAGCCTAGCTGCGCTCCATCTCCTTGGCCTGAAGCTGACCCTCGAGCTCCTGCATGCGGCCCTGGAGCTGGGAAGCGGCCACTGTGAAAACAGAAGAATCATCAGCAACGACAACAACAAAGACAAGCAGCTGCCGGAAAGATCTGGCCCGACTGCTCAGTAGTCGGCCCAAATCTCGGGGGGGCTACACCCTTTGGATGCGCTTGCGCGCCCCCACTGAATGCCAGCCTGCAAACCTCGGCTCCTCCGCAACTCGGCGGTCCGGTTCGCGAGCGTCTAGTTCTGGAAGTTGTAGGCGGCCGCATGCAGGTTGTGGTAATCCTGCATCAAGAACTACATCCTGACACTCAGAAACATGCCTTAAAGTTCCAATCTCCTGCTCAGCAGCCGGCTTGGAACTCGGGGGGCTACACCTAGTGGGTGTGCTAGCGTGCCCCCACTGAAGATCGTGAAAGATAAAGAAGAAAATCAAGGGCGTACCCAGATAGACGTCCGCATCTCCACCATCTCGCTCCTCGCCTTCCTGAGTGTAGCACCGTGGACGGTGAACTTGTCCATGATGTCCTACACTGCAAGGTTTAGGGAGGCTATGTCAAGCGCTGGCGTCCAGCCCGACGGGGCGGAACTCATAGCCCCGATGTCAGCCCCCAGCGAAATCGCGGCTCATGTTTCCACCGTCCTTGGCTCGAAGGATGCTCGTGCCTGGCGCAGGCGCAAGGGGATGCACACCGTCAAGGCCTGGCTCATATCCATCCCGGCATTGGCCACCGGCGTCTCCGGCCCTTCGGATGGTCATCACCCCACTCGCCAGCACCCAGCGCTCCGGGTCGCCTCCGCCTTCAAGGCTGCCGAGTCAGCAACCGCCTACTCCGGCGCCGCCTGGTCAGCTCTGGTTGCTCCAATCAGTGCCTAGATCTCCACTATAGGCGGCTCCGGCCACTCAAGATTGGCGCCCTCCGGGATCCTGCCACAAGCCGGGTCCTCTGTGGCCTTGGCATCGGCCTTCGCCTGCTCCTTGGTCGTCGCTTCCGCCTGTGCCGACACTGCGGCTTGTGCCTTCGTCGGCGCTGACACGGCGGCCTGGGCATCGGCCTCCGCCCGCGCCACGGCCTCCTCCTGTGCCTCCCGCGCATTCCTTTCCGTCGCCTCCCGAAGGGCGGCGGCCAGGTCCACACGCCGGGCCTCCTTGGGTCCGCATGTTGATCCGATCAGCGAGGCAGATGGAGCTCGAGATGTGGGGATGGCGGCCCTGCAGCAAAATAAACGAAGATGAGAAATTCACAAAGGGGAAGAAAATGATTAAGACAGTGCAACAAATGCACTTACCCGGACACCATTGGGCGCTCCTTTGGGGCCCTCCGGGTTGGCCCCTTGTTGGTGACCGCCTTCGCGGCCTCTTGCTGCCTACTAGCAGCCGCCTGCTTGGCCTTCTTGGGCGGCCTGTTGCCGAACATCCCCTTGGCACGACGCTTCGTCGCGCCGGGTGCGTCAGCCGGTGCTCCACTGGGCGGCCGCGCTGTCGAAGTGCCAGCGCCCGTCCTCTCGGCGCCTTCGGGGCGGTGTTGCCCCTCGTTGTCTTCATCGTCATCCGGCCAGGACCGGACATCGTTGTCTCCTCCTGTGCCGCCTCCTGCGGCTCCGCCTCCTCTAGTGCCGCCTCCCAAGGCGGCGGCGGCGTCCTTGAATCCATCTTCCAACGCGGCCGTCCCCAGCTCGGGGTCGCCCATGTCAATCTCCTCGCGGTCCGGCATCCATTGATGGCCTGGAGCCGCTGCGTTGGATACCACATGGCTAGGAAAGCGCTGCCCCGCGTCCGGGTGTTCAGGTCGGATAAAAAGTACTGCGTGAGCAAAGAATGGAGACCAGATACTGACCGGTGGCGGCGTGTTGGCGCGGCTGTATGGTAGCTTGCCGAATCTCCAGCCATTCTTGCTGAGTTTGTTGTCGGAGAAGTAGTTAACGTGGCGGATCAATTCAATCATCGGCAGCTCCTTGGTCGACATCCAGCATGGATCACGGCGGCCACTCATGTCGCAGATCCGGTGCGGCCGGGCTTGGAGAGGGGAAACTCAGTGGTAGACAAAGGCGACTAGCAGGTTTGCTGGCTTGAGGCCCTCCACGCCCGTCATCTCCTGGAGCCGATTCAGGATGCTTGTGATGGAGGCCAGTACCGGCTTTGGTTGCTTCCCCCAGTTATCATGTGGCTCGCTTGGCGGGCCAATTGCGAAGTCCAGCAGGTTGATGTAGTCCCGAGTCGAATGGAGGTTACGGACGTAGTAGTATGACTTCTGCCATAGCTTCACCGACTCCAGCAACGCAATGAATGGGAACCGAGTCCTGGAGCCACTGCGCCACACGGCGACGCAAGATCCGCATTGGGCTGGTTCACCTTTAGCCCGAGTCCCCAGCTTCAAATAGAAGAACCTGCCCCATAGCTCGAGGTTGGGCAGGATGCCCAGGTAGCCTTCGCAGAAAGTTGCGAAGGTGGAGAGGAGAACGACGGTGTTGGGGGTGAGATGATGCGGCTAGAGGCGGTAGAAGTCGAGGAAGCTGCAGAGGAAACCGCTTGTGGGTAGGCCAAACCCGCTGAGGAAGTGGCTTCAGAAAACTACGAACTCACCGGCCATCGGCGCCGGCGAGATCTCCCTCACGTCGATGATGCGCGTCCCCTGGACTGCCTTGACTGGAATCCTCTGCGTCGCTTGGAGGAACACGATGTGGCCGTCGTGGATGTTGGATCCATCCAAGTCGCCTTGCGCCATAGCTCATGGTAGTCTGACGGCGGCTCGGCGAGGCTGGGTGGTGACGAGGTCGGAGCGGCGCTCCGGCGGCGTGTGGTGCAGCAGCGCATCGGCGCGAGGAGGCACTAAGGCAAAGAGGTAGTGGAGAAGGAGAGAGTGGGAGGGGCGTGCGTGTGTTTGGCCGCCCCCTCCCCTCTATTTATACGGCAACGGCGGGGTCGAGGCGACTCTTCGGGGGGCATGGGATTAACTGCTCCCACGTCCCACGCGCCCCCGCGTTATTCACGCCTTTATGGCGTGCAATCAATGTGCCCCAGAAGGGCAACAGATTGCCTCGGCCACAGCGGATCCGCGCGCGCTAAGGCCGTGTAATGGCGGGCCCGGGCCTATGCCAGAGTCCCATCGCGCGCGTGGGCTGGCTAGCCGGGCCGGCCTACTGGAGACGCGCGGCATGCGAGCAATGGGGGGCACGGCCAACTACCCGGTACCGTACCCCCGACGCCCGCCATGACGATCCAAATTCGCCAATCGGTTGGTTTCTCCCTGGCCGGCTTCTGGCACGCGGCTTCTTCAAGTCGGACAGAACGAAGGCACATGATCTCCCGGAGGAGGAAACTGCTGAGGCACTCCGGCTTTGAGCCGTGGCGCCTCACCAGCTTCAGGGACTACTGTCGGGGGGATGTACCCCGGGTAGCCTCATCCGCACCCAATAACATTTCAAGACATCGGGGCTAGCAAAGCCCCTCATGCCGACTAGTCACAAGGCCGGCTTCCAGAAGACGACGCCCTCTTAGAAGGGGAGCTTTGGGGGCGGGCCGGCTCCCAGCAGCCGGCCCCTCCTCCTCCTCAGAGTCTGCACTCACCCATCATGACGAGATGGGGCGTGACTACAGTGCAGCCTTCTCCCCCGAATCCCGGAGGGGCGTGGCCACAGTGCGAGCTAACCAAGCGGACACCTACCCGGATGGCGCGGCACTTTAGCCATACGATGCACGACGCGGCCCTCGTCAGCAAGGGTCACGCTATAGCAAAGGGCAATTAGCATGGCATGCAGGCGGCATGCCCTACCTATCGGCCGGATTCTCGGCAGCCGATGGGGCCCTCCAAACGCGGGCCCTAGCAGCTGGTGAAGAACCCGGCGACCCTAGACACTAACGTCCGGGTCCTACACCCAGCCGTATTACCATTGTACCCTTGGGGTCGGCCTATAAGACACCCCTGGGCTCAGCCACGCAAAGGGTTGAGCTCTCATTCCACACACACACATCATAGCTAGGAGAAGAGGGAGAGCTCTACCCTTCTTCCTCCTTTGGCAAGATAGCTCTAGGAACAACTCTGTATACTCTTGATCATAGTCATCTTAGCATGACTAGGGGTGTTATCTCTCCTGAGAGCCCCAAACTTGGGTACGTCTCGCGTGCTCTCGAGCTCATGCTCATTCTCACTTCCGCAACCCGACGACGTCCTCATGGCTCCACCCACGATAAGCCACCCCCTAGCATCTGCCATCAGATTACCACGATAGTGTGGAGAAGTCATGAATTTAGTTGATGGTAATCCCACTATCTTGAAGATTATAAGACTTTTATGCATGTAGATCATGGAGAGAAAATTTATATGATAGTTACATTGTTGAATGATTATGATCCTACATGTAATTATTATGAGAGAGGAAAATATGGTTGTAGAAATATTCATGTTACTAAATTAGCTCTCTTCATGTTGAGGTTGCTATTGTTTCTTTCTTCCTCCTTGCATATGCTAGGTTTTGCTTGCCTTGCTTATTTTTTCCTTATAAAATGACTATGCATAGGAAGTATGTTAGACTTAAATGTGTTTGTCATATGCTACATTATGCTCCCTTTGTGTTTAAATTATTATCTTTCATGTGAGCATCGCTGAAATCTCAAGCCTGTCTTAATGGCTATAAAGAAAGAGTTTGTTGGGAGATAACCCAATAGTTTATTTTTCTAGTTTTTGAGTGTGCACACAATTATGCTACTATTATGATTGTGTTTTTGTGTTTAGATTAGAATTTGTGCCAAGTAAAGCCTTTGGATGATAGTTGATTTGATTCTGCGAAAAATAGAAACTTTTGCGTCCAGTAGAAGAATTGTTTAAATTCACTGGAACGTCTTTTTTATCTATTTGTTTTACACATGACTGATATACAAATTTTCCACGTCTTACTAATTTTTCAGAATTTTCTGGGTTACAGAAGTATAGTCATAATTCAGGTTTCTACAGACTGTTCTGTTTTCGACAGATTCTGTTTTTGTTGCATAGTTTGCTTGTTTTGGTGAAACTATGGATTGTATTGGGGGTATAAGCCATGGAAAATTTGGAATAAAATAGGTAGATTCAATAATAAAATATGAATGGATTGACAACACTGCCTAAAGTTTGTAATTTGGCCATTATACTAACAGATCTCACGAAGATTTTGTTGAGTTTTGTGTGCTGGAGTTTTCAAGTTTTGAGTGAGACCGTGATGGATGATGGAATAAAGAGTGGCAAGAGTCTAAGCTTGGGGATTCCAGAGGCACCACAAGGTAATGTTCAAGGACTCCCAAGAGCCTAAGCTTTGGGAGGCTCTGAAAGGCATCCCCTCTTTCTTCTACTAACCATCGGTAACAGTACTTGGAGCAATATTTTTATTCATCACATGATATGAGATTTTCTTGGAGTGTTGTGTATTATATGAGTCTTTGCTTTGTTTGCTTTTTAGTTTGTCACAATCGTCTTTGCTGGACACACCTATATGCACAAGATATGAATTTGGTCCTAATGTGATGGATATTCAAGAAGGATATAATAAAAACTTTTATATAGATCACTGAATATGATAAGTTTGATTATTTGCAGTAGTTTTGCAAAATGAAGATGATAATTTGTGAGTGGTACTAGTCAGTAATTGTGGATTAGTAAGAATATTGGCGATAAGGTTTCTGATTACCTATGCATGCATGTAAAGTCAATAGTTCTGCAACGAAGTTATATCCTAATTATGATGCATAATTTAGTGTTAGTTATGTTCAATGCATGTTTATGACCGTTTTTGTTTTCCGGTTGGTCGCTTCTCAATCTATTTGCTAGCCTCCATTTGTACTAAGCAGAAATGTTGTTTGTGCGTCCAACTCCTTAAACCTAAAGTTGTGCCAACGAGTCCATCATACCTACCTATATGCGGTATTTACATGCCGTTCCAAGTAAATATGCAAGTGCCAACTCTAATCATTCAAAATATTTTTCCATTTTGTGTGCCCGTACTGCTCATGAAGCGACACGGGGTGACCAATATCTTTCATGCTAGGCGGGTATTTCTCACGATGAGTGTTTATTCACTTGTCATTGCATGAGAAATTGGCGGGTCATAGGGATGCCCAGACCCATAATGAATCAAAAATAATAATAAATTTCTTGGAAAGTTGAAAATTTGGAAGGCACCCATATATACGGCTAGCCATGAATTGTGAAAGGAAATGAACTTTATTTTCTGTTTGGTAACCGCCTATAATGTGTCTAGCATGAAAGATGTTGAGAACTTTCGGCTGTGACATTGATAGGAAAAACATGTGTCTCAAAATAATTCCTATCTCTCTATTTAAAACTTTGAGCTCTGGCACCTCTACAAATCTATGCTTCCCTGTGCGAAGGGACTATCTATTTTACTTTTATACAATTTTTATTTTTAATTTGAATCTTCACCTTCTCTTATAAGCACCAACTGGGGAGCACTATTGTCATACTTGTGCATTGGTGTAGATAATATTGAGAGTGTTTCATGAATGGATCAATGGTTGAGCATGACAGGCTAGGATAACTTTATTTAGAGTTGATATTTTGAAAGACATGATTATTTATTGGTATGCTTGAGTACTTATATATTTATGTCAAACTATAGATTATTGCTTTGAATCACTCGAATCACAATATTCATGCCACAAAAAGAAAGATTACATGATGAATATGATAGGTAGGATTCCACATCATAAATTCTGTTTTTATCATTTACCTACTCGAGGACAAGCAGAAATTAAGTTTGAGGATGCTTGATATGCCTCAAACGTATCTATAATTTTTCTATTGTTCCATGCTGTTATAGTTTCAATCTTGGATGTTTTATGTGCAATTATATATCATTTTTGGAACCAACCTATTAATTTAGTGTCGAGTGTCAGTTGCTGTTTTTTGCCTGATTTTGGTTTTCTAGAATATCAGTACCAACGAAGTCCAATTGCCATGAAACTTTTTGAAGATTTTTTTCTGGACAAAAGAGAGCTTGGAAGCTTCGGGAGAGGGCCAGAAGATGGAGTAGCCCACAAGGCACCAGGGGGCGCTCTGGTGGCTTGTGGGGCACACGTTCAACTATTTGATCTAATTCTGCCTCTATAAATTCTCTAAAATCGAGAAACCAATAGAGAGCCACCCACAATACTTTTTTCGCCGCCGCAAGTTCCTGTTCTTGAGAGATCCCATCAGGGGGCCTTTTATGGCACTCCGCCAGAGGGGGAATGAACCACGGAGGCGCTGTACATCAACCCTGTTGCCTCTTTGATAATGTGTGAGTAGTTTACCACAGACCTACGGGTCCATAGCTAGTAGCTAGATGACTTCTTCTCTCTCTTTGATCTTCAATACAATGTTCTCCTCGATGTTTTTGGAGATCTATTCGGTGTAATCACTTTTTGCGGTGTGTTTGTTGGGATCTGATGAATTATGAGTTTATGATCAGATTATCTATGAATATTATTTGAGTCTTCTCTGAACTCTTTTTATGCATGATTACTATAGCTTTGTATTCTCTCTGATCTATTGATTTGGGTTTGCCAACAAGATTGATTTTTCTTGCAACGGAAGAGGTGTTTTGTGATGGGTTCGATTTTTGCGGTGCTCAATCCCAGTGATAGAAAGGGTGGCACGTATTTGTATCATTGCCACTAAGGATAAAAATATGGGGTTTATTCATATTAATTGAGTTTATTTTGTCTACATCATGTCATCTTGCTTAAGGCATTACTCCATTCTTTATGAACTTAATACTCTAGATGCATGCTGGATAGCGGTCGATGTGTGGAGTAATAATAGTATATGCAGGCAGGAGTCAATCTACTTGTCTCGTACGTGATGCATATATACATGATTGTTGTCTTAGATATCGTTATGATTATTCACTTTTCTATCAATTACCCAACAATAATTTATTTACCTATCGTATGCTATTTTCAAGATAGAAGTCTCTGGTGAAAACTATGACCCCCGGGTCTATTTAAATCATATATTAATATCCAAAAATACATTGCTACAGTTTTAATAATGTCGTTTTATTTTGTGTCTTATTTATCCACATGTAACTGCAAGATTTGATCCTTGCAATTAACAGTCAAGGGATTGACAATCCCTTGTTTGCGTTGGGTGCAAGTGTTTGTTATTTTGTGTGTAGGTCTTGCTAATGAGTTGTTGTGTGATTCTTTTACTGGATTGGTGACATTGGTCTCTAACCGACGGAAATACTTATCTCTATTATACTGCATCATCCTTCCTCTTCGGGAAAATCCCAACGCAGCTCACAAGTAGCAGGCGGTGCAGTTTCGTGCAAAGCAGCAGTAGCGCCACAGGGTTAGCTATCGGCGGCGGCGGCTTAGGAGCAAGCGGTGGTGCCGGCGGCTTAGGAGCAAGCGGTGGCGGCGGTGCTAGATTAGGTCGAGTTAGGCTAGGACCATGTAGCAGTGCATGCTCTAGCCAATGCAACCAAAAGACTAATCTGATGAAAGAGACTAAACAATACATTTATACGTCAACACTCCTCCTCATGTGGGGCTCCCTCGGACCTAATTGGACCAAAAGTGGGCTGCAATTTAATTGCGCCAGCCGGGTCTTGAACTCAAGACATCTTGGCTCTGATACCATGACAAATGCACAATGCGTATAAGAAAAGAGTAGAAGACACATATGTTTTAAAAATGTTAATCATGTATTTGAAAAGTACTAAAATTGTATATAAAAAAGTACAACGTGTATGGACAAAATTGAACATAAACAATATAAGTTCTCAAAAAATTTAATTATGGACTTTAAAAATGTTAAGCATGTATCTAAAAAATGTACCTGGTGTATACGTAACTTGTAGAAGGTGTATGAAAAAAAGGTTGATATAAAAATCTATGTTTGAAAAAAAACTTATATAAAAAATGCTCATGTAGATTACAATTTATCTATTGCCATTAAAAATGTACATGACATTTTAAAGGAATATTAACATGTTTCCGAAAAATGTCTGAGAATAATTTTTAAATGTTTATAAAATGTTAAAAGTTGTCGCGTAGTTTGAAAAAAATGTTTATTGCCACAAAAAAATGGTCAATGTGTATTTGAAAATTGTTGACCATGAACGAAATAAAGTGTGCAAAAAACATATATTAAAAAATGTACATCGTGTATTTGAAACAAATGTAAATCATGTATTTAAAAAGATATTCAATATTTATCAGAAATGTTTTACGTGTATTCTGAACATTTATGTTGTGTACTGAAAAATAGACATGTGTTAAAAAAAACCAATGCAAACCGACAAAGAAGAAAAGAAATAAAAGAATAATTTGGTATTTAAAAAATGTCAATCATGTATTAAAGAATTGTTATATATATATATATATATATATATATATATATATATATATATATATATATATAAAGACTAATATAACATATTTAGAAAACATTCAATATGTAGAAAAATATTTGTGATCTATAAGAAATATGTTTTATGTAATTAAAAAATAGTAAACATGTATAATAATATAATTCTTGTTCTATGCGAAAAGAGAAAAGGAAAAAAGCGACGAAAACAGACAAATAAGCAATGCAATGCAAGGAAAACCCAAAGAAATCAAAATAAAAATAATTACCTAAGAAAACCAATGCAAAAGAGTGAAAACAGAATAAACCAACAAAGAAACAAAGAAAAATGAAAGGAAACCAAAAGGGAAACAGCGAAAAACGAAGAAAAAAAGCAGGATCAAGCAAATCCAAAACACGGAGAAAGAAAGAAAAACCAAGAAAAAAAGTATAATAATCGGACCAGTCTAACCAATAAAAACCCAACAAGTTAGCGTCACGTTCCGAGCTTGTGGGCGAACCAAAAATATAAGCCATTCAGGCCGGCCTAGTAGCCACGTTAAAAAAAATATCCACGAGCGGCATATCGCTTCCAATTCAATCAGTCCCCGACGGCCACTCATTTTAAATCAAATATCTGGAAAGCCTGTGCCCCTAGCAATGTGAACCTAGCTGCTGCACCACAACAAACTATGGGTCAATGATCGACTGCAGCGAAGAGGTTGGCCGAACGGTTACTTTTGCCCACTTTGCATGAGAAATTTGGAAACGTCCAAACACCTGATGTGGGAATGCCCATTCTCTTCTGCAATCTGGCAAAGAGTTGCCTCGTGGCAGGGCTGTGCCGCGCTCAGCCTCCTGAGGATGCCAAGCAGATCATCGATCACACACTGTCAAAGGATGATCAACCTGACACCTGAAGCTCACAAGCGCGACGCCAGATCAATGCTCTTGATGGTACCATGGGAAATCTGGAAGGAGAGGAACAACTTCGTCTTCAGAGCCAAGACTCCATCGAGCGAAGATATCATCCGTGCCATCCGCACAAACATAGAGCAGTGGAGGCTAGCCGGAGCAGTCTGCCTTGAGCCCCCTTTTGGGGACCCAAACATGAGATAGTGGCCTAGAACCCTATCGCCTTTCCTTTATTCTTTCTCTATGTACCACCCCACTAATCGTTTGATTACCTTGTTTCCCGTTGCTTTCCCCTAAATCAATGAAGCCGGTCAACCCGGATCTTTCAAAAACAAATCCATCAACTAAGAGCTCATTTCATCCCGCGATAAGCAAGCTATACATCCGCTTTCGCACAGAGAATATTTTTTGAGGGGTAAGCTCCATTTTATTATCAAACTCCATAAGAAATGGGATAGAAATTGGATCAAGAGGGTGGACCAGCCATACGTGGCGCTCCTGGTCTAACGAAAGTGAGTATCTAGCTATACTATGAGCTTCGCCATTCGCACAGAAAACTAACACAAGCGGCAAGAGATGGGCTGTCCCACTTTCGTTTTTTAATATTTTCTTTTCTTGTTTTTCGTTATTTTTTTTTTGTTCTTTTTCTGTTACATTTTTTTTATTTTTCAAGTTTATTTTTTTTCAAAAAATGCTCGTGTTTTTAAAATATCCATAATTTTTAAAAATAATTGCTATTTACATAATTTGTTCAAAATGTAAAAAATGTTCCCTTTTGAAATTTTGTTCGAGAAATGCTCATGTTATTGAAAAAGGTTCAGGGATCTAGAAAATGTTTGCGCTTTTCAAATGTTGTTCAAACAATGCTCCTACTTTCAATTTTTGTTCAGAATTTAAAAAATATTATTGTTTTCGAAAAATGTTGTCTTTCCAGAAAATATTAATGTTTTCAAATTCTGTTCATAAGTCAATCCTTCGCACAAAGCGACACATAGGAGGTCCCCATGAGATGCAGCGTGTGCTCGACTCAGGCGCACAAATAAAAGGGCCGGTGCAGTGCAATACTAGCTCTCCTCTCCATCGCACATTTCTATTCTCTATTTTTTTATTAATGTTACTTATATTTAAAAAATGCAAAACTAATGTATGTGAGATATTCTTTAAAATTCTTGCAGTTCCAAAAAATATTCAAGAAATTTGGAAAAAAATATACATTGTAAACAAATAGGCACGTAATTCAAAACAAATATTTCATACAATTAAATACGTGTCATTTTAAAAAAAATAACACCTCTCCAAAATTTGTTCGGGGCATTTATAAAATGTTCCCCTAGTTTGAAAAAAACTGGCCATGGAAAAAACCTTGAGCGTGTAATTGGTTTTTTAACAGGTATTCTAAAATAATAATTCCAAAACACGTATTTTGGAAAATGCAAATCATATATTTAAAAATTGTGCAACATCTATCACAAAAAAGTTACACGTGTATAAACAAAATATAAATTGTGTATTAAAAATAGATATGTGTTGCAAAACCCCGAAGAAACCTTTGAAAACCGAGAACAAGAAAAACTGAAGAAAATCGAAGTAAAAAGGAATAAACAAAACAGATCGGAAACAAAATCAAAGAAAACCGATAAAACAGTGAAAATCGATAAAAAAAAATCAACACAGAAAAAACCGTGGACATTCTAAAACCAGTCGGAACCAGCTATATTTGCATTCCATTTTTTTAGAAAGATAGCCACTTTATTTAAACGTCAATAACATCTGGTACATGTATGAAATCAGGAGTGGCAACTAGCCAAACATGTCTACCAAGACCTAACAAGACCGAGGCCTAGCCAAACACGTTTGATTTCCTCCCTTCGTGCACTATGGCTGCTGATTCAAAATTCCTTTGCCTCGCGTCGATATCTCGTATAATCACTGAAGAAGGTCCCCTGTACCTCCCCTTCAGGTGGCTAACTATTGAGCTGTAGTCAGTAGCTATCCTAACCCTTTGAATGTAAGGATAAGCCGCAAGGGCGAGAGCTTCACAACATGCATGAGCTTCTAAAATCTCTGGGTCTACCAACCCCTGAAAACAAGTGACTGAAGCACCGATGTAGCTTCCATCAACATCATGGCAAATTGCAGCACAACAACCTCTTTCGCCACGGTGAGATACGACAGCGTCCACATTTATCTTCGGTCCTCCATCTAGTGATTTTATCCATCTTGGCACTCTTGGCTTTGGACTAGCCACAGTAGCCTTTTAGCTGTCCGGAGCAAGCGCTAAATCTTCCAGGAAATTCTTAATAAAAGTCCAGGTGGACAATGGGCTCTGACAAATTTGTTCCTACTTCACTTTACGTCGGGCCAACCTAATTGCCCATACTGTAACAAGGATTTTAGCAAAATCTTGCTTGCTCAAAGTGTCCTGTACATGTGCCAACCACAATTTGCATCCGAAGAAGTGCATGCAGTAACGTGTTCAACAAGCTCCTCTTCCATCAACGCCCACACACACTTAGACATCTGGCAATCAACTAGAGCATGACGCCATGAGTTTACTGAAGCATTATAGATCACACACAAATCATCTTCAGAAATATGCCTCCTCTTTAGAGTTTCGCCGGTAGGTATACCATTTTTTGCCAACCTCCACGCGAATGATCTCACTTTGGCCGACACCTTGGCTGACCATAGCTTTGTCCATTGTTGCTGCGACGTCCCCAATTACGAGCTGCTCGGTCTACCATCCAACCAATCCTCCCATCTTATTTTTGTGTCAGCAAGCATGCGGTAGGTGGATCAAACTGAAAAGTTCCCAGACCTTTCATAATGCCAAGCCCAGCAGTCATCACTCGAGGTCATCATCAACGGAATATTAGGAACAACTTGCACGTCCATCGGACACAAGTGCGAATTGACTGCATCATAGTTCCATGAACGAGAATGTTCAACAATTAGCCCTGAAACAAATTCTGGTGGGTTTGCCGATATTGGGAAAAGGGGTCTGAAGCATGGTATTCCTCGGCAACCAGTTATCACTCCAAACCCAGGCTGTTTCCCCATTCCCGATGCACCATATGAGGCCCTGCTTGAGCACCGAGAGGACGACATGAATCGCCCTCCACACCTGGGATGGGTGATTACCCAACTCTGAATGTAGCACATCAACAGTAGGGAAATAGACAGATTTTAAGATTCACACACTCAACATGTCTAGCTCATGTAAAATATACCATCCCTGCTTGGCCAACATGGCCAGGTTAAAAAGCTTAGTGTCCCGGAAACCGAGTTATCCCAAGTATTTGGGCAACGTCATCTCATCCCAAGCAACCCCATGTGGGCTTTCTCTTGCCATCCTTACAACCACAATAAAATTTCCTGATCATCGTATCAATCTGACCAGAAAGGCCTCTAGGTAGCAAGAAACATGTCACTGAATAGGTTGAGATCACTTGAGCTACCGATTTGATCCAAAACTCCTTTCTGGACGATGCCAAACACTTCTCAATCCATCCGTGAACCTTCTGCCAAAGTCGGTCTTTAAGATACTTGAAACACCCATTTTTGACCTCCCCACATCACACGGTAATCC
The DNA here is from genome assembly GCA_963921465.1 of Triticum timopheevii. NCBI lineage: Eukaryota > Viridiplantae > Streptophyta > Magnoliopsida > Poales > Poaceae > Triticum > Triticum timopheevii. The sequence goes on from OY997274.1 coordinate 507,676,381, forward strand.
TAGGTACTGCTCAGACAATGACTCATTGAGAACAGTGAGAATGTTCTTTACAGTGTTCCCCATGCTCTCCAAACAACCCTTACCAAAAAATATAGAGGATTTGGCCAAATTAACTCTATGGCCCAAAGTGCTCTACTTTGCCGGCCCACTAAGGCAAGCCACAGCGGAGCACCAGCGCAAGGCTTGAATTCTTTATTTGATTCTTTCTTTTTTGTTTTGAGGAGTAAAATTGTACATTGGTTTGAACTTATTAACGTCAAAGTGACGATCATTCACACACAAGGCACGAGCTAGCGAACAGTATGGACGCCCCATCAAACGTGTACGCCGGTTTTGGTTTAAGAACCTTCTTGAGGATTCTAGCTCCGGTTTTAATCAGTTTATTAATTGTTTTTCTTTTTTTATTTATTAGGTTTTTTATTTTCATTTTTGTTGTTTATATTTGTTTTTTCGTTTCTTTGTTTTTCTTTTTTACTTAATTTGCCTTTTTCAAGAAGTGTTCTTGTTTTTTAAAAATGTGCTCATAAATTCAATAAGTTCATGATTTTCAAAAATATTTGGAATTTTAAATATTTTTCTAATTTATCTAAAATTTCGTGTTTGGAGAATCTTCAAAAAATTTCAAACAAAATTGGGTTCTTCAAAAGTTTCCCCCGCTTTCTTTTTTTATTCACAAATTAAAAAATGTTTGGAAATTTCTAAAATGTTCATATTTTTCGAAAATTATTCGAATTTTCAACTCTTGTTTTTGCATTCGGTTCACAAATGCAAAAACTATTTGTTTTTTATAAAATGTTTGGGATTTTCAAACACTCTGCGATTTCTTTGGATTATTTCAAATTCCAGAAAGTATTCAAAATTTTAAAAACTTATTTGGTAAATTCAACAGTTGTTTGCATTTTAAAAACAAGAAGAAAATTTGAAATTCCAACCTTTTTTTAAATTTGTGAACAATTTTTGAAAACGCATCATTTTGTGAACATTCCAAACAAAATTTGAAACCTAGTTTTTTTAGTACAGGAACATTAGTTTATAGAATGGATGTTCTGAAACCTGTTTTTAGACTATGATTAATTTATATATTTTCCTCACATTTTATAAAAATGTATATAAATTTTAATATATAAGGAACGAGAAAAAACATAAAATGAAAAGGGAAGGTGTGGAGCCTTCATCCTAAAGCAACAAGTATAATCATATATCAAGCATAAATTCCAAGCATACATTGCAAATAACCAATTTGATCCCATAAGAGTTTCCCTTTTTGAGTGAAGCGATAATCCCTAAAGTATTCACGTTGGTCCAACGTGTCTCCCGTTATCAAGTTGAATGGGGTTTTCTTAGGATTATCAAAGTAGTGTTTAATATTTTTCACACAACGAGCATCGAGGGTTTTAGGAGGTTCCCCATCTCCATGAGTAGTAAGTACAACTATTTTTTTTGTATTTCGTGTGTCATATACATAAAATAAAGATAGAGAAGAACTTAGAACAAAAAAAATAAAAATTACTTACACTACTGCAGGTTGATCCAAACGCGACAGTCCAATTAGAGACCCTTCGACGAAACTATGTAAAAACACTATAAAAAGATACAAAACATTTGCGATGGCGGTGACATCAAACACGGTTTAGATTAGATTTCTTGGTGCGATGCGTGGCAAACGGTTAATCCAAAAGAACTGTTTGCTATGAGGCAGAACAATAGAAACGGGCAGCCAGATGAGGGTGTGTGTGATATATGACATACAGTTTTCTAGGATAAACTGTGTGTGATTAGCAACACAATAGAAGCAGTCAAACAGATCAAGTTGTGTGCGATGGAAGGCATATAGTTCACTCTGATGAACTGTTTGTGATGAGCCAAGACAACAGACACAGTTCAACTGAACAAGATGTGTGTGATATGCGGCAAACATGTCCGTAACAAAAATGTGCGCCAAGACCAATAATAACACAAACGATTGCTGCTAATAAGCCATGTGATTTGCTCTGTCTACAGAAGAATAACATAAGTGACTATATAGATCATTCGCACACACCTCAATAAACAATTGCATGCATTCTAAACTAGGAAAAACGATCGTCTAGTCATCAACTTCTTGTGACGCTCCTGCCACTGCTCCGTGGCTAGATCCTTCGTCTGGGGCAAGAAGAAGACACTTCCTCTTGTCAACGATCCGCCTATACATCTTGTAGCTTGTGTGCGCGTCCTTGGCCGAGTACTTGACAAGTTGTTCATCCAGTCTCTGATGCTAGACACTGCGGTAGGCATTCTTGTCCTTCTTGCTCTCATCCTTCATCTTCATGTAGTAGGGGTCGATTATGGCCGAGGCGAGGTCAACCAGGGAGTTATGTTTGTTGTCTTCGCTGCCCCAGACCTTGTAGTGGTCCTGGATGTTGACAAGATTCTGGCATTTCAAGCCCGAAACCTTTTAAGGTTTTAGATCGTTGGTGGTTTTCACCATAGTGAAACTGTAGTCGAAGCTGTTGATAAACCTGAAGAAATGCTCGCAAGGCCTTGTGGCCAGGTGGTAGTGGTAAACGAGGATGTCATGTTACACGCACAACTGGGCGACAACAACCTTCTGATCATGCCCGGCACGACCGCTGGTGAACTCAAGGTCAAAGCCAACCACTTGGTACTTGTCCTCAGCAAGCAACTGCTCCATAGTTTGGATGGAGCTCTTCACCGAGACCGGCTCGTTTGTGTACACCACCAAGAGGGCCTTCCCCCTCTTGTGGGTGTCCACTACGTGATGTGTGGTGAACTGCCCTCGTTGTTGTCGTCGATCGCTGGGAGCGCCATTCGAGCCACGTGGAGCGCATTTGGAATCGCTGGATGTCCTCTCTGTATGTGTCGTCGTGGTGTGCTTATTGTGTCGTGTGACGCAAGAGATGAAGGTAAATGGCCGCGGGAATAAATGGGGGCCGGGCGGCCTGGATTCTCGGCTCGTCCGATGGCAATTTTCGCAGCGGGTAACTGCATCGCGGCGTCGTGCCCAGCGCAACCGCATGCATAATGGTAGCACTAACGTGCGTGATCATGCGCCAGCCCCAAACACTGGCTGCGTGCATGGAGGGACGAGGGCAGAGCGCTCGGAGGGACGTGTGAGCAGAGTGCACGCGGCGGGAAGCGAGCAGAGTGCGCCGCGGCCGCCTCAACCGCGAGCAACCACACACATAAAGCAGTTGAACACGCAGGGAGTGGTCGTCTACAAGCCGGCCGATAGTTGCGTCACTGCGTAGAGAGCGGTCGTGTGCTACTACCTCGGCCTTGGCCTATTAGTCCCCTTTATATTCTGTGCCACATTTTAACCTTAAATTTAACCAACAAAATGTTAATACATGTTATAAAAATTATATAATTAGGAACTATGTTCAAATACGTATCCAACGATATAATCTTTGGTGACATGCATTCGTATTTTATTAGTTAAATCTCGGGTCAAAGTTTGGCAAAAAATACATACACGACTTATAAATCAGGACGGGGGTAGTAGGTAATTAAATCGCAAACTTTTTTTATTAACCGTATGTGTACGTGTCCTTTCGTCCTCCTCTCGCACGTCTTGTCACCCCGCTACCGCAGACGGCTTCGAGCACAAGCTTGAGCATCGCGCGGTGGCGATCTTTTGGCCAAATGGTGGTGAGCCTGTTCTCGCGCAACCGCATAAGTTCCCGCGCAAGCTTCCCACTTGACTCTGTGAAATCCCCCAAAATCTCAATGCTTATCGGCCTGCTATATAAACCTTCATGGCCGGCGAGTCCTGCGTGGCATTTCCCCTCCCTCCCTATAGCTTATCTCGTCTGCTTCTCCCACAATCGCCAATGCCATCGGTCCATCATCGTTGCTCAGCCACTCCACCGTCATCAGAGGACAGCTCCAGCTGGGAGGCTACATCGCGGCGGCGGCTCAGTCCCCGACGTAGTGTAGTTCGTGTGGAGTCCAAGTTGGGTGTGCGTGGAACACCCACCACACGCTCCGCTGCTACTGCCCGTCGGTAGCTGTTCCCGGCCGTCGTTGCTGTCACCCCACCGTCTGCCGTCGTGGCCACCACACCACTATCGAAAGCCAGGGCCATCGCCCGCTCCGCCACCGTGGCCCGAAGGCGGGAGGTGGCCGTCGTGGTCGCCACCCCACTGCTGGCCACCGTGGCCATCACCTGCTCCGCCACCGTGGCCCAAAGGTGGGAGGTGGTGGTCGTGGCCACCGTGGCCGCCAACCCATTGTCGACCGCAGGGGTCATCACCGCCTGAAGGCGGGAGGCGGAGGTGGAGGTCCGCACGTGCTTCAGCGACCTTGCGTGCTACATCGAGTACCCGCGGAAGGAGGAGCGCCTCCTCGAGCACGCAAAGAGCCTTAACACCACCGTGGCCGGAGCACACGCCGCCGTAGAGGCGAGGAATCAGGAGATCTACAAGGAGTCCCGCCGCTTCAAGAGGGGTCGTCTGGAGTGATAGAGGGCGTTCGAGGTGAGCGTCGCTGCAAGTGCAGCGTCGGCAGGCACCATTTTGCAGTTGTCCAGCTCGTCGGTAGGCTCCTCCTCATCTGCCTCTTACTGAGCGTGCTCGACAGAGGAGCTGCCGGAAGTAGTACAAAGCCCCTCCGTAGTAGTACTATTTAGGTGCCATTTTGTTCAGTTCATCTGACAATAGATGTGGTGTAACTGGACATATAGTTGAACTAGCTATTCCAGTACGTGGTTGACAACAATTGGGGAAAACTTTGGTCGGTTCATCTTTCGAGTTGAACTCTTTGTATAAAGAATGACTGCTTAATCTATGAATGAAATCTATGCTTAATTACTAAATTTTAGTTGCAAAAATTAGATAGTGCTAGTGGTTTTTAGCTGCATATTTTAACAAATGGCAGTGTTACAAGGTTGACAAATGGCAATGTTACTAGATCAACAAATGTCAATCTTTCCAGTTTGACAAATGCCAATATACCCAATATGACAGATGCAAATCTTACCAAATTTAGTAACAGTAGGGCGCCTTCAGTTGAGGATAACTGTTCACAAGCAGTGGTTATGAGCTCTTTCTTGTGGAGGTTCAGAATAGGTAATTCCTTTACTTAAGTTGCGTGCTTGCTCACGGGTCATCCGAAAAAACTGTTTGCGTTGAAAGGATGTACAAATCCCGCGTGCCAGATTTTCTATTGCCTTAGCGCCGAAGTCTCGCTTTGCATACCGTATTCAATCCGAACCATTTGCGTTGAAGAGATGCACTAATCCTGCGCAGCATATTTTCCCTTGGCTTACTGGGGAAGACCATAGCTCTCATGTTGCATACGGGTGTTTTATCTAAAACGTTTGCGATGATGAGCTGCACAAATCCTACTTGGCATATTTTCCCTTGGCTTACTGGGGATGCCGTCGGTTTACATATGGGTGTTCTATCTAAAACGTTTGCGATTAAGAGCTGCACAAATCCTGCTCGTCATATTTTCCCTTGGCTTTCTGGGGAAGCTGTCGGTTTGCATACGGGTGTTCTAACTAAAACGTTTGCGATGATTTTTTTTATATTTAAAAACATTTTGATGTTTTTAAAGAAAATGGTTTGATAAGATTGTACATTCTGAGAGAAAAATGCAAGTTTGTTCAAACCATATCTTTCATTCGGTCACACTGCAAATTTATATTTATATGATCGAGATACAATATTAAACCCCAAAAAACTAATTCCGGCGGCAGCGGAGGCGGCACGCCGTGACTGCGTTCTCGTTGTAGTCCTCCGAAACGCGTTGTTGAAGTCTTCAAGGCAGCACAAAATGTTCTTCACTTGTAAAGCAAACATCATGTCATCGCGCGATCGACAATCGGGGAGCGGGAGGACAACAACTCATGGCGTTGCGAGGTAGCGGTCGATGGCGGCGTCCCATGCTGCCGAGGAGGACGCGCACACAGGCACGGGTGCGGCGGGTGCAGGCAAGCGCACGGGGACCGACGCCGCGGTGGGTGCAGGGGCGTGCACGGGCACGGGCGCTGGCGCTGGCATGTACACGAGCTCGCACGGGTCCACGGAGACCTCCCTGATTCCCGTGGCTTCCAGCTCTGCAATAGTGCTCGGTGACCAGCCCGTCAATGCTACTGGGATGGTCGCTAGCGCGGGTGTGGGGATGGGAGAGCAGGGACAGGCGCGGGGTAGCAACCGCCGTGGCCATCTCGTTCAGGGCCATGTCCATGAGGCCCCATTCCTCCTTATTTTCTATCTCCTTCGGCTCGGAGTCGACTTCACCAAACTGGAAGACTAGTGGTAGATGATCCTTGTGCACCATGGCGTTGGTGGAGGTCTGCGGGAGGGGAATGGGAGACGAACAGTAAGGCCGCCCATATTAAACAGCGGCTCGGAATCAATTAATGGAGAGGATGCGAGCAAGGCGGGCGACCATGGAAGTCAAAGGGCTCGCTTCCCAGTGAGCCAGCACAGCGTACAGCTCGCACGCTTCCCGATGAGCCTGCATTGGAGGACAGATTGCACGCCTCTCAGTCAGCCTGCGTAGCGGACTGCGCTCGCACGCCTCCTGTTCAGTCAAGCAGCTGTCCGCACGACACCTCCTAGACATTAAAAGAGTGACATGTGGCGTCACATGAATGGTTAACAGAACGCACATGATTTAAATTATAAAAAACATTTGAGGTGTTAAAGTGGCAGCTATTTCTTTCAAAATGCCTTTGTTGGCTGTTATTCGAGTGTGCCTTCTCTCAGAATGGACACGAAAAATACCACAACATGTCGGGTGTCATTCCATGATAGCATGCTAAGTTTCATGAATTTCTAACAAGTTTTGGATTTACTAAAATTTAGGAACAAAGTATCTCAACGTTTTCCTGGCAATCAACAGTGCCCTGGTGTTTCAAATTTATTCACATTTCTTGCATGAGACCTAAGCATGCACCCAAGGACACACATTTGATATCTCAACCCATTTTTCTACACTAGAGCATGTGCATGTAGTTCAAATTTGAATTAAACCCAATTAATGTATAAAAATGTCCAAGCGAACCCCAAAAAATCTTAAAAATTGAAACAACACTCATGTTGTTCTATGTTGACACCATAAAAATTTTGAAAGCAAGAAGAGGCAACGAATATTGTTTCGGCCCCAAAGGTGGCACGTTCCCTACCGAAACCATCAGGCTTGTTGAGAAGCTCTGGTTTGCGAGAAGCTTATACCCAAACCTGCCCCAAATGGGATAAAAATTTACCACACCATGTTGATGCCGCTCCATAATAGCATTGCCAAGTTTCATGATTTTTAGATGAGTTTTGGCTTTACTAGAATTTAAAAACCATGTATCTCAATTTTGCGGCCGAGTGACAGTGGCAACGTGTTTGACATTCATTCCATTTGTTGCATGGAACCTAAGCGTGTAACCAAGGACACATATTTGATTTTTCAACCAATTTATATGCACTGGAGCATGTGCCTGTAGTTCAAATTTGAATTATGCACATAAATGCATAGAAAATTCAGTTAATATATAAAAATGTCCAAACAAACCCCGAAAGATTCCAAAATTTAACATAACATTCCTGGTGCTCTATGTTGACACTAGAAAAAAAATTAAAATCAAGAAGAGGCAATGGATATCGTTTCGTCTAGAAAGGTGAAACGTTCCATACCGTAACCATGAGGCTTGTTGTGAGAAGCTCTAGTTTGTGAGAAGCTTATACCCCAACCTGCCCCAAATGGGACAATATTTTTACCACGACATGTTGATGCCGTTCCATGATAGCATGTCAAGTTTCATAAATTTCAGACGCGTTTTTGTTTTACTAGAACTAGCAGGTGAACCCGCGCATTTGCGCGGCTAGAACTTTATTAATATATTGCTTTATATATTTTAGACAACCATTTGTTGGTATTTTGAGTATTTACTTTTCGGTGTTGTGAAACCAACATAGTATATCGTCAAATTTTAATTAGGTATGTGCCACTAAAAATGGTTCATAGTAATGGGTCTTAGAATATGAGTCTGAAAAAAGGATAGCTATTAATATATGCACCGGGGGCTATCTCGTTGTAGTCACGTTATTGAAATATATATACAATTATTATTTTAATGTCATTGCTGCTTATCCAAGCCTCTTTAGTCATGAAGTTATTATATTCTCCTTATGTGGCATGTTTCATCGTCAATCCCCGCTATGAAACAAATGTAGCTATTGTCTCGGTTTACTTGCTTTTAACTATTTGTCCAGAAATTTCATGTTCAATTATTATATCAAAACCCGATCTTACGACCTTACTTTCCTAGACTCATTAAACCCTAACCCCTATAGCATTGAAGTGTGATTATTAGTTAGGTAGACTGCTAGCAACGTGGAGTACGCTACTACCCTTTTTATATAAAATAAGTGGATTGATTTATATCATGGTATGCATTCAGCTACCGTATCATTAATTTACAAAATAAATAATTTCCAGCATGGTACTTCAAATGTGATGTTTATCCGCCATAATGAGCAGGTGTAGGCCTTCTAGGATTTTTTGAGCCTCTTTCTAACAGAATTTTCGAGGTCGTATTTGTGTGGTATCCATTGGCAATAGCATAAATGTCAGAGTATGCATGTCTAGTGGTTGTTCTCCTACTATCACATCCAAATCATACAGCCTGTTGCAAACATATGGCTTTACCCAATTAATACTCTCCATGTATAAGCCTCTTAGGCAAAGAAAATGTTCTTATATAAATTCAAAAAAAAGATGTATAGTACCAATTTTTTTTTGAAAGTGTGCATATTCATGTTTCAAGCACGTGTAGACTTCATTAAAATAGTACTTTCTGTAACTGATTTTTTTAATGCTCTAGAAAACAGACTTGTAATCGTGAAAACTTAGTTTTAAAACGCCACACAATTCTCGTCAATTTTCATTGAATTTTACACGCACATAGAGAAGACTAATGTGACTTTGCTTTTGACATTTGAAAAGATATTATTGTGATGGGATTACATCGGAGCTCATCTACTACTTGTTTGAAAATTTCTTACCATAAATACTTAGAAGAAAGGACCATGCAAGCTGACTCTTTGAAAAATTAATCACGTCAAGTGTACTCAATGACTGCTTTACTCCCTGTGATGCTTCATAAATGCGCCTGCGGTCACATCGGAGTCGGTGGCTCTGCACATGTTTGGTGTCGTAGCCTTTCCGTCTCGACGCGTTGCTGCCCCTGAACTGCTCCCACTTTGGGATGCAGCCGAGGCACTGCAGCTCCTACTCGGCTACTCATGGTGCTCGTATGCTACCTGCTGCTGCTCCTTCACGGCTACCGCAGCCATCTTGCTATGCAGCAGCTGCAAGACTGATGGCCCCTCGCTCACCCGTTGCGTACTGCAAGCGTTACTCCCATCCTTTTCTTCATCTTCAGCTGCTCTCGTCCATGGCGCTACTCTCGCGGATGGTGCCTGTGGTAACCATTGTTTTGTTTGTGGAAGCAGTCATTCTTTGAGCTGGTGGCACCCGCAGTCTTCCGACGGTATTGTAGCAAGAATTTCGCTGTTTCGACGGCCACGACTGTGTGGAGTTCGCTGGACACAGTCTTGCCGGTGTCGAGCGGCACGCTGGTTCGACAGCGCCAGCATGGGCATTGAGGCCGAGAGAATCTATGGAGTGTAACCGTCCATCGCGTGCTGTGAGGTGATGGTGCCGATATGGCGATATCAGCCTGAGTGTGTGGTGCGTCGAGGTCGTCGGCCACGCTGGAGATTCTGTGGACTTCTCGGTGAGGATGGTAGCCTTCTTCAAAACGAATATTCGATTCTGCACCCAGGCTCAGATGCTCCCTAAATCAACACCATTAAAACGCATGTGGATCTGGGCCCGCGGCTGTATTTCACCAGCGTATATCACGAGTATTTAGTCCAGCCATAGTGCGCAATAACTGCGACGGACGCGGTGCACTATTTGCGCGGACCAGCTTTTGAAAACGGCTCAGCTCCTGGCCTGAGCCCACCTGACGAAACCGGCCGTCCGCGGCTATATTAAATGCCTCTCCCAACCACCACCGCTCAATAGCTACCTGTAGGCCAAAAATATTCCATCCTTCGTTGCTAGCACACGCTGCAATTTATGGGCTAAAAACTACAAGTCACTACAATGTCAGTCATCATTAAGCCGCGTTTCTCTCAAACTTAAGACTGAACTTGATAGCAAGAGGAACAAATATACAGTGTGAGATGGAGAACGCAGCATTACTTTCCCGCCACTAGAGCCTTTGTCATGCATTTCTTGCTGCCACCCGATCCATTGCAATCGCAACTCGCAGAGGAGAAGTGAGGCATCATTAACGACAGAATGATAAAAAAAAAACATAAAAATAACAATAAATATGATCTAAAAGATTCAGAGCAGATGCAAGTTATTCTATAAAGCTACAGAGCTGATTCAACTATGGTACAACACTGATTCAGCAAAAATAGTATCTGATTCCCAACTCAAAAAGAAAAAAAAAATCTATAAATATTCAGAGCAGATCCCGTAGATAGAATACTGAGAATTACAAGGTCAAAGAATTATTTATTTAGATCATCATCTTCTTCTTCTTGAGTCAACCAACCAAAGGAACCAGGGAAGATAAATGGATAGCTAAAAATTAACCTCTTGCTCGGCAAACTTAGTGACAGTTGTTTGCAAGCTGTAATTGAATCCCAGAACAAAATGAATGTTTGATGGTCTATTGCATTGGCCGTGCACGCATTCAGTCAGTCGGTCAGTCAGCACTGTTAGAAGAACTACAACGTTATGCTGGGACGTTGTGATTTAACGAGCAGTGCTCCAACCTCTTCCGAATATCTGGTTCAACTTACTAGCCACAAACAGGTTAATGTGCTCTGATTTCATCGTCAGCTACACCGAAAGTTAGATACAGGAAACCAAATTATACTAGCTAAGTATTTAGTGTCAAGAAAACCACCAGATGATCTTTAAAAAATAACAAGACTTCGATTAATAAAAACCAAAGCCAATTCTTCAGTTCAAAGCCAAATAGAGACACGAGGCAGATCAATCCACAACTATTTCAAATGTTGACCAATACGACTTGATAATTTTAATGTCAACATGCACGCTAGCTATTCAGCCCAAATTCCAAAACTGACAACGAACTTGCCCTCCATAGCAAGCTGAAGTAGCCACTCATCAAATTTGAAAACCAAGCCAATTCTTCAGTTCAAAGGAAAACAGAGACATGAGGCAGATCAATTGGCAATTATTTCAAAAGCTGACCAATTCATAATTTTAGACAGTATGCATATCTATCACACACATAAATGTCTAGTATATAAGTTTGCCTCTGTCTGAACATGTAACATGCTGCAGATTGCCCTGTTTTCTTGTACAACCTAATTATCGTTTTAACTGCATAGTTAAAATAATATACAAGCTTTGGGTCTTCAGTTAGATAAATCACAAAGCTGACTATCAACAAGCAGACCAGCACACTGGGCAATAGGAGAAGAAGATTTACAAACTTTGGACCATCAGTTAGTATCAATAGGACAAGTTGTATATATTTTGCTTACATGTCGCTCTATCGCCAAGTTTGTCCTCCTAACTAGTCCACCCTGGTAGAAGACAGACTTTGTCAGTTATTTTAACATCATGTAGGTGGTCTGGGAATTACTGTTTTATAAAATTGGAATGATTAATACTCACTATCATTGTCCGCTTCTCCTCATAGATTTCTTCACGCTCACGATCATACTGGAGTCACATGTACCGCCTCACAAATATGTGCATCGGGCTTGCGGGCGGCATGTAAGACTTCAACACGTGGTTTGCACTCTTACTCCGTTGTGTGCTTGTCATCTTGGCACAGAACACCCCTTTGAAGTATGGCTTCGCCCATTTCGAACGTATTTCATATATCTGAGTCATATAAGGATGCTTTCTCAAGTTGTACTTATCAAGCAACATGCCCCATGCTGTCCCGAACTCATCCTTTTTTCAGCATGTGATTCACAACTTTATGGAACTCCGCCTGAAAGTAACTTTTCTTCATCTACAGTGGTCCCAAGCTTTCCATCGCCTTCTTTAGCAAAAACCCAGTCAAAATTCTCAACCTACTCATCACCACACCAGCAACGATAATGCTTTGGAAGTGATTGTTTACTCCGACGAACAAACCAAAAGGCAAGTTATATAAGTTGGTTCTGTATGTTGTGTCAAATGATACCACATCACCCAAGAACTGGTATTGCATCCTATTGCTTCCATTTGTCCACATCAAATTCTTCACTCGGCTTTCACTGTTTGCGAGCACTCGGCTCTCACTGTTCGCGATCACTTTCCCCTTTCAGCATTTAGTCTCCTTTTGCCGTACCGGATCCCAAATCCAGTCCCATGGATAAAGATTGTAGAAACTGTACGCCTCACCAAGTGAGTCGAAGGTGAGGCCAGGTTCAGGCTTGATAACACTTCTTGTAGGTTCTTCGGCATATTTTCTTATTGTTTGCTCCAATGCACTCATCCGAGAAGGACACAGTGTCCTGTCCAGGGTGCAGTTCCTAGACGCAACCTGAGATTTTACAGTAAAAAACATTGGCATTTTGCAAAAAATTAATATACACACACACACACATATATATATATATATATAATAATAATAATAAATTGGTTTCGCTGGAGACAGTTTTATCTGTATTTCCAATATTGATCTCAAACATGAGATTTTACAGTAGAAAAATGTTGGACTCTTCAAAGAAAAAAATCATGCATATTCTCTCATTCCTGTCAGGTTTGTCATCTTCCAGTATTTTGATCTCAAACCAGATTTTTTTTTACGGTAATAAAGAACATTGGGCAGTTCAAGAACAAATCCTGCATGTTTTCTCATTGCTAAATTTTTTGTCAGGCTTTCAGTTTTTTTAATCTCAAAACCAACATGTCTGCCAACGTCTCGTGTGCAAAGTTTAATTTATGAAAAAAATGGAATTAGTTTCAGCTCACCTCTTGGTCCACCCAGGGGCCTCTCGGTTGACCCGGTCAGTCAATGTGCTGAAGCAGTGGGGGTTGAATCTCGACGCCGTTGGCCACCGCAGTTCGGTCGGCTACCGGCCACACGCCCAACATTCTGCCCGCAACCAGAGTAAATTTTGTTCTTGTTCACCAGTCGGATCCGCTAGCCCAGCAGTTAATAATGCAAGTGGCAATGGATCTGGGTTTTCCAAACCATCTGCTAACTTATCTCGAAGGAGAAACCTGCAGAAACACACGCCATTGGCATCAGCAAAATTTATCAAAAAATAAGATCCGCCAGGCCGTCAATTCACTCAAACATCGGACAAGGCAGGGATTTTACTGCTACATGGATCAACTTACCGGTCGACGGCATCTAGCAGGAACTCTAAACCGCTGTCCTCCATCGATCTGACTCCGGCGATTTAAGCAGCCGCATCAAGAACAGGAACCATGGCCGCCGAACTGCAGTCCAACGGGGGAGGGAGTGTTGTGGGCGGAACTGCAGTCCAAATGGCTCAGCTATATCGCGACGTCCTGTACGCCGCTCCTGTTCCTGGATCAGACGAAAAGCAAACGATCCGAGCCACGGATCAGATGCGCGTACTCCGCCGGGAGGTGCCCCCATACGCTTCGGGCCCGCGCATGCGACACTGTTTTGTACAGTATTGCATCGGTAAGTCAGATTCCGGGATTTACTACGTTCCTTGACATGTGAATTGTTCACATCCCGAGACAACAATAGACGGCCACGATTTCAGGTGCAGCTGAGCCCGGGCACCGAATCGCCATGCTCTCTTCAAAAGCATTATATTGGGGTCTTTGTTATCCTTCCGTTGCTCCAATTAGCTCAGCAGCATCTTGTCCGGAATGTTAATTAGGTTATTTGATTGATAGTCTTGTGGAGACGGACAACTTTCACCTCAATGCCAATGCCGGTTGCGCCCCGATGGGATCTCCGATGCCCTTCTTGGAGCGGAGGCTAAGCCGAGCCGACCTATGTGTCACGTATATATTGTCTCAGCCATTATAAGTGTGATGCCATTACAACTCTTTACCTTAATATACATGATATGTTTATTTGGGTTTGCCTGAAGCGTTTCCGTCACATGTACGTGTGCTAAACTTTTTTTAACGTGTCAAAGCCTTTATACGTGACAACAACGAATTGTACCCAATGGATGTTCTACGTAACTTTTTTCATCTTTTAATCTCGGCTGTTATAATTAGAATCAATGGATAATATTTTTTTAGCATATGTGGACGAATGTGATGGCTTGTTTGACTCTTATTTTAATTATATAATAGAAGATTTGAAAACTATGTATCTCAATGTTAGCGGTCCAGCGACGGTGGAAAGGTGTTTGACATTCATTCCCATTTATTGCATGGGACTTAAGCATGCAACCAAGGACACACGTTTGAATTTTGAACCCATTTATATGCACTGGAGCATGTGTATGTAGTTCAAATTTGAATTATGCATATAAATGCATAGAAAACTCAGTTAATGTATAAAAATGTCCAAGCGAACTCCAAAAAACCCAAAAATTGACACAACACTCATGTTGTTCTATGTTGACACTAGAAAATTTTTGAAAGCAAGAAGAGGCAACGGATATCGTTTCGTCCCCCAAGGTGGCACGTTCCCTACCAAAACCATCAGGCTTGTTGTGAGAAGCTCTGATTCGCGAGAAGCTTATACCCAAACCTGCCCCAAACGGGACAATGTTTTTATCAGGCATGTTGATGTTGTTCCATGATATCATCTTAAATTTCATGAATTTCAGACGAGTTTTTGATTTACTAGAATTTTAAAACCATGTGTCTCAATGTTAGCGGCCGAGCGACAGTGTCAAGGTGTTTGACATTTATTCTCATTTCTTGCATGTGACCTAAGCTTGCAACCAAGGACACACATTTGATTTTTCAACCCGTTTTTATGCATTGGAGCATGTGCATGTAGTTCAATTTTGAATTATGCACATAAATGCCTAAAAAACTCAGTTAGTACGCATATGGCTTACGCGAGAAGGTGCGTTGGCTACAGTTCACAGCCGGCGTGTCAAGCATACTAGCTCGCTCCCCAAATATCATCTCACTGTTCAATCGTCGCCCGTGAAAGATGGGGACACTGACCCACGTTGTGAGGGCAACTTCGGCGGCCCACTCCGGCGACAGCGCGGCCACAGCCGCCATGCACGTGCTAACAAGCTGCATGAGCGCGGCCGTAATCTGTGACCGAGCGGCCAAGGCAGCCCAAACAGCCGCTGTTGCTTCTCACGTGGCGGTAACAACATCAGCCTCGGGGATAGCAACTTGCGAGAGCGGCACAGCAGCTATTCGTTCCACAGCGGCGGCCTTAGCACCGATAAAGGCCGCCCATGCCCAGCTCCTGGCGGTCACTACACAAATCAAACGAAACTTCTCCGACAATGTTCGGCAACCCACGGCCGAGGAGTTGGCAATCGCCGAGAGCGTTCGAGCAGCCGTCCGTTCCTCCGCGGCATACCTTGCCACGATGGAGCTCGTCCAAGCCCAGATCGCGGCCGCCCATGCCCAGCTCGTGGCGGTGTCGTGGTTCTAAGTCTGACAGTAGAGTGGGGGGTAGGTATGGAGAGGCAAGGTCCTAGCTATGGAGAGGTTGTAAACACAAGAGATGTACGAGTTCAGGCCCTTCTCGGAGGAAGTAAAAGCCCTACGTCTCGGAGCCCGGAGGCGGTCGAGTGGATTATGGGTATCTGAGTTACAGGGGTGCGAACCCTTCTGCCTGTGGAGGGGGGTGGCTTATATAGAGTGCGCCAGGACCCCAGCCGACCCACGTAATGAAGGGTTTAAGGTACATTAAGTCTGGGGCGTTACTGGTAACGCCCCACATAAAGGGTCTTAACTATCATAAAGTCTACTTAATTACAGACCATTGCAGTGCAGAGTGCTTCTTGACCTTCTGGTGGTCGAGTGAGTCTTCGTGGTCGAGTCCTTCAAGTCAGTCGAGTGAGTTCCTCGTAGGTCGACTGGAAGGTGATCTCTTCTAAGGGTGTCCTTGGGCAGGGTACTTAGATCAGGTCTATGACCCTACCCTAGGTACATGACTCCATCATTAGCCCCCGAATGGATTGAGGCTTGAGTGATGAAGGAGTTGATGTTGTTTCCGATTAGCCTTCGCACACTGGCCGTGCGTTGTTTTGAACTAAAAAATCTCTTTGTTGATAGTGAGCAACTTTTCTTCAGTCGACTCGATCCATTCTTTTCTTTCGTCGAGTGATCTTTTGGACTTCGCCGATTTCCGAGTGACGGATCACAGGAAATCCCGCGTCTGATGGACCGATCTGCCGTTCGCGGATTCCGCGGGATACGAAATTTTGGGGAAGCGCGCGAAGCGGGGCGGACCGCGGCGCTCGGATGGGATAGGGCATAGACGCCTCGATCTCCGCGCCGCTTTCTTCGCCACGTATCACGCCCGCGCAACTGTTTCGGGATATGATTAGACCGACCGGGCCCACCTGTCATCCACTCGGAAAGGATCTTATAAATGCGCCCGGCGAGGGTTTTTTGGAATAGTGCATCAGCATTCTCTCTCTGCTTCCTTCGTCTCCGCCCAACACGCTCGCTCTCACCTCCGCACAACTTCTCCTCGCGCGTCTCGCCGGCAGCCATGGTCAAGGATAAGACGGCAGCGCTGGAACGCGCGAAGAAGGCGTCGGCGACGGAGAAGGCGAAGGGGAGATCCACCAGTCGCGGCGGGTCTTCGTCTAGATCTCGCCTGCCGAAAGGCTGGGTCCAGGGGGATTGGATCCAGTCGACCATCACGGAGGCGGATCTTCTCGATATGGCCAACGACGGGCTGATCCCCCACGGAGCCGCGAGGCTTCTGGGGAGGGAGTGGCAGCCCCAGCCGGAAGAGGGTGAGTGCGTGCTTCTGGCCACCCATGTCGACCGCGGATTTTCTTTGCCACCGAGCGTTTTCTTTCGTGGTTTCTTGAACTTCTTTGGAGCGCAACTCCACCACTTCACCCCGAACTCCATCGCCTATCTCGCCGCGTTTGTGTCCATGTGCGAGAATTTTCTGGGTTGTCGACCGCATTGGGGATTGTTCAAGCATATATTCACGTGCCGCTCTCAGGCCGTGAAGAAGGCAAGCCCAGGCGACGAAAGAACCCAAGCTGTCCAAATGTGTGGAGGTCTGGGGATCCAGGTGAGGAACAAGAGCACCTTCCCAGCCATGACGTTTCCCGAGTCAGTCAGAGGCTGGCAGTCGACCTGGTTCTACTGCCAGGATCAGCCGACGCCGGGGAAGTCGAGTGGACTTCCTCGGTTCACCATGGACCGAGTGAACAAGCCCTCCTCTCTGAAGGTGATTCCGGAGGAGAAAGCTGACGTGAAGATGTTGATGGAGCGCGTAGTTCAGTTGGTTCGGGAGGGAGTGACGGGTATGGATCTCCTGGAGGTGTTCCTTAGGCGTCGTATCCAGCCTCTTCAGTTCCGGAGCCATTGCATGTGGTTGTACCGCGGGACTGAAGATGAGACTCGGATCAATCCAGAAGCAGTCGACGATGCCACTCTGGAAAGGTGGATGGTCGCTGTTACTGGGAACAAGGATAACCCTCGTGGAGCCAGAAGGATTCCTCCACTCGACCACCTCAGCATTCCAAACAAGGTATGTCCGCTCCACTTCCCATTGTATTCTTGTCATATTTATTTCTGCTTTCTCTGCCAATCGGTCGATTGACTTTTGTCTTGATGTCTAATCAGGCCCTCACTGAGCTGTACTCGATGCCCAATGGGGCACAGGCTCCGACTGAGGAGGGAGAAGCGAGCGGGGGCGAGAGCCAGGAGGAGTGGGACTCGGATGCCGCTGAGGAGGATGACGATGATGATGACGACGAGGAGGACGAAGAAGAGGAGGAGGAGGAGGTCGCACCACCGCGCTCGGAAAGGCGGTCGAAGCTTGTCCATGACCCTGCGACTGAACGTGGCAAGGGGGTTGCGACTGTGGCGCAGTCGACCAAGCGCCCTCGGACCACTTCTCCGGTGCCGACTGAGAGGGCGTCGAAGCAGCCCAGGGCGGCCCCGTCAAAGCCGACCAAACTCCTGCCGAAGATGAAGGTGTTCATCCCCACCATATCAGGGTAATCATTGCTGCTTAAATCTTCCTGTTTTGTGCAAGCTTTATCTCTGGTTGACGTTTGAGCCAGTCGACTAATTCTTTGGGATTGCAGTGCTGCTACTTCTGAGACCTCAGCCAGGGCTGATGACCATGAGATGGAGGACGCAGCAACCTCAAACCTTGGTACTATACTCTTAATTCCGTTTTTAGTCGACTGACTCATGATCTCTAATTCTGATTCTTTTCTGTAGCTCCATCCAACGTTGTTATCACTCTTCCTGATGATGATGAAGATGAGGAACCGCTGAAGCACAGAAGGAGCAGGAAAGCGTCTGCCGGCAGGGTGCTCCAGGATGTGACGGTGCCCGAGACTCTGGTCGCGGAGGAGGAGAACACCACTCGACACACTATGTCCTTCGCAGATCCACTGACGAGTGCTCTCCCTGCTTCGTCGAGTGCCGCACAGCCCTCCCTCTTCACGATGTACCACGTCCCAGAGGACCAAGCTGGGGCCGCGAAGGAGGCGATACGCCAGGCAGGGATCATGATGGAGCAGGTGAAGACCATCCGGGATGCGAGCCAAGCAGCTTACGATGCCAGTTCCACCCTTCAAAGCAATGTTCAGGTCAGTCGACCACCGCTTGTTCTGTTAGGATATGCTATCAAAAATTTTTCTTTCCGGAATTCGTAGCAGTCACCCAGTGGGTGTGTCGATTCAAACTCCGTGTTAGCGGGGGCACGCTGAGTGCACCCGCTGGGTGTAGTCCCCAAGGCTAAGGTCGACTGCTGGCAGTCGGCCTTAGGCTTTATAAGTTCAGTCTTTCCGTCATTCGACTGAGGCGAATGGATTTCCCAAACTGGTGGGGGCACGCTGAGTGCACCCACTGGGTGTAGTCCCCGAGACTGTGGTCGACTGCTTGCAGTCGATTACAGTCTTAAAGAATACATCTTGTTTTTTTTGAGGTCGACTGGTCGACTCTGTCTTCAATAGGATTAGTGGGGGCACGCTGAGTGCACCCACTGGGTGTAGTCCCCGAGACTGCGGTCGAATGCTTGTATTCGGCTGTAGTCTTAGAAACGCATGATTTTTCCTTTTCCACTCGGAAGTGAATTTTCTTTGACATTTAGTCGATTGGTTCTTCGCAGAAATCCTGTGACCTTGCGGCTCGCTACACCGAGCTGGAAAACAAGCACATTCAGCTCGAGCTGGATTTGAAGCTGGTTCAGGAGAATCTGACGAGGGCAAAGGAGGAGACCGAAGGTATGTTTGGTGAGGCCTCGACGACTGCTTTTTTCCTTCGTTTGTTTCAAAATCTGATCTTGCTGTAATTTGCAGGTAAGGTGAGGGAGGCCCAACAGAAGAAAGACCTCGAACTAGCTGATAAGATCAAGCTTGCTGACGCGAAGTTAGCTTCAGTCACCAAGCTTGAACAAGAAAATACCAATCTGGAAGCTGCTCTTGGGATTGCCAACAAGGAAATCAGTCGACTGAAAACTGACAAAGCTGCCCTGACCGACCAAGTCAACCAGTTGACTGGGAAGAAAAATGATCTGGAGGCCTTCCTGAGTGGTCTTGCCAAGAAGCTGTTCCTTATGCTTGAAGGTAACCCTTTACTCTCCACAATCATTTTCAACTGTGATTTTTCCATTCGACCATTGCCTTGACTCGATGATTGTCCTTGCAGAATTTTGTCAAAACTTTGAAGAAGAGACTAGCCGACTGGAACCAAACCTTGACCCCATCAATTCTCCGATGAACGACGAAGTTGCCATGAATGTTTTTCGACTGGAGTCCCGTGTTGCAGCTGTCGTGGACTATCTTGCCAGGCTGAAGGTCGCCACATCTCGCATCGACTCATCACTCTGGCCCAGGGAGACACTCCAGAACGACCTTGAGTCGCTGATGGCTCGCCTGAACACGGTCCCTGGTCGAGTGCAGGAGTGGAAAAAGTCGTCGGCTCGGTGCAGTGCAGACGTTGCTCTGTGTCTGGCCCGAGTCCACTGCAAAGATGCACGAGAAGACAAGCTGGCGGCTCTCCAAGTGGCCAACACCAAGAAACACGACTTCAGGTCCTTCATGGAAACCTTCATTGCTGCTGCCACTCGGATCGCAGATGGAATTGATCTTGACGAGTTCGTCGCTCCTTCCAGCCCTCCACAGGAGGGGTAAAAAACTTCTTTTAAGCTTGACACTTTAAATTTGCCTCGGTATGCCGAGTGGAGTTGTAACCGATAAACCTTAACAGGCTTAGCGTCTGAGCACTTTCGGTTCCTTTAGGTATCGATCCGAACTTGGATTTGATGTTTGAATATGATTGTTTTTGGCTCAAAATTTCTTTTTGCAGGTTCGAAACAAGACACTTACTGCAGTCGACTTATTCCTTAATCCACTTAGGCGAGCGCTGGGCTGCAACTAAGCCCCCGAGTGTGAGGTTTACTCTTCACTCGGTAGGATTTTGATATCTTAGGCGAGCACTGGGCTGCAGCTAAGCCCCCGAGTGAGAGGTTTGCTCTTCACTCGGTAGGATTTTCACATCTTAGGCGAGCACTGGGCTGCAGCTAAGCCTCCGAGTGAGAGGTTTGCTCTTCACTCGGCAGGATTTTCATATCTTAGGCGAGCACTGGGCTGCAGCTAAGCCCTCGAGTGAGGGGTTTGCCCTTCACTCGGCAGGATTTTCATATCTTAGGCAAGCACTGGGCTGCAGCTAAGCCCCCGAGTGAGAGGTTTGCTCTTCACTCGGTAGGATTTTCGCATCTTAGGCGAGCACTGGGCTGCAGCTAAGCCCCCGAGTGAGAGGTTTGCTCTTCACTTGGTAGGATTTTCGCATCTTAGGCGAGCACTGGGCTGCAGCTAAGCCCCCGAGTGAGAGGTTTGCTCTTCACTCGGTAGGATTTTCACATCTTAGGCGAGCGCTGGGCTGCAGCTAAGCCCCCGAGTGAGAGGTTTGCTCTTCACTCGGTAGGATTTTCACGTTGTACTTGTGGCGAAGCTCAGAGGAGAGGGTCACAGTCGACCTGCACCTCGTCCTCCTTACGAGCGCACATTGTACTTAGGGCGTAGCTCAGAGGAGAGGGTCGCAGTCGACCTGCACCTCGTCTTCCTTTCGAGCGTACGTTGTATTTGTGGCGTAGCTCAGAGGAGAGGGTCGCAGTCGACCTGCACCTCGTCCTCCTTGCGGGAGCACATTGTACTTAGGCGAGTATTTAAACTGCAGCTAAGCCCTCTGAGTGGGAGTCTGGCTCGCCACTCGGTAGGATTTAAATAACTTAGGCGAGTACTTTGGACTGCAGCTAAGCCCCCCGAGTGGGAGTCTGGCTCGCCACTCGGTGGGATTTAAATAACTTAGGCGAGTATTTTGGACTGCAGCTAAGCCTCCGAGTGGAAGTCTGGCTTACCACTCGGTAGGATTTTATTTAATCTTAGGCGAAACGGATTCGCAGCTAAGCCCCCCGAGTGGAAGTCTGGCTTCCCACTCGGTAGGATTTTAATAACTTAGGCGAGTACTTTGGACTGCAGCTAAGCCTCCGAGTGGAAGTCTGGCTTACCACTCGGTAGGATTTTATTTAATCTTAGGCGAAACGGGTTCGCAACTAAGCCCCCCGAGTGGAAGTCTGGCTTACCACTCGGTAGGATTTTATTTAATCTTAGGCGAAGCGGATTCGCAGCTAAGCCCCCGAGTGGAAGTCTGGCTCACCATTCGGTAAGGATTTTTACAAACTTAGGCGAAACGGATTCGCGGCTAAGTCACCCACTGAGGGGAAAATAAAAAGTGACAAAAATTATGGAGGAATTATGACACTATTATTTTGAAATCCATGAACTACAGAAGTACTTTATTACAACTCCTCCGAGTGATACACTTAAGTGTAAAATGGGCGGAGTAGTTCCGCGTTCCAAGCTCGGGGCTCGTCGATATTATGTTCGACGTTGTAAAGACGGTACGCCCCGTTGTGGAGAACTTTGGAGACGATGAAGGGTCCTTCCCAAGAAGGAGCAAGCTTGTGTTGTTTCTTCTGATCCACTCGGAGAACTAAATCCCCTTCCTGGAAGGCTCGACCCCTCACATTTCTGGCGTGGAAACGACGCAAGTCTTGTTGGTAGATGGTCGAGCGGATCAAGGCCATCTCCCTTTCTTCCTCTAAAAGGTCGACTGCGTCCTGCCGCGCTTTTTCAGCTTCTGCTTCGTTGTAGAGTTCAACTCGAGGAGCATTGTGGAGGAGATCACTCGGCAAGACTGCTTTAGCTCCGTAGACCAAGAAGAATGGAGTTCTTCCGGTCGACCGATTAGGTGTGGTCCGCAGTCCCCAAAGCACCGAGGGAAGTTCGTCGACCCACGCTCCAGCCGCATGCTTGAGATCACGCATCAGCCGGGGCTTCAATCCCTTGAGAATCAGGCCATTGGCTCGCTCTGCTTGTCCATTCGACTGCGGATGGGCGACTGAAGCGTAGTCGACTCGTGTTCCTTGAGAGTTGCAGAAATCTCTGAATTCCTCCGAGTCAAAGTTCGACCCATTATCCGTGATGATGCTGTGCGGCACTCCATATCTGAATATCAGTTCCCTGATGAAGCTAACAATAGTCCCGGCGTCAAGGTTCTTGATTGGTTTAGCCTCGATCCACTTGGTGAACTTGTCGACTGCCACCAGTACATGCGTGAAGCCACTTCGACCCGTTCTCAAAGGACCAACCATGTCCAACCCCCATACTGCGAAAGGCCAGACGAGTGGAATGGTCTTCAGAGCTGATGCAGGCTTGTGCGACATATTCGAGTAGAACTGACATCCTTCGCACTTGTCCACTATTTCCTTTGCCATCTCATTCGCCTTTGGCCAATAAAATCCGGCTCGGTATGCTTTGGCCACGATGGTCCGAGAGGACGCATGATGACCACAGGTTCCCGAGTGGATATCATTAAGGATGATTCGACCTTCTTCTGGCGTTATGCACTTCTGACCAACTCCAGTCGCGCTTTCTCTGTATAACTGTCCTTTGATTACGGTAAAGGCCTTGGATCGACGGACGATCTGTCGAGCCTCTTCCTCATCCTCTGGGAGCTCTTTTCTTAGGATATACGCGATATATGGAACTGTCCAGTCGGGAATGACCACTAAGACCTCCATGATCAAGTCGACCACCGCTGGGACCTCAACCTCAGTCGGATCTGTGGCACTCTTGGGCTGTGGAGCTTCTTCGGTGAAAGGATCTTCTTTGACTGACGGAGTGTGTATATGCTCCAAGAACACACCACTCGGAATGGCTTCTCTCTTGGAACCTATCTTTGCCAGATCTGCTGCCTGATTTTTCAGTCGGGGTATGTGATGGAGCTCTAACCCCTCAAACTTCTTTTCCAGCTTCCTCACTGCATTGCAGTATCTAGTCATGGCTGGGCTTCTCACGTCCCACTCCTTCATCACTTGGTTGACCACTAAATCTGAATCGCCATAGACCATCAGGCGACGGACGCCGAGTGAAATGGCCATGCGTAATCCGTGTAAGAGGGCCTCATACTCTGCCTCGTTGTTGGAGGAATCAAAGTGAATCTGGAGCACATATCTAAGCTTATCTCCTCTGGGGGAAACCAAGACCACCCCAGCACCGGAACCATTCAGCATTTTAGAGCCATCAAAGAACATGGTCCAATGCTCCGAGTGAACTTCAGTCAGCTGCTGTTGTTCAATCCACTCGGCGAGGAAATCTGCTATTGCCTGGGACTTAATGGCTTTCTTTGCCTCAAACTTGATATCAAGGGGAAGAAGTTCAATCGCCCATTTCGCCACTCGACCAGTTGCATCTCTGTTGTGCAAAATCTCTGATAGTGGAGCGTCGCTGACGACTGTGATGGAATGATCAGAGAAATAATGAGCAACCTTCTTCGTGGTCATGTATATTCCATACACAAGCTTCTGATAATGAGGGTATCTCTGCTTGGATGGAGTCAAGACTTCATACAAATAATACACTGGGTGTTGAACTTTGAAGGCTTTTCCTTCTTCCTCCCGCTCGACCGTAAGCACTGTACTGATAACTTGTCCTGTGGCTGCGATATAAAGCAACAGAGGCTCTTTGCTGATTGGAGCAGCAAGCACCGGCTGGGTGGAGAGCAGAGCTTTTAGCTCGGCAAACGCTGCATCAGCTTCTGGAGTCCACTCGAACTTGTCTGCCTTCTTCATCAGTCAGTAAAGAGGTAATGCCTTTTCACCGAGTCGTGAGATGAATCGACTTAATGCGGCCAAGCATCTAGTAAGCTTCTGGACATCGTGCACTCGCACAGGGCGTTTCATTCGGAGAGCAGTGCCGATCTTTTCTGGATTAGCATCGATCCCTCGCTCGGAAACGAGAAGACCGAGTAACTTGCCACCAGGAACTCCGAATGTGCACTTTGATGGATTGAGCTTGATATCATACCTTCTGAGGTTGGCAAATGTTTCGGCGAGGTCAGCGAGCAGGTCGGAACCTTTTCGTGACTTGACGACGATATCATCCATATACGCTTCCACATTCCGACTGATTTGAGTGAGCAGACACTTCTGAATCATTCGCATAAATGTGGCTCCGGCATTCTTGAGGCCGAATGGCATGGTGATATAGCAGAAGCACCCGAATGGAGTGATGAAAGCTGTTTTTATCTCATCGGGCCCGTACAGACGGATCTGGTGGTACCCGGAATAGGCGTCTAGAAAAGACAATCTCTCGCATCCCGCGGTCGAGTCAACAATTTGATCTATGCGAGGGAGAGGAAAATGATCTTTCGGGCAGGCCCGGTTGATGTGCTTGAAATCAATGCACATTCGGAACGATTTGTCCTTCTTAAGAACCATGACGACATTGGCGAGCCACTCGGAGTGGTATATCTCTCGGATAAATTCTGCCGCCAACAGTCGAGCCACTTCCTCACCAATGGCTTTTCTCTTCTGGACGGCGGACCGCCGAAGATGCTCTTTGACTGGTTTTGCTGATGAGTCGACTCTTAGGTGATGCTCAGCCAGTCCCCTGGGAACACCTGGCATGTCAGCGGGCTTCCATGCAAAAATGTCCCAGTTCTCACGGAGGAACTGGATGAGCGCTTCTTCCTATTTCGGGTCGACTGTTGTGGAGATGTGGGTCGGGGCTGCATTGGGGTCGGTCGGGTGAATGTGAACAGGCTTCGTCTCACCAGACGACTAAAATGCGGATTCTGTGGCGGGTTTCTTGGATCGCAGCAAATCACTCGGATCTGCATTTTGCTTGTATTCTTCAAACTCGACCGCTATCACCTGGGAATCGGCAATCTTTGAGCCCTTCTGAAAGCACTCTTTTGCCTTTTTCCGATCACCGGTGACAGTGATCACTCCTTTGGGGCCGGGCATCTTCAGTTTGAGGTACACGTAACATGGTCGAGCCATGAACCGTGCATAAGCCGGTCTCCCCAAAATTGCATGATACGCACTTTGAAAATCCACGACCTCAAACGTCAACTTCTCTTTGCGAAAATGTTTCGAATCACCAAACACCACGTCCAGAGCTATTTGGCCGAGTGACTCGGCTTTCTTCCCTGGTATAACTCCATGAAAGCTCATGTTACTGGTGCTCAGTCGGGACATCGGAATGCCCATTCCTTTTAGTGTGTCTGCATACAACAAATTCAGCCCACTACCACCGTCCATCAGCACTTTTGTCAGTCGAGTGCCTTCGACAACTGGATCGACCACCAAAGCTTGCCTCCCAGGGGTGGCAATATGAGTCGGGTGATCAGATTGGTCGAATGTGATGGGTGTTTGGGACCATCTCAGATAACTTGCTTTTGCTGGGGCAACCATGTTCACCTCACGGTTAATGACTTTCAGTCGACTCTTGCTTTCCACATCTGCAAAGATCATCAGAGTGGAGTTGACATGCGGATATCCTTCCTCACTGTCCTCCTTGTCTTCGGCCTTGTCCGACTCCTTTTCCTTGTCCTTAGACTGTTTTCCTTGAAACTGCTGGATCAGGAGTCGACATTGGCGTGTGGTATGCTTTGGGTAAATGATATTGCCCTCTTCGTCTTTCTTCGTGTGGATGTGACACGGCATATCCATCACGTCGTTCCCTTCTTTATCCTTTACCTTCTTAGGGTTCCAGGATCCTTTTGGTTTCCCTTTAAATTTTCCCTGAGTCACGGCCAGAGCCTCTCCAGGAGCTGCTGGTTCAGCCTTCCACTTCTGTTTCCGACTGGTGTTTCCCTTCTCCGACTGACTCGGTTTGTACTTGCCGCTTCGGAGTCAGTCTTCTTCTTCACCGTTGGCATACTTGGTAGCAATCTCCATCATCCGACTCAGGGTCATATCTCCGGTTCAACCAAATTTCAGACTCAGTTCTCTGTTCTTGACGCCGTCCTTGAAGGCGGAGACTGCCTGATGATCAGACACATTCTCCATAGTATGGTGCAAAGTGATCCATCTCTGAATATACTCCCTGAGAGTCTCATTGGTCTTCTGCACACAGACTTGCAGCTCCGTCAATCCAGCCGGTCGCTTGCAAGTTCCTTCAAACGTTCTGACGAACACTCGGGATAGATCTTTCCAAGTGTAAATGCTACTAGGAGGTAACTGATTCAACCATGCTCTGGCAGAACCTTCCAACATGAGGGGCAAATGCTTCATGGCCACCTCGTCGTTCCCACCACCAATCTGAACCGCCACTCGGTAGTCCTCAAGCCAAGTTTCAGGCTTAGACTCACCGGTGAACTTGCTGACTCCTGTTGCCAACCTGAAATTGGGGGGGATCACTGCGGCTCTGATAGCTCTGCTGAAACATTCTGGACCAGTAACATGCACTCGACTGCTTGTGGGCGCATCTTTGTCGGGTCCATCCCGATGGGCTCTGTTCCGGTCGACCAAGCCTTGCACGATAATGGATCGCGCATCGAAGCCTGGTTCTCTGGGGTCGACTGGAGATCTTCGCCCCACACTGAGCTGACGCCTGTCGTCTTGCCGCCGAGGAGTGTAAGACCCTACCCTCGGAGGGGAAGCGGGCACCCGACGCCTATCATCTCGGTCGTGTCGGTCTCCATACTGGTCCCGCCGATTCTCGCGCCCTTCTCGCCGCGGAGGCGATCTGGGACTGTGAGCCGACTGAACCATATTCGCAGCGACGGATCGACTGTGAACTCTGTTGCGCGACTGCGACACGGCTGAATTCTGGTCTCCTGCTGCCCGGAGCAAATCCCTGATCTGCATCAAGCCTCTGCCAGCTTCCGACTGAGAGGGCTGGATGGACTCTGCTATACGGGTCGCAGCTGCTAAATTCTGGATTGGGGTTCGATATACCTAAGTCGGCGGGAAGAGTTGACGTCGATTGGCGTCGGGAACTCGTTGTCGCGCGCGCTCGTCGAGTGCTCGCTAAAGATTCTCCAAGCGAGCACGTTCGGCCAAATTGGCCAATCGTGCCTCCTCCAAGGCGCGAGCCTCGGGGGTTTCTCCTGCGATGGGAGTATGCAGGGCATCCATATTCCTGCGGCGAAGTTCCTCTCTTTGCAGAGAGTCGAGTGGCTCGGGCTGGTACTCTTCGTGGCCCCATGCGGGGGTGTCTCCGCCGCCTGCCCCACCATCATGGGCAAATCCAGGCGGACTGCGAGGCCCGTTGACCATCAGGATTTCCGCCGCTGGATCACTGCTATCGCATTCGGATGCAGTCTCTACGGAGCCAGTCGACAGATCGAACAGGCCGTGGAGAGATTCGTCGGGCTCGATTGCCGCAACTTGAGTGGTGGCCGTCTGGCGAGCCACCGCGTGTCTCACCCACCGCTGAAGCCTCGACCGACCAGAGCGCTTGCGCTGGCGGGAGACCGGGAGGATGGTCGATAGGGGAGTCGACTGATACGGGGTCGACGGTTGCCGCAGCAGAACGCCGCGGACACATGCGCGAAAATGCGTCGCCCCGCGGACGGGGAGCGCATCAATGTCGAGTGGAGCCTCCTGGAGCCAGGCAGAGTCGTCGACGACGAAGGTGAGAGCGCCGAGGCGGACCTCGCGACCCTTGACCAAAACTCCACCAGCCACCATGATGAAAGTACTCGGAAGAATCGCAACTTCTCCACAAAATCGCTAAAACACCGGCCCCATGGTGGGCGCCAACTGTCGTGGTTCTAAGTCTGACAGTAGAGTGGGGGGTAGGTATGGAGAGGCAAGGTCCTAGCTATGGAGAGGTTGTAAACACAAGAGATGTACGAGTTCAGGCCCTTCTCGGAGGAAGTAAAAGCCCTACGTCTCGGAGCCCGGAGGCGGTCGAGTGGATTATGGGTATCTGAGTTACAGGGGTGCGAACCCTTCTGCCTGTGGAGGGGGGTGGCTTATATAGAGTGCGCCAGGACCCCAGCTGACCCACGTAATGAAGGGTTTAAGGTACATTAAGTCTGGGGCGTTACTGGTAACGCCCCACATAAAGGGTCTTAACTATCATAAAAGTCTACTTAATTACAGACCGTTGCAGTGCAGAGTGCTTCTTGACCTTCTGGTGATCGAGTGAGTCTTCGTGGTCGAGTCCTTCAAGTCAGTCGAGTGAGTTCCTCGTAGGTCGACTGGAAGGTGATCTCTTCTAAGGGTGTCCTTGGGCAGGGTACTTAGATCAGGTCTATGACCCTACCCTAGGTACATGACTCCATCAGGCGGCCTTTTCCAGAGAGAACATACAACACCCACGGTTCAATATTGAAATATTCCTGAAGAGGACGAAGGATGGACGGTCAATCATAGTGAACTTCGTGTCAAAAAAACTATACGCGGTGTTTTTTCGGCACTGTTTTCACTCTAGTTTTTTAACCGTTTGTCGGAGCGAGGCGTATCATATACCATTGAGAAGCTATGGATTAGGCACAACTTCGCCATGTCAAACACTTCTCGAGATTCCTCCTAATTTAAGAGCAATTTCAAAAACGGTGCGGCTCACGACGAATGGTAGTGAGCGTTTTTTTAAACCGCTCGTCAGAATGAAGAAAATGATACACCATTGGAAAGATATTGTCGAGGCGCATCTTTTTCATATCTATTATTTTCTCAGATTCGCTACGGTTCAAGAGCAGTTTTAAGTTTACTAAATCAAGGAATTCATTTTTTTTTTGAAATTTTTGCAATTTTCGGTACTGTTTTCGCTTTAGTTTTTGAACCGTTTGTCGAAACGAGGCGTATATACGCCGTTGGAAAGCTACGGATGAGTCGTAACTTTCACATGTTGAAATGTTTTTGAGATTCCTTATGATTTCAAGTTATTTTTTAAAATCATACGGCTGACGACGAGTGGCAGCGGCCGTTTTCACGAAATTTTTACAAACCACTCGGAATGATTCAAATTATACGCCGTTGGAAATATATCGATGAGGCACAATTTTTTCATGTAGAACACTCTCTGAATCCTTACGTTTTAAGAGCAGTTTGAAAATTAACAAAATGCGGACACTCTATTTTACATCACGCCAAAATCGACATGTATACTACATCAGACAACAGAATGCACTGCTTCAGACTAAAAACCACACTTCATCAGATAGTCAAGTGCACTATATTTTTTTAAATGCATTTTTCACGACAGCAAAATCGACGAGGAAACTGCATTACACACGAAACCGCACTACTATGTCTACAAAGGGGACTGCATTGTTTTTTTCTAACATTTTATTTTGTAGTTTCTTCTAAACTACCCGGCCGAGTGTAGTGAACCGCGTGCGACGATGAAGTGCACTGCAACTCCCAATGCATTTTTGTTTTTTAACACACGAGTGCAATTTATTTTCTGAGAGAAGTGAACCACGACATAAATCGATATGAGCCGCATGGTTACTTTTTCCTTGTTTTTCTAAAAATGTATAAAGGATTTTTGGACTACATGACTCAGGCTAGTGAACCTGCATGAACGGTTCAAGTGTACTGATTTTTTTTAAAAAAATTGCATAGTGAACCACACAGATTTTATAAAGCAAACCACACAGATTTTTAACAATGAACTACAATACTTTGAAAAAAATGTACTTCTTCGGTTCACCGGGTGCATTGCTTTTACAAAGAAACATTTTACAAACTGAGCAATAATCGGCGATGCAGTCTAACAAAATTGCATCCCTTTCTTTTCTTCTGTCTCCAACATACCGCAAGCACACGGTCGCTCATTTTTGCTAGTGAACTCCAAAACCTTTTTCTCAATCACAGCGAAAAATTTAAGACAACTCCAGAACAAAATAGGCCAATTGCCAAAAGGAAAAAGAAAGTTCAATATTTAACAGCTCCTCTCACTCCTCAACGCAGAATCTTCAACAGCAACCTTGTTCAATTTTTCTTTCTACTCTTCTTTGAAGCATATCAGATAGTTTATCCTGGAACCATTGGTGGCCTTGTTGAACTTCACGAGGAAGCCTATTCGCTGGCATCGGGCGAGGAAGCTCCGAGCTGCACCGACGAATGTGTGAACCCAAGACACGATTGCCGAACTACAGTCTATAGGTCACAGGCTGCTGAACTGCATGACGTCGTGGTGGTGGTGTCGTTGGCGATGTGGACTGCTCCTTTGGGGACCGCACGGGCACGCCTGTGCACCGTTGAACTCCACAAATGCATGTGAGCTGCCTCCAAACCAGCAAAGAGTTGCATGCATTAGAGCAACTCCAATGGGCCGACCCAAACAGATGACGATTTCATCCGTTTTTTGTCCGTTTGGGTCGGCCAGGCAGACACAGACGTCCGCTTTCGCATTTGGGTCGGCGTATGCGCCCAACGCGCGCCCGACCCATTTTGACGGTGCCGACAAAAAAAACTGTGCATGCATATTTCAACTGAAAACAACTTAATTAAACATTAAAGCCGGTCAGGAATGCCGGCGAGAGTCCACGCGTCCACATTAGCATTAAAAAGAAATTAAAAACAACCTAACTACGAGGCGGCGCGCTGCCCAGCGCACCCTAGGCGGCAGCGTCCTCGGGGTGGGTGAGGTCGATGAGTGTCGGCGGAGGGCCGGCCCAGGGAACGCCGTGGCCCATGCGGCGGCGATGTAGTCCGGGGGTAGCTGTTCCGGCGGGGGCAGTGCCGGCGTGGGGGCTGTTCCGGTGCAGGGGGCTGTGCTGCCGCCTATGCAGCCGCGGCCTGGCGCGCCTCCTCCTCAGCCTCGCGCGCCTCCTCCTCGAGGTCGCGCTCGAGCATCTCCTCGTACTCGCCTTGGCGCCGCTCCTCGGCCAGCCGTCGCTGGCGGCAGTGCTCGAGGTACGCCGCCTCCTGCGCTGGGGTCGCCCCCATCCAAACCGGTGGCGCGGACACCCACTCGCGCACCACTCCCGTCCAGGAGAAGCTCGCGATGGATCCCGGCTCCGGCTACGGCTGCTGCTCTGGGTCGGCCTTGATGAGGCGTCGGGGAGGGGACGGCGGGCCACCGCTGGCAGCATGCAGTCGCCGGACGCGTCGAGGGCCATGGCCTGCGCCATGGCCACCTCATACCAATATTCTTCTTCTTCTGCCACCTCCGCCCTGCTCCGCTCGTCCTTCTCGCTCTCCCGGTAGACGGCCGCAAGGGCCGCTTGGTCTTTCTCCCTGACGATGAGCGGCGGCGGCGGCACGCTGCAGTCGACCTCCCGCACGCCGCGCCGCCTTGCCTCCTCGTGCTTGAAGGAGAACCAGCGTGCCCAATTGGGCGAGTCGAAGGCGTACGCCGCGTCGCGGCGCTGCTCCGGCATCAGGAGCGCCCGCCGGCGACACACCTCCTCCGCATGCGCCCTAGCCGACCGCGGCGCCGCCGGCACTAGGATCCTTTCCGGATCCATATGCCAGTCGTGCGGCAGCGTCACGTCGGGGTACGGCAGCGGCACGCGGTGGTGCCAGTGCTACTCTGCTTGGTGCACGAGCACGTTCACCCACTGCCTCTGCCACAGGCGGAGGCAGGATGAACTCCGCGGGGAAGGGGACGACGGGGTCCTTGCCCTTCGACTTGTTGCTGTTGCCGGAAGAGCCCCATTTGGGCGGCTAGGATGGCTAGGGTTTGCTTGCCGGTGACGGGGGAGCGAGCATGGCCTAGATGGGGACGGGAAGTGGATGAGGACGGCCCCGCCACACGGTCGGCTTAGAAAAGGACGACCGACGTCGCTAACGCGTGGGACCGGGGTCATAAATTAAGCTGACCGGCGAGAGGGCGGGTAGTTGGGCAACCGCCAGGTGGGGCCACGGCGGATGTCGAGAAGGCGCGCGTGGCGTCCATTCCGCGTTCGCGCCGATGCATTTGGAGCGCAAATTTGGGCCGCAAATGCGTTGGCGCGGACGCGAAGCGGACGCGTTTTGGGTTTGGGTCGGTGCATTGGGCCTCCATTTTTGTACGCACCGACCCAAACGGACGGCGGCGGACGAAATGGGTCACCCCATTGGAGTTGCTCTTAACATGGTCAAACTGAAACATACAACAAGATGAGCTACTAAAAAAGACATATAACAAGATGAACTAGTTAAAAAAAGTATTAACCCTGGCCACCCCTAGTGCAGTGTGCTTGTCCCCTGCTTCCCGCGAACAACTAGGAGTGGAGGAGAGAGCTGCAAGTGAGGTTCATCGCCCAAATGCCCGGTGAGCTGCACAGCACGCTCGCCCGCACTACATGCAGTGTTCGCTGAAAAGGGTGGGTGGAGAGGAGCAATAAACGGGAAGTACACACCCTCAATGCACATCATGCCCACTTGCACACAAGCATCCGCCTCCGTACTGCAGACCGCGCTATACTACACGCGCCACACCGTAAGTCTGCACAGGGGGCTCGTGAACTGCCGCACTGTTCGGGTTGGAGAAGGGAGAGATCGAAGGGGAGGGAGAACGAAGTAGTCGTCACCCGTGACTGTGGATGAGGTGGAGGCGAGCGTTAGGGGCTACGGACACATCAGCGAGTTGCCCGTGGCACGGTTGTACGGTCGAGGCCTGGGCGGTGCTCAGTGATTGGAGGCGTGGGAACAGTCGGCGATTGGAGGCATGGGGAGGAAGGTGGAGGCGGAGGCATCGGGGGCGCGTTTGGGGAGTTGGGCCACGAGCGAGATCTAGTGGGGGATCGGCAGCAGCGCCCCTTGCCGAGACGCGGCGGTGAGTGGCAGTGTGGAGGGCGCGGCTGCCTTCGTGTCATGAACCAGACTCAAGGATGGGACGAGCAACTGGATTAGTACCAATATTCGGATATAAATTGGGGGATACAGGGAGAATCGGGGGTGAGAATCAGCAAAGAAGGGGATGAGATGCAGTAGCAGGAGGCGAGGACAAGAGCAAGGGTGAGAAGACAAATACGATTCACTATTCTTTCGATGGCCCGTCTTGTGCTTCCCCTGCTGTATATGTAGCCTTGTTTCCATGTGACTTCTAGGTGGGACCAGCCTCCAAGAGATGGCCCACCACCCAGGCGTGCTGACTAGTGGATAGGTCGGGCATGACACTTCGCCGTTGCCTGGGTGACGGCTTGCGGTTGGTGGACCGCTGGGATCCCAGGGGTGGTGGGGGGCCATGGAGAGGTGTGAGGCGGCCAGGGGCTGGGTGCGTGGGAGGGGCGGCATGGCGACGGCTTGTGGTGTTGCTCCAGGAGCGGTGCCGGTAGAAGGTAGGCGGGGGTGGGGCAGCGCGACGGTGGCCTGGGGTGGTGCTCCGTCGACGGCGGTAGAAGGTGGATTGTAGGTGGGGGTCTGGATCGGGGGAGGAGTATGGGTATCGTGTGAGAGGTGGGGGTGGTTATGGGTGGAGGGAGAGGGGATTTTTCTGTGGTTTTAGTAGCGCTGGGCTGGTTCAATTCACTGATGCCGGTAATCAGGTGTTATGAGAATAAGACTCTTAAGGGGTGTTATTAGAATAGACCCGCCTAAACAAGGTTTTAGGCTTTCAAGAAACTGCCTTTAAAATTTTGAATACACACTCTTGAAATCCTGGGCCCGCCCCTAGTAGATCGTCGTCACGATCCTAGCCCCGGCGGCACTCCGGCACCACCGGGAGAGAGGGGGAGAGAGCCCTCCTCCTTCTTCTTCTTCCTTGGCCTCCCTCTAGATGGCAGGAGCACCTCCTAGATTGGATCTATCTCTCTGTTCTCTTCTGTTTCACGTTCCTGTTTTCTGGCCTTTCACCGTTTCTTAAATATCTGGAGATCTGTAACTCCGATTGCGCTAAAATTTTAACACGATTTCCCCCAGATAAAAGCTTCCTTGCGGCCGAAGAAGAGCCCCAACGGACTTATGGGGTGCCCACAAGGCACCATCGTGTGCCTGGGGGTGCAGGCGTGCCCTGGTGGTTAGTGGAGGCCACGGGCCTCCATTTGCTTTGATTCCACCTCCCAAAAATCACATATATTCCAAAATAATTCTCCATAAATTTTTATCGCGTTTGGACTTTGTTTGATAAGGATATTCTACAAAAAAACATGCAACAAACAGGAACTGGCACTGGGCACTAGATCAACATGTTAGTCCAATAAATCATATAAATTGTTGCCAAAAGTATGTGAAAG
This sequence comes from Triticum timopheevii, assembly GCA_963921465.1. Classification (NCBI taxonomy): domain Eukaryota; kingdom Viridiplantae; phylum Streptophyta; class Magnoliopsida; order Poales; family Poaceae; genus Triticum; species Triticum timopheevii. The sequence continues at coordinate 507,710,902 of OY997274.1, forward strand.
TTGTAAAATATTGGCATGGAACAATACAAAAATTATAGATATGGTGGAGACGTATCACACAACATCGGCTTTAATGAACCAACATCGGACGCACCTCCGCAACACCAGCCTGTGGCCTTCAGGAAGCCGCAACATTAGTGGACAAGCTACAAGCCACTCCAGGGGACCCCAAGATCCTGGCCAACATGCACATAGAAAAGCAAATGCTTGCACCATTGGGACAGTTCGTCGTGCCGAGACTCCATGTGATGATCGGGTGTGATAAGCTCTATGTTCAAATACAATGGGTGCAAGCTAGTTCTTGCACACGCAGAATACTCGGGTTAAACTTGACGAGCCTAGCATATGCAGATATGGCCTCGAAACACTGAGACCGAAAGGTTGAGCGTGAATCATATAGTAGATATGATCAACATACTGATGTTCACCATTGAAAACTACTCCATCTCACGTGATGATCGGACATGGTTTAGTTGATATGGATCACGTGATCATTTAGATGACTAGAGGGATGTCTATCTAAGTGGAAGTTCTTACGTAATATGATTAATTGAACTTTAATTTATCATGAACTTAGTCTTGATAGTATTTTGCAAATTATGTTGTAGATCAATAGCTCGCGTTGTAGCTTCCCTATGTTTTTTACATGTTCCTAGAGAAAACTAAGTTGAAAGATGATATTAGCAATGATGCGGACTGGATCTGTAATCTGATGTTTATCCTCATTGCTGCATAGAAGAATTATGTCCTTGATGCACCGCTAGGTGACAAAACTATTGCAGGAGGAGATGTAGACATTATGAATGTTTGGCTAGCTTAATATGATGACTACTTGATAGTTTAGTGCACCATGCTTGACGGCTTAGAATCGGGACTTTAAAGGAGTTTTTGAATGTCATGGACCATATGAGATGTTCCAGGAGTTGAAGTTAATATTTCAAGAAAATACCCGAGTTGAGAGATATGACGTCTCCAACAAGTTCTATAGCGAAAAGATGGAGGAGAGTAGCTCAAGTAGTGAGCATGTGCTCAGATTGTCTGGGTACTACAATCACTTGAAACAAGTGGGAGTTAATCTTCCAGATAAGTTAGTGATTGACAGAGTTCTCTAGTCACCATCACCAAGTTACTGGAACTTTGTGATGAACTATAATATGCAAGGGATGACGAAAGAAATTCCCGAGCTCTTGGTGATGCTGAAATCGATGAAGGTAGATATCAAGGAAAAGAATCAAGTGTTGATGATTAAACAAGACCACTAGTTTCAAGTAAAGGGCAAAGGGAAAGAAAGGGAACTTTAAGAAGAATGGCAAGCAAGTTGTCACTCCTGTGAAGAATCCCAAAGCTGGACCGAAACTTGAAACTAAGTGCTTCTACTGCAAAGAAAATGGTCAGTGGAAGCGGAGTTACCCCAAATATTTGGTGGATAAGAAGGATGGCAAAGTGAACAAAGGTATATTTGATATACATGTTATTGGTTTGTACTTTACTAGTGCTTATAGTAACCCCTGGGTATTTGATACATGTTCAGTTGCTAAGATTAGTAACTCGAAACAGGATTTACAGAATAAACAGAGACTAGTTGAGGGTGAAGTGACGATGTGTGTTGGAAATGGTTCCAAGATTGATATGATCATCATCGCACACTCCTTGTACTTTCAGGATTAGTGTTGAACCTAAATAAATGTTATTTGGCGTTTGCGTTGAGCATGAATATGATTTGATCATGTTTATTGCAATACGATTATTCATTTAAAGTCAGAGAATAATTGCTGTTCTGTTTACATGAATGAAACCTTCGATGGTCACCCAATGAAAATAGTTTGTTGGATGTCGATCGTAGTGATACACATATTCATAATATTGATGCCAAAAGATGCAAAGTTGATAATGATAGTGCAACTTATTTGTGGCACTGCCGGTTGGGTCATATCGGTGTAAAGCGCATGAAGAAAACTCCATAAAGATGGGCTTTTGGATCACTTGATTATGAATCATTTGATACTTGCGAACCGTGCCTTATAGGAAAGATGATTAAAACTCCGTTCTTCAGAACAAAGGAACGAGTTACTGACTTATTGGAAATAATACATGCTGATGTATGCAGTCCAATGAGTGTAAATGCTTGTGCAGGTATTGTTATTTTCTGGCCTTTATAGATGATTTGACCAGATATGAGTATATCAACTTAAATGAAACACAAGTCTGAAACATTTGAAAAGTTCAAAGAATTTCAGAGTGAAGTGGAGAATCATCGTAACAAGAAAATAAAGTTTCTACGATCTGATCGCAGAGGCGAATATTTGAGTTACGAGTTGGGCCTTCACTAAAACAATGTGGAATAGTTTCACAGCTCACGCCACCTGGAACACCACAGCGTAATGGTGTGTCCAAATGTCATAACCGCACTTTATTAGATATGGTGTGATTTATGATGTCTCTTACTGATTTACCACTATTGTTTTAGGGTTATGCATTAGAGACAGCTGCATTCACTTTAAATAGGGCACCATCAAAATCTGTTGAGACGACGCCTTATGATCTATGGTTTGGTAAGAAACCAAAGTTGTCGTTTCTTAAAGCTTGGGGCTGCGATGCTTATGTGAAAAAGCTTCAACCTGATAAGCTCGAACTCAAATTGGAGAAGTGCGACTTCATAGAATACCCAAAGGAAACTATTGGGTACACCTTCTATCACAAGATCCAAAGGTAAGATATTCGTTGCTAAGAATGGATCCTTTCTAGAGAAGGAGTTTCTCTCGAAAGAAGTGAGTGGGAGGAAAGTAGAACTTGATGAGGTAATTGTACCTTCTCCTGAATTGGAAAGTAGTTCATCACAGAAATCAGTTCCAGTGATTCCTACACCAATTAGTGAGGAAGCTAATGATAATGATCACAAAACTTCAGATCAAGTTATTACCGAACCTCGTAGGTCTTCAAGAGTACAATCCGCACCAGAGTGGTATGGTAACGCTATTTTGGAAGTCATGTTATTAGACCATGATGAAACGAACTGTGAGGAAGCGACGATGAGCCTAGATTCCGCGAAATGGCTTGAGGCCATGAAATCTGAGATGGGATCCATGTATGAGAACAAAGTGTGGACTTTGGTGGACTTGCTCGATGATCAGCAAGCCATAGAAATTATTTGTGGGATGCTCATGAGTTGTGGACGAAGCTTCAAGATAAATATGGTGTGTCCAAGATTTGTGGGGATGATTGTTCTCCCTCCACCTCCGGTCGTATAGTCTTCTCAACTTCTTCTACTTCACCTACATGTGGTTTGCCACAAGGTAATGATATGGTGAGTAGTGTTGGTCATTGAAATGATGATAGTATGCTTATTGTGGATGATCCTTCATCACTATATTATTGCAATGCTCCTTCTTTTGACTTTAACACTTCGAGCACTCCAAATGTGTCACATGATTGTGTTGATAGTCCTTGCATATCCTGTAGAAATTGCGTGACTAGATCTCATGATGATATGCTTGCTATGTCTTGTTGCCATGATAAAAATGCATCTATTTCCTCGAATTGTTGTGCTAACAATGTAGAGGAAAGCCAACACTCCATGGAACAAGATGTGGTGTTTTATGGTGCTTCAAGGGATCCTACATCATCATCTATTGCATTTTGCCTTATGGCCGAGGCCTCAAAGGTATCTCCCAATTTGAATCCCAATATATCTTGTGATGATATTGATAATGGCAAGAATGATGATGATGTTGATTATGATGAAGAGAATGATAATGTTGCCTCCTTAAAAATTAAGGGGGAAATGGTTTTTAAAGCTCTTCATAAAAATAAAATGCTCGTTCCAACTTCATGGAAATTATGTCCATTGCCATTGAGGAAAAGAAATATATTGAGGAGTTGGAATCTCATCTCGAGGAGCATGAGGTCACCATTGAGAAAATGGAAGCTCATGGGCGTGATTACGCAAATGAGATGGCAGAGCTATCTCAAGCTCTTGAACATGAACAAACCACCTCCGAATCTCTTGAGGAGACTTTTGCTCTAGAATTATCTAGAGTGAGGGAATCTCATGATAGAGCTCTTGAGGTGGCCAATGATTTCAAAACTAAAAATGCTAAGCTTGAAGTTTCTCATGCTAGACTCCTTGAGGATTTTGAGCACCTCGAAAATGGCTCAAGGGTCATCAAGGGTGAGCTCATCAAACTCACCGAGTCTCATGCCCAACTTGAAGCTTCTTATTTAAAAGAGCTTGCCAAGTTGTCCTCTCCTATTGTTGTAAATGATGATGCTTGTGCTACTAACTCTATTACTTGTGAAGCATCCATTTTGAAGGAGAATGTTGAGCTACGGGCTCAACTTGAGGTGCTATCTAGCAATTATGGGAAATTGGAAGAAAGTCATGAAAAGCTCTCAAGCTCTCATGATGATCTTCTAGTATCCCATAGTGTGCTAAAGATAGCTCATGAGGCCATGATTGCCAAGGTAACATCTAGTGAGCCTCATGTGGATACTAGCACTACTTCTAGTCAAAATAGTATATTGCCATGTGCTAGTCCTTGTAATTCATCTACTCACAATGTTGGTACATCTTGTGATGAATTGCTTTCCTTGCCTTGTTGCTCTAACGATGAAGCTTATACTTCCTCTAGTACTTGTGTTGAGACTAACCATGTAGAGGAAATCAAAGATCTCAAGGCCCAAGTCACTTCTTTGAAGAAAGACTTGGAAAAGAGTCATCAAGGGAAATCCACACTCAACAATATCTTGAGTGTGCAAAAATCCCCCAATGACAAAGGTGGACTTGGATTCAACTCCAATAAGAAGAAGAAGTCCAAGATGAACAAAAAGAAGGGCCAAGAACAATTCAAGAATTCGGCCAAGATTGTTTGCTTCAAGTGCAAAGTAGAAGGGCATCATGTTAGATCTCGCCCATTGAAGAAGAAGGCCATTAGCGTCAAGCAACAAGGGAAGAGGGCACAAGTTCAATCACATGCTCAACCTCAAGTTGAAGAAAGGCCTCTTCCCAAGAAGACTCACGTTAATGCTTCTCAAGTTGAGAAATCAAGTGAGAAGAAAGTGAAGAGTATACGTTGCTACCTATGCCGTGAGAAAGGCCACCTCGCTTCTTCATGCACTAGTGGTAACTTATCCAACCCAATTATTATTGATGATGTCTATTCTCTTGGGGAGGATAAGGTTGGCAATGTGTTTGCCAAGTTTGTTGGTACTCAAAGTGGTGTCAAGAAAAGAACCATTTGGGTAGCCAAGCCTATTGTGACTAACCTCTTAGGACCCAACTCGGTTGGGGACCACCAAGCTCAAACTTGATCAATAGGTGTTGGTTGGAGGGCATTGGAGACTTGGCTACATTGTGAAGAATTAAAGGGACTTCATCAATCTTATTGTCTCAAGCCAAGTCAATTGAATCGTCAAGTTTATATCTTATATCCAATGTGCCTCCTTGCGGTAACTTGTACTTAAAATTGCTTACATTGAAAGTTACTTGCCCCCTTGCATGTTTTGGTTTTGTTCCTTGCATGTGTTTGTATATGATGTGTCTCCAAATTGCCTTTGTGTATGTTGGTTTGCACATCATGTACTTGTGTGTCGTTCGTTGAGCCTTAGTGCATCTTGGTTGTATCTTAGTTGGCTCGTGTGAGAGATTAATGGAATATCCCATTATGGGGGAGTGATGTGCTTTGTGCACTTCGCAATCCTATAAATGTGTGTACATGAGTAATACCATGTAGTATTGATATTTCAAGATTATCTATTGCTATGTGGTATGTCTTCTCATGAGAAATTCAAATTCTAAATTGTCCATTAATTATCTCTTGTTGGATCCTCTTATTGCCTCTTGTTAAGTTTTCTTCTTTGGTATCACATTATGGGGGAGTAATATGCTATGTATATTACTAGCCTAGAAAATGTGTACATTTGAGATTTTGTCACCTAGTGTTGATATTGTAGATTATCTTGTTCCTAGGTGGCATGTTAGCTCTACAAGTTGCAATTTGCTTGTGTTTGGTGTGAAGATGATGTTGGATATCCTTGCTATCTACCAACGGGAATTATTTCCAAATACTTCTTGTCTTATGACAATTGGTACTCACTTATGTGTGGTAGAAATTATTGATCATCTTTACATTGGCCTTTGCTTTTATTCGCCTTATCTCGTGCCTAGGATTGTGTCAACTCCCATTGTTTTCCATACCACTTGTGGATCTTGCTATTTTCTTGATCTTGTTTAGTGTTTTCTAGATATAGTGAAAGTGGTGATCCCACCTTGTGCATTTTGTATTCAAATGCAAATTCTCTATAATGCACTAGTCTTGGGGGAGCTATCCTATTTTCTATAAAACACTCATCTTGTGATCCATATTAAGTGTGTGTTGGTGGATGGCAAGTCGTTTCTTTTGGTATTTGTGCCATCATGAAACTTTGTTGAGAGCTTGGTTTGTTTGGAACCATCCTCTCTTTGGGAGTTTGACATCTTTAATTTAGTGTGTATCAATGGATATCTCATTCCTTGACGTATCTTTAATGATATCTTCCAAGTGATGATTTATCTATTTGGTATCCTTTTTCACTTAGCTTTTCGTTTTCATTGGTTTCGATTCTTGAAAGTTTTGAGCATGCATATTTACTTCTTGTATGTTTTTTGGCATGCTTTCTTTCTTTGACTCAATATATAAGGGAAACTCCACCTAGCCTCAATTTGGATGAGATGTGCATGAAATTCATTTTCATATCTATGTGCACATATTTATGTGGAGTTTGTCCTATGTATTGGTGTTTCTAACTATGTGGTCCCAATGAGTTTGGGTACCGTTTAGTTTGTGTTGTTCTACTAGGAACATTTGGAGATGCATTGGATGCTCAGCTCACTCACAAGGAAGGTGTTTCCACCATGTGCTTATTGGAGTCAAGCTAGGATGATCAATGAACTACTTTCTACCTTCAATTGGTATCTACTACATCCTTCCAATGCTATATAGGTAACAAGTATCATCATCTACTACATGCACACATTACTGCATCAATCGTGTGTAGATTGTATCATGGCATGTTATTCTTTCTTTCTTGTGATACTTGTTTCCTTTCTCAAAGCATCCCAACAATGATCTCTTGTTGCTAGTTGTGATGTCTTTGATGGTTGTGTGGTAGGAATTCATTTATATACAATAAGACCATATCTAGCCTTGGGCGATGCTTCCAAGCACATATCTTATTGGTATATGTATGACTTCCTTTTGGATATCTTGTTCCTTCGTGTTGTAACTATTTCGGGTGTACATCCTTCTTTGTAGATATATATCGTCATGATTTCGTCTACCTAGACCCTTATACACTTGAGAGAAATTACATCTCTAGATGATTTCCTTTCTTTCACGTCCACCTTGTCTTTCTTATGTTATTTCTTTGGTGGCTCCGTGAAAGCTTTTGCCTTGAGTGCGTGTCCTCTATCATTGCATCTTGTTGCACTCTTGTGTGGTGAAGATTATTTTCCTCTTGCCTATCTTTACGAGGCTTTTGCCATCTTAATTGGTATCCCTCGTCTTGACGAGCCTCTCTTCGTCTATCTTCATCACGGGTTGTCACAAGCATAGGTTCTCTTCTGCTTATTAGTAAGCTTGTGAACCCATTTGCCAGTTGTGTGTGGGAATGATAGGCCTTGCATCGTGTGCCTCATTCTTTCAAGACTATGTTGATGCTTAATGCTCATCCTAATTTTAGTCTTCACAAGTGCTTTGCCATGACTCACACACATTATTTTGGTTGAGCCAATTCTTAAGTTGCCTCTTTCACATGTTGCTCAACCATGTGCTTGTTGCAAGCGCTAGGCTTTGTTTCCTATATGCTCACTTGCACTGGATGTGAGTTTGTATTGATTTTGGGGGAGCTATGATCCTATTTTGTGCACTTTGTATTCAAATACAAAATTTCTTATGTGTGCACAAATCATGGGGAGCTTCTCTAGTTTCTTTAGAACACTCCTCTGCTCATATCATAATATCTATATTCATGTGGCTCGTAGGATCATTGGCCTAGTTGGTTCAATTGGTATCTTTTGATAGCTTGCTTCAATTGGTATCTTTTGATTGCTTGTTTCTCTCTTTGTTATGTCTTTGTGGCATATCTTCCTTTTGCAATCTTTGGGCCTCAATATAGTTTGTCTTTCTCCAAGTATTTACCGTTGGATATATGTATTGCATTCCACTTTCTTGTTGAGAAATACACAATTTATGGAGAAACAGATTTTATATTGGCCTTCTAAGCTTTTAGCCCATTTTGGCAATCGATGCCAATGGGGGAGAAGTTTTAGAGAGTTTTGTGGAGAAGTTTATAGAGTATTCTCCTTGCTTTGGTTTTGTTCCTAAGCATTTGCATCTCATACACATGCATTATTGGTTGTTGCATTGCATGGTGATGCATAATTCCTTATATAAACTCTCTTGAAAGTGATTGTCATCAATTACCAAAATGGGGGAGATTGAAAGGACATGCGGTGCCCCCATGTGTGGTTTTGGTAATTGATGACATTCTCTATGTACTAATGGTTGCATTGAGTTATATTTAAAGGATTTGTCCATAGGCATTTCTTGAAGTCCATGTGTTGGTTTCAAGGAGTTTATGTGTTGACCAAGGTGCTATTAAGGAATTATCCAAAGATTGGTCATGTGAGTGCTGAGCTTATTGAAAGCATGTCTTGAAGTAGAAGATTGTGTGGTCATTCATGTTTACCTTCAAGACATCATCCAAACTAAGAGAGTTGGAAAGATTCAAGGTTGATCAAGACTAAGTCAAGAGTGAATCAAGTTGATCAACTCACAAAGCGTAAAAGATGTACCGAGAGGATCAAGTGATCCCATGGTATGGTAAGCATTGTCCATTGCACTTTGTGTACTAACCCATGGTCTATGTGAGAGTTCTATGTGGGGTTAGGTACATGTCCATGGGCTTGCGTTAAGAGGAAGATATCATACAACCCATGGAAAGGATGACATCAAGTAGTGATCGTCATCAAGATTGTCGTGTGCAAGTTCAAGTGTAGCATCATGAAGAGATCAAGTGCTTGAAGCTTGCCATCCATTGTGGTGTCAATGGACTTGTGAAGATGTACCGAAGAGTGGCTCACCCATAGTGGAGTATGGGGGAGCAATCATCTAGTCTCCATCGACCCAACGCAATCAAGAAAGGTGGTCCATCTTGCGGAGGACAAGATCGACATCATCTAGCTCAAGTGGATCATGTGCAAGGCAAAGGTTTGCCCTTGATAGTTTTTCTATTTTACCGGTCTCATGGTGGTAGTTGGGAGACCGGGTTATAGGATCGATAGCCGTACTATCAAGGGGGGCTCTCAAGTGAGTAGCTTGATCGTATCGTTCGTCGAGAGCTCAAACCATTGCATCCTTGCATCATGTTTCTTGGTTCTTGTTTGGTTCTCTTTGTGAGTCTTAGAGCTTATGGTCATCTTGATGACAAGCTTGAGTTCATTGAAAACGGAGTTTGCATGCGTCTTCTATGATGTTTTCGGTGTTGGAGGTTTTACCGGTCTTATCCGAGGAAGGGTTCTCACCATTTTCTTTTGGGCGTTTTTCTCATTTGCTTATTATTAGTATTTCTATCAAGATTGTGTTAGCCCTTGTCGCTAGCTTTCCAACAAACTTGGTTTCGTCGAATTCGGAGTCCGTTTGCAGAAGTTGTGTCAGTTTTGGTGTTCTGAAAAGGCTGCAGCAGTACTACCGCGGACAGGAGCGGAAGTAATTTTTTACTACTGCTCTTGGGAGCGGTACTACCGCTTGGAGCAGTACTACCACGGCTACTTCCATGGCTACTTCCGCTCGGGACCAAAAACTCGTGTTTTCTCTCTCGTTGGGCTGTTTTGACCGTGCTAAGCAGTAGTACCGCTCCTCCAAGCGGTAGTACCGCTTGTGCACGACCTGAGCACATAACGGTTGGATTCGGGAGGTCCTATAAAAGGGGGTCTTCTTCCCCAATGAACCTTATCCTTTGAGCTTGTGTTCTTCCCCCATTGTTGACCTTCTTCAAGCTTGCTAACTCTCAATCCCTCCATGGATTCTTGCTAGTTTTTGAGGGAAAAGAGAGAGGAGATCTAGATCCACATTTCCACCAATCACTTTCTCCTTTTTGTGAGGGGAACCCTTTGGATCTAGATCTTGGAGTTCTTCGTGTTCTTCTTTCATTCTTCCTCTCATTTTCCTCCCTAGCATTAGTTGCTTTGGTGGGATTTGGGAGAGAAGGACTTGGGCACTCTGTGTGCCCTTGCCATTGCATTTGGTGCATCGGTTTGAGTTCTCCACGGTGATACGTGGAAGTGAAGTTTGAGAAGCTCATTACTCTTGGGTGCTTGGTGCCCTTGAGCTTGTTCCTCTTGGGTGCTTGGGCGCCCTAGATGGTTGGTGGTGTTCGGAGCTCAATCATTGTGGTGTAAAGCTCCGAGCAAGCGTCGGGGTCTCCAATTAGGTTGTGGAGATCGCCCCGAGCATTTTGACGGGTTCCGGTGACCGCCCCCAAGGGTTGCCAAAGTGTACGGGTTTGGTGACCGCCCCCAAGGGTTGCCATTTGTACGGGTTCGGTGACCGCCCTCAAGGGTCCCTTAGTGGAATCACGGCATCTTGCATTGTGCGAGGGCGTGAGGAGATTACGATGGCCCTAGTGGCTTCTTGGGGAGCATTGTGCCTCCACATCGCTCCAAACGGAGATTAGCATCCGCAAGGGTGTGAACTTCGGGATACATCGTCATCTCCGTGTGCCTCGGTTATCTCTTACCCAAGCCCTTTACTTTGTGATAGCCATATTGTTCTTTGTCATATATCTTGCTATCACATAGTTGCTTATCTTGCTTAGCATAAGTTGTTGGTGCACATAGGTGAGCCTAGTTGTTTTAGGTTTTGTGCTTGACAAATTAACTGTTAGGTTTATTCCGCATTTGTTCAAGCCTAAACCGTAATTATTTTAAAGCGCCTATTCACCCCCCTCTAGGCGACATCTTTGATCTTTCACATGTCACAAGCCAAGCGGAGTTCTCATACTCATGTGCTTAAGTCTCCTTCGTTGTTGATGAAGATGATGGTGATGGTGATGAGGGAGAGGCTTGTCCTCCGGCTTCCATGGCAGCGGTTCACCATCATAAGAGGAAGCACGAGTCTCCTGAGTCCTGCAACTGGTAGCTAAACTCATACCTTTAAATCTTGCTTCATACTCAAAAACTTGATTTTAAAGATCATAGATTTGGCTTTGCAGAAAATTGATTGCTCATTGAAGGTGAAGACAATGTCCTTCATAGACCGGCCATCCACCTTGTGATCACGGGTGAATTCCATGATCATGAGGTGATTGGCACTGAGTCCATGCTCCACCATCCCTTGGCACTTAAAGATCTCCTGATCCACCGCCTCGAGCCTAGCCTCCATGCTTCCTGTCTTCTTAGGCCTTTGAACAGCCCGGGTGTGGAGCACCCCCTCACGGATCTCAATGGCTTTAGGGTGCTTCATCACCTCCGACAAGTAGGGATTGATTACCCTCTCAAAGAACTTGTCCTTGGAAGAGCTTGGTGCGGCCATGGCGATCTAGATTTGTCAGAAAAACAACTCAAAACAAGAACAGAGGATATTTCCGCGATATGGTGGTCAAATCGTCCGGGGGTATATATAAAGATTTTTATCTTCGGAAACAAGTATACGGAAGGAAAACAGAGTTAGGAAGGTTCCCGAGGGGGCCACTACCCACCAGGGTGTGTCTGGTGGGGGCAGGCGCGCCCTGGTGCCTTGTGGGCACCTCGGTTTCCTTCCTGGCTGCTTCTTATTTATTATTTTTTCTAATATTCCAGAACTGACAGAAAATATTTTTGCGGATTTCTCAGAGTCCGTTTACTTACCGTATCACGTACCTCTTCCTTTTTTAGGGTTCTAGGATGTTCTGGAAGGTTTCTTTTATGTGTTCCTCCTGTGTCATGGTTTGAATAATATTAGTTTCGACATTAATAGGCGTACCTGAAATATAGTGCTTAATTTTTTGCCCATTGACCACCTTCGGATTAGTGCCTTCGGCATTATTGATCTTAATAGCTCCAGAGCAATAAACTTATTTGATAATATATGGCCCTTCCCATTTAGAGAGAAGTTTTCCTACAAAAAATCTGAAATGATAATTGTACAATAGAACATATTCACCAACTTTGAATTCCCGCATTTGGATTCTTTTGGCATGCCATGTTTTAACTTTTTCGTTGAATAGTTTGGCATTTTAATAAGCTTGGGTTCTCCACTAATCTTGTGAGATAATATCAAATAACCTTTATTCACCAGCAAGTTTGAATTCATAATTGAGTTCTTTAATGTGACAGCTTGGTTTTTGCCTTCTCCCTTTTTCCGGACTTGATTTGCATTTGCCCTCATTTGCCTTGGTTTTGAGTTTTTAAGAATCAATTCAAATGGACTTGTCACTTGGGCATGCCCTTGACTTTCACACAAGTGACCCATCTGCATCTCATCCAACTCCATTTTCTTTCTAAAACCCTAGAATGGCCCATTGAATATTTTTCATAAGTGAAAATATTCAATTACATTCTGAAACCTCATTTCAGAAATTAGAGCTCCAAAGAAACCCCAATTTTTATAGCTCCAAAAATTCTAAGATAATTCCTGAATTTTCTTTGAACCTTGGCCCACTTCCCTGAGTAAAAATATTGCATGACTTTTTGTAATATTTTTACTACAGAAAATCTTTTCCTTTCTGACCCAAAAATGCACTTTGTACAACAAGTGCATTTTCCCCTAATCTTTTGGAGCTGATCTTTCTTGAGCTTAAACACCCTCCTAAGAGACCCTTAACCCCAGGAGATCAACCCTAATGGCCTTCTAGAACCTAGCCAAACTTGGATGCCCTGGGCCCCATGACCTTAACGCTGTCACCGCCCTGGCAGGTGTTCGACGCGCTCCGCGTTGCGCCAGCGCCTCTGTTTAGTGTGTGCTTGAGACAGAGCTCGCCGACGACTGCCACACCGTGCCACCACCCTCGTCTCTTCGCCCTTGACCCCTCCCCGGTGCTCGCCGATACCGGAGATGCCGCAGCGAGCACGGGCACGTCGCGGCCAAAAGCCACAGTGTAATCGTGCCCCTGTCTTCTTCTCCCCCTCCTCCCCGTGCTCGTCCGCGAGCGTGGACAGCCTCCGCGTGATCGCTGAGCTCCTCGCAGCCTCGCTGACGCCCCTCATCGCCTCTCGCCGTCTTCCAGAGAGCTCCAGCGGCGACACATACCCCCTCCCCCCTCCGGCTATAAATTGAGCCCCTCCCCTCCGTTCCAGTACCACCCACAACCCCATCCAACCTCCACACACACGCAGCATAGTTGCGGCCCGGCTGGGCAGGCCTCTGGCCGCTGGGCCGGACCAGAGCTCGCCGGCGACACCCGTAGCTCAGCCACCCCGTCCCCAACCTCCTGGAGCCCAACCAACCACCTAGGCGCGTCCCTAGAGCCCCTATGGTGCCGTCCCGACGCCGCGGAGCCCCTAGAACAGCCCCTCGCCATCGCCTTCTTCCTCTCTGGCAAGACCCGACTACCGCCGCCGCTTGCGAGCTTGATTGCGAGCAGCTCCAGCCGTCTCTCGCCGTGCCACGGGTACATGCAGGTGCGCCGTAGCCCCCTCTCCATTTCTATCCCTCCAGTTAGGCCTAAGGACCCCTCCTCGCCGGCGTGAGCTCCGGCGAAGCACCGCCGCGTTCTATTTCTCTTCCCCTCCCCTCTCTCCCGGTGGGGCCTGTTGTCAGCCTCTCTGTTGGCACCCGAAGCGGTAGGAGTGGAGGCGTCTTTTGGCTTTATGCCATCGACGTCACCCCCCTGGATTTTCTGTTTATTCATTTAATTCAAATGTTTTGACTAGAACTTTGACCTTGAGTATCTCCTAGCCTATAAGTCCAAATGAGTTAATTCTTTTTGCATTTGGTTTGTTACAGAAAACTCTAGCAGTACACCAAAGTGTGGATATTTCCTTGCTTCCTAGAATTTCTAGTGATTTTCAGAATGGTTCTTGCTATTTTGTTTTGTGATTTTCAAATATTTTCAGAGGGAGAGACTTGTCTTGAAGCTGTCCAGGAGGAGTGTGGACCTCCTCTGCACTAAGGCAAGCCACAATAACATTTGGATGGTGTCATCTCAATATCTTTGATTTTCTACTTGAATATGAGCTAATTGTCATGCATTTAAAATAGTTAAATAATTATGTTTTGATGCTTAGTTACTTTGTCATGCTTGTTATGCTTGTTTTAGTTACTGGTTAATTCATGGAGTAGTTTAATCAAGTAGAGCAAAGTTTTAGCTTAATGGTAATGCTTTGGTAAATAACGGTAGTTTCTTTTGATAATTGCCATTTTCATATTAAAGATAAATTACTAAAAATGAGGTTTGATAATAGGGTCTTTTACATCTGTGTCCCTAACTCGAACCCACTACTCACATTTGCCCCTAATTCTAAAGCCTGCTCAAAAATGCCCCTCCGCCGTTAGGTGCCCTTACAGAAATGCCCTTCCGTCCCGTTTTCGTCTGGTCAAAGGGGTTTGACCATCTACTGGGCGTTTATTGGACATTTTGCCCCTGCCTTAATGTGCCACTTACACGTGGGACCCAGTCAAAACATAAATAAAAAGAAAAAACTCTCTCTCTCTCTCACCCTCTCTCTGACACACTTACTTGTGGCCCCCCCCAAAAAATAGAGAAATAAAAAAAAAATCCATCCCACCTCTCTCCCCTACCTCACGACTTCTCTGTCTCACCTCCGGCGAGCGCCGACAGCCCTGGATGTGCGTCGTCGGCACCAGCTCCCCACACGCCGCAGCCCTCCCTCCATTCTATCCTCCCTCTCCCTTCCTCCCTTCCTCTCCCTCCCTCTCCCTATACTACACCCTGGACTGGCGGTGAGCTCCAGTGACCAAAGCCACGGCGACAATGGACGAAGTCGCAACTCCGGCGACCAACTTGTTGGCGGAGAGTATAGTTCGGACGAGTGCGCTGAGGCGCGTCCAGTGGTACCAACAGAGCATGCAGGGGTGGTCGGAATCGACCGCAGCGATGAGCTAGGCGGCGGCCGACGGTGGTGCTCGACGGACTCGAGAAGGCGGCCATGGATCCAGTGGTTTAGGGGCTGGGCGACATCTTAGGGGTACCACGAACATTACTGAGACATTAATTTCTGGTTTAGCAACACAGGGCTGGCGCATCGACGATGGCGCTCCGGTGTTCTGCAGACGAGGAAGACGGTCGATCCGGCCGCAGGGGAGGAGAGCGAGCAGGGGAAGGGAGGGAAAGTTAGCTAGGGTTGTTAGGGGCCTGCAGGCATCGTTAAGTAACCTACCCGAGCTACTACGACAGAAAGCTGTCGAACAGCGGCGACGGTGGCGCGCGCCGGCGCGTGCAGTCGATGAGGAAGACGATAACTGGGGGAGATGGGTGGGCCTGGCGCTATGCACATGGGCCAAAGTGCACATTGAACTTGGGCCAAAAGGTAAGCACTCTCTTTCTTCTCTTTAATTTCTATTTTATTTTTTTTCAGGGGTAAAAATTTCAAACAAACGTCTTATAGACGGTCAAACCCCTTTGACCGGACGGAAACGGAATGGAAGGGCATTTTTGTAAGGTCACTTAACGGTGGAGGGGCAAATTTGAGCAGGCTTCGAAGTTAGGGGCATATCTGAGTAGGTGGTTCGAGTTAGGGACAGAAATGCAAATGGCCCTTGATAATAACCAGTGTAGTAACATCAGTAGCTTTGTTGATGAGTAGTGCAAGATAGTTATTTATGTGATGTTGATCCGTTATTATGAGTTGCATCTTGAGCATATCGAGTAGTTGCATGATCATGGCATCGTATGGCTTGTAGTGAGTTTATTTTCAAGTTAAACTTGATAATAATCCAACTTGAATATTAAGTTGATCAAGTCATGGTGCCTCTGAATCAGGATCTTTTCAGTGCGACCACATTTACCTTTATGGGGGGGGGGTCTTGATTCAGTCCCTTGTCATGCCTCTTACCGGTGCCTCCAACTAGGGAAGGTTATGGGCGTGCGGTACCCTGGCACGGTAAGCAGACATAACCTTGTGTGCTCGTTTGTTTTTATGGTACCTTGTCCCCATTTGGGACTGTTTTTGCCACGACGGTGGCCGCAGATGCCTTTGGTAGGCATGGGCCACCCATGACTTAGCCCTGAGACGGAGTGAGTCGGAGTGTCTGATACGTCTCCAACATATCTATAATTTATGAAGCATTTATGCTATTATATTATCTGTTTTGGATGTTTATGGGCTTTATTATACACTTTAATATTATTTCTGGGACTAACCTATTAATCAGAGGCCCAGCCCAAATTGCTATTTTCTTGCCTATTTCAGTGTTTCGAAGAAAAGGAATATCAAACGGAGTCCAAACAGAATGAAACCTTTGGGGGAGTTATTTTTGGAACGAAAGCAATCCAAGAGACTTGGAGTGCACGTAAGGGAAGCAACGAGGAAGCCACGAGGCAGGGAGGCACGTCCTACCCCCCTGGGCACGCCCCCCACCCTTGTGGGACCCTCGTGGCTCCCTTGATCGACTTCTTTCGACTATATATGTCCATATACCTAAAAACATAGGGGAGCACAATAGATCGGGAGTTCTGCCGCCGCAAGCCTCTGTAGCCACCAAAAACCAACCGGGGCCCTGTTTTGGCACCCTGCCGGAGGGGGGATCCCTCACCGGTGGCCATCTTCATCATCCCGGCGATCTCCATGACGAGGAGGGAGTAGTTCACCCTCGGGGCTGAGGGTATGTACCAGTAGCTATGTGTTTGATCTCTCTCTCTCGTGTTTTTGATTTGGCACAATCTTGATGTATCGCGAGCTTTGTTACTATAGTTGGATCTTATGATGTTTCTCCCCCTCTACCCTCTTGTAATGGATTGAGTTTTCCGTTTGAAGTTATCTTATCGGATTGCGTCTCTAAGGATTTGAGAACACATAATGTATGTCTTGCCGTGCTTATCTGTGGTGACAATGGGATATTCATGTGATCTACTTGATGTATGTTTTGGTGATCAACTTGCGGGTTCAATAAACTTATGCATAGGGGTTGGCACACGTTTTCGTCTTGACTATCCGGTAGAAACTTTGGGGCACTCTTTGAAGTACTTTGTGTTGGTTGAATATATGAATCTGAGATTGTGTGATGCATATCGTATAATCATGCCAACGGATACTTGAGGTGACATTGGAGTATCTAGGTGACATTAGGGTTCTGGTTGATTTGTGTCTTAAGGTGTTATTCTAGTACGAACTCTATGATAGATCGAACGGAAAGAATAGCTTCATGTTATTTTACTACGGACTCTTGAATAGATCGATCAGAAAGGATAACTTTGAGGTGTTTTCGTACCCTACCATAATCTCTTCGTTTGTTCTCCGCTATTAGTGACTTTGGAGTGACTCTTTGTTGCATGTTGAGGGATAGTTATATGATCCAATTATGTTATTATTGTTGAGAGAACTTGCACTAGTGAAAATATGAACCCTAGGCCTTGTTTCCTACCATTGCAATACCGTTTACGCTCACTTTTATCATTAGTTACCTTGCTGTTTCTATATTTTCAGATTACAAAAACCTATATCTATCTTCCATATTGCACTTGTATCACCATCTCTTCACCGAACTAGTGCACCTATACAATTTACCATTGTATTGGGTGTGTTGGGGACACAAGAGACTCTTCGTTATTTGGTTGCAGGGTTGTTTGAGAGAGACCATCTTCATCCTATGCCTCCCACGGATTGATAAACCTTAGGTCATCCACCTGAGGGAAATTTGCTACTGTCCTACAAACCTTTGCACTTGGAGGCCCAACAACGTCTACAAGAAGAATGTTGTGTAGTAGATATCAAGCTCTTTTTTGGCGCCGTTGCCGGGGAGGTGAGTGCTTGAAGGTATATCTTTAGATCTTGCAATCGACGCTTTTTGTTTCTTGTTTTATCACTAGTTTAGTCTATAAAAGAAAACTAAAAAAATGGATTTGAGTTTGTCTTATACGCTTCATCTTTTTAATATCTTTCGTAAGTATGATGAAAAGGAAAATTGTGCTCAAGTGTTAGAAGAAGAAGTCTATAAAATGTTTGGCACTAAATATTTGAATGATGAGCATGATCGCAATGTTGTTAGTATGAACTCTTATAATATCCATAGAACTAATGATGATTGCACTAGTTATGATGAAAATGTCTCCTATAAGCATTTCAATTTTTGTGGAGAGTATTGGGTTTGCAAGTACACAACAAATAGGGAAGATAGATATTGCAAGAGGCATAAGCATTTATAAACTAAATGGTTGCAAGAAAGGCTAGATGTGAGTGCTGAAAATTTAAAATATCTCCGCAGTACTTGTGAAATTTGTAATGAACATGGTCATTAAAAGCTCCGATGCAAATTGTTTCATGATCGAATCGTGTCCAAAAATTGTGATGACTTGATTTCCCTTGCACATTATAATGAACTTAGTTTGCTTTTGGGTTACGAAGAATTGAAACGTGCAACTAAGCCTATTCCAGAATTGAACCTTAAGAAATTTCTTGATATTGATCTAGAGGAAATTTATATGTATTGTGCAGTGAATTGCATTGAAAATCCTTATATTGCCAATTACATAAAGAAAAGAAAGCAAATAGAAGATGAAGAGAATACTAATGAAAGGGAAGAGACTTCCCAATATCCTCCTATTATTTCTTATGATGAATCAGGTAACGAGGAGGAGCTTTTTATTCAACCAATCTCATCAATAAGGAGCTCGAAAAAGAGGGATAAACCCATACATGATGTGAAGAAGAAAAAGAAAAGACGGAGAAGCAAAGGTAAAAAGGTATCCCTCCCAAATGATGTTGCTCCTACTACCCATTGTTATGATGATAATTGCTATACTATTGGTGCTATCCATTCTATCAATGATGAGAGTGATTATGCTTATGATATGATAAGTCCCAAGTTTGGGGAAGCTATGTTTGATGAGAATGACATATTTGAGAATATATTTGTTGCAATTAATGTTTGTCCCAAGCTTAGGGATGCTATGTTTAATGAAGATGATATTTTTAGCCTCCCAAGTTTTGATATGCAAATTTGTTATGATGATAGCATGCCTCCTACTTATGATGATTATATTGATGAAAGTGGGTTTGGAAGAGTGTCAAATTTAGGAAGTAATGATCCCACTATTTTGTAGGATGTTGAATCTTATTGTGATGAATATGAAAGTGGATTTGGAGAGGTCATGACTTTATTTAGTGATGATTCCACTATCTTGGAAGAGGTTTCAATCGATTATGATGAGAACAAAATTGCTACTTATGATGATTATTGTGATGAAACTTATGCTATGAAAAGTAGTGATGATTATATCTATAAAACTTGTCATGATTATGATTACCCTTTTTCTAAACATTACTCTTTTAATGTGGAAACAACTTATAGTATTCAAGTCTATTATGATACTCCCACTATTTCGAATGAGAAGAGTTTTGCTTATGTGGAGAGTAGTAAATTTTCTATGTTTGTAGATCATGAAAAGAATGCTTTATGTGATGGTTATATTGTTTAATGCATTCAAGGTGCTACTAAAAATTATTATGAGGGAGGAACATATGCTTGTAGGAATTGCAATAATATCAAGTTTCCTCTCTATGTGCTTAAAATTTTGAAGCTATGCTTCTTTTGCCTTCCTATGCTAGTTGATTATTGTTCCCATAAGTTGTTTGCTCTCAAAATCCCTATGCATAGGAAGTGGGTTAGACTTAAATGTGCTAGTCATATGCTTGATGATGCTCCCGTTATGTTTCAATTCTTATCTTTTATGTGAGCATCATTGTCATCATCATGCCTAGCTAGAAAGGCATTAAATAAAAGCACTTGTTGGGAGACAACCCAATATTTACCTTTACTGTTTTTGTGTGTTCACATGATTATTCTACTGTAGTAATCATGTTTTATAGCTTTTGTTTCAATAAAGTTCCAAGTAAGACCTTTAGGATAGCTTACGGTGATAGTTGTGTTGATCCTGCTGAAAATCAAAAACTTTTGCACCCAGTAAATTAGTTTTTATAATTCACAGAAACGTGATTTTGATCTTATTCTTTTTTCTCTAGATTGGTACAAAAATATCTTAGGACTTCCTAATTTGGTACAATTTTGAGAGTTACATAATTATTCGAATGATACAGATTACTACAGACTGTTCTGTTTTTGACAGATTCTGTTTTCTATGTGTTGTTTGCTTATTTTGATGAATCTATGAGTATTATCGGAGGGTATGAACCATAGTGAAGTTGGAATACAGTAGATATTACACTAATATGAATTTAGAATGAATTCGCAACAGTACTTAAGTGGTGATTTATTTTCTTATACTAACGGAGCTTACAAGTTTTCTGTTGAGTTTTGTGTTATGAAGTTTTCAAGTTTTGGGTAAAGATTCGATGGACTATAGAATAAGAAGTGGCAACAGCCTAAGCTTGGGGATTCCCAAGGCACCCCAAGGTAATATTCAAGGACAACCAAGAGCCTAAGCTTGGGGATGCCCCGGATGGCATCCCCTCTTTCGTCTTCGTCCATCGGTAACTTTACTTGGAGCTATATTTTTATTCACCACATGATATGTGTTTTGCTTGGAGCGTCATTTTATTTTATTTTGTTTTGCTTGCTGTTTGAATAAAATACCAAGATCTTAAATGATTAAATGAGAGAGAGTCTTCACATGAGCTACATAATTATTTAACTACTCATTGATCTTCACTTATATCATTTTGGAGTAGTTTGTCATTTACTCGCGTGCTTCACTTATATCCTATGAGTAAATGGTTGAATGATTTGAATATCATAAATCTAAAATTATATATGTTTCATATTCTTTTCCCATAGGGAATAATGACTTCACATATAAGAAGTAGAGGTGGTAAATTTATTGAAGGTTAGCAAACATTGTATTGGTCATTTGAACAATTCATGAAAGAATATTGAAGGAAGAGAGATTTCAAATATAAATATAATATCTTAGACATCTTCTATGACTGTGAGCCCCATTAATTATTTTCAAACCTGAGCAAATTAGTTGAAGTTGGACAAGGAAGACAACGTAATGAGTTATGCTTGGGTATATTTGTATAGAAGTTATATTGTTATAGATCCTCCAACATGTGGTGCTTGCTTTTTAGAATCATTTGCTAGCCAAAATATCTGTACTAAGCAGGAATACTGCTTATGCATCCAAATCCCTTGAACCAAGTTTTTTCCATGAGTGTCCGCCATACCTACCTATATGCGGTATTTACTTGCCGTTCCAAGTAAATTTGCAGGTACCAAACTCTAAACCTTCAAATAATAATCTGTTTTGTATGCCCGAATCGCTCATGTAGCGACTAGGGGCTATCAGTATCTTCCATGCTAGGTGGGTTATTCTCACGATGAGTGGACTCTGCTCATCATTCATGAGAAAAATGGCTGGTAACTGGGATGCCTAGTCCCATGATCAAAAGATCAAAATCAAATCAAAAATAATTGCAAACAAAACTTCCCCAGGATTGATGTTAGTTGGAGGCACCCGTTGTTTCGGGCAAGCCATGGATTGATGATTGTTGGTGGAGGGGGAGTAAAAACTTTACCATTATGTTTGGGAACCGCCTATAATGTATGTAGTATGGAAGATATTGGGAACTCTTGGTTGTTATGTTGACAATGAAAGCATACCTCTCAAAATTATTTATCTCTATTTCAAAATTGAGCTCTGGCACCTCTGCAAATCCCTGCTTCCCTCTGCGAAGGGCCTATATTTTACTTTTATGCAAGAGTCAGTTGTATTCCTTCTCATTCCAACCTACTCTTTAGTTGGGAAGCATCATGTGATGGGGAAATATCTAAGCATATATGGCCATTCAAATATATTTGATCATGAATTATTACTGTTGACAATTATCTATATGATAAGTAAGTTAGGAGGCGAAACATTAAGCCCCTATCTTTCTCTGTATTCGATGGATGCTATTTGTTCAAAAAATATGCTTTGAGTGGTAGCGATCATAGAAGACTATATGATAGTTGAGTATGTGGGATTTGCTAAATCAAAGCTCTTACATAGACCCTTCCTGAAAATAAGATGAATTGCAATTGTTTGATGACTGAGAACGTAGTTTGCTAGTTTGCTAGAAAGTTTTTGGTCTACGCTTTAACATTTGAATAGCTTGTTACTTGATCATGAGAACTTTTATGAGATGAGTTGCTGTTATGACATATAATGATGCTAGAAAGGTGATTGAGATTATCATTGATCAAACTTGTGCACTTGCTAGCATTCACACTTCATAAATTATTTCTTTTATCATTTACCTACTCGAGGACGAGCAGGAATTAAGCTTGGGGATGCTTGATACGTCTCCAACGTATCTAATAATTTATGAAGCATTCATGCTACTATATTGTCTGTTTTGGATGTTTATGGGCTTTATTATACACTTTTATATTATTTTTGGGACTAACCTATTAATCGGAGGCCCAACCCAAATTGATGTATTCTTGCCTATTTTAGTGTTTCGAAGAAAAGGAATATCAAACGGAGTCCAAATGGAATGAAACCTTCGGGAGAGTTATTTTTGGAACAAAAGCAATCCAGGAGACTTGGAGTGCACATAAGGGAAGCAACGAGGAAGCTACAAGGCAGGGAGGCACGCCCCCACCCTCGTGGGCCCTTCGTGGCTCCCTTGACCGACTTCTTTCGCATATATAAGTCCATATACACTAAAAACATCGGGGAGCACAATAGATCGGGAGTTCCGCTGCCGCAAGCCTCTATAGCCACAAAAAACCAATAGGGGCCCTGTTTCGGCACCCTGCCGAAGGGGGGATCCCTCACCGGTAGCCATCTTCATCATCCCGGTGCTCTCCATGACGAGGAGGGAGTAGTTCACCCTCAGGGATGAGGGTATGTACCAGTAGCTATGTGTTTGATCTCTCTCTCTCTCTCTCTCTCTCTCTCTCTCTCTCTCTCTCTTCTCTCTCGTGTTTTTGATTTGGCACAATCTTGATGTATCACGAGCTTTGTTATTATAGTTGGATCTTATGATGTTTCTCCCCCTCTACTCTCTTGTAATGAATTGAGTTTTCCCTTTGAAGTTATCTTATCGGATTGAGTCTTTAAGGATTTGAGAACACTTGATGTATGTCTTGTCATGCTTATCTATGGTGACAATGGGATATTCACGTGATCTACTTGATGTATGTTTTGGTGATCAATTTACGGGCTCAATGAACTTATGCATAGGGGTTGGCACACATTTTCGTCTTGACTCTCCGGTAGAAACTTTGGGGCACTCTTTGAAGTACTTTGTGTTGGTTGAATAGATGAATCTGAGATTGTGTGATGCATATCGTATAATCATGCCCACAGATACTTGAGGTGACATTGGAGTATCTAGGTGACATTAAGGTTTTGGTTGATTTGTGTCTTAAGGTGTTATTCTAGTACGAACTCTACGATAGATCAAACGGAAGGAATAGCTTCATGTTATTTTACTACGGACTCTTGAATAGATCGATCAGAAAGGATAACTTTGAGGTGGTTTCGTACCCTATCATAATCTCTTCGTTTCTTCTCTGCTATTAGTGACTTTGGAGTGACTCTTTGTTGCATGTTGAGGGATAGTTATATGATCCAATTATGTTATTATTGTTGAGTGAACTTGCACTAGTGAAAGTATGAACCCTAGGCCTTGTTTCCTACCATTGCAATACCGTTTACGCTCACTTTTATCATTATTTAACTTGTTGTTTTTATATTTTCAGATTACAAAAACCTATATCTATCTTCCATATTGCACTTGTATCACCATCTCTTCGGCGAACTAGTGCACCTATACAACTTACCATTGTATTGGGTGTGTTGGGGTCACAAGAGACTCTTTGTTATTTGGTTGCAGGGTTGTTTGAGAGAGACCATCTTCATCCTACGCCTCCCACAGATTGATAAACCTTAGGTCATCCACTTCAGGGAAATTTGCTACTGTCCTACAAACTTCTGCACTTGGAGGCCCAACAACATCTACAAGAAGAAGGTTGTGTAGGACATCAGTGTCATGGCAAGGGAAGGGTTTCGTCGGAACTCTGTGGTCCACCCGAATGGGAGTGTGAGGCCCTTGAGTTCCGTAGTGCGGGTAAAGTGCGCTAACCTCTGCTGAGTGTATTTTTAATCTATCGATAGCCGCGTCCTCGGTTATGGAGACAACTCGGTAGTAAGTCACACCATGGATTAACGACTATAATCTAGTTTCATGATGCCTTGTGGATCATGTGATGATCGTAAGTGATTGGCTTCAGTTGTGATCCGGGTATGATCACCGCTTGGTTACAGTGGTAACCCATCTGGTAAGCAACTCCGAGGGACTCGATGCACATGTTGGTTTCATTGCATCCGTAGTATCACTTGCATTGCATTAAACCTGATTAATTGTCATGATATTGTTTGTCATTGTGCTTATGTTTGTTGTGAGCTTGCAAGTACATTCAATGTACTGACCTGGCGTGTCATGCCAGCTTTCAGGCAAGACTGATCGGATCGGAGAGTGTCCCACGTCTAGTATCATCTCCATGTCAGTGTCCCTGGACTATGGAGTCCCAATTCATCGTTATTCTGTTGCCGCATAGTTGATATGATCGAGGCCTTTTCATGTTCATTAAATAATGTACATACTGTTCAGCTGCACCATGTGTGCCACTTGGCCTCTTATCTCGATGTAATATCAGAATTATGTACCCGCTAGCATCAATAAAGCGGTTGTTTCTGTACCATGTTGTTATGTGTTGCTAGAAGACTTGATCTCTGGGCTGGCAATGCAAGGTAAATCGGTTGCTCTGAGCCGGGTGCCACATTTAATTGCCCAATATGCTTTATGTTCTAACTCAAGAGGCGACAAGCTTTTCCATAAACCATTTTGTATGGAGACATACCTATAGTATTTTTATAAGTTGTTCTATAGGCCCGTGCATCATCAAGTTCTTAGACCAATTCTTTCGGGACCTATTGACAATTTTTGGCAATATTAATTTTATTTCTCTATTGTTGAGTTCAACTTGACCACTAGATTGAGGATGATAGGGTGATGCAATCCTATGGTTGACATCATATTTAGCAAGAATTTTACGGAAAGCACCATGAATAAAGTCTGAACCACCACCAGTCATTAAATATCTAGGGACTCTAAACCTTGGGAAGATGATTTCTTTAAGCATTTTAATGGAGGTGTTATGATCAACACTGCTAGTCGGAATAGCTTCTACCCACTTAGTGACATAATCAACAACAACCAAAATATGTTTATACCCATTAGAGGAAGGAAAAGGTCCCATATAATCAAAGCCCCAAATATCAAATGGTTCAACAACAAGTGAATAATTCATAGGCATTTCTTGAAACTTACTGATACGTCCATTTTGCATCAAGTTTTCCTACTTTTATTTATAATGGTTTTATGCACAATAATGCTTTATGGAGAAATTCTAATGCCTTTTCTCTCATACTATGCAAGGTTTACACAAAGAGGGATAATATCGCAGCTGGAATTCTAGACCTAAAAAAGCTACGCCAGAGATACCAATTTTGCACATCTCCAAACGAGCTGAAATTTTATAGCGAATTATTTTGGAATATATTATAAATATTGGAGCAAATACCAGAGGGGGGCTGTCTGGTGCCCACAAGACACCAGGGCACGCCAGGCCCCCCAGGCACACCCTAGTGGGTGGTGGGCAGCCCAGCCCACCTCTTGTGCCCATCTTCTGGTATATGTGGTCTTTTGACCTAGAAAAAATAAGGAGAGGAGTTTCAGGATGGAGCACCACCGTTTCGAGGCGGAACTTGGGTAGGAGCACTTTTGCCATCTGGCGGAGCGATTCCGCCGGGGTACACTACAAAAAAATACACTCCCGTGATGATACATGTTTGTCACAGTAGGTCGCGTTTTTTGTCATGCATGTACATCCATGACGATTTTATGACAGAATCAAGATAGTCATACCTGTGCTATCGTAGAAGTGTTCCATGACATTACCAAAATTATCATCACGGAATTGTCCACTTCCATGACGATAAATCGCGCGTCACAGAAGTGCTTTCGTCAAGGGTGACTGACATGTGGCATCCACCGTAACGGAATGCCGTTAAGCTATTAGGTCCGGTTTTGGATCCGATAACCTGTTAACAGCCCGGACCAATGGGGATTTCCCACGTGTAAAATCATCATTGGCCGCAGGAAACATGTGTTGCCTCACCGTTGGGACAGATGTCATCCACTCATTGGACAGGAGGCGCCTATGATAGGTCGACATGTGGCATGACCCAACAGTGGCCCATTCCGGTGAAAAAGGCCGACCTAGTAAAAATTAGCAGGTCGGCCCATATAAGGCCTACTTGTGTCAGGTCCATTTAAGCCCACGACCCATACAAGATGTGCCAATTCGGCCTATCAACGGCACGTTAAAGATTTTGACACCATTGCAGCCCATCGACAGTTCGAGCCCGTTAACAACTCGCTATATATTTGGGCTCAATATCGGCCCGATGAGATTTCGGCCTGTTAACGGCCCATTCAATAGATGGGCCAATTTTCAGGATGTACATGTTTCTGCCTTTTAGCGACCCATTTAAATGTTGGGCTAATTTCCGGCCTGGTGTGTCTTTCAGCCTGTTGACAGCCCATAAATCTGATGGGCCATTTGTAGTCGGACCTGAGTTTTGGCCTTTTAGCGGCCCATTTAAGTGTTGGGCCAATTTCCGGCCCGGTGTCACTTTCAGCCTGTTGACGGCCCATAAATCAGTTGGGCCATTTGTAGCCGGACCTGAGTTTTGGCCTTTTAGTGACCCATTTAAGTGTTGGGCCAATTCCCGGCCCTGTGTGCCTTCCGGCCTGTTAAGGGACCATAAATGAGTTGGGCCATTTGTAGTCGGACCTTAGTTTTGGCCTTTTAATGGCCCATGCCCTTCATGGTCCAATACCAGCCCGGTTTCTCTTTCGGCCTGCTAAAGGCCGACAACACAGTTGGGCCATTTACAATACGACCTGAATTTCGGCCTCTTAGCGACCCATGCTCTTCATGGTCCAGTACAAGCCCGCTGTCTCTTTTGGCCTGCTAAAGGCCTATAGTATAGTTGGGCCATATGTAGCCAAAACTTAGTAACGGCCTGTTAATGTCCCGTGAAATAAATTGGGCCCACCTATTGCCCGCTTCGATGTCGGCCTGTTAACGACCTGGGAGGTAAGAGGGCCGACCATTAACCTTCGGCCTAGTAACGGCCCATTAACTTAATGGGCCCACTAAAGTTCGTACATGTCTTTAGGCCAAATTAGATAATTTGAACCCATTGTGACGAGCAATTAAGCACAGGACCAAAACTGATCAAGCAAAGGTACGGCATACAGGGAATAATGTTGCACATCCAGCATATATTACAGGAAATTACATCCACTGGGCAATCAAAGATTGATGCCAGTGCAAATAAATGGGAAGAACCTAACCATCTACAATGTCACAATCTGCAACCTCAGCACAGATGACGCCCATAAGCATGTGGGAAAGTTCTTGCTGCTTTGCTACACTGTCTCTAAAAACATTGATTAGTTGTTGTGTCGCACGACTCTGCACCTCTGACTCATCCACCATTTCCATCATTGCTTTAGCCATTAATTGGTTCACAAACATACACTTATTCCGTTGCATTCGAGACAGGGGATACTGAACAGATTCAGATGGCGATTTTGGCAGGCTTGTATTATTGATAGTGGAGAGTGTCTCGACCACTGTATCATAACATAAATTAGGACGGGAACCAAACAGATTAATCATGAGTTATTGCCATATTACCTGGGCTACATTTACTGGAAAGAAACAATGGGGTTGCCTTGCCGTTTTCAGAGTTTGTCTTCTTATCTTCAGCAGCCTGCACAAAATTAACACACTAGCATTGCTATCATTGGCCAAGTCAGATAATAGGAAAGCAACATTGACACAATGTACGTTTGGGCAACTAGCCTAAACCAAATTAACACAATATGGCATAGCTATCATCAGCCAGGTAAGGTAATACGAAAGCAACATTGACACAATGAATGAATGGGCAACCAGAGAAGCACTACAATTCAGTAATGTGTGTGATATGAGATAGTACACTCATGCAGCTCAGTATGCAAAACTACTGTAACATCCCAACTTTTCAATTTGAAATGTTATACATTAGATCATCATTGCATATCATATTTTATTGCATTTTGGCTTGATCCTTGAAATTTTACGCAACTCAAGGACCCACGGAGAGAGTTGGGGATTTCGTTATTTTCATAGTTGAGTTTTCTCAAATTTTTGAAAATAGGATCATTTGATTTTAATTATTTTATCTTCGTATATTTCTTTTATAAAAATAAAAGAGATGGAATAAAATGACTTTCCTAAAATAAAGAAATATTGGAGATATAATAAAAAAAATCAAATAAGAATTTATTTCGGAGTTTTATCGATATTTTATTTGAATTAGGAAAAATGCGCGTTTTGCAAAATTGCATTATGGGCTCAAATAAATGTTCACCTTGTCCGACTTATTTTTAGAGGACGGGGAAAATTTATTTCAGGATTTTTGGGAGTCCGTTTAGTATTTCTTTTCTTTCTTTTTCTGCACGTCGAAATTATTTAAAAAAAGTTAACCGACCGTATTTGGCTAGGACTCCGCCCAACCGGCCCTTTTATATAGCGCCCCGAGCAGACCTAGCCTAGCCCACCCCGCCGCCCAAACCCTAGCCGCCGCCGCCAGCCGCCAGCCACCGCCGCCGCCACAGGGCTGCGCCGCCGTCACCGCCGACTCCACCGTCGCCTCGCCCCGCCGCCGACGCGCGGATCGCCGCCGCCACCCGTTGGCTCGCCGCCGCCGTTGTTGACTCGCCGCCGCCGTCGTTGACTCGCCGCCGCAGTTTTCATGAGAAAACTGATGGTTTTTTAGAAACCCTGGTTTATATTTTTATAGATCAGTTTTTTTTACGGTTTAGTTATTTAGCGAACGCCCGTTCATTTGTTCGTTTTAACGAATGGTTTTCACCGTTTAGCCGCAGACAGCGAACGTTCGTTCATTAGCCTGTTGGTCCATTTATCTTTTTCCAGGGTTTTCCGTGATTATTTTCGATCGCGATTTCTGCCCTGATTTTCGTTTTAGTTTATCTTTTCGCTGGTTTATCGGAATCAGGAGATTCAAGCGCCTAGAGTTTCGTCTCAAAACCCTCTTTCCGTTTAACCAACTTAAACAAGTTTTTGGCTACTATAAATTTTTACTTAGGTCCAGATTAGTAAACGAAGCTTGTTTCTTTCGCCGTTTGAGTTTGGTTGCTTTGTTTGGTTTTATTCTTTTTGCAAACCGGAGTTCTTAAGTTGAAATTTCTGGTCAGATCTCTTGTTTGAGTTTTACCCGTGCTTTAGATGAGTGCTTATTGTATGCCTATTTGTTTGCGTTAGAGTACCTGGAGTGTGCAGCGTGCTACTACGAGTCTCTAGGTTTCACGGATCATCAGCAAGGCAAGTAACACTTTGATCATACCTCTTTACTACCCAGTTTTATTGCATTAGATCAAACCTCAAACAATTGCATGGTTAGGATCTGATTAATATGTGGGTTTTGGGAAGTAGATGAGGTAGTACCTATTGCCCTGTTTATTATCAAACCTTTGGGAGTTACTTCTATGTTTGCTTATACTGCTATGCTATGCTCGTAGACGTGGATTGGGTGAGTGAATCCATGATAGATGTGAGTATTGTTAATTAATGGTTAACTTAAGGTGGCAACTTTAATACACATCTGGGTGGATTGAGGCACCTAGGGAACCCAGTGTTGCCTGTATTTTTGGAAATCCCGGGGTACCGTGTGATTCTCCTATGGACTACCACCCAGGCTCAAAGGGATCATAAGATTATTCATGCTAGAAACTTATGTGTGCATCCGCAAGCTACTATGGGCTCTAGCATAGTTGAGTATGCTGTGTGACCTCTTTCAGTGGTAGACTAGCAGATGTAGGGGATGTACGTTGGTACTGTCTACCCAGAGTAAAGAGTTAATGCTTCTGAAAGACTGTGTCTCGGTCATCCGTTTCTCAAACACCTTGTAGTGTGAGAAATCCAACGGAGGTGATTGAGTCTTGCGGGGAAAAGTGTGCAAACCTCTGCAGAGTGTACAAACTAATCATGGTTAGCCGTGTCCCCGGTTATGGACGTTTTGAGTATCTAGTTTCTTGGATTATCATGTGAATCTCATCATGTTAATTAATTTTAATTTGATTGGGTTAATGATGAAGCTTAATTGGGATTGAGTTGGAGGAACCTTCTCAATGTTTAACAACCACCATGATAGTTAAATAAAATTTATTCCTTTGTTGTAGGAAAAAATTGGCTTTATGCAAAACCGTAGCCATAGAGCATATATATGTATGTAGTGATAGTATTATTCTATTCATTACTCTCTATGTGTTATATTGCCAACATATTCCATGTGCTGACCCGTTTTCGGGCTGCAATGTTCATGTTGCAGACTTTTCAGACGATGAGTAAGGTGCCTTAGGTCGTGATCTTTCACTCAGTGATGTCGTTGGAGTTGATGGACTCCCTTTATCTTCCAAGCTTTCCGCTGTTATCGTATTTAGATGGCCTTAAGCCATCTTTATTGTAATAAGTTCTCTTTTGAGACATTCGATGTAATAAGTGTGTGATTGCTACTCTGTTATAAATCCTTGAAGTACTGTGCATGTCAGCATTACCGATCCAAGGATGACACTGATGCACAGAGATCAGACAGTTTGAGGTCTGGTCGCTACAAGATGGTATCAGAGCACACGCTGACTGTAGGACACAACCATTAAGCTAAAACCCTAAATCACTACTCTCTTCTCATTTCTGACTCCTCTCCTTTTTCTACTCTTTTAGGATGGCGGATGCAAGGAACAAGTTCACGCAACCGGATGAAGATACACCTTTTTGACGCCACTTGAAGGAAGTCACTAGATACTGGAACATCGGAGTACCAAGCTTCACCGGGACCTACATCGCCACCTTACTAGAAGAGGAGCGTTGGATGATCCAAGTTCAAGTTCCAGGAAGGACGTTCATGACAGTCACTGAGCACATAGAGTTTTCCTTTGATGCACCAACCTGGAGTCTAGGAAAGAGCATGGCAGCCCACATCACCATGGGATGCATTGGATAAGTTTACCACAAGGATCTCAAGGATACAATTTACCAAATTTTTGGGTGTCGAGATGAGCAATGGGAGATGATCAGCACTAGAAAGGATAGATCAATTGGAGCTTTCATCCAGGAGTTAAACCAGCACATTCGTCGCCAGGAGAACCAGATGTGTGCAGGCATGATAGATCTGAAGAAGGCAATGACCAGGATCACGGAGCTGGAAGAAGAACTCAAGTCTACACGCGATGGATATGAGGAGGAAATGACGACACTCGTGGAGAAGAATGATGACCTGAAGAAGAAGCTAAAAGTATTCATGGGATACCCCGCGCCAGGAGGAGAAGACGATGATTGCACTTTCCCGGATAACTACATCATCATCGATGACACCGACTCGGACCCTGACGATAGCGATGATGACTTTGTTGATGAAACAGGAGCAGATATCATGGAGTCTTCGACCGATCAATTTTTCTAGTCGACCACCATAACAGTAGTAGTATTCCCCCATGTATATAGTATAGTCCGAGCACTTTTGTAATGATAGTTAGGCCGTTGTATGCCCTTGTTTGAATTGATTGAAGTGATATGTTTGTGTTTGTCTCATGTGCATATGGGTAGTGTTTATCTCTCTAGACCTCATTCTATTCTATTATCTCAACCTTTCTAAACCCTCAGATGCCTTCGAGACGTGACAATGGATTTGCATTCCCACCGGAGCTCACTCAGTTGATCCAGCAGCTGAATGCATTGATGCAAATACTAGTCCAGAATCAGAATCAAGGGAGCAACAACAACAACAACCCACCACCACCACCACCACCTGTTGATCACTTAGCCCATTTCTTGGGGCTTAATCCGCTGGTGTTCTCTAGTAGCACCGAGCCGATAGCTGCAGATGATTGGCTCCGCAAGATTGGAAGGGAGTTGACTACTGAAGGATGCACAGATGCGGAGAGAGTGTGCTTTGCCGCACATCAGCTTGATGGGCCCGCAACATCATGGTGGGAGAATTTCACAGCCACTTACCCCATTGACACTGTCACATGGGATCAGTTTCAGCAGGCTTTTCGTACTGCCCATGTTTCAGCAGGAGCTATGGCCATGAAGAAGCATGAGTTTCGCAACTTGCGCCAAGGAGGACGTACAGTTGGCCAGTATGTGGATGACTTTTGTAAGCTAGCACGTTATGCCCCAGATGACGTTGCTATGGATGCAGCTAAGCAGGAGAAGTTTCTGGAGGGACTGAATGATGAGCTGAGCATGCAGTTGATGGTGGCAACCTTCAACAACTACCAGGAGTTGGTAGACCGAGCTCTCATGATTGAAGGGAAGAAGCAACAGATTGACAGCCGCAAGAGGAAGTATGGACAAGGGAAGTACAATTCTGGAGCTCAGCAGAAGCCTTGTTTTACCCCGAACTCAGGAGGACCTTTTCAACATACCCATGGAGGTCCCAATCACAATGGAGGGAGTTTGCACAACCATAGTGGCCCCAAGAATGGCAATGGGAATGGAGGAAGCAACGGACAGAATCGTGCCAACCCATCAACACCAGCCAAGAGGGATCTAAGCCACATTACCTGTTTCAAGTGCCAGAAGACTGGACATTATGCCAGTGATTGTCCTGAAGCAAAGAAGGGAAATGGCAATGGAAGCTCTGAGAAGAAGCCTAACACTTTCAACAGGGGACAGGTGAACCACGTTAGCGTGGAGGAGGTTGAAGCCCAACCATATGCAGCAATAGGTAAGTTTTTGGTTAAGTCATTTACTGCAATCGTTCTTTTTGATACTGGTGCATCTCATTCATACATATCAAGGGGATTTGTGGATAAGTATAAACTGCCAACCCAAGCCCTTAGGTCAACCATGTTAGTAACCTCGCCAGGAGCTGAGTATATGGCTAGCCTATGGTGTGATCTGTTACCATTAAGGATTGGTAACTACGTGTTTCCCTCAGACCTAATAGTATCGGAGTCACAAGGACTGGATATGGTATTAGGCATGGATTGGTTATCGAAGTATGGAGGGAACATTGAATGCGCCAGTAAGTCGACTTTGCTTACCACCCCAGAAGGAAGAAGGATCAAGTATGTATCTCGGCATGTGCCGAGGAGGACTCAAGTGAATTCATTATCAGGAGTTGTATAGGAGGAAGTACCAATGGTGAAGGATTTCCAGAAGAGTTGCCAGGCATGCCACCGGATAGATACATTGAGTTTTTGATTGAGATTTTGCCAGGCACAGGGTCAATATCTAAGAGACCGTACAGGATGCCCACAAAGGATCTGGAGGAAATTAAGAAGCAGATTAAGGAGTTACTAGATAAAGGCTATATTCGCCCAAGTTCGTCAGCTTGGGGATCACCAGTGCTTCTAGTGGAAAAGAAGGATGGATCATTAAGGATGGTTGTTGATTATCATGGATTGAATGAAGTGACAATCAAGAACAAGTACCCACTGCCGATGATCAATGATCTGTTTGACCAGTTGCAAGGAGCTAAAGTATTTTCCAAGATCAATCTGCGATCAGGATGCCACCAGCTAAAGATTCGAGAGCAGGATATACCTAAGACAGCCTTTACCACAAGGTACGGGCTATATGAGTATACCGTTATGTCATTTGGTCTGACTAACGCACCTGACTATTTCATGAACATGATGACCAAGGTGTTTATGGAGTTTTTGGATAAGTTCGCCGTGGTGTTCAGTGATGATATCTTGGTCTATTCGAAGAATGAAGAGGATCATAAGGAGCATTTGCGTTTGGTACTTGGGAAGCTCAGAGAACATTAGTTATATGCCAAGTTTAGCAAGTGTGAGTTTTGGTTGAAGGAAGTTGGATTTCTTGGACATGTTATATCAGAGAAGGAATAGCAGTAGACCCTGCTACGTCTTGAGCTTGCATTGGTTTTCCTTGAAGAGGAAAGGGTGATGCAGCAATAGTATTGTAAGTATTTCCCTCAGTTTTTGAGAACCAAGGTATCATTCCAGTAGGAGGCTCCTCAAAAGTCCCACGCACCTACACAAACAAACAAAGAACTCGCAACAAAAGCAATAAAGCCAGACAACAACATGATTTTATCTGGCTACAAGGATATTGTGGCAGATGAGGCGTTCGGTTGGCTTTGGAAGGCCAAGAGACCAATCGAGTTCAAAATGTTTGGGTGGCTGCTTCTTGTGGATCGTTTGAATACCAGAAACATGCTCAGGCATAGACACTTTGCCGTCGTGGGGGATAACTATGCCTGCATGTTCTGTCAACCCCCCCCCCCCCCCCGAGGAAACTGTTGAACACTTATTCTTTATGTGCCTCTTTAGTCAACAGTGCTGGAGTGAAGTTGGATTGACTTGGCCGGTAAGAGATAACAGAATAGCTTTGCTGCATGGGGGCAAGAATAACTGGCAGCAGCCTCTCTTCATGGACATTTTCCTGTTGGCTGCCTGGAGTTTATGGATGGAGAGAAACAACCAACACTTCAGAGGGATCCAACATTCATTCAGGGCATGGCTGGCTAGATTCAAACATCTCTTGGAGCTACTGATCCATAATTGCAGAGAGGAGCTTCATCCTTTCCTGTCTAGTTACATTGTAAACTTGGGACATTAGTGTTGTAATTACTTTAGCTTACACGGCTGGGGGCCCGCCTAAAACCCATTGTAACACATATGTCGGGGCGTGTCTCTCTGTGGCCACGAGCACCTATGGGGCACGGGGGGCCCCTTCTAGTCCGGCAAGGGGGGCGGAGGCCGCGCGCAGAGCAGATCGAGGTCGGGCGCGCGCTGGGGAGACGGGGCGATTTTTACCCAGCTTCGGAGCTCTCCGGAGAGATAAAACTCCCACTGCTGCTTTGTGTTCGTATTCGATCTTGCTCGAGGGTGCGAACGTATGGTGGTGTTTCCTGTGTCCAATGGACTGAACCCCTTCTACGTGCGCATGGGCCTCCCTTTTATAGTCTGAAGGGGGCACCAACAGGTGGCAGCGTAAGAAGAGGGGGTAGAAAGGTAAAAACGCAGGTTGGTGTAACAGTGACCAACAGTGTCCCCTACCTAACTCTGACAGCAGGGGACCGGGGCATTTAATGCCCATTCGGTCGCCCAAATAGTGCAAAGGAACGACCGCTAGGTGAGCCACCGGTTGCCACGATGGCGTCTCTGTCAGCTCCGCTTGCCACCTCGCCCCGCATGGCTGCGTAGTGCCTCGCCACTTGCCCTTGGGATGGCCCTGTGATGACACGTTGCCGGGTGCGCTGGAGTTTGGGTGGCAATCTTGCCGCGGCAAGTGCCTTGCCGCTGCCCTTCTCTTTTTGTGCCGGCAAGCTTGCCGGCCGTCGGGCCTTGCCGGGACGTGCGGGGCGCCACGGCAAGTCTTCTGGAGATGCCTTGGTCGGCCTTCCCGGCAAGCTCCTCTTGCCGGGGCCTTTGTTTTCTTCCCGGCCAGCTTCTCTTGCCGGGACCTTGGTTGGCCTTCCCGGCAGGCTCCTCTTGCCGGGGCCTTGGTTTGAGTACTTTGATCTTGAAGGGCATCAAAGTAGCCGTGGAGGACCTTGGCGGACGCCCGGCAAGCCCTGCCGCGGGTTGCTGCGACTGCCCGTGCACAAGTTCGGGGTACTAAGGTACCCCCCTACTTTAGTACACCGACAGGAGCCCCCGGGCCTGGGCCATACACGGTGCCGAGCGTTGTTGGGCCAGGCCCAAAACAGTGCACGGGCACGCGCGGCCTAGGTCACACCGCATATCTCTCCGCTTCCACCGCGCACGTCCAGAGCGGCATGCGTCAAACGTGGCGTCGTGGGTGACGTGCGTGCAGGGCTGAGCCTTGCGATCATGCATCAAGCCATGATGAAGGGGACGGCACACGCCCCCCTACCTAAACGGAGGTAGGCGTGGGGGCGTGGTGCATTTACTAGATGGGGCCAGTGCGCGGTTTTCGAGGTATCCAACCCCACGATCACGGGGTGGGGCGAGGCCGCCTCACCCGTCACCTCGGCCCTGTATCCCCGCCACGTAGCTCCCATGCACTTGGGGTCACGGACGGTGGGAGCGGGAATCCGGGCCGTCGCGAGCAGAGGCAGCGGGTCAGTCCTGATTCCCTGCCCCTCCCGTACCTTGATTCGCCGAGCGGGGCGGCCGGGCCCCCACCCTGCTCCTTTATAAAGGGCAGGGAGGGGGGCACAGAAGCCCGCACTCTCTCATCTCCCCCTTTCTTCAGCTTCTGTTTTCCTCTCTCCCACTCGCCATGGAGAAAGGGAAACCTGGCCCTTCGTCGGTGGCGGCGAGGGTTGCCACCAGACAGCGCATCCTTCCCTCTCTCGCCCCTACGGTGGCGGAGCCAGCCGCGAGGGGGAGAGGGAGGGGGCGAGGCCGCGGACGAGGTCGAGGGCGTGACCGAGGCGCTCGGGGAAAAGGCGGCCGGGGTGGCGTGCCACCCCCGTCTCCGCCAGCGGCTCCTCTCCTCGAGGCGGTCCACATCAGGGACGACCCCTGGGAGTTCTTCGTCAAGCTGCGTCGGGCACCTCGCCGACGCCTCCGGCTTCCGGCTCCGTTTGCGAGCGCGATGGAGCCGGACCCGCCCGAGATGCTGGAGTTGCACATGAGGGGCTGCGGGATCAGCGGCACTCGAGTTAGTGTCGTATCCCCAGCCCCCGGCGTGATGTACTTCGATCGAGGGTGGAAGACGTTCGCCCGCATCCACAGCTTGACGGCGGGGTTTACCCTCCATTTTAAGTTAATGGAGGGCAACCTTCTCGCCGTCAAGGTCTTCGGGGACTCCGGCATCCGGGCGAGATGCTGCGTGGACAGCTCCTCCGATAGCGAAGGCCCCTCCTCGAGCGAGAGTGACGAGGAGGGGAGCGACAGCGACGACGAGGACGGCGGGTCCGACTAGGCGTCGGACGCCATCTCGCGCGCCACCGGCGACCCCATCATCCGGGTTGCCGGCCTTCTGAACTCCCCGGGGCCGTCTCCTTGGGCGGCTGGCGTAGGGAGGCTGCGGAGGAGGAAGAGGGGCGGCGGCAAGGCCGTCAAGTCGGAGTACGAGGGCGAGGTGCCCTCGACAGCATGCTGATGTCCTGCCGCCCCGTCTTCGAGCTCTGCCTCCGGCGCCTCCGTCTCCGCCAAGCTCCTGGCCGGCCCCGGGGTGTTCTCTTGGTGTCTTCTGGCACCCGTAGTTCGCCTAGGCGCTCCTTTCGCCCTCCCCGGCAAGCTTCTCTTGCCGGGGCCTCCTTGACCTGCCTCCTGAAGAGAGAAATAGGAGAGGGATTACGGGCATCTTATCTTTTAGTTTGTAAGCCTTCGGGCCTTAGCTGCATTTAAAATTGTAATCCTCTCTATCATGTTTTTCATCCTCTATGGACTTGTACTAGATTGGGATGTTTTTTAATGGAAAGAGGGGAAAGCTTGCCGGATTAAGTCCTTTACTTGATTTTGTGCCTTGTACGTTTTCACCCTACGCTTTTAGGGAACTTGCCGGCGCGGGCACCTTGCCGTGAGCGCCGAGTGCGGAACGTCGGCAACGGAACTGCAACCGACAGGGAACCTTGTCGCGGAGCTAGTCGCAGCTTACTTAAGTCGTTGAGCGGACTCGAAACGATAGTAAGGCAACTAGCTACGAGTTGGTTCTCTGCCGGCGGTGCCGCGACCGACAAGAAACCTTGTCGTTGAGCTAGCCGCAGTTCACCTAAATTGTCGAGCGGACTCGAAACAACAGTCGGTGCGCGACTAGCTACGAGCCGGTTCCTCCGCGCACAGGTTTTTTTATACAAGGCATGAACGTTAAAGGACGCGGCCTCGCTTTCCCCAGCCCATAAGAGGATGCATGACGAGGGATGAAAAAAACTTATCTGATATTACAGCCCCCGGCGACTCTGGCTTGCCGGGGGTGGACCTTGGTATTTGCAGCCCCCGGCAACTCTGGCTCGCCGCGACCCATGCATCGGTGCGCCTTTTCTTTGTCCTTGCCGCCAGCGTCGCAGCCTCCAGGGACCCTGACTTGCCGCGGAGGAACTTCGGTACTTGTAGCCCCCAGTGAAATCGGCTTGCCGGGTCCTCTGCGCCAGTGTGCCCTTCTATTCTTTCCTTGTCGCTGTCATTTTAGTCACAAAAAATAACTAAGACAGCGCCGTAATAAGTTACTCTTTGAAATGTAACTTCAAGTTGGGCAGCGCAACGCCGTGTTTCGCCCTTTGTATGTTTGCACTCTACGCTTCTAGAGAACTTGCCGGTGCTAACACACTTGCTGAGTGCGGAACGTCAGCAGCCCGCTGGCGGTGTTGTACCCGGCAAGAAACCTTCTCGGGCCAGTTGCAGCGCACTTGTATTGTCGAGCGGACTCGAAAACAAAGCAAGGGCGCAACTTAACCACGAGTTGGTTCCTCTGCGCACAAGTTTCTCATACAAAGGACGTCTCATGGCAAGGCTTGCTACGTTACATCCTCTACTTCATTGCATCCCTTGTACGTTTCTACCCTTCGCTTCCAGGGAACTTGCCGGTGCTAACACACATGCTGAGTGCGGAACGTCAGTAGCCCGCTGGCGGTGTTGTACCCGGCAAGAAACCTTCTCGGGCCAGTTGCAGCGCACTTGTATTGTTGAGCGGACTCGAAAACAAAGCAAGGGCGCAACTTAACCACAAGTTGGTTCCTCCGCGTACAGGTTTTTCGTACAAGGGACGAACGTTCGAGGAATATAACATAAGAGCTTAGAACTAAAAAGTGTTATGCACTCAAGCTCGGGTGACTTAGCTTTTCCGTTTTCCGCGGTCCGGCGAAGCCGCACTCCTCCCTTGACTTCCTCCCTTGTACGTTTTCACCCCCTCGCGCTTTCAGGGAACCCGCCGGCGCAAACACACTTGCTGAGTGCGGGACATCAGCAGCCCGCTGGCGGTGTTGCTTCCGGCAGGAAGAACTCGTCGGGCTAGTTGCGGCGCGCTTTCATCGTTGAGCGGACTCGAAACGGATCAAGGGCGCAACTTAGCCACGATTCGACCCTTCTGCGCACATGTTCTTTGTACAAGGTACGGATTCTCAGGGAATACAATTCAAAAGCTTGAAACTGGACGCTTTCTTCGCCCTACTGGCTGGTGGAGCTCGATGGCGCATCCTCGACGGCAGCGCGGCACTCCGGGGAAGCGTGCTTGCCAGAGCAGGTACCAGAGCTGTTCTTGCCGGGCTTAGTCTTTGGCGGCTCTGCCTTTGCCTTCTTGCACTTGTCGGTGGAGCTCGATGGTGCGTCCTCGACGGCAGCGCAACACTCCGGGGAGGTGCGCTTGCCGGAGTGGGCATCAGAGCTGCACTTGCCGGACTTGAGTTTCTTCTTCCCCCGGGGAGCTTCAGCGGCAAGTGGCTCGCGCTCTGCTGCGGCTGCTGCTTCCCGGTAGATCTTGTCGGCGCAGATGAGTGCATCCCTCTTGTCACCTTGGATAGAAATGACACTCATCGGGCCAGGCATCTTGAGCACATTGTATGCGAAGTGAGAGGCTGCCATGAACTTGGCAAGCGCTGGTCGGCCGAGTATTCCATTGTAGGGTAATTGGATATCAGCAACATCGAAGGTGACCCTCTCTGTCCTGAAGTTCTGCTCGCTGCCAACGTCACTGGCAATGTGATCTTCCCCTTGGGCTTGCTTCTTCCCGGATTTATCCCTTGAAAGGTACCAGTCTCTTCGAGCTCACTGTCGGGGATCTGGAGCTTCTTGAGCACTGCGGAGGAAATCAGGTTCAGGCCGGCCCCGCCGTCAACCAACATTTTCATGACCTTGAGGTTGCGGATTGTTGGTGAGACCAACATCGGCAAGCATCCGACTGCAGTGATGCGATCAGGGTGGTCCTCAACATCGAAGATGATGGGCGTGCCGGACCATTTCAGAGGCTTGCGCGCCTCGACGGATGGCTCCGCTGCGTTCACCTCTCGCACCCACTGCTTGAGTTGGCGGTGCGAGGCGTGCAGAGAGGCGCCGCCGTCGATGCACAGCACCTCTGTCGCCTTCTGAAACTCTTGGTCATCGGTCTCATCTTCCTCCATCTCATCCTCATCTTCGTCATCTTCATCCTTGTCGCGGCCGCGGGGAGGCCTATCTCCTTGCCGCGGCTTGGCCTTGCCGCGGTGTCCTCCCCGGGCAGGAAGCTTCTTGCCGGATCCTCCGCCACCTCCCTGGGCTCTCTCCTTATCGCGGCGCTCGTATTCGGCTTTCTGTAGCTCCGCCATCTCTTCGACTTTCTTGCAGGTTTGGAGATCGTGGCCCTTGGTGCGGTGGATCTTGCAATACCGCTTGCCGGAGCCATCCTGCTTGTCGGCGGCTACCACGGCCTCGCCGGAGTCATCGGCCTTGGCCTTGTCGGAGCCGCCTCCGTTGCCGGAATGCTCAACAGCTAGCACATCCTTAGTCTTTCTCTTCCTGTTGTTCCGTCTCCGGCTCTTCTTTGCCGGGGCGGCATCCTCACTGTCAGATCCTTCTACTCCTGCAACCTCTCCGGGGATTTTCCTCCCCTCCTCAGCCCGTGCACACTTGTCGGCCAGAGCATAGAGCTCACTGACGTCAAGGATCTTGCACATCGCCATCTCCTCCCTCATCCTGCGGTTACGCACATTCTGATGAAACGCGCTGATAACCGCGGCGGGGTGGACGTCTGGGATGTTACGCTGCACTTGACTGAATCTCTGTATGTACTTGCGCAGGGGTTCTCCCTCCTTCTGGACGAGCAAGTGGAGGTCACTCTCCTGGCCATGAGGCTTGTGGCCACCCATGAAGGCGCCGACAAACTGATGACACAGGTCCGCCCATGAAGAGATGGAACCGTCCGGCAAGTGCATGAGCCAAGATCTGACATTGGGCTTGAGCACCAGCGGGAAGTAGTTGGCGAGGATCTTATCATCGCGCCCTCCGGCAGCCTGCACCGTGATGGTGTAGATGCTGAGGAACTCCGATGGATGTATCCTGCCATCATACTTCTCGGGCACGTCTGGCTTGAAGTTCTTGGTTTTGGGCCACTGGACTTGCCGCAGCTCGCGGGTGAACGCAGGGCAACCTGCCGCGTACGGCAAGTCGCCTGGTTCCCCTAGTGCATGCATGTCGACAGTGGGCCCAGCACGCTGGTCAGATTGACGTCGCGTTTCCCTTCTGCGCTCGATGCGAGTGCGAGCGTCTTCGTGCTGTCGTTCTTGGAGAACGTGGCGTTGATCGCGCCGGGTTCGCAGGTCCGACGACGCGGTGGAGTCGCCGTCGGGGTTGGTCCGACGAGCCGGCGATCTTGGCCTCCGGGGCTGGGAGTGCACGGAGGTGGCACCCCCAGCGGTCTTGTCGGCGTCGGCTTGCGCCTGAGCGCCTCGCCGGGGCCTCGATACGCTCGGTTGCCGGGGCTTGTCGCCGTTGGCGAAGCTAATGAGGCTGTATATGGTCATCCTCCAGTCGTCGATCTTGTGCGGCGCCGGAGGGTAGTCTAGAAGCAGCTGGGCTCGGGCCAGCGCTTCCTCTGCTGTCTTGGGTGGCGGTGGCGACGGGCGGCGCAAGGAGCGGGATGTGCTCGGACTCCCAACTGGATTGGGAGGTGCAACACCCCGCCCTGGCGACCGTACCTCGCTCGCGCCAGCATGCAGGCGTGCATGCTGACCTCGAGCGTCTCGCGACCCACCAGCTTGGCCTTGTTCCAGCGCGAGCACAGTGCTAGGAGCACCGGGGCATTGTCGACCTTGCACTTCCTGGGAAGGGTGCGGTGTCTGCACGGTCGCCGACGCTTGTGGGGCCTTGTTTTTGGATCTGGTGACGACGTGAGTCCCACCGTCGGCGCCCGCTCCTCCGCCGGCGTCCACTCCACCGCCCGTTTGCTCCGGCGGTGGTGGCGGAATCGATGTAGACGGAGCGGCCACCTCCGAAGGCTTCTTCTTCGGTGGCATGTTGATGAAGGCGTTGATGCAGCGCGCGCAGAGACCGGATCAGATGCTCACGACCTCGACGCACTCCCTACCTGGCG
Organism: Triticum timopheevii; assembly: GCA_963921465.1. Taxonomy (NCBI): domain Eukaryota; kingdom Viridiplantae; phylum Streptophyta; class Magnoliopsida; order Poales; family Poaceae; genus Triticum; species Triticum timopheevii. The sequence continues at coordinate 507,753,126 of OY997274.1, forward strand.
CGCCAAAGATGTCGGGGCGTGTCTCTCTGTGGCCACGAGCACCTATGGGGCACGGGGGGGGCCCTTCTAGTCCGGCAAGGGGGGCGGAGGTCGCGCGCAGAGCAGATCGAGGTCGAGCGCGCGCTGGGGAGCCGGGGCGATTTTTACCCAGCTTCGGAGCTCTCCGGAGAGATAAAACTACTACTGCTGCTTTGTGTTCGTATTCGATCTTGCTCGAGGGTGCGAGCATATGGTGGTGTTGCCTGTGTCCAATGGACCAAACCCCTTCTACGTGCGCATGGGCCTCCATTTTATAGTCTGAAGGGGGCACCAACAGGTGGCAGCGTAAGAAGAGGGGGTAGAAAGGTAAAAACACAGGTTGGTGTAACAGTGACCAATAGTGTCCCCTACCTAACTCTGACAGCAGGGGACCGGGGCATTTAATGCCCGTCCGGTCGCCCAAATAGTGCAAAGGAACGACCGCTAGGTGAGCCACCGGTTGCCACGATGGCGTCTCTGTCAGCTCCGCTTGCCACCTCGCCCCGCATGGCTGCGTAGTGCCTCGCCACGTGCCCTTGGGATGGCCCTGTGATGACACGTCGCCGGGTGCGCTGGAGTTTGGGTGGCAGTCTTGCCGTGGCAAGTGCCTTGCCGCTGCCCTTCTCTTGTTGTGCCGGCAAGCTTGCCGGCCGTCGGGCCTTGCCGGGACGCGCGGGGCGCCACGACAAGTCTTCTGGAGATGCCTTGGTCGGCCTTCTCGGCAAGCTCCTCTTGCCGGGGCCTTTGTTTTCTTCCCGGCCAGCTTCTCTTGCCGGGACCTTGGTTGGCCTTCCCGACAGGCTCCTCTTGCCGGGGCCTTGGTTTGAGTACTTTGATCTTGAAGGGCATCAAAGTAGCCGTGGAGGACCTTGGCGGACGCCCGGCAAGCCCTGCCGCGGGTTGCTGCGACTGCCCGTGCACAAGTTCGGGGTACTAAGGTACCCCCCTACTTTAGTACACCGACACATATGTAACTGTTCCTTTGTGAGTAATACAAAAGTCAGTGGGAGCCTCTCCCACTGTCGTTCACTTTCAAAAAAAACATGAGGAGCAGGAAAATCGACGTCAACCCACATGCCGCTGTTCCCGCAGCCTCTCATGTGCAGCCTCAGAGTGTGTGGCGGATCGAGCTCCATCTCCCCGGCGAAAGGGGTAGGAAGACAAAGATGGTCACACAGAGGCTTGTATAACCTAATGAAGAATTCCCGGGGCAGGTCGCCAGCATGGCCTCCCATCGGGGGAGGAGCCGCCGGCGGCGGCACGACCGGAGTGCCGCCCCGTCCTCCTCTTCCCCGAACGCCACGATGACCTCCGCCTCGCCCCTCCCTCCTCCTCTCACAGAGGGCTCCGCCGCCGCGAGCTTCGGAGGGGGAGGGATGCGTTGTCCAGTAGAAGCCCTCGTCGCTGCCACTAGAGCACCGGCACGCCCTCGCCCCCTCACCATGGCAAGCGGAGGAAGACTAGGAAGAAAGAAGGAGAAGGAGGTGCGTATGGAAAGACGCCATCCCCGCCCCCTTTTATAGAAGGGCAGGGCCGGGGGATGGCCTCTCACCCCCAAGGGCGGCCGCCCCGCTCATCCAATACAGCCTCCAGAGGCGCAGGGAGTCAGGGCCGACCCGTTTCTCCAACCAGCGATGTCTGGTTTCCCGCCATGGCACTAACACCCGTGCCCTCCGCATCCACCACCTACCCTTCCTAAGGCATGGAGGACACGTGGCGGACGAGCCAGGAGCACAAAAGCAAGTGGGATGGCCGTTACCACCCCGTGATCGTGGGGTGCGAGCGCCATGCTGGCCACGAACCGAGTTTTTCCCGTAACGTTGCGCATGATGCGTGGGAAAATGGAAACTGGCCTGGAATCAAGACTAATGAAGAAGCAAAGAAGATCTCAAGAGACTAGCCTCCTCAGAAAGTCTGCCTATGCACTTGTTAGGCCCTACCCCGATGATGGTCGGCAAGACGTTCGGGGCAGGCCCAGGGGCTTCTGTCGGTGCAACAGACCATGGGTCTACTGCCCTGACTGTGCACAGGCACAAGATCAAGATTGAAGCACCAGTCCAAGACGGAGTACAAGAAGCCAAGAGACTCGAAGAACCAACCAGCAGATCAGAAGGACCTAGGCCAAGGCAGAGAAGCGAGATATCATCAAGGTTGAGGCCTCCCTTGCCGAGCAGGCGAGCCCGACAAGGGGCGGGGCCACCCCCAGAAGAAGATGACCAAGGCGTCCCGGCAGGGCCTGCCGGGACTTGCGAAGTCCAGATCGCTTCACCGACCACTCCACCATGACTCATGTCGTCTATCAGTGCGGTGTAAAGCCGCAAAGTGGTTAGGTGTCTGCCATTCACCACATGGCAGCCCCTTTCTACCAGAAAACCCACAGATGACACCCGTCCCATGACGTGTCAGGCAAATAGGCGTGGAGCTGGCAAGATCAACCCGACAAGCCTTGTTGGGCAACCAGCGACATGACGCTAAGTGGTGCATTAAATGCACACTGTCAGCCTGCAGAGTTAGGTATGATAGCATTGTTTGCTATCTTATCAGAGTCTAATGACTAATTTGCCACTGTGGTAACCCCTTAACCTATAAAAGGAGGCCCATGGCAACGGTCAGAGGGGTTGGAAAGTTAGAGGACTCACACACCCGTACGCGCGTAGTCGCTGCCACCCAGAGGCAACCCTTGCCGGGCAAGTGTACTATGCCCCACCACCACATTTCCACCATCAATCCACCAAAGCAAGAGTAGGGTTTTATGCCTCACGGTGGCCTGAACCTGGGTAAAATTGCCCATGTGATCTCTGCCGCACTGCCCCATGTTTGTCTGCTCTTTGTGCAACGCGCCGCCACCCTGCCGAACCAGCAAGGGGCTGTCCGGATCCCATAGGTGGCCGTGGTTTCCCGCGACACTTATGAGCAGTTCTATCTCCCGCATGATGTCCTCCATAAGCTTCGGAGTGACATTTCCATAGGATTTGTTCCTGTTCATGCTTAGGTACACAACGTCTTATAATACCATCTACTCCTTCTTTATAAAGATGTGGGTCATCCCAAAAGTAATGTTTTAAATCATAAAAGAATTTTTTCTTTTGTTGGTATGTAAAGCTAGGAGGGATGTATTTAGCAACAATATAATTAGCATAGTTAGCATACCAAGGTGTACTATTAGAAACATTTATTGCAGCTAACTGTTCATCAGGAAAACTATCATTAATAGGTTGTGGGTCATCAAGAATATTTTCAAGCCTAGACAAATTATTAGCTATGGGGTTCTCTGCTCTTTCTATCAGTGATATGCAAATCAAATTCTTGTAGTAGAAGAACCCACCTAATGAGTCTAGGTTTAGCATCTTTCTTTTCCATAAGATATTTTATAGCAGCATGATCAGTGTGAACGGTCACCTTGGAATCAACAATGTAGGATCTAAATTTATCACAAGGAAACACCACTACTAAGAATTCTTTTTCAGTAGTACCATAACTTCGTTGAGCACTGTCTAGAGTTTTACTAGCATAGTGGATAACATTTAGTTTCTTATCAACTCTTTGTCCTAGAACATCACCAACAACATAATCACTAGCATCACACATAATTTCAAAAGGCAAGTTCCAATCAGGTGGTTGAACAATAGGTGCAGAAATTAAGGCTTTCTTGAGTGTTTCGAAGGCTTCCAAACAATCATCATAAAAAACAAAAGGAGTATCCTTTTGCAAAAGGTTTGTAAGAGGCCTAGAAATTTTAGAAAAGTCTTTGATAAATCTCGTATATAAACCAACATGACTAAGGAAACTACAAATACCTTTGATGTCTTTAGGACATGGCATTTTCTCAATGGCATCAACCTTGGCTTTGTCCACTTCAATACCTCTTCCAGAAATTTTATGGCCCAAGACAATACCTTCGTTAACCATAAAGTGGCACTCTCCAATTCAAGACAAGATTCGTTTGCTCACATTTCTGCAAAACTCGATCAAGATTGCTTAAACAATCATCAAAATACTTCCCATAAATAGAAAATTCATCCATGAAAACCCCAACAATCTTTTCACAAAAATCAGAGAATATAGTAGTCGTACATCTTTGAAAGGTAGCAGGTGCATTGCATAGACCAAAAGGCATACATATATAAGCATAAGTTCCAAAGGGACAAGTAAAAGTGGTCTTTTCTTGATCAGGTTGAGAAACAGGTATTTGTGAAAAAACAAAATATCCATCAAGGAAGCAAAAATGTGCGTGCTTAGATAATCTTTCTAGCATTTGATCAATAAAAGGTAGAGGGTATGATCTTTTCTAGTTGCTTTGTTTAATTTTCTAAAATCAATTACCATTCTATAGCCTGTGACAATTCTTTGTGGAATAAATTTATTCTTATCATTAGGAACAACAGTAATGCCTCCCTTCTTAGGGACACAATGAACATGACTTACCCATCTACTATCAGCTATAGGATAGATTATACCCCCTTCTAGAAGTTTCAATATTTTCGTTCTTACCACTTCTTTCATCTTCGGATTTAACCGATGTTGGTGATCAACAACGGGTTTAGCATCGGGTTCCATATTAATCTTGTGCTGGCACAGAGTGGGACTAATGCCCTTAAGATCATCAAGAGTATATCCAATAGCAGCTTGGTGCTTCCTTAGAATTCCAATAATCTTTCTTCTTCATGTTCTGAAAGGTTAGCACTAATAATAACAAGACATATCTTTTTCTCATCAAGATAAGCATATTTGAAAGTGTCTGGCAATTGTTTTAATTCGAACATAGGATCACCTTTAGGTGGAGGAGAACCTCCTAGAGTTTCAATAGGCAGATTGTGTTTAAGTAGAGGTTCTTGTTCGAACAAGTTTCTCTCTATGTCATTTCTTTCACGCATATGCAAATCATTTTCATGGTCTAGCAAATATTGTTCTAAAGGATCAGTAGGAGGTATAGCAATAGAAGCAATACCAATAATTTCATCCTTACTAGGCAAATATTTCTTAGGAGGTTTTCTACTAAACTTTGAAAAACTAAACTCATGAGATTCATTACCAAAGCTAACACCGACAATTTGTTTCTCACAATCTATTTTAGCATTAACGGTGCTCAAGAAAGGTCTACCAAAGATAATGGGACAAAAGTCATCTTGTGGGGAACCAAGAACAAGAAAGTTAGTAGGGTATTTTATTTTGCGACACAGGACTTCAACATCTCTAACAATCCCAATTGGTGACATAGTATCTCTATTAGCGAGCTTAATAGTAACATTTATGTCTTCTATTTCAACGGGTGCTATATCATTCATAATTTCTTGATATAAGGTAAAAGGAATAGCACTCACGCTGGCACCTATGTCACATAAACCATGATAACAATGATCTCCTATCTTAACTGAGACAACATGCATGCCAACAACAGGTCTATGTTTATCTTTTTCATCAGGTTTGGCAATTCTAGCAGCTTCAGCACATAAGTAAATAACATGCCCATCAATATTATCGACCAAGAGATCTTTAACCATAGCAACAATAGGTTCTACTTTGATTTGTTCAACTAGTTTAGGTGTTCTAATATAAATTTTGTTGACCAGAGTTGAAACTTTAGCATGTTCCTTCATCCTAACAGGGAAAGGTGGTTTTTCAATATAAGCAATGGGAACAACTGGGTCAACATTATAAATGATAGTTTCTTCTTTAGCTTTTACCGGTTCTTTAATTTCTTATTTAATTAGTGGGTGATATTTGAACCACTTCTCTTTAGGGATATCAACATGAGTAGCAAACGGTTCACAAAAGGAATCTACTATCTCAGAGTCAAGTCCATATTTAGTGCTGAACTTTTGAAAAGCATCGGTATTCATAAAAGATTTAACACAATCAAACTTAGGCTCAATACTGAAGGAAATATGCCCTAGAGGCAATAATAAAGTTATTATTTATTTCCTTATTTCATGATAAATGTTTATTATTCATGCTAGAATTGTTTTAACCGGAAACTTAGTAGATGTGTGAATACATAGACAAAACATAGTGTCCATAGTATGCCTCTACTTGACTAGCTCATTAATCAAAGATGGTTATGTTTCCTAACCATAGACATGTGTTGCCATTTGATAAATGGGATCACATCATTAGGAGAATGATGTGATGGACAAGACCCATACATTAGCTTAGCATTATGATCGTTATAGTTTCATTACTACTGCTTTCTTCATGACTTATACATGTTCCTCAAACTATGAGATTATACAACTCTCGAATACCGGAGGAACACCTTGTGTGCTATCAGATGTCACAATGTAACTGGGTGATTATAAAGATGCTCTACAGGTGTCTCCGAAGGTGTTTGTTGGGTTGGCATAGATCGAGATTAGGATTTGTCACTCCGTTTATCGGAGAGGTATCTCTGGGCCCTCTCAGTAATGATCATCACTATAAGCCTTGCAAGCAATGTGAATAATGAGTTAGTTGCGGGATGAAGAATTACGAAACGAGTAAAGAGACTTGCCGGTAACGAGATTGAACTAGGTATGATGATACCGATGATCGAATCTCGGGCAAGTAACATACCGATGACAAAGGGAACAACGTATGTTGTTATGCGGTTTGACCGGTAAAGATCTTCATAGAATATGTAGGAGCCAATATGAGCATCCAGGTTCCGCTATTGGTTATTGATCAGCGATGTTTCTCGGTCATGTCTACATAGTTCTCGAACCCGTAGGGTCCGCACGCTTAACGTTCGATGATGATTTGTATTATGAGTTATGTGTTTTGATGACCGAAGTTTGTTCGGAGTACCAGATGAGATCACGGACGTGACGAGGAGTCTCGAAATGGTCGAGACCTAAAGAATGATATATTGGAAGGCTATATTCAGACATCGGAATGGTTCCGGAGAAGTTCGGGTATTTTCCGGAGTACCGGGAGGTTACAGGAACCCCCCGGGAAGTTGTTGGGCCTTAGTGGGCCTTAATGGGAAGGAGAGGCAGCGGCCAGGATGTGGCACGCACCCCCCAAGCCCAGTCTGAATTGGACAAGGGGTTGGGGGCGCGGCCCCCTCCCCCTTCCTTTCCCCCTCTCCTCTAGGTGGAATCCTACTAGGACTTGGATTCCTAGTAGGACTCCCCTTTCCCGGCGCGCCAGCAAGGGCCGTCTGGCCTCTCCCTCCCTCCTTTATATATGGGGGGCAGGGGGCACCCGAGGACACACCAAGTTTTGCCTTAGCCATGTGCGGTGCCCCCTCCACAGTTACACACCTTGAGCATATCGCCGTAGTGCTTAGGCGAAGCCCTGCGCCGGTAACATCATCACCGCTATCGCCACGCCATCGTGCTGACGGGACTCACCCTCATCCTCAACTGGATCAAGAGCACGAGGGACGTCATCGAGCTTAACGTGTGCCGAAGGCGGAGGTGCCGTACGTTCGGTACTTGGATCTGTTGGATCACGAAGACGTTCAGCTACATCAACCGTGTTACTAAACACTTCTGCTTTCGGTCTATGAGGATACATGGACGCACTCTCCCCTCTCATTGTTATGCATCTCCTAGATAGATCTTGCGTGATCGCATGATTTTTTTTGAAATACTATGTTCCCCAACAGTGTTATGAGAGCCAGGTTTATGCGTAGATGTTTTATGGACGAGTAGAACACAAAGAGTTGTGGGTGATAATAGTCATACTTCTTACTACCAACATCTTACTTTGATTCGGCGGTATTGTTGGATGAAGCGTCCCGGACAAACATTACATGACCGTGTTCCTGATATTGGTTCAACTGACGTGCTTTTGCACATAGGTGGCTGGCGGTTGTCTGCTTCTCCAACTTTAGTTGAATCGAGTTTGACTACGGCCGGTCCTTGTTGAAGGTTAAAATAGCACACTTGACAAAAAATCGCTGTGGTTTTGATGCATAGGTAAGAACAGTTCTTGCTAGAAGCCCATAACAGCCACGTAAAATATGCAACAACAAAGCAGAGGACGTCTAACTTGTTTTTGCATGCCTTGCTGTGATGTGATATGGGCAAGACATGATGTGATATAAATTATTGTATGAGATGATCATCTTTTGTAACAGAGTTATCGGCAACTGGCAGGAGCCATATGGTTGTCGCTTTCTTGTATGCAATGCAATCGCCATGTAATTGCTTTACTTTATCACTAAGTGGTAGAGATAGTCGTAGAAGCAATAGTTGGCGAGACGACAACGCTGCTACGATGGAGATCAAGGTGTCACGCCGGTGATGATGGAGATCATGACGATGCTTCGGTGATGGAGATCATGAGCACAAGATCATGATGGCCATATCATGTCACATATTTTGATTGCATGTGATGTTTATCTTTTATGCATCTTATTTTGCTTAGTACGGCGGTGGCACTATAAGATGATCCCTTACTAAATTTCAAGGTATAAGTGTTCTCCCTGAGTATGCACCGTTGCTACAGTTCGTCGTGCCGAGACACCATGTGATGATCAGGTGTGATAAGCTCTACGTTCACATACAATGGGTGCAAGCCAGTTTTGCACACACAGAATACTTGGGTTAAACTTGACGAGCCTAGCATGTGCATATATGGCCTCGGAACACTGAGACCGAAAGGTCGAACGTGAATCTTATAATAGATATGATCAACATAGTGATGTTCACCATTGAAAACTACTACATGTCACATGATGATCGGACATGGTTTAGTTGATTTGGATCACGTGATCATTTAGATGACTAGAGGGATGTCTATCTATGTGGGAGTTCTTAAGTAATATGATTAATTGAACTTTAATTTATCATGAACTTAGTCCTGATAGTTATTTTGCATGTCTATGTTATTGTAGATCTATGGCCCATGCTATCGTTCCTTTGAGTTTTAATGCATTCCTAGAGAAAGCTAAGTTGAAAGATGATGGTAGCACACGGACTGGGTCCGTAACTTGAGGATTATCCTCATTGCTGCACAGAAGAATTACGTCCTGGAAGCACCGCTAGGTGTACCACCCGCGCCAGCAACTGCAGACATTGTGAATGCCTGGCAGACGCGTGTTGATGACTACTCGATAGTTTAGTGTGCCATGCTTTACAGCTTATAATTGGGACTTCAAAGGCATTTTGAACATCATGGAGCATATGAGATGTTCCAAGAGTTGAAGCTAATATTTCAAACAAATGGCCGAGTTGACAGATATGAAGTCTCCAACAAGTTCTATAGCTGCAAGATGGAGGAGAATAGTTCTGTCAGTGAACATATACTCAAAATGTCTGGGTATCATAACCACTTGACTCAGCTGGGAGTTAATCTTCCTGATGATAGTGTCATTGACAGAGTTCTTCAATCATTGCCACCAAGCTATAAAGGCTTCATGATGAATTATAATATGCAAGGGATGAACAAGACAATTCCTGAGCTCTTCGCAATGCTAAAGGCTGCGGAGATAGAAATCAAAAAGGATCATCAAGTGTTGATGGTCAACAATACCACTAGTTTCAAGAAAAAGGGCAAAGGGAAGAAGGGGAACTTCAAGAAGAATGGCAAGAAAGTTGCTGCTCAGGAGAAGAAACCCAAGTCTGGACCTAAGCCAGAAACTGAGTGCTTCTACTGCAAAGGGACTGGTCACTGGAAGCGGAACTTCCCCAAGTATTTGGCGGATAAGAAGGATGGCAAAGTGAAAGGTATATTTGATATACATGTTATTGATGTGTACCTTACTAATGCTCGTAGTAGCGCCTGGGTATTTGCTACTGGTTCTATTGCTCATATTTGCAACTCGAAACAGGGGCTACGGATTAAACGAAGATTGGCTAAGGACGAGGTGATGATGCGCGTGGGAAATGGTTCCAAGGTCGATGTGATCACCGTCAGCATGCTACCTCTACATCTACCTTCGGGATTAGTTTTAGACCTGAATAATTGTTGTTTGGTGCCAGTGTTGCGCATGAACATTATATCTGGATCTTGTTTGATGCGAGACGGTTATTCATTTAAATCATAGAATAATGGTTGTTCTATTTATATGAGTAATATATTTTATGGTCATGCACCCTTGCTAAGTGGTCTATTTTTGTTGAATCTCGATCGTGGTGATACACATGTTCATAATATTGAAGCCAAAAGATGCAAAGTTGATAATGATACTGCAACTTATTTGTAGCACTACCGTTTAGGTCATATTGGTGTAAAGTGCATGAAGAAACTCCATGCTGATGGGCTTTTGGAATCACTTGATTATGAATCACTTGGTGCTTGCGAACCATGCCTCATGGGCAACATGACTAAAACTTCGTTCTCCGGAACAATGGAACAAGCTACTGACTTATTGGAAATAATACATACCGATGTATGCGGTCCAATAAGTGTTGAGGCTCGTGGCTGGTATCATTATTTTCTTACCCTCACAGATGATTTGAGCAGATATGGTTATATATACTTAATGAAGCATAAGTCTGAAACATTTGAGAAGTTCAAAGAATTTCAGAGTGAAGTGGAAAATCATCATAACAAGAAAATAAAGTTTATACAATCTGATCGTGGAGGAGAATATTTGAGTTACGAGTTTGGTCTTCATTTGAAACAATGTGGAATAGTTTTGCAACTCACACCACCTAGAACACCACCGCGTAATGGTGTGTCCGAACGTTGTAACCGTACTTTATTGGATATGGTGCGATCTATGATGTCTCCTACTGATTTACCGCTATTGTTTTGGGGTTATGCTTTAGAGACGGTTGCATTCACTTAAAATAGGGCACCATCAAAATCCATTGAGACGATGCCTTATGAACTATGGTTTGGCAAGAAAACTAAGTTGTCGTTTCTTAAAGTTTGGGGCTGGGATGCTTATGGGAAAAAGCTTCAACCTGATAAGCTCGAACACAAATCAGAGAAGTGCATCTTCATAGGATACCCAAAGGAAACTGTTGGGGTACACCTTCTATCACAGATCCAAAGGAAAAATATTTGTTGCTAAAAATGGATCCCTTCTAGAGAAGGAGTTTCTCTCGAAAGAAGTGTGTGGGAGGAAAGTAGAGCTTGATGAGGTAATTGTACCTTCTCCCGAATTGGAAAGTAGTTCATCACAGAAATCAGTCCCAGTGATTACTACACCAATTAGCGAGGAAGCTAATGATGATGATCATGAAACTTCATATCAAGTTACTACCGAACCTTGTAGGTCTTCCAGAGTCCGATCCGCACCAGAGTGGTACGGTAATCCTATTCTGGAAGTCATGTTACTAGACCATGATGAACCCACGAACTATGAGGAAGCAATGATGAGCCCAGATTCCGCGAAAAGGCTTAAGGCCATGAAATCTGAGATGGGATCCATGTATGAGAACAAAGTGTGGACTTTTGTGGATTTGCCTGATGATCGGCAATCAATAGAAAATAAATGGATCTTCAAGAAGAAGATAGACGCTGACGGTAATATTACTGTCTACATAGCTTGACTTGTTGCGAAAGGTTTTCGACAAGTTCAAGGAGTTGACTATGATGAGACTTTCTCACCCGTAGCGATGCTTAAGTCTGTCCGAATCATGTTAGCAATTGCTACATTTTATGATTATGAAATTTTGTAGATGGATGTCAAAACTGCATTCCTGAATGGATTTCTGGAAGAAGAGTTGTATATGATGCAACCAAAAGGTTTTGTCGATCCAAAAGATGCTAACAAAGTGTGCAAGCTCTAGCGATCCATTTATGGACTGGTGCAAACCTCTCGGAGTTGGAATAAACGTTTTGATAGTGTGATCAAAGCATATGGTTTTATACAGACTTTTGGAGAAGCCTGTAGTTACAAGAAAGTGAATGGGAGATGTGTAGCATTTCTAATATTATATGTGGATGACATATTGTTGATTGGAAATGATATAGACTTTCTGGATAGCATAAAGGGATACTTGAATAAGAGGTTTTCAATGAAAGACCTCAGCGGAGCTGCTTACATATTAGGCATAAAGATCTATAGAGATAGATCAAGACGCTTAATTGGACTTTCACAACGCACATACCTTGATAAAGTTTTGAAGAAGTTCAAAATGGATCAGTCAAAGAAAGGGTTCTTTCCTGTGTTACAAGGTGTGAAGTGAGTCAGACTCAATGCCCGACCACTGTAGAAGATAGAGAGAAAGTGAAATTCATTCCCTATGCTTCAGCCATAGGTTCTATCATGTATGCAATGTTGTGTACCAGACCTGATGTGTGCCTTGCTATAAGTATAGCAGGGAGGACCAAAGTAATCCCGGAGTGGAGCACTGGACAGTGGTCAAGAACATCCTGAAATACCTAAAATGGACTAAGGATATGTTTCTCATTTATGGAGGTGACAAAGAGCTCATCGTTAATGGTTACGTCGATGCAAGCTTTGACACTGATCCGGATAACTCTAAGTCGCAAACCAGATACATATTTTTATTGAATGGTGGAGCTGTCAGTTGGTGCAGTTCCAAGCAGAGTGTCATGGCGGGATCTATGTGTGAAGCGGATTACATAGCTGCTTCAGAAGTAGCAAATGAAGGAGTCCGGATGAAGGAGTTCATATCCAATCTAGGTGTCATACCTAGTGCACCGGGTCCAATAAAAATCTTTTATGAAAATACTGGTGCAATTGCCTTAGCGAAGGAATCTAGATTTCGCAAGAGAACCAAACACATCAAGAGATGCTTCGATTCCATCTGGCATCAAGTTGCGGAGGGAGACATAGAGATTTGCAAAATATATATGGATCTGAATGTTGCAGACCCGTTGACTAAGCCTCTTCCTCGAGCAAAACATGATCAACACCAAGACTCCATGGGTGTTAGAATCATTACTTTGTAATCTAGATTATTGACTCTAGTGCAAGTGGGAGACTGAAGGAAATATGCCCTAGAGGTAATAATAAAGTTATTATTTATTTACTTATTTCATGATTAATGTTTATTATTCATGCTAGAATTGTATTAACCGGAAACTTAGTACATGTGCGAATACATAGACAAAACATAGTGTCCCGAGTATGCCTCTACTTGACTAGCTTGTTAATCAAAGATGGTTATGTTTTCTAACCATAGACATGTGTTGTCATTTGATAAACGGGGTCACATCATTAGGAGAATGATGTGATAGACAAGACCCATCTGTTAGCTTAGCATTATGATCGTTACAGTTTCATTGCTATTGCTTTCTTCATGACTTATACGTGTTCCTCGGCCTATGAGATTATGCAACTCCCGAATACCGGAGGAACACCTTGTGTGCTATCAAACATCACAATGTAACTAGGTGATTATAAAGATGCTCTATAGGTGTCTCCGAAGGTGTTTGTTGGGTTGGCATATATCGATATTAGGATTTGTCACTCCGTTTATCGGAGATGTATCTCTGGGCCCTCTCGGTAATGCTCATCACTATAAGCCTTGCAAGCATTGTGACTAATGAGTTAGTTGCGGGATGAAGCATTACAAAACGAGTAAGAGACTTGCCAGTAACGAGATTGAACTAGGTATGATGATACTGATGATCGAATCTCGGGCAAGTAACATACATATGACAAAGGGAAAAACGTATGTTGTTATGCGGTTTGACCATTGAAGATCTTCGTAGAATATGTAGGAGCCAATATGTTCCGCTATCGGTTTTTGATCGGAGATGTGTCTCGGTCATGTCTACATAGTTCTCGAACCTGTAGGGTCTGCACGCTTAACGTTCGATGATGATTTGTATTATGACTTATGTGTTTTGATGACCAAAGTTTGTTCGGAGTCCTAGATGAGATCACAGACGTGACGAGGAGTCTCGAAATGGTCGAGACCTAAAGACTGATATATTGGATGGCTATATTCGGACATCAGAATGGTTCCGGAGAAGTTCGGGTATTTTCCGGAGTACCGGGAGGTTACCGGAACCCCTCAGGGAGTTGTTTGGCCTTAGTGGTCCTTAGTGGGAAGGAGAGGCACCGGCCAGGAGGTGGCGCCCCGCCCCCAAGCCCACTCCGAATTGGACAAGGGGTTGGGGGCGCGGCCCCCTCTCCCTTCCTTCCCCCCTCTCCTCTAGGTGGAATCCTACTAGGACTTGGAGTCCTAGTAGGACTCCCCTCTCCCGGCGCGCCTAGAAAGGGCCGGCTGGTCTCCCCCTCCCTCCTTTATATACGGGGGTAGTGGGGCACCCTAGGACACACCAAGTTTTTCCTTAGCCATGTGAAGTGCCCACCTCCACAGTTACACACCTCGATCATATCGTCGTAGTGCTTAGGCGAAGCCCTGCATCGGTAACATCATCATCACCGTCGCCATGTCGTCGTGCTGACAGAACTCACCCTCGTCCTCAACTGGGTCAAGAGCATGAGGGATTTCATTAAGATGAACGTGTGTTGAATGTGGAGGTGCCATACATTTGGTACTTGGATCGGTTGGATCGGGAAGACGTTCGACTACATCAACCGCGTTACTAAACGCTTCTGCTTTTGGTCTACGAGGGTACGTGGACACACTCTCCCCTCTCGTTGCTATGCATCTCCTAGATAGATCTTGCGTGATCATTGGAATTTTTTTCAAATACTACGTTCCCCAACAAATACCTGGCTCTTTACCTTCGTCGAGTTTCCAATCTTCAGAGTTGCGTTTAATTCTTTCTAAAGGATCCCACCAGAATTCAATAGTTTTCTTCATAAAAGAACCAGTACTAGAAGTATCGAGCATGGATCGATCATTACGAGAAAGCCGAGCATAAATATTTTGAATAATAATTTCTCTTGAGGTCTCATGATTGGGGCATGAATATAACATTGACTTAAGCCTCCCGCAAGCTAGAGCGATACTTTCTCCTGCACGAGGCCAAAAATTATATATATAATTCCGATCATGATGAACTAGATGCATAGGATATTTTTTTGATGGAATTCCAATTTCAACTAATTCCAGTTCCATGATCCAATATCATTGCATACCGTATACCATGTCAATGCCTTTCCCTTCGAAGATAAAGGGAAAACTTCTTCTTAGCTTCATCTCCGGCTAAACTGCAAGCTTAAACAATCCACAAATTTCATCCACATATATCAAGTGCATATCATGATGTTCAGTTCCATCTCGTGCATATGGATTAGCTAGCAGTTGTTCTACCATACCCGAAGGAATTTCAGATTCAATATTTTCAGTAGGTGCAGTAGGTTGAGGGATAACTAATTGTGGTTCCGATCAAGGTGAAGATACCTCGAACAAACCCCTCAAAGGATTGTTTTCCATAGTAACAAGTGACAATAAATTTCCACTTACCAAGTGTGCTTCACTCCTCGGCAACGGCGCCAGAAAATAGCCTTGATGACCCACAAGTATATGGGATCAATTGTAGCCTTTTCGATAAGTAAGAGTGTCGAACCCAACGAGGAGCAGAAGGAAATGACAAGCGGTTTTCAGCAAGGTAATGTCTGCAAGTGTTGAAATTCTAAGTAATAGAGTAGTTTGATAACAAGATAATTTGTAACAAGCAAGTAACGGTAGTAGTAACGAAAGTGCATCAAGGTAGCCCTATCCTTTTGAGGCAATGGACAGGCCAAAATGGCCTCTTATGATAAGCAAAGTGTTCTTGAGGGTACACGGGAATTTCATCTAGTCACTTTCATTATGTTGGCTCAATTCGTGTTCACTACTTTGATAATTTGGTATGTGGGTGGGCTGGTGCTTCGGTGTTGTTCTTACTTGAACAAACCTCCTACTTATGATTAACCCCCTCGCAAGCATCCGCAACTACGAGAAAAGTATTAAGAATAAATTCTAACCATAGCATTAAACTTTTGGATCCAATCGGCCCCTTACAGAATAGCGCACAAACTAGGGTTTAAGCTTCTGTTGCTCTCACAACCCATCATCTAATAACTACTCCACAATGCATTCCCTTAGGCCCAAATATGGTGAAGTGTCATGTACTCGACGTTCACATGACACCACTAAGGGAATCACAACATACATATCATCAAAATATCGAACACATATCAAGTTCACATGATTAATTGCAACATGATTTCTCCCGTGACCTCAAGTACAACTACTCACAAATGATAATCATGCTCAATATCATAGGTGTATTAAATAGAATAATGGATCTGAACATATAATCTTCCACCAAATAAACCATATAGTAATCAACTACAAGATGTAACCAACACTACTAGTCACCCACAAGCACCAATCTATAGTTCCGGTACAAAGATTGAACACAAGAGATGAACTAGGGTTTGAGAGGAGATGGTGCTGTTGAAGATGTTGATGGAGATTGACCTCCCCAAGATGGGAGATTTGTTGGTGATGATGATGACTATGATTTCCACCTCCGGGAGGGAAGTTCCCCCGGGGGAATCGCTCTGCCGGAGGGAAAAAGTGCTCCTGCCCAAGTTCCTTCTCGAGACAGCGGTGCTTTGTCCCGAAAGTCCTCTAGGTCAAAATGACTTATGTACCAGAAGAGAGGCACCGGAGGTGGGCCGAGGTGAGCATAACCCACCAGGGCGCGCCTGGGCTTCCTGGCGCGCCCAGGTGGGTTGTGCCCACCTGGTGGATCCCCTATGTTACTTATTGGCTCCAATAATTCTCATTTATTCCATAAAAATCCTCATGAAGTTTCAACTCATTTGGAGTTGTGCAGAATAGGTAGCCTGACATAGGTTTTTCAGGTCCAGATTTCCAGCTGCAGGAATTCTCCCTCTTTGTGTGTACCTTGCATATTATGATTAGAATTACTCCAAAAAGAATTATTATGCAATAAAACAACATAAATAACAGTAGGTAAACATGATGCAAACTGGACGTATCAGCTATCTCTCTTGAAAGAACTAAGCTTGCAAGTTTGATGTGGACATACAAATCTAGCTAAATTGAGTTTTGTTATTATTAGCCCTAGTCAGGATAACCGAATATGCCTTTTTATCCTTATCATTGAGAAGAGAAGTTTAACGAGAATATACTAACAAACTGGGCCCCATTTGAATGCAATTTGAATGCCAACGCTCCAACTTGGTATATTGTGCCTTATTATAGTTGTATTGCAGGTTAACTGATCGCTGCAAGGTTTCAGGTTTCCCTGTTTAATTGAGCATGTAGAAAGTATCGACAACGTTTTACCCTCTTGAGGAGAGGGCTGCATGGTATATATTGATATCTGTGGGGCTTATCCCATGAGGCACATACATCTGTTGAGTTTACATCTTGGGTTACAAGGAAAGTAGAGATAAGTAGAACTCAAACAAGGCAAGCTCTATCTTCCTATCTATGCAGCTACAATCCTAACAGAACATTAGATAGTATACGGGCTACCAGAATACTACTTTGAAGACGCTCCCTTAATCACAACTTGGCCAAGTTGAGATCACGTTTAAACTCTAGAAAACTTTTGGTTGGCAATGCCTTGCTGAAGCCATCGACAACTTGATCCTGTGAATGGATGGAACGAATGTCCAGCTGTTTACTTGCAACACATTCCCTCACAAAATGAAAATCTATTTCAATGTGTTTGGTCCTGGCATGAAAAACTGGGTTAGCAGGGAGATAAGTGGCACCAAGATTGTCACACCAGAGACAGGGAGGTTGTACTTGTGACACCCCAAGTTCCTTGAGCATGGACTGTAACCAGATAATTTCTGCTGTTGCATTTGCCAAAGCCTTATATTCGGCCTCTGTACTGGACCTGGATACAGTTGCCTGTTTGTTAGCACACCATGACACTAAATTTGGACCAAAAAATATTGCAAATCCACCTGTGGACCTTCTGTCATCGAGACTCCCAGCCCAGTCAGCATCAGTAAAGGCACTAACAAGAGTAGATTGAGACTTGCTGAATGTGATTCCAACACTTGCTGTATCTTTCACATACCTCAAGATACATTTTGCTGCAGTCCAATGCAGAGTAGTGGGTGCATGCAGGAACTGACATACTTTGTTGATAGCAAAGGAAATATTGGGTCTAGTTAGGGTTAAATACTGAAGTGCACCAATCATACTCCTGTACTAAGTGCTATCTTCCTGACTCAGAGGCTCACCATCATGCAGAGATAGTTTTTCAGTGCTGGACAGTGGGGTTGGCACGGGCTTGCAGTCCTGCATACCAACTCTTTCCAAAAGATCAGTTGCATATTTTTCTTGAGATAAGATTATACCACTTCTATTTTCTTGACTTCGATTCCCAGGAAGAAGCTTAAATCTCCCAAGTCCTTCAAAGCAAATTCTAAGCTCAAGTCCTTCAAGAGTGTCGTCACTGCCTCATCAGACGAACTAGTGACAACAATGTCATCAACATATATGAGAACATATATTGTTATACTAGACTTATTGTAAATAAACAATGAAGTATCAGACTTTGAGGGGACAAAACCAATATACTAAAGTTTCGTACTCAGTCAGGAGTACCAAGCCCTTGGAGTATGTTTCAGGCGCTTTGTCAAGTTTGTAGATGTGCAATGGTGCATTCTTGTTCTCAAACCAAGGTGGTTGTTTCATGTAAACCTCCTCTTCCAGAATACTATGCAAAAACACATTCTGTGCGTCCAACTGTCTCAGGCGCCATCCCCTAGACACATCAATTGAAAGAACAAGTCGAATACTAGCAGGTTTAACAACTGGACTAAAGGAGTCCACATAATCTATCCCATATCTCTGTTTGAATCCTTTAGCTACTATCTGAGCCTTGTAATCATCAATAGTTCCATCTACTTTCTTTTTATTTTATAGACCCACTTACAATTTATCAAATTTTTACCTTGACCCGGTGGAACCAAATGCCATGTCTTGTTTCATTTTAAGGCCATGTAGTCATCCTCCATAGCCTTTTTCCATTCTGCATCCTTCAAGGCTTGTTCAACCGAGTGTGGTTCACCTGTAGTGAATTTAGCCAAAAGTTCCAAATTGTATTTGTCTCTTGCAATTACATTGCGGGTTCATGAAAGAATCCATGAAAGACTTGAACTCGGAATTCTATGCTCGCTGTATTTTCTCTGAGCCCATGTTCTATTGTCCCGAATCCCAAAGCCATCTTGCTTACTTCCTCCATTCCAACGAATAAGGCATGCACGCTTCCCAAAATCAAGCTTTGACATGAGTTGGATCAATAATATATACTTGTGTAATTTAAAAATTATATACTAAAAACTTGTTTTCAATACGAATTGAACGGTACAATTTTTTCACATATAAACCACATTTGATTGGTCTAATTTATTGTCTTAGTTGAATTTTGGAGTGTGTGCACGCCTTATTCATTGGAGTAGCTTTCAGAATAAACAAAGGATTCAAGTTATGGTGACAAATGTTAGTTCTCACTTAGATGATTTTCATATCTTCTGACTCATTTGAACAAATTTCCACACAATAAAACGTAGAAGCTTAATTCTTTATCCAGTCATCTCTCATGGTAATGCTTCTATTGTTTGTTAAGTCTAGAGCTAATGGCCAATATTAATCCATTGTGCCACATGTAGGAGGCAGCCTACTTCTAGGAGCACATATCGTCAATGTATGTGTACACTCTTGCCGCTTCAATGCTCCATGGTGGACAACCTGCCGTTCGCCCAATTTTGGTCTTTGAATCCACCCGTTGTTCCTCACCGCACTTTAAGGTAAATGAAAGTGTGGATCAAAGAACTCTGTGGGCTTTAAATTGCAGTCCTATATTATTTTGTAGAATCCAAATGACACTCCCTTCGTCTAGGTGTATAAGTCACCATACGAAAACCAAATAATCCCAAAACACTTAGGTGCGGTACATTAACTCTCACCTCGTTTCTTGTTTCTTGACATAAATAAAGGGATCAACTAATAAGAGGTATGGGGTGTGTATGCTTTCAATGATATGATACTACCAAACACGACATGCAATGATCAGTTTGTTGGGGAACGTTGCATGGAAAACAAAAAAAATCTACGCACACGCAAGATCTATCCATGGAGATGCATAGCAATGAGGGGGAGAGTGTGTCTACGCACCCTCATAGACCATAAGCGGAAGCATTTAGTAAAGCGGTTGATGTAGTCGAACTTCTTCGTGATCCAACCGATCATGTACCGAATGTATGGCACCTCCGCGTTCAGCACACGTTCAGCTCGGTGACGTCCTCGCCTTTTTGATCCAGTAAGATAGCGAAGTAGTGGATGAGTTCGGGAAGCATGACGGTGTGGTGACGGTGGTGGTGATGCTATCTCCGCAGGGCTTCGCTTAAGCACTATGAAAATATGATCGAGGGACGAAACTGTGGAGAGGGGCGCCGCACACGGCTATGAGATTGTCGTGGTTATGTGTGGCGCCCCCTCCCACATATATATAGGTGGGGGAGAGGGGAGGAAGCTAGGAGGCGCCCCAAGTGGGGCCAAATTCCACTTGGGCTCCTGCCCCAAGCCGCGCCCCCCTTATTTATTTGTGTGCGGGAGAAAGGCAGGGGGAGCCCCCCCTTTCCTTTCTCTCATGAGGAGGGAAAGGCACGAGGGGACAACCCTTCCCCTTTCCTTCCCCTAGGGCCTGCGGCCAGGGAGAGGGGCGCGCCAGCCCCCTTGATGGGCTGGTGTGTCCCTCCTCTTGGCCCATTAGGCACATAGACCTCCCGGGGTTGTCCGGAACCCCTTCTAGCGATCCGATGACTACCCGGTGCACTCTGAAACTCTTCCGGTATCCGAATATCATCATCCTATATATCAATCTTTACCTCTGAACCATTCCGGAGCTCCTCATCATGTCCATGTTCTCATCCGGGACTCCGAACAATATCTGTCACCAAATCATATAACTCATATAACACTATATCGTCAGCGAATGTTAAGCGTGCGGACCCTACGGGTTCAAGAACTATGTAGACATGACCGAGACACCTCTCCGGTCAATAACCAATAGCGGAACCTGTATGCCCATATTGGTTCTGACATATTCTACGGAGATCTTTATCGGTCGAACTGTTATGACAACATGCGTAATTCCCTTTGTCTGTCGGTATGTTACTTGCCCAAGATTCGATCGTCGCTATCTCCATACCTAGTTCAATCTCATTACCTGCAAGTCTCTTTACTCATTTCGTAATGCATCATCTCGTAACTAACTCCTTAGTCATTTCTTGCAAGCTTATTATGATGTGTATTACTGAGAGGGCCTAGACATACCTCTCTGATACTTGGAGTGACAAATCCTAATCTTGATCCATGCCAACTCAACAGACACCTTCGGAGATACCTCTAGAGCATCTTTATGATCACCCAGTTACGTTGTGACATTTGATAGCACACAAGGTATTCCTCCGGTATCCGGGAGTTGCATGATCTCATAGTCGAAGGAATATGCATTTGACATTAAGAAAGCAATAGCAATAAACTTAATGATCATATGCTAAGCTAATGGATGGGTCTTGTCCATCACATCATTCTCCTAATGATGTGGTCCTGTTACCAAGTGACAACACATGTCTATGGTTAGGAAACCTTAACCATCTTTGATCAACAAGCTACTCTAGTAGAGGCTTACTAGGGACACAATATTTGTTTATTTATCCACACATGTATTTAAGTTTCCGGTCAATACAATTCTAGCATGAATAATAAACCTTTATCATGAATAAGGAAATACAAAATAACAACTTTATTATTGCCTCTAGGGCATATTTCCTTCAGTCCCCACTTGCACTAGAGTCAATAATCTAGTTCACATCGCCATGTGATTAACATCCATAGTTCACATCGCCATGTGACTAACACACAGAGAGTTTACTAGAGTCAATAATCTAGTTCACATTTGTGATTAATACCCAAAGAGTACTAAGGTATGATCATGTTTTGCTTGTGAGAGAAGTTTAGTTAATGGGTCTACCACATTCAGATCTATATATATTTTGCAAATTTCTATGTCTACAATGCTCTGCATGGAGCTACTCTAGCTAATTGCTCCCACTTTCAATACGTATCCAGATTGAGACCCAGAGTCATCCAAATCGGAGTCAAAGCTTGCATCAACATAACCCTTTACGACGAACTCTTTATCACCTCCATAACCGAGAAATATTTCCTTAGTCCTCTTAGGTAACTAAGGATAATTTTGACCGTTGTCCAGTGATCTACTCCTGGATCACTATTGTACCCCCTTGCCAAACTCATGGCAAGGTACACAATAGGTCTGGTACACAACATGGCATAATTTATAGAACCTATGGTTGAGGCATAGGGAATGAATTTCATTCTCTCTCTATCTTCTCACTACAAAAAAAGACACATCCATGGCATTTTGGGCCGAACAAATTTTTTTTGTCATACTTAGGGCACTTCTATGACGATAATGTGACAAAACCCGGTATCATCATAGATGTGGTGGGCTCCTACTTCTATGAAAACAAATCATGACAGAAAATGGGCTTTTCGTCCTGGGCGGGCCGGAGATGCAGCTGCATGACATTCTTTGGGCCGTCCATGGCAGAAAAACCATGGTAGAAGCGAGGGCGAGGAATATTTCGGGGAGTTCCCGGTTCTGGTGGGTGGTCGGGGGCCAAGCGATGCGCGTTTCTCTCATACACGTACGCGCGTGTGTGCGGGGCATTGGCTCTAACTGAACCCGAGCGAGGCGTTGGGCTCTAACTGAACCCGAGCGATTGCACTGCAGGCTACACGTTACTGAACCCGAGAGATCGATCGATGGCTGTTAACTGAACCCGAGCGATCGATCGATGGCTGTTAACTGAACCCGATCGAGCGATTCCTTCGCTACTGCTACTAACTAAAGCTGATCGATGCTGCCTCTGGATGAACAGTGAGCATTGCGGGGGGGGGGGGGGGTTGGATGAATAGTGAGCGGTGGGGGTGGATGAAAAGGACCCCGTGGCGTTGCCTCGGGATGAACAGGACCCCGATTGATTGAGCCGGTTGGGGCTGGATGAACAGGACCCCGTGGAGGGCTGGATGAACATGACGACCCCGTGGAGGGCTGGATGAATAGTAGATGGTGGAGGGGTGGTTGAACAGTAGCCCGTGGAGGGGTGGTTGAACAGGAGCCCGTGGAGAGGGGTGGTTGAACAGTAGCCGGTGGAGTAGCGCGCGGTGGAGGCTGGATGAACAGGAGCCCGTGGAGGCTGGAGGAGGTCGACGGTAGCCCGTGGAGGCTGGAGGAGGTCGACGGTGGAGATGGACAGTATCCCGTGGAGTCCCGTTTTGCGCTACGCCACACCCCTCCCGATGAACAGGACCCCCATTTCGACCGTAGCGCTCCAACACAAGTCCGTTTTGTCCATTTTGCGGTACGCCACACCCCTCCCAATCAACAGGACCCCCGTTTCGACCGTTGGAGGTCCGTTTCCTCCGTTTTGCGATACGCCAGACCCCTCCCGATGAACAGGATCCCATTTCGAATGTGGCCGGTCGAACACAAGGCCGT
Source organism: Triticum timopheevii (assembly GCA_963921465.1). NCBI lineage: Eukaryota > Viridiplantae > Streptophyta > Magnoliopsida > Poales > Poaceae > Triticum > Triticum timopheevii. The sequence continues at coordinate 507,776,478 of OY997274.1, forward strand.
TTCCTCCGTTCTGCGGTACGCCAGGCCTCGTTTCCATCGCCTGTTCCGACCAAGCCGGTTGGCTCCCACGCGTTCCGTTGCCTCCCTATGAACATGATGCATTCCGTTGCCTCCCCATGAACACGAGTTCCGTTGCCTCCGCATGAACACGACGACGACGCTGTTTCTCCGTTCCGACCCAGCCATGTACACGAGCCCTGGCCGTACGATTGCGCGAGTACGTGTTCGAGACCCCGCCCGTATGTACGTACGTGGCCGTATTTACTTTCTTGCACCTTGGCCGTTGTACGTACGTGTACATGCTACGTGCGCGCCTCTACTACGACACGTGCGCGCCTCTACATCGACCAGTATGTATGTACACGTTCACGACCAGAATGACAAAGCTACGTACCCTTCGACCAGGTGGGTCCCGACTGTCAGGCAATTCCTTGCGTGCGAAGATGTAGCTGGTGGGTCCCAGCAGTCAGGGCGGCGAATCGTTTTTTTTTTGCCCGGACGCATTTCCTTGCATGCGAAGATGTAGCTAGTGGGCCCCAGCAGTCAGGGAGCGAATCATTTTTTTTGCCCGTAATATGGACGCACTTCCTTGTGTGCGAAGATGTAGCTGGTAGGTCCCAGCAGTCAGGGGGGAACGGTTTTTTCATGAAATACGGTGGCCCGTCCGGTGGGTCCCTGCTATCAGGTGGAGGAATCATTATTTTCCGCGTAATAAGGAGGCACTTCCTTGCTGCGGCCGTGGACCCAGCTGTCAGCCTCTCCACGTACAGTCCACGTTCGATGGAAGTCGTTCCTTGACCACGTTGACCACGCCGCGCCGAGAGCACCAGGGCGGTGGACGACGGCGAGGCCTAGGAAGGGGACGACGTGGAGCCGGGGAAGACGCGGCAGTGGAAGCCCGCACAGAGAGGAGTACGAGGGTTCATTGGTTCGGCTGCGGTGTGAGGCTGCCGTCGCCGCAGGGCCTGGCCATCGGTGGGAATAGTAGAGGGCGGTGAGGCCTCCGCTGCAGCACAGCCGGCCACGAGAGGCAGGAGCATGCGACACGACTGGCGCTGCTTTGGGTGGCTAGAGCAAGAAGACCAGAGGTTAAAGAAGCACTACGGCCGTTGGATGGACATCGTACAATCACTCGAGCTAGAATCGTTCATATTGACTAAGTTGACAAAGCCCTCCGTCCCCGTCAATTTAGTAGGCCTACAAGTTAGCCTCCCACCAAGGTGGGTCCCAGCAAGCAGGGGGAGTATTCATTTTTTTGTGCATAATAAGGAGGCACTTCCGGTGGGTCCGAGCTGACAACGGGGGAAACGTTTTTTCGCGAAATACGGTGGCCCGTCCGGTGGGTCCCAGCAGTCAGGGGGAAACATTTTTTCGTGAAATAAGGTGGCCCGTCCGGTGGGTCCCAACCGTTGAAGACAGAATTCAATAAAATTTCCCACATTTTGATGGGATCTGAAATATTTTTATCCCGAAATTTCTTGTCAGATTAAATATAAATTTGTATTACGTAAAAATCCAACAAAACATTGCGCGCGCAACAATGAAAATTTAAGATTTTCAAAATCCATAAATAATATTTTATAAACTATTTCGTGTTTGGTGCATTTTTTTATAGTTACTGCCCAGGTTTTATAATTACAACCCATTTATTATTTTTAAAGCCCATTTTCCCGTTAAGCCTAATACATCACACCTAGGAAAGATTTGCAGCCCAGCGGGGCGGGGAATAACAAGTTGACCTTGCCTGGGTATTCCTCAAAAAACCGTATAGCTGGGCTAGCCATTTTCATCTTGAAAAAATTAATATCTGGGCTGGATATATGGCCTGGGCTAGACGGGCCACAGCCCGCCCAGTTAATACCCTGCTCTCCTCTGAACAACAACGAAATCATCACCAAGAAAAACTCTGCAGTGGTCACGCCTCAAAAACACAAATACTGCTTGAGCTGCTTCGTCCCAGCTGTCGGCCGCACCTTGTGCAATTCTCTCGTTTATATTGACTACATAGGTTGACAATGGTGTGGGACCGTGATGTCAGGAAACCAGGAGGAAGCAAAAAAAAATAGTTGTACACAATAAGGAGGCACTTGCGTACGTACAGCTATGGCCCTAGTGGGTCCCTAGTGTCATCCAGTCAAAATAAAGTCATCTCCTGAATCCTCATGTTCGTTGACGATGTTAACAATGCTCGGTGCCACAACGAGTGCAACAACTCGAAGGACGACGGAGAGGGCCTTGCGGGCCCTACGGAAGGTCTAATACAACGCCCTTTGCTCATTCAGGAAGCCAGGATCATCGGACACCTATGAGCACCTTCGAGAAACTGAGACGACATGAAACGGTAAGGCTGCGCTTGGGAGCTCTGGTTTATTTCAAACCTGTATTAACATACAAGTGTAATTTACTCATCATCGGAAACAACGTGTAAAATACAAGCGTAATGAAACCGAGGGCCCAAGGTCTGTAAGTAAAACCGGCGGGTTACGCATGAATTTGAGAGACCAGTGTATATTTTACGAGCACTGCTATATGGACGACATTACCAGACGATACATGTGCGACGTGCGTATCATGCCATCCATGGGCAAGGCTAAAACAGCAGCTAACGGCTGGATTAGTAATCGTCCGAGTGTCGTTCACCGTTTTTATCGTGTGTGAAGTACTTCCGATATTTTACTAGTCGAAATCGACCAACCAAGCGGTTCGCCCGAGACCATCTACTTTTATTTACAAGCATCAGTTTTACAAGCGGTTTTGGTTGGAAAACGATGATCCAATCACGACCTAATATCATGAGTTGGTCGGAAGATCATATGGTTTCACGTCTAACCTACCCGACTTGTCGTATAGGCTATGAATGAAACATAAGACGATGAACTTCTTAAGCACGGAAACAACATAAGACGATCATCTTCTTAACAAGCAAATCACTGGCATTAGATCGACATGCAAAACAATATGAAGCATTATTCTCAGGAGGCATGGTGAACAGCTCGTGATGCCGCATGCCACAACATTCCAAGCTCAACTTTGCAATCAAAAACAAGGCCTGGCATTACATAGACAATATTAAGAACAAACTCTTAACACAGGAATATCTCAGCAGAGTAACTATTTACTTCTAAACTGAACACATGATAGGAAAAAACAATCGATGCTGCTCACAGCAAGGGCGTCCCACTCAAAAATATCAAATGCATGTCTTCTGGCTAACATCAATGAGCAATTTTTGACAAGGTTTTCCAATTCCAATGTATTAAACTAACGTCTTCTTGCTAACATCAATGATTAAACTTTGACAAGCATTTCCCATTCAAAATATGTAATGCCTATGATCGTGGAGTCCTGTCATAGCTTCTTCTACTTGTTTGGGCACTTTTTGCCCAGTGCACTCCACGTGTTGTAGAATTTCCAATGCTCTCTGCAGACTAGTCATGTCACCAGTGTCTAATAATACTCTGTAAAGCTTCTCAGTCATTCCTTCTGTAATGTAGTGCAAACAATGACTGTTTCTTTCTACAAAGTGGAACGACCAACTAGACCCAGTAATGCAGCAGTTTGCCTTGGACACATTGGCTCCTTTTGTGCAGTTCAACTAAAATCGAAGTCGGAATAAAACCGAGCTTTAATTTTGATATCCTTGTAAGCAACAATAGGTATAAGGGAAACAATTACTGAGAAATAACGGTTGATGACTTGTACTCCTAGAAGAAAAGCATCTAATGATCTACCTTATCTTAATGGGAAACAAAGCAGGAGAGTAGCAATTCTCCATCAGTGTGATTCATTCATATTGACTGAGACATTATCTTAACAATGCCTTGTTTCAACATGTATAAAGAACGACAAAGCAGAAAAGTACCATTCCTAAAACAATGCAACTGATTCATTTTAACAGAGACATTATCTTCACGATACCTTGGTTAAACATGTAGAAAGAACTACAAAGCAGGATAGTACCATTCCTAACAAGTGTTGCAGTTTTGAACTAAGATTCAGTAGTTAATTAATACTAAGAGTGGCATTGCTTAATTTTACCAGCGGCATTAGATTAACGAAAAGCATAAACAGTTTCAGGGGAGAGTGGGCGCAACAACACCATGTGCTTCCATCTACTTATAAAGGGGGTGATGCAGAGTTTGTTGTAACAAAGCAACAAGCATCATGTCTGGGTTGGTACAATTTGTGTTCACTACTTAATGGGAAAAGAGAGCAATACAATAGCTTCAATTCAACATTTATTTAAAGCAGTACCAATACAAGTAGCACAACATCTCAAAACACACTGCACGATCATGTGGATGAAGGCAAGTACTAGCCTGTCATGACGCTCACAAGATAACCTACGAATTTGCCTACACGAATAGGAAATCCAATCTTGTTTTGTGCAGTTGCACTGAAATCAAGCAAAGTGTTTCGCGTAGCGAAGCAAAATGTCGCAATAGCAACAAGTTGAATAGATATCCCTATTTAAATAGAGGCAAAAAAGGAATCAATTACTAGCTAATAAAGGAGGATGAAACATGCGGCCACAAAAATGGTAATCCCGCCAATCCCTAATAAGTGTTGTAGTTTTGAAATAAGATTCAGTAGTTAATTCTGAGAGTGGCATTGCTTAATTTTACCAACGTCATTAGATTAACAAAAAGCATAAACAGTTCCAGGGGAGAGTGGGCGCAACAACACCATGTGCTTCCATCTACTAATAAAGGGGGTGATGCAGAGTTTGTTGTAACAAAGCAACAAGCATCATGTCTGGGTTGGTACAATTTTTGTTCACTACTTAATGGGAAAAGAAAGAAATACAATAGCTTCAATTCAACATTTATTTAAAACAGTACCAATACAAGTAGCACAGCATCTCAAAACACACTGCATGATCATGTGGATGAAGGCAAGTACCAACCTGTCATGACGCTCACAAAATAATGTACGAATCTACCAACACGAATAGTAAATCCAATCTCGTTTTGTGCAGTTGCACTGAAATCAAGCAAAGTGTTTCGCATAGCGAAGCAAAATGTCGCAATAGCAACAAGTTGAATAGATATCCCTATTTAAACAGAGAAGAATCAATTACTGGCCGATAAAGGAGGACGAAACAAACGGTGACAGAAAGAAGCATCTAACTTATCTTGGATGGAAAACAAAGTAGGACAGTAGCATTTTTAAAATGGCTGCATTGATTCATATTAACAGAGACATTCTCTTAAAACAACATTCATTAAAAATGTAATTTACTTTTAACAGTGGCATTGCTTCAATTTTCCGGCGGCATTCTTAGATTAACAACAGCAAAATAGCTGTATGGGACATGGCAGCACCATGTGCGTCCACACATATAAATGGGTCATGCAGAGTATGTAGCCAAGCAATATATATGAGTTGGTCCCATATTTGTTCTCTTTGAACCTTTTTCCTATGTGAGGGCAACAAACCTAGTCCTGCACAAACTACCAGACCCCTAGTTTCTTTCCCTTTTCAACAAAGAGATCGGTTCCTTACAGATGTGTGTACTGGGTTACCCCCCCTTTTTCCCTTTTCGACCAACAAAGCGGATGGATAGCCAGTCTATACTACTTTCCGTCCCTCCATTCCTCATTGAACCATGTCCTAGATTCTTGCTCCAGCCCACCGCACCCTTCTTTCCTCTTTGAACCAAGACCTAGATTCGACTACAGATTGAAAAAGATCCACATGCAGCTAGAGCAACGATAGTTTCAAAGAAACTTATACCTTAGGGTCGTCGGGATGTGGCAAGGCGTGCGGCGGGAGGCCGGATCAGCCCACACTATGTACGACAGCGAGGAAGAAGGGGTCGGTGGCCCTCCTGCACATGCGCTGGGTGAAAGAGAATAGCGCAGCCGGCAGTGGATTGCCTCCCTCGCCGAAGGCGATAGAGTGGACGCTGCACCTCCTCCCCTTCCAGGTGCGACGGGATACGGACGCCTCCTTCACCAGCTGTGAGGGGGGAGAGAGAGACAAGAGGCCAACACAATCTTGTTTAGATCTGGTGAAGAGGGACATTGAATATAGCAAACCCTAGCAAATGAACGCTGAGCCTCCAACGCGTGTGTATATATATATATATATATGTAGTGCGGAGAGAGTGTGGAGAGTGCAAACCCTAGCAAACAAGCGCTGAGGCTCCAGCTTATATATATATACTACTGTAGTATGGACTGAGCTCCAGTGCCTTCACTGCACCTGCTTTTGGCTGTATGACAGGTGAGCCAGCCACATTTTGGGCCCACCTGTCATAAAACCAAAGGCAGGTGCACTAAGTCAATGAAGTTGCATCCATGTAGTACTCTTGTGTATACGACTAATATATAGTGGAGTGGTTTTCTTGTTCTCTCCATATCAATCGTTTTAAATTGTGTAAGTACGAAACAGAACTCTTTATTTAACGCACTACTACTACTTCCGATGAACTAACGATCCACGCGTCCTGGTCGCACTTCTTGTCCTTCACGTGCGGTACACTACCCTCCCTTAAGTGAACAACCACACATGCGCCAAATTATCGGAAACATGTGAGAGTGTGTACAAATAAAGAATTTTAATTTCAATTATCGGAAAGGTTTCAGAGTATTACAAAGTTTGACTTCAGTCAAATCTAATGTGCGGAGTAAATAAAAATGGAGGGCTACTATGTCCATTCGGGTTTTTAGTCCACACCATTTTTTAAATCAAAGTTAATAGCTGGACAAATAAAATTACAGGGGAGGTGGAGACAAAGTTGTGAGAAGGCTTAGAAATCAATACAAAACTTATGCTCTTAGTACCAACGTCGATCCTTCTTTGAGGAAACATTTGGTTCATGGCCAATTGTGTGATAAAATTGCACCAACGTGAAAGACGACTGCGACTCCAATGCAACCAAGGTGAACTGACGAAGGATATCATCTTTGTGCATAACAAGCAAAGAGCACTGATGGAAGACAACTTATGTTTCATTGAAAATCGATTAGCTTCACCAGCCGACGCAACCATGAGGCGCAACCATGAGCATCGATAGGTCACCGTGGTGATGCATCATCCATTTTGCATCAAGTTTGGGTGAGGCACCTATGAAGTTCGACAAATCCTCACTTGGCCTGTTTCTTCTCAGTAATCAAGCTCGAGGAAGGAAGAACCACGTGGCAGAGGACAGTGAGGCGGAACAACAATGGCCATCCAATTTTGTGCAGTTCCACTAAAATTGAGGAAGACATGCCCTGGTATGGAGATACGCATCACTGTTTCCAAAAATATAAAAAAGGGATATAGTGTTGTTACTTTGTTTTACAAGATTATCAACGACATCTCAATTTTCAATAAGAATTGATGAAAAGTACACCAACAAACAGAAGCATCATAATTATCTTGATGTGAACTAAACCAGGATACCCGAGAAAAAAAGCATTTCTTCATTTAACCAGTGATAGTACTACCACCATATGGACAATGACCGCACAACCACCATGTACTTTTTGTCGAAACAACATGTATACCTCCACCGAGGCATAAATCAGGACAACTTTTCGAGTGGCATTTCCTCTATAATACTCCCTCCTTTCCGGTTTATAGGGCTTATCTCAAAATTTTAGTTTTTCCATTTTATAAGGCTCAATTTGGTTGTTTTCCATCACATGTTCAGATTCCAAGGTGCATTAAATCATTGCATGCAAGTATTAAGAGAAAATTGACCAATGCATGTACTTTATGCATGCATGCATTGCAATTAATGCATTGATAAACATAATTTTTTGAGGAAAACAAGAGCATTAATTAGGTGCTTTTGCAAAACTACAAAAACTATTCCACCACTCGCCATCTACCTTGATTAGGAGCATTGAATTAAGCACTATAAACCGGAAAGGAGGGAGTAGTACTAGTAGGTTATGTTGGACCAGCCGACGAACCCTAGCTACTATACATGGGGAGCTGGGGAGTAGTCGAATAGAAGAAAACCCGCACGCAGCGACCTGGGGAGCTGGACCAGTACAAGAAGTTATACCTCAGGTGGGCGAGATGTCGTTTAAGCGGGCAAGCGGGATCTGCCAACACGACGGCAGCGAATATGGGCGTGGAGGATCTTTGTCCGTGCCAGCGCCGGCTCCGAGAGGATGGTGCGCATCGGCTTCCTCCATCGCCAACGGCGACGACGTCAACGCTACACCTCCTCACCTCCCGCAGCGGACAGGATTCGGCCGGATCTGTGACCACCGGTGAGGAGAGAGATAGAGTGGACACTGTCATCTTGTTTTGATACGGAGAGGGTGAGAGACCGAGATGTGAGAAACTCTATCAAACAAGAGGCTATAATGGAGTAAAAAATCTCTCCATAGGAGTGGTTTTAAATAGAATACGCGTGTTCCCGGAAAAAAGAAACGAAAACTGGTGGACAATTTTTTAACGTACCAAGAAAGAAAACTCGATAAAAAACACGCCCCCGCTTCCAGGTCGCGAGAGTCGTCGCGCACACACACACACATAGACATAGACATGCATCTCCATCTCCAATCATATTTGTCCAACTGGCATATTATTTACATTGTTAATTATATACGCAGCAATATTAACGTACAACATCTCTTGTTTGCGGACGTCCGGACCACTGCCACGGCCGGTCCTGACCAACCCGAACCCTCTTCATCACCCGCGCGTGCTTCTGGCTCGAAATAGTCAGTGCCGCATTCATGCCCAGCCAGAGCGGACGCGACCTCTCACTGACACCGACATTGAAGCGGCGCGCATGCCGAGAGAGCGTCGCCTGCGCCGCTTCCTGGTGCACGCGACTGCTCTACGTTCAAAGGTCGCAATAGCCGGCTACAACATGCATGTAAAAAGTTCTTGGGAGTCCGTGCTACAGCTAGCTGTCCTCCCTCAACTCGTCAATCTCTTCCAATAGTGCTAGTACTCCATGGCGCGATCCATCGACAAGCAGGTGGGAAAGTTATTGTATACTCAGTTTGCGGTGAGTGGCATGCCGAGCGACCGTGTGGGGTCGAGCCGTGGAGGAGGGTGAGACACGAACACGACAGACATGATTTAAACGTCAGTTTTGCTCGATGGCGCGATCCAACAAAACGAAACGTTGGTTTCTCTCTGTTTCCATTTTTTCACTGAAAAAGGGAAACTTTTTGCCCCGTTACAACATTCCATCAAATACGAAGGATAACTAACACGCATGTTGATGCATCTCAATGATTCACAGATCATAGCCAATATTTACTTCACAACTAAAGACAAAAGTTGTGAGAGCGTGTAAGAAAGAAAAACTACTGATGGGGTCACTACGACTTGAACCCTAAACCCTAAACAGGATTTAATTTCCTGGCCAGGTAGAACCTATCGAAGGAAAGACGGCTGGCACCCTCGGATCATACGATGCTTTTATGTAGTTCCACTAAAATCGACCTGAGCATCCCTGATGGCAAAGATATTGAAGAAGTGTGATTAGAATAATAGTACTGGCACTAGTTCATGAGACATAAACTCATCACAAGTAGAAGCCGGTAGAAGTAGAGAAAGATCAAGATGGAGATGGAGCTACGGCAGTGGAGCAAGCCGGCTCCAAAAGGAAGATGGACTACGTGGGACGTCAGGCTGTAGCTAGAAGGGCGGTTGGGACGCGACATCAGCCCATACCGCGGTGACCCCCGATTGGGACGCACCGACTGTGGGTTTTCTCCCTCGCCAATGTCGACCGCTTCTACGCAGAACATTGTTCCCTTCGCCCAGCTGCGGGATTAGGCCTGTCATTCTATGCTTGTGAAGAGAGCAAGCTAAGCAAGAAGGCTTGTAGCTTAGGCTCCTGCTAGTGTATATATAGTGGTTTTCTTTTTCTCTCCATATCAACCATTTTATATTGCATACGTGTCATTGAAGAGTGAAATGATGGTTGCTTCTTCCGACTAACTTACTGTGTGATTTGACTGCTCCATAGTGGCCCCTACACATACTCCCCCTACGTGTATGCAACAGTCACACGTACACATGGATGCAAAAACGCGCGCGACGCCCTAATGCATGCATGTCCGAGCACACAACGGAACACAAATGGTCACGCTCAAGTGCTCAACCTACACGTGCATGCACACACATACTCAGTCAGGGTGAGCTAGTGACCATATAAACACCGAAAAATATATATATTGAGCGCAATGAGCGTATTATGAAGTCCACTGACCGTATTTTTACAAATATACAGTGACAGACAGTGTATTTATCTCGTTTGAAATTAAGCCATATTAACCGGAGAGGAGGCAGTATGGACTAGCATTACTTTGTTGTGTCCCGTCAACTTGCCGAACGAGGAGAAGGTTGCAGGACGGGAGAAGCTTGCGCGCGGTGGCTCGCAGGACAAGGAGAAACTTTTGACTAATGCAAGCTCTCCCTCGCTCAGGCGGTGGACGTGCAATAGTTAATTCGGTGTCAGATTGCTAAAAGCATACACTATACTACTAGTACTATTATTGTTCGACTTCCCGAATAGGTGAACAACCAAGCGCAAAGTTTACTAGTAGTACTAGTACTACTACTATAGTCTATAGAGGTATGTACTATACTAGTACTAGGAACCGGATGGAGGAGTCTGCACTCTTATTATAATTTTAAAATGTGATAAAGCAATCTTCAACACATTTGGTTCTCTTCGAGGGTTCTCGCATGTGATAATGGAAGTTGATTGCATGGAACACTCGCCACAATTCTCGCTTAATTCTGGCTCATATCCTATTACAAATAGGAGCGCTCGATAATATTTCCTCTTTTTTGTTATTCAACATGTAAATAGGTCAGCAAACCTTGCGGCGCATCTTCATGCGAACCGTGCTTGCTGCACTTTGAATGTGGCCGAGAGCTGGCTTGATGAAACACCTTGCTTCCTACTTCTTTTTTTGCGGGGTACCTCGCTTCCTAGTGACCAATGTCTTGGCGGATCGTCCTAAGAATGCTTATATATGAATAAAGCTCTCTCTTTTACCCACAAAAAAGATTAAGCCATATTAACCGGAAAGGAGGGAGTATGGACTAGCACTACTTTTTGGTGTCCCGTCAACTCGCAGAATGAGGAGAAGCTTGCAGGACAAGGCGAAGCTCGCTTACGCCTTTTGACTAATGCAACCTACCCTCGGTGGACATGCATCAGTCCATTCGGTGTCAGATTGTCAGAGGCATACACTGTAGTACCCAACATGCGGAGTACCATCATTGTTCGACTTCACGAAGAGGCGAAGAGCCAAGCGCAAGGTTTAGTAGCATGAGTAGTACTACTACTAGAACCGCATAATGGAGCGTCTGTACTCTTATTTTTTTAATCTCTGATAAAGTACACGTTTATTCCGGAGAAGGGCGGAAAACGGCAGCCCAACATGTAATGATGATATCGATCAATCAACCATGCTCGAATATATCTTGGCCTCCGTGCGAGCCCGTATGTGCGTTCTCGCTCCTCGTCTCTCTCAAGGAACGGCGGGTTGGCTCTTTGCCGTCAATTGAGATCGGTTTGCTCACACTCCTGTCCCACATGTCAGTGATATGCCAAGAGGAGGTGCGTTGACCGACTGGCCATACGCGTACTTGGTTTTGCACCTTCATACTACTCCTCCCTCTGTCACAGTTTACAGGGCGCGCTTCATTATAATGCATTTCTCTCAATGCATTTCCACCACCACACAGACTTTAGACGCGTTTGGTTTAATGCTCAATTAATTAGGGCGTGGTAACCGCAATCAAGTCCACAATTTTCTCTCGATGTACTCCCTCCTTTCCGGTTTATAGGGCTTATCTCAAAATTTTAGTTTTTCCATTTTATAAGGCTCAATTTTTGTTGTTTTCCATCACATGTTCACATTCCAAGGTGCATTAAGTCATTGCATGCAAGTATTAAGAGAAAATTGACCAATGCATGTACTTAATGCATGAATGCATTGCAATTAATGCATTGATAAGCATAATTTTTGAGGAAAATAAGAGCATTAATTAGGTGCTTTTGCAAAACTACAAAAAGTATTCCACCACTTGCCATCTACCTTGATTGGTGAGATTTTTGAATTGAGCACTATAAACCGGAAAGGAGGGAGTCACTACAGGAATCAGCTACTTTTCCATCAGCCACGGCGGACGGCAAAGGCATGGATGGCGGACGACAAAGGTCTTTGCCGTCCGCCGCGGACGGCAAAAGTGGACGGCAATGTAAGGGACGGCAAAGAGCTACATTGCCGTCCACTTAGGGAGGTTGACGGCAAAGGGTCCTTTGCCATCAGCTGCCGACGGCAAAGAATGCTGACGGCAATAATTGCGCTGTTACTCTGTTAGGTGATTAACGGGAAGCCTTTGCCGTCGGCCGCTGACGACAAACATCGAAAGGCCTTTGCCGTCTGCCGCTGTAGGCAAAGTTTTTTTCCTCTTTGCCGTCAGCCACTGTTGGCAAACTGACCAAATAGGTTAGCCTCCCAGGAAGCACAGTTGCCTGCCACGTGCCCTCTTTGCCATCCGCTGCTGATGGCAAAGAGCCCTTTGCCGTCAGTGGCAGACGACAAAGAGCCTGCATAATGGCTTTTTTTCCCTGTTTTTTTAAATCCAACAATTTTCACAGCAAATATATATGACATATATAGATATGTTTCATAGGGCTATTTAACAGCACATAAGTTTCATCGTACATACATATATAGTTCCATCCACTCATACATAGCAAGTTGCACATACACATAAGTTGCAACCATTAGGAGGTTGCACATACATATTACAATGCAAAGTTTCATCAAGATAGCAAGTTCCATCGTAGCAAGCTAGAAGAATACTACAAGAGAATGAAATAAAAAACAAGCACTCCATAGCAAGCTAGCTTCCGAGAGGTGAATGAAATCTGCAAAATGGCAAATAAGAAAGTTAGGAAAAGGTGAGTAGAAGAAGAAGACTAGAAGAAGAAGCACGCCATCGTTTGTGAGGTAACTTAGGTGAAATGGATCGTTTATGAGCTAACTAGGTAAAATGCATCATTTTAGAGCTAATGTAGGTAAAATGGATCGTTTATGAGCTAACTAAGCTAATTATGCCGTTTTTTACATAAGTAAGGTAAGTACATGTCATTATTGAGCAAACCTAGTTAACTAAGCATATTATAACTAACTTAGGTCATTTTGGAGGAAACAAAGCTAAGTATAGATCGTTTTAGAGCTAACATAGGTAAAATGGCTGGTTTTGGAGGTCAGTAAGCTTATGAAGTCATTTTGCAGGAAAAGAAGCTAACTATAGGTCATTAAGGTAAGCATATAGGATGAAATAAAGCTAAGTCTAGGTCTTTATGCATTTGTTAAGCAAAAAACTAGAGAAACTTACCTTGATCATGGAGGTGTGGGAGCGGGCTGGCTCATGCCAGTAGCTGGAGAAGGATCGTGTGATGCTTGTGTGGAGTAACGCTGCACCAAAGATCATTTCCAATGTTTCGTTAGCATGATGACACTCAAATGTTAAGACTAGCAAGTAACGTCCATTCAAATTAAACTCACCGTGGTCTCAGGAGCAATCTCTAGATCAATGCCTATGGAGCCACGGGACCTCCCGCCACTAGATATCATCACCTGCTCTGGATTGTACGGGATCTGGCTCGGGTTAAACTCCTCCCCTTTCCTCGCCTTCCCCTTGACTTGCTTGTAAGAGGCAGTGTGGGCCATGGCATACAGGTCGTACCCCTCTGGCACCTTATCCGTCTTACTGTAGCATGCCTGAAAGAGAGAAACAAAGTAAATTAGTAATTAAAGGGCTCAAGCTAGCATGATGAATGAATTGCATTAATAATGAAGCAAACCACATTACCCAATTCCGCCCGAACAGATATAAGCTGGAGCTGCCTTGATGGTGTGGCACACCTTCAATTTGGGCGTGTTTGTCCTTGGCCTCAGTCGGCTCCCCTTCCATCTTTCAACACCTGCCATGACAAAGAGTAAACGAAATTAGTACAACATAAAAAAATACCGACATGAATAATAATATGTATATCACTTAAGTGTATCATCATCAAGAACAACATAAAAAAATTGAATACCTGACACTACTAATAATCTCGATCAGTATCATCAATAAATGCATAATCATCATCATCACTATAATCAATGACGGGCTCATAGGGTTCAGTGGCATCAACATGTGGAAGGCCACCTTTACGTAATCGGTCAAGCATTGAGAGGTCGTCCGCAGCAGTAACCTCTTCTTGTTCCGGCTCTTCTTGTTCCTCCTCTGGGGTGATGTGGGATTCACTGTCGCTGTCTACTTCAATGTTTTGGGGTGAAGTATACCGGTTCTTGAAACGCTTTTTGGAAAGACGTGTCTCTTGGAAGAATTCTCCTTCATATGTGTCTGGGTTAATGTGAGGTTCATAATCCTCTTCCTTTGGGGGAGATAGTCTAGCACATGGCGGCACTTCATAAACGACATCCCAACATTTCAGATTTGGATTAGTTTGGCAGGCCCAGTGTAGATAGAATACTTGGGTCGCCTGTTGAGCCATAATATAGACGTCAGGAACATCTAAATGGGTGCTTTGGTTGATTTCAACTAGCCCTATATGTTCATGAGTCCTTCTAGTCTCCTTCGGCTGAAACCAATAACATTTGAAGACTACGACATTCGGTGGGTTTTCACCTTAGAATAGAAGTTCATAAATTGCTTCAACTCTCCCATAATACTCCAACATTTCATTGAAGGCCTTTGCAGATTCGTCCATCTCCTCGTCCGAATCACGAGCATCATCATAGCCTTGCACCATGTTTTCCATCCTGGTACCATGCTCGTCGGTGCGACTATGATCCACCTCAGCTCGGTCACGTTGGGCAGACTCAGCATGAAATGTCCACACTGTATAATCGGGCGAAAAACCATTCTTCTGCAGGTGTTTACCCATTTCAGCCTCTGTCCTCTTTTCCCAATTGCCGCATCGGAAACAGGGGCACCAAGCTTTCCTCTGGCCATTTGCAAATGCGGCTTGCACATACCCCTTGGTTTTTGTGAACCATTCAGCGCTCCATTTGTTCTGACCAGTGTGATCGGTATACATCCATGCACGATCACTCATCTTGACTTTCAGAGCTACTGGACACACAACAATTATATATATAATTCACCATGTATATATTCATCAGTTGATCTACTTTGTCAATTTTATTACGTCCATGCAACCTACACTCTAATAGGTAATGATAGGTCCTAATCCCACCCGAGTATGTGTAGATTGGGTCCATTTTCCCAAGCTATTCTCCGGATCCAACGCAAAATTTTGGCAGCACCTCCCCGCTGTTCTCCTGATACACGTCTCTGCAATAAACAGAGAGGATGTGTACCCGGAGAACAACAGGGGAGGCACTGACGAAATTTATGCGTCGGATCCGGAGCAAAGCATATGGGAAAACGAACCCAATCTACACATACTCGGGCTGTCCATGGATAGTGTTGGACAATTCGAAAGAATCAAGGTTATAAATATGCAAATGCATGCATATTTATAACTATGACGCTTTCGAACGGGAGACACATATTGGTTACGCATACTGATGATTCAAGACACATATATAGCTAGCTACCAAATTTCATGTCATTTGTGCAAATAATTAATGGGGGAGAAGGACATGTCATTTGTGCTCACCCACGAACGAAGGGGCAGAGCTCGTCAAACGCACGGCGAGGTCGTCGAACACCAAACCTCGTAGCGATGAAACAACTGCACATTTAAATCTACCCGATCAACACAATTATATATGATGTTTTTCATAACAAAATCGAAAAATATATGACCTAACTAATAATTCACAAATATATAACCCCGTAGGCCTCTGGAAGGCCAAAGAGCACCTTTTCGGGAGGTTTAGGGGGTCGGGGTGTCATGTCGGTGTCGGGGTGCTGTTTCGGGGTCAGGGTGTCGTGTCGGGGTCGGGGTGTCGGGGTGTGGTGTCGTGGTCTGTGTGTCGGGGTGTGGTGTCGGGGTCGGGGTGTCGGGGTCAGGGTGTCGGGGTCAGGTGTCGGGGTGTGGTGTCGGGGTCGGGGTGTCGGGGTCAGTGGTGTCGGGGTCGGGGTGTCGGGGTCAGTGGTCGGGGTGTTTCCTTCTATCCTTCTTCTTTCCTTCTCTTCTTCTTCTTTTTTCTTCTTCTTTCCTTTCTTCTTCTTCTTCTATCCTTCTTCTTCTTTCCTTTCTTCTTCTTCTTCTTCTTCTTCTTCTTCTTCTTCTTCTTCTTCTTCTTCTTCTTCTTCTTCTTCTTCTTCTTCTTCTTCTTCTTTCCTTTCTTCTTCTTTCCTTTCTTCTTCTTCTTCTTCTTCTTCTTCTTTCATCTTTTTTCTACTTCTTTTACTTCTTTTCTTTTCTTCTATTCTTCTTCTTCTACTTCTTCTACTTCTTTTCTTCTTCTTCTTTTTCATCTTTTTTCTACTTCTTTTCTTTTCTTCTTTTTCATCTTTTTTCCACTTCTTCTTCTTTTCTTCTACATATTCTTTTTTCTAACACTAACACTAAATTTTCTTCTTTTCTAACACTAAATCTAACACTAACACTAACAATTAAACAAGAATTAAAATGCAAAAAAAGAAAAACAGAAAAAAAAACTCACCAAAGCAGGGGTGGTGGGTGGGTGGGGGGGCGGGGCTCCGGGGCAGTGGGATGGCCGGGCGGCGGGGGCGGGGCAGCGCCGGGCGGGAGGGGCGGGGGCGGGGGCGGGGGCGAGAGGGGCGGGGGCAGCGTCGGGTGGCGGGACGGTGGGGGTGGGGGCGGGGGCGGCGCCGGGCGGCGGGACGGTGGGGCATCGGCGGGTGGGGGAGGGGCGGTGGCGAGGGCGGCGCCGGGCGGCGGGGGGCGATGGCGGCGCCGGGTGGCGGGGGGTGGTGGCGGTGCCGGGCGGCGGGGGGCAGTGGTGGGTGGGGGAGGGGGTGGGGGCGGCGGGGGGCGGTGGCGGCGGCGGCGAGGGCGGGGGCAGCGCCGGGCGGCGGCGCGGTGGGTGGACGATGTGGGAGGCGGCACGGTGGTGGGCAGGAGGTCGAGGGAGAGAGTAACGGGCGGGCGGAGGGGGCTCGGCCGTTAGTTAGGTTAGTTAGGGTAGCCTTTGCCGTCCGCCCTCCTTTGTCGTCCGCTTTTGTTCATATTTGCCGTCTTCTGCGGACGGCAAAGCGGGGGGACGTTAAGTATTTTTTAACCAGCTCCTCAGTGGGGCCCCCCTTCCTCTTTGCCGTATGCTAGCGGACGGCAAAGATTCTTTGCCGTCTGCTAGCAGATGGCAAAGAACAGGCTGATGGCAAAGGCTTTCTTTGCCATCAGCCAGTTCTTTGCCGTCTGCTTTTGGGTAGCTGATGGCAAAGAGCTGGCAGATGGCAAAGTAGCTGATTCCAGTAGTGAGTACTACTATGGAGTGGAGTAAGTGCATGCATGTGTGTACCCGGGGTGGAAGCACTGCATGCATGTGTGTACGCATTATTCCCTCTAGCAATAGACGCCGTGCTATAACTACCAATGCTATTTTTCAGGCCGATCGCTAGTCGCCTTGGTCCCACAGATTTTTTTTTCTTTTTTCTGAAGCGCGCTCTATAAACAGTGACACATGGAGTAGTATGAGCAGATTCAAAGGAGAGTGTATTGATGGTTGCTTCTTCCGAGCAACTTATAGTAGGAAAGGTGGGGCTTATGATTTGACTGCTCACTACTCACTATTAATGCGGCACAATGACCGGGTTGAGTCTCCCATGCGGTCGTGCACTACCCCCTCGGTTCTTAAATATACTCCGGAGTATTTGTCTTTCTAGAGATTTCAACGAGTGACTACTCAAATATTTGTCTTTTTACAGATTCAAATGGACTACTACATACGGATGTATATAGACATATTTTAGAGTGTATATTCACTCATTTTGCTCCATATGTAGTCACTTGTTGAAATCTCTAGAAAGATGAATAGAGTGTTTAGGAACGGAGGGAGTACACATACGAAGCAAAAAGAGTGAATCTACACTCTAAAATATGCCCATTTGAAAATTGTAAAAAGACAAATATTTAGGAATGAAGGAGTATAATTTTGTGCATGGCACATGGACCCGGATGCTGAAGAGGCTTCTGGCAATGCTATCAAGCTTCCATCATTTCTTTACATAGTTGACGTACTATACAAATAATTTTCCAGCAACATGAAATTGTACAATGGTGTGAGCTTTTCAGCTTTTGTTTCGTGTGTCTTGCCATCGATGCTCTTTTGGAAACAATAAAAAACTAACTTCCTTGCTAATTCATGTCAATTATTAGCAGATCCGAGCTAATATTTACATCACAACTGAAGACAGAGTTGTGAGAAGGTGTTAAATTAAAATTGATCCATGCTTTCATTGGCAACAACGTCCCCCAACTCTGTCTAAATCAACAAGGCATGTTGGGAGCAAAGTAGATGTTTGGAGCATGCAACATTCCGATCATTTTGTGCAGTTCCACTAAAATAGAGCTGAGCGTCCCCGTTCCAAAGATATTAAGTGTGATTACGATAATAGAGGACTGCTGATGAAACAATAAACACACAAATAGAAGCCGGTCACCTTTGCAGTCTCTCTTAAGACTAACTAGTTGGAGAAGACTAGGCTCGGAGTTGGATGAGGAGGATAGAGCAAAACCAATCTCCCTTTGTTCAGTCGCACTGAAATGTAGAGACGTTGCCCGTGTGACATTTTAGTACAACTGCACAAAACACACTTAAGAAAAAAGTGATTTGTGCAGTTCACCAAAAGGTCGCAATAGCAACGAGGTGAAATGGATAGCCCTATTTGCAAAATAGAGGTAGAAAGGAAACAATTGCTGGCCAATAACAGTTAATGACACATGCGACGACAAAAAAGGAGCATATTTCTTGTCCTAAGGGAAGATAACGACACGGTTGTGTTTGTCTAAAACGGTGTGAGGACGAGATTGCAATATGGAAAGTATGCCGGACGAGCTATGTTTTGGGCCAAGAACTATGGAAGATCCACATGCAGCGACATGGGAAGACGGGCAGTGGAGCAAGGCCGAAGGGGATACCTGGAGGTCGTCGGGATTTAACTAGGTGAGCGGCAGCGGGCGGAATCTGCCCATACTGCAGCAGCGAGCAGGTGGCATAGGCCCTGCCGCATCGGAGCTTGGTCAGAGAGAACGACGTGTACCGCAGATCGGGACGTGCTGCCTCGGCGCCGTCGAACGGAGAAACTATGCACTTCCTCCCTTTCCCCCGGCGGACGGGATGCGTCTGGATCAGTGACCAATGGTGGGAGAGAGAGAGAGAGGCCACCGCAGCCTTGTGTGAGATACTCTGAAGAGCGACAAACCAGGCAGGCTCCATTGTATATAGTGGAGCGGACTACCTTTTTATCCATAAAAATCATTTTATATTCTATGTACGTGCCATTGAGCGCTATAACTTTATTTAAAAATAACGCGGCAACGTGTCAAGTCGAACTTTGTTTCGTGCACGCGTGGTACACGACCTCCCTAGGTAAACAACCGCTATAGGCGTTCAAATTAGCACGTGGGCTGCCATTTCGTAAAGAAATGAGCTCCACCGTGTACCCGCGCGGGTGTGGCTGGGCACGAAGCGTGAGTACGTGCATGGTGCACCTATTCTCTTCTTGTATATGTACACCACCTACGTGGGGTTGTGTGAGAGAGAAACAAACCTAGAGAGATATAATGTGTGGGTTCGTGAGAGTTTTTTTTGGGGGGGGGGGTCAATCAAAAAATGTAACATATGCAATGTGTGTGAAATAGAGTCCTGGATATAACATATATATAGAGGGGGCGATCCACGAGAAGAGAGTGGAGGTATCATCGGCTTGAGGTGTCCATAGAATCGAAGAGAGGGATGATGATGTGTGTGTGTGCGCGCGCGCGATCGATAAAGAGTGCCATCGAATTTGTGTGTGCCCACGTCAAAGATATAGAGTGGCTGGCCTACTGGAACGTGAGAGGGGACATGTGCAGTTTCTCTTTGTGGCATGGATACCTACCTGCAGCGCTCGACTATCGGTGTGTGGATGGGGAAGAGTGAGGCCCAATTAACTATAGAGGTACAATGGCTGGTATATGTGTGGAGGAGGAGAGAGGCCTACCTCATGTATTAAGGAGATCGATCTTCCTCATGTATTAAGGGAGATCGATCGACATCCATGCATATGTGCAGGAGAGGAATAAGGTTGGCAGAGAGACAAAGCTAGAGTGTTGGAGGGGGTGGTAGTGGAGTTGCTTCTAACAAATGGTGGGATAGGCTTGGTAGACAAACGGAGGGCACGCCCGCTATCGGTGTCAAAACCGGCGGATCTCGGGTAGGGTGTCCTGAACTGTGCGTCTAGGCGGATGGTAACAGGAGACGAGGGACACGATGTTTTTACCCAGGTTCGGGCCCTCTCGATGGAGGTAAAACCCTACTCCTGCTTGATTGATATTGATGATATGGGTAGTACAAGAGTGGATCTACCACGAGATCAAGGAGGCTAAACCCTAGAAGCTAGCCTATGGTATGATTGTTGTTGTGTCCTATGGACTAAAACCCTCCGGTTTATATAGATACTGGAGAGGGCTAGGGTTACACAGAGTCGGTTACAATGGTAGGAGATCTACATATCCGTATCGCCAAGCTTGTCTTCCACGCCAAGGAAAGTCCCATCCGGACACGGGACGAAGTCTTCAATCTTGTATCTTCATAGCTTTGGAGTCTGGCCGATGATGATAGTTCGGCTATCCGGACACCCCCTAGTCCGGGACTCCCTCAGTAGCACCCGAACCAGGCTTCAATGACGACGAGTCCGGCGCGTATATTGTCTTCGGCGTTGCAAGGCGGGTTCTCCTCCAAATTCCATGTGATTGCCAAATAGTGTCTGGCTTCCTCATAATTGTTGCGCTTCTTGGCTTCTACGCCCAATAATGGCCCTCTTCCACGTGTCGTATGAATGCGAAAAGCCAGGGTATTTTTACGTTTTACCCCCAGGCTGCACGAATAAGCTGCCTATAAGAGTGGCAAGGATCTAGATCCAAATCACACCATCCTTCTTCCGCGAGTACTCATCGGAGCGCCTCTGACAAAAATCCACTCCATCATGGACAGTCTACGCGGCTCCTCCTCTCGCGCTCCCAGCCCTCAGCCAGGAGATTGGAGGAGATGTTCAGTTCCGCACAGCGAGCTGGTGACGCTCCAAGCAGAGGGATACCTTCCTCCGGCCTTCATGGTCCCGGTTCGAGCCGGACTGGCCACCTACAAAGGTGGAAAGCAGGCGGAGAACACCCCCAATCCCTCCAAAGGAGAGCGGGTGTGCTTCGTCCCTTATCTAATAAGGGGTCTCGGATTTCCCATACATCCGTTTCTCCGGGGGCTCCTGGAGTTCTACGGACTCTAGCTTCATCACCTTACACCTGCCTCCATTTTGCACATTGCGGGTTTTGTAGCTCTTTGCGAGCTGTTCTGGGGCATCGAGCCCCATTTTGTGCTATGGAAGAGATTGTTTTGCCTCGTACCCCGTTCTCATGAGGGGTCGATATATCAAGTGGGCGGAGCCGAAATATGGCGCATCGGCGGGACCGGATATCTACCCGGAACCCCGAAGAAGGCGTCCGAAGACTGGCCTTCGGAATGGTTTTATATGTAAGACGCCCCGCTGCCGGACCCGGTTTGGATTAGCCTCCCGGAGTTCAGCAATGCTCCTCTGAAGAAACGCCTGAGTTGGCGCCCACGGAGCCCTCAACGGGAAGATGATAGGAGCGTCCAATATCTGATGGGCCAGATAAGGTTACTGGCCCATTCCGGATTGACCATGATTGGAGTCATGGCCACGTGCATTATGCGAGGGGTGCAGCCGCTCCAATATAGGGGCCACCCCATGTGGGATTTCAATGGGGAGAATGACGCCACCCGTCATGGCCGCAAGGGGCCGGGATCGGCTACCCATCTGGTGAAGATCCTGTCCGGCTTGTACAAGGGGGAGAAGGAGGACTTCCTCCGCACGAGTCCATTGAATGGATTCTCCATGAATAACCCTCGGAGCTGGGTAAGCGGATGTTTATCTATCCGATCCGTGCTTTCAAAGTTAAGTTTCTTTATGATTTCGACGCAGGAACTGCGCCGGGATGTGGAGGGCATACACAGTCCGACTCCACAACCCAAGGATCCGGGAAGATCCCTCGATCCAGCCTCCGGAGAGGATTCGGACATAGAGGTGGAGCTGATTGACGGGGTGTTCCACCAACTCAGCATGGACAATGCTCTAGTCGCCATTACGGCTGACTACCCCGGTTTATCTCTGACTTCCCAGGTAACTACGACCGGAGTCCTGACACCATTACTTCATCCGCGCTTATTTCTGACCACCGTATACCAACGGTGTCTCGCAGGAGGTGCCTTCAAGGCGGGAAGCCGAACCCGCGGCGGCTGACCGACAAGGGTCAGTTCGGCCCAGCAGGCGTAAGAGGGGTGCGGTGCAAATCGAAACATCGCCGCAACGGTATAGCACGCCACCGTTTTTAAGGGAAAGATTCCTGGGAGATATATTAATGCTCATGACTTTTCCAGGAGAAAGAGCGCTCGCCGGACTGTGCCCGGAGAGGTTGCCAACCAAGCCTCCGCCAGCCAGGCTCCAACACCTGGTCCGAAGGGGGAGGCGAGCGCAAGGCGCGAGCCGGATGCTCCACCAGCGGAGGATGCCGACAGGCTGTCCGCCACCAGGTCTGAGGTGGAGAGCGCCATGAAACACAGGCGCCGCCGGACAGTTCTTCGTGACGCGTGTTTCTCCCCAGAGGCGTTAAATGCCTTTAATGCGGGAGATGCGCACCTCCGTGCCGCTCAAGATGGTTTAACCAGAGCCACGGAGCAGTATGTGAAAGACATACGGGTAAGGAATTTTAATAGTTATATATGCCAGTAGCCCCCGAGACTTAAAATAGTTAAAATAACTGATTTAAGGATCATTTGTTATGCAGGATCTTACGGAGAAGAATACCCACCTGTCCCAGGAGCTTCAAGAGTGCAAGGCCCAACTTGAGGCCGCACTAGCCACCTCAGGGGGAGCCATAGAGACCGCCTCTGGTAATACATACTTCGAAAATATAAGTCGTTTATTAAGTGCGGCGTGTGCGTAGTTCTGACAATAATATTGCAGAGGGTGCCAGACTAGATCCGGACAAGCAACATCTGCTGCGCCAGCTGAAGGCCGGCGAGAAGGTGCTTATGAGGGTGCAGCAGGAGAGGAACAAACTCCAAGATGCCAACACCCAGCTGGGAGAAGAACTAAAAGATGTTCGGGTCCAGCTGTCTGACTCTGTAAAGTAGAATCGGCGGCTTCGTCGTGGCATCTACAGTAAGTGCTTGAGCAAACTCTTTTGAAAAGAAGAGTTCGGCAAGGAAGTCGATTGACAGAAATGTGTCTGTAGGTGTGCTCACAGGTCGCCCTGCGGAGGAAATGCCCGGTTCAACGGGTGACCAACTTCCCGAGCTGCTGCAACTGCACGAATGTGTTCGGCAGGCGATGAGTGGCGCCGCCCAGGCCTTATGGCCGTTCGTCTCCCTACCCGAGGGTCTTGGAGGGCTTGCGGAGAAGCTTCAGGGAGCACGGCAGCGCTTTCGTCTGTGGAAGATATCGGCCTACCATCAAGGCGCCAGGGAGGCCTGGGCCATGGTGAGGACGCGGTACATGAAGGCTGATCCGAACCACATGGTCGAGGTCGGACCTGTGGGGCCCGATGGGAAGGAGATCCCTGTGAGCTTAATGTACGGCCAA
Source organism: Triticum timopheevii (assembly GCA_963921465.1). Taxonomy (NCBI): domain Eukaryota; kingdom Viridiplantae; phylum Streptophyta; class Magnoliopsida; order Poales; family Poaceae; genus Triticum; species Triticum timopheevii. The sequence goes on from OY997274.1 coordinate 507,800,220, forward strand.
GTAGAGTTGGCCGCTAAGTATTCCCAATGGGACTGTAAATTAGACAGCCTGTTAGATGGGATTGAAGAGGAGTACAATTAGTCAATTTGATGATGTATTTTAAAATGACATGTATAATGCCTTCTAGCCGGATTGTAGATCGTTTGTCTTTGCGGACCTTTTCGCTTCAACCTCAGGACCCAATAGTCCGGAGTGTGTCCGAATACCCTCGCGGTTATGCAAAAACCGGGGCATGCATGGAGACCAGGCGTAGGGGTCATTAGTGCTTTATCAGACAAGTGCCCAACTAGTTATGTTATTTACATGGTTAGTAAGAAACATCTTCCAGGGAGAATAGTTCCGTTAGGGGTTCCTTTCCCTGGGAGGCATGCCCTAAAGTGCATGTCCGGACTACGAAAAGAGCAAAAAAGCATTTGGGGGCAGATAAATAAATAAATAAGAAATCATCTTTCAAGTCACCGACCGAATATTCCCTTAAGAACGCTAGCTTTCGGCTTCACCCAGTCTGAGGTACACATCCGGCTGACCCGGCGGTAACAATCGCAGAGGTGCTCCCTTTACCTCCTAGCCGAACAATCGGGAACGTAGGGGTAAGCACAGGAGCCAGGCAACCCAGCTTGGCCAAAACTTAAGTCATATTGATGCAAATAATGGTGAATAAAAGGTACATGCGGAAGTTTGACACATGTGTTGGGCATAAAGCCCGTATAAATAAGCCTCTGTTAAAGAAGCCCCCAGGTATAATGAGTGCGAGTAGCATGTCAAGTGTGTGCGAACAATGCGCAGATCAGCCCTCAAAGGCTCTATGAAAAAGGGAGGAGAAAAGAGAGAAACAAAAGACAACTGAAGTATAAAATGTGGACGGAGGAAGGAGACGAACCCTGAGTCCGGTTGTGCTTTTCTTATAAAGCTCTCCCTCATGGACCTTGTAGGCTTTAGATCGCCGTACTATGCAGCGGGCCTCATTTTGGTCTTCAGGGAGTTCCTGCCTAATTAAGTAGGCTAGGAATGGTTCCGTCCACGGGGTAATGACTGCCATTATTTCGTGGGCTGAAGGTGTTATTTCCTTGGCCGAGCCACCGGTTGTGTCAGAATGTTCGGTGTTGGGCGGTGCGGTTGGTTCCGGATTGTTGTTTCCGGACTCCTCTTCCCATACTACGGATGGCTTAAGGAGCTGCTCCAGGAAGATGTTTGGAGGGACGGCGTCACGCTTTGCACCGATGCGTGCCAACACGTCGGCCGCCTGGTTATTATCCCGGGCTACATGGTGGAATTCGAGTCCTTCGAACCGAGCTGACATTTTTAAGAAGGCATTACGGTAGGCTGCCATTTTCGGATCCTTGGCATCAAAGTCTCCATTTACTTGGGATATTGCGAGGTTTGAATCCCCGCGGACCTCTAGGCGTTGGATGCCCATGGAGATTGCCATCCAGAGACCATGTAGAAGGGCCTCGTATTCGGCTGCGTTGTTGGACTCCGTGTACATTATTTTAAGTACGTATTGGACTGTATCTCCAGTTGGGGACGTCAAGATGACACCAGCCCCCAAGCCGGCCAACATTTTAGAACCGTCGAAGTGCATGATCCAATTGGAGTATGCGCCGTACTCTTTAGGGAGTTCGGCTTCAGTCCATTCAGCGATGAAGTCCGCCAAAACTTGCGACTTTATAGCTCGCCGTGGTTTGTAGGTTATGTCGAATGGTAAGAGCTCGATGGCCCATTTTGCAATCCTGCCCGTCGCGACGCGGTTGTTTATAATGTCGTTGAGAGGTACTTCGGAGGCCACTGTTATCGAACACTCTTGAAAGTAGTGTCGCAGCTTCCGGGATGCCATGAACACCGCGTACGCTATCTTTTGATAATAAAGGGTACCGGGACTTGCATGGAGTTAAGACAGTGGATACGTAGTACATTGGTTCCTGAAGACGGAATTTGTGCCCTTCTGTTTCTCGTTCGACGACGAGCACCGCGCTTACAACTTGATGTGTTGCCGCGATATATAACAACATTGGTTCGCCCAAGTTGGGCGCGGCCAGGACCGGATTTGTTGCCAATATGGCCTTTATTTCTTCGAGTCCGGCCGTGGCAGCATCCGTCCATTCGAAGTGTTCGGTGCGCCTGAGGAGGCGATAGAGGGGCAATGCCTTTTCTCCCAAACGGGAGATGAAGCGGCTTAGAGCCGCCACGCATCCAATCAATTTTTGTATTTGTTTGAGGTCTTTTGGGATACCCAACTGTGACAGAGCTCGGATCTTGGCTGGGTTTGCTTCAATTCCTCTACCAGATACAATGAAGCCCAAGAGCTTTCCAGCTGGTACGCCGAAAACGCATTTTTCCGGGTTCAGCTTAATGTCATATGCTCGGAGGTTGTCGAATGTGAGCCTCAAATCGTCTACTAAAGTTTCGACGTGTTTGGTCTTGACGACCACATCGTCTACGTATGCCTCCACTGTTTTGCCGATCTGGGTAGCCAGACATGTCTGAATCATGCGCTGATATGTTGCGCCGGCGTTTTTGAGTCCGAAGGGCATTGTGTTGAAGCAGAATGGTCCGTATGGAGTAATGAATGCCGTTGCGGCTTGGTCTATCTCCGCCATCTTGATTTGATGGTAGCCGGAGTATGCGTCGAGGAAGCACAATGAATCGTGCCCTGCGGTAGCATCGATGATTTGATCGATGCGGGGAAGGGGGAAAGGATCCTTTGGACAAGCCTTGTTAAGGTCTTTAAAATCGACACACAGGCGCCAGGATTTGTCCTTTTTTGGTACCATTACCAGGTTTGCTAGCCAGTCCGGATGTTTGATGTCTCTGATGAATCCGGCTTCTAATAGTTTGGCTAGCTCCTCTCCCATTGCCTATCTTTTGCGTTCGGAAAATCGCCGAAGAGCCTGTTTGACTGGCTTGAATCCTTTTAGGATGTTTGGGCTGTGTTCTGCCAACCTGCATGGGATTCCTGGCATATCTGAAGGGTGCCAGGCAAAGATGTCCCAATTTTCCCGAAGGAATTCTCGTAGTGCGGCGTCTACATCAGGGTTTAATTGTGCCCCAATGGAGGCCCTCTTTGTGGGGTCCGTTGGATGGACATGGAATTTGACTATTTCGTCCGCTGGTTTAAAAGAGGTGGACTTGGATCTCTTATCGAGTATCACGTCATCCCTGTTCACCGTGGTGCGCAGCGCAGTGAGTTCCTCTGCCGCTAGGGCTTCGGATAGTGCCTCTAGGGCTAGTGCGGCTGTCTTATTTTCGGCACGAAGTGCTATGTCCGGATCACTGACAAGAATGATGATTCCATTGGGCCCGGGCATTTTAAGATTCATGTACCCATAATGGGGTATAGCTTGAAAAATTGTGAATGCCTCTCGCCCTAATAAGGCGTGATATCCGCTGCTGAACGAGGCCACTTGGAACGTGACCTCCTCGGACCTGTAGTTGTCCGGCGAGCCGAACACCACATCTAGTGTAATTTTTCCTGTGCAACATGCTTCCCGACTAGGGATTATTCCTCTAAAGGTTGTGCTGCTTCGCTCAATGCGGCTCCAGTCTATTTCCATTTTTCGAAGGGTTTCCTCGTAGATGAGGTTTAATCCGCTGCTGCCATCCATGAGTACCTTGGTAAGACAAAAGCCGTCCACTATTGGACTGAGGACCAATGCGGCTGGTGCTCGGGCTGTTCGGAATTTAGGTTCGTCGCCGGCGTTGAAGGTGATAGCCGTGTCGCTCCATGGATTTGTTGTTGCTACTTGGTATACTTCGGCGAGGCTGCGGATTGTTCGTTTCCACATATTATTTGATGCGAAAGTCTCGAAGACTGTTAATACCGTACTCGTACTGTTGGGCTGGTTCTCCGAGGCTAGAAGCTCTTCGCCACTTTTGGCCACCTGTCGTAGTATCCAACATGCTCGAAGGCTATGTGTTGGAGTGGCACCCTCTGTACTATGGATTTTACAGGGTCCGCTGAGCCATCCCTCCAGTACGGTTCCGTGCAATTTATGGGGTTTTTGCTTTTTGGTTTTTGTCCCGGGTGCCTGAGCATGATGCACCTTTTGTTTCGGACTAGGATTGTGTTCGGAGCCGGATTGTCCCAAAACTTAGTTTCGGTTTTCCAGGTACTCTCCATTGCACAGTACTTTCGTACTATGGACGCCAGGTCGGCGAAGCATGTGATTTCGTGGCGACTTATGGCGTTCGCGATTCCCTTGTCCATGCAATTGTTGCAGAAAATTGAGATTGCGCTTTCCTCATGGCAGTCCTTTATCCTGTCCATAACCAGGAGGAATCTGGCCCAGTAATGATGTACTGTCTCCGTGGGCTCTTGCTGGATTTGAGATAGATCGCTTATGTTTGGGTGGGCGGGTGGAATTAAGTCCGGAACCCTGCCCAACTTGAGGCACAAGGGCCGAAAAGTTTCCGAATTTGGAAGCTTGGATTGCTTGATGTCGTCCAACGAATCTGGTCCGCTGCCTAGCTTTAGGTTCAGTACTTGATTGACGTCCGTCCCTCTGCGGGAATCCGGCATGGAGGGATCAGGAGTCCGGACATAACTGGTCTTTAATATAGAAGAAGAGTCGCCGCGTTGTTCCTCTACCACCGCAACGTGGTGGGTAACCTGGGGAGAGTTAATCTCTCTCAGATCGGTTTTAAGCCCAATCTGATCGTAGTCTGTAGCGACTCCCAGGGCGGAGATGCGATCCAATAGCTCGTTTACGGAAGAGAGCTCCATAGGATCCAGCTGCTCGGTGAATTCTGAGTTGACATGAAGATCGCTTTTGATGACATGAGAGGTCATCATCGCAGTGGCGGCCGAACAGGCGGTCATAAGAAAACCACCTAGCCGGATAGTTTGGCCGGTGGCCAAAGCTCCTTTGGCAATGGTACCATCTTTAAAGACGGGAAGAGGCATCCTTCCTGATCGTGACGGCACAGAGGAACTCTCAATGAAAGCACCAATGTCGGTGTCAAAACCGGCAGATCTCGGGTAGGGGGTCCCGAACTGTGCGTCTAGGTGGATGGTAACAGGAGACAAGGGACACGATGTTTTTACCCAGGTTCGGGCCCTCTCTATGGAGGTAAAACCCTACTCCTGCTTGATTGATATTGATGATATGGGTAGTACAAGAGTGGATCTACCACGAGATCAAGGAGGCTAAACCCTAGAAGCTAGCCTATGGTATGATTGTTGTTGTGTCCTATGGACTAAAACCCTCCGGTTTATATAGATACTGGAGAGGGCTAGGGTTACACAGAGTCGGTTACAATGGTAGGAGATCTACATATCTGTATCGCCAAGCTTGTCTTCCACGCCAAGGAAAGTCCCATCCGGACACGGGACGAAGTCTTCAATCTTGTATCTTCATAGCTTTGGAGTCCGGCCGATGATGATAGTTCGGCTATCCGGACACCCCCTAGTCCGGGACTCCCTCACCCGCAATATCAATAAGAGAGGAGATGACTGCTTGTTGTCTGTGCACGTGCGTGTGAGAGACGGGTCAGGAGGCATGCACGAATGGTGAGGGGGGACGATATGGCTGTGGTAAGCAGACGTAACTACATAGAAAGATCAATCGCCCTTTGTTAGAGAAAGGAGAGACATAACTTGTGAGGTACGTTGATCGATGGGGGGATAGTTAAAGTCAATCTAGGTATATGTTGGGAGATCGATCGGTATACATGCATGTGTGTGTTAGAAGCAAATGAGGCACGAGGAGAAGGATAGATAGAGAGGGATGCATCTAGGAGGTGGTACGAGAGGCATATTATATCGAGGGGGAAGGAGTGTGCGAGTACGAGATCGATGATAAGAGTGGTGGGAGTGAGGCATGGACGGTGATAAGGGAAGAGGGGAAGCTTGTGTTTGTGCTAGGCACACCTGGCTAGAGAGGCATATCGATCGATGTGTGCCATAAAGAAGGAGCTGGGGGCCTACACACACCATGGGTGAATGACCTAAAGTGAAAAAACGAATTTGCGCGATGGAGCTAGAGAATGCTGAGGGAGGGTGAGAGGGATGCGGGCGTGTGCATGCACGAGAGAAAGTTAGCGCTAGCTACAAAGATAAGAGGATTGTGTGGGTGTAAAAGACGAATAGAGATCATACTTCATTATAAAAAGCGAATTTGGATATTTGAAGAATGTATCATAGTGTTTTAAACCGACGCATGTGTGAATATATATAATGCTGATACACATGGTGTGGTTATGAACATGTTATACTACATATAATATATTTTATCTCTACTCTGATAAAAAAACGGAGTTGTTGATGATGGTGTGCCTGCCATCCTGTAATATAGGCCGTCTGATTTATATCTGGCGATAGGAAGGAAACTATGGCAAGTTTGAAAAAAGATACCCACACCCCTCTCCATATTTGCAAATTAGGCCCCTTGATCATGTCGATGTTCTGTGGAACACATGGGCATCTTGCTAGTACTACGTATAATACATAGAACATTGATTATAATTTGGGCTAATGTGTGGCTTTTGCAGCTCAGGTCTAAATACTTGTTATAATGTAGGGGGGTGGGGGCACTATACTTTGTGTGATAAACACGGTGTATGTATGGAACATGGTTTAGATTATGAATATATAGTTATTACATCAAATGTACTATTATTTGGAATCAACATCAAGTGTATTCAAAAAATAGAATTCGAGTTCATGTAGTACACATAGTTCATATTTGTCTCTATAGTAATCATGTGGTGTGTTATTAAGGTAATACACGAATGATGGTTGAAGTTGGCAACAATCATGATTGTAGATTCCTATTGAAATAGAGAAACGAATTCAAATTTAGTTCGAATTGCAGCGGTAGTATAGACATTTGGAATGCACTAAAATGTTGGTATGAGTAGGTTACATGCATTATACAGCAAGCGAAAAAATTTAATTGGACATAACATGGATTCATACTCCCTCCTTCCATCTATATAGGGCGTAATGAGTTTTTTAAGACTGCCTTTGACTATTGACAACATTAATAGTACATGACATGCACAATGTGAAAATTATATCATTGAAAGAACCTTTCACAGACGAATTTAACGGTGTGCTTCATGTAAGTTGCATCTCATATATTATTGCTCTAATATTTGGTCAAAGTTAGCATCGAAAAACACATTAGGCCCTATATAGATGGAAGGCGGGAGTAGCTTTGAATAGCATTTGTATAGTAAAACGGGGCGAGACTCTCTCTTTGTGTGGTGTGAATAGTTTTTTTTTTTGTTTTCTTTTTGGTTGAGGGAAGTGCGAATTGATTTGGCACGTACAAGTACAATATTACTACACGTTAGGCTTGTCCCTAAAATTCAACCCGCGTCTTGTTATATCCCAAAAATTCAGATATCGTGCTCCCAAAAGTGGCGCCTTCACAACCCGCGCCTTGCTATCCCGAAATTACAACGCGCGCGAAAACTCCCTCCAGCTGCCAAATCCCGACACGTGAAATCCCCCTTCTAACCCTGAGCCGAAAGGGCCGCTAGTTCAAATCGGTGGGGGGTAATTTTGTAACACACCCTACATTTTGGACAAGCGCGTCCCTAAGTCATGGTTCACCCCTCCCATCACCCCCTTTTCGCCATTCGAAATCCCAGGCCGCCATAACCTCTCCGCTCCAGTTGTGAAACCCCACCCTCCTCCGTCCACCACCTCACCGCTGCCCAGCGGGAGCCTCTTCCCCGACGACATCGTCCACCGCAACAGCTCGACGTCCCTCGTCCACCTCCCCGGATGAGGATCCGTCGTCCACCTCCCCGGATGAGGATCCGTCGTCCATCTCGTCGTCCCGCCGGTTCATCCTCTCCATCCTCCACCTCCAAGGAGCTGCTCCGACGATCGCCTCGTCTATCGCGGCTACTCCATCCCCACAGCGTCGCCTTACCCTGCTCCACCAGAACCGCAACATCCTCACCGACTCCTCAGACGAAGCCGAGGCCTACTCGGCGCCACCAAAGAGGTTGTACACTCATCGCATCGCACCTTCTCCTTAACTCGACCTCCCGGCACCGATGGTGCTCCATCCCGCACCCCCATGGAGTGGCTACCTTGAAGCCAGCGCTGTGGGCGACATCTCCATGGCGGCTCTCCCCCAGTGCGAGGCCCCTTCGGCGGCGGCATCCATACCAGCCGGATCTGCTGCTGCTGCTCCGGCTCTTGCTCGCTCGCTCGCACTGCTGCTGCTCTGGCTCTCGCTCGACCGCTCGCTCGCCCAGCTGCTGTTGCTGCTGCTCTCCCCCTCGCTCGTGTTGCTGCTCTACTCCAATTTAGCCACACTTCAGTCAACTGAATCGACTTTTGGGTCAGTCGATTTTCAGAGGTTGGGGGGCCTCGCCGGAGTTAAGTAAGAACCACCCGCAGCGGGGACGGGGGCTCGCCGTAGAGGCACCCCACTATCTATCTTAGGGTTCAGGGTGGGGGTGGGGGCCTAGAGGGCTGGCCAGGGCGGCGAGGCAGCGCTGGGGCCGGCGGTTCGGCCGGTGGTGGCTGGCGGCTCAGGGGGGTGCAGGTTGAAGATGAACTGCAGGCCCTCCCTAAACTACATGTCAAGTGCCTCTCTGCTATCATTGCGTTCAGTTTCGACAGTAGCATTCAGATTCCACAGTAAATTTCAGTTTCGACAGTTAAGTTCATAGTCAACAGTTTTTACCTCATCTATTGTAGTCAGGTGGTTTTTGGTGATGTAAATTTTACATCTATTTTACATCATCTATTGGAGATGCTATTAGAATCCCACTTGAGATTGACGATGTTTGTCTTGTGCTGCTTCAGCCTTGACGTCTTACGGCTCACCGGAGCTACTCCAACGACAGAACGATCCATCACAACAGAGCAGTGCCCTGGACGCCGTCTACAGATTCCTCAGATCTTCCTCCACACCTCCGATAGCCACCTCTGCCTCAACTGCTTCAGTGACCAACCCAATGATGCTAAGGTCGACACGGCTACGACAAAGAGGTTGTACACTTGTTGCATCACTTATTACTATACATTCACGTCGATCCATTAGGGCTATTTTGGTTCAACGGAAGAACATAGCAATAGGGAATTTTCCAATTGCACTCTACTATTCAATTATTCATGAATTTTGTTAAAAGGAATGAAGCAAAACATCCACCTGGACCTACTTTTCAAAATCCTATGCATGAAAACAAGACCAAGTGCATTAGTGCCAGAATAACATTCTAACTGTACACGCTTTCATATGGTTTCACTTTATTTTGACCATGTTTCTTTGCATTCCTCTGCTCTTCCAATTCCTGTAAACCAAACACCCAAGTTGACAGAAATCCTGTGTTTACAAATGCTCTGTTTACCATGTGCATTCCTATCCTATTCCAGTGTTTTTCCTGTCCCTGCGTTTTAAGAATCATGCAAGCCAAATGAGCCCTTACAGAATTACTTCAGTTACAGGTACGTGTCGAAGGGAACTTTGTGTGGTTTGTGCTCCTGCCGCGACGTCGTCCACCTCACCTGAGCTGCTCCATCAACAGAAGCATCCACCAAACCAGACATCACAACTCCTGACCGTCTTTCGCCGCCTCAGATCTCCTTCCCTGTCGCCGGCACCCACCACAATGGCATCACCATCATCGACTTAGCAGATGAACCCGGGGAGTACATGGGTCCACAAGAGAGGTCGGACTCTTTTGTTTTTGCTTATGTTATGCATTGCTTAAAATTACCTGCTACTTTATCATCATGTTACCTTTTGGACTCCAAGTCTGGTCCAAATTAATGTTCAAACTTGAGTTCTAAATTAGTTGTGGGGCACATATCGAGGCAGCAATGAATAGTATGTCTATCTAATATCAGGTTCACCTAGGGTATGCCTATGTTGTTTATCTTGGGTGGGAAACAAATAGTAAAGCAATCATCATCTATCTTTTTATTAAGTTAAAGCAATCATTAGCCTGCTATAATTATTTTTGGATCCATCCACTGGTTGTTACCATCACTCTAAATTTCTGCATGCTCTCCTTACATAATCTCACCATATTTTTTTCGTATGCATGTCAGATATTGTACACAGTCATGCTGAACATGTAGAGAAAAAGAGAAGAGTTTTGCGCGGAAATACAATATCATGCATACATCACTCCATGGTTGGTTCAATGGAAAACCCTCCCCACCCCTCTCCAGATTGTAATCCAGAGGAAGATATCTGTTCTAAGGCGGATTCAGACGCCGCTGACCACTCCTATTTACCCCGAAGGTGTTTGCTCTACCTTGGCATGATGATGTTAGTCATATCATGCATATGTTGCCTTGCAGTGCCTACTTTTGACATCATATATGTCATCTGCTTAGTTTAGACATGTTCTATACTGCCACCTGTTTAGTTTCTATATCATATATGGGAATTATGCAGTCTCATGTCTTTTAGCCAGCCATAATATATGTGAAATGTGCAATGCCATCCTGTTTAACCAGGCATCATATATTTGAATGATACCTTGCCCATCCTTTTCTTCATTACATTTGCATTTGTCAACAATGTTTGTACATTAAACTACTCTTCTTGTGAATCAGCCATTTGGGTGGGAGATGGAAAAATCTGGAGTGAAAACAAGGCCTTCAGAGCAGACAGTGCTACCTATCGAAGCAGATCTCTTGTTAGTCCCGATAGCTCCTCAGAGATGGATTCAGAGACAGATGACCAGTCCTATTCCCCCACCGAGGTGTATGCTCAAACTTGGCACGGTTATACTGCTCATATCATGCATATGGTGTCTTGCATTACATAGTTTAGACATCATATACACAATATTCAACACCATGTTCTTAGTTCAGACATCATATCGAATGCCCTCTGTTTAGCATATAAATCACATATGTGAATTAAATGGTGTGATCCTTATTACTTAGGTACCATGTAGGTGAATTATGTCATGCAATCCTATTTAGTTATTCATCATATCTTTGAATTATGTTATGCTATGCTATCCAGTTTAGATAGACATCATATATGTGAAATTATGTCATGCTATCCGTTTTAGTTAAACAATATACATGTCAACTATTTCATGGCTTTTTTCCACACTATTTATTGCATCTGTATGTCATACAATGTTTGGACATTCAACTATGTTTCCTGCTTATCAGCCATTTGAATTGGAGCAGGTGATGCCAGTATCCAGCGGACTAAAAACACGGTCTTCAAATAAAATAGTGCTACCTCTTGGTGGAGATAGCACCCCGGTTGTACATGCACAAGAACTAGCCCTACCACACATAACCCAAACTCTCGCAGATTGTACCCCTACTGCGATGGACAGAGAACCAGCTTCACGCAATCTAACCCCAACCCCAGCAGATAGTAACCCAGTTCCTGTTGACACATCACCATCTCCACCACAGAGCTCCCAAACAAGAGCAGTTAGTAAGGCAGCTCCAGTGCCCAAAGGGCCAGTACTACCACCGTGAACCCCAACTCCACCAGTTAGTACGCCTATTCCTGTGGAGGAAGCACAACCAGCTAGTCGTAGTTTAGCAGCTATCGCATTTGATGTTGTTAAATCGTATGTGCGTATCTTCCCATCTTGGAAATATTATACTGAAGATGAAGGAAAATGCCAGTTGCATGTGTTTGTCTAGGAGTTATGTGTAAGTAATGTTATTCATGGCAATTACTTTGCTTTCTCCCATACATCCTACCTCCATGATGGTTATAATGCAACAATTTTTCCCATTTTTCTCTATAGAGAAGGACCGATTTGGAAACTCAGGATGAGGTAACCTGTGCTAATACCTCTGCCATCTTCAAGAATGATTGGTGGCAGTATCGGAATTACCTGAAGAAAACGTACTTCACCGGCAAAGAAACTCATCAAATTCCCTTACATTCTCCTAAGACACATTACTGGACGATGACTGGGAACGCCTTGTTCTGTACTGGTCCCGAACCAAGAATGTGGTAAGGTCTATGAGCTCATTTTCTAATTTTAAGTACTATATTCTTGCGTCTTACAGTACTCTGTTCATGTAGAACAAGTGCCTAAACCTGAAGAACAACGTTTCTAATTTAAGATTCCATTGCTATCATAGTTCAAAAAAGTGCTAGGCGTTAATTGTGTGTTTTGCCACCGCCTTGCGCTCTACTGACCAAAGCACATGCTTATGTGCAGTTATGCACAGATTAAGCGTAGTTATGCACAATGCGTTTTTCCAACGCCTAGAGCCTAGGCGCGCCTTTTTTAACTATGATTGCTATCGTGCATACTGCTTTGCTCTTGTATCACTGTATTTACTCATACAAACTTATTTTTAAATTGAAGGATCCAATCGAAACTCCAATGGCACAGCAGGTATGTTCATGCATGTTTCTTTAACAGGTTTGCTCTTATCAATAGCTCTGTTGATTTCAATTTCAATTGTGTATACAGTTGACTTCTCATATCATGCATATTACTAGCATCACAACAGAGCCAATAGTGTTGTTGTACATGTAGACCCGTGGTACCCATCTGAAATCTTGTTGTGCCGTGTAGTTTCCCACGCTTTGTATTCTTTCACTGTTGCTTTGTCTTGAACTGATATGATTTGAACCGTGTCTCTATTTTGATTTAGCAAGACAATGTAGTGACCAGATATATGTTTGTTTGATGCTTTTATTATGTACTAGTACTTGGCAATAGAAGAATTGGTAGTTTAATCCTGTCCACCTTACTAATGAACTGGTTCACCGAAATGAGTTTCATATACTAGTACATGCTAAACCTGTTATGTTTCTGCATGTTTCTTCTTTTACAATGCTGACAGAATATTGGGGAAGAGTGCCTTATTAAGCAATGGTAAAGGAAGTAATGCAGATAAGGTTCAGGATAGTGACACATCCTTGTTGGCCTCCAACAAAGCTGATAAAACAGCTAAGGAAGACTATCTTGAAGATAGTGAGACAACCCCAAAGTCCTGTCTTGGTTTAGTGTTCGAGTTACTGGCCACTACCGCTTGCACAAGCTATTCAAACTCACTGTCTAAATCAATTCGGTTTCTTGAGTATCAACTACAAGCTGAAAGACATCGATCAGCTGTGCTGTGACAAGAAGCGGAAGGACTGCGGAAGTCCCTGGAGCATTCAGATGCATACTTTCTGGTGCAACAGCAAGCGTTGGAGGATTTTAGTGCCAAACAGGACAAAACTAATAAGCTAGCTAAGCTTATTGCCAGCATGGTGGATACCTAGGATAATGTTTCTTGAGCTCTTCTGAAGTTGTTTCAGTTATGCTCTTGTTTTGCTGCCACATTTATTTGCACTGGTGGCTAATTTTGACGGCCAGCGTATGTAATATGCTGCTTTGTTCCCTATATTTGCACTGGTGGCGAACTTGGATGCCCAGTGGATGTAATATGTGTAATAGCGGTAATAGGCTAGCATTAATTGCTTGCTTATTTATTTCCTCATTGTCTTGTTTAGTTGTTTGCTTGTAGTCACTGCAGTTCTTTTTCTGTGTTTTTCTAGTGGCCACAATAGCCTATTTTTGGTAACTAGGCCAAAATAATCATGGCAGCACACGGACTGTTGTAACCATGGGCCTCCTACGAGCCATATGATCCATGGGCCTTCTATGGTCGTTGGATCCATTGGCCTTCTGTACAAGCCGTAGGATCCATGGGCCTTCTACGGGCCGTAGGGTCCATGGGCCTTCTATGGGCCGTAGGATCTATGGGCCTTCTACGGGGTGTATCGTCATTTCACTAATCATGGGCCATACTATTCGTGGACCATAACGGGTCGTTAATGGGCCGTATTTGATAACTGTATGCAAAGAGCCCAACGGGTTTTTTTGACATGAAAATGGCCCAACGTATTAACGGTCCACAAACGGGCCGACTGTAACGACGGGCTGAATTTGGCCCACAAGCAGAAAATGACAGTAACGGGTTGTAAGTAACCGAATGCTACAAATGAGCCCAAGAATAAATGGGCCCTGAGAAGGCCGAAAGATAACTTGGGTTGGACACGACCCAGTGGAATAATGGGCCGTTAATGGGTATAAAGTGATACAATGTTCATTACGGGCCAGTTTCACCACGGGCCGTTAATGGGCCAAGAGTTACAAAGGGCCTCATGTGGGCCGAAAGAAGTCATGGGCCACACATGGGCCGGCTGTTAAAACGGGCTGGAATCATATTGGACGGCCCAGATGACGCTACTTGGCCTAATTTGGATAGGGTGTAACGGGCCCTGGGTTAGCAAGTTGTAAATGGGCTATATGTGGACATGCCGTTAACAGGCTTTCCGTGGGCCGGCCCGCCACCTTTTGACCAAGTCAAATGGGTCGGCCTTTTCACAGGAATGGGCCTCTGTTGGGTCGTGCCATGTGTCGACGTATCATAGGCGCCTTGGGTCCAATGAGTGGATGACATCTGTCCCAACGGTGAGCCAACACGTGTTTTCTCCAGCCAATGATGATTTTACACGTGGAAAATACCCATTGGTCGGGGTTGTTAATGGGTTATCGGATCCAAAACCGGACCCGATAGCTTAACGGCGTTCCGTTACCGTGGATGCCACGTGTCGGTCACCCTTGACAAAAGCACTTCTGTGACGCGCGATTTATCGTCGTGGAAGTGGACACTTCCGTGATGATAATTTTGGTAATGTCATGGAACACTTCTATGATAGCACAAGTATGACTATCATGATTTTGTCATAAAATCGCCATGGATGTACATGCATGACAAAAAATGCGACCTACTGTGACAAGCACGTATCATCATGGAAGTGTATTTTTTTTGTAGTGTCTGCCGTGGACAGGCTTTGAGTCCTACTCAACTTCACACTTGCAACACAGGCAAGAACCCTTTCTTTGACTGATCTATTATGCACTTCTTCAAAACTTTGTCAAGGTATCTATTTTGTGAAAGTCCTATTAAGCATCTCGATCTATCCCTATAGATCTTGATGCCCAATATATAAGCAGCTTCACCGAGGTCTTTCATTGAAAAATTCTTATTCAGCTATCCTTTTATGCTATCCAGAAATTCTATATTATTTCCAATCAATAATATGTCATCCACATATAATATCAGAAATGCTACAGGGCTCCCACTCACTTTCTTGTAAATACAGGCTTCACCGTAAGTCTGTATAAAACCGTATGCTTTGGTCACCTCATTAAAGCGTATATTCCAACTCCGAGATGCTTGCACCAGTCCATATATGGATCGCTGGAGCTTGCACACTTTGTTATCACCTTTAGGATTTATAAAACCTTGTGGTTGCAGCATATACAACTCTTTAAGAAATCCATTAAGGAATGCAGTTTTGACATCCATTTGCCAGATTTCATAATCATAAAATGCGGCAATTGCTAACATGATTCGGACAGACTTAGCATCACGGGTGATAAAGTCTCATTGTAGTCAACTCCTTGAACTTGTCGAGAACCTTTCACAACAAGTCAAGCTTTGTAGACTGTAACATTACCATCAGCGTCAGTCTTGTTCTTGAAGATCCATTTATTTTCTATGGCTTGCTGATCATTGGGCAAGTGCACCAAAGTCCATACTTTGTTCTCATACATGGATCCTATCTCAGATTTCATGGCCTCAAGCCATTTATCAGAATCTTGGCTCATCATAGCTTCTTCATAGTTCGTAGGTTCGCCATGGTCTAATAACATAACTTCCAAGACAGGATTACCCTACCACTCTGGTGGGGATCGTGCTTTGGTCGACCAATGATGTTCAGTAGTAACTTGATCTAAAGTTTCATGACCATTATCATTTGCTTCCTCTCTAGGTAGTGTAGGCGTCACGGGAACGGTTTTCTGTGATGTGCTACTTTCCAATTCGAGAGAAGGTACAATTACCTCATCAAGTTCTACTTTCCTCCCACTCACTTATTTCGAGAGAAACCCCTTCTCTAGAAACGATCCATTCTTAGCAACAAAAATCTTGCCTTCAGATCTGTGGTACAAGGTGTACCCAATTGTTTCCTTAGGGTATCCTATGAAGACACACTTCTCCGATTTGGGTTTGAGCTTATCAGGCTGAAGCTTTTTGACATAAGTGTCGCAACCCCAAACTTTAAGAAACGACAGCTTAGGTTTCTTGCCAAACCACAGTTCATATGGTGTCATCTCAACGGATTTAGACGGTGCCTAATTTAACATGAATGCGGCTGTCTCTAATGCATAACCCCAAAACCATAGTGGTAAATCAGTAAGAGACACCATAGAACACACCATATATAATAAAGTACGGTTACGACATTCGAACACACCATTACGCTGTGGTGTTCCAGGTGGCGTGAGTTGTGAAACAATTCCACATTGTTTTAAATGAAGGCCAAACTCGTAACTCAAATATTCGCCTCCGTGATCAGATCGTAGGAACTTTATTTTCTTGTTACGATGATTCTCCACTTCACTCTGAAATTCTTTGAACTTTTCAAATGTTTCAGACTTGTGTTTCATCAAGTAGATATACCCATACCCACTCAAATCATCTGTGAAGGTCAGAAAATAACGATACCCGCCGCGTGCTTCAACACTCATCGGACCGCATACATCGGTATGTATTATTTCATTTAAGTCATTAGCTTCTGGAGAACGGAGTTTTAGTCATCTTGCCCATGAGGCATGGTTCACAATATCAAATGATTCATAATCAAGTGATTCCAAAAGTCCATCCGCATGAAGTTTCTTCATGCATTTTACAGCAATATGACCTAACGACAGTCCCACAAGTATGTTGCACTATCATTATCAAATTTGCATCTTTTGGCATCAATATTATGAATATGTGTATCAATACGATCAAGATTCAACAAGAATAGACCATTCATCAATGGTGCATGACCATAAAAGATATTACTCATATAAATAGAACAACCATTATTCTTTAATTTAAATGAATAACCGTCTCACAATAAAAAAGATCCAGATATAATGTTCATGCTCAACGCGGGCACCAAATAACAATTATTGAGGTCTAAAACTAATCCCGAAGGTAGATGTAGGTAGCGTGCCGACGACGATCACATCGACCTTGGAATCATTCCCAACGCGCATCCTCACCTCGTCCTTAGCCAATCTTTGTTTGTTCCACAGCTCCTATTTTGAGTCAAAAATATGAGCAACCGAACCAGTATCAAATACCCAGGCACTACTACGAGCATTAGTAAGGTACACATCAATAACATAAATATACCTTTGTTCACTTTGCCATCCTTCTTATCCGCCAAGTATTTGGAGCAGTTCCGCTTCCAGTAACCATTCCCTTTGCAGTAGAAGCACTTAGTTTCAGGCTTGGGTCCAGCTTTGGGCTTCTTCCCAGGAGTGGCAACTTGCTTTCCATTCTTCTTGAAGTTCCCTTTCTTTCCCTTTCCCTTTTTCTTGAAACTAGTGGTCTTGTTAACCATCAATACTTGATGCTCCTTCTTGATTTATATCTCGCGGCTTTAAGCATTGCGAAGAGCTCAAGAATTGTTTTGTTCATACCTTTCATATTATAGTTCATCATGAAGCCTTTGTAGCTTGGTGGCAATGATTGTAGAACTATGTCAATAACACTATCAACTGGAAGATCAACTCCCAGCTGAGTCAAGTGATTATGATACCCACACATTTTGAATATGTGTTCACTGATAGAACTGTTCTCCTCCATCTTGCAGCTATAGAACTTGTTGGAGACTTCATATCTTTCAACCCGGGTATTTGCTTGAAATATTAACTTCAACTCTTGGAACATCTCATATGCTCCATGACATTCAAAATGTCTTTGAAGTCCCAGTACTAAGCCTTAAAGCATGGCACACCGAACTATAGAGTAGTCATCACATCGAGCCTATAGACGTTCATAACATCTGCAATAGCTCCTTCAGCAGGTCTGTCGCCTAGCGGTGCATCAAAGACATAATTCTTCTGTGCAGCAATGAGGATAATCCTCAAGTTACGGACCCAGTCCGCGTAGTTGCTACCATCATCTTTCGACTTATCTTTCTCTAGGAACGCATTAAAATTTTGGGGAACGGTAGCTCGGGCCATTGATCTACAACATAGATATGCAAAACTATAAGACTAAGTTCATGATAAATTAAGTTCAATTAATCAAATTACTAATGAACTCCCACTTAAATAAACATCCCTCAAGTTATTTAAGTGATACATGATCCAAATCAACTAACCCATGACCGGTCATCATGTGAGATGGGGTATTCATCAATGGTGAACATCTCTATGTTGATCATATCTTCTATATGACTCATGTTCGACCTTTGGTCTCCAGTGTTCCGAGACCATGTCTGTACATGCTAGGCTCATCAAGTTTAACCCAAGTATTCTTCATGTGCAAAACTGTCTTACACCCGTTGTATGTGAACGTAGAGTCTATCACACCCGATCATCATGAGGTGCTTCGAAATGATGAACTTTGGCAACGATGCATACTCGGGGAGAACACTTTTATCTTGAAAGTTAGTGAAGGGATCATCTTATAATGCTACCATCGTTCTAAGCAAAATAAGATGCATAAAAGATAAACATCACATGCAATCAAAATATGTGACATGATATGGCCATCATCATCTTGTGCTTTTGATCTCCATCTCCAAAGCATCGTCATGATCTCCATCGTCACTGGCTCGACACCATGATCTCCATCGTTGCGTCGGGGTCGTATCGCCAACTATTGCTTCTACAACTATTGCTAATGCATAGCGATAAAGTAAAGCAATTACATGGCGTTTGCACTTCATACATTAAAGTGACAACCCTAAGGCTCCTGCCGGTTTTCGATATTACAAAACATGATCATCTCATACATCAACATATATCACATCATATCTTGACCATATCACATCACAACATGCCCTACAAAAACAAGTTAGACGTCCTCTACTTTGTTGTTGCAAGTTTTACGTGGCTGCTACGGGCTTCTAGCAAGAACCTCTCTTACCTACGCAAAAACCACAACGGTGATTCATCAAGTTTGCTATTTTAACCTTCTTCAAGGACCGACCGTAGTCAAATTCGATTCAATTAAAGTAGGAGAAACAGACACCCGCTAGCCACTGATACGACCAGGGCGAATGTGAGTGTTCTCAATGTTCTTGAAACTTTTCCACATGTCAATGGTTTAGAGGCTAGAGATGTTTACATAGCAAAATACATTAGATTTGATGAGAAATATGAGGAGGAGGTTGCAACTCTAGCTGAAGATATGTGCATGCATGTTGATGCCTTGCATGGCTTAGGTTCAAATCAAGAAAAGAAGGATCAGTTGGATTATGCATGTCGGTTAGCCAGAGAAACAAATCAAAAGACTCCCACACGTACAAATACTATTTTGGAGGGCTCAGTTTGTATGCTATTGGTGTACGTCAAGATTCCTATTTTTTATTAGATGATCAAGGAGTTAAGGGAAAGGGTGCAGATTTACTATTTCTGTTCTTGCCGCGCAAAGAGATGTTCGTGGAAGGTGCATGCAGAACATGGGATGCATGGAGTCTATTAACCTTGAAGGAAATTGGCTGGGGCCCACCTACCATGCAAGCAGAAAATATGGCGCACCCAATTCTACGGAGACAATCGATTTGTTAGTTATAGAGATAGAAGTAAATAAATTGCCGAGATGTAATAGGCAAGTATTTTTTTGTTTTTAGCAGAGTCCTTCTTTCAACCGATTGCTTTCCTTTTTATTTTATGCGTGAGTTTGGTTACTTAACAGCCAAGTTTTAGGAGGCCAGCTAATATATAAAGCTAGGTGCACCATTTGTAAAAGGTAGGTTATTTTTTATTAAATAGACATGATGTGTTTTTCAGGGTAGACACCAGTATCAAATTTTGGAGGGACCTTTAGAAAACCTCTTTGTTGCGATTTCTCTTCATGGAAATTGTTTTGCGCGTGAGTACCTTCATCGAGATTGGTTTTCTCGTGCTGGGCCGCAGGGTTCAAACCCTCTACTTCGTGTACATTGCGTGCGCAGGCGAGAGGTTGCTGCTACAAAAGGTGGAGTGTCACGAACGGTCGGGACGCAACAACAGATCGGATTTCGCCATTGAGGTTTGGTCCACATCAGCCACCTTTATGCAAAACTAGTTGCATGTCAGTCGGTGGAACCGGTCTCATGCACGTGGACATGTAAGGTTGGTCCGGGTCGCTTCATCCCACAATACCACTAAATCAAAATAAGACATTGGTGGTAAGAAGTATGACTATCACCGCACACAACTCTTTGTGTTCTACTCGTGCATATCATCTACGCATAGGCCTGGCTCTAATACCACTATTGGGGAACGTTGCATGGAAAAAAATCTACGCACACACAAGATCTATCCATGGAGATGCATAGCAATGAGGGAGAGAGTGTGTCTACATACCCTCGTAGACCGTAAGTGGAAATGTTTAGTAATGCGGTTGATGTAGTCGAACTTGTTCACGATCCAACCGATCAAGTACCGAATGTATGACACCTCCGTGTTCGGCACACATTCAGCTCGGTGACGTACTAGCCTTCTTGATCCAGCACGACGATGTGGCGATGGTGGTGGTGATGCTATTTCCGCAGGGCTTCTCCTAAGCACTACGAAAATATGACCGAGGGACGAAACTGTGGAGAGGGGCGCCGCACACGGCTAAGAGATTGTCGTGGTTATGTGTGGCGCCCCCTCCCACATATATATAGGTGGGGGGAGAGGGAAGGCAGCCAGGAGGTGACCTAAGTGGTGCTGAATCCCATTTGGTCTCCTGCCCCAAGCCGCGCCCCCTCCCTTCCTTGTTTGTGTGCGGGAGGAAGGTAGAGGGGTGCCCCCTCCTTTCCTTTCTCTCATGAGGAGGGAAAGGCAGGAGGGGCCAACCCTCCCTCTTTCCTTCCCCTAGGGTCGGCGGCTAGGGAGAGGGGCGCACTAGCCCCCTTGTGGGCTGGTGTGTCCCTCCTATTGGCCCATTAGGCCCATAGACCTCCCGGGGTTGTCCGGAACCCCTTCCGGCGATCCGATGGCTACACCGTGCACTCCGATGGCTACACGGTGGACTCCGAAACTCTTCCGGTGTCTGAATATCATCGTCCTATATATCAATCTTTACCTCCGGACTATTCCGGAGCTCCTCGTCATGTCGATGATCTCATCCAAGACTTCGAACAACATTAGCTCACCAAATCATATAACTCATATAACACTATATCATCAACGAACGTTAAGTGTGCGGACCCTATGGGTTCGAGAACTATGTAGACATGACCGAGACACCTCTCCGGTTAATAACCAATAGCGGAACCTGGATGCCCATATTGGTTCCTACATATTCTATGAAGATTTGTATTGATCGAACTGTTATAACAACATACGTAATTCCCTTTGTCTGTCGGTATGTTACTTGCCCGAGATTCGATCGTCGGTATCTCCATACCTAGTTCAATCTCATTAGCGGCAAGTCTCTTTACTCATTCTGTAATACATCATCTCATAACTAACTCCTTAGTCATTTGCTTGCAAGCTTATTATGACGTGTATTACCGAGAGGGCCCAGAGATACCTCTCCGATACTCGGAGTGACAAATCCTAATCTCGATCCATGCCAACTCAACAGACACCTTCGGAGATACCTGTAGAGCATCTTTAAGATCACCCAGTTACGTTGTGATGTTTGATAGCACATACGGTATTCCTCTGGTATCCGGGAGTTGCATGATCTCATAGTCAAAGCAATATGCATTTGACATTAAGAAAGTAATAGCAATAAATTGAACGATCATATGCTAAGCTAACAGATGGGTCTTGTCCCTCACATCATTCTCCTAATGATGTGATCCCGTTATCAAGTGACAACACATATCTATGGTTAGGAAACCTTAACCATCTTTGATCAACGAGCTAGTCTAGTAGAGGCTTACTAGGGACACAGTATTTGTTTATTTATCGAAACTTGTATTTAAGTTTCCGATCAATACAATTCTAGCATGAATATAAACCTTTATCATGAATAAGGAAATACAAAATAACAACTTTATTATTGCCTCTAAGTCATATTTCCTTCACAGTTCATTGCATGCAATGCTATTAATTAGAAAATAAACATTAAGTTCTCTTGTTTTTCATCCCCTTGGTCACCGTGCACAACCTAAGATAACTTATACACCTAGACAGAGGGAGTATTGTAGTTGGTTTATCCAACGTTTCCTAAGTGATTGGATACATGCGTTGGATAGTTATTGTGAAAAATCCCTTCGCCTTGAACCTTCCAAAGTAACTCAAGAGTCTCGAGCTTCTATCAAAATAGTAAATAATCTTAAAATAACCTGTAATGTCAAGCGTTCAATATCGGATGAATGTTTTTTTAGTATTTTTCTGTTATAAAGAGAGACAAATTCTGCAATTTAGTTATATTTTTCGGACGAGGGTCCACACTTACCTTCTCATAAATTTGTGTCCAATTTTATGCTTTCTCCCGTGTATTAAAATCAAGGCCGAATGTCCTTCCTGTAAATTAGGTCTAGAAACTATTCAACACCTACTGTTTGAATGCCCGGTGGCTGTGGAAGTTTGGAAACTATGGGGTATCATGATGAAATAATGAAGGCACTCGAGTCAAACAGGGTGAATGAGATGATTGTGGCTCAGTGTTCCGAATAGTGAACTACATGTTCTCGGGCTCCCAAAGTTCAGAGAGACAGTGGCCACTTGTTGCTGGTATTTGTGGTGGGAACATCAGGAATTAACATATGGGGGAGACATACAAAATGCAGACCAAATCAATCTGGCAGTAAGAGCTCTAGCATCAAACTTTACCCTCTTTTGTACACCTAAGGCAAAAGTCTGTAAAGGAGCTTCGTCCATACCTAGGCTTGATTATGTAAAACCGAATGTTGATGCGGGTTTTGACCTTGACTCGCTAGAAGGAACTATTGGAGCTGTTCTTAGAGACCACGCAGGTAAATTTATTGTGGCTGCTAATGAAAGGCTGGAAATTTGTTATGATGCCTTCACAGTTGAAGCGATTGCGATAAGGTTTGGCCTAAACCTAGCCCAATCCGTCAAATTTAGTCGAATTCTGACACTCATCATTTTTATGACTGCTACTTTATGCTAGATTTTACCCATATTATTTTGAGCATTTAATAGACAAAACAATAAGGTTGCCCATGAGTAGCTAAGATAGCTAGATTTACTCCTCCTGATGTTTAGATGGATGCTACCCCAGGGGCTATAATTCCTCTTATTACTACATCCGATGCTATGATCATAGCCAATTAATAAAGGAGGTGGTTATTGTAAAGAAAAAGTTTCTGCGGTGCTTACTGATGTCTCAGCAGTTTGAGCGCATTACCCATGCCATCAGCGGCAGCTAGATTTTTAAAAAAAAATAGAAGGGGAATATATTAAATTTGTATAGATTTATTCATACCTGATAGTTTTTACTAGTATTTTTTCAAGTTCTAGCTGTTGATTATAAGCCTTCTTTGGTACTTCTTTCACTAGTAGAGGACCGGCCATTAGTCCTGGTTCGTAAGGGCCTTTAGTCCCGGTTCACCAACCGGGACTAATAAATCGGGACTAAAGGGCGCCACCCTTTAGTCCCGGTTGGCCACAACCCGGGACTAAATCCCTTCCACGTGGCCGACAGAGCGCGCCGGGGGCTAGGGACCTTTAGTCCCGGTTGGTGACACCAACCGAGACTAGAGGTTTAGGGTTTTAGGGTTTTATAGGGTCTATGGTTTATTTTGTGTTTTCCATTTAATTCTTTTTCATTTCAAGCATATTTTACGTTACTACAATCGTCAAGTGCCACTGCAGAGCACGAGTAGAGCGGCACACGCGAAGGATGACAACACAGTGCAAGCAAGTGCCACAGAGCTGACTTCCGTTTGCAGCTGTTGTGCTTTCTTTATCTAAGCGGCGGGACGGGACGGGAGAACCCCTCGACTTGATTGACATGACAACACCTCCACTACTACTACATACTGTACACGTCTTGCATATATAATAGAATTTCTCGTAGAACTAATCATATATCATAGAATTTCTCATACAATCATGCATACACACACACATACACACACACACACACATATATATAGACACACACACACAATTTGGTATATACAATTTCTCCTACAATTTACAGATCATTACATGCAAGCATTAGGTGAAATGGTATTCTCCGCCAGGAGCTATGACCTGGTCAAGCAAAATCTTGCCATTTCCTCTTGAAGTGCTCGTATGCGGTCCATTGGTAGGAGTTGATCCCGCATATCTTGCATCTTTAAAGAAGGAGGTCAATATGAATATATTAGTTGTGTGTATTAGATCATGATAAAAAGAATTGTGAATTGTGTTTACGTACCAAAAGATTTCTTCCATCTTTGCTCCTTTCGGTCATAAAGAGAATGTTCTCACAAACATAGTATGCACATAAATTAGTCCCGGCGCCTAACTCACGCACTTTACGAGAATAGAATTCAATCAGATAATAATTAATCAAGCATGATAATGGTATTGAAACTAGAATTAAAGAGATGCACGGAAGTAGCTAGTACTACTTAATTACCCTGGGTCGCCACCATTTCAGCGTTGGTTTCCATGGGCCAATAACATCTTTGATGAGCTGTTTCCAAACCCTTCCTGGCAAAGAAAATGAATAAAGGAGTTATTAATTACTTGATATCAGGAAATGAACTGAAGAGGCCGACGTAGTGCGATAATGATTGAAATTACCTGTCGAGCATCAACTTCAGACTGGTGTATTTTTTAGGTTCTTTAAGTAGTGAGTCCAGTACTTTAACTTTTCCCTCTTAATTTCAATGTTTAGCATGGTCCAGTGGAAACTACATGCGCACATGTTTGTATAAGCAGGCATGTGCATAACTCATCAACTACACTTATTAACATGTAGTAAGCAAAATAGAATTTGTAGCACAAGATAGGAGCACTCATCCGAAGTTGTAAGGAATTAGTATTTCTCGTTTGGTATTTAGTTCCTTCAAAAATGTTAGCAAGCTACTCTCTGTGTCTTTTGCCCTGGTTTTCCACACACCTTCATTAAAGGTATTTGTCAATGAACCCAATGCCATAGGCTCCATCTCTTTTCATTTCGTACATCTTCATTCTGCATAATACCACAAAAAACAATATAGTGAGGATAATTACAGGCAATGAACGAGCACAACTAGAGACTTAAGTTACAGAAAGAATCACTTACAGACAATAGCAACTGACGATAGATTTGTCGAGTGCGTCTTGATTGAATAACTGAAACATTTCTTCAAACTCAATCCACAAATCTTTTCCATGGAAGTAATGCTCTGCTTGACTTTCACCATGAGGCTCTCTCGCCCGTTCTTTATTCCTCTCAAGTACCAGTCATGCAATCTGCATTTTTGTTCATAGAAGCTGGACCTCCTCAGACTTGACCCGAGGGTTCCCAGGGACATATTTCCATACTAGTTCCTCCTCTTCAATCATGGGGAGATCCTTGATACCTAGTAGTTGTTCAATAGTGACACCGGCCTCTCTAGACATCTCTCTAACAGCGTCAGTTATTACCGACTTATCGGCTGTACTCACCTTCAGCGGGGGGATCGATTGCACTGCCTATTCTCCCAGCTAGGGAACAGTTTTCCCGCATTTATCACTATCTCTAAGGCTCGATGTCGGTGTCAAAACCGGCGAATCTCGGGTAGGGGGTCCCGAACTGTGCGTCTAGGCGGATGGTAACAGGAGACAAGGGACACGATGTTTTTACCCAGGTTCGGGCCCTCTCGATGGAGGTAAAACCCTACTCCTGCTTGATTAATATTGATGATATGGGTAGTACAAGAGTGGATCTACCACGAGATCAAGGAGGCTAAACCCTAGAAGCTAGCCTATGGTATGATTGTTGTAATGGTTGTTCGTCCTACGGACTAAAACCCTCCGGTTTATATAGACACCAGAGAGGGCTAGGGTTACACAGAGTCGGTTACAATGGTAGGAGATCTACATATCCGTATTGCCAAGCTTGCCTTCCACGCCAAGGAAAATCCCATCCGGACACGGGACGAAGTCTTCAATCTTGTATCTTCATAGTCTTGGAGTCCGGCCGATGATGATAGTCCGGCTATCCGGACACCCCCTAGTCCAGGACTCCCTCAGTAGCCCCCGAACCAGGCTTCAATGATGACGAGTCTGGCGCGTATATTGTCTTTGGCGTTGCAAGGCGGGTTCTCCTCCAAATTCCATGTGCTTGCCGAATAGTGTTCGGCTTCCTTACAGATGTTGTGCTCCTTGGCTTCCACGCCCAATAATGGCCCTCTTCCACATGTTGCATGAATGCGAAAGCCCAGGGTATCTTTATATTTTACCCCGTAGCTGCGCAAATAATCTGCCTATAAGAGAGGCAAGAATCCAGATCCAAATCACACCATCTTCCTTCCGCGAGTACTCATCGGAGCGCTTCTGACCAAAAATCCATTCTATCATGGACCGTCGACGCGGCTCCTCCTCTCGCGCTCCTAGCCCTCAGCCAGGAGATTGGAGGAGATGTTCAGTTCCACACAACGAGCTGGTGACGCTCCAAGCGGAGGGATACCTTCCTCCGGCCTTTATGGTCCCGGTTCGAGCCGGGCTGGCCACCTACAAAGGTGGAAAGCAAGCAGAGGCCACCCCTAGTCCCTCCAAAGGAGAGCGGGTGTGCTTTATCCCTTATCTAATAAGGGGGCTCGGATTTCCCATACACCCGTTTCTCCGGGGGCTTCTGGAGTTCTACGGACTCCAGCTTCATCACCTCACGCCCGCCTCTATTCTGCACATCACGGGTTTTGTAGCTCTTTGCGAGCTATTCTTGGGCATCGAGCCCCATTTTGCGCTGTGGAAGAGACTATTTTGCCTCGTACCCCATTCTCATGAGGGGTCAATATATCAAGTGGGCGGAGCCGAAGTATGGCGCATCGCCGGGACCGGATATCTATCCGGAACCCCAAAGAAGGCGTCCGAAGACTGGCCCTCGGAATGGTTTTATGTGGAAGATGCTCCACTGCCGGACCCAGTTCGGATTAGCCTCCTGGAGTTCACCAAGGCTCCTCTGAAGAAATGCCTAAGTTGGCGCCCGCGGAGCCCTCAACAGGAGGAAGACAGGAGCGTCCATTATTTGATGGGCCGGATTAGGTTACTGGCCCATTCCGGATTGACCATGATTGGAGTCATGGCCACGTGCATTATGCGAGGGGTGCAGCCGCTCCAATATAGGGGCCACCCCATGTGGGACTTCAACGGGGAGAATGATGCCACCCGTCATGGCCGTAAGGGGCCGGGATCGGCCGCAGATCTGGTGAAGATTCTGTCCGGCCTGTACAAGGGGGAGAAGGAGGACTTCCTCCAGACGAGCCCATTGAATGGGTTCTCCATGAATAACCCTCGGAGCTGGGTAAGCGGACGTTTATTTATCCGACCCATGCTTTCAAAGTTAAGTACCTTACTTTATGATTTTGACGCAGGAACTGCGTCGGGATGTGGAGGACATACACAGTCCGGCTCCACAACCCGAGGATCCAGGAAGATCCCTTGATCCGGCTTCCGAAGAGGATCCGGACATAAAGGTGGAGCTAATTAACGGGGTGTTCCACCAACTCAGCATGGACAATGCTCTAGTCGCCATTACGGTTGACTACCCCGGCTTATCTCCGGCTTCCCAGGTAATTATGACCGAAGTCCTGACACCATTATTTCGTCCTTGCGTATTTCTGACCATCGTATACAACGGTGTCTCGCAGGAGGTGCCTTCAAGGCGGGAAGCCGAACCCGCGGCGGCTGACCAACAAGGGTCAGTCCGGCCCAGCAGACGGAAGAGGGGTGCGGTGCGAATCGAAATGTCACCGCAACGGTATAGCTCGCGACCATTATTTAGGGAAAAGATTCCTAGGAGGTGTATTAATGCTCATGACTTTTCCGGGAGAAAGAGCGCTCGCCTGACTGTGCCCGGAGAGGTTGCCAACCAAGCCTCCGCCAGCCAGGCTCCAACACCTGGTCCGGAGGGGGAGGCGAGCGCAAGGCGTGAGCCGGGTACTCCTCCAACGGAGGATGCCGACAGGCTGCCCGCCACCAGGTCTGAGGTGGAGAGCGCCATGAATCATAGGCGCCGCCGGACAGTACTGTGTGACGCGTGTTTCTCCCCAGAGGCGTTGAATGCCTTTAACGCGGGAGATGCGCACCTCCGTGCCGCTCAAGATGGTTTAACCAGAGCCACGGAGCAGTATGTAAAAGACATACGGGTAAGAGATTTTAATAGTTGTATATGCCAGTAGCCCCCGAGACTTAAAGTAGTTAAAATAACTAATTTAAGGCTCATTTAATATGCAGGATCTGACAGAGAAGAATACCCAATTGTCCCAGGAGCTACAAGAGTGCAAAGCCCAACTTGAGGCCGCACTAGCTGCCGCAGGAGGAGACACAGAGACCCCCTCCGGTAACACATTATTTCAAAAAGATAAGCGGTGTGCAGCGTGCGTATAAGTCTAACAAATGATATTGCAGATGTTGCCGGACTGGATCCGGACAAGCAACAGCTACTGCGCCAGCTGAAAGCCGGCGAGAGGGTGCTTATGAAGGTGCAGCAGGAGAGGAACAAACTCCAAGATGCCCACACCCAGCTTGGAGAAGAGCTTAAAGGTGTTCGGGCCCAGCTATCTGGCTCCGTGAAGGAGAATCAGCGGCTTCGTCGCGGCATCTATAGTAAGTGCTTGAGCAAACTCTTTTGAAAAGAAGAGTTCGGCGAGGAAGTCAATTGACAGAAATATGTCTGTAAGTGTGCTCACAGGTCGCCCTGCGGAGGAAATGCCTGGTTCAACGGGTGACCAACTTCCCGAGCTGGTGCAACTGCTCGAACGTGTTCGGCAGGCGATGAGTGGCGTCGTCCAGGCCTTATGGCCGTCCTTCTCCCTACCCGAGGGCCTTGGAGAGCTTGCGGAGAAGCTTCAGGGAGCACGGCAGCGCTTCCGTTTATGGAAGATATCGGCCTGTCGTCAAGGTGCCAGGGAGGCCTGGGCCATGGTGAAGACACGGTACAAGAAGGCGGATCCAAACCACATGGCCGAGGTCGGACCTGTGGGGCCCGATGGGAAGGAGATCCCTGTGAGCTTAGTGTACGACCAAGTAGAGTTGGCCACTAAGTATTCCCAACCGGACTGTAAATTAGACAGCCTGTTAGACGGGATTGAGGAGGAGTATAGTCAGTCGATTTGACGATGTATTTAAAATGACATGTAAAATGCCTTCTAGCCGGATTGTAGATCTTTTGTCTTTGCCGACCTTTTCGCTTCAACCCAGGACCCTAGAGTCTGGAGTGTGTCCGAATACCTTCTCAGTTATGAAAAAACCGGGGCATGCATGGAGACCAGGCGTAGGGGACATTAGTGCTTTATCAGACAAGTGCCCAACTAGTTATGTTATATTACATGGTTAGTAAGAAGCATCTTCTAGGGAGAATAGTTCCGTTAAGGGTTCCTTTCCCTGGGAGGCATGCCCTAAAGTGCATGTCCGGACTGCGAAAAGAGCAGGAAAACATCTGGGGGCAGATAAATAAATAGGTAAAAAAATCATCTTTCAAGTCACCGACCGAATATTCCCTTAAGAACGCTAGCTTTCGGCTTCACCCAGTCTGAGGTACACATCCGGCTGACCCGGCAGTACCAATCGCAGAGGTGCTCCCTTTACCTCCTAGCCGAACAATCGGGAACGTAGGGGTAAGCACAGGAGCCAGGCAACCCAGCTTGGCCAAAACTTAAGTCATATCGATGCATATAATGGTGAATAAAAGGTACATGCGGAAGTTTGACACATGTGTTGGGCATAAAGCCCGTATAAGTAAGCTTCTGTTAAAGAAGCCCCCAGGTATAATGAGTGCGGGTAGCACATCAAGTGTGTGCGAACAATGCGCAAATCGGCCCTCAAGGGCTTTTATGAAAAAGGGTGGGAGAAAAGAGAGAAACAAAAGACAGCTGAAGTGCAAAAATGCGGACGGAGGAAGGAGACGAACTCTGAGTCCGGCGCTAGGCGTAGAATCTTCGGAGGCGGGCTGCGTTCCATGGGTTCGGCTCAAGTCGGTTGTCCGATGCATTTCGCAGATGGTATGCTCCGCCGGTCAGAACTTGGTCGATGATGAAGGGACCTTCCCATTTGGGCTTGAGTTTGTCCTTTTTCTTGTCCGGCAGGCGTAGAACTAGTTCGCCAACATTGTAAGTTTTAGCCCGTACTTCTCTGCTTTGATATCTTCGAGCCTGCTGCTGATAGAATGCGGAACGAGCCTTTGCCACGTCACGCTCCTCCTCTAATGCGTCCAAGCTGTCCTGCCGATCCAACTCGGCTTCTCTTTCTTCGTACATGCGCACTCGAGGTGAGTCATGAATTATGTCGCAGGGCAGAACTGCCTCTACGCCGTATACCATA
Source organism: Triticum timopheevii (assembly GCA_963921465.1). Taxonomy (NCBI): domain Eukaryota; kingdom Viridiplantae; phylum Streptophyta; class Magnoliopsida; order Poales; family Poaceae; genus Triticum; species Triticum timopheevii. The sequence continues at coordinate 507,830,583 of OY997274.1, forward strand.
AAGAATGGTGTGAACCCGGTAGTACGGTTTGGCGTGGTCCACAGCCCCCAGAGTACGGAGTCGAGCTCCTCTACCCAGTGCGTGTTCGATTCCTTAAGGGACCGCACTAATCTGGGTTTGATGCCGCTCATGATTAGACCATTTGCACGTTCAACTTGACCGTTGGTTTGAGGGTGATAGACTGAAGCGTAGTCGAGCTTAATGCCCATATTTTTGCACCAGAGTTTAACCTCGTCGGCAGTGAAGTTCGTGCCGTTATCGGTGATAATGCTGTGGGGGACACCGTAACGGTGTACTACCCCGGATATGAAGTCTATCACAGGTCCGGATTCGGCCGTTTAACTGGCTTGGCCTCTATCCATTTGGTGAATTTGTCCACCATGACCAATAGGTATTTTTGCTTGTGGGTTCCCCCTTTAAGGGGTCCGACCATATCAAGTCCCCAAACCGCAAACGGCCAGGTGATGGGTATAGTTTTGAGGGCGGTGAGTGGCATGTGGCTCTGATTAGCAAAGAGCTGACAACCGACACATCGTTGGACTAAGTCCTGAGCATCTGCCCGGGCCGTTGGCCAATAAAATCATGTACGGAAGGCCTTACCTACGAGGGCTCGGGCTGCAGCGTGGTGTCCGCCTAGTCCGGCGTGAATTTCAGCCAGAAGATTTCGCCATTCCTCTTCGGAGATACACCTTTGAAGGACTCCGGTTGTGCTTTTTTTATAAAGTTCCCCCTCATGGACCTTGTAGGCTTTAGATCGCCGAACTATGCAGCGGGCCTCATTTTGGTCTTCGGGAAGTTCCTGCCTAATTAAGTAGGCTAAGAATGGTTCCGTCCACGGGGCAATGACTGCCATTATTTCGTGTGCGGAAGGTGTTATGTCATTGGCTGAGCCGCCGGTTGTGTCAGAATGTTCGGTGTTGGGTGGTGCGGTTGGTTCCGGATTGTTGTTTCCGGACTCCTCTTCCCATACTATGGATGGCTTAAAGAGACGCTTCAGGAAGATGTTTGGAGGGACGGCGTCGCGTTTTGCACCGATGCGTGCCAACACGCCAGCTGCCTGGTTATTATCGCGGGCTACATGGTGGAATTCGAGTCCTTCGAACCGAGCTGACATTTTTAAGACGGCGTTATGGTAGGCTGCCATTTTCGGATCTTTGGCATCGAAGTCTCCGTTTACTTGTGATATTGCGAGGTTTGAATCCCCGCGTACCTCGAGGCATTGAATGCCCATGGAGATTGCCATTCGGAGACCGTGCAGAAGGGCCTCGTATTCGGCTGCGTTGTTGGAGTCTGTGTACATTATTTGAAGTACGTATTGGACTGTGTCTCCGGTTGGGGACGTCAAAACGACGCTAGCCCCCAAGCCGGCCAACATTTTAGAGCCATCAAAATGCATGATCCAATTGGAGTATGCGCCATACTCTTTAGGGAGTTCGGCTTCAGTCCATTCAGCGACGAAGTCAGCCAGGACTTGCGACTTTATAGCTCGCCGTGATTTGTAGGTTATGTCAAATGGTAAGAGCTCAATGGCCCATTTTGCAATCCTTCCCGTCACGTCGCGGTTGTTTATGATGTCGTTGAGGGGTACTTCGGAGGCCACTGTTATCGAACACTCTTGAAAGTAGTGTCGCAGCTTCCGGGATGCCATGAACACCGCATATGCTATCTTTTGATAATGCGGGTACCGGGACTTGCAGGGAGTTAAGACAGTGGATACGTAGTACACTGGTTTTTGAAGAGGGAATTTATGCCCTTCTGTTTCTCGTTCGACGACGAGCACCGCGCTTACTACTTGATGTGTTGCCGCGATATATAACAACATTGGTTCGCCCAGGTTAGGCGCGGCCAGGACCGGATTTGTTGCCAATATGGCCTTTATTTCTTCGAGTCCGGCAGTGGCAGCATCCGTACACTCGAAGTGTTCGGTGCGCCTGAGGAGGCGATAGAGGGGCAATGCCTTTTCTCCCAAACGGGAGATGAAGCAGCTTAGAGCCGCCATGCATCCAGTCAATTTTTGTATTTGTTTGAGGTGTTTTGGAATATCCAGCTGTGACAGAGCTCGGATCTTGGCTAGGTTTGCTTCAATTCCTCTACTGGATACAATGAAGCCCAGGAGCTTTCCGGCTGGTACGCCGAAAATGCATTTTTCCGGGTTCAGCTTAATGTCATATGCTCGGAGGTTGTCGAATGTGAGCCTCAAATCGTCTACAAGAGTTTCGACATATTTGGTTTTGACGACCACGTCGTCTACGTATGCCTCTACTGTTTTGCTGATCTGGGTAGCCAGACATGTCCGAATCATGCACTGATACATTGCGCCGGCGTTTTTGAGTCCGAAGGGCATCGTGTTGAAGCAGAATGGTCCGTATGGAGTAATGAATGTCGTTGCGGCTTGGTCTGCCTCCGCCATCTTGATTTGATGGTAGCCGGAGTATGCGTCGAGGAAGCACAATGAATCGTGCCCTGCAGTAGCATCGATTATTTGATCGATGCAGGGAAGGGGGAAAGGATCCTTTGGGCAAGCCTTGTTGAGGTCTTTAAAATCGACACATAGGCACCAGGATTTGTCCTTCTTTGGTACCATCACCAGGTTTGCTAGCCAGTCCGGATGTTTGATGTCTCTAATGAATCCGGCTTCCAGTAATTTGGCTAGCTCCTCTCCCATTGCCTGTCTTTTGGGTTCGGAAAATCGCTGAAGAGCTTGTTTGACTGGCTTGAATCCTTTTAGGATGTTTAGGCTGTGTTCTGCCAATCTGCGTGGGATTCCTGGCATATCTGAAGGGTGCCAGGCAAAGATGTCCCAATTCTCCCAAAGGAATTCTCGTAGTGCTGCGTCTACATCGGGGTTTAACTATGCCCCAATGGAGGCCGTCTTTGTTGGGTCCGTTGGATGGACCTGGAACTTGACTATTTCGTCCGCTGGTTTAAAAGAGGTGGACTTGGATCTCTTATCGAGTATCACATCATCCCTGTTCACCGTAGAGCACAGCGCAGTGAGTTCCTCCGCCGTTAGGGCTTCGGATAGTACCTCTAGGGCTAATGCGGCTGTCTTGTTTTCGGCGCGGAGTGCTATGTCCGGATCACTGGCAAGGGTGATGGTTCCATTGGGCCCGGGCATTTTAAGCTTCATGTACCCGTAATAGGGTATGGCTTCGAAAATTGTGAATGCCTCTCGTCCTAATAAAGCATGATATCCGCTGCTGAACAGGGCCACTTGGAACATGACCTCCTCGGACCTGTAATTGTCCGGCGAGCCGAACACCACATCAAGTGTGATTTTTCCTGTGCAGCATGCTTCCCGGCTAGGGATTATCCCTCTAAAGGTTGTGCTGCTTCGCTCAATACGGCTCCAGTCTATTTCCATTTTTTGAAGGGTTTCCTCGTAGATGAGGTTTAATCCACTGCCGTCGTCCATGAGCACTTTGGTAAGACGAAAGCCGTCCACTATTGGGCTAAGGACCAATGCGGCTGGTGCTCAGGCAGTTCTGAATTTAGGTTCGTCACTGGCATTGAAGGTGATAGCCGTGTCGCTCCATGGATTTGTTATTGCTACTTGGTAGACTTCGGCGAGGCTGCGGATTGTTCGTTTCCGCATATTATTTGATGCGAAAGTCTCGAAGACTGTTGACACCGTACTGGTACTGTTGGAGTGGTTCTCCGGGGCTAGAAGCTCTTCGCCACTTTTGGCCACCTGCCGTAGTATCCAACATGCTCGAAGGCTATGTGCTGGAGTGGCGCCCTCTGTACTGTGAATTTTACAGGGTCCGCTGAGCCATCCCTCCAGTACGGTTCCGTGCCCTTTATGGGGTTTTTGCTTTTTGGTTTTTGTACCGGGTGCCTGAGCATGATGCACCCTTTTGTTTCGGACTAGGGTTGTATTCGGAGCCGGATTGTCCCAAAACTTAGTTTTGGTTTTCCGGAAACTCTCCATCGCACAGTACTTTCATACTATGGACGCCAGGTCGGCGAAGTGTGTAATTTCACGACAACTTACGGCGTTCAAGATTCCCTTGTCCGTGCAATTATTGCAGAAAGTTGAAATTGTGTTTTCCTCACGGCAGTCTTTTATCCTGTCCATAACCAGGAGGAATCTGGCCCATTAATGATGTACTGTTTCAGCGGGCTCTTGTCGGATTTGAGATAGATCGCATATGTTTGGGTGGGTGGGTGGAATTGAGTCCGGAACCCTTCCCATCTCGAGGCTCAAGGGCCGAAAAGTTTCCGAATTTGGAAGCTTGGATTGCTGGACGTTGTCCAACGGGTCTGGTCTGCTGCTTGACTTTAGGTTCAGTGCTTGATCGACGTCCATCCCTCCGCGGAAATCCGGCATGGAGGGTTCGGGAGTCCGGACATAGCCAGTTTTTAATACAGAAGAAGAGTCGCCGCTTTGTTCCTCTACCACCGCAACATGGTGGGTAACTTGGGGAGAGTTGATCTCTCTCAGATCGGTTTTAAGCCCGAACTGATTGTAGTCTGTAGCGACTCCCAGGGCGGCGATGCGATCCAAGAGCTCGTTTACGGATGAGAGCTCCATTGGATCCAGCTGCTCAGCAAATTCCGAGTTGACGTGAAGATTGCTTTTGATGACCCGAGAGGTCATCGTCGAAGCGGTGGCCGAACAGGCGGCCATGAGAAAACCACCTAGCCGGATAGTTTGGCCGGCGACCAAGGCTCCTTTGGCGATGGTACCGTCTTTAAAGACGGGAAGAGGCATCCTTCCTGATCGTGATGGCACAGAGGAACTCTCAATGAAAGCACCGATGTCGGTGTCAAAACCGGCGGATCTCGGGTAGGGGGTCCCGAACTGTGCGTCTAGGCGGATGGTAACAGGAGACAAGGGACACGATGTTTTTACCCAGGTTCGGGCCCTCTCGATGGAGGTAAAACCCTACTCCTGCTTGATTAATATTGATGATATGGGTAGTACAAGAGTGGATCTACCACGAGATCAAGGAGGCTAAACCCTAGAAGCTAGCCTATGGTATGATTGTTGTAATGGTTGTTCGTCCTACGGACTAAAACCCTCCAGTTTATATAGACATCGGAGAGGGCTAGGGTTACACAGAGTCGGTTACAATGGTAGGAGATCTACATATCCGTATTGCCAAGCTTGCCTTCCACGCCAAGGAAAGTCCCATCCGGACACGGGACGAAGTCTTCAATCTTGTATCTTCATAGTCTTGGAGTCCGGCCGATGATGATAGTCCGGCTATCCGGACATCCCCTAGTCCAGGACTCCCTCACACGACTCCTTATATTTTTGTGCATGATATGACTTCTTAATAGAGCAGTCATAGTCTAATTGCGTTCTCTCCATAGCTGGTTGAGCAAGATCCACAAAGTGTTGTATGAATTTCTCAGGTATTTTCTCCTTTGGCGACGGGGGCGGGGGCGGTGCCAAATGGGCCTTCACTTTGGCATCCACTATGGCTTTGTTTTCCTCGTGAGTCCTCTCGTAAGCCAACTTCTTTTTGGCAGCAGGTTCGGATTTCTTCATTGGTGCTCTCTTCTGCTTTGGAGAAGGCTTACGCGTCCGAGATCGGTATGGAGGACTCGCGCTGGGCTTCGTCTCAGGGTGGGTAGAGTTGGCTCACAGCACAAACTTGGAGGAGTCGGCTGACACCGCAGACTTGGAGGAGGAGTCGGCTGACACCGCGGACTTGGTGGAGGAGTCTACTGACACCGCGGACTTGGAGGGGGAGTCAGTTGACACTGTGGACTTGGAGGAGGAGTCGGTGTCCTTGGAAAGACGATGCAATCCTTTCTCCATACAATGACAACATGTATATATGGCTTCTCCAAGTGTGTGCTCCTGTTGACCTCCAGGAAAGTCAAGCTCTAGTGACTCATATCCCAACATCACTTCATCCACCCTGAAACGAGCATAGCCAGCTGGAATTGGATTGCCATGGACGGTTGCTTCAGGTTCATTCAAAAAAGCAAAGTCGGTCGCTACCTTCATGGATATGTTCTTCAGCTTCATGTGTAGCTCACAAGTTGTCCTCTCTTTGATATCATCCACGGGGTATCTAGCCAGCAGTGCATCATTGGTCAGGACCCCCGTGGACCCATGATGTTTTTTGGCATAGACCGGATGGTGCTATCCAATGCTGGATATGCTTGTTGCTGCCGCTGGGACGCCCTTTCCAGGCTAACTGTGTCGATATGCTCCTGTTGCCACATGAAAGCGCATTCCAACTCCGCGTGCTTTGATTCTACTTGTTGAAGCCGGTCTGCATCTACTTCTTGTGCTTTTCCTCTTGCTTCTTCTTTATCGCACGTCTTCTGTAAGTGGCATTCCAGTCCTCAAACCCCTCAACCCACGTAACAACTCCTTTGCCTCGTGTTCGTCCCGGGTGTTCAGGATTCTTGAGGGCGCGTGTAAGCTCGTCATTCCCTCTCTCGGGCTGGAACGCCCCCGTTCGAGCCTCTTCAATTGCAACATGTAAAGCGTCTGAGGCTTCTTTAAGACTTGCCTGCTCGATAATCTCCCCAGTCTTTGCGTCCAACTTCCCCCCATGTGCATAAAACCAAGTCCTGCACCTATCGGGCCAACCCAATGTTTTTGGAGTGACCCCCTGTAGCAACCATCTTTTCCTTAGATTCATCCCACTTAGGCCGGCCAGTCTTGTAGCCACCTGGCCCCAAAACATGGTGAATTTTGTTTCTCAACATTGACCTTGTTTTTTCTCGATTGTTCCTTAGCTGCTTCCGATTCCTTGAACTCCACAAATGCATCCCAGTGATATTTTGCCTTCTCCAGTGCTCTAGTGAATTCTGGAGTCTGCTTTCCTGCTTCGATGTAGCCGGACCATAATCTTTTCTTGTGGTTGTAGAATGTTGTGGCCATTTTCTGAAGAGCATTCTTCTTGACTTCCTCCTGTTTTGCATCTGTGAAATGCTCTGGTAGGGTGAAATGTGACATGAGCGATTCTCAAAGCAGATCTTTTGCTCTTTCGTCGACAAAACTAACTCATCGATATCCCTTTGGCTTATTCCATTCTTGAACAAGATCGGGATTTAGTCCATGACAATAACTCCCCACCGACGAGTAAATTTGTTCGCGTTCTTTTTAGGAGCAAGCAGTTCGCCATTTGGTTTTATCTCATCGATGTTGTACTTTATGACAGCCTGCAACCTTTTGGCCGGGCCTCGTACTGCCCTGCTTGTAGAAGATTTGCTCGATCCGAAGGGCTAAAAGAAGAAGGACCACGATAAAATCCGAACGTTCGTATTTTAAGCATTTCATCTCGAACGTTTTTACATGGCAACTTTAGTTGACGCGAGGTGGCAACTTTAGTTGTTAAGACATGGCAACTTTTCCCTAGTTCATTTTTTTGTCAGAAAATTGCAATGTTTGCCAACCTCACGTGAACTAAAGTTGCCATAAAGAACATTCGGGTTGCCATGCTTAAAATCCGAACGTTCAGGATTTATCATTGCCGAAGAAGAAAGAGATTCGTTAATATATATATATATATATATATATATATATATATATATATATATATATAAAATAAATTAATACATGTAATGATCACCAAAGGCCTTATATATACCTCGCCGGTCTTTGTTAATTAAAGAACATTACCTTCGCCATTATTGTTTGTGTGGCCTCCGTCTCTTGGTTCTTCCTCAAATATTCCCTCACCGGAATTGTTCAAATATTGTGAGCCGTCATCTTCAGGTTCATTCTCTGGGCTCGAGAAGCGTATGATGTCAAACATGATCTCGTCTCCGTCTCTGCCGCTATCGTCCATAGCTTAACTAATCCAGAAGAAATATAAAACAATTTAGTATTCAAATTAGAATGCATTCAATAAGCAAAAACTGAATCATAGTAGATAATATGCATCTCAAATAATATCACTAATACATCTCGAATAATCTAGATAATATGCATCTTTGAATATAATCTCGAATATTATGGAATATTATCGAATATAATCTCGAATACATCTTGAATATTATCACTAATACATCTCGAATATTATCATATAACATCACTAATACAGCTCGAATATTATCGAATAATCTAGTTGACTCGCGGTTCCTGAGGTGCGGGCGGTGGACACCCAAAGAGAAGGAACCATCACAGGATCATAGCTTGGGTGAGATCCTGAAGAACCTGCCAGGTATTGGAGAATATGACGTCCAACGCAACCATGTAGCGGCGGACGTGCTCGTCCTCCTCCCTGACACGATGTCGTACCACCTCCTCCAGGGTCGGCTTCCTTCGCAGCGATAGTGGCCCATGCAACCGCCACCATAGAAGCTCTGAGTTGACGACGGGAGCCCGATTCCTCACCAAGTTGCGTATAGCACCTCCCAGTGCCAGCCCGACGGAGCCCAGTCCCGGACATGGCGCCTCTCAAGCAGGTTGTAGCCTCTGAGTTGAGGATGCGGGCCAGGCATCGTCGATGTCGAGAACAAATTCTTATGAAAACAAATTCCTATGCAATAATTATCAGTATATTATGCTACTCATATTTAATAAACTTTTACGACTAATTAACATAGTATTGATCCAACCATTCATCTATGTGTGTGTGTGTGGATGATTTCTTATTATTTTTTGCTAAGACTAGAATGCTCATTATGAAGGAAATATGCTCTAGAGGCAATAATAAAGTTATTATTTATTTCCTTATATCATGATAAATGTTTATTATTCATGCTAGAATTGTATTAACCGGAAACATGATACATGTGTGAATACATAGACAAACTTAATGTCACTAGTATGCCTCTACTAGACTAGCTCATTAATCAAAGATGGTTATGTTTCATAACCATAGACATGAGTTGTCATTTGATTAACGGGATCACATCATTAGGAGAATGATGTGATTGACTTGACCCATTCCGTTAGCTTAGCACTTGATCGTTTAGTATGTTGCTATTGCTTTCTTCATGACTTATACATGTTCCTACAACTATGAGATTATGCAACTCCTGTTTACTGGAGGAACACTTTGTGTGCTACCAAACGTCACAATGTAACTGGGTGATTATAAAGGAGCTCTACAGGTGTCTCCGAAGGTACATGTTGAGTTGGCGTATTTCGAGATTAGGTTTTGTCACTCCGATTGTCGGAGAGGTATCTCTGGGCCCTCTCGGTAATGCACATCACTATAAGCCTTGCAAGCAATGTAACTAATGAGTTAGTTATGGAATGATGCATTACATAACGAGTAAAGAGACTTGTCGGTAACGAGATTGAACTAGGTATTGAGATACCGACGATCGAATCTCGGGCAAGTAACATACCGATGACAAAGGGAACAACGTATGTTGTTACGCGGTTTGACCGATAAAGATCTTCGTAGAATATGTAGGAGCCAATATGAGCATCCAGGTTCCGCTATTGGTTATTGACCAGAAACGTGTCTCGGTCATGTCTACATAGTTCTCGAACCCGTAGGGTCCGCACGCTTAAAGTTTCGATGATAGTTATATTATGAGTTTATGAGTTTTGATGTACCAGAGGTTGTTCGGAGTCCCGGATGTGATCACGGACATGACGAGGAGTCTTGAAATGGTCGAGACATGAAGATTGATATATTGGAAGCCTCGGAAGTGTTCCGGGTGAAATCGGGATTTTACCGGAGTACCGGGGGGTTACTGGAACCCCCCGGGGGCTTAATGGGGCATAGTGGGCATTAGTGGAGAAGAGGAGAGGAGGCTAGGGCAGGGCCGCGTGCCCCTCCCCCCTAGTTCGAATAGGACAAGGAGAGGGGGGCGGCGCCCCTCCTTTCCTTCCTCTCTCTCCCTCCTTTTTCCCCCTTTTCCAAGTCCAACAAGGAAAGGAGGGAGTCCTACTCCCGGTGGGAGTAGGACTCCCCATGGCGCGCCTCCTCCCTGGCCGGCCGCCCCCTCCCCCTTGCTCCTTTATAAACGGGGGCAGGGGGCACCTCTAGAGACACGACAACAGATCATTGATCTCTTAGCCGTGTGCGGTGCCCCCCTCCACCATAGTCCTCCTTGATAATATTGTAGCGGTGCTTAGGCGAAGCCCTGCGACGGTAGAACATCAACATCGTCACCACGCCGTCATGCTGACGGAACTCTCCCTCGACACTCGGCTGGATCGGAGTTCGAGGGATGTCATCAAGTTGAACGTGTGCAAGAACTCGGAGGTGTCATAGTTTCGGTGCTTGATCGGTCGGGCCATGAAGACGTACGACTAATCAATCGCGTTGTGCTAACGCTTCCGCTTTCGGTATACGAGGGTACGTGGACACACTCTTCCCTCTCGTTGCTATACATCACCATGATCTCGCGTGTGCGTAGAATTTTTTTTGAAATTACTACATTCCCCAACAGTGGCATCCAAGCCAGGTTTTATGCGTAGATGTTATATGCACGAGTAGAACACAAGTGAGTTCTGGGCGATACAAGTCATACTGCTTACCAGCATGTCATACTTTGGTTCGGCGGTATTGTTGGATGAAGCGGCCCGGACCGACATTACGCGTATGCTTGCGCGAGACTGGTTCTACCGACGTGCTTTGCACACAGGTGGCTGGCGGGTGTCAGTTTCTCTGACTTTAGTTGAACTGAGTGTGGCTACGCCTGGTACTTGCGAAGGTTAAAACAGCACTAACTTGACGAACTATCGTTGTGGTTTTGATGTGTAGGTAAGAACGGTTCTTGCTCATCCCATAGCAGCCACGTAAAATTTGCAACAACAAAGTAGAGGACGTCTAGCTTGTTTTTGCAGGGCATGTTGTGATGTGATATGGTCAAGACGTGATGCTATATTTTATTGTATGAGATGATCATGTTTTGTAACCAAGTTATCGGCAACTAGCAAGAGCCATATGGTTGTCGCTTTATTGTATGAAATGCAAGCGCCCTTTAATTGCTTTACTTTATCACTAAGCGGTAGCGATAGTCGTAGAAGCAATAGGTGGCGAAACGACAACGATGCTATGATGGAGATCAAGGTGTCGCGCCGGAGACGATGGAGATCACGACAGTGCTTCGGAGATGGAGATCACAAGCACAAGATGATGATGGCCATATCATATCACTTATATTTATTGCATGTGATGTTTATCCTTTATGCATCTTATTTTGCGTTGATTGACGGTAGCATTATAAGATGATCTCTTGCTAAATTTCAAGAAGTGTTCTCCCTAAGTATGCACCGTTGCGAAAGTTCTTCGTGCTGAGACACCACGTGATGATCGGGTGTGATAGGCTCTACGTTCAAATACAACGGGTGCAAAACACTTGCACACGCGGAATACTCAGGTTAAACTTGACGAGCCTAGCATATACATATATGGCCTCGTAACACTGAGACCGAAAGGTCGAGCATGAATCATATAGTAGATATGACCAACATAGTGATGTTCACCATTGAAAACTACTCCATCTCACGTGATGATTGGACATGGTTTAGTTGATTTGGATCACGTTATCACTTAGATGACTAGAGGGATGTCTGTCTAAGTGGGAGTTCTTTAGTAATATGATTAATTGAACTTAAATTTATCATGAACTTAGTACCTGACAGTATTTTGCTTGTCTATGTTTGTTGTAGATAGATGGCTCGTGTTGTTGTTCTGTTGAATTTTAATGCGTTCCTTGAGAAAGCTAAGTTGAAAGATGATGGTAGCAATTACACGGACTGGGTACGTAACTTGAGGATTATCCTCATTGCTGCACAGAAGAATTACGTCCTGAAAGCACCGCTAGGTGCCAGGCCTGCTGCAGATGCAACTAACGACGTTAAGAACGTCTAGCAGAGAAAAGCTGATGACTACTCGATAGTTCAGTGTACCATGCTTTACGGCTTAGAACTAGGACTTCAACGACGTTTTGAACGTCATGGAGCATATGAGATGTTCCAGGAGTTGAAGTTAATATTTCACGAAAATGCCCGGATTGAGAGATATGAAGTCTCCAATAAGTTCTATAGCTGCAAGATGGAAGAGAATAGTTCTGCCAGTGAACATATACTCAAAATGCCGGGGTATAATAATCACTTGATTCAACTGGGAGTTAATCTTCCTGATGATAGTGTCATTGACAGAATTCTTCAATCACTGCCACCAAGCTACAAGAGCTTCGTGATGAACTATAATATGCAAGGGATGGACAAGACTATTCTCGAGCTCTTCGCAATGCTAAAGGCTGCAGAGGTAGAAATCAAGAAGGAGCATCAAGTGTTGATGGTCAATAAGACCACCAATTTAAAGAAAAAGGGTAAAGGGAAGAAGAAGGGGAACTTCAAAAAGAACTACAAACAAGTTGCTGCTCAAGAGAAGAAACCCAAATCTGGACCTAAGCCTGAGACTGAGTGCTTCTACTGCAAGCAAACTGGTCACTGGAAGCGGAACTGCCCCAAGTATTTGGCGGATAAGAAGGATGGCAAGGTGAACAAAGGTATATGTGATATACATGTTATTGATGTGTACCTTACTAATGCTCGGAGTAGCACCTGGGTATTTGATACTAGTTCTGTTGCTAATATTTGCAACTCGAAACAGGGACTACGGATTAAGCAAAGATTGGCTAAGGACGAGGTGACGATGCGCGTGGGAAATGGTTCCAAAGTCGATGTGATCGCGGTCGGCATGCTACCTCTACATCTACCTTCGGGGTTACTTTTAGACCTGAATAATTGTTATTTGGTGCCAGCGTTGAGCATGAACATTATATCTGGATCTTGTGTGATGCGAGACGGTTATTCATTTAAATCAGAGAATAACGGTTGTTCTATTTATATGAGTAATATCTTTTATGGTCATGCACCCTTGAAGAGTGGTCTATTTTTATTAAATATCGATAGTAGTGATACACATATTCATAATGTTGAAGCCAAAAGATGCAGAGTTGATAATGATAGTGCAACTTATTTGTGGCACTGCCGTTTGGGTCATATTGGTGTAACGCGCATGAAGAAACTCCATACTGATGGACTTCTGGAATCACTTGATTATGAATCACTTGGTACTTGCGAACCGTGCCTCATGGGCAAGATGACTAAAACGTCGTTCTCCGGAACTATGGAGCGAGCAACAGACTTGTTGGAAATCATACATACTGATGTATGTGGTCCAATGAATGTTGAGGCTCGCAGCGTATATCGTTATTTTCTCACCTTCACAGATGATTTGAGAAGATATGGGTATATCTACTTAATGAAACACAAGTCTGAAAAATTTGAGAAGTTCAAAGAATTTCAGAGTGAAGTGGAAAATCATCGTAACAAGAAAATAAAGTTTCTACGATCTGATCGTGGAGGAGAATATTTGAGTTACGAGTTTGGTTTACATTTGAAACAATGCGGAATAGTTTCGCAACTCACGCCACCCGAAACACCACAACGAAATGGTGTGTCCGAACGTCGTAATCATACTTTACTAGACATGGTGCGATCTATGTTGTCTCTTACCAATTTACCGCTATCGTTTTGGGGTTATGCTTTAAAGATGGCCGCATTCACGTTAAATAGGCCACCATCAAAATCCGTTGAGACGATGCCTTATGAACTGTGGTTTGGCAAGAAACCAAAGTTATCGTTTCTTAAAGTTTGGGGCTGCGATGCTTATGTGAAGAAACTTCAACCAGATAAGCTCGAACCCAAATCGGAGAAATGTGTCTTCATAGGATACCCAAAAGAGACTATTGGGTACACCTTCTATCACAGATCTGAAGGCAAGACTTTTGTTGCTAAATTCGGATCCTTTCTAGAAAAAAGAGTTTCTCTCGAAAGAAGTGAGTGGGAGGAAAGTAGAACTTGATGAGGTAACTGTACCTGCTCCCTTATTGGAAAGTAGTTCATCACAGAAACCGGTTCCTGTGACAACTACACCAATCAGTGAGGAAGCTAATGATATTGATCATGAAACTTCAGATCAAGTTACTACAGAACCTCGTAGGTCATGCAGAGTAAGATCCGCTCCAGAGTGGTACGGTAACCCTATTCTGGAAGTCATGTTACTTGACCATGGCAAACCTACAAACTATGAGGAAGCGATGATGAGCCCAGATTCTGCAAAATGTCTTGAGGCCATTAAATCTGAGATGGGATCCATGTATGAGAACAAAGTATGAACTTTGGTTGACTTGCCCGATGATCGGCAAGCCAACGAGAATAAATGGATCTTCAAGAAGAAGACTGACGCTGATGGTAATGTAACTGTCTACAAAGCTCGACTTGTTACGAAAGCTTTTCGACAAGTTCAAGGAGTTGACTACAATGAGACTTTCTCACCCTAGCGATGCTTAAGTCTGTCTGAATCATGTTAGCAATTGCTGCATTTTATGATTATGAAATATGGCAAATGGATGTCAAAATTACATTCCTGAATGGATTTCTGGAAGAAGAGCTGTATATGATGCAACCAGAAGGTTTTGTCGATCCAAAAGGTGCTAACAAAGTGTGCAAGCTCCAGCGATCCATTTATGGACTGGTGCAAGCCTCTCGGAGTTGGAATAAATGCTTTGATAGTGTGATCAAAGCATATGGTTTTATACAGACTTTTGGAGAAGCCTGTATTTACAAGAAAGTGAGTGGGAGCTCTGTAGCATTTCTGATATTACATGTAGACGGCATATTGTTGATTGGAAATGATATAGAATTTATGGATAGCATAAAAGGATACTTGAATAAAAGTTTTCCGATGAAAGACCTCAGTGAAGTTGCTTACATATTGGGCATCAAGATCTATAGAGATAGATCAAGATGCTTAATTGGACTTTCACAAAGCACATACCTTGATAAAGTTTTGAAAAAATTCAAAATGGATCAAGCAAAGAAAGGGTTCTTGCCTGTATTACAAGGTGTGAAGTTGAGTCAGATTCAATGCCCGACCATAGCAGAAGATAGAGAGAAAATGAAATATGTTCCCTATGCTTCAGCCATAGGCTCTATCATGTATGCAATGTTGTGTACCAGACCTGATGTATGCTTAGCAATAAGTTTAGCAGGGAGGTACCAAAGTAATCCAGGAGTGGATCACTGGAAAGCGGTCAAGAATATCCTGAAATACCTGAAAAGGACTAAGGATATGTTTCTCATTTATGGAGGTGACAAAGAGCTAGTCGTAAATGGTTACGTCGATGCAAGCTTTGACACTGATCCAGACGATTCTAAATCGCAAACCGGATACGTGTTTATATTGAATGGTGGAGCTGTCAGTTGGTGTAGTTCTAAACAAAGCGTCATGGCGGGATCTACATGCGAAGCGAAGTACATAGCTTCTTCGGAAGCAGCAAATGAAGGAGTCTGGATGAAGGAGTTCATTTCCGATCTAGGTGTCATACCTAGTGCATCTGGACCAATGAAGATCTTCTGTGACAATACTGGTGCAATTGCCTTGGCAAAGGAATCCAGATTTCACAAGATGACCAAGCACATCAAGAGACGCTTGAATTCCATCCGGGACCAAGTCCAGGTGGGAGACATAGAGATTTGCAAGATACATACGGATCTGAATGTTGCAGACCCGTTGACTAAGCATCTTCCACGAGCAAAACATGATCAGCACCAAGGCTCCATGGGTGTTAGAACCATTACTGTGTAATCTAGATTATTGACTCTAGTGCAAGTGGGAGACTGAAGGAAATATGCTCTAGAGGCAATAATAAAGTTATTATTTATTTCCTTATATCATGATAAATGTTTATTATTCATGCTAGAATTGTATTAACCGGAAACATGATACATGTGTGAATACATAGACAAACTTAATGTCAATAGTATGCCTCTACTAGACTAGCTCATTAATCAAAGATGGTTATGTTTCCTAACCATAGACATGAGTTGTCATTTTATTAACGGGATCACATCATTAGGAGAATGATGTGATTGACTTGACCCATTCCATTAGCTTAGCACTTGTTCGTTTAGTATGTTGCTATTGCTTTCTTCATGACTTATACATGTTCCTACAACTATGAGATTATGCACATCCCGTTTACTGGAGGAACACTTTGTGTGCTACCAAACGTCACAACGTAACTGGGTGATTATAAAGGAGCTCTACAGGTGTCTCCAAAGGTACATGTTGAGTTCGCGTATTTTGAGATTAGGTTTTGTCACTCCGATTGTGGGAGAGGTATCTCTGGGCCCTCTCGGTAATGCACATCACTATAAGCCTTGCAAGCAATGTAACTAATGAGTTAGTTACAGAATGATGCATTACATAACGAGTAAAGAGACTTGCCGGTAACGAGATTGAACTAGGTATTGAGATACCGACGATCGAATCTCGGGCAAGTAACATACCGATGTCAAAGGGAACAACGTATGTTGTTATGCGGTTTGACCGATAAAGATCTTCGTAGAATATGTAGGAGCCAATATGAGCATCCAGGTTCCGCTATTGGTTATTGACCGAAAATGTGTCTCGGTCATGTCTACATAGTTCTCGAACCCGTAGGGTCCGGACGCTTAAAGTTTTGATGACAATTATACTATGAGTTTATGAGTTTTGATGTACCGAAGGTTGTTCGGAGTCCCGGATGTGATCATGGACATGACGAGAAGTCTCGAAATGGTCGAGACATGAAGATTGATATATTGGAAGCCTATATTTGGATGTCGAAAGTGTTCCGGGTGAAATCAGGATTTTACCGGAGTACCGGGGGCTTACCGGACCCCCCCCCCCGGGGGGGGCTTAATGGGCCATAGTGGGCCTTAGTGGAGAAGAGGAGAGGAGGCCAGGGTAGGGCCGCGCGCCCCTCCCCCCTAGTCCGAATAGGACAAGGAGAGGGGGGCAGCGCCCCCCCCCCTTTCCTTCCTCTCTCTCCCTCCTCTTTCCCCCCTTCTCCAAGTCCAACAAGGAAAGGAGGGAGTCCTACTCCCGGTGGGAGTAGGAGTCCCCATGGCGCGCCTGCTCCCTGGCCGGCCGCCCCCTCGCCCCTTGCTCCTTTATATACGGGGGCAGGGGGGCACCTCTAGAGACACAACAATAGATCATTGATCTCTTAGCCGTGTGCGGTGCCCCCCTCCACCATAGTCCTCCTCGATAATATTGTAGCGGTGCTTAGGCGAAGCCCTGCTATGGTAGAACATCAACATCTTCACCACGCCGTCGTGCTGACGGAACTCTCCCTCGACACTCAGCTGGATCGGAGTTCAAGGGACGTCATCGAGCTGAACGTGTGCAAGAACTCGGAGGTGTCGTAGTTTCGGTGCTTGATCGGTCGGGCCGTGAAGACGTACGACTATATCAACTGCGTTGTGCTAACGCTTTCGCTTTCGGTCCACGGGGGTACGTGGACACACTCTTCCCTCTCGTTGCTATGCATCACCATGATCTTGCGTGTGTGTAGGAAATTTTTTCAAATTACTACGTTCCCCAACACATTATGTAGTCTAAAACACTCGGGGTTTGATTTGATAAAAAGGATAACCGGGCTAGATGATTTCTTATTGTTTATTCAAAGTTGAACAATATAAATGAATGTATGCCACATTTAATAACGGAAGATAAGGTGTGGTAGAGACATTCAAATATTGACTAGATGACAATTATTTCATAGAAACACAAATGTATTGTAACAATGAAAAAAGTACCATCTAAGACAAAAAAAAATTCAGTACTCCACTACTATTCACGAGAAAAATTACCATCTAAAACTAAAAAAATTGAGTACTCCACTAACAATGAAAAAAAGTACCATCTAACACAAAATTTTCATCACGTACATGAGAAAATAATCAACATTTATTTAAGAAATATCTCCCGAAGGGGGCGGCGAGCTCATAGTGGACGAGGTAGGCGACGGTGAGGTAAGCGGTGGCGAGGTCGAGGCAACGACGAGGCTCGGGGAGGAGGGCGCGGGCGGCGTCGGGGCTCGGCCCAGGAGGAGGCGCGGGCGGCTTCGAGGCTCGGGGAGGAGGGCGGGCGAAGCCTTTGCTTTCTTTCCTCAATGATTTTAACCGGTGTTTTTCTCTTCAAGATATTCGTAGATTCTCCCTTCCAAGTTGCCGTTGTTTTCCCGCCCTCCCACCCCTTTTTCTTCCCAGAGTCTGAGCCTCTTTCGAGCATCATTTTCATTCATACGGAGCCTCTTCAGTCTTTCGTCAATTGTTTCAACCGGTGAATTCTCGTCTCGTTCGTCATTCTTCATCTCTTTTTCTTCTCCGGTGGACTCAATTCATGTTTTTTCGGGTTGATCACATTCTTTTCCTTGGATCAAGTGTTTTCCCTTTGCTCGTTCGTCTCTCGCCAGTTTATCCTTCCGGAGTGTTCAAGACATCTCAGGAGATTGGTCCGTGTTCCAATTAATTCGAGGTTGTCACCTCATTCAAATATTTCAATCATCCCGGTGCATCATCTATCTTTTCAACAATCCTTTTCAACGGTGTTTTCTTTTAGTGGGCCCTAACCCACAGGTCTTTTCCCAGGATCTTACCTGACTCTTCTGATTCCCCGGAGTTATTCTCCTTTCTTTTCAAGTGTGACGTAAGAATGGATTCCATCAGTCACATGCCTTCTCCAAGATCTCGTTCAAATTCTTCTCGAGTGCTCTCGATTCTTTGTTTCCTCTCTTGAATTCTTGTTTCACCTCATTCCCTTTTCCCTTCCGTCTCGGTCCTAAGATCTCGGGACGATATCTCTTGTTAGTGGAGGAGTGTTGTAACGCCCCGGATTCGTTGCGCCAGGTGTCCGCCAGTTATTCGCCGTCGTTGCCATGTCATTTGCTTGCATGTTGCACTTTGCCATGTCATCATATGCATTTCATATCATGTCATCATGTGCATCTTATTTTGCATACGTGTTCGTCTCATGCATCCGAGCATTTTCCCCGTTGTCCGTTTTGCAATCCGGCACTCCTATGTTCCCCGGCGTCCCCCTTTTGTCTCTCCTTGTGAGCGGGCATTAAACGTTCTCGGAATGGCCCGAGTCTTGCCAAGCGGCCTTGGTACATCACCAGTAGACCGCCTGTCAAGTTTCGTGCCATTTGGAGGTCGTTTGATACTCCAACGGTTAACCGGGTAACCGCAAAGCCCTCTTTTGTGTGCAGCCCAACACCCCCTTCAAAGTGTCCCAAAACCCACCTAAGACTTCTCCATCGTCTAGGCCGTTCGATCACGATCGCTTGGCCGAAAACCGCACCTCATTTGGACTCTCCTAGCTCCCTCTACCTATAAATAGACCCTCCCCGTCCAAATTCGCGGTCTAATCCACCCCTAACCCTAGCCCCACTCCTCTCCGCGCCGCCAGACACGTCCGGTCCGGCCGGACACGTCCGCCGCCGCCGCCCCGGCCAATCCGCGTCCGCCACGTGGCCCGCCGCCGTCCCTCCGCCGCCGCGGCCCGCGGAGCCCATCCGGGGCCCGCGCGGGCCCGATCCCGCCACCCGCCGGCGCGCCCGCGCCTCCGCCGGCGCCACCACGCCGGCCCGCGCCGCCGTCCTCGCTGCCGCCTCCGCCTGCCGCCTCCCGGCGCCGCCCCGCGCCGCCGCTGCCGGCCCGCGCCCCGCGCCTCCCGGCCCCCGCGCCGAGCGTCGCCGCCCTCCGCCGCCTCCGCCGGCGTCCTGCCCCGCCGTCGGACCTCGCCGGCCGCCGCCCCGTCCCGGACCTTGCCGGCCGCCGCCCCGCCTGCTTCCGGTCCCGGGTGCCCCGCCCGTCGCTGCCAGCTCCGTCTCCGGCCAGATCCGGGCCGGCGCCGCCCGGATCCGGCGACCCCGACCCGCCGGCGCCCTTCTCCGGCCACCCCGCGTCCATCTCCGGCGACGACTCCGGTGACCTTCAGGCGAATCTCGGAGCCCGTGACGGACCCTAGATCTGTTTTCCCGAGGGTATATTTTTCTTCTAAGTCCCCAGTTTTTCACATTATCATGCCATGTTTGACCTGCTGTATCTCTGCATCCGTAGCTCCGTTTCGTGCGTGTAATATGTCAAATTGTTCGCCTCGACGAGTACTTCATTTCACTCCATTGCATCATTTTCATTTGAGCTCATCTTGATGCCCGAAATGCTGTTGGAAGAGTGCATGTTGCTGTTAACCTGCTGAAACTGTTATAACTTGCTCATTTGTCATTTTTGCCATGTTTGAGGTGTGCATCCTATGAGGTTGATGTCTTCATGTGTTTTGATCTATGCCATGCCATCTTTCCAGGGGTGTATGACATGTATTTTTGTGATCAATGTGGTGACTAGCACAAGCATGCGAACTAGGCTTCGTGATATTGCTGATTTTCGTCTCTGTTCTGCTGTTATTTTGATGCCATGTAAACTTGATGCTGCAGAGAGATCCATGCATATTTAGAGATACTTCAGTAAGGGTGTTTTGAACATGTGGTTATTGTCTATACATTCATGCCCTTGGTTGCAATTATGTAGTAGTCTAGCATGTCATTTGAGTGCTCTACTTTTGTTTCAAAATGTTTCCTGGCAGATTGTTTACGTGTTATTCAATTTGGCCAAGCTTGCTTTAGTTGATCCTTGCATGTTATGAACTTGTTCTTGCCTTGGTTTGTTTCACAAACATGTCTTCTTGATGATGCTATGCTTATCTTGTCATGCCATGACTTGTGGTGAGTGAATCGAGCTTGTTAAGTAGTGTACTTGCTGTTACTGTTTTGCTATGTTGAATCTGTTATTTCGTGATGCTATATAAACATGCTTCTATTAATCATTCTATGCATAATCTGGACATGTTCTATAAACATGTTTTGATCTACATGTCATACTCTATCCATTCATGCCCTTAGTTGCAATTATAGCCTAGTGTAGCTTGTCGTTATCTTGCTCTAAAGTTTGCTAAATGATGTTGCTATCAGCCTGTTAACATTAAGTTCAATGTTTCCATGATTATTTGCTAGTGATCCATGCACCCTATGACCTTGCTCTTGCCATGTATAGCTTCACAAACATGTCTTCCTACTGTTGGTTGCATTTCCATGCCATGTATTGCTCTGTGGTGAGTGGTTCAAGCTCACTAACATGCCTACTTATTGTTGTTTCTGCCATGTTTGAATCTGTAATATAACTTGCCATGTTTACATGGGTGCCATCAAATCTTCTGATCCTTTTTGGCTCATGGTCAGTAATAAGGGTCTTTTGATCTATGGGATTAGTAGATTCATGCCATGCCTTTGTTTGCCATGATAAATTCCTGTAACATGTTGTTTGATAGCTCTAAACATTGCAACCTGATGTTATTTCTGCTAAAGTCTGAAACTGTTATTATTTGCAATATCTCCATGTCTTTTTGAGCATGTTCTAGTTGTTTCTAGAGATAGCTCAGTGTTCATGTCTTGTTATGCTTTATCTGTACTTCATGCCCATGCCTTTTGTTATTATGTTGAGATGCTGTAGCATGTTGATTTGATGCTTGCGATATGCCTAGTTGCTGTTATGGACAGATTGTTGCTATGACTTGTATAGTGTGTGTGTGTTGAACCGTTGCTCCGTTTTGAGTGTGCTCTATATGAAACTTGCGTGATTTTGCATGTAGCTTCATATTATCATGTTGCATCCTTGTTTTGGTGTGTTTGCTTGATGTTTGTATGCATTTTGCATCAATGCCATGTTTAACTTGTTTTGCTCATATCTTCTAGGCCGTAGCTCCGAATCTAATGAACTTTATATGTAACTTGACTCGAATTTCGTGTAGATCATCTTGGTGCATCTTAACTTGCTGCTTAACAACTTGAACATAATGTTTATTCAGATCTAGACCAATTTCGAAATTTGAATATGAGGACTTACCGGAATTGTTATGTTGTTCCCGGCCTCATTTAAACTTGCTTTGATGTGTTGCTCTTGTATGCATCATCTCTTGCCATGAGTAGCCTCATGTAGCTTTCTCATGCATCACGCTTGTTGTGCATCATGTCTTGTTCATGTGTGGTGTGTTTACCATGTTGTGTGCTTCTTCTCGATAGTTCCCGTTTCGTTGCGATCGTGAGGATGCGTTCGTCTACGTGTGGTTCGTCTTCGTGGCTTCATCTTCTTCATGGACTCGTTCTTCTTCCTAGCAGGATTTCAGGCAAGATGACCGCTACCCTGGACCTCACTACTATCATTGCTATGCTAGTTGCTTCGTTCTTTCGCTTTGCTGCGCTTCCTATCATTTGTTCTTCAAGCCTCCAAATTGCCATGAACCTCTAACCTTTGACACCATTCCTAGCAAACCATTGATTGGCTATGTTACCGCTTTGCTCAGCCCCTCTTATAGCGTTGCTAGTTGCAGGTGAAGTTGAAGATATTTCCATGGTGGACAGGATTTTGGTTGGGATATAACAATATCTCTTATATTATTAATGCATCTATATATTTGGTAAAGGATGGAAGGCTCGGCCTTATGCCTGGTGTTTTGTTCCACTCTTGCCGCCCTAGTTTCCGTCATACCGGTATTATGTTCCCGGATTTTGCGTTCCTTACGCGGTCGGGTGATTTATGGGACCCCCCTGACAGTTCGCTTTGAATAAAACTCCTCCAGCAAGGCCCAACATTGGTTTTACCATTTGCCTCACCACCACCTATATTTCCCTTGGGAGTAATTAACCCAAGGGTCATCTTTATTCAGCCCCCCCGAGCCAATGCTTGTCTAAGTGTTGGTCCAAACTAGAGCCCTTTGCAGCGCCCCCTCAAGGAAACTTGAGGTCTGGTTTTAGTTGTACGGACTGCTCATCCGGTCGTGGCCTGAGACGAGATACGCGCGGCTACTATCAGGATGTCGGCACGCCGGGAGGTCTTGCTGGTCTTGTTTTACCATTGTCGAAATGTCTTGTAAACCGGGATTCCGAGACTGATCGGGTCTTCCTGGGAGAAGGTCTATTCCTTCGTTGATCGTGAGAGCTTGTCATGGGCTAAGTTGGGACACCCCTGCAGGGTTTAAACTTTCGAGAGCCGTGCCCGCGGTTATGTGGCAGATGGGAATTTGTTAATGTCCGGTTGTAGACAACTTGACACCAGATCCGAATTAAAACGCATCAACCGCGTGTGTAGCCGTGATGGTCTCTTCTCGGCGGAGTCCGGGAAGTGAACACGGTTTCTGTGTTATGATTGACGTAAGTAGGAGCTCAGGATCACTTCTTGATCATTACTAGTTGACGACCGTTCCGCTTGTTTCTCTTCTCGCTCTCATTTGCGTGTGTTAGCCACCATACTTGCTTAGCCGCTGCTGCAACCTCACCACTTTACCCCTTCCTTTCCCATTAAGCTTTGCTAGTCTTGATACCCATGGTAATGGGATTGCTGAGTCCTCGTGGCTCACAGATTACTACAACAACAGTTGCAGGTGCAGGTTAAGCGATAATCATGACGCGAGAGCGATGTTGCTTGTTTTGGAGTTTCTTCTTCTGCTTCTTCGATCAGGGGATAGGTTCCAGGTCGGCAGCCTGGGCTAGCAGGGTGGATATTGTTTGAGTTTCTGTTTATGATTCATCCGTAGTCGGATGTTGTTCTTGAATGTTGTATTGTTGTATTCATGTGACATTGTATGTATCGGATGTATCCCCACTATTATGTAATGTTGATGTAATGATATCCACCTTGCAAAAGCGTTCCAATATGCGGGTCTATCCTTGGTGGGACCTTCGAGTTCCTTTTGGATAGGGTCGCATATTGGGCGTGACACAGGGTCATTTAGCTAAAAAAATCATTAAATGCATGAAAAATAGCGAACAAAGTCAGAAAGGGTTGAAAATTGATGATGTGGCTTTGAATTGTACATGTTGAATGCACAAAAAATCTGGAGTTGAAATAAGTTTAGAAAAAATGAAATGCCTTTGTAACAGATGAGTTTTCATCCGAAACCCTGATACTTCAAAAGAGATTGTCCAGTTTGTACATGAAGTGCATCAAGTTTTTTCCGCAACCCTCTCAACTTTTTAGCACATGTTATGTGGGTGAAATGCTGATACCATACCAAGTTTCAACCTTTTCAGAGTTCATGTGTAGTCCTTTTCAATTTCGGTGTCATTTAGCTCAAAAATTCATGAAATGCATGAAAAATAGTGAATGAAGACAAAAATGGTGCATGTTGAATGCACAAAAAATCTGGAGTTGAAATAAGTTAAAAAATGAAATATCTTAGTAGCAGATGAGTTTTCGTCTGAAACCCTGATACTTCGAAAGAGATTGTCCAGTTTGTACACGAAGTGCATCCAGTTTTTGCTGTAACCCTCTCAAACTTTTTAGCACATGTTATTTTGTTTGGACATAATTACATTGATTAAATCCTACATAATTTTTCTTCGTGTTTCAAATGACAAAACACATATATATACCCTAACTACTACAAAGAGTGCATCCGGTTTGTCCGAAGTGGGACTTTACAGATAAGTCTGGAAACTCACTAGAGAAGAAAGTGATGACGGTGAAGCTGGTCACATCCCAGAGTGGGATCTTGGGGTATAAAAAAAATTCTTTGTGTGTGTACCTTTGCATCGTAACCATGGACAATCTTCATCATTTAACATGATGCTTGGGTCAGTGTTCACTGTGAAGGGAGCAATTTCATGAAACTTTTCATAATCTTCTGACATGTCTGTCTTGTCCTCCACTCCCAAGGTGTTTATTTTTCCTGAAAGAACCATGTGGAGCTTTGGCTCATCGTATGATGTATTCGCTTCCTTCTCTTTTCCTTTTCACGGCTTGGTAGACATGTCCTTCACATAGAAAACCTGCACCACATCATTGGCTAGGACAAATGGTTCGTCTGTGTACCCAAGATTGTTGAGATCCACTGTTGTCATTTCGTACCGTGGGTCTTCCTTTACCCCGGCTACTGTCAGATTGACTCATTTGCACCGAAACAAAGGGACCTTCAAATCACGTCCATAGTCAAGTTCCCATATCTCCTCTATGTAACCATAATATGTGTCCTTTGTCCTATTGGTGTTTGCTGCATCAAAGCGGACACCACTATTTTGGTTGGTGCTCTTTTTATCTTGGGAGATCGTGTAAAATGTATTCCCATTTATCTTGTACCCTTTGAAAGTCAATATAGTCAAAGATGGTGACTTGGCCAGCAAGTACATCTCATCTCCAACAGTGTCGTCATGCATGAGACATGTTTGCAACCAACCGCCAAACGACGCCATGTGTGTACGTTTGATCCAGGGATCAGATAGCTCCAGGTTCTTGGAGCGTACAATATCCAAGTGTTCCTCGATATACGGAGCCACCAAGCTGGAACTTTGTTGAACTGTGTAGTGTGATTGCACCCAAGAATGCCCATCCATACATATTACTTGCTCCTTTCCTAGAGTGACTTTTCCACCTAGTCTGCCCTCATGCCGCGATTCAGGAACACCAATCGGCTTAAGATCAGGAATAAAGTCAACACAAAACTCAATGACCTCCTCTATTTCACGTCCCTTAGAGATGCTTCCTTCTGGCCTAGCACGGTTATACAGATATTTCTTTAAGAATCCCATGAAACTCTCAAAGGGGAACATATTGTGTAGAAATACAGGACCCAGAATGGAAATCTCGTCGACTAGGTGAACTAGGACGCGCGTCATGATATTTAAGAAGGATGGTGGGAACACCAACTTGAAACTGACAAGACATTGCACCAAATCATTATGTAACCTTGGTAGGATTTCTGGATCGATTACCTTCTGAGAGATTGCATTGAGGAATGCACATAGCTTCACAATGGCTAATCGAACGTTTTCCGGTAGAAGCCTCCTCAATGCAATCGGAAGCAATTGCGTCATAATCACGTGGCAGTCATGAGACTTTAGGTTCTGAAACTTTCTATCTGCCATATTTATTATTCCCTTTATATTCGACGAGAAGCCAGACGGGACCTTCATACTGAGTAGGCATTCAAAGAAGATTTTCTTCTCTTCTTTGATAAGAGCGTAGCTGGCAGGACCTTGATACTGCTTTGGATGCATGCATCTTTTTCGTGCAAACGTTGTTGGTCCTCCCGTGCCTCCGGTGTATCTTTTGTCTTCCCATACATGCCCAAGAAGCCTAGCAGGTTCACACAAAGATTCTTCGTTACGTGCATCACGTCAATTGCAGAGCGGACCTCTAGGTCTTTCCAATAGGGTAGGTCCCAAAATATAGATTTCTTCTTCCACGTGGGTGTGTGTCCGTCAGCGTCATTCGAAACAGATTGTCCGCCAGGACCCTTTCCAAAGATTACTTTTAAATCCTTGACCATATCAAGTATATCATCACCAGTACCGTGGCGAGGCTTCTTCCGGTGATCTGCCTCACCTTTGAAATGCTTGCCTTTCTTTCTTAAGAGATGCTTGATCGGAAGAAATTGATGATGTCCCCGGTACACACTATTCTTACATTTATCCAAATATATACTTTTCGGTATCATCTAAACGGTGCGTGCATGTGTGGTATCCCTTGTTTGTCTATCCTGAAAGGTTACTCAGAGCAGGCCAATCATTGATGGTTACAGACAGCAACGCTAGTAGGTCAAATTCATGTTGTTTGTGCTCATCCCACACACGTACGCCTTTTTTGTCCCACAAGTGTAAAAGTTCTTCAACTAATGGCCTTAGGTACACATCAATGTCATTGTCGGGTTGCTTGGAGCCTCGGATGAGCACTAGCATCATAATGAACTTCCGCTTCATGCACAACCAAGGAGGAAGGTTATAGATATATAGTCACGGGCCAGGTGTTATGATTGGTGCTCTGCTCCCCAAAAGGATTAATGTCATCTGCACTTAAACCAAACCATACGTTCCTTGCGTCATCTGCAAAGTCCCGCCACTTTCTCTCGATTTTTCTCCACTACGACCCATTAGCGGGTACTCTCAATTTCCCGTCTTTCTTACGGTCTTATTTGTGACATCGCATCAACTTGGCATGCTCTTTGTTTTGGAACAAACGTTTCAACCATGGTACTATAGGAGCATACAACATCACACTGGCAGGAATCCTCTTCCTGGGGCGCTCGCCCTCAACATCACCAGGGTCATCGCGGCTGATCTTATAGTGCAATGCATCGCATACCGGGCATGCATTCAAATTCTCGTACTCCTCACCGCGGTAGAGGATGCAGTCATTAGGGCATGCATGTATCTTCTGCATCTCTAATCCTAGAGGGCAGACAGCCTTCTTTGCTTTGTACGTACTGCCGGGTAATTTGTTGTCCTTTGGAAGCATCTTCTTTAACACTATCAGCAACTTTTCAAATCCCTTGCCAGATACACCATTCTCTGCCTTCCATTGCAACAATTCCAGTGTGGTACCCAACTTTTTCTAGTCATCTTCGCAATTTGGGTACAACAATTTCTTGTGATACTCTAACATGCGCTGCAACTTCAACCTCCCTTTTTCACTTGTGCAGTTTCTCTTTGCATCAGCAATGGCCCGACCAAGATCATTAGCGGGCTCATCTGATGCCTCTGCTTCAGCTTCTTCCCCATTGTAGTACCATTGTATTCAGGGAACCCATGGCCAGGATAGCTGTCATCATCCTCCTCTTCTTCATTCTCTTCCATTAGAACCCATTTTTCTCCGTGCTTGGTCCAACAGTTATAGCCGGACATGAAACCGGACGTAAACAGGTGGACGTGAATGACTCTTGAGTTAGAGTAATTGTTATCATTCTTTCAGACAGCACATGGACAACACATAAAACCATCATCCCGCTTGTTTGCCTCGGCTGCACGCAGAAAAGTATGCACGCCATCAATGAACTGGGGGGAGCGTCGGTCATCGTACATCCATTGCCGGCTCATCTTCATTACACAACACCGAAAAGACCAAATTGATACGAGTTCATACACACTTATTCATAAAACAACATACAAACTCTCTAGCTAAAGCATTTAAATGCAACAACAAATGCGATCCAGATCGCAACTAAGGTAACAATTGATCCAACAGCATAGTGATACCAAGCCTCTTGATTAACGGCATATTTTCTAATCTTCAAGTGCATTGCATCCATCTTGTTCTTGTGATCATCGACGACATCGGCAACATACAACTCCAATTTCATCTTCTCTTCTCCAATTCTTTTCAAAAAATTCAAATACTCGTTTTCTTTTTCAACTAAATTTAACTTCTCGACAAGAGGGTCGGTTGCAATTTCCGATTCACATACCTCCTAGATAAAAATATCTATGTCAACTTGATGGGCATAATTGTCATAAATGCGAATTGCAACAAATAATTATAAAAGAGAATATACCACATTCGAATCATAAACCGGACGAGGGCCGACGGGGACGGATATCAAGACCATGACACTATGTATAACAAACAATCATACGAGTAATAAAACTATACAAGTAACTATCTAAATCATACAAACATGATTTTTTTTTTATAAAAAGGACGAACAAGAGGCTCACCAAGGTGGTGCCGGCGACGGGACAGTGCGGGCGATCGACGGTGGTTAGGTCGGGGACGGGAAGGCACTAAGTAAACCACACCTACACTGCTACACATATGCAAACTAAGAAGTTAATATGAGCTCAAATTGCATATAAATCAAATAAACTTCCACATAATTACTCCCAAACTAAAATACACAAATCACCATACTTATAGAGCATTGCACGAGCTAATCTAGCAATGAGATGAAAGGACAAAGTTGCTAACCTTTGTGAACACTTGGATAGATGGGGTGCCTTCAAATCTTTGGCAAAAATGGAGGATGAGCTCCAGTAAGAAGAACAAAGGAGAGAAAGAGGAAAACAGAGAGAATGAACTCAGGCTGGACGAAGGGTTTATATAGGAACATTTTAGTCCCGGTTGGTTATACAAACCGGGACTAAAGGGGCTCGTAGGAGCCCCAGCCTGACGCCAACCTGCCACCATCTCTTTAGTCCCGGTTTGTATCACAAACCGGGATTGTAGGTATAAAATGAACCGGGACTAATGATACCCGTGCCCTCAGCCGCTCCTAGCCGTTGGAACCGACCCGGGCCATAATCAAACCAGGACTAAAGGGCGGACGAAATGTCTGTTTTCTACTAGTGTATAACTCTGATGCACCTTTCCAGGCGTATCCTAGAGAGCAACATGGACGGCCTACTGCTGTTGAGAGACGGGCTCCGTTTTCGCGGAAGGGTTACCCAGGCAGAGGACATGCTCTCCGTATAGAGGAGAACGTCTTTAATTACATGCATGTACACATAAATACACATGCACCAGCAATTCAAACTTGTACTACACAGGTCTGTACGCGTACACCACAATGACACTGCTTGTACTACTACGTACTGTACATACATAGATAATCAGATATCCACTTAAAGCTATATATACTCTGCCTATAGCGCTATATGACTGCATGCTATGCTACGCACCGCGATCCTTCCTAAAGGCGTCGCGGAGGACCTGCATGTCGGCGACCACCCTGTCGCCGCGGCGCTTGATCACGTAGAACTCGCACAGCGCGCGGCCGGCGACCCTCCACGCGAAGCCGCACCTTTCGACACGTCTTCCTTCGTCGTCGCACCGGCACCGCGCCGCGTGCTCGTACACCAGCTGGTAGATCGCGCAGGCCTCCCTGTAGACGGCGAACGGGTGCTTGTGGCTCTCTTCCAGCTCCGCCGCGTCGTACAGCATCTGCATTGCAATTTGCAACCCAACCCAGTTCTCACGAGCCAGTCAGGGGATGCATCATATGTTCTCACGAGTCACGACTTTGCTAGCATTGCAGCAGTACCTGCTTGTATTTTTGGTCCAGCTCCCGGAACCTCGCCTTCTTCTCTTCTTTAGAGATTGGGCGATTACGGTCCAAGAGCAACGTGCTCACTGTCCGATACTCGTTGTAACGGGGACCCCACGTGTTGCGTTCTGCGGCTACTACTTCCTCGGTGAAGCATGTCAGCGGAGTTATATCTGAAGAAGAACAGAATGAAGACGCGAACAAGACCAACGTCATGATGATAGAGTGTATATATACAAAACTTATGGAGTATCAGAGTCTAAAATTATTTTACCACATTGCTGATGATAGTTGGCATGAAAGTGCTAACTGATCTTACCTTATTTCTAACCAGATTATACAAGCTTTTTTAATTTATGTTCCCAGCGGCTAGGGTGCCCCTTTCTCACCCAAACACACGCAACTGGAAATGCATAAACAGCCTAGAAAACCATCGGATTCCCACCGTTGTGAATTAATCAGATAGAGATATCTAACTGTTGTAGCTGTATAACAAACTATGCCACTTTATATTCCATCGGATTCGGTCAGGTTATATAGCAAAAATTAACGTTGTTTTTTTCTATGCATGTACTAGCCAAGAATTATCATGAAAGAGATCTTCTCCCTATTCTCTCTACTCCGCATACCTGGACTCAGGTGAGTTTCTGCCACAGCACAGCACTACCGAAAGCCCAGAGGTGTGCGCCTTCACCCTACAGCCTATACAGAAGTTTGCAAAACGCCTGGCTGGTCACTACTTATCCTCGATAGTCCTACTGTAATGCATCAAACTACGTCACTGGTGGTGTTATGCTAAATCCAGAATTTCCATAACTCATAGTGGCCTCATGGCCAGGATTCATCTGTGCTTGAAACTGCCTAATTGCTTGACAGAGATACTTTCAGCACTTGCAAATTCAGTGCAACCAAGGCACGTAGGAGCAAAAGAGAGATCAGCTGTATACTGGAAACTGGCAACCACCAAACCTAGTTAGGTAAAAATTAATATCATCGAGACACATCAGACATGCATCACAATGGCCCAAAGATTCCACTATCGTGTCGCCGGTTGATTGAGCCTAAATTTGATTTTCTAGCAAATCGAGGAACTAATGGTGAACAGACATTATAACATTACATATAATCTCTCAAAAGCTATTAGCTCAGCACAGATGCCCCTAGTCTGGCTACTGTGCGATTATATAATTGTACTATAAGTTTCACATTTTTTTCCTCTGCAATCGTTGCAGATTGTACATATATAACACATGATCGGTAGAAATCAGTTTCAAATGAAAAACATATATGCTAGCTAAATAAGAGGTTATATAGAGAAAACAACTAGAAATATCAACTTACTGATTGGGTGAGCTGCTTCAGGCTGATGCGACTTTGCTAAATCATAGATTTTGCCCAGCACTGATGTGGAAGTGTAGGGAGGTGTAAACCCTTTCCCTTCCATAAAGTGTGGATATACTTCAACCCTCAGATGACGAGGCATAGTGATCTATTTGGAAGATGGATGAAGAAAGAAAGTTTAGCTGAAGTACAATGTATGTAATATACATTTTGTTGCAAATCAAAATGAAACTATTAAGAAAGACAGTTAACGTCCCGGTGATGAAAGCATACAAAGAATCATCCACTGTATGCAGGTTTTTTATGTAACCTACATCGTCACTGTACCTGGATCATCACATATCCAGTCACCAATATTAGCTAAAAGTACACTAGTAAATTGCATCGGTGGTTGATTAACTTTGTGTTGTGTTGTGATTTGAGTTGAGTTGTCATTGTAAGATACCTCCTGCATAGGCCTCTGGGTCCTTTATATAGACGTCTTCTCTTAGAAGAGTAAGGTGTGATCTCTGATTTGGGCTTAGATGGAGCCAACTAAGGGAAAATCTCCTTATAGTTGGTTTAAGTGCCAGATCCATAAGGAACATGACACATCCATGCCAAGTCTTCCCTGTTACGACAGGATAGGGGTGTTCCAGAACCCCCTGGGCCACATGTACAGATACGTCATCATCATATGCATTGCACAGTACTACCTCCGTCCTGGTTTATTGGTCCGCTTAGTATTTTGTGTCAAATTTTGACCAAGGATTTAATTAACAAAATGTTAATGCATGTCACAAAAAATAGTATCATTGGAAACTATGTTCAAATACGAATCCAACGATATAATTTTTTATGGTCAAATTTTAACACAAAATACGAAGAGGACCAATAAACCAGGACGGAAGTAGTATTTATATCAATTTTTTCTACCATACATCATCCACGAGTTCATATCATGGTTGTGAAGAAGGGTAGCAGTAGTAGGGATAGAAAATTATAGAGGATAGGGATTAGCAACTGGAAGGGAGGGTTGTTACATTCTTTTTCTTAATCCCAAAATACTAGCTACCTTTTTTATAGAGGGCTTTGATCAATTTCCTTATATCCCAACTCAAGTACTCAACTAAATAAATAATTGGACTGGAACACAATTAAAGTCCATCCTTACTAACTCATCACCACTAATTCCGTAACACATAACGTTTTTGGATGTTTAATCCCATACCAGCAGGTGAACAGTAAAAATCACAGTAACTACAGTGTATATCGACACAGGATTTCTAACCTTGTTCCCACTTTTCGGGGCATCCAGAGCCTCATAGTAAATGTCAACCAATTCAAGCATCTTAGCCTTTATCGACTCCCATTCTTTTTTATCTTCTTGAACTTCACATGTCAGTAGCCGATCCATATATACCAGCCAACAATCTGCAGCTGCACCCAGCACATAACTGAAGGAAGGAACAATCTCAAACAATGTTAGACCACATAACTTGCATAGCTCATATATAATACAGGGTCTACAAAATGGTCATGGCAAAACTAGGAAACTACAACATGCTGAGCAGATGTAATATCAAAATATATGTGATGTTATCTGTAAACAAATAACCAATACTTTTTTTACTGGACACTGTAAATATAGGACATAATATTTTGAAACGGTAGCATATGTCAACACTGTTCCTTTTCTCTTAACAAATTTATCTATAACTAGAACTTAATGTATGATTATGATGTAAAGTTCTTAATAACAATGATCTTGGTCCAAGAAGGTATGATGATGGTAATTTAATATGTGGTAGAATCTTATTGTTCAGCTTCATGCACTAGCCAACGCAACCAAAAGTCCGAACTGATGGAAAGGGCTAGGCAATCCACATATACACTTCAACACCCCGTCTCATGTGTGACGCGGGAAGTCAACACGTGAATAGAACACCCCCTCTCACGTGTGACGCGGGAAGTAAACACGTGAATAGACCGAGGTATGGCTCAAGAGGCCTATACGTGGACATAAGAGGGGGGCAACAGCAATTTTTGAATAAACTGCAAAAGCCAGGACTTGAACACAAGACCTTAGGCTCTGATACCATGTTAAGCTTCATGCACTAGCCAACGCAACTAAAAGTCCGAACTGATGGAAAGGGTTAGGCAATCCACATATACACTTCAACACTTATTAATCATAATTGACTTCATTATAGATGTACACATGTCGATTTGTATGATCTTCGCCACATGACCTGGATCCTGTCAGTTTATGTCCAGACTTTGTAAATGAGACAACCATTGTATATTAAAAATACAGTTTAGGTAACTCGAACAATATTTTAGGTATTTTGGCCTTAAATTATGACGCCTCAAAATTCCGATGGCCTTTCAATGTCAAGACGCTCTGCGGGCTTAGATGCATAACAGAAATAGCAGATTTAAGTGCCCATGCAAAAAAAATTTAAGGATTACGAGTAAATAATACCTTGGTGTAAACCTAATTCTAAAAAATTCACGGAATAAAATGTGTTCTAGCTTGGATTCATCATAATCCTGAGGCTTCTCTTGTTTCGCCTTCCTTGGAGGGTTTCTTGGATCCCATGGTTCCGATGGTTTGAAGTACTTCAGTAACTGAAAAGGTCATTTTAATGATAGTTACAAATCTGGGCAGAGTATGATGTCATACCAAAAGTCCAAAACAATTTGGTGCCAAATGTATTGAGTATCATGCACCACCCAAAAGCCCAGCATTTATGCTTCAACACTCTCCCTCAAGTCGGACTCTCTGATGCCTAAGACAATAAGACGTGAACTGCAAGTGGGCTGTATGTTCTGTCGAAAGAAATATACGAGTCAAGTCTTGAACTCAAGACCTCTTGGCTTTGATACCATATTGAGAACCAACCAGTGCAGCCAAAAGCTCATGGTGACAGGAAAAGACAGGCAGTTTACTTAACAAAATGATGCTTCAAAGATACACTAAAAAATTCTGAAAACACAACGCAAGGTATTTTATATTTTAGAATAAAAAAAGGTAACCCTGAAGAACACAAAACCTAATTTGTATCATTAACTGAGTTAAAAAGAAGTCAAGACATTTGGATCAAATATACCTTTCTGTTAAAAATACCAGGAAAGATTATAGGAACAAATGAGTGGTAAATATAGGCTATATCCTGAATGATGCAACTTTCAGAAACAATATTAGCTATTTGATGTTATATTTATCCACTAGATGGTAACGTTTAAATATCATTGTTTTATTTTGAAGTGAGACAAAAATATGCATTTTATATAATTTGCAGAAACCCTGTATAAATAAAATCAGCAATGCGTGTAGTAAGTAGGAAGGGAATTCATCTTGCAGAAACCCTGTATAAAGAAAATCAGCAATGCATCCCAAATTACATGCTCTAGGAATAGATGAAATATATACTCCGTAATAAACTAGTGTGCAATATGCTCCAAAGGATTATGTTTGTTAGCAAGGATAGCAAAAATAAACAGATCACTGCAACATGTCAGAAACAATGACCAACCTGTGGGTTTCTCGAGACCCAGTACATGTCACCATCAAAATCACCACCTGCCATCTCATCAGCTAGAGACCGTGGTCCAGAAACAGGAAAAAGAATAGCATATTTGGAGTCTCCCACGAAATCCTGTATAGCCTCACTATATGTGGCTGTCAAGACATGTATATCACCAAAATGCAGCCCAGGATGTCTATAGACAAGAACCTCTCCAGAAATGGGGCCATGGTCCCTGTTTGATGAGACATAATTAGTAATAAAAGGAACAGACGAACACTTCAACCTTCTAATTCCCTTCAAAAGGATGGTATGGTCTATAATTAAATCTAGAACATTACCAAACTCTAGAAGTCTCACATATTTTGTGCCCTGGCAATATGTAATTAGTCACACATACTTAATCCAGCATGAAAACATATCATCCACCAAGATCAGACCATGCATTTATTAAAACCATGTTCTAACCAGTCTAAATAAAAAAGGTACATCCTGAAGTTGTTGCTTCCTTGTCAGACATTCTTCTTTAAGGGCAGGATGATCATAGAACTATTGAAGGACTTGAAAAAAAAATCAAATTGATGTACGAAGTGTGTTCTTTAATGCATTCATGAAACAAAAGCATAAACCTCTAGTCCATATGAAAGTGCATAGTTGCATACACCAACTAGTTCACCTAAAACATTAAGCTAGATGATGAAGAACAGTGATCAACATACTTACAGTCACACTCATGTCTAGGCTCCTTCAAGCCTAAGATATGGACTAGAGTGAAGTCAGTGAACTGCAATTATAGTTCTTAAAACTTAGTTACTAAGGATTTGAACTAACACCTCTCGATCCTGGTCCTGGTAAACGTTGAGTTGCAAGCACCAGCTAGTTCATCCAAAATATTATTATTATTTATGGGAGAGGGGGTGGGTGTGGAAAGGTCATCCAAAAGTCTAAGCTGACCAGAAAAGGTGAGCAATATACCAATACTTAAAGTCTAAGCTCAATTTCAATACATTACCTAACGACTCACTGGTTTACAAACAGAAACAAAATAATGTTTAAGTTCTGCATTCCCCTTCTACAACAAATTGTAACATGATAAACAGATCCAGAGAAACCAATATCCTGTTTATGTAAAGTTACAAGATTATGGCAGTCGGAAAAATTGAAAAGCATAAGGAAGAGATAAAGGAAAGACCGAGCAATAGAAAGGATATGGTGGGTTACTGGACCACTTACAATATCACACAGACTTCATGGGGCTTTAGTGTCTCTGTAGGATCTGTTGTGCCCATCAGATAATAACACTGATCGACAGGGAGCCTGCCTTGTTTGAATCCTTCTCTTTCCTCTTTGGTCATTGTAGTAAGCTGGTGCTGTAAGTATGCCTCATCTTCTGGTCGAATTCCAGAAAGGATCATCCGTGCAGACATTAAATCATCCATGTCACCGTGGTTAAATGCAACTGTAAGGGGGATCACATTAATAGAAATTGCAAGTGAAGGCATAACTGCCACTAGATAAATGCATACTTGAGATGTTAAAAGTAACAAATTCCTAAACATCAAAGAAATGCAGCATATCCCATATTTATAGCAAAATGCAGCATAATTACGTGCTCCATTCATGATATTACCTTCAAGGGAATCTCTAGTTTTATGGCGAGCTTTCTCAACATCTTTTAGTGCCTTCCCTAGAAGCTCCATAAAATAATCCGCTGGAACCCCTCCATATTGAAGCAGCGTGATTAAAAACCTTGAAGTCAATGCCCTTTTGGGTCGATTGCTGGAAAAATGTTGTGAAGTGCCCAACAAAAGGCAAGAATTTCATTAGCTGTAGAGAATACTCAAGAAAAATATCTCAACATTTATCAAAACCGTAGCACTACCGCTACAAAAAAATTAACTCTGTGACTTCAGCTACCAAACTGATTCACAGAAAACTTAATCAGTTAGTTAAGCGTGGGTGACCTTAATAATACTTTAAAATCGAAGACCAAACATGTACCAAGTAAAGAACTGCCTTTTACAGTTTCATGGGAACTTTCCCAGTTCTTGCTAAAACCAAAGTAGTTTAACGATCGCATCTAAATTATGGCCTATGCAAGATATCCCCCCTACTCATATACTCAAATCCAGTAAATGCATATCCAGGTTACTTACCTCGTTGAAACAATTTCCAGTGAGTTGAAGGAGTGCCCACCTGATAAACTAGGATCTGAGTTTACTTTTATCATTGATGGTCGTATATGGATAGTCCTTTCAGGAAGCTGCAATACACAAGAAATATATTCTTAAAAAATGGTAAGAAAAGTTCAAAATTTGAACGACATAAAGTGAACAAAAATGATGTAAAAGAAAACCAATAATTGATGTGATTGCTCAATTATATTACTAGTATTGGATTCTCAGGCTGTCACTAACTCATGGTATTGTGTAAGTTGTGGGCTAGAAGTGTTGAACGTGCGGAAAAAGGTACCACCAACAAAATGGCAAATAGGAAAGATAGGAAATGAAGGTAATGTTTCCATGCAACCATTTGTTCACTAGAACTGCTAATCTGCTAAGAGCATGGCTAATAGTATAGCCAGTTGATGGCCATATGATGCTGTCATGTCATTTATAGACATCATACATAGTCACTCATATGATAAGTTGGCTATTATACTAGTCCTTTGTTCCACCCTCTCGCGTCCTCTTTCTCCATATTTATTACATTTGCCTAGGAGCATGTGTAGAGGTGAGCTCTTGCATGAGAAACCACTCCCCTCATTTTTTCTTGTCTTTCTCCTCCATATAGACAAAAGTGTCATGTAAGCGGGCTATAAGCCCCTTATTATACTTGCTCTAAACGATAACACTCCAACGACAATAAACTCAAGCCATCCATGATAAATATATACCTTTCTAATAACAAGAAGGGTTCCCTTTACAGCAAGTCCATTATAGAACATACGGACCTGCATAAGAAGAGGCTAGAGAGAGGAAGGGGAAGAGCAATACACTGCTTAGTTATCTAATGGAGCATTTGAAAAATAACAGAGAAAAGATCATGATATTGTTTACTCCACAGATTACATGATCATCGATGTCAAATTGATCCTCCTTTGAATCCACACTATCCTGTGTAAGTTATAACATAGAATTGAATAATAGTACCAAAATAATTAATAAGAAAACTAAAAAGTGAAAAGCAGGGTTAGCTAGAAATAGCAAGCAACAATTTTGATAACTATTAGCTATTTCCAAAACATGATTTTTGGGGTAAAGTTAACCACGAACACCTATTTGTTAGTCGAGTCCACAAATTTCTCATCTCATCTTAAATCTGTCGTTCTTTTAAAAAATAATGTGATGGACTTGATGTTGTAGCATGATATATTGCAAGTTTGCAACCAATGGTAACATCGTATGGTGTATCACAATCTACGGATGATGTGTTTGCTGATCTAACATGGTCGACATGCCAGGTTGTTTAAGTTCAGTATGAGATTAAACAAGCAGAGGGACACAATCATCTAGGATCTAGTGGAGACAAGTCTTATCAAAGTACAGAACGTTATGTTCCACTACTAACACAAGTGTCCATATTATTAAGCTCATTAGGATGTGTGCCATATTATTAAGCTCATTAGGGTGAAAAGTTCAGTGCCGTCCAACCCATAATGGATGCTTTAGGTGAGTTGCAAAGTAAAATAAGGTACCACCAATCTTTTCCACAACTGAGAGAACAATTGGTGTGACCGATGATATTGGGTGCCAATGAGCTTCCACTATAATCAGTGCCCGAGTGCAGAATGCATTCTATGGAGAACCTAAAGCATAGCATGGTGAAACAGCTAAAAGTTTCAAACCGCACTGATTCAAAATTCAAATTTACTATGTGTCAAGTTTGTATTACTAAAAGGAGCTGTGCCATGTGTGTATCCAAGTTTTCTTTTGGCATATCAAAATTTGCCCAAATGAGTTATCATTATCTTCACAAAACCATAACCTTCAGAGACCTAATATATAGTTCAAATATGGTAAGTGAGAAATAATAAAAAATCATATTTTCTGACAAGATGCACAATGGGTGTTGAAATATATTGCCCGCCTCTCTCCATCAGTTCGGATTTTTGGAGCAACTGGCCGGAGCATGAATTCAATATGGGGGACGGGGAAGCACACACTCACGTCATGTATCCTCAAAAGGTTCCCCTTAAATACATCTGTAGGGCATTTCTTAGCTAAATCTTCTGATATTAGGCCAGTCCCGTCAGTGTGGATCAAAGCCTCCCTATGCTTGAGAACAATGCTTCCGTTTTTATCCTGAAATATTTCATTGAGTATACAAGATAACAATATATTCTAGTAGCAAGCCAAAGAGATAGTAACCTTGCAAGGTACATCATCAACAATTACAACGTCAATTTTTGATAGGGCTTCACCATCGAGTAGTGTAATAGTTTTGGACAATACCAAACCAAACCTGTCATTCCCATAAACCAACTATATAAATTTACCCTCCAAAAGAGAGTGGCTACAACCACAGACAATGACAAAAAGTGAAACAACATCTTATGTTCATCTCCATCGTATAAGGCATTGTAAAATCCATGCACAGTAATATTTGGAAAACTGAAAGAAACAAGCAAAAAAGAGAAGTGGGCAATGACTTGCACCAAATGTATCGCCAAATATAGTCAAACTTCATGTTTTCACAGTGTGGCACCTCGTTTTGGTTATTCTGTAAGTAGTCCAATGCAGAAAGCAAGAGCACAAGATTTACCAACAAGTAAAAAAAAAGGGCAACCTGGTGCATGTAGCTCCCGCTTGCGCAGGGTCCAGGGAAGGGTCAAGTAACAACATGAGATATCCTAGAATTTATGATTAAACGTATGCATTATTAGTGATACTGGGTAGCAAAAGTACATAAGATTGCTAACCTGGCCACATATTTTGCCACACTGGGGACAGTGTGTACGTGCATAAAAAGCTTGCGGGCATCACCAATTGTTCTGTTGGAGAGGATATAAGGCACACCCTTGTCCCAGTCACACTCGGTGCGAACAAAGTAGCACCTAACAGTAGAAGTGCATTTCTTGTTTCTCTCTTTCTTTTTTTCCGCTTTTATTCTCCTTTCCCTCCCTCCATCTTTGTAAACTGACGATAAAGGCATACCAGTCAAGACCATGATACAACTGAATCAATTTATAGTTATAAATGACGAATGACCTTTTTTACAAAGATATACTAGCACTAATAGTACAGAAATTTTCCGTGCTGACTTGATCCATAGATCTGTGCTCTCACCAGATGCTGGGGACAGCATTGAGAAGTCGGTGCCGTTTTCAGCATGATATTCTTTGCACGAGGTCAGGAACTCAGGAATTAAATTTTTAGAAGGGTTGAGAAAGGGCAAAAGAATCAGAGACGAGGGATTATCTTATTGCTTCACTACTGGAATCGCCACCTATGCTGAGTGCCAGAAACACTCGGCAAAGGACCTAAAACCCTCAGCAAAGGCTTTGCCGAGAGTTGCACTCGGCAAAGGCCACCTGGCGTACACCTCTCAGGCAAACAGGAATTTGCTGAGAGCCAGAACACGGGCACTCGGCAAACTCTTTCGCGGAGTGCCAAACAGTTCGCATCGGCAAAATAAAGGGACTCACGGACAACAGACGGAAACGGAGGTTGCCACTTGGTCTCTTTGCCGAGAGTGGCTCTCGGCAAAGCTAGCCAATAGGAAGCTGTCACGTGGCAACCACCTGACAAGCAGGTCCCACAATATACGCAGAGCGTAGCTTTGCCGAGAGCGGCTCTTGGCAAAGTTAGGGAATAGGGAACAGCCACGTGGCGAGGACCTGACAGGCGGGACTAGGGGTGGGCATATTAACCAAGAACCGTTGCACCGAACCAAAAGGACCGGGACCGAAACCGAATGGAACAGAACCAAAAAGTGTGGTTCCTATTTCGGTTATTAAATATATAGAACCGAAATTTATTCTCTAATTTTGGTTTTAACATTTGGTTAACCAAAAAGACCTAATAACCCGAAACTACAGACCACGCCTCACACCTCCTTTTTTCTGTTGAGAAATACGCCATGCACCTCCTGTATTCTCTGCCCCCGCTGTCCTAGGCCAGTTGGCCCAGCTAGCCCAACACGGCAGCTCCAAGTCTCTCTATGCCTTTTTCACTTATCTCAGTTTAGCCACGTACACGTCTGGTATGGCCCAAAAAGTGTAGCAATCGGCCCAATCGGCCCATGCAAAAAAATTGACCAAGTAGTACGTCAGCTTGTGGTTTAGTACCACATCGGATAGCCACTGAGAAAGGAAGCGTAAGAAAGACTATAAAAGGTACTAGGTAGCTAGCCATTTGTTTCATGTGCCTGCTCATACCAAAACGTGCGGAGGTAGACTAAGGAAGAAAATGTATTCTTGCGCATGAAGTTCGGGTCTATTCGGTTGGAACCGATGAAAGAACCGATTGTTCGGTTCCAAGAAAATTTGGTTACCTAATTCTGCAAGGAGCCGATCGTCTGCAATTTTCAACAAACCGAAAAACTTTGTGACCTGGAAAACCGAACCGATTGGTCCGGTTAGACCGAATGCCCAGGCCTAGGCAGGACCCACACCATACGCCGAGAGCTCACTTTGCCAAGAGAGACGCTTGGCAAAGCCAGCCAATAGGGAACCGCCACGCGGCAAGCATCTGACAGGTGGAGCCCACAACATACGCCGAGCACTATCTTTACCGAGAGCAACGCTCGGCAAAGCCAGCCAGTAGGAAATAGCCACGTGTCCACTACCTTACAAGCGGATCCCACGCCTTACGCCGAGCCACAACTTTGCCGACAGCCACGCTTGGCAAAGCAAGCCAATAGGAAACAGCCACGTGTCAACCACCTGATTGTCGGGTCCCAGAATATACGCCGAGTGCTGCCTTTGCCTAGAAATCAGCCCGGAAGATACTTTCCGACGTCAAGCGCACGGTACAAGGCCGTGATGCAATGTCGGACGCTCAATGACAAGGGGCTTAAGACCAACTTGCAAGACCAACTTGGAGAGAGAAGAATACTTGTCGGTGGTAAGTGACAACATTGCTTGCTAGTACTTTGAGTCATCCGCCGCTTGTTACATGCATTAGTCAATGATTCGATTATGTCTGACTAGGTGAAGGAACCCTTGATCAAGGAAGATTGTTGGTAGGCCCTGGTTGACATGTGGTGTGACCCAGCATGGCAGGCGCAACATGTGGAGAAGGGGAACGATTGCGTGAAAATGCCAGGCCCGGCACATGTCCAGGAGAGCCGCAACCTAACCACTCTGAAGCAACACATGGTATGTGGAATAAGATGCTAACTTTTTCGCACGGTGCATCTCCGTTCATTAAGCTTGATGGTTACTTTTGCAGGAAGCGGAGCTTGGTCGCCCGGTCCGCATCCTAGAGGCCTGGAAAGAAGGCCACAAGGGGAAGGATGGCG
Source organism: Triticum timopheevii (assembly GCA_963921465.1). Lineage (NCBI taxonomy): Eukaryota > Viridiplantae > Streptophyta > Magnoliopsida > Poales > Poaceae > Triticum > Triticum timopheevii. The sequence continues at coordinate 507,872,485 of OY997274.1, forward strand.
CCGAGTTCTGCAGCCTGTCGGCGAAGGAGAGGTACGGGACCTTCAAAGAGGTCTTCCAGGAGGTGGGTAGGACGCCGAACCTACGCCCAAGCCACTTGATCCTGAGTTGCTCATCATTGCTGGCGAGGGGAAGGGCCATGACCGCCACCTCCTTTGCAACGGGGCGATTGCCACCTCCTTGCATCGCAAGCTCCATGGGATACGCGCGCCGAGCACAAGCTTAACTCCGTCCATGCGGAGTCACCCAACCGCCATGTCACATGAGATCACGCGTCTCAAGGCTAGCATCATAACCATTCATTTGTCCATGCCTCGAAATAGCACCCTTGCAACCTATATGAGCCTAATGCCATATTACAGGCTTTATCGGACCAACGGGCTGCTGAAGTGGATCAAAGGCAGCAAGCCGAGCAAAGGCGGCAGGCTGAGGAGGAGAGAAGATAGAAGTAACAAACAGAAATGAACAAAGGTTCAAATTGCTCGAGAAAAAACTAGAGGTAGAACATTCTCTAAATTTGGCCCCATTCATTATATAGCGATGAATAATGCTCACATGACTCTAATCTTATAGGCTCCTAAAAAATCTCAAGGCGGTGGAAACAATGCCCCTCCTCCTCCTCCTCCTCCTCCTCCTCCTCCTCCTCCTCCAGAAGGTTAACCCCATGGAATCAATGCCCCTCCTCCTCCTCAAGGCGGTGTATGAAGATGTGAACTTCTGTGTGATGTGCATGTGTTTTGCAAGATGTGGACTTCAATGAATTAACCCTGTGTATGAATATGTGAACTTGTGTGTGATGTGCTCGAGCAATTTGTTTGCTCTATGAACTTGTATGAAACAATGGCCTATGTGAACTAGTTTGAGTTACCTTATGTGAACTAGTTTGGGTTATGACTATGTGTGTGTTGTGTTGCTCGAGGAATTTCTAGGGAGCTCCTAGCTCCCACATTCATTTGATATGATAACATTTGCTGCACTAAAGATATAGACAGAATATGTATCTAGTTGTTTTCAGTTGCAGGGAATAGATAAGAAATAGCTTCACAACAGAAGCAATGGGACATATTACCGAGAGCAACACTCGGAAACACTCACTTTCACGAGCATCGCTCTCAGAAAAGGGGTCGCCTGAGCACTTTAACTACTGTAGTGGTTTTCTTTTAGTGGTTTTCTTTTCCGAGGGACGCACTCGGAAAAGAATGGCACTCCAGTAGAGACATTCCTTTCCGAGGGACACTCAAAAAAGAATGGCTCGTCAGCACTCCATCCGTGGGATTCTTTTCCGAGGGCGGTGGCTCTTGGTAAAAGTACCTCTGACATGTGGGCCAATGGGTCCCACCGGTCAGTTTCAAAGCTATCAGTCAACGGTGGTATGCCGAGCGCAGCTCTTGGCAAAGGTATCAGTCAGCTGAGTGTCATATTATTGTTTTTAAAAATTTAACAAATAATTTGAATGTTTCTGTGACAGGTTTTTTACCGAGCGGAACATCATGGCTCTCGATATAGATAGCAAAAAGTGACGGTGCCGTCAGTTGCGAACAGGCATGCCATGTGGCTTCTCTTTGCCGTGTGGTACTCTCAGCATCTTCGCCGTTTGCCGAACGTAGTTTGTTCGCCGTGATTCTATGTCAGCAACGTCATCTAGTTGCCGTGAAGCCATGGTTGCCGAGTGTGGCCCTCGGCGTCTGTACGTTTGCCGAGTGCCCGTGGTTTGGCTCGAAGAGCCGAACACCCGACGTATAGGACAATTCCAGTAGTGCTTGGACTAAAAGGCACGATTCTTTTTGGCTTAAATAGCACATATAGGACTCAACAGGACTGAACTCAAACTCAAAAACTTAATGCACTATGACTACTACATGGACACCATGTAGTAAACTTACCAAAAAACAGAAGGCCGTATAGCATACATTTTGGATTGATCATGTATTGTGTGATTTCTCTTTGCTATGCTTAATTCTCTTGGTCCTTAGTACCATAGCATGTATGCCATCTTGTCTCACATATGGTATAGTAGATTTTATTAATAACTGTGGACAAGCCAGGAGTAAACTGAAGAGCTGACCGAGATAGTGAGATATGATAGGGCCAAGGTTGTTTAGCTTTACTTGCCCACATGATTTCTAGTGTATACTAGCACGACCCATCTAGTTTGTGAAGGATTAAGCTAGCCCTTCGCGTAGCTAGCTTATCTACGACGTGTCCGCTCCCCCGCTAGGGTTCCCACCCCCGCCGCCGCCAGGCCCCTCGCGTGCCCCCGCCGCCGCCGGGCGCGCGCCTCCAGACCCTCCCCGCTCCCCTCCCCCCCCCCCCCCCCGTGACGCGCCTACCTCCCCCCCCCCCCCCGCCGGCGAGCTGCGTCGGGCAAAGCCCGATGGGCGCGGTGGCGGCGGGCCCTTCTCCCCCCTGCTCGTGGGGCGCTGGCGCGGGGCGGCCTCCTCGAGCGGCGGCGCTGGACATCACGGGGTTCAACGGCTTGGCGGCGGACTCACGGGGCGGCTGGCTGGTGGCAGTGCCCCGGATCTCGCGCGCGGCGGGGCGGCTGCGGCGCTCCCGTCTCGGGAGGTGGCGCGCGATCGGCCTCCTGCTGGATCCGACCAGATCTGGCGGTGGGGGTTGGCCAGCGGCGCGTGGCGGCGGTGGTGCGTGCCCGGCGGCTACAGCGCTAGGAGCTCGCCGGGCGACGCGGGTAGGGCAGCGGCTGGGCGTGGCCGTTGCTCCGGCCGTGGGCGGCGACGTGTGGAGGTCCGGCGGTGGTGGACTCCCAGTGTCGTGGCGGCTTCATGGTGGCTTGGCGGATCTGCCTGTGGCGGCGGCCGGCTTCTCCGGTGTCGGCTTGTCTGCGATCGGACCGTTTCGGCCTTCACCCCATCTTCTCGGCACCCGGTCGCTACTCCCTTCGAAGGGTTGGCCCTTTCCCAGCTGCGGTCCATCGCTCGTCTCGCGCCCGGTGCAGCAGGACCGAGCTCGTCTCGCACACAGTGCCGCAGGACCGAGCTCGTCTCGCGCACGATGCAGCAGGACTGACCTCGTCCCCCCCCCCCCCCCCCCCCCGGCGGTGCTGTAGGACCGAACTCGTCTCGCGCTTCGGGCTGCAGGATGGGTTGATGGATGCCAGTGCTGGCCGACCTATTGGGTCTCCACGCTAGGGTGGACCAGGGGTGCAAAGGGGGTCCTTTTCCGCTCGTCTCTTTGGTAGGGGTAGCGGCGGGTCTCAGGTGCGGTGGTGTCAAGGTCTTGGATGCCGGGGCGACGGCCCTGGTGGCGGTAGCACGGTGCTCTTGGGCAGAACCCGTGTCTTGGCACTGCCCGGTGGCCATGTGCGGCGTGGTAGCGGGGGTGTAGCGTTCGGTGGCGGTGAGTGTTGGCCGGGGTGAAAACTTGCTCTATCTTTGGACAGACCGGCGACGGCGAAGCTCGTTCCCTTCTTGAAGGCGTCGTCGCGGCTCTCACCGCCCATCGTGCGGCTCCAGGGGAAACTCTGATCCTCGGATTGGGCGGTGGCAGCGCTCCGGTGTCGTATCCTTCCTGAAGGCGCCGCCTTGGAGTCCACGGTTCGTTGTATGCGGCTTCATCTCTTCGTGGTAGTTTGCTAGGAGTGGTGTTGCTGCGCTCAGCGCTTTTGTATCCTGCCTTGGGTGTGTGTGGTGTTGGCGTCCGTTTGTTCCGGATGATGTTGACCTTTGCTTTATATATAAAGCGGGGCAAAAGCCTTTTTCGGTAACTGTGGTCTAGATGAAGTTCAATATTTCGGTTCTCCCTAAAGATCTTATTATCAAATCTGTAGTGTAAATAGAGACTCATTTTCGTTCAACATGAATATGATATCAGTTACTCTGGTATACTAAATACTCCAACTGTGAAAGCTGCAATTGACTTCAGTATGATTGTAGAATAGTAGTGGAGTAAATATTTCAACAAGCAATTACTTTGTTTCTTAATTTATAGGCGTGCAGAGCTCCTGTGGGTTAAAAAAAACACCAATTACTGAGGTTCAGTTTGTGGTTGCTGAACTATGTTGTGCTAAACTTATTCTAAAATCTGCTGCAGAAAAATAGCCACAAAAGCAGGAAAAACAATGTTAACCAAACTGGAGAATAGATCCAAATGGATGCTGCACTCTTTAGTGATGATAAAAAAAATGCTGCTAGGCATGTGCTTAGGTGAGATAGGCGCCAGCAAGAGGAAAAACAAGGAATTTATGTCTAGTAAAAAAATTAACCTTCATTCCAAGACACTGAAACTTACTCAAAAAGCGATAGCGACGCAAACCCAAGATGATGCCATCTTCAAAAACGTGATGGTAAAAGTGACAGCCGGTTTCGAAGTTATCACCAGCATTGGTGTGCCCAGATATATCTGAAAAGTTCACAACAAGAACATTGTCGTCCCCAACAACTTTCTGTAGACTAGTCCTTGTGTTCTCTATATATGGCCCCTGAAACCAAAATAAAATAAAATGAAGTTATATGCAATCTCAATATACTGGTAACCAATGCTCAATATGGAAAATAGAAGAAAACAAAAAAGAACATTTTACAGATGGTGTCTCTACGACTCTACCTATTCACAGCAAGTCAACAACTAAGACTAGCATTTTTTTAATGACTGTCAAGTGAGATCCTCCAAACAAAAAATCGCAGTTGATAATTTGAAATTAATATAGAAAAGAATAGGCAGATAAATTCATAAATATTCTCCAATGTTGCAACGCTAGAGAAGAAATGACACATGAACTTGACCATCCAAATTAATTTCTTAAATGACTGAGCAATTAAAATGTTCAGTTAAATATTTGATTAACAAGATGTAAATACCACTCGACAGCTGTGTATATATAGAACACTGTTTTGGTGCCCATGAGTGCCTACATTCATGTTTCTGAAATGTACATGATGATATTTAAACTTTGCACATACTAATAACATTGCACATGCTACATCAACGAATTCTCAGACTAATGGAGCATCAAATCAAGCACTTTCTACAAAATAGGCCACCCGTGAGCACCAAATAATTTTCTAATTAGGAGATTTGGAAAAACTGATGTGTATCCTAGAGTAATGGATACAAAGGCTCAAGAGAACAAAGTAAACTTCCGAACCTTGAAAACCGTAACTACGGAATCGCCTCTTTGCTCGATATGGCAATGGTACACTCTTGTCTTGCTTGGGTCCCAATCAAGATTCTACAAGTATCAGTTCAATGATAATTCCATGAGACGCATGCTGGCATTTATAGAGAGAGAACACGCTGACAAGGAAAAAATATTTGACTTATCCAAATGGGGACTATAAATTTCACATGTCAATAGGCATCAAATGGTGGGTGCTATTGCAACATGAGCCTACAGGTGCGTTCTCGGAGATGCATAATATGGGCTATGGCCTAAACATATATTCTCATTAAACTTATACATGAGTCAGCAAGATAAAAAGGTAAAAAATTCTTGGTTTTTAAGTAAACTGACAAAGTATCCACAATTAACAAACAGGAAGTTATCAAAGGCAGAGCACAGAACGGATATATCCATCAAAATAGAAGAAACTATGCCATAAATGGACATGTAACAATATTGGGTGGGTGGGCGCGTGAATCATCCTGTATTAGCTGTATATACATGATAGGCAGTAGTAAACATAACACATAATGAATAAGAGAACAAACCTGTCTCCTGTCACACTCTGCTAGAAACTCGTGACCAAATTTGTTCCATATTTCCAACTCAAAACGATCCATGGGCAGTGAATTCAAGGACCTAATATAGTCCTCATGTAGTACACCCACGTCTTCTATCTTCTTCCTACAAATGAGGGCAAGAGATCAGTAACAATATAATGAAGACAGCAGATATCCACAACAATAGATGCGCGCGTTGTACGGTAGCTTATTTGTTCGCTAAAGGGAAATATAAACCAAATTAAGACTTACCCTGCAAGATAGACATATATCATAAAAATCTGAACAAACTCTAGCTCTCCCAACGCTAACAACTGACGGCTCACGGTTGCCCTTGATGCGTTTGCAGTAACAAGAGGGTCTGCTGGCATCATGCACTCCATGGTTGGTGATGCTTGGACCCCCACAGTTCCTGATGGGCACCCCATTTGATGCACACGCCTTGTGATCTCGCGCACTGGACATGGGGTGGAAACCATCCTTGGAGACGTAGGAATGATCTGCCGGACCGGGCTATCAAACCCCACCTGATGCTGCAACCCAGACACCATGCCGAGGCCAGGGCTCCCAACTTGCACCATAGCATGGTCTGGCACCCCATGGGCCAATGGCGGGGTAGGACTACCAACCTGCAACGGTTGTACCTGGTCTTGCATCCTGAAAGACGGATGCTCGACAAACTCTTCCATTCCTCCTTGGTTTGGCATCACGGGTAACATTTCTGGGACATTGCAATCAGGTTTATCAACCTCCATTGCAACTGGGTTCGGCAACAAGCAAGCAACTGCCCCAACAGGGCTCCCGTTGCTGTTGCAATGTAAACCGTGAGGCGTCTGACGGGCAGGGCTTTCGACCTCTATCATGGCATGGTTTGAGAGATTGAAAGCCAAATCACTGCCTGGAGCGTTATCGTCCATTCGAACATCATCATCGTGCATTGGTCCCAGTACAGAGTCATCTGTTGGATGAAAGACTTCACGATTAGAGTACTGTAACGGTGGTAAAACGAAGAAAAATAACCAGGAGAATTTTGATTCAGAGAAAAGTGTAGATTGGCATATCAGAGACATTTTTATTGCAGAACACACACGGATCAGATGAACTCGAACCCAACAAGCTCCAAAACAATAAGGTGGCAAAGAGGAAGTCGATCAATGCGCTTGATTGCTTTAAGCAGCAATCGCTGTAGCCACGCAAGCCAAGTAGAGTTAAATTTCAGTCCAAGAAGAGGCGTTCCCCCCTCGCAAAATACTGTGCTAAATATCAGTAGGTTCGAACAAACCAAAATCAGTACTAAAATGGAACTTTGAAACACCACTCCGCTGAAAATGTAAGTTTTAGCACGGAGAAAACCCAAAAGCCCGCCACGAGTGGAATGAAACCCAAATAAGGGCGAAAAAATCAAACAGAAACGATTCCCTCCAAAACGACCCAAAATAGCAAGTCCGGAACCGGAGCAGCTAAGCAATCCGCACCTCCGCTGGAGGGGCCGGAGGCGTAGATGGCGCTCTCGGCGCTAGGGGCGTCCGGCGCGTTCCTCGCCGCCCACATGATATAGCCTGAGAAGTTCCGGACGGGCTTCCGCGAATCCCCTATCAGCCGCAGCACCCGCAGCGCGGCCGCCTCGCCGATGTCCGCGAGCATCTGCCGCGCGCGCGGGTCGGCGTGCTGATCCAGCCGCGCCTCGATCTGCTGCAGCTCCCAGCCAACCGCGGCCGGGAGCGGCGGGGCCGGCGGAGCGCGCATTTGCGCCGGGGAGGCCGGGCCGGGGGTGCTCATTAGGGTTTAGGGTCTAGGTCCCTCCGCTCGCGTGAGGCGGAGGAGCCAAAGGGAGACGGCGGCGGGGCGTGCTCTTCCCTCTCCTCTCCACTCTCTGCCGAAGCTTTCTTGCACGATGACAGGAAAGAGTTTGGGAACAGGGGCGCCAGAGCAGAGGAGGAGTATACCGCTTCAAGGCTTCGAGGAGAAGGAGGTGGTGCGGCAGGTGGGGCCGGCGTTCCTTAAAAAAAGAAGAATGGCTCCACGCTGCAGCCCGAGGAGTCCACTCGTTTGGCAGTCTGTGCAGCAGTGGCCCTGTTTGGATCCCTATGTTAGAGTTAGTTTTAGTTAGTTGGAGCTCAAATAATTCAAAAGTATCCAAATATGATGGGTTAGTTTGGGTTAATTGGATCTAACCCACCCCAAAAAACTAGCCCACGCTAGAGGAGCTTATTTGGGTTAGTTCTTTTGGTCCCACTAAAAAAATAGTAAAAAAGTTACCCCTCGCATTCAAACAAGGTCCAAAGTAGTCAAATAATTGAGAAAGAATATTTTATTGCCAATCTAACCCTACCATCCAAACAGCTTTTTGGTTAGAGTTAGTTTGGGGTTGGTTTAGAGTTAGAATCTAACTCTAACCTCTAACTGAGTTAGAGTATCCAAACAGTCAATTCAAGCAGTCAAACAATGACCTCTTTTAACTCCATTCGACCCATGTAAGTTACTGCCGCCTGGTTTATTATTTTTTTATTTTGTGCAAAATTTTGACCTTACATTTAACTAATAAAATGTTAATTCATGTCATAAAAAATAATGTAATTAAAAATTATGTTCGAATACAAATTCAGCGATATAATTTTTAGTGACATGCATTAATATTTTGCTATTTAAATTTATAGTTAAAATTTAGCATAAACTATAAAAAAGACTTGTGCTATTTAAATTTATAGTTAAAATTTAGCATAAACTATAAAAAAGACTTGTAAACAAAGGACCGAGGTACTCCCTCCGTCGAGGTGCATAGGGAATGTAAGAAGAGACACTGTGATTTAGGCGCATAGAGATTGGGTGAGGTGAAAATTAAATGATCTATTTAATGGGCAGCTAGCGCGCCATCCAAACATGGCAGCCAACCAACTTGCTTGTTAATACTCCCTCCTTTCCAGTTTATAGGACTCAATTCAAAAATTTCACCAACCAAGGTAGATGGTGAGTGGTGAAATACTTTTTGTAGTTTGCAAAAGCATCCAACTAATGCTCTTGTTTCCTCAAAAAATTATGTTTACCAATGCATTAGTTGCAATGCATGCATGCATAAAGTACATGCATTGATCAATTTTCTCTTAATACTTGCATGCAATGATTTAATGCACGTTGAAATCTGAACTTGTGATGTGGAACAACCAAATTAAGCCTTATAAAATGGAAAAACTAAAATTTTGAGATAAGCCCTATAAACCAGAAAGGAGGGAGTACTTTCTATGTTCTTAAATATAAGTCTTTTTAGAGATTCCACTATGGACTACATACGGAGTAAAATGAGTGGATCTATACTCTAAAATATGTCTATATACATTTGTATGTAGTTTGTAGATGAATCTCTAAAAAGTATTATATTTAGAGCATCTCTAGTGGTTGGCCCCCCTAGGGGGCTTGAAAAATCGCCGTCTGTGGGCGAACCGGCGCTAAAATTGGCTTGTGGGCGATTGGGTTCCCAGCCGCCGCCCCCAGGTCGACCCCAGGCGCCGATATCGGCCCAATTTTGATGCAAATTTGCCCGCTTTTCAGCCCACTTTCGGCGCAAAAAGGGCCCACTGTCGGCCCATATTCGTCATGCTTCAGCGCAAATTGAACATAAGCTATTTTTTATCACATAGTTCATCACAGAAAATCAGTAGAAATCAAATACACTACTAGGGAAAAGGCTAGCAGCAGCGCGGGTTTTAGATATATCAGTAGCGCGGGGATAGGCGCTACTAATAAGGCGCTACAGCTAACACATAGCAGTAGCGCGTGCCCACCGGCGCTACTGCTACACAAGTGTAGCAGCAGCGCGGTTAGTGGAAGCTCGCTACTGCTAGTAGCTCTAGCGCGCTTTGCCTGGACGCGCTACTGCTATCGCAGTGCTGCTGCTAACTTTTATACACTCGCTACTGCTAATTTAAGTAGTTTTTTTGGCATATTTGTTTTGTATTTGAACAGGGTTTGTAGAAGAATCTTTAGCACATAGAAATGTCACCATGATACACATACAAATGCCTGCAAGACCACAAATGTAATCATAGCATGTACATACAAATAGTCTCATCATAATCATCATCCAACACAAAGTGATATCTTGTCATCATCTCGAAAATAGCGATACATGCAAGTCTTGAATACTTGCAACTACAATAACGTCATCCATCTAAACAAAGGTATACGCAAGAAGTGCTATCACTATGAGTGAGAGCGAAACTATGCAATACATGAGGTGGCGGTTACGAGTCCTCTCTCGCGCTAGCGTGAACCTCAAGTAACTAGCTTCTCCTTCTTGTCTGCTTTTGAAGCCTTTATGGCTGGCGCCCGTGAACCCATTCACTTGCGCCTGACACTCATGCCACTTGTTGTACACCCCCGGAACCTTCCCTTTGTACACGACATAGCAATTCCATCTCGCCATCAAGAAACTAGGTACCTGTTAGAGATGCATGTTCATGAAGAGGATGTACAATCATATATATGCAACAAAATATACTAGAGCAACACCGAAAAAGAAAGGGTTAGCAACTAGATGCAACATACAGTACACAAATTAATTAACTAGAGGTACGCAGGTCATCGTACGCAAACTAACAAAGTAGCGTTACGCAAGTTCGGCAGGGACCGTGGACATCACAAAGTTTCATCGCTACAAAAAGTATACAAGTTCAACCGACACATATCATCATCATCGGCATCATAAATCACTAGAAGTTCCATCCTTCCATATCATCGAGGACGAACCCTAGCTTCTTGAACGGCGTGAGGTCTAGACGTTGCATGCCTATGCGAGTTCGGACGTCAGCTCGCGGTATAGGGCCGTGGTGGAACATCCCCTTCTCATCGACGACTTCTTTCATGATGATCGTCGCAATGTCGCTTTGGATGCGAAAGAAGTCATCTCTAAGTTTATAATCCGCTTCTCCATGAGATTCTAGCCACTTGTGGATATGATCATCATTTCTGCTGTTAATGTGAAGCTTTTGGTGATCCCTGTTGAACTGAATCATGAGATGGACGATGTAGAATCCATCCTTCTTGCTTGGTTTTGGGACATGGATGCAGGAGAAGTTAGTTTTATGCGCGAAACCCATCTTCTTGTTCCTTTGTTTCCTGATATGCACGTGGTCACCTCTAAAGCTGAAGCCTTGGAGAGCATCATCTAGAATATTCATTATGTGGGTGTAGTCTTTTTTCTCGTAGTCTCTAGAAGGGTCAAAATACACGGCGTGGGAGACTTGCGGGTAAAGAACGATAAGGACGGCGCGCCTGTTGCTGCGGGGAAAAGACACCTCAAATTATTCCCCATATGAGAGAGAAGGAATGATTGAAATGTATGAAAGGGTTGTCCGGAACTGACTTACTTTGGATGATAAGGCACGAGGACAATTTCCCGGTCCTTATTCTGTACCATGAAGTTTTGGAGGTACTCCCTAGTAGTTTCATGCTCAAAGTCGCCGAGACTCAAGAAAGACTCGTGCATGTAGTACGGATCCGCCACATAGATTTGCGAGACTTCTTCACTCTTCATGACGGAGCTCATATGTAGCGCAAAAAGGCGGACGATAGTAAAATCAAGCCGCCTTGTTAGAAACATCTCAAAGATATGGTCAAACCGTAGGAAGAACACCTCCGCGGGCCGTGTGTCGACGTAGCACTTCCCCTCAGGCACACGAGCCGCGTATGTCGGATATCCTGGATCCTTTGAGGCTAGTAGGCTTTTCTCAGTCGACAGCACATGGTCGTGCAGTCTCCTGAGATCCCCTGATAGTGCCTCCAGCGGTTTCGGCGGTAACATCGGCTCGCCCGTGAGATGGAGCATGACCGCACCTTTCACGGGTACACGCTCTTCAGAATGCATCGTCTGGCTGCTATGTGCTCTGGCTTGTTTGGAGGCAGTTACCTTCCCCGATCTCTTCCTCTCCTTTTTCTTGGGCACACCTTCCAGACCCTTCCTTAACCCCTGCCCCAGTGTTCCCGGGCTAAGTACTGTACGACCCTCGCGCCCGGCTAGTTGAGTCTGTGTTGAGGCAGCATCTTCAGGCGTGTCCTGTGAGGATTTCATGAAGAGAGACTTTTTGCAATCCATGGTACGACCCTGCCCGGGCATATCATCCATATCCTCATTAGCAAGCTGATAGCCCGATTCGTCATATGGTTGACTCATCATATCTATGTCACAGTCATACGCGTTTGTATTGACATAATCCATAGGGTCGACCTTCGTCTCATCATCCATTCTCTATTCTACAGGAGAAATTACATCAGCCAGTACTATTGCACCCCCTTCATCATGTCGTCCGCCGCTCTCACCCGACACTACATGAGCTGGTAATTGCGTAGGCGGGGTGGTGGTCTCCGCACATGCTTGTTGATGTGTGGTAGTTATTGGTGTGCTCTCAGCCGGCTCCAGACGAATAAGATTCTTCGGCCATAGCAGCTTCCAATCCGCGGCGGGGTCTCGTCGTCCACTCCCACATGCTGTACTGGAGGAGGCAAATCCTCGTGCCCCGATTTCACACTGGTCAAGCTAACCCTGAAGTGCCCAGTGGGGATCGGCTGGTTGTGGAACGTGCATTGAGAGGGGTCCATTATTATCCCCTTTCCCACGTCCACCTTCTGGCCTTTGATCAAGTAGAGTATGGTGCACGGGGTTTCTTTCGCCTGCAAACACATATGTCTATGGCGTAAAACAACCAAAAGGCAACAAAAATGGAATATTATATATATATATATATATATATATATATATATATATATATATATATATGTTGGTGCGACATGTAATTACCGTGACGGCGTCGAGCTCAGCCAAAGACGAAGGCCCACCTAGCGCGCCTGAGACTGAGGACGGGCTGCTATGAGCGGGAGCGGCTGCGAGAGGAGGCCCGGTTGCGTGAGCAAGTGATGGTGCGATGGTGTTGTTGTTCATGGAGTTGCTCCCGACGAAACTGGGCAACGGGAAATCATGTACCGTCTTGTCTGGATTTTCCTTCGCCCAGTTGATGATAACTGGAACCAAGTTAGTAGCGAAATCATTTCTGCAGGCAGTTACAGCTGCATTGACTGCCTGCTGTAGCAACTCATATTTGTCCTCGGCTGCTTTTTTCGTGTCCTCAGCTGCTTTTTTCTCGACCGCAAGCTTCACCTTCGCGTCGATGTCCGCCTGACTAAACTTCTTTTTCTGCTTCTTGGCCTCTGGGCCGTCGTTGTAAAACACCTTCCACGTGGCGCCGTCTCCAGCGCCGTGCACACGACCATATTGCGGACGCTGGTCCAAAGGGAGTCCCTTAAGTTCGTTCAAGGACCGGTTGAGAGGGGTGTCCCACTTGGGCCTCATCAGAGAAGTAGGGCTTTCGGCTGCAAGCCGGTATTGCTTCTCCAGTAGTCTAACCAATTTCCTCGTGATCTTGTCCGTGTAAAAAACCTTTTTCTCCTTGTCCCACTTGTAGCGGGCCCTGATGAAGTCATGCTCCAAGGGGTTGGTGAACTTCGCGAAGGGGTCTGGGAGACCTGCGGCTTCACGTTCCGCGTCCTCCTTATCCCATATGGGCCTTTTACCGAGGTAGCCACGGCTTCCAAGGCGATGCTTCCCCGTGTTCCTTTGCTGAAGGCTCTTGAATTTCGCAGCCTTAGCCTTGGCTGCCTCGGTAGCGCAAGTGTCCTTGAACTTTTCGAACTCATCTTCCGTAAGTGTCGGATTTTCCTCCAGAATCTTGGACAGGGGTTCATCAGCCTCAATAGCTCGTTTCACCCTCCCTTTCCAGGAGGCCAAATCATTGCTGAACATGTCCATGGCGTGATTGTTAATCTTTTTCATCTTCAGATCATCCCACGGTTGTTCTATGTTATCATCCCGGTCGGGGAACTTGAATCTCTTGTGCAACTTCATTAGGAGCAACTGCGTCAAATGTTCTTTACTCCTTAAGTCATCGTCGTTGATGCTCGCGCATTCCCGTAGGACGCATCCTACTTGGTTCCCATAGCACTTGCAAGGTTCTTCCGGCTCTAACGGCTCAAACTTGACAGGTGCCATCTTTGTGATCACAAGTCGTCCAATCCCTGGTTTGTTAGGTTTTTGTATCCTCTGCTTCTTATCCTTCCTCTTTTCGGTAGCGGCATCGGGGCCGGTACCTTCCCCGCCGGTACCTTCCCCACCGGTCTCGATGCCGGTGCCGTCGGTGTTGATGTCGGCGTCAGTATCATCATCGAGGCCGACCTGCAAACCTTGCTTAGCAGTCAAATAGTCGAGGTACTCTTGTTCACCCTCATAATCCATCTCGTCTGCATCTGTCGGTGTACTAAAGTAGGGGTACCTTAGTAGCCCGAACTTGTGCACGGGTAGTCGCAGCGCCCCTGAAGCTCCCGGGAGGAAGAAGAAGACCAAGTCCGGCAAGAGTAGCTCTGATGCCCACTCCGTCAAGCGCACCTCTTCGGAGTGCTGCGCTACCATCGAGGACGCACCATCGAGCTCCACCGGCAAGTGCAAGAAGGCAAAGACAGCTTCACCACAGACCAAGAAAGTGGCCGCCAAGGAGGACGGCACTGGTGGTACCTTCACCATTAGTGCCACGCTTGACCCTAAATAGGAAAGCACGCTTGTTGCTTTCCTGCGGGCGAATGTCGATGTATTTGCATGGCAACCATCTGACATCCCCGGTGTTCCCAGGAAAGTAATTGAGCACCACCTTGCCGTCTGCCCTCACGCGCGGCCCGTCAAGCAGAGAGTCAGAAAACAAGCAGTAGAACGCCAAGAGTTCATTGCAGAGGAGATCAAGAAGTTGGAAGCAGCAGGCTTGGTCCGAGGAGTACTCCATCCAACGTGGTTAGCCAATCCAGTAGTCGTGCGCAAAGCGAACGGGAAGTGGAGGCTTTGTATTGACTTCACTGATGTTAATAAAGCTTGTCCCAAGGATCCATTTCCCTTGCCGCGCATTGACCAGATTGTCGACTCCACGGCAGGATGTGATCTGCTTTCATTCCTTGATGCATACTCAGGATATCATCATATCTTCATGGCGGAAGAGGATGAAGAGAAAACCGCATTCATTACTCCATGTGGCACGTACTGCTTTGTACGGATGCCTTTCGGACTAAAGAATGCTGGTTCAACATTTGCAAGAGTAGTCGGTCATGCTTTTGAGCCACAGCTGCACAGAAATGTAGAAGCTTACATGGATGACATAGTGGTCAAGAGCAAGGACAAAGAAACTTTGATCCAAGATCTGGATGAGACTTTTGCAAATCTGCGCAAGGTCAATCTCAAGTTGAATCCCGAGAAGTGCGTGTTTGGAGTTCCTTCCGGCAAGCTTCTCCGATTCTTTGTGTCCCAGCGGGGGATCGAAGCCAATCCTGACAAGATCGAAGCCATTGAACAGATCAAAGCACCAAACCGCGTCAAGGATGTGCGAAGGCTTGCCGGCTGCGTTGCTGCTCTCAGTAGGTTCATCTCTAAGTCTGCCGAGCGCGCCCTGCCATTCTTCAAAATTTTGAAGAAGGCAGGTCCAATGAAATGGACTCCGGAAGCGGAGGCCGCGCTGCAGGACTTGAAGAGATACCTATCCTCCACTCCAATACTTGTCGCACCTAAGCCACAAGAGAAGTTGCTGCTATATCTGGCGGCAACCAATCAAGTGGCTAGTGCTGCATTAGTAGCGGAGAGGGAGGCGGATGATGAGCCAGCGACCGCGGCAAGCGAGTCCAGCGACAAGCAGGGGGCTTCCCCGACAAGTTCTGGTTCCGACAAGGATAGATCTGCGCAGCCACAAGAAGAGAAACAGAAGAAGATGGTGCAGCGCCCAGTTTACTTTGTCAGTTCCCTTCTGCAGGGGGCTAGATCAAGGTACTCTGGTGTGCAAAAATTGCTTTTCGGCCTTCTCATGGCCTCGAGGAAGCTGCGCCATTACTTTCAAGCCCATGAAATCACAGTTGTCACTCGCTTTCCGTTGAAGAGGATATTGCAGAATCCAGAAGCAACAGGCAGGATTGTCGAGTGGGCACTGGAATTGTCAAGCTTTGGCCTCAAGTTTGAAAGTACTTCAACTATCCAGAGCCGAGCATTGGCAGAATTCATAGCAGAATGGACGCCAACACCTGATGAAGAAACTCCGGAGAGGAGCATCCCCGTCAAGGAAGCAAGCAAAGAATGGATCATGTACTTCGACGGTGCCTTATTGCTGCAAGGCGCCGTTGCGGGCGTGCTACTTGTCGCACCCACCGGAGAGCACCTCAAGTACGTGGTCCAGATGCACTTTCCCAAGGAGCAAGCAACAAACAGTACTGCAGAGTATGAAGGCTTGCTTGCCGGACTCAGGATCGCAGCAGACCTTGGGATCAGGAAGCTTATTGTCATGGGTGACTCACAGCTTGTCGTCCGTCAAGTAAACAAAGATTATCAGAGTCCGTTGATGGAAGCCTACATCGATGAAGTGAGGAAGTTGGAAGAGCATTTTGACGGCCTACAAATGGAACATGTTCTAAGAGCTCAAAATGACATTGCAGACGGCCTGTCAAAATGCGCCGCACTCAAGTTACCTGTGGAACCAGGAATTTTTGTGCTCAAGCTAACTCAACCATCTGTAACACCATCAACTGGACAGAGCAAGAAGAGGAAGTTGATTACTGGCGACTACCTTCCGGCAGAGCTCCCCGAAGCCGCCATCAAGAAGGTCCTCAAGATCAACACAGAGGGCGCTGAGGAGCAGTCTGCTCCGACAAGCCCTAGGGTTTGTTTCATTGAAGAAGACGCTCCCGGCAAGCTGTGTCCTGACACGCTTGCCGGGGAGCATCACGCTCCGGCTGAATCACAGATTCTTCCCGTGGAAGCAGATGTTCCCGCAGCAGCCAAGATCAACACAAAGAATGCTGAGGGGCAGTCTGCTCCCACAAGCTCCAGGGTTTGTTTCATTGAAGCAGACGCTCCCGACAAGCTATGTCCCGACACGCTTGCCGGGGAGCATCATGCTCCGGCTGAATCGCAGATTCTGGCCGTGGAAGCAAATGTTCCCGCAGCAGCATTTGCTCCTTTAGTCCTTGTCGTCGAGCCACAAGCTCCGACATGGGCACAGCAGATTGTCCATTTCCTTCAAACAGGAGAACTTCCCGAAGAGCAGGAAGAAGCGGAAAGAGTAACCTGGCAATCAAGTATGTACCAGTTTGTCAACGACATACTGTACAGAAAAAGATTCAACGGTGTGAAATTGAAGTGCATTTCCCGGGAAGATGGACATGAGCTGTTGGCGGAGATACATGGAGGCATATGTGGTCACCACATGGGCGCAAGAGCACTTGCCGGCAAAGCTTTCCGGCAAGGTTTCTTCTGGCCGACAGCCCTCCAGGATGCAACTGCACAAGTAACCAAGTGTGAAGCGTGCCAGTTCCACTCCAAACAGATACATCAACCAGCTCAAGCTCTCCAAACAATCCCTTTATCCTGGCCATTTTCGGTCTGGGGGCTCGACATCCTCGGCCCCTTTCCCCGAGCTGTCGGGGGCTTTGAGTACTTGTACGTTGCAATCGACAAGTTCACAAAGTGGCCTAAAGTGGAAGCAGTGAGGAAGGTGACAGCACAGTCAGCAGTCAAGTTCTTCAGGTCAATTGTTTTCCGTTTCGGAGTCCCTAACAGGATCATCACCGATAATGGCACACAATTCACGAGCCGCACCTTCATGCAGTACGTCCAAGATCTTGGCGCCAAGATCTGCTTCGCTTCTGTTGCTCATCCGAGAAGCAACGGTCAAGCAGAGAGGGCAAACGCTGAAGTGCTGCGCGGGCTCAAGACCAGAACTTTCGACAGGTTGCACAAGTGCGGAAGAAATTGGATCGAGGAGCTGCCGGTGGTTCTTTGGTCGATCAGGACGACGCCAAATCGAGCCACTGGCCAGACACCTTTTGCTCTAGTATATGGAGCAGAAGCAGTTCTCCCCACGGAACTCGTATACGGATCGACTCGAGTGCTCGCTTATGATGAGCTTGAGCAAGAGCAGCTGCGGCAAGACGACGCGCTGCTCCTCGAGGAAGATCGTCTTCAGGCTGCGGTATGAGCTGATCGATACCAGCAAGCTTTGCGCCGCTACCACAGCCGCAAAGTTAATGCCAGAAGCTTTGAGGAAGGCGACCTTGTTCTTCGGCGCGTTCAATCCGCCAAGAATTACAACAAGTTGACGCCGAAGTGGGAAGGCCCTTATCGGGTGAAACGAGTCACTAGGCCTGGCACTGTCCGCCTTGAGACCGAAGATGGCTGTCCGGTGAGCAACTCCTGGAACATAGAACATCTTCGTAAGTTTTATCCGTAAGGCGCGGTTGTCGGACCCCGTCCGGCAACCACCTTTCTGTACAAGTCTTGCCGCTGTTGCATGTAACCCTTTGTACAGAGCCGGGCGCAGACCCCGTGCATGAAGTTTATGTGCTCAGCACATGTTGTCAAATTCCATGCATTTTTTTATGCATGTATTATCTGACATTTTGTGCAGCACTTGCCCCCGGTAAGCAATAACGAGCCATAAGGCTCCATATCTTTATTTTCTCTTCTGTCTTCTTTCTCAAAAAGAAGGTTCCTTCACCCACAAGTTCACGGGGGGGGGGGGGGGGGGAGGAGAGGATAAAGGTGTGGACCGGGCGTCGTTCAAGAAGTATGGCCTTGCCGGGACACAGACGACAGAAAAGCTAAGTTCTCAAAGTCTGAACACAGTCAGTCTTAAATTTTTTATGTTATACTCCTTGAACGACCGTGCTTTGTATGGAAAACCTATGCGCGAAGGAATCGAGCCGTGGCTAAGTTGCGCCCTTAATTTGTTTCGAGTCCGCTCAACAATGAAAGCGTGCTGCAACTAGCCCCGACAAGATTTCTTGCCGGAATCAGCACCGCCAGCGAGCTGCTGATGTTCCGCACTCAGCACTCGCGGCAAGCGTGCTCCGACACCGCCAGCGAGCCGTGGCTAAGTTGCGCCCTTAATTTGTTTCGAGTCCGCTCAACAATGAAAGTGTGCTGCAACTAGCCCCGACAAGATTTCTTGCCGGAACCGGCACCGCCAGCGAGCTGATGATGTTCCACACTCAGCACTCGCGGCAAGCGTGCTCCGGCACCGCCAGCGAGCTGCTGATGTTCCGCACTCAGCGCTCGCGGCAAGCGTGCCCGTGCCGGCGAGTTCCCTAAAAGCGTAGGGTAAAAACATACAAGGGATGGAATTGAGTAAAGGATATAACATAACAAGCATTCCCTCTTTCATTAAAAAAAAACATCCCTCTCGGGTACAGCCCATGGAGGATGAAAAACATGAAAGAGAGGATTACAAGTTTTAGATGCAGCTAAGGCCCGAAGGCTTACAAATTAAAAAGATAAGATGCCCGTAATCCCTTTCCTGTCCCTCTCTTCAGGAGGTAGGTCAAGGAGGCGAAAAGGGCAAAGGGAGCGCCTAGGCGAGCTACGGGTGCCAGAAGACACCAAGAGAACATCCCGGGGGCTGTCCGAAGGCTGGACGGTGATGGCGGCGCCGGAAGCGGGGCTCGAAGACGGGGCGGCAGGACGTCAGCACGCTGTCGAGGGCACCACGCCCTCGTACTCCGACCTGACGGCCTTGTCGCCAACCTTCTTCCCCTTCCGCAGCCTCCCTACGCCAGCCGCCCAAGGAGACGACCCCGGGGAGTTCAAGGAGCCGGCGACACGGATGATGGGGTCTCCGGTGCCGCGCGAAGCGGCGCCCGACACCTAGTCGGACCCGCCATCCCGCCGCCCGCTGCCCTCATCGTCGCTGTCGCTCCCCTCCTCGTCACTCTCGCTCGAGGGAGAGCCTTCGCTATCGAAGGAGCTGTCCACGCAGCACTTCGCCCGAGTGCCGAAGCACCCGAAGACCTTGACGGAGAGGAGATCGCCCTCCATCAACTTAAAATGGAGGGTGAACCCCTCCATCAGGCTGTGGATACGGGCGAACGTCTTCCACCCTCGATCAAGATACATTACATTAGGGGCCGGGAATACAACGCGGACTCGCGTGCCACTGATCCCACAGCCCCTCATCTGCAGTCTCAGTGTCTCGGGCGGGTCCGACTCCATCGCGCTCACGAACTGAGCGGGAAGCCGGAGGCGACGACGAGGCGCCCGGCGCAGCCTGACGAAGAACTCGCAAGGGTCGTCCCCTATGTGGACCGCCGTGGGGGGAGGAATCACCGGCGGAGGCGAAGCTGGCGCGCCGCCCCGTCCGCCTCTTCCCCAAGCGCCTCGACCTCGTCCGCGACCTCGCCCCCTCCCTCTTCCCCTTATGGCCGGCTCTGCCACCACGGGCGCGAGAGAGGGAGAGGTGCGCTGTCTGGCGGCAACCCTCGCCGCCACCGATGAAGGGCCAGGGTTCCCTTTCTCCATGGCGAATGGGAGAGAGGGGAGCAGAAGCTGAAGAAAGGAGGAGATGAGAGAGTGCGGGCTTCTGTGCCCCCTCCTGCTCTTTATAAAGGAGCAAGGTGGGGGCTCGGCCGCCCCGCTCAGCGAATCAAGGAACGAGAAGAGCAGGGAATCGGGACCGACCCGCTGCCTCTGCTCGCGACGGCCCAGATTCCCACTCCCACCGTCCGCGACCCCAAGCGCATGGGAGCCGCGTGGCGAGGATGCAGAGCCGAGGCGACGGATGAGGCGGCCTCGCCCCACCCCATGATCGTGGGAGTGGACGCCTCGAAAACCGCGCACCGGCCCCGTCCAGTAAATGCACCACGCCCCCACGCCTACCTCCGTTTAGATGGGAGGGCGTGGACCGTCCCCTTCATCATGGCTTGACGCATGCTCACGGGGCTTAACCCCGCGCAAGCCGCCCACGTCACCCACGACGCCGCGTTTGACGCGTGCCGTTCTGGGCGTGCGCGGTGGATGCGGAGAGATATGCGGTGTGATCTAGGCCGCGCGTGCCCGTGCACTATTTTGGGCCTGGCCCAACAGCGCTTGGCACCATGTATGGCCCAGGCCCGGGGGCTCCTGTCGGTTTACTAAAGTAGGGGTACCTTAGTATCCCGAACTTGTGCACGGGCAGTCGTAGCGCCCCACGGCAAGGCTTGCCGGGCGTCCGCCAAGATCATCCCCCGCTCATATTGAAGATCATTCAAGAACAAAGTACTCAAACAAAGGCCCCGGCAAGAGGAGCTTGCCGGGAAGGCCAACCAAGGCCCCGGCAAGAGGAGCTTGCTGGGAAGGCCAACCAAGGCCCCGGCGAGAGAAGCTGGCCGGGAAGAAGACAAGACCCCGGCAAGAGAAGCTTGCCGGGAAGGCCACTCAAGGCATTCCAAGAAAACTTGCCGCGATGCACCGCGCACCCCGGCAAGGCCCGGTGAGCGACAAGCTCCCGAACACAACAAGACGACGACCGCGGCAAGGAGCTTGCCGCGGGAAACCCCCACTTCACGCCCGCGCTCCAGCACACCTGCCAACGTGTCGCTCTGGGACCCTCCCCAGCACACGTGGCAGGAGGCCGTGCAGCTAGGGGTGCGAGGTGGCAAGCAGGCGCTGGCAAGATGACCATCGTGGCAAACGGTGGCGCCCCTAGCGGTCGCTTCTCTAGCACTGTTTGCGCGACCAGACAGGCATTAAATGCCCTTGTCCCCTGCCATCAGAGTTAGGTAGGGGGCACTGTTGGTAGCGGTTGTACCAACCTGCATTTTTACTCTTTTACCCCTCTTTCTACGCTGCCACCTGTCGGTGACCCCTTTAGCCTATAAAAAGGAGGCCCATGCGCACATAGAGGGGGTTCGGTTCGGCTGGGGTTCGCTTCGGCTGGACTCATTCGAGACGAGAGGGCACCCACACTCTCAAGCAAGAACAGAATAGAAACACAAAGCAGCAGTAGGAGTTTTATCTCTCCGGAGAGCTCCGAAGCTGGGTAAAATCCCCCGCGCGCCTCGCCTCGATCTGCTCTTCGTGCGCCCTCCGGCCCCCCTGCCGAACCAAGAAAGGGGCCCTGCCCCATAGGTGCTCGTTCCCCGCGACCGACATCTCTGGCGGTGTACTAAAGTAGGGGTACCTTAGTATCCCGAACTTGTGCACGGGCAGTCGCAGCGCCCCGCGGCAAGGCTTGCCGGGCGTCCGCCAAGATCATCCGCCGCTCATATTGAAGACCATTCAAGAACAAAGTACTCAAACAAAGGCCCCGGCAAGAGGAGCTTGCCGGGAAGGCCAACCAAGGCCCCGGCAAGAGGAGCTTGCCGGGAAGGCCAACCAAGGCCCCGGCAAGAGGAGCTTGCCGGGAAGGCCAACCAAGGCCCCGGCGAGAGAAGCTGGCCGGGAAGAAGACAAGACCCTGGCAAGAGAAGCTTGCCGGGAAGGCCACTCAAGGCATTCCAAGAAAACTTGCCGCGACGCACCGCGCGCCCCGGCAAGGCCCGGTGAGCGACAAGCTCCCGAACACGACAAGACGACGACCGCGGCAAGGAGCTTGCCGCGGGAAACCCCCACTTCGCGCCCGCGCTCCAGCACACCTGCCAACGTGTCGCTCTGGGACCCTCCCCAGCACACGTGGCAGGAGGCCGTGCAGCTAGGGGTACGAGGTGGCAAGCAGGCGCTGGCAAGATGACCATCGTGGCAAACGGTGGCGCCCCTAGCGGTCACTTCTCTAGCACTGTTTGAGCGACCAGACGGGCATTAAATGCCCTTGTCCCCTGCCGTCAGAGTTGGTAGGGGCACTGTTGGTAGCGGTTGTACCAACCTGCATTTTTACTCTTTTACCCCTCTTTCTATGCTGCCACCTGTCGGTGACCCCTTTAGCCTATAAAAAGGAGGCCCATGCGCACGTAGAGGGGGTTCGGTTCGGCTGGGGTTCGCTTCGGCTGGACTCATTCGAGACGAGAGGGCACCCACACTCTCAAGCAAGAACAGAATAGAAACACAAAGCAGCAGTAGGAGTTTTATCTCTCCGGAGAGCTCCGAAGCTGGGTAAAATCCCCCGCGCGCCTCACCTCGATCTGCTCTTCGTGCGCCCTCCGGCCCCCCTGCCGAACCAAGAAAGGGGCCCTGCCCCATAGGTGCTCGTTCCCCGTGACCGACAGCATCTTGGTCAGAAGGCCCAGTTTCTTCGTTGTTTGACATGTTTCCTATGATTAAGTGTCCTCATTTATTTCTAAAAGTATGAATAAATGAGAAATGACATAAAAAGAAATCTATGTGCCAGCACTCGATATGCCAACTATGTAGCACAAATCATGCCTTTATTCACGGGAAATTTCGGCATGACCTTTGCTAAAAAATGGACATATCGAGCGCCTAAAATTCACCAGAACGGAAATGAATCAACATTCCAGCATAACATAGGCCACTCGGATCATTTTCCAAACATGACATGTCCAAAACATGACATATGCACATATCACATGTCCAGTTCAAATTTGCATATAAATTCAGCTAATTTTGAAACCTAGCTATATCCATAACTAAATAGATAACCTAATTAACATACTGCCCTAACTAAAACCTAAGTAAATTAACCCTAGCAGAGAGAGGGGGGTTTACAGAGGGTGTAGGGGCGAGGAGGCAGGCCCGACGACGGCCGGGAGGGGAGAGGAGGGAGGCGAGGGCCAACGGGTCGGGGGCGAGCGCCGGGGTCGGGGGCTAGCGCCGGCGCCGGGGTCGGGGTTGAGGGCCGGGTCGTGGGCGAGCGCCGGGGTCGGGGGCTAGCGCCGGCGCCGGAGTCGGGGGCGAGCGCCGGCGCCGGGTCGGGCGTGGCGGTGCGACGGGGGAAGAGAGAGTGGGGATTTGGGGGGAAAAGGCGGGATGAAGCAGGGCGAGTGAGAATTTTGGGTTAAGTGGATGTAGCAGTAGCGCATTTGGTCAAAACGCGCTGCTACTAACTTCAGTAGCTGTAGCGGTTTAGGCGAAATTCGCTACTACTAACTTCAGTAGCTGTAGCGGTTTATGCAAAACGCTGCTACTACCTTCGCTACTGCCAGTTTTCCTTTTTCTTTTCCTTTATTATATCCCACTTTTATTTCCCGAGGGCAGTGAACGAAGGGAGGGCGATATATATTGCATCATTTGACGGTTAAATATGTATGCAAAATAGGAACATATATATTACACATCATTGGACCCATGCATAATAATGACTAAGTGTGTATACAAAATAGGAACATATATATATATTACACATCATTGGACCGATAACATACGTTTCCTCAGTGCTGACGTTTTCGTTTTTGAGTCAGCTTCTTTCCCTTCTTGTTCGTCGAAGAATAATTGAGCCCCTCATTGTGACTTTGCCTTTTCCATGGAGTACAATTTTTCTTAGGTAATGTAGTATTGATTCTTCTTACGTATACTTCATCATCGTCGTCATCTTCCCTCATTGGGTTGCCGTACTGATCATAGTCTTCCTCGTTGGTGACTCCATCCATTCCAATGATGTTCCTTTTGCCTCTCCTCACGACAACACGGCTGGGATTGCGCGGGTCAGTTATGAGGAAGCATTGTGTCACGTGCTTAGTGTGTACCCATGGCTCGTTTTTTACGATAGCGTTCATGGTAGCGCTTTTGGCGTCGGGTATAGTCATGGTAGTGAAAATCCGGCTTTCTCTTTCGACATTCTTAGCCCATCTGACACGGAACATCGTCGTGTTGTGTAGTCCAGAGTAGTCAAGCTCCCAGATCTCCTCGACCCTTCCATAAAATCGTTCAGTTGCGCCGTTGTCGCTGCCGGTCATGCATTCCATCGTCACCCCTGAGTTCTGATCATCAATGTCCATATCTTTGGCCTCCGTTTAGAACGTGTATCCGTTGATATCATATGCCTGATAGGTTACGAGGTTGGGCGAGGGGCCATGTGCTAAGGCGTATATGAGCAATCCGTCCTTAGAGCCCTCCTCCGGGGGATTAGCAATAATATGCTCTTTGAACCAATGCAAGAAAGTGGAGTTGTGCTCTCTAGTAACTTCGGCGTCCGTCCTGCATACCCCCCTGTCACGATACTTCTTTGCGATAATTTCTTTGTGCAGTGCCACGAAAGGATCTACCTCGTCTAGGTGTTGTAGCACTACCAAGTTTGCTCTGTCAAAGTCGCTGCATCGATCTGAGTATGCCACGTGCAGTTCCTTGCGGCCGTTGCAGTGACCATCTCCTTCGAGCCTCCCATCGTGCTTGTTAACGGGCAAACCAACACTAACACCAGGCGGCTGGTCTGCGCCATATAGAAAATTCTCACAGAAAAAGATGCACTCTTGTGCCAAATAGCCCTGGACGATGCTTCCATCCGGACGGGACATGTTACGAACGAATCCTTTGATGATCCCATTCATCCTCTCAAACGGCATCATGTTGTGTAGGAATGACGGCCCCAGGTCTATTATGTCATCCACAATATGGACACACAGATGCACCATCACGTCAAAGAACGTGGGCGGGAAGTACATCTCAAGCTCATTCAGTATCACAACGATCTCTTCCTGTAGCCTTTGGAGTTGCTTCACACTGATCGACTTTCGAGAGATGACGTCGAAAAAGTTGTAGAGACCAATAAGCGTGTCACGGACGTGCTTGTCCATTATCCCTCTAAGGGCAACAGGTAGTATCTGCGTCATCATCACATGACAGTCATGAGACTTCATCCCGCTGAACCTTTTCTTGTCCGTGTCTAGATATCTGCTTATCTTGCCACAGTAACCGGAACTAACTTTGACTCCGGTAAGGCACTTAAAGAATTGATTGATCTCAGCCTGACTTAAGGTGAAGCAAGAAGGGGGGCAATAATCCTATTTCTTTATTTTCTTGCCCTTCTTCTCCCGTGCCTCTGTCTCCGTCTCTGTCTCGTCTAACATTTTACGGGGCGGCATGTGCAGATCTTCCCTGATTTTCAAATCTTGCAAGTCTTTTCTTGCCTTCGGCCCATCCTTGGTCTTATCTGGCATGTTCATCAGTGTTGCGAGCAAGATCTCAAGGACATTCTTACAGATATGCATTTGATCAAGGCAATGAGGTGTATCAAGTTTGTGCCAGTACTCCAAGTCCCAGAACACAGACCTCGTCTTCCATACCTTCAGCAGCGGCTCCAACGCCTTTCTCATCATCTTTCCCGGTGCGGGGCACTCCTTCCAGTTTTTCAACAGCTCATCGATTCCGGCACCGCTCCGCTTACGTGGAGGTCCTCGATGCTCAGCGTGACCATTGAATAGATCTCCACGGTTTCTCCATGGGTCGTCCTGTTCAAGCCATCTTTGATGCCCCATGTACATGATTTTCCCAGACCCGCCATCTTTCCTTGACGTTAGCTGCTGAGATGCCGTATCATCCATGCACCGCGTGCATCCGCAATATCCATGGCACACCTGGCCTGCCACATATCCGTAACCGAGATAGTCCTGTACTATCGTGATCAGCGCGGCTCTCATGTTGAAATACTCACCTTTGCTGGCGTCCCATGTCTTGGCCAGTGTTTTCCATAACGTGTCTAACTCCTCTTGAAGTAGCCCCAGATACAAATTAATATTATTCCCTGGTTGTTTCGGCCCTTGAATAAGCATGCTCATGTGAATGTACTTCGTTTTCATGCACAACCAGGGGGGAGGTTGTACATCCATTCAAACACGGGCCATGTGCTATGGTTGGTGTTCTGGTTGCCAAACGGATTCATGCCATCGGTACATGCGCCGAGCATGATGTTCCTTGCATCACATTCAAAATACCAATAGAAGCTGTTCAACGCTCTCCATTGGCTTCCATCCTTCACGTGTCTCAGCTTCGGATCATCTCCATCGTCGGGCTTCTTCCTCTCCGCATGCCAGCACATTAGCTTAGCTTCCTTGGGATCTACAAAATACCTCTGGAGACGGGGAGTGATCGGTAAGTACCATACAACTTTCTGGGGACATTTCTTCCCGACCTTCTTGTATCGAGAAGCATTGCACACCGGACAGCTTGTTTTTTCCGCGTGCTCCTTCCGATAAATTATGCAATCGTTGATGCATGCATGGTATCTAACGTGTGGCAGATCAAGAGGGCACACGATCTTCTTGGCCTCATCAACACTAGTAGGACATAGATTACCCGCGGGAAGAACATCCTTTAGGTACTTGAGATGCTCATCGAGTCTAGTGTCGGTCCATTTGTTTTTAGCCTTCGTCTTCAGGAGTTGGAGCGTGAAACTCAAGCGGGTCACCTTAGGATTGCAACCATCATACAATGGAGTGTTCGAGTCTACCACCAGTTGCTCCAGCTTAGCCTCCTCTCTAGAAGCAGCTCTCTCAGTACTCGTCTCCTTGCGAAGCAATGCTTGAACATGAGGGTCCCGCACAATTGAACTTAGTACCGACGAACTCTGCTGCGTGGAGTCCATGTCGTTCTCTCCGCCGCCATGTCCGGCCCCTTCTCCTCCGCCATGTCCGGCCCCTTCTCCGCCGCGATGTTCGGCCTCTTCCCCACCGCCATTATCGATCATCTCTTCGTCTTGCCCCGTGTCATCATTGCCTGCCCCGTCGGCATCCTCAACATCGTCATCCTCATCTTCAATTATCCATCGAGTATAGCCATCCATGAAACCAGTCATGAGCAGGTGCGCTTCGACACGACCATCGTCATGGGGGTCGAGCCAAACTATTCCTTTGCATTTTCGACACGGATATAAAACCTCTGTCCGGTTATTTTCTTTCATGTCCTGCACCACCGACCGCAACCACCTGTCCACCATCGTTCCACTGACCATCGTCAACTCTGCACGGTAATAATAAACAAATTGATTATAAAAATGCATGCATGCATCAAAGTCATAAAAAAAATTGGCATGACCTTCCCTAAAAATAGGACATATATGGATCTAGAGTTTGCCCGGAATTCGCCGAAACGGAAATAAATCGACATTTGGGCAAAACATAGGCAACTCAAAAGCACAATTTGGCGTCAACTCATGCCACACACACAATTTCCACAAACATATCACACACACAT
This sequence comes from Triticum timopheevii, assembly GCA_963921465.1. Taxonomy (NCBI): domain Eukaryota; kingdom Viridiplantae; phylum Streptophyta; class Magnoliopsida; order Poales; family Poaceae; genus Triticum; species Triticum timopheevii. The sequence goes on from OY997274.1 coordinate 507,900,057, forward strand.
AAACATATTTCCATTTTGCAAAAGCATGAAATTTTCATCACCTCTATCTTGATCGAGATCGAGCACACGGTGGAGATGATGTTGTAGGGAGATCAAAAGTGCACAAAGCTCTTCTTGACAAAGATAGATCTAGTTAGGGGGCAAATAGGTCACTTAACTAAATCCTACATCTACCTAGCTACCTAATTTGGGAGGAGACAACTTCAACTAGTGGAGGGGGAAGGAAAAAGAGAAAGGAGATGCATTAATGGAGGTGGTGTAGTTAGGTAGGAGTAATGAAGAGAGAGAAAGGTGGATAGAAGAGAGAGAGTAATGGGGGAGAAGTATTGAGGTAGAAGAAGAGTGAGAGTGGGAGCATGTGGGGGAGGTAGGGGAAGGGAAGAGAGGAGGGGGAGGGGAAGGTAGGGGGAAGGGAAAGAGAGGAGGGGGAGCGGAGGGACGGGTGGGGAAAAGGTGGTGGGTTGGTGCGGGTTAGCAGTAGCGCGGGAGCTAAAACGCGCTGCTGCTAAGGAATTAGCAGCAACGCGCTTTGGGCTATGGCGCTACTACTAACAGGGACAAAAAAGTGTGGCAATTTGAAATTTAGCAGCAGCGATCTCAGAAAAAGCGCGCTACTACTACATCCGTAGTAGTAGCGCACTTCGCACCACCGCGCTACTGCTAAATGGAGTTAGGTGAACACCGCCGGTCGATATTTGTAGCAGCACGGTTTACGCCGAGCGTGCTACTGCTAAAAACTTATCAGCAGTGGGTTTCCCGCACACGTGCTACTACTAATTAGCAGTAGCGCTCCTTTTTGAGCCGCGTTGCTGCTAAGATTCTGTGTATAGGCTTTTCCCTAGTAGTGATAGTTCAATACAAATTATATAGTTCAACAAATAAAAACTCATATTTCATCATACGTCGTGCTAGGCATTGCCCTTGAGCCTCCATAGGTGCTCCACCAGATCCTGCTGCAGTTGTTGATGTACCTGTGGGTCTCAGATCTCCTGACGCATATTAATGAAGGAAGTCCAGGTTGTCGGTAGCTGGTGATCAACTTGGGTTCAGTGTCAAACACTGACTCTTCCTGCTCGCTCTCAATGATCATGTTGTGCAAGATGACACAACAAGTCATGATCTCCCACATTTGATCTTTCGACCAGGTCTGAGCAGGGTACCGGACAACAGCAAATCGAGATTGGAGCACACCAAATGCCCGCTTGACATCCTTCCTGCAAGCCTCCTGAACCTTCGCAAAGTGGGAGTTCTTGCCTTAGGGTTTGAGATAGTCTTCACAAATGTAGACCATCTCGGATAGATGCCATCTGCTAGGTAGTATCCCTTGTTGTAGTGTCGCCCATTGACCTCGAAGTTCACCGGGGGAGAATGACCTTCAGCCATCTTGGCAAAGAAAGGAGAGCACTGTAGCACGTTGATGTCATTGTGAGTTCCTGGCATACCAAAGAAGGAGTGCCAAATCCAGAGGTCATGTGTGGCCACTGCCTCAAGTACCACACTTCAACCGCCTTTGGCGCCTTTGTACATCCCTGCCAAGAAAATGGACAGTTTTTCCATTTTCCAATGCATGCAGTCGATGCTTCCAAGCATCCTAGGAAATCCTCTTGCTGCATTTTGTGCTAGGATCTGAGCAGTGTCTTCAGCATTGGGTGATCGCAAGTATTGCGGTCCAAACACTGTTACCACTACCCTGCAGAACATGTAGAAACACTCAATGGTCACAAACCCTACATGGTATAAATTTTTTCTTTTAATTCAATCTTCGCCAATTGCAATTTATTTAGCTCAAATTTACAACATTAGGTAATTTTTGTGTTCAGCGTCTAGACTACCTGGATCCGTTCAAATTTGTGTTCTTGTATTTATATATGGGTACTAGCAAACAAAATTTCATATTGATATATGCCACATATAGATCACAAAGTTGGAGTACTATTATAGATCTCACAAAACAATAAATGAAAACCTCCAAGTTACTACCTCGATGTTACTACCCACTATGGAGGTAGTAACATAGACTAGTAACATATGCATGTTACTACTCTATGTTACTACCCGCTATGGAGGTAGTAACATAGAGTAGTAACATATGCATGTTACTACTCTATGTTACTCCCCACTATGGCTAGTCTTATACTCTTAGGCTTTTTCAAGTGCTCCATGGTGTACAGGTGCTAAGGGTGCCACATAGGCAGAAAAATAGTGTGGCAAAGCAATTAAAGAGAAGAGAAAGCATTATAGTGACCCAAAAAACCGATACTAAGCACGTGGACCTATACAAAAGGACTACCAACCGATACATGAAGGAGTTTTGTCACTAAACAATTAAATAAAGGTGGCTTAGCTACAAAAGGTAAGCACTGATGCATTGGGGACATTAGTTGTTAATCATTTTAATGCACTTAGCACCTCTTAACACCTCCCCCAATGCAAAGGTGCTTATGCCCCTTTGTTTGGGCTACAGACTCCTGAGAATCGGCTGCGTGTTGGATTCCTAAAATCAGCTATAGCTGCAGATTCCGAGAATCGGAAGCAGGCTCTTTGTTTACCCGGCTTTAGATAAATTGAAAGTGTTGTCAAATGTCTAGAACACCCCAAATGCGGTAATGTGCAATAACAAAACTTGCAGAACATGGCCACTAGCAGAACGATGTGGGTGGTGGGGGCAGGTTTACCGGAGGTAGGTGGACTACCCTAGCAGAGTATGGTGGCCAGAGCTCAGAGAGGGGCGGGCATATGCGGAGATCGGAGGCGACAGGTCACAGGCGGATTTCGTGGGCAGCGGTAGTGGCGGGGCTCCATGGCCACAATAGGGCGGAGGCGAAGGCGTTGACACTGGATCCACCCGTTCCATTGGCGGAATAGGGGGGGAGGAGTTGGCATCAGATCCACCCGTTTTGGAGTCGATGGGAAGAAGCTAGCAACGTTGAAAGCTACTTGAGCCCCGCATCGCCTCTGTGTGTGCGTGTGTGTGTGTGTGTGCGTGTGTGTGTGTGTTCGTACAGGGTAGAGGATAACTTGTGGTGGAGAATTTGGGTCAGGGGAGGAGCGACTTCTTGTTGTAATAACGGGTAGAACTTGGGCCAAACTTCAAGTTGGGTAAGTGGCAGCTCGGGAATCATCAAGAATCACCAAATTCGCAGCTTCGACTTGGACGTGACTAGTAGTTCATTTTCTAGAAGCAATTATAGGAAGCTGGGGTGAGAATTTGTATGTCTGTTTTGGATACTAATTTTATGAGGCCTAGAATCTGGCAATCTGTAGCTGAAGCCCAAACAAAGGCCACCTTAGACGGGGTGCTAAGGGCATTAAATAACTTAGCAACTCAACCCCTCAGTGCATATGTGATTAAATTGTTATTATACTCTATTTAATGATTTAGCACATAAACTCATCCATGCATTTGTTAACTTCTTTCATTTAAGTGGTTTGCCTAGGTTCACATGCTTGGCATTGGTTCTTTCTGGGGTCACCAAAGTGCTCTCTCTTCTCCTTAATTATCGTGTCACGTTATTTTAATGCTTATATGGCATGCTTAGCACCTCTCTACCGTGGAGCAATGGGAAGGACCTAGAAATCCTGAATTCTCTAAGATGCCCTATGCACCTGGATGGAGGGCGTAGTGCTCATCGGTGGTACAACTGCTTGGCGATCTTCTCTACAGGATCCCTTTTCGGATGAATTTGTGTGCTCCTTCTTTGCATGTTTCATTGATAGCAAGTGAGCAACGCAAGGGCAACTCCAATGCGGTTCATAAAATCATCTTAATGTTTGGATTAAATGGTCCACATATAGTTTTTGTCATTCGACATGAGTCGACAAATGTTCGCAGACACGGGCAGATATTCAAAATCACACACTTGTCTCCTAAGGCTTTTTTTTGGAAAACGTTCGATCTATTCACCCTCAATTATGGCAGTACAACAAACACAAAAAATTAATATAAAATACATCCAAATACGTTGACCACGTAGCACAGTGACGGCTGCAGGGGTCTTCCTGGGAATTCCATGGAATACCCAAGATTTTGACCCTAACCCTAAACACTAATACCCAAAGCGGCAGAGTAGCCCACCCGTCCCGGTACTGTACTGACCCTTCCGTCAGCCGACTGCGTCCACACGTCCAGCCCACATGACACGCGACACACGACACAAACGAGTAGGCCGCCCTCCTCCCAGTCGGCCAATCACGGTGCTGAGCGACGAGGCAAGCCACACGCCCACGCCGGGCTAGCAGCTGGCAGCAAGCTATTCCAGTCAGTGGAGGTGACGACCCTCTCCCTCCATCACTCCCAGTCCCAGTGTAAAACGTAGGTTTTGGGGGAACTGGCTCAACCCTCTATGGGGTGTGAGGGAGTAGTGGATTAAGGGGTCCTCGGACAGCCGGATTATATGCATATGCCGGACTATTGGACTATGAAGATACAAGATAGAAGACTTTGTCCCGTGTCCGGATGGGACTCTCCTTTGCGTGGAAGGCAAGGTTGGTGGTTAAGATATGAAGATTCCTTTCTCTGTAACCAACTCTGTATAACCCTAGCCTCCTCCAGTGTCTATATAAACAGGAGGGTTTAGTCCGTAGGACAAGAACAATCATAACCATAGGCTAGCTTCTAGGGTTTAGCCTCTCCGATCTCGTGGTAGATCAACTCTCGTAATACTCATATCATCAAGATCAATCAAGCAGGAAGTAGGGTATTACCTCCATCGAGAGGGCCTGAACCTGGGTAAACATTGTGTCCCCCGCCTCCTATTACCATTAGCCTTAGACGCACAGTTCGGGACCCCCTACCCGAGATCTGCCGGTTTTGACACCGACAGTGATGCTTTCATTGAGAGTTACACTGTGTCGTCACCATAAGGCTTGATGGCTCCTCCAATCGTCTACGACAACGCAGTCCAGGGTGAAGTTTTTCTTCCTGGACAGATCTTCGTATTCGGCGGCTTCGCACTGCGGGCCAACTCGCTTGGCCATCTGGAGCAGATCTACTTCTACGCCCCTGGCCATCAGGTCAGGTTTGGAAGCTTGAACTACACCGCCAACATCCGCGGAGACTTGATCTTCGACGGATTTGAGCCCATGACAACTGCGCCCTGCTGCCATGATGAACATGACCTAAATCTGTCATCAGACTGTGTGCAGGAGATCGCGTCTGTAATCGCACTGGCCATAGATCGAGAGCAGAGTACACCATCCGAGAGCGGGAGGCTCAACCTCGCCACGGAAGCCGCGGACTCAGCGGTGTTAGAGCCGAACATAGACCTGACCTCCAATGAAGCCTGTGTCATCGGAACCTCAGACTCGTCTTCGGCTATAGGCTTCGAACCGCGTGCATCCGCACCCATCGAATCTGACTGGGCGCCGATCTTAGAGTTCAGCTCCACGGACATCTTCCAACACTCACCCCTAGGTGACGTGTTAAACTCATTAACGTCTCTCTCCTTGTCAGGAGATTGCTGGCCGAACTATGTCCGGCTTGAGTGGGATGCTGACGACGAAGAACTTCGTTGCCCACCCACCACCCACTTGATAGCCACTGTAGACGATTTAACCGACATGCTCGATTTTGACTCCGAAGACATCGACGGTATGGACGACGATGCCGGAGAAGAACAGGAACCACCGCCCAAAGGGCACTGGAAAACACCTCCTCATACGATATTTACATGGTGGATACACCCAAAGAAGACAATGGCGATGACATAAAAGATGCAGTTGATGATAAACTTCCTGAGAAGCAGTCTAAGCGCCGACGTCAGCGGCGCCGCTCTAAATCATGCCATGGTAAAAATAGCGATACCGGCACAAGAGAGAATAGCACTCCGGACGATGCCGAAGACAACGTAGACCCCGCCAAGCCAAGTTTCGAACAGGCCGAACGGGAAGATGGGCTAGCCAGCCCTGATGAACAGGCCGTGAACGACGACTCCGAGGATAGCACCTACATGCCTCTCTCCAAGGATGAGGTGAGCCTCGGCGATGAAGAATTTATCGTGCCAGAGGATCCCGTCGAGCAGGAGCGTTTTAAGCGCCGCCTTATAGCCACGGCAAAGAGCCTGAAGAAGAAGAAGTAGCAGCTTCAAGCTGATCAGGATCTGCTCACTGATAGATGGACTGAGGTCCTGGCAGCCGAGGAATATGGACTCGAACGCCCAACCAAAAGTTACCCGAAGCACAAAGTGCTACCTCAATTCGATGACGAGGTGCTGGAACCAACACCGCCAGCACATAATGCGGTCGATCGACCACCGCGTGGTCGAGACAAAGTGGATATTCAGCCCGAATACCAGCCGACACCACGTCGCCGAACAAATAGAAACACAACAACTCGGGGATACACATATGACCTGCGGTACGACTTGGAGAACAGAGCAGGCTAGACCAAATCGATCTACGGATCGCGGGGGTGCGCCCCAATGCGCAATGACGACCACCACGCCGGTCATAATAAACACACACATGTCCGGGCCGAATACCGTAGACTGGCTCCATCTGAGCTATGTCGCGACGTAGCCCGACAAAGAGGCGCCGCACACCCCCTATGCTTCACCGATGAAGTAATGGAACATGAATTCCCAGAAGGATTCAAACCCATAAACATCGAATCATATGATGGAACAACAGACCCCGCGGTATGGATCGAGGACTTCCTTCTCCATATACATATGGCCTGCGGCGATGATCTCCATGCCATCAAGTACCTCCCACTAAAACTTAAGGGACCAGCTCGGCACTGGTTGAATAGTCTGCCTGAAAAATCTATCAGCAGTTGGGAGAACATGGAAGACGCATTCCTTGACAACTTCCAAGGCACCTATGTCTGACCTCCGGATGCCGATGACTAAAGTCATATAATCCAATAGCCCGGAGAGTCAGCCAGGAAATTCTGGACTCAGTTCTTAACTAAAAAGAACGAAATCATCGACTGTCTGGATGCCGAAGCCCTAGCGGCCTTTAAGCATAACATCCGCGACGAGTGGCTCGCTCGACACCTCGGTCAAGAGAAGCCGAAGTCCATGGCAGCCCTCACGACTCTCATGACTCACTTTTGTGCGGGCGAGGATAGCTGACTAGCTCGTAGCAACATCACCTCAAGTAAACCTGACACTTCTGAAGCCAGAGATAGCAACGGCAAGCCCCTACCAAACAGATGCAAGCGTTGAAATAATGGCGATAACACCAAAGACACGACCGTCAATGCCGGATTCAGTGGCTCCAAGTCCGGTCAGCGGAAAAAGTCATTTAAACGAAGCAATCCGGACCCGTCCAGTCTGGACCGCATACTCGATCGTCCATGTCAAATCCACGGCACCCCCGATAAACCAGCCAATCACACCAACAGAGAATGTTGGGTCTTTAAACAGGCCGGCAAGTTAAATGCTGAAAACAAGGAAAAGGGATCGCCAAGTGACGACAACGAAGAACCCCGGCCGCCGAACACAGGGGGTCAGAAGAAGTTTCCTCCCTAAGTAAAAACGGTGAATATGATATATGCTACTCATATCCCCAAAAGGGAGCGGAAGCGCGCACTAAGGGACGTCAACGCGATGGAGCTAGTCACTCCAAAATACAACCCGCGGTCCTCCTGTTCGATCACCTTCGATCGAAGGGACCATCCGACCAGTATCCGTCATGGCGGTTCAGCCGCACTGGTGCTTGACCCTATTAGTGACAGATTCCACCTCACACGCGTCCTCATGGACGGTGGTAGCAGCCTGAACCTACTTTATCAGGATACAGTGCACAAAATGGGTATTTATCCCTCAAGGATCAAACCCACCAAAACCACCTTTAAAGGTGTCATACCAGGTGTAGAGGCCCGCTGCACGGGCTCAATCACACTGGAAGTGGTCTTCCGATCCCCGGATAATTTCCGAAGCGAAGAGCTACTCTTCGATATCATCTCCTTCTGCAGTGGTTATCACGCAGTGCTCGGACGAACCACATTTGCCCGTTTCAATGCGGTGCCGCACTATGCATACCTTAAGCTCAAGATGCCCAGACCTCGCGGTGTTATAACTGTCAACGGAAATACGGAGCGCTCCCTCCATACTGAGGAGCACACCGCGGCCCTTGTAGCAGAAGTACAGAATATCCTCCTTAGGCAAAGCCTCAATTCGGCAATAAAGCCCCCGGACACCTCTAAGTGGGTCTGTGCTAACCTGCAACAGGACCATCCGGCTCGTCCAGAGCTCAGCTAGCAATACGGCCTTCGTCCCAGCCCCAATAAAGCAGCGAAATTCATGCCGTGCATACACAACTACGCACGTAAAATACCATGGGCATGGACGGAGGTACAGCTAGACTGCGGCCCACAATGCGGCTCAACCGCTCCTGATCCGCATACCTTCATTTTTTCTCTTTCTTTCAGGTCCTTTCACCTCTCAAGGCCTTTTCTAATAAACCTGCTCATCGGGCCCGTAGCGGGACAGATAGGCCAAGAAAGCTAGGGGCTCAGACGTACAAGGGAATACCCAGGTGGTCTTTGCTAACAATCGTCATACCTGTTTTAAATACCCGCCCGCAGCTCGCTCTTGGTCGTGGCATGTTAAATAGCCTTATTTTCTTATTGCACTACTTTATACAGATACGCCTTGACGTATCAATCAACTTACAATGAAAAATAATCTGCAGCTTTTGCCCATTACTTAATTTTTTCCTTGTCCATTTATTTTCAATTGCAACCATACATTCCGGTACGCCTTAATTCGCCAGGGGCTTCAGTGTACCCCATAACACGGCAAGAAATTCCGAACACTTTTACAGTATAGTTCGGCACCCCAAACTTATAGCATTATATGCATCGGCTCCGAATCATGTCTCTGGTCAATAGTTGGGTTGCCCGGCTCCTGTGCTTGCTACCCTACGTTCCGCTACATCGGCTAGGGTAGTAAAGGGAGAACTATTGCGATTGTGTCCCGGTTCTTCCGGACGAGCGCCTCAGTAGAGAAAGCTAAAAACTGTCTGTCATGATGTGGCGAGAGCCGGTCAGCTGTTCGAGAGGTTTCAAATCGCTAGAGATTTTTTCCGCTTTATGCGAGAAATCGGTTTTCGTCCGATTAGGCGTGTATAGCGCCCCAACTTCGGCCTTCCAAATACCAGGGGCTACGCCAAAATTTAAAATTGTAGAACTCCTATGGCTAAGTGAGGGTGATAAAGCTGTATAGTCTGATTGCCTTGTTCGTCGCGCTAAACACCTCCTTAAAGGACCAAAATTTTGGATAAAGAGTGTTTAGATTTATCCCGAACACCCCTGCACTAGCTATGTGGGGGCAGAAGCCGACGACTGGCCAACTCTCAAATTTCATAAACGGCTGCACAGGAGGTAAAATTTAAAATAACAAGCATCATATTACATAAAGACCTTGTTCAATATTACAGGACAGGATAAACCAATGCTTTCAAGGGAAAATGATATCCTTAGCACATTGTTCCGCCACAAGGCGGGACCCCTTCATGACACTGTCATAGTACATCTCGGGCTTGCGATGCTCCATGCCCTCGGGCGGACCCTCGGTCATCAACTTTGTGGCATCCATCTTCGCCAAGTGCACCTTGGCACGGGCAAAAGTGCTACGTCTTGAGCTTGCGTTGGTTTTCCTCGAAGAGGAGAGGGTGATGCAGCAATAGTAGCGTAAGTATTTCCCTCAGTTTTTGAGAACCAAGGTATCAATCCAGTAGGAGGCTCCTCAAAAGTCCCACGCACCTACACAAACAAACTGAGAATTTGCAACCAACGCGATAAATGGGTTGTCAATCCCTTCACGGCCACTTGCGAAAGTGAGATCTAATAAAGATAGTATGATAAGATAAATATATTTTTGGTATTTTATAATATAGATGCAAAAAGTAAAGATGCAAATAAAAGTAGATGGAAAGCAAATATGATAAGAGATAGACCCGGGGGCCATAGGTTTCACTAGAGGCTTCTCTCAAGATAGCATAAGTATTACGGTGGGTGAACAAATTACTGTCGAGCAATTGATAGAAAAGCGCATAGTTATGAGATTATCTAAGCATGATCATGTATATTGGCATCACGTCCATAACAAGTAGACCGACTCCTGCCTGCATCTACTACTATTACTCCACACATCGACCGACTCCTACCTGCATCTAGAGTATTAAGTTCATAAGAACAGAGTAACGCATTAAGCAAGATGACATGATGTAGAGGGATAAACTCATGCAATATGATATAAACCCCATCTTGTTATCCTCGATGGCAACAATACAATACGTGCCTTGCAACCCTTTCTGTCACTGGGTAAGGACACCGCAAGATTGAACCCAAAGCTAAGCACTTCTCCCATGGCAAGAAAGATCAATCTAGTAGGCCAAACCAAACTGATAATTCGAAGAGACTTGCAAAGATAACTCAATCATACATAAAAGAATTCAGAGAAGATTCAAATATTATTCATAGATAAACTTGATCATAAATCCACAATTCATCGGATCTCGACAAACACACCGCAAAAAGAGTTTACATCGAATATATCTCCACAAGAGAGGGGGAGAACATTGTATTGAGACCCAAAAAGAGAGAAGAAGCCATCAAGCTAATAACTATGGACCTGTAGGTCTGTGGTAAACTACTCACAACTCATCGGAGGGGCAAGGATGTTAATGTAGAAGCCCTCCATGGTCAATTCCCCTCTGGCAGAGTGCCGGCGAAGGCTCCAAGATGGGACCTCGCGGATACAGAAGGTTACGGTGGTGGAAATTGTGTTTCATGGGCCCCTAGATGTTTTCGGGGTACGTAGGTATATATAGGAGGAAGAAGTACGTCGGTGGCCGCCCGAGAGGCCCACGAGACAGGGGGCGCGCCCTACAGGAGGGGGGCGCGGCCTCCTATCTCGTGGGGGCCTCGGCCGCTTCTTGACTTGCACTCCAAGCCATATGGATCACGTTCGTTCCAAAAATCACGCTCCCGAAGGTTTCATTCCGTTTGGACTCCGTTTGATATTCCTTTTCTTCGAAATACTAAAATATGCAAAAAAAATAGCAATATGGGTTGGGCCTCTGGTTAGTAGGTTAGTCCCAAAAATGATACAAATGTGTAAAATAAAGCCCATAAACATCCAAAAGGGGTAATATAATAGCATGGAAAAATAAAAAATTATAGATATGTTGGAGACGTATCAAGCATCCCCAAGCTTAATTCATGCTCATCCTTGAGTAGGTAAATGATAAAAAAGAAATTTTTGATGTGGAATGCTACCTAGCATAATTCTCAATGTAATTTTCTTTATTGTGGCATGAATGTTCAGATCCAAATGATTCAAAATAAAAGCTTATAAAACATAAAAATAATAATGCTTCAAAGCATACTAACAAATAATCATGTCCTATCAAAATAGCATAGCCAAAGAAAGCTTATCCCTACAAAATCATATAGTTAGGCCATGCTTCATTTTCATTACACAAAATACTCCCATCATGCACAACCCCGATGACGAGCCGAGCAATTGTTTCATACTTTTTAACGCGCTTCAGCTTTTTCAACTCTTACGCAATACATGAGCGCAAGCCATGGACATAGCACTATAGTGGTATATGGTGGTGGTTGTGAGAACGAAAGGAGGGAGAAGATAGTCTCACATCAACTAGGCATATTAACGGGCTATATGGAGATGCCCATTAATAGATATCAATGTGAGTGAGTAGGGATTGCCATGCAACGGATGCACTAGAGCTATAAATATATGAAAGCTCAACAAAAGAAACTAAGTGGGTGTGCATCCAACTTGCTTTCTCACGAAGACCTAGGGCATTTTGAGGAAGCCCATCATTGGAATATACAAACCAAGTTCTATAATGAAAAATTCCCACTTAGTATATAGAAGTGACAACATAGGAGACTCTCTATCATGAAGATCATGGTGCTACTTTGAAGCACAAGTGTGGAAAAAGAGATAGTAGCATTGTCCCTTCTCTCTTTTTCTCTCATTTTATTTTTTTCTTTTTCTTTTTTTTCTTTCCTTTTTTTCTTTGGCCTTTCTTTTTTCTTTCTTTTTGGCCTTTCTCATTTTTTTCTTTTTGTAAAGTCCGAAGTCTCATCCCGACTTGTGGGGGAATCATAGCGTTCATCATCCTTTCCTCACTAGGACAATGCTCTAATAATGAAGATCATCACACTTTTATGGATTTACAACTCAAGAATTACAACTCAAAGCTAGAACAAGATATGACTCTATATGAATGCCTCCGGAGGTGTACCGGGATATGCAATGAATCAAGAGCGACATTTATGAAAATTATGAAAGTGGCCTTGCCACAAATACGATGTCAACTACATGATCATGCAAAGAGCAATATGACAATGATGGAACGTGTCATAATAAACGGAACGGTGAAAAGTTGCATGGCAACATATCTCAGAATGGCTATGGAAATGCCATAATAGGTAGGTATGGTGGCTGTTTTGAGGAAGGTAAATAAGGGGTTCATGATACCGGCGAAAGTTGCGCGGTAATAATAAAGGCTAGCAAAGTGAAAGGATGAGTGTGCATATATCAATGGACTCGCATTAGTCAAAAATAACTCATATACTTATTGCAAAAGTCTACTTAGCCCTCGAAGCAAAGTACTACTACGCATGCCCCAAGAGGTATAGATTGGTAGGAAAACACCATCGCTCATCCCCGACTGCCACTCATAAGGAAGACAATCAAAAGAGCACCTCATGCAACAAATTTGTCACACAACTTTTACCATACGTGCATGCTACGGGACTTGCCAACTTCAACAAAAGTATTTCTCAATTTCATAATTACCCACTAGCATGACCCTAACATTACTACCTTTATATCTCAAAACAATTATCAAGCATCAAATTGATCATAGCATCCAATTCTTTTTCTATGATAGTTTTTATTATACCCAACTTGGATGCTCATCATTCTAGGACCAACTTTGTAACCATAGCAAATACCATGCTGTTCTAAAAGACTCTCAAAAACATATAAGTGAGGCATGAGAGACTAGAAATTTCTTCAAAATTAAGACACCACCGTGCTCTGAAAGATATAAGTGAAGCACTAGAGCAAAAACTATCAAGCTCAAAAGATATAAGTGAAGCACATAGAGTATTCTAGCAAATTCTAATCAAATAGGCTCCTCCCAAAAGGTGTGTACAGCAAGGATGATTGTGGTAAACTAAAAAGCAAAGACTAATATAATACACGACGCTCCAAGCAAAACACATATCATGTGGCGAATAAAAATATAGCTCCAAGTAAAGTTACCAATGAACGAAGACGAAAGAGGGGATGCCTTCCCGGGGCATCCCCAAGCTTAGGCTTTTGGCTATTCTTGAATATCTTGGGGTGCCTTGGGCATCCCCAAGATTAGGCTCTTGCCACTCCTTATTCCATATTCCATAAAAGCTTTACCCAAAACTTGAAAACTTCACAACACAAAACTCAACAGGAAATCTTATAAGCTCCGTTAGTGAAAGAAAACAAAACCACCACATAAGGTACTGTAATTAACTCATTCTTTATTTATTTTGGTGTTAAACCTACTATATTCCAACTTCCTTATGGTTTATAAACTAATTTACTAGCCATAGATGCATGGAAATAAGCAAACAACACACGAAAAACAGAATCTGTGAAAAACAGACCAGTCTGTAGCAATCTGTAACTAACGCAAACTTCTGGAACTCTAAAAATCCTACCAAAATAGGAAGTCCTGGAAAATTTGTTTATTGAACAGCAGCAAAATGAATCAACGCAAAAGCACGTTCCTATGATTTAACAAAATTATATTCGTGCGCGCAAAGTTTCTGTTTTTCAGCAGAATCAAATCAACTATCATCGTGGGTTATCCTATAGGTTCTACTTGGCACAAACACTAATTAAAAGATAAAAACACATCTAAAAAGAAGTTAGATGCAAGATCTATAACTAAACAGGAGAAAAAACAAAAAACATAAAGAAAATTGGGTTGCCTCCAAACTAGCGCTATCGTTTAACGCCCCTAGCTAGGCATAAAAGCAAGGATAAATCTAACGGGTGCCATCTTTGGCACTAAATTCATAAGTAGCACACATGATAGATTCATAAGGTAATTTGACTTTCTTTCTTGGAAAGTTCTCCATGCCTTTCTTTAATGGAAATTGGAATCTAATATTCCCTTCCTTCATATCAATAATCGCACCAATTGTTCTAAGGAAAGGTCTACCAAGAATAATAGGGCAAGAAAGATTGCAATCTATATCAAGAACGATAAAAATCTACGGGCACCAAATTTCTATTTGCAACAATGAGAACATCATTGATCCTTCCCATCGGCTTTTTAATGGTGGAATCTGCAAGGTGCAAATTTAAAGAGCAATCATCAAGATTATGGAAACCTAGAATATCACATAAAGTTTTCGGAATCGTGGAAACACTAGCACCCAAATCACACAAAGCAAAACACTCATAATCTTTAATTCTAATCTTTATAGTAGGTTCCCACTCATCATTAAGTCTTCTAGTTATAGAAACTTCCAAATTAAGTTTTTCATCATAAGATTGCATCAAGGCATCAATGATATGTTTGGTAAAAGCTTTATTTTGACTATAAGCATGAGGAGAATTGACAACGGATTGCAACAAGGAAATATAACCTTTTAAAGAACAATTATCATAATCAAATTCCTTGAAATCCGAGATAGTAGGTTCAATATTATTAGAAGTTGAGGATTCTCCAATCTCATTTTTACCAAATAGCAACAAGATCTAAAGACTCCGAATTTTTGGGACGCCTTCTAGGCAAAGTTGATTCATCATCAGTCCCATAATCATCAAAATTCATATTGTAAAACATAGATCTAATAGGAGACGCATCAATAACTTTAAGATCCTCATTGTTATTTTCATGTAATTTTTCTGGTTTAGCGGCCATCTTATTGACTAAGTTGGCTTGCTTGTCAGAAATTTTGGCTATAGCATTTTCAAGCCGGGTAATTTGAGCGTTAACACCATAAAATTCTTTATTCATCTCATCAAGCTCTTTGTTCATAAACCCCCCAAAACTTTTTTGTTCCTTAAGTTCTTTTCTAAAGAAATTATTATGCTCAAATTGCAAATTCATAAAGATTCTAATATTTGATTCAATCTCATCCATCCTTCTGAGAAGGTCGTCAGGACCCTTAGGCTAAGCCATAAGGTCAAACAAGCACACAAGCACACAAAAGAAGGCAAGCGAAAAGAGAGAGGAGGAGATTGGGAAAGAGAGGGCGAATAAAACGGCAAGGGTGAAGTGGGGGAGAGGAAAACGAGAGGTAAATGGCAAATAATGTAAATGCGAGGGAGATGGGTTTGTGATGGGTACTTGGTATGTCTTGATGAGCGAAGACCTCCCCGACAACGGCGCCAGAAATCCTTCTTGCTACGTCTTGAGCTTGCGTTGGTTTTCCTCGAAGAGGAGAGGGTGATGCAACAATAGTAGCGTAAGTATTTCCCTCAGTTTTTGAGAACCAAGGTATCAATCCAGTAGGAGGCTCCTCAAAAGTCCCACGCACCTACACAAACAAACTGAGAACTGGCAACCAACGCGATAAAGGGGTTGTCAATCCCTTCACGGCCACTTGCGAAAGTGAGATCTAATAAAGATAGTATGATAAGATAAATATATTTTTGGTATTTTATAATATAGATGCAAAAAGTAAAGATGCAAATAAAAGTAGATGGAAAGCAAATATGATAAGAGATAGACCCGGGGGCCATAGGTTTCACTAGAGGCTTCTCTCAACATAGCATAAGTATTATGGTGGGTGAACAAATTACTGTCGAGCAATTGATAGAAAAGCGCATAGTTATGAGATTATCTAGGCATGATCATGTATATAGGCATCACGTCCATAACAAGTAGACCGACTCCTGCCTGCATCTACTACTATTACTCCACACATCGACCGACTCCTGCCTGCATCTAGAGTATTAAGTTCATAAGAACAGAGTAACCCATTAAGCAAGATGACATGATGTAGAGGGATAAACTCAAGCAATATGATATAAACCCCATCTTGTTATCCTTGATGGCAACAATACAATACGTGCCTTGCAACCATTTCTGTCACTGGGTAAGGACACCGCAAGATTGAACCCAAAGCTAAGCACTTCTCCCATGGCAAGAAAGATCAATCTAGTAGGCCAAACCAAACTGATAATTCGAAGAGACTTGCAAAGATAACTCAATCATACATAAAAGAATTCAGAGAAGATTCAACTATTATTTATAGATAAACTTGATCATAAACCCACAATTCATCGAATCTCAACAAACACACCGCAAAAAGAGTTTACATCGAATAAATCTCCATAAGAGAGGGGGAGAACATTGTATTGAGATCCAAAAAGAGAGAAGAAGCCATCTAGCTAATAACTATGGACCCGTAGGTCCGTGGTAAACTACTCACAACTCATCGGAGGGGCAAGGATGTTGATATAGAAGCCCTCCGTGGTCGATTCCCCCTCCGGCAGAGTGCCGGCGAAGGATCCAAGATGGGATCTCACGGATACAGAAGGTTTTTTTTGATGGGAAGGACAGTAGGAAAGGCTCCTACTGTGTTTTCATATATAAGGAAGAAATTTCACATAGTTACATCATATGTACACACAACTCCACCCGGACCACACACAAAGAGGGTGAGGATCCAAAGTAGAGAAAAAAAATCAAGATAAAACTTCTAACGTGTCAAAGATCAGCTAGGAAGGAGTCTATGAGAGCAGAGTGCTCCGTCTTGGTTCTGTGCTGTAAAAGTCCAAAGTCTTCCTTGAATCTTCGAAGCCAGGATTTGATGGAAGGGTCCACCCTTCTAAAATGCTTGTTATTTCTCTCCTTCCACAAGCTTCAGGCTGCCATGAGGAAGATGTCAAGGAAGAGAGGGCCGTTCCAGGATTCCTTGGCTGTTTGCAGAAGGTGCAGATGACAATGAAGTGTTGGCCAAACAATCCCAAGTTTATTCCAGCAGGCTTGACTAAAAGGGCACGTAAAGATCATGTGATCCACCGTTTCTTCATCTGAGTCCCCACAAAGGAGGCAACTGTGGTCATCCCCAATGTCATAAGGGCGCCGTTTCAGCATGTTACGTGTGTTGAGCCTGTCATGGAAAAGGAGCCATCCAAAGACCTTAATCCTCATGATGCAATGTGAGCGCCAAAGACTTTTGAAAATGGGGTGGGCTTGGGCGTCTCTGAAAAGATACTGATAGTAGTCGCTTGACCTGAACTCCGTCTTGCCCCAAATATAGTGCCAAACATCATTAACGGATGTGGTCGGGCTCATGTGCAGGGAGAGCAATTGGATGTCACGCACCTCGGACAAAGCTTGTGGCGAGAGCGGTACGTGAAAGGCCGTAGCCAGCGACGTGGTCTCCAAGAAACCCTTGATGGATGCATCTTCCTGTATGGCAAATGAAAAAGCATGGGGGTGTGTGGTTTGGAGTACATCTTGTCCCCATAGGTCCTTCTAGAACAACGTAGTCGTGCCCGACACCACTTGCACTTGAGAGATCCCACGGAAGATTGGAGTGAGTTTCAAAATATCTCGCCACCAGAAAGAGCCAACCGGTGGCATGGCATGTGGTATTTTGTCAGTATAGTAGGTGCCCCACAGGAGTTGCACCCACGGAATGTCCAGCTTGTTGTAAAACTTATGAAGGAATTTCATTAACAGGGCTTCATTAAGCAGCTTGATGTTGATGACCCCGAGGCCTCCATGCTTCCTAGGCTTACATACCATTTCCTAGGCGGCAAGTGAGTTGCATTTCTCCCCTTGCTCACATTTTTGGTCCACAGTCACCTTCTCCTGATCTTGTCGAGCATCTCAAGCAGTTTTGGTGGAAACTTAAGCGTGCACATGGCGTAAATGAGGAGCGAGGTAACAGTAGCATTAAGCCAAGAAAGCTTCCCCCATACGACATCATAGCAATGGTCGACGTGAGACTTCGTTCAGTATTGCAAACCAGCGGCATGAGATCAAGGATCGTTGGTTTGAAGGTGCCAAGGGGTAGATCAAGGTAAGTGAACGACATCGATCCAACAGAGCAACCAAAGAGGTTTGCAAAGGTAGTGGCAGCATCAGCAGATAGATTGATTGGTATGAGCGTGGACTTATGGAAATTGATTCTTAGGCCGATCGAAGAGGCATAGTCAGTCAGGATCTCTTTCATGGTGGCAGCTTGTTGTAGGCAGGCATTACAAGAATCGTATCATCCGCGTATTGAATCACCGGATATTCCGTTTGACTTGCGCATGGGAAAGGTAGCTAGATTCGCCCTTGTCAGAAGGCCTCATTAATGGCAGCTTGCAGGAGGTCAGCGGCAAGGACAAAGATCAGGGGGGAGAGTGGGTCTCCCCGGCGCACTCCCATACGGCAATGAAATTGTCGGCCATGAACCCTGTTAAGCAGCACCGAAGATCCGCCAGTTGAGAAGATATAGTCAATCCAAGACATCCATTTGTCATTGAAGCCCATGTGCCTCATGATATTAAGCATGGGAGCGTGCTAGATCGTGTCGAAAGCTTTGGCGAAATCCAGCTTCAAAAGAATGATTTCTCGCTTTGAGGCTTGACACTGGTGAATATACTGGAAGGCCCAGGCGAGGCAGTCTTGGATCGTGCGACCTTTGATGAACCCGTACTGGTTTTTATGAACTATTTGCAGGATAACAAGCTATAACTGATTGGCTAGGAGTTTGGTAATCAACTTCAGACAGCAATTTAGGAGTGTGATTGGTCTATAGTCATTAACCGTATCAGGTGAGTTGGTTTTTGGGATCAGAGTAATGAAACCATCATTTATGCTTGTCAGGTCCAACCTACCTTCATGAAATTGATCACAGAGAGCATAGAAGTCGTGCTTGATCATAGGCTAGCAAGCTTTCAGAAAAGCACCACTAAACCCATCCGGACCAGGTGCCCGGTCAGAAGGCATGTCTTTGATTACTTCATCAATTTCCGCATGCGTGAATCTGTCAGTGAGATGATCCAAGTTTGTATGACGTTGTATGATGTCAGGGAGACTGAACTGCATTTCAGTTGGTCGAGGAGTGCCCAGGAGATCAGTATAAGTTTGAAAAAGCAGTGCTTCTTTCTCATTGTGGTCATCAAAAGTTTCTCCTGCATCATTTCTGAAACTCACTATGTTGTTGCGTCTAAACCTTTCAGTGGTAACAGCTTGGAAAAACTTCGTATTTTTGTCCCCAAACTTGATCCAGCGGATGGTACAGCATTTCTTCCAGTATATGTTTTGGTAATGAAGTAGGCGCAATAAGTGTTTCTTGAGAATGTTGCGAAAGTTCATCTCCCGGATTGTCAAAACTCTGTTGTTTTCAAGCTCATCTAACTGGGCCAATGTTTCATTACAGTTAGTGATGGCCACAGTGAGACGAGAGATGTTTTTGCTCCATTTTTTAGGGCATATCAGAGTGCCTTGAACTTACGACAAAGAACAATCGCAGCATTAGAGGATCTAACAGGTGTGTTCCAAACTGCTTGTACTATGTCATTAAAACCAGGGTGCAAAATCCAGTATGGTTCGAATCTGAAAACTTTACTGCAAGGTATGGTTGTTTGGATGGAAACTAGACAAGGCACATGGTCTGAAACAGGCTTACCGAGGGGTTTAACCATGGTGTTAGGGTACGCGTTAGTCCAATGGAGCGAGGTAAAGAACTAGTCTAACTGTTCAAGTAGGGGTTCCTGCTGCATATTACTCCAAGTAAACAATCGGCCTTTAATGGGCAGTTCAATTAGGCTCAACTTGCAGATTATATCGTTAAACGTGCACATGTCGTTCGGGCAGCCCCCAGGCTTGTTGCGGTTGTCAGGAGCTCTGATGTAATTGAAATCACCGAGCAACAACCAGCCTTGAGTGGGGGGGATGGCAAGATCATAAAGCCAATTAGTAAAGGTCAGACGAGCATCACCAGAGCACGGCCCGTAAATGTTAGCCAGGGTCCATGTGTGAGCTGATAAGGTGCTTCTGAAGGTAATAACTAGAGCGAATTCAGAAGAGAAAATGACATCGCCAGAGAAGACCGAACTTTTCCAAATAGTAACTAAGCCCCCCGAGGCCCCTTGGGAGGGAACAAAATAAAATTTATCAAATTGTTTCAGACAGCCTGACTTAATAAACACTAAATCAAAAGTGGTCTTTTTAGTCTCTTGTAGACAGATAACCGAACAACCACTAGATTGAACCGCATTATTCAGAGCAAGTTGCTTATCATCCGAGTCCAGACCACAGATGTTCCAGCAAAGTACATTCCAGTTGATCAGCGGGGGCATGCAGGAAGTAAGAAATTAAGCCCTGGGAGCAGCGGACGTATCCTCAGGCTCCGGAGAAACGGGGTCCAGCTCGTGCGACTCCCCCCGGGCTGATGAAGGGGCAGCATTGAGAATTTCTTCAGTTAGTTCTGCTGGAGGGATCGTGCACCTGTTGATGCCAATATCTTGAAGCACGGGGGCTGGGGTGGGAGGTAAGATCTCCTCCTGGGCAACCTCAGCAAAAGACGATGATCCAATTGATGGTACCAGCCGGGGTTTGACCCGTGAGATCACAGGGCGAGCGTCAGTTACCTGCTGCAATTTGAAGCCGTCGAATTTGTTGGATCGGTTACTACGATGAACCTCAGTAGTGGAGATGGGAGTAGCGGGCGGGTGCGTCGACCACGAGTGACCACAGGGACGGATGGCAGGGAGATAGAATTAACCGCAACCAGTCCAGGTGGATCAGAAGCGATTCTGTCAGTAAGCGGGCTAGAAACATGCCCTGGGCTAGCAGGAGACATATCTGGAGCGACAGGCACAATCGCCAACTGGTTTTGCTGATCAGACAGAGGGCTCTGTAGTGGCTCATCATGGATTTCTTCAATAGTCATGGAGGTAGGCATAGGACATGCAGTATGGCAATGGGAGAAAGTGATCCCAAAAGCATCAGAAGACACAGTGACCTGAATATCCAAGGTGTTAGGTCTTAAGCCATAACCAGCACTCCACGGTCCAATGGCAGCAATCATGGGGCGAAGAGCATGAAACATGTAGGTGTTTAGCTGTTGGCGGGGGATGGGATCATTCAACAGTAAGTTGATCAGTTCAGAACCTTCCGCTGACAGCCCAAACTGAATACCGGTGTGATGCAGAGCAACATAGATATTTATAGATGCAGGTGCAGAACGCTGCTGAGAAACAGGTGCAGACAACGGGACTAAAACCAGAGCAGAGTCTTCAGAGCTATCATCAGTAGCAGAGAAAGTGTCATGCCAGGCATCCAAAGCATTATCAGACAAGTTGTCATCCGACACAATACCATGCTGGACAGTTAAACCTTGTGAAGCTAACCAAGCCTGATAATTCATCAAGTGAGGAGGGAGTTGCGACAGAGGAGGAGCTGGTGGAGCAGGCCAGGCATCCCAAGCAGCATTGTTCTGAGCAGCATTGTTCTGAGCAGGCCCATTGCCCTGGTTGGCTCCTCCAGCAGCAGGGGCGCCATTCTGAACCAACCAATTATGTACCTGTTGCTGGTAAAGCTGCTCGGCCGTGAGCTCGGGTCCAAAGAGAGGATGTGGGTTGCCGTCCGGTGGTGGTGGTGGTTCTTCACCTGGAGCAAGGACCTCAGGGAGCAATCCGTTCCAGTCATTGCTACGTAATATTGTAACTTGCACAATCCAATAGTCACGTGCACCACCCAATTGCCAGACAACAAAGCTTTTGGGAATCAGACGAAGGCGAAGAACACAAGCTTTAAGCAGGATATACCTTCTGTCTTGGCGGGGATTATACCAACTAACCAGGGAACCATATCCACCCAATGCTTGTGTGATGTAGTAATCTGTCTGGTAGTCATATGGGAATCCGAAGAACATCAGCCATACCTCAGGGCCAAAAGAAGTTGTGCGACGGTTCAGAGCTTCATTGTGCGGCACGAAAGTGATGAGAAGATCTTCTTCCTCAAGCTCGATGGGTGTGGCGATCGCAGTGTCACGCATAAAAGAATCCGCAAACCCGAAGATGCCAATGCCAAATGGATGATCAGAGGACTCAGTAGTGAATAGCTGAGATTCATGTAATAGACCTTCAACCATGTTGCGGATGACAGCGCGACGATGCAGAGGAACATAGTGACTGGCTTCGGCAATGGCGAGGAAGTCATGATTGAGCGGCGCAATGGGGCCGACAACCATCCCACTGCGAACCAGGCGATCCGCCGGACCGGGCTCGACGGCGAAGCCAGGAGGAAGGAACGACACCGGATTTAGTGGGTAGTTCGCCATGGGAAGGGAGGCGTAGGTGGGTGGTGGAGACTGAAGTTGTGACGGGACTGGTCTCTGCTGCGGTGTGACGGGACCCGAGGCGGAAGATGGACTGTGGGGGGGTAGGAATGGAAAGCTGCGGATTCTTGGGCTTCCATTGCCATTTTTTGTTATACCGCAACTTATGACAGGATCGTTCCACGTGTCCATAGAAGCCACAAGCAGAGCATTGAACGGTGGTTTTCTTGCAGCGAGTATTAGGCAAGTCGATGGTAATTGGCAAGCTTCCAATCTGATTAGTATATTGCCCCGGACGGTTGATATGAGCTTGATCGTGCAACACAAGGCAGGTCCGAGAATTAGGCCTTAACGGGCAATCAACCGCCTTGTGTCCTGGTGACGAGCAGTTAATGCAAATCAGCTGTGCCTGGCAAGAATACAGTAGGTTATGGTGGTGGAAATTGTGTTTCGTGGTGCCCCTAGATGTTTTCGGGGTACGTAGGTATATATAGGAGGAAGAAGTACGTCAGTTGCCGCCCGAGGGGCCCATGAGACAGGGGGGCGCGCCCTATAGGGGGGGCGCCTCCTATCTCGTGGGGGCCTCGACTGCTTCTTGACTTGCACTCCAAGCCCTCTGGATCACGTTCGTTCCAAAAATCACGCTCCCGAAGGTTTCATTCTGTTTGGACTCCGTTTGACATTCCTTTTCTTCGAAATACTGAAATAGGCAAAAAAACAGCAATATGGGCTGGGCCTCCGGTTAGTAGGTTAGTCCCAAAAATGATATAAATGTGTAAAATAAAGCCCATAAACATCCAAAAGGGGTAATATAATAGCATGGAACAATCAAAAATTATAGATACGTTGGAGACGTATCAGAAAGCCATTCGCGTACCCTCAATACAGACCGACCGCTTGATGAAATCAAGCCGAGGATAGGCATTGACCAGCCGCTTCACGAGTCCGAAGTAGCTACTGGGCATCGGCTCAGCAGGCCAAGCCGAACTATTAGGTCCTTCATGGCCAGTTCGGCCGCCTTGTGCAGCTCGACCAACTGTTTTAGCTGGTCGCTAAAGGGCACCAGATGTTCTGGTCCAAGGTATTGAGACCAAAACAACTTCTTCGTTGAGCTCCCTTCTTCGGCTCGAAAGAACTCTGCAGCATCTGATACGCTGCACGGCAGATCCGCAAACGCTCCTGGAGAATTCCAAATCCGGGTAAGTAAAAAGAATGTTTCTTTCACATACTTTCTTTGCATAATTAAAACCTTACCCGCCGCGATCTTCTGGGCCGCCTGGATTTCCTGGAGGGCGCTCTGGGCTTCGGTTCAGGCATCTTGCACGCTCTGGTGGGCCTTGGCAAGTTTGGACTCTTGATTCTTCAAATCGCGCTCTAAGGACTCGTACTTTTTGACGGCGTCTTGGAGCTCTTGATGGACCTCGCTCACCCGGGCCTCTTACTTCTCGCGTGCGGCGTGTTCCTTAGCCGCTTTGTCCTCGGCCTCGGCCAATGCCTTCTTGAGGGCCGCTACTTCGGTCGTGGCTCCTAATAAAGTTCATGACACCCTAGTTAGTATGAACTTTTCATCCTTCCTAAATATAAAGCACCGACTAGTGCATGCCTTGGCTATCCTCCAGCTGCTTCTTAACAAGGCCGAGTTCTTCCTTGGCCCGCTCCATATTCCGCGTCAAGCCGGAGACCTCCATAGTATGAGTAGCAGCAGCCAGTAGAGACGCCTGCTTATTCACGTAGACATGTTATGTTAGACTCCTGCGAAAAATATTTTGATCCTCTGTTTGGTTTTTCTTTCCGAACACCGAACAGAGCATCAGGGGCTACTATCTATAAGGTGATATTCTTTTGCAACTGCACTACTTACCTTGAAGCGTGTTAGAAGGCTAATGCAGGTTTCGGTTAGTCCGCTCTTGGCGGAGTGAACCTTCTCAATCACCGTACTCATAAGAGTACGGTGTTCTTCCATAATGGAAGCTCCTTGTAGCGCTTCCAACAATCTATCTGGTGCCTCTAGATAGACAGAGGTAGCCGGTGGAGGTGGCTTGCCCCCCTCGTTCGGGAGAGGCTGCCTGCCAGAATCCGGAGCCACTTGGGTCTCCGGAGCTGTATTCGGCTGAGGGCCGAACTGACGGCGGCCCCCATCATCGGGGCCTGTAGGGGTCTTTCCCCCCATGTGCTTGGCAGTCGGGGTGTTGTCCTCCGGCATCACCGAAATGGTCTCCCCTTGGCCTGATATCCTTCGAGACAACACCTCGGTGTTGTCTGTGGCCTTGTGTGAGGTGGCCGTCGAAAGAGATCCACTGTTCATCTCCGACGGGTCCAGCGAACCCTTCGAAGAGGAGGATAGCTTGATGTTGGACTGGGCCAGACTCCAGACGCGTGGTCTAACACATTAAGAACTATAAAGTGAAAAGACTGGAAATGTTACCGTGTCCGGATGCTTACGATTTGGCCAGGGGCTTGACCCTGGGCCCCCACTCCCCGTTGCTGTTGGTGGCTCCGGCGGAGTAGTCTAGAAGGGATATTTTCCCCTTCTTGGGCGCCTCGGCCTCCCCATGTGTGGAGGCCTTCCTCTTCTTCTTCTCCCCGGTGGGAGGGGAATGGGTCTCCTCCTTCTCCTCCTCCTCCTCCTCCTCGTCATCTTTGGCGGAGGAGTGCCTCTTGGCGTCTTCGGACGTCACGTTCGAAACGCCCTTGCGGCGGAGACTACCTCTGGTCCCCTTGGCCACCTTATTGGCTTTCTTCTCCGGCACTTTAATAAGGTGCCAGAAAAAGCATCTTCGTCAGAAGAGGCATTTATGGATCTTCAGGTAGCGGAGCCAGACATTCAATCTCCTCTGCTATTGCTACCCTGGCCTAAAAGATTGGCATAGAGCCTTAGGTTCCTCCTGCAGATATGCCGGTGAAAGATATGCCTTGCAAAACATAAAAGAACTTACCGGATTAGCCCGGCGTTTCACGCTAAGCCCGCGATCTTCGGACGTGGGCGGTGGTACCTCCCCAGTCTTAAAAAGCACCTTCCAGATGCCTTTGTGTGTCGTATTGAAGAGCTCCAGCAGCGTCTGGTGCTTGGTCGTGCCGAACTCCCACAGGTTACAAGTTTGGATCTGGCACCGAAGAATCCGACGGAAGAGCGTGACCTGGACCACGTTGACAAGCTTGATTTTCTTGTCAATCATCTTCTGGACACATGTCCGGAGCCCGGTCACTGCTACGTCTTGAGCTTGCGTTGGTTTTCCTCGAAGAGGAGAGGGTGATGCAGCAAAGTGTAGCGTAAGTATTTCCCTCAGTTTTGAGAACCAAGGTATCAATCCAGTAGGAGGCTCCTCAAAAGTCCCACGCACCTACACAAACAAACTGAGAACTCGCAACCAACGCAATAAAGGGGTTGTCAATCCCTTCACGGCCACTTGCAAAAGTGAGATCTAATAAAGATAATAAGATAAGATAAATATATTTTTGGTATTTTATAATATAGATGCAAAGAGTAAAGATGCAAATAAAAGTAGACTAAAAGCTAATATGATAAGAGATAGACCCGAGGGCCATAGGTTTCACTAGAGGCTTCTCTCAAGATAGCATAAGTATTACGGTGGGTTAACAAATTACTGTCGAGCAATTGATAGAAAAGCGCATAGTTATGAGATTATCTAGGCATGATCATGTATATAGGCATCACGTCCATAACAAGTAGACCGACTCCTGCCTGCATCTACTACTATTACTGCACACATCGACCGACTCCTGCCTGCATCTAGAGTATTAAGTTCATAAGAATAGAGTAACGCATTAAGCAAGATGACATGATGTAGAGGGATAAACTCATGCAATATGATGTAAACCCCATCTTGTTATCCTCGATGGCAACAATACAATATGTGCCTTGCAACCCTTTCTGTCACTGGGTAAGGACACCGCAAGATTGAACCCAAAGCTAAGCACTTCTCCCATGGCAAGAAAGACCAATCTAGTAGGCCAAATCAAACTGATAATTCGAAGAGACATGCAAAGATAACTCAATCATACATAAAAGAATTCAGAGAAGATTCAAATATTATTCATAGATAAACTTGATCATAAACCCACAATTCATCGGATCTCGACAAACACACCGCAAAAAGAGTTTACATCGAATAGATCTCCACAAGAGAGGGGGAGAACATTGTATTGAGATCCAAAAAGAGAGAAGAAGCCATCTAGCTAATAACTATGGACCCGTAGGTCTGTGGTAAACTACTCACAACTCATTGGAGGGGCAAGGATGTTGATGTAGAAGCCCTCTGTGGTTGATTCCCCCTTCGGCAGAGTGCCGGCGAAGGCTCCAAGATGAGATCTCGCGGATACAGAAGGTTACGGCGGTGGAAATTGTGTTTCGTGGTGCTCCTGGATGTTTTCGGGGTATGTAGGTATATATAGGAGGAAGAAGTACGTCGGTTGCCGCCCGAGGGGCCCACGAGACAGGGGGCGCGCCCTACAGGGGGGGGCCTATCTTGTAGGGCCCTCAGAAGCTTCTTGACTTGCACTCCAAGATCTCCGGATCACGTTCGTTCCAAAAATCACGCTCCCAAAGGTTTCATTCCGTTTGGACTCCGTTTGATATTCCTTTTCTTCGAAATACTGAAATAGGCAAAAAAAACAACAATATGGGCTGGGCCTCCGGTTAGTAGGTCAGTCCCAAAAATGATATAAATGTGTAAAATAAAGCCCATAAACATCCAAAAGAGGTAATATAATAGCATGGAACAATCAAAAATTATAGATACGTTGGATACGTATCAAGCATCCCCAAGCTTAATTCCTGCTCGTCCTCGAGTAGGTAAATGATAAAAAGAGAATTTTTGATGTGGAATGCTACCTAGCATAATTCATAATGTAATTTTCTTTATTGTGGCATGAATGTTCAGATCCAAATGAATACAAAATAAAAGTTTATATTGATAAAAGAAATAGTAACACTTCAAGCATACTAATCAAAGTAATCATGTCTTCTCAAAATAGCATGGCAAAAGAAAGTTCATCCCTACAAAATCATATAGTTAGGCTATGCTTCATTTTCGTCACACAAAGATGTTCCCAACTTCTATCCCCCCGATGACAAGCCAAGCAATTGTTTCATACTTAAATAATCTCAAACTGTTTCAACCTTCACGCAATACATGAGCGTGAGCCATGGATATAGCACCATGGGTGGAATAGAATATGATGATGGGGATTGTGTGAAGAAGACAAAAAAAGATAAAGTCTCACATTGACGAGGATAATCAACGGGCTATGGAGATGCCAATCAATTGATGTCAACATGAGGAGTAGGGATTGCCATGCAACGGATGCACTGGAGCTATAAATGAATGCTCAACAAAAAGAAACTAGTGGGTGTGCATCCAACTTGCTTGCTCACGAAGACCTAGGGCATTTGAGGAAGCCCATCGTAGGAATATATAAGCCAAGTTCTATAATGAAAAATTCCCACTAGTATGAAAAAGACAACTTGTGAGACTCACTATATGAAAAAAAAGTGCTACTTTGAAGCACAAGTGTGGAAAAAGAGATAGTAACATTGCCCTTTTATTTATTTTCTTTCTCTTTTTTTTCTTTTTTTGGGCCTTTTTTTGGCCTTTCTTCTTCTTCTTTTTTCTCTTTTTTTCTTTGGGCAATGTTCTAATAATGATGATCATCACACTTCTATTGATTACAACATAAGAATTACAACTCGAAACTAGAACAAGATATGACTCTATATGAATGCCTCCGGCGGTGTACCGGGATGGTGCAATGAATCAAGAGTGACATGTATGAAAAATAATGCATGGTGGCTTTGCCACAAATACGATGTCAACTACATGATCATGCAATGGCAATATGCCAAAAGTAAAGTATGTCATGATGATGATGAATGGAACGGTGGAAAGTTGCATGGCAATATCTCGGAATGGCTATGGAAATGCCATAATAGGTAGGTATGGTGGCTGTTTTGAGGAAGATATAAGGAGGTTTATGTGTGATAGAGTGTATCATATCACGGGGTTTGGATGCACCGATGAAGTTTGCACCAACTCTCAAGGTGAGAAAGGGCAATTCACGGTACCGAAGAGGCTAGCAAAGGTGGAAAGGTAAAAGTGCGTATAATCCATGGACTCAACATTAGTCAAAAGAACTCATATACTTATTCCAAAAATTTAGAAGTCATCAAAAACCAATTACTATGTGCATGCTCCTAGGGGGATAGATTGGTAGGAAAAGACCATCGCTCGTCCCCGACCGCCACTCATAAGGATGCAGAAGCCAAGTACACTTCATGTTTCAAATTTGTTACACAACTTTAACCATACGTGCATGCTCCGGGACTTGCTAACTTCAACACAAGCATTCTTTAAATTCATAATCACCCAACTAGCATGACTTTAATATCACTACCTCCATATCTCAAAACAATTATCAAGTATCAAATTGATCATAGCATCCAATTCACTTCCTATGATAGTTTTTATTATACCCAACTTGGATGCCTACCATTCTAGGACCAACTTTAAGATCATATGGCAAATACCATGCTGTTCTAAAAGACTCTCAAAATAATATAACTGAAGCATTAGAGACTAGCAATTTCTTCAAAATTAAGACACCACCGTGCTCTAAAAGATATAAGTGAAGCACTAGAGCAAAAACTATCAAGCTCAAAAGATATAAGTGAAGCACATAGAGTATTCTAACAAATTCTAATCAAATAGGCTTCTCCCAAAAGGTGTGTACAGAAAGGATGATTGTGGTAAACTAAAAAGCAAAGACTAATATAATACACGATGCTCCAAGAAAAACACATATCATGTGGCGAATAAAAATATAGCTCCAAGTAAAGTTACCAATGAACGAAGACGAAAGAGGGGATGCCTTCCCGGGGCATCCCCAAGCTTAGGATTTTGGATATTCTTGAATATCTTGGGGTGCCATGGGCATCCCCAAGCTTAGGCTCTTGCCACCCTTTATTCCATAGTCCATAAAAGCTTTACCCAAAACTTGAAAACTTCACAACACAAAACTCAACAGGAAATCTTATAAGCTCCATTAGTGAAAGAAAACAAAACCACCACATAAGGTAATGCCATGAACTCATTCTTTATTTAATTTTTTGTTAAACCTACTGTATTCCAACTTCCTTATGGTTCATAGACTGAATTAATAGCCATAGATGCATTGAAATAAGCAAACAACACACGAAAAACAGAATCTGTCAAAAACAGAACAGTCTGTAGTAATCTGTAACTAACGCAAACTTATGGTACTCTAAAAATCCTACAAAAATAGGAAGTCCTGGAAAATTTGTTTATTGAACAGAATCAAAAAGAATCAACGCAAAAGCACGTTCCTGTGATTTAACAAAATTATATTTGTGCGTGCAAAGTTTCTGTTTTTCAGCAGAATCAAATCAACTATCATCGTAGGTTACCCTATAGGTTCTACTTGGCACAAACACTAATTAAAAGATAAAAACACATCTAAAAAGAAAGTAGATGTAAGATTTATTACTAAACAGGATGAAAAACAAAAAACATAAAGAAAAATTGGGTTACCTCCCAACTAGCGCTATCGTTTAACGCCCCTACACTACTAGGGAAAACCTTATACACAGAAATTTAGCAACAGCGCTGGTCAAAGGGCGCTAGTGCTAGGTAGCAGCAGCGATTGAAGAAAAACCGCGCTACAGATACAACCTTAGCAGTAGTGCGTGTAGTTGCAAAAGCGCTACTACTAATATTCCCATTGCCAGAATGATAGGCTACGCATAGCAGTAGCGGGCTTGGAAGAAACGCGCTACCGCTAGGGCATAAGTAGCAGCGCGTTTCCTAAGAAGAGCGCTACTACTAATGGAAATAAAATAATATGAAAAACAAATAGAAAAGTATATGAAAATGGAAGAAATAGAAAAAGGAGAAAGGAAAAAATAAAATGTGAAGGAAAATAAATGAAAAAGCGAAAAAACGGAGGAAGGCATAGCAGCAGCGTGTGTTTGTAAGAGGCGCTGTAGCTAACGTAGCTGCAGCGCGTGTCCTAGACCCCCGCTGTATAAACAGAAAAGAAAATTAAAAAATGGAAGAAATTTACATAGCTATAGCAGCAGCGCGTTTTGTAAAAACCGCTATAGCTATCTTAGCTATAGCGCGTTTTACCAAACGCGCTACCGCTAAGTTTGACTTAACCAAAAAACCGTTTCCCCCCGGCCACCACTTCTTCCCCAAATCCCTCAACCCACCCCGCGCGCCGCCGTCTCCCTGATTCACCGTCGCCCCACTACGCCGCCGTCTCCTGCCGACGTCGACGCCACCGGAGCCGCCCCCAACGCCACGGAGCCGCGCGGCCTCGTCAATGCCACCGGAGCCGCCGTCGACACCACTGGATCCTTCCTCGCCACAACTGCGTCCCTCGCCATCACCGGAGACGCCCCTGCCTCCCTCGCCGTTACCGGAGACGCCCCTGCCTCCCTCGCCACCACTGCCTCCGTCGCCACCACCGGAACCATCCTCTGTAAGCCCCCACCCCTCCTCTCTCTCTCATGCATAGGTTAGCCAGTTTAATTAGGTTAATTATCTAGGTTAGGGCAAAAATTTAGTTAGGGCTTTGACAGAGAATTAGTTAGGTTAACTAGTTTAATTAGGTTAATTATCTAGGTTAGTGCAAAAATTTAGTTAGGGCTTTGACAGAGAACTAGTCAGGTTAACTAGTTTAATTAGGTTAATTATCCAGGTTAATTAGGGCAAAAATTTATTTTGGGCTTTGACAGAGAACTAGCTACGTTAACTAGTTTAATTAGGGTTAATTATCTAGGTAAACTAGATTAACTAACTAGGTTAAATAGGTAGGTTAATTAGGTTCGTTGGATTAACAAGCTAGGTTAAGTAGATTGGCTAGGTTAGAGGAAAATTTTATTTTAGAGCATTAGGTCAGAAGGGTTAGAGAAATGGAGTCCCTTTGCAATTTAATTGGGTTCTGTGTTTAGTGAGGTCATTTTGCAAAGGTTTTTGATTTTTGAAAAGACCACTATTTTTCAAGGAAAAGAATTTAGGCAAATTTTATATTTCACTGAAGTGGTCATGTTATATCTTTTCATTGAAGTTATTCGATTGTGCCCAAGTGGCTTTGTTGTTTCCAAGGAATGATGCTGAGTGGCCTATGTTTTGCCAGAATATTGATTCATTTCTGTTCCGGCAAATTTCAGGTTCTCGATTTGTCTACTTTTTAGCAAAGGTCATGCCGAAATTTTTCGTGAATTTCGGCATGACTTGTGCTACAAACTAGAACATATCGAGTGCCTGGGATTTGCCGCACCAGGAAGGAGTCAACATTCCTGCAAAACAATAGTCCTTTTTTATGTCATTATTCATTTTATTAGGTCTAGAATTAATTGACTAGATTTAATCATAGGAAACATGGCTAGCAAGGATGAAGGACAGGGTTCTGGTGATTGCGACGACGTCTACCGGGCGGCAGACGAATTTTTTAGTCGTACCGACGATCAACCGATGTTGTTGCTGGGCCCACCGGTGGCATCGGGGACTGACACCGACACGCAGACCGGTGCTGAGACTGAGACCGGCGCTAAGATTCAGACCGGCATCGAGACCGGCGCTGAGACCGGTGCTGCCTCGAGGAGCGGAGCCGGTGTAGAACCAAAATCAAAGAGGCAACGGGTTCCTAACAAACTCAGGACTACTAGACTGGTGGTCACGGAGGTGGACGATGGCAATTTTGAGCCAAAGGCGCCCGAGGAAGCGCGTGCGTGCTACGGCAATCAAATAGGCTGCATCGTACGGACAACCGCCACCATCAAGGATGAGAAACTACAGAAGATAGAAAATATGAGGAGCTCCCTCCTAAAGAAGTTTCACCACATATTCTTGTTCCCGGGCCGGAATGAGAAGGATTATGAAGATCCATACGAGGACCTGGCAATGAAGAAGATAAACAAACACGCCATGACGAAGTTTAGCGACGCGTTGGCCTCCTGGAAAAATCGAGTGAAAGCAAATATCAACGACAGGGAACCCTACTCCGAGATTGTAAAGGATAATCCGACAATCACGGAAGAGCAGTTTCAAATATTCAAGGAGGCTTGCGAGGCCGAAGCTGCCAAAAAAAGTCTAAGTACATGAAGGGGCTTCAAAAGAGGAACATTGGGAGCCACCAGCTCGGAAGCCGTGGTTATGGCGAAAAGAGGTCCAAATGGGCCAAGGAGGACGCGGAAGCCACGAGTCTGGGCATCCCAGACCCCTTGGCGGATTTCACCGTCCCGCAGGAGCGTGACGTCCTGAGGGCCCGGCACCGTTGGGACCCAGTGAAGAAGGTTTACGAGACAACACCGGTCATTACGGAGTTCATGAGACTGTTGGTAATTCTAGTTTCTGATCAATTCGACTGCACATGTTAGTCATATTTGTAAACGATCCTTGTGCCTTTTGTAGAGAGAGCAGCACTGGATTGCGGCCGAAAGCGACTCGCCGTCTGAGGCATTGGCGAGGCCCAAGCGGGACACTCCATTCAACCGGACGTTGAACATATTGAAACAACAACTGATGGATACTCGACCGTCGTATGGACGCGTGCACGGTGTCGGAGACGGCGCCACGTGGAAGAAGTACTACTGTGAGACCACGGAGGAGAGAAAGGAAAGACGGAGGTTAACTGAAGAAAACACCGACAAGAAGGTTGAGATTGCGGTTGAGAAGAAATCATCTCAGACAGTCGCAACAGCTGTAGCTGCCGCAAAACAGGCGATTGCAGATATATCTACTTCCTTGATGACGGGCGTTTTCACTTGGACAAGGCAAAATCCAGAAAAAAATGCAGAGGACTTTCCCCTTGCTGACTTCTTGGGAGCACTTGCTCCCGCACCGGCTCCCGTACCTGCTCCCGCACCGGCTCCCGCACCTGCTCTTGCACCGGCTCCCGCACCGGCTCCCGCACCAGACGTGCTCAGTGGTGCCTCCTCTTTGGCTGAACTCGACGCCCTCACGGTATCTTTCACACCGGCCCCCTTCAATATAATGTATAATCTCCCGTTTTCGTTGCCTTTCGGATGGCTCACGTCGCAGACTTTTCTTTGCAGGCCGACAAAACCCCGTGCACCATATTGTACACCATCGGTGAACAGAAGGTGGACGTGGGGAAGGCGACGATAATGGAGCCGAAGGAACCATTGTTCCACAGCCGGCCGATCCCCCCGAACGTCTTCAAGGTTTCCATGGCCAGTGTCAAACCAGGCCACGAGAATTTGCCTCCTCTAATACTAGTGGGGGATGACAACGAGACCCCGCGGCAGCTTGGTGATTGTTGCAATGGGTGGGTCCTGTTTTGGCCAAAGAGTCTGCTTCGTCTGGAGGCGGCCGGGAGCACACCCACGAGCACGCAGCCTCAGCAAGGTACGAACATCAACACCCCACCTACCCATTTAGCGTCGAGTGTCGGGTTGGGTGATAGCGGACGGGGTAAGCAGGTGGCTCCATTAGTCGCTGATGACGTCGCCATGGATGAGGATGAGGATGAGGATGGCGCTGAACAGTATGTCTATACTGGCGCCTCCTCAGGGTTTGAGCGTCATGAGTCGATGCCTGAATTACCATCTCAACGTATTATTGACGACCTTCCGGTAGTAAAGAAGTCTAGGAAGAGAGCGAGGAAAGGCAAAAAAGCTGATTCTATGATCCAGCTGCCTCAGCAGCCTCGGCTTCAGGACCGTGTAGATATCCCCAATGCGGATAAATGGCATATACTCGGTCAACCAATCCTACCTGTAACAGCGCTACGGGCCAGATTTGGCGATCTAAGGAGACTTCATGACGATGTGCTGCGGGTAGAGAAAGGCCTCATCGCCTCAAAAGATCCAGGATACCCACTCTACGTGGTTAACGTTCCGCGGCAAATGTCGTACGTCGACAGCTTCCCCGCGGATAAGTTCTTCCTCCGATTCGATTACATATTCGACATGTTTCACGTGAAGAAGCTGGATTTTACGTTTGTCCGCCTTTATGCCTTGCACATGAACTACATCATTGGGGTTGAGCAGATACGTCATATCTGTGTCGCTGACCCGTACTACATGCAAGAGGGCTTCTTGGGAGTCTGTGCAGAGCAGCGTGAATACGCGAGGGATTACATCGTCAGTTTCATGCTCGCTAATAAGGACAAGGAGGCGATTCTCGTGCCTTATCATCCCGTGTAAGTCATCCGCGCTGCTATCCTTCCTTCGATTTCAATAATTCATTTGCACGGTGGAGGCTAATTAATTTGAGGTGTACTTATTTTGCGCAGCGGCGGGCGCGCCGTCCTCATCATCCTCTACCCCCGATTCTCCCACGCTCTTTACTTGGACTCGTCGAAGAACATTCACAAAAAGGATTACACCCACATCAAAGATGTTCTCGACAGTGCTATGTTTTACTACCAAGCAAGGGGTGGAGAGGTTAGGGACAAGAAGAGAAGGGGCGGCAGGGCCTCCTGCAGCCATAAGACCGACTTCTGCTGCATCCAGCAACCGAACGATTCTCTTAATGATGGATTCTATGTCCTACACCACATGCTGGAGTACAGACGGGATCACCAGAACCTTCACATGTCACCTAGATCTGGCGATGCCCATATTCTGCAATGGGCAAAGGACATAGGAGATATCGAGGATCATCGACTTCGAGCTGAGTTCTATAACATCCAGCGCGAACTTGCCCAAATCATCATGAATGAGGTCGTCGAAAAAACAGGGATGTTCCACGCAGAAGGACAAATATCGCGGGAAGACGTCCGAACATGGATAGCCTCTCAGCGTCTCGACATGAAGCCTTTCACTAAGCTCGAGGACTATCTCCCTGACATGGATGGATGGTACGACATGATGGAGTGATTGTCGATATATGACAATGTGTCCGTTTAGTCCATACTTTATTTTATGACAAAACTTTGAGTTATGCATGGTGAAACTTTATTTGTGATGTAATTAAACCGTCCTCCTCCTCGACTAGCAAAAATCACTCTAGTTAGGGCATTTTGGGTACGATGAACTTTGTTATTTATGCTTATGATATGTTGTTTCTATTTTTGCCAAGTCTGTCTCTTTCTGTTGCTCAACTATATATGTTGCATATCATCGACTCATGTGACGATGCAGGTGCATAGATCATAGATGGCGAAGAAGTGCTATGCCAGGAGGAGTATATATACGACAAGTGGCCGGAGTGTCAGGCCCAGGTGTACCGGTTTTCGGTTTCCGAGCGACAGGCAGTAGTTAGTTTAGGTTCACGCTAATGCGAGAGAGGGATACGAACTCATGTACTCAAAGTGATAGCTATTCTTGCGTATATCATTGTTTAGATGGATGACGATGTATTTGCAAGTAATCGGGACTTGTATCACTATTTTCGAGATTGATGACGAGAGACCACTTTGTGTTGGATGATGATTATGATGATGACATGATTTGATGAGACTAATTGTATGTATATGCTATGATTACATTTGTATGTGGATGATATGCTAAAGATTATTGTATAAAGCCTATTCAGATACAAAACAAATACAAAACAAATATGCAGGAAAAAAACTAATAAAACTAGTAGTAGCAAGGGGGGAAATTTAGCAGTAGCGCCGCCTTACCAGTAGCGCTTCCCTGTAAACAGCGCTGCAGATAATATCAGTAGCGCCCTTTACTAAAGAGCGCTACAGCTATTCATGTATAGCAGTAGCATGGGTCAACAGGCGCTACTGCTATACGTTAGCTGTAGCACCTTATTAGTAGCGCCGGTACCCGCGCTACTGAGAGTCCCAAAACCCGCGCTGCTGCTAGGCTTTTCCCTAGTAGTGCTAGCTAGGCATAAAAGCAAGGATAGATCTAACTAGTGCCATAATAATAAGATAGATCTTGAAAGCTCATCTCATATTCTCTACGTTCGGCAGCAAGTTTTCTTTGAGGCAAGCAAAAGTAATCAAAAGGGCTAAATTTAGTGGGACAAATATCCCCAAGATCATTCACCGAAGGAACGGGTTCCTCCCTTGGCCCTTCATAGTGCACAACTATTTCAGCACTAAAGGCGTTCTTTTGGCAAAATCTTGTGAGCCTATACAGAAGAGAGTATCCTAGCTCATTGTTTCGAAGGTAAAAATCGTTATTAAGCTCGTTAATGCAATCAACCAAGACATTGGTAGGAACCTTTTTCTAAGGTTTTCATTAAAAGCAACATAGTCTGAAGATTGAAAACGCCTAATTTCCTCTTGATCACAGAGGATCGCCTCTATGGGAGGACGACCGGTGTCCACCCTATAGTGCGCAAAGATTTCTTTGGCCTCTCTTATGATAAATCTAAACTCATGAGCCAAAAATATAGTAACGGCGCGCTTAACAGAAGAATGCTCAATATTAGAGAATTCTAGGAAAATTCTTTGTATGCAAGGATACAAATGCATAAATTGTCTTTCAAGTTCAACTACGAGCATAGAGATAGCATCCGCAAGACTACTAGTTCTATGAAGAATAGAACCGCCCATGGAAGGTAAAGCACCGACACAAGTAAAGAAATCTTGAATAACACCTTTGCCAATGATGTTACCACTACCGATTCGAAACTTTTTAGTATGCAAGATGGGGGGTTCATCGGCCGGAGCCTCGGGATTTTCCATGTTATCATTATTGTCCATATCGACGATAATCTCCCCAATTTCAGACATAGCGGCAAACAATAGCAAGGTGGAAGAAAGCGAGCGAAAAAAGAGAGGAGGAGATTGGGAAAGAGAGGGCGAACAAAATGGCAAGGGTGAAGTGGGGGAGAGGAAAACGAGAGGCAAATGGCAAATAATGTAAATGCGAGGGAGATGGGTTTGTGATGGGTACTTGGTATGTCTCGACTTGAGCGAAGACCTCCCCGGCAACGGCACCAGAAATCCTTCTTGCTACGTCTTGAGCTTGCGTTGGTTTTCCTCGAAGAGGAGAGGGTGATGCAGCAAGTGTAGCGTAAGTATTTCCCTCAGTTTCAAGAACCAAGGTATCAATCCAGTAGGAGGCTCCTCAAAAGTCCCACGCACCTACACAAACAAACCGAGAACTCGCAACCAACGCAATAAAGGGGTTGTCAATCCCTTCATGGCCACTTGCGAAAGTGAGATCTAATAAAGAAAATAAGATAAGATAAATATATTTTTGGTATTTTATAATATAGATGCAAAAAGTAAAGATGCAAATAAAAGTAGATCGAAAGCTAATATGATAAGAGATAGACCCGGGGGCCATAGGTTTCACTAGAGGCTTCTCTCAAGATAGCATAAGTATTACAGTGGGTGAACAAATTACTGTCGAGCAATTGATAGAAAAGCGCATAGTTATGAGATTATCTAGGCATGATCATGTATATAGGCATCACGTCCATAACAAGTAGACCAACTCCTGCCTGCATCTACTACTATTACTCCACACATCGACCGACTCCTGCCTGCATCTAGAGTATTAAGTTCATAAGAACAGAGTAACGCATTAAGCAAGATGACATGATGTAGAGGGATAAACTCATGCAATATGATGTAAACCCCATATTGTTATCCTCGATGGCAACAATACAATACGTGCCTTGCAACCATTTCTGTCACTGGGTAAGGACACCGCAAGATTGAACCCAAAGCTAAGCACTTCTCCCTTGGCAAGAAAGACCAATCTAGTAGGCCAAACCAAACTGATAATTCGAAGAGACTTGCAAAGATAACTCAATCATACATAAAAGAATTCAGAGAAGATTCAAATATTATTCATAGATAAACTTGATCATAAACCCACAATTCATCGGATCTCGACAAACACACTGCAAAAAGAGTTTACATCGAATAGATCTCCACAAGAGAGGGGGAGAACATTGTATTGAGATCCAAAAAGAGAGAAGAAGCCATCTAGCTAATAACTATGGACCCGTAGGTCTGTGGTAAACTACTCACAACTCATCGGAGGGGCAAGGATGTTGATGTAGAAGCCCTCCGTGGTTGATTCCCCCTCCGGCAGAGTGCCGGCGAAGGCTCCAAGATGAGATCTCGTGGATACAGAAGGTTACGGCGGTGGAAATTGTGTTTCGTGGTTCTCCTGGATGTTTTCGGGGTACGTAGGTATATATAGGAGGAAGAAGTACGTCGGTGGCCGCCCGAGGGGCCCACGAGACAGGGGGCGCGCCCTACGGGGGGGGGGCTATCTCGTGGGGCCCTCAGAAGCTTCTTGACTTGCACTTGAAGCTCCCCGGATCACGTTCGTTCCAAAAATCACGCTCCCGAAGGTTTCATTCCGTTTGGACTCCGTTTGATATTTCTTTTCTTCGAAATACTGAAATAGGCAAAAAAAACAGCAATGTGGGCTAGGCCTCCAGTTAGTAGGTTAGTCCCAAAAATGATATAAATGTGTAAAATAAAGCCCATAAACATCCAAAAGAGGTAATATAATAGCATGGAACAATCAAAAATTATAGATACGTTGGAGACGTATCAGTCACTTCTTCGGCTGAGCCCCAGGCTAAACCCTTCTCTTGCCAGGAGGTGAGCCGCATGGGGACTCCGGATCAGAATTCGGGGGTCACCGCCCAGTTGGCGCCGCACGGCTTGGTGATGTAGAACCACCCCGATTGCCACCCCTTTACAGTCTCCACAAAGGAGCCTTCGGGCCAGGTGTGATTGGGTATTTTGCCCACCATAGCGCCTCCGCACTCCGCTTGTTCGCCGCTCACCACCTTTGGCTTCACATTGAAAGTCTTCAGCCATAAGCCGAAGTGAGGTGGGATGCGGAGGAATGCCTCACTCATGACAATGAATGCCGAAATGTTGAGGATGGAGTTAGGGGCCAAGTCGTGGAAGTTCAGCCCGTAGTAGAACATCAGTCCACGGACGAACAGGTGGAGGGGGAACCCCAGCCCGCGGACGAAGTGGGAGAGAAATACCAACCTTTCTTGGGGCTCCGGGGTTGGGATGATCTGCCCCTTGGCCGGAAGCCGATGAGCGATGTCTTTGGACAAGTACCCAGCCTCCCGGAGCTTCTTGATGTCCTCCTTCTTGACGGAGGAGGCCATCCACTTGCCTCCAGCTCCGGATCCGGACATGATTGGAGTGCTTTTTGGGGCGGAGGAGATGGGTGCTTGGGTGTTGGAGCTCAAGGACGAATGAGCAGAGGAAGAAGAGGTCGTGGATGAAAGAGGAGAATCCTTATCCGTTTATAAAGGCAGTAAAAATCATGCGCCTCCCCATTCGCCCTAAAACTTGCTTATTTCCCAAACGCCGTGCTGATGGCACGGTTGGGTTACCCATTCCCGCATTGACGAGAATCCCATGATAAGTGGACACGATATCTGCTTTGACAAGACGTGCCAATGAAACCGCACCTCGAAATACGGAGGGGCAGGATAAAAACGGTTCGAATAAAGACCGGGTCATGGCGTGATGTCATGCTATGTGTTGTCAGCAGATTGGACTTGTGGGATATTGTACTCTCTACTGTGGTATGTGGAATTTGTTTTTGCATAGCCGGACACGATTCTTATGTTCAAGATCTACTTTGAAGTATTTGGATAAGGAACCCGCCTTGCAATGCCGAAGACAATTTGCGCGCCGGACTCGTCGTCATTGAAGCCTAGTTCAGGGGCTACTGAGGGAGTCCTGGATTAAGGGGTCCTCGGACAGCCGGACTATATACATATGCCGGACTGTTGGACTATGAAGATACACGATAGAACACTTCGTCCCGTGTCTGGATGGGACTCTCCTTTGCGTGGAAGGCAAGCTTGGTGGTTAAGATATGAAGATTCCTTTCTCTGCAACCGACTCTGTAGAACCCTAGCCCCCTCCTGTGTCTATATAAACCGGAGGGTTTAGTCCGTAGGCCTATCCCCCGCCTCCTGTTACCATTAGCCTTAAGCGCATAGTTCGGGACCCCCTACCAGAGATCCGCCGGTTTTGACACCGACAAGGTGGCCTATCACACACACACACACACACACACACACACACACACACACACACACACACACACACACACACACATATATATATATATATATGTATATATATAGGGTGGGTCTATTCTACAATTGATTGTAGAATAATATTCTACAATAGGTAGCCCCTATAAAAGGATCCCAAAAACAGATCCCCCGATCCCGCCGCCACCTCCCCACCCCGATCCCGTACTCTCCCTCCTCGGCCCGCTGTTTGCCACCACCAGCTAGCTAGTCCAGCGCCGCCGCCAGGTAGCCCATGGCCGCAACAATGGCACGCCTCGCCACCATCCTCAGCTTCGGGGACCACACCGAGGAGGGCGCAGGCGTCCCGGAGCCACAGGAGGAGTACCAGCAAGAACACGATGATGACGACGACACGGCGTCGGACGCCAGCGGTGCCAGCTTCGAGTTCACGTTCGCGCGGCCGCTGGCGCCGGCGGGCGGGGAGGCGGCGCTGGCCGACGACCTCTTCGCGCACGGCCGCATCCTCCCGGCCTAACCGGTCTTCCACCGCCGCCAGGCCCACGACGACGACGCCTCGGCCTCGGCCACCTCCGCGATGGCGCCGCCCTCGCCGGACACGTACTGTGCGTGGGCGCCGCGGTCCGCGCCGGGGTCGCCCGCGCGCGAGCCAGCCGCCTTCCCCAAGAGCGCGTCCACGGACACGGGCGAGGCCGCGCACCGGTTCTGCCTGCACGACATCCTCGGCACCGGCGGCCGCTCCCACAACAACGACAATGAGAAGTTCCTCTTCCTCCAGTTGACCCCCGCCAAGCCCAAGCCCAGGACCAGCGCATTATGCGCCGCCACCGAAGGAGACAAGCGCGCCGCCAAGAAAACACAGGCGCAGCCCCAGCAGAAGCAGAGCAAGAAGAAGGGGGCGGTCGCCGCTCCGATGGAGATGGACATGGCCACCGCGCACAGGCTCTTATACAGCAAGCCCGGAGCCGCGACCGGCCCCGGCGGCAAGAGGACGGCCAACACAAAAATGTCGTACCTGCCCTATCGGCGTCGTACCTACACAGGCTCTTATATTCTTTTATACTTGTTATAAGTAAATCATAAGCAGTACAAGAACCTCATAGAAAGAAATACAAAATATATTGCCATCAACAGTGCATAACATATATATAAAGAAGTACAAACTACATATTTAAAAAAAGATGCAGTATTACCATTTATTCATTTTGGGCGCAACCCATTGAAGTATCAACATTTATCAACAATTATC
Source organism: Triticum timopheevii (assembly GCA_963921465.1). Taxonomy (NCBI): domain Eukaryota; kingdom Viridiplantae; phylum Streptophyta; class Magnoliopsida; order Poales; family Poaceae; genus Triticum; species Triticum timopheevii. The sequence continues at coordinate 507,941,548 of OY997274.1, forward strand.
CGAGGGTTAACAGAAGTGATCAAATAACATGTTTATTTTTATTATCGGGCAGTGCCATAAAACAATTATGGGAAGTACCACTGATTCATTATGAGCAGTACCGTTTATATAACTTGAGCATACAAAACATTTTTATTACGTGGTGGTACTATTGAATCACTCCGGGCAATAAAATTCATGTATTTTAACCAGTACAAAAACATTTTATTACCAGGCAGTACGAAACTTATATTTCACAAAAGTACAAAATACATGTCAAGGGGAGTTTAGTTCCGTGGAAATAATTTACGGGCAGTACAATTTATTCACTTTGGGCAGTACAATTATTATTATTATTATTATCGGGTAGTACGAAACTCATATTCCACAGAAGTACAAGGTACATGTGAAGGGAATTTGAGTTCTCTGGAAGAAATTATGTGTAGTACAATTTAATCATTTTGAGCAGTACAAAAACTTCTTTATTGCAGGGTAGTACGAAACCCGTATTCCACAGAAGTACAAGGCAAATTTGTGTTCTTTTAAAATAAATCCGAGCAGTACAATTTATTCACTTTGGGCAGTACAATTATTATTATTATTATTATTATCGGGTAGTATGAAACTCATATTCCACGGAAGTACAAGTTACATGTGAAGGGAATTTGAGTTCTCTCGAAGAAATTATGGGAAGTACAATTTAATCATTTTGAGCATTACAAAAACTTCTTTATTGCCGGGCAGTACGAAACCCGTATTCCACAGAAGTACAAGGCAAATTTGTGTTCTTTTAAAATAAATCCGAGCAGTACAATTTATTCACTTTGGGTAGTACAACTATTATCGGGCAGTACGAAACTCATATTCCAGGAAGTACAAGGTACATGTGAAGGGAATTTGAGTTATCTGGAAGAAATTATGGGCAGTACAATTTAATCATTTTGAGCAGCAAAAAAACTTCTTTATTGCCGGGCAGTACGAAACCCGTATTCCACAGAAGTACAAGGCAAATTTGTGTTCTTTTAAAATAAATCTGAACAGTACAATTTATTCACTTTGAGCAGTACAATTATTATTATTATTATTATCGGGCAGTATGAAACTCATATTCCACGGAAGTACAAGGTACATGTGAAGGGAATTTGAGTTCTCTGGAAGAAATTATGGGCAATACAATTTAATCATTTTGAGCAGTACAAAAACTTCTTTATTCCGGGCAAGTACAGAAGGAGTAGGAGGAGTGCGCGTACGCCTGGTCGAGGACCTCGAACGGGGCGGGGGACGGGACCTGGTGCTGGAAGATGCTGGCGGCCCTGGCGCGGTTCCTGAAAGTGCCGAGCAGGATGAGGCCGTCGCCGCTCGCGGCGAGCATGCCGCTGCCGAAGACGTTGATGAGGTTGTGTCTGGAGCTCGCCGGCAGGGGGGAGCCCTGCTTGCGGGTCGGGGCACCGAAGCTGACGAAGTTGACGGGCGGCCGGCCGTCGGTGCTGGCCGTGTCCGGGAGCGGGTCCAGGCCGAAGGCGTGCCTGGGGACGGAGACGCGGGAGGCGAGCGGGCGCGGGGCGAGCGCGACGGACGCGCGCCGCGTGGCCGCGGACTCCTCCGCCGTGGAGGTCTGGTAGACCATCGCCCAGGCGGTGCGCGACACGGCGGTGGAGAGGGAGCGGCGGAGGGGGGACAAGAGGCGACGGAGTGGGAGAAGCATCTCGCAGGAGTCGGCGGTGGTCGATTTGGTGGTGGTGGGCTGGTAGGGGTGGCTAGTAGCCTAGCAAGCAAAAGGGGAGAGGGTTTTGGAAGGGAATCGTAGAAGCAGAAGAAGCTCGGGCTTAGAAGCAGAGGAAGCAAAGTGGTTTAGAATATATTAGTGAATTACTACGCAAGTACAGAAGAGCAGTACCGACTTTACGAAAAAGAAGTGCGGTAGTGTTATGCGGAAGCAGTACCAGATCTTTATTCCGGGCGGTACAAGATTATTGCAGAATATTATTCTATCATCGATTGTAGAATAGATGGCATGTATATATATATGTATATATATATATATATATATATATATATATATATATATATATATATATGTCATACAAGTCCTATACCAATATGGTATGGATTACACAATAAGGCTACAATCCGAAGTCTAACACCCTCCCTCAATATCAACTCACTCCTAAAACATCTAGGAGGTTGAGATTGCGCCTACAGACCTCAAACATGGGAGAAGGTAGAGGCTTGGTGAAGATGTCTACAAGTTGATCTTTTGAAGAGATAAACCTGAACTGTAGTAGCTTCTGTGTGACATGTTCCCTCACAAAATGATAGCCAATCTCAATGTGTTTAGTCCGTGCATGGAACACCGGGTTTGATGATAGAAACATAGCACCGATGTTGTCACACCAGAGGACCGACGGATGTGGCTGAGCAACTCCTAGCTCTCGAAGTAGGGACTCAATCCATATAAGTTCAGCAGTCACATTGGCAACTAACTTGTACTCAGCCTCTGTGCTACTGCGGGAAACAGTGGCTTGCTTGCATGCACTCTAGGCGATCAGATTAGGCCCCAAGAACACTGCATGTCCCCCCCATAGATCGCGTGTCATCTGGACACCCAGCCCAATCAGCATCTGAGAATGCAGAAAGAACTTCAGAGGAATTGGGGCGCGGATGAAGACCAAAGGAGACAGTGAGACGCACATAGCACAATATGTGCTTCACAATAGACCAGTGCACATTAGTAAGTGCATGAAGATACTGGCACACCCTGTTAACCGCAAAGGTGAGATCAGGACGTTTGGTCATCAGATACTGCAGGCCACCAACAATACTCCTATACTCGGTAGCATCCTCAGAAAATAGAAGAGTACCATCAGCAGCTGAAATTTTGTCAGTGGAGGACATGGGCGTAGGCGATGTCTTGCACTTGAGCATACCAGCACGGCGCAGAAGATCAAGAGAGTACTTCTTCTGGGTGAGAGCCAAACTGCCACGAGACTGATGAGCGACTTCAATACCCAGGAAGAAATGAAGTTGTCCCAAATATTTAACTGCAAAATCACGACCAAGCGCAGTCAAAAGAGCATCATCAGCCGTCGGAGAGGAGCTAACAAGGACAATATCATCCACGTACACAAGGAGGTACATGGTCACACTCGATCGCTGAAACAAGAACAGTGAAGTATCATCCGTCGAAGGAATGAATCCATGAGTGCGTAAAGCTGAAGCCACGCGAGCATGCCAGGCGCGAGGCGCCTGTTTCAGTCCATAGAGAGCCTTCATTAGACGACAGAGGTGATAAGGCTGAGTTTGACCAACATATCCAGGTGGCTGCCTCATGTAAACCTCCTCTTCAAGTAGTCCATGTAAAAAAGCGTTCTGCACGTCAAGCTGGCGGAGAGACCATCCACGAGAAACTGCCAGAGACAGAAGAAGTCGAATAGTGGTAGGCTTGACAACGGGGCGGAATGTATCCTCATAGTCCAGTCCCTGATGCTGTTTAAAGCCCTTAGCCACAAGACGCGCTTTGTAGCGCTCAATGGAAGCATCTGCATGTTTCTTCACCTTGAAAACCCACTTCGAATCGATGATGTTGACACGAGACGGAGGTGGAACAAGTGTCCAGGTATTATTCTGCATAAGAGCACGATATTCTTGTTCCATAGCAGCCCTCCAGTGTGGGATACTCATAGCGGCTTGATAACTGCGTGGTTCGGCGGTTGGATCATCCACAGCATGAGCTAGACAAGCAGCAAGGTATATGACCGTGCCGTCGGTGCGCTCCTTGGGACGAATGATGCCGCTGCGACTGCACATGTGTGGACGCCGCGGAGCAACGATCACCGGAGCAGGCGAGGCGTCCGAAGCAGGAAAGGCCGGTCCAGCGAACTCTGGCAAAGAGGGACCGGGTGATAGCGGGCTGGGAGGCGGCTGCTACGTCTTGAGCTTGCGTTGGTTTTCCTCGAAGAGGAGAGGGCGATGCAGCAAGTGTAGCGTAAGTATTTCCCTCAGTTTTGAGAACCGAGGTATCAATCCAGTAGGAGGCTCCTCAAAAGTCCCACGCACCTACACAAACAAACTGAGAACTCGCAACCAATGCAATAAAGGGGTTGTCAATCCCTTCATGGCCACTTGCGAAAATGAGATCTAATAAAGATAGTATGATAAGATAAATATATTTTTGGCATTTTATAATATAGATGCAAAAAGTAAAGATGCAGATAAAGATAGATTGAAAGCAAATATGATAAGAGATAGACCCGGGGGCCATAGGTTTCACTAGAGGCTTCTCTCAAGATAGCATAAGTATTGCGGTGGGTGAACAAATTACTGTCGAGCAATTGATAGAAAAGCGCATAGTTATGAGATTATCTAGGCATGATCATGTATATAGGCATCACGTCCATAACAAGTATACCGACTCCTGCCTGCATCTACTACTATTACTCCACACATCGACCGACTCCTGCCTGCATCTAGAGTATTAAGTTCATAAGAACAGAGTAACGCATTAAGCAAGATGACATGATGTAGAGGGATAAACTCATGCAATATGATATAAACCCCATCTTGTTATCCACGATGGCAACAATACAATACGTGCCTTGCAACCCTTTCTGTCACTGGGTAAGGACACCGCAAGATTGAACCCAAAGCTAAGCACTTCTCCCATGGCAAGAAAGACCAATCTAGTAGGCCAAACCAAACTGATAATTCGAAGAGACTTGCAAAGATAACTCAATCATACATAAAAGAATTCAGAGAGGATTCAAATGTTATTCATAGATAAACTTGATCATAAACCCACAATTCATCGGATCTCAAAAAACACACCGCAAAAAGAGTTTACATCGAATAGATCTCCACAAGAGAGGGGGAGAACATTGTATTGAGAACCAAAAAGAGAGAAGAAGCCATCTAGCTAATAACTATGGACCCGTAGGTCTGTGGTAAACTACTCACAACTCATCGGAGGGGCAAGGACGTTGATGTAGAAGCCCTCAGTGGTCGATTCCCCCTCCGGCAGAGTGCCAGCGAAGGCTCCAAGATGAGATCTCGCGGATACAGAAGGTTACGGTGGTGGAAATTGTGTTTCGTGGAGCTCCTGGATGTTTTCGGGGTACGTAGGTATATATAGGAGGAAGAAGTACGTCGGTGGCCGCCCGAGGGGCCTACGAGATAGGGGGCGTGCCCTACAGGGGGGCCCTCCTATCTTGTGGCTTCCTCGGAAGCTTCTTGACTTGCACTCCAAGCTCTACAGATCATGTTCGTTCCATAAATCACGCTCCCGAAGGTTTCATTCCATTTGGACTCCGTTTGATATTCCTTTTCTTCGAAATACTGAAATAGGCAAAAAAACAGCAATACGGGTTGGGCCTCCGGTTAGTAGGTTAGTCCCAAAAATGATATAAATGTGTAAAATAAAGCCCATAAACATCCAAAAGGGGTAATATAATAGCATGGAACAATCAAAAATTATAGATACATTGGAGAAGTATCAGCGGCGGACTGGGCGATGTGGGCCCAGGCGGCGTGTGAGTCACTGCAGGCCTAGGCGAAGTGTGCGGCAATGACTCCCGCGCAGATGGTTGGGGTGACGATGGAGGAGAGGCCAGGCGACGAAGCAGCAATGTAGGCCGCTCCGTCACGGACTCCGACCCAGCCATAGTAGCCGACGCAGGCTCTGGCCCAGTGGTAGATGGGGCTCCCGAGGCAGGGTCGAGGGTGGGAGGCGGTGCATGCACATGCACTATCCGATCGACGTGCGCCACGGGCAACATAGTAGGTCTGTCAGGGAGAAGTTCCAGGCGAGCTCCACGTCCAGTACCTGCACCATGATTAGGTAACAACACAGGCGAATATGCAACATCTTCAAATTGGCCAGGCATAAGAGGAGATGAATGCATAGATGGTGCGGTGGTGGATGACTGAGGCATGGCAGAAAAAGGGAAGACATTCTCATAGAAAACAACATCCCGAGATTTGTAGACGCGATTAGTTGGGACATGGAGAGACTTGTAGTCTTTATGGAGAGAACTATACCCCAAGAACACACACTTTTTGGAGTGAAACCCAAGTTTGCGATCACTATAAGGACGAAGATGAGGCCAGCAAGCACACCCAAATACCTTGAAAAAGGTGTAGTCAGGAACTTCATTGAAGAGAAGCTCAATAGGAGTTTTCATATTAAGAACATGTGTAGGTAATCTGTTAATGAGAAATCACGCGGTGGCAAAAGCATCACTCCAAAAGTGAAAAGGTACAAAAGCATGAGCAAGAAGTGTGAGGCCGGTTTCAACTATATGGCGATGTTTGCGCTCAACAGCGCCATTCTGCTAATGTGTATGTGGGCATGACAAAAGATGGGAGATCCCAAGCTTATTAAAGAAAGTGTTGAGGTTGCGATATTCGCCCCCCAATCTTACTGAACATGGATAATTTATGCTTGAGTAGACGTTCAACATGCAATTGAAACTGAATGAATATATTAAACACATCAGATTTGCAGTTAAGAAGATAAAGCCATATGAAATGACTATAGGCATCAACAAAACTGACATAGTAGTTGTGACCACTAACAGATATTTGCGTTGGACCCCACACATCAGAAAACACAATTTCAAGAGGACTCTTTACTTCTCTAGTACATGAAACAAAAGGTAGCTGCTTACTTTTGCCTTGTTGACAGACATCACACATGGACATCTCTTTATTGCTAGACTCTAATGGCAGCTCATGGCGGTGGAGTATGTGGCGAACGATGGGTGTGGCGGGATGACCAAAGCGAGAGTGCCACTGGAAAGGTGACACACGAACACCGCTGAAGACGCACGGGGCGGATGGATCCTCCAAACGGTACAAGCCTTGGCTCAAGCGGCCACTAAGCAGAATGTCCCGGGTTGCTCCGTCCTTAATAAAAAGATTAAAAAGGTGAAATTCACATAGGAGATGATTATCAAGGGTGAGCTTAGGGACAGATAAAAGATTACGAGTCACCAAGGGAACCCACAAAACATTACGAAGATGGAGCTGCCTAGAGGGATGACTAGTTAAAAGAGATGTTTGGCCAATGTGAGAGATGGGCATGCCTACACTATTGGCGGTGTGAACCTGATCGTGCCCGTAGTAGGGCTGGTAGGTGGAGAGTTTTTTGAGCTCGTTCGTCATGTGATCTGTGGCGTTGGTGTCCATGTACCAGGCTGGATCAACATGATAGGACGATGTGTACCCCTGGTCGACGCGTGGGTCCTTGCCCTTGGCGACGATGTGGGCAGCCGGGGCGGCGGCGATGTGGGCAGCCGGGGCGGCGGCGAGGGGACCAAAGTCTGCCATCGCAAATTGGTGCTCGTTGCCCTTGCCGTCATTGCCGATGCCAATGAAGCTCTAATACGTCTCCAACGTATCTATAATTTTTGATTGTTCCATGCTATTATATTACCCGTTTTGGATGTTTATGTGCTTTACTTTACACTTTTATATCATTTTTGGGACTAACCTACTAACCGGAGGCCCAGCCCGAATTGCTGTCTTTTTTTGCCTATTTCAGTGTTTCAAAGAAAAGAAATATAAAACAGAGTCCAAATGGGATGAAACCTTCGGGAGCGATCTTTTCGGAACAAATGCAAACCTGGAGACTTGGAGTGGACGTCAAGCAACAACCGAGGCAGCCACGAGGATGCCCGGCACGTCCCCTGGGGGTGGGCGTGCCCCCCACCCTCGTGGCCCCCTCGAGCGTCCACCGACCTACTTCTTCCTCCTATATATAGTCCCGTACCCTAAAACCATCAGAGAGGACCACGAAAACCTAATTCCACCGCCGCAACCTTCTGTATCCGCGAGATCCCATCTTGGAGCCTTCACCGGCGCTCCGTTGGAGGGGGAATCGACCATGGAGGGCCTCTACATCATCTCAAAGGCCTCTCCGATGAGTTGTGAGTTGTTTACCACATACCTTCAGGTCCATAGTTATTAGCTAGATAGCTTCTTCTCTCTCTTTGAATCTCAATACCAAGTTCTCCTCGATCTTCTTGGAGATCTATTCGATGTAACTCTTTTTGCGGTGTGTTTGTCGAGATCCGATGAACTATGGGTTTATGATCAAGTTTATCTATGAGAAATATTTGAATCTCCTCTGGATTCTTTTATGTGTGATTAAGTTAACTTTGCAAGTCTATTCGAATTATCAGTTTGGTTTTGCCTACTAGATTGATCTTTCTTGCAATGGGAGAAGTGCTTAGCTTTGGGTTCAATCTTGCGGTGTCCTTCCCAGTGACAGCAGGGGCAGCAAGGCACGTATTGTATTGTTGCCATCGAGGATAAAAAGATGGGGTTTATATCATATGGCATGAGTTTATCCCTCTACATCAGGTCATCTTTCTTAATGCATTACTCTATTCTTATGAACTTAATACTCTAGATGCAGGCAGGAGTCGGTCGATGTGTGGAGTAATAATAGTAGATGCAGAATCGTTTCGATCTACTTGTTATGGACGTGATGCCTATATACATGACCATGCCTAGATAATCTCATAACTATGCGCTTTTCTATCAATTGCTCGACAGTAATTTGTTCACCCACCGTAATACTTATGCTATCTTGAGAGAAGCCACTAGTGAATCCTATGGCCCCCGGGTCTATCTTTTATCATATAAGTTTTTCATCTATCTTTTATCTGCATCTTTTACTTTCCAATCTATATCATAAAAATACCAAAAATATTTATCTTATCATATTATCCCTATTAGATCTCACTTTCGCAAGTGGCCGTGAAGGGATTGACAACCCCTTTATTGCGTTGGTTGCGAGGTTCTTGTTTGTTTGTGTAGGCGCGTGGGACTTTTGAGGAGCCTCCTACTGGATTGATACCTTGGTTCTCAAAAACTGAGGGAAATACGTATGCTACTTTGCTGCATCACACTTTCCTCTTCAAGGAAAACCAATGCAAGCTCAAGACGTAGCAAGAAGGATTTCTGGCGCCGTTGCCAGGGAGGTCTTCGCTCAAGTCAAGACATACCAAGTACCCATCACAAACTCATATCCCTCGCATTAAAATATTTGCCATTTGCCTCTTGTTTTCCTCTCCCCCACTTCACCCTTGTTGTTTTATTCGCCCTCTCTTTTCCGCTCGCCCTCTCTTTCCCAATATCCTCTCTCCTCCGCTTGCCTTCTTGTGTGCCTGTTTGTTCTTATGGCTTTTGATACATCTCCAATGTATCTATAATTTTTGATTGTTCCATGCTATTATATTACCCCTTTTGGATGTTTATGGGCTTTATTTTACACTTCTATATCATTTTTGGGACTAACCTACTAACTGGAGGCCCAACCCATATTGCTGTTTTTTTTGCCTATTTCAGTATTTCGAACGGAGTCCAAACGGAATGAAACCTTCGGGAGCGTTATTTTTGGAACAAATCTGATCCGGAGAGCGTGGATTGCAAGTCAAGAAAGCTACGAGGGGCCCACGAGATAGGAGGGCACCCCCCCTGTAGGGCGCACCCCCTGTCTCGTGGGCCCCTCAGGAGGCCACCGACGTACTTCTTCCTCCTATATATGCCTACGTACCCCGAAAACATCCAGGAGCACCACGAAACACAATTTCCACTGCCGTAACCTTCTGTATCCGCGAGATCCCATCTTGGAGCCCTTGCCGGCACTCTGCCGGAGGGGGAAGCAACCTCGGAGGGCCTCTACATCAACATCATTGCCCCTCCGATGAGTTGTGAGTAGTTTACCACAGACCTACGGGTCCATAGTTATTAGCTAGATGGCTTCTTCTCTCTTTTTGGATCTCAATACAATGTTCTCCCCCTCTCTTGTGGATATCTATTCGATGTAATCTCTTTTTGCGGTGTGTTTGTCGAGATCCGATGAATTGTGGGTTTATGATCAAGTTTATCTATGAATAATATTTGAATCTTCTCTGAATTCTTTTATGTATGATTGAGTTATCTTTGCAAGACTATTTGAATTATCAGTTTGGTTTGGCCTACTAGAATTATCTTTCTTGCCATGGGAGAAGTTCTTAGCTTTGGGTTCAATCTTGCGGTGTTCTTACCCAGTGACAGAAAGGGTTGAAAGACATGTATTGTATTGTTTCCATCGAGGATAACAAGATGGGGTTTATATCATATTGCATGTGTTTATCCCTCTACATCATGTCATCTTGCTTAATGCGTTGCTCTGTTCTTATGAACTTAATACTCTAGATGCATGCTGGATAGCGGTCGATGTGTGGAGTAATAGTAGTAGATGCAGGCAGGAGTCGGTCTACTTGTTATGGACGTGATGCCTATATACATGATCATGCCTAGATAATCTCATAACTATGCGCTTTTCTATCAATTGCTCAACAATAATTTGTTCACCCACTGTAATACTTATGCTATTCCGAGAGAAGCCTCTAGTGAAACATATGGCCCCCAGGTCTATCTCTTATCATATTTTCTTTCCATCTACTTTATTTGCATCCTTACTTTTTGCATCTATCTTATAAAATACCAAAAATATATTTATCTTATCATACTATCTTTATTAGATCTCACTTTCGCAAGTGGCCGTGAAGGGATTGACAACCCCTTTATTGCGTTGGTTGCGAGTTCTCAGTTTGTTTGTGTAGGTGCGTGGGACTTTTGAGGAGCCTCCTACTGGATTGATACCTTGGTTCTCAAAACAGAGGGAAATACTTACGCTACACTTTGCTACATCACCCTCTCCTCTTCGAGGAAAACCAACGGAAGCTCAAGACGTAGCAAGAAGGATTTCTGGCGCCGTTGTCGGGGAGGTCTTCGCTCAAGTCAAGACATACCAAGTACCCATCACAAACCCATCTCCCTCGCATTTACATTATTTGCCATTTGCCTCTCGTTTTCCTCTCCCCCACTTCACCCTTGCCGTTTTATTCTCCCTCTCTTTCCGAATCTCCTCTTCTCTTTCCGCTCGCTATTTTTCTGTTTGCTTGTGTGTTGGATTACTTGTTGCCATGGCACAAGATAATACCAAGTTGTGTGACTTCTCGAATACCAATAATAATGATTTCCTTAGTACTCCGATTGCTCCTCTTAATGATGTTCAGTCTTATGAAATCAATACCGCTTTGTTGAATCTTGTTATGAAAGATTAATTCGCAGGCCTTCCTAGTGAAGATGCCGCTACTCATCTAAACAATTTTGTTGATTTGTGTGATATGCAAAAGAAGAAAGATACGGATAACAATATTGTCAAATTGAAGTTATTCCCGTTTTTACTTAGAGATCATGCTAAAGTTTGGTTTTTGTCTTTGCCTAAAAATAGTATTGATTCTCGGAACAAGTGCAAAGATGCCTTTATCTCTAAGTATTTTCCTCCCGCTAAGATCATTACTCTTAGGAACGATATTATGAATTTTAAACAACTTGATCATGAGCATGTTGCCCAATCTTGGGAAAGAATGAAATTGATGCTTCGCAATTGCACTACTCATGGTTTGAATTTATGGATGATCATACAAAATTTTTACGCCGGTTTGAACTGTGCTTCTAGGAATCTCTTAGACTCGGCCGCGGGAGGCACCTTTATGGAAATCACGTTAGGAGATTCTACAAAATTGCTTGATAATATTATGGCTAATTATTCTCAATGGCACACCGAAAGATCTTCTAGTAAAAAAGTGCATGCTATAGAAGAAATCAATGTTTTGAGTGGAAAGATGGATGAACTTATGAAGATGTTTGCTACTAAAAATACTCCTCTTGATCCCAATGATATGCATTTGTCTTCCTTGATTGAGAATAATAATGAATCTATGGATGTGAATTTTGTTGGTAGGAATAGTTTTGGAAACAATGCTTATAGAGGAAATTTTAATGCTAGACCGTTCCCTAGTAATCCCTCTAATAATTATGGAAATTCCTACAATAATTCTTATGGTAATTTTAATAAGATGCCCTCTGATTTTGAGAATAGTGTGAAAGAATTTATGATTTCTCAAAAGAATTTTAATGCCTTGCTTGAAGAAAAAATTCTCAAAGTTGATGATTTGGCTAGGAATGTTGATAGGCTTTCGCTTGATGTTAATTCTCTTAAACTTGGATCTTCTTCTCCTAAGCATGATATCAATGAGTCTCTCAAAGTAATGAGGATTTCCATTGACGAGTGCAAGGAAAGAACCGCTAGATTGCGTGCTAAAAATGAAAACTTTATAAAAGCGTGTTCTTCTAGTCTTCATGAAAATAATGATGAGGATCTTAAAGTTATTGATGCGTCTCCGATTAGATCTATGTTTTGCAATATGAATTTTAATGATTATGGGAGTGATGATGAATCCACTTTGCCTAGAAGGCGTCCCAAAAATTCGGAGTCTTTAGATCTTGATGTTAATTTTGGTAAGAGTGAGATTGGAGAATCCTCAACTTCTAATAATGTTGAACTTACTATCTCGGATTTCAAGGAATTTGATTATGATAATTGTTCTTTAAAAGGGTGTATTTCCTTGTTGCAATCCGTTGTTAATTCTCCTCGTGCTTATAGTCAAAACAAAGTTTTTACCAAACATATTGTTGATGCCTTGATGCAATCTTATGATGAAAAACTTAACTTGGAAGTTTCTATACCTAGAAAACTTAATGATGAGTGGGAACCTACTATAAAGATTAAAATTAAAGATTATGAGTGTTTTGCTTTGTGTGATTTGGGTGCTAGTGTTTCCGCGATTTCGAAAACTTTATGTGATATTCTAGGTTTCCATGATCTTGATGATTGCTCTTTAAATTTGCACCTTGCGGATTCCACCATTAAAAAGCCTATGGGAAGAATCAATGATGTTCTTATTGTTGCAAATAGAAATTTGGTGCCCGTAGATTTTATCGTTCTTGATATAGATTGCAATCTTTCTTGCCCTATTATTCTTGGTAGACCTTTTCTTAGAACGATTGGTGCGATTATTGATATGAAGGAAGGCAATATTAGATTCCAATTTCCATTAAAGAAAGGCATGGAGAACTTTCCAAGAAAGAAAGTCAAATTACCTTATGAATCTATCATGCGTGCTACTTATGAATTTAGTGCCAAAAACGGCACTCGTTAGATCTATCTTTGTTTTTATGCCTAGCTAGGGGCGTTAAACAATAGCGCTAGTTGGGAGGCAACCCAATTTTCTTTATGTTTTTAGTTTTTGCTCCTGTTTAGTAATAAATCTTGCACCTACCTTCTGGTTAGATGTGTTTTTATCTTTTAATTAGTGTTTGTGCCAAGTAGAACCTATAGGATAACCTACGATGATAGTTGATTTGATTCTGCTGAAAAACTGAAATTTTGCACGCACGAATATAATTTTGTTAATTCACAGGAACGTGATTTTGTGTTGATTCTTTTTGATTCTGTTCAATAGACAAACTGTATAGGACTTCCTATTTTGTAGGACTTTTAGAGTTCCAAAAGTTTGCGTTAGCTACAGATTGCTACAGACTGTTCTGTTTTTGACAGATTCTGTTTTTCGTGTGTTGTTTGCTTATTTCAATGCATCTACGGCTAGTAAATTAGTTTATAAACCATAAAGAAGTTGGAATACAGTAGGTTTAACACCAAATTAAATTAATAATGATTTCATTGCAGTACCTTATGTGGTGGTTTTGTTTTCTTTTACTAACGGAGCTTATAAGATTTCCTGTTGACTTTTGTGTTGTGAAGTTTTCAAGTTTTGGGTAAAGCTTTTATGGACTATGAAATAAGGAGTGGCAAGAGCCTAAGCTTGGGGATGCTTATGGCACCCCAAGATATTCAAGGATAGCCAAAATCCTAAGCTTGGGGATGCCCAGGGAAGGCATCCCCTCTTTCGTCTTCGTTCATTGGTAACTTTACTTGGAGCTATATTTTTATTCACTACATGATATGTGTTTTGCTTGGAGCATCGTGTATTATATTAGTCTTTGCTTTTTAGTTTACCACAATCATCCTTGCTGTACACACCTTTTGGGAGAAGCCTATTTGATTAGAATTTGCTAGAATACTCTATGTGCTTCACTTATATCTTTTGAGCTTGATAGTTTTTGCTCTAGTGCTTCACTTATATCTTTTAGAGCACGGTGGTGTCTTAATTTTGAAGAAATTGCTACTCTCTCATGCTTCACTTATATTATTTTGAGAGTCTTTTAGAACAACATGGTATTCACTATTATCATAAAGTTGGTCCTAGAATGATGAGCATCCAAGTTGGGTATAATAAAAACTATCATAGAAAGTGAATTGGATGCTATGATCAATTCGATGCTTGATAATTATTTTGAGATATGGAGGTAGTGATATTAAAGTCATGCTAGTTGGGTGATTATGAATTTAAAGAATGCTTCTGCTGAAGCTTGTGATTCCCGTAGCATGCACGTATGGTGAACCGCTTTGTGATGAAGTTGGAGCACAATTTTATTTATTGATTGTCTTCCTTATGAGTGGCGGTCGGGGATGAGCGATGGTCTTTTCCTACCAATCTATCCCCCTAGGAGCATGCGCGTAGTACTTTGGTTTTTGATGACTTCTAAAATTTTGCAACAAGTATATGAGTTCCTTTGATTAATGTTGAGTCCATGGGTTATACGCACTCTTTCACCCTTCCACCATTGCTAGCCTCTCTTGTACCGTGCAATTTTCGCCGGTAACATACACCCACCATTTACCTTCCTCAAAACAGCCACCATACCTACCTATTATGGCATTTCCATAGCCATTCCGAGATATATTGCCATGCAACTTTCCACCGTTCCGTTTATATGACACGCATTACTTTTGTGATATTGCTCTTTGCATGATCGTGTAGTTGACATCGTATTTGTGGCAAGGCCACCTTCATAATTTTCATACATGTCGCTCTTGATTCATTGCATATCCCGGTACACCGCCGAAGGCATTCATATAGAGTCATATCTTGTTCTAGCTTTGAGTTGTAAATCCATAAAAGTGTGATGATCTTCATTATTAGACCATTGTCCTAGTGAGGAAAGGATGATGAAGACTATGATTCCCCCACAAGTCGGGATGAGACTTCGGACTTTACAAAAAAAAGAGAAAAGAAAAAAATAAAGAGAAAGGCCAAAAAGAAAAAAAGGGGAGGCCAAAGAAAAGAAAAGAAAATGAAAAAGAAAAAAGGAAAAAAATAAAATGAGAGAAAAGAGAGAAGGGACAATGCTACTATCTCTTTTTCCACACTTGTGCTTCAAAATAGCACCATGATCTTCATGTTAGAGAGTCTCATATGTTGTCACTTTCATATACTAGTGGGAATTTTTCATTATAGAACTTGGCTTGTATATTCCAATGATGGACTTCCTCAAAAGTGCCCTAGGTCTTCGTGAGAAAGCAAGTTGGATGCACCCCACTTAGTTTCTTTTGTTGAGCTTTCATATATTTATAGCTCTAGTGCATCCGTTGCGTGGCAATCCCAACTCACTCACATTGATATCTATTAATGGGCATCTCCATAGCCCGTTGATATGCCTAGTTGATGTGAGACTATCTTCTCCTTTTTTGTCTTCTCCACAACCACCCTTCTATTCCACATATAGTGCTATGTCCATGGCTCACGCTCATGTATTGCGTGAAAGTTGAAAAAGTTTGAGATTATTAAAGTATGAAACAATTGCTTGGCTTGTCATCGGGGTTGTGCATGATTAAATACTTTGTGTGATGAAGATAGTGTTGGAAATATGCCCTAGAGGCAATAATAAAAGTATTATTATATTTCCTTGTTCATGATAATTGTCTTTTATTCATGCTATAACTGTATTATCTGGAAATCGTAATACACGTGTGAATACATAGACCACAATATGTCCCTAGTGAGCCTCTAGTTGACTAGCTCGTTGTGATCAACAGATAGTCATGATTTCCTGGCTATGGACATTGGATGTCGTTGATAACGGGATCACATCATTAGGAGAATGATGTGATGGACAAGACCCAATCCTAAGCCTAGCACAAAGATCGTGTAGTTCGTATGCTAAAGCTTTTCTAATGTCAAGTATCTTTTCCTTAGACCATGAGATTGTGCAACTCCCGGATACCGTAGGAATGCTTTGGGTGTACCAAACGTCACAACGTAACTGGGTGGCTATAAAGGTGCACTACAGGTATCTCCGAAAGTGTCTGTTGGGTTGGCACGAATCGAGACTGGGATTTGTCACTCCGTGTGACGGAGAGGTATCTCTGGGCCCACTCGGTAGGACATCATCATAATGTGCACAATGTGACCAAGGGGTTGATCACGGGAACATGTGTTATGGAACGAGTAAAGAGACTTGCCGGTAACAAGATTGAACAAGGTATCGGTATATCGACGATCGAATCTCGGGCAAGTACAATACCGCTAGACAAAGGGAATTGTATACGGGATTGATTAAGTCCTTGACATCGTGGTTCATCCGATGAGATCATCGTGGAACATGTGGGAGCCAACATGGGTATCCAGATCCCGCTGTTGGTTATTGACCGGAGAACGTCTCGGTCATGTCTGCATGTCTCCCGAACCCGTAGGGTCTACACACTTAAGGTTCGATGATGCTAGGGTTATAAAGGAAGTTTGTATGTGGTTACCGAATGTTGTTTGGAGTCCCGGATGATATCCCGGACGTCACGAGGAGTTCCGGAATGGTCCGGAGGTAAAGATTTATATATGGGAAGTCCTGTTTTGGTCACCGGAAAAGTTTCGGGGTTTATCGGTAACGTACCGGGACCACCGGGAGGGTCCCGGGGGTCCACCAAGTGGGGCCACCAACCCCGGAGGCTTGCATGGGCCAAGAGTGGTGAGGGACCAGCCCCTGAGTGGGCTGGTGTGCCTCCCACAATGCCCAAGGCGCAGCAAAAGGAGGAGAAGGGAAACCCTAGGCTTAGATGGGCCCTAAGGCCCACCCTAGGGGGCGCCTCCCTCTCTCCCCTCTTGTGGTCGCCTCCCCAAACCCCATCTAGGGCTGGCCGCACCCCTTGGGGGGGGAACCCTAGAGGGGGGCGCAGCCCTCCCCCTCCCCTATATATACTTGAGTTTTGGGGCTGCTATAGACACGAGAATCTCTCCCTTCTCCTCTTGGCGCAACCCTACCTCTCTCCCTTCTCCTCATATCTCGTAGTGCTTGGCGAAGCCCTGCTAGACTACCACGCTCCTCCATCACCGCCACGCCGTTGTGCTGCTGCTGGATGGAGTCTTCCTCAACCTCTCCCTCTCTCCTTGCTGGATCAAGGCGTGGGAGACGTCACCGGGCTGTACGTGTGTTGAACGCGGAGGTGCCGTCCGTTCGGCACTCGGATCTCCGGTGATTTGGATCACGACGAGTACGACTCCTTCAACCTCGTTCTCTTGAACGCTTCCGCTTAGCGATCTACAAGGGTATGTAGATGCACTCTCCTTCCCCTCGTTGCTGGTTTCTCCATAGATAGATCTTGGTGACACGTAGGAAAATTTTGAATTTCTGCTACGTTCCCCAACAGTGGCATCATGAGCTAGGTCTATTGCGTAGATTCTTTGCACGAGTAGAACACAAAGTAGTTGTGGGCGTTGATTTTGTTCAATATGCTTACCGTTACTAGTCCAATCTTGTTTCGACGGTATTGTGGGATGAAGCGGCCCGGACCGACCTTACACGTACTCTTACGTGAGACAGGTTCCACCGATTGACATGCACTTGGTGCATAAGGTGGCTAGCGGGTGCCAGTCTCTCCTAATTTAGTCGGAACGGATTCGATGAAAAGGGTCCTTATGAAGGGTAAATAGCAATTGACATATCACGTTGTGGTTTTGCGTAGGTAAGAAACGTTCTTGCTAGAAACCCATAGCAGCCACGTAAAACATGCAAACAACAATTAGAGGACGTCTAACTTGTTTTTGCAGGGTATGCTTTGTGATGTGATATGGCCAAGAAGAATGTGATGAATGATATGTGATGTATGAGATTGATCATGTTCTTGTAATAGGATTCACGACTTGCATGTCGATGAGTATGACAACCGGCAGGAGCCATAGGAGTTGTCTTTATTTATTGTATGACCTGCGTGTCATTGAACAACGCCATGTAATTACTTTACTTTATTGCTAACCGGTAGCCATAGTAGTAGAAGTAATAAGTTGGCGAGACGACTTCATGGAGATCATGATGATGGAGATCATGGTGTCATGCCGATGACGATGATGATCATGGAGCCCCGAAGATGGAGATCAAAAGGAGCAAAATGATATTGGCCATATCATGTCACTATTTGATTGCATGTGATGTTTATCATGTTTATGCATCTTGTTTACTTAGGACGACGGTAGTGAATAAGATGATCCCTTACAACAATTTCAAGAAGTGTTCTCCCCTAACTGTGCACCGTTGCTATAGTTCGTCGCTTCTAAGCACCACGTGATGATCGGGTGTGATGGATTCTTACATTCACATACAACGGGTGTAAGGCAGATTTACACACGCGAAAACACTTAGGGTTAACTTGACGAGCCTAGCATGTACAGACATGGCCTCGGAACACGAAGACCGAAAGGTCGAGCATGAGTCGTATAGTAGATACGATCAACATGAAGATTTTCACCGATGATGACTAGTCTGTATCACGTGATGATCGGACACGGCCTAGTTGACTCGGATCATGTAATCACTTAGATGACCAGAGGGATGTCTATCTGAGTGGGAGTTCATAAGATGAACTTAATTATCTTGAACATAGTCAAAAGACCTTTTGCAAATTATGTCGTAGCTCGCGCTTTAGTTCCACTGTTTAGATATGTTCCTAGAGAAAATATAGTTGAAAGTTGACAGTAGCGATTATGCGGACAGTAGAAAGCTTATGTCCTTAATGCACTGCTCAGTGTGCTGAACCCCAAACGTCGTTTGTGGATGTTGCGAACATCGGACATACACGTTTTGATAACTACGTGATAGATCAGATAAACGGTTTAGAGTTGAGGCACCAAAGATGTTTTCAAAACGTCACGGAACATATGAGATGTTTCGAGGGCTGAAATTGGGATTTCAGGCTCGTGCCCACGTCAAGAGGTATAAGACCTCCGACGATTTTCTTAACCTGCAAACTAACGGAGAAAATCTCAATCGTTGAGCTTGTGCTCAGATTGTCTGAGTACAACAATCACTTGAATCGAGTGGGAGTTGATCTTCCAGATGGATAGTGATGTTTCTCCAAAGTCATTGCCACCAAGCTGCTAGAGCTTCGTGATGAACTATAACATATCAGGGATAGATATGATGATCCTTGAGGTATTCGTGATGTTTGACACCGCGAAAGTAGAAATCAAGAAAGAGCATCAATTGTTGATGGTTGGTGAAACCACTAGTTTCAAGAAGGGCAAGGGCAAGAAGGGATACTTCATGAAACGACAATTCATCTGCTGCTCTAGTGAAGAAACCCAAGGTTGAACCCAAACCCGAGACTGAGTGCTTCTGTAATAAGGGGAACAGCCACTGGAGCAGAATTACCCTAGATACTTGGTAGATGAGAAGGCTGGCAAGGTCGATAGAAGTATATTGGATATACATTGTGTTGATGTGTACTTTACTAGTACTCCTAGTAGCACCAGGGTATTAGATACTGGTCCGGTTGCTAAGTGTTAGTAACTCGAAATAAAAGCTACGGAATAAACGGAGACTAGCTAAAGGTGAGCTGACGATATGTGTTGGAAGTGTTTCCAATGTTGATATGATCAAGCATCGCACGCTCCCTCTACCATCAAGATTGGTGTTTGCATTGAGCATAGACATGATTGGATTATGTCTATCGCAATACGGTTATTCATTTAAGGAGAATAATGGTTACTCTGTTTATTTGAATAATACCTTCAATGGTCTTGCACCTAAATGAATGGTTTATTGAATCTCGATCGTAGTGATACACATTTTCATGCCAAAAGATATAAGATAGTAATGATAGTACCACTTACTTGTGGCACTGCCATGTAAGTCATAATGGTATAAAACGCATGAAGAAGCTCCATGTTGATGGATCTTTGGACTCACTCATTTTTGAAAGGTTTGAGACATGCGAACCATGTCTATTGGTGTATATGCATGAAGAAACTCCATGCAGATGGATCGTTTGGACTCACTTGATTTTGAATCACTTGAGCTATGCAAATCATACCACATGGGCAAGATGACTGAAAAGCCTCGGTTTCAGTAAAATGGAACAAGATAGCAACTTGTTGGAAGCAACACATTTTGATGTGTGCAGTCCAATGAGTGCTGAGGCATGCAGTGAATATCGTTATGTTCTTACTTCGCAGATGATTCGAGTAGATGTAGAGTATATTTACTTGATGAAACACAAGTCTGAATTATTGAATGGTTCAAGTAATTTCAGAGTGAAGTAGAAGATCATTGTGACAGGAGGATAAAATGTCTATGATATGATCATAGAGATGAATATCTGAGTTACGAGTTTTGGCACACAATTAAGACATTGTGGAAATTGTTTCGCAATAAATACCGCCTGGAACACCATAGTGTGATGGTGTGTCCGAACATCATAGTTGCACCCTATTGGATATGGTGCATACCATGATGTCTCTTGTCGAATTACCACTATTGTTCATGGGTTAGGCATTAGAGACAACCACATTCACTTTAAATAGGGTACCACGTAATTCCGTTGAGACGACACCGTTTGGAGAAACCTAAGTTGTCGTTTCTTAAAAGTTTGGGGCTGCAACGCTTATGTGAAAAAGTTTCAGTTTGATAAGCTCGAACCCAAAGCGGATAAAATGCATCTTCATAGGACACCCAAAACAGTTGGGTATACCTCCTAATTCAGATCCGAAAGCAATATGGATTGTTTCTTGAATCGGGTCCTTTCTCGAGGAAAGGTTTCTCTCGAAAGAGTTGAGTGGGAGGATGGTGGAGACTTGATATGGCTATTGAACCATCACTTCAACCAGTGTGTAGCAGGGCACATGAAGTTGTTCCTGTGGCACCTACACCAATTGAAGTCGAAGCTTATGATAGTGATCATGAAGTTACGGATCAAGTCACTGTCGTACCTCGTAGGGTGACAAGGATACGTACTACTTCAGAGTGGTACGGTAATCCTGTCTTGAAGGTCATGTTGCTAGACAACAATGAACCTACGAGCTATGGAGAAGCGATGGTGGGCCCAAATTCCGACAAATGGTTAAGAAACCATGAAATCCGAGATAGGATCCATGTATCAGAACAAAGCATGGACTTTGGTGGACTTGCCCAATGATCGGCAAGCCATTGAGATAAATGGATCTTTAAGAAGAAGACGGACGTGGATGGTAATGTCACCATCTATGAAGCTCGACTTGTGGCGAAGAGTTTTTCACAAGTTCAAGGAGTTGACTACGATGAGATTTTCTCATCCGTAGCGATGCTTAAGTCCGTCGGATTCATATTAGCATTAGCTGCATTTATGAAATCT
Organism: Triticum timopheevii; assembly: GCA_963921465.1. Taxonomy (NCBI): domain Eukaryota; kingdom Viridiplantae; phylum Streptophyta; class Magnoliopsida; order Poales; family Poaceae; genus Triticum; species Triticum timopheevii. The sequence continues at coordinate 507,962,918 of OY997274.1, forward strand.
GGCAGATGGATGTCAAGACAAGTTTCCTTACCAGTTTTCGCAAGGAAAGGTTGCATGCGATACAATCAAAAAGGTTTTGTCGATCCTAAGGATGCTAAAAGGTATGCTGGCTCCAGCGATCCTTCTAAGGACTGGAGTAAGCATCTCAGTGTTGGAATGTGCGCTTTGATGAGATGATCAAAGATTTTGGGTTTATACAAAGTTTATGAGAAACTTGTATTTCCAAAGAAGTGAGTGGGAGCACTATAGAATTTCTGATGAGTATATGTTGTTGACATATTGTTGATCAGAAATGACGTAGAATTTCTGGAAAGCATATAGGGTTATTTGGAAAGTGTTTTTTCAATGGAAAGCCTGGATTAAGCTACTTGAGCATTGAGCATCAAGATCTATAAGGATAGATCAAAACGCTTAATGGTACTTTCAAATGAGCACATTCCTTGACATGATCTTGAAGGTGTTCAAGATGGATCAGTCAAAGAAGGAGTTCTTGCCTGAGTTGTAAGGTACGAAGTTAAGACTTAAAGCTCGACCTCGGCAGAATAGAGAGAAAGGACGAAGGTCGTCCCCTATGCTTAAGACGTAGGCTCTACTGTATGCTATGCTGTGTACCGCACCTGAAGTGTGCCTTGCCATGAGTCAATCAAGGGGTACAAGAGTGATCCAAGAATGGATCACAGGACAGCGGTCAAAGTTATCCTTAGTAACTAGTGGACTAAGGAATTTTCTCGATTATGGAGGTGGTAAAAGAGTTTGTCGTAAAGGGTTACGTCGATGCAAGCTTAACACCTATCCGGATAGCTCTGAGTAGAGATACCGGATACGTATGATGGAGCAACAATTTAGAATAGCTCCAAGTGGAACAGTTATTTGGAATAGCTCCAAATAGAGCGTGGTAGCTACATCTAGGAGATGACATAGAGATTTGTAAAGCACACACGGATCTGAAAGGTTCAGACCCGTTGACTATAACCTCTCTCACAAGCATAACATGATCAAACCCAGAACTCATCGAGTGTTAATCACATGGTAAATGTGAACTAGATTATTGACTCTAGTAAACTCTTTGGGTGTTAGTCACATGGGGATGTGACCTTGAGTGTTAATCACATATCGATGTGAACTAGATTATTGACTCTAGTGCAAGTGGGAGACTGTTGGAAATATGCCCTAGAGGCAATAATAAAAGTATTATTATATTTCCTTGTTCATGATAATTGTCTTTTATTCATGCTATAACTGTATTATCCGGAAATCATAATACACGTGTGAATACATAGACCACAATATGTCCCTAGTGAGCCTCTAGTTGACTAGCTCGTTGTGATCAACAGATAGTCATGATTTCCTGGCTATGGACATTGGATGTCGTTGATAACGGGATCACATCATTAGGAGAATGATGTGATGGACAAGACCCAATCCTAAGCCTAGCACAAAGATCGTGTAGTTCGTATGCTAAAGCTTTTCTAATGTCAAGTATCTTTTCCTTAGACCATGAGATTGTGCAACTCCCGGATACCGTAGGAATGCTTTGGGTGTACCAAACGTGACAACGTAACTGGGTGGCTATAAAGGTGCACTACAGGTATCTCCGAAAGTGTCTGTTGGGTTGGCACGAATCGAGACTGGGATTTGTCACTCCGTGTGACGGAGAGGTATCTCTGGGCCCACTCGGTAGGACATCATCATAATGTGCACAATGTGACCAAGGGGTTGATCACGGGATGATGTGTTACGGAACGAGTAAAGAGACTTGCCGGTAACGAGATTGAACAAGGTATCGGTATACCGACGATCGAATCTCGGGCAAGTACAATACCGCTAGACAAAGGGAATTGTATACGGGATTGATTAAGTCCTTGACATCGTGGTTCATCCGATGAGATCATCGTGGAACATGTGGGAGCCAACATGGGTATCCAGATCCCGCTCTTGGTTATTGACCGGAGAATGTCTTGGTCATGTCTGCATGTCTCCCGAACCCGTAGGGTCTACACACTTAAGGTTCGATGACGCTAGGGTTATAAAGGAAGTTTGTATGTGGTTACCGAATGTTGTTCGGAGTCCCGGATGAGATCTCGGACGTCACGAGGAGTTCCGGAATGGTCCGGAGGTAAAGATTTATATATGGGAAGTCCTGTTTTGGTCACCGGAAAAGTTTCGGGGTTTATCGGTAACGTACTGGGACCACCGGGAGGGTCCCGGGGGTCCACCAAGTGGGGCCACCAACCCCGGAGGCTTGCATGGGCCAAGAGTGGTGAGGGACCAGCCCCTGAGTGGGCTGGTGCGCCTCCCACAATGCCCAAGGCGCAGCAAAAGGAGGAGAAGGGAAACCCTAGGCTTAGATGGGCCCTAAGGCCCACCCTAGGGGGCGCCTCCCTCTCTCCCCTCTTGTGGCCGCCTCCCCAAACCCCATCTAGGGCTGGCCGCACCCCTTGGGGGGGGGGGAAACCCTAGAGGGGGGCGCAGCCCTCCCCCTCCCCTATATATACTTGAGTTTTGGGGCTGCTATAGACACAAGAATCTCTCCCTTCTCCTCTTGGCGCAGCCCTACCTCTCTCCCTTCTCCTCATATCTCGCGGTGCTTGGCGAAGCCCTGCTAGACTACCACGCTCCTCCATCACCACCACACCGTCATGCTGCTACTGGATGGAGTCTTCCTCAACCTCTCCCTCTCTCCTTGCTGGATCAAGGCGTGGGAGACGTCACCGGGCTGTACGTGTGTTGAACGCGGAGGTGCCGTCCGTTCGGCACTCGGATCTCCGGTGATTTGGATCACGACGAGTACGACTCCTTCAACCCCGTTCTCTTGAACGCTTCCGCTTAGCGATCTACAAGGGTATGTAGATGCACTCTCCTTCCCCTCGTTGCTGGTTTCTCCATAGATAGATCTTGGTGACACGTAGGAAAATTTTGAATTTCTGCTACGTTCCCCAACAGATAGAGCATAGCCAGACTATATGATTTTGTAGGGATAACTTTCTTTATCCATGTTATTTTGAGAAGACATGATTACTTTGATTAGTATGCTTGAAGTATTACTATCTCTTATGTCAATATGAACTTTTATTTTGTATTCATTTGGATCTGAACATTCATGCCACAATAAAGAAAATTACATTATGAATTATGCTAGGTAGCATTCCACATCAAAAATTTCTTTTTTATCATTTACCTACTCGAGGTCGAGCAGGAATTAAGCTTGGGGATGCTTGATACGTCTCCAACGTATCTATAATTTTTGATTGTTCCATGCTATTATATTACCCCTTTTGGATGTTTATGGGCTTTATTTTACACTTCTATATCATTTTTGGGACTAACCTACTAACCGGAGGCCCAGCCCATATTGCTGTTTTTTTTGCCTATTTTAGTATTTCGAAGAAAAGGAATATCAAACGGAGTCCAAACGGAATGAAACCTTCGGGAGGGTTATTTTTGGAACAAATCTGATCCAGAGAGCCTGGAGTGCAAGTCAAGAAAGCTCCAAGGGCCCCACGAGATAGGAGGGCGCGCCCCCTGTCTCGTGGGCCCATCAGGCGGCCACCGACGTACTTCTTCCTCCTATATATGCCTACGTACCCTGAAAACATCTAGGAGCACCACGAAACAGAATTTCCACTGTCGTAACCTTCTGTATCCGCGAGATCCCATCTTGGAGCCCTTGCCGGCACTCTGCCAGAGGGGGAAGCAACCATGGAGGGCCTCTACATCAACATCCTTGCCCCTCCGATGAGTTGTGAGTAGTTTACCACAGACCTACGGGTCCATAGTTATTAGCTAGATGGCTTCTTCTCTCTTTTTGGATCTCAATACAATGTTCTCCCCCTCTCTTGTGGATATCTATTCGATGTAATCTCTTTTTGCGGTGTGTTTGTCGAGATCCGATGAATTGTGGGTTTATGATCAAGTTTATCTATGAATAATATTTGAATCTTCTCCTAATTCTTTTATGTATGATTGAGTTATCTTTGCAAGTCTCTTCGAATTATCAGTTTGGTTTGGCCTACTAGATTGATCTTTCTTGCCATGGGAGAAGTGCTTAGCTTTGGGTTCAATCTTGTGGTGTTCTTACCCAGTGACAGAAAGGGTTGCAAGACACGTATTGTATTGTTGCCATCGAGGATAACAAGATGGGGTTTATATCATATTGCATGTGTTTATCCCTCTACATCATGTCATCTTGCTTAATGCGTTGCTCTGTTCTTATGAACTTAATACTCTAGATGCATGCTGGATAGCGGTCGATGTGTGGAGTAATAGTAGTAGATGCAGGCAGGAGTCGGTCTACTTGTTATGGACGTTATGCCTATATACATGATCATGCCTAGATAATCTCATAACTATGAGCTTTTCTATCAATTGCTCGACAGTAATTTGTTCACCCACCGTAATACTTATGCTATTCCAAGAGAAGCCTCTAGTGAAACCTATGGCTCCCGGGTCTATCTCTTATCATATTTGCTTTCCTTCTACTTTATTTGCATCTTTACTTTTTGCATCTATCTTATAAAATACCAAAAATATATTTATCTTATGATACTATCTTTATTAGATCTCACTTTCGCAAGTGGCCGTGAAGGGACTGACAACCCCTTTATTGCGTTGGTTGCGAGTTCTCAGTTTGTTTGTGTAGGTGCGTGGGACTTTTGAGGAGCCTCCTACTGGATTGATACCTTGGTTATCAAAACTGAGGGAAATACTTACGCTACACTTTGCTGCATCACCCTCTCCTCTTCGAGGAAAACCAACGCAAGCTCAAGACGTAGCAGCTTTGCCTAAGAACACCGACCTTCATCTTAGAAGGTTGGAAGAGATTAAATTAAACATTAGAAGCTTTATGACTTTACAATTCAAGAAAAATAGTTTCTTTAGAAAAGAGCTTAAAGAACAAAAAAAAGCTTTATGTAGTACATGAACAAAGAGCTTGATGATATGTCTAAGGTATTTTATGGTTTGAATTCTCAAATTTCTCGTCTTGAAAAATCAATAGCCCAAATTTCGGATAAGCAAGCCACCTTGGTCAATAAGATGGCTGCCAAACCAGAAGGGTTAGGAGAAAATAATGATGAAGATCTAAAATTTATTGATGTGTCCCCTATTAAATCTTTGTTTTGCAATATGAATCTTAATAATGATGGGACTGGAGATGAGTCAACTTTAGTTAAAAGGCGTCCCGATGATTCAGAGTTTTTAGATCTTGATGCTAAATTTGGTAAAAGTGGGATTGGAGAGGTCAAGACTTTAAATAGCATTGAACCCACTATTATGGATTTCAAGGAATTTAATTATGATAATTGTTCTTTAATATATTGTATTTCCTTGTTGCAATCCGTGTTGAATTTGCCTCATGCTTATAGTCAAAATAAAGCTTTTACCAAACATATTGTTGATGCCTTGATGCAATCTTATGATGAAAAACTAAATTTGGAAGTTTCTATACCTAGAAAACTTTATGATGAGTGGGAACCTACTATAAAAATTAAAATTAAAGACCATGAGTGATATGCTTTGTGTGATTTGGGTGCTAGTGTTTCCACGATTCCGAAAACTTTATGTGATATTCTAGGTTTCCATCATCTTGATGATTGCTCTTGAAATTTGCACCTTGCGGATTCCACCATTAAGATACCTATGGGAAGGATCAATGATGTTCTTATTGTTGCAAATAGGAATTATGCGCCCGTAGATTTTATCGTTCCTAATATAGATTGCAATCTTTCATGTCCTATTATTCTTGGTAGACCTTTCCTTAGAATGATTGGTGCAATTATTGATATGAAGGAAGGGAGTATTAGATTCCAATTTCCATTAAGGAAAGGCATGGAACACTTTCCAAGAAGGAAAGTTAAATTACCTTATGAATCTATCATGCGAGCTACTTATGAATTGAGTGCCAAAGATGGCACTACATAGATCAATCCTCGCTTTTATGCCTACCTAGGGGCGTTAAACGATAGCGCTTGTTGGCAGGCAACCCAATTTTATTTTTGTTTCTTGCTTTTTGCTTATGTTTAGTAATAAATTTTTCATCTAGCTTCTGTTTAGATGTGTTTTCATGTTTTAATTAGTGTTTGTGCCAAGTAGAACCTATAGGATAACCTACGGTGATAGTTAATTTGATTCTGCTAAAAAATAGAAACTTTTGCACGCACGAAAATAATTTTAGTAATTCACAGAAACATGATTTTGTGTTGATTCTTTTTTCTGTAGATCAACAGACAAATTTACCAGGACTTCCTATTTTGGTAGGATTTTTAGAGTTATAGAAGTATTCGAGAGTTACAGATTACTACAGACTGTTCTGTTTTTGACAGATTCTGTTTTTCGTGTGTTGTTTGCTTATTTGGATGCATCTATGGCTACTATCGGTGGGTATAAACCATAGAGAAGTTGTAATACAGTAGGTTTAACACCAATATAAATAAAGAATGAGTTCATTACAGTACCTTATGTGGTGGTTTTTCTTTCTTGCACTAACGGAGCTTATGAGATTTCCTGTTGAGTTTTGTGTTGTGAAGTTTTCAATTTTTGGGTAAAGATTTGATGGACTATGGAATAAGGAGTGGCAAGAGCCTAAGCTTGGGGATGCCCATGGCACCCCAAGATATTCAAGGATAACCAAAAGCCTAAGCTTTGGTATGCCCCGGAAGGCATCCCCTCTTTCGTCTTCGTCCATTGGTAACTTTACTTGGAGCTATATTTTTGTTCGCCACATGATATGTGTTTTACTTGGAGCGTCGTGTATGATATGTGTCTTTGCTTTTTATATTACCACAATCATCCTTGTTTTACACACCTTTTGGGAGAAACCCACATGATTTAGAATTTATTAGAATACTCTATGTGCTTCACTTTTATCATTTGAGCTAGATAATTTTTTCTCTATGTGCTTCACTTATATCTTTTAGAGCACGGCGGTGGCTTAATTTTTAAGAAATTGTTGATCTCTCATGCTTCACTTATATCATTTTGAGAGTCTTCTAGAACAGCATGGTATTTTCTATGGTTATAAAATTGGTCCTAGAATGATGGGCATCCAAGTTGGGTATAATAAAAACTATCATAGAAAGTGAATTGAATGCTATGATCAATTTGATGCTTGATAATTGTTTTGAGATATAGAGGTGGTGATATTAGAGTCATGCTAGTTGGGTAGTGAATTTAAAGAATACTTGTGTTGAAGTTTGTGATTCCCGTAGCATGCACGTATGGTGAACCGCTTTGTGATGAAGTTGGAGCATAATTTTATTTATTGATTGTCTTCCTTATGAGTGGCGGTCGGGGACGAGCGATGGTCTTTTCCTACCAATCTATACCCCTAGGAGAATGCATGTAGTACTTTGTTTTCAATGGCTTGTAGATTTTTGCAATAAGTATATGAGTTCTTTATGACTAATGTTGAGTCCATGGATTGTACGCACTCTCACCCTTCCATCATTGCTAGCCTCTCTTGTGCCGTGCAACTTTCGCCAGTACCATACACCCACCATATACCTTCCTCAAAACAGCCACCATACCTACCTATTATGGCATTTCCATAGCCATTCCGAGATATATTGCCATGCAACTTTCCACCGTTCCGTTTATTATGACACGCATCATCATTTTCATATTGCTCTTGCATGATCATGTAGTTGACATCGTATTTGTGGCAAAGCCACCTTCATAATTCCATACATGTCACTCTTGATTCATTGCATATCCCGGTACACCACCGGAGGCATTCATAGAGTCATATTTTGTTTTAAGTATCGAGTTGTAATCTTGAGTTGTAAGTAAATAAAAGTGTGATGATCTTCATTATTAGATCATTGTCCCAAGTGAGGAAAGGATGATGGAGACTATGATTCCCCCACAAGTCGAGATGAGACCTCGGACTTTATAAAGAGAGAGAGAGAGAAAGGAAAAAAAGAAATGCCAAATAAAAAAATGAGAGAAAAAGAGAGAAGGGACAATGCTACCACTAGTGCAGAACCGACCTTTAGTGTCGGTTCATGACGGCCTTTAGTGCCGGTTCGCCAACCGGCACTAAAGAGTGGGGACTAAAGGTCCCCCCTTTAGTACCGGTTCTTCACGAACCGGCGCTAAAGAGCCACCACGTGGCATGAGCCAGGCCCGGGTGCATGTAGGACATTAGTACTGGTTGGTAACACCAACCGGTACTAAATGTTTTTTTTAATTTTTGCTTTAACTTTGTGTTTTCAATTTAATTTAGTGATTGTTTTACATTATAATGAGTTATTAAATCATTAGGTGAAATTACCGCGGATTAGTTTTGACTGGATGCATTGGATCTATAGCTACTAGCTAAGTGATCAAGTATATGCCACATCCATATTATACTTGATCACCTAATTAGGTGATCAAGTATAATATATATGGATATGGCATATATATACTTGATCACTTAGGTAGGATCCATCCAGCTGAAACTAATCTGCGGTTTCTTTCATTAAATGATATAATAACTCATCATCATCATATAAAAACTCTTGCATCATATCATCAACATGAGTATATACTCTAGCTAGCTAAAAATCATCGTAGTCATCATTATCACTGTTTAATCATCATAGTCATTACCGCTATCTAATCACCACCAACAGTAGCTTAAAGAAGAAACATTCACTTGTACCAGAAGCAAAAATATCATTGAGTTCAACATGATTGTCATGATATTATAAGCGTTCATATATAACACCACAAAAGCAAATCACTCTTTGAGATTAAGTTCAGAACGAAGAACACGGACATGAAAGGACAAGTACTAAGAGCATGAACTAGCTAAATCACTCCTGCTACTCTCTCTCAGGTAAAATAGCATAGAACATGTATAGCTCTCCTGATTCATCATACTGGAGCATGCAGATGAACCTATCTCCTAATCGTGGGCTGCGCTTCTCATTGCTGGCCCCTAGTACTTCTCTGTGATCATTAACAATTTTCCTCCAATCTTTCACTATTAAGCATTCATTGCTTCTAGAAATCCTAAATGCACTCATGTGCAATGCAGGATATCTTGGTCGTAAGCTAACAATTGACATGCGACCTTTAGTCTCGATCCCTTGAGGCAAAACTGTCATCGGAGTCCCTATTGAAGAACATCGTATAGTACTTAATTAATATACTTAGCAATGAAAGTTTAGAAAAAAAATTATGTATGCAAAAGATGCACTGAGGACAAATAGTAAAAATCTTACCATCATTCCTAAATAGATGTGACCGTAGTTCAATACGATCACTATTGGTCGCACATTTTGAGTACTAACATTTCTAAGTGCAGGAAGAAAATTTGTCTTGACAATATGAAGATCCTCAAGCCATGAAACATAATGACTTATCTCCTCGCAGTTTAGTTCAGCTCCGGGACAGTAGTAGGTCCTGTCTACCAAGCGTCGGACATGTTTGCTTGAATGGAAATAAGCTGTTAATCGAAATTAGTTGTCAATTATTTCTGAATAAGCAATATCAAAGACAAAAATATAGTTGAGAAGAACTCGCATAATGGTAGAACTGGAGGCGTCTGCACATCGACCCATATGTCTCTATTACCTTCAATATCATCTTTCGGACGAATATCAAAGGTGATAACCATACTAGGCTCAAATGCATAAGCCTTGCATAGTGCTTGCCAAGTTTTGCATTCAAAATAGGTGTACGTGTTTGCATTGTATACTTTGACGTTGAAAGTATAACCATGCTCAGTTTTCAGGTAAACTCTCTTTACCTCCATAATTTCCATATCATTGAAACCTATCTTATCCAAGACAAAAATTCTTACATGGCAGGGGATGCGCTAGTAGAATAGTGAAAATTAAAAATTATAAGTCAGGCAAATGAAGCATATATAAGTCATGCTTAATTACGAAAACAGACTTATCGTTGTGACTTACTGTATCGAATTTGAAGGTCTCATCCAGCTTGATGCTGAATCGCCTATCATCAACAAGGAAATTTCTGTCGCACAGGTCGCGCTGGTCTTCACAATATTTGCACATAATGAATTTTTTTCCGTCGTTAGACGACATTTCCTATGTTCATATAGGCGAAACATTAAATACTTACTAATTTAATTAATTCAACTAATTCAACTAAGCATTTACTAAAAATAAACTAGTTTTATTAATTCAAATAATCTCATATACCTAAATTTTAATTAGTTCAAATAATCTCATATACCTAATTTTTCTGACTAAAAATAAACTAGTTCTATTAATTCAACTAGTTTAACTAAGCATTTACTAAAAATAAACTAGTTCTATTAACTAGTTCAACTAAGCATTTACTAAAAATAAACTAGTTATATTAATTCAACTAGTTCAACTAAGCATTTACTAAAAATAAACTAGTTATATTAATTCAACTAGTTCAAATAATCTCATATACCTACATTTTCTTACTAAAAATAGACTAGTTATATTAATTCAACTAGTTCAACTAAGCATTTACTAAAAATAAACTAGTTATATTAATTCAAATAATCTCATACACCTAAATTTTAAATAGTTCAAATAATCTCATATACCTAAATTTTAATTAGTTCAAATAATCTCATATACCTAAATTTTCTTACTAAAAATAAACTAGTTCTATTAATTCAATTAGTTCAACTAACCATTTACTAAAAATAAACTAGTTATATTAATTCAAATAATCTCATATACCTAAATTTTAATTAGTTCAAATAATCTCATATACCTAAATTTTCTTACTAAAAATAAACTAGTTCTATTAATTCAATTAGTTCAACTAAGCATTTACTAAAAATAAACTAGTTATATTAATTCAACTAGTTCAAATAATCTCATATACCTAAATTTTCTTACTAAAAATAAACTAGTTCTATTAATTCAACTAGTTCAAATAATCTCATATACCTAAATTTTCTTACTAAAAATAAACTAGTTCTAATTCATCTAACATTCACATTTCTAACATTCTAAAAGTAAACTAGTTATATTAATTAATTCATCTAAACAATAGAAAACAGAAAATAAGTAAAAAAAAATGTGTGTGTGTGTATGTGTGTAGTGTGTGTGTGTGTATGTGTGTGTGTATGCATGTGTGTATGCGTGCGTGTGTGTGTATGTGTGTGTGGTACGATCGAGCGGGCGTACGGGCGGCGGGGGCGGCGATGACGGGTGGCGGGGGCGGTGACGACGACGGGCGGTGGGGGCGCGCGGCGACGTACGACGTGGACGACGACGACGGGCGACGGGGGCAGCGAGGGCGGCGGGGACGGCGACAACGTGCGGTGGGGGCGGCGATGACGGGCCGCGGGGGCGACGGCACGGCGGCGCGGCGGCATCGGCGTCGACGCGATAGATCGCGCGAGAAGTGGAACGAAGTGGTCGACGATAATTGATTTTTCATAAGTGTAGTATATATAGGAGGAGCCTTTAGTACCGGTTGGAGGCTCCAACCGGTACTAAAGGCTAATTTTGGCTAGCCCAAGCGGCGGGAAACGAGGGCCTTTAGTACCGGTTGGTGGCTCCAACCGGTACTAAAGGGCAACACATTAGTACCGGTTGGTGCCACCAACCGGTACTAATGGGCGTGCGTTGCCACCCGCAGTGAGCTATTTTTAGTCCCACCTCGCCGAGCGAAGGGCAGCCGCACTGGTTTATAAACCCAGCCACGGCTGCCCTTTCGAACTCCTCTATATAGCAGGCTTATGGGCCTAACTAGGGCGCGCTGCCCTGTGAGCCTGCTGGCCCTTCTGGGCCTGAATTTGCACACCCTAGGTCTAGCAGGCCCATCGGGCAGCGCCCCAACAATTTTTTATATAATTTTTTCTGCACTATTTATTTTCTTCTATTTATCTTTGAGTAATTTTTTATATAGTTTTTTTTTTCTGCTTTATTTTTTTCTTCTATTTATTTCTGAGTAGTTTTTTTTGCTGTATTTAGTTTCTTTGTGAATATTTTTGCTTTATATAGTTTTTTTCTTTTCTGCATTATTTATTTTCTGCTATTTATTTTTGAGTAATTTTTTATATAGTTTTTTCTTTTCTGCTTTATTTTTTTCTTCTATTTATTTCTGAGTAGTTTTTTTGCCGTATTTAGTTTCTTTGTGAATATTTTTGCTTTATATAGTTTTTTTCTTTTCTGTATTATTTATTTTCTGCTATTTATTTTTGAGTAATATTTTTATATAGTTTTTTCTTTTCTGCTTTTTCAGAGTTCGTTTTGTTGTGATTTACTGTTTCACGGTCATTTAGCTCTCTAAACAAATTGGTAAATGACTGAAAAACAGAAGTGCCCGTGTAACTGATGAGTTCTCGTCCGAAACCCTGATACTCCGAAAGAGATTGTCCAGTTTGTACACGAAGTTCGTCCAGTTTTTGCCGTGACCCTCTCTACTCTATCGCACATGCTATGCGGGTGAAATGATGATACCTTCAACATTTTGAGAGTTTGTTTTGTAGTGATTTTCATTTTCACGGCCATTTAGCTCTGATCTAAACAAATCGGTGACTGAAAAACAGCAAATGATGTCAGAACATGTTGGAAATTGATGACGACGCTTCGAATGCTGCATAATGCCGGCTCAAAAAAAGTCTGGAGTTCAAATAAGTTTAAAAAAATGAAGTGCCCGTGTAACTTATGAGTTCTCGTCCGAAACCCTGATACTCCGAAAGAGATTGTCCAGTTTGTACACGAAGTTCGTCCAGTTTTTGCCGTGACCCTCTCTACTCTTTCGCACATGCTATACGGGTGAAATGATGATACCTTCAACATTTTCAGAGTTTGTTTTGTAGTGATTTTCATTTTCACGGTCATTTAGCTCTGATCTAAACAAATCGGTCATTGAAAAACAGCAAATGATGTCAAAACGTGTTGGAAATTGATGACGTCACTTCGGATGCTACATAATGCCGGCTCAAAAAAAGTCTGGAGTTCAAATAAGTTAAAAAATGAAGTGCCCGTCTAACTGATGAGTTCTCGTTTGAAACCGGTGAAGACTCATATTGAGTCCACAAATTATACACATAGAGTTCAATGAAGACCAAATGCTTGTGATAGTTTGAGAAGTAACATATTTAAATTGTGCATCTGAACACAAAAAAAATACATTGATCAGTACCGCCTTTCAGCCAAAACGCGCTACTGCTACAGAGAAGTACATATAAAAAATACGTTGATCATCAATGATCTTTTGTTATAGAATCTAAATTGTCAACAGGAATCTACCACTGGTTTAAGAACCGGCGAAGACTCCTATTGCAGCCACAGATCCTACACATAGAGTTCAATGAAGACCAAATGCTTGTGATAGTTTGAGAAGTAACATATTTAAGGTGGTCAAAATCTTGCTAGGGGAGCGAGGTGGGACTAAAAATAGCCCTGCCACAACCTCTTTAGTACCGGTTCATGCCATGAACCGGTACTAAAGATCTCCTCCCGCCTAGTCATTTGAACCGGCACTAATGGACACATTAGTGCCGGCTCATATGCAAACCGGTACTAATGTTTCTCATATTTGACCCTTTTTCTACTAGTGTATTATCCTTTTTACCACACGTGTGCTTCAAAGTAGCACCATGATCTTCATGATAGAGAGTCTCCTATGTTGTCACTTTCATATACTAGTGGGAATTTTTCATTATAGAACTTGGCGTGTATATTCCAATGATGGGCTTCCTCAAAATGCCCTAGGTCTTCGTGAGCAAGCAAGTTGGATGCACACCCACTTAGTTTCTTTTGTTGAGCTTTCATACATTTATAGCTCTAGGGCATCCGTTGCATGGCAATCCCTACTCACTCACATTGATATCTATTAATGGGAATCTCCATAGCCCGTTGATACGCCTAGTTGATGTGAGACTATCTTCTCCTTTTTGTCTTCTCCACAACCACCATTCTATTCCACATATAGTGCTATTTCCATGGCTCACGCTCATGTATTGCGTGAAAGTTGAAAAAGTTTGAGATTACTAAAGTATGAAAACAATTGCTTGGCTTGTAATCGGGGTTGTGCATGATTAAATACTTTGTGTGATGAAGATAGAGCAGCAGCCAGACTATATGATTTTGTAGGGATAACTTTCTTTAGCCATGTTATTTTGAGAAGACATGATTGCTTTATTAGTATGCTTGAAGTATTACTATTTCTTATGTCAATATGAACTTTTATTTTCAATCATTTGGATCTGAACATTCATGCCACAGTAAAGAAAATTACATTGAGAATTATGCTAGGTAGCATTCCACATCAAAAATTCTGTTTTTATCATTTACCTACTCGAGGACGAGCAGGAATTAAGCTTGGGGATGCTTGATATGTCTCCAACGTATCTATAATTTTTGATTGTTCCATGCTATTATATTACCCGTTTTGGATGTTTATGGGCTTTACTTTACACTTTTATATCATTTTTGGGACTAATCTACTAACCGGAGGCCCAGCCTGAATTGCTGTCTTCTTTGCCTATTTCAGTGTTTCGAAGAAAAGGAATATCAAATGGAGTCCAAACGGGATAAAACCTTCGGGAGCAATCTTTTCGGAACAAATGCAAACCTGGAGACTTGGCGTGGACGTCAAGCAACAACCGAGGCGGCCACGAGGGTGCCCGGCACACCCCCTGGGGGTGGGTGCGCCCCCACCCTCGTGGGCCCCTCGAGCGTCCACCGACCTACTTCTTCCTCCTATATATATACTCTCGTACCCTGAAACCATCAGAGAGGACCAAGAAAACCTAATTCCACCGCCGCAACCTTATGTATCCGCGAGATCCCATCTTGGAGCCTTCGCCGGCACTCTGCCGGAGGGGGAATCGACCATGGAGGGCCTCTACATCATCTCCAAGGCCTCTCCGATGAGTTATGAGTAGTTTACCACAGACCTTCGGGTCCATAGTTATTAGCTAGATGGCTTCTTCTCTCTCTTTGAATCTCAATACCAAGTTCTCCTCGATCTTCTGGGCGATCTATTCGATGTAACTCTTTTTGCGGTGTGTTTGTCGAGATCCGATGAATTGTGGGTTTATGATCAAGTTTATCTATGAGAAATATTTTAATCTCCTCTGAATTCTTTTATGTGTGATTAAGTTATCTTAAGCTTTGCAAGTCTCTTCGAATTATCAGTTTGGTTTGGCCTACGAGATTGATCTTTCTTGCAATTGGAGAAGTGCTTAGCTTTGGGTTCAATCTTGCGGTGTCCTTTCCCAGTGACAGCAGGGGCAGCAAGGCACGTATTGTATTATCGCCATCGAGGATAAAAATATGGGGTTTATATCATACTACATGAGTTTATCCCTCTACATCATGTCATCTTTCTTAATGCGTTACTCTGTTCTTATGAACTTAATAATCTAGATGCAGGCAGGAGTCGGTCTATGTGTGGAGTAAGTAGTAGATGCAGAATCATTTCGATCTACTTATCACGGACGTGATGCCTATATACATGATCATGCCTAGATAATCTCATAACTATGCACTTTTCTATCAATTGCTCGACAATAATTTGTTCACCCACCGTAATACTTATGCTATCTTGAGAGAAGCCACTAGTGAAACTTATGGCCCCCAGGTCTATCTTTTATCATATAAGTTTTCCATCTATCTTTTATTTGCACCTTTTACTTTCCAATCTATATCATAAAAATACCAAAATTATTTATCTTATCATATTATCTCTATCAGATCTCACTTTCGCAAGTGGCCGTGAAGGGATTGACAACCCCTTTATTGCGTTGGTTGCGAGGTTCTTGTTTGTTTTGTGTATGTGCGTGGGACTTTTGAGGAGCCTCCTATTGGATTGATACCTTGGTTCTCAAAAACTGAGGGAAATATTTATGCTACTTTGCCGCATCACCCTTTCCTCTTCAAGGAAAACCAACGCAAGCTCAAGACGTAGCAAGTTCCTCTGAAAACGGCGGTGACACTTGGAGGCGACATGGCGTTCACGACCACATAGCTGGCATACCACCCGAGTGTTAGGGCCCCCACCCAGGGTCGATGTAGGGGGCGGGGCGGGCTTGCCAGATGATGGTGTAGGGGGACACTGGCTGCGAGAAACCCAAAAGGCCGTCGGCTGTGAGGTGATGGTGGCGGAGGAGCGACGAGCCTCGACGCGCTGCTCGGTGAAGAGAAGTCGTGAGTAGAGCTTGTGCGGGGGCATCGCTGGCTTGGCATTGTGAATAGCCTCGACGAGATTGTCGTAGTCGGCGTTGAGGCCTTTGATGACAAAGCTAGCAAACTCCTTTTCGCTGAGCGGCCGACCGATAGAGGTGAGTGTGTCCGCCAGCACCTTCATCTTGTTGAAGTAGGTCGTGGCGGAGGAGTCCAACTTCTTGATGTCGGCGGGCTCGCTGTGAAGGGCCATCGAGCGGGAGGTAGAGACCTGGCAAAGGCATGCTCCAGGGTCGTCCAGGCGTCTATGGAGGTGGCGGCGAAGAGACAGAGACCGGCGACCCCATCGCCGAGGGAGCCCCGGATGGCAGAGAGGATCGCCTGGTCTTGCTGCACCCACATACGATGTTTCAGGTTAATGGTCTGGCCGTGTACCGTAGGGATGACCTGCGGAGGACACGGTAGCGAACCGTCCACAAACCCTAGGAGAGACAGGCTGCGGAGCAGTGGTAGGACCTTGGCGCGCCAGAACAGGTAGTTGTCCAGCGTGAGTCTAATGACGATCAGGTTGTCGAAGTGGAATGGCCCAGCGGGTGTGATGACGCTAGCAACAGGGGCGGCGGTCGGCGGAGGCGCTGCAGGAACCACAGCTGTGACCGATGCCACGGGTGGTGGAGTAAGAACGATTGGGATTACGACCGCGGGTGGTGCCGTGAGCGAGGCCGCGGGTGGCTCTGTGGGCAGCGCCTCCCTCGAGGTCACCGGGATGACGACGAGTGTTGAGGAGGATCCAGAGGGGGCCACCGCGGGCGGCGGCGGTGCGACTGGTGCTGAGGCCGTCACGGGCGGTGACGGCGGGATCAGTGCTGAAAAAATGGAGCCGACGGCGGTGGTGCTAAAGAACTGAGGCACCGACAGAGCCAGGGGCGAGGTGGGAGGTTGAGGAGGGTGGCAAGCGACACGTGGATTGACCCGGAGCTAGCGACGCCCGAAGCAGAAGCGGTCACGGCGTCGGCGGCAACAACCCTAGGGTTTAGGGTTTTGGTGGTGCGGCGGCGGTGGGTCGAGTAGAGGACCTAGGTTAGACTCGATACCATGTAAAATGTAGGTTTTGGGGGAACTGGCTCAACCCTCTATGGGGTGGCCTATCACGTATATATAATGGTGTCATACAAGTCCTATACCAATATGGTATGGATTACACAATAAGGCTACAATACGTAGTCTAACACCCAGGACCCAGGTCTCTGCGGCGGCAAGCCTCCCATAGCATAGTCCTGCTCCTCTAATTAATGGTTGTTCATCCAGAACAATGTCGCATGTGAAGCGTTTTGCTCTCCTCCCTAGGAACCCTAGCCGCCGCCAGGAGAGGCCATCTTTTAGCGCAGTCCTCCGGCGGCTCCCCTCCGGTGGCGACCTCGGTCGTCAGTGGTGAGGGGGGTCGCCGAATCCACGCACGTGGATCATTTTTACTCCCGTGTAGTTTAGGTTTTTAGGCTGGTCAACGTCTTTGCTTCGGCGGCAACAATGACGGTGCTGAATAAAGATTCTCCGGATCCTTCCCCGACGAGGTCATTAGTCTTGTGGTTGAGGATGGATTTAGAGATCAGTCTATTCAAGCAAGGATGGCGTGGCGGCGGCATCCTCGTGGTGGACCTGTGTCCTCGGGCTCCACTGTTGCGACGGTGTTTGCTCCAGCGCCGACGTGGAGCTTGGGAGGTAGTCCAGGAGCGGATGCAGATTATGGTTTGCATCAACGACATCGGAAAGACAGAACGTGTGCTGGGTTCGTGGTTCATGGATGGCAGGTATGGTTTCCTCCTTCGGCATCTTAGTCGTGGTGGGGTGCCAGATCTGGAGTTCGATGGCGTGTCTGGGGTGTTGCCCCGGTCTGATTCGTTCAATGGCAATGGCTTGACTTTTGGTGAGCCATCTTGGAGGTCTGCAAAGCTGCATATCAGCGATGGATCCGCGTCGAGCTCGAGTGAGGAGGTGATCCATCATTCTTTTCTTCGGTAGCTGCTATGGTGGTGCCAGAGGCAGGTGACGGGCGTTAGTGTCAAGCTCAGAGATGTTCTGCTATCTTTTCAGTTTTGTCATGTCGGTTCTTACGTGACTTGTACTTTGTTCTTTATGATATGAATGAGACACGTATTACCATACAAAAAAATTAACGGTTATTCGGCCTCCCGCTGTCCGGCAATTCCAGCTTCGATTGTCCTACGTGGCTGCCTCCCGAAGTCCCAAAAAGATCCATCCACAGCCAGTACTACTACCACAACAAGTTTTTTCAAGTAATTTCTCCTCTATTTTTTTGAAAAATCACACGCTTTTTTTATAAGTCCATGCCACTGATTGCTATGTTGTTCTTGTGATTTAGATGTAATTATTCTTGTGATGTAGATGTACCGATGTATTTTTTGTCAAAATATGTTTAAAGGGTATTTTCCTCTATGAAACTATGTGAAAACTCAACTAAGGAACAAAATGGGTGACGAATATTTGAACAATTGCTTGCCATAATAATATTTTGCTACTATTATTGTTATATGGCCATTGACTCATTGCTGCTGCTATCTTATCACATATTTGTCGTCCTATTACATTGCATTGCAAAAAAATTACAAGAATACCCTGGAGCAAATTCCTGGCTCCGCCACTGTCCTAGTGACGACTACAAGCACTGAAGCGAGCCGAAGGCGCGTTGCTGTCATCGCCCCTCCCTTGTCGGAGTCGGGCAAAACTTGTTGTAGTAGACAGTCATAAAGTCATCGTGCTAAGGCCCCATACAACTAGTGCACCAGAACAGCAATCATCGCCGGTGAATAACTGATCGGTTGCTTTTTAGACCAATTGATTACAACGCTATGTGAACAAAATTTATTCATCTTTTGATGAGTTTGGCATTTTAGGAATGATTTGATCTTGGGCATTTGTGTTCCTAACTCAAATCCACTACTCAGATTTGCCCCTAATTTCAAAGCATGCTCAAATTTGCCCCATCTGCCGCCAGTTGCACTTATAAAAATGATCTTTTGTGTTGTTACCATCCAGTCAAAGTCTTTGACTGTTTTATGGGTGTTTCCTTTCATTTTTGCCACTGTAAAAAAATAAAATAAAAAATTGAAAGAAATGAGAAAAGATGCGCTTACCTTTTGGGCTAGGACATGTCCTCGACCACTGATACGTCTCCAACGTATCTACTTCTCCAAACACTTTTGCCCTTGTTTTGGACTCTAACTTGCATGATTTGAATGAAACTAACCCAGACTGACGCTGTTTTTAGCAGAACTGCCATGATGTTGTTTTATGTGTAGAAAAGAAATGTTCTCGGAATGTCCTGAAAATCCACGGAGGCACTTTTCGGAAAATATAAAAAATATTGGCGAAAGAATCGAGACCAGGGGGCCCACACCCTGTCCACGATAAAGGGGGGCACCCCTTCCCCCTGCGCGGCCCCCTATCTCGTGGGCCCCCTGGACCTCCACCGACCTCAACTCCAACTCCATATATTCACGTTCAGGGAGAAAAAAATCAGAGAGAAAGTTTCATCGTGTTTTACGACACGGAGCCGCCGCCAAGCCCTAATCTCTCTCGAGAGGGCTGATCTGGAGTCCGTTCGGGGCTCCGGAGAGGGGGATTCGTCGCCGTCGTCATCATCAACCATCCTCCATCACCAATTTCATGATGCTCACCGCCGTGCGTGAGTAATTCCATCATAGGCTAGCTGGACGGTGATGGGTTGGATGAGATTTACCATGTAATCAAGTTAGTTTTGTTAGGGTTTGATCCCTAGTATCCACTATGTTCTGAGATTGATGTTGCTATGACTTTGCTATGCTTAATGCTTGTCACTAGGGCCCGAGTGCCATGATTTCAGATCTGAACCTATTATGTTTTCATGAATATATGTGTGTTCTTGATCCTATCTTGCAAGTCTATAGTCACCTATTGTGTGTTATGATCCGACAACCCCGAAGTGACAATAATCGGGATACTTCTCGGTGATGACCATAGTTTGAGGAGTTCATGTATTCACTATGTGCTAATGCTTTGTTCCGGTTCTCTACTAAAAGGAGGCCTTAATAGCCCTTAGTTTCCGCTAGGACCCTGCTGCCACGGGAGGGTAGGACAAAAGATGTCATGCAAGTTCTTTTCCATAAGCACGTATGACTATTTACGGAATACATGCCTACATTACATTGATGAACTGGAGATAGTTCTGTGTCACCCTATGTTATAGCTATTACATGAGGAATCGCATCCGGCATAATTATCCATCACTGATCCATTGCCTACGAGCTTTTCACATATTGTTCTTCGCTTATTTACTTCTCTGTTGCTACTGTTACAACTACTACAAAAACCCAAAAACTATTATCTTTACTTTTACCACCGTTATCTTTATTATCATACCACTTTTGCTACTAAATACTTTGCTGCAGATATTAAGTTATCCAGGTGTGGTTGAATTGACAACTCAACTGCTAATACTCAAGAATATTCTTTGGCTCCCCTTGTGTCGAATCAATAAATTTGGGTTGAATACTTTACCCTCGGAAGCTGTTGTGATCCCCTACACTTGTGGGCTATCAAGACTAATTTCTGGCGCTGTTGCCGGGGAGCATAGCTCTATTCTTTGAGTCACTTGGGATTTATATCTGTTTGATCACTATGAAGAACTTGAAAGACGACAGAACCAAGACTTTTCCCTCAACTACGAGGGGAGGTAAGGAAGTACCATCTAGCTCTGCACTAGATTCTCCTTCCGTTATTAGTAAGCTTGCGACACCTAAACCTACTACTGCTATGAATTCTGATATGTTGCATGTTATTGATGATGCCACTTCTGCTTTGCATGATACTTGTGATGAAACTACTTCTGTGCGTGATACTACTTTGCCATTAGGTGAATTTCTTGATGAACAACTTGCTAGAGTTAGGGGGAATGAAATTAATGAAGATGCTATTATTAATGATAGTGATGATGAAAATTCTCCCAATGATTATGAATTGCCTATTGTTCCTGAGGGTTATGTTATGAATGAAGAAGTTGCTAGAGCTATCTTTGCTTGCAATGATAGATATGATCTTAAGAAATTATTAGCTAAATGGAAGCAGCAGTCTCTTAATGCTAGAATGAAACCTGACCCTGCTTTTGCTACTTCACCTATCTGTGTTACTAATAAGGATTATGAATTCTCCGTTGATCCTGAGATTATTACTTTAGTTGAATCTGATCCTTTTTATGGCCTTGAATCTGAAACTGTTGTGGCACATCTTACCAAGTTGAATGATATAGCTACCCTGTTTACTCATGATGATAGATCTCGCTATTTTTATATCCTTAAGATATTTCCGTTCTCATTAAAGGGTGATGCTAAGACTTGGTATAATTCTCTTGCTCCTGGTTGTGTGCGTAGTCCCCAGGATATGATTTATTACTTCTCTGCTAAATATTTCCCTGCTCATAAGAAACAAGATGCCTTGCGGGAAATATATAATTTTGTGCAAGTCAAAGAAGAGAGTCTCCCACAAGCTTGGGGGAGGCTTCTCCGATTACTTAATGCTTTGCCCGATCATCCTCTTAAGAAAAATGAAATACTTGATATCTTTTACAATGGACTAACCGATGCTTCCAAGGACTACTTGGATAGTTGTGCTGGTTGTGTTTTCAGGGAAAGAACAGTCGACGAAGCTGAATTACTATTGAATAATATGTTGATTAATGAAAATAATTGGACTCTTCCTGAGCCAATTCCTGAGCCAATTCCTGAACCAATTGAGCCAACTCCTGAGCCTATTCCTAAACCCACTCCGAAGAAGAGAGGTGTTTTATTTCTCAGTCCTGAAGATATGCAAGAGGCAAAGAAATCAATGAAAGAAAAAGGTATTAAAGCTGAAGATGTTAAGAATTTACCTCCTATTGAAGAAATATATGGTCTTAATATACCGCCTATCGAAGAACCACATTGTCTTGATAACCCGACACAGGTAGTAAAGGTAAATTCTCTCTATAGATATGATAAAGTTGAAATCCCCTCTACTAAATTTCATAGCCCATGCTTAGATGAATTTGATGACTTTATGGATAGACAAGAAAGTTTTAATGCTTATGTTGGTAGAGAGTTAAAGAATAATGCTTTCGAGATAGGGCGCGTAAGCGATAATATGGCTAGAGTTAAAGGTGAACTCAAACTCATTAGCAAATATACCTCTATGGTTGCTACTCAAGCTGAGCAGTACTTAAAGCTCAAAATGATTTTCTTGAGGAATTAAATAATAAAAATGACTTTGCTATTAGAGTGGCTACTAGAACTGGTAGAATGACTCAGGAACCTTTGTATCTTGAAGGCCACCCTAAGAGAATCGAGCAAGATTCTCAGAGAAATAATTTAGAGGCACCTAGTTCTCCTAGAAAGAAGAAAAAGAAAAACGATAGAACTTTGCATGCTTCTAGTGAACCTACTGTAGACACACCTAAGAATCCCAATAATATTTCTATTTCTGATGCTGAAACACAATCAGGTGATGAACATGAACCTAGAGATAATGTTAATGATAATGTTCATGTTGATGCTCAACCTAGAAAAAACAGTGATGTAGAGATTGAACCTGCTGTTGATCTTGATAACCCACAATCAAAGAATCAGCGTTATGAGAAGAGAGATTTTGTTGCTAGGAAGCACGGTAGAGAAAGAGAACCATGGGTTCAGAAACCCATGCCCTTTCCTCCTAAACCATCCAAGACAAAGGATGATGAGGATTTTGAGCGCATTGCTGAAATGATTAGACCTATTTTCTTACGTATGCGCTTAACTGATATGCTCAAAGTAAATCCTTATGCTAAGTATATGAAGGATCTCATCACAAATAAAAGAAATATACTGGAAGCTGAAATTTCCACCATGCTTGCTAATTATACTTTTAAGGGTGGAATACCAAAGAAACTTGGAGATCCGGGTGTACCAACTATACCATGCTCCATTAAAAGAAATTATGTTAGAACTGCTTTATGTGATCTTGGAGCCGGTGTTACTGTTATGCCTCTCTCTTTATATCGTAGACTTGAATTAAATAAGTTGACACCTACATAAATATCTTTGCAAATGGCTGATAAATCAACTGCTATACCTGTCGGTATTTGTGAGGATGTGCCTGTTGTGGTTGCAAATGTCCTATCTTAACAGACTTTGTTATTCTTGATATTCCCGAGGACGATAGTATGCCGATTATCCTTGGTAGACCTTTTTTGAATACTGCAGGGCTGTTATTGATTGCAACAAAGGCAATGTCACTTTTCATGTTAATGGTAATGAGCATACGGTACACTTTCCGAGGAAACAATCTCAAGTTCATAGCGTGAATTCTATTGGAAAAGTTCCAACTATCATTATTAGAGGTTTTGAATTTCCTCTCCCTACTGTCAAGGAAAAGTATGATATTCTTATTGTTGGGGATTTCCATATCCACTTTAAGGTAACTTAGTGTTATTCGAAATTTCTCCGGTTCCGTGTTGTTCGGAATGAGTTTGTTAACAAGACTTGATCAACCTTGTTAGTGGATTCATTTTGATGATCATGAGATGGATGAAACTAGAAGGCACAACTTTCTGTACCCTGTTTTTACTTTATGTTATTTAGAATAAATGAAGCAAAAATAGCATTATCTGTTTGTTTTCTGAATTATCCGTGCATTAAAAAATATCCTGAAAATAAAAGTGCTCCAAATGCCCTGCAAATTTAGTATGATTTTTTATGGAATATTTGAGGATTTTAGGCACTAAAAACACTGCAGGAGGGGCAAGCACCAGGCCACGAGAGTGGAGGGCGCGCCCCCTGTCTTGTGGGCCCCTGGTGGGCCCCCTCCACTTATGCCAGCACCCACACACTTCATCTTCTACCCAAAAAAATCCCCATCCAGCTCAAACACGAGTTCTAGCTCATTTTGCTGCGATTTTCGATCTCCTTGCTCAAAGCTCCATTCACAAAACTGCTTTGGGAGATTGTTGCTTGGTATGTGAGTCCTCCATTGATCCAATTAGTTTTTGTTCTAGTGCTTTATTCATTGCAAATTTTTGCTGCATAGGTGACCATGTTCTTGAGCTTGCATGTTAAATTTATGAGGTCCCAAGCAATTCTAATGCATGATATAGGCTCTAGGCACTTGTGGGAGTAGTTGCTACCAATCTTGTTTAGTTTTATTCACTTTTATTTTGAAGTTACAAAAATTTCAGTAATTTTTCAGAAAAAGAATTATGTCTAGGAGAATGTACCAAGGTGGTTCCTCGATAAAGAAAGGACCCAGAATTTCTATATGTGAGCAAGATGTTGAATTACCGAGGGACACGGATGTACGAGCTTGTGAGTGGCCATCCGATGCTTTTATGGTCGAAGCAGGCTTCAAGGAGGAATTTGACATGTATGTGCGTAATGCTGAGTTGGAGGAGTTCTTACAAGATAAGTGTCCTCGGTACTATCAATTGACTGATTCCTTTGTGCGGAGGTTTAAATATAACCGCACGCGTAATTCTCCTAGTGTCATATTTGATATTTATGATACATCTTATACCATGGACCTAGAGGATTTTAGAACTGCTTGCAAACTTCCGCAGTGGGGTAATGTTAATGATCCTCACAAATCTGAATTTAGAGATTTCCTTGCTAGTATTACTGTGGGAGAATCCAGGGACATAGCACAAGCTACCATAGGGAGCATCCATTTTCCTGCTATACATTATTTTGCTCTTTTCATTGGTAGATGCATTAACGGTAAAGATGAAGCATGTCACATGTGTGTCCCTGATCTGTGTGTCCTCAAGAGTGCTGCGTTAGGTTATAAAGGCTATAACTTGGGGGCAATAGTCGCACGTAGGTTGCAGAATAATAGTAGAAAGGGAAATTTATTTGGAGGAATTTAGGCAACCTGTGTGGCTAATTATCTTGGTATAGCCCACGAGAGGGAGATATGATTATACCTCCTGTTTATTTGGATTCTGAAGCTATGGTCAATCATCAATTTCTTAGGAGGAATGAACAATTGCTCCAATATCGACTAATCTATGACAGACGCAATGTCGTCCATGTTACTCTTCCTGCTCCTCTCCTTTTTGATTATCAGGAAAAAGGAAGATATGTTGTTACCAGGGAGGAAGCAGCTGAACACGAGCAGAGAGCGGAGGCAGCTCACCAACATGCCGCAGCTCAGGAGGCGATTGCCGCTGCGTCTCAGTACGACCCCAGTTACAACTACGGATATCAGCCAGGCGGTCCTTGGTATTAAACCAACTTAGGCCAAAAGCCTAAGCTTGGGGGAGTACGTATTTCTCACCGACTTTACATTCATGTTCACACACTAGTCGTCGGTGCTCATACTCTTTCATTGTATTATCCATGTTAGTTTAAATTTCTTTTTCTAGTTTTCTTCTTGTGTATTTGATAAACCTTAAGAAAAACCAAAAAAATTAGTTAGTTTAATTTCCATGCTTGTAGTAGAAATTAAAATGAAAACCCAAAAAGATTTCTTATTGTTCTTTTACTTGTTGGGAGCTTTCCCGTGTAAATAGTTTTCTTTTCTTTTCTTTGGGGGTCGAGAAGACCATATTGAAAATGTTTAGTGGCTCTCATATGCATGATTGTTTATTTAACTTAGGGCCCATATTACTTGTCTTCTCTTTTGAGTTGAATGCTTGCAGATTCCAGCTTAGTCCAATGCACGTGCACTATTATTATTATACACATCATTCGGTCGTGCAAGTGAAAGGCAATAATGACGATATATGATGGACTTACTGGGATAAGAAAAGCTGGTATGAACTCGACCTCTCTTGTTTTTGTAAATATAATGAGTTCATCGTTTCTGATTCAGCTTATTATGAAGTAAACATATTTGCAATGACATTTAGAGATTATAGTTGCTTGTGCCATGCTTGATTAGCTATGAGTTATAATGGTTTACCTTGCATGCCAACATGTTATTAGAATGATTGTGATGTGGTATGATGGGATGGTATCCTCCTTTGAATGGATTGAGTGACTCGACTTGGCACATGTTCACGCATGTGGTTGAAACGAATCAACATAGCCTTCATGATATTTATGTTCATGGTAGATTATATCCTACTCATGCCTGTACTCGGTGTAAATTAATTTTAATGCATGTTTATGACTGTTGTCGCTCTCTCAGTTGGTCACTTCCCAGTCTTTTGCTAGCCTTCACCTGTACTAAGAGGGAATATTGCTTGTGCATCCAAACTCCATAACCCAAAGTTGTTCCATATGAGTCCACTATACCTTCCTATATGCGGTATTTACCTGCCGTTCCAAGTAAATTTGTATGTGCCAAACTCCAAACCTTCAAATGAAATTCTGTTTCGTATGCTTGAGCAGCTCAAGTTTCGACTAGGGTTGCCTTTATCTTCCATGCTAGGTGGGTTATTCTCAAGAGGAGTGGACTCCGCTCCTCATTCATGAGAAAGGGCCGGTAACCGGGATGCCGAGTCCCATGATCCAAAAAGATCAAAGCAAATCAAAATAATTAAACAAAACTCCCCCAGGGCTATTGTTAGTTGGAGGCACTCGTTGTTTCGAGCAAGCCATGGATTGATGCTTGTTGGTGGTTGGGGGAGTATAAACCTTTACCATTCTATTTGGGAAATACCTGTAATGCATGTAGTATGGAAGATACAACCATCTCATAGTTGTTGCGTTGACAGCGAAAGTATGCCGCTCAAAATGTTATTCAATCTCTATTTTAAAATTGAGCTCTGGCACCTCTACAAATCCCTTCTTCCCTCTTCGAAGGGCCTATATATTTACTTTTATGTTGAGTCATCACCCTTCTTATTAAAAAGCACCCGCTGGAGAGCACACTATCATTTGCATTCATTACTATTGGTTTATATTGGGTATGACTTGACTGGATCTCTTTTACGATGAGTTACACTGTTCAGTCAGTCCTTGATCTTTAAAGGTGCTCTGCATATATGTTTTGCAGTCCCAGAAAGGGCTAGCGAGATACCATTTTGTTATATCATGTTATGATTGTTTTGAGAAAGTGTTGTCATCCGAGTTTTATTATTATGGCTCGCTAGCTGATTATGCTATTGATATGAGTAATTGTGAGACCTAAGTGTTATTGTGAGTATGGTTAGTTCATAATATTTGCTGAAACCTGAATGATGGCTTTGCATGTTTACAATAACAAGAGCAAATAGAGTTTGTAAAAGTTTTTCTTTATCACTTTCAGTTTATCAACTGAATTGCTTGAGGACAAGCAAAGGTTTAAGCTTGGGGGAATTGATACGTCTCCAACGTATCTACTTTTCCAAACACTTTTGCCCTTGTTTTGGACTCTAACTTGCATGATTTGAATGAAACTAACCCGGACTGACGCTGTTTTCAGCAGAACTGCCATGATGTTGTTTTATGTGTAGAAAAGAAAAGTTCTCGGAATGTCCTGAAAATCCACGGAGGCACTTTCCGAAAAATATAAAAAATATTCGCGAAAGAATCAAACCAGGGGCCCACACCCTGTCCACGAGACAGGGGGCGCCCCCCTCCCCCTGAGCGCGCCCACCTATCTCGTGGGCCCCCTGGACCTCCACCGACCAAAACTCAAACCCCATATATTCATGTTCGGGGAGAAAAAAATCAGAGAGAAAGTTTCATCGCGTTTTACGACACGGAGCCGCCGCCTGCTACGTCTCGAGCTTGTGTTGGCTTTCCCCGAAGAGGAGAGGATGATGCAGCACAGTAGCGTAAGTATTTCCCTCAGTTTTTGAGAACCAAGGTATCAATCCAGTAGGAGGTCACGCGCAAGTCCCTCGTACCTACACAACACGATAGCAACTCGCAACCAACGCTTAGGGGTTGGCAATCCCTTCACGGTTACTTACGAGAGTGAGATCTGATAGAGATAATATTTTTGGTATTTTTGATAGATAGATGCAAAGTAAAAAGTAAAGGCAAAGTAAAACAAAGCAAGTAAATAAAGTGATATAGATTGATATGATGAGAATAGACCCGGGGGCCATAGGTTTCACTAGTGGCTTCTCTCAAGAGCATAAGTATTCTATGGTGGGTGAACAAATCACTGTTGAGCAATTGATAGAATTGAGCATAGTTATGAGTATATCTAGGCAATGATCATGTATATAGGCATCACGTCCGTGACAAGTAGATCGAAACGATTCTGCATCTACTACTATTACTCCACTCATCGACCGCTATCAAGCATGCATCTAGAGTATTAAGTTAAAAACAGAGTAACGCCTTAAGCAAGATGACATGATGTAGAGGGATAAATTCATGCAATATGATAAAAAACCCATCTTGTTATCCTCGATGGCAACAATACAATACTTGCCTTGGAACTCTTTCTGTCACTGAGTAAGGACACCGCAAGATTGAACCCAAAGCCATGCACTTCTCCCATTGCAAGAACTACCAATCTAGTTGGCCAAACCAAACGAATAATTCGAAGAGACTTGCAAAGATAACTCAATCATACATAAAAGAATTCAGAGAAGAATCAAATATTTTCCATAGATAATACTAGATCATAAACCTACAATTCATCGGTCTCAACAAACATACCGCAAAAATAAGGTTACATCGAATAGATCTCCACAAGAGAGGGGGAGAACATTGTATTGAGATCCAAAAAGAGAGAAGAAGCCATCTAGCTACTAGCTATGGACCCGAAGGTCTGAAGTAAACTACTCACACTTCATCGGAGGGGCTATGGTGATGATGTAGAAGCCCTCCATGGTGGATGCCCCCTCCGGTGGAGCTCCGAAACAGGCCCCAAGATGGGATCTCGTGGATACAGAAGGTTGCGGCGGTGGAATTAGGTTTTTGGCTCCGTGTCTTGTCTATTGGCGATACGTAGGTATATATAGGAGGAAGGAGTACGTCGGTGGAGCTCCGAGGGGCCCACGAGGTAGGGGGCGCGCCCAGCGGGGGGGGGGGGCGCCCTCCACCCTTGTGACCTCCTCGGAAGCTTCTTGGAGTAGGGTCCAAGTCTCCTGGATCACGTTCGGTGAGAAAATCACGTCTCCCGAAGGTTTCATTCCGTTTGGACTCCGTTTAATATTTCGTTTCTTCAAAATACTGAAATAGGCAAAAAACAGCAATTCTGGGCTGGGCCTCCGGTTAATAGGTTAGTCCCAAAAATAATATAAAAGTGGAAAATAAAGCCCAATATAGTCCAAAACAGTAGATAAAGTAGCATGGAGCAATCAAAAATTATAGATACGTTGGAGACGTATCAAGCATCCCCAAGCTTAATTCCTGCTCGTCCTCGAGTAGGTAAATGATAAAAAAGAATTTTTGATGCAGAGTGAACTTTGGCATAATTTCAATGTAAATCTTCTTAATCATGGTATGAATATTCAGATTTGAAAGATTCAAGATAAAAGTTCATATTGACATAAAAATAATAATACTTCAAGCATACTAATCAAAGCAATTATGTCTTCTCAAAATAACATGGCCAAAGAAAGTTCATCCCTACAAAATCATATAGTTAGGCTATGCTTCATTTTCGTCACACAAAGATGTTCCCAACTTCTATACCCCCGATGACAAGCCAAGCAATTGTTTCATACTCAAATAATCTCAAACTTTTTCAACCTTTACGCAATACATGAGCGCGAGCCATGGATATAGCACTATGGGTGGAATAGAATATGATGATGGGAATTGTGTGGAGAAGACAAAAAAGGAGAATGTCTCACATTGACGAGGCTAATCAACGGGCTATGGAGATGCCCATCAATTGATGTCAACATGAGGAGTAGGGATTGCCATGCAACGGATGCACTAGAGCTATGAATGCTCAACAAAAGAAAACTAGTGGGTGTGCATCCAACTTGCTTGCTCATGAAGACCTAGGGAATTTGAGGAAGCCCATCGTAGGAATATACAAGCCAAGTTCTATAATGAAAAATTCCCACTAGTATAAAAAGACAACTTATGAGACTCACTACATGAAGAACAAGGTGCTACTTTTAAGCACAATATATGAGACTCACTACATGAAGAACAAGGTGCTACTTTGAAGCACAAGTGTGGTAAAAGGATAGTAACATTGTCCCTTCTCTCTTTTTTTCTCATTTTTTTTATTTGGGCCTTTTTTATGGCCTCTCTCTTTTTTTATTTGGGCTTCTTTGGCCTCTTTTTTTTCATCCGGAGTCTCATCCCGACTTGTGGGGGAATCATAGTCTCCACATCCTTTCCTCACTTGGGACAATGCTCTAATAATGATGATCATCACACTTTTATTTTTCTTACAACTCAACATTACAACTCGAAGCTAGAACAAGATATGACTCTATATGAATGCCTCCGGCGGTGTACCGGGATGGTGCAATGAATCAAGAGTGACATGTATGAAAAATAATGCATGGTGGCTTTGCCACAAATACGATGTCAACTACAAGATCATGCAATGGCAATATGACAAAAGTAAAGTATGTCATGATGAACGGAACGGTGGAAAGTTGCATGGCAATATATCTCGGAATGGCTATGGAAATGCCATAATAGGTAGGTATGGTGGCTGTTTTGAGAAAGATATAAGGAGGTTTATGTGTGAAAGAGCGTATCATATCACGGGGTTTGGATGCACCGGCGAGGTTTGCACCAACTCTCAAGGTGAGAAAGGGAAATGCACGGTACCGAAGAGGCTAGCAAAGGCGGAAAGGTGAGAGTGCGTATAATCCATGGACTCAACATTAGTCAAAAGAACTCATATACTTATTGCAAAAATTTAGAAGCCATCAAAAATCAAGTACTACGCACAATGCTCCTAGGGGGATAGATTGGTAGGAAAAGACCATCGCTCGTCCCCGACCGCCACTCATAAGGATGCACAAGCCAGGTACACTTCATTCTTCAAATTTGTTACACAACTTTACCCATACGTGCATGCTACGGGACTTACAAACTTCAACACAAGTATTTCTCAAATTCACAACCACTCAACTAGCATGACTTTGATATTATTACCTCCATATTTCAAAACAATTATTAAGCATTAAATTTATCTTAGTATTCAATTCACTCAAAATAAAGTTTCACATATCTTGAACACTAAGTATATTAACATTAAGCAAATTACCATGCTATTAAAGACTCTCAAAATAATCTAAGTGAAGCATGAGAGATCAAGTTTCTTTAAAACAAATCCACCACCGTGCTCTAAAATATCTAAGTGAAGCACTAGAGCAAAAACTATCACGCTCAAAAAGATATAAGTGAAGAACTATGAGCAAAGCTATCAAGCTCAAAAGATATAAGTGAAGCGTATAGAGTATTCTAACAAATTCCAAATAATGTATGGCTCTCTCAAAAGGTGTGTACAGCAAGGATAATTGTGGTAGACTAACAAGCAAAGACACAAATAATACAAGACGCTCCAAGCAAAACACATATCATGTTGGTGAATAAAAATATAGCTCCAAGTAAATTACCAATGGAAGTGGACGAAAGAGGGGATGCCTTCCGGGGCATCCCCAAGCTTTGACTTTTTGGTTCCTTGGATTATCTTGGGGGTGCCATGGGCATCCCCAAGCTTAGGCTCTTGCCACTCCTTGTTCCATAATCCATCAAAAGAATTCACCCAAAACTTGAAAACTTCACAACACAAAACTCAACAGAAATCTCGTGAGCTCCGTTAGAGAAAAAAAAGACTACTTCAAGGTACTGTAATGAACTCATTATTTATTTATATTGGTGTTAAACCTACTTTATTCCAACTTCTCTATGGTTTATAAACTAATTTACTAACCATAGATTCATCAAAATAAGCAAACAACACACGAAAAACAGAATCTGTCAAAAACAGAACAGTCTGTAGTAATCTGTAACTAACGCAAACTTCTGGAACTCTAAAAATTCTACAAAAATAGTAAGTCCTGGAAAATTTGTTTATTTATCAGTAGCAAAAATAATCAACGCAAAAGCACTCTCCAGTAAAAAATGGCAGTTAATCTCGTGAGCGCTAAAGTTTCTGTTTTTCAGCAGAATCAAATCAACTATCATCGTAGGTTATCCTATAGGTCTTACTTGGCACAAACACTAACTAAAACATAAAAGCACATCCAAACAGAAGTTAGATGGATTATTTATTCCTAAACAGAAGAAAAAACAAAAAACACAAAATAAAATTGGGTTGCCTCCCAACAAGCGCTATCATTTAACGCCCCTAGCTAGGCATAAAAGCAAAGATATATCTAGGTATTGCCATCTTTGGTAGGCAACCCATAAGTGGCTCTCATGATAGATTCATATGGTAATTTTATTTTCTTTCTAGGGAAGTGTTCCATACCCTTCTTTAAGGGAAATTGGAATCTAATATTCCCTTCCTTCATATCAATAATTGCACCAATCATTCTAAGGAAAGGTCTGCCAAGAATAATAGGACATGAAGGATTGGACTCTATATCAAGAACAATAAAATCTACGGGCACATAATTCCTATTTGCAACAATAAGAACATCATTAATTCTTCCCATAGGTTTTTAAATAGTGGAATCCGCAAGATGCAAGTTTAGAGAGCAATCATCAAAGTCACGGAAATCTAGCAAATCACATAAGGTTTCGGGAATAGTAGAGACACTAGCACCCAAATCATATAAAGCATGAAACTCAAAGTCTTTAATTTTAATTTTAATAGTAGGTTCCCACTCATCATAGAGTTTTCTAGGGATAGAGACTTTCAACTCAAGCTTTTCTTCATAAGATTGCATCAAGGCATCAACAATATGTTCGGTAAAGGCCTTATTTTGACTATAAGCATGAGGAGAATTTAACACAGATTGCAACAAGGAAATACAATCAATCAAGGAGCAGTTTTCATAATTAAATTCCTTGAGATCCAAAATAGTAGGTTTAGCAACATCACGGTTTCTATTTATTTCAATCCTACTTTCATCAATTTGATCATCAAGATCTAGAAACTCAGAATTCTTAGAACGCCTTCTAGGTAAGGGAAGATCATATTCAGATTCATCAAGATTCATATTGCAAAACAAAGATTTAATGGGGGACACATCAATAACTTTTAGATCTTCATCTTGATTTTCATAGGGATTAGAAGAACACGCTTTAATAAAGGCATCTTTGGAAGCACGCATCCTAGCGGTTCTTTTTTTGCACTCGTCAATAGAAATTCTCATATCTTTGAGATACTCATTGATATCATGCTTGGGAGGAATAGATCTAAGCTTTAAAGAATCAATTTCAAGAGAAATTCTATCAACGTTCCTAGCCAAACCATCAACTTTAAGAAATTTCTCTTCAAGCAAAGCATTAAAATTCTTTTGTGAATTCATAAACTCTTTAACACTACTCCCAAAATCAGAGGGCATCTTATTACAATTTCCATAAGAGTTGTTGTAGGAATTTCCATAGTTATTAGAAGGATTACTAGGATAAGGCCTAGGATTAAAATTCCCTCTATAAGCGTTGTTTCCAAAACTATTCCTACCAACAAAATTCACATCCATAGATTCATTATTATTCTCAAGCAAAGTAGATAAAGGCATATCATTGGGTTCAAGAGGAGTATTTTTAGGAGCAAATATCTTCATAAGTTCATCCATCTTTTCACTCAAAACATTGATTTCTTCTATAGCATGCACTTTTTTACTAGAAGATCTTTCGGTGTGCCATTGAGAATAATTAGCCATAATATTATCAAGCAATTTGGTAACATCCCCTAACGTAATTTCCATAAAAGTGCCTCCCGCGGCCGAATCTAAAAGATTTCACTACAAGAAATACGTTAATCCATGACGGATTTCTGGTGACGTTCCCAGGATCCGTCACTATCGATGACGGATTTGTCTGGCTCGTCATGAAAACCGTCACGGGTCAGTGACATGAGAACAAGCCCAACGACAATGGCTCCCATAGGACGGACTGTCACGGATACCGTCACGAATCGACCAGCTGTACACCACCCAGACCGTCATGGATGACTCGTGCTGACGTGCCATGCGTGCGACCCACATTGATCAGGCTTAGCTTTTCCCGACGTTGCTTTTTTTTAAGGAAAAAACGGACTACTGCTGTTGTATCGTCCCGAAGTTGGGGCGCTGTAAGGTCTATGTTTACAAAAAAAACTATCTAGTTTTTTAATAAAAAAATGAGAAGCTGCAAGAGACGATCGAACTAGGGACCTACCACTTTATATGCCTTGGTCGCTACCACTAGGCAATTTCTACGTTTGTGTTAAATGTCTTTCTAAGTTCTTACATACGATCGGCCGAGATTTTTAGTAAAAAAAAGAGATCGAACTGGGAGTCGAACCATTTATATGTTCTTTTGCCAGGTCGGCTACAATTCACAAACCGACCATACCTGAACGTGATTGTTTTAGTAATTTGCACATGCATGCAACAATGGGTTTTTTTTGCGGAAAAATAACAATAGTTATGTACGTCAATGTATATTGATATCAAACATTCGTGAAATCTCCTAACAAATTTATGCCAATCTTATGAATCAATAATATTGTTCCATGCCAAATTATAAGAAACGCACATGAATGGAACTCGAATCCAAGACATGATTTTTAAACGACTAGCTCCTTCCCACTGGGCAACTATGTTGTTGCTATATGAGTGAGATTTTTTTAATTAGTAAAGTATATACAACCACACTTTTAAGGCAGTGGATCAAACCAAGGACCTGTAGCTTTGAAAAATCATATTTGTGACAAAGAATGTTTTGTATGATTAATAAAATTTCCAACTTATACTTAAAAAATGTTTAACATTTGTTCAAAAAATGTTCAAACATATTTTGAAAAAAATGTTCATTGTGTATTAGAAACATGTTCAATGTTTATCAAAAAATGTTACATGTGTATACAAAAAAAATGTAGAATGTCTATTGTATAAAGTGGACATGTATTTGAAAAAAGGAAATGAAAAAAAGGAAAAAGAATAAAAAATAAAAAACGAGCAGGAAAAAAACCAAAAAAAATCGATGAAAACCTACAGAAAAAAAACATAAAAGAAAGAAAATCGTGAGCTTGGGCCTGGGATTTCAGCCCGATTGTATGGGAATCCTTTTTCAATAAATAAAAGTGTATAAATAGATTTAAAGCAAAACAAAACAAATGACATCAACGAAACTTTATCAGTAAATGAATTTGAACATGAGCAACCCAAAAAGAATACTCTGAAAGGCATCAACTTAATGATTACAGCTAGAAATTCATTTATTACCAAAATAATAAGAAACGATTTCAAAAAATACCCAAATATAATTAAAAAAATGACCGTGAATTCAAAAAATGACCGTGAATTCAAAAAATGACCGTGAATTTTAAAAAATAAGTTCAAAAAGTTTCAAATATGTTCGTGAATTTTAAAAATGTTCACATATTTCAAAAATGTTCTCAAATTTCAGAAAAAGTTCACTAATTTCAAAAAATTGTGCCTGGATTAAAAAATGTTAATTCAATTCAAATAAATTTTCTAATTCAAAAAAATGTTACAAAATTAAAAGAATGTTCATAAAATTAGAAAGGTATTCTCGGATTTGAATAAATGTTCGTGAATTAAAAAATGGTGAAAATGAAAAAAATAAAAAAAACAGAAAAAACTTTTTGGGAAGGTTCTAGAACCTTCAAAAAAGTGGAAACAGGAGTCCTTAGCCCAACTGTGCATAGCAGCACGTGCATAGTGCATGAACTAAATAACACTTTTGACTATACCAGTGAGAGCGTGTGTCGAGCGCCTCGAGTTAGAAAAGGAGATCTTTTACCTTCGCATGGACGAGTGTTTTCTTGAGACTAGCTAAAGGTCACATCATCAATCCATGGACACGTGTCTTAACCAATTGGCATCAAGCACAAAGATTGTGTGTTTCCCTTTGTCAAAAAAGTGTGCTTTCTGCACAACGTGTAAATAATTTATATATGAAGTAATTAGCATGATCAAGAACAAAAGTTGTGACATACGTTGCTTAGAAACCGAAGCATCCCCGAGAAAAAATCGTGGTTACGAGAGGGAATGTGTCAGGTTCAAGGCGAAGCAACAATTGCTGCATGTTTGACCTTGCAATTTTTTCTACACTTAACATAAACCACTACATGATGCATATCAAATTTTGGTATTTTTCGTGCTCTGTTTGCTATATTTAAGTCATTTCATGTATTTCTTGGCATTTAACGAATATAGTTCAATTTTGAACTGCAATTGCACGAAAAGCTGGCAAAATTGGTTTGAAAAAGCATATTTGTGTTGACGAATTTATGTTTAGATCTTATCCAAGAAAAAGAAAGGAATTCCAAACATGAGTGTGCCAACACTCGACCCCGAACATGGAGTCTTTTGGTTTTGTAATTCTGGAAAATGTAAACGAAGTCTAAAAACATGAAACTTGGTGTGTGCCCTCGTATGACACCTGGAGGCCGTGGTAAAATTTTGAGAAGGCTTCGCAAAATTTGTGACGTACACTGCTTAGAAACCAGATGATCTTTGAGGAAGAATATAGGTTTTGAGAGGGAACGGGTCAGGTTTGATGTTGAAGTGACCGTTGCTTCAACCGTTGCCCTTGATTTTTTTCTACAATCAACATACACCATTACATGATCCATGTCAAAATTTCGCATTTTTCGGTGTCCGTTTGCTATATTTAAGTCATTTAGTGCATTTTTAGGCATATAATGAATATAATTTAATTTTGAACTGCAAGTGCATGAAAATGTTATCAAAATTAGTTTGGAAAATCATATTTATGTTAGTGAGTCTATGTCTTGGCCTTATCAAAGAAAAGAAAAGGAATTCCAAACATGAAGGTGCCAAGACTCAACCCCGAACATGAAGTTTATTAAAAAATAATTTAAAAAACAAAAATGAAGTCCAAAAATCATGAAACTTGGTGTGATGCCCTCATATGACACCTGGAGGCTGTTGTAACTTTTTGAGAAGGCTTCGCAAAAGTTGTGACGTACACTGCTTCTAAACCGGATGGTGTTCGAGGAAGAATCTGGGTTTCGAGAGGGAACGGGTCAGGTTTGATGGTGAAGTGACCGCTGCTTCATCCGTTGCCCTTGAATTTTTTTCTCTAGAATCAACATACACCATTACATGATCCATGTGAAAGTTTTGGCATTTGTCGGTATCCGTTTTCTATATTTAAGTCATTTAGTGCATTTTAGGTATTTAATGAATATAATTCAATTTCGAACTGCAAGTGCATGAAAAAGTTATCAAAGTTAGTTTGCAAAATCATATTTATGTTAGCGAGTCTATGTTTTGGCCTTATCTAATAATAGAAAAAGGAATTCCAAACATGAGGTTTCCCCATGATAGATTGCAAATAGGTGTTTGATTATTCCCAACAAACCTGATCTTTTCATCTTGTTTCCGGCTATGAGTTAAATTAAAACATGTCGTCAAACATATTTTTTTGGAAATCTTTCAATATTATTTGAGAAACATGTACTCCCTCGGTTCACTTCTGTAAGTCGTTTAAAACAGCCGAAATTGAACTGTTTTAGGTGTTGTCTTAAATGTCTAAAAGGTCTTACAAAAATGAACGGAGGGAGTAGTTCAAATTAAAATTAATTTTTGATGAACATGCGTGCATTCATTTAAACTATAGAAATATTAAATTAGCTCAGAAATTATATAAAGTCTTACAAAACAATATATATCAAATCATTTTTGAATGGTTCAAACATTTACCTTTATAGAGTTAAACATTTTAAAATATCTAGGTCAACATATTTTATAAAATAGAAGAACTATTTTCTTACTAGGGTGAACATCTTGTATTGATAAAGATGAACTTTTTTGTAAAAGAGAGAACAATTTTTTGAATGGTTCTAATATTTTTCGCATTCAACTAACGCCAATCCTATCCTAGCATCGATCCAAAAGGCAACGAATGGCCGGGATGGACTGCTTTGTGTTTACCAAAGGACACGTTTGTTAGAATGCACCAACGTGCAACTAAAAAAAGCACCAACGTGGCAGCAGGAGGCCAACAGCGATTTTAACATTTGCATTAAGCGGTGTACGTGCGACCCAGTGGCGATCCCGTGCGAGGCAAATACCACGTTGTGATTGGTCCATCCAATCCTCCCACGGATCGAGCATCCAAACCGTTCGCTCCTCTTGATCCAATGGCTAGCACACCCCTGCCCCTCTCTCTCGTCTTCTTCCACCTACCCAGCCGTCGACTTCTCTCCAGATCTTTCCCCAGCGGCCGCCACATCTCCAGATCCTTCCCCAACCACCCTCCGAGCCGCTCACCCCTAGCTGCTACTTTCCTTCCCCAATCACTCCACCACATCGTCTGAAGATGGAGGAAGCACAGACCGAGGCAGCAACAGCTCAGCGACGATCCAGACCTCCCCCTATCCATCTGGAGGTGCCGCGCTGAGCCACCGAGCGGGCCGCATCAAGGCGTCTGGTGGAGTCGCGCCACGGTGGCTGAGGAGCTGTTCCCAGTCGCTGTGTGTTCCAAGCCGCTAGGGGATGCGCCGTGCCCCTTCTTCACCGAGGGGCCCGTGTCCGCCGCATACGCCGTCCTCGACGTTGTCTTCTCCATCGACCTCGACGGGCTGTGAGCCGCATGCCACACCAGATCCCTCCCTCCCTACCTTCTACTACTTTCGATTTTTTTTTCCGGCTTCCCTAAGGATTGTCGACGTGCAGGCAACGTCGAGCATGTGTTGAGGCAAGATACTGGCTGATACGGTTCTCCCTCCGATGAGCATGGATCGGCTTACTCAGTAGCATGGATCTGGGCGATATGGTGGAGGATATGGCATCTCCCTTCGATGCCGTCGGAGAAGATGGCTAGATCTACGTCCAGAAGGGCATGTGAATGTGCAGCATAAAATCTTTCTGTACAAAAATTGTTAGTAGCACAAATTTGTTGTCTGGAATGGTGTTGGAGCGTTCTCGTCGGTCAAGATCGGCTGCTCAAAATATTATTTGTTGTCCGTCGAGTGCTGAGCAGGGTGGTGGCTGCAAAGTAGGATAGTTTGTTCTCAGCTCGGAGAATCTCCAGGACTTTGTTTGTTTGGATTTCTAGCGTTTGCTCCTCGTGTATTGGCTGAAAATATATGTAATTTTAATTGTTTTTTTCTTTTATGTAAAATGTTATTTTCTAGTGTGTTTGCGTAAAATTTTGGCTATAAATTTTGAATTTTTTTGAGAAAGTGCTATAAATTTTGATATACCAATTGAAACGTGTGATGGGTTAATCTCTTTGCTTGAATTTAATTAGTTGGGCCTTGCACTACCTTGAATTTTAATGGGCCAAAATTTCAATCGGGTTGATTACATGGGCTATCGGTCTAAGGCCCAGTTGAAATTTAGTGGGCTAAAATTTTACTTGGGCTACTTAGTTCATGGGCTGACGTGTTAGTGGGCCGAAATTCTAGTTGGGCTACTTAGTTTATGGGCTGCCACGTCAGATGATGATCTGGCAGACAAGTTAACGTCGTTGTGAGCACATCCGTTAATTGGCATTCATGACAGTCAAGAACTGTCACAGATCAGTGACGGTTTCGAGTTACCATCATGGAATGTCCAGTGGTCAAATTATGACGCGATATACATGATGGAATTAAAATCCGTCACGGCTGCCCTTCGTTGACAGTTTTGCAGGCGTTTGTGACAGATTGAAACCGTCATGTATTAAATGGATTCTTGTAGTGTTTCTAGAAGCAAAATTCAATCCGGCATAAAAATTTTGTATGATCATCCATAAATTCAAACCATGAGTAGGGCAATTACGTAGCATTAATTTCATTCTTTCCCAAGATTGGGCAACATGCTCACGATCAAGTTGTTTAAAATTCATGATATCGTTCCTAAGAGTGATAATCTTAGCGGGAGGAAAATACTTAGAGATAAAAACATCTTTGCACTTGTTCCAAGAATCAATACTATTTTTAGGCAAAGATGAAAATCAAACTTTAGCACGATCTCTAAGTGAAAACGGAAATAACTTCAATTTGACAATATTGTTATCCGTATCTTTTTTCTTTTGCATATCACACAAATCAACAAAATTGTTTAGATGAGTAGCGGCATCTTCACTAGGAAGGCCGGCGAATTGATCTTTCATAACAAGATTCAGCAAAGCGGTATTGATTTCACAAGACTCATCATTATTAAGAGGAGCAATCGGAGTACTAAGGAAATCATGATTATTGGTATTCGAGAAATCACACAATTTGGTATTATCTTGCACCATGGCAACAAGTAATTCAACACACAAGCAAACAGGAAGGCAAAGGGAAAAAGGCAAACGGGAAAGAGAGGAGGAGATTGGAAAAGAGAGGGCGAATAAAACGGCAAGGGTGAAGTGGGGGAGAGGAAAACGAGAGGCAAATGGCAAATAATGTAATGCGAGAGATAGGGATTGCGATGGGTACTTGGTATGTTGACTTTTACGTAAGCCTCCCCGGCAACGGCGCCAGAAATTCTTCTTGCTACGTCTCGAGCTTGCGTTGGTTTTCCCCGAAGAGGAGAGGATGATGCAGCACAGTAGCGTAAGTATTTCCCTCAGTTTTTGAGAACCAAGGTATCAATCCAGTAGGAGGTCACACGCAAGTCCCTCGTACCTGCACAACACGATAGCAACTCGCAACCAACGCTTAAGGGTTGTCAATCCCTTCACGGTTACTTACGAGAGTGAGATCTGATAGAGATACTATTTTTGGTATTTTTGATAGATAGATGCAAAGTAAAAAGTAAAGGCAAAGTAAAACAAAGCAAGTAAATAAAGTGATATAGATTGATATTATGAGAATAGACCCGGGGACCATAGGTTTCACTAGTGGCTTCTCTCAAGAGCATAAGTATTCTATGATGGGTGAACAAATTACTGTTGAGCAATTGATAGAATTGAGCATGTTTATGAGTATATCTAGGCAATGATCATGTATATAGGCATCACATCCGTGACAAGTAGATCGAAACGATTCTGTATCTACTACTATTACTCCATTCATCGACCGCTATCCAGCATGCATATAGAGTATTAAGTTAAAAACAGAGTAACGCCTTAAGCAAGATGACATGATGTAGAGGGATAAATTCATGCAATATGATAAAAACCCCATCTTGTTATCCTCGATGGCAACAATACAATACGTGCCTTGCAACTCTTTCTGTCACTGAGTAAGGACACCGCAAGATTGAACCCAAAGCCATGCACTTCTCCCATTGCAAGAACTACCAATCTAGTTGGCTAAATCAAACGGATAATTCGAAGAGACTTGCAAAGATAACTCAATCATACATAAAAGAATTCAGAGAAGAATCAAATATTTTCCATAGATAATACTGGATCATAAACCCACAATTCATCGGTCTCAACAAACACACTGCAAAAAGAAGGTTACATCGAATAGATCTCCACAAGAGAGGGGGAGAACATTGTATTGAGATCCAAAAAGAGAGAAGAAGCCATCTAGCTACTAGCTATGGACCCAAAGGTCTGAAGTAAACTACTCACACTTCATAGGAGGGGCTATGGTGATGATGTAGAAGCCCTCCATGGTGGATGCCCCCTCTGGCGGAGCTCCGGAACAGGCTCCAAGATGGGATCTCGTGGATACAGAAGGTTGCGGCGGTGGAATTAGGTTTTTGGCTCCGTGTC
Source organism: Triticum timopheevii (assembly GCA_963921465.1). Classification (NCBI taxonomy): domain Eukaryota; kingdom Viridiplantae; phylum Streptophyta; class Magnoliopsida; order Poales; family Poaceae; genus Triticum; species Triticum timopheevii. The sequence continues at coordinate 508,004,643 of OY997274.1, forward strand.
TGGTCTATTGGGGATACGTAGGTATATATAGGAGGAAGGAGTACGTCGGTGGAGCTCCGAGGGGCCCACGAGGTAGGGGGCGCGCCCAGGGCGGGGAGGGGGGGTGGCGACCTCCACCCTCATGACCTTGTCGGAAGCTTCTTGGAGTAGGGTCCAAGTCTCCTGGATCACGTTCGGTGAGAAAATCACGTTCCCGAAGGTTTCATTCCGTTTGGACTCCGTTTGATATTCCGTTTCTTCGAAATACCGAAATAGGCAAAAAAACAGCAATTCTGGGCTGGGCCTCCGGTTAATAGGTTAGTCCCAAAAATAATATAAAAGTGGAAAATAAAGCCCAATATAGTCCAAAACAGTAGATAAAGTAGCATGGAGCAATCAAAAATTATAGATACGTTGGAGACGTATCACCGCCAAGCTCTAATCTCTCTCGGGAGGGCTAACCTGGAGTCCGTTCGAGGCTCCGGAGAGGGGGATTCGTCACCGTCGTCATCATCAACCATCCTCCATCACCAATTTCATCATGCTCACCGCCGTGCGTGAGTAATTCCATCGTAGGCTTGCTGGATGGTGATGGGTTGGATGAGATTTACCATGTAATCAAGTTAGTTTTGTTAGGGTTTGATCCCTAGTATCCACTATGTTCTGAGATTGATGTTGCTATGACTTTGCTATGCTTAATGCTTGTCACTAGGGCCCGAGTGCCATGATTTCAGATCTGAACCTATTATGTTTTCATGAATATATGTGTGTTCTTGATCCTATCTTGCAAGTCTATAGTCACCTATTATGTGTTATGATCCGACAACCCCGAAGTGACAATAATCGGGATACTTCTCGGTGATGATCATAGTTTGAGGAGTTCATGTATTCACTATGTGCTAATGCATTGTTCCGGTTCTCTATTAAAAGGAGGCCTTAATATCCCTTAGTTTCTGCTAGGACCCCGCTGCCATGGGAGGGTAGGACAAAAGATGTCATGCAAGTTCTTTTCCATAAGCACGTATGACTATTTACGGAATACATGCCTACATTACATTGATGAACTGGAGCTAGTTCTGTGTCACCCTATGTTATAGATATTACATGAGGTATCGCATCCGGCATAATTATCCTTCACTGATCCATTGTCTACGAGCTTTTCACATATTGTTCTTTGCTTATTTACTTTTCTTTTGCTACTGTTACAACTACTACAAAACCCCAAAAACTATTATCTTTACTTTTGCCACCGTTACCTTTATTATCATACCACTTTTTCTACTAAATACTTTGCTGTAGATATTAAGTTATCCAAGTGTGGTTGAATTGACAACTCAACTGCTAATACTCAAGAATATTCGTTGGCTCCCCTTGTGTCGAATCAATAAATTTGGGTTGAATACTTTACCCTCGAAAGCTGTTGCAATCCCCTACACTTGTGGGTTATCAGCCACTAGCTGGTCATCTTCCTCTTCTGCCGAGGCCGAGGGCAAGCCCCCCCGCCAACTCACCTGAGCGCCGCAGTTCCTGTGACCAGCACCGTTGAGAAGCCGTGCCGACATGTCCCCGATACTAGTCGTCGAGCTGAGAACCACCACGTTGATTATAGTGATGTTCGGTGCCCGACAACTCCGCAACTGATGCCATCTCCACCGCCTCTGCTCGTCAGCTGCCATCTTCGATTCACGTCATTCGAAATCCCCTGACACTCAATTACCTTCACAAATATCCATATGATGTCGCGGATCTTCCAGACACCTCGCTGATGAGCTCCTCTTCATCCAGACCCCTCCCCACGATGCCTCGCTCTAGCGGCCGTAATGGGGTACATTTTCTCGCTCTCGAGCCTCGCCAGCCCTTTCTACCACTTTGGCATGCACGCGGTGAGTGATACATCTCCAGCGTATCTATAATTTTTGATTGTTTCGTGCTATTATATTATCCATCTTGGATGTTTTGTATGCATTATTATGCTATTTTATACCGTTTTTGGGACTAACCTATTAACCTAGTGCCTAGTGCCAGTTGCTGTTTTTCTCCTTGTTTTGTCATGTACATAAAATCAATACCAAATGGAGTCCAAACGGAAGGAAACTTTTTGACGATTTTTCTTGTAAAAGAAGACACCCATGAAGCTTCGGGAGGAGGCCAGAAGAGCCACGTGTGAGCCACAAGCTCACCAGGCGCGCCCTAGGGGGCGCCCTATGAGCTTGTGGGCCCCAAGAAGACCCACCTCTTATCCCTAAAGCTCCATTATTTTTCAAAGCTCCATTTTCGCCTGATCTCTCTCCTTAGCCATTAAAATGTGTTGATCTTCTAGGGTTTGGAGGAGAGGGCCTTGATCTACACTTCCACCAAGAGATATTTGATTCCCCACACTAATCCCTTGTGTATCTTTGTTACCCTTGGGTGTTTGGGCACCCTAGACGGAAGAGGTCACCTTGGACTACATTCCATTGTAGTGAAGCTTCATGGTGGTGTTGGGAGCCTCCAATTAAGTTGTAGAGATAGCCCCAACCTTGTTTGTAAAGGTTCGATTGCCGCCTTCATGGGTACCGCTAGTGGATTCACGACATCTTGCATTGTGCGAGGGCGTGAGGAAAATACAGTAGCCCTAGTGGCTTCTTGGGGAGCATTTTGCCTCCACACTGGATATGTACCTCCCCAAAAAGAAGGGAACTTCGATAACACATCCTCGTCTTCATCGCCTCCACTTGCGGTTACTTCTTTCCTTTACTTTGTGCAAGCTTATATTGTATCTTGTGCTTGCTTGTGTCCTGGTTGTTGTGCTTGTCATATAGGTTCTCCAACTAGTTGCATACCTAGACAACCTATTTTGTTGTTATATCTAATTTGATTAAAAGAGCTAAAATTTCGTAGTTTCCTATTCACCCCCTCTAGTTTATTATTATTTTCAGCCCATAAATAGGATTGGATTGAATATGATTGTATTGTGAAATGTCAACCACCCAACCCGGTTTTTGAATAAGGTGTGTCGAGCATACTTGAAAGGGCCGATACATACATCAAGTTTGCAGACTGTTCGACACCGAGGGCGTTGCTCTCACGAACTTGAAGCCGCCTTCGGTCTTGAGGACAAGAAATTTCTTAGTTGGACAATCCCAAGGAGTCAGTGATTTACCCTTCCCTTCATCCACATCCAAACCGCACTCCTACCCAACCTAGAGGGGGAAATGCCTTTTCCACTAACACTACCGACACGTCAAATTGGCAGGCATGGGTAAACACCATCACAACATTTCTAAAAGTTTGCCGGGTGCAAGGCATAGGTGCGCGGATCAAGAAACAGACATAACGAATAGAATAGCTTTCCACATGAGCTGCAAAGGGTACATGGATGCCACCGACTAGAGGGAGAAATAATCACAAGGCAAAACTAAAGGTAGCTTGCACTTGACTTCGCTCTGCGGCAAAGAAATTCCTTCGCTGCTTTGCGGATCATTCAAAAAACATGTTGTTCATAGGCAGCTTAGCTTCTTGGCTGCAATAGGTCTTTGCACCAAGCAATGGGTCATCTAGTACAATGCGAAAGCAAAAGGCTTTGGTGTGACGGGAAGAAGCTCAAACAATGATGATAATGGACAACTGAGTATCTTACACTTTCCTCTCACGGTATGGCAAGACTTAATGCAACTCAGGAAATATGTTGAAGCCAAATCCAACCAAGTTAGAAGGTGAATCTAAAATTAATATTACTCATGGTCCCGATGGAAGGTTCATCTTTCGACGGTTATTTTAGATCATGATCATACATTAAATTTGTATAAGTCTTGGTTATTCAGATGCAACAAGAAGTTAGACTTTCATGTCAAGCGAAGGCTTGAGCTGGCTGATTGGGCTAGAATATGATTAAACTGGACTTTCAATTTTTTTTGTACAAGCAGATGGTCATGCAAACCTATCTTTTGCTGACAAAAATTGTCACAACTTTCTAGAGAAACAAGAAGGTTGAAACTTGGCAGAGGTAATGCTTAAGCGGTTGGTGACTATTTTTTAAAATGCAATCCTGCAACCTAAATTTATTTAGTGTCATAGATCTTAAATGAATAGTGACTTAAGAATGTTTTTGGGCTGATGCGAGAAGTAGAGTAGTGTATGACTCTTTTGTTGATGTCATTAGTTTCATACAACATATTTGATGAACAAATATGGTATACCTTTTGCTTGTTTTGTCATAGTGAATCATCATGGCCAATCAGTGTTGTCGGGAAGTGCTTTATTATCAAATGAAGATACTGAAGCATTTGCTTGGTTATTTATTGCATGGCTCACGTGTATTTCAAATCGACAACTAAAATAAATTGTAGATGATCAAGCAAAAGCAATTAAGAATGGTGTGGAAATAGTTTTTCCAGAATCTCGATACAGATGGTGCTTGTGGAATATAATGAAAAAGATACCTGAGAAGTTCGATGTATATGCTGAATATGTGCACATCAAGGTTGCTGTTGGCAAGGCAACTTATGATTCGCAATTACAAAGTTTTAAGTTGCTTGGATGCATGCTTGAGAAATATGATCTTGGACTCTTGGTGATAATGAATGACTTAAAGGGCTTTACGACTATCGGCACCGTTGGGTTCTAGCATTTGTGAAAGACTTTTGCTCAAATATGTCCACTACACAAGATAGTGAGAGTATGAATGCTTTATTTGATGAGTATGTTAACACTAAAACTACATTGAAGCATTTTGTTAGCCAATATGATCATGCTCTTTTGTGATAAAGCTGAGAAGGAGAATATTGCCGATTTCAGTTCTTTCAAATTCAGATGGAGAAGCAATTTCAATAAATCTATAAAAAAATGAAGTAAGAATTTCAGAAAAACCTAACAAACAAGATGTACTGCAATGAAAAGTTAATATTGAAAGAAGGGGAGATATAAGGGCATCTCCAGCCGTAGAGGCCCCCAGGAGGCATTTTTATCGCCTCTTGGGGGGCTGCCGGCGAAATTTTTTCCTTGCGATCGAGAAAATATCCACTCGTTCCGCCCCCACGCACCCCCCTCTCCTCGAGCTCCCCTCCTCTGCGACCGCGGCTGCTTCCTGACGATGATGACGACGCCGCCGCCGACGGCTGCAACTCTCTACGTGGACGTCTGCGTCTCGCCGGCCTTCCGCGGCCGCTTCCGCCGCGACGTCCCGCAGCTCGCGCGTCCGCCACGCCGGGCGACGAGGAGGAAGCAGGGCGCACGCGTTCGCCTGGCGTCCAGGAAGCAGGGCGCGACGTCGTCCGCCACGCGACGAGGCGGGGAGGAAGCAGGGCGCAGCCGGCCCGTCCGCCACGCCGGCCATGCCGGACTCGGCGAGCGGCGACAGGGGCGTGCTCCTGGGCTGGAGCGGAGGAGGCTGCCCGCAGCGAGCGGCTGGAGCTCGACCCCAACCCGTCGGCAGCGCGGACAGGGGAGCGGAGGAGGCTGCCCGCAGTGAGCCTGGCGAGCCTGGCCGCCGCCGCCGAGGACGGAGAGGAAGAGGAGGAGGAAGGGGGGCGCCCGACACACCACGCCCCACACGCCGCCCGGCCTCCCGCCCTTTCCGCCACTTGCCGGCGCGCCCGTGGAGCCCGGCCGCCGCCAGTCGTGCCCGTGCGAGGGACCGGTGCTGCCCGTGCGTGGCTCGTCATGGCCGGGGCCGCCCGTGGCCAAGACGGGGCGACACGGACGAGGACGGCGGGTTCCGGGGCTGCCCGTGGCCGGTGCGCCCGGTGCCGGGGCCGCCCGTGGCAGGCCTCGCCACCCGCGCCCGCCCACAGCGTCGCCGGCCGCCTGGACCACGGCCGCACGCCTCGTCGACGCACGGCTTCCCGGCCTCCTGGACCACGACTTCCTGGCTGCCGAGTCCTTGACGCTGGCCAAGACAGAGCTCCCCGGCGTGGCCTTCGGCTGCGGCGATACGAACGAGGACGACGGGTTCCTGGCGTGGAGGCGGGGAGGCGACAGGTGGGAGGCGGGCCCGCGCAGAGAAAAAGGTAGGAGGGAGAGGGAGTGGGAGGGTGAATGTGGGCCAAGCGCATGCAAAATCTTCTCTCTCCGCCCCCAAGAGCCCCCCGACAGGTTGGGTTTCGCCTGCGCGTGCCGGCGCTAATTTTCGCTAAATCCGGCGAAAACTGAGCTCCTGGGGTCCCGGCTGGGAGAAAAATTAAGCGCCGTCTGCCAAAAAGTGCTAGTGGGGGGCATCCTGGGGGGCCGGCTGGAGATGCCCTAAGCATATGAAATTACCAAGGATGTGTTGATTGATCAAGAAAAAGGATGGAGAAAATATATTGTGTACCCATGTATATTTTAGCGAGGAAGAGATTGAAGTTCCTTTGAATTCAGAGGTACTCCCTAGGCATGTGTTATGTGTGCTCACTCACAAGAAAACCAAAGAGATTCCTCCAAAATACATTCTTGATCGATGGAAAAAAAAGTGAAGCAAACACAACTTCATCAGATGCACATTTACATGTTGGCATGAGAGACACTCTCCTGTTGCAAAACATTTGTTTTGATGGATTGTGCAATTAGTTCTACCTAGTTGCAGAAATAAGGCGGCATCATGCGATTCCTATCCGAGCCAGAGCGAGGGCTGCCATGAGAGGAACCCGCGAGTTGGTGATGACCCTCGCTCTCTTCTTTAAAACAAGGCAAAAGACTTGTTATTTTCATTGCTCTCCAGTCTGACCGTCCTCGATGCTTCTGTTGTATGCGATGCTACCGCTACGCTTGCGGAGAATGTTAGAGATATATTTGGGTTACATGTGTTTGGTAGTTTAGGATTTGTAATCCGCCTCCTACCTTATCTCTAGGAGAGACGTCTTGCCCTCCAAGTATTGTACTCAATATATACTCGCCATCGAGGCTCAATAACACATCCATCATATTCCGCAATAGTCCCTCTCTCTCCCTTCTAACATGGTATTAGACTTACCTCGATCATAAACCCTAGCCACCGTCGCTTCCGCACCCGCGCGCCGCCCTGGGGCGGTCGGCCTCCATGACCGCTGCCAGGGACCACGCTGCCCATACCTAGGGTTCGTCTGCCTGTCGTGTTGACCAGCTGCCCTAGAGAGTCTTTTTCCCGAGCCTTTACTCTGGATTTTTCTCTCTCCCGCTGGTCACCTTAATCGGCGTTTTTCTTTCTGGTTTTCCGATATATGTTTGATCGGTTTGCGTCGCCCGTAGCCACCGTCGACCCCCACGTGCCTCTACTTCGACCCCGGCGCGACCAGCCGGCTTCTCCTCCGACCCAGTAGCCACGCGCACCGAGGTGGCCTATCAGGGCCAGCCGCCGTCCACGCGTCAGCCTGCCCATCGCCCTGCTCCGGTCGGGACTTCTGCATCGCCTCAACCCGGCGGCCTCGCGCCAAGTAGCGATGCATCATAGCCGCTGTTCATGTGCCGGCTCGCCCCTCGATCCACGCCACCCGCCTCCGCCGCGTCTGCATAGCGGCCCTGCAGTCTGCCTCGCCGGCCTCGTTCCCGGCTGCGTCGGGCCGACTGCGTCAGGCTCGTCGGCTGCCTCAGCTCGGGTGCCGCTGCTACGTTGGTCGCTCGGGCCTTGCTGCCCGGGCGCCGACGTTGTTTTGGCAGCCCGGGTGCCGGCACTGACGCGCTCGTTCGCACGTCATCCCATGCCGTCCATCATCGTCAGACTCATCTTGGACTTCACCGCCACCCCGTCTCCACCGAGCGGCGTCCCCGACCTCGTGCGCGATCGGCTTGATCACCGGCTCGTCACCGCGATCCGCCTCATCTACGCCACGCGACCGAAGAAGCCCGTCGGTTGCGCGCGCCTCCGCAGGCCCCATGAAGATCATCCCTAATTCAGCGCGCCCCTCTACCAATCGAGCAACGGGATGCCGCTGCGTCGCCTCGTCAGGCCGCAGCGCCGCCGCCCCGTGGTTCTCCTCGCGGCTGCATCGACTCGCGCGTCGCCGCTACGTCGCCCCTTCGGGCCATAGTGCCGCGATAAGAAGTCCCCGCCGCCGCCCCGAGGCCGTCCGCGCGGTTGCACCGACCCGTGCTCCGCTACTGCGCCGCCCCTTAGGGATGTAGTGCCACGGCCCGCGGTCCCTACTGCCGCCCTGAGGTATTCCCGCCATCGTCCCGCCCCGCCTGCTGCCGCCGCTGCATCGCCCGTTCGGGTTGTAGTGCCGCGGCCCGCGGTCCACCGTCGTCCCCGCACGTCGACCTCTCGTGGTATGCGTCACCCCACCTCCCTTGGCGCAGGAACGCCATCGTCCGCGCCGGTCTTCGTCATGTTGTTAGGTTCCTCGCCTACTTCGAGCACCGCCGCCACACTACTAACCTAGCCGCCGCCGCCGTCGCTCTTCTTCGGCCGCTGCCGCCGCTACCTCCGTCGCCGCCGCCGCCGCCCGTCCACCCCCTTCGTCTTCGTCCAAGCACCAGTCCGTCGTCAGCGTCGCCGTCATCTACCCCGACCACTTCGTCTACTCTGACCACCGTTGGTGACATCGGCCACGCTTCGATGGAACGCCGCACTCGTTGTCGAGTTCTTCTCTGCTGGCCTCTTTGACATGGCGTACAACTCGTGCAGGTCCCTGTCTCCGCATGCTTGATGCTAACAACACCGATGTGTGCCTTCATCCACGACGTGTCCCCGGGTCTGGCAAACCTGGTCGGTGCTTCGTGAACTTCGTCTTAGTCCGTCTACGCATGCGCAGTGCTGGTAACACCGACGCGTGCCTTTGTCTATGACGTGTCCCCGGGTTTTGCACACCCGGTGCGACACCTCGTCAACACCATCCTCCTTCCGGTGCACCACTACCTCGACACCACTGCGCTCATGACTAACTCGGTGTCTCCTTGTGCCCGCGGCTCCACGGCGACTCTCTCGACACCAGCTACCCCGACTCGACATCGACCGCGGCGTTCTTCGCATGGCTACCTCGACCATGGCTACACCACCCTACGCTCTCGGCTATCTCGACATCGGCACAAAGGATTATCATCCGCTTGAGCAACTCATCGGCTACCTCTACAGTCAACGCATCCGCGACGCGACACCGTCCACGATGCTCCCGCTACGACTGCGGGGGGATGTCAGCCCGTCGGCTGCTATTCTCTACAGTCTAACCGTCCGCGACACTCCTGTTGTCTGCGATGCTACCGCTACGACTGCGGGGGGATGCCAGCCCGTCGGCTGCTATTCTCTACAGTCTGACCGTCCACGACACTCCTGTTGTCTGCGACGCTACCGCTACGACAGCAGGGGGTTATTAGAGATATATTTGGGTTACATGTGTTTGGTTGTCTAGGATTTATAATCCGTCTCCTACCATATCTCTAGGAGAGGCGTTTTGCCCTTCAAGTATTGTATTTAATATATACTCGCCCTCGAGGCTCAATAACACATCAATCATATTCCACAACAATTACTCTTTTGTCTTCTAACAATTACAAAGAGGGTTTGTAATAAGCAGACCGTCTGGAGGCCAAAGGCGAAACAATTACTCTCGTGCATTACACTATGCAAATGCTAGGCGCTCGCGATAGCCGAAATAGACACTTCTTCTTTGATGCCCTGGTGACGCCGGGTTTTGCCTTTGCGTCTATAAAGTTTGGTAATGCGCAGTCAGCCTTACATTTCTTAAATTTAGTCATCTTGGGCAGCAGATTTTCTGTAAGAATTGAAGAAGAGGCACACATCTCAGGATCATAAAGCGACGAAAATGAGGCGAAACAAGCATAAAAGAGCGTTTACGTGCAAATGCTTTGAAGCAGTACTAGCAGATAATCGAGGATTTTACAAGCATAAGTCGCCTAGACATGCATTGCGTGACAGTTGAAAGTCGAGGCTGATGGTGTTTGCACCGCAGAAGTTACGAACAAATTTCCAGAAGAGTCGGCACATTGTGTCGTCCGTATCAACTCGAGCAGATGGAACTTGGAAGCTCAAATCTACCCGTGTCATGTCCGGCGGCGACGATCTGAGCGACAATGACCGGACAGGCCCCCTGTAGGCGAAACATCGCAGGAGCGGAGCGTCGAGCTCCATGGCGTTCTGGCCTTGATGGCCCCAGCAGTGCATATTCTCCAGCACGATGGCCGTGACCCTGGGGACGCGGATAAGGATGGACCGCGCGGCTGGGGGCTGCGCCGCTGAAGGCAGGGCAGGTAATCTGAATTCGACTCCGTCGAGCTGCAGAGTGGCGAGCAGCGGCGCGGCGTCCACGACGCTCTGGAGTATGCTCAGCGACACGCTGCACTGGTGCAGTCGTAGCTCCAGCAGCCGCGGGAACGGCGGCGTCACGCGGGCCGGCCGCGACGGGCAGAGATGGTCCCAGTCCCAGTCCAGGCACTTGCTGACGTGCAGCACGCGGAGCGCCGGCGCTGACGACAGGGAGCGGATGCTGAAACTGTACAGGTCCCGGGGCCCGTCGCTGCGCGGGCCGAAGAAGAGCCCGAGGCGGAGCTCCTCGAGGTGGCGGGACGCCTGGCTGTAGAGCGTGGCCCGGAGGTCTGCGGACATGTGATGCTTCGCATCCTCTATGTCGTTCTTTCTTAAGAGGATCCATGGGTCGTCCTCTCCTTCCACGTACCGGAAGGTGAACTTCGTTACGGGGCGACCGCGGCCGCCGGCGGCGGCGAGCGCTTTACTGGCATCGCGCACAATGACGTCGCGCTTGTCGTGGTCGTCCAGGTGGTCGTAGGAGCGTGAGTCCAGGTTGACGGCGCCGGAGGAGAGCCAGAGCGAGCGCCAACGCCGCGCGAGCGCGCTGGTGGAGGCGCCCTCCTTTGCCGGCGCGAAGTGTAGGATGCACCGTAGCAGGTCGTCGGAGAGGTTCGACAGCCGGTCGTCGCCGGCCATTGTTGATCGGCAGATGGAGGCCGCCAAGCAGAAGCAACGCCAACTTCTCTTCCAGCTACGTATTGTTTGTGGAACCGGGCCTTTTGTGGAACCGATTTATATAAGAGAGAGAAATTAACGGATCCAACTTTGATTAGCACACGGACGATAGTTTGACCCTTTTTCAGGGAAAACACTTCTTATCAGAAGTCTGACAAGGAACTTTTGTCAGACGGCTCCTGTGGTGTTGATCTTCTGTAATCTCATGGTCCATGTTTCTAAATGATTCTCTGATCCCGTCAACTTCTGTTCATGATGGTTGTCACCCTTTTTAAATGATTTTCATTATGTAATTTTTGTTCTTGCTTTTTAATGTAATTTTATTGCACTTGCGTGGTTGATGAATGTATTGCGACCAAATTGATCCGCCATAGTGATCAAAGTGTCACAAGTGGAGTGAAATTGTTTTTTCCTTCATGTATGATAAAGATCATAGCATCCATGTATATGTTTAATGATTATTGGTATTTTTTTAAAAGATTTTTAATAAGATAATGTATAACAAATTAGTTCTAGTTCTTTTTGTTAATTTTTTAAGAAAATATGAATTTGGAAATGCTTGTCATTCCTTTTGGCTTGAATTTAACTTTTAATGTGTATTGCAAACATTGTTTAGTTTTCTTATATTTGCTTTGAGATTCATGCTTGATTAGGTGATGATTGTGTTTGCCTTGTCACATTGTGGGTCCCATTTGCCAGTTTGGTATGAAAGTGGACGAAAGAGCTAGTGGGAGCTTCCTTGCAATGACGTCATCGTCATTTCAAAATTCACTCGGGCAGCTTCTCCGTTTTGTTCCCCATTTCCTATGTTCTGCTCCCCGTGGCCTCACCCGCCGCGGTGGCATTTCATCTTCCCTTCCGGTGAACTCCGGCGATCTCCAGGTGTTTAGTGAGCACGGTTTCGCCCGCGGGTAAGTCCTATCCCTTCCTTCCCTGTCACTCTGCCTTTCTTCTCTTCTGCTTGAGAGATTGACTTTGCGGTGGAACTCTAGATTTTGCAAGTGTGTTGCTGTTGAAATTTGTTGCATCAGCCTTGTGTAGGATTCTCTCATTTTCTGAAAGGTGGTCATCTGCAAAATTATGATAGATGGTTCTCATGATTGTATTGATTTGATTAGTGCTTCAAGAATTCAGTGCATTCTACTTCATACCTATTCTGCACATGATTCAGTGTTTGTTTTGTATGAACTAATCTCCCGAATAGAAAAGAAAGAACACAAATCATGTTATGGGCATCTTTGCTTTTTTTTTTGAAAAATATCTATAGATAAGAAGTGCATCATTTGTGAGGATCATTACAATTTCATCTAAGGGTTCCTCAAACCAAACAGAAGTCAAAGAAAATCTAGCTAATCTAGCAAGCCCATGAGATACTTTATTTGCTTCTCTATTACAATGTTCGAATCTAGTAGTAACGAAATCACAGGCGCAATGAAAGAAATCTTCGAAAATTGCCGTCGCCGCACCCGCCGACGGTCCTCCATCCTGCATAGTTTCAATCACCTCCAGGTTATCCGAGTTAATAATAAGGCGATTACATCCCGCCCCTTACGCCAGTGATAGACCAAATTTGAGAGCTAAGGCTTCCGCCATCAACATATCCGTGCAATAGTCAATCTTCCCATTTCCTCCCACAATGAACATTATTGTAGCCCTCTAACACCGCCTCTCCAGCACGGTCAACCTCGCAAGCTTTATCAATAATGTCATCCAACCACAGCCTTTTTCAAACCTCATTTGCTTTACTGCACCAAAAGAGCATATGCTTTGTATCTTCTAAACCCTTAGAGCAAGTAGGGAAAATGGGCAAGACCTTCATATGTTTATTAGCGAGTGTAACCCGGCATGCGAGTCTTCCATGAAGCGGATGCCATATAAATTTTTTAACTTTTGTCGGACAAGCTAACTTCCATATCTTAATGCAAATAGGGTTAACTTTGGTTCGCCCCATCCCATTGGAGTGTCTTAATTTGCTGCCATACTGGTGATCCCACTCGACAGAATAAGTGGACCGAACCGAGAACATACCATTTTCCGTATAACTCCATGCAATAAAATCTGGCATATCATGTTGCGAGAATGGAGCTGAAAGAATCTGTTGTACATCGATGGGCCACATAGTTCGTCTAATAAGTTCTTCATCCTAACTATTGGAAGCAGGATCAATGAGGTCACCTACCTTAGTTAACAGTTGTCCTGCCTTAGGCCTTACATCTTTCCTAGTGGCACAATTTGGGATCCAGGCATCTTACCAAATATTGATGTTTTGTCCATTCCATATTCGCCAAATATACCATGTTTTATGGAATTTGTGTCTGTCATAAAGCTTTGCCAGGTAAAAGAAGATCATTTCCTTAGCTTGGAGTTCAACAAATCACCATCTTGCCTAGTACTTCCATATCCTTAATATCTGCAAATTGTATTGTTCTCAGGTGCAATTATGTCATGATTTGTCGTGTGAAATTTGAGATCAACTAGGGTTTTGAGAATTGAGAGGGGTTTTCGAATTTTGACCTGTCATTGTCGCGTAGTCCAAGTGTTTTGATCATGTTCTGCAATTTCTTTGCCTTCTGATATTCTGATCCTTTGATTTTCTTCATCCTCTTCCATGGTGATGCAATGGCGACGGCGGAGGACGAAAGGAAGAAGCCGCAAGAATTAGAAGTCGCAAGACGGAAGAAGAAGAAAGGAAGAAGTCGCGACAAGGTGGGTTAATGGGTTTATGGGGTTTGTTTGCGCCCGGTTCGGTGAGCCCATCAGATTTTCTGTTGTCGATCCGGATTTGACTGAAACTAAATCTAATTTCAATCTTTTTTCTGCATGCTTTCTTTTTTATCGTTGATTTTGCATCCAGCAGCTTAGAATCCAAGTGACCAAAACAGAAAATAATTTCAGGTATCTGATTCATAGGTGCTCCCTAGGCCACCCCCAGACACATACATCCTCTCTTTATCCACAGACGAATGAAACACACACACTCTCTCCCCCTTATTTCCACCGAACCCTCAATGCTCAACCCAACCTAAAACAATCCACGCGACGGAGCGTGACCTCATCGTTGTGGCCTCCTTCGCCTTGTATTTTCGCTGGCCAAACCTTCTCTGCTTTACCTTATCACCCAGGATTCGCTTGCCTCACCGCCACATCTGTTTGTTCCTCTCCCACCTTAGCGAGCGCGATGCGGGTGATACGTCCATTTTGCATCATGTTTTCCTACTGTTATTTATGATGTTTTTATGCATAATAATGCTTTATTGAGTACTTCCAATGCCTTTTCTCTCATAATATGCAAGGTTCACACAAAGAGGGAGAATACCATCAGCTGGAATTTTGGACCTGAAAAGGCTACACCAGGCCACCTATTCCGCACAACTCCAAATGAGCTGAAACTTCACAGAGAATTTTGATGGAATATTTAAGAACTATTAGAGCAGATACCTACCAGAGGGGGCCCACCAGGTGGGCACAACCCACCTGGGTGCGCCAGGGCCCTCAAGCGCGCCTTGGTGGGTTATGCCCTCCTCGGCCCACCTCCGGTGCCCCTCTTCTGGTATATAAGTCATTTTGACCTAGAAAAAATAGAGGGAGGACTTTCGGGACAAAGAGCCGCTGTCTTGAGGCGGAACTTGGGCAGGAGCACTTTTGCCCTCCGGCGGCGCGATTCCGCCGGGGGAATTTCCCTCCTGGAGGGGGAAATCATTGTCATCATCATCACCAATAACTCTCCCATCTTGGGGAGGGCAATATCCATTAACATCTTCAACATCACCATCTCCTCTCAAACCCTACTTCATCTCTTGTGTTCAATCTTTGTACCGGAACCTTAGATTGGTGCTTGTGGGTGACTAGTAGTGTTGATTACATCTTGTAGTTGATTACTATATGGTTTATTTGGCGGAAGATTATATGTTCAGATCCATTATGCTATTTAATACCCCTCTGATCTTGAGCATGATTAACATTTCTGAGTAGTTACTTTTGTTCTTGAGGTCACGGGAGAATCTTGTTGCAAGTAATCATGTGAACTTGATATGTGTTCGGTATTTTGATGGTATGTATGTTGTGATCCCCTTAGTGGTGTCATGTGAACGTCGACTACATGGAACTTCACCTTATTAGGGCCTAAGGGAATACATTGTGGAGTAGTAATTAGATGATGGGTTGCGAGAGTGACAGAAGCTTAAACCCTAGTTTATGCGCTACTTCGTAAGAGACTGGTTTTGATCCAAAAGTTTAATGCTATGGTTAGATTTTATCTTAATACTTTTCTCGTAGTTGCGAATGCTTGCGAGGGGGTTAATCATAAGTAGGATGTTTGTTCAAGTAAGAACATCACCTAAGCACCAGTCCGCCTACATATCAAATTATCAAAGTAGCGAACAAAAATCAAACCAACATGATGAAAGTGACTAGATGAAATTCCTATGTACTCCCAAGAACGCTTTGCCTATCATAAGAGACCGTTTTGGCCTATCCTTTGCCACAAAAGGATTGGGCTACCTTGATGCATATTATTTGTCGTTACCATTACTTGCTCGTTACAAATTATCTTGCTATCAAACTACTCGTTACTTATAATTTTAGTGCTTGCAGAGAATACCTTGCTAAAAACCACTTGTCATTTCCTTCTGCTCCTCGTTGGGTTCGACACTCTTACTTACCGAAAGGACTACGATTGATCCTCTTGAAGGAAATATTCCCTAGAGGCAATAATAAAGTTATTATTTATTTCCTTATATCATGATAAATGTTTATTATTCATGCTAGAACTATATTAACCGGAAACATAATACATGTGTGAATACATAGACAAACATAGTGTCACTAGTATGCCTCTACTTGACTAGCTCGTTGAACAATGATGGTTGAGTTTCCTAGCCATAGACATGTCTTGTCATTTGATCAACGGGATCACATCATTAGGAGAATGATGTGATTGACTTGACCAATTCCATTAGCTTAGCACTTGATTGTTTAGTATGTTGCTATTGCTTTCTTCATGACTTATACATGTTCCTATGACTATGAGATTATGCAACTCCCGTTTATCGGAGGAACACTTTGTGTGCTGCCAAACGTCACAACATAACTGGGTGATTATAAAGGTGCTCCTACAGGTGTCTCCGAAGGTACTTGTTGAGTTGGCATATTTCAAGATTAGGATTTGTCACTCCGATTGTCAGAGAGGTATCTCTGGGCCCTCTCGGTAATGCACATCACTATAAGCCTTGCAAGCAATGTAACTAATGTGTTAGTTGCGGGATGATGCATTACATAACGAGTAAAGAGACTTGCCGGTAACGAGATTGAACTAGGTATTGAGATACTGACGATCGATGACAAAGGGAACAACATATGTTGTTATGCGGTTTGACCGATAAAGTTCTTTGTAGAATATGTGGGAACCAATATGAGCATCCAGGTTCCGCTATTGGTTATTGACCGGAGACGTGTCTCGGTCATGTCTACATAGTTCTCGAACCCGTAGGGTCCGCACGCTTAAAGTTTGGTGATGATCTGTATTATGATTTTTTTGTTTTGATGTACCGAAGGTAGTTCAGAGTCCCGGATATGATCACGGACATGGCGAGGAGTCTTGAAATGGTCGAGACGTAAAGATCGATATATTGGGTGACTATGTTCGGACACCGGAAGTGTTTCGGGAGGTTTAGGACATTTACCGGCGTACAGGAGGGTTACCGGAACCCCCCGGGGAGTATATTGGGCCTAATGGGCCTTGGTGGGAGAAGAGCAGGGGCGGCCAGGGCAGCCTCGCGCCCCCTCCCCCTCTAGTTCGAATTGGACAAGGAGGGGGGCGGCTGAGGGAGTCCTGGATTAGGGGGTCCTCGGACAGCCGGACTATATACTTATGCCGGACTATTGGACTATGAAGATACAAGATTGAAGACTTCGTCCCGTGTCCGGGTGGGACTCTCCTTTGCGTTTAAGGAAAGCTTGGCAGTCGGATATGTAGATTTCCTTCTCTGTAACCAACTCTGTGTAACCCTAGCCCCCTCCGGTGTCTATATAAACCGGAGGGTTTAGTCCCTAGGACCTAATCATAGGCTAGCTTCTTGGGTTTAGCCTCTATGGTCTCGTGGTAGATCAACTCTTGTAATACTCATATCATCAAGATCAATCAAGCAGGAAGTAGGGTATTACCTCCATAGAGAGGGCCCGAACCTGGGTAAACATTGTGTCCCCCGCCTCCTGTTACCATTAGCCTTAGACGCACAGTTCGGGACCCCCTACCCGAGATCCGCCGGTTTTGACACCGACATTGGTGCTTTCATTGAGAGTTCCACTGTGCCGTCACGGTAAGGCCTAATGGCTCCTTCAATCATATACAACGATGCGGTCCGGGGCGAGGTTTTCCTCCCCGGACAGATCTTCGTATTCGGCAGCTTCGCACTATGGGCCAACTCGCTTGGCCATCTGGAGCAGATCGATAGCTATGCCCCTGGCCATCAGGTCAGGTTCAGAAGCCTGAATTACACTGCCGACATCCACGGAGACTTGATCTTCGACGGATTCGAGCCCGTAACAAGTGCACCCTACGGTCGCGATGAGCATGACCAAGATTTGCCATCATACGGTATTCAGGAGATCGCACCTGCAGCTGCCCTGGTTTTAAATCTGTAGCAAATCGTGCCACCCGAGGACGGGTGGATGGACCCCGCCACGGAGGCCGTACACTCAGCAGCGATAGAACCAAACACAGACTTCGCCTCCAATGAGATCTGTGTCGCCGGACCCTCGGACTCGCCTCCGGCCATAGGCTCCGAACCGCATGCATCCGTGCCCCTCGACTGGGCACGGATCATGGAGTTTAGCTCCGTGGATATCTTTCAGCACTCGCCCTTGGGCGACGTGCTAAACTCATTAAAATCTCCCTCCATGTCGGGAGACTCTTGGCCGAACTATGTCCGGCTTGATTGGGAAGCGGACGATGAAGGAATTCGTTGCCCACCTACCACCCACTTAATAGCCACTGTCGATGACTTAACCGACACGCTTGACTTCGACTCTGAAGACATCAACGGTATGGACGATGATGCCGGAGAAAAACGGGAACCACCGCCCTCAGGGCGCTGGACAACCACTTCATCATACGATATATATATATGGTGGACACACCCAAAGAAAGCAACAACGTTGATGCGGCGGAGGATAATCCCCTTGAGAAGCAAACAAAGCGCCGACGTCAGCCGCGGCGCTCTAAAGCCCGCCATAGCAAAAATAGTGATACCGGCACAAGAAAGAATAATACCCCGAACGACGCTAAAAATAAGGACGACCCTGTAGGCTCAGCGATGGAGCAGGATGAGCCAGGGGACGGCGAACACAGTTTTGGGGGCGCTGTCTGATCACTGTGATGCCGAAGACAAAACTTGTAAACCTTTCTCCGAAGAGGAGAACAGTCACGACGATGATGCATGCATCATCCCGAAAAAACACTTAGAACAAGAGCACCTCCACAAAAGGCTTATTGCTACCCCGAGGAGCTTAAAGAAGCATAAGCAACGGCTTAAAGCCGCGCAGGATACGCTCAACCGCAAATGGAACAAAGTACTCAACACTGATGAAATACATGGCGGTGATCGCCACAAAAAGAGCTACCCAAAACGCAAGCTGCTGCCCGAATTTGACGACGAGGCTATTGCACCCAGTCTGCCGAAAAACAATATGTCCGATCTGCCGGACTGACCACCCCGTGGCTGGGACAAAGCTGCTAATGACGCCACACACAAGTCAGCACACGATCTACGTGAGCACCTAGACAAAAGAACTGATGTGGCCAGGTCCATCTATGGATCTAGAAAACGTGTTCCTATGCAGGACCACGGCCACCAGACCGACTATGCGGATTGAGTACCAGCTCGAAATCAATACCGAACACTACAGCCGTCGGACCCACACCACGACACATCCAAATACAGGGGCGCCGCACACCCCCTGTGATTCACCGATGAGGTGCTGGATCATGAATTTC
This sequence comes from Triticum timopheevii, assembly GCA_963921465.1. Classification (NCBI taxonomy): domain Eukaryota; kingdom Viridiplantae; phylum Streptophyta; class Magnoliopsida; order Poales; family Poaceae; genus Triticum; species Triticum timopheevii. The sequence goes on from OY997274.1 coordinate 508,023,485, forward strand.
CAGAGGGGTTTAAACCCGTGAACATCAAGGCATACGACGGAATGACAGACCCTGTAGTCTGGATTGAGGACTTTATTCTTCACATCCACATGGCTCGCGGAGACGATCTCCACTCCATCAAATACCTACCCCTCAAGTTGAAAGGACTAGCTCAACACTGGTTGAAAAGCCTCCCCGAAAATTCCATTGGAAGTTGGGACGAACTCGAGGACACTTTCAGGGATAATTTTCAAGGGACATATGTCTGACCTCTGGATGCAGACGATTTAAGTCACATAATCCAACAACCCGGAGAGTCAGCCCGTAAGCTTTGGAACAGATTTCTCACCAAGAAGAAGCAAATCGTCGACTGTCCGGACAATGAAGCCCTAGTGGCTTTCAAACATAGTATCCGGGACGAATGGCTTGCCAGACACCTCGGCCCGGAAAAGCCAAGGACAATGGCAGCCCTAACAACTCTTATGACCTGATTTTGCATGGGTGAGGACAGTTGGTTGGCCCGCAGTGGCACCAGCGATCCAGACACATCCGAAATTAGGGACGGCAATGGTAAGCCGCGACGCAACAAAAATAAGTGTATAAATAATGAACACAGCCCAGACAATACAACGGTAAACGCCAGATTCAGGGGCTCTAGACCCGGTCAACGGAAAAAGCAATTTAAAGGCAGCAGAGATGGTCCGTCCAGTCTAAATAAAATTCTAGACAGGTCCTGCCAAATTCATGGCACCCCCAAGAAACCTGCAAATCACACCAATAGAGAATGCTGGGTCTTCAAGCAGGCCGACAAGCTAAACGCCGAACACAAAGGGAGGGAGCCGCCAAGCGAAGACGAGGACGAACCTAGCCAGCCGAACACTGGGGGACAGAAAAATTTCCACTAGAGGTCAAAACAGTAAACATGATTTACGCCACCCACATACTAAAGAGGAAGCACAAAAGCGCACTCCGAGACGTATACGCTATGGAACCAGTCGCCCCCAAATTCAATCCATGGTCGGCCTGCCCGATCACCTTCGATTGCAGGGATCATCCGACTAGTATCCTGCATGGAGGTTCAGCCTTCCTGGTGCTCAACCCAATAATTGATGGATACCATCTCACCCGAGTCCTCATGGATGGCGGCAGTAGTCTTAATCTGATATATCAGGACACTGTCTGCAAGATGGGGATAGACCCGTCGAGAATCAACCAAAGCAGTACTACCTTTAAAGGAGTAATACCAGACGTAGAGGCCCGCTGCGCGGGCTCTCTAACATTAGAGGTTGTATTCGGTTCTCCCGACAACTTCTGAAGTGAAGAAGTAATCTTCGACATCGCCCCATTCCGGAGCGGCTATCATGCAGTACTCGGAAGAACGGCCTTCGCTCGTTTCAACGCAGTACCGCATTATGCTTATCTTAAACTTAAGATGCCCGGTCCACATAGCATCATCACTATCAGCAGAAACATAGAGCATTCTCTTCACGCGGAATACTACATGGCGGCTCTAGCAGCCGAACCACTAAACGACCTCTTCAACCCGAGTAACTGATCGGTCTTCGAGACCACATACATGGCTAGACGTGTCCGGCGCACCACTAATTGTCCAGCCGTGATAAACCTGAGCTTAATTAATGGTTACGCCCCATATGTGGTGCTAGGGGCTGCCCGCACAAGGCCCATAGTTCGGCCCAAATGTATTTACACTCAAGATATCTAATTTTCACGGTTCATTAAGATTGACCGACTTTACGCACGGTCACACCAGATTATTTCACCTGGGTTTTTTCTTTCTTTTTACAGATGACCATCGTGCTATACCCTTCCAGGATACGGCACAACGGAGACAAAGGCGCAGACGTGCAGCAGGGCCCCGTTCAAAGGTTTCTTTTTAGATTAAGACCCTGTGTAAACCTTTTCTATTGTCTCTTGTTGGCTCACACCCTCCTGGTACTTAAAGCGAACAAGAGGGATACCGGCGTTATTGGCAAGTTTATTATTTCGCCGATCTAAAATGGATGTTACAAGGGCAGCATTCAATGTGTTTTTGGGATTTATGCCCTTACCACAGCTGCTCTTTCGTCACGCCGAATTTATGCTCGTACCTGAAAATTCAGGGATCATTATCGAGGGCGGTACTTAGCCCAGTATATGTTGTAAAGTCCGAATACCTTCGGAAGTGTTCGGCGTCGCGAATTTGGCCTTATATGCATAAGCTCCAAATCATGTCTTTGGTCAATAATTGGGTTTGCCTGGATCCCGTGTTTTGCTACCTTATGTTCCGCTCTATCGGCTAAGGTGGCACCGGGAGAACTACTGCGATTGTGCCCTGGTTCATCTGGATGAGCGCCTCAGTAGAGAAAGAAGAAAGCTGACTGTCATGATAAAGTGAGAAACTGGTCAACCACTGATGACCCAACGGAATCTTCGCGATTCCTCGGCATTAACGAAGGACCGGTTTCCCGATCACGTATGTACACGCACCGTATTCGGATGAGCGCAGACATACCAGGGGCTATATAGTAGCCCCATGATACGTCTCCAACGTATCTATAATTTTGGATTGTTCCATGCTATTATATAACCCGTTTTGGATGTTTATGGACTTTACTTTACACTTTTATATCATTTTTGGGACTAACCTACTAACCAGAGGCCCAGCCCATATTGTTTTTTTTGCCTATTTCAGTGTTTCGAAGAAAAGGAATATCAAACGTAGTCCAAATGGAATGAAACCTCCGGGGGCGATATTTTTGGAACAAACGTGATCCAGAGGACTTGGAGTGCAAGTCAAGAAGCAATCAAGGAGGCCACGAGGGTGGAGGGCACGTCCCCCCACTGGGCGCGCCCTCCTATCTCATGGGCCCCTCGGGCGTCCACCGTCCTACTTCTTCCTCCTATATATACCCAAGTACCCCGAGAACATCAAAGGCGACCACAAAAACTATTTCCATCACCGTAACCTTCTGTATCCGCGAGATCCCATCTTGGAGCCTTCACCGGTGCTCCGCCGAAGGGGGAATCAACCACGGAGGGCTTCTACATCAACACCATAGCCTCTCCGATGAGTTGTGAGTAGTTTACCACAGACATTCGGGTCCATAGTTATTAGCTAGATGGCTTCTTCTCTCTCTTTGAATCTCAATACCATGTTCTCATTGATCTTCTTGGAGATCTATTCGATATAACTCTTTTTACGGTGTGTTTGTCGAGATCCGATGAATTGTGGGTTTATGATCAAGTTTATCTATGAGAAATATTTGAATCCCCTCTGAATTCTTTTATGTGTGATTAAGTTATCTTTGCAAGTCTCTTTGAATTATCAGTTTGGTTTGGCCTACTAGATTGATCTTTCTTGCCATGGGAGAAATGTTTAGCTTTGGGTTCAATCTTGCGGTGTCCTTTCCCAGTGACATCAGGGGCAACAAGGCACGTATTGTATTGTTGCCATCGAGGATAAAAATATGGGGTTTATATCATATTGCTTGAGTTTATCGCTCTACATCATGTCATCTTGCTTAAAGCGTTACTATGTTCTTACGAACTTAATACTCTAGATGCAGGCAGGAGTCGGTCGATGTGTGGAGTAATAGTAGTAGATGCAGGCAGGAGTCGGTCTACTTGTCATGGACGTGATGCCTATATACATGATCATGCCTAGATAATCTCATAATTATTCGCTTTTCTATCAATTGCTCGACAGTAATTTGTTCACCCACCGTAATACTTATGCTATCTTGAGAGAAGTCACTAGTGAAACCTATGGCCCCCGGGTCTATCTCTTATCATATTTGCTTCCAATCTACTTTTATTTGCATCTTTACCTTTTGCATCTATATTATAAAACACCAAAAATATATTTATCTTATCATACTATCTCTATCAGATCTCACTTTCGCAAGTGGCCATGAAGGGATTGACAACCCCTTTATTGCGTTGGTTGCGAGTTCTTTGTTTGTTTGTGTAGGTGCGTGGGGCTTTTGAGGAGCCTCCTACTGGATTGATACCTTGGTTCTCCAAAACTGAGGGAAATACTTACGCTACTATTGCTGCATCACCCTTTCCTCTTCAAGGAAAACCAATGCAAGCTCAAGATGTAGCAAGAAAGATTTCTGGCGCCGTTGCCGGGGAGGTCTTCGCTCAAGTCAAGACATACCAAGTACCCATCACAAACCCATCTCCCTCGCATTTACATTATTTGCCATTTGCCTCTCGTTTTCCTCTCCCCCACTTGACCCTTGCCGTTTTATTTGCCCTCTCTTTCCCAATCTCCTCCTCTCTTTTTCGCTTGCCTTTTTCTGTTTGCTTGTGTGTTGGATTACTTGTTGCCATGGCACAAGATAATACCAAATTGTGTGATTTCTCGAATACCAATAATAATGATTTCCTTAGTACTCTGATTGCTCCTCTTAATGATGTTGAGTCTTGTGAAATCAATACCGCTTTGCTGAATCTTGTTATTAAAGATCAATTCGCCGGCCTTCCTAGTGAAGATGCCGCTACTCATCTAAACAACTTTGTTGATTTGTGTGATATGCAAAAGAAGAAAGATATGGATAACAATATTGTTAAATTGAAGTTATTTCCGTTTTCACTTAGAGATCGTGCTAAAGTTTGGTTTTCGTCTTTGCCTAAAAATAGTATTGATTCTTGGAACAAGTGCAAAGATGCTTTTATCTCTAATTATTTTCCTCCCGCTAAGATTATCACTCTTAGGAACAATATTATGAATTCTAAACAACTTGATCATGAGCATGTTTCCCAATCTTGGGAAAGAATGAAATTGATGATTTGCAATTGCCCTACTCATGGTTTGAATTTATGGATGATCGTACAAAAAATTTATGCCAGTTTGAACTTTGCTTCTAGAAATCTCTTACATTTGGCCGCGGGAGGCACGTTTATGGAAATCACGTTAGGAGATGCTACAAAACTTCTTGGTAATATTATGGCTAATTATTCTCAATGGCACACCGAAAGATCTTCTAGTAAAAAAGTGCATGCTATAGAAGAAATCAATGTTTTGATGGAAAGATGGATGGACTTATGAAGTTGTTTGCTACTAAAAATACTCCTCTTGATTCCATGATATGCCTTTGTCTACTTTGATTAAGAATAATAATGAATCTATGGCTGTGAATTTTATTGGTAGGAATAGTTTTGGAAACAATGCTTATAAAGGAAACTTTAATGCTAGACCGTTCCCTAGTAATTCCTCTAATAATTATGGAAATTCCTACAATAATTCTTATGGTAATTTTAATAAGATGCCCTCTGATTTTGATAATAGTGTGAAAGAATTTATGATTTCTCAAAAGAATTTTAATGCTTTGCTTGAAGAAAAATTGCTCAAAGTTGATGATTTGGCTAGGAACGTTGATAGACTTTTGCATGATGTTGATTCTATTAAACTTAGATCTTCTCCTCCTAAGCATGATATCAATGAGTCTCTCAAAGCCATGAGAATTTCCATTAATGAGTGCAAGAAAAGAACCGCTAGATTGTGTGCTAAGAAAGATTGCTTTGTAAAGGCGTGTTCTTCTAGTTTCCATGAAAATAATGATGAAGATCTTAAAGTTATTGATGTGTTTCCTATTACATCTATGTTTTGCAATATGAATCTTGATAATTATGGGACCGATGATGAGTCAACTTTACCTAGAATGCGTCCCAAGAATTCGGAGTTTTTAGATCTTGATGCTAAATTTGGTATAAGTGGGATTGGAGAGGTCACAACTTTATATAGTATTGAACCCACTATCTCAGATTTCAAGGAATTTGATTATTATAATTGTTCTTTAGAAGGTTGTATTTCCTTGTTGCAATCCGTTGTTAATTCTCCTCATGCTTATAGTCCAAATAAAGCTTTTACCAAAGATATTGTTGATGCCTTGATGCAATCTTATGATGAAAAACTTAATTTGGAAGTTTCTATACCTAGAAAACTTAATGATGAGTGGGAACATACTATAAAGATTAGAACTAAAGATCATGAGTTTATTGCTTTGTGTGATTTGGGTGCTAGTGTTTCCACAATTCCGAAAACTTTATGTGATATTCTAGGTTTCCATGATCTTGATGATTGCTCTTTAAATTTGCACCTTGCAGATTCCACCATTAAAAAGCCAATGGGAAGAATCAATGGTGTTCTCATTGTTGCAAATAGAAATTTGGTGCCCGTAGATTTTATCATTCTTGATATAGATTGTAATCTTTCATGACCTATTATTCTTGGTAGACCTTTCCTTAGAACGATTATTGATATGAAGGAAGGGAATATTAGATTCCAATTTCCATTAAAGAAAGGCATGGAGCACTTTCCAAGAAAGAAAGTCAAATTACCTTATGAATCTATCATGTGGGCTACTTATGAATTTAGTGCCAAAGATGGCACTCGTTAGATCTATCTTTGCTTTTATGCCTAGCTAGGGGCGTTAAACGATAGCGCTAGTTGGGAGGCAACCCAATTTTATTTGTGTTTTTTGTTTTTGTTCCTGTTTAGTAATAAATCTTGCATCTACATTCTGTTTAGATGTGTTTAATTAGTGTTTGTGCCAAGTAGAACCTATAGGATAACCTATGATGATAGTTGATTTGATTCTGCTGAAAAACAGAAACTTTGCGCACACTAATTTAGTTTTGTTAAATCACAGAAATGTGCTTTTGCGTTGATTCTTTTTGCTGATGATCAATAGACAAATTTTCCAGGACTTCCTATTTTGGTAGGATTTTTAGAGTTCCAGAAGTTTGCGTTAGTTACAGAATGCTACAGACTGTTCTGTTTTTGACAGATTCTGTTTTTCGTGTGTTGTTTGCCTATTTTGATGCATCTATGGCTAGTAAAATAGTTTACAAACCATAGAAAAGTTGGAATACAGTAGGTTTAACACCAAAATAAATAAATAATGAGTTCATTACAGTAACTTATGTGGTGGTTTTCTTTTTTTTCACTAACAGAGCTTATAAGATTTCCTGTTGAGTTTTGTGTTGTGAAGTTTTCAAGTTTTGGGTAAAGATTTTATGGACTATGGAATAAGGAGTGGCAAGAGCCTAAGTTTGGGATGCCCAAGGCACCCCAAGATATTCAAGGATAGCCAAAAGCCTAAGCTTGGGGATGCCCCAGGAAGGCATCCCCTCTTTCGTCTTCGCTCATTGGTAACTTTACTTGGAGCTATATTTTTATTCGCCACATGATATGTGTTTTGCTTGGAGCGTCGTGTATTATATTAGTCTTTGCTTTTTAGTTTAACACAATCATCCTTGCTGTACACACCTTTTGGGAGAAGCCTACTTGATTAGAATTTGCTAGAATACTCTATGTTCTTCACTTATATCTTTTGAGCTTGATAGTTTTTGCTCTAGTGCTTCACTTATATCTTTTAGAGCACGGCGGTGGCTTATTTTTATAGAAATTGCTAGTCTCTCATGCTTCACTTATATTATTTTGAGAGTCTTTTAGAACAGCATGGTATTTTCTATGGTTATAAAATTGGTCCTAGAATGGTAGGCATCCAAGTTGGGTATAATAAAAACTATCATAGGAAGTGAATTGGATGCTATGATCAATTTGATACTTGATAATTGTTTTGAGATATGGAGGTAGTGATATTAAAGTCATGCTAGTTGGGTTATTATGAATTTAAAGAATGCTTGCGTTGAAGTTAGCAAGTCCCGTAGCATGCACGTATGGTTAAAGTTGTGTAACAAATTTGAAACATGAAGTGTACCTGGCTTGTGCATCCTTATGAGTGGCGGTCGGGGACGAGCGATGGTCTTTTCCTACCAATCTATCCCCCTAGGAGCATGCGCGTAGTGCTTGATTTTTGATGACTTCTAAATTTTTTCAATAAGTATATGAGTTCTTTTGACTAATGTTGAGTCCATGGATTATACGCACTTTTATCTTTCCACCATTCCTAGCCTCTTCGGTACCGTGCATTGCCCTTTCTCACCTTGAGAGTTGGTGCAAACTTTGCCGGTGCATCCAAACCCCGTGATACGATACACTCTATCACACATAAACCTCCTTATATCTTCCTCAAAACAACCACCATACCTACCTATTATGGCATTTCCATAGCCATTCCGAGATATATTGCCATGCAACTTTCCACCGTTCCATTCATCATCATCATGACATACTTTACTTTTGTCATATTGCCATTGCATGATCATGTAATTGCCATTGCATGATCATGTAGTTGACATCGTATTTGTGGCAAAGCAACCATGCATAATCTTCATACATGTCACTCTTGATTCATTGCACCATCCCGGTACACCGCCGGAGGCATTCATATAGAGTCATATCTTGTTGTAGTTTCGAGTTGTAATTCATATGTTGTAATCAATGAAAGTGTGATGATCATCATTATTAGAGCATTGCCCAAAAAGAAAAAAGAAAAAAGAAAGGCCAAAAGAAAAAAAAGGCCCAAAAGAAAATAAATAAAAAGGGCAATGTTACTATCTCTTTTTCCACACTCGTGCTTCAAAGTAGCACCTTGTTCTTCATGTAGTGAGTCTCATATATTGTGCTTCAAAGTAGCACCATGTTTTTCATATAGTGAGTCTCATAAGTTGTCTTTTTCATACTAGTGGGAATTTTTCATTATAGAACTTGGCTTGTATATTCCTACGATGGGCTTCCTCAAATGCCCTAGGTCTTCGTGAGCAAGCAAGTTGGATGCACACCCACTAGTTTTCTTTTGTTGAGCATTCATAGCTCTAGTGCATCCATTGCATGGCAATCCCTACTCCTCATGTTGACATCAATTGATGGGCATCTCCATAGCCCGTTGATTATCCTCGTCAATGTGAGACTTTCTCCTTTTTTTGTCTTCTCCACACAATCTCCATCATCATATTCTATTCCACCCATAGTGCTATATCCATGGCTCACGCTCATGTATTGCGTGAATGTTGAAAAAGTTTGAGATTATTTAAGTATGAAACAATTGCTTGGCTTGTCATCGGGGGTATAGAAGTTGGGAACATCTTTGTGTGACGAAAATGAAGCATAGCCTAACTATATGATTTTGGAGGGATGAACTTTCTTTTGCCATGTTATTTTGAGAAGACATGATTACTTTGATTAGTATGCTTGAAGTGTTACTATTTCTTTTATCAATATGAACTTTTATTTTGAATCATTTGGATCTGAACATTCATGCCACAATAAAGAAAATTGCATTGAGAATTATGCTAGGTAGCATTCCACATCAAAAATTCTCTTTTTTATCGTTTACCTACTCAAGGACGAGCATGAATTAAGCTTGGGGATGCTTGATACGTCTCCAACGTATCTATAATTTTTGATTGTTCCATGCTATTATATTACCCCTTTTGGATGATTATGGGCTTTATTTTACACATTTATATCATTTTTTGGACTAATCTACTAACCGGAGGCCCAGCCCGTATTGCTGTTTTTTTGCCTATTTCAGTATTTCAAAGAAAAGGAATATCAAACGGAGTCCAAACGGAATGAAACCTTCGGGAGCGTGATTTTTGGAACGACCGTGATCCAGAAGACTTGTAGTGCAAGTCAAGAAGCAGCCGAGGCCTCCACGAGATAGGAGGGCGCCCGCCCCATAGGGCGCGTCCCCTGTCTCGTGGGCCCCTCAGGCGGCCACCGACGTACTTCTTCCTCCTATATAAGCCTACGTACCCTGAAAACATCTAGGGAGCCTACGAAACACAATTTTCACCGCCATAACCTTCGTATCCGCGAGATCCCATCTTGGAGTCTTCGCCGGCGCTCCGCCGGAGGGGGAATCGACCACGGAGGGCTTCTACATCAACACCATAGCCCCTCCGATGAGTTGTGAGTAGTTTACCACAGACCTACGGGTCCATAGTTATTAGCTAGATGGCTTCTTCTCTCTTTTTGGATCTCAATACAATGTTCTCCCCCTCTCTTGTGGATATCTATTCGATGTAAACTCTTTTTGCAGTGTGTTTGTCGAGATCAGATGAATTGTGGGTTTATGATCAAGTTTATCTATGAATAATATTTGAATCTTCTTTGAATTCTTTTATGTATGATTGAGTTACTTTGCAAGTCTCTTCGAATTATCAGTTTGGTTTGGCCTACTAGATTGATCTTTCTTGCCATGGGAGAAGTGTTTAGCTTTGGGTTCATTCTTGCGGTGTCCTTTCCAAGTGACAGCAGGGGCAGCAAGGCACGTATTGTATTGTTGCCATCGAGGATAAAAAGATGGGTTTTATATCATATTGCTTGAGTTTATCCCTCTACATCATGTCATCTTGCTTAAAGCGTTACTCTGTTCTTATGAACTTAATACTCTAGATGCAGGAAGGAGTCGGGCGATGTGTGGAGTAATAGTACTAGATGCAGGCAGGAGTCGGTCTACTTGTCACGGACGTGATGCCTATATACATGATCATGCCTAGATAATCTCATAATTATTCGCTTTTCTATCAATTGCTCGACAGTAATTTGTTCACCCACCGTAATACTTATGCTACCTTGAGAGAAGCCACTAGTGAAACCTATGGCCCCCGGGTCTATCTCTTATCATATTTGCTTCCAATCTACTTTTATTTGGATCTTTACTTTTTGCATCTATATTATAAAATACCAAAAATATATTTATCTTATCATACTATCTCTATCAAATCTCACTTTCGCAAGTGGCCATGAAGGGATTGACAACCCCTTTATTGCGTTGGTTGCGAGTTCATTGTTTGTTTGTGTAGGTGCGTGGGACTTTTCAGGAGCCTCCTACTGGATTGATACCTTGGTTCTCAAAAACTAAGGGAAATACTTACGCTACTATTGCTACATCACCATTTCCTCTTCAAGGAAAACCAACGCAAGCTCAAGACATAGCAGGCACCCTCTAAGACTTCTTTGAAATAGTGCTCGGGCGAGTCCTGGCCCCCGGGCGGACCCCTGGTTGCAATATCAGTGGCGTGCATCTTCGCCCAATACGTCTTAACATGGGCAAGGGCCATCCGCGCACCCTCTATGCACGCAAACCTCTTGATAGTGTCGATATGCGGCACAACACAAATAAATCATTGCACCAAACTAAAATAACTATCCGGACTTGGCTCCTTCGGCCACAGGTAGTCCACGACGTCCCTCATGGCAAGTCCGGATAACCTATGGAGCTCGGCCCACTCGGCCATTTGCTCATTCAACAGCAGCAGACGCCTTGGATTACTGAACTACGACCAGGACAATCTTTCCACCCCATGATCTTTTTGATCTTTGAAATACACCATCGCATCAGCAACACTCTTTGCTAAATCCAAGTATGCGTCTGAAGAACTCCACAGTTGATCAAGAGGGGCATACTTCGGATCGCTGAACTTCGTTCGCAATAAAAAAGGGCTTCCCAGCCGCGATATCACCGGCTTGCTGAAGCTCCTCTCGCGCCGCTTTGATTTCAGAGTGAGTTTCTTTTGCCGCTTGCAAGGCCTTATTTAGGTCAGCCGTCTTCATTTGGTTTTCCTTTTCAAGAAGCTCATATCGGCTGGCGACATTTTGCAGCTCAAGAGCCATGTTGGCTATTTTATCCTCACTCTGGCGATGAGCAGCCTGTTCGGCTTTTAATTCTTCGGCTGCCTTCAGGGCGACCGCATCACTCCTCCTGGCTTGCTCCTTGGCCCGGGCAAGTTCTGCCCGAAGGGTCTCCATGGCAGCAGCTCCATCTGCAGTAAAGCATACTGTAAATACTAGCATCATGCTCTTCTTAATATTTCCTGACCACCCGAATATACATACCCTGTGCCTCGTCAAGCCGCTTGTTCACAAACGTGATGTCCGCATCCGCCACGTCAAGTTGCCGCCTCAATTCGGCAAATTCAGTAGTCCGGTCAGCCGCCGGATCTGCAGCCGCCTGCGCATGAAAGCAGCGCTACCATTACCTGAGACTATGATCCCCTGCTCGTCTGGATGACAACCAGAGTCTCAAGGGCTACTATCTATAAAAGTACACCTTGCATGTGCGGTACAGTCCAAAACATATATATTACTTTGCGTACCTCAAAGCCTCTTAGTAGGCTCTTAAAAGCTTCATTCAACCCGCTTTTTGCGGATGAAATCCTCTCAACCACTGTACCCATTAAGGTGCGATGTGCCTCTAAGATAGCTGCTTGCTCCAGAAGACCCATCAATGTGTCCGGTTGTACACCGGACAATCCCGGGCTTTTTCTTTGGTCTCCTTAGGAGCCGAGAACTCCGGACTTCGGGTGGCTGAAGAGTTACCTTCTGGCCTTTGCGGATCAGGAGAGATCCTCCGGGACGACACCTCAGGGTCGTCCGCCTCATGAGGCGGGGAAGCAGGAGGAGGCGTTTCGCTCTCCATCATCTCCGGAAGAAGATCCCCCGAGGACGAACATTGTTGAGAAGGGCTATGAGCCGGACTGCAAAACATATGCCTTGGTTGTTATTCTCAGGGAAAGAACAGGGCATGCTTACTAGAAGTGCCTTTGTTCACTTACAGCTCGAATTATGGCTTCCCCCCTTGTGGGTGCTGTGCGGTAAGGATGCCCTCCGGGGCAGGGCCCCCTGGTGAAGGTTTCTTTCCTCGTTTGGAAACCTCCATTTCCAAGTCTTCAGGGGCGGTCCTTTTCTTCCCATGGGGAGAGGGGATTCTAGATTCTCTACCCCGATGATCCTCCAACACGGGGGCACTAATTCCCCCGGTTAGGATGCGTAATGTACCTCCAGCATGAAGCCCGCTTTTGGCTTCCCTATTCCTCCCCTCGTTCCCCCCGATGGCACTTGATAAGGTGTGCGAGCCAGCATCCTGGTTAGTAGAGGCTCCGGCGAGCCTTCAGGAAGAGGGGTCGAACACCTGATCCTCTCCGCCTTTCTTATCCAGTCCTGGCCAAGGATAGTTTTTCAGAATAATGTTGTGAAAAATATAATGACAGCATGTTCGATCGCGGAGTTACTTACTTGGGTATCTGGACGGTTGCAGTTGAGACCCGCATCCTCTGTTGTATCCGGACACTTTATTCGTGACCCAAAGAATGATCGATACATCCCTTCGAGTGTCACACCGAAGAAGTGTTGAATGGTTCGCGGTCCTTCCGGGTTGAACTCCCACATACGGAGAGATCGACGTTGGCATGGCAGGACCCGACGAACTAACATTACTTGAATTACTTTGACGAGCCTGATATCCCTCTTGAGGAGATCTCGGATGCGGCTTTGTAATGTCAGCACATCATTAACCGGTCCCCAGTCCAGCCCCTTGTTGACCCATGATGCAAGCTGTGGCGGAGGAGCAGAGCGGAAGGCCGGGGCGGCTGCCCACTTTGTACCTTGGGGTGCTGTGATGTAAAACCACTCCCGTTGCCATAGGCCAGACACCTCTAGGAAGGACCCTTTTGGCCATAAGGTGTCGGCACCTTTGCTTATTATAGCGCCTCCGCACTCCGCGTGTCACCCTTCGATCATCTTCAGCTTCACATTGAAGGTCTTGAGCCATAAGCCGAAGTGTGGGGTAATGCGGAGGAAGGCCTCACACACGACGATAAACGACGAGATGTGAAGGAAGGAATCTGGAGCTAGATCATGAAAATCTAGCCCGTAATAGAACATGAGCCCTCTAACGAAGGGATCAAGACTAAAGCCTAGCCCTCGGAGGAAGTGGGAGATGAATACGAAACTCTTGTTGGGTTTGGGAGCGGGGATAACCTGCCCTTGAGCAGGTAGCCTGTGAAGGATTTCGGCGGTCAGATACCTAGCCTCCTAAGCTTCTTGATGCCCTCCTCTGTGACGGAAGAGGCCATCCACCGGCCTTGAAGGTTGGATCTAGACATGGTTGAAGGTCCAGAGCGCTTAGACTAAACCATGGGTGTTGGAACTCGAGGTAGGGGAAGGGAAGGATCGGGCGTGGAACGAAAAGGACAGGTCTTGATCTCTTTATATAGAGGAAGAATATCAAGCGTCCTCCGCACGGCGGTTTCGAACTTGCCTAAACCAAGGAGTCGTACTAATGGAACGGTTGGGTTACCCACGCCCGTATTGATGAGAATCCCATGATAAGGGGAACACGATCTCTGCTTCGACAAGACGAGCCAATAAAACCGCCTCGCAGGACGTGCAATGCCTGGTTGGGAAAAACGGTTCTAATACTAACCGGGACGCGGCGTGATGTCACGCCAGGTAAAAGTTGTCAGTAGATTAGGTTCGTGGAATATTGTGCTCTCTACGGTGGTACGTGAGATTTGTTTTGCAGATTCACACTTGATCCTTGTCTTCAAAATCTTCTTTGGAGTATTCGGATAAGGAACCCGCCTTGCAATGCCGAAGACAATCTGCGCGCCAGACTCATCGTCATTGAAGCCTGGTTCAGGGGCTACTGAGGGAGTCCTGGATTAGGGGGTCCTCGGACAGCCAGACTATATACTAATGCGGGACTTTTGGACTATGAAGACACAATATTGAAGACTTCATCCCGTGTCCGGGTGGGACTCTCCTTTGCATGGAAGGCAAGCTTGGTAGTTCGGATATGTAGATTTCCTTCTCTGTAACCGACTCTGTGTAACCCTAGCCCCCTCCGATGTCTATACAAACTGGAGGGTTTAGTCCATAGGACAACAACAATCATAATCATAGGCTAGCTTCTAGGGTTTAGCCTCTATGGTCTCGTGGTAGATCAACTCTAGTAATACTCATATCATCAAGATCAATCAAGCAGGAAGTAGGGTATTACCTTCATAGAGAGGGCCCGACCCTGGGTAAACATTGTGTCCCCCGCCTCCTGTTACCTTTAGCCTTAGACGCATAGTTCGGGACCCCCTACCCGAGATCTGCCAGTTTTGACACCGACAGCGGCGCCCTCCTTTTTCCTTCTCCTCCTCTCTCCCTTCCTTCCCTTCTCCTACTCCTACAAGGAAAGGAGGAGTCCTACTCCCGGTGGGAGTAGGACTCCCCCCTTGGCGTGCCCTCCTTGGCTGGCCACCTCTCCCCCCTTGCTCCTTTATATACGGGGGCTGGGGGCACCTCTAGACACACAAGTTGATCTGTTGATCTCTCCCAGCCATGTGCGGTGCCCGCTCCACCATATTCCACCTCGGTCATATTGTAGCGGTGCTTAGGCGAAGCCCTGCGTTGGTAGCAACATCATCACCATCATCACGCCATCATGCTGACGAAACTCTCCTGTGAGGCTCTACTGAATCGGAGTTCATGGGACGTCATCGAGCTGAACATGTGCTGAACTCAGAGGTGCCGTACATTCGGTTCTTGGATCGGTCGGATCATGAAGACGTACGACTACATCAACCGCGTTGTGCTAACGCTTCCGCTTACGGTCTATGAGGGTACGTGGACAACACTCTCCCCTCTCGTTGCTATGCATCACCATGATCTTGCGTGTGTGTAGGATTTTTTTTGAAATTACTACGTTCCCTAACAGTTGTATCAGAGCCAGGTTTATGCGTAGATGTTATATGCACGAGTAGAACACAAGTTAGTTGTGGGCGATACAAGTCATACTGCTTACCAGCATGTCATACTTTGGTTCGGCGGTATTGTTGGTTGAAGCGGCCCGGACCGACATTATGTGTACGCTTACGCGAGACTGGTTCTACCGACATGCTTTGCACACAGGTGGCTAGCGGGTGTCAATTTCTCCAACTTTAGTTGAAACAAGTGTGACTACGTCTGGTCCTTGAGAAGGTTAAAACAGCACTAACTTGACGAACTATCGTTGTGGTTTTGATGCGTAGGTAAGAACGGTTCTTGCTCAGCCCGTAGCAGCCACGTAATACTTGCAACAAATAAGTAGAGGACGTCTACCTTGTTTTTGCAGGGCATGCTGTGATGTGATATGGTAAAGACATGACGCTAAATTTTATTGTATGAGATGATCATGTTTTGTAACAAAGTTATCGGCAACTGGCAGGAGCCATATGGTTGTCGCTTTATTGTATGCAATGCAATCGCCCTGTAATTGCTTTACTTTATCACTAAGCGGTAGCGATAGTCATAGAAGAAATAGTTGGCGAGACGACAACGATGCTATGATGGAGATCTAGGTGTCGCGCTGGTGACGATGGTGATCATGACGGTGCTTCGGAGATGGAGATCACAAGCACAAGATGATGACGGCCATATCATATCACTTATATTGATTGCATGTGATGTTTATCCTTTATGCATCTTATTTTGCTTTGATTGACGGTAGCATTATAAGACGATCTCTCACTAAATTTCAAGGTAAAAGTGTTCTCCCTGAGTATGCACCGTTGCCAAAGTTCGTCGTTGCCGAGACACCACGTGATGATCGGGTGTGATAAGCTCTACGTTCATCTACAACGGGTGCAAGCTAGTTTTGCACACGCAGAATACTCAGGTTAAACTTGACGAGCCTAGCATATGCAGATATGGCCTCGGAACACTGAGACCGAAAGGTCGAGCGTGAATCATATAGTAGATATGATCAACATAGTGATGTTCACCATTGAAAACTACTCCATTTCACATGATGATCGGTTATGGTTTAGTTGATTTGGATCACGTGATCACTTAGATGACTAGAGAGATGTCTATCTAAGTGGGAGTTCTTAAGTAATATGATTAATTGAACTTAAATTTATCATGAACTTAGTACCTGATAGTATTTTGCTTGTCTATGTTGTTGTAGATAGATGGCCCGTGCTGTTTTTCCGTTGAATTTTAATGCGTTCCTTGAGAAAGAAAAGTTGTCAGATGATGGTAGCAATTACACGGACTGGGTCCGTAACTTGAGGGTTATCCTCATTGCTGCACAGAACAATCACGTCTTGGAAGCACCGCTAGGTGCCAGGCCCGCTGCAGATGCAACTACAGATGTTCTGAACGTTTGGCAAAGCAAAGTTGATGACTACTCGATAGTTCAATGTGCTATGCTTTACGGCTTAGAACTGGGACTTCAACGACGTTTTGAACGTCATGGAGCATATGAGATGTTCCAGGAGTTGAAGTTAATATTTCAAGCGAATGCTCGGATTGAGAAATATGAAGTCTCCAATAAGTTCTACAGCTGTAAGATGGAGGAGAATAGTTCTGTCAATGAACATATACTCAAAATGTCTGGTTATAACAATCACTTGATTCAACTGGGAGTTAATCTTCCGGATGATAGTGTCATTGACAGAATTCTTCAATCACTACCACCAAGATATAAGAGCTTCGTGATGAACTGTAATATGCAAGGGATGAACAAGACAATTCCCGAGCTCTTTGCAATGCTAATGGCTACGAAGGTAGAAATCAAGAAGGAGCATCAAGTGTTGATGGTCAACAAGACCACCAGTTTCAAGAAAAAGGGTAAAGGGAAGAAGAAGGGGAACTTCAAGAAGAACGGAAAACAAGTTGCTGCTCAAGAGAAGAAACCCAAATCTGGACCTAAGCCTAAGACTGAGTGCTTCTACTGCAAGCAGACTGGTCATTGGAAGCGGAATTGCCCCAAGTATTTGGCGGATAAGAAGGATGGCAAGGTGAACAAAGGTATATGGGATATACATGTTATTGATATGTACCTTACCAGAGCTCACAGTAGCACCTGGGTATTTGATACTGGTACTGTTGCTAATATTTGCAACTCGAAACAGGGACTATGAATTAAGTGAAGACTGGCTAAGGATGAGGTGACGGTGCGCGTGGGAAATGGTTCTAAAGTCAAGGTGATCGCCGTTGGCACGCTACCTCTACATCTACCTTCGGGATTAGTTTTAGACCTAAATAATTGTTATTTGGTGCCAGCGTTGAGCATGAACATTATATCTGGATATTGTTTGATGCGAGACGGTTATTCATTTAAATCTGAGAATAATGGTTGTTCTATTTATATGAGTAATATCTTTTATGGTCATGCACCCTTTAAGAGTGGTCTTTTTTTGTTGAATCTCGATAGTAGTGATACACATATTCATAATGTTGAAGGCAAAAGATGTAGAGTTGATAATGATAGTGCAACTTATTTGTGGCACTGCCGTTTGGGTCATATTGGTGTAAAGCGCATGAAGAAACTCCATATTGATGGACTTTTGGAATCACTTGATTATGAATCACTTGGTACTTGCGATCCATGCCTTATGGGCAAGATGACTAAAACGCCGTTCTCTGGAACAATGGAGCGAGCAACAGATTTATTGGAACTCATACATACTGATGTATGTGGTCCGATGAATGTTGTGGCTCACGGCGGGCATCGTTATTTTCTCACCTTCACAGATGATTTGAGCAGATATGGGTATATCTACTTAATGAAACATAAGTCTAAAACATTTGAAAAGCTCAAAGAATTTCAGAGTGAAGTGGAAAATCATCGTAACAAGAAAATAAAGTTTCTACAATCTGATCATGGAAGAGAATATTTGAGTTACGAGTTTGGTCTACATTTGAAACAATGCGGAATAGTTTCGCAACTCATGCCAGAACACCACAACGTAATGGTGTGTCTGAACATCGTAATCGTACTTTACTAGATATGGTGCGATCTATGATGTCTCTTACTGATTTACCGCTATCATTTTGGGGTTATGCTTTAGAGACGGCTGCATTCACGTTAAATAGGGCACCATCGAAATTTGTTGAGACGACGCCTTATGAACTATGGTTTGGCAAGAAACCAAAGTTGTCGTTTATTAAAGTTTGGGGATGCGATGCTTATGTGAAAAAGCTTCAACCTGATAAGCCCGAACCCAAATCGGAGAAATGTGTCTTCATAGGATACCCAAAGGAAACTGTTGGGTACACTTTCTATCACAGATCCGAAGGCAAGACATTCGTTGCTAAGAATGGATCCTTTCTAGAGAAGGGGTTTCTCTCGAAAGAAGTGAGTAGGAGGAAAGTAGAACTTGATGAGGTAACTGTACCTGCTCCCTTATTGGAAAGTAGTTCATCACAGAAACTTGTTCCTGTGACGCCTACACCAATTAGTGAGGAAGCTAATGATATTGATCATGAAACTTCAGATCAAGTTACTACCAAACCTCATAGGTCAACCAGAGTAAGATCCACACCAGAGTGGTACGGTAATCCTATTTTGGAGGTCATGTTACTTGACCATGGTGAACCTACGAACTATGAGGAAGCGATGATGAGCCAGATTCCGCAAAATGGCTTGAGGACATGAAATCTGAGATGGGATCCATGTATGAGAACAAAGTGTGGACTTTGGTTGACTTGCCCGATGATCGGCAAGCCATCGAGAATAAATGGATCTTCAAGAAGAAGACTGACGCTGATGGTAATGTTACTGTCTACAAAGCTCGACTTGTTGCGAAAGATTTTCGACAAGTTCAACGGGTTGACTATGATGAGACTTTCTCACCCGTAGCGATACTTAAGTCTGTCCGAATCATGTTAGCAATTGCCGCATTTTATGATTACGAAATTTGGCAAATGGATGTCAAAACTGCATTCCTTAATGGATTTCTGGAAGAAGAGTTGTATATGATGCAACCAGAAGGTTTTGTCAATCTGAAAGGTGCTAACAATGTGTGCAAGCTCCAGCGATCCATTTATGGACTGTTGCAAGCCTCTCGGAGTTGGAATAAACGCTTTGATAGTGTGATCAAAGCATATGGTTTTATATAGACTTTTGGAGAAGCCTGTATTTACAAGAAAGTGAGTGGGAGCTCTGTAGCATTTCTGATATTATATGTGGACGACATATTGTTGATTGGAAATGATGTAGAATTTCTGGATAGCATAAAAGGATACTTGAATAAAAGTTTTTCAATGAAAGACCTCGGTGAAGCTGCTTATATATTGGGCATCAAGATCTATAGAGATAGATTAACACGCTTAATTGGAGTTTCACAAAGCACATACCTTGATAAAGTTTTGAAAAAGTTCAAAATGGATCAAGCAAAAAAAGGGTTCTTGCCTGTATTACAAGGTGTGAAGTTGAGTCAGACTCAATGCCCGACCACTGCAGAAGATAAAGAGAAAATGAAAGATGTTCCCTATGCTTCAGCCATAGGCTCTACAATGTATGCAATGCTGTGTACCAGACCTGATGTGTGCCTTGCTATTAGTTTAGCAGGGAGGTACCAAAGTAATCCAGGAGTGGATCACTGGACAACAGTCAAGAGCATCCTGAAGTACCTGACAAGGACTAAGGATATGTTTCTCGTTTATGGAGGTGACAAAGAGCTAGTCGTAAATGGTAACGTCGATGCAAGCTTTGACACTGATCCGGACGATTCTAAATTGCAAACCGGATACATGTTTATATTGAATGGGGGAGCTGTCAGTTGGTGTAGTTCTAAACAAAGTGTCGTGGCGGGATCTACGTGTGAAGCGGAGTACATAGCTTCTTCAGAAGCAGGAAATGTAGGAGTCTGGATGAAGGAGTTCATATCCGATCTAGGTGTCATACCTAGTGCATCAGGTCCAATGAAAATCTTTTGTGACAATACTGGTGCAATTGCCTTGGCAAAGGAATCCAGATTTCACAAGAGAAATAAGCACATCAAGAGACGCTTCAATTCCATCCGGGACCAAGTCTAGGTGGGAGACATAGAGATTTGCAAGATACATACGGATCTGAATGTTGCAGACCCGTTGACTAAGCCTCTTCCACGAGCAAAACATGATCAGCACCAAGACTCCATGGGTGTTAGAATCATTACTGTGTAATCTAGATTATTGACTCTAGTGCAAGTGGGAGACTAAAGGAAATATGCCCTAGAGGCAATAATAAAGTTATTATTTATTTCCTTATATCATGATAAATGTTTATTATTCATGCCAGAATTGTATTAACCGGAAACATAATACATGTGTGAATACATAGACAAACATAGTGTCACTAGTATGCCTCTACTTGACTAGCTCGTTGATCAAAGATGGTTGAGTTTCCTAGCCATAGACATGTGTTGTCATTTGATCAACGGGATCACATCATTAGGAGAATGATGTGATTGACTTGACCCATTCCGTTAGCTTAGCACTTGATCGTTTAGTATGTTGTTATTGCTTTCTTCATGACTTATACATGTTCCTATGACTATGAGATTATGCAACTCCTATTTACCAGAGGATCACTTTGTGTGCTACCAAACGTCACAACGTAACTGAGTGATTATAAAGGTGCTCTACAGGTGTCTCCAAAGGTACTTGTTGAGTTGGCGTATTTCGAGATTAGGATTTGTCACTCCGATTGTCGGAGAGGTATCTCTAGGCCCTCTCGGTAATGCACATCACTATAAGTCTTGCAAGCAATGTAACTAATGAGTTAGTTGCAGGATGATGCATTACACAACGAGTAAAGAGACTTGCCGGTAACGAGATTGAACTAGGTATTGAGATACCGACGATCGAATCTAGGGCAAGTAAAATACCGATGACAAAGGGAACAACGTATGTTGTTATGCAGTTTGACCGATAAAGGTCTTCGTAGAATATGTGGGAATCAATATGAGCATCCAGGTTCTGCTATTGGTTATTGACCGGAGATGTGTCTTAGTTATGTCTACATAGTTCTCGAACCTGTAGGGTCCGTGTACTTAAAGTTTGGTGACGATCGGTATTATGAGTTTTTTGTTTTGATGTACCGAAGGTAGTTCGGAGTCCTGGATATGATCACGGACATGACGAGGAGTCTCATAATGGTCGAGACGTAAAGATCGATATATTGGATGACTATGTTCGGACACCGGAAGTGTTTCGAGAGGTTTCAGACATTTACGGGAGTACCGGGGGGTTACCGGAACCCCCCGGGGATTATATTGGGCCTAATGGGCCTTGGTGGGAGAAGAGGAGGGGCGGCCAGGGTAGCCGCGCGCCCCCTCCCCCTCTACTCCGAATTGGACAAGGAGGGGGGGGGGCGCCCCCCTTTTCCTTCTCCTCCTCTCTCCCTTCCTTCCCTTCTCCTACTCCTACAAGGAAAGGAGGAGTCCTACTCCCGGTGGGAGTAGGACTCCCCCCTTGGCGCGCCCTCCTTGGACGGCCGCCTCTTCCCCCTTGCTCCTTTATATACGGGGGCAGGAGGGCACCTCTAGACACACAAGTTGATCTGTTGATCTGTCCCAGCCGTGTGCGGTGCCCCCTCCACCATATTCCACCTCGGTCATATCATAGTGCTACTTAGGCGAAGTCATGCGTCGGTAGCAACATCATCACCGTCATCACGTCGTCGTGCTGACGGAACTCTCCCGTGAAGCTCTGCTGGATTGGAGTTTGCGGGACGTCATCGAGCTGAACGTGTGCTGAACTCGGAGGTGCCATACGTTCGGTACTTGGATCAGTTAGATTGTGAAGACGTACGACTACATCAACTGTGTTGTGCTAATGCTTCTTCTTACGGTCTACGAGGGTACGTGGAGAACACTCTTCCCTCTCGTTGCTATGCATCACCATGATCTTGCGTGTGCGTAGGATTTTTTTTGAAATTACTACGTTCCCTAACACCTCTATACTTGTGGGTCATCAAGGCTCTTTTCTGGCGCCGTTGCCGGGGAGTGAAGCGCTCTTGATATGTGGAAATCGGTAAGGAAAAATTATTAATATGTGCTAAAATTTATTGTTACTTTTACTATGGAGAACAATCCTTTGAGGGGTTTGTTCGTGGTATCTTCACCTCGGCCGGAACCAGAATTAGTTTCCCCTCAACCTACTAAACCTACTGAAAATATTGGTTATGAATTTCATTTGGTTATGATAGAACAACTGCTAGCTAATCCTTATGCAGGAGATGGAACTAAACATCCTGATATGCACTTGATATATGTGGATGAAATTTGTTGATTATTTAACCTTGCGGGTTTACCCGGAGATCAAGCTAAGAAGAAGGTTTTCCCTTTATCTTTGAAGGGAAAAGCATTGGCATGTTATAGGCTAAGCGATGATATTGGAGCTTGGAATTGGAAATGATTAAAGTTGGAATTTCACCAAAAAATATCCTATGTATCCAGTTCATCGTGATCGGAATTATATATATAATTTTTGGCCTTGTGAAGGAGAAAGTATTGCTCTAGCTTGGGGGAGGCTTAAGTCAATGTTATATTCATGCCCCAATCATGAGCTCTCAAGAGAAATTATTGTTCATAATTTTTATGCTCGGCTTTCTCATGATGATCGATCCATGCTCAATACTTCTTGTACAGATTCTTTTATGAAGAAGACTATTGAATTTAGGTGGGATTTTGTAGAAAGAATTAAAAGCAACTCTAAAGATGGGAACTCGACAAAGGTAAATAAGCAGGTATTAAGCTTAAGTTTGACTGTGTTAAATCTTTTACGAATACCGATGCTTTTCAAAGTTTAGCACTAAATGACTTGACTTAGAGATAGTGGCTCCTTTTTGTGAATCATTTACTATTCATGTTGATCTCCCTAAGGAGAAGTGGTTTAAATATCACACACCTATCAAAGGAGGAATTAAAGAACTGGGCATAGCTAAAGATGAAACTATTATTTATAATGTTGATCCAATTGTACCTACTAATTACATTGAAAACCCACCTTTCCCTGTTAGGATAAAGGAACATGCTATCGGCGTCAAAACCGGCAGACCTCGGGGTAGGGGTGTCGGTGTCAAAACTGGCGGATCTCGGGTAGGGGTCCCGAACTGTGCGTCCAAGGCTAATGGTAACAGGAGGCGGGGGACACAATGTTTACCTAGGTTCGGGCCCTCTCTATGGAGGTAATACCCTACTTCCTACTTGATTGATCTTGATGATATGAGTATTACAAGAGTTGATCTACCACGAGATTGTAGAGGCTAACCCTAGAAGCTAGCCTATGATTATAGTTGTTGTTGTCCTACGGACTACACCCTCCGGTTTATATAGACACCGGAGGGGGGCTAGGGTTACACAGAGTCGGTTACAGAGAAGGAAATCTACATATCTGAATTGCCTAGCTTGCCTTCCACGCAAAGGAGAGTCCCACCCAGACACGGGACGAAGTCTTCAATCTTGTATCTTCATAGTCCAACAATCCGGCATAAGCATATAGTTCGGCTGTCCGAGGACCCCCTAATCCTGGACTCCCTCAGTAGCCCTGAACCAGGCTTCAATGACGATGAGTCCGGCGCGCAGATTTTCTTCGGCATTGCAAGGCGGGTTCCTTCTCCGAATACTCCAAAGAAGATCTTGAACACAAGAATCATTTCCGGCTCTGCAAAACAAGTTCCACATACCACCGTAGAGAGCACAATATTCCACAAGTCTAATCTGCTGACAACTTTCCCATAGCATGACATCACGCCGCAGCCCAGTCATTATTTGAACCGTTTTCTTAACCTGCTACTACACATCTTGCAAGGTGGTTTTATTGGCACGTATTGTTGAAGCAGAGATCATGTCCCCTTATCACGGGATTCTCATCAATACGGGTGTGGGTAACCCAACCGCACCATCAACATGGCGCTTGGGGAATAAGCGAGTTTCCAGGGCAAGTGGGGAGGCGTATAGTTTCTACCGCCTTTATAAAGATATAAGGATTCCCCTTTTTCACCCACGCCTTCTTATTCCTCTGCTCATCCATTCTCGAGCTCCAACACCCAAGCCTTCACCTTCTCCGCAATGTTATTCCGAGCATGTCCGGAGCGGGCGGCAAGTGGATGGCCTCCTCCATTACGGAGGAGGACATCACGAAGCTTTGGGAGGCCGGATACCCGTTCGCAAACATCGCGCATCGGCTTCCAGCCGAAGGGCAGATCGTCCCTACCCCGAAACCCCAAGAAAGTCCTCTCTCACTTCATCCGTGGACTGGGATTCCCCCTCCACCCATTCGTTCGCGGACTTATGTTTTACTACGGGCTGGACTTCCATGATCTGGCCCCCAACTTCATCCTCAACATCTCGGTGTTCATCATCGCGTGCGAGGCCTTCCTCCGCATCATGCCCCACTTTGGCCTATGGCTGAAGACCTTCAACGTGAAGCCAAAAGTGGTGGGCGGCCAACAAGCAGAGTGTGGGGGCGCCATGGTGGGCAAGATGCCCAATGTCACCTGGCCCGACGGCTCCTTTGTGGAGACTATGAAGAGGTGGCAATCAGGGTGGTTCTACATCAACGAGCCGTGTGATGGTAACTGGGCGGCGCCCCCGC
Organism: Triticum timopheevii; assembly: GCA_963921465.1. Taxonomy (NCBI): domain Eukaryota; kingdom Viridiplantae; phylum Streptophyta; class Magnoliopsida; order Poales; family Poaceae; genus Triticum; species Triticum timopheevii. Next base: position 508,048,500 of record OY997274.1, read on the forward strand.
ATTTCGATCTGGCGTCCCATGCGGCTCACCTCCTAGAAAGAGAAGGGTCTAGCCTAGGGCTCAGCAGTGGAGCTGAACGGACTTCAGACCTACGTCCAAAATATGATAGGCAAGAAAATCAAGATTTTCAACGTGGTCCAGGTTATGATCCTTCGTCGGATCCTTCCGTGTCAAAGACGGGTTTGCAATCTGTGGGAGTTCGACCCAGCCGAACACCAGACACTGCGGGAGCTCTTCGGCACGACGCACGAAGACGGCAGGTGCTATTCAAGGCCAACGAGGTACAACCACCCATAACCGAAGATCGCGTACTCAACGCAAAACGCCCAGCCAATCCGGTGAGTTTTTATATTTTGCGAGATGTGCCTTTTACCAGCACATTCGCGGGAGGAATCTGTGCCTCCATGCCAATTTAACATGACTGGGTAGCGATAGCGGAGCGGATTGACTGTCCAGCTCCGCTACCTGAAGATCCAGAATCATCTCTTCTAACGAAGATGCTGTTTCCGGCGCCCTATGAGGTGCCGGAGAAGAAGGCCAAGAAGACGACCGCGGGGACCAGGAAACGTCTCCATCGCAAGGTTGCATCGGGCGTGACGTCCGAAGACACCAAAATGCACTCCTCCAACGAAGACGAGGAGGAGGAAGAGGAGATCCCCCCCCCAACTGGAGGGAAAAAGAAGAGAAAGGCCGCCCCGCAGGGGGAGGCCGAGGTGTCCAAGAAGGAAAGACCTTCCTTCCGGACCACTCCACCATAGCCACCTACATCGATGAGGAGTGGGAGCCCAGGGACAAGCCCCTGGCTAAGTCGTAAGTATCCGGACACAATAGCATTTCCGGTATGTTTGTTTTATTGCTTCTGATCATGCCAGGCGTGCACTTGTAGTCCAGCCAAATCCAGCATCGATGTATCCTCTTCGGAGGGGTCTCTGGGCCCGTCGGTGATGAACAACGATTCACTCCCGATAGCCTCCTCCCCCAGGCCTGCGGATGACACCAAGGTGTTGTCTCAAAGGATACTGGGCCAAGGGGAGACTGTTCCGGAGATGTCCCCAGGAGAAATCCTAGTCGCCGGGCACATGGGAGGGAAGACCCCCATGGACTCCGATAACGGGGGCCGCAGCAAGTTTGGCCCCCAGCCAAATACGGCTCCAAAAACCCAAGTGGTTCTGAATTCAGGCAGGCAGCCTCTCTCTAAGGGGGGCGAGCTGCCTGTACCAATGACCTCTGTCCATCCAGAGTCATCGGACAACTTGACGGAAGTCCTTCACGGCGCTTCCACTGATGAAGAACACCGTACTCTTATGAGTACGGTGATTGAGAAGGTTCGTTCCGCCAAAAGCGGATTGACAGAAGCCTGCGCTAGCCTCCTAACAGGCTTTGAGGTAAGTAATAAAATTGTAAGAGAATATCACAGTATAGACAATAGCCCCTGATGCTCTGTTTGGTGTTCGGAAAGAAAAGCCGAACAGAGGATCAAATAACATTCATAGGAGTCTAACAGAAGATGTCTATGTGATTAAGCAGGCATCGCCGCTGGCCGCTGCCGCTCGTACTATGGAGGTCTTCGGACTGAAGCGGACTTGGAGCGGACCGAGGGAGAGCTCGGCCTCATGAATAGGCAGCTCGAGGAAAATCAAGGTACGCAATACCCCGTCTTTATATTAATAAAAGAAAAATGGTTTCTGCTGATAGAAGCATCATGAATTTTGGTAGGGGCCACGACCAAAGTGCCAGCCCTCAAAAAGGCGCTGGCCGAGGCCGAGGACAAAGCGACCAAGGACCGCGTCGAGCGCGAGAAGCAAGAGGCCCGAGTCGATGATGTTCAACAAGAGCTCCAGGATTTCGTCCAAAAATACGAGTCCTTGGAGCATGACTCTAAGACACAAGAGTTCGAGCTTGCTAAGGCCCTGCAGAGCATGCAAGACGCCAAAGCCGAAGCCCAGAAGGCCCTCCAGGAGATTCAGGCAGTCAAGAAGATTGCGGCGGGTAAGGCATTTGTTATGCAAAGCAAGCATGTGAAGGAGACTTTCCTTTTACTTACCCGAATTTGGAGTTCTCTAGGAGCGTTCGTGGATCTGCCGTGCAGCATATCAGATGCCGCGGAATTCTACCGAGCCTAAGAAGGGAGCTCAGCAGAGAAGTTGTTCTCGTCCCAATATCTTGGGACAGAAGATCCGATGCTCTTGAGCGACCAGCTGAAGCAACTGGTCGAGCTACACAAGGCGGCCAAACTGGCCATGAAGGACCTCATAGTCCGGCTGTGGCCTGCCGAGCCTATGCCCAGCAGCTACTTAAGTCTCGTGAAGCGGCTTGTGAGTGCCTGCCCACGACTTGAAGTCATAAAGCGGTCGGTTTGCATTGAAGGTGCGAATGGCCTTCGCCCGCACAAAAGTGCACTCGGCGAAGATGGATGCCGAGAAGCTGATGACGGAGGGGCCACCGAAGGGCAAGGAGCACCGCCGACCCGAAAAGTATTATGACAGTGTCCTCAAGGGCTCCCGCCTTGTGGCGAAGCAGTGTGCTAAGGATGTAATCTTTGAGTGAATGCACTCATTTTATCCTGTAATATGAAACAAGTTCATTTGCGCAATATAACGCTTGTTGATTTAAAATTTTACCTCCTGTGCGACCGTTTACAAAATCTGAGAGTTGGCCAGTCGTCGGCTTCTGCCCCCATGTAACTAGTACAGGGGTGTTTGGGATAAATCTAAACTCTCTTTATCCAAATTTTTGGTCCTTTAAGGAGGTGTTTAGCGCAACGAACAAGGCAATCGGACTATACAGCTTTATCACTCTCACTTAGCCATAGAAGTTCTATATTTTTAAATTTCGGCATAGCCCCTGGTATTTGGAAGGCCGAACTTGGGGCGCTATACACGCCTAAATCAGACAAGGACCAATTCCTCGCCTGAAGCGGAAAAAATCTTTAAGGATTTGAAACCTCTCGAACAGCGACCAGCTCTCGCCGCATCATGACAGTCAGTTTTCGGCTTTCTCTACTGAGGTGCTCGTCCGGAAGAACCGGGACACAATCACAGTAGTTCTCCCTTTACTACCCTAGCCGATATAGCGGAACGTAGGGTAGCAAGCACAAGAGCCGGGCAACCCAACTATTGACCCAAGATATGATTCGGAGCTGATGCATATAATGCTATAAGTTCGGGGTGCGGGACTATCAAAAGTGTTCGGACTTTCTTGTCGTGTTATGGGGTACACTGAAGCCCCTGGCAAACTAAACATACCAGAATGTACAGGTGCGATAAATAAACAAAAAAAGAAAAAGAAATGTAGCAATAAGCTGACGCTGTACATTATTTTCATTTGTTATTTGAATGATACGTCAAGGCATATGTTTACAAGTGGTGCGATAAGCAAAATAGGACTATTTGACATGTCCTAACCAAGAGCGAGCTGCGTGTGGGTATGAAAAACAAGTATAGCAATCGTTATCAGAGACCACCTGGGGATTCCCTTGTACGTCAAAGCTCCTTGCCTCCGTGGTGTTTCCGTCCCGCGATGGGTCCGATAATTAGGTTATCGGAAGAGCCTCGAGAAGATAGGGACCTGAAAGAAAGAAAAGGGTGAAGGTATACGGATCCTGGGGCGGTGGAGCCGCATTGTGGACCGCATTCTAGCTGTGCCTCTGTCTATGCCCATGGTATTTTAAGTGCGTAATTATGTACGCGCGGCACAAATTTCACCGCCTGACTGGGACTGGGACGGAGGCCGAATTGCTAGGCGAGCTCTAGACGGGCCGGATGATCCTGTAGCAGAGTACTTCGGACTCGCTTGACTATGTCGGAGGCTTTATTGCCGAATTGGAGGTCTACCTAAGAAGGCTGCTTTGTACCTCTGTTGCGAGGGCCGCAGTGTGCTCCTCCGTACGGAGGGAGCGCTCTGTGTTTCCATTGACTATTATAACCCCGCGAGGTCTGGGCATCTTGAGCTTGAGGTAGGCATAGTGCGGCACCGCATTGAATCTGGCGAATGCGGTGTCTGAGCAGTGCATGATAGCCACTGCGGAAGGGGACGATATCGAAGATTAACTCCTCGCTTCGGAAGTTGTCCGAAGATCCGAAGACTACTTCCAGTGTGATTGAGCCCGTGCAACAGGCCTCTACACCTGGTATGACACCTTTGAAGGTGGTTTTGGTGGGTTTGATCCTTGAGGGATCGATGCCCATTTTGTGCATTGTATCCTGATAGAGCAGGTTCAGGCTGCTGCCACCATCCATGAGGACTCGTGCGAGGTGGAATCCGTCAATGATAGGGTCAAGGCCCAGTGTGGCCGAACCGCCATGACGGATACTGGTCGGATGGTCCCTGCGATCAAAGGTGATCGGACAAGAAGACCATGGGTTGAACTTTGGGGCGACTGGCTCCATCGCGTAGACGTCCCTTAGTGCACGCTTCCGCTCCCGCTTGGGGATATGGGTGGCGTATATCATAGTTACCATTTTTACTTGGGGAGGAAATTTCTTCTGTCCTCCTGTGTTCAGCGGCCGGGGCTCCTCGTCGTCATCACTATGCGGGCCCTTTTCCTTGTTTTCGGCATTCAACTTGCCGGCCTGTTTAAATACCCAACATTCTCCGTTGGTGTGGTTTGCTGGTTTATTAGGGGTGCCATGGATTTGACATGAGCAATCGAGTATGCGGTCCAGACTAGATGGGCCCGAATTGTTTCTTTTAAATGGCCCTTTCCACTGACCGGACTTGGAGCCACTAAATCTGGCATTGATGGCCGTGTCTTCGGCGTTATCGCCATTATTGCGATGCTTGTGTCTGTTGCACCAGGGCTTGCCGTTCCTGTCTCTGGCGTCTGAAGTGCCATGATTTCTTGATGTGCTATTGCTACGAGCCAACCAGCTGTCTCGCCTGCACAAAAGCGGGTCATAAGTGTCGTAAGGGCTGCCATGGATTTCAGCTTCTCTTGGCCGAGGTGTCGTTCAAGCCAGTCGTCACGGACGTTATGCTTAAAGGCCGCTAGGGCTTCAGCGTCCGGACAGTCAACAATTTGGTTCTTTTTAGTTAGGAATAGAGTCCAGAATTTCCTGTCTGACTCTCCGGGCTGATGGGTTATGTGGCTCAAGTCATCAGCGTTCGGTGGTCGCACATAAGTTCCCTAGAAGTTGTTGAGGAATGCATCTTCCAGGTTCTACAAACTGCCAATAGAGTTTGCCGGCAGACTATTCAGCCAATGCCGAGCTAGTCCTTAGAGTTTTAGTGGGAGGTACTTGATGGCGTGTAGATCGTCGCCACGGGCCACGTGAATGTGGAGAAGGAAATCTTCTATCCATACCGCGGGGTCTGTAGTCCCATCATATGGCTCGATGTTCACGGGCTTAAACCCTTCTGGGAATTCATGCTCCATTACTTCGTCAGTGAAGCATAGGGGGTGTCCGGCGCCACTATGCCGAGCTACATCACGACGCAGTTCAGATGAGTCTGGTCTGCTGTATTCGGCCCGGCTGGATTTGTATTTAGTATATCCGGTGTGGCGGTCATCGTCACACGTTGGGGCGCGCCCCCGTGATCCATAGATCAATCTTGACTATCCTTCTTTGTTTTCCAATTCGTCTCCCAGGTCCTGCGTGTAGCCCTGGGCCTTCGTGTTTTTATTTGTTTGGCGATGAGGTGCTGGCTGGTGTTCGGGCTGATACGCCGCTTTGTCTCGGCCACGAGGTGGCCGGTCAGCCGCATCCTGCGCTGGTAGTGTATGCTCTAGTGCCTCATCCTTGAATTGAGGTAACAACCTGCGCCTCGGGTAACTTTTGGTTGGGCGCTCGAGTCCGTATTCCTCGGCTACCAGGACCTCGGTCCATCTGTCAGTAAGCAGATCTTGATTAGCTTGAAGCTGATGCTATTTTTTCTTCAGGCTTTTTGCTGTGGCTATAAGCCGGCGCTTGAAATGCTCCTGCTCGACGGGATCTTCAGGCACGACGAATTCTTCGTCGCCGAGGCTCACCTCGTCTTCGGAGAGGCGCATGTAATTGTCATCCTCCGAGTATCCATCCATTGCATGTTCATCAGTGCTAGATTTCCCATCCTCCCGTCCGGCTTGCTCGAAGCTTCGCTGGGCGGGATTGTTTTCGTCTTCGGCATCATCCGGAGTGCTATTCTCTCTTGTGCCGGTATCACTATTTTTGCTATGGCGGGGTTTAGAGCGGCGTCGCTGATGTCGGCGCTTAGATTGCTTCTCAAGAGGGTCACCCTCCATTGCATCCTTTTGATCCTCGCCATCGTTTTCTTTGGGTGTGTCCACCATATATATATCATATGATGAGGTGGCTATCCAGCGCCCTGTGGGCGGTGGTTCCTGTTCATCTCCCGCATCTTCGTCCATACCATCGATGTCTTCGGAGTTGAAATCAAGCATGTCGGTTAAGTCATCGACAGTGGCTATTAAGTGGGTGGTGGGTGGGTAACCAATTCCTTCGTCGTCCGCTTCCCACTCAAGCCGGACATAGTTCGGCCAAGAGTCTCCTAACAAGGAGAGAGATTTTAATGAGTTTAGCACGTCGCCCAAGGGCGAGTGCTGAAAGATATCCGTGGAGCTAAACTCCATGATCGGCGCCCATCTAGGTCCAATGGGCACGGATGCACGCGGTTCGGAGCCTATGGCCGGAGACGAGTCCGAGGGTCCGAAGACGCAGACCTCCTTAGAAGTGAGATATGTGTTCGGCTCTATCGCCGCTGAGTGTGTGGCCTCCATGGCGGGGTTCATACACCCGTCCTCGGATGGCACGATCTGCTCTGGATTTAAAGCCGAGGCAGCTGCAAGTGTGATATCCCGAACACCGTCCGATGGCAGATCTAAGTCATGCTCATCGCGACCGTATGGAGCACCTGTCCTGGGCTCAAATCCGTCGAAGATCAAGTCTCCAAGGATGTCGGCAGTGTAGTTCAGGCTTCCAAATCTGACCTGATGGCCAGGGGCATAGCTATCGATCTGCTCCAGATGGCCAAGCGAGTTGGCCCGTAGTGCAAAGCCACCGAATACGAAGATCTTTACGGGGAGGAAAACCTCACCCTGGACCGCATCATTGTAAACGATTGAAGGAGCCATCAAGCCTTATGGGGACGACACAGTGGAACTCTCAATGAAAGCACCAATGTCGGTGTCAAAACTGGCGGATCTCGTGTAGGGGGTCCCAAACTGTGCATCTAAGGCTAATGGTAATAGGAGGCGGGAGACACAATGTTTACCCAGGTTCGGGCCCTCTCTATGGAGGTAATACCCTACTTCCTGCTTGATTGATCTTGATGATATGAGTATTACAAGAGTTGATCTACCACGAGATCGTAGAGGCTAACCCTAGAAGCTAGCCTATGATTATGATTGTTGTTGTCCTCTGGACTAAACCCTCCAGTTTATATAGACACCGGAGGGGGGCTAGGGTTACACAGAGTCGGTTATAGAGAAGGAAATCTACATATCCGAATTGCCAAGCTTGCCTTCCACGCAAAGGAGAGTCCCACCCGGACACGGGACAAAGTCTTCAATCTTGTATCTTCATAGTCCAATAATCCGGCATAAGCATATAGTCCGATTGTCCGAGGACCCCCAAATCCTGGACTCCCTCAAGGGGGTCCCGAGCTATGGATCTAGGATCAACGGGTAACAAGGGACGACAAACATAGTGTTTACCCAGGTTCGGGCCCTCTCAAAGAGGTAAAACCCTACGTCCTGCTTGATTGTATTGATTGTATAACATGGTTTACAGAGTATATCTACCTCGAGATCAGCATGAGCTAAACCCTAGGCTACGGGGGATGAAGATAGCTCTGCCCCTAATGACTATAACCCTCGGCTTATATAGACACCGATAGGGTTAATGTTATCGGAGATAGATTACAATAAGGAATAAAGTGAGATCTTCTGTCTTCTTGACTTGAAGGACACACCACAGCTTCATAGGTCTCCTGTCATAGTACGGTTCCACCAGTCCGGCCCAGGTATGATGGGTCGTCGCCCCGAGGACCCCTTAGTCCATGACTCCCTCAATAGGCCCCGAACTTGCATCGAATGCCAAGACTTGTATCCGGTATCCATTCGTCCCACCAATACTCGGCTTGCAGGGCGAGTTCCTCAGCTGGTCTCCCCCCTGTTCGGTACCAAGTGATGTTCAGAATCTGAAACAGCTGTTTTACTTAACACCGAAGGTAATAATAAAAATATTACTCAAATGCAAATAGTGCCTTTATCTGACAACTTTTTCTCCTTAACCGAAGAGTCACTTCTGGCCATAATGCCAAGCAGTTACTATTTCTTGAAGCGCGGCTCTAGGCTGACGCCACGATTGACACGTCCCCTCAAGGTGGAGATCGTGTCCCGCCTTTCGGGGGATATGGTTAATGATTTTGATTCCCCTCCCCGCTCATAACGTTGCGGAGATATTAGGAAGTGGAGAGGCCAACGACGTGAAAAAAGGGATCTCTGGCCTGCCCATAGTCTATAAAGAGGGGCTGCCATAGTATGCACCCCACGCCTTCTTCTTCCTTCTGCATTCGCAGCCCTTCGGAGCTCCAATGCCATTTCTCCCTGCTTCCATAGCCAATCCAACTTCACCCCCTTCGACCATGGCCAGATCTGGCACCAATGCGAAGTGGGAGGCTTCCTCTGTTACCAACAAGGACATACTGAAGCTGAAGGAGGCTGGTTACATGCTGGCCAATGTTGCCCATCGAGACCCCAAATAGGGCCAGATCATCCCTACGACTGAGGCGGGCGAAAGGGTAGTCCCCCCCCCCCAATTTCTTTAGGGGGTTATGATTTTCCCTGCACCCTTTTGTGCAGGGGTTGATGTTCTACTATGGGCTGGATTTCCACGATCTAGCCCCCAACTCCCTCCTCCACATTTCAACATTCATCATCGTTTGTGAGGTGCTCCTCCGGGTCCAGCCGCACTTCGGTTTATGGCTGAAGGTGTTCAACGTGAAGCCCAAGGTGGTCAGCGGTGAGCACGTGGACTATGGTGGGGTGATATGTCTCCAACGTATCTATAATTTTTTATTGTTCCATGCTATTATATTATCTGTTTTGGATGTTTTATATGCATTATTATGCTATTTTATATTATTTTTGGGACTAACCTATTAACCTAGAGCCCAGTGCAAGTTCTTGTTTTTTCCCTGTTTTAGATTTTTGCAGAAAACGAATACCAAACGGATTCCAAACGGAATAAAACTTTCGCGATGATCTTTCTTAGACCAGAAGCAAACCAGGAGACTTGGAGATGAAGTCGGAGGAGCCAGAAGGTGGCCACAAGGGTGGAGGGGGCGCCCCCTATCTTGTGGGCCCCTCGTGGGTCTCCTGACCTAATTCTTTCGCCTATATATTCCCATGTATCCCCAAACCAACATGGGCATCCACGAGAACACTTTTCCACCGCAGCAACCTTCTGTACCCGTGAGATCCCATCCAGGGGCCTTTTCCGGCGTCCTGTCATAGGGGGATTCGGTCACGGAGGGTTTCTACATCAACACCATTGCCCTTTCGATGAAGCGTGAGTAGTTTACCTCAGACCTACGGGTCCATAACTAGTAGCTAGATGGATTCTTCTCTCTCTTTGCTTCTCAATACCATGTTCTCCTCGATGTTCTTGGAGATCTATTCGATGTAATATTTTTTTGCGGTGTGTTTGCTGAGATCCGATAAATTGTGGATTTATGATCAACTTATCTATGAGTATTATTTGAATCTTCTCTGAATTATTATATGCATGATTTGATGTCTTTGCATGTCTCTTCGAATTATCGGTTTGGTTTGGCCAACTAGATTGGTTTTTATGGCAATGGGAGAAGTGCTTAGCTCTGGGTTCAATCTTGCGGTGTCCTTTCCCAGTGATAGTAGGTGAGGGAGTCCAAGATTAGTGGGTCCTCGGACAGCCGGACTATATGCTTATGCCGGACTGTTGGACTATGAAGATACAAGATTGAAGACTTCGTCCCGTGTCCGGGTGGGACTCTCCTTTGCGTGGAAGGCAAGCTTGGCAATTCGAATATGTAGATTTTCTTCTCTGTAACCGACTCTGTGTAACCCTAGCCCCCTCCGTTGTGTATATAAACTGGAGGGTTTAGTCCGTAGGACAAGGACAATCATAATCATAGGCTAGCTTCTAGAGTTTAGCCTCTACGATCTCGTGGTAGATCAACTCTTGTAATACTCATATAATCAAGATCAATCAAGCAGGAAGTAGGGTATTACCTCCATAGAGAGGGCCCGAACCTGTGTAAACATTGTGTCCCCGCCTCCTGTTACCATTATCCTTTGACGCACAGTTCAGGACCCCCTACCCGAGATCCACCGGTTTTGACACCGACATTGGTGCTTTCATTGAGAGTTCCACTGTGTCATCACCATAAGGCTGGATGGCTCCTTCGATCATCTACAGTTATGCGGTCCAGGGTGATGTTTTCCTCCCCGGACAGATCTTCTATTCGGTGGCTTTGTACTGCGGGCCAACTCGCTTGGCCATCTGGAGCAGATCGACAGCTACGCCCCTGACCATCAGGTCAGGTTTGGAAGCTTGAATTAGACCGCCGACATCCGCGGAGACTTGATCTTCGACGGATTCGAGCCCATGATAGGTGCACCCTACAGTTGCAATGAGCATGACCTAGATCTTCCATCGGGCGTTGCTCAGGAGATCACACCTGCAGCTGCCCTAGCTTTAAATCCAGTACAAATCATGCCATCCGAGGACGGGAAGATGGATCCTGCCATGGAGGCCGCACACTCAACGACAATAGAGCCAAACACAGATTCCACTTCCAATGAGGTCCGTGTCATCGGACCCTCGGACTCGTCTCTGGCCATAGGTTCCGAACCACGTGCATCCGTGCCCATCGGATCTAACTGGGCACCGATCATGGAGTTTCGCTCCGCGGATATATTTCAGCACTCGCCCTTAGGCGATGTGCTAAATTCATTAAAATCCCTCTCCCTGTCAAGAGACTCTTGGTCGAACTGTGTCCGGCTTGAGTGGGAATCGGACAACGAAGGAATTCGTTACCCACCCACCACCCACTTAATAGCCACTGTCGACGACTTAACCGACAATCTTGATTTCGACTCCAAAGACATCGATGGTATGAACGATGATGCCAGAGAAGAACAGGAACCACCGCCCATAGGGCGCTGGACAGCCACCTCGTCATACGACATATACATGGTGGACACACCCAAAGAAAACAATGGCGAGGATCAAAAGGATGCAATGGAGGGTCACCCTCTTGAGAAGCAACCATAGTGCCGATGTCAGCGGCACCACTCTAAACCCCGGCATAGCAAAAAACAGCGATAACGGCATAAGAAGGAAGAACACCTCGGACGATGCTAGAGATAACGACGACCCCGTGGACCCAGCGATGGAGCAGGCCGAGCAAGGGGACGACAAACACAGTCCGGGGCCGCTGCTCGATCATAGCGATGCCGAAGACAAAACTTATAAACCTGTCTCCGGAGAGGAGAATAGTCCAGATGACGATGCACACATAATCCCAGAAAAGCCTTTGGAACAAGAGCACCTCCACAAAAGGCTTATTGCCACCACGAGGAGCTTGAAGAAGCAGAAGCAACGGCTTAAAGCCGCGCAGGATATGCTCAACCACAGATGGAACAAAGTGCTCGACACTAACGAAATATACGACGGTGATCGCCACACAAAGAGCTACCCAAAATGCAAGCCGCTGCCCGAATTCGACGACGAGGCTATCGCGCCCATTCTGCCGAAAAACAATACGACCGATCTGCCAGACCGACCACCCCGTGGCCGAGACAGATCGACTAATGACGCCGTACACAAGTCAGCACACGATCTACATGAGCACCTGGACAAAAGAGCTAGTATGGCCAGGTCCATCTATGGATCTAGGAAACGTGCTCCTACGCTGCATCACGGCTGCCAAACCGACTATATTGATCGACTACCAGCTCGGAATCAATACCGAACACTACAGTCGTCGGCACACGCCATGACACATCCATGTACAGGGGTGCCGCACACCCCCTGTGCTTCACCAATGAGGTGATGGATCATGAATTTCCAGAGGGGTTTAAACCCGTAAACATTGAGGCATACGACAGAACGACAGACCCTGCAGTCTGGATTGAGGACTTTATGCTTCACATTCATATGGCTCATGGAGACGATCTCCACACCATCAAATACCTGCCCCTCAAGTGAAAGGACCAGCTCGGCACTGGTTGAAAGGCCTCCCCGAAAATTCAATTGGAGGTTGGGAGGAACTCGAGGACACTTTCAGGGCTAATTTTCAAGGGACCTATGTCCAACCTCCGGATGCAGGCGATTTAAGTCACATAATCCAACAACCCGGAGATTTAGACCGTAAGCTTTGGAACAAATTTCTCACCAAGAAGAACCAAATCATCGACTGTCCGGATGCTGAAGCCCTAGCAGCTTTCAAACACAGTGTCCGGGACGAATGGCTTGCCAGACACATCGGCCAGGAAAAGCCGAGGACAATGGTAGCTCTAACAACTCTTATGACCCGTTTTTGCGCGGGCAAGGACAGCTGGTTTGCCCGCAGTGGCACCAGCGACCTAGGCACATCTGAAATCAGTGAAGATAGCCCAGACAATACATTGGTAAATCCCGGATTTAGGGGCTCTAGACCCGGTCAACAGAAAAAGCCATTTAAAAGCAGCAGAGATGGTCCGTCCAGCCTAAATAAAAGTCTAGATAGGTCCTATCAGATTCACGGCACCCCCGAGAAACCTGCGAATCAAACCAACAGAGAATGTTGGGTCTTCAAGCAGGCTGGCAAGCTAAACGCTGAACATAAAGGGAGGGAGCCGCCAAGTGAAGATGAGGACGAGCCTCGCCAGCCGAACACTGGGGGACAGAAAAAATTCCCACCGGAGGTCAAAACAGTGAGCATGATTTACGCCACTCACATACCAAAGAGGAAGCGCAAATGCGCACTCCGAGACGTATATGCTGTAGAGCCCGTCACCCCCAAATTCAACCCATGGTCGGCCTGCCCAATCACTTTCGATCACAGGGATCATCCGACTAGTATCTGGCATGGAGGCTCGGCTACCTTAGTGCTCGACCCAATAATTGACAGATACCATCTCACCCGAGTCCTCATGGACGGCGGTAGTAGTCTTAATCTGATATATTAGGACACTGTCTGCAAGATGGGGATAGACCCCTCAAGGATCAACCAAAGCAGTACTACCTTTAAAGGAGTAATACCAGGCGTAGAAGCCCGCCGCACGGGCTCTTTAACATTAGAGGTTGTTTTTGATTCTCCCGAAAACTTTCGAAGCGAAGAACTAATCTTCGACATCGCTCCGTTCCGAAGCGGCTATCATGCACTACTCGGAAGAACGGCCTTCACTCGTTTCAATGCAGTACTACATGACGCTTATCTCAAACTTAAGATGCCCGGTCCATGCGGTGTCATCACTATCAGCGGCAACACAAAGCGCTCTCTTCGCGCGGAAGACTATGTGGCGGCTCTAGCAGCCAAACCACCGAATGGCCTCTCCAACCCGAGTAACCGAGTCTTCAAGACCACAGACACGGCTAGACGTGTTCGGCGCACCATTAGTTGTAGCAGCCCAGATAAACCTGAGCTTGATTAATGGCTATGCCCCATACGAGGTGCTGGGGGCTGCCCGCATGTAAAGGGTCCATAGTTTAGCTTGATCCTATTTACACTCAAGAAACTGAATTTTCACGATTCATTAATATTAACCGACTTTACGCACGGTCACACCAGAATCTTTCACCTGGGTTTTTCTTTTTTCTTCTCTTTCCAACAGGAGACCATCGTGCTACACCCTTCAAAGATACGACACAACGGAGATAAAGGCGCTGACGTGCAGCAGGGCCCCGTCCAAAGGTTTCTTTTTAGATTAAGACCCTATGTAAACCTTTTTTATTGTCTCTTGTTGTCTCACCCCCTCTTGGCACTTAAAATGACCAAGAGGAATACTGGCGTTACCGGCGAGCTTATGATTCGCCGTTCTAAAATATAGGTTACAAAAACAGCAACCAGTGTGTTTTTGAGATCTATACTCTCACCACAGGCACTCTTTCGTCACGCCGGATTGATGCACATACCTTGAAATTCTATGTTCATCATCGAGGGCATTACTCAGCCAGTATATGTTGTGAAGTCCGAGTACCTTCGGGAGTGTTCGGCGTCGCGAGTTTGGCCTTATATGCATCAGCTCCGAATCATGTCTTTGGTCAATAGTTGTGTTTGCCTGGCTCCCATGTTTTGCTGCCTTACGTTCTGCTATACCAGCTAAGGTGGCACAGGGAGAACTACTGTGATTGTGCCCTAGTTCATCTGGACGAGCACCTCAGTAGAGAAAGCCGAAAACTGACTGTCATGATAAAGCGAGAGACTGGTCATCCACTCGATGACTCAGCGGAATCTTCGCGATTCCTCCGTATTAACAAAGGACCGGTTTCCCGGTCACGTATGTAAATGCACCATATTCGGATAAACGCGGACATACTAGGGGCTATATAGTAGTCCCACCGTCAAACTCCTATGGCTGAGTGAAAGAGTTAAAGCTATATAGTCTGATTGCCTCGTTCAGCGTGCTACCACCTCCTTAACGGACCAAGACATTGGATCAAGTGTGATTATGCGCTGTGCCGAACACCCCCGCGTTATATCCGAGGGGGCTGAAGCCGACGACTGCAAACTTTCAGGTTATATACATATATACATAAGAGGCCACACAGGAGGCACTACAATACTTTACGGGCAAAAGTATAAATATAGCCTTTATTATCAAAAGCATTGTTTTTACAATCAAGATACATGTCACTCGAACATGGTATTCTTTGAGCACTGAGCCTCTATTAAACGGGCACCTTCTAAGACTTCTTCAAAATAGTGCTTGGGCGAGTCTTGACCCCCAGGCGGACCCTGGTTGCAATATCCATGGCCTCCATCTTCGCCCAATATGTCTGAACACGGGCAAGGACCATCCGCGCACCCTCTATGCACGCCAACCTCTTGACAGTGTCGTTATGCAGCACAACACGAATAAATCATTGCACCAAGCGAAAATAACTATCTGGACATGGTTGCTTCGGCCACAGGTGATCCACGACGGCCTTCATGGCAAGCCCGGATAACCTGTGGAGCCCGACCCATTCGGCCATTTGCTCATTTAATAGCAGCGGACGCCTTGGAGTACTGAACTGCGACCAGAACAATCTTTCCATCTCATGATCTTTTCAATCTTTGAAATACTGCGTCGCATCAGCAGCACTCTTTGCCAAATCCAAGTATGCGTCTGAAGAACTCCACAATTGATCAACAGGGGTATACTTCGGATCAACGAATTTCGTTCGCAATAAAAAGGGCTTCCCAGCCGCGATGTCACCAGCTTGCCGAAGCTCCTCCCGCGCCACTCTGATCTCAGAGCGAGTTTCCTTTGCTGCTTGTAAGGCCTTCTCCAGGTCAGCCGCTTTCATTCGGTTCTGCCTTTCGAGAAGCTCATATCGGCTGGCGTCATTTTTTTAGCTCAAGAGCCATGTTGTCTATTTTATCCTCACTTCGGCGATGAGCAGCCTGTTCGGCTTTTAATTCATCAGCTGCCTTCACGGCAGCTGCATTGCTTCTCCTGACTTGCTCCTTGGCCCGGGCAAGCTCTGCCCGAAGGGTCTCCATGGCGGCAGCACCATCTGTCATCAAAGCATATTATAAATCCTAGCATCATGATTTTATTAATATTTGCTGACCACCCAAATATACATACCCTGTGCCTCGTCAAGCCACTTGTTCACAAGCCTGATGTCTGCATCCGCCACGTCAAGTTGCCGCTTCAGTTCAGCAAATTTAGCAGTCCGGTCAGCTGCCGGAGCTGCAGCCACCTGCACACAAAATTGGCACCATCAGTACCAGAGACTATGATCCTTTGCTCGCCTCGTCCGGATGGCAACCGGAGTCTTAGGGGCTACTACCTATACAAAGTGCACCTTGCGCTTATGGTACAATCAAAGAATATCACTTTGCGTACCTCAAAGCCTCTTAGCAGGCTTGTAAAAGCCTCATTCAACCCGCTTTTTGCGAATGATATCTTCTCAACCACCGTATCCATTAAGGTTCGATGTGCCTCTGAGATAGACGCTTGCTGCAGAAGACCCATCAACGTGTCCGGTTGTATGTCAGATAGTTCGGGGCTTTTTCTTTTGGTCTCTCCAGGAGCCGAAAACCCCGGACTTCGGGCGGCCGAAGAGTTACCCTCCGGTCTTTGCGGATCGGGAGAGATCCTCCGAGACCATACCTCAGGATCGTCCGCCTCATGAGGTGGAGAAGTATGAGGATGTGTTTCACTCTCCATCATCTCCGAAAGAAGGTCCCCCGAGGACGAACATTGTGGAGGGAGGCTATGAGACGAACTGCAAAACATATGTCTCGGTCGTTATTTTCAGGAAAAGAACGGGGTATGCTTACTAAGTACCTTTGTTCACTTACGACTCAGTTAACGGCTGGCCCCCTTGTGGGCGTTGTGCAGCAATCTTGCCCTTCGGGCAAGGCCCCCTGATGAAGGCTTCATCCCTCGTTTGGAGACCTCTGCATCAAGTCTTTAGGGGCGGTCCTTTTCTTCTCGTGGGGAGAGGGGACGCTAGATTCTCCTCCCCGTTCATCCTCCGACATGGGGGGTATTATTTTCCCCGGTTGGGATGCGTGACGTACCTCCACCATGAAGTCCGCCTTTGGCTTCCCCATTCCTCTCCTTGTCCTCCCCTGATGGCACTTGATAAGGTGCGCGAGCCAGCATCCTGGTTAGTACAGGATCTGGTGAATCTTCGGGAAGAGTGGTCGAACACCTAATCCTCTCCACCTTTCTTATCCAGTCCTGGCCGAGGGTGGTTTTTTAGAGTAATGTTGTGACAAGTATAATTACAGCATGTTCAGTCGCGGAATTACTTACCTGGGTATCTGGACGGTTGCAGTCGAGGCCCGCATCCTCTGTGGTGACCGAACACTTTATTCGTGATCTAAAGAATAATTGATACATTCCTTCGGGCGTCCTGCCGAAGAAGTGCTGAACAGTTCACGGTCCTTCTAGGTTGAACTCCCACATACGGAGAGGTTGACGTTGACACGATTGATATCCTTCTTGACGAGATCCCGAATGAGGCTTTGCAATGTCCGCACGTCATCAACCGATCCCCAGTCCAGCCCCTTGTTGACCCATGATGCAAGTTGTGGTGGAGGGGCAGAGCGGATGGCCGGGGCAGCCGCCCACTTCCTCCCTCGAGGTGTTGTGATGTAAAACCATTCCCGTTGCGATAGGTCAGAAACTTCCGGGAAAGAACCCTTTGGCCATAAAGCATCAACGCCTTTGCTTATTATAGGACCTATGCACTCCGTGTGTCGCCCATCAATCATATTCAGCTTCACATTGGAAGTCGTGAGCCATAAGCCGAAGTGTGGGGTAATACGGAGGAAGGCCTCACACACAACAATGAACGCCGAGATGTGAAGGAAGGAATCTGGAGCTGGATCATGAAAATATAGCCCATAATAGAACATGATCCCTCTTACAAAGGGATTAAGACCTAAGCCTATCCCTCGGAGGAAGTGGGAGATGAATACGACGCTCTCGTTGCGTTTGGGAGTAGGAATAACCTGCCCTTGAGCAGGAAGCGTGTGAAGGATTTCGGCGGTCAGATACCTAGCCTCCCTAAGCTTCTTGATGTCCTCCTCTGTGACAAAAGAGGCCATCCACCAACCTTGAAGGTTGGATCCAGACATGATTGAAGGTCTGGAGCGCTTGGACTGAACCTAGGGTGTTGGAACTCGAGGTGGGGGAAGGGAAGGATCAGGCGTGGAAAGAAAAGGACAGGTCTTGACCTCTTTATATAGAGGAAGAATGTCAAGCGTCCTTCGTGCGGCCGTTTGGAACTTGCCTAAGCCAAGGAGTCGTACTAATGGGGCGGTTGCCCATGCCCGTATTGATGAGAATCCCGTGATAAGGGGACACGATCTCTGCTCAGACAAGACGTGCCAATAAAACTGCCTCGCAAGACATGTAGTGCCAGGTTGGGAAAAACAGTTTGCATAATAATCGGGCCGCGGCGTGATTTCATGGTATGAAAAAGTTGTCAGCAGATTAGACTTGTGGAGTATTGTGCTCTCTACGGTGGTATGTGGAATTTGTTTTGCACAGCTGGACACGATTCTTGTGTTCAAGATCTTCTTTGGAGTATTCGGAGAAGGAACCCGCCTTGCAATGCCGAAGACAATCTGCATGCCGGACTCATCGTCATTGAAGCCTGGTTCAGGGGCTACTGAGGGAGTCCAGGATTAGGGGGTCCTCGGATAGCCGGACTATATGGTTATGCCGGACTATTGGACTATGAAGATACAAGATTGAAGACTTCGTCCCGTGTCCGGGTGGGACTCTCCTTTGCGTGGAAGGCAAGCTTGGCAATTCGGATATGTAGATTTCCTTCTCTGTAACCGACTCTATGTAGCTCTAGCCCGCTCTGGTGTCTATATAAATCGGAGGGTTTAGTCCATAGGACAAGGACAATCATAATCATAGGCTAGCTTCTAGAGTTTAGCCTCTACGATCTCGTGGTAGATCAACTCTTGTAATACTCATATCATCAAGATCAATCAAGCAGGAAGTAGGGTATTACCTCCATAGAGAGGGCCCGAACTTGGGTAAACATTGTGTCCCCCGCCTCCTGTTACCATTAGACTTAGACGCACAGTTCGGGACCCCCTACCCGAGATTCGTCGGTTTTGACACCGGCAGTAGGGGTAGCAAGGTACGGATCATATTGTTGCCATCGAGGATAAAAAGATGGGGGTTTCATCATATTGCTTGAGTTAATTCCTCTACATCATGTCATCTTACTTAATGTGTTACTCCATTCTTTATGAACTTAATACTCTAAATGCATGTTGGATAGCGGTCGATGTGTGGAGTAATAGCAGTAGATGCAGAATCTTTTTGGTTTACTTGACACGGACGTGATGCCTATATTCATGATCATTGCCTTAGATATCGTCATAACTTTGCGCTTTTCTATCAATTGCTCGGCAGTAATTTGTTCACCCACCACATTATTTTCTATCTTGAGAGAAGCCTCTAGTGAAACATATGGCCCCTGGGTCTCTTTTCCATCTTAGAAGTTCCCGATCTACAATATTAGTTTCCGATCTACTATTCTTGCAATCTTTTACTTTCCATTCTATAAACCAAAAATACCAAAAATTATTTACTTTATCGTTTATCTATCTCTATCAGATCTTACTTTTGCAAATAACCGTGAAGGTATTGACAACCCCTTTCACGTTGGGTGCAAGTTTGTCTGAATGTTTGTGCAGGTATTCAGTGATTTGTGCGTTGGCTCCTACTGGATTGATACCTTGGTTCTCAAACTAAGGGAAATACTTATCTCAACTTTGATGTATCACCCTTTCCTCTTCAATGGAAAAACCAACGCAAGCTCAAGAAGTAGCAAGGGGCGATGATCAGCAAGCTGACACGGGTCCTGTGTCCGGACGGCCACTTTGTAAACACTGTCCGGATGTGGCAGAAGGAGTGGTTCTAGATCACCAAGCCAAGGGAAGCCGCATGGGGAGCGTGCCCCACATTCCGGTCTGGACCCCCACCAGATTGGCCTCGTGGACTACCAAGAGTCCGAACTGGGGATATGTTGCCAACACCAAAGCGCTATAGAAGCACGTCGACAACATGATAGAGACCGGTGCAAAGCTGCTCGACATGTTCCAAATCATGCTCCACCGCAGGATCCTCCCTTGTGAGGAGAGGGCCAAGCCCATGTGGGAGCGTGAGCCCGAGGATCTGGCCACTGTGCGGCACCTCTTCGGCATGACTCCTAACAAGATATGAGGCCAGCCATTCCAGCACCAGAAGGAGTTGTCGGCTGAGGGGAAGGACATCGTTCTTGACGCTGCGAATCCCCCAAAGGAGGTGAGTGGCATGTCTTTTCGAAGACTATTCAGATATCCACATTACGTGGGATTCAATCTAACCTGGTTGCATGGATTCCGCAGGGCTGGCTCGCCAAGGCCAAGAAGATCAGTGGCCCGGCGCCACTGCCAGAGGGGCCCCGTTTAGAGCAGCTAGAGAAGATGCTGGTCGTGGTGCCCTACAAGGCGCCTGCTAAGAAAGGCAAGAAGTAAGAAGCACCGGAGACCAAGGAGGGACTCCGCCGCAGGATCCATCCGGGCAACCAGTCCAGAGATGCTGCGGCCTCATACATACAAAATAGGGGCGAGGAGGAGGACGACGAAGAGGAGAGTTCCTCTTCACACTCCAAAAATAGGCCGGCGTTCGAGGACGCCAAGGAGGTCCAACCTTCTCCGGCCCCAAAGAGACGATACTGGCCCAAGCTGGTCATACCCGACAGTTTGGACGACAAGAAGTCTGAGGCGTCCGAGGAGCCTCCGAAGAAGGGGTCCAGGGTTAAGCCCCCCTGCCAACAGGTAAGGTGTCCGTATTTTCAGCTATTATTCTTTTAGTAGTTTGCTCTAGTTGAAGGTTAACACTTATGAATTTCAGTCCCCCACATGAGCGCCCCACCGAGCAGATCTTTGAGGGGACATCTCCGCCCACCGAACTGGCGGATAGTGGGTCTATGGCACACTCCGCACCTCCCTCGATCCCTAAAGAGGCCGAGGAGGTGCAGTCCTGAAGAACCCCACCTCCTTCAAACACGGAGGCGGAGGTAGATGTCATAATGGCCGAGGTCAACACCTCGGTCACCGAAGACCAGGAGGGAGCGTCCCTCCTGGCCAGCGAGGGAAAGGAGTCCAGACGATCCAAGCCCCCTCCATCAACCGCTCTTGAGCCTCCAAGGTCCTCAACAACATAGGTTCCTCCTAGTGGGGAGGGGGCAGGAGCCAACGCCGGCGCGTAACACCTCCGTACGGGCGGCAGCTAGCTGGCTGGATACGCTGGAGGAGTTGGTGAGCAACTCCGTCATCATTGAAGGGCACCGCACCCTCATGGGGGCGGTTATGTAGAGTGTCCGGTCCGTCCAATCTGGATTGAACGACGATGTCCAAGGCCATCAAACAGGCTTTAAGGTAAGTCAAGTAATGATCATTCCTCATAATGCGGTTATAGTTGTTAGTTTAGCTAGGCCGCATACATAGCAGCCCCTGAGACTCTGACAGGACTTCGAAGAGACCTGCAGAGGATCAAGTTTGGTAAGTCGATTAACAATGTCGACATTTCTGATGCTAACGCAGGCATCTTCCATGGCCGCGGCAGCTAATGCCGCGGCATTAGAGGGGATGGATCAGAAGATCAAGCTTTCCGATCAAGACCTGGATCTTGTCAACAAATGGCGGCGCAAGGTAAGCTCGGTAAAATGATGTTGTCAGCGTCCTGGATATGGGGGTATCCAGCCCTGCCTGCCTGTGGCCCACCACGTGGCTCCATCGACGGCCTGGTACGTCCCAGCTTCAGCATCAACAACTCAAGACCCTCACGAGGGGCCAAGCCTCGCGAGGCGGACGACGCCAAGACCCCCGAGGGGATCGACCTCCCAGGCTGGCTCCCGAGGGGCGGAGAGTTCTAGAAGGTTCACCTCACGAGGCTTAGCTGACATGAGCCATGACGACCAAGGCCAGGCAGGTGCCAGGAGGGCCCAGAGTGTAGGTTTCCTCTTTGGTGCAAAGGAGGCAAACCACACGCGCGGAGTCCCAAGGAATCAGCCAAAGGTTTCCATTCTGGTGCAACGAGACCAAGACCGCCAGGACGGCAGGACAGATGTCATCGACGAGCCCATCACAGCGTCACGACCAGAGGCTTTTCGCAGGCGAAGACTACTTTTGTCAGGATAAGCTATGCTACTTGTCCCCTTTCCAATCCGGCCATTGTGGGATCCCTTCCCGCCAACATTTGGGAAGAGGACCAAGGCCACTATAAATAGGACTAGCCACCACCATAGAGGGGGGGGGGGAGAAGACAAGACAAGTCGAACTAGCCCACACCACGCCAGCTCCCCTGAGCTTAAGAACACCTCACCTCCTGAAGCCAGTTCATCCACAGTACTAGTTCATCCTCAGCCCCCCGAGGCAATCCACCAAAATGCTAGAGTAGGGTATTACACCGCAAGGTGGCCCGAACCAGGATAATTTGTTGTGTCTCTTTGCCTCTTTGAGCTTGTCGCGCTAGGCTTAGGAGGATTGCGAGTAGGCAGGCTGGGTAGGTTGAGATCTCCGCACGCACCCTAGAGTTCGAATCTCTCAAGAGTTTGCGGATTCCGTAATCCGACATTTGTCACGCTAGGTAGGGGTGCGTCGGATCTTCTCTTCCGTCGACTGGTCTCCCGCCACTCCGACACCTCCATGGCCGACGCACGCCGAGCTCGCGCCGAGCGTCGGGCCCTAGTCGCCACCCGCATCGCTCAGACGGCTCCAACGGGCGATGGTTGTGCCTGCCATGCTCCGTCTCCGGTGGCCAACGCCGCCACGGGCCCTGGCGGCCATGAGCAGCAAGCTTCATCGCTGCACCCCTCGGTGCGTCACGACGGGCGCACCGCTAATCCATCACTGACCCCAGCAGCTTTGTCATCCCACGCGCGTCGTGGCCAGGCAGGCGCAGGCCGCTCTGCTCATGGCACGGGAGCTCCTTTGCTACTGCCTGGTTGGTGACCTCTACGAGGAGTGGCTCGAGTGGACCGCTGAGGTCGTCAGTGTTGCGCATGGGGGCTCCGCCGAGCCGGCTCGCTCGCTGCCTCAGCAGCCACTTGCAGTGGGTGATGTAGCGCACGGCGGCACGAGGCTCCTCCACCACCTCCGGCCCAGGGTGTCATCGTCGGACCAAGGCGTGCGGCACCACGGCGCGACCAGCCGCGCCCTGCGCCAGCTCGGGAGGACGTGAGTTGCCAGGTGGTGCAGCGACCTCAAGGAGAAGCGCGCATACTTCCAGCACCCCAGCACCAGGCCCGTGTACCACCGCATGAGGTGGCGGTGCGCATGCACCAGGACTAGTTTCCACCCCCTCGACGACCCCCAGTGGCCATGGCAGGATGCCGCGCGTTCACCCAGGAGCTCCGCAACATCTTCTGGCCGAGCAAGTTCAAGCCTGGCCTGCCTCCATGCTACGACGGCACCGCCGACCCTGCCGAGTTCCTGCAGCTCTACGAGCTGAGCATCAAGGTGGCCAGCGGCGACGAGAAGATCATGGCAAACTGGTTCTCGATGGCCCTCAAGGATGGCGCGCGTTCTTGGCTCCTGAACCTACCCGAGGGGTCGGTTTCTTCCTGGGAGGAGATGCGCGGCCGCTTCATCACCATCTTCTAGGGCACTCGCGACCGTCCACCGGCCGCGGGTGACCTGCGTTACGTCAAGCAACAACCTGGAGAGACCCTGCAGAAGTATATCCAGCGCTTCAAGAATGTTCGCCTCAAGATCCCCAAGGTGTCGAACGAGGCCATAATTTCAGCGTTCACTGATGGCGTCCGTGATGTCAAGATGAAGGAGGAGCTTGCCATCCATGAGGATCTCTACACAGCCCTAGAGATGTTCAACAAGGCGAACAAGTGCGCAAGGGCTGAGGAGGGACGCCTCTCCCTCCTCGAGCTCCCCGATGCTGATCCAGAAGTCAAGAAGGCCAAGAACAAATACGTGAAGTGCAAGGGGCTAGACATGCTTGCAGACGAACCAGAGACGAAGCGCGGCTGTGACCACCCCGAGTCGTCCAAGAGCAACCGGCCGTTCTGCGTCTCCCACAACGTTCACAGCCACAACACCAACGACTGTCAGGAGCTCAGGGCCCTCCGTGATGGACGCCTCGATCGACGCCCCGAGTGCAACGATCGAGGCTACGGTCGTGGAGGCGGACGAGGAGGAGGATGCTTGGACGGACGCGACCATTGTCAGGAGTGGCGCGACCAGCCTCCTGAGGACCGCTGGTAGGGCCAGCCTCGCGAGGGCGCCTGGAGGGAGCAGCCTCGTGAGGAGTGCCCTCAGGGCAACGCTGCTTTGCCTCCTCTGCCTCCGCCGCCAAGAAGGAACGAGGATCACCACCAGGATGAGGGGGCCAGGGGCTTCCAGGAGCCTCGAGCCATTGCCTGCATCTTGGGAAGCTCACAGGCCCCTGCTTTCAACTACATCTTCAAGTAGTTCGCGCGCGAGGTGAACGCGATGCTCCCCAAGCCCGAAGCAACTCGCCCTCTCAGGTGGTCCAAGTGCGCCATCACCTTCAACTCCTCAAACCAGCTCAAGTGCGCGGCCACCGCTGGTGCGCTCCCCATGCTCTGCTCCCCCATCATCAGCAACATGGTCATCACCAAGACTCTCATTGATGGTGGAGCATGGCTCAATGTTCTGTCTGTTCAGACGTTCGACAGGCTCCAAGTGCCATACAACCAGCTTCACCCGACCAAGCCATTTACAGGAGTGACCGACGGTTCTACACACCCGATAGGGCAGGTTCGCCTCCCTGTCACCTTTTGCGAGCGCAACAACTACCACACTGAGCTCATCGACTTCAATGTCACCGACATCTGCCTACCCTACAACGCCATCCTAGGGTATCCAGCACTGGCCGAGTTCATGGCAGCTACGCACCACGGCTATAATGTCCTCAAGATTCCAAGAAGCGGCGGCATCATCACGGTCGCGTGACAAGAGAAGGATGCGGTGTGCTCCCTGAGCGCGCCTTCCAGGCTGCAGCGGTCGAGAACCCTGAAGACGAGGGCGGCGCCCTCCCTCTTGAGGTCGCCCCCAAGACAAAGAAGCTGCAGCTGGGACAGGGGTCTCATGAAGGAGCATCGCTCGAGGACGCTGCACTGAGCCTCGCGTCCCCGGACGCGGCACCTTCAGCCATCACATAAGAAGGCACGCCCGACGCCCCTCTCAGGTTGGGCTCAGGGGATCTCCTCGGGAGGGCCTCTGACCTAGCCAGGGTCACGAGGGAGGCGCTCGGGCACCATGTGGAGGCGCTCTTCAGAGCACACTTCCTAGGATAAGGCATCAAGCGTGAGGCACCAGGCATTCAGGAGTTCATGAGGAAGGCAATCGAGGAGATTCAAGAAGCAAGGGTTCTGCAAGGCGATCGTCGCCTGCTGCGTGGCGCAGTTCACTACCCTTGCGAGGGTAAGGAGTTCCGTGTCTGCGTCGACATCCCTGGGCTCAACAGGGCCGCGTCTCGGCAGCTCATCTGGACGTCTCGTGTCGGCCGGTGCGAGGGTCCACCTCACAGCTACGTCCGCATGCTCTTCGACCTACCGGGCGCGGCTGTGGTGTTCCAGCGCTGCATGAGGGACGCCCTGGCGGCTCGCGAGGCCAGGCATCAGGCGATCCTGGTGGAGATGGAGGAGCACCTTCAGGAGCCTTCCGGGCCCTCTGAACCTCCCGAGGCTCGGCGCCAGAGCGGCTCGTGAGGAACGACTCCTGCAGCGTGCATTTTTGGCTACTTCAACACCTCTTCAGCGACAGTACCAGGTGAGGGAGTCCTGGATTAGGGGGTATCCGGACAGCCGTACTATATACATCGTCCGGACTGTTGGAGCGTGAAGATACAAGACTCAAGACTTCGTATCGTGTCCGGATGGGACTCTCCTTTGCGTGGAAGGCAAGCTTGGCGATCCGTATATTATATTTCCTTCCTTGTAACCGATTCCATGTAAACCCTAGCCCTCTCCGGTGTCTATATAAACCGGAGAGGTTGGTCCTTAGAAGGCCAATCACAATTATAATCAAAATCATCATAGGCTAGCTTCTAGGGTTTAGCCTCTGTGATCTCGTGGTAGATCTACTCTTGTACTACTCATATCGTCAATATTAATCAAGCAGGAAGTAGGGTTTTACCTCCATCGAGAGGGCCCGAACCTGGGTAAACATTGTGTCCCTTGCTTCCTGTTACCATCAGCCTAAGACGCACAGATCGGGACCCCCTATCCGAGATCCGGTGGTTTTGACACCGACATTGGTGCTTTCATTGAGAGTTCCTCTGTGTCGTCACTGCAAGGCTTGATGGCGCCTTCAATCGTCAACAACATGGTCTAGGGCGAGACTTTTCCCCCTGGATAGATCTTCGTGTTCGGCGACTTCGCACTGTGGGCCAATTCGCTTGGCCATCTGGAGCAGGTCGACAGCTACGCCCCTGGCCACCAGGTCAGGTTCAGAAACTTGGACTACGCGGCGGATATTTGCGGAGACTTGATCTTCGACAGATTCGGGCTTGTGCCAGGAGCACCGGACAGTCGCGATGAGCACGGCCTAGACCTACTATCGGACAATGTTAAGAATATCACCCCTACAGTAGCCCCGGACCTAAATCTGGAGCAGGCTGTGTCGCCTAAGGACGGAGGGATGGGCCCCGCCCTGCAGGCTGCACTCTCATCGCTGGTAGAGCCGAACACAGGCCTCACTTCTGAGGAAGCCTGTAACTCCGGACCCCCGGACTCGTATCCGGTTGTTGGTTCCAGTCCGCGCACTCTCGAGCCAGCCGAGCCAGCTTGGGCTCCGTTAATGGAGTTTACCGCTGCGGATATCTTCCAGCACTCGCCCTTTGGCGACATGCTGAACTGATTAAAGTCTCTCTCTTTGTCAGAAGGCTCTTGGCCGAACTATGCCCGGCTTGAGCGGGAAGCAGGCGACGAAGGAATTTATTGCCCACCCAACACCCACTTCATTGCCATGGTCGATGATCTAACCGACGTGCTCAACTTCGACTCCGAAGACATCGACGTTATGGACGACGATGCAGGAGAAGAACATGAACCACCGCTCACTGGGCGGTGGACAACCACCTCCTCCTATGATATATATATATATATATATATATATATATATATATATATATATATATATATATATATATATATATATATATGGTGGACATCCGAAGGAAACCAATGGCAATGAGGCAACGGAGGATAACCCCTCAGGAAGAAAAACAAAGCATGGGCGTTGTCGGTGCCGCTCCAAGCCCCGCCACAGCAATACCGGCCCAGGAGACGAAAACAATCCGGATGGTGCCAAAGAGGAATACAACCCTAATCAGCCTACCTTCAAGCAGGCCGAACTGGCCACGGTGGGATACTTGGAAAGGGACAATTATACGCCCCCCTCCGAGGACGAGGTAAGCCTCGGCAATGATGAATTCGGCGTGCCTTAAGATCCAGTGGAACAAGTTCGCTTCAAGCAACGGCTCATGGCCACGGCAAGGAGCCTGCAAAGGAAGCAACAACAGCTTAAAGCTGACCAAGATTTGCTCGTGGACAGGTGGACCAAGGTCCTGGCCATCAAAAAATACGGACTTGACTGCCCCGACAAAGGGCACACACGGCACAACTGGCTACCTCAACCTAAGCAAGAGAACCCAAGGCACATACCCCGACGACAACACATCACTACGGTCCAAGACAATACGAAGGAAACACGAAGAGGCATCCTCAAGCCTTGGCACAACAGTCATAAGCGTCAAGTCCGGGAAGCCGGTGCCAAGTCCAGCAACTCCCAGTCCGGTCAACGGACAAAGAATAGCTCAAGCCTATCCGGCCCGAACCACACACTCGATCAACCATGTGAAATTCATGGTACTCCTAGAAGGACGGCAAAGCGCACCAATAGAGAATGCCGGATCCTCAAAACAAAGCGGCTGGTCGTGTGCCGGAAGTAATGAGGGGAGGAGTCTAGTCAAGAGACCCCCCAGAGCATAAAAGTACGGCCGATCGCCCTTGATCGCATCAACCACAGCAATTCAATTGTAGTACCTCTAGACCTAGTAGTCCGGGGGCTCCATAACACATAAAGCCCCCACGGGCATGAAACCACAAATAACATCTTTTAAAAGATGCCAGGTGCAAAGGCCAAGTTTTATCGGCCCACCACTCTAACGGTGGTCTTCGGATCACCAAAAAATGTAACGCCAAAGAATAATTCTTCGGCACCTTCCCCTCACACGGTAATCTACCACATGCTAACGGGATGAACCACATTGACTAGATTCCACGTGGTAAACCGTTAGGCTAACATCGTGTGATATAATCACACCTATGGGCAAGGCCGAACCCCGCTCTTAGAGCGGAAATCATACAGCTACCGCAGTAGCGAGTCGTGCATGCCTATCAAAATTCTGATATGACAGCCAACTATCCGGACACCAACTGAGGAGTCCGCACTACTTCACGATATAACGGCTGGGTTAACCAGGGTCCGATCATGAACGCTCGGACCAATCACAAGAGGATGTTCAGCTACCTCCCAGTATTTGTCTTTACAAACTAACTTTGACGCAGAACAGGATTGGCGATGTGGAATCGGCCCGGACACACAAGGACAGGAACATGCATGTGACCACCCCCCCCCCAAAGAAGGCAGTCCCGATTCACTTCAAATCCACTCACAGCACCCTCCAGTCCGGCCATCACAGGTTCCGCCAAAAACACCTATTTTCATAATCATAAATCGTACTCATATGCATAGACATATAATGCTACTACAATGTATAGACTTCAATAACACTTACCGACCGTCGTTTCTCATCGATGCCTCGTGCTACGCCCGATTATGCCAGGGGCTTCACAGTACGGCAGTAAAGTCCGACCACCTTTTCGATCGCTCGACGTCCCGAACTTATAGCACTATATGCATCAGCTCCGAATCATGTCTTGGGTCATTGGTTGGGTTTGCCCGGCTCCCTTGTTTTGGTACCATACATTCCGTTATATCGGCTAAGGTAGCGCAGGGAGAACTACTGCGATTGTGTCCCAGATCTGCCGGACGAGCGCCTCAGTAGAGAAAGTCGAAAACTGACCGTCATGATACAGCGAGAGCTGGTCAGCTGTTCGAGAGGTTGTAAAATCCTAAAAGATTTATTCCGCATAATGCCATTATAAATGCAGAGTGCGATGGATCGGCCCTCCGATCAGGCGCCAATAGAGCCCCTAGTTCGGCCTTCCGAACACTAGGGCTGCGCCGACCATACTCGAATTCCTATGGCTAAGTGAGAGTGGTAAAGCCCTATAGTACGATTGCCTGGTTCGTGGTGAGGAACACCTCCTTAAAAGGACCCAGCCATGGGATAAAGAGTGTTTAGGTATGTCCCGAACACCCCCGTATTTCTTTCGTGGGGGCAGAAGCCGACGACTGGCTAACTCTTAGGATTTACATACACTAAACAGCCGCACCGGAAGAACAAATGTTCAAACAAAACATGCAGTAAATAATAAAAGTGCCGTTATCCCATATTACAAAGAATGACAAGAATGCCCTCAGGGAAATATGATGTCTTTGGTACACTTATCCACCACAAGGCGGGCTCCCTTCAGTACACCTTCACAGTACAGCTCGGGCTTGCGGTGCTCCTTACCCTCTGGTGGCCCCTCGATCATCAGCTTCTTCGCGTCAAGCTTCCCGCAATGCACTTTTGCACAGGCAAACGCCATGCGCGCACCCTCTATACAGACTGATCGCTTAACAGCATCAACCCGGGACAGGCGCCCACAATCCGCTTCACGAGTCCGAAGTAACTTCTTGGAATGGGTTCCGCGGGGCACAGCCGGACAACCAAGTCCTTCATGGCTAGTTCGGCCGCCTGGTGCAGTTCGACCAGCTGCTCTAGCTGATCAATAAAGGGCACCGGATAGTTCGGCGCCAAATACTACGACCAGAAATCCCTCTCCGCAGACTTCTTCTCCTCGGTCCGGTAGAATTGGGCGGCATCTGATATGCTGCGAGGCAGATCCGCAAACGACCCTAGAAAAACAAGAATTCAGCTTGTCGCTTGGAGTTCTCCCCACTATCATGTAAAAATGGCCATGAGTACAAAAGCCTTACCAGCTGCAACCTTCCGGGCCTCCTGAATGTCCTGCACAGCACCTCAAGCTTCTTTCCGAGCATCTTCCGCGGCTTCGAGAGCTTGGGCGAGTTCGGATTCTTTCCCTACTAGACTCTGCTCCAAGCCCTCACTTTTCTTCACAGCCTCCTGTAGCTCTCGCTTAGCTGCGATGACTCTGGCCTCGTGTTTCTCATGAAGCGCCTGTTCGGCGGCAGCTTTCTTGTTGGCATTAGCCACAACCTTCTTTAGTGCCTCAAATTCGGCACTCGCTCCTAGAGCATACAATACAAATACTTTTCACTAGGCACAGTTACTCATTCATGCCAACTTCAAGACAATGTTTTCAACATACCTTGCTTGTCTTCCAATTGCTTCTTCACACGGCCAAGTTCCTCCTCGGCACGTGCCAGGCTCTGCTTCAGTCCGGACACTTCTGCATTATGAGCGGCCATCCTCTCTGCAGACGCCTGTTTTCACACAAAGGGGTATACGTCATTCACACAAGCTCCTGCGAAAGCAGAGGATTTGATCCCCTGCCCGGCTCCCTCTCCTTCGCCGAACAGTGTATCAGGGGCTACTACTCATATTATGACGATTCCTCAAAGGTTTCTTAGGAAACATACCTCAAAGGCCTTTATAAGGCCAAGGCAGGACTCATTCAGCCCGCTCTCGGCGGACGGAATCTTTTCAACTACCGCACCCATGAGGGTCCGATGTTCATCGATGATAGACGCGTTCTTTAACACTGTCGACAGACCGCCTGGCAGCTCTGCTTAGACAGAGGTTGCCAGCGGAGTAGGCAAGCCCCCCACCATCGAAGGTGGCTGCTCGCCCGATCCTAGAGCCTTAGAGGTCTTCAGGACCTTGTCCGGCTGTGGGCCGAACCCAAGATCGCCGCCGCCGTCAGCACGCTTGGGGGCCATCGCTCCCATGTGTCCGGCTCCAGAGAAATGCCCTCCTGGTCTAGGTCCCGTTGATACGACACTTCAGTGTCGTGCCTGGACTTTGGGGAAGGGGCCTTTGGAGGCGTCTCGCTCGCCAAGGCGTCTGAGCTCAGTGAATCCTCCGATGAGGACTGTTTGGCGCGAGACCTCGCCGGGATGTACAAAATATGGCAACAATTAAAACTACTATACCCAAACAATCTCGGACGCATATGCGTGTTCGGATTTCGTATACTTACGACTTTTCCCGGGGCTGGGCCCTGGGATCCCACTCCGGGCTGCTATCGGCAGCCGTGGTGGATGCCTCTGGGAGGGAACCTTTCCCCTTCTTGGGTGATTCGGCCTCCAGGGATGAGGAGGCCGTCCTTTTCTTCCCACCTTCAGAGTGAGGCTCGTCCTCCTCTGCTTCCTCCTCTTCGTCTTCAGAAGAAGGATCATCGCTGGAGTCTTCAGATTTGGCGTCCGAAGCCTCGCGATGACAGAGGCCACTCCGGGTCTTTTTGACCTTCTTGGAGGCCTCTTTCTTTGGCGCCTCATAAGGCGCGGGGACCAGCATCTTCGTCAGATGAGGTCCAGCCGGTTCCTCCGGTAGCGGGGCAGGACAATGTATCTGCTCCACCTTTTTTATCCATCCCTGGGGTTATGATAAAACACGATAAAGATGTCTCCCTCAGGACATGCCAACTGAAGCATGGATGGACGGAGCGTAGCTATGACTTACCGGGCTTGCATAATGGGATAATTGATACCCACGGTCCTCGGAGGAGCCTGGTCATGATTTGCCGTACTTAAAGAGCACCTTCTAGATATCCTTGTGGGAGGAATCGTAGAGCTCCCGAAGGGTCTGGTGCTTGGTTGTGTCGTGCTCCCACAAGTTGAAGGCTCGACGCTGGCAAGGGAGAACCAGGCGAACTAACATCACCTGGACTACGTCGACGAGCTTGACATCCTTGTCGACCACGCTCTGAACGCGCGTCTGGAGCAGTGACAACTCATCGGACGAGGACCAGTTCGGGCCCTTCTTGGGCCAGGACGTGAGCCGCAGTGGGGATCCGGATCTTAACTCTGGAGCTACAGCCCACTTTTTGCCGCGTGGTTCGGTGATCTAGAACCACTGCTGCTGCCACTCCTCGACGGAGTCGTTGAAGGTACCCGTCGGCCAAACGACCTTGGGCATGTTGCTCACCATGGCGCCGCCACACTTGACGTGCTCGCCACTCACCACCTTGGGCTTCACATTGAAAATCTTCAGCCACAGGCCGAAGTGAGGCGAGATCCAGAGAAAAGCCTCGCACACGACGGTGAACGTCGAGATATTGAGGAAGGAGTTGGGGGAAAGATCATGAAAATCAATCCCATAGTAATACATGACTCCACGAACAAGTGGGTGAAGGGGAAACCCGAGCCCGCGGACAAAATGGGGAAGGAACACGACTCTCTCGTGAGGCTCCGGAGTAGGGACGACCTGTCCCGCCGGTGGGAGATGGTGGCTGATCTTCTTAGCCAGATACCCGGCCTCCCAGAGCCTTTTGATATCCTTCTCCTGGACAATACAGGCCATCCATCTGCCCCCTACTCGGATCTAGACATCTTTGGAAAACCTTTCTTCGATGGAAGATAAGAATGCCTGGGTGATACGTCTCCAACATATCTATAATTTTTGATTGCTCCATGCTACTTTATCTACTGTTTTGGACTATATTGGGCTTTATTTTCCACTTTTATATTACTTTTGGGACTAACCTATTAACTGGAGGCCCAGCCCAGAATTGCTGTTTTTTGCCTATTTCAGTGTTTCGAAGAAACGGAATATCAAATGGAGTCCAAACGGAATGAAACCTTCGGGAACATGATTTTCCAACCGAACGTGATCCAGGAGACTTGGACCCTACTCCAAGAAGTGCCAGAGGCGGTCACGAGGGTGGAGGGCGTGCCCCCTACCTCGTGGGCCCCCTGACGCTCCACCGACGTACTCCTTCCTCCTATATATACCTATGTATCCCCGTACGATCAAAACGGGAGCCAAAAACCTAATTCCACCGCCGCAACCTTCTGTATCCATGAGATCCCATCTTGGGGCCTGTTCTGGAGCTCCACCAGAGGGGGCATCCACCACGGAGGGTTTCTACATCATCACCATAGCCCCTCCGATGAAGTGTGAGTAGTTTACTTCAGACCTTCGGGTCCATAGCTAGTAGCTAGATGGCTTCTTCTCTCTTTTTGGATCTCAATACAATGTTCTCCCCCTCTCTCGTGGAGATCTATTCGATGTAATCTTCTTTTTGCGGTGTGTTTGTTGAGACCGATGAATTGTGGGTTTATGATCCAGTATTATCTATGGAAAATATTTGATTCTTCTCTGAATTCTTTTATGTATGATTGAGTTATCTTTGCAAGTCTCTCCGAATTATCCTTTTTGGTTTGGACAACTAGATTGGTAGTTCTTGCAATGGGAGAAGTGCTTAGCTTTGGGTTCAATCTTGCGGTGTCCTTACCCAGTGACAGAAAGGGTTGCAAGGCACGTATTGTATTGTTGCCATCGAGGATAACAATATACCCCGCGGTGTAAACCGGCCAAAAGTTTAACCCGGCCGGACCGGACGACTCACTGGTAACCCGCCCGGTCTTGGCAGTTCATTCGTAACCCGGCGGGCGGGTCAGATGGATGACGAGGCCCATGGCCCAGAAGGCCGGTTCATGTTTAACGGTGGGCTGGTTTATGAGGAAAGCGTAAGGACTATTCTCCTACAAAGGAAGCAAGACTAGGACTCCACTTGTAATAGAGTAATCCTAATCCAACTAGGACTAGTCATGTAAACCGCCCCTTCAACATATATAAGGAGGGGCAGGGCTCCCCAAAGAGGGACGAGTTAGAGGCTACAAGCAAGAAGAAACAATCTAGGGCTAGACACAAAGAGGAGAGCCGGTTTACGGCGACTCCCTCATGATGATAATGAGATCTAGCCTCAAACAGCATGTAGGGTTTTTACCGGATGATGTTTCCCGGGGCCCGAAGCTGTCTAAATCCCTGTCTTGTGTTGCGTCTCTCGATTCCGCTCAACCCCTCTCAAGCTACCACATAGATGCGTTGGCCTCGGGACTAAGTCCTGACACTAAGGACATCTGCCGTGACAAAACCACGACAGTTGGCGCCCACCATGGGGCCCGCGCACGGTGGTGTTATGTTCTTGGAGGGATCTTCCTCAAGGGTCGGAAATTCACAATTTTCAAGAGGAGGAATTCCCGTTTAGAAGGATCTACGTCAGTTTCAGATTCGCCAGTCTGGATTGGCAATATACGAGATTTGAGAAGCTAGGGTTCGGCGTCCTGTGTGCCGCCACCAACACGGCGTGGAGAACAAAAGCCAGATCGATAAGGGAAGCCGAGACCGACAAATTTTAATACTGATTCAACTCGTACGTGGAGATTGATCAGAGGCGACCCGCTGAACCGTTGTGCTGGCACGTACTGTCTTCAAGGCCCGAGGAAGCCAAGACTACTATTATGTGATTTCCAATCGATCTCGGAAGCTAGCACTCACGGGATATTACAAGGTTTCAGTGCTGCTGCTATGTCACATCAAGCCATCAATCAACCGGATCAAGTATTACAGGGATACTACTTTCTCACGTGAGGCTGTACTAGATATAATCGCTAAAATCCTGATTTTTTGTTCTGTGTTCAACTGCTGGCCCGGTTTCGCTTTCCTCTGCCTTGGCCATCCTCGAGTATGCCCGCGGCTCGCACGAGTTGCTGGTTTCTGCGCCTCGCTATTGCCGCGGCTGGCGGCGTCTCTCTCCACCAGGCGTTTACAGCACGTTTCGCGCGTCTCCTGATCACGTTGAGCCGGCCTCCGGCTCTGCCCGCTTCCCAATAGCCACTGCCCACACAGAAGAGGAGAAGTGGCCGGGCGCTCGGGTGAAGAGCTGTTTGTCAAAAAAAAGAAAAAAAAAGAAAAAAAAGAAAACCGGGTTAAATACGACCCGGAGGGTCCGTCTGAGCCGGCCGGTGCGGTGCTTTATGCCATCGCCTCTGTTTCAGTGAACGGATCATTCAACATCCAACGTCGTTTGCCATCTGCAAACATCAGGTGATATCCATCTAACTCTATTTTATCAGCACATACTAAATTGTTTCAGAGCAATTATTTGGTCTATGATAATTTTTTGCAGGACCATTGTTCCTTACAAAAAGGTGTCGCAAAAGGGGCGTGGGAAAAAAATATTTTTGCACTAGCGCTCGTTTTGCGCAAGTTGCCACCCCCGCTTATTTTCGCGATTGCACCGGCTTACAATGCCACGGACGACTCGTCCGTCCGCCCTTGCGACCGGTTCATGCGTCCGCACCGGTTTACAACGCAGAGGACAACGGGCTCATCTGTGCCAGCTTACAAGGCCGCGTCCGATTCATCACCCCGAAGCCGCTTCTGATGCTGCGGTGGTTGTACTGTCCGCCCAAACATCAGGTGGTATTCATCTAATTTATGTATTAAACACTTATTGTTTTTTGTCAAAGAACAATTACTCTGTCCTGTAATATTTTTACACAGGACAATTTTTATGCCATTCACGGACACGCGTACTGCGGTCCGGGTTACATCAACGCGCCGGCCGACTCGCCCGTCCGCACCACCTTATAACACCATGGACGACTCGCCCGTCCGCCCTCGCGGCCGGTTCACGCGTCCGCGCCGGCTTACAATGCGGAGGACAACTTACTCCTCCGCACCAGCTTACAACACCGAGACGACTCATCTGTCTGTGCCCGCGGCCGACTCACCCATGAGTGATTTCAACTTCACCAAGGGATCATCAACTTCATGGCGGATTATTTCCGGCCTGGCATATCAGGTGATATCCATTTAAAATATATTTTATTGGCACATATTATCTTCGTCAAAGAACAGTTTATCTTTGCCTTGGTCTGCAATATTGTTGATGCAGGACAGTTGTTCACTACATCAAAATGGCGTGGTTAACTCGCCCGTCCGCGCCGGTTTACAACACCGCGGCCGGTTCATCTATTTGAGCCGCCTATGATGCTGAGGTCATCTTTTCCATCAATTTCTCACGGCCTGGTCTACATCAACATACCGGGCTGCACCTATCTGCATGGGCTGTTTATTGAAGTATGAGCAAGTCACAGCTTGGGTAGCCCGGCTTTCTTTAAAATTGGAGGCAAATTACTATCAACCACCGTTTGCCTGGATGGCTCAATGGGCAGGCGCACAAGTCACTGCCACTACAGTTTGGTTAACTTCAAATTGCCAGTTGGAAGGAACCATTGGCCGAGTTGCTGACACGGCTCATACAGGATCATTTATAACCCGCCGCAGTCACCTCAACCTTCTGTGGATTCACATCATGCTATCAACACCAATGATATACAAGTTATGCCGGTTTATATGACGATCAAACATGGAGAATCTCAAGCCAACTCTTCGAGTCACCTTGAGACTCGGGGGCTACGATGATATGACGCAACAAGTCTTGCCGGTTTCAGCCAAATTAAAGACCCCAGGACAATGGAGGGAAAGATAACCCTGTCCTGGAGGCTACTGTTATTTGAAGGCCGTCAGAAAATTTTCGGCTTAGAAAGTATATGACAATTACAAAATCCTGGCTCAATGAAGAAGTTCCGGGTCATCAGAAAAGATTCCGGTTTAAAATCCGGCTCAAGGGAAGCCAGTTTCACTGAAGCTCTCAAATCCGGTTTAAGAATTTCCGGTTCAAAAAGGAATTAACTTCTCGCAAGTTCGAGTTTAAAGGCCGTCACAAAATTTCTGGCTGAAAATGAATATTCCGGTTTAATATCCGGTTCAAGGGAAAGATGTCTCCCACAAAGCTTTGAAGCTCTCCATATCCGGTTCAAGATCCCGGTTCAAGACTTGTTTATCTCTTGCAAAAAAGTTAAAAATTACCGAAGAGGACCTGCTGCCATGATGCGCGGTTCAAACATGGATATCCTGCCTTATCGGCCTAACATATTGATCACATGGGGGCTTCTGCTTCATAAAGCGGGGTCTCTGTCTTTCTTATCATGCGTGGTTACATGGAGTGGCTCTGTTTTTAAAGCAGCCTCCGGTTTACCCCTTGACATTTGCTTTTTATATATCACTGGGGGCCTTGGTCGTGTCCGAACCAACGCGACACCCTTTGATAGGCGACAGCCACCAGATCATTTGGGGACATGGTCAAGTCTGAACCAGTCACGCCTCTTGGTCGGCCTAAGGCCACAAAATCACTTGGGGGCATGGTCGAACCCGAACCATTGCCATGCCTCTTGATCTGGCATATATGCCACGAATCATTTGGGGACCTGGCTGACTTGAATCATTGTCACTCCTATTGGGGGCTTGGTCCTGTCCGACCATGGTAACACCATCTGATCAGATCAGTATAGCATATTTTTGCAAACGATTTTTATCATTTCCTTTGCTTGAAATTTTCTTTAATAAATATTTCT
Source organism: Triticum timopheevii (assembly GCA_963921465.1). Lineage (NCBI taxonomy): Eukaryota > Viridiplantae > Streptophyta > Magnoliopsida > Poales > Poaceae > Triticum > Triticum timopheevii. Next base: position 508,085,700 of record OY997274.1, read on the forward strand.
TCTTTGTTGCGTTCTTAAACTGACAAAATTCGCAGACCGGTTCGACTGTCAATTTACGGAACACGGTCAATTCTTAATCCGGAAATTATTTGCCCGGTTTGATTTTTTGATTTTATGTTACCATCTTATTATGGAATAAACCGGTGTTCATTAACCCGGCTTGACTTTCAACTACAAGTTGCCAGTACATGACTAATTATGATCCGGCGATTATTAACCCGGTCTGGTTTCGACTACAAGTCGCCAGTGTTATATATGGATAATCCGGTGTTTATCACAACCCGGTACGGTTTTATCATAAACCGTCACAATATGGAAGGAGTTATCATTACTTAAGATTGGGGTTATCACTCTTACTACAAAAAGTTGGTAAGCCAGCAATGTGATTCAATGTCACAGGTATGATATATTTCATATTTGATTATTCTTAAGTGCAGCCTTGGTTATAAACCCGGGTTATATGTGGGGCATTATGACCCGTCCGGCGGTAAACCGCCAGGACACTTTAAACTTGTTGTATGCAGAAACAGGTTGAATAAAGCATGATTATAAATTATCCGGTGTTTATTAAACCGGCCTAGCTTTAAGACGATAAGTCGCCAGTATATGATGGGAAATTATCCGGTGTTTATTAAACTGGCCTGGCTTTGGACTATACGTCGCCAGTATATATTTGGATTGCGCCATTGGAATCAGGCGCTTATAAATGATTGGGTTATATTATTCAAATAGCCAAACTTGGCTGAATTTTCCTTATGATATTGGATGAATAAGGTTTCATACCGGATTATATTATCTTGAATAGCCAATATGGCTGGGTTTTTATTATGGTTATTAATATTATGATTGAGGTTTTCAAAGTCGCTTTAGCGCAATGGCTATCATATTATCAATGGATATGATTTTTATTCTACATTGAAGGAATAGTCCCGAGTTGCTGCAGGCTTACAACCCGGCACTTGGGGGCTACATTATTCAAATTGAGATTACATGCAAGTCTCATGACATTGCAAGCATGCACCATGACACTTGGGGGCTAATGCAAAGTCATTCTTTGTTCATCTTATTGAAGACCCGACTCATCACATTATAATGAGCCGGCCCTTGGGTGATACCAATTGCTCCTATCAACAATTGAAGCATATATCAAGTCCCAGCTCAATATTATCTTACTGAGCCGGCCCTTGGGGGCTACACATCATTGCTCAAATCTATATGATTATACCTACAAAGTCCCTGCTCATTATTGCATAACGGCCCGGCACTTGGGGGCTACATAATATGGAGTATTCAGTTTTTACTAGAGATGAACAACATGGATTTCTTCAAAGTGGCAGTAATTGTATGGAAACAAGTCTCAAATCATCACATTGTTCAGTTCAAGACTTGGGGGCTACAAGTAATATGGATATAAGGGAGAAATATCTTCCGATTTTCAGTTTGACCAAACCAAATTGACCCGGCATCACCAATCATCATGAACCGGCGTTGGCGACAAACATAACCCGGAATTATCAGTTTTTATAACCCGACAATGGTGGTAATCATAAACCGGCAAGTTCTATCTCTTCAGACCGGCTGAATATTAGCTGAGTATTTCAAGACCCACATTTCTCAAGCCGGCGCTTTGAAAGCCGACTCAAGTGGATTATTCTTCGCAATATTTTTCTATGAGAAACCAACGTCAGCAATTGAGTATGACGCTGGCTTATTGACCTGGATTTTTCTAGGAGGAGGAAATGACAAGGACTTAAGGATGATCAAGTGCCGGTTTACAGGAATTCTTAACCCCGAGTACAACCTATCAAGTTCGTTCTTGTGTTTATTTTACAGGATCGGTTTAACATGGATAAATCCAAATTAAACTGGGGGCTAATGTCGGGGATATACCCCACGGTGTAAACCGGCCGGAAGTTTAACCCGGCCGGACCGGACGACTCACTGGTAACCCGCCCGGTCTTGGCGGTTCATTCGTAACCCGGCGGGCGGGTCAGATGGATGACGAGGCCCATGGCCCAGAAGGCCGGTTCACATTTAACGGTGGGCCGGTTTATGAGGAAAGCGTAAGGACTATTCTCCTACAAAGGAAGCAAGACTAGGACTCCACTTGTAATAGAGTAATCCTAGTCCAACTAGGACTAGTCATGTAAACCGCCCCTTCAACATATATAAGGAGGGGCAGGGCTCCCCAAAGAGGGACGAGTTAGAGGCTACAAGCAAGAAGAAACAATCTAGGGCTAGACACAAAGAGGAGAGCCAGTTTATGGCGACTCCCTCATGATGATAATGAGATCTAGCCTCAAACAGCATGTAGGGTTTTTACCGGATGATGTTTCCCGGGGCCCGAAGCTGTCTAAATCCCTGTCTTGTGTTGCGTCTCTCGATTCCGCTCAACCCCTCTCAAGCTACCACATAGATGCGTTGGCCTCGCGACTAAGTCCTGACACTAAGGACATCTGCCGTGACAAAACCACGACAGGTCCATAGCTAGTAGCTAGATGGCTTCTTCTCTCTTTTTGGATCTCAATACAATGTTCTCCCCCTCTCTCGTGGAGATCTATTCGATGTAATCTTCTTTTTGCGGTGTGTTTGTTGAGACCGATGAATTGTGGGTTTATGATCCAGTATTATCTATGGAAAATATTTGATTCTTCTCTGAATTCTTTTATGTATGATTGAGTTATCTTTGCAAGTCTCTTCGAATTATCCTTTTTGGTTTGTCCAACTAGATTGGTAGTTCTTGCAATGGGAGAAGTGCTTAGCTTTGGGTTCAATCTTGCGGTGTCCTTACCCAGTGACAGAAAGGGTTGCAAGGCACGTATTGTATTGTTGCCATCGAGGATAACAATATGGGTTTTTTATCATATTGCATGAATTTATCCCTCTACATCATGTCATCTTGCTTAAGGCGTTACTCTGTTTTTAACTTAATACTCTAGATGCATGCTGGATAGCGGTCGATGAGTGGAGTAATAGTAGTAGATGCAGAATCGTTTCGATCTACTTGTTGTGGACGTGATGCCTATATACATGATCATTGCCTAGATATACTCATAACTATGCTCAATTATGTCAATTGCTCAATAGTAATTTGTTCACCCACCGTAGAATATTATGCTCTTGAGAGAAGCCACTAGTGAAACCTATGGCCCCCGGGTCTATTCTCATCATATCAATCTCTATTACTTTATTTACTTGCTTTGTTTTACTTTGCCTTTTACTTTTTACTTTGCATCTATCTATCAAAAATACAAAAAATATTATCTCTATCAGATCTCACTCTCGTAAGTGACTATGAAGGCATTGACAACCCCTAAACATTGGTTGCGAGTTGCTGTCGTTTTGTGTAGGTACGAGGGACTTGTACATGGTCTCCTACTGGATTGATACCTTGGTTCTCAAAAACTGAGGGAAATACTTACGCTACTTTGCTGCATCATCCTCTCCTCTTCGGGGAAATCCAACGCAGTGCTCAAGAGGTAGCAAGAAGAATTTCTGGCACCATTGTCGGGGAGGCTCACGCAAGCAAGTCAACAATACCAAGTACCCATCGCAATCCCTATCTCTCGCATTACATTATTTGTCATTTGCCTCTCATTTTCCTCTCCCCCACTTCACCCTTGCCGTTTTATTTCCCCTTCTTCCATTCGATCTTATGTTTGCTTGTACCTTCTTTTTGCTTGCATCTTCGCTTGCTAAAATTTTATGGATCCTCATCTGCTTTCCAATCTTTTTAAGAGATCCAATTATGATGAACCAATTGCTAGTGGGTTTTGTGCACTAGATTATCTTTATGAAGTTTTGCTTGAAATTCGTGAATCTAGAAATTGTGATGAAGTACTTTATGAAGAGATTCACGATAACTCTTTGAATAAAAAGCATGATTGCAATGATTTTACTATAAGTTCTCTTGATGTCAATTGTGCTAATAATATGCAAAAACCTAAGCTTGGGGATGCTAGTTTTGCTATGTCTACTACTTGTTGTAATGATTGGGGTGATTCTTCTTATGATCTTGAAAATTTATTTAAGCCCCATGATGAATATGAGATTGGTAATAGTGTTTGCAATAATATTGAAAGTGGGTTTGGAAGAGTGTCAACTTTAGATCCCACATATTTGGAGAATGTTCAATCTTATGGTATTTTTGATAAAAGTGCGATTGGAGAGGTCATGACTTTAGTTAATGTTAATCCCACTATTTTGGAAGAGTGTCAACTTTACATGCATGTGGACCGTGTTGAGAATATGTTATGTGATAGCTATTTTGTTGAATTTTCTTATGATCCTACATGTAATTACTATGAGAGAGGAAAATATGGTTGTAGAAATTTTCATGTTACAAAACTACCTCTCTTCATGTTGAGATTGCTATCATCTCTTCGTTCTTCCTTGCATATACTAGTTTTTGTTTGCCTTGCAAATTTGTTTGCTTATAATATGACTATGCATAGGAAGTATGTTAGATTTAGATGTGTTTGTCACGTGTTTCATGATGCTCTCTTTGCACTTCAATTCCTATCTTTCATGTGAGCATCATCTTAATCTCAATGCCTAGCTAAGGGTGTTAAACGATAGCGCTTGTTGGGAGGCAACCCAATTTTATTTTGTGTTTTTTGTTTTTGATTCTGTTTAGGAATAAATAATTCATCTAGCCTCTGTTTGGATGTGGTTTTATGTTTTAATTAGTGTTTGTGCCAAGTAGAACCTATAGGATAACCTACGATGATAGTTGATTTGATTCTGCTGAAAAACAGAAACTTTGCGCTCACGAATTTAGTTATGATAAATCACAGAAACGTGATTTTGCATTGATTATTTTTTCTGCTGTTCAATAAACAAATTTTCCAGTACTTCCTATTTTGGTAGGATTTTTAGAGTTCCAGAAGTTTGCGTTAGTTACAGAATGCTACAGACTGTTCTGTTTTTGACAGATTCTGTTTTACGTGTGTTGTTTGCTTATTTTGATGAATCTATGGCTAGTAAAATGGTTTATAAACCATAGATAAGTTGGAATACAGTAGGTTTAACACCAATATAAATAAATAATGAGTTCATTACAGTACCTTGAATTAGTCTTTTGTTCTCTTTCTCTAACGGAGCTCACGAGATTTCTGTTGAGTTTTGTGTTGTGAAGTTTTCAAGTTTTGGGTGAATTCTTTTGATGGATTATGGAACAAGGAGTAGCAAGAGCCTAAGCTTGGGGATGCCCATGGCACCCCCAATATAACCCAAGGACATCAAAAAGTCAAAGCTTGGGGATGCCCCGGAAGGCATCCCCTCTTTCGTCCACTTCCATCGGTAATTTACTTGGAGCTATATTTTTATTCACCAACATGATATGTGTTTTGCTTGGAGTGTCTTGTATTATTTGTGTCTTTGATTTTTAGTTTACCACAATCATTCTTGCTGTACACACCTTTTGAGAGAGCCATACATGATTTGGAATTTGTTAGAATACTCTATGTGCTTCACTTATATCTTTAGAGCTTGATAGTTTTGCTCATAGTACTTCAATTATATCTTTTGAGCGTGATAATTTTTGCTCTAGTGCTTCACTTATATCTTTTAGAGCATGGTGGTGGATTTTTTTAAAGAAACTATTGATCTCTAATGCTTCACTTAGATTATTTTGAGAGTCTTTAATAGCATGGTAATTTGCTTAATGCTAATATACTTGGTGTTCAAGATATGTGAAACTTTCTTTTGAGTGCGTTGAATACTAAGATAAGTTTGATGCTTGATAATTGTTTTGAGATATGGAGGTGATAATATCAAAGTCGTGCTAGTTGGGTGATTATGAATTTGAGAAATACTTGTGTTGAAGTTTGCAAGTCCCGTAGCATGCATGTATGGTTAAAGTTGTGTAACAAATTTGAAACATGAAGTGTACCTGGCTTGTGCATCCTTATGAGTGGCGGTCGGGGACGAGCGATGGTCTTTTTCTACCAATTTATCCCCCTAGGAGCATGCGCGTAATACTTGATTTTTGATGACTTCTAAATTTTTGCAATAAGTATATGAGTTCTTTTGACTAATGTTGAGTCCATGGATTATACGCACTCTCACCTTTCCGCCTTTGCTAGCCTCTTGGGTACCGTGCTTTGCCCTTTTTCACCTTGAGAGTTGGTGCAAACTTCGCTGGTGCATCCAAACCCTGTGATATGATACACTCTATCACACATAAACCTCCTTATATCTTCCTCAAAACAGCCACCATACCTACCTATCATGGCATTTCCATAGCCATTACGACATATATTGCCATGCAACTTCCACCATCATCATCATCATGACATACATTACTTTTGTCATATTGCCATTGCATGATCATGTAGTTGACATCGTATTTGTGGCAAAGCCACCATGCATTATTTTCCATACATGTCACTCTTGATTCATTGCACCATCTCGGTACATCTCTGGAGGCATTCATATAGAGTCATATATTGTTCTAAGTTTCGAGTTGTAATCCTTATGTTGTAATCAATAGAAGTGTGATGATCATCATTATTAGAGAATTTCCCAAATAGAAAAAAGAGAAAGGCCAAAAGAAAAAAAGAAAGTCCCAAAAAAAGAAAAAAAGGGCAATGCTACTATATCTTTTTCCACACTTGTGCTTCAAAGTAGCACCTTGTTCCTCATGTAGTGAGTCTCATATATTGTGCTTCAAAGTAGCACCTTGTTCCTCATGTAGTGAGTCTCATAAAGTTGTCCTTTTCATACTAGTGGGAATTTTTCATTATAGAACTTGGCTTGTATATTCCTACGATGGGCTTCCTCAAATGCCCTATGTCTTCATGAGCAAGCAAGTTGGATGCACACCCACTAGTTTTCTTTTGTTGAGCATTCATAGCTCTAGTGCATCCGTTGCATGGCAATCCCTACTCCTCATGTTGACATCAATTGATGGGCATCTCCATAGCCCGTTGATTAGCCTCGTCAATGTGAGACTTTCTCCTTTTTTGTCTTCTCCACACAATCCCCATCATCATATTCTATTCCACCCATAGCGCTATATCCATGGCTCACACTCATGTATTACGTGAAGGTTGAAAAAGTTTGAGATTATTTAAGTATGAAACAATTGCTTGGCTTGTCATCGGGGGTATAGAAGTTGGGAACATCTTTGTGTGACGAAAATGAAGCATAGCCTAACTATATGATTTTGTAGGGATGAACTTTTTTTGCCATGTTATTTTGAGAAGACATGATTGCTTTGATTAGTATGCTTGAAGCATTATTATTTTTGTGTCAATATGAACTTTTGTCTTGAATCTTTCGGATCAAAATATTCATATCACAACTAATAAGATTTACATTGAAATTATGCCAAAGTATCACTCCGCATCAAAAATTCTTTTTTTATCATTTACCTACTCGAGGACGAGCAGGAATTAAGCTTGGGGATGCCTGATACGTCTCCAACGTATCTATAATTTTTGATTGCTCCATGATACTTTATCTACTGTTTTGGATTATATTGGGCTTTATTTTCCACTTTTATATTACTTTTGGGACTAACCTATTAACCGGAGGCCCAGCCTAGAATTGCTGTTTTTTTGCCTATTTCAGTGTTTCGAAGAAACGGAATATCAAACGGAGTCCAAACGGAATGAAACCTTCGTGTCGTGGAATTGTCATGGCAGATGTCCTTAGTGTCAGGACTTAGTCGCGAGGCCAACACATCTATGTGGTAGCTTGAGAGGGGTTGAGCAGAATCGAGAGATGCAACACAAGACAGGGATTTAGACAGCTTCGGGCCCCGGGAAACATCATCCGGTAAAAACCCTACATGTTGTTTGAGGCTAGGTCTCATTATCATCACGAGGGAGTCGCCGTAAACTGGCTCTCCTCTTTGTGTCTAGCCCTATGATTGTTTCTTCTTGCTTGTAGCTTCTCCCTCTTTGGGGAGCCCTGCCCCTCCTTATATATGTTGAAGGGGCGGGTTACATGTGGAGTCCTATTAGGATTAGGACTAGTCTATCTCTAATACAAACCGGATACAAGTCCTGGTCTTAACTCCTTGTAAGGTAAATATTCCTCATGCCTTTCCTCTTAAACCGGCCCACAATAGTTGAACCGGCCTTCATGAACCGCCAGACGGGCCACCGGGTCTTGTCGCTCCTCTGACCCGTCCGCCGGGTCACCAGTGAGTTACAACGTCCTGGCAGGTTGCTGGTAAATCGCTAGGTCTGGGCGGGTCACCAGATGAATATCGCCAAGTGCCAGCGGGACCTCAAATAAATCGCCAAGTCCGGCCGGGTTAACTTCCGGCCGGTTTACACCGCGGGGTATATCCCCGACATTAGCCCCCAAGTTTAGCTTGGATTTATCCATGGTAAACTTATGCTGCAAAATAAACACCAGAACAAATTTGGCAGGTTGTGCTCCGGGTTAAGAATTCTTGTAGACCGGCACCTGATCATCCTTAAGTCCTTGTCATTTCCTCGTTCTAGAAAATCCGGGTCAATAACCAGCTTCATACTCAAATTGTTGATGTTGGCTTCTTATAGAAAAAATATTGTGAAGAATAATCCACTTGAATCGGCTTCCAAAGCGCCGGTTTAAGAAATATTGGTCTTGAAATACTCATCTGATATTCAACCAGTTTGAAGATGCAGAACTTGCCGGTTTTATCATTGCCAAAGACTGTCGGGTTATAAAAACTTGATAATTTCGAGTCATGATTGTTGCAGACACCGGTTCATGATTGTTGCCAACTCCGGTTCATGATTATTAATGACGCCGAGTTGCAGCCACAGGGTCATAATGATTGGTGACGTCGGGTCAACCTAGTTTGCTCAATCAGAGAATTTGAAAATATTTCTTCGATAATAATATAATACCTGTAGCCCCAAGTCTTTGAGCAGAACAAAGTGGTGGCTTAAGACTTTGCTTCAATATAAATATCACAATCTTGAAGAAATCCAGGTTGTTCATCTCAATCACTAGTTAGAATTGAGTATTCCCCATATGTAGCCCCCAAGTGTCGGGTTGTCATGCTTGCAGTAACCTGGGACTTGTAATTTCCTGATGCTCATAAAAACTTCAACCAGTGTAGCCCCCAAGGGCCGGGTCATTATGCAATAATGAGCAGGGACTTTGTAAATATAATCATGTAATCTTTGAACAGCAACGGTGTAGCCCCCAAGGGCCGGCTCAGTAAGATAATATTGGGCTGGGACTTGGATATATACTTCAATGAAAATAACATCATATGATGTAAGCCCCATCATGGGGCTTGAATTCACGTCCACAAGGTTAAGAGCCTTGTGCTTTACCAACTGAGCAGTGGACCCTTCAATATAATGAATAAAAAGCTTTGTACCTTGAATTGTTTAACAGGAGCAATTGGTAGCCCCCAAGGGCTGGCTCATTATAATGTGATGAGTCGGGTCTTGAATAAGATGAAGAAAGAATGACTTTGCATTAGCCCCCAAGTGTCATGGTGCATGCTTGCAGCGACATGAGACTTGCATATTTGATGTAATCTCAACTTAAATAATGTAGCCCCCAAGTGCCGGGTTGTAAGCCTGTAGCAACTCGGGACTATTCCTTCAATTGTAGAACAAAAACCATATCCATTGATAATATGACAGCCATTGCACTAAAGCGACTTTGAAAACCTTAATCATAATACTGGTTATTGATAACCATAATAAAATCCAGCCATGTTGGTGATTTGAAGATTTGAATAATATAATCCAATGATTTATGAGCGCATGATTCCAATGGCGCAATCCAAATATGTACTAGCGACTTATAGTCCAAAGCCAGGCCGAGTTAACAAACACCGAATAATTTCTCATCATATACTGGCGACTTATCGTCTTAAAGCCAGGCCGGCTTAATAAACACTGGATAATTTATCATCATGCTTTATTCAACGTGTTTCTGCATACAACAAGTTTAAAGTGTCCTGGCGGTTTACCGCCGGACGGGTCATAATGCCCAACATATAACCCAGGTTTATAACCAAGGCTGCACTTAAGAATAATCAAATATGAAATATATCATACCTGTGACATTGAATAACATCATTGGTTTACCAACTTTTTGTAGTAAGGGTGATAACCCCAATCTTGAGTAATGATAACTCCTTTCATACTATGCCGGTTTATGATAAAACCGTACCGGGTTGTGATAAACACCGGTTTAACCATATATAATACTGGCGACTCATAGTCAAACCAGACCAGGCTGATAGTCTCCGGATTATGATTTGATCATGTACTGACAACTTGTAATTGAAAGCCAAGCCGGGTTAATGGACACCGGTTTACTCCATAATAAGATGGTAACATAAAATCAAACCGGGCAGATAGTCTCCGGATTAAGATTTAACCATGTTCCGCCAATTTGTAATTGACAGTCGAACCGGATTAACAATGTCGATTTAAAAAAACGCAACAAAAATAATAGTCATTTTAAGGAAGACTGAAGCAAAAGGCAATGATAAACCATTTGCAAGAAATATGCTTTACTGAGTTGATCAGATGGTGTTACCATGGTCAGACAGGACCAAGCCCCCAATAGGCGTGGCGATGGTTCAAGTCAGCCAGGTCCCCAAATGAAACCGTGGCATTTATGCCGATCAAAAGGCATGGCAATGGTTCGGGTTCGACCAAGCCCCCAAGTGATTCTGTGGCCTTAGGCCGATCAAGAGGCGTGACTGGTTCAGACTTGACCATGTCCCCAAGTGATCTGGTGGCTTTCGCCTATCAAAAGGTGTTGCATTGGTTCAGACGCGACCAAGCCCCCAAGTGATATTGTGGCATTGCGCCGATCAAGAGGTGTGACTATGGTTCAGACATGACCAAGCCCCCAAGTGATAAATAACATGATAAGCCAATAAGACATGATACCCATGTTTGAACCGCGCATCATGGCAGCAGGTCCTCTTTGGCACCCTTTAACTTTTTGCAAGAGATAAAATCCTTCTTGAGCCGGACGTTAAACCGGATATTGAGAGCCTCAAAGCTTTGTGGGAGACATCTTTCCCTTGAACCGGATTTTAAACCGGAATCCTCATTTTCAGCCGGAAATTTTCTAACGGCCTTTAAATTCGAACTTGCGAGAAGTTAATTCCTTTTTGAACCGGAAATTCTTAAACCGGATTTGAGAGCTTCAGTGAGACTGGCTTCCCTTGAGCCGGATTTTAAACCGGAATCTTTTCTGATGACCCGGAACTTCTTCATTGAGCTGGGATTTTGTAATTGTCATATACTTTCCAAGCCGGAAATTTTTTGACGGCCTTCAAATAACAGTAGCCTCCGGGACCGGGTTATCTTTCCCTCCATTGTCCTGGGGTTTTTAAATTTGCTGAAACTGGCAAGACTTGTTGCGTCATATCATCGTAGCCCCCGAGTCTCAAGGTGACTCGAAGAGTTGGCTTGAGATTCTCCATATTTGACCGTCATATAAACCGGCATAACTTGTATATCATTGGTGTTGATAGCATGATGTGAATCCACAGAAGGTTGAGGTGACTGCGGCGGGTTATAAATGATCCCGTATGAGCCGTGTCAGCAACTCGGCCAATGGTTCCTTCCAACTGGTGATTTGAAGTTAACCAAACTGTAATGGCGGCGACTTGTGCGCCTGCCCATTGAACCACCCAGTGCAGACATCGGTTGATAGTATATGATAATTTGCCTCCATTTTGCTTGAAAGAAAACCGGGCTACCCAAGCTGTGACTTGCTCATACTCAATAAACAGCTCATGCAGACATGTGCGGCCCGGTGTGTTGATGTAGACCAGGCCACGAGAGGCGGACGAAAAAGATGACCTCGGCATCAGAGGTGGCTCAAACAGATGAACCGGCCGCGGTACTGTAAACCGGTGCAGGCGAGTCAACCACGTCGTTTTGATGTAGTGAACAATTGTCCTGCATCAACAATATTGCAGACCAAGGCAAAGATAAACTGCTCTTTGACAAAAATAATATGTGCCCATGAAATATATTTAAAATAGATATCACCTGATGTGTCAGGCCAGAAATAATCCGCCATGAAGTTGATGATCACTAGGTTAAGTTGAAATCACTCACGGGTGAGTCAGCCGCGGGAGCAGACAGATGAATCATCTGCACCGTTTGTAAACCGGTGCGGACGGGCGAGTCGTCCTCCTTGTTGTAAGCCGGTGTGGACGCGTGAACCGGCCGCGAGTGCGGACGGGTGAGTCGTCCGTGGCGTTGTAAGGCGGTGCGGACGGGTGAGTCGGCCGGCGTTGATGTAAACCGGACCGCGATACGCGTGTCCATGAAGCTGCGTGGCACAGCCGAATGTGCCTCCATGATATAATATCACTCCTTTTTTTAATAGACATCCTGCATAAAAATATTACAGGCCAGAGTAATCGTTTTCAAATAATTTAACCCGTGCTGATAAAATATATGAAACAGATAGCAGCTGGTGATTATCAGATGAGCGAGATGCTGGTAATGCATAATGCCTTGCCCACTGGGACTCCTACCCCATTATTGTTGGCAGACTAGTCTTTGAGTGACCATGCATGCATGCACTGCTCCAAGTGCTCCTTTATCTCCCAATTTTCTTTTGCTGGCAGCCGGGCGTCACGCGGCGGGCGCAGTAGTCCAGATCGCGGCCAGCTCTATTTCCGGATCGTGGCCCGTTTTTTCCTTTCTTTTTTTTGTACCGCTCCGTACTCTTTCCTGCGACGTGGCCGGCTTTGGATTAATACTGCATCCGCTCCCGTCGTTTGCTAACCTTCTCTTCGCCTTTTCTGTTGGGTAACCGCAGCAATTGAACACAAAGGATTCTGACTCGTAGTGGTAGTAGATGGCTTTACGTGACATCAATTTGGAGGTCATAATGGGCCTAGGAACTTGTGCCTTTGAAAAAGAAAACTGCTTCTCTGTGTAGCAAACGAAGATATTCTTCTGCCAATCAACTTGCAGCAGCCCTCGGTCTTCACGCCATGGGGTAGCAACGTCAGATCCTTTTTTTTCCTAGGATTTGACTCTCCTGTGAATATAGCTTGAGCCGGTGGTCAAGGGTAGTAGCAAACAGATCCGGTCGCTAAATCGGATCCGACCGCCAAATCCCTTCAGCTGACGTATACTGTAATACCTTTGCTATGGTAGTAACAATTATTGATCTCGGCGACTTGCGGCGGTTTACACACGCAGCCCAAACTCTTGATCCCAATCTCGTACCTGTCCTTCCAAAGTTAATCAGCAAATTTAATTGACCCGGCTGACGGCAGGCTTCCTGTATGATCGTCCCATGCCTGCTTTCCCTCATCCCTTTCTTTTTCTAGACGATCCTGTTGGCTGTCGCAGAGGAGAAAATTAAACCGATAAGAGCTGCCGTGTGCGGGCGCCTTGTAGACTTTTCTTCCGTCCTTGATTTTGAGATGAGGATTGATTTGATCTCTGATGATTGAACACGGACTCGATGTATATTCTCTGATGACTGAACAGCAGCGGTTCAACCATAATTGAAACCAATTCCACAGCCGGGGTGACTTGCTGTAGTAAAAACATCGGCCCAGCTGACGTAGGCAACATCGGCAACTTGCAGCAAAAATTGATCATCTATTCGGATCCGTCGGTGCGGCCGTGGTAGTAGCCCGGCTTATTGGTGCCAGCCTGTGGCAGAGGCTCCGGCGGGGGCGGTTTGATGAGGCCGGTGGAGCGAGGCGGAGCCGTGGCGGAGCAGCACAAGGAGGCAGAGGCGTGGGCGGCCGGCTCACGGCACGGCGGCGGCAAGCCGCTTCCAAGTCCCCGGGCTTCTTTTCCCTTTTTCCCATTGCCTTGTTCTGCAACTTCTGCTACGCTGTCTTCAGTATACACACACACGTGGGATTTAGTACGTGGAGGTGAAATTCCATTGGCTATGCCTTCCACGTGAGCCACAGAGTGTTCTTGCTTTGGAACTTGTGTTTTGGGGTAATCCGAGAACTAATCCTTCACAGCTGCCTTCAATTGATTTTGACTTTATCTGCTGGTACTAGGAAAAATTGGATTAAACATGTCACTAGCCGCCGCACATGAACGTCGCTGTCTATTCTTCAGTCCAAACAATCCAAAGGTTCTGATTTTGTGCTGTAACTTGTGCAATATTGATACGGAACCGAGATGGAAACTACTCCTGTATACGGTCCGCCGGGAAAGCAAACCTGCAAAAAAAAATTCGCGCCGAGTCACGGAAGCTGTCGGACGCTGGGTGGCTGCCATCATACTTTATACGCGCCGTTGTATGAGCGTAGCAGAGGATCACGCCGATGCTCTGAATCTGGATTTGAACGCGGACGATGGTGTAGGTCTCGGCGACTTGTCCCTCATATCAACTGATTTCATATGCGAGACTTCAACCTGCAGCGGCAACAGGAATTAACCCGGTCTTGACAGATCATGTATAAACGCAACCCTAACTTTCTCTTGATCTTATATCTTGTATATGTCGCCTTGACTGTACGTCGATGATGTTATCTTCTGCGTTGGCTCTTTTTCATCCGGCACATCGCGAGTTTCTCGATGCCTGAAGAAATCCCTTCAAAAACTCAACACCACTGTGCGCAGGCCCCACGGTGGGCGCCAACTGTCGTGGAATTGTCACGGCAGATGTCCTTAGTGTCAGGACTTAGTCGCGAGGCCAACGCATCTATGTGGTAGATTAAGAGGGGTTGAGCGGAATCGAGAGACGCAACACAAGATAGGGATTTAGACAGCTTCGGGCCCCGGGAAACATCATCCGGTAAAAACCCTACATGCTGTTTGAGGCTAGGTCTCATTATCATCACGAGGGAGTCGCCGTAAACCGGCTCTCCTCTTTGTGTCTAGCCCTATGATTGTTTCTTCTTGCTTGTAGCTTCTCCCTCTTTGGGGAGCCCTGCCCCTCCTTATATATGTTGAAGGGGCGGGTTACATGTGGAGTCCTATTAGGATTAGGACTAGTCTATCTCTAATATAAACCGGATACAAGTCCTGGTCTTAACTCCTTGTAAGGTAAATATTCCTCATGCCTTTCCTCTTAAACCGGCCCACAATAGTTGAACCGGCCTTCATGAACCGCCAGACGGGCCACCAGGTCTTGTCGCTCCTCTGACCCGTCCGCCGGGTCACCAGTAAGTTACAATGTCCTGGCGGGTTGCTGGTAAATCGCCAGGTCTGGGCGGGTCACCAGATGAATATCGCCAAGTGCCAGTGGGACCTCAAATAAACCGCCAAGTCCGGCCGGTTTACACCGCGGGGTATATCCCCGACACTTCGGGAACATGATTTTCCAACCGAACGTGATCCAGGAGACTTGGACCCTACTCCAAGAAGTGCCAGAGGCGGTCACGAGGGTGGAGGGCGTGCCCCCTACCTCGTGGGCCCCCTGACGCTCCACCGACGTACTCCTTCCTCCTATATATACCTATGTATCCCCGTACGATCAAAACGGGAGCCAAAAATCTAATTCCACCGCCGCAACCTTCTGTATCCATGAGATCCCATCTTGGGGCCTGTTCTGGAGCTCCGCCGGAGGGGGCATCCACCACGGAGGGTTTCTACATCATCACCATAGCCCCTCCGATGAAGTGTGAGTAGTTTACTTCAGACCTTCGGGTCCATAGCTAGTAGCTAGATGGCTTCTTCTCTCTTTTTGGATCTCAATACAATGTTCTCCCCCTCTCTCGTGGAGATCTATTCGATGTAATCTTCTTTTTGCGGTGTGTTTGTTGAGACCGATGAATTGTGGGTTTATGATCCAGTATTATCTATGGAAAATATTTGATTCTTCTATGAATTCTTTTATTTATGATTGAGTTATCTTTGCAAGTCTCTTCAAATTATCCTTTTTGGTTTGGCCAACTAGATTGGTAGTTCTTGCAATGGGAGAAGTGCTTAGCTTTGGGTTCAATCTTGCGGTGTCCTTACCCAGTGACAGAAAGGGTTGCAAGGCACGTATTGTATTGTTGCCATCGAGGATAACAATATGGGGTTTTTATCATATTGCATGAATTTATCCCTCTACATCATGTCTCTTGCTTAAGGCGTTACTCTGTTTTTAACTTAATACTCTAGATGCATGCTGGATAGCGGTCGATGAGTGGAGTAATAGTAGTAGATGCAGAATCGTTTCGATCTACTTGTTGTGGACGTGATGCCTATATACATGATCATTGCTTAGATATACTCATAACTATGCTCAATTCTATCAATTGCTCAAAAGTAATTTGTTCACCCACCGTAGAATACTTATGCTCTTGAGAGTAGCCACTAGTGAAACCTATGGCCCCCGGGTCTATTCTCATCATATCAATCTCTATCACTTTATTTACTTGCTTTGTTTTACTTTGCCTTTTACTTTTTACTTTGCATCTATCTATCAAAAATACCAAAAATATTTTCTCTATCAGATCTCACTCTCGTAAGTGACCGTGAAGGGATTGACAACCCCTAATCGTTGGTTGCGAGTTGCTATCGTTTTGTGTAGGTACAAGGGACTTGTGTGTGGTCTCCTACTGGATTGATACCTTGGTTCTCAAAAACTGAGGGAAATACTTATGCTACTTTGCTGCATGATCCTCTCCTCTTCGGGGAAATCCAACATAGTGCTCAAGAGGTAGCACTGGGCATTAGGGCTCGAGCAGAGGGGAATGGGCTAGCGGAAGGAGAAGGCGTGGGTAAAGAGGAAGAGACCTTATCTCTTTATAGAGACGGTAAAAGCTTTTTGCGCCTCCCCACTTGCCTGGTGGAACCCGCTCGCTCCCCACTCGCAGCGATCAGCGGTGCGGTTGGATTACCCATACCCGTATTGATGAGAATCCCGCGATAAGGGGACACGATCTCTGCTATGGAAAAACATGCAGAAGAAACCGCCTTGCGATTTGCGCTATGGCTGGTTGTGGGAAACGGCTCGAATAATGACCTGACCGTAATGACATGTCACGTGGTCAGCAGATTACGTTTGTCAAATATCATTTTCTCTACTATGGTATGTGAGAATCATCTTGCAGATCCGGACACGGTTTGAGTGTTCGATAAATACTTTGGAGTATTCGGAGATGGAACCCACCTTGCAATGCCGAAGACAAGACTGCGCACCGGACTCATCATCATTGAAGCCTGGTTCAGTGGCTACTGAGGGAGTCCTGGATTAGGGGGTACCCGGACAGCTGGACTATATACATCGTCCGGACTATTGGATCGTGAAGATACAAGACTCAAGACTTTGTACCGTGTCCGGATGGGACTCTCCTTTGCGTGGAAGGCAAGCTTGGTGATCCGGATATTATATTTCCTTCCTTGTAACTGACTCCATGTAAACCCTAGCCCTCTCCGGTGTCTATATAAATCGGAGAGGTTGGTCCTTAGAAGGCCGATCACAATTATAATCATAATCATCATAGGCTAGCTAGCTTCTAGGGTTTAGCCTCTGCGATCACGTGGTAGATCTACTCTTGTACTACTCATATCGTCAATATTAATCAAGCAGGAAGTAGGGTTTTACCTCCATCGAGAGGGCCCAAACCTGGGTAAACATTGTGTCCCTTGCTTCCTGTTACCATCAGCCTAAGACGCACAGATCGGGACCCCCTACCCGAGATCCGCCGGTTTTGACGCTGACACTAGGTGACATCTCTCCAGTTTGTTCAGTCTGGGGGCACCCCTCGGGATGCATCATCCCCAGGCCGTGTAGGTCCGGCCCTGCGGCATGTATCGTTTTTCATTCACCAGGACTATCTAACCGTTTCTGTGAGTTTATCTATGATCGTCACCCTACGACCGCGAACCTTTGCCGCCTCTCCGCCCCCATGCGTTCGTTGGCTTATACCACTCCCGCATTGCTGCATGACAACTTACGTCGGCATGGCGCTTGTGCTCGGGTCCGTCCCTGCAA
Source organism: Triticum timopheevii (assembly GCA_963921465.1). NCBI lineage: Eukaryota > Viridiplantae > Streptophyta > Magnoliopsida > Poales > Poaceae > Triticum > Triticum timopheevii. Next base: position 508,103,556 of record OY997274.1, read on the forward strand.
CGCTGATAAACCCGGGGATCGAGCTCTGGTTCTCGACCCACCTCGCGCACACCACCTCGCCAGGTCCTCGGTGCCTCTGTCCTATGGCCTGGGCTGTTGGCCCGCTCCGCAAGGGGTCCCGGTCTGTTCTGTCATCTAATCTGCAGGTTCATCCGGAGGTGGGCCGCGGGTCGGCCTGGACGACCACCATCTGGCCGTGCGAGTCGCTTGCACATTAAAGGGGGGGCCTCCCGAGCATCGCATCTCAGGAGTTCCTACCGGCTCTCCAGCCCTCATCCCCTGGCCTTGACCATGACATTGCGACCTGGCATACCAGGGACGGCTGAGCTCGCTCGAGGGCCGTGTCCCAAGGATGTAGAGCACCTAGGCAAACGAGGCAGGAAGGGGGCCGATGCAGGCTGCGCCCAACGGTACCACAGGCGTGGAAGCAAGCACCACCTCCCTGATGGACCAAGACACCAAAAGATAAGTCCCGGTTCGCTGCGGCACCAGCTTTGCTCCCCGCACATCCCACCTCGCAGTTCCATTTTGGCAGTTCTACTCCCCTTTTTGATTCTTTGGGCAGCTGCTTGCATGCCAAGGGGGACACCAAAAGATAAGTCCCGGTCGAGGGCTTGAACGACGCCCTAAAGAAAGCTGAGGCTGAGGCGGCCGAGAAGAGGACAGCCGCTGAGAGGGCGGTGTCCGATCTTGAGCAGGCAAAGCATGCTGCTAAGCAGCATGAATCTTGGGTAATCGTGGTCCAAGGGGAGCTCTAGGATGCCACTGAGAAGCTTGAGGCCCTTGAGAAGGGTCGGGAGGAGCAATCCTCCCATCTATCCAAGGCGGAGAAGGATCTCCAGGAGGCAAGGAGTGACGCCTAAGGTGTCCGGGAGGAGCTTCGCCAAGCCGCGCAAATTGCCAATGGTAAGAAATATTTACTGTAGAGTGTGTTCAGAGGCAACAGATTCGCCCTACTGATGAGGGTCTGGCGCTCCGCAGGCGTTTTCTCCGAACTCCCGAAGAATGAGGCGACCGCGGTGAGGCATTACGCCACCCGCGAGTACTCCATGCAGCGGCTCTTTTGGGCACAGTTTCCGGACTCCGAGCGTCCTCCTCTCCTTAGCAATCAAATGACGCAGCTGATGGAGATGCATTGGATGTCCGAGCTGGCCCTGAAGGACCTCTGTGTTAGCCTATGGCCGGCTGAACCCATTCCGGACACCTACTTAGGCCTTGTGCAGAGGCTGCAGGAGGCGCCGCTCCAGATTGACACTGTGAAGCGGTCGGCGTGCCTTGAGGGGGAGAGGCTCGCGTTTGCGAAGACTATGCTCCATTGGCCAAGGAGAAATCCAACGGAGATGGCCACTAGTCCTCCACCCAAGGGGAAGGAGCATCGCCGCCCCGAGCGGTACTTCGCGCAGGTGATGACCAGAGCGCGCACGATAGAGGGGCAATGTTCGAAAAATGTAATGCTTGAGTAGTTGTAGCAAGTTTGTACCAAGTGGGATTTATGCTTTATTATGCACCCGGTGAATTTGTTTGATATTATAGTGATTAAATTTTAACTCCTATGTGTTCGTATGTTTAATTCTGAAAACTACCAGTCGTCGGCTTCAGCCGCCCAAGTGAATATCACAAGGGGTGTTTATTTCCGCACTGTTACCCTTAGCCAAGGCCTTGCACTACAAAAAAATACACTTCTGTGATGATACGTGTTTGTCACAGTAGGTCGCATTTTCTGTCATGCATGTACATCCATGACGATTTTATGACAGAATCAAGATAGTCATACCTGTGCTGTCGTAGAAGTGTTCCATGACATTACCAAAATTATCATCACGGAAGTGTCCACTTCCATGACGATAAATCGCGCATCACAGAAGTGCTTTCGTCAAGGGTGACCGACACGTGGCATCCACCATAACGGAACGCTGTTAAGCTATTGGGTCGTGTTTTGGATCCGATAACCCGTTAACAGCCCCGACCAATGGGGATTTTCCACGTGTAAAATCATCATTGGCTGGAGGAAACACGTGTCGGCTCATCGTTACGACAGATGTCATCCACTCATTAGACGGAAGGCGCCTATGATATGTCGACACATGGCATGGCCCAATAGAGGCCCATTCCTGTGAAAAGGCCGACCCGTTTGACTTGGTCAAAAGGTGGCGGGCCGGCCCATGGAAAGCCTATTAACGGCCTGTTCGCATATAGCCATTTATAGCCCGCTAACCCAAGGCCCGTTACACCCTATCTGAATTAGGCCCAGTAGCGTCATCTGGGCCATCCAATATGATTCCAGCCCGTTTTCACTTCTGGCGCATGTATGGCCCATGACGTCTTTCGGCCCATATATGAGGCCCTATGTAACTCTTGGCCTATTAACGACCCATGGTGAAACTGGCCCGCAATGAACAGTGTATCACTTTACACCCATTAACGGCCCATGGTGAAACTGGCCCGTAATGAACAGTGTGTCACTTTATACCCATTAACAGCCCGTTATTCCATTGGGCCATTTCCAGCCCATGTTATCTTTTGGCCTTCTCAGAGCCCATTTATTCTTGGGCTCATTTCCAACATTCGTTTACTTACGGCCTGTTACTGTCATTTTCTGCTTGTGGGACAAATTCTGCCCGTGGTTACGGTCGGCCCGTTTGTGGTCCATTAATACGTTGGGCCGTTTTCATAGCATCATCAAATATGGCCTATTAACGATGGCCCGTTATGGTCGGCCCATGAACGGACGATTCCAACTCTAGCCCGTTTACGGCCATAATGCAGTCTGTTTCGCCCATGTTTGGCCAATCGATCATACCGCCCGTATAAGGCCCATTGATGATACGGCCTGCAGAAGGCCCATTGTTTCTACGGCCCATAGGAGGCCCATTGTTTCTACGTCCCGTAGAGGGCCCACTGTTTCTACGACCAGTAGGAGGCCCAGTGTCACTACAGTAAATATTAGCCCATGGTTATTGTGGCCTAGTTTTAAAAAATAGGTTATTGCAGCCACTAGCAAACCGCGGAAAAAGAACTGCAATGACTACAAGCAAACAAATAAACAAGACAAGAAGGAAATAAATAAGCAAGCAACTAATGCTAGGCTATCACGGCTATTACACATATTACATCCACTAGGCATCAAAGTTTGCCACCAGTGCAAATATAGGGAACAAAGCAGCATATCATATACACTAGTTGTCAAAGTTGGCAACCAGCGCAAATAAATGCCATAGCAAAACAAATCCAGAATTGAAACCACTTCAAAAGATCTCAGGAAACAATATCCTGGGTACCCATAATGCTGGCAAGATGCTTAGCAAGCTTATTAACTTTCTCTTGTTTGGCGCTTAAATCCTCCAGCGCTTACTGTTGCACCAGAAAATATGCATCTGAATTCTGCAAGGACTTCCTCTGTCCTTCAGCTTCTTGTTGCAGCACATCTGATCGATTTCTTTCAACTTGAAGTTGAGACTTAAGAAGACGAACTGATTCCGACAGCGAGTTCGAAGAGATTGTGCCAGCAGTAGTGGCTAGTAACTGAAACACTACATCAAGACAGGACTTTTGGGTTCCCTCACTGTCGTCAAGATAGTTTTTATTAGCTTTCTTGGAGATCAACAGGGATGTCTCACTATCTTGAACCTTATCTGCATTACTTCCTTTACCATTGGATAACGCCGTACTGTTCTCCAATATTTTGTCCGCATTCTAAAAGAGAAACAAGCAGACACATCACATGTTTACCATGTTGTATATGAAACTCATTTTGATAAATGAGTTCAGTAGTAAAGTGGATAGGATAACAGCATAAAACAAACATATGTCTATGTACCATGGTCACTTTATGGTCTATATCATTCTAGTTCTTGTTGCCAAATCAAGATAGAGACAAAATTCAAATATTATTTGTTCAAGACAAAGCAGAATAGACAGAATGTAAGTGTGGGTAACTATAGAGCAATAACAACACTTGTAATGTGCATGACATGAGAACATAACTGTTTATTCAATTGAAACTGAAATCAACATAGAGCAGGTTACAACAGCAAACCAGTTAAAGAAACAGGTTTAAAACATACCTGTTGCGCCATTGGAGTTTCAATTCCATCCTTCAAATTTGAAAATAGTTGGTATGAGTAAATACAGTAATGCAAGAGCAAAGGAGTATGAACCATAGCTACAGAACCTGACCTGAGAACAAATCTTCTTGTCCTTCAAGCGCTGAGTTGGGATTCGGAGTGGTGGTCCTCGTGCTTTGGGCACTGCAGTTCCCTTACTAACTGCTCGTGTTTGGGTGCTTTGTGGTGGAGACGGTGCTGTGTCAACTGGAACTGGGTTACTATTTGCTGGGGTTGGGGTTAGAAGGGGTGTAGCTAGTTCTCTGTCCAACTGGGTAGGGGTACAATCTGCGAGAGTCTGGGTTATGTGTGGTGGATCTGGTCCTTGGGCAAGTACAACCGTGGTTCTATCTGCATCAACTGGTAGCACTATCTTTTCTGAAGACCGTGTTGTTACTCCCTTAGATACTACCATCACGCTCTCCAATTCAAATGGCTGATAAACAAGAAAAGTAACTGAAAGTATAGACATTGTATGATAGACAGGTGCAATGTATAGTGGGGAATAAAAGAGGGCATGAAATAATTCATATTTATGTTGTCTAACCAAACAGGATAGCATGACACAATTTCACATATATGATGGCTAACTAAACATGATAGCATGACACAATTTCACATTATGATGGCTAACTAAACAAGATGGAAAGACATAGTTCAAAATATGAGGCTATGTAAACAGGATGACATGACAGAACTATATAATGTGTTTATTAAATAGGTTGGCATGCCATAATTTACATACATTCACGGATAGAATGCCATAATTCAAAATATAATGACCGTAAACACTAAACAGGATGAGATGATATAACTATATGATGTCTTTATTAAATGGGTTGCCATGCCATAATTCGGATAGATGTTGTGTATTTACTATGTAAACATGATGGCATGATATAATTCAAATATATGATTTATATAGTAAGCAAGTAAGCAGATGGCAATCCATATATGATGTAAAAACTAAGCAATGCAAGACAACATGCATGACATGGGTAATATAATCCTGCCAAGTTCATCAGTCTCTGAATCCTCCTCTGAGGAGCTCTCTGTAACCAGTAAGATGTCTGCTTCAGCAGGTAGCATTGTCTGCTCTGAATACCTTGTTTTCACACCAGATACTTCCATCACCGCTTCAAATGGCTGATGCACAGGAAGAGTAGTTGAATATACAAACGTTGTCGACAAATGGAAAATGTAATACAAAAAAATGATAGCATGATATAATTCACATACATGATGATTGGCTAAACAACATGGCATTGCATAATTCACATATATAATGCCTTTGCAACAAGATAGCATTGTATAATTTCACATATATAATGTCTTGCAACAAGATGTCAATGCATAATTCACATATATGGTAATTAGACACTAAACAGGTGGCATTCACACAAAGCATGTCTAAACTAATCAAATGACATAGCAATGCGAGACACCATACGCACGATATGAGCAACATAACCCTGCCAAGTTAGAGCATACACCTCGGGGGGGAATAGGACTAGTCATCTGTGTCTGAATCCTCCTCTGAGGAGCTATCCGTAACCAGCGAGATATGCGCTTCGTCAGATAGCATAGTCTGCTCTGAAGACCTTATTTTCACTCTAGAATTTGCAATCACCGTGTCAAATGGCTGATGCACATGAAGAGCAGTTGAATGTACTAACATTGTTGACAAATGTAATATGTAATGAAGAAAAGGATGGCCTGATATAATTTACATATAAGATGACTGGCTAAGCAGGATGGCATTGCAAAATTCACATATATGATGCCTGGCTAAACAAGATGGTGTTGCATAATTCACATAAACGATGAATAAACTAAACAGATGGCATTCGCTCAAAGGATGTCTAAACTAAGCAGATGACATATTTGATGTATAAAGTAAGCAATGCAAGACACCATATGCATGATATAACCTACATCAACATGCCAAGTTAGAGCGAAGACCTCAGGGGGTAAATAGGAGTTGTCTTCTCCTTCTGAATCCCCCTCAGAACAGATATCTTCCTCTCGATTACAATCCGAAATGCATGGAGGGGGGCTGCCTTTGCGCCTACCATGGAGCGATGTATGCATGAAATTTTATTGCCACGTAAGGCTCGTCTCTTTTGCTCTACATGTTCAGTTCCATTGTTTACAATAACTGTCATGCATAGGAATAAAACATAGTGAGATTATGTAAGGAGTGCATGCAGAAATCCAGAGTGATGGTAGCAACATGTGGATAGACCCAAAACCAATAATAGCAGGCAGATAATGGCTTCAGTTAAAAATACAGATAATGGCTTCTTTACTGTTTGTTTCCCACCCAACATGAAACTCATAGTAGACACCGGAGATTAACTAGATAGTAGATAGATACTATTGATAGTGGCCTCGATATGTACCCCACAACCATTTAAAAACTCAAGTTTGACCATTAGTTTGGAGCTGACTCAGAGTCTAATCAGTGAACAGGACGATAAAGTAGCATGTAATATTAAGTGATGCATAACGTAAGCAGACATGAAAGAGTGCGACCTCTCTTGCGGACCCGTGTAGTCCTCGAGGTCATCTGCTCGGTTGATGATGGTAATGCATTTTTCATGGCTTCTAGCGGTAGGGAAGAAGATCTGAGGCGGCGAAAGACAGTCTGGAGGCTGGATCCCTGCTGTGCTAGACCCTTCTGTCGTTGGAGCAGCTGAGCTGGGGTGGACGACGATGCAACAGGAGCGGGACAAAACACGCAAGGTTTTCTTTGACAACTATCTGTAAGAGAAGTAATTCTGTAAGGGCTCGTTTGAATTGGAGGATTCCAACAATGCAGGGATAGGAAATAGACATGAATAGGATAGGAATGCACGTGCAAAACAGAGAATTTAAAAACACAGGATTTCTGCCAATCTGGGTGTTTGATTCACAACAATTGGAAGATCACAGGATGCAAAGAAGCATGGTGATATTAAGTCAAACCACAAGAAAATGTACGGTTATAATGCTATTATGCTCTATGTCTTAGTCTTGTGCTTCATGAATAGGAATTTGAAAAGGAGAAGTGGAAATTAAAATTCCTACATTTTTTCTTTCAAGGAGACACTAAAGGAACAAATCCGTGTGCTCAGTGGACAATATATATAACATGTAGAGTAAAAAAGAGATGCAACAAGTGTACAACCTCTTTGGTGAAGCCATGCTGATCTCAGCGTGATTGGGTTGGCTGGTGAGGATGCTCCGGATGACTTTGCTGTCGGAGGAGGGGAAGAAGATCTTAGGCGTCTGGAGATGGAGCCCGAGGTACTGCTCCGCTATGATGGAGGGTTTCGTCATTGGAGCAGATCCGATGAGTTGTACGGCATCGAGGCTGAAGCAGGACAAGAGAGACAACGAACAATGTTAACCCGAGTAGAATTCTAATGGAATCTCCAATACATGACGTACATACATAACCACAAAGTGCTAGATGTAAAATACATTAGCCGCTCATCTCTGAACTTAACTGTCGAAACTGAACTTCACTGTCGAAACTGAATTTTTGCTGTCGAAACTGAATTTTGCTGTCGAAACTGAACGCACTAGCAAGGTGAGGCTACACGTCGGTCGACTGACTTTTTCATCTCTGGTCAGTCGATTTTGCAGCCATTGGATACGAAATTAAGGGCCTACGGTTCATCTTCAACCTCCACCCCCGTGAGCCGCCAGCCACCACCGGCCAAACAGCAGCCCCCCGCTGCCCACGCCCGGTGGTGCGCCACCCCGCCCGCCCCGAAAACACTCCTCGCCGCCGGTCCGCTGCCGCCCCGGCCATCCCTCTAGCCCCCCCCCCCGTGCCGGGCTTTTTCTCCTGCGATCCCCACGCCACCGCCCCGCCACCGCCGGCGACCACCGCCCCCATCCTGAACCCTAATATAGATAGTGGGGTATCTTTCCGGTGAGCCCCCTCCCTGCTGCGGCTGGTTCTTCCTTCACCTCGGCGAGCCCCCCCACCTCCCTGAAAATCGACTGACCCAAAAGTCGATTCAGTCGACTGAAGTGTAGCTAAATCGGAGCAGCATCGCAAGCAAGAGCAAAAGTGAGAGCAGCAGCGCGAGCAAGAGCAATAGTAAGAGCAGACCAGGCAGGGGACCAAGAGCAAGAGCTGAGGAGCAGCGCGAGCGAGAGCTAAAGCAGCAGCTGCTCCTACTGATGTGGACGTCGCCGCCGAGGGAGCGATGCTATGGAGGAAGTGGCCGGTGATGCCGCCGTGGATGGAGCCATGCCGTGTCGACTCGGGACCGAGCGCCGGCAGCACCGTGAGATCGAATCAAGAAGAAAATGTGGCGATTAGTGTACAACCTCTTTGGTGGCGCCGATTAGGCCGCAACTTCATTTGAGGAAATGGTGATGATGATGCTCTTCCGGTGGTGCAGGTGAAGACGGAGGTGTGGGAATGGAGGTGGCGCGAAAGACGAGGGGAATGTCGGGGTAGCTCCTTGGAGGTGGAGGACGGGGTGGCTGAACCGGCGGGACGATGAGATCGATGATGGATCCTCATCCGGTACGATGGATGAGGGACGTCGAGGTGTTGCTGTGGACGACGTCATCGGGGAAGAGGCTCCGGCTGGGTGGCGGACGGTGCAGGGTGTGGGGTTTCATCACGGGTTTTCGCGGCCTCGGTGTACGAATGGGTGGGCGGATGGGATGGCAGTGGGGAACCATGGCTTAGAGACGCGCTTGTCCGAAATGTGGGGTAAGTTACGAAAGTACCCCCCACCAATTTGAGGTGGTTCTTTCGGTTCAGGGGTACCACGGGCATTTCGCATGTCGGGATTTCACAGGAGGTGGGAGTTTTCGCGCGCGTTGTAATTTCAGAATAGCAAGGCGCGGGTTGAGATGGAGGGAGTTGTCGGAGCACAACGAGACAAAGATATATCTTAAATATTTCGGGCTAACAAGGCCCGGGTTGAAATTTCTGGACTAGCCTAACGTGTACTGTACCAAATCAATTCGCACTACAAATGTCATTCAAAACTTTGAATTCATGTTATGTTCAATTAAAATATTTCGCTACGTGTATAATGCATGCAACCTATTACTCAAATGAACATTTTAGTGCATTCCAAACGTATATACTACCGCTTCAATATGAACTAAATTTGAATTCATTTCTCTATTTGAATAAGATCTAAAGTAATGATTGTTGCGAAGTCAAAGCATTTGAATTCATTTCTCTGTTTTAGTAAGATCTACAATTATCATTATTGTCAAGTTAAACCATCATTTGTGTATTATCTTCACAGCACACCACATGATTAGTCTCGAGTTACATATGAACTATGTGTACTATATGAACTCGAACTGGATTTTTTGAATCCACTTTATTTTGATTTCAAATCACATTACATTTCTAGCTCTAGCTAGATATTCATAATCTAAACCATGTATCATATGTATAATGTGTTTATCACATTATTTATGGTGCCCCGCCCCCTACGCCTACAAGTATTTAGATGTGTGAGTTGCAAACACCACACATTACCACAAATTCAAATAAAATGTGAGAATGTTCGATATATAGTATTGTTTAGATTGCTCGATATTTAGTTGTAAGCTGCAAACGCCACACATTATCACAAATTCAAATAAAATGTGAGATTGTTTGATGTATAGTATGGTTTAGATTGTTCGGCATTTAGCTGTGAGTTGCAAACGCCATGCATTATCACATTATGGTATAACATGTGCACAGCACGTGTATCACCGCTATATTCATGCATGCAATGTTTAAAACACTATGATCTCCTATTCAAATATATGAATCCTCTTTCATATAAAATTATGATCTTTGTTAGTCTCTTACACCCACACAATCCTCTAACCTTTGTAGCTACCACTAACTTTCTCTCGTGCATGCACACGCCCTCCTCGCCCTCCCCCTCCCTCGGCATTCTATCCACCGGGAACATTCATTTTTTCTTTAGGTAATTCTCCCAGAGTCTCCACAACTCCTTTGCGACACACACCGATCGATAAACCTCTCCAGCGATGCCTGCCTACAACATACACACACACCTTCAATCTCCTCCTTTATGTGTCCTTGCCTTGTGTCTCTCATACGGTCAGACACACATGTAAACTCTCACCCCTCTTTTCATCGATCTCACAACCGCACACTCCTCCCCCTATCTAGCTAGTAGTTGGTCCTCTCGCACCACCTCCTAGCTCCATTCTCTCTGTCTATCCGTCTCGCTGGGCCTTATTTGCCTCTAACAAATGGACGTACACCGACCGATCTCTCGCTATACATATAGCTAGCTAGGTCCTTATAACTCGTTTTTATCCACACGTCGATCGATCTACCTCATTAGTTGTGTCTCTCCCTTCCTCCGACAAACAACAATTGGTCTACCGATCTAGTTAGGTTTGCTTACCAAACACATGATTCCCCTTCATCATCCATGGATGTGCCCGGATAGATCTATCACGCACAGGCACACACAGGAACACATCCCCACTCTTATTGATAACATTGCAGTTCCACCCTCAGTTTGTCTAGTAGGCCTCTCCCAACATCTCCGAGAAGCAACTCCATCACCCATCCAGCACTCTACCCCTCTCCCTCCCTGTCCCTCCCTCTCTCTCCTCTCTTTCTCTATCCCATCATATTTCCTATCCTTCAGTTATGTATGGATTTCGACCGATCTCCCTGAAGACATAGCTGGGTCTCTCCTTCTCAACACATATACGAGTCATTCTACCTCTATAGTTAGGCCTCTGCCTACCCCTACCCCCACCCACCTCCCCCCCACACACACCGATACATCGAGCGCTCTAGTCATGTCTCCCTGCCACACACAAACTTGACATGTGCCCTCTAACGTTCCGGTAGGCCAGTCACCCTATATCTTCGACTTGCACACACACATAATTTCGATGGCTCTCTTCATCGATCTCGCACCCACCCACTTGATCCTCTCTTCGACTCTATTGATAGCTATGACCCCTCCCTCTCTTCTCGTGGATTGCCCGACCACTATGTATGATATGGATAGGCCTCCATTTCACACACATTGCCTGCAAAATTTTGTTTGAGATGCCATCGACACATATTCCCACAAATAATTCACAAAATCAACCCCCCACCCTACCCCCACCCCCACCTCAAAATAAAAAACACTCACGAACGCGGTTTGTATCTCTCACACACACCCACGTATGTGGGGGACGTGCACAAAGAGAAGAGGTGCATGCACGGTGCACGTACTCCCATCTCTTTCCCAACCACACCTGCGCGGGTACATGGTGGAGCTTATTTCTGTACGAAAAAGGCAGCCCACGTGGTAATTTGGCACGTGTACTGGTTGTCCACTTGGTGGAGGGAGGATCGTCTACCACGGGTGAACAAACAAATTGCGACTTGATGCATTATGTTAAATTAAAAAAAGAGGCAAACCATGTGGGGCCTACCTTAGAGGCAAGGCTCTATACTCTGGAGTACTTTTGATGTGTCCCGTCAACTGACAGAATGAGGAGAAGCTTACTTAGTACGCCGTCTCCCCCGCCCACGGGCGCGGTGGCTCGCAGGATGAGGTGAAGCTTGCTCCGCCTTACGCCCGCTCCCTCGCCCATGCGCGCGGTGGCTCGCAGGAGGAGGAGAAAAATTTACTACTCCCTCCGTTTACTCCTCGTCCCTACTACCTTGGTTATAGAGATTATATCATATTGTTTCGAATATATATGTCCTTTTGTAGATTTCAATATGAACTACTAGTACATACTCCAAAAACTGATGTATATAGACGTATTTTAGAGTGTGCATTCACTCATTTTGCTTCGTATGTAGTACTCTCCCTCGCCCCTCGACCCTCGCCCACGTGGTGGACATGCAGCAATTCATTCGGTCTCATATAGCCAGAACGATATATACTGCACTGCCATTATTGCTCGACTTCCCGAAGAGGCGAAGAGCCAATCGCAAGGTTAATATTTTGGAGATGCCAAGCGCAAGGTTATAGGAGAACGAGTAGTAGGTGCCGCGTCATTTATAAATAAAGTTTTTTTCTTCAGTGGCACGTACGCAATATGATAGGTTCATATGAAGAGAAATGGAAAATGCTCCGCTATATACATAGTCAGGATGGGCCAGCCTACACGGTTGCTTGCTGGGTTGCTCTCTTCACACTCTCTCGCACAAAACGACTGTGGCCACATCTCTAACATCCCGACGGATCACGCTCGCTTGGGGAAGGGGTGGATGCATAGTGTAGATGTGGTGGCCGTCGCCGACGGCGAAAACCCACTGTCGGCATGTCCCGATCAGGGGTCCCCGCCGTTCTCTCTCACAAAGCTGTTGAGGTTGCCTTCGTCCTTTGCTCACTGCCGCGACGTGGGTAGTTGCCGCCTCCCGCCGCCCTCCTCAAGGTTGAGCTACGTCCCTCAGGTACAACTCCCTTTACAGCCGGCTTGCACCACTGCTCCAGCTGCCCACATCACTCCCTGTGGATATTTCTCTACTTCTTTGCCCCGCACATACCTGATACCTCTACCGGCTTCTATGTACTATATTTCTGATGAGTTTATGTCTCATCAACTAGTCGCAGTAATCTTATTCTAATCACGCTTCTTCAATTTCTTTGCCACAGGGATGCTCATCTCGATTTTGGTGAAACTGCACAAAATGATCCGATGGTCAAAAGGTTGCAAACTTCATTTATTAGGAAGCTCGAACGTTGCCAGCAAATTGAAGCCTGGTCAGGGTTCACGGTTCAACGGCTAGGGACTGCATGGATCATTTTTTCTTTAGCTGCCTCTGTTCCAAAATAAGTGTCAACTTTAGTAGTAGTACAACTTTGTACTAAAGTTTGCACAAAGTTGAGACACTTATTTTGGAACGGAGGGAGTACATATTTGCTATGATCTGTCAATCATTGAGATGCAATAACATGCATGTTAGTCTCCTTTGTATTTGATGAAATGTTGCAACGGGCAACCTTGGACGCAAGATACATGTAACAGAAGCTGGAAGCTTCATAGCATTGTACAAATTTATCTCGCTGATAAATTACAGTACCTACTATACTAGTACTTCCTCCGTTCCTAAATATAAGACTTTGTAGAGATTTCACCATGAACCACACGCGGATGTATATAGATGCATTTTAAGTGTAGATTCATTCATTTTGTTCCCTATGTAGTTCACCTAGTGGAATCTCTACAAAGACTTATCTACTAGTAATAGCTAGCCCCCACTACTAGGAGTTCTCTATCCTCTCCTTGAGCCACATCATCAAAATTGATGTCACGCCCAATATGCGACCCTATCCAAAAGGAACTCGAAGGTCCCACCAAGGATAGACCCGCATATTGAAACACTTTTGCAAGGTGGATATCATTACATCAACATTAAATAATAGGTAGGGATACATACATAAGGCATACAATGCCACACGAATACAACATTATCTTACATAAGAGCACCATCCGGCTACGGATGAAACACAAATAGAAACTCAAACGACATCCACCCTGCTAGCCCAGGCTGCCGACCTGGAACCTATCCCCTGATCGAAGAAGAAGCAGAAGAAGAACTCCAAGACAAGCAAACATCGCTCTCGCGTCATGATCATCACAAAACCTATACCTGCAACTGTTGTTGTAGTAATCTGTGAGCCACGAGGACTCAGCAATCCCATTACCACGGGTATCAAGACTAGCAAAGCTTAATGGGTAAGGAAGGGTTAAAGTGGTGAGGTTGCAGCAGTGGCTAAGCATAATATAGTGGCTAACATACGCAAATGAGAGCGAGAAGAGGATCAAAGGAATGGTCGTCAACTAGTAATGATCAAGAAGTGATCCTGAGCTTCTACTTACGTCAAACATAACACATAAACCATGTTCACTTCCCGGACGCCGCTGAAAAGAGACCATCACGGCTACACACACGGTTGATGCGTTTTAATTCGGATCTGGTGTCAAGTTATCTACAACCGGACATTAACAAATTCCCATCTGCCACATAACCGCAGGCACGGCTTTCGAAAGATAATACCCTATAGGGGTGTCCCAACTTAGCCCATGATAAGCTCTTGCGATCAATGAAGGATATTCCTTTTCCAAGGAAGACCCGATCAGTCTCGGAATCCCGGTTTACAAGACATTTCGGCAATAGTAAAACAAGACAAGCAAAGCCGCCCGATGTGCCGACAAATCCCGATAGGAGCTGCACATATCTCATTCTCAGGGCACACCGGATAGGTCAGCCTATGAGTAAAACCAACCCTCGAGTTGGCCCGAGGTGGCCCCGCAGTTTGCCCCCGTTTCGGACCAACACTCGAAGGAGCATTGGCCCGAGGGGGGGGGGTTACATAAAGATGACCCTCGGGCTCCGGAAACCCAAGGGAAAAAGGGCTAGGTGAGGCAAATGGTAAAACCAAGGTTGGGCCTTGCTGGAGGAGTTTTATTCAAAGCAAACTGTCAAGGGGGTCCCATAAATCACCCAACCGCGTAAGGGACGCAAAATCCGGGAACATAACACCGGTATGACGGAAACTAGGGCGGCAAGAGTGGAACAAAACACCAGGCATAAGGCCGAGTCTTCCACCCTTTACCAAGTATATAGATGCATTAATTAAATAAGAGATATTGTGATATCCCAACATAATCCTGTCAACCATGGAGCAATATTCAACTTCACATGCAACTAACAACGCTATAAGAGGGGCTGAGCAAAGCGATAACATAGCCAAACAACGGTTTGCTAGGAAGGGTGAAAAGGTTAGAGGCTGACATGGTAAATTTGGGAGGCTTGAAGAACAAGTGATAGGTAGCGCAGCATAGCGATAGAACAAAGCAACTAGCATAGCAATGATAGTAGTGAGATCCATGGTAGCGGTCATCTTGCCTAAAATCCCGCTAGGAAGAAGAACGAGTCCATGAAGAAGACGAATGGATGAAGCCGAACCAAGCGTAGACGAACGAATCCTCAGGATCGCAATGAAACAGGAACTATCGAGAAGAAGCACACAACATGGTAAACACACCACACATAGAAAAGACATGATGCACAACCAAGCATGATGCATGACAAAGCTAGATGAGGCTACTCATGGCAAGAGATGATGCAAACAAGAACAACACATCAAGACAAGTTTAAATGAGGCCGGAAACAACATATAACAAATCCGGTAAGTCCTCATATGCAAATTTAGAAATTGGTCCAATCTGGACAAACATTAATTTGGAGTTGTTAAACAGCAAGTTAAGATGCACCAAAATGATCTACACGAGACTCTAGTCAAGTTACATGTAAAGTTCATTTAATTCGGAGCTATGGCCTAGAAGATATAAGCAAACCAAGTTAAACATGTCATTGATGCAAAATGCATACAAACATCAAGCAAACACTCTCAAAACATGGATGCAACATGATAATATGAAACTACATGCAAAATCAAGCAAGTTCCATATAGGGCACACTCAAGACGGAGCAACGGTTCAACACATACTCTATACATGTTTAAAGGACAAGCTGTCCAAAACAGCAACTAGGCATCTAGCAAGCATCAAAACAACATGCTACATTACCAAAATATGAAAACAAAAGGCATGGACATGAAGTACAGGTAAAGCATGACAAAACATGAACACTGAGCTATCTCCAGAAACAACTAGAACATGCTCAAAAGGACATGGCAAGATTGCAAATAATAACAGTTTCAGGCTTAGCAGTAATAACATCAGGTTACAATGTTTAGAGCTATCAAACAACATGTTACAGGAACTTAACATGGAAAACAAAGGCTTGGCATGAATCTACTAATCTCATATAACAAAAGTCCCTTACTGACCATGAGCCAAAGGGCACAGAAAATATGATGGAACCCATGTAAACATAGCAAATGATATGACAGATTCATACATGGAAGGAACAACAATAAGTAGGCATGTTGGTGAGCTTGAACCACTCACCACAGAGCAATACATGGCATGGCAAGGTAACCAACAGTAAGAAGGCATATTTATGAAGCTAAACATGGCAAGAGCAAGTTCATAGGGTGCAAGGATCACTAGCAAAGCTCATGGCAAAACTGAACTTAAAGTTAATCAGGCTGACAACAACATTATTTAGCAGGTTGAGAGCAAGATTACAATAGGTTACAGTAGGCTATAAATTCATCCAGGGGCATGAATGGATATAGCATGACATGTATAACAAATCATCCTTAGTGAACATCTCCAGATTATGCATAGAATGACTTGTAGCAGCAGGTTTACATAGCATCATCATATAACAGAAACAGTCTAGCAAAACAGTAACAACAAGTATCCTATTTCACGAGCTCGATGCACTCAATACAAGGCTCACAAAAATACATGGATTGCACCACTGTGAATATGGCATGACATAGTACAAAACACATGTAGACATCAAGCTCATAGGATGCACACACAAAATGCAACGAAAAAGACAAAACAACATGTTATAACAGTTTCAGCAGATTAACATCATATAGCACTCTTGCAACAATGATTTGGGCATCAATATGAACTCAAATGAACATGGCACAATGGAACGAAATGTAGAGCATCTCACGATGAACATTTTGATATATCACACACACGAAACGGAGCAGTATGCGTGGAGATATGATGCAATGAACAGGGTACCAGAATGTCACAGACTTGGGGACTTGGCAGAAAAACGGGTGAGCGTAGAATAGTTAAAATGTGCATCGGGCGAAGATCTGGGTTTGCTCACCCATGGGCTCGGCCCAGGTCATGCAGAGGAGGAAGCGGGCCAGCTAGCTAGGCCGGAGGGATGCGGTGGCCCACGGGAGAACGAGGGAGTCTCGAGACGGCGCTCGTCCTCCTCCTCCCACTCGAACAGGAGAGAGACGCCCATGGCGATGGTGGCGGTGGCGCATAGGAACTCCAGCGAGGGCTGCGAAGGCCGGGGATGCACGGGAGGCGCTGGAAACGGGTAGATCGGCGGCGGGGCATCCAGATCCGGAGCGGAGGCGGCATGCTCCGGCGATGGCGGGGCGGCACACCTGCGAGAGAGGAGTTCATGGATGAGATCCGGCAAGGGAGATGAGAAGGGAGGCGCGATGGGCACGGTGAAGGAATCTTGCCGGCGGCGGGAAGCCGAGGCGGCAAGGAGGCGGAGGGTGGCGCGCGAAGGCGGGAGGCGGCGGCGCAGCCGGCACGGGAGGCGGGTCGCCTCGGGCATGGCCAGGCACGGGCGGCGCGCGACCGGGACGGCGGCGCGGCTGGCGGGCGCGATCGGGCCCGGCGCGGCCCGGGGCGGGCCGGACGTGGGCCGGGTGGGCCACGGTGGTGGGAGGCGCGGTGGAGGCGGCGAGGGTGACGTGGTGCCTGGCGATTGGATGCGGGGGGCGGCTGGACGCGTCCGGCGGCAGAGCGGACATGTCCGACGCGGTGAGGGAGGAGGCTGCTAGGGTTTCATCCGCGAAAATGGAAGGGGAGGGCACATATTTATAGGTAGAGGGAGCTAGAAGAGTCCAAATGAGGTGCGGTTTTCACCCACACGATCGTGATCGAATGACTGAGAGCATGGAGGGGGTTTGGAAGGGTTTTGGGCCACTTTGAAGGGTTGTTGGGCTGCAACACAAAGAGGGCTTTTACGGTTACCCGGTTAACTGTTGGGGTATCAAACGGACTCCAAATAGGACGAAACTTGACAGGCGGTCTACCGGTGGTGTACCAAGGCCGCTTGACAAACCTCGGTCCATTCCGAGAATGTTTAACACCCGCTCACAATGAGAGACAAAAGGGGGACGCCGGGGGAACATAGGAGTGCCGGATTGCAAAACGGACAACGGGGAAAATGCTCGGATGCATGAGACGAACATGTATGCAAAAAGAGATGCACATGATGACATGATAAAATGCAACATGCAAGCAAATGACATGGCAAAGATGGCGAATAACTGGCGGACACCCGGCGCATCGGATCCTGGGTGTTACAACACTCCTCCACTAACAAGAGATCTCATCCCGAGATCTTAGGACTGAGACGAAAAATAAAAGGGATGAGGTGAAACAATAGCTTAAGAAAATAAGCAAAGAATCGAGAGCACTCGAGAAGAAGAGAGGAACGACGAGAATGACGAGAATCGAAAGCTCACAGAATCAGATAGACTATGAAACCACTCCGGTTGGAACGAGATAAGAAACGAATAAGACTAAAAGGATTTAGGCAGCACTCCAGTTCAAACATGGAGGAATATAACACGAGCTTCACCCAATGAGATGGCACTTGACGAGAAGAACAATGTAATGCCTCCGGAAGAATTGAAAGAATTGAATGAAAATAACTTAGAAGGAAGGATTGAGCGGAGTTGTTGATAAAATCAACAACGAAAGAATAAGCTTGTTGTGGTCTTATAAGTAACATCTCAAGATCATAAGATGATAACCGGCCACAAACTGAAATGAGTGGATAGCTGAGAAGAACGAAGAAATGCAAAACTCCACTTCAAAAGAATACGGAGAATTAATTACACTTCGAGATGCGAGAAGAAAAGATACTTGAACTCCTCCAACAAAATCTTGATGAAGACTTGAAGAATGAATTAAATCATGAAGAACCACCATGAAGAACTCCGGTGACAAAGGATGATGAGATAGAATGAAGGATGAAAGAATAAGATTAAAGCCTTGCGATGATATAGATGGGGGTTCCGACGAAATGGCCGAGGAAATTTGAACTCCGGAAAAGAAAAGATGAAAACGCTTGGAACTAGAATTTATTCACCAAGAACAAACTCCGAAGAAAAGGATTAATCACTTTGAGGAAATAAGAATAAGATTTATTGTCTGCTTATCCTTCATGAAATTAAATTGATGACAAGCAATGGATTCTTGCATACTACTTATTCTTCTTGAAAAGGATTGAGAAGTGACATAGCGCCACCTTGAGAAGGTCTTCATGAGCCATCAGTAGGATTAAAAAGAACGAAAGTATTAAAATGATAACCAAGGAAACAGAATCTTGAACGAACCACCGTAAGAATTCGAAAATTGAATGACGAAAGAGAATGAATCACCGGGAAGAATTCGGAGAACAAGTATGCTAGAGGGGAATTAGATGCAAAAGAATAAAGAGATCATGAGCTGATTAAAGAACACTTGAGCGAAATGCCAGGATAATTGGATAAAGATAGCTGAAATGTGAGGACGAAGAATTCTTCTGGAACGACGGCCTCTGGTGAAAAGAAATGGAAAAACAACTTCTGACATACTCCGGATGGGTAAGAGAAGAATATCTGACAAATGGAATAATTCAAGAGGATAATATGAAGCTAGAACCACGAATCTTCGAGAGAACGGGCAAGATTTAGAGGAAAACTCTTCTTCGATCTTCAAATGACGACGAGAAACACCACCAAAATTACTGAGGTACTCCGGCGAGAATGAAAAAGAGGAAGGGTTGAACCAAAGATGAAAAGAATTTGAAAGCGGTCTTGGAGAAGGCATGTGACTGATGGGATCCATTCTTACGTCACACTTTAAAGAATTGAGAATGGCTCCGGAATAATTAGAAGAGTCGGGTAAGATCCTAGGAAAAGACATGTGGGTTAGGGGCCACTGAAGAAATAACACCATTGAAAAGGATTTTTGAAAAGATAGATGATGCACCGGAACAATTGAAATATTTAAATGATGTGACAACCTCGAATTAATTGGAACACAGACGAATCTTCTGAGATGTCTTGAACACTCCGGAAGGATAAACTAGCGAGAGGCAAACGAGCAGGGAAAACACTTGAGCCAAGGAAAAGAATATAATCACTACCAAAAATTAGAATTGAATCCACCGGCGAAGAAAAAGAGATGAAGAATGTCAAACAAAATGAGAATTCACCGGTTGAAATGATTGAGGGAAGACTGAACAGGCTCCACATGAATGAAACTGATGGTCGAAACAGACTCAGACTCCGGGAAGAAGAGGGTGGGAGGGCAGGAAAACAAAGATAACTTGGAAGGGGGAACCGACGAATATCTTGAAGAGAAAACACCAGTTGAAATCATTGAGGAAAGAAAGCAAAGACTTTGCACGAGTAGGATGGATATTAGATTATGGACTCCGGCTCCGAGAAGAAAAAGGGGTGGGCGGGTGGGAAAGAAAACAACTGAGGATTGAACTTGGCAAAGAAGAAGAGGCTCGAGTCAACTTGACGAGAAAAGCACCGGATGAAAAGAGCTGAGAACCAACGAACGAAAAACTAACCGCGTGAACCTAAAGAAAATTTGAAGGGGAAGAGGAGTAATTCAAAACACCTACGTCAAGATTCCTTACCAGAGCGACGAAGGGGTAGAGGAGTAAAAAGAATTCCTACTCTCCGATATAACTAGACTCCGAAAAAGTTTTCTTCTAGACTCACAACGGCCAAACTACACGATCAATCAAGGGGGCTCCTAGGGTCGGTCGAGGCTCTGATACCAACTTTTCACGCCCAATATGCGAACCTATCCAAAAGGAACTCGAAGGTCCCACCAAGGATAGACCCGCATATTGAAACGCTTTTGCAAGGTGGATATCATTACATCAACATTACATAATAGGTAGGTATACATACATAAGGCATACAATGCCACACGAATACAACATTATCTTACATAAGAGCACCATCCGGCTACGGATGAAACACAAACAGAAACTCAAACGACATCCACCCTGCTAGCCCAGGCTGCCGACCTGGAACCTATCCCCTGATCGAAGAAGAAGAAGAAGAAGAAGAACTCCAAGACAAGCAAACATTGCTCTTGCGTCATGATCATCGCAAAACCTATACCTGCAACTGTTATTGTAGTAATCTGTGAGCCACGAGGACTCAGCAATCCTATTACCACGGGTATCAAGACTAGCAAAGCTTAATGGGTAAGGAAGGGGTAAAGTGGTGAGGTTGCAGCAGTGGCTAAGCATAATATGGTGGCTAACATATGCAAATGAGAGCGAGAAGAGGAGCAAAGGAACGGTTGTCAACTAGTAATGATCAAGAAGTGATCCTGAGCTTCTAGTTACATCAAACATAACACAGAAACCGTGTTCACTTCCCGGACTCCGCCGAAAAGAGACCATCACAGCTACACACACGGTTCATGCGTTTTAATTCGGATCTGGTGTCAAGTTATCTACAACTGGACATTAACAAATTCCCATCTGCCACATAACCGCGGGCATGGCTTTCGAAAGATAATACCCTGTAGGGGTGTCCCAACTTAGCCCATGATAAGCTCTCGCGATCAACGAAGGATATTTCTTCTCCTAGGAAGACCCGATCAGTCTCAGAATCCCGGTTTACAAGACATTTCGGCAATGGTAAAACAAGACCAGTAAAGCCGCCCGATGTGCCGACCAATCCCGACAGGAGCTGCACATATCTCGTTCTCAGGGCACACCGGATAGGTCAGCCTACGAGTAAAACCAACCCTCGAGTTGCCCCGAGGTGGCCCTGAAGTCTGCCCGTTTTGGACCAACACTCGAAGGAGCACTGGCCTGGGGGGTTTAAATAAAGATGACCCTCGGGCTCCGGAAACCCAAGGGAAAAAGGGCTAGGTGAGGCAAATGGTAAAACCAAGGTTGGGCCTTGCTGGAGGAGTTTTATTCAAAGCGAACTGTCAAGGGGGTCCCATAAATCACCCAACTGCGTAAGGGATGCAAAATCCGGGAACATAACACCGGTATGATGGAAACTAGGGCGACAAGAGTGGAACAAAACACCAGGCATAAGGCCGAGTCTTCCACCCTTTACCAAGTATATAGATGCATTAATTAAATAAGAGATATTGTGATATCCCAACATAATCCTGTCCACCATGGAGCAATCTTCAACTTCACCCACAACTAACAACGCTATAAGAGGGGCTGAGCAAAGCGGTAACATAGCCAAACAACGGTTTGCTAGGAAGGGTGAAAAGGTTAGAGGCTGACATGGTAAATTTGGGAGGCTTGAAGAACAAGTGATAGGTAGCGCAGCATAGCGATAGAATGAAGCAACTGGCATAGCAATGATAGTAGTGAGATCCAGGGTAGCGTTCATCTTGCCTGAAATCCCGCTAGGAAGAAGAACGAGTCCATGAAGAAGACGAACGGATGAAGCCGAACCAAGCGTAGACGAACGAATCCTCACGATCGCAACGAAACGAGAACTATCAAGAAGAAGCACACAACATGGTAAACACACCACACATAGACAAGACATGATGCACAACCAAGCATGATGCATGACAAAGCTAGATGAGGCTACTCATGGCAAGAGATGATGCAAACAAGAACAACACATCAAGGCAAGTTTAAATGAGGTCGGAAACAACATATAACAAATCCGGTAAGTCCTCATATGCAAATTTAGAAATTGGTCCAGATCTGAACAAACATTAAGTTGGAGTTGTTAAACAGCCAGTTAAGATGCACCAATATGATCTACACGAGATTCTAGTCAAGTTACATATAAAGTTCATTTAATTCGGAGCTACGGACTAGAAGATATAAGCAAAACAAGTTAAACATGGCATTGATGCAAAATGCATACAAACATCAAGCAAACACTCTCAAAACATGGATGCAACATGATAATATGAAACTACATGCAAAATCAAGCAAGTTCCATATAGGGCACACTCAAGACGGAGCAACGGTTCAACACATACTCTATACAAGTTTAAAGGACAAGCTGTCCAGAACAACAACTAGGCATCTAGCAAGCATCAAAACAACATGCTACAGTGCCACAATATGAAAACAAAAGGCATGGACATTAAGTACAGGTAAAGCATGACAAAACATGAACATTGAGCTATCTCCGGAAACAACTAGAACATGCTCAAAAGGACATGGCAAGATTGCAAATAATAATAGTTTCAGGCTTAGCAGAAATAACATCAGGTTACAATGTTTAGAGCTATCAAACAACATGTTACAGGAACTTAACATGGCAAACAAAGGCATGGCATGAATCTACTAATCTCATATAACAAAAGTCCCTTACTGACCATGAGCCAAAGGGCACAGAAAATATGATGGAACCCATGTAAACATAGCAAATGATATGACAGATTCATACAAGGCAGGAATAACAATAAGTAGGCATGTTGGTGAGCTTGAACCACTCACCACAGAGCAATACATGGCATGGTAAGGCAACCAACAGTAAGAAGGCATATTTATGAAGCTAAACATGGCAAGAGCAAGTTCATAGGCTGCAAGGATCACTAGCAAAGCTCCTGGCAAAACTGAACTTAAAGTTAATCAGGCTGACAACAACATTATTTAGCAGGTTGAGAGCAAGATTACAACAAGTTACAGCAGGCTATAAATGCAACCCGGGGCATGAATGGATATAGAATGACATGTATAACAAATCATCCTTAGTGAACATCTCCAGATTATGCATAGAATGACTTGTAGCAGCAGGTTTACATAGCATCATCATATAGCAGAAACAGTCTAGCAAAACAGTAACAGCAAGTACCCTATTTCACGAGCTCGATGCACTCAGTACAAGGCTCACAAAAATACATGGATTGCACCACTATGAAGATGGCATGGAATAGTACAAAACACATGTAGACATCAAGCTCATAGGATGCACACACAAAATGCAACGAAAAAGACAAAACAACAAGTTATAACAGTTTCAGCAGATTAACATCATATATCACTCTTGCAACAATGATTTGAGCATCAATATGAACTCAAATGAACATGGCACAATGGAATGAAAAATAGAGCATCTCACAATGAACATTTTGATATATCACACGCACGAAACGGAGCAGTATGCATGGAGATATGATGCAATGAACAGGGCACCAGAATGTCACAGACTTAGGGACTTAGCAGAAAAACAGGTGAGCGTAGAATAGTTAAAATGTGCATTGGGCGAAGATCTGGGGTTTGCTCACCCATGGGCTCGGCCCAGGTCGTGCAGAGGAGGAAGCGGGCCAGCTAGCTGGGCTGGAGGGATGCGGTGGCCCACGGGAGAACGAGGGAGGCCCGAGACGGCGCTCGTCCTCCTCCTCCCGCTTGAACAGGAGAGAGACACCCACGGTGATGGCGGCGGCGGCGCATAGGAACTCCAGCGAGGGCTGCGAAGGCCCGGGACGCGTGTGAGGTGCCGGAAACGGGTAGGTCGGCGGCGGGGCACCCAGATCCGGAGCGGAGGCGGCGTGCTCCGGCGATGGCGGGGCGGCGCACCTGCGAGAGAGGAGTTCATGGATGAGATCCGGCCGGGGAGAGGAGAAGGGAGGCGCGACGAGCGCGGTGAAGGAATCTTGCCGGTGGAGGGGAGCCGAGGCGGCAAGGCGGCGGAGGGTGGCACGCGACGGCGGCCGGCGTGAGAGGCGGGGTGCCTCGGGCGCGGCCAGGTGCGGGCGGCGCGCGGCCGGGACGGCGGCGCGGCTGGCGGGCGTGGTCGGGCCCGGCGCGGCCCGAGACGGGCCGGACGTGGGCCGGGCAGGCCACGGTGGTGGGAGGCGCGGTGGAGGCTGCGAGGGTGACGTGGCGCCTGGCGATTCGATGCGGGGGGCGGCTGGACGCGTCCAGCGGCGGAGCAGACATGTCCGGCGCGGTAAGGGAGGAGGCTGCTAGGGTTTCATCCGCGAAAATGGAAGGGGATGGCACATATTTATAGGTAGAGGGAGCTAGAAGAGTCCAAATGAGGTGCGGTTTTCGCCCACATGATCGTGATGGAACGACCGAGAGCATGGAGGGGGTTTGGAAGGGTTTTGGGCCACTTTGAAGGGGTGTTGGGCTGCAACACAAAGAGGGCTTTTACGGTTACCCGGTTAACCGTTGGGGTATCAAACGGACTCCAAATGGCATGAAACTTGACAGGCGGTCTACCGGTGGTGTACTAAGGCCGGTTGAAAAACTTAGGTCCATTCCGAGAATGTTTAACACCCGCTCACAACGAGAGACAAAAGGGGGACGCCGGGGGAACATAGGAGTGCCGGATTGCAAAATGGACAATGGGGAAAATGCTCGGATGCATGAGACGAACATGTATGCAAAAAGAGATGCACATGATGGCTTGATAAAATGCAACACACAAGGAAATGACATGGCAAAGATGGTGAATAACTGGCGGACACCTGGCGCATCGGATCCGGGGCGTTACAATTGATGTAGCCGTTAGATGAAGTAAATCAGTCCATAATAGCCGTTTGATCTAGACGTTGAGAGGTTCCGCACTAAGCCACATGCAAGCATGCAGAAATACCGTGGCACATGCATGTGAGTGGGTTTTAAATCACATCAACATGTCTGCATGCGAGCATGCACCGGTGGCATGCATGTAAGTGAGCTTTTAAGTCCCATTAACATGTCAAAAAGAAAAATATAATCCCATTATGCAGTAGGAGTTGGCTCATCTTTTTTCCTTACGTGGGATAATCTAAATGATGATGGGAGTTTATTTAGTTTGGCTACCACATTTGTCATGCGGTTATAGAGTTTTTTTAGTTCTATGAAATCGATAATTTTGCGCAGAGAGATATATCGCTGTTCTGCAGTAACGCGCGGGGACTCATCTAGTAATATTTAGGAACGAAGGGAGTACTATGTAAAGAGTTAGGTGTCGCACGGTGATAGTGTGATGTGGGCCATGTAATCAATGAGCCTGCGCGTTTTCACTGCTCTTGCACTCCTCCGCTGTAAGAATGGAGAAAATTGTAATCTAGTAGTAGTACCTCCTTTCGCCGAAAGCGTGGGACATCCAGCAGTCCTACCACCTCAGTAATAAAGACCAATGAGCCATCAAATCACATAGACCTAGCAGTAAGTTGGACGGACGAAGCAACCATCACTCTTGCGTCAGTGAGAGGTCGCGTCCGCTCTACCCGGACATGAATGCAGAACCGATTCTTTGGAGCAGCGCTGACCATTTCGAGCAGGAAGTGCGCGCGGGCGATGGAGGGGCTTTGGGTGGGCCAGGCTGGTCAGGAGCGCGCGTGGCAGCTGTCCGCATGTCCCTACCGGACACGCCCGGAAACGAGAGGATGCACCGACTCTCGCGGCTAAAATCGTACACTACACACCATCTCTCTGTAGGAGTAGGTCGATCTATGGCACTCTCTAACACACACATGTTGTTAAACACACACACGCACACGCACACACCTTGGTCCCGTTGCACCTTCTAACCTGACTTATTACACCTAGACGGAGGGAGTAGTAAGTATACGAGATACAGTGGCACAATGACTTAAGTCGAATACAAGTGCCCAAAATTTGTGTGCATGTTATAATAAGGATTCACTTAAAATAGTACGTGAGCAAACAGAGGGATCAATTCGACAGTGTTCCTGAGCAGTAGCGAGATGTGTGAGGTAAGATACACCGTTGGCGCTTTTTTTATTAATTTGTTTGTTTCACCCTCTGACTGGTGGGACCCAACGTACTACGTGGAGAGAGATAAGGTGACTAAGGCTGCATTATTTCTGCACCATTGTGGATAGTCTTACCACCAAAGCCACATGACACGATTATGATTGAAATCTCAATGACTCCCACACACACAAAAAAACACGGCATGCTTGTCACACGAATGCAGGAATGTACAAAAGGTTATTTTCCTCTCGTTGAACATGCCGGGAGGGTTGTGTAGCTGGTTAGCCTGTTCACTCATCCAACTTGAGGTCTCGGGTTCGATAACTACACTTGATCATAATTTGTGCCAGGAGGATTCTTTGATTGGTCAAAATGTTTTCTAGGGTTTGCACGCTTCACTCTCTCTCTCCAGTATATATATACACACTTGAGCCTCAGCGCTTGCAGTTGCACTCTTCACACTCTCTCGCCCTCTCCAGATCTAAACAAGACTTCGTTGGCCTCTCTCTCCCCTCACTGTTGCTCAAAGAGCCGGCAGGATCCGTCCGCAGGGAAGGGAAGGAGGCTTAACACTGTCGCCATCGGCAAGGGAGGGAATCCACTACCGGCGCAACTGTTCACCTTCCACCCAGCAGCGGCGAGGGAGGGCCTCCGACCCCTTCTTCTTCGTCGCCATCTTGTCCCCCCACCGAACCACTCCCCAAGAACCTTAAAGTATAATTTACTTACTCCACATGCATTGCTCTAGCTGCATGCATACCATGAATCTAGGACGTGGTTCAAAGAGGAAAGGAGTGAGGGGAAAGTAGTGGGAAAAGTTGTATATAGCATGAATCTAGGACGTGGTTCAAAGAGGAAATGAAGGGGGAAAGTTGTATAGCATGAATCTAGGACGTGGTTCAAAGAGGAATTGAATGGGAGAAAGTAGTGGGGAAAGTTGTGTCGCATAAATCTAGGACGTGGTTCAAAGAGGAAAGGAAGGGGCGAAAGTACTAGTTCAAAAAGGAAAGGAAGGGACAAGGCTGTAGAGTTTGAGGAGGACTAGATTTGCTGCGCTCACATAGGGAAAGGTGTCTAAAGATAACAAAACTGGGACCAACACAAATATGATCCTTGGTTGTTTGTTCTTTGTTGCAACAGACTGTGCATGACCATACTACATCGGTAGATGCACATGGTGCTGGTGCGTCCACTGTCCTGTGCAACTCATTAGCTGTTGTTAATCTAAGGCCCTGTTTGGTTAAAAACTCCCTAGTCCCTACCTGCTTGGTTCCAGGGACTAAACATGGACTAGAGGTTATTAACTGACATGCTAAAAGACCATGTTACCCCTAGTAATGAACTAATAGAGACAAGGTGTGATGCGTGGCAGTGGTAAGTGTTGGAAAAAGTCCCAAAAAGACTCCCTCGGGGACTTATTTCTTTAGTCTCAAATGCCCACTTTTAGTCCCTAAAAGTCCCTCCTGTTTGGTTTAGATGGAACTGACACAGAGTTTTTTTAGTCCCTACACCAAAATGTCCCTGTAAACAAACACCCTCTAATAATGCCGCTGGAAAATTGATGCAATGCCACAGTTAAAAGCAAATTACATGTTGAACAAATTTTATTGTTAATATAATCTCTATGTTAATATTAATCAATGCCACCGTTTGAGAAATACTACTGTCTTGCTTTCTTTCCCATTTAGATAAGGTAGATGCTTCTTTTTGTTGGCTTCTGTGTCATCCATCGTTATTGACCACTAATTGTTTCCTTTGCACCTCTGTGTAAACAGGGTTATCTACTTCACCTCGTTGCCATTGTGACCTTTGGTTGCACTGCACAAAGAACTTTTGTTTTAAGAGTGTTTTGTGCAGTTCAACCAAAATGTCACACCGACAACGTTGCTTGATTGCTTGATCTTAGTGGAACTGCACAAGAGGAGATCTTACTTCCTATCCGTTAAGGTGAATTTGGTTCAGATCTTCTTCTTGTGAGTTGTTTGAATTCCGCATCATGAGAGGTCAGTACTACCCTTCTTTCACATGATTTTGCAGTGTGCTTTCATATGTTGTGCTACTTGTACGATAATGTTGCTTGATTTTAGTGAACTGCACAAATGGAGACAAGACTTCCAATCTGTATGTGCACCGTAATATCCCATTGAGGTAAGATAAGGATATTTCACAACTGCTGGCCTGTATTTGGCCACTTTCATCAGAAAATTAAGTTTAGTACTATACTTGTGCTCCCTAATTGACATGCCAAATCTTACATTGAAGGCGAAGCTTGTCTGTTATTGAACCAAGTGATGAAGGGGAAGAACAAGCGGAAGAAAAACAAAAATCAACTCCTGGTGCTGTAATGAAGCACTGGAACTGTGACGACACAAGTAATGATATAGTTTTGCATCTTAATTTATTGCTATGGCTGGAACGAGCAATTGTTTTGCCACTGATTTGATGCCACTCTTAATGTAATACGTAATTATCTCTACTTGTGCAAACAGGGATCTTCTTTGAAGATACCATATATTTTAGTGGAACTGCACAAGAAGATGTTGGAAACATTAAACTAACCGAGGAGTATATAGTAAGCATGGACACCACCGTAGATAGCAACAGATGGTTTCGGAGAAGTGCTTCATCTATATGCTCTACACAATAAGCCTCCTGACAAAGGTTGGTACTTGCCCACTGATTTCATCCGTATGATTGAGCTTTGTCATCTCTATTGGTGTTGTGATGCTGTTTAGATACTGTCATGAAAAAGTGGTATTGTCCTTGAGAAGTGCTTCATCTGTGCTGTTTTAAATATTTCCTTTCCTTTTTTTCGAGCAAACAGGGATGCTAGCATTTAGTAGTCCTCTTGTCTTTGCACAACAGGAGCATCTTCCTCTGAAGAAGAATATGGAGTATGTGAAGTGACTACTTCCGATTATGCTAGGATGAAGAAACCCTGTCTATCTTCTCATTAGAAGGAGCAGTTGAAGGATGGTTACATTACTCCCCACAAGACCAAACTAACTTCAGCTCAGAAGGACTAACAAATCTCCATTTTTTTTGCTGTGATGCGCGAGTACAATGTTGTTCTAGGATTCTTTCTGGTGAGTTCCATTTTTCTAAAAGTGTGCTATACATGGACCATGTATGTGCCTGTTGAAACTGTCAATTCATAGTACAGTTTGCTTTATACTAATCATTTTTTTGTATTTGTGCAAAAAGGGGTGCTCAGCTTGATTTCAATGGGAACTGCACAAAATGTTCATGAATACATCAAATCATTCATTTCCACCACAAGAAAGGAGGTGCCGATAAGTTCAAGGCGTTGCAACATATAAGGGCGAAATCATACACACGCGAATTTGGTTCATTTTGGTGGAAGTGAACAAAAAAGAACAGCTGGTTTATTTAGCACGAGGTGCCATATCAATGTCCGAACTGATGGCAAACCCTGCCCATTCCACAATCGTAGGCATTTGATATTTTCGAATGGGACAACCTTATCAAATTTTGCTCATTGATTTTAGCAAGACATGCGTTTGATATTTTCGAATGGGACGCCCTTTGCTGTCAGCAGTGTCGATCAATTTTTTCTTTATTCTTTAGTTGTGAAGTAAATATTGCCTCTGACATGTGAGTCACTGAGATGCATAATCATCGATTGTTTTGAATGTTCTCTATGAATTGCCAGGCCTGTGTGTTTGATTGCAATGTACAGAAATGCTAAAAAGCTGCTCAAACTCTTTGTACTCATTCTGTTCCTTTTTACTTCGCACATTGTGAAAGTGCATACTTTTTTTATAAGATTGGTCAAAGTAGAGATACTTTGACTGCAGACAAAACTTGTATGCAGACTAGAAAGGACCGGAGGGAGTACATGCGAAACTGCTGCAAACGAGGTGATCACCCTGGGAATAATGCTAGTACGTATTGTTTTGCATGTTCATCCAATGCCAGTGATATAGGAATTCGAACTAATCGAAATAAATTCATTCATACACGGTCGGATTTCATATAAACATGCCGGATTTCATTACATTTCATACATTCTTCAACTAAAAAGGGGTGCGTTGGAGGTATAATTAATTAACCGAAGCTACCCACCTGTGTCCCGCTGAGCCAAACAGAAGCTTTAGTGACTTAACTGCAGGTGCAGTTGCATAACTGACATGTGGCCTGTTGGGCCCACGTGTTAGTCAGCCAACTGCACCTGCAGTTAAGTAGAAGCAGTGTTCTTCCCCAATGCAGCTCTCCAACTCCACGTCGCCGCCAAGAAGCTAACCGGCCGTCAATGGTCAACCCGCCTAGCTTGGCTTCAACCGGAGGGTAGCAGCGGTGGCCTTACTTGGACCCGAGCGGCGGCGACCTACCGTGTTCTACTCTTCCTCGTTTTCTGTGTGGCGCAGCCTCGTTGGCGGGGCGGGGCCTTGGCGGAGCCAGCGATGTCCTCGGTCTCGTTGTTGGAAGGGCGGGGCCTCAGCTAAGCCGTCGGTGTCCTTTGCCTCGTTGTTGGCGGGGCGGGGCCTCGGCGGAGCCGGTGGTGTCCTCTGCCTCATTGTTGGCGCCGCAGGGCCTCGGCGGAGCAGGGCCTCATCGACGCCAGCGAAGCGGGGGCTCGTCGGAGCCGGCATTGTCCTCTGCCTCGTCCTCGGTCTCGCCAAACAGCGCCTCGCCCGCTTCATCGCCCTCTTTGCTAGCCTCTTTGTAGGCGGCCGCAGCCTCCGCCACCCGCATGCGGTACCGCCAGTGCTCGAGGCGGCCCTTGAAGGCGGAGCGATACGAGTCGAGCAGCACCTCCTGCTCCACCCGCTCCACGGCGATCTGCTCCTCCGCCTGCAGGTGCTCCTGGAGGAGATGGTGGTTCTAGGCGGCGTCAGCCTGTGCCTCCCAGAACTGCTCCTCACGCATCTGCCTCACCCTGTCCATATATTGGGCATGGGCCTTGCCAATGGTCATGGTGCAATGCACCAGCGAGGATGGCATGGATGAGGGGGTCGGCGCCGGATCATTGACTACCATGTTCTCCATTGGGACATTGTCGTCCTCCGGCTGCCTGCCGGCCAGCCGGTCGGCAGCAATGGCTGCCATCTCCTTGTAGTCCGTCGTCCGCCCGTCCCGAAGAGAGCTAGAGCGCGAGGAAGCCATGGTCGGCAGTAGTGGTGTGGACAGGAGAAAGGGAACGTATGCGTATGACTGCGGCTATGGCCGGCGCAGCAGTTTACATAGCAATGGTGGGCGGGCGGAGGGACGGACGTGTGGCGCTGGAGTAGCCGCCTCGGCAACCGCGTATCATTAATCTGGGCGGCAGGTGGACGGACGAACGTCACTTGTGTCGTTTGAAGGCGGAGCAATCGCCTGCACCGGGAAGTGGGGCGGGCGACGCTGACTATTTCGGGTAGAAAGCGCGCGGGGGCGAGGAGATGACTTTACTTGGAGAGGATGACAATGGGGACCCACCAGGTCCATAGCCTCACGTACGCAAGTGCCTCCTTATTTTATATATATATATATGTATATACACACACACACACATAAACACTATTCTGATCACGGGATCATAATAATATTCTGATCACAACATGAACTTGCCGGGTAACGCCCCTGACCTTCCCCAAGTACAAGGTTGAACTTCAGCTAAAAAGTGTCCAAATGGGGCTTGCGATATACCATTGGAAAGCAATGGACACCAATATCATGATCCAAGTTAAATTTTTGGCAAAATGTAAGCGGTTTAAGAGCAGTTTTGAAAACCGTTTTTTCTTCATACAAAAAGCGTGAATCATATTTTCGATTGTATTTCTAAACTGTTTATTGGAATGAGGTAAATAATATAGCATTGGAAAACTGCTGCAAAACCGCTCATTCACATGTTGAAAGTTTTCTCTAATTCC
This sequence comes from Triticum timopheevii, assembly GCA_963921465.1. NCBI lineage: Eukaryota > Viridiplantae > Streptophyta > Magnoliopsida > Poales > Poaceae > Triticum > Triticum timopheevii. Next base: position 508,135,856 of record OY997274.1, read on the forward strand.
CTGTGGATAAAGAGTAATTTTGAAAATCGTAAAATTTCGCAAACCGAACAGCCGAGTTCGTATTTTCAATTTAATTTCTAAACTGCTAATCCATTTGAGGCAAATGATATGGCATTGGAAATCATGTGAAAATGCGCTACTTTTTCATGTCAAAAGTTTTTTCTAATTTAGAACAGTTTAAAAGTAATTTAGAAAACTGTACAAGTTCCATCGAGTTCGTATTTTCGAGCTAATTTTTTAACCATACATCCGAATGCAACAAATAATACGGCGTTGGAAAGCTTGAGCAAATCCAAAACTTTTTTGTAGATATTGTTTCTCCTAATTCCTTACAGTTTTAAGTCAAATTAGAAAATGGCTTAAAACGTATTTTTGGCATAATTTCTGCATACTTTATCGAAATGGGGCAAATAATATACCGCTGAAAAGCTACGGAAATGCGAAACTTTTTCATGTTGATGGTTTTCTCTGATTCCAAGTGGGTTTCAAGTAATTATGAAAATGGCGAGATCATTTGTTCTGCCTTTATCGTGAAACTGATTGTTCGAAAATGCACCGCGTGAAGAACCTGAACTTCTCGGCACGTGTACTTGAATTTGACTCTGTTTTTCACGTGCTTTTTTTGCTCGTATATCTCTATCCACTGCTCCTAGCTCTCCATCCACTCACCGGAATTGAGCAAGTGATATACCGATGGAAAGCTGCTATAAACACGCAACTTTCCCGTGTTGATCATTTTTTCATACTCGCAACGATTTAAAACTTTTTCATCTGAAATTCATTCAACGTAGTAGTTGAACTTCATGTTGTTTTCACGTTGAACTTCTATGACGTATTTTTGTTTGTACACGCGCCTGAACTTCCCTCTGTACGAACCCGACCTTTGGGCTATCTTTGCAACCGTGGCTTCCCCGCCGAATTATTCTGGTTATTAGTGTTCTTTATGATGTTAGTGTAATCTAGAAACATTTTTTAGCAAGTAAATACCGGTTTTAAATAGAAATCTCGCTCGCTGGTGGATTTTGCTCTCGGGCCGTGATAAAATTGCGTTTTTTTGCAATTTTACTGCCTGAATTATTCGACCTGAACTTCCCCTAGTGCTAGGTTGAACTTTCGTCAACATTGCCCAAATGGGGCTTGCGATATACCGTTGGAAAGCTATGGACACCAGTATCATGGCCCAACTTAAAATTTTGGCAAAATGTAAGTGGTTTAAGAGCAGTTTTGAAAACCGTTTTTTCTTCATACAAAAAACGTGAATCGTATTTTCGATCGCATTTCTAAACTGTTTATCGGAATGAGGCAAATAATATGGCGTTGGAAAGCTACTATAAAGCCGCTCCTTCTACATGCTGAAAGATTTTTCTAATTCCCTATGGTTAAAGAGTAATGTGGAAAATCGTAAAATTTCACAAACCGAACAACTGAGTTCGTATTTTCGATGCCCTTTTTGAACACCTAATCCTATTGAGACAAATGATATGGCATTGGAAATCTTATGAAAATGCGCTTTTTTCTCATGTTGAAAGTTTTTTTAATTTGGAATGGTTTAAGAGTAATTTAGAAAATGGTACAAGTTCTACCAAGTTTGTATTTCCGATCTATTTTTTTAATCATACGTCCGAATGTAGCAAATGATATGGAATTGGAAAGACTGAACAAATGCGAAACTTTTTGGTATATATTGTTTCTCCAAATTTATTACGGTTTTATGTTGATTTTGAAAATGGCTAAAAACGTATTTTCACCATAATTTCTACAAACTTCATCGGAACGGGGCAAATAATATACTTTTGAAAAGGTATGAAAAATGCGAAACTTTTTTATGTTGATGGTTTTCTCTGAATCCCAGCCATTTTCAAGTAATTTCAGAAACGGGGAGATCACTCGTTCTGCCTTTATCGCGAAACAGATTCGTCGAAAATTCATCACGTGAAGTACTTGAACTTTTGTGGCAGTTCTGCTTGAACTCCACTCTGTTTTTCATGTGCTTTTTTTTTCTTGTAGCTCTTCATTCACTCACCGGAATTAAGCAAGTGATATACCAATGGAAAGCTGCTATAAACACGCAACTTTTCCGTGTTGATCAATTTTTCATACTCGCGACGGTTTTAAAAGTTTTTCTTGTGAAATTCATGCAGTGTAGTAGTTGAACTTCCTGCTGTTTTCACGTTGGACTTATGTGACATATTTTTGTTTGTAATTTTCCCATCCATTTCGTTAGTGTTACACAAATGATATTCTTTTTGTACAAACCTCTCTCACAATATTTTTTTTAACTTTCTCCAACCGAGGACTTGAACTTACACAAATGATATTCCTGTCGTTTTGAAGTAAATTAGAAAACGACGAAATCATGATTTCTGCCTTCATCGTGAATAAAAATGCATTGCGTGAAGTAGTTGAACTTCTCGGGCATGTCTGTGTGAACTTTCCCGTGTTGATCGTTTTTTCATACTCGCGACGATTTTAAATGTTTTTCATCTCAAATTCATTCACTATAGTAGTCGAACTTCCTGCTGTTTTCAAGTTGAACTTCTGTGACGTATTTTTCATTTGTAATTTTCTCATCCATTCATCAGTCCTTCTTCCTGTTTTCACCTTGAACTTCTGTCATGTATTTTTGTTCAACCTCTCACACAACATTTTTTTAACTTTATCGGGCCGAGCACTTGAACTTCTAAAAACAAAATCTTTAGCCTTTGCTTTTTCATTAAATTTTTCAATACAAAATGCACACCGTGTAGTACGTGAACTTCTGGCAGTCATCAATCTAAACTTCTCTCGGTTACGTGAAAATATCTGAGTTTTTTATGAATATTAATTTGAATTTCTTAATCTTTTTTTATGAATTCTGAAGCGCTCTTTTTTTAAAAGTTGAACTTCTTGTTATTTTATTTTTGAACTTCTTGTTTCCATTCTTTAATAATGAGGGAAATCTTAGTTTTCTATAATCATCGAACTTCTCCATATTTTTAATATGGACTTCCTCAGTTTTTTCTTAATCTTTTTTATGAAATTTCGAAGCGCTATATTTTTAAAAGTTGAACTTCTTGTTATTTAATTTTTGAACTTGTTGTTTCCATTCTTTAATAACGAGGAAAATCGAGTTTTCTATAATCATCAAACTTCTCCATCTTTTTAATTTGGATTTCCTGGTTTTATTTCGAACATATAAATCTTAGGTTTTAATAAACTTCAAACTTCCATGTTATTTTAATTCGAACCTTACGTTCGTTTATTTTCTATTAGCGGTTAGATTCCGAGTTTTCAATAAACATTGAACTGCTCCATTACTTTAATTTGAACTTCTAGGTTTCTTTTAGAAATGGGGAAATGCATTTACTAATTAAATTTTCTAATTTTTTTTGTCATTTTAATTTGAGCTTCCGTCGTGGAAACTTGTTGAACAAGAGGAATTTTTGAATTTTCCCGGAGTATGCACTTGAACTTTTAGCAACAAAATTTTTGGACTTTGCCATTTTACTCCTATTTTCTCATACGAAACACACACCATGTAGTACGTGAACTTCCATCTATTGTCAATTTGAACTTCTCTCGATTTGACTTTAGTAATGAAAAAAATCTGAGTTTTTTATAGAGATGGAACCGCTCTAACTTTTCTTATTTGAACATCTTTGTGTGCTTTTATAAATTTGAAAATTGGAGTTTTGTTAGAAACATCGAACTTCTTCTTTTCAATAGATCTTATCGGTCTTATTCTTTAGTAATAAAAAACTGAGTTTTCAAATAAATATCAAACTACTCTGCTTTTAAAATTGAACTTCTTGGTTTTATTTCTCAGCAACTTTTTCATGTAAGCACTTGTTACAAATTCGTTGCCATTTAAGAGAAGTTTCAAAAATGGTGAAAACAACATTGGTTTCCCCTTTTTTTACATGTAATTTAAGGTCGGACGTCTCATAATTAAATTTTTAAACTGGGCAGGAGGAGCATGTGAACTTCTTGCTACGAACCTTTTAGCCTTTTAGTTCTGTATTCTTTTTATTCTCAACTGAAACACATTATGTATAATAGTTGAACTGCTCGCTGTTTTCTCATTGAACTTCGGTCACGTATTTTTGTACGTAATTCCTCACCTATTCGTCAGAGTTGCACAATGTTTTGTGTGTGTTTTTTTGCACAAGTAAATAGACGATGAACCTCCTTTACAAGAATATTTGAACTTCCTGGGCCGACCACATGAACTTCTAGCTAACGTCTTTTTAGACCTTGTCTTTTTTATTCTTTTTTTCTTATGTGAAAGACACTCCATGTAGTAGTTGAACCGCTGGTTGCTTTCACTTTGAACCTCTCTCTGCTTTTGTTTCAATTTTTAGTGGATCCTTACCAGATTGGGCGCCCTGAGGTGCAAGATGGCAGCACGGTGTAGCCGAGATGGGAGCCACAGTTGGTGGCGCACGGGCCGACGGTCGGGGTATGATAATACTGCTTGGAAAAGCTTATTTATAGAAAACTGAGTTATTTGAATTTTGAACTACTCTATTATTTTAAATTGAACTTCTTTGTTTATTCTTTAGTAATGAGAGAGATGCAAGTTTTGTAAAAAAAACATCAAACCACTCTACTATTATAAATTGAACTTCTTGGGTTTATGGTTTAGTAATGAGGGAAATATGAGTTTTTTATATACATTGAAGTACTCTGTTATTTTAGTTTGAACTTCTTGGTTTTATTTCTTTAATAACGAGAAAAATTCAAGGTTTTAATATACATCAAACTATTCTATTATTTAAAATTGAACTTTCTAGTTTTTATTTTGCTAAGAGTATTTTAATAAACATCCAACTGTTGTGCTATTTAAACCTGAACGTTTTATTTTATTTTTTAGAAACAAAGAAATTCTATTTTCTTTTTTAATAAACTTCAAACTTCTCTATTTTTAAAATTTGAACTTCGTGGATTTTTTTATGTGTTCGCCTCTTTATTTTTTGGATACCCAATGTGCGTGTTTTGCTGTAAGCGAACATTTTGAACTATTCGTGACAGAGAAGAAATATTCGCTTTTTTCTTTTAGTTTTGTACATCTATTCTCTTTTTTTGTGTAATGCAAAAATAGTAAAAATTAAACTGTGATTGCTGATTAAGGACTATAAATAGGATCAGTGGATGAAACAAGATCCGATTTTTTTGAGAAACTGTGGAACGTCTAAAGATTGAATACTTGGAAATAAAAATCAAAGTTCCCGTAGAGGGGAGTTCAACTTGAACTTCTCATCCACCCAGACTGTTCCTTCCTTTTTTCATACAATTACACATGGATGTATCCCAGGCCTACATATGTTTGTGCACTTCATCTTTTTTACTGAAGAAGAATAAAAGTGGAGAAGAGATTTAGTTCTTTTTAAATCAAATGTCTTCCTGAAGAAAAAAGAACAACATGTTCGGACTTACAAGTGTCTTCCTGAAGAAATGTGTAAATGTCTTACTCTGAATGTACCTAGCAACACTTAGACTTCAGTTTTGACCATGCATTAGACATCGGCCACTGCGATGTCCCTGCCATTTTTTACTCGAACGAACATGAGAAATTTACTCAACCTGCCATGTACCCTCCACAACCATGTGATGTTGAACAACAGCAACATTAGCGACATCAGAAGGAGGAAGGAACCAGTAGACATGTAGTAGCACATGTCAAAAATTGAAGCAATTGCAGCAGCATCACATGGCTATCAAGCAACAGTACCAAAGTGGTCTGAAGCGGCAGCGGACAATGGGTCGGCCAGAACGCAAGTGCTGACTAGCAGCCGCACTGGAGCAAGAAGGTCACAAGCTGCGTTGGAGGAAGTCCATCATGCACAGGAGGAAGAAGGCACACACAGGAATGGCAGGGGCAGATGGCGTGCGAGAAGCCGATGGCTGCACGCAGAGCATCTAGAGGAGATGGATCGGTCGCCGGCGTTTCCATTGCTAGCTGAGGAGAAAAATTGGAGATGGGAGGCGTTAGGTGATTTAGTTGAACGGCGCTGGTTGGTGTAGTTGAATGGCGGGAGGAAGGAGCTAGATGCAGTGGGTGGAGCTGGCACAGGTGGCTGTACGCGGGAGGAAGATGTTCGAGGGAGGATGGGGATGGGGTTGTGGAGGAGAAGGAGGGTGCGCCGGAGCAGAGGGCAGTCCGCGTCGGAGGGGAGGGAAGGCTGCAGGTTGGAGAATAAGTTCTATGCAGAAGAGGAAGACGTCCACGGTGCGCCAACGAGGAAGGACCATGGGCCCCTGGGCGGCGTGCTTGGGGGTTGGCGGTGGATGCCGGCGCTCGTGTGCGGGGAGGGGGTGCTGGTGGTGGTGCAGCGCGGGGCGATGCTGCGGCCAGAACCAGGTGTGGGGCAGCCCCGGGGCGGCTGTGAGGGGCCGGATCCAGGTGGGGGCAGCTCCAGCGCGCATGGAAGGCCGCCGGCAGCCACCACAGTGGTGGACAGAGCGGGAGGTGGCCGGCCGCGACAGGGGATCCGGCCACCGCGGTCCCCAGCGGATCCCTGGCGGGGGAGCTGGCCACCGTGGGTGGCGGCGGGATCCGGGGAGGAGGCAACGTCGGCTAGGGGCGGGGAGAGGGCGGCGGCGCCGGTTGCGGGCGGGGCGACGACGGAGGTGCCGGTTGGGGGCGGGGTGCGGGAAGGTGGGAATCGTGGGGGTGTTTTTTTTCAGGATCCTGCGGGTGTTTCTTGGTTGTACTGTTCGAGAGTTCAGGAACACCGTGCGATCTCCTTATAGGCCCGATTGTGATCAGAATAGCTATTCTGATCCTAGGATCAGAATAGTGCTACTATATATATATAACTATAATTTATTTTGCTTCCTCCTGGTTTCCTGACATCACGGTCCCACACCATTGTCAACCTATGTACTCCCTCCTTTCCGGTTTATAGGGCTTATCTCAAAATTTTAGTTTTTCCATTTTATAAGGCTCAATTTGGTTGTTTTCCATCACATGTTCAGATTCCAAGGTGCATTAAATCATTGCATGCAAGTATTAAGAGAAAATTGACCAATGCATGTACTTTATGCATGCATGCATTGCAATTAATGCATTGATAAACATAATTTTTTGAGGATAACAAGAGCATTAATTAGGTGCTTTTGCAAAACTACAAAAAGTATTCCACCACTCGCCATCTACCTTGATTGGTGAAATTTTTGAATTGAGCATTATAAACCGGAAAGGAGGGAGTTGTCAATAAACGAGAGAATTGCACAAGAAGTGGCCGACAGCTGGGACCAAGCAGCTCGAGCAGTATTTGTGTTTTTGAGGTGTGAGCACTACAGAGTTTTTTGATGTTTAGCCCAGATATTAATTTTTCTCCTCTGAACAACAACGAAAACATCGCTGCAGGTATTAACTGGGCGGGCTGTGGCCCATCTAGCCCGGGCCAGATATCCAGCCCAGATATTAATTTTTTTTCTAGCTGAAAATGGCTAGCCCAGCTATACCTTTTTTAAGGAATACCCAGGCAAGGTCAAGTTGTTATTCTCCGCCCCGCTGGGCTGCAAATCTTTCCTAGGAGGGATGCATTAGGCTTAACAAGAAAATGGGCTTTAAGAAATAATAAATGGGATGTAATTATAAAAACTGGGTAGTAACTATAAAAAATGCACCAAACACGTGATTACTTTATAAAATATTATTTTTGGATATTGAAAATTTTAATTTCATTAATTGTTGCGAGCGCAATGTTTCGTTGGACTTTTACGTAATATAAATTTATATTGAAGTTGTATTTAATCTGATTTGAAATTTCGGGATAAAAATATTCGGATCCCATCAAAATGTGGGAAATTTTATTGAATTCTATTTTGAACGGTTGGTTGAAATGGGCTGTACTTTTAACAAATTGTAAATGGGCTGTAGTAAATTCCATTAGAATTCAAAAATGGGCTACACATTCTTACAAATCTCAAATGGGCTATAAGTTCTCTGCCACACACTTCTGGCCTTACTAAGTTGACACGTCCCCTAAATAAACAGAGTTGACGAGTATGCAAGGCTTTGTCAACTTATAGTCAACACACGGTTCTAGTAGCAGTGGCCATTGGATGTCCATCCAACGGATGCCGTGCTTCTTCTTCAATCTCGGATATTCTAGCTTCACCCGCCCAAAAAATGATTCCTCCCACTGACATCTGGGGCGCACCGTTTCGGAACCTGACCTGTGGGCCTACTAAGTTGACGTACCAAGGGCTTTGTCAACTTAGTCAATATAAACGATTCTAGCTGCAGTGACCGTACGATGTCCATCCAACGGCCGTCATGCTTCTTCAACCTCTGGTCTTCTTGCTCTAGCCACCCAAAGTAGCGCCGGTTGTGCCGCCTGCTCCTGCCTCACGTGGCCGGCTGTGCTGCCGCGGAGGCCTCACCGCCCCCTACTAGTCCCACCGTTGGCCAGGCCATCCCTCCACTCACCCACACCCCCTGTTATTCTGCGGCGACGGCAGCGCAGCCGAACCAGTGAACCCTCATACTCCTCTTCGCGTGTGCATCCACTGCCGCGTCTTCCCCGGATCCGCGTCGTCCCCTTCCTAGGCCTCGCTGTCGTCCACCACCGTGGTGCTCTCGGCACGGCGTGGTCAACGTGGTGAAGGAACGACTTCCATCGGACGTGGACTGTACGTGGAGAGGCTGACAGCTGGGTCCACGGGAGCCGCAAGGAAGTGCCTCCTTATTACGTGCAAAATAATTATTCCTCCACCTGACAGCAGGGACCCACCGGATGGGCCACTGTATTTCACGAAAAAAATGATTCGCCCCCTGACTGCTTGGACCCACGAGCTACATCTTCGCACGCAAGGAAGTGCGTCCGAAAAAAACGATTCGCCCCCCTAACTACTGGGACCCACCAGCTACATCTTCGCACGCAAGGAAGTGCGTCCAAAAAAATGATTCGCCCCCTGACTGCTGGGACCCACCAGCTACACCTTCGCATACAAGTAAGTGAGTCCGGGCAAAAAAAACGATTTGCCCCCCTGATTGCTGGGACCCACCGGCTACATCTTCGCACGCAAGGAAGTGCGTCCGGGCAAAAAAAATGATTCACCCCCTGACTGCTGGGACCCACCAGCTACATCTTTGCACGCAAGGAAGTGCCTGACAGTCGGGACCCACCTGGTCGAAGCGTACGTAGCGTTGTCATTCTAGTCGCTAACGTGTACATACATATATACTGGTCGATGTAGAGGCGCGCACGTGTCGTAGTAGAGGCGCGCACGTAGCATGTACACGTACATACAGCGGCCAGGGTGCAAGAAAAAAATACGGCCACGTACGTACATACGAGCAGGGTCTCGAACGCCTACTCGCGCATACGTACATGGCTGGGTAGGAACGGAGAAACAACGTCGTCGTCGTGTTCATGGGGAGCCAACCAGCTGGGTCAGAATGGAATGCGTGGTCGTGTTCACCGGGAGGGCTTGTTTGGAACAGGCGATGGAAACGAGGCCTGGCGTACCGCAAAACGGAGAAAACAGACCTCCTATGTTCGGAACGGGGTACTGTTGATCAGGAGGGGTGCGGCGTACCGCAAAACGAAGATAACGGACCTCCTACGGTCGAAACGGGGGTCCTGTTGATCGGGAGGGGTGTGGCGTACCGCAAAACAGAGGAAACGGACCTCCTGTGGTCGAAACGGGGGTCCTTTTGATCGGGAGGGGTGTGGCGTACCACAAAATGGACGAAACGGACCTCCTACGGTCGAAACGGGGGTCCTGTTCATCGGGAGGGGTGTGGCGTACCGCAAAACGGGACTCCACGGGATACTGTTCATCTCCACCGTCGACCTCCTCCAGCCTCCACGGGCTACCGTTGACCTCCTCCAGCCTCCACGGGCTCCTGTTTATCCAGCCTCCACCGCGCGCTACTCCACCGGCTACTGTTCAACCACCCCTCCACCATCTACTGTTCATCCAGCCCTCCACACCACGGGGTCCTGTTCAACCACCCCTCCACGGGCACCCCTCCACCGTCTACTGTTCATCCAGCCCTCCACACCACGGGGTCCTATTCATCCAGAGACAACGCCACCGCTCACTGTTCATCCACCCCCCCTGCAACGCTCACTGTTCATCAAATCGATCGACTTCAGTTAGCAGCAGTAGCGAAGGAATCGCTTGATCGGGTTCAGTTAACAGCCATCGAACGATCGCTTGGGTTCAGTAACGCGTAGCCTGCAGTGTAATCGCTCGGGTTCAGTTGGAGCCCAACGCCTCGCTCGGGTTCAGTTAGAGCCAACGCCTCGCACACACACGCGTACGTGTACAAGAGAAACGCGCATCGCTCGGCCCCCGACCTCCCACCGTAACCGGGAACTCCCCAAAATTTTCCTCGCCCTCGCTTCTACCACGATTTTTTCCATCATGGACGGCCCAAAGAATGTCATGCAGTTGCGTCTCCGGCCCGCCCAGGACGAAAAGCCCATTTTTTGTCATGATTTTTTGTCATAGAAGTAGGAGCCCACCACATCTATGAAGATACCAGGTTTTGTCACAATTATCGTCATAGAAGTGTCATATGTATGACAGAAAAAAAATTGTTCAGCCCAAAATGTCACAGATGTGTCTTTTTTTTGTACTGTTGGTACCCGAAGGCGGTAGTGTGGGAACGAAACCAGGCAATCAGACTATCCGACTTTATTGCTTTCACTTAGCCTTAGGAGCTTGACCATAGGGCCTAGGGACTAGCCCCCGATGATGTATGATACGTCTTGAGCTTGCGTTGGTTTTTCCCTTGAAGAGGAAAGGGTGATGCAGCAAAGTAGCGTATGTATTTCCCTCAGTTTTTGAGAACCAAGGTATCAATCCAGTAGGAGGCTCCTCAAAAGTCCCACGCACCTACACAAACAAACAAGAACCTCGCAACCAACGCGATAAAGGGGTTGTCAATCCCTTCACGGTAACTTGCGAAAGTGAGATCTGATAGAGATAATAAGATAAGATAAATATTTTTGGTATTTTTATGATATTGATGGAAAAGTAAAAGATGCAAATAAAAGTAGATGGAAAACTTATATGATAAAAGATAGACCCGGGGGCCATAGGTTTCACTAGTGGCTTTTCTCAAGATAGCATAAGTATTACGGTGGGTGAACAAATTACTGTCGAGCAATTGATAGAAAAGTGCATAGTTATGAGATTATCTAGGCATGATCATGTATATAGGCATCATGTCCATGACAAGTAGATTGAAACAATTCTGCATCTACTACTATTACTCCACACATCAACCGACTCCTGCCTGCATCTAGAGTGTTAAGTTCATGAAGAACAGAGTAACGCATCAAGAAAGATGACATGATGTAGAGGGATAAACTCATGCAATATGATATCAACCCCATCTTTTATACTCGATGGCAACAATGCAATACATGCCTTGCTGCCCCTGCTGTCACTGGGAAAGGACACCGCAAGATTGAACCCAAAGCTAAGCACTTCTCCCATTACAAGAAATATCAATCTAGTGGGCCAATTCAAACTGATAATTCAAAGACACTTGCAAAGATAACTTAATCACACATAAAAGAATTCAGAGGAGATTCAAATACTTCTCATAGATAAACTTGATCATAAACCCACAATTCATCGGGTCTCGACAAACACACCGCAAAAAGAGTTACATCGAATAGATCTCCAAGAAGATCGAGGAGAACTTTGTATTGAGAATCAAAGAGAGAGAAGAAGCCATCTAGCTAATAACTATGGACCCGAAGGTGTGTGGTAAACTACTCACAACTCATCGGAGAGGCCTTGGAGATGATGTAGAGGCCCTCCATAGTCGATTCCCCAGCGCCGACGAAGGCTCCAAGATGGGATCTCGCGGATACGAAATGTTGCGGCGGTGGAATTAGGTTTTCATGGTGCTCTTGCATGTTTTCGGGGTACATGGGTATGTATAGGAGGAAGAAGTAGGTCGGTGGATTCTCGAGGGGCCCACGAGGGTGGGGGGAGCGCCCACCCCTAGGGGGCGCGCCGGGCACCCTCGTGGCCGCCTCCTCTGTTGCTTGATGTCCACTCCAAGTCCCCTGGATCACGTTTGTTCCATAAAGATCGCTCCCAAAGGTTTCATTCCGTTTGGACTCCGTTTGATATTCCTTTTCTTCGAAACACTAAAATAGGCAAAAAAACAACAATTTGGGTTGGGCCTCCGGTTAGTAGGTTAGTCCCAAAAATGATATAAAAGTGTAAAGTAAAGCCCATAAATATCTAAAACGGGTAATATAATAGCATGGAACAATAAAAAATTATAGATACGTTGGAGACGTATCAAGCATCCCCAAGCTTAATTCCTGCTCGTCCTCGAGTAGGTAAATGATAAAAATAGAATTTTTGATGTGGAATGCTACCTAGCATAATTCTCAATGTAATTTTCTTTATTGTGGCATGAATGTTCAGATCCAAATGATTCAAAATAAAAGTTCATATTGACATAAGAAATAGTAATACTTCAAGCATACTAACTAAGAAATCATGTCTTCTCTAAATAACATGGCTAAAGAAAGTTATCCCTACAAAATCATATAGTCTGGCTGTTGCTCTATCTTCATCACACAAAGTATTTAATCATGCGCAACCCCAATGACAAGCCAAGCAATTGTTTCATACTTTAGTAATCTCAAACCTTTTCAACTTTCACGCAATACATGAGCGTGAGCCATGGACATAGCACTATATGTGGAATAGAATGGTGGTTGTGGAGAAGACAAAAAGGAGGAAGATAGTCTCACATCAACTAGGCGTATCAACGGGCTATGGAGATGCCCATTAATAGATATCAATGTGAGTGAGTAGGGATTGCCATGCAACAGATGCACTAGAGCTATAAATATATGAAAGCTCAACAAAAACAAACTAAGTGGGTGTGCATCCAACTTGCTTGCTCACGAAGACCTAGGGTATTTTGAGGAAGCCCATCATTGGAATATACAAGCCAAGTTCTATAATGAAAAATTCCCACTAGTATATGAAAGTGACAACATAGGAGACTCTCTATCATGAAGATCATGGTGCTACTTTGAAGCACAAGTCTGGTAAAAAGGATAGTAGCATTGTCCCTTCTCTCTTTTTCTCTCATTTTTTTATTTGGCCTTTCTCTTTTTTTGGCCTTTCTCTTTTTTTGTAAAGTCCGAAGTCTCATCCCGACTTGTGGGGGAATCATAGTCTCCATCATCCTTTCCTCACTTGGGACAATGCTCTAATAATGAAGATCATCGCACTTTTATTTACTTACAACTCAAGATTACAACTCGATACTTAGAACAAGATATGACTCTATATGAATGCCTCCGGCGGTGTACCAAGATATGCAATGAATCAAGAGTGACATGTATGAAAAATTATGAAGGTGGCTTTGCCACAAATACGATGGCAACTACATGATCATGCAAAGAGCAATATGACAATGATGGAGCATGTCATAATAAACGAAACGGTGGAAAGTTGCATGACAATATATCTCGGAATGGCTATGTAAATGCCATAATAGGTAGGTATGGTAGCTGTTTTGAGGAAGGTATATGGTGGGTGTATGGTACCGGTGAAAGTTGCGCAACACAAGAGAGGCTATCAATGGTGGAAGGGTGAGAGTGCGTATAATACATGGACACAACATTAGTCATAAAGAGCTCATATACTTATTGTAAAAATCTACAAGCCATTGAAAACAAAGTACTACACGCATGCTCCTAGGGGGATAGATTGGTAGGAAAAGACCATCGCTCGTCCCTGACCGCCACTCATAAGGAAGACAATCAATAAATAAAATTGTGCTCCAACTTCATCACAAAGCGGTTCACCATACGTGCATGCAACGGGAATCACAAACTTAAACACAACTATTCTTTAAATTCACAATTACCCAACTAGCATGACTCTAATATCACCACCTCTATGTCTCAAAACAATTATCAAGTATCAAATTGATCATAGCATCCAATTCACTTTCTATGATAGTTTTTATTATACCCAACATGGATGCCCATCATTCTAGGACCAATTTTATAACCATAGCAAATACCATGCTGCTCTAAGAGACTCTCAAAATAATACTCCCTCGGTTCGGAATTACTTGTCTCGGAAATGGATGTATCTAGATGTATTTTAGTTCTAGATACATCCGTTTTTGAGACAAGTAATTCCGAACGGAGGGAGTATAAGTGAAGCATGAGAGATCAACAATTTCTACAAAATTAAGCCACCGTCATGCTCTAAAAGATATAAAGTGAAGCACTAGAGCAAATATTATCTAGCTCAAAAGATATAAGTGAAGCACATAGAGTATTCTAATAAATTCTAAATCAAGTGGGCTTCTCCAAAATGGTGTGTACATCAAGGATGATTGTGGTAATCTAAAAATCAAAGACTAATATCATACAAGACGCTCCAAGCAAAACACATATCATGTGGCGAATAAAAATATAGCTCCAAGTAAAGTTATCGATAGACGAAGACGAAAGAGGGGATGCCTTCTGGGGCATCCCCAAGCTTAGGCTTTTGGTTATCCTTGAATATCTTGGGGTGCCATGGGCATCCCCAAGCTTAGGCTCTTGCCACTCCTTATTCCATAGTCCATCACATCTTTACCCAAAACTTGAAAACTTCACAACACAAAACTCAACAGGAAATCTCATAAGCTCCGTTAGTGCAAGAAAGAAAAACCACCACATAAGGTACTGTAATGAACTCATTATTTATTTATATTGGTGTTAAACCTACTGTATTCCAAGTTCTCTATGGTTCATACCCATCAATACTAGCCATAGATGCATCAAAATAAGCAAACAACAAACGAAAAACAGAATCTGTCAAAAACAGAACTGTCTGTAGCAATCTGTAACTTTCGAATACTTATGGAACTCTAAAAATCCTACCAAAATAGGAAGTCCTGGGAAATTTATCTATTGATCTATAGCAAAAATAATCAATGTAAAAGCACGTTTCTGTGAATTACTAAAATTATTTTTGTGCGTGCAAAAGTTTCTATTTTTCAGCAGAATCATATTAACTATCACCGTAGGTTATCCTATAGGTTCTAATTGGCACAACACTAATTAAAACATGAAAGTACATCTAAATAGAAGCTATATGAAATATTTATTACTAAACAGAAGCTAAAATTAAGAAACAAAAATAAAATTGGGTTGCCTCCCAACAAGCGCTATCGTTTAACGCCCCTAGCTAGGCATAAAAGTGAGGATAGATCTAAGTAGTGCCATCTTTGGCATTCAATTCATAAGTAGCTCGCATGATAGATTCATAAGGTAATTTAAATTTCTTTCTTGGAAAGTGTTCCATGTCTTTCCTTAATGGAAATTGGAATCTAATATTCCCTTCCTTCATATCAATAATTGAACCAATCGTTCTAAGGAAAGGTCTACCAAGAGTAATAGGACATGAAAGATTGCAATCTATGTCAAGAATGATAAAATCTACGGGCACATAGTTCCTATTTGCAACAATAAGAACATCATTGATACTTCCCATAGGTTTCTTAATGGTGGAATCCGCAAGGTGCAAATTTAAGGCGCAATCATCAAAATCATGGAAACCTAGAATATCACATAGAGTTTTCGGAATTGTTGAAACACTAGCACCCAAATCACACAAAGCATAGCACTCATGATCTTTAATTTTAATCTTTATAGTAGGTTCCCACTCATCATAAAGTTTTCTAGGTATAGAAACTTCCAAATTAAGTTTTTCTTCATAAGATTGCATCAATGCATCAACAATATGTTTGGTAAAAGCTTTATTTTGACTATAAGCATGAGGAGAATTCAACATGGATTGCAACAACGAAATACAATCTATTAAAGAACAATTATCATAATTAAATTCCTTGAAATGCATAATAGTGGGTTCAATGCTATTTAAAGTCTTGACCTCTCCAATCCTAGCATCAAGATCTAAGAACTCCGAATTATTGAGACGCCTTTTAACTAAAATTGACTCATCTCCAGTACCATCATTATTAAGATTCATATTGCAAAACAAGGATTTAATAGTGGACACATCAATAACTTTTAGATCTTCATAATTATTTTCATGAAAACTATATGAACACGCTATTACAAAGCAATCTTTCTTAGCGCGCAACCTAGCGGTTCATTCTTTGAACTCATCAATGGAAATTCTCATGGCTTTGAGAGACTCATTGGTATCATGCTTAGGTGGAGTAGATATAAGTTTCAAATAATCAACATCAAGCGAAAGCCTACCAATGTTCCTAGCCAAATCATCAACTTTAAGCAATTTTCTTCAAGCAAAGCATTAAAATTCTTTTGAGAGATCATAAATTCTTTAATGCTATTCTCTAAATCAGAGGGCATCTTATTAAAATTTCTGTAAGAGTTCTTGTAAGAATTTCCATAATTATTAGAGGAATTACTAGGGTACGGTCTAGGATTAAAGTTTCCTCTATAAGCATTGTTACCAAAATTATTCCTACCAACAAAATTCACATCCATAGATTCATTATTGTTCTCTATCAAACTAGACAAAGGCATATCATTAGGATCAATAGGAGCACTCTTAGTAGCAAACAATTTCATAAGTTCATCCATCTTTCCACTCAAAACATTAATTTCTTCTATAGCATGCACTTTTTGCTAGCAGATCTTTCGGTGTGCCATTGAGAATAATTAGCCATAATGTTATCAAGGAGTTTAGTAGCTTCTCCTAAGGTGATTTCCATAAAAGTGCCTCCCGCGGCCGAATCTAAAAGACTTCTAGAAGCCAAATTCAATCAGGCATAAAAAATTGTATGATCATCCATAACTTCAAACCATGATTAGGGTAATTGCGAATCATTAATTTCATTCTTTCCCAAGATTGGGCAACATGCTCATGATCAAGTTGTTTAAAATTCATAATATCATTCCGAAGAGAGATAATCTTAGTAGGAGGAAAATACTTAGAGATAAAATCATCTTTGCACTTATTCCAAGAATCAATACTATTTTTAGGCAAAGACGAAAACCAAACTTTAGCACGATCTCTAAGTGAAAACGGAAATAACTTCAATTTAACAATATCATTATCCGTATCTTTCTTCTTTTGCATCTCACACAAATCAACAAAGTTGTTTAGATGGGTAGCAGCATCTTCACTAGGAAGGTCGGAGAATTGATCTTTCATAACAAGATGCAGCAAAGCAGCATTGATTTCACGAGACTCAACATCATTAATAGGAGCAATAGGAGTACTAAGGAAATCATTATTATTAGTATTGGAAAATTCACACAATTTAGTATTATCTTGCGCCGTCGCGACAAGCAATCCAACACACGAGCAAACAGAAAGGCAAGCAAAAGAGAGAGGAGATTGGGAAAGAGAGGGCGAATAAAATGGCAAGGGTGAAGTGGGGGAGAGGAAAACAAGACACAAATGGCAAATAATGTAATGCGAGGGAGATGAATTTGTGATGGGTACTTGGTATGTCTTTACTTGAGCGAAGACCTCACTAGCAACGGCGCCAGAAATCCTTTTTTCTACGTCTTGAGCTTGTGTTGGTTTTTCCGTTGAAGAGGAAAGGGTGATGCAGCAAAGTAGCGTAAGTATTTCCCTCAGTTTTTGAGAACCAAGGTATCAATCCAGTAGGAGGCTCCTCAAAAGTCCCACGCACCTACACAAACAAACAAGAACCTCGCAACCAACGTGATAAAGGGGTTGTCAATCCCTTCACGGTAACTTGCGAAAGTGAGATCTGATAGAGATAATAAGATAAGATAAATATTTTTGGTATCTTTATGATATAGATGGAAAAGTAAAAGATGCAAACAAAAGTAGATGGAAAACTTATATGATAAAAGATAGTCCCAGGGGCCATAGGTTTCACTAGTGGCTTCTCTCAAGATAGCATAAGTATTACGGTGGGTGAACAAATTACTGTCGAGCAATTGATAGAAAAGTGCAAAGTTATGAGATTATCTAGGCATGATCATGTATATAGGCATCACGTCTGTGACAAGTAGATCGAAACGATTCTGCATCTACTACTATTACTCCACACATCGACCGACTCCTGCCTGCATCTAGAGTATTAAGTTCATGAAGAACAGAGTAACGCATCAAGAAAGATGACATGATGTAGAGGGATAAACTCATGCAATATGATATAAACCCCATCTTTTATACTCGATGGCAACAATACAATACATGCTTTGTTGCCCCTGCTGTCACTGGGAAAGGACACCGCAAGATTGAACCCAAAGCTAAGCACTTCTCCCATTACAAGAAATATCAATCTAGTGGGCCAATTCAAACTGATAATTCAAAGACACTTGCAAAGATAACTTAATCACACATAAAAGAACTCAGAGGAGATTCAAATATTTCTCATAGATAAACTTGATCATAAACCCACAATTCATCAGATCTCGATAAACACACCGCAAAAAGAGTTACATCGAACAGATCTCCAAGAAGATCGAGGAGAACTTTTTATTGAGAATCAAAGAGAGAGAAGAAGCCATCAGCTAATAACTATGGACCTGAAGGTCTGTGGTAAACTACTCACAACTCATCAGAGAGGCCTTGGAGATGATGTAGAGGCCCTCCGTGGTCGATTCCCCTTCCGGCGGAGCACCGACGAAGGCTCCAAGATGGGATCTCGCGGATACAGAAGGTTGCGGCGGTGGAATTAGGTTTTCGTGGTGCTCCTGGATGTTTTCGGGGTACGTGGGTATATATAGGAGAAACAAGTAGGTCGGTGGACGCTCGAGGGTCCCATGAGGGTGGGGGCGCGCCCACCCCTAGGGAGCGGGTCGGCACCCTCGTGGCCGCCTCCTCTGTTGCTTGACATCCACTCCACGTCCCCTGGATCACGTTTGTTCCAAAAAGATCGCTCCCAAAGGTTTCATTCCGTTTGGACTCCGTTTGATATTCCTTTTCTTCAGAACACTAAAATAGGCAGAAAAACGGCAATTCGGGCTGGGCCTCCGGTTAGTAAGTTAGTCCCAAAAATGATATAAAAGTGTAAAGTAAAGCCCATAAACATCCAAAACAGGTAATATAATAGCATGAAACAATCAAAAATTATAGATACGTTGGAGACGTATCAATGTACTTAGGGATTAAAGCTTGCCCTTTCCGATCACGTGGTTTGTGTTAAGATGAACCCTTCGTATGACACGGCGAAATCGCCAACAATTTTTAGAGTCCAACCTCGTCATCGGATCAGTTTTTGGCTATTTTCTCCTGAGGTACTTTGACCGGGAAAACCAGTAGTACAATTGCAGGGGTTCTCCCTTTGCCCTCTTAGCCGAACATGCAGAACATAAGGGGCAAACACATGAGCCGCGCAACCCAACTATTGATCCAAGACATAGTTTGGAATAGATGCATATAGTGCAATATTCGAGACGCTAGACACCAAGCGGAAAGCAGTGCCAGACTTCAAGATATTGAGCTAATGTATGAATCGAACTCTTGACTAGTGAATACATTTTAATGCCAGGCTGTTCGAAGAGCGAGGAGAGAATCGAAAAGGGAATAAGCGAGTGACGAGATGCGGATATCCGAACACTGTAAAGGATATTTCTATTATTTCTCCAGAGCTCAGGACGTCTAGCGTATAGTTCGAACTGTGAAGATAGTATTTCTAAAAGAAAAGGAAATTTACAGAGTAAAGGTTGACACAGGGCCTTGATGCGTGAGTTGAAGTCTTCACTGTTCCCTACTGCACGTCTGTGCCTTTTCTTCTAATAGGAGGGGATTGGGACCTTCGATGAAATATTGATGGGCGAGGACCCTGCCGGTGGAGCTTTAAGCTTTGGGGTATCCGGAATTGGTCCCCGGGTTGTCCGTCGACTAAGTAACTCCGAAGTTCGGTTTAATCGAATGTGTACTTCGGTTTAATGTATGCCTCACGGCTGTCCATGGTATTTCGAGTGTGAAGTTGTGCTGACGAGGCACGTGGGGCGTGAAGAATTTGGGCATGTCAAGGGGCGCGTATCCCTATTTGCGGTGAACGCATGCGGGTTCCCATGATGGGGAACGGGTTTGGACCCGTTTACTATTGTCACCGGCCCTTACGGCGGGTCTACTTCCGGGCCTATATGGGCCGGTATGGTCTTCGGCCGCTAGAGCCGTGATGTCTACTATGCAACTTTATTCTTGGAGACTCAAGTTGGGCCTCCAAGCACAGAGTTTTGTAGGAGATTAGCAATTTCCCTCAAGTGGATGGCCTAAGGTTTATCAATCTGTGGGAGGCATAGGATGGGGATGGTCTCTCTCAAACAACCCTGCAATCAAATACAAGAAATCACTTGTGTCCCCAACACACCCAATACAATGACAATTTGTATACGTGCAGTGCACTAGTTCGGCAAAGAGGTGGTGATAAAACTGTAATGGATGATAGAAATATATTTTAAGAATCTGAAAATAAAAATAGCAAGGTATCAAACGATAAACGTGATCACAAACGATATTGCAATGCTTGAAAATGAGGCCTAGGGTCCGTACTTTCACTACTGCAATCTCTCAACAATGGTAATCTAATTGGATCATATAACAATCCCTCAACGTGCGATGAAGAATCACTCCAAAGTTCTTATCTAGCAGAGAACATAAGAAGAAATTGTTTGTAGGGTACAAAACCACCTCAAAGCTATTCTTTTCGTTCGATCTATTCAAGAGTTCGTACTAAAATAACACAAAGCTATTATTACGGTTCGATCTATCCAAGAGTTCATACTAAAATAACACCATATGATACACATCAACCAACTCTAATGTTACCTAGATACTCCAATGTCACCGCGTGTAGTCATGAGTTGATTATGCGATATGCATCAAATAATTTCAGATTCATAGTACTCAATCCAACACAAAGAACCTCAAAGAGTGCCCCAAGATTTCTACCGGAGAAGCAAAGACGAGAACGTGCATCCGCCCCTATGCATAGATTACCCCAATGTCACCTCGGGAATCCATGAGTTGAATGCCAAAACACATATCAAGTGAATCAATATAACACCCCATTGTCACCACGGGTATTCATATGCAAGACATATATCAAGTGCTCTCAAATCCATAAAAGTATTCAATCTGATAAAATGAAATCTCAAAGGGAAAACTGAATTCAACACAACAAGATACGGAGGAGAAAACACCATATGATCCAACTATATTAACAAAGCCCTCGATACATCAAGATCGTGCCATCAAGAACACGAGAGAGAGAGAGAGAGAGAGAGAGAGAGAGAGATTAAACACATAGCTACTGGTACAAACCCTCAGCCCTGAGGGTGGACTACTCCCTCCTCATCATGGTGGCCGTCGGGATGATGAAGATGGACACCGGTGATGATCTCCCCCTCCGGCTGAGTGTCGGAACGTGGTCTAGATTGGTTTTTCATGGCTACGGAGGCTTGCGGCGGCGGAACTTCTGATCTAGGGTTACCCCGAGGGTTTGTGGAATATTTGACGATTTATACCGCGAAGAGGCGGTGCGGGAGGCCTCCGAGGTGGGCACAACCCACCAGGGCGCGCCTGGGCCCCCAGGCACGCCCAGGTGGGTTGTTCCCCCCTTGGTGCACCCTGTCTGGTACTTCTCTGGCATATCCTGTGTGTTTTGGTCCAAAAAAATTCTCCAAAAATTATCGCTGTGTTTGGACCCCATTTGATATTGATTTCATGCAATGTAAAAAATGTATAAGAATTTGATATTGATTTCATGCGATGTAAAAAAACAGCAACTAGCACTGGGCACTATGTCAATAGGTTAGTCCTAAAAAATGATATAAAGTTGCTATAAAATGACTGTAAAACATCCAAGAATGATAATATAAGAGCATGAATACTTCATAAATTATAGATACGTTGGAGACGTATCAACATCCCCAAGCTTAATTCCTACTTGTCCTTGGGTAGGTAGATGATAAAATTTATGAAGTGTCAATGCTAGCAAAGTGCATAAGTTTGATCAATGATAATTTCAATCACTTTTCCTAGCATCATATCAACAATTCTTTCTTATAAAACCTCTCACATTAAAGTAGCAACCAATCCACATGTAAAGGTTCAAACAATGAATTCACTTGAAACTCAACAACCTATGTTCTCAGTCACCAAGCAATTGCAATTCAACTTATTCAACAAAGTCTAAGTAAGAGCTCCACACACTCAATCATCGTATAGTATTCCATGATTGCTACTACTCAAAGCATCTTCTTAGGACATATGGCATCCATCGAACACACAGAAAGATAGGGGCTTAATATTTTGCCTACCAATTCATTTATCATAGAGATAATTGTCAACAATAATAAATCATGATCAAATATATTTGACTGGTTATATGTGCCTAGATATTTCCCCACCACATGATGCTTGCCAACTAGAGAATAAGTGAGGTTGAAATGAGAATTTATACTATTGACTCTTTGCATAAAAGTAAATACTGAAAAGTAAAAGATAGGCCCTTCGCAGAGGGAAGCAGAGGTTGCCATGCGCTTTTTATTTGGATGCCCAAGGTCTTAATGCAAAGGAACGTCATGTTATATTGCCCCTTATGATAGAAACCTTTATTATGCAGTCCGTCGCTTTTATTACTTTGCCATCACAAGTTCGTACAACTCTCAATTTTCCCTTGCAATAAAAGATCAAGCATAGTTAGGAGCAATTTTTTTTGTTTTATGCACCAATGACAACTTATTTGAAGAATCTTATTCATCCATAGGTAGGTATGGTGGACACTCATGGCAAGAAACTGGGTTTAAGGGTTTTTGGATGCACAAGTAGTATCTCTACTTAGTACGAATTTTTGGGTAGCAAAAGATCCTAGGCAAACACCGCATGTTGGAGGATCTATGACAATATAACTTCTATGCAAATATACACAACCATAACTCATTACTTTGTCTTCCTTGTCCAACTTAAACTAATTTTCTCAAGTTTGAAAATAATTAATGGGTATTCAAAATCATAGAAGATTTCCAAGATTATATTTGCATGTGAAAGTTCTCTTCCTTATACTAATCATTCATGAACTGCTTGTATGACCAATATTGTGATTGTCAAGCTTCAAAAGATTTCACTTTCTAAACCCAATGTGAAGCTACTACTAGGCATGATATGAACATATAATTTTAACTTAATGATATTCAATTCATTCAACAATTTACCCATAGGATATAAGTGAAGCACAAGAGTAAATGACAAGCTACTCCAAAAAGATATAAGTGAAGATCATGCGAGTAGTTAAGTAAATAGGTAGCTGATTGTGGACTCTCTCTTATTTAATAACTTTCAGATCTAAGTATTTTATTAAAACATCAACCAGAACAAAATAAAGTGGCATTCCAAGAATATCACAACTCATGTGAAGAAGCAAAAACTTAGGCTCAACAAATACTAACCGATAATTGTTGAAGAAAAAAAGGTGGTCATGCCTACGGGGGCATCCCCAAGCTTAGATTCTTGAGACATCTTGGAATATTATCTTGGGACTCCTTGGGAATCCCCAAGCTTGATATATTGTGTCTCCTTAATTCCTCTCATATCATGGTTTCCCTAAATCTCAAAAACTTCATCCACACAAAACTCACCAAGAACTCGTGAGATAAGTTAGTATAAATCAATGCAAAACCTTATTATTCTCTACTGTAACAAATCACTAAAATTATTATTCAACATTGCATACTAAATTCCTCTGCATATTTAATACTTATATCCTCAAATCGAATCATTAAACAAGCAAACATAACAGCAATCTGTCAAAACAGTACAGTTTGTAAAGAATGCAATATTCATCATACTTCCTAACTCCAAAAATTCAGAAAAATTACCACACTGTAGAACATTTATTATAGATTACTATGCAAAAAAGTTTCAACATTTTATCACATTTTGAATTTTCTAGATAATTTTTGCAACAGCGATAAACTTTCTATTTTGAAACAGCAACATGTAGACTCGCAAAATAAGCATGCCAAAGGCTATACTTGACATTTTTATTGAAGTAGAAGATGCAAAACATTATTATAGATAACAACAAGCAAATCCTAAAAAAATAAAATTATGCTCCAAGAAAACACATATCATGTGACAAATAAAAATATAGCCTCAATTAAGGTTACCGATAATGTTGGTGACAAAAGAGGGGATGCCTTCCGGGGCATCCCCAAGCTTAGTTGCTTGGATCTTCCTTGAATATTACCTTGGGAGTGCCTTGGGAAGCCCAAAGATTAGGGTCATGTCACTCCTTATTCTCCTCATATCGATATCTCACCGAAAACTTGAAAACTTCGATCACACAAAACTTAGCGGAACTTCGTGAGATAGGGTAGTATGATAAAGAGCAAACCATTCACTTCGGTACTGCCAAAGACAAGATTCAAAATTGTTCTCACACAATTCCTAGTGTATAATATCATTTCCACAATTTATATTGAGCAATATAAGCCATAGAAACTAGGAAACAAGCAAACTATGCATTGAAAACAAAATCTGTCAAAAATAGAACAGTCTGAAGTAATCTGTACTCCAACCATACTTCTGTAAATCCAAAAATTATGAAAACTTAGGACAACATAGATAATTTGTACATCTATCACCTATAAAAAATTCAGATCAAAATCACATTCCAGTGAATTTTATAAATTCCTGGACTGGGTGCAAAAGTTTCTGTTGTTGCACAGAATCAAGTCAACTATCGTACACACTATCCCAAAGGCTTTACTTGGCACTTTACTGAAACAAAAGCTATAAAACATGATTAATATGGTAGCCTAATCATGTGAACACACAAAAATAGTAGGTCAAAGTGTTGGTTGTCTCCCGACAAGCGCTTTTCTTTAATGCCTTTTAGCTAGGCATGATGATTTCAATGATGCTCGCATAAAAGATAAGAATTGAAACACAAAGAGAGCATCATGAAGCACATGACAAGAACATTTAAGTCTAACCCACTTCCTATGCATAGGGATTTTGTGATCAAACAATTTATGGGAACATGAATCAACTAGCATGGGAAGGCAAAACAAGGACAATTTCAACATTTTCAACACATAGACAGGAAACTTGATATTATTGTAATTCCAACAAGCATAAGTTCCTCCCCCATAATAATTTTCAGTAGAATCATGAATAAATTCAACAATATAACCATCACATAAAGCATTCTTTACATGACACAAAAGCATAGAAAATATATTACTCTCCACATAAGCAAATTTCCTCTCATCAATAGTAGTGGGAGCAAACTCAACAAAATAACTATCATGAGAGTGAAAATTAAAATCATGATGAAAAGTTTCATGGTTATCATTATTCTTTATATCATACATGTCATCTCCATAATCATCATAGATAACAACTTTGTTATCATAGTCAATTGAAGCGGCATCCAAAATGATGGATTCATCACTAAATAAAGTCATCACCTCTCCAAATCCACTTTCATCATTATAATCATCATAAATAGGAGGCATGCAATCATTATAAAAAATTTGCACATCAAATCTTGGGGGACTAAAAATATCATCTTCATCAAACATAGCATCCCCAAGCTTATGGCTTTGCATATAATTAGCAACATGGATATTCAAAGAATTCGTACTAACAACATTGCAATCATGCTCGTCATTTATACCAAACATTCTATTGAATTCTTCTTCTATGAATTGAGAACAATTTTCCTTTCCATCATTTTCATGAAAGACATTATAAAGATGAAGAATATGATGCAACCTCAATTCTTTTCTGTAGTTTTCTTTTACAACCAAACTAGTGATAAAATGAGAAACTAAAAGATTCAATTGGAAGATCTAAAGATATACCTTCATGCACTCACCTCCCCGGCAACGACACCAGAAAAGAGCTTGATGTCTAATACGCAATTTTATTCTTGTAGACTCGTGTTGGGCCTCCAAGCGCAGAGTTTTGTAGGACAGTAGCAATTTTGCCTCAAGTGGATGACCTAAGGTTTATCAATCCGTGGGAGGCATAGGATGAAGATGGTCTCTCTCAAACAACCCTGCAACCAAACAACAAAGAGTTTCTTGTGTCCCCAACACACCCAATACAATGGTAAATTGTATAGGTGCATTAGTTCGGCGAAGAGATGGTGATAAAATTGTAATGTGGATGGTAGAAATATATTTTTATAATCTGAAAATAAAAAACAGCAACGTACAAAACAATAAAAGTGAGCACACACGATATTGCAATTCTTGAAAATGAGGCCTAGGGTCCGTACTTTCACTAGTAAAATCTCTCAACAATGCTAATCTAATTGGATCTTATAACCATCCCTCAACGTGCGATGAAGAATCACTCCAAAGTTCTTATCTAGCGGAGAACATAAGAAGAAATTGTTTGTAGGGTACGTAACCACCTCAAAGCTATTCTTTTCGTTCGATCTATTCAAGCGTTCGTACTAAAATAACACAAAGCTATTCTTTCCGTTCGATCTATCCAAGAGTTCATATTAAATAACACCATATGATACATATCAACCAACTCTAATGTCACCTAGATACTCCAATGTCACCGCCAGTATCCGTGAGTTGATTATGCGATATGCATCAAACAATTTCAGATTCATAATACTCAACCCAACACAAAGAACCTCAAAGAGTGCCCCAAGATTTCTACCAAAGAAACAAAGATGAGAACGTGCATCAACCCCTATGCATAGATTACCCCAATGTCACCTCAGGAATCCACGAGTTGAATGCCAAAACACATATCAACTGAATCAATATAACAATCCATTGTCACGACGGGTATTCGTATGCAAGACATATATCAGGTGATCTCAAATCCATAAAAGTATTCAATCCAATAAAATGAAATCTCAAAGGTAAAACTCAATTCATCACAACAAGATAGAGAGGGGGAAACACCATATGATCCAACTATATTAACAAAGCCCCCAATACATCAAGATCGTGCCATCAAGAACACGAGAGAGAGAGAGAGAGAGAGAGAGAGATTAAACACATAGGTACTGGTACAAATCCTCAGCCCCGAGAGTGGACTACTGCCTCCTCATCATGGTGGCCGCCGGGATGATGAATATGGCCACCGGTGATGATCTCCCCCTCCGGCGGAGTGCCGGAATAGGGTCTAGTTTGGTTTTTCGTGGCTACAAAGGCTTGTGGAGGCGGAACTTCTTATCTAGGGTTACCCCGAGGGTTTTTGTAATATTTGACGATTTATAGGGCGAAGAGGCGGTGCGGGAGGCCACCGAGGTGGGCACAACCCAGCAGGGCGCCCCTGGGCCCCCAGGCGCGCCCAGGTGGGTTGTGCCCCCTCGGGGCACCCCTCTTGTACTTCACCAGCCCATCCTGGGTGTTCTAGTCCCAAAAAATTCTCCAAAAAAATTCGCTGCTTTCGGACTCCGTTTGGTATTGATTTCGTGCATGTAAAAACAAGCAAAAAAACAGCAACTGGCACTAGGTACTATGTCAATAGGTTAGTCCCAAAAAATGATATAAAGTTGCTATAAAATGATTACAAAACATCCAAGAATGATAATATAAGAGCATGAATACTTCATAAATTATAGGTACATTGGAGACGTATCAGGCCGCGGTGTGCTCTTCAGTTCGAAGTGAACGTTCTGTGTTGTCGTTGATAGTTATGACGCCCAAAGGACCAGGAATTTTTAACTTGAGGTACGCGTAATGCGGGACAACATTGAATTTGGCAAACACTATTCGGCCAAGGAAGGCGTGATAGCCACTGCAAAAAGGTGTGATATCGAAGATCAAGTCCTCGCTTCGGAAATTATCTGGAGATCCGAACACTACTTCGAGCGTCACGGTGACCGTGCAACGGGCCTCCACTCCCGGCATGACCCCCTTGAAGGTGGTGTTACTAGGTTTAACCCTTGATGGATCGATTCCCATTTTCCCCACTATATCCTCGTATATCAGGTTGAGGCTGCTCCCTCCATCCATTAGGACTCTAGTGAGGTGGAATCCATTGATGATGGGGTCTAGGACTGTAGCAACCAGACCTCAAATAGTCTGATCTCTGTGCATTAGTGTCATCCCTGGATCAGTAATGCTGACACGCACAGTACTTGAAGGATTTATAACAGAGTAGCAATCACACACTTATTACATCGAATGTCTCAAAAGAGAACTTATTACAATAAATATGGCTTAAGGCCATCTAATAACGATAACATCGGAAGGCTTGGAAGATAAGTGAGTCCATCAACTCCAACGGCATCACTGAGTATAGAACCACGACCTGAGGCACCTTACTCGTTGTCTGAGAAGTCTGCAACATGAATGTTGCAGCCCGAAACGGGTCAGCACATGGAATATGCTGGCAATGTAACACATAGAGAGTAATGAAAGAATAAAGCTATACTACAATGCATGTATGGTTTGGTGGAAATCTCTATGGTTACAGTATTGCGTAAAGCCAATTTTTCCCTACTGCAAAGGAATAAATTTTATTTAATTATCATGGTGGTTGTTAAACATTGAGAACGTAGACACCCTATCAATCCCAATTAAGCATCAACATTAGAAACCCAACAATATTATTTAAAGTAACATGATGAGATTCACATGATAATCCAGGTACTAGATACTCAAGATGTCCATAACCGGGGACATGGCTAACCATGATTAGTTTATACACTCTGCAGACGTTTATGCACTTTTCCCCACAAGACTCGATCTCCTCCGTTGGGATTCTCGCACTACATGATGTTTGAGAAATGGATGACCGAGACATAGTCTTTCAGAAGCGCTAGCACCTTACGATCGGGTATACAGTACCAACCTACATCCCCTACATCTGCTAGTCTACCACTATAAGAGTTCTCACAACTTAGTCAACTATGCTAGAGCCCATAGTAGCTTGTGGCTGCACAGAGAAGTTTCTAGCATGAATAATCTCATGATCCCTTTGAACCTGGGTGGCGGTCCATAAAGAAAAACAACAGGCAATCACTGGAATCCCAGGTGCAATAAAACTTCTTAGTAAAGAGGTATGATCAAAGTGTTACTTGCCTTGCTGATGATCCGTGAAACCTAGAGATTCGAAGTAGCAAGCGGCGCACTCCGGGTACTCTATCGCAAACAAGCAAGCATACAATAAGCACTCATCTAATGCATAGGTAAACTCAAATAAGAGATCTAACCAGAAAGTTCATCTTAAGAACTCCGGTTTGCAAAAAGAATCAAATCAAACGAAGCAACGAAAGTCAAACGGCGAAAGAAACAAGCTTCGTTTTACTAATCTGGACCTAAGTCAAATTTTACAGTAGCAAAAACTTGTTTGAGTAGGTTAAACCGAAATAGGGTTTCGAGACGAAACTCTAGGCGCTTGAAACGCCTGATTTCGATAAACGAGCGAAAAGTTGTACTAGAACGAAAATCGGATCAGAAATCGCAATGGGAAATAATCGCGGAAAATCCGAGAAAAAGAAAAACGGACGAACAGGCTAACGAACGAACGTTCGCTGTCTAGGGCTAAGTGACGAAAACCATTCATTAAAACAAACGTATGGACGAACGTCCGCTAAATAAACTAAACCGGAAAAAAATAAACCAATCTAAAAAACGGATCTCGGTTTTTTCGAAAAAAACCAGACAACTAACTTTTTTTCCAAAACCGGCGGCTACCTCGGGATGCATGACGGCGGTGGTGGCGGCTACTCCGGCGAGGCTCCGGCGGCGAGGGGTGGCGGGGTCGGCGGCGGAAGGCATCAGCGGCGGGGTCGGCGGCGGCGCGGATCGGGGCGGCGTAGGAGGTCTGCGGCGACGGCGGCGGTGGTCTGCGGCGGCAGCACGCGACGGCGGCGACGGCGGGGGAGGGGGTCCAGCTGGGGCTAGGGTTTCGGGGGGATGGGCTGCGGCTTGGGCTCCCCTGGCTTACAAAGGCCGGCCGGGCCTAGAGTCCTAGGTGGACATGGCCCGGTAGGTCGGTTCGTTTTTCTTTTTTTTTAAATCATTACTCGTAGAAAAACAAATAAAAGAAATACTAAACGGACTCCAAAAATCCAGAAATAAAATTTTCCCGACTTCTAAAATCAAGCCGGACAAGATGAACATTTATTTGGGGCCTAAATGCAATTTTGAAAAACGCGCATTTTCCTAATTCAAATAAAATAGCAATAAAACTCATCTTATTTGATTTTAAATTAAACCCTCAATATTTCTTTATTTTGGGAAAGTCATTTTATTCCATCTCTCATATTTTTATAATAGAAATAATTGAAGATAAAATAATTAAAATCAAATGATCCTATTCTCAAAATTTGAGAAAACTCAAATATGAAAATAACGAAATCCCCAACTCTCTCCGTGGGTCCTTGAGTTGCGTAGAATTTCTAGGATCAAGCCAAAATGCAATAAAATATGATATGCAAAGATGATCTAATGTATAACATTCCAAATTGAAAATTTGGGATGTTACAAACCTACCCCCCTTAAGATGAATCTGATCCTCGAGATTCGGGTTGGCTAGAAAATAGGTGAGGGTGGTCCTTTAGTAGATCTTCCTCTCGCTCCCAGGTGGCTTCATCCTCGGTATGGTGGCTCCACTGAACTTTGCAAAACTTGATAACCTTGCTGCATGTGACTCAGCTGGCATATTCAAGAATCTTGACTGGCTTCTCCTCATAGGTCAAATCACTATCCAACTGAATCGCTTCCAGCGGCACTGTATCTCTCAGCGGTATATTAGCCATCTCTGCGTGGCACTTCTTCAACTGGGAAACGTGGAACACATCATGAACTCCTGACAAACCTTCGGGCAATTCCAACTTGTAAGCAACCTCTCCCATACGCTCCAAAACTTTGTATTGTCCCACAAAACGTGGCGCTAACTTTCCCTTAACTCCAAAGCGCTTAACTCCTCGAAGTGGAGATACATGAAGATAAACTCTGTCTTCGACTTTGTAAACTATCTCCTTGCGTTTAGAATCTGTGTAGCTCTTCTGCCTGGACTGGGCTACCTTGAGCCTATTGCGAATCAACTTCACCTTCTGTTCAGACCCTTTAATCAAATCTGGCCCAAACAACTGGCGGTCTCCAACTTCATCCCACAACAACTGTGTCCTGCACCTCCTTCCGTACAGATCTTCGAAAGGGGCCATCTTCAGACTGGATTGATAACTGTTGTTGAAGAGAACTCCGCATATGGCAAATTGTCATCCCAACTAGATCCATAATCTAGCGCACAAGCTCTTAGCATGTCCTCCAGAATCTGGTTGACTCTCTTGGTCTGTCCATCTGTCTGCGGATGAAAGGCTGTACTGAACTATACACTACAAAAAAAATACACTTCTGTGATGATACGTGTTTGTCACAGTAGGTCGCATTTTTTGTCATGCATGTACATCCATGACGAATTTATGACAGAACCAAGATAGCCATACATGTGATGTCGTAGAAGTTTTCCATGACATTACCAAAATTATCATCACGGAAGTGTCCACTTCCATGACGATAAATCACGCGTCAAAGAAGTGCTTTCGTCATGGGTGACCGACACGTGGCATCCACCGTAACCGAACATCGTTAAGCTATCGGGTCAGGTTTTGGATCTGATAACCCGTTAACAGCCCCGACCAATGGGGATTTTCCACGTGTAAAATCATCATTGGCTGGAGGAGACACGTGTCAGGTCCGCGCTGGCACAGGTATCACTCATCCAATGGGCGAGACGTGCCTATGATATGTTGACACGTGGACCGACTCATCAAGTTTAAACGGGCCGGCCCAACTAAAGGCCCACAAGATTTTGCGGACCATAATGGCCGACTCAGCTAAAGCCCACGAGATTTTGTGGACCATAATGGGCTGGCCCAGCTAAAGGCCCACAAGATTTTGCGGGCCATAATGGGCTGGCCCAGTTAAAGGCCCACAAGATTTTTGTGTGCCATAATGGGCCGGCCCAGGTAAAGGCCCACAAGATTCTTGCAGATCATAACGGGCCGGCCCGGCTAAAGGCCCACGAGATTTCGCCGACATTAATGGGCCGGCCCAGTTGTAGGCCCACAAGATTTTGAGGACCCTAGTAGGCCAGCCCATTAACTGGCTGCCATGTTTTGGGCCAAATGCCGACCCATATTTGATCCGGTCCATTAATGGTCTGCCACGTTCCGGGCCTAATAGTGGCCCATATGAGATCCGGCCCGTTAAAAGCCTACCACGTTCAGGGCCAAATTACGGCCTAGATCAGGTCCGGCCCTTTAAGAGGCTATGGGCTCAATTATGGCCCATATCATATTCGGTCCGTCAACTGGACACTATGCTTTTGGGCCCACTTGCTAAAGGCCCACTTAGTAATTCGGCTTGATATTAGTTTTGGCCTCTTAAGGGCCCGTTTAACATTTCGGCCCTATATTAATTTCGGCCTGTTAAATGCCCGTCATATAGTTGGGCCTAACTACGGCCCGGTTTGCATCCGGCGTGCTTGCAGCCGATATCTGATTGGGCCAAACAAGGATAGAGACAATTTTGGCCTGTTAAAAGCCCGTGATTTGATTCGCACAATCATGGGCCGGGGTTCATTTCAGGTTGCTGCCGGCCAATAATAGGATGTAATATTTGAGTAGAATCGCATTATGTTATCCTGTGCATTGAAAACTGTGTTCATATGCGCTAAGCAACGCTTATTAATTTAAAATATTACCTTCTATGCGGCCGTTTATCAAATCTGAGAGATGGCAAGTCGTCGGCTTCAGCCCCCATGCCACTAGTGCTGGCGTGTTCGGGATAAACTTGAGCGCTCTTGTTCCCATTTTTGGGTCCATCTAGGGAGGCGCTCAACACGACGAACAAGGCAACCGGACTTATAATGCTTGAACACTCTCACTTAGCCATAGAATTCTATAATTTTAAATGTCGGAGAAGCCCCTAGTATTCGGAAGACCGAGTTCGGGGCGCTATCTACGCCTGGGCCGGACAGAGCTGGTTCCTCGCTCTAAGCGGCATAAGCCTTTAGGGACTCGAAAAAACCTCTCGAACAGCGACCAGCTCTCGCCTTATCATGACGGTCAGGTTTAGCTTTCTCCACTGAGGCGCTCACCCAGCTCAACCGGCGCGCAATTGTAGTGGTTCTCCCAGTGCTACCTTAGCTGATAAAACGAAACGTAAGGTACCAAAACATGGGAGCCGGGCAAACCCAACTATTGACCCAAGACATGATTCGGAGCCGATGCATATAATGCTATAAGTTCGGGGTGCCGCACTTGTGAAAGTGTTCGGACTTATCACACCATAATGCAGGGAACTGAAGCCCCTGGTGTGTTCGGCCGTACCATGGTGTACGGATGCAACATGTCATAAACGAACATATATAAGAAAGAAATGCAAGTATAAGCAAAAAGCGATGCATTGTTTATTCAGAAATACTGCCATGGATGCAGAGCGATACAAATAGTGCGGTAAGCAAGGGATTGGACTATTAATCATGTCCCCCTCCAGGGGTAGGCTGCGGAATGCTGTATTAAACAGATTTAATGCTCGTAATGGAGACCAGCTGAGTGTTTATCGTAGCCTTTCTCCTTCCCTGGCTGTTGCATCGTGAGTTCGGCAAGCCTACTGCCGGACAGGGCCTCTGGTGAACGGCGTCCTGTGTGTAAAAAAGAAAGAAAAAAAGAAAAGAGTGACACACTTGGGAGCCCCTGGTGTGGTTGAGCCGCACTCTGGGCCTGTCGTGGTCGTGTCCCTCCCCCTATGCCCATGGTATCTCCAAGCGTAATGATGTACGTGAAGGACTGGTCTTGCAATTATGCAAGGGCTGGGGTTGGGGCCGCATTGCTACGCGTGCTCGGAACGTGCCAGGTGGTCTTGTTGTAGGTTACTCCGGGCGCGTTTGGCCTTGTCTGGTCGCTTAACGGCCGGACTCGAAAATTGCCTTAAGAGGCTGCTCTGTACTTCTGCCGTGAGAGCCGCTGTGTGTTCCTCCGTTCGGAGGGAGCGTTCAGTGTTTCCATTGACCGTGATGACTCCTTGAGGGCCTGGCATCTTGAGCTTAAGGTATGTGTAATGCGGCACCGTGTTGAACTTTGCAAACGCGGTCTGTCCGAGCAGAGCGTGATAGCCACTTCGGAACGGGACTATGTCGAAGATTAACTCCTCACTTCGGAAGTTATCCGGGGATCCAAAGACCACTTCCAGTGTGACTGAGGCAGTACAATTGGCCTCTACACCTGGTATGACACCTTTGAAGGTCGTCTTTGTAGGTTTAATCCTTGAGGGGTCTATGCCCATCTTGCGCACTGTATCCTGATAAAGCAGGTTCAGGCTGCTGCCGCCGTCCATCAGGACTCTGATGAGGTGAAATCCATCGACGTTGTGTCTAAATCCAATGCGGCGAATCCGCCATGGCGGATACTGGTCGGGTGGTCCCTTCGATCGAAAGTGATCGGGCAAGAGGACCATGGATTGAACTTCGGGGCGACTGGCTCCATCGCATATACATCCCTAAGTGCATGCTTCCGCTCCCTCTTGGGTATGTGGGTTGCGTATATCATGTTTACCGTCCGTACTTGTGGGGGGAAACCCTTTTGTCCTCTACTCTTCGGCGGCCGGGTCTCTTCCTCGTCATCGCTGTGCAGCCCCTTGTCGTTGTTTTCAGCAATTAACTTGCCTGCCTGCTTAAATATCCAACAATCTCTGTTAGTGTGATTGGCTGGCTTTTCGGGGGTGCCATGTATCTGGCAAGAGCGGTCGAGTATTCGGTACAAATTGGACGGACCCTGAGTAGTTCTTTTGAATGGCTTTTTCCGCTGACCGGATTTGGAGCCTCTGAATCCGGCATTGACTGCCGTATCCTCAGTGTTATCATCGTGAACGCGGCGTTTGTTTTTGTTGCGACGCGACCTGCCATTGTGGTCCTTGTTGTCCGGACTGCCAGAATTTTTGCTGAGGTTGTTACTGCGGGCTAGCCAGCTATCCTCTCCTGCGCAGAAGCGGGTCATGAGTGATGTGAGGGCTGCCATGGATTTCGGCTTTTCCTGTCCTAGGTGCCGGGCCAGCCACTCGTCGCGGATGTTTATGTTTGAAGGCTGCGAGGGCCTCTGCATCTGGACAGTCGACGATTTGATTTTTCTTTGTTAAGAACCGTGTCCAGAATTGTCTGGCCGATTCGTCTGGCTGCTGAATTATGTGACTTAGGTCATCAGCGTCTGGTGGTGGCACATATGTGCCCTGGAAGTTGTCAAGGAATGCGGCTTCCAGGTCCTCCCAACACCCAATTGACTCTGCTGGCAAGCTGTTAAGCCAATGCCGAGCTGGTCCTTTAAGCTTGAGTGGGAGATATTTGATGGCGTGGAGATCGTCACCGTGGGCCATGTGGATATGAAGGAGATAGTCTTCGATCCAAACCGCGGGGTCTGTTGTGCCACCGTAGGATTCAATGTTCACGGGTTTAAACCCTTCAGGGATTTGATGATCCATTACTTCATCTGTGAAGCATAGTGGGTGTGCGGCGCCTCTATATTGGGCAATATCACGACGTAGCTCAAGCGAGCTTTGTCTACTGTGTTCGGCCCGGCCGGAGTTGCTGTATCCGGCGCGATGGTAGTCGTCGCGCATTGTGGGGCGCCCACATGATCCGTAGATCACTCTTGATTGTCTTGCCTTGTCCTCCAATATGTCTCGCAAGTCCAGTGCATTCCCCCGTGGCTTCGTACTTTTCGAGTGGTGATGGGGTACGGTCCTGATGGAGGGCCGAGAGGCCTCTCTATCGTGGCCACGAGGTGGTCGGTCTGCCGTATTGTGCGCTGGTGATTAGGGTTTATACTCCTCCTCCTCTAATCGGGGGAGCAACTTGCGTTTTGGGTAGCTTTTGGAGGGGCGTTCGAGTTCATACTCTTCGGCCGCTAGGACTTCAGTCCATCTGTCGGCTAGCAGATCTTGATCAGCTCGGAGTTGTTGCTGCTTTTTCTTTAGGCTGTTTGCCGTGGCCATAAGCCTGCGTTTAAAACGCTCTTGTTCGACGGGATCCTCAGGCACGACGAATTCGTCGTCGTTGAGGCTTGCCTCGTCTCCGGAGGGAGGCATGTAATTATCATCCTCTACCTCTTCGTCTGCCGCTCTCTCGTGAGGGCTGGCTTCTCTGTCCTCCTGTGTTGAATCTTGCCGGAGGGGGTTATCTTCGGCACTCTCTGGGGTGTTATTATCTCCAGTGCCGGAATCTCCATTCTTGCTGTGGCGGGATTTAGAGCAACGCCACTGACGTCGGCGCTTGGGCTGTTTCTTGGAGGAATCTGCCTCTGCTGCTTCTTCGCCATTCCCATCCTTTGGGATGTCCACCATGTATATGTCGTATGACGAGGTGGTCTTCCAGTGCCCTGTAGGCATTGGTTCCTGGTCGTCTCCGGCATCGTCATCCATACCGTCGATGTCTTGGGAGTCGTAGTCTAGCATGTCGGTTAGATCGTCGACAGTGGCTACAAAGTGGGTGGTGGGTGGGCTTTGAATTGCTTCATCGTCCGCATACCAACTATCGTGACCGCAGTCTGGCCAGGGCTCTCCTGATAATGAGAGATACTTTAGCGAATTCAGGATGTCGCCAAAGGGTGAGTGCTGAAAGATATCCGTAGCGGTGAACTCCATGATCGGCGCCCAATCGGATTCGATTGGCAGGGGCGCAGGAGGTTCGGAGTCCGGCAAGGAGTCCGGCACCTCGGAGTCACGGGCTTTAGAAGGGACAAGGTCAGTATTCGGCTCCATCGCCGTAGAGGTTGCAGCCGCCGAGGCGGTGTCTAGCCACCCGTCCTCGATCTACGCGGTCGGCTCCGAATTAAGGGTCGGAGCGGACTCATGTGCGGCCTCCAGGGCACTGTCCGGCAGCAGAGCTAAATCATGCCCTTCGTGACAGTGCGGCGCGCTTGGCTATGGCTTGGATCCATCGAAGATCAAGTCTCCACGGATGTCAGCCGAGAAGTTTAGGCTTCCAAATCTGATCTAATGGCCATGGCGTAGCTCTCGATCTGCTCCAGATGGCCAAGCGAATTGGCCCGCAGTGCGAAGCCGCCGAACACGAAGATCTGTCCGGGGAGAAAAGTCTCACCCTGGACTGCGTCGTTGTTGATGATCGAAGGAGCCATCAAGCCTATCGGTGACGACACAGAGGAACTCTCAATGAAAGCACCAATGTCGGTGTCAAAACCAGCGGATCTCGGGTAGGGGGTCCCGAACTGTGCGTCTAGGCGGATGGTAACAGGAGACAAGGGACACGATGTTTTTACCCAGGTTCGGGCCCTTTCGATGGAGGTAAAACCCTACTCCTGCTTGATTGATATTGACGATATGGGTAGTACAAGAGTGGATCTGCCACAAGATCAAGGAGGCTAAACCCTAGAAGCTAGCCTATGGTATGATTGTTGTAATGGTTGTTCGTCCTACGGACTAAAACCCTCCGGTTTATATAGACACCGGAGAGGGCTAGGGTTACACAGAGTCGGTTACAATGGTAGGAGATCTACATATCCGTATTGCCAAGCTTGCCTTCCACGCCAAGGAAAGTCCCATCCGGACACGGGACGAAGTCTTCAATCTTGTATCTTCATAGTCTTGGAGTCCGGCCGACGATGATAGTCCGGCTATCCGGACACCCCCTAGTCCAGGACTCCCTCACCCGTGCCGATGCCCTGAGTGCAGTCGGGCCCAAGCGCCTCATCTATGCTTGGCGGTACATGGACCGGGTGCATGCTTCCAGCCAGGAGGAGTACATGTTGGCGCCGGATCACCACACCGGTGAGATCGCGCTCGCCCGCCGCCAAGCCGCCAATCAGCATCTTGCGAGTTGCGAGGCTGAGGAAGAGGCGTTGTGTCGGCGCGCTGGGAAACGGCCGTGCACCAGGGCACTCGTGGTGCGCCGCAAGCGTTCCTACGAGCGCCGTGGCTTTTAGGAGGAGTATAATTTTTGTTTTGTAAGGGGATCTCATTAGTTTTGGGACGCAAATGATAAATCCTGAACGTTCAACAATTTTTAGCGTCCTTAATTAAGTATGTAAAAGGGAAAGTTTGGAAACGTTGTGTATTATTACGCATTTTGCAAGTACATGCATATAGCACAAACTTTACTATATACTATCGGACTACACGTCTCTCTCGATATATGCTTGCAGACTGTGCTACTCCCTCCATCCAGGTCAATAAGTAGTCTTTGGTTGTGCATGGTGACCAAGAGGGAGGGAAGACTTGTACACCTAGACGGAGGGAGTACTACTATTACTTATGTACATGCAAATGCACGTTTTAACATTACGATTCATTTTTTGTAAAAGTAGAAAAACTGCACTAGTCAAGCTTGTGAAACGATTCAATGCAAAACAAATGCAAACATGCTTGTTTGATTGTTTACTTTTAGCTTCCTTCTCTGTGGTTATTTCTCTGTCGTACTTTGTACAGAGTATCTCACTGGTTGGAAAGGCATGCAAATTCCCAAACCGCTTCCTACACCCTGTATCGAATTTTTTGCCTAACAAGTTGTGTCGTGCAATTGGAATTCCAACTTGAGTACTACTACTAGTAGGAGTACCAGGGGCCAGTTCTTTTAGGCTTCTAGATTAGTAATCCCATAACTACTACCTCCGTCCTGGTTTATTGGTCCCCATTGTAAGCTGTGTCAAATTTTGATCATAAATTTAACTAATGAAATGTTAGTGCATGTCACATGCACTACTCCATCCGTCTAGGTGAGTAAGTCATCTTAGGCTGTGCACCATGACCAAGGAGGAGGAGAAAACGAGAAACGTTAATGTTTATTTGCTAATTAATAGTATTGCATGCAATGAACTAACCACTGCATGTCGTGTTTGATATCTCAAGTCATTAAAAGCATGCACACTCTTTATCTCTTATTGGTTGATATGTCAAGAAACAAGAAACGAGGTAGAAGTTAATGCATCGTGCCTAAGTGTTTTGGGATTATTTGGTTTTCGTAAGATGACTTAGGCTGGTCATAGTGGGGAGTAACTTAGACTAGTAACATGCATACGTTACTAGTCTATGTTACTACCTCTATAGTGCATATTATTATATATTACTACCTCTATAGTGCATGACACATAGTAGCATCACATTTATTATGTTACAGTATCTACCTATTTTACTATAACCATCTCTCTCTGCTTTAATTGTCTGCCACATAAGCATGTTTGCGAGTCCCAAGTGCATGATACTACTTATGTTACCCCCACTATGGCCAGCCTTACACACCTAGATGCACCGCGCCTAAGTGTTTTGAGTAACATTTTATCAGTTAAATCTTTGGTCAAAATTTAGCACAAATTACAATGGTGAGGAATAAACTAGGACGGAGTAGTAGTTTAGAAGCCCAAATAAATGAGTGAGGCGCCTTATTGTTACTCTCCACTGTGACTAGTCTTGTGGGAAAAGCTGGGGAAACCGCCAAAAGAACCGGCCCTAGGATTAGTAGCTAGGGATCTAGTGTGGGAGATGAACCGGAGAAAGTAAATGCAGAGAGATGAAATGCAAAAAAGACGGAGGGATGTGATGGTTGCTTGTCCGTTTATTTTCCCAGGCCACTTATTACTGGGAGTGGTTGGGTTTTGTGATATGACGGCTTTACTGCCGCGCCACGAGCGGGGTGAGAGGTGAGACTCCCGTGCAGCGCCGCCCTCTACACTAGTACTACATCGGTCGTGGTTTATTAGTCCCCCATTGAATTTTACCAAAGATTTAACTGACAAAATGTTAGTGCATGTCAACAAAAACTATATCGTTGGATTCGTATTTGAACATAGTTTTGAATGATATAATTTTAGGTGACATGCATTAGTATTTATCGTACTATATATAATGTTAGTTCAGTTTTTGGTCATACTAATCTATAGTAGTAAGGTGCCCATGCGTTGCACCGAAGAGTGAAATGCATTGACCGGGGAGTTGTTTATTTTGACAAAGGATGTGGGGGTCATCTCATGTGTAATGGGTATCGATAGGTTTCTTCGGATATTATCTCATCTCTAGAGCTCACAAACATCCGGGTGAAATAGATAAAAATGTATCTTTTGCAAACAAAAGCGTTCAACTGGTCAACCTACATCCAAAACTTGTGAAGAAATAACACTTATTGTGCTTTGCAAGAAATGATCTTTAAGAATTAGTTTTTGAGTATCGATTGTTATACATGTTGGCTACAGATGACATGGCACTTTCTTATAGTCAACAGTTGGCTATACTATTAAGTAATATTAACCATGCCCTTATACACCTGGACGGAGGGATTAAATCAGGATGACTTGCAAGGGGGTAGAGGAGATGTAAGAAATGGTTCATCGTAAGTCTTTCACCAGTACTGTAGTAAAAATTCATACCTGGAAGATTCTACACTAAACCATAAACGGATACACTTTTATTCATGCGCGATACTCCAATAGAGGAAGATCCTGCATGGAAGTCTCCACATGCTTAGACAGCGGATTACATTGAGCAAAGACTAATGATCAACATTTAACTTGATAATGCGTATTTTTTTAGAAGAACAGGGAGGCTCCTCCCCGGTTCCATTATCAAATGAAACCCAAAGTGTCTTACATTAGCTCACTGAGAGGAGCAGTTCAAAGGAAGGACTGCGGCGAAAGCCACTCAAGTTTAATGACAAGCTTACGTAATCAAAACCGGCAAAGACACGGGCCATAAGCGCCCACACACACACTACATGTTTTCTAAGTGCACTTGATAATGCGTATGTCCAGGCGAACCTCCTTGGAATCCCCGTGCACCGCGTCGGCGGGTAAAGTATGCCATGGGTTTTCCACGTCCACATTGGCGGGATAGTCCCAGCTCCCCAGAGTCCAAGTCCGTCGGATGAGGCCGGTATCGCCGCCCACGCGACCCGGAGGGGTAGTAACATTGACCACGCACCCGTACATCTGCCTCGTGTTAGTGTCAGCATCAGCGGCGACGCCCCTAACGCACATTCTAGAGACTAGGCGGCGGCCTGCGCGGGCCTCGCCGGTGCCCATGATCAAGAGAAGACACTGCCGTCCTCCTCCGAGACTAGCAGGCGGCGGTGATCCTCCAGCGACTCCGGCATGGTGAACCGATAGCACGTGTCGTACTTGATGTTCTCGGCCAAGGGCCAGTAGTGACCATTGCACGCATCCGTGAGGTGATGCACCATGTCTGCCAGCGAGCCACAAAACGACATCGGGCATTCATAGCAGTGGACGAAGGGCTCCTTGAAGGCATCGACCAGGCCGTCCATGAAACAGGAGTGGCTGTAGGGGACGTTGCGCCAGTTTAATATATGAGCAAGTTACTACGAGATTTAATCCGGATAAGCACAAAATAAATCATGACGGCTATAACAGAGATGAAACTAATCATGTGTACTAGCATAGTAGTAGGATACAGAGTAGAAACATGAATTCTACCACGATTTCGAATAGGAAGGACAGAAACACATACAGTGAACGAGAGCAGCACCGTTGGCGTTGAGGTTGTCGCCCATGTTGTTGAGGAAGAGGTTGCCGAGGTCGGGGAAGAAGTCGTCGTCGGTGAAGTCGTGGCTGCCAGCAGTCGCGAGAGTGCGCTCCCAGATTTCAACAGCACCCGCCGAATGGAGCGCAGGAGGGAGTGG
Source organism: Triticum timopheevii (assembly GCA_963921465.1). NCBI lineage: Eukaryota > Viridiplantae > Streptophyta > Magnoliopsida > Poales > Poaceae > Triticum > Triticum timopheevii. The sequence continues at coordinate 508,177,400 of OY997274.1, forward strand.
TTGTAGGGGACATTGCGGCCGCCGAATGGAGCGCAGGAGTAGCACACGAAGCAGTAGATGGTGTCCTTACTAGTACTCCCTAGTCTCTCTCTCTCTCTCTCTATATATATATATATATATATATATATATACTCTTATAGAAAACCAAGTTGGTGATGATGGTATGCTTGCCATCTTGTAATATAGACCGTCCGATCTATATCTGACGGATAGAAAGCCAACTATGACAATTTTACAAAAGATACCCACACCTCTCTCCACATTTATAGATCAGGCCTTGCCTCGTTCATCCTTATCTCCCACAACCTCGTGCTCCTCCCTATGTCTCTATCTCTACTACTCTTCTTTGTTTTTTATAACAAATCAAATAATGCTGCGCCGTCCGCTGCACGCCTGGCTGAACACGCCTCCTCGCCTCCATCATCACCAACTGGGTCTTTTATAGGAGTAGGAGTAGAGAAAAAACCGAGTTGGTGATGATGGTGTGCCGTGCAATGCACGGGCATCTTGCTATTTGTTTTGCATATAAGTCCAAACACCATGTAGACATGGTCTTTGAGCACGGTTCGTAGTCGTTCCATGCTCGGGCATTGAAGTTTGTAACTATTTTAGATTATATACTACTCCTCCGGTGCTAGTAGTAGAGCAGAGTCCTACTCTACTACTCTACTCTAGCAAGCTAGGGCATAGTACTGTAGTAGGTACTGTAGGGAGTACTAGTACTGTGATCACTCAAGCAAGTTGTCTGGCATTGATATGACCCTACGCTGCTGGTATGTGTCTCGTAAGTCAAGCAGCGTGCTGTAGTCATCATCACCTGTGCACTTCCCGCAGCACATATTCGCTTCTCCATCTTTGTCCGCACATAATCTCGTCCAAGCTTCCATCCCTGCTAAGGCGCCTCCCCCCTCGTCCGAAACCCAAGCACTAACAATGGCAGAACCGAGCAGCGTCCGCCGAAAGAGTGGCTGGAATTCGCTCCCCATAGAAGTAATCAAGGTCATTGTTTTGCGTGTGGACAATCTCAGTGCCATGCCGCTCGCCGCGTGCTCGTCGGGGCTATACCGTTTACTCAAAGCCCTCAGGCCGGAGCTTAAAAAGCCAGCTCCTTGCTTGCTGATGCCGCCTGATCTTCAGAAACGGCGTGTCATGCAACATGACGATCGTACGGTGGCGAGCATCAACCCGCTTCACTGCGATCCGATCCCCATCAGCCTCAGCTACATTAATGGTATGTACTGGGTCAGCACGAACACGCCTTGGATGGTGCTCGTCGACGGTCGCGGCAGCTGGATGCTCGTGGAGGTCTACACCCGGCGATTGATCCTCCTTCCTTTGATTAACACTGCACTGCTTTGGCACCGCGGCCCAGAATACTCGGAATCTTACAGTAGCCAACATGATACCAAGTTTGATTTGCTCAAGGTTGTAATCTGCCAAGTCCCCACAAGATCTGCGAATTATAAAGATTTCAGGCTAATTGCGTTCTTCAACCGCGGTCTCGCCTATCTGACAGGTCACTGCGGTAAGTGGATAAATCTGCACTTCCATCGTAGGATCATACATCCTCCATGGTTCTCTGATGCCATTGAACACAAGGGCTTCATTTACGCTGTCGACTCCTTCTATGGCTGGACGTATTGCTGGACTACTCCAGTCATCGCTACAAACGGTTGTTACAGCAGTATGTTACTTTCCTATGATATCATGATGGCTTGATTATATTACTGTCAACATTTACTGAAAAAATATTCATGCTCATAACATGTTGTTCTTAAGATTGACTAAATCAAGAGCCCTTTTTTATTTGACTCCAACTTGATATTATGTTGTAGGCCGCCTGGTGTCCCTACCCTTCCTAATCCCAGAACTTTTCAAAGAAAGGTGCCATGGCAGCTGCAGGTGGTTCCTGGCTCGATCAGACGATGGCGAAAGATTGATGATCGTTTGCATGTACCGGACGTGTTGTTTCGCGGAATACAATCACCGTCACTGCAAGGTCTTTGAGCAGGATCCTAGCTTCTCTGGGCCTTCAGGAAATTTTGACTGGAGGCTGGTAAGTAGCCATGGTACACGATCTCTGTTTGTCGGACTGAATTATGCGATTAACCAGGAGATAACCGACGGCAAGGATCATGATGGCAGCGCGGTTTCGTTCATCAGGCAAAACTGTGTGTACACAGTGTACCATGCGTCTCTGCGTGCACCATACCCTGATATGTGCCGCCACGCTCTACAGCCCAAAGTAGGAGAGAGTGTCGCAAGTATTAGTCTTCGACCTGCTAGCTAGAGTTTCCCCCGTCAGGCACCCATCTGGTTCAAGCCGTCAGCCAAACTCCACAGCTTCATAAATAGTAATGTCTAACTAAGCCAGTTAGTTAGATGCGTACACTTGGTGTAGTAGGATCTTTATTTAGTTTGATGCATACACTTGTTCTTTTTTGGTAGCCCTTTTGTAATGATGGCTGATGTTTGGTTTGGAAGAGAGAGCTGCGTCTTCACTCTTCTGGCCTGCTTACTGCTTCTGTTGCACCCCCAGCCCTGGTTGGTGCTGCTGCTGTTTTCAATGTACAATCAGTAGTATATTTCGTCTGTTGGTTGAATAAATGTGTTGTTAGAACTACAAACACAATGTTTTGGAAGTCGTTGCATGTTTCGATCTTTAGTGCCCCGTACCATACGTAGCTCATACTATTTTTCATACGGAACACATTTTCCACTTGTTGATAACATGCAGCCCACTGATGGAGGCCCAATAGAGAAGCCCATAATTAACTGGAAGGGAGGCTCTCACATGAATCCGGCCCAGGTACATGCTGATGATCCCCTAAACATAAATAAGTAAATAAATAAATAAAGCTAAATGCTCATGCACCAGTTCTTTGGGAAAATAGGTAGCCCAGTATTTCTTTTTGAAGAATACCCAAGCTAGGCCTATTTGTTTTCTTCGAATTACTAGGCTGCAAATCTTTCAAGACGAGGAGGGATGCATTCCGTCTTGGCCAAAGAGTATGGTCAATGTCTGTTAAAAGTAATATCAAAAGGGGTTGAAAATTCCAAAACATGTATAGCAAATGGGATATTAGTTTTTTTTGTTTTTGTTCTTCATTGATATCTTATACGCATTTCATTGGATTTAACATGACATAGTACTAATTTATTTTTAAATTTGTTTTAGTATGGCTATTAATTTTTGGATTAAGAATATTTCATTCCCCAGCAAAAATTTTGCGAATTTTCAAAATTTCCCACATATTTAGTTAATTTTTTGACCCTGGTACTGACCAGAAAATGGCCGGCAAATCTTAAAATGGAAAACGGGCTACAATAGATTACATATGAATTAGAAAATGAGTAAAAATTATAAAAATAATAGAAAATCGGCTGTACATGCCACAGATTTCGAGGCTGACTTGTTTACCCAAGGCTTTGTCAGTGAACACACGATTCTAGCAGCAGTAACTGTTGGATGTCCATCCAACGGCCGACGTGCTTCTTCAATCTTTGATCTTCCTGCTCCAGCCGCCTAAACTAGCACCGGCGGGACTGCCTGCTCCCTCCTCTTGTGGCCCGCTGTGATGCCGCGCAGGCTTCCCTGGCCCACCCTACTCCCTCTGCTGGCCTGGCCGCACGCAATCAACTTCCTCCTTATTACGCGAAAAAAATGATTCCTCCCACTGACATCTGGGGTGCACTGGTTGGGAGGCTGACCTATGGGCCTACTACGTTGACGCGTATGCAGGGCTTGTCAACTTAGCCAACAAACGATTCTAGCAGCAGTAACCATTGGATTTCAATCGAACGGTCCTGCTGCTTCTTCAATCGCTGCTCTTCTTGCACCAGCCGCCCGAACCAGCGCCGGGGAGACCGCCTGCTCCTGCCTCCAGTGGCCGGCTGTGCTGCCGTTGAGGCCTCATCGCCCCCTACTACTCCCATCGCTAGCCAGGCCCTGCGGCGACAGCAGCCTCACACCGCAGCCGAACCAGCAAACCCTCGTACTCCTCTCCGCGTGGGCATCCACTGTCGCGTCTTCCCCGGCTCCGCGTCGTCCCCTTCCTAGGCCTTGCCATCGTCCACCGCCTTGGTGCTCTCGGTACGGCGTGGTCAATGTGGTCAACGACATTCCATCGGAAGAGTACTGTACGTGGAGAGGCTGACAGCTGGGTCCATGGCCACAGCCCAGTTATTTTGGGATTTGCCAAGTAAGTCGCTTTGTTAGGCCTGTTGGGCTGCAAATCTTTCAAGACGAGGATAGCTTTCATTCGGCTGGCCGAGAAAATGGCCCATCAGTAATGAGAAATAGACTGTACATTTTTTTTGAAACGGAGGCAAAATATTTGCCTCATATATTAAATAGGCCGTACATTTTTAAAACACATCAAACCGGCAACTAGTTTCAAATATCTTTTTTTTCATTTTGAGATTTTAAATTAAATTAATTTTTATGCGTGGAGAATTTGTTGGATTTTGTATTGATATACATTTATTTTTAAAATCAGTTTGAATGTGAGTCGAAATTTCGGGATTAAAAACAGTTCGGACCGCACCGAAATATGCAAAATTTCGTATAATTTTTTAACCGTGGCCACAATATGGGCTGTAATGCTAACAAAAAGAATATGGGTTCCAAAAAAACCTTAAGAATTAGCAAATGGGCTGTAAATTATTAAAAATAATGGCAGATGGGTTGTATTCTGTTTTCCACAGATTTGAGGCTTTCCTAAAAAAAGGTTGACGCACAAGCAGTGACTGTTGGATGGCCATCCAACTGCCGTCGTGCTTCTTCAATCTCTGCTCTTCCTGCTCCAGCCGCTAAAAAAAGCGCCGGCTGGACTACCTGCTCCCTCCTCCCCGCGGCCGGCTTTGACAGCTCGGACCCACCAGCTATATCTTCGCACACAAGGAAGTGCCTCCTTATTACGCACAAAAAAATGAATACTCCCCCTGTTAGCTGGGACCCAGTATAGTGGCAGGCTGACTTGTGGACCTACTAAGTTGACGGGGATGGAGGGCTTTGTCAACTTAGTCAATATGCATGATTCTAGCTCCAGTGACCATACGATGTCCACCCAACGGCCGTAGTGCTTCTTCAACCTCTGGTCTTCTTGCTCCAGCCGCCCAAACCAGCGCCGGTCGTGCCTCGTGCTCCTGCCTCCCGTGGCCGGCTGCGATGCGTTGGAGGCCTCACCGCCCCCTACTACTCCCACCGCTGGCCAGGCCATCCCTCTACTCACGCACACCCCCTGTTATTCTGCGGCGACGGCAGCCTCACACCACAGTGAACCAGTGAACCCTCCTACTCCTCTACGTGTGGGCATCCACTGCCGCATCATCCCCCGCTCCGCATCGTCCCCTTCCTAGGCCTTGCAGTCGTCCATCGCCCTGGTGCTCTCGGTGCGGTGTGGTCAACGTGGTCAAGGAACGACTTCTGGGTCCACGGCCGCAGCAAGGAAGTGCCTCCTTATTACGCGCAAAATAATTATTCCTCCACCTGACAGCGGGGACCCATAGGACGGGCCACCATATTTCGCGAAAAAATGTTTCCCCCCTGACTGCTGGGATTCACCAGCTACACGTTCGCACGCAAGGAAGTGCATCCGGGCAAAAAAACGATTCACCCCCCTGACTGCTGGGACCCACCAGCTACATCTTTGCATGCAAGGAAGTGCGTCCGGGCAAAAAAAAAACGATTCGCCTCCCTGACTGCTGGGACCCACCAGCTACATCTTCGCATGCAAGGAAGTGCGTCCGGGCAAAAAAAAAACAATTCACCCCCTGACTGCTGGGACCCACCAGCTACATATTCGCAGGCAAGGAAGTGCCTGACAGTCGGGACCCACCTGGTCGAAACGTACGTAGCGTTGTCAATTTGGTAGCGAACGTGTACGTACATACTCGTCGATGTAGAGGCATGCACGTGTCGTAGTAGAGGTGCGCACGTAGCATGTACACGTATGTACAGCGGCGAGGGTGCAAGAAAGAAACTACGGCCACGTACATACATACGGGCAGGGTCTCGAACGCCTATTCGCGCATACGTACATGGCTGGGTCGGAACGGAGAAACAGCGTCGTCGTCGTGTTCATGGGGAGCCAACCGGCTGGGTTGGAACGGAATGCATGGTCGTGTTCATCAGGAGGGCTTGGAAGAACAGGCGATGGAAACGAGGCCTGGCGTGCCGCACACCGGAGGAAACGGCCTTGTGTTCGACTGGACACGTTCGAAACGGGATCCTGTTGATTCGGAGGGGCCTGGCGTACCGCAAGACAGAGGAAACGGACCTCCTACAGTCGAAACAGGGGTCCTGTTGATCGGGAGAGGTGTGGCGTACCGCAAAACGGACGAAACGGACTTGTGTTGGAGCGCTTGGTCGAAACGGGGGTCCTGTTCATTGGGAGGGGTGTGGCATACCGCAAAACGGGACTCCACGGGATACTGTTCATATCCACCATCGACCTCCTCTAGCCTCCACGGGCTACCGTCGACCTCCTCCTACCTCCACGGGCTCCTGTTCATCCAGCCTCCACCGCGCGCTACTCCACCGGCTACTGTTCAACCACCCCTCCATCATCTACTATTCGTCCAGCCCTCCACCATCTACTGTTCATCCAGCCCTCCACACCACGGGGTCCTATTCAACCACCCCTCCACGGGCACCCCTCCACCATCTACTGTTCATCCAGGCCTCCACACCACGGGGTCATGTTCATCCAAAGGCAACGCCACCACTCACTATTCATCCAACCCCCCCCCCCCCCCCCCGCAAAACTCACTGTTCATCCAATCGATCGGCTTTAGTTAGCAGCAGTAGCGAAGGAATTGCTTGATCGGGTTCAGTTAACAGCCATCGTTCGATCGCTCGGGTTCAGTAACGCATAGCTTGCAGTGCAATCGCTCGGGTTTAGTTAGAGCCCAACGCCTCGCTCGGGTTCAGTTAGAGCCAACGCCTCGCACACACGCGCGTACGTGTATGAGAGAAATGCACATCGCTCGGCCCGCGACCTCCCACCGTAACCGGCAACTCCCCAAAATTTTCCTCCCCCTTGCTTCTACCACGGTTTTTTTCGTCATGGACGGCCCAAAGAATGTCATGCAGCTGCGTCTCCGGCCCGCCCAGGACGAAAAGCCCATTTTCTGTCATGATTTTTTGTCATAGAAGTAGGAGGCCACCACATCTGTGATGATACCGGGTTTTGTCACAATTATCGTCATAGAAGTGTCATATGTATGACAGAAAAAAATTTCGTTCGGCCCAAAATGTCACGGATGTGTCTTTTTTTGTAGTGCTAGCCTAGTACCCAAACTTTTGTGCAACTGATTCCAGAACTTTGAGGTAAACTAGGTTCCTCTATCTGATACAATGCTCCTCGGAACTCCATGCAGACATACGGTCCTGGTCATGAATATCTTTGCCAACTTAGCACTGGTGTAAGTGGTCTTCACTGGGATGAAATGAGCTACCTTCGTCAAACGATCGACTACAACCCATATCAAGTCATAGCCTGAACGAGTCCTGGGCAATCCCGTGATAAAATCCATGCCTACCTTATCCCACTTCCATTCGGGTATCGGCAACGGCTGTAACAATCCTGCTAGCTTCTGATGCTCTGCCTTCACTCTCTGGCATACATCACATACTGCTACATACTCTGCAATATCCTTCTTCATTCTGGTCCACCAGAAAGTGTCCTTCAAATCCAAATACATCTTGGTATTTCCTTGGTGAATCGAATATGGCGAATCATGGGCGTCTTGCAGAACTTCCCGATCTCTGGATCATTAGGCACATAAACGCGGTCCTCAAACCATAAGGTATCGTGCTCATCCTCACGAAAACCTTTAGCTTTTCCTTTGCTCATCTTCTCCTTTATTTCGGCAATCTCCTTGTCAGTCTTCTGGGCTTCTTTGATCTTATCCATCAAAGTAGACTGAATCTCCAATGCTGCTACATAGCCTCTCGGAACTATCTCCAAACATATCTCACAAAGATCCTCGGCTAACTCCTTTGGTAACTCTCCGGTCATGAGTGTGTTGACATGGCTCTTGCGGCTCAACGCATCGGCTACTACGTTAGCCTTTCCGGGGTGATAATGCAATCTCACATCATAATCCTTGATGAGCTCCAACCATCTCCTTTGCCTGAGATTCAACTCCTTCTCCGTGAAGATGTACTTCAAACTCTTGTGATTCGTGTACACCTCACAATGGTTTCCGATGAGAAAATGTCTCCATGTCTTCAAAGCATGCACTACGGCTGCTAACTCCAAATCATGGGTACCATAATTCAGCTCATGGGGCTTAAGCTGTCGTGAGGCATACAAAACAACTCTTCCCTCCTGCATAAGCATTGCTCCAAGTCCTCGACGAGAAGCGTCACAATATACCTCATAATCCTTGCGCTGATCAGGCAGAATCAACACTGGTGATGTAACCAAACGTTTCTTCAACTCCTGGAAACTGGCCTCACATTCCTCAGTCCATTTAAACTTGGTGTCCTTCTTCAACAACTCTGTCATGGGCTTTGCAATCTTCGAGAAATTCTCAATGAACCTCCGGTAGTATCCTGCGAGTCCAAGAAAACTCTGGATCTCTCCAACTATTGTTGGGGCTTCCCAATTTGTCACAGTGACAACTTTGGTGGGCTCTACTGCTATTCCTTCTCCAGATATAACATGTCCGAGAAATCCAACTTCCTTCAACCAAAACTCACATTTGCTGAACTTGGCATATAACTGATGTTCTCTGAGTTTCTCCAATACCAAACGCAGATGCTCCTTATGCTCTTCTTCATTCTTTGAGTAGACCAGAATATCATCAATGAACACCACGACGAACTTATCCAGAAACTCCATAAACACCTTGTTCATCATGTTCATGAAATAGGCAGGTTCGTTAGTCAGACCAAATGACATAACGATATACTCATACAGCCCGTACTTGGTGGTAAAAGCCGTCTTAGGTATATCCTGCTCTCGAATCTTCAACTGGTGGTATCCTGATCGAAGATCGATCTTGGAAAATACCTTAGCTCCTTGCAATCGGTCAAACAAGTCATTGATCATCGGTAGTGGGTACTTGTTCTTGATTTTCACTTCATTCAGTCCTTGATAATAAACAACCATCCTCAATGACCCATCCTTCTTATCCACTGGAAGCACTGGTGATCCCCAAGGTGACGAACTTGGGCGAATATAGCCTTTATCCAATAGCTCCTTAATCTGCTTCTTAATTTCCTCCAAATCTTTTGCGAGCATCCTATACGGTCTCTTAGATATACGCCCTATGCCTGGCAAAAGCTCAATCAAAAACTCAATGTCTCTATCCGGTGGCATGCCTGGCAACTCCTCTGGAAATATGTCAGGGAAAGCCTTCACCACTGGTACTTCCTCCTGTACAACTCCTGATAAGGAATTTACTTGAGTCCTCTTCTGCTCATGCCGTGATACATACTTAATCCTTCTTCCTTCTGGGGTATTAAGGAGAATCGACTTACTGGCGCAATCGATGTTTCCTCCATACATCGATAGCCAATCCATACCCAGAATCACATCCAAACCTATTCCAAAATGATTAAATCCGAGGGGAAAACATGCCTACCTATACTCAACGGCACTTGAAAACATCCTCGATTGGCCATATACTCCGCTCCTGGTGAGCTTACTAACATGGGTGTTCTAAGAACCTTGGTGGGCAGTTTATACTTATCAACAAATCCCCTTGATATGTATGAATGTGATGCACCAGTATCAAAAAGAACGATTGCAGTAAATGACTTAACCAAAAACTTACCTATTACTGCATCTGGCTGGGCTTCAACCTCCTCCACGTTAACGTGGTTCACCTGTCCCCTGTTGAAAGGGTTCGGCTTCTTCCCAGAGCTTCCATTGCCATTTCCATTCTTAGCTTCAGGACATTCGTTGGCATAATGTCCAGTCTTCTAACACTTGTAGCAAGTGACTTGGCTCAGATCCCTCTTTGCTGGGGTCGATGGGTTGGTACGGTTTTGTCCGTTGCTTCCTCCATTCCCATTACCATTCTTGGGACCACTATGGTTGTGCGAGCTCCCACCTCCATGGGTATGCTGAAAAGGTCCTCCCAAATTCGGGGTAAAACGAGGCTTCTGCTGAGCTCTAGAATTGTACTTCCCTTGTCCATACTTCCTCTTGCGGTTGTCAATCTACTGCTGCTTCCCTTCAATCATAAGAGCTCTATCTACCAACTCCTGGTAATTGTTGAAGGTTGCTACCATCAACTGAATGCTCAGCTCATTATTCAGTCCTTCCAGAAATTTCTCCTGTTTGGCTGCATCCGTAGCAACGTCATCTAGGGCATAACGTGCTAGCTTACTAAAGTCATCCACATACTGGCCAACTGTACGTCCTCCTTGGTGCAAGTTGCGAAACTCATGCTTCTTCATGGCCATAGCTCCTGTTGAAACATGAGCAGTACGGAAAGCCTGCTGAAACTGATCCCATGTGACAGTGTCGATAGGATACGTGGCTGTGAAATTCTCCCACCATGATGCTGCAGGTCCATCAAGCTAATGTGCGGCAAAACGCACCTTCTCCGCATTTGTGCATCCTGCAGTGATCAACTCCCTTCCCATCTTGCGGAGCCAATCATCTGCAACTATCGGCTCGGTGCTACTGGAGAACACCAGCGGATTCAGCCTCAAGAAACGGGCTAAGTGATCAATAGGTGGTGGGGTGTAACGCCCCAAGACTGACGCTTCAGAAGACTTCCATATTTTTGTGACCTCCGTGTGTTTCTTTTGTGCTTGCTCTTTTATTTTTGCTTTGCATCATGTCATCATGCCATCATGTCATTAATCTTTGCATCTCAACTCAACTAATAAATTGCATAGATGGTTGATCTATTTAAATCGAGGGAAGGGTAACTTCTCTTTATAACATATCCTCCCAATATTAGGGAGCTATATTAAAATATTCCATTAACTTTGGAATCACCATAACAAACTTGCAATTTAATTCTCATGCCTTTTGCGTCATGTTTGTTCTCCAAACTTTCTCCATATTTCTTTCTCCATTTATCGAGGCTCCTCCTAAAGTCTCAACATTTTTGGACACTCCTAAATCCTAGACTCCATTAAAACTCCTTTGGCGCAAGTTAAATAATTTTGGGTTTAACTTCGCCTATTTTGCTGGAACCACTTTTGTTGGGTTGGAAACATTCCATAAAGCCTTACAAAAATATCCCACCATTGTATTCTTCTCCATGGCCTCTTCTCTTGATTCTTTTTGGTCTCTCTCTATTTTTCTGTAAGGAGTATATCAAGAGAGAGGGGAGCAGTGCATAGCCGAAGCCCGCTTAAGGCCCACCTGCGGCCTGACCTAGCCGGCCCAAGAGGCCTGCCCGATCTCCTCTTATCCACCCACTCGCTTGACCCCCTCTCCCTCGTTCCCCTACTAGCACCGCCACCCACACACAGAGAGGAGTGAGATCCCCTCACGCCCGGTCCCCAACGCCTGGAGGCCTCCTCCCGTGCCTCACCACCCCCCTCGCGCCGACCAGCGACCGCCGCTGCCTCCGTCGTCCCCTGGCCAAGCTGCTACCATGTTCCGGCGCCGCCCTCTTCCTTCTCCTCGTTGCCTTGCAGTCGCACACCTCCTGCAGGAGCCAGGGCCTCCGCCTCCTTTGGTTCGTCTAGATGCGTTCAACTTCGCGCCGGGCCCCGATCTGGTTCGGATCTCCTCTACTCCGCCATCCAGCCACCGAATCCGCCAAGCCCCGCTTCTCCTACCTCGCCGCTCGTCCCAGCCGTGTTGTCTATGCCCTCTGCTTTGACCCTGCCACACTGCAACCTCAGCCCCCCCCGTCGGACCTCCTTCCTCTGCTGCAAGTTCACCGCGCCGCCATGGATCTCAGTCAGTGTCGACCTCCTGCCCCGACGGTCTACCTCCCCACGCCGGCGTCAAGCCTCGCCGCCATCGCTCTTCACCAAGTCCCAGCTGATCCCCTGCGTCGCCGAGACCAATCCTCCAAGGAACCCCGTGTTCAACTACAGAATGAGCGGCAGGTACCACTACGACTGGTGTTCGACTACGTGGATTCACCAAGTACCTCGGATACACGAAGTTCGACTACACTGGACGATCCACACCCGGACCGTCAATCTTCTCCGAGAATTTTGCCAAGTACCACAATGATGCGTCGAGTACCTCTACCCACGACCCGTGAACGACTATCGTCGCCGAGACTGCAAGTACCACGACAAATCCCAAGGGATTCGAATCCGTCAAGTTCCTCTCCTCCATGTACAACTACTTCCACTACATCACGAGAACGTCTACTTCCCTCGATGATCTCGATCCGCTCCCAAACGCGCGCTTCGAAGGTATAACGACCGTCGTGGACCGAATGCATGTGTTGAATGAGATGCACCGTTTGCACCGTGTCCGAATTGTCACTCGTTTCCATGCCACTAACCCGTGGGAACCCGGTAGTCAGGAGCACCCCACCATCTATAGCATGTTGCGCACATCCGCACGCCTCCTTTTGCACCGGTATCTCCATGAGCTACCGGAACCGATATGTTGCCGTGGCACCATTTCCGTTTCACCGCCGTGGCACCCTTTTCCTTCCGCCATGGTGATCAAATGCTTCATAACATGCTCATGTCAACATTTTCATAAAATTGCATAAAACTTGCATATGTCATCCGCATCATGATAACAACATTTAAATGCTTAAAATTGTTGTTGTATTAAATTGCTAAATGACATATGGGGATTTTCCGGAATTGTGGTTTGTTGTTTCCGGCCTCATTTAAACTTGCCTAGCTATGTAGTTTTATTATGCTTCACGTCTTGCCATGTTTAAGCACATTTAATATTGTTGTGTTCCTAAACAAGAGTTAACTTAATAATTAAATGTGGTGTTTCGTCAAAATACAACTCGTTGCATATTGAGCTCCACTTAACTTGTAGTGTTGTTTGTGCAAATTGCCATGCCATGCCTCATTAAACCGGACATGCATCATACTTGTTTGTGCATCATGACATGTTTATGCTTGTGCGTTTACCATGTTGTTTGCTTCTTTCCGGTTTGCTTCTCTCGTTAGCTTCGGTTTTGTTCCGGAGTTGTGAGGATTCGTTCGACTACGTCCGTTTGTCTTCTTCATGGACTCTTTCTTCTTCCTTGTGGGATTTCAGGCAAGATGACCATTACCCTTGATATCACTTCTATCTTTGCTTGCTAGTTGCTTCGTTCTATCGCTATGTTGTGCTACCTATCATTTGTTTACCATGCCTCCCAAGTTGCCATGTCAGCACCTAATATTTCACCCTTCCTAGCAAACCATTGCTTGGCTATGTTACCGCTTTGCGCAGCCCCTCTTATAGTGTTGTTAGTTGCAGGTGAAGTCGAAGATTTCTCCATGTTGAATCCGGATTATGTTGGGATATCACAATATCTCTTTTTTAATTAATGCATCTATATACTTGGTAAAGGGTGGAACGCTCGGCCTTATGCCTGGTGTTTTGTTCCACTCTTGCCGCCCTAGTTTCCGTCATACCGGTGTTATGTTCCTTGATTTTGCGTTCCTTACGCGGTTGGGTGATTTATGGGACCCCCTTGACAGTTCGCTTTGAATAAAACTCCTCCAGCAAGGCCCAACATTGGTTTTAACATATGCCGCCTAAGCCTTTTTCCCTTGGGTTCTGTAGACTCAAGGGTCATCTTTATTTTAACCCCCCCCCCCAGGCCAATGCTCCTCTGAGTGTTGGTCCAAACTAGAGCCCTTTGCAGTTCCCCCTCAAGGAAAATTGAGGTCTGGTTTTAGTTGTACGGATTGCTCATCCGTTGTGTCCTGAGAATGAGATATGTGCAGCTCCTATCAGGATTTGTCAGCACAGTCGGGTGGTCTTGCTGGTCTTGTTTTACCATTGTCAAAATGTCTTGTAAACCGGGATTCCGAGACTGATCGAGTCTTCCTGGGAGAAGGTATATCCTTCGTTGACCGTGAGAGCTTGTGATGGGCTAAGTTGGGACACCCCTGCAGGGTATAAACTTTCGAGAGCCGTGCCCGCGGTTATGTGGCAGATGGGAATTTGTTAATATCCGGTTGTAGAGAACTTGACACTTGACTTAATTAAATTGCATCAACCGCGTGTGTAGCCATGATGGTCTCTTTTCGGTGGAGTCCGGGAAGTGAACACGGTTTGTGTTATGATTGTGCGTAAGCAGTTTCAGGATCACTTCTTGATCACTCCTAGCTTCACGACCGCTCCGTTGCTTCTCTTCTCGCTCTTATTTGCGTATGTTAGCCACCATATTTGCTTAGTTCTTGCTGCAACTCCACCTCATTACCACTTCCTACCCATAAGCTTAAATAGTCTTGATCTCGCGGGTTTTGAGATTGCTGAGTCCTCGTGACTCACCAGATACTATCACAACAGTTGTAGGTGCCGATGATACAAATACAGGTGATGCAACTGAGCTCAGATGGGAGATCAATGAAGACCTTGGTCGTTGCTATGTTTCGTTTCATGTTGATTAGTAGTGGAGCCCAGTTAGGACGATCGAGGATCTAGCAGTTGGGTTATCTTCTTTTCTTTTGGCTTCGTCCGTAGTCGGACTATGCGTGTGCTCTGAATGATGTATGAATTATATGTTCATTGTGTGAAGTGGCGATTGTAAGCCAACTCTTTATCCCATTCTTGTTCATTACATGGGATTGTGTGAAGATGATCCTTCTTGCGACAAAACCACAATGCAGCTATGCCTCTATGTCGTGCTTCGACACGTGGGAGATATAGCCGCATTATGGGTGTTACATGGGGGTGGTGGGTTGTTGTTGTTGTTCCCCTGATTCTGATTCTAGACTAGCATCTGCATCAATGCATTCTGCTGCTGGATCAACTGAGTGAGCTCCGGTGGGAAAGCAAATCCATTGTCATGTCTCAGAGGATTCTCAGGGTTTAGAGAAGATGAAAATATAGAATAGAATGAGGTCTAGAGAGAAAACACTACCCATATGCACATGAGACAATAGCAAACAATATCACTTCAATCAAACCAAACAAGGGCATACAACGGTCTAACTATCGATACAAAAGTGCTCGGACTATACTATAAACATGGGAGAATACTACTACTGTTATGGTGGTCGACTAGAAAAATTGATCGGTCAAAGACTCCATGATATCTGCTCTAGCTTCATCAACAAAATCATCATCGCTGTCATTTGGGTCCGAGTCGGTGTCGTTGATGATGATATAGTTCTCCGGGCAAGGGCAATCATCGTCTTCTCCTCCAGTCGCGGGGAATCCCATGAATACTTTTAGCTTCTTCTTCAGATCATCATTCTTCTCCACGAGTGTCGTCATTTCCTCCTCATATCCATCGCGTGTAGAATTGAGTTCTTCCTCCAGCTCCGTGATCCTGGTCATTGCCTTCTTCAGATCTATCATGCAAGCACACATATGGTTCTCCTGGCAACGAATGTGCTGGTTTAGCTCCTGGATGAAAGCTGCAATTGATCTATCCTTCCTGGTGCTGATCATCTCCCATTGCTCATCTCGGCGCCCACAAATCTGGTAAATAGTATCCTTAAGATTCTTGTGGTAAACTTCTCCAATGCGTCTCATGGTGATGTGGGCTGCCATGCTCTTTCCTAGACTCCAGGTTGGTGCATCAAAGGAAAACTCTATGGGCTCAGTGCGGAGCATGAATGTCCTTCCTGGAACTTGAACTTGAATCATCCAGCGCTCCTCTTCGGGTAAAGTGGCGATGTAGGTCCCAGTGAAGCTTGGTACTCCGATGTTCAGGTATCTAGTGACTTCCTTCAAGTGGCGTCCAAAGGGTGTATCTTCATCCGGTTGCATGAACTTGTTCCTTGCATCCGCCATCCTAAAAGAGTCAGAAATGAGAAGAGAGTAGTGATCTAGGGCTTTAGCTTAGTGGTCGTGTCCGACAGTCAGCGTGTGCTTTGATACCATCTTGTAGCGACCAGACCTCAAACAGTCTGATCTTTGTGCTTCAGTGTCATCCCTGGATCAGTAATGCTGACATGCACAGTACTTGAAGGATTCATAACAGAGTAGCAATCACACACTTATTACATCGAATGTCTCAAAAGAGAGCTTATTATAATAAATATGGCTTAAGGCCATCTAATAACGATAACAGCGGAAGGCTTGGAAGATAAGCGAGTCCATCAACTCCAACGGCATCACTGAGTATAAGACCATGACCTAAGGTACCTTACTCGTCGTCTGAAAAGTCTGCAACATGAACATTGCAACCCGAAAATGGGTCAGCACATGGAATGTGCTGGCATCTAACACATAGAGAGTAATGAACAGAATAATGCTATACTACATGCATATATGGCTGGTGGAAAGCTCTATGGTTACAGTTTTGCATAAAGCCAATTTTCCCCTACTGCAAAGGAATACATTTTATTTAGCTATCATGGTGGTTGTTAAACACTGAGAAGGTTCACCCAACTCAATCCCAATTAAGCATCATCATTAAACCCAACAAAATTAATTAAAGTAACATGATGAGATTCACATGATAATCCAGGTACTAGATACTCAAAACGTCCATAACCGGGGACACGGCTAACCATGATTAGTTTATACACTCTGCAGAGGTTTGCGCACTTTTCCCCGCAAGACTCGATCTCCTCCATTGGGATTCTCGCACTACATGGTGTTTGAGAAACGGATGACCGAGACATAGTCTTTCAGAAGCGTTTGCACCTTACGATGGATAGACAGTTACACCTACTTTCCCCTACATCTGCTAGTCTACCACTGTAAGAATTCACACGACTTAATCAATTATGCTAGAGCCCATAGTAGCTTGGGGCTGCACACGGAAGTTTCTAGCATGAATAATCTCATGATCCCTTTGAGCCTGGGTGGCGGTCCATAAAGAAAAACAACAGGCGATCACTGGAATCCCAGGTGCCGCAATCCACCCAGATGTGTATTAAAGTTGCCACCTTAAATAAAGCATTAATTAACAATCTCACATCTGTCATGGATACACTCACCCAATCCACGTCTACCTGCATAGCATGGCAATATAAGCAAACGTAGAAGTAACTCGGAAAGGTTTGAAAGTAAACAGGATATAGGTACTACCTTATCTACTCCCCAAAACCCACATATTAATCAGATTCTAATCATGCAATTGTTTGAGGGTTGATCTAATGCAATAAAACTGGGTAGTAAAGAGGTATGATCAAAGTGTTACTTGCCTTGCTGATGATCCGTGAAACCTAGAGATTCGAAGTAGCAAGCGGCGCACTCCGGGTACTCTATCGCAAACAAACAAGCATACAATAAGCACTCATCTAATGCACAGGTAAAACTCAAATAAGAGATCTAACCAAAAAGTTCAACTTAAGAACTCCGGTTTGCAAAAAGAATCAAATCAAACAAAGCAACGAAAGTCAAACGGCAAAAGAAACAAACTTCGTTTTACTAATCTGGACCCAAGACAAATTTTGCAGTAGCAAAAACTTGTTTGAGTAGGTTAAACGGAAAGAGGGTTTCAAGACGAAACTCTAGGCGCTTGAATCGACTGATTCCGATAAACGAGCGAAAAGTTATACTAGAACGAAAATCGGATCGGAAATCGCGATCAGAAATAATCCTGGAAAATCCGAGAAAAAGGAAAAACGGACGAACAGGCCAACGAACGAACATTCGCTATCTGCGGCTAAACGACAAAAATCGTTCGTTAAAACGAACGTATGGACGAATGTCCGCTAAGTAAACTAAATCAAAAAAACAAAATGATCTAAAAAAACGGATCTTGGTTTTTTCGAAAAAACCCCCGTAAAACTAACTTTTTTCAAAAACCGGCGGCTACCTCGGGATGCATGACGGTGGCGGCGGCGGCTACTCCGACGAGGCGGCAGGGCTCCGGCGGCGAGGGGCGGCGGGGTCGGCGGTGGACGGAGTCGGCAGTGGGGTCGGTGGCGGCGCGGATCGAGGCGGCGGCGGCGGTCTGCGGCGGCAGTACACGGGGTCCGGCTAGGGCTAGGGTTTCGGGGGGCTGGGCTGCGGCTCGGGCTCCCTCGGCTTATAAAGGTCGGCCGGGCCTAGAGTCCTAGGCGGACACGGCCTGGTAGGTCGGTTCATTTTTTTAAATCATTACGCGCAAAAAAACAAATAAAACAAATACTAAATGAACTCCAAAAATCCCGAAATAAATTTTCCCTTAATTCTAAAATCAATACGGACGAGATGAACATTTATTTGGGGCCTAAATGCAATTTTGAAAAACGCGCATTTTCCTAATTCAAATAAAATAGCAATAAAACTCCGAAATAAAATCTCATTTGATTTTAAAATTAAATCCTCAATATTTCTTTATTTTGGGAAAGTCATTTTATTCCCTCTCTCATATTTTTATAATAGAAATAATTGAAGATAAAATAATTAAAATCAACTGATCCTATTCTCAAAATTTGAGAAAACTCAAATATGAAAATAACGAAATCCTCAACTCTCTCCGTGGGTCCTTGAGTTGAGTAGAATTTCTAGGATCAAGCCAAAATGCAATAAAATATGATATGCAATGATGATCTAATGTATAACATTCCAAATTGAAAATTTGGGATGTTACAGAAGACATGATTACTTTGTTTGAAGTATTATTACTCTTATGTCAATATTAAACTTGTGTCTTGAATCTTTTAGATCTAAACATTCATGCCACAATAAGATTACATTGATAAATATGTTAGGTAGCATTCCACATCAAAATTTCTATTTTTATCAACCCTCACCCTCGCCGTCATTATGGCGACATTTGTTCTTGCTCCGTCAGGGTTTTCCATTTCCGTCCTGAACCTCGGAGATACCTGGTGTGTCTAGGTTGGTGTTCTTGCAAGCAAGCCAACTGTCTTCGCCTGCGCAAAAGCGGGTCATGAGGGAAGTAAGTGTTGCCATAGTTCTTGGTTTGTCCTGGCCGAGCTGCCGTACAAGCCATTCGTCCTTGACACTATTCTTAAAGGCAGCCAAGGCTTCAGCATCCGGACAATCAACGATCTGATTTTTCTTGGCCAGGAATTGGTTCCAAAACTGTCGGGCAGATTCTCCAGGTTGTTGCGTGATGCGGTTTATGTCGTCAGGATCCGAAGCCGGACATAGGTGCCCTGAAAGTTTGCTCGAAAAGCATCCTCAAGCTCTTCCCAGCAACCTATAGAGGCTTCGAGAAGGCTGTTCAACCAGTGTCTAGCTGGGCCTTTAAGCTTTAGAGGCAAATATTTGATGGTGTGGAGGTCATCTCCTCACGCCATGTGGATGTGGAGGAGGACATCCTCTACCCAGATGGCTGGGTCTGTAGTTCAGTCGTATGATTTGATGTTCACCGACTTGAAGCCTTCCGGGAATTGATGCTGCATTACCCTCTCTGTGAAGCACAAGGGGTGTGCGTCACCCCGAACTCGGGCTACGTCACTTCGGAGGTCTTCGACCCTCCTAATCTGCTGCTGCTCTTGGATTCTATCATTTTGGTTTAATCGATCGTAGTATCCTTAACGGTATGTGGGCATGTCCTCTCTAGGTCCATAGATGGACCTAGTATGGCCTCCGTGAGCATCTAGGTCATGGCAGAGGTCATACTTGTAGGTGGGCTGCATTTGATACTTGTTGCGACGGCGAGATGGGGCGGCTGGGTGTTCGATCTTGTCAGCTTCCCTGTCTCTCCCTCTAGGAGGGCGGTCTGTCTATTCGGCATTTGTATACGTCGGGGGTGTTGGCTCTATAGCCTCGTCGTCGAACTGGGCAATAGCCTTCCTTTAGTATAACTCCTGGTTGGCTGATCGCTATCGTACCCATCTTTGCCAGCTAGGACTTTAGTCCATCGATCGTTGAGGGTGTCCTGTTTAGCCTTGATTTTGCGTTTTTGTTTCTTTAGGCTATGGGCAGTGGCCAAAAGCCTCCATTTGAATTGTTCTTGCTCCAGAGGGTCTTCAAAAACGATGAGATCATCTTCCCCGAGACTGGCCTCCTCTTTAGAGAGTGGGAGGTAGTTGCTATCCTCGGAGTCGTCGTGGCCTTCCGGATTGAGTGGGTCCTCCTGCCCCGCGGGGTCATCCTGATGATGCTTGTTGGCTGCATCTCCGGCGAGGTCATCCGTATTGTTTAAGCTGTCGTTCTCCGCTGAGTCTATGTTGCTTGCGTGGCTTCAACGTGGTCTTGAACGGCGGCGCTGTTTTCGGTGTTTGGGAGGATCATCGGGAGTGTCATAGCCATACTTTGGGGTGTCCAACATGTAAATGTCATAGGTGGATGTGGCCGATGTCACGCCCAATATGCGACCCTATCCAAAAGGAACTCGAAGGTCCCACCAAGGATAGACCCGCATATTGAAACGCTTTTGCAAGGTGGATATCATTACATCAACATTACATAATAGATGGGGATACATACAAAAGGCACACAATGCCACACGAATACAACATCATCATACAAGAGATCAACATCCGACTACGGATGATACATAAACAGAAACTCAAACAATATCCACCCTGCTAGACCAGGCTGCCGACCTGGAACCTATCCCCTGATCGAAGAAGCAGAAGAAGAACTCCAAAATAAGTAAACATCGCTCTCGCGTCATGATCATCGCATAACCTGTACCTGCAACTGTTGTTATAGTAATCTGTGAGCCACGAGGACTCAGCAATCCCATTACCATGGGTATCAAGACTAGCAAAGCTTAATGGGAAAGGAAGGGGTAAAGTGGTGAGGTTGCAGCAGCGACTAAGCATATATGGTGGCTAACCAACGCAAATGAGAGCGAGAAGAGAAACAAAGGAACGGTCGTGAAGCTAGCAATGATCAAGAGGTGATCCTGAACACCTACTTACGTCAATCATAACACAGAAACCGTGTTCACTTCCCGGACTCCGCCGAGAAGAGACCATCACGGCTACACACGCGGTTGATGCGTTTTAATTCGGATCTGGTGTCAAGTTATCTACAACCGGACATTAACAAATTCCCATCTGCCACATAACCGCGGGCACGGCTCTCGAAAGTTTATACCCTGCAGGGGTGTCCCAACTTAGCCCATGACAGGCTCTCGCGATCAACGAAGGAATAGACCTTCTCCCAGGAAGACCCGATCAGTCTCGGAATCCCGGTTTACAAGACATTTCGACAATGGTAAAACAAGACCAGCGAAGCCTCCCGCTGTGCCGACAAATCACGATAGGAGCTGCACATATCTCGTTCTCAGGGCACACCGGATGAGCCAGACGTCGGGTTGGTATAGACCCTGGTTGCCCAGGGGGCGCCGGACATCGCTCGGTTTGGACCAACACTTAGACAAGCATTGGCCCGGGGGGGCTAAAATAAAGATGACCCTCGAGAGAGCGACTACCAAGGGAAAAGTAGGTGGTGGTGAGGCAAATGGTAAAACCAAGGTTGGGCCTTGCTGGACAAGTTTTATTCAAAGCGAACTATCAGGGGGGTCCCATAAATCACCCGACCGCATTAGGAACGCAAAATCCGGGAACATAACACCGGTATGACGGAAACTAGGGCGGCAAGAGTGGAACAAAACACCAGGCATAAGGCCGAGCCTTCCACCCTTTACCAAATATATAGATGCATTAATAATATAAGAGATATTGTGATATCCCAAAATAAACCCTGTCCACCATGGAGAAATCTTCAACTTCACCTGCAACTAGTAACGCTATAAGAGGGGCTGAGCAAAGCGGTAACATAGCCAAACAACGGTTTGCATAGCAAAGGTGTCAAAGGTTAGAGGTTCATGGCAATATGGGATGGCTTGATAAACAGGTAATAGGTAGCGCAGCATAGCGATAGAAGGAAGCAACTAGCATAGCAATGATAGTAGTGAGATCCAGGGTAGCGGTCATCTTGCCTGAAATCCCGCAAGGAAGAAGAACGAGTCCATGAAGAACATGAAGCCACGAAGACGAACCAAGCGTAGATGAACGCATCCTCACGATCGCAACGAAACGGGAACTATCGAGAAGAAGCACACAACATGGTAAACACACCACACATGAACAAGACATGATGCACAACAAGCATGATGCATGACAAGGCTACATGAAGCTACTCATGGCAAGAGATGATGCAAACAAGAACAACACATCAAGGCAAGTTTAAATGAGGCCGGGAACAACATATAACAATTCCGGTAAGTCCTCATATGCATATTTCGAAATTGGTCCAGAACTAAATAAACCTTATGTTCAAGTTGTTAAACAGCAAGTTAAGATGCACCAAGATGATCTACGTGAAATTCTAGTCAAGTTACATATAAAGTTGATTTAATTCGGAGCTATGGCCTAGAAGATATGAGCAAAACAAGTTAAACATGGCATTGATGCAAAATGCACCCAAACATCAAGAAAACACCTCAAAACAAGGATGCAACATGGTAATATGAAACTACATGCAAAATCAAGCAAGTTTCATATAGAGCACACTCAAAACGGAGCAACGGTTCAACACATACGCTCTATACAAGGCATAACACCAATCTGTCCAAAACAGCAACTAGGCATATTGCAAGCATCAAAACAATAAGCTACAACACCCCAACATAATAACAAAAGGCATGGTCACGAAGTACAGGTAAAGCATAATAAAACATGAACACTGAGCTATCTCCAAAAATCACTAGAACATGCTCAAAAGGACATGGGAAGATTGCAAATAATAACAGTTTCAGACTTTAGCAGAAATAACATCAGGTTGCAATGTTTAGAGCAAGCAAACAACATGTTACTGGAAAATATCATGCCAAACAAAGGCATGGCATGAATCTACTAATTGCATAGATCAAAAGTCCCTTACTGACCATGAGCCAAAAAGGCATAGAAAATATGATGGCACCCATGTAAACATGGCAAGTTATATTACAGATTCATACATGGTAGGAACAACAATAAGTAGGCATGTTGGTGAGCTTGAACCACTCACCACAGAGCAATACATGGCATGGCAAGGCAACCAACAGTAAGAAGACATGTTTGTGAAGCTATACATGGCAAGAACAAGTTCATAGGGTACATGGATCACTAGCAAAACACATGGGAACTAGTGAACTTAATGTAAACAGGCTGACAACAACATTATGAAGCAACTTTGGAGCAAGATATGAACAATCTACAGCAGGCTATAAATGCTACCAGGGGAATGGATGGATAGAGCAAGACATGTAAATCAAAATATGTTTATAGGATATCTCCAGATTATGCATAGAATGATTAGTAGCAACATGTTAACATGGCATCACAAAATTACATAATCTGTCTAGCAAAACAGCAACAGCAAGTACACTACTTAACAAGCTCGATGCACTCAGCACACAACCCACAAAAATACATGGATGGCACCCCTGGAAATATGACATATCATAGATCAAAACACATGTAGACATCAACCTCATAGGATGCACACATCAATCATGGCAAAAATGACAAATGAGCAAGTTATAACAGTTTCAGCAGATTAACATCAACATGCACTCTTCCAATAGCATTTCGGGCATCAAGATGAGCTCAAATGAAAATGATGCAATGGAATGAAATGAAGTACTCGTTGAGATGAACAATTTGACATATCACACGCACGAAACGGAGCTACGGATGCAGAGATACAATGCGATGAACATGGCATGTTTATGTTTGAAAACAGGGACTTAGGCAAATTTCAGAGGGGTGGGAAGTCAACATCGTGTGCACGGAAACCGAAGCGGTGGCGGATCTGGCCGGAGTTCGCCGGAGGATGGCCGGAGATGCACGGGGAGGTCGTGGACGGCGCGGGGAGGTGCTCCCGGACCGGATCCGGCCGGATCCGGCCGGCGGCGGGCGCGGAAGACGGCGGGGACGGGGCGACGACCGGCGGCTAGCTTCGGCCGGCCGGGTCAAGGGAGGACCGCGGCGGGGCGGCGAGGTGCGCGCGCAGCAGCGCAGGCTGGCGGAGAAGGCGGCCGGCTGCGGAGGGACGCTGGCGCGGGCGGAGGGCGCGGGCGAGCGCTAGAGCTCGGCGACGGGCTGGGCGGAGCGGTGGCGGTCGCCAGGGCGGAGGGGCGGCGACCGGCGGTGGGGGCGCCGGCGCGGGCGCGGCGGCGGGCACGCGGGCGTCCCGCGGA
Source organism: Triticum timopheevii (assembly GCA_963921465.1). Lineage (NCBI taxonomy): Eukaryota > Viridiplantae > Streptophyta > Magnoliopsida > Poales > Poaceae > Triticum > Triticum timopheevii. The sequence continues at coordinate 508,201,526 of OY997274.1, forward strand.
CGGGCGGCGGCGGAGGAGGGGGCCGGGCGGGCCCCGCCTGGGCCCGGCGGGCCGGCGGCGCGGGGGCGTGGCGGAGGCCACGTGGCGCGTCGTGGTTGGAGCAGGAGGCGGCGGGGGTGACGTGTCGCGCCCTGATTGGGCCGGGCAACATGTCCGGCGGACATGTCCGGCGCGGATGGACATGTCCGGCGGACATGTCCGGCGCGGATGGACATGTCCGGCGGCGCGGAGGAGGAAGAGGCTAGGGTTTGGACCCGAAATCTCGGAGGGGGAGGTCTATATATAGGTAGAGGGAGCTAGGAGAGTCCAAATGAGGAGCGGTTTTCGGCCACGCGATCGTGATCGAACGACCGAGATCATGGAGGGGAGTTAGGTGGGTTTTGGGCCACTTTGGAAGGGGTGTTGGGCTGCAACTCAAAGAGGCTTATGCGGTTACCCGGTTAACTGTTGGAGTATCAAACGACCTCCAAATGGCACGAAACTTGACAGGCGGTCTACCGGTGCTATACCAAGGCTGCTTGGCAAACCTCGTTCCATTCCGAGAACGTTTAACACCCGCACAAGAGAAGAGGCAAAAAGGGGGCGCCGGATGACATAGGAGTGCCGGATTGCAAAACAGACAACGGGGAAAATGCTCGGATGCATAAGATGAACATGTATGCAAAATGAATTGCACATGATGACATGATATGAAATGCAGATGATGACATGGCAAAGTGCAACACGCAAGCACATGACATGGCAACGACGGCGAATAACTGGAAGACACCTGGCGCATCGAATCCGGGGCATTACTACACTCCTCCACTAACAAGAGATCTCATCCCGAGATCTTAGGACCGAGACGAAGGGAAAAGGGATGAGGTGAAACAAGAACTCAAGAGAAGAAGCAAAGAATCGAGAGCACTCGAGAAGAAGAGAGGAACGACGAGAATGACGAGAATCAAAAAACTCACGGAATCAAATAGACTATGAAATCACTCGTTCTAACCAGAGTGGTTAGAATGAGAGAAGAAACGAATAAGACTGAAACGATTTAGGCAGCACTCCGGCTGAAAAGGAAGGATTAGAACAAGAACTTGAGAGGATGGAATGATACTTGATGAACTTTTGAAGAATGAAATAAATCATGAATAACCACCATGAAGAACTCCGGTAACAAAAGATGATGAGATGGAGTGAAGGATGAAAAAGAAATAAGATAAAAGCTTTGCGATGATTTAGATGGAGGTTCCGGCGAAATAGCCGAGGAAAATTGAACTCCGGGAAAGAAAAGATGAAAACACTTGGAACTAGAATTTATTCATGAAGAACAAACTCTGAAGGAAGGGACTACTCACTTGGATGAAATAAGAATAAGATTTATTGTATGCTTACCCTTCATCAATTAAATTGATGACAAGCAACAGATTTTTGCATACTACTTATTCTTCTTGAAAAATAATTGAGAAGTGACATATCGCAAACTTGAGAAGGTCTTCAAGAACCACCGGTAGGATTGAAACGAACGAATGGATTAATATGATAATCAAAGAAAAAGAATCTTGAATGAACCACCATTAGAATTTGGAAAAGACTGATGAAAGAGAAAGAATCACCGGGAAGAATACTGAGATGAACGAAGGGGCACGAATATAGAATAATTGGAGAACGAATTAGAAAAACTTAGAACAAAGAAATCTTCCGAAAAGATGGCCTCCGGATGATCGAGAGAGAAAGCACCTCCTGAAATGCTCCGGATGGATGAAAAGAATTTGCATGACTTGAAACAATTTGATAGGATAACATCGAGCTAGCACCGCGAATCTCTGGGAGAACAGACAAGATTTAGAGGAAAACTCTTCTTCAAATGATGACGAGAAACACCACCAAAATTACTGAGATACTCTGGGAGAATGAAAAGCGAAGAGGTTGAGCCAACAATGAAAATGATTTGAAATCGATCTTGGAAAAAGGCATGTGACTGATGTGATCCATTCTTACATCACACTTGAAAAGAATTGAGAATAACTTCGGGGGAATTAGAAGAGTCAGGTAAGATCCTGGGAAAAGACCTGTGGGTTAGGGCCCACTGAAGAAAACACCGTTGGAAAAGGATTGTTGAACAGATAGATGATGCACCGGAACAATTGAATATTTGAATGAGGTGACCACCTCGAATTAGTTCGAACACAGACGAATCTCCTGAGATGTCTTGAACTCCAGAAGGATTGAATGGCGAGAGGCGAACGAGCAAGGGGAAGACATTTGATCCGAGGAAAAGAATATGGTCAACCTGAATAACTTGAATTGAATCCACCGGAAAAAGAAAAAGAGATGAAGAATGACGAACAAGACGAGAATTCCCCGGTTGAGATAATTGATGAAAGACTGAAGAGGCTCCGCACGAATGTAATAGATGGTTGAAAGAGACTCAAACTCCGGGAAGAAGAGGGTGGGAGGGCGGGAAAAACACAGGCAACTGGAAGGGGAAAACAGCGAATATCTTGAAGAGGAAACACCGGTTGAAATCATTGAGGAAAGAAAGCAAAGACTTCACACGAGTAGGATGGATACTCGATAACGGACTCCGGATTCGGGAAGAAGAAGGGAGGGTGGGTGGGAAAAGAAAACAACTGAGGATTGAACTTGGCAAAAAAGAAGAGGCTCGAGTCAACTTGACGAGAAATGCACCGGATAAAAAGAGCTGAGAACCAACGATCGGAAAACCAAACTGCGTGAACCTAAAGAAAAATTTGAATGGGAAGAGGAGTAGTTCAAAACACCTACGTCAAGATTCCTCACCAGAGCGACGAAGGGGCAGAGGAGTAAAAAGAATTCCTACTCTCCGATATAACTAAACTCCAAAAATAGTTTTCTTCTAGACTCAACAACGGCCAAACTACACGATCAATCAAGGGGGCTCCTAGGGTCAGTCGAGGCTCTGATACCAACTTGTCACGCCCAATATGCGACCCTATCCAAAAGGAACTCGAAGGTCCCACCAAGGATAGACCCGCATATTGAAATGCTTTTGCAAGGTGGATATCATTACATCAACATTACATAATAGATGGGGATACATACAAAAGGCACACAATGCCACACGAATACAACATCATCATACAAGAGATCAACATCTGACTACGGATGATACAGAGACGGAAACTCAAACAATATCCAACCTGCTAGCCCAGGCTGCCGACCAGGAACCTATCCCCTGATCGAAGAAGCAGAAGAAGAACTCCAAAATAAGTAAACATTGCTCTCGCGTCATGATCATCGCATAACCTGTACCTGCAACTGTTGTTGTAGTAATCTGTGAGCCACGAGGACTCAGCAATCCCATTACCATGGGTATCAAGACTAGCAAAGCTTAATGGGAAAGGAAGGGGTAAAGTGGTGAGGTTGCAGCAGCGACTAAGCATATATGGTGGCTAACCAACGCAAATGAGAGCGAGAAGAGAAACAAAGGAATGGTCGTGAAGCTAGCAATGATCAAGAGGTGATCCTGAACACCTACTTACGTCAATCATAACAAAGAAACCGTGTTCACTTCCCGGACTCCGCCGAGAAGAGACCATCACGGCTACACACGCGGTTGATGCGTTTTAATTCGGATCTGGTGTCAAGTTATCTACAACCAGACATTAACAAATTCCCATCTGCCACATAACCGCGGGCACGGCTCTCGAAAGTTTATACCCTGCAGGGGTGTCCCAACTTAGCCCATGACAAGCTCTCGCGATCAACGAAGGAATAGACCTTCTCCCAGGAAGACCCGATCAGTCTCGGAATCCCGGTTTACAAGACATTTCGGTAATGGTAAAACAAGACCAGCAAAGCCTCCCGCTGTGCCGACAAATCCCGATAGGAGCTGCACATATCTCGTTCTCAGGGCACACCGGATGAGCCAGACGTCGGGTTGGCATAGACCCTGGTTGCCCAGGGGGCGCCGGACATCGCTCGGTTTGGACCAACACTTAGACAAGCATTGGCTCGGGGGGGCTAAAATAAAGATGAATCTCGAGAGAGCGACTCCCAAGGGAAAAGTAGGTGGTGGTGAGGCAAATGGTAAAACCAAGGTTGGGCCTTGCTGGACAAGTTTTATTCAAAGCGAACTATCAGGGGGGTCCCATAAATCACCCGACCGCGTTAGGAACGCAAAATCCGGGAACATAACACCGGTATGACGGAAACTAGTGCGACAAGAGTGGAACAAAACACCAGGCATAAGGCCGAGCCTTCCACCCTTTACCAAATATATAGATGCATTAATAATATAAGAGATATTGTGATATCCCAACATAAACCCTGTCCACCATGGAGAAATCTTCAACTTCACCTGCAACTAGCAACGCTATAAGAGGGGCTGAGCAAAGCGGTAACATAGCCAAACAACGGTTTGCATAGGAAAGGTGTCAAAGGTTAGAGGTTCATGGCAATATGGGATGGCTTGATAAACAGGTAATAGGTAGCGCAGCATAGTGATAGAACGAAGCAACTAGCATAGCAATGATAGTAGTGAGATCCAGGGTAGCGGTCATCTTGCCTGAAATCCCACAAGGAAGAAGAACGAGTCCATGAAGAAGATGAAGCCACGAAGACGAACCAAGCGTAGACGAATGCATCCTCACGATCGCAACGAAACAGGAACTATCGAGAAGAAGCACAGAACATGGTAAACACACCACACATGACCACGACATGATGCACAACAAGCATGATGCATGACAAGGCTACATGAAGCTACTCATGGCAAGAGGTGATGCAAACAAGAACAACACATCAAGGCAAGTTTAAATGAGGCCGGGAACAACATATAACAATTCCGGTAAGTTCTCATATGCATATTTCGAAATTGGTCCAGAACTGAATAAACCTTATGTTCAAGTTGTTAAACAGCAAGTTAAGATGCACCAAGATGATCTACGTGAAATTCTAGTCAAGTTACATATAAAGTTCATTTAATTCGGAGCTATGTCCGAGAAGATATGAGCAAAACAAGTTAAACATGGCATTGATGCAAAATGCACCCAAACATCAAGCAAACACCTCAAAACAAGGATGCAACATGGTAATATGAAACTACATGCAAAATCAAGCAAGTTTCATATAGAGGACACTCAAAACGGAGCAACGGTTCAACACATACGCTCTATACAAGGCATAACAACAATCTGTCCAAAACAGCAACTAGGCATATTGCAAGCATCAAAACAATAAGCTACAGCACCCCAACATAATAACAAAAGGCATGGGCATGAAGTACAGGTAAAGCATAACAAAACATGAACACTGAGCTATCTCCAGAAATCACTAGAACATGCTCAAAAGGACATGGGAAGATTGCAAATAATAACAGTTTCAGACTTTAGCAGAAATAACATCATGTTGCAATGTTTAGAGCAAGCAAACAACATGTTACAAGAACATATCATGGCAAACAAAGACATGGCATGAATCTACTAATTGCATAGATCAAAAGTCCCTTACTGACCATGAGCCAAAAAGGCATGGAAAATATGATGGCACCCATGTAAACATGGCAAGTTATATTACAGATTCATACATGGCAGGAACAACAATAAGTAGGCATGTTGGTGAGCTTGAACCACTCACCATAGAGCAATACATGGCATGGCAAGGCAACCAATAGTAATAAGACATGTTTGTGAAGCTATACATGGCAAGAAAAAGTTCATAGGGTACATGGATCACTAGCAAAACACATGGGAACTAGTGAACTTAATGTAAACAGGCTGACAGCAACATTATGAAGCAACTTTGGAGCAAGATATGAACAATCTACAGCAGGCTATAAATGCTACCAGGGTCATGGATGGATAGAGCAAGACATGTAGATCAAAACATGTTTATAGGATATCTCCAGATTATGCATAGAATGATTAGTAGCAACATGTTAACATGGCATCACAAAATTACAGAACCTGTCTAGCAAAACAGCAACAGCAAGTACACTACTTAACAAGCTCGATGCACTCAGCATACAACCCACAAAAATACATGGATGGCACCCCTAGAAAGATGACATACCATAGATCAAAACACATGTAGACATCAACCTCATAGGATGCACACATCAATCATGGCAAAAATGACAAATGAGCAAGTTATAACAGTTTCAGCAGATTAACATCAACATGCACTCTTCCAACAGCATTTCGGGCATCAAGATGAGCTCAAATGAAAATGATGCAATGGAATGAAATGAAGTACTCGTTGAGACGAACAATTTGACATATCACACGCACGAAACGGAGCTACGGATGCAGAGATACAATGCGATGAACATGGCATGTTTATGTTTGAAAACAGGGACTTAGGCAAATTTCAGAGGGGTGGGAAGTCAACCTCGTGTGCACGGAAACCGAAGCGGTGGCAGATCTTGCCGGAGTTCGCCGGAGGATGGCCGGAGATGCACGGGGAGGTCGAGGACGGCGCGGGGAGGTGCTCCCGGACCGGATCCGGCCGGATCCGGCCGGCGACGGGCGCGAAAGATGGCGGGGACGGGGCGGCGACCGGTGGCGGGATTCGGCCGGCCGGGTCAAGGGAGGACCGCGGCGGGGCGGCGAGGTGCGTGCGCAGCGGCGCGGGCTGGCGGAGAAGGCGGCCGGCTGCGGAGGGACGCTGGCGTGGGCGGAGGGCGCGGGCGAGCGCCAGAGCTCGGCGACGGGCTGGGCGGAGTGGCGGCGGTCGCCAGGGCAGAGGGGCGGCGACCGGCGGCGGGGGCGCCGGCGCGGGCGCGGCGGCGGGCGCGCGGGCGTCCCATGGACGGGCGGCGGCGGCGGAGGGGGCCGGGCGGGCCCCGCCTGGGCCCGGCGGGCCGGCGGCGCGGGGGCGCGACGGAGGCCACGTGGCGCGTCGTGGTTGGAGCAGGAGGCGGCGGGGGTGACGTGTCGCGCCCTGATTGAGCCGGGCGACGTGTCCGGCGGACATGTCCGGCGCGGATGGACATGTCCGGCGGCGCAGAGGAGGAAGAGGCTAGGGTTTGGACCCGAAATTTTGGAGGGGGAGGTCTATATATAGGTAGAGGGAGCTAGGAGAGTCCAAATGAGGAGCGGTTTTTGGCCACGCGATCGTGATCGAACGACCGAGGGCATGGAGGGGAGTTAGGTGGGTTTTGGGCCACTTTGGAAGGGGTGTTGGGCTGCAACTCAAAGTGGCTTATGCGGTTACCCGGTTAACCGTTGGAGTATCAAACGACCTCCAAATGGCACGAAACTTGACAGGCGGTCTACCGGTGCTATACCAAGGCCGCTTGGCAAACCTCGTTCCATTCCGAGAACGTTTAACACCCGCACAAGAGAAGTGGCAAAAAGGGGGCGCCGAATGACATAGGAGTGCCGGATTGCAAAACGGACAACGGGGAAAATGCTCGGATGCATGAGACGAACATGTATGCAAAATGAAATGCACGTGATGACATGATATGAAATGCAGATGATGACATGGCAAAGTGCAACACGCAAGCACATGACATGGCAATGACGGCGAATAACTGGAAGACACCTGGCGCATCGAATCCCGGGCGTTACAGCCGACCAGCGGCCCGTGGGGGGACCGACCTAAGTATTAGCCGTGGCCATGTCCTCCTCGTCCATACATTTGGCATTCTCTGAATTATAGTCTAACATAACGGTTAAATCATCGATAGTTGCTACCAAATGGGTGGTGGGTGGGGCGCAAAATTCCCTGTCGAACTCCTCTAAGGGTTGGTGATTGAAGGTGGATGGCAGGTTCTCCTGGATGGTCATTTTCTGAATTCGGTCTAGCGCCTCGTTCAATATATCGAGGGTTATCGGACTTGAGGGTTCTAGGCCAAACTTTGTGGTGACGAAGCGGAGGTCGGTCAATGACTCAACTGATCCTTGGCCCCGGACGGACCTATATTCAGGGTTTGGGACCGAAACCTTGAGGGGCACCGGACTATCCTTGGAAACTGAGAGTGTATTTTGACCCTCCTGTGCACCTTCCACGCCAATGTTTAAGGTTGAGCCGTTTTGGGCCAAGGTAACCCCTGGCCACTATTCGCCCATTCAGAGTGCGGGCTCAAGGCCAGCAAGGTGTTGTGGGGGAGGAGCTCGGCCGAGATTGAATCTTGGCTCTGACCTCTAGTTCTGCCTCGAGGGCCGGGGATTTATCCTCCATTGATGTGAGTTCGGTTGACGGTGGGGTGAGGTCCCCCCTCTCAGGGAGTCCTTCCTGGCTCAAAGCCGTTTGGTGGACCGGGGCCTATCCACATATCAGATGGGAGGTGTAAGTTAGGGCAGGCACGGCAAGGCCTACAGGGGTGTTGAATCTGGTGAAAACCAACCCCCCCCCCCCCCCCCCCCCGCGCATCAGCGACGTACTCCAGATTACCTAATCGAATCCTGTGTTCGGGAGCGAAGTTGTTTTCCTGGTCAAGGCGGCCGATCGAATCAGCGTGCAGCACGATGCTGCCAAAAGTGAAGAGTTGTCCATGGATGAAGAGATCCATGGAACTGACATCCTTTCTGAAGACTAAGCGAGCCATCGATCCTGTTGGCGATCTAATAGCAGAACTCTCAATTAAAGCACCAATGTCAGTGTCGAAACCGACAGACCTCGGGGTAGGGGGTCTCGAGGTGTGGATCTAAGATCGATGGGTAACAAGGGATGACGTACACAGTGTTTACCCAGGTTCGGGCTCTCTCGAAGAGGTAAAACCCTACGTCCTGCTTGATTGTATTGATTGTATAACGTGGTTTACAGAGTAGATCTACCTCGAGATCAGCATGAGCTAAACCCTAGGCTACGGGGGATGAAGATAGCTCTGCCCCTAATGACTACAACCATCGGCTTATAAAGACACTGATATGGTTAGGGTTACCGGAGATAGATTACAATAAGGAATGAAAGGAGATCTTCCGCCTTCTTGACTTGGAGGACACACCACGGCTTCATAGGTCTCTTGTCATAGTACGGTTCCACCAGTCCGGCCTAGGTATAACGGGTCGTCACCCGGAGGACCCCTTAGTCCATGACTCCCTCACATTCTAAGGTTTCAAGCGTGGTCAATAAAAGTAATATTAGAGCAGTTAAACCTACTAAACAAATGAAAGTAAAACCTAGCGTTGCTATGGTCAAGGATCTCTTAGTAGAAAATATAGATGGGCATGTTATTTACTTCTGTAATGAAGCTGCTAGAATTGCTAAACCGGACGAGAAAGATAAACATAGACCTATTGTTGGCATGCCTATTGTCTCGGTCAAAATAGGAGATCACTGTTATCATGGTTTATGTGACTTAGGTGCTAGCGTGAGTGCTATTCCTTTCACCTTATATCAAGAAATTATGAATGGTATAACACCTACTGAAATAGAAGACATAAATGTTACTAATATACTTGCTAATAGAGACACCATCACACCACTTGAGATTGTTAGAGGTGTTGAAGTCTTGTGTGGGAAAATAAAATATCCTACTGATTTTCTTGTTCTTGGTTCCACACAAGATGACTTTTGTCCCATTATCTTTGGTAGACCTTTCTTGAACATTTTTAATGCTAAAATTGATTGTGAGAAATAGACCGTCGGTGTTAGCTTTGGTGATGAATCTCATGAGTTTAATTTTTCTAAGTTTAGTAGAAAACCCCACAAGAAATATTTGCCTAGTAAGGATGAAACTATTGGTCTTGCTTCTATTGCCGTGCCTCCTACTGATCCACTACAACAATATTTGCTAGAGCATGAGAATGATATGCATATGCCTGAAACAAATGAGATAGATAAAGCTTTCTTTGAACAACAACCTCTGGTTAAACACAATTTGCCTATCGAAACTCTGGGAGGTCCTCCTCCACCTAAGGGTGATCCTGTGTTTGAATTAAAACAATTACCAGACACTCTGAAATATGCTTATCCTAATGAGAAAAAGATATATCATGTTATTATTAGTACTAACCTTTCAGAACACGAAGAAGAAAGATTATTGAAATTCTGAAGAAGCACTGAGCTGCTATTGGATATAGTCTTGATGATCCTAAAGGCATTAGTCCCACTCTATGTCAGCACAAGATTAATATGGAACTGATGGTAAACCCATTGTTGATCACCAACGACCTTTGAATCCTAAAATGAAACAAGTGGTAAGAACTGAAATACTAAAGTTGCTGGAAGCACGTATAATCTATCCCATAGCTGATAGTAGATGGGTAAGTCCCGTTCATTGGGTCCCTAAGAAGGGAGGTATTACCGTTGTTCCTAATGATGAAAATGAACTTATTCCACAAATAATTATCACTGGCTATAGAATGGTAATCGATTGTAGAAAATTAAACAAAGCAACTAGAAAAGATCATTACCCTTTGCCCTTCATTGATAAAATACTAGAAAGATTATCTAAGAACACACACTTTTGTTTCCTCAATGGATATTCTGGTTTTTCTCAAATACCTGTTTCACAACCTGATCAAGAGAAAACCACCTTTACTTGTCCTTTCGGAACTTATGCTTATAGACGTATGCCTTTTGGTTTATGCAATGCACCTGCTACCTTTCGAAGATGTATGACTGCTATATTATTTGATTTTTGTGAAAAGATTGTTGAGGTTTTCATGGATGATTTTTCTGTTTACGGAACTTATTTTGATGATTGCTTAAGCAACCTTGTTCAAGTTTTGCAAAGATGCAAGCAGACTAATAATGTCTTGAACTGGGAGAAGTGCCACTTTATGGTAAATGAAGGTATTTCCTTGGGACATAAAATTCTAAACGAGGTGTTGAGGTGGATAAAGCTAAAGTTCATGCAATTGAGAAAATGACATCTCTCAGAGATATTAAAGGTATTCGTAGTTTTCTCGGTCATGTTGGTTTCTAGGGGAGATTTATTCAAGACTTCTCTAAATTTCTAGGCCTCTTAATAATCTTTTACAAAAGGATGTTCCATTTGTTTTTTATGATGATTGTGTAGAAGCCTTTGAAACACTTAAGAAAGCCTTAATTTCTGCACCTATTGTTCAACCACCTGATTGGAACTTGCCTTTTGAATTTATGTGTGTTGCTAGTGATTATGCTATTTGTGTTGTTTTAGGACAAAGAGTTAATAAGAAATAAAATCTTATTCATTATGCTAGTAAAACTCTAGACGGTGCCAAAAGAAATTATGCTACCACTAAAAAAGATTTTTTAGGATTGGTGTTTTCTTTTGATAAATTTAGATCTTGCATTGTTGGTTCTAAAGTATTTGTTCACACTGGTCATGCTGCTATAAAATATGTTATGGAAAAGAAAGATGCTAAACCTAGACTCATTAGGTGGATTCTCTTGCTACAAGAATTTGACTTACATATCACTGATAGAAAATGAGTTGAGAACCTCGTAGCTGATAACTTGGCTTGGTTAGAAAATATTCTTGATGACCCACAACCAATTAATGATAGTTTTCCTGATTAGGAATTAGCTGCAATAAATGTTTCTCATAACACTCCTTGGTATGATGACTATGCTAATCATATTGTTGCTAAATATATACCACCTAGCTTCACATACCAACAAAAGAAAAAATTCTTCTATGATTTAAGACATTACTTTTGGGACGACCCACATCTTTATAAAGGAGTAGAAGGCATGAACAGGGACAAATCCTATGAAAATGTCACTCTGAAGCTTAAGGAGGGCATCATGCGGGAGACAGAACTGCTCACAAGGTATTGCAATCTGGTTTTTATTGGCCCACTCTCTTCAAGGATGCCTGTAAGTTTGTTTTATCTTGTGATGAATGTCAAAGAATTGGTAATATTGGTAAGCGTCAAGAAATGCCTCTGGATTATTCTCTTGTTGTTGAACCATTTGATGTTTGGGGTTTTGATTACATGGGACCTTTTCCTTCCTCTATTGGGTATACACATATTTTGGTTGATGTTGATTATGTTACTAAGTGGGTAGAAGCTATTCCAACTAGTAGTGCTGATCACAACACCTCTATTAAAATGCTTAAGGAAGTTATTTTCCCAAGGTTTGGAGTCCCTAGATATATAATGACTGATGGTGGTTCACACTTTATTCATGGTGCTTTCCGTAAAATGCTTGCTAAGTATGATGTTAACCATAGAATTGCATCACCCTATCACCCTCAGTCTAGTGGTCAAGTTGAACTTAGCAATAGAGAAATAAAATTAACTTTACAAAAAACTATCAATAGGTCCCAAAAGAGTTGGTCTAAGAAATTAGATGATGCACTTTGGGCTTAACGAACAACATATAAAAATCCTATGGGTATATCTCCTTATAAAATGGTTTATGGAAAAGCTTGTCATTTGCCTCTTGAGTTAGAACATAAAACATATTGGGCAATTAAAGTACTCAACTATGATTTCAAACTTGCCAGTGAAAAGAGTTATTTGATATTAGCTCACTAGATGAATGGAGAACCCAAGCTTATGAAAATGCCAAATTATTTAAAGAAAAAGTTAAAAGATGGCATGATAAAGAATCCAAAAGCGTGAGTTTAAAGTTGGAGAATATGTTCTTTTGTACAACTATCATTTCAGATTCTTTGCAGGAAAACTCCTCTCCAAATGGGAAGGACGTTATGTTATGAAGGAGGTTTATCGATCTGGAGCTACCAAAATAAATAATGTTGAAGGTACTAACCCGAAGGTTATCAATGGGCAAAGAATAAAACATTATATCTAAGGTATTCCCATTAATGTTGAAAGCAATATCATCCAAACTATGACACCGGAAGAACACATAAAAGAAACCTTCCAGAACACTCCAAAATAACCGAAAAGGAGGAGGTATGTGATACGGTAAGTAAACGGATTCCGAAAAACCCGCAAAAATATTTTCTGTCAGTTTTGGAATATATTAAAGAATAGGAAAATAAGAAACAACCAGGAAGGCAACCCTGGTGGGAACAAGACACCAGGGCGCGCCCAGGTGGGTTGTGCCAACCTCGGGTACCTTCCGGACTCCGTTTCTCTTCCGTTTGCTTGTTCCCCAAGATAAAAAGTCTTTATGTACCCCCCGAACCTGTTGACTACCATATCATGAAGAAATCTTCCGTTCTCTTTTCTTGTTGTTTTCTGACAGATCTAGATCCCCATGGCCGCTTCAAGCTCCTTCAAGGACAAGTTCTTCGAGAACGTACTCAACCCATATTTGCGGGAGGTGATACATCACCCTCAAGCCATCGGGATGCATGAGGGGGTTCTCCACATCCGCGACGTCCAGGGCCCCAAAGGGACGGGAACCATGGATGCCACGCTCGAAGCTATGGAGCAGGAAGTCTTCAAGTGCAACGGGATGGTGGAATGTGGACTCAATGTCAATCACCTCATGATCGCGGACTACACCCGTGATCTCAAGGTGGATGGAAAATCCATGAAGGACATTGTCTTCACCTTCAACGAGCAAATCAACTTTCTGCAAAGCCAAATCTATGATCTCCAAAACCAAGTATTTGAATATGAAGCAAGGTTTCAAGGTATGAGTTTGGCTGCCAGTTGCAAGACCCGCGAGACTCACTCCTCCTCTTATGATGGTGAACCTTTGCATGGAAACCTAAAGATAAGATTGCTACTACATCATCACCACCACCACCTTCTTCATCACCAAAGGAGACTTGAGTATCGGGTATGGGCACTTCCCTTGGCTTGTGCCAACCTTGGGGGAGGTGCCCCGGTATCGTATCACCATCACTATCTTTTGCCTTTACTTATCTTAGTTTGATCCTCAGTTATCTTTTGCTTTAGTTGAATAAAAATTTAGTTTGATCATTCTTCGAGTGTTTGCTTAGTGATCTATGTATCCTTGTAAACATGTGCGAGATATATAATGAAGTTTAGTTTGAGTTTTGCTTACTTTACTTTCATGCTTAATAAAAATAAAGGAAATAAATGAAAAAGATCATATTGTAGCGACCATGATCCCAATGGACCGAAGTCTCTGTGCTTAAGTGTCATCCCTGGATCGGTAATGACACACACACAGTACTCGAGGAATTATAGCAGAGTTCAATCACACATTTATTACATCGAGGTCCTCATAAAGAGTATGATTACACAAAATAATATGGCTGAAGGCCATCTAAACTAAATAACTGCGGAAGCTTCGAAGGTAAATGAGTCCATCAACTCCAACGGCATAGCTGAGTGCATGACAACGACCTATCGCACCTGATTCGTCGTCTAAGTAGTCTGCAACATGAGACGTTACAGCCGTGTAGGTCAGCACATTGAATATGCTCGCAGAGTTACACTGTAAAGTAATGAATGCAAGAACTACATCTACATGCAATATTTGGCTGGTTTAGGCTCTAAGTTTATGGTTTTGCATAAAGCTAATTTTTTTCCTACAACAAAGGAATAAATTTTATTTACAACTCCCAAGTTCTACCAATATTTTAGACCGTTCCTCCAACTCAAATCCCAATTAAAAAAGTATCATCATTAAACCCAATCCAATTAATTAAGGAGTGATGAGATCAACAATAATATCCAATTCCAGATACTCAAGATGTCCATAACCGGGGACACGGCTAACCATGATTAGTTTACACACTCTGCACAGGTTGCGCACTTTTCCCACAAGACTCGACTGCATCCATGATCGGAAGATCGAGACATAGTCTTTCTGAAGCATATAACTCTCTACTCCGGGAAGACCGGTGCACCTACTTTCCCCTACATCTGCTAGTCCACCTCTTCGAGAGCTCATACAACTTACTCAATCAGAGCCCATAATGGCTTGTGGCTGCACACGGAAGTTTCTAGTCATGAAATATCATATGATCCCTTTGAGCCTGGGTGGCGAACCGTGGAAAAATCATATGGGTACTCCAAGATTTCCCAAATGGACAAACACTAGATTCTCCAGGTCCCCAACCAATCCACCCAAAAGTGTATTAAAGTTGCCACCTTAATGTTATCCAAGATTAATAACTCTCACAACTTCCATGTGTATCACGATCCAATCCCCTTGTACGAGCATGTCTAAGCAATAATAGAGCATAACGTATATTCCCGGGGTGATCAAAGTTATTAGGTTCCTACCTCAAGTACTACAACCAAACCACATGTTCCCAATCCTACTCATGGAAATATTTGAGGGGCATAACTAATGCATAGTAAAAACTGGGTATTGAAGAATATGATCAAAGTGTAACTTACCTTGCTGATGATCTGCAAACTCTAGAGATTCGTAGTAACAAGCTTCGCACTTTGGAAAATCTAGCGTAGACAAACAATAGCATACATAAGCAACCACTCAAACAAAACAAAGAGAAATCCAGAAAAGATCCAAATCAAACTTGAAACAAACAAATGACTAAACTAAATAGAAAACAAAACCTAACAGCATTATTTTTATGTCGATTAGATCTTAACAGTAGGTACATATGATTATCTATGATTTTGCAAAAAGAATCAATTCAAACGGAGTTACGAAACTCAAGATACAAATGAAGCAAGATCGAATACGACTATGAACTAAACTCAAATTTTAAATTGTCAAATTTATGTTCCTGTTGGTTTATTGGAAATAGGAGATAGTTATGAAGATTTAGGTGTTGGTTTCATCTAATTTGGATAAGAGAGAAAAAAATTACGCTAGTTTTAAGATCAGGGGCCAAATCGCAAGAAAACTATTTGCGGATAGGTCCTTGGCCGAAAATAAAACTAAAAAGAAAAATCTATTGGACGAGCGTTCGCTAACAGAACATAACGAACGAATTCATTTGTTAAAATAAACTAACGGGTGAACGCTCGTCAAATAACGAACAAAAAAATAAAAAGCAATTTAAACATAATAAACCGAAACTTAAAAAAACTAAACTAAACCGAGAAAAACCAAATCGGTTTACACCGGTTCGGCGGCGGCGAGGTCAATGGCGAGGTTTGGCGTTGGCGGCGGCGGGATCCGGCGGGGTTGGGCGCGGTTTCGACGGGCGAGGCGAGGCGAGGCGGCGGCGACGCGGGGCGGCGACGGCGGCGGCGCAACGTGGTGGTGGTGGCTGTGGGGCGGGGCTCGGGTGCGGCGGCGACTTGGAGTGGAGGGGGGTCCGGCTCGGCTTTTAAAGAGGGTAGGAGAGGCGGCGGCTCCGTCCGACTTGGGGAGGGGGTCGGGCGGCGTGGGGCGAGCTCGAACTCCCTCCGGAGTCCGGCAGTGGCACGGCAGGGAAGGCGGTGGCGGCGGCTGGGCCGGCCCAGGATTTTTTTTAATGATTTCCACAAAGAAAATCCTAATAACTAAAAATAAAAATCTAGAAACAATTTTCACCGTCCCTACCTAACACTACTAGGGAAAACCTTATACACAGAATCTTAGCAGCAGCACGGCTCAAAAAGAAGCACTACTGCTAATTAGCAGTAGCGTTGGTAAGCAAAACTCGCTACTGATACATATTTAGCAGTAGAGCCCGCAACATAACCCACGCTGCTACAAATATCGGCCGACAGTACCCACCAACCTAAGTTTAGCAGCAGCGCGGTGTCACGACACGCGCTACTGCTAACGCAGTACTAGTAGCGCGCTTTTTACTCAGGTCGCTGCTGCTAATTTTGAAATTGGGCACACTGTTGGCCCCGCTTAGCAGTAGCGCATGTGGGGAAAGCGCACTGCTGCTACGCTCTTATCAGCAGCGCGTTTTACATCGCGCGCTACTGCTAAGCCGCAACACACCACCACCTTTCCCCGCCTGTCCTCCCCTCCCCCATCTCTCTCTTCCCTTTCCCCTACCTCCCACATCCTCCCTCTCTCACTCTTCTTCTTCCTCAATACTCTCCCTCCATTACTCTCCCTCTTCTACCTACCTTTCTCTCTCTTCATTACTCCTAGCTAACTACACCACCTCCATTAATGCATCTCCTTTCTCTTTTTCCTTCCCCCTCCACTAGTTGAATTTGTCTCCAAATTATCTAGCTAGGTAGATGTAGCATTTAGTTAAGTGACCTATTTGCCCCCTAACTAGATATATCTTTGTCAAGAAGAGCTTTGTGCACTTTTGATCTCCCTACATCATCATCTCCATCGTGTGCTCGATCTCGAGATAGAGGTGATTAAAATTTCATGCTTTTGCAAAATGGAAATATGTTTATGTGTGTGTCATATGATAATTGAGAGATATGAAGAAAATTGTGTGTGTGGCATGAGTTGATGCCAAATTGTGCTTTTGAGTTGCCTATGTTTTGCCGAAATGTCCATTTATTTCCATTTCGGCGAATTCTGGGCAAACTCTAGATCTATATATGTCCTACTTTTAGGAAAGGTCATGCCGAATTTTTGTATGACTTTGATGCATGCAAGCATTTTTATAATGAATTTGTTTATTATTACCGTGTAGACGTTCATGATGTTCAGTGGAACGATGGTGGACAGGTGGTTGTGGTCGGTGGTGTAGGACATGAAAGAAAATAACCGGACAGAGGTTTTATGTCCGTGTCGAAAATGCAAAGGAATAGTTTGGCTCAACCCCCATGGCGATGGTCGTGTCAAAGCGCACCTGCTCAAGATATACTCGGTGGATAATTGAAGATGAGGATGACGATGTTGAGGACGCCGACGGGGCAGGCAATGACGACACGGGGCAAGACGAAGAGATGATCGATAATGGCGGCGGGGAAGAGGTCGGACATGGCGGTGGAGAAGGGACCGGACATGGTAGAGGAGAAGGGGCCGGACATGGCGGCAGAGAGAACATGGACTCCATGCAACAAAGTTCGTCGGTACTAAGTTCAATCGTGCGGGACCCTCATGTTCAAGAACTGCTTCGCAAGGAGACGAGTATTGAGAGAACTGCTTCTAGAGAGGAGGCTAAGCTGGAGCAATTGGTGGTAGACTCGAACACTCCATTATATGATGGTTGCAATCCTGAGGTGACCCACTTGAGTTTCACGCTCCAACTCCTAAAGACAAAGGCTAAAAACAAATGGACCGACACTAGCCTCGATGAGCATCTCAAGTACCTAATGGATGTTCTTCCCGCGGGGAATCTATGTCCTACTAGTGTTGATGAGGCCAAGAAGATCATGTGCCCTCTTGATCTGCCACACATTAGATACCATGCATGCATCAACGATTGCATAATTTATCGGAAGGAGCACGCGGAAAAAACAAGCTGTCCGGTGTGCAATGCTTCTCGATACAAGAAGGCCGGGAAGAAATGTCCCCAGAAAGTTGTATGGTACTTGCTGATCACTCCCCGTCTCCAGCGGTATTTCGTAGATCCCAAGGAAGCAAAGCTAATGCGCTGGCACACAGAGAGGAAGAAGCCCAACGATGGAGATGATCCGAAGCTAAGACACGTCAAGGATGGAAGCCAGTGGAGAGCATTGAACAACTTCTATCGATATTTTGAATGCGATGCAAGGAACATCGTGCTCGGCGCGTGTACCAATGGCATGAATCCGTTTGGCAACCAGAACATCAAGCATAGCACATGGCCCGTGTTTGTATGGATGTACAACCTCCCCCCGGTTGTGCATGAAGTCAAAGTACATTCACATGAGCATGTTGATTCAAGGGCTAAAACAACTAGGAAATAATATTAATTTGTACCTGGGGCTACTTCAAGAGGAGTTAGACACATTATGGAAAACACCGGCCAAGACATGGGACGCCAGCAAAGGCGAGTATTTCTACATGAGAGTCGCGCTGATCACGACGGTGCACGACTATCTCGGTTACGGATATGTCACAGGCCAGGCGTGCCATGGATATTGCGAATGCACGCGGTGCATGGATGATACGACGTCTCAACAGCTAACGTCTAGAAAAGATGGCGGGTCTGGGATAATCATCTACATGGGCATCGAAGATGGCTCGAACAGGACGACCTGTGGAGAAACCGTGGAGATCTATTCAATGGTCACGCTGAGTATTGAGGACCTCCACGTAAGCAGAGCGGCGCCGAAATCGATGAGCTGTTGAAAAACTAGAAGGAGTGCCCTACAACCGGAAACACGATGAAAAAGGCGCCAGAGCCGCTGCTGAACACTACAAAAAAAAGACACATCCGTGACATTTTGGGCCGAACGAATTTTTTTCTGTCATACATATGACACTTCTATGACGATAATTGTGACAAAACCCGGTATCATCATAGATGTGGTGGGCTCCTACATCTATGACAAAAAATCATGACAGAAAATGGGCTTTTCATCCTAGGCAGGCCGAAGACGCAGCTGTATGACATTCTTTGGGCCGTCCATGACGGAAAAAACCATGGTAGAAGCGAGGGGGAGGAAAATTTTGGGGAGTTGCCGGTTACAGTGGGAGGTCGGGGGCGGAGCGATGCGCGTTTCTCTCGTACGTACGCGCATGTGTGTGAGGCGTTGGCTCTAACTGAAGCCGAGTGAGGCGTTGGGCTCTTGTAAGTGCATCTAGTGCCCCTTAGTGATTTTGGTGTATTGAAGACTTATAGGTTAAGGGACTAATGTGTTTATGAGTGTACACAGGTCTATAAGTCTATGAGGAGTTTGATATTTACAAAGAAAGTCGACCCCTAAAAACGAATATCTTCGACTGAAGATTTTGGTATTCCTGAAGACTTTCATGAAGACTTTGAAAGTGAAGAAATTGGTGTGTCCGTGAAGACTTGATATTCATGCAAGGAATATGAAGCTTGAAAACTTTCATTTTCATAGTTTTGTTTTTCTCCTTCTTGAGTCATAGGAAACACCGTACTGTTAAAGGGGGTCGAGGAAATACTAAGGAAAAATTTCCATGTGATGCTCAACTCAAAATCCTACACCTACCAATCCCTTCGAGTGAAGCCATTCGAAATCTCATACAGTTCAGTCAATTTCTTCAGTGACAGAGACGAAGTTCTTCTGGTCGCTAACGAATTTGTTCTGACTGAGGAGTTAGGAATTTGCTAGTGCGGATTGCCTACACAGTGAGGAACATGATAGCCCTAAGGAATTTGAGAGTCAAAATTCCGACCATTGCTGTGCTGCACGCCAGCTATCCCAAAATATCTTATCCACCTAACGGTCATATCATCGAAGGGCATTTATGTCTTATCATGTGGGGCTGCTCCCTAGGCTATAAATAGCCGCCCCCTACAACCACTAGCTTGTTGGCTGCTCTGAGAGAAACTGACACTTGTCATTTCAGAGCAACCAATCCTCTAAGGACATTGAGCGAAAATCATCGAGTGAGGAAAAACCCAAACACCTACAAACCCAAAGTGATTGAGCATCACTGAAGAGATTGATCCTGCGTGGATCCGACGCTTGTTACCTTTAAAGACTGTGCTTCTTCCAGACGGTTAGGCGTCATGGTCTAGAGCATCCAAGAGGAATTGTGGATCGCCGAGTGACCGAAGTCTATGAAGGTTTGGAAGTCGCCTGAAGACTTACCACGAGTGATTGGATGAGGTTTGTCTTCTTTTCATCATGATGACCATGTGTGTATTCTGTCATGCTTACTTCTGAGTACTTATTCCACTTCAAGTAGTTCTTCGCTAAGGAATTTCCTCACCGGCAAATTCCTCAGTGAAAAATTCGTAAAAATCGCCTATTCACCCCCCTCTTGTCGATATAACGCACTTTCAGCTCTAACTGAACCCGAGCGATTGCACTGCAGGCTACGTGTTACTGAACCCGAGGGAAAGGCTCTCCAAAGTAAATGAAGGAGTCTCAACTCAACGTGACTCTCGTGTTGACGTTCTTCGCAATCTCTTCAACCGCTTCAAAACACTCGACAATGAAAATGTTCAGCAAACCTTCGATCGCCTCACTGATATCTCAAATGAGCTTCAAGCGCTCGGTGCCACTGACATCACCGACCATGAGGTGGTGAAGAAATTGCTGGGATCACTCGATTCTTCATTTAACACTCTAGCACTGATGATTCAAGAGCGTGCTGATTACAAGTCACTAGATCCCGTTGATATCCTCGAGAGGCTAAATACTCATGAGTTCCAGCTTGCTGAAAAGAGAGATCTCTATGGTTCAAGCTATGGCAAAACACGTGCCCTGAAGGCCAAGGCAGTGTCTGAATCTGAATGTGAAGATTCTGGTAGTAGCCTTGGTGATCCTGAAGAATTGAGCCAGGAGCTAGCACGGCTCGTGAAGAAGTTCCAGAAATTCTCAAGATGTACTCGCTTTGGAAAATCTTCAAGGAGCAGAGATTCCTCATCAAGTGACTATAAGAGAAGGCTATGCCACAAATGCAAGAAGCCTGGTCACTACATTCAAGATTGTCCTCAGTGGGACAAGGAATTAAAGAAGAAGAAATACAAGGATTACAGTTCTGACAATGCCAAGAAGAAGAAGAAATCTTCAAAGTCTTCATCATCAAAATCCTCAAAGTCCTCATCCCACAAGAAGAGCAGCTCCAAGAAGGCTCGGGCATTCATTGCCAAGGAAATGGATTCTGAAGCTGAATCTGAGGATCATGAGGAAGAGGAGGCATCTGAGGAGTCTGAGTCAGGTGTGGCAAGTCTAGCTCTTGCTACCGGTTTTGTCAGCAGGTCTATCTTCAACTCTGAAGAAAATGGCAATGCCAACAATGATGATGAAGGCAATGACGACTACGCTCCCACCTATTGCTTCATGGCAAAGGCTGCTAAGGTAACTAAATACCCCTCCTCTGAATCAAGTGAGATGAATCTGATGAAAATCTTAAGCCTAGCTACTCTAAACTTGCTAAGATTGCTGTGAAACAACAAAAGGCTATTGAAAAACTTCAAAACATGCTAGACAAAAGTGATGATATGTTGGGTGATGAAATGGACCACACTAAAGACTTAACTGAAAATCTTCAGAGACTTCAGTCTAAGTTTGACAACCTTCAAAGTCATCATAAAACTCTCTTATCTGATCACGAGAAGCTTTCTTATGAATTTCTTCAAAGAAAGCAAGATCTTGAGAAGCTAAGAGTGAGTTATGAAGATCTTCAGAAGGAGCGCGATTCATTACTTGCTCAACAAATCAGCGCTACTCAGGAGAATTTGATCCTCCATGCTTAAAGTGCATTGAACGTGAATCTGCTATTTCTTCACCTGAATGTTCAAATGCTTCAAATGTTACAAATTCTTCACCTGCCTCTGCTATCACTAATTCCTCATCTGAGGACATTGCTAGTATCACTGACGATGCAGGGCTGAAGGAATTGTATATGACAGGCATGTACAAAAGCCTCAAAGGGCATCAGACTCTTTGTGATGTGCTTAAAAAGCAGATCCTCAACAGAAACCCTAGGAAAGAGGGTATTGCTTTTGAGAGGAAACTAAATGCTGATGGAACATATTGGAAGCCTGACCAGTACCCCAAAACCTCATAGGTTGTTGCAAAGGGACCTCCAGTTGATCCATCTAACTTATCTGGCTTTACATGTGAATCTCCTCATTCTTCTGATGAGTCATTTGACTCCAACTATAAACTGTTTAAAAATCAGAATAGTGAAGTATTTGCAAGATATGTTGGCACTAACTGCAGGAACGGTTCCCCTATGAAGAAAATCTGGGTTCCCAAAAGTTATGTTGAAAGTCTTCAGGTGAATGTCCTCATGACACCACCAGTGAAGAATAGGAACCCCAGATCAAACTCTTCATATGGACCAAATTCTTCATATGGATCCAAGTCCTCATACGGACAAAATTCCTCACGTAGATCAAATTCCACAAATGGATCAAAGTCCTCATATGAACATCATCGTGCTAACCCTTCTGTTTCGCAGGGTAGAGCTAAGGGCTATGAATATTGTAAGTGCATCTAGTGCCACCCCTAGTTGGTTTTGGAGTATTGACGACAAAGTTGGTTGAGGGACTAATGCGTTTGTGAGAATTGCAGGATAACGCAGGTAGTGTCCCTCATTGATTCGGTTTACCTACCGGAGATGACCCCTAAAAATGTATGAAGACATTGAAGACAATGGTGGTATGAGAAGATATTCATACTGAAGACTATGAAATGAGAAGACATTACGTGAAGACAATGGAGCGCGAAGACTGTGTGGTTTTGTCGTTTCCTTTTCTTCTTTGTTGAGTCATAGGAACCACCGTACTGTTAAGTGGGGTCCAAGTGAACTAAGTTAGAGTGATTGAAGTGATGCTCAACCCAAATCCTATGTCTTCGAGCGAAGACAATGAGAGCAAAACTTATCCAGAGCTGGATGAGTTAGCTTTGCTTATAGCCCAAGTAAAGTTGTCGCGTGTGTTTGAAATCTGACCATTGGAACACGTGTCAGTTCCTTAGTGACCCAGGGTCATTTTGGACAAATCAGGTCGGGTTGCCTTGTGGCTATAAATAGCCCACCCCCTACACCATAAATTGGTGGCTGCTCAGAGTTTGTGCACGGCTTTTGTCGTTTGAGAGCAACCCACCTCAAAGCATTTGAGAGAGAGAAATCCTTGCGAGGACAAAGCCAAACACCCAGAGCCAAAGAGTGTTAGGCATCACTGAAGTATTTCTGTCTATGTGACCTGAAGACTTATTACACTTGAGGACTCTGAATCCTCCAGCCGGTTAGGCGTCGCGTTCTGAGCATCCAAGAGTCATTGTGGATTGCCGGTGAACGAAGTCTGTGAGGGTTTGGAGGTCTCCCTTGAAGACTTACCAGAGTGATTGGGCGAGGACTGGGTGTCCTTAGCTCAAGGGGAATAAGGTGAAGACACGGTCTTCTGAGTTAAATCTCAGCCTCCCTAACCAGACGTACAGTTGTCACAGCAACTGGAACTGGTCCAACAAATCCTATGTCTTCAACAAGCAACTGGTTCTATCCCTTCCCAACCTTACTTTAGTTTGTCTTTGTGAAGTCATTGCCTATCTGTTTATCTGTTTGACTTCATTGCTTGACTACTATTGTTGATTGGCTTCATACCATCTTCCATATTGATCCTTACTACCTAACTGCTATTAGTCCTGTACTTTCATATCATTACATACTTGACTATGGCTTGTTTAGGCTAGTTTATCCTCCGCTGCATATCAACTAGGTTGTTTCTGTTGTTTGTCTTCAAAACTTCCAAGTTTTGAAGACTTCCATAAAAATCGCCTATTCACCCCCCCTCTAGTCGATACTAGCACTTTCAATTGGTATCAGAGCGAGGTACTCCCTTGTTCTGTGTGATTCGGTTTAACCACCTGGAGTTTCAGTTATGTCAACTGCAGGGATAATCAAGGTTTCCGCTGCTTGCCCCGTGTTCGATGGGACTGAATATCCCTACTGGAAGAATAAGATGCGCATGCATCTTGAAGCTATTGATGTCGACCTCTAGTATGTCGTCAAGAATGGCGTTCCCAAAACTGGTGAAGGTGTCACCCCCACTGATGTCAAGAAGTTCATTCAACTGGACTCTACTGCAAAGAACATCATCTGTGGTCATCTGACCGAAGGACAGTATGGCCGTGTGAGTGCTCTGGAAACGTCGAAGCTAGTATGGGACTGGCTATCCAAGGTCAACGAAGGCGTCTCAACCCAGAGAGATCAAAGAATCAGTGTTCCTTGCAACCTCTTCAACCGCTTCAAGAGAAACGACAATGAGAATGTCCAGCTCACATTTGATCGCCTCACTGATATCACAAATGA
Source organism: Triticum timopheevii (assembly GCA_963921465.1). Lineage (NCBI taxonomy): Eukaryota > Viridiplantae > Streptophyta > Magnoliopsida > Poales > Poaceae > Triticum > Triticum timopheevii. The sequence continues at coordinate 508,226,027 of OY997274.1, forward strand.
ACTTCAAGCTATTGGCGCAACTAAGATCACCAAGCATGAAATCGTCAAGACACTGCTGAGATCACTTGACAGCTCCTTTGACACCCTTGCTCTCATGATACAAGAACGTCCTGACTTCAAGACACTCGATCCGTCTGACATACTTGAGAGGCTCAACACACATGAGTTCCAGCTATCTGAGAAAAGAGATATCTATGGTCCAAGCTATGGCCGAACTCGTGCTTTGAAGGCAAAAGTTGTTTCCTCATCTGAAGAATAATCTGAATGCAGTTCTGAAGATCCTGTAGACATTGGAAGGGAACTTGCTATGCTTGTGAAGAAGTTCCAGAAATTCACAAAGAAGAAGGGCTTCAGAAAGTCTTCACGATCTAGCTCAAGGAATGATGAAGCTTCCACACATGATCACAAGAAGAGAACCTGCCACAAGTGCAAGAAACCTGGTCACTACATATCTGAGTGTCCACAGTGGGACAATGAGAAGAAGAAGAAGAAAAGCAAGGAATATGATTCCGATGACAAGAAGAAGAAGAAATCCTCAAAGTCTTCTAAGTCTTCTTCCATGTCTTCATCATACAAGAAGAGCTCATCCGGCAAGGCTCGTGCTTTTGTTGGCAAGGAAATGGATTCAGAGGAGGAGTCTACTTTAGAGGAAGCAGAGGTGGAGTTTGGAGAGGAGTCTGACCCTGGCGTTGCAAGTCTGGCTCTAGCCACAACCTATGTTGCCAAGTCCATCTTCAACACTGAAGACAATGACTTCCACACCAACGCTGAAGCTAATGACGAAGACAATCCTACTCCCACCTACTGCTTCATGGCATGCAGTGCCAAGGTAAAATCACGCGATGCTTACTTTCAAACCTCAAGTGAAGATGACTGATTGTGAATCCAAACCCAGCTACAAAACACTTGCTAAAATTGCAACTGAACAACAAAAGGCTATGGAACATACTCAAAAACTGTTAGACAAAAGCGATGACCTGTTGGACGCTGAAATGACACGTTCACAGTCCTTTGTTGATGACATAAAAAATCTTCATGCTAAGTACCAAGAACTTGAAGGCCGTCATGAATCACTCTCAACTACTTATGAAAGGCTCTCCTATGATTATCTTCAAAGGAAACAAGAGCTTGAGAAATTGAGAGCGGCTCATGAAGATCTTCAAAAGGTGAATGAATCACTTCGCGCCCAACAGATCAGTTCTGCTCAGGAAGGAATTGAACCACCATGTCTAAAATGCATTGAGTGTGATAATGCCACATCTGTTGCTGAATGTTCCACTGCTGCTACTGTTTCATTGTCTTCACCTACTGATGTGGTCACTAACCCCTCTGCGGAGGATACCACTGTTGTTTCTGATGAAAATGCTATGTTGAAGACATTGCTTGAAACAGGATTGTACAAAAGTTTGAAGGGACATTAGACTCTCTGCGATGTCCTCAAAAAGCAGATTCTGAACCGAAACCCTAGGAAGGAGGGTGTTGGGTTCGAAAGGAAAAGGAATGTTGATAGCTCGTACTGGAAGCCTGAGAAGTACCCCAAAACCACATGTGTTGCTGCAAAGGAACCTTCAGTAGATCCATCTACCTTATCTGGTTTTACCTGTGCTAATCCTATTATCATTGATGAATCCTTTGATGCAAACTATAAGCTGTTCCAAAATCAGAATGGTGAAGTGTTTGCCAGGTACATTGGTACTAACTGCAGGAATGGACCACCTATGAAGAAGATCTGGGTACCTAAGCGATACATTGAGAATCTTCCTGTGAATGTCGTCATGACACCACCAAGGAAGAAGACAAACCCCAGACCTATGGCTTCATATGGCCCAAAGGCTTCATACAGATACAGGACTCACATGAGTCACCCTAACGCCAATGTTTTGTAGGGAAATCATGCTCAGACTTATGAATATGAGCGTGTATCTTCGAACCGCTATGTTCATAGGACTAAGAACTTTTCTGCTTATTCATATGAGTATCATTCATCTCCTGCAAGTCTATTTGCTAGGGCTCCAAAGCCAAAATTCTCAGATGCTACACTTAGACTCATTGCTTCTAAGCCCCCACTGAAGATGTGGGTGGCAAAGAAGAACTAACTCTCTTTTGCGAAAAACGGTCTCCAGCCAGCAATCAATGGCGTCCAATACTATTGCTGGGGACCTAAAACTCACTGAGGACGCACGTTAAAATATCACTCTATGTGCTTCACATCTAAATTTCTTATCAGTCATACTATGTCCTAAGCTTGTTATAAGCTGTGACTGTCCCTATATGTATCAAATGCATATGATTCACAACACTTGTGTGAAGCCTATCCTCCTAACTGCACTGTAGGGTACATCACCAAAAGCTTCAGAATGGATTATGGACAGTGGATGCACAAATCATATGACTGGTGATCGAAGTCTTCTCATGGACTCAACCTTACGTCCATCCGACAAGAGTCACATCACATTTGCTGACACTGGTAAAAGCAAAGTATTGGGTCTAGGTAGAGTTGCAATCTCAAAGGATCAACACATGGATAAAGTGATGCTTGTTAAATCCCTTGGTTTCAACTTAATGTCTGTCTCAATGCTTTGTGACTTGAACATGATTGTGATATTTGGCAAATATCGTTGCCTTGTACTAATGGCATCTGACAAATCTCTAATCTTTGAAGGGTATCGAAAAGATGATCTATACATGGTAGATTTCTCAGCAGGTCCACAGCTTGCCGTATGTCTTCTCACAAAAGCTTCAGAATGCTAGCTCTGGCATCGAAGGCTGGGACATGCTGGCATGAGGAACTTACACTCACTCATCAAGAAGAAGCTTGTCATAGGCATCGAAGATGTCAAGTTCAAGAAGGATCATCTGTGTGGTGCCTGTGAAGCTGGAAAGATGACAAGGGCAAAGCACCCCTCGAAGACAATCATGACAGCATCTCAACCTTTCGAGCTGTTACACATGGACTTATTTGGACCTACTCACTACTCCACCCTCACAACAACTGCCTGTCTCTATGGCTTTGTCATTGTTGATGACTACTCAAGATACACATGGGTTCATATAATTCTTTACAAGACTGAAGTGCAAGATGTCTTCAGGCGCTTTGCAAATCGAGCAATGAACAATTATGGTGTGAAGATCAAGCACATCAAAAGTGACAATGGCATTGAATTCAAGAACACTGGACTTGATCTGTATCTAGATACAACGGGAATCACTCATGAGTTCTCTGCTCCATACACACCTCAGCAAAATGGCATCGTTGAGCGCAAGAACAGAACCCTCATTGAGATGGCTCGAACAATGCTAGATTAGTACAAGACACCAAGAAAGTTCTGGCCTGAAGCTATTGATACAGCATGTCACATCATCAATCGTGTGTACATTCATAAGCTTTTGAACAAAACATCATATGAGCTACTTACTGGCAAGAAGCCAAACGTCAGTTACTTCAGAGTATTTGGAGCAAGATGCTGGATCAAGGATCCCCATCACAAGTCAAAATTTGCACCTAAGGCTCACGAAGGCTTCATGCTTGGCTATGGAAAGGATTCACACTCCTACAGAGTCTTCAACCTTTATCTCTACAAAATCGTTGAAACTGTGGATGTGAAATTTGATGAAACCAATGGTTCACAAAGAGAGATACTGCCAAGCACACTTGATGAAGCTCCTTCAAACGAGGCAATCAAGCTGATGGGAACTGGTGAAATCATGCCCTCTAAAGTACAACCTGAAGAGGAACTTATCATCTCTGCACCAAATCAACCTGAAGACAATGCTCAGTCCGAACTCAATCCTCCAAATGATGACAATGACCAGCCAGAGCAAAATCTTCGTCCTGTTCATCCACGTGTTGCAAATGAAGTTAAAATAGAGAAGATAATTGACAACATCAATGCACCTGGTCCGCTCACTCAATCAAGAGGAACACAGCTAGCAAACTTCTGTGGGCACTTTTCATTTGTGTCAATATCAGAACCCAAGAAAGTTGCTGAAGCTTTTATGGAACCTGAATGGATTCAAGCCATGCAAGAAGAACTTCAACAGTTCAAACTGAATAATGTCTGGGAACTTGTCAAGTGACCTGATCCACGCAAGCATAACATTATTGGAACAAAATGGATATATCGAAACAAGCAAGATGAGCATGGTCAAGTCGTCAGAAACAAAGCTCGTCTTGTGGCTCAAGGTTACACTCAAGTTGAAGGAATTGACTTCGACGAAACATTTGCTCCTGTGGCTAGGCTTGAAGCTATTCGCATACTGCTAGCCTACGCTAATCATCACAATATCTTGCTATATCAAATGGATGTAAAGAGTGCATTTCTCAATGGCAAGATTGAAGATGAAGTATATGTCGCTCAACCACCTGGCTTTGAAGATCCAAAACATCCTGATATGGTGTACAAGCTAAACAAGGCACTGTATGGCCTCAAACAAGCCCCTCGTGCCTGGTATGATACAATCAAAGACTTCCTGAAGAGCAAAGGCTTCAAACCTGGATCCCTTGATCCCACTCTCTTCACGAAGACGTATGATAGTTAACTGTTTGTGTGCCAAATATATGTGGATGACATAATCTTCGGCTGCACCAACCAGAAGTATAGTGATGAGTTTGGGTACATGATGCAAGAGCAATATCAAATGTCCATGATGGGTGAGCTGAAGTTCTTCCTTAGTCTTCAAATTCGTCAGCAGAGAAATGACATCTTCATATCTCAAGAGAAATACCTCAAAGATTGTCTGAAGAAGTTTGGAATGGAAGACTGCAAAGGCTACACGACGCCAATGCTAGCCAAACACCATCTTGGTCCCGACGACAATGGTAAAGAGTTCGATCAAAAGGTATACCGCTCCATGATTGGTTCTTTGCTTTATTTATGTGCATCTAGGCCAGATATTATGCTTAGTGTTTGCATGTGTGCTCGATACCAAGCGGCACCAAAGGAATCGCATCACTTAGCTGTGAAGCGAATTCTTCGATATTTGGCTTACACCCCAACACTCGGATTATGGTATCCCAAGGGCTCAAGATTCGATTTGGTTAGATTCTCGGATGCTGATTATGCTGGTGACAAGGTGGATCGCAAGTCTACATCTGGCACATGTCATTTTCTTGGTCGATCACTTGTCTGTTGGTCTTCGAAGAAGCAGAACTGTTTATCACTCTCAACTGCTGAATCTGAATACATTGCTGCTGGATCCTGTTGTGCTCAGCTTCTATGGATGAAGCAAACTCTCAAGGATTATGGCATCAACCTGACACAAGTACCTCTCTTCTGCGACAATGAGAGTGCCATCAAAATAGCCAACAATCCAGTCCAACACTCGAAGACAAAGCACATTGAAATTCGTCATCACTTTCTCAGAGATCATGTTGTGAAGAAAGATATCGATATTACTCACGTCAACACTGAAGAGCAACTGGCAGATATCTTCACAAAGCCCTTGGATGAGAAAAGGTTTTGCAAGTTGCAGTGTGAGCTAAATATCTTAGAATCCTCTAATGTCCTGTGATCAGGCACACATCCTAACACTTATGCATGTTGATGACTTAGATGTGCAACACACAAAGTAAGGTATATCTTCAATCAATGAAGATTTACACTCTGAGTGTGAATACATTAACATGGAATTTGACTTCGGAGCGCCACGATAATTGTGCGCCGTGTCTGGGTCTAATACTTCCTATACGGTGGGTAACGCCACCACCAACTTTTCTTGTTTGAAGTGTTTCACTCAAGGCGTTATATTGCAATGACTTCGCATTTTGATTTGTCTTCAGTTTCAATTTGTCTTCATGACTTTCTGCACTATGATGATTTGATTGCTTTCTGATATATATATACTAGTGTTCTGTCCTCTATAGCATTCACTTATAGCTGTTTCTTCAAAATTGAATCTTTTGAACTAAGTGAATGTGATCGGACCCTAACCTCTCTATGCTTCCTATCTCAACTCTATCTATCCAAATCATATGCATTCTATTGAAACTGTCGAATGTCTTCTCTGCGTCCTAGTCAGCAGAAGGCAAAGAGACAAACATTAAATCTGTTTTAAATGGATTATCTTTACTGTTGAAATCTGGAGAAGCCAGAACAACTCTCCGACATGCCTGGCGGGCGTGGGAACGTGGGACAACCCTGAGTGTGTTGCATGCTTGCCACGTGCCCCTCAGATGTGAACCGCCAGGGGCACCAGTGTAATTGCACTATGTCTCTCACCTACTTATAAATACTTGTCCCCCCGCGGTAAAGAAATACTTCTTCCACCTCTCCACCTCCGTCAAAACTCTAGCGCCACCGCTAGCTCGCGACGACGCCGGCAACGAAGCGCTTAGCTGTCGTGACTTCTCCGGTGCCGTCCTCACGCCGGCCGCGGACATCGTCCTCTCCGCCGTTGCCGTAGGTGTCCTCCGTCGCCAAGTTAGGGCACAGTGGGCTGAAGTGCTCGGTCTCCTATTCCTCCATCTAGCAGTTCTTCGTGCGGTAATTAAAACTCTATTTTTACCACCTTTTTGATCTTCAAGATTCATCCTGTTTACCGAAAGTAGTTTCTGTCTATTCAAAGCTAGATCTATTCCGTCTGCATCTCATACTGCTTAGTCGTTTCACTTAGATTTCTTCTAGTTTGATTCCACACTTGTACTTATTCACGGATTGGTACAAATCTGGAACCAACTCACCTATATAAGTGAATGTCTTCGCAACATGAGGTCAATGTCTTCAAACTGATTTATCTTCAAAATCTTCTGAGAATGCATATGACCTCTTCCCCTTCCCCCGCATCTCTAATACTGTCACAGGTACATGTCCATGGGAGAATCCCTTGGTTCTCATAGTCTGCATTCGTTTTCAGAATACTTACAGCATCATATAAATTCTCCTGAAGCCAGTTCCTGTTTGACCAGCAAGCGCAAATCTCTGAAGCCTTTGAACGTATTAAAGCCTTTCAGCTTAAAGTTCATGGCTACAGAGAAATCAGCAAGGAAGGGTGGCAGACAGCGTAGAGAAGGGACATCTAAAGATCTGCCTGATGATTTAGCTGAACTGTACAAGACTGACCCTGAAGAGAACTATCATCAGAGAAAGACGCGAATCCAATGGATTCGACGCTATTGGGCTGAGGAGTGGTTCAGGTATAGGTTTGTGACAAAGGAATATGCAGAGAAGAATGCCATCAAGAGACCTTGGGGTGATATCCTCTATCGAGGGCTTCAACCCAAGAGCCGAGCTGAAGCCATTGAACAAGGCTTCTATCCCTGTATGGTCCGTGGGCCACAGCCAGCGAACGCAGATCCCACTTCACTATTATGGTGTCGTGACGATTCGCTCTTCAAGCGCAACTATCGGTTTGCTGTGGCTTCGGCCAAGAAGAACAAGAAGTCCTTGGGTTTGGACTCCAACCCAGGTCCCTCTGCTCCCCGTGCTGATGGCTCCCGTGAAGCCAATCCCAATGTCATTGGCCCCTTGCCAACCTTGACGGCCTCATCACCTACATCATGGTCCAAGGCGCCAGAGTAGATCATTATGACAATGGTGCTGACTCTAATGAAGCCCCTGCTCCTCCTCCAAAGCCGCAGAAGCAAAAGAAGTCAAAGGCTTCAACCTCAGCTGCACCTCCGAAGACTGTGCGTGCGAAGCCACTGGCCACTGCACCTCCTGAAGCCAGTGTGCAATCTGAAGATCTGCCCCGTGTCTCCAAGAGAACGGACAAGAAAAAGCAGCTTGTTAGACCATCTGATCAAAGAGTCTTGACTCCTGCCGCAATTCTGCGTGAAGAACCCATTGATCTATCAAGTGATGAAGATCTTGCGGATGATGCCCTTAAGCAGCTGATCAAGAGCAAGGAAGAAGCTGAAATCTTCAGCAACTTGCCTCTATTTGATGTGGCCATCATTCACAACTTCATTGATGAGTGGTTCGACACCCCCAACATCAGCTTTGAAGACTTATAGCTTCCAATTGGCCTCAGCGTCGCCTTCAATGGCGCCATTGCTTCTGAGCTAGCTCTCGCTCAGCGCATCGTTGAGCTCAAAAACAAGATTGATTCTGAGAAGGCTCAATTCAAGAAGCATGTGGCCAAGCTAAGTGTTCAAGACGTCCGCAACTTCAAGGTCATGCTGAATGAGCTTAAAGAAGCTTTTCTGAAGAAACGCCAAGAAGCTCAGGGCTCTCGAGAACGCATGAAGCTTTTGGCTGATAAGTGTGTGCTTGCCTAGAATGAGGCTGAGAAGCGGAAGTCTCTTGGCCATCCTGGCATTGATCCCAGGATGGCTGCAAAGAAGAAGAACAAGCGCCCTGCTGATCAGCCTGCACCCTCAAGCCAAGAAGCCCCTCGCATTATCTTCCCAAGCAGCATGACTGGCTTGAAGCCAAAGGTCACCACAACAGCTTCTGAACAGAAGAAGACGAGGGCTGCCGAGGCTGAAGCCAGAAAGAGAAAGCATGCTGAAGCCTCTGTTGCCGCTCCCTCCAAGAAGAAGCACAAGACCAAGAAGACTAGGGATGCTTCCACTGAGCCCTTAGTCGTTGAACCCATTTCCGTGGTTCGCCCTGTGTCTGTTCATCATGAACGAAGAATGGTTGTCCATGAGCCTGCTACCATAGAGGCTCATGACGCTGAAGATATTCCAGCAGCTGAACACACCGCTGCTGAAGACATTGGTCAAGATGACAATGTAAATGATGATGAAGTTCTTCCTCAGATTGAACATCAAGTGGTATCATCGCCTGTTTGTACGAACAGCGAACTCACCAGCATTGGTCGTCCATTGACACCAATTGCTCAGGATGCTTCGTGGGCTGATCACCCACAACAATAACAACAAGACTCCCCCAGTACTCCCCAACAACAACAACAAGCTACACCCCCAGTGCAAGAAGAGGATGAAGACTTTCAGGCTCAGCCAACTCCACCTCCTAACTTGAAGCCAGCACTTCGCAGGCTTCGCAGAGGACAAAGGCCGGAAGTCCCTCTGTCGAGTGTTCCTGAAGGAGAAGAGCACCGTTCACCTGTTGCACGCAAAGTGTTCTCTGAACCAGCTCCAATAGTGAACGTCTCCGAGTCCGAAGCACATGCTGCTGAAGACATTCCGGCTGCATCAGCCGAAGAAAATGAAGAAGTACGTGTACCAACTCCCCCAGCGATTGAAGAAGAAGTTGTTCATGATCTGAACGTGCCTGTGCCCGACCCTCCTGTTCGTCAAGAGGAGGTTGAAAATGTTGAGGCTGCCACCACCAACGCCAATGAAGCCAATGATGAGGTCATGGCTGACGCTAATGTGGAGCCTGCACCAACTCCTGTGCCTGAAGCAAGTGTGGGCACAGAACCTGAAACCAATGAGGATGCTGCACCTGAAACCAATGAGGTTGCCGCACCTGACACAAATGAGGATGCCGCACCCGAAGCTCATGAGGAGGCTGCACCTAAAGCAAATATGACAACTGCTCCCGAAGCACCTTTCGTGCAGCCTGATGCCTCTGATGTTGCCCCTGCTCCTGTTCCGCCACCAAGGCCTCACACTATTGAGCAAGCATATGATCACGGTCAGCTTGTCACTGTCCGATGGCCCATTCTGGTGCCTCCGCCTTCCGCTTCAGGACCCCAATTTGACTATCGTGTTGAGCATCGGCCTCAGGTCCAGAAGCCAAAGCCCAGGTTGCCACGGTTTCCAGGTAATGCCAACTCCCCCGAGTCCTTCAATGCAAATGGCTTCAAGAGCCACAATACATTCTTTGACAGCGCCAAGAACCCCTACTCCAAGCCAAGAATATCATCAGATAGGTTCTGGAGCTATCAGCAGAGAAGCTATTACTCATGCGTGCTATATGATCAAGGGCGCATTTTCCCTCATATGCGTCTTGACACTGAAGCTATTGCAGGATTGCCGTGCTTAGAAGAAGCACTTGACTGCTTTCGTGATGCTGGTCTGCTCCACTTTGTGACAGACAAGGAACATTGGAATGAAGAGCTTTTGCTTCAATTCTATGCCACTCTGCACATTCGCGGTTACTACAGAGACATCAAGACTTGGGTTCTCGAGTGGATGACTGGAAACGTTCATCATGAAGCCAAAGCTATGGATATCATCGAGCTTACTGGGCTAGCCACTCCTGGAGAACTGTATGAGCCTAACTGTCAGTTACACCGCAATGCTGTGGAGAGCATCTTCCACAAGCCAGAACCCAATATGAGCCAGATGCTGAGCATGATGAAGCCTTTGCCATCTGACGCTGAGTATCCCACACATTTCTTTGTTGAAGACCTTGAGTATCTGCCTCGCGCCATATATCATATCATCAGGCGTACTCTATGGCCAGTCAAGGGACACTCATCAGCGGCCAAGCTTGAAGGAGCTATGAAGACTTTGGTCTTCTACATTCTAAATGGCATCAGCTTCAACACTCAGGAATTCTTCATCAGGCAACTTGCTGCTTCCGGCTCTGACCTATTTGGTCTGAAGTTTTATGCTCCATGGGTCATGCGCCTCATCAAGCGACACTCATCTGTCAATTATCAGCCCTCTACTCGCAATCACATAATATTTCTGCAGAGGTTGATATGTCAGTTGATGCTATATACTCTGACCCTGCCAAGACGCCGCTCTATCTTCAGAACATTGAGCACCAAAGCTTCACTCAGCCTATTGAAGGTGTTCAAGCAGCGACAAGAATCTATCCACGGGCTGGTAACACTCGTCTGCCTCACAGAGCGCCCACTGAAGCCACTGAAAGCACCATTGTGCAAAGGCCTCGGAAGCAATCTCGTGTTCTCAATGACCGAGAGCTTCTTGTGGCTCATCATCAGAAGTAGGCTAAGCATCATTTCTGGCTCAAGCGCCAAATGCAAAGCCTCTTGGTGGACGTCAATCGCATTCGCAACCTTGCCACTAAGAATGCCTTTGTTGCTCATGAAACTTGCCGAAGATCATGGAAGAGTTTGACCCTGCTCAGTGCTGAAGCTGATCTTCAAGACGATGGCTTCAATGAAAGATTCCAGTTCGGCTCCACTCCTCCATGGACTGCTACCCTGCGTCAAACTCCATCTCTTGAAGACTCTGAATATTCCTCTTCCGCGGCAACAGTCAATGCCCGAGTGATCGATGATGAAGATGACGCTACTTCACCACCTCCAACTACAACTGCGCGCATCGACACTGCACCAAGTTCATCTGCACCGCCAACCAACGACAACGACCCAGCTGCTTCACCTACTCATGACGAGTAGATGCTCTATGTCTTCAAACCTTTTTGGTCATTACTGACAAAAGGGGGAGAAGCGTATGAGTTGATAGTCTTCAAGCGGGTTCATATGGGCGGTTGCACTATATTTTGCTGCGTGCTTACAACTCTTGCGCTTTGAAACATTTGGTTCTTTGAGTTGTAACACCTAAACTTGATGGTCGTCTGCTACTTCTGCTACGTATTTGCTTTACTCTGATGCGATGATAAATTCTGCATGTGCGATGATAACTTCCGCACTTAGATCATTCTGCAGACGTCCATTTTCATTATGCATGTCATTCTACTTGTTATATCGGTTCATGCATGATGAATTAGCTTCATAAGTTGAAGTGGATCTCCACAAGTACAACCTGCCATGTGCATTTGCATTCCAAAAGCAAATTACTTATATGCACATCTTCAGGGGAGCCCTTGCAACTTATGAAGACAATTCCCTATCCTTACAATTGCACATACTTTATCCCCGTTGAAAACTTCAACCAGTTTGTCATCAATCACCAAAAAGGGGGAGATTGTAAGTGCATCTAGTGCCACCCCTAGTTGGTTTTGGAGTATTGATGACAAAGTTGGTTGAGGGACTAATGCGTTTGTGAGAATTGCAGGATAACGCAGGTAGTGTCCCTTATTGATTCGGTTTACCTACTGGAGATGACCCCTAAAAATGTATGAAGACATTGAAGACAATGGTGGTATGAGAAGATATTCATACTGAAGACTATGACATGAGAAGACATTATGTGAAGACAATGGAGCGCGAAGACTGTGTGGTTTCGTCGTTTCCTTTTCTTCTTTGTTGAGTCATAGGAACCACCGTACTGTTAAGTGGGGTCCAAGTGAACTAAGTCAGAGTGACTGAAGTGATGCTCAACCCAAATCCTATGTCTTCGAGCGAAGACAATGAGAGCAAAACTTATCCAGAGCTGGATGAGTCAGCTTTGCTTATAGCCCAAGTAAAGTTGTCACGTGTGTTTGAAATCTGACCATTGGAACACGTGTCAGTTCCTTAGTGACCCAGGGTCATTTTGGACAAATCAGGTCATGTTGCCTAGTGGCTATAAATAGCCCACCCCCTACACCATAAATTGGTGGCTGCTCAGAGTTTGTGCACGACTTTTGTCGTTTGAGAGCAACCCACCTCGAAGCATTTGAGAGAGAAACATCCTTGCGAGGACAAAGCCAAACACCCAAAGCCAAAGAGTGTTAGGCATCACTGAAGTCTTTCTGTCTGTGTGACCTGAAGACTTATTACACTTGAGGACTGTGAATCCTCCAGCCGGTTAGGCGTCGCGTTCTGAGCATCCAAGAGTCATTGTGGATTGCCGGTGAACGAAGTCTGTGAAGGTTTGGAAGTCTCCCTTGAAGACTTACCAGAGTGATTGGGCGAGGACTGGGTGTCCTTAGCACAAGGGGAATAAGGTGAAGACATGGTCTTCTGAGTTAAATCTCAGCCTCCCTAACCAGACGTACAATTGTCACAGCAACTGGAACTGGTCCAACAAATCATGTGTCTTCAACAAGCAACTGGTTCTATCCCTTCCCAACCTTACTTTAGTTTGTCTTCGTGAAGTCATTGCCTATCTGTTTATCTGTTTGACCTCATTGCTTGACTACTATTGTTGATTGGCTTCATACCATCTTCCATATTGATCCTTACTACCTAAATGCTATTAGTCCTGTACTTTCATATCATTACATACTTGACTATGGCTTGTTTAGGCTAGTTTATCTTCCGCTGCATATCAACTAGGTTGTTTCTGTTGTTTGTCTTCGAAACTTCCAAGTTTTGAAGACTTTCATAAAAATCGCCTATTCACCCCCCCTCTAGTCGATACTAGCACTTCCAAATATGCGCATTATTCTTCAAATCATTATGTTCATAAGTCCTCGAAGAATTTCTCTGCTTATTCATATGCTTACCCTAACCCCTCTTATGTGAAGCGAAGTGGACTAGCTTCTATGCCACCTTTCTCATATGGTTCTCACAGAGTGATGAATTTTTGCCACCCCTTCAGATGTGGGTGGTGAAGAAAAAGAACTAACTTCTTCCGTAGGGTCAGGTCTCCAGACGTGCTTTAGCGTCTGAAGAATTTGCTGGGGGCCTAACAAAATGCCTGAAAGGATGCAGGCAAATCATGATGAAATGAACTTTCATTTCACACGTCCTCACACTACTTATCTGTGCTATTGCTTGATGAAATTGAACTGGTGAAATTGACGTCATATTCTTCACTGATGAAGTATATGAGTTCATAAGATGCACTAATTCATCTGCAGGATGATCAGCCCAAAGCAAACGAGTGGGTCCTCGATAGTGGATGTAGAAATCACATGACTGGTGACAATAACCTATTGATGGATGCTCCCTTAACACCGTCAAATCTGAAGCATATCATCTTCGCTGACAAAGGCAAAAGTTAGGTATTGGGTCTAGGTAAGGTTGCGATCTCAAAGGATCGACACATGGACAAAGTCATGCTTGTCGAGTCCTTAGGATACAACCTCATGTCTGTCTCAATGCTTTGTGATCTCGATATGGTTGTTGTCTTTGGTAGATATTGTTGTGTTGTGATCATGGAAGCTGACCATTCCAAAGTCTTCGAAGGCTTTAGGAGAGGAGATCTGTATATTGTTGATTTCTCTACAGGACCACAACCAGCCGTGTGCTTACTGGCAAAAGCTTCAGAAGGCTGGCTATGGCATCGACGACTTGGTCAAGAAGGCATGAGGAATTTGCACACGCTTGCGAAGAAGAAGCATGTCATTGGCATTGAGAATGTCAAATTCCTCAAGGATCACTTGTGTGATGCCTGTGAAGCTAGAAAAATGACCAAGGCCAAGCATCCAGCAAAGACTATCATGACCACTACTCGTCCATTCGAATTGCTTCACATGGACCTCTTTGGTCCTAATCATTACTCAGCAGTCACTAATGATGCATCTCTATATGGCTTTGTTATTGTTGATGATTACTCTCGTTACACGTGGGTACACATTGTCACTTACAAACATGAAGTGCAGGAAGTCTTCAAACGATTTTCCTCAAGAGCTTCAACCAACTTTGGTGTGAAGATCAAGCACATCAGGAGTGACAATGGAACTGATTTCAAGAATTCTGGTCTTAATGACTATCTTGATGAACTTGGTATTACTCATGAGTTATCTGCTCCTTATACTCCTCCGCAAAATGGCGTCGTGGAGCGCAAGAACAGAACTCTTGTTGAGATGGCTCGCACTACGCTTGATGAATACAAAACGCCTCATCGTTTTTGGATTGATGCAATTGATACCGCGTGCCACATCATCAACAGAGTATATCTTCACAAATTCTTCAAGAAGACTGCCTATGAACTCCTCACTGACAAGAAACCCAATGTGAGTTATTTCAATGTCTTCGGTGCTAAATGTTGGATTGGGGATCCTCATCGCAATGCTAAATTCGCACCGAAAGCACATGAAGATTTTATGCTTGGTTACGGAAAGGACTCGCACACCTATAGAGTCTTCCACAACGCTCTTCACAAGGTTGTTTAAACTGTAGATGTGCGGTTCAATGAAACTAATGGCTCGCAAAGAGAGGACCTACCTTATGAGATAGATGAACCAGCACCTGAGGATTCTATCAAGTTCAAGGCTACTGAGGATGTCATTCCTACCGAAGAATCTACTGAAGAATTCATTCCAGAAAGCGAAGATCGTCGAGCTAATGCACCTGAGGAAAATGCTGAAGAAAATGCTGATCAAGTTCCTCGACGACAACCAGCTCATCCTCATGTTGCAAAAGAAGTGCAAGTTGAAAAGATCATCGATGACATTGAAGCACCAGGTCCTCTCACCCGCTCAAAAGCTTCACATTTATCTAACTTTTGTGGGCACTATGCTTTTGTTTCCATCACAGAGCCCACTAAGGTAGATGAAACATTTCTAGAGCCTGAGTGGATTCAGGCCATGCAAGAAGAATTACATCAGTTTGAGCTCAACAATGTCTGGGAACTGGTCAAACATCCAGATCCTCGCAAGCATAATACCATTGGCACAAAGTGGATCTACCGCAACAAGCAAGATGAAAATGGCCTTGTGGTGAGGAATAAGGCACGACTTGTAGCTCAAGGATACACACATGTTGAAGGAATCGATTTCGATGAAACTTTTGCACCTGTTGCGAGACTCGAGGCTATTCACAAATAACTTGCTTATGCTAACCATCATAATATCACTTTATATCAAATGGATGTGAAAAGTGCATTCCTCAATGGTAAGCTTGAGGAAGAAGTATATGTTGCTCAACTCCCAGGTTTTGAAGATCCAAAGAATCCTGACAAAGTCTTTAGACTCAACAAGGCCCTCTATGGCCTCAAGCAGGCCCCTCGGGCGTGGTATGATACTTTGAAGGAATTCTTCGTGAAGAATGGCTTCACACCCGGTTCACTCGACCCTACTCTCTTTACTAAATCTTATGATGGTGAACTGTTTGTGTGCCAAATATACGTTGATGATATTATCTTTGGCTGTACTGACCAACGTTATAGTGATGAATTTGCCTATATGATGAGTGAAGAATATCAAATGTCTATGATGGGAGAGTTGAAATTCTTCTTAGGTCTTCAAATTCGTCAACAACACAATGGCATATTCAGATCTCAGGAGAAATACCTCAAGGATGTTCTGAGGAAATTCGGCATGCAAGATTGTAAAGGAGTCAAAATTCCTATGCCCACAAATGGCCATCTATGCACTGATGAAAATGGTATTGACTTCGATCACAAGGTATACCGCTCCATGATTGGTTCTTTATTGTACTTATGTGCATCTAGGCCAGATATAATGCTTAGTGTTTGCATGTGTGCCCGATTTCAAGCTACACCGAAGGAATCACACCATAAGGCTGTGAAGCATATTCTTCGATATCTAGCTCACACACTGAGGGAGTCCTGGACTAGGGGGTGCCCGGACAGCCGGACTATCATCGTCAGCCGGACTCCAAGACTATGAAGATACAAGATTGAAGACTTCGTCCCGTGTCCGGATCGGACTTTCCTTGGCGTGGAAGGAAAGCTTGGCAGTACAGATATGTAGCTCTTCTACCATTGTAACCGACTCTGTGTAACCCTAGCCCCCCCCCCCCGGTGTCTATATAAACCGGAGGGTTTTAGTCCGTAGGACGAACAACCATTACAACAATCATACCATAGGCTAGCTTCTAGGGTTTAGCCTCCTTGATCTCGTGGTAGATCTACTCTTGTACTACCCATATCATCAATATCAATCAAGCAGGAGTAGGGTTTTACCTCCATCGAGAGGGCCCGAACCTGGGTAAAAACATTGTGTCCCTTGTCTCCTGTTACCATCCACCTAGACGCACAGTTTGGGACCCCCTACCCGAGATCCGCCGGTTTTGACACTGACATTGGTGCTTTCATTGAGAGTTCCTCTGTGTCGTCACTGATAGGCTTGATGGCTTGTTCAATCAACAACAACGCCGTCCAGGGTGAGACTTTTCTCCCAGGACAGATCTTCGTATTCGGCGGCTTCGCACTGCGGGCCAATTCACTTGGCCATCTGGAGCAGATCGAAAGCTACGCCCCTGGCCATCAGGTCAGGTTTGGAAGCCTAAACTTCACGGCGGATATCCGCGGAGGCTTGATCTTCGATGGATCCGATCCGCAGCCGAGCGTGCCGCACTGTCACGATGGGCATGATCTAACTCTGCCGCCGGATAGTACCTTGGAGGCTGCACACGAATCCGCTCCGACCCATAATTCGGAGCCGATCGCGCAGATCGAGGACGGGTGGCTGGACACCGCCT
Organism: Triticum timopheevii; assembly: GCA_963921465.1. NCBI lineage: Eukaryota > Viridiplantae > Streptophyta > Magnoliopsida > Poales > Poaceae > Triticum > Triticum timopheevii. The sequence goes on from OY997274.1 coordinate 508,243,070, forward strand.
CGGGAGCTGCAACTTCCACGGCGATGGAGCCGAACACTGACCTTGTCCCTTATAAAGCTCGCGACTCTGAGGTGCCGGACTCCCTGCCAGACTCCGAACCTCCTGCGCCCTTGCCAATCGAATCTGATTGGGTGCCGATCATGGAGTTCACCGCCGCGGACATCTTTCAGCACTCACCCTTTGGCACTATTGGCCGGACTATGGCCAGGATGGTTGGGATGCGGACGACGAAGAAATTCAAAGCCCACCCACCACCCACTTTGTAGCAACTGTCGACGATCTAACCGACATGCTAGATTACGACTCCGAAGACATCGACGGTATGGACGACGATGCCGGAGACGATCAAGAACCAGCGCTCACCGAGCACTGGAAGGCCACCCCAACCCATGATGTATATATGGTGGACACCACAAAAGGAAGAGATAAAGAGGACCAACGGGGTGCGGTAAAGGATAATCCCGCCGACAAACAACCAAAACGGCGACACAGATGCCGCCCTAAGTCCCGCCTCGACAAAAACAGCGCTCCTAATGACCCAGCAATAGAGCAGGGCAAACCAGCGGACGACGAACATGCAACCAAGCAACCGTCCGAACAGGACGAATCGGATAATCAATCCATGCCCGGCGAAACCAACAGTCTAGACGACCTCACGCTGGACACACCACCGGAGAATAAGAGCCTTCACAAAAGAATCGTCGCCACTGCAAGAAGTCTGAAGAAGGAAAAACGGAAGCTCAAAACAGCGGAAGACATACTCAGAATGAGGTGGAGCAAAGTGCTCAAAACCGCAGACAAATACGGCAATGGCCATCAATCAAAGAGCTACCCGAAGCGCAAGCTGCTGCCAGAATTTGACGAGGAAGCCATAGAGCCACCATAGTCAAAAATTAAAGAAGCCACCTGGCCGGATAGACGACCAGATGACAGGCCAAAAGCGACAAGCGGTGCCGCACACAAGCCGACTCATGATCCTGGGAAAACAAATGGCCCGGCCAGGTCCATTTACGGGCCAAAAAAGAGGGCCCCAGGAAGCAACACAACACGTCAAGTGTTCGAAGACAGCGGCACACCCAAATACAGGGGCGCCGCACACCCACTATGTTTCACCGATGAGGTGCTAGATCATGAATTTCCAGCAGGGTTCAAACCCATAAACATAGAGGCATACGACGGAACAACAGACCCTGGAGTCTGGATAGAGGATTACATACTACACATACACATGACTAGAGGAGATGATCTCCACGCCATAAAATATCTACCCCTCAAGCTCAAAGGGCCAGCTCGGCATTGGCTCAAAAGCCTCCCAGAAAACACTGTTGGAAGTTGGGAAGAACTTGAGGACGCGTTTAGAGCAAATTTTCAAGGGACTTATGTCGCCCTCCGGACGCAGACGATCTAAGCTATATAACCCAACAGCCCGGAGAGTCAGCGCGCAAATTCTGGAACAGGTTCCTTACCAAAAAGAACCAAATAGTCGACTGTCCGGACGCGGAAGCCTTAGCAGCTTTTAAACACAACATCCGAGACGAATGGCTCGCCAGACACCTCGGCCAAGAGAAGCCGAGGACAATGGCCGCGCTAACAAGCCTCATGACCCGCTTTTGCGCGAGGGAAGACAGCTGGTTAGCAAGATGCAGCACCAGCGACCCGAGTACATCCGAGATCAGAGATGGAAATGGAAAATCACGGCGCAGAAAGGATCAGCGCCGGAATAAAGAAAAAAGCCCAAAGAATACGACGGTCAACGCCGGATTCAATAGCTCGCGGCCAAACAATAAAACACTGCCTCTTAAGGACAATAGTGACGAGCTATCCAACTTAAACAAATTTTTTGATCGGATATGTCAAATCCACAGTACCTCCGGAAGGCTTGCGAACCACACCCACCGAGATTGTTGGGTTTTTAAACAGTCCGGCCGACTCAACGCCGAACACAAGGGGCTCGACGCACCAAGCGAGGATTCAAAATAGTAAACTCACTTCATGTGATATGACGGAAAAACAATGCGGCACCTGCTAAAATAAGTGCCGCACGGTCCACCCCAGCGGAACCTCGAAGTTGGATGTCAAAACCAATCACTTTCGACCACCTGGATTATTCCAGAAGCATTAGAAACCCAGGATGGATTGCTCTGATATTGGATCCTATAATCGACGGACTACAATTTACACAAGTCCTGATGGACGGCGGTAGCGATTTAAACCTGCTATATCCGAACACAATCCGCAAGATGGGGATAGACCTTACTAAAATTCGACATAGCCGCACTTCCTTTAAAGGAGTGACGCCAGGCCCTTACGCCAAGTGCACAGGCTCCTTATTACTAGAAGTTGTGTTCGGGCCACCGGACAACTTCCGACATGAAAAGCTAATCTTCCATGTCGCCCCATTCAAAAGTAGCTATCAAGCACTATTGGGACGTGAAGATTTTGTCCGCTTTAACGCAATACCACATTACGCGTCTCTTACACTTAAAATGCCCGGTCCACGTGGCATCATTTCATTAAGAGGGTCATTCAAAGACCCCGGACACAGCTAGACGAGTCCGGCATAAATAAGCTAGGGGCTCCCTAACCGCACACCCCTTCACAAGGGGCTGTGCATATAAGCAATAATGAGCTAATATAGACTCAGCTTTATTCATTTATTAATATTTTTATGCACTTTTTCGCATGATTTCCTTTCAAACTAAGTTCCTCTCTTTTTACAGATGAACAACGTGCACACCCGTCCAGGGTAACGGCACAACGGAGACACAGGCGCAGACGTGCAGTAGGGACCCGTTGCAAGGATTCTTTTCAGATTAGGACCCTGCGTAAACCTTTTTTACTGTCTCTTGTTGCTATAATCCCCTGGTTTCTCATTATAACCAGAATGGAGACTGAAGTTTTGGCATCGGCCGCGTCAGAGGACCTCGCCCGTACCTGGACACTAGGGGCTTAGGGCATTGTTCAGCCCATTATTATAAAGACCGAACACCTTAGGGAGTGTTCGGCATCTCGAGTTAGGCCTTATATGCATTAGCACCGAATCATGTCTTTGGTCAAATGTTGGGTTTGCCCGGATCCTGTGTTTTGCTGCCTTACGTTTCGTATCATCGGCTAATGCGGCACCAGGAGAACTACTGCGATTGTGCCCCAGTTCGGCTAGGCGAGCACCTCAGTAGAGAAAGCCGAAAACTGACTGTCATGATACAGCGAGAGACTGGTCAACCACTCGATCGACCACCGGAATTTTTAGAATTCCTCCGCTTTGACGAAGGACCATTTCCCGGTCAGGCACATACGCACCCCGAATTCGGAGAGCGCGGTGCCCCCAGGGGCTATATCGTAGTCCCACCCTCGAACTCCAAAGGCTAAGTGAAAGTGATAAAGCATTATAGTCCGGTTGCCTCGTTTGCTACGCTACCACCTCCTTAATAGGACCGAGACGTCGGATTAAGTGTGAAAATGTGCTATTTTTGCGAACACCCCCGCACCTTGTGCGTGGGGGCTGAAGCCGACGACTGCCATCTTTCAGGTTATACATACGTATAGATAAACGGCCGCACAGGAGATATTTCAATACTTGAACGCACAAGTACAAAAAGCGCCTACATCATAAACATTGTTTTATAAAATTAAACGTTCATTCGAACGTGACATTTTTTGAGCACTGCGACTCTATTACACGAGCACCACGCGGAACTTCCCCAAAATAGTGCTCGGCGGGTAACCGGCTTTCGTCCGAACCCTGGGTCGCCACAGCGGTGGCATCCATCTCTGTCCAATGTGTCTTCACATGGGCGAGGGCCATTCGTGCACCCTCTATGCAGGCCGACCACTTCATCGCCTTGATATGCGGCACCGCCCCAAGAAATTGCTGCAATAAGCCAAAATAGCTCTTCGGCTTGGGCCTATCCGGCCATACATGAGTCACGATATCGGTCATGGCAAGTCCGGACAACCTATTCAGCTCAGCCCATTCGGCCAACCGATCAGTCAGCGGAAGTGAACGATCCGGACTATGGAATTGAGACCAAAACAGCTCTTCCGTCTTGTGATCCTTCTAACTTCAGAAGTGTACAACGGCATCCGCCGCACTCGCTGCTAAGTCCATATAAGGATCCTGCGGACCCCACAGCTGGCCAATCTGGGCATACTTTGGATCCGTAAACCTGCGGCGCAGCAGAAAAGGCTTGCCAGCCACAATGTCTCCGGCCTGGCGCACCTCCTCCTTTATAGCCCGCGTTGCAGAACGGGCATCCTTGGCTTCGGCGGTGACCTTCCCCAGGTCTTCTTACTCCGATAGGTGCTCCTTTTCAAGAGCCTCATTATGGTCGGTAGCATCCTTCAACTTGATGGCCATTTCGGCCATCTCTTCCCTGCTTCGGCAGTGTGCAGCCCTTTCGGCTTCTAACTCCTCAGCAGCCCTCGAGGCAGCCGCATCACTCCTTCTGGCTTGCTCCTTGGCTTGAGCAAGTTCTGCCCGAAGGCTCTCCACCGCAGCGGCACCATCTGCGTCAAGCACAAAATATTGTAAGAGGTGGGCTTTGGCTCCCTTAATAGGTGACTGCGGAGAAACAACTTACCTTGCAACTCGTCAAGTCGCTTGTTGACTAGCGCGATGTCCGCATCCGCAACATCGAGTTGCCGCTTTAATTCAGCAACTCCATCAGTCCGGCTAGCCCCCGGACTATCCGCCACCTGCATAGGAAAGGCGACACTCAATACCTGCGATTTTGATCCTCGGCACGCTGTCGCTTTCGACAACATACCGAGTCTCAGGGGCTACTATCTATACAGGGCGCACTTTATGTGCAAAACTGTCAAAAAGGGATGTCATTTTTACATACCTCAAACCCCGCCAGCAAACTCCTGACGACATTATGCAATCCGCTTTCGGCGGATGAAATCCTTCCAATCATCGTACTCATCAATGCATGGTGATCTTCTGAGATGGACGCCCTCTCAAGCAGATCCTTCAGCTCCCCCGGCCGAACACTAGTCGGCGCCGAACTCTTCGGCTCTGCCGGGCTCGGGGATACCCTCCGTGATGACACTTCAGGCTCGTCCGCCCTATCTGATGGCGCAGCGGACGGAGGCATCTCGCTCTCCACCATCTCCGGACGAAGATCCCCCGAAGATGAGCTCATCTGAGAAGGTCGGAGATCCGCACTACAAGGTAAAAATTCGGTTATCCTCAGAAGCACAAATAGGGATGTCTCTTATTACCGAGCTCTCTTTTTTCTACTTACGGCTTGCTAGAGGGCTGATGCTTTAGGGGAGACTGTGCGGCCGGGGCCTCCCCGGACGCAGGACCCTCTGGTGAAGACTTCTTCCCCCGCTTAGGGGCTTTGGCCTCCAGGTCTCCAGAGGCGGTCCTCTTCTCCCCTTGGAGGGAGGGATTCTTGATCCCCCCTTTTTCAAGAGCCTCCTTGGGCGAGGCGGTAGCTCCCTTATTTTCCCCTCTGCCTTCTTCTGAAGGCGCAACCTCCAGCATCTTGACCAGCACGGGATCCGACGCGGTCTCTGGGAGGGGGGCCGGACACCGTATCAGCTTTGCTTGCGCTATCCACTCCTGTTGAAGGATAACGGGTTAAAAGGCGAATTGTAGAAAGGCAAACAAACGGTACGTCCGAACACTGAGCAACTTACTTGAGTATCCGGGCGATTGCAGCTTAGGCCGGCGTCCTCGGTCAATTCGGGACACACCGCCCGTGATCCGAAGAACAACTCGTACATCTCCAGGGGTGTCGTACCCATAAAGTGTTGGAGAATCCATGGTCCCTCCGGATTAAAGTCCAATAGCCGGAGAGGACGGTGTTTGTAGGGCAGGAGACGCCTAATCAGCATAACCTGCATCACCACGACCAGATCGATCTCCCTCGCTTGGAGGTCTTGAATCCGGCCCTGCAATAGGGGCACGTCTTTTGACGGCCCCCAGTTGAGCCCTTGGTTGACCCATGATATCAACCGTCGTGGAGGTCCCGAGCGGAATAAGGGCGGCGGTTTCTGCCTGCTGCCCTTCGGAGCGGTGATATAGAACCACTCCCGCTGCCACAAGCCGAGCTCCTCTTGGAAGGAGCCCTCGGGCCACGGGGCATCGGCCCTCCTGCTTACGGCCGCCCCGCCGCACTCTCTTGACGCCCCCCGATCATCTTCGGCTCCACATTGAAGGTCTTCAGCCATAGGCCGAAGTGGGGGGTGACGCGGACGAAGGCCTCGCAGACAACAATAAATGCGGAAATATGGAGGATGGACTCCGGAGCCAAGTCGTGGAATTCCAACCCATAGTAGAACATGAGCCCTCTCACAAAACGATCCATCGGGAAGCCTAAACCCCGACGGAGGTGGGATACAAAGACGATGTACTCGCTGGGCTCGGGGGTAGTGATGGCCTGCCCTTCGGCAGGCAACCTGTGCAAAATTTCGTAAGACAGGTACTTGGCCTCTCGCAGCTTTAGCACGTCCTCCTTCGTGACGGAGGAGGGCATCCACCGGCCCTGAAGGTCGGAGCCGGACATTGTTGAAGGTCCGAAGCGCTCGAATCTGGGGCTCTGGGTGTTGGAACTTGGAGTGAGGAGAAGATTCGATGGAAGATTGAAGAAAAGAAACGAGCCTTGGTCCTATTATAAAGAGGGAGAATACCAAGAGCCGTCTCCGTGACCGTTCGGGACTCGCCTTCGATAGAGGGGGCGTGGCGACGGGCGCGGTTGGGTTACCCACGTCCGTATTGATGAGAATCCCGGAATAAGGGGAACACGATCTCTGCTTCGACAAGACGTGCCAAGGAAACCGCTTCGCTAAACGCGCTGAGGTGGTATAATAAAAAAAGATTCCAGTAAAGGCTTGGTGGTGGTGTGACGTCATGCCACAAAACACGTCTGCAGATTGAACTTGTGTACATAATATTCTCTCTACGGTGGAATGTGGAAATTATTTTGCAGTGCCGGACACTATCCTGGTGTTCACAATCTTCTATGAATTATTCGGAGGAGGAACCCACCTTGCAATGCCGAACAATATGCGCGCCAGACTCATCGTCATTGAAGCCTGGTTTAGGGGCTACCGAGGGAGTCCTGGACTAGGGGGTGTCCGGACAGCCGGACTATCATCGTCAGCCGGACTCCAAGACTATGAAGATACAAGATTGAAGACTTCGTCCCATGTCCGGATGGGACTTTCCTTGGCGTGAAAGGTGAGCTTGGCAGTACGGATATGTAGATCTCCTACCATTGTAACCGACTCTGTGTAACCCTACCCCCCCCCCCCGGTGTCAATATAAACCGGAGGGTTTTAGTCCGTAGGACGAACAACCATTACAACAATCATACCATAGGCTAGCTTCTAGGGTTTAGCCTCCTTGATCTCGTGGTAGATCTACTCTTGTACTACCCATATCATCAATATCAATCAAGCAGGAGTAGGGTTTACCTCCATCGAGAGGGCCCGAACCTGGGTAAAAACATTGTGTCCCTTGTCTCCTGTTACCATCCGCCTAGACGCACAGTTCGGGACCCCCTACCCGAGATCCGCCGGTTTTGACACCGACACACACCAACACTAGGACTATGGTACCCCAAGGGCTCTACTTTTGATCTCATTGGATATTCTGACTCTGACTATGTTGGTGATCGTGTGGACCGCAAGTCAGCATCTAGTACTTGTCATTTCCTCGGACGATCTTTGGTCTGTTGGTCCTCGAAGAAACAGAACTGCGTATTACTGTCTACTGTGGAAGCTGAATACATTGCTGCTGGTACTTGCTGTGCTCAATTGCTGTGGATGAAGCAAACTCTCAAGGACTACGACATCAACGTGAAGAATGTGCCTCTCTACTATGACAATGAGAGTGCCATCAAGATTGCTCACAACCCAGTTCAGCACTCGAAGACAAAGCACATTTAGATTCATCATCATTTTCTTCGCGATCATGTGTTGAAGGGCGACATCTTTATTGATCATGTGAAGACTGAAGATCAGCTAGCCGATATCTTCACAAAGCCCTTGGATGAGAAGAGATTTAGAAAGTTGCGGTGTGAGCTAAATATCTTAGAGTCTTTGAATGTTCTTTGAAAAAGGACACTCATCCTAACACTTATGCAAAATTGATGACTTAGATGTGCAACACATGAAGAAACGTTTTTCTTCAATCAATGAAGAATAACACTCTAAGTGTGAAGAAATTAATGAAGAATTTGATTCTCAGAACCGTACGACAATAGTACGCGATGTCTGAAATCATCATTCTTATACGGTGGGTCACGCCACCACCAAAGTTGAAAATCTTTATTTTTGAAATTCCTCAGTTTTTGAAATTCTTCGGTTTTTAAATTCTTTAACTTTGCAAAATCTTCACTGTTTCCGTTGTTTTTCTTCATTGGCTATATATATATGAGTCTATGTCCTATATAGCATTCACTTATGGCTATTTCTTCAAGTTGCACTTTATGCTAAGTGAATGTGATCGGACCCTTTCCCCTCTATGCTATACTCAACCCAATCTATTCACAAGTTCTTCATGTGCGTTCTATTTGAAACTCGTTCAAAATCTTCACTGTGTCCTTGTCAGCTGAAGAAATTGTGAACGAAACTTAAAATCTTATCTTATCCAAATTTTCGGTTTGCCGCTCAAACCGTCCCGTATCCCATGATAGAATTATCTATTCACCCACGATCTCCACTTTTCGGTTCATGGGTGACACATGTCAAGCGAATGAGAAGGGTCAGGGGCATGTTCGTCCTAAATCTTCGGGCGAACAGTTTTTCACTGCGACTATAAATACCCTCTCACCCCTTCCTCACTTCCTTTACTCTGCTCGACCGCTCTCTCTCTCTCTCACTCGAGCTTCTCAAACCCTAGCGCCGCTGCTACTCCATTGTCGCCGGTGAGGAAGAGCTTCACTGCCTCGACCTCGTCGCCGTCGTACTCGCGCCGGCCGCGGAAATCTTCACTCCGCCGCCGCCGTAGCTGTCTTCCTCCGCCAAGTTAGGGCTGTGGAAGATCTAAACTGACGAGCTTCAAATCTACACTTCTCAGTTTGTCGTGTTCTTCATCAGGGTAATTAAAAGTTACTTTTACTACCCTCTTTGATTCAAATTTTCTCAACAATGTCTTCAAAGGTGTTTTATTCTTAAAATCCTCACACACAAAACACCTCACTAGTCATCTTCTCTTGATTCGTTTCTCTAAGCATCATTTATCTTCAAGATTCCTCAATTGTGTGGATCCTCAATCTATACAACTCTGGAACCTAAGACAAAGAACGCTTAGTGAAATTCTTCAAGACTCATCTGGTCAAATTCCTCAAACTTGTTCTTTTTGAAAACCTTCTGAGAATGCATATGACCTCTTCAAATTCCTCGCAACTATGCTCTGTTCACAGGTACTCATGTCCGCTGCTGATTCACTAGGTTCTCATCAACTTAACTCATTTGCAGCATTCCTCGAAGAAAAGTTGCATACTTCTTCAGAGAATTCGATTGTTCAAATTCCTCAACTGAAGAATATGGCAGATGGAAAGAAACCACAGAAAGGAGGAAAGAGGCCTGAGGTCATGACTGCGTTTGAAATACCCGAGGACATCTATGCTGACAATTGCACACCTGATGAGGCTAAGTTCGGAAAGGAGAACAAAAATCAGCGCAAGGTGCACATACAGAGGATTGAAAGGCGATGGGCAAGAGAATGGAGGGAGTACAGATATGTAACTCCAAAGTATATGAAGAAATTCGCTCTAAATCCTCCATGCCCAAGAGCTCCATTGGCACCTGGCCAAGAAGCTGACCCCACCAGCATCAAGCGTGGTGAGGATTTACCTGAAGAATGGGCCAAAAGCCAAGCCAAGTTGGCAAGACAAGCCAAAGAAGTAGTGAGGAAATTCAATGAAGACTCTGCTACTGCTGCTGCCACTGTGGCCTCTGTTAGGCCTAGAGAATCAATGGCAAAGAAGCCCTCTCACAAGCCAAGTGCTTCACCAACTGTGCCCTCATGGCCAAGTTCCTCAGCAATGCCCTCACGGCCAGATTCTTCAAAGCCCTCACGACCAGTTCCTCATGCTACTCCTGCTCCTCCAAAGTCCTCAGCTCCTCCCCCAAAGTCCTCAGTTGCTCCGGCAAAGTCCTCAACCCCTGTACATCTGGCCATGTGCCAAAGGACTGCAGGCATCTCTATTGCCTCTGGTGTCTCAGCAAGTTCCTTAGCTGCACCAAACTCTTCATCAGGCCCCACTCTGCTGAAGACAAAGGCAATAGCTGGTCGAGGTCCTCGACCAAATCTGAAGAAGAAACAAGTTTCCTTCCAAGTGCCATCTGACGATGAAGCTGATGATGATGAACTTGCAGAAATCATCAGAGACAGGCAAGAAAGGGCCGCTAGAGCCAAAGGCACAAATGCGCCACTGCTTTTGGATCCAAAGTCGATCCTCGACTACATTGATCTCTGGCACAAGGACCCAAACACTCCTATGCCTGATTTTCATTTGACTCCTGGCCAAAGTCACATGCTGACCCATTTCATCACTGAAGAGAAATGGAAATTTGAGAAGGCTAGACAAATCAAGAAGGCTTAGTTCAGGAAAGAGAAGTTCCTGAGGAAAAACGTTGTCAAAATGACAACTGATGAATTCCTCAAGATCCAGTCTGAAATCAAATCCCTCAGCAATGATTTCAATGCTTATTATGCTGATTGGCAAGGAGCCAAAGTCAGGTTCGTTAAACTGACTGAGAAGTTCACCAATGTTGCAGCCCCATCGCAACAAGAAATTCCTCAAGCTGAAGCCTCTACTCAGCAAACAGAAGAACATGCCAGCACCGCTGATGACTTTCAGGCAGCTGATGAAAATGCTAGTTGTAGGGCCGATGACTCCATTTCAGGTGCTGAAGACATTGCCAGGGCATCCACTAGTGGTGCGCCTGAAGAAAATGAAGAAGTCAGGGCAGCTGCATCAGTTGCGCCTGAGGAAATTAAAACAGATTCCTCAGCTCCTCCTGTGCCTACACCAACTCCTACCCTTCCATCTGCATCAGATGTGAGGAAGACCAAGGCTGCAGAGAAAGCTGGAGTGAAGAAAAGGAAAGCATCATCTGCTTCAGATTCTTCAGCTCCGAAGAAAATGAAGCCTATGACCAGCTCACTTGAAAATCCAATTGATGCTGTTCCGATTTCCACCCTGCCATCAAAGGACCTTGTTCCTTTTGGTGAAGAATATGTGATCCCTAGAAGATCTGATGAAGAAAATCATTCTGCTGCTTCTTCAGAGCAGATTGATGAAGAAATTGAAGTGGATGTGATCCCTTCAACGCCTGTTGCTTCCTCGCCAATGCCTCAGTTCACAGCTGAAGAGGATGGCATTGAAGAAATTGAAGATGAAGACGTGGATATTGGATGCACTACGCCTGTGATGAATGATGACTTTTGGGAAAGTCAGCATCCCAATTCTTCACCCTTCACCCCAATACAACAAATACCTCAGTCCCCTGCAACAACTGTTCAAATGGGCTCTGAAGAAACTCATCCTACCTCGTTTGTGCATGAAGAAATTCCAGCCACTAGTGCTGAAGAAACTGCTGCTGCTGATCCTTTGAACACACAGACTGCCACTGAAGAGGAACCAGAAATTCCTTAGCCTGAAGAACCGGAGATTGCGATTCCTGAGGTTGTGATGCAACTCACTGACACTCCTGTAAGCCAAAGGATCCATTCTCAAAGAAGCAAAATTTCAAGGCTGCAGATTTCTTCAACGAGCATGTGTTCTTCACTGACTGCAATCCCTATGATTCTGCTCGCATAAGGAAGAGGCGTTTCTGGACTGCTAGTCAAGCCAATTTCTATTCCTCAATGCTATCTAACAAAGACAAAGTCTTCGATCATGCACACATTCCTCACATGTACATGGAATCTCTGCCAGGCTTCGAGCCAGTCCTTAGTGTTCTTCACGATGCTGGATTGCTAAATTTCTGCACTGACATCTGTGATTGGAATGAAGAACTCATTCTTCAATTCTATGCAATGCTGCACATCACAGGAAATTCTGAAGATATGAACTCATGGGTGCTGGACTAGATGTCAGAAAATACTCACTACAAGGCAACAACAACTGAATTGCTTCGTGCCCTCCCACTCAGTCCTCCCCTTGAAGGTGCTCGTTGCATCTACAGTGAACCTGAGCTTACAAATCATTACATGCAAGTGCTGATGAAGCCTTTGAAGCCAGGGCAGGCCCCTCGAACCAAATTCCACGTCAAGGAATTACTGTATGTGCCTCAGACTGTCTATCACATTCTGATGAAGACAATGAGTCCTATCAAAGGCCACGACTCAAATGATGAAGAAGTCATTGGCATCATGAAGAATATGCTTTTCAATATCATTCATGGGGTTCCCGTCAACTTCCATGATTTCTTCATGAGGGCTCTGGCAAATATTGCTATGTCACCATTTGAGCTGAAGCCTTATGCACCATGGATTATGAGGTTCGTTAGGACAAGGTCTTCACTCAGTTACAAGGCTGATACTCTGAACTACGGCAGCTACTTGCCTCCAATTGAAGTCCTCACACAGACATTTTCCTCAGTTGATGACAAAGGCAAGGCAACTGCTGTGATAAATGAAGGCATTCATCCATTGGATGGTCAATTTCGCAAGGCTGCATCCTACTCCACCAATGATGACTCTGCCACACATGAATCTGCCGCCAACACCTCTGCCAAGCAAATTCCTCAAGCCACAGCACCCAGGGTGATGACTGATCGTGAGTTACTCCTCAGTCTTCATCAGAAAGTTGATCGCAATCATAAATGGGTCAAGCGTCAGTTTGGTTCAATTCTTCACAACATGACCTCCACACACAATGCAGTGAAGAAAAACCACTACTACCTCCGTGAAACCTTCAACCGTACCAGGGCAGTTCTATCTCATGTCTACAGCGCAGAAGATCTGAAGAGAATGGGTCTCAAGGAAGAATTTGACTGGTCTGCACCTCCATCGAAGAAATTCAAGAAGGTCAAGGTTCCTTCCTTGGTGGCCAGCTCCTATTCTTCATCGCGCGACACTGATGAAAATAAAGACTTGGACGACACTGCGGTAGGCCCTACTACGACAATCGACCCAAACAATGCTGACGCTCCTCCATTAACTTGATATTCTTCAGGGACTTTAGTCATCAGTTTCGATCCTTTTGGTCATTTGATGACAAAGGGGGAGAAATCTGAGAGTTAGTCTTCAAGCGGGTCTATTATATGGGCGTTTTTTTGCTAAGTTACAACTCTCGCTCTTCTGAAACTTTTGTTGGATCGAGTTGTAATCTTAAAACCGATGGTGCTCTCATACTTTTGATGCATTGTGCTCTGATTCTGCATGCTTGTTCCTCGTTAATATTATAGCACGCATGCTGAATTTCTTCAGGCACCATATTTCATCATGCATTTCAAATTCTTCATATTATATGTCAAATGCATGTATGAATTACAAGATATAGGGGGAGATCTCCATGATTCAACTCTTCAAGTGTGCATTGCTTCAAAAGCAAATTCCTCACTATGCACATCTTCACGGGGAGTTCTTCTATATCTTGCAATCAAATTCCTCAATATCAGTACTTACACTTCATATGTTTATCCCCGTTGAAACCTTAACCTATATTGTCATCAATCACCAAAAAGGGGGAGATTGTAAGTGCATCTAGTGCCCCTTAGTGATTTTGGTGTATTGAAGACTTATAGGTTAAGGGACTAATGTGTTTATGAGTGTACACAGGGCTATAAGTCTATGAGGAGTTTGATATTTATAGAGAAAGTCGACCCCTAAAAATGAATATCTTTGACTGAAGATTTTGGTATTCCTAAAGACTTTCATGAATACTTTAAAAGTGAAGAAGTTGGTGTGTCCATGAAGACTTGATATTCATGCAAGGAATATGAAGCTTGAAGACGTTCGTTTTCATAGTTTTGTTTTTCTCCTTCTTGAGTCATAGGAAACACCGTACTGTGAAAGGGGGTCGAGGAAATACTAAGGAAAAATTTCCATGTGATGCTCAACTCAAAATCCTACACCTACCAATCCCTTCGAGTGAAGCCATTGGAAATCTCATACAGTTCAGTCAATTTCTTCAGTGATAGAGACAAAGTTCTTCTGGTCGCTGAGGAATTTGTTCTGACTGAGGAGTTAGGAATTCGCCAGTGCGGATTGCCTACACAGTGAGGAACATGATAGCCCTGAGGAATTTGAGAGTCAAAATTCCGACCATTGTTGTGCTGCACGCCAGCTGTCCCAAAATATCTTATCCACCTAACGGTCATATCATCGAAGGGCATTTATGTCTTATCATGTCGAGCTGCTCCCTAGGCTATAAATAGCCGCCCCCTACAACCACTAGCTGGTTGGCTGCTCCGAGAGAAACTGACACTTGTCATTTGAGAGCAACCCATCCTCCGAGGACTTTGAGCGAAAATCATCGAGTGAGGAAAAACCCAATCACCTACAAACCCAAAGTGATTGAGCATCACTAAAGAGATTGATCCTGCGTGGATCTGATGCTTGTTACCTTTGAAGACTATGCTTTTTCCAGACGGTTAGGCGTCATGGTCTAGAGCATCCAAGAGGAATTGTGGATCGCCGAGTGACCAAAGTCTGTGAAGGTTTGGAAGTCGCCTGAAGACTTACCACGAGTGATTGGGCGAGGTCAGTGTGACCTTAGTTCAAGGAGAATACGGTGAGGACTTGGTGTCCTGAGCTGCGTGCTCAGCGACTGGGTGTCCGGGACTGTGTGTCCTCGAGTTTAAATACTCATCCGCTCCAACCAGATGTACAACTGAGACAGCAGTTGGAACTGGTCTACCAAACCATTGTCTTCACCAACCTTACTGGTTCTATTTCCTCAACTCTCTCATTTCTTCATTACTGTGTTGAGTGATTGTTCATATCTGTGTTTGAGGACTTTGACTCAAGACTTTCTCAATTTCCTCAGTTCAATTTCTTCAGTCTATTTGTGTTCATCTTGTGTTATCCTATGTTTACACTTTCTGTACTCTGTGTTTGTCTTCATTTCATCATGATGACCATGTGTGTATTCTATCATGCTTACTTCTGAGTACTTATTCCGCTGCAAGTAGTTCTTCGCTAAGGAATTACATCACCGGCAAATTCCTCAATGAAGAATTCATAAAAATCGCCTATTCACCCCCCTTTAGTCAATATAACGCACTTTCAGCTCTGACTGAACTCGAGTGATTACACTGTAGGCTACGCGTTACTGAACCCGAGGGATCGATCGATGGCTGTTAACTGAACCCGATGGAGCTATTCCTTCGCTACTACTGCTAGTTGAAGCCGATTGATTGGATGAACAGTGAGCGTTGTGGGGGGTTTGGATGAATAGTGAGCGGTGGCGTTGCCTCTGGATGAACAGGAACCCGTGGTGTGGAGGGCTGGATGAACAGTAGACGGTGGAGGTGTGGCCGTGGAGGGGTGGTTGAATAGGACCCCATGGTGCGGAGGGCTGGATGAACAATAGATGGTGGAGGGGTGCCCATGGAGGGGTGGTTGAACAGTAGCCGGTGGAGTAGCGCGCGGTGGAGGCTAGATGAACAGGAGCCCGTGGAGGCTGGAGGAGGTCGACGGTAGCCCGTGGAGGCTGGAGGAGGTCGTCGGTGGAGATGAACAATATCCCATGGAGTCCCGTTTTGTGGTACGCCACACCCCTCCCCCCCCCCCCCCCCCCGTTTCGACCGTAGCACTCCAACACAAGTCCGTTTCGTCCGTTTTGCGGTACGCCACATCCCTCCCGATGAACAGGACCCCCGTTTCGACCGTAGCGCTCCAACACAAGTCCGATTCGTCCATTTTGCAGTACGCCACACCACTCCCGATCAACAGGACCCCCGTTTCAACCGTAGGAGGTCCGTTTCCTCCGTTCTGCTGTATGCCAGGCCTCGTTTCCATCGCCTGTTCTATCCAAGTCGGTTGGCTCCCACGCGTTCCGTTGCCTCCCGATGAACACGACGCATTTCGTTGCCTCCCCATGAACACGACGCATTCCGTTGCCTCCCCATGAACACGAGGCATTCCGTTGCCTCCCCATGAACACGAGCCCTCGCCGTACGTATGCGCTACTAGGCGTTCGAGACCCCGCCCGTATGTACACATACGTGGCCGTATTTTCTTTCTTGCACCCTGGCCGCTGTACGTACGTGTACATGCTATGTGCGCGCCTCTACTACGACACGTACGCGCCTCTACTACGACACGTGCGCGCCTCTACATCAACCAGTATATATGTACGTACAAGTTCGCGACCAGAATGACAACGCTACGTACGCTTCGACCAGGTGGGTCCCGACTGTCAGGCATTTCCTTGCGTGCGAAAATGTAGCTGGTGGGTCCCAGCAGTCAGAGGGGCGAATCATTCTTTTTGCCCGGACGCACTTCCTTTGTGTGCGAAGATGTAGCTGGCGCGTCCTAGCAGTCAGGGGGGCGAATCGTTTTTTTTTTCGGACGCACTTCCTTGCGTGCGAAGATGTAGCTGGTGGGTCCCAGCAGTCAGGGGGGCGAATCGTTTTTTTTTTCGGACGCACTTCCTTGCGTGCGAAGGTGTAGCTGGTGGGTCCCAACAGTTAGGGGGAAACACTTGTTTCGCTAAATATGGTGACCCGTCCGGTGGGTCCCCGCTGTCAGGTGGAGGAATAATTATTTTGCACATAATAAGGATGCACTTCCTTGCTGCGGTCGTGGACCCAGCTGTCAGCCTCTCCACATACAGTCCACGTCTGATGGAAGCCATTCCTTGACCACGTTGACCACGCCGCGCCGAGAGCACCAGGGTGGTGGATGACGGCGAGGCCTAGGGAGGGGACGACGCGGAGTCGGGGAAGACGCGGAAGTGGATGCCCACGCATAGAGGAGTATGAGGGTTCACTCGTTCGGCTGCGGTGTGAGGCTGCTGTCGCCATAGAATAACAGGGGGTTTGGGTGCGTAGAGGGATGGCCTGGCCAGCGGTGGGAGTAGTAGGGGGCGGTGAGGCCTCCGCGGCATCACAGCCGGCCACGAGCGGCAGGAGCAGGCGGCACGACCGGCGCTGCTTTGGGTGGCTGGAGCAAGAAGACCAGAGGTTGAAGAAGCACTACGGCCATTGGATGGACATCGTACGGTCACTAGAGCTAGAATCGTTCATATATTGACTAAATTTGACAAAGGCCTCCGTCCCAGTCAACTTAGTAGGCCCACAAGTCAGCCTCCCACCAAGGTTGGTCCCAGCTAGCAGGGGGGTATTCATTTTTTTATGCGTAATAAGGAGGCACTTCCGGTGGGTCCGAGCTGACAGCGGGGGGAACGTTTTTTCGCGAAATATAGTGGCCCATCCTGTGGGTCCTAGGAGTCAGGAGGAAACATTTTTTTCGCGAAATACTGGTGACCCGTCCGATGGGTCCCTGCTGTCAGGTGGAGGAATAATTATTTTCCGCGTAATAAGGAGGCACTTCCTTGCGGCTGCCGTGGACCCAGCTGTCAGCCTCTCCACGTATAGTACTCTTCCGATGGAAGTCGGTTGTTGACCACATTGACCACGCCGCGCCGAGAGCACCACAGTGGTGGACGACGGCGAGGCCTAGGAAGGGGACGACGGGGAGCCGGGGAAGACGCGGCAGTGGATGCCCGCGCGGAGAGGAGTATGAGGGTTCACTGGTTCGGCTGCGGTGTGAGGCTGCCGTCGCCGCAGAGCCTGGACTGCAGTGGGAATAGTAGGGGGCGGTGAGGCCTCCGCGGTAGCACAGCCGGCCATGGAAGGCAGGAGCATGCGGCACGACCGGCGCTGCTTTGGGCGGCTGGAGCAAGAACACCAGAGGTTGAAGAAGCACTACAGCCGTTGGATGGCCATCGTACGGTCACTGGAGCTAGAGTTGTTCATATTGACTAAAGTTGACAAAGGCCCCCGTCCTAGTCAACTTAGTAGGCCCACAACTCAGCCTCCCACCATGGTGGGTCCCAGCTAGCAGGGGGAGTATTCATTTTTTGTGCGTAATAAGGAGGCACTTCTAGTGGGTCCGAGCTGACAGCGCGGGGAACTTTTTTTCGCGAAATACGCTGGCCCGTCCGGTGGGTCCCAGCAGTCAGGGGGGAAACATGTTTTTCACGAAATAAGGTGGCCCGCCCGGTGGGTCCCTGCTGTCAGGTGGATGAATAATTATTTTGCGCATAATAAGGAGGCACTTCCTTGCGGCCGCCTGGACCCAGCTGTCAGCCTCTCCATGTACAGTACTCTTCCAATGGAAGTCGGTCGTTGACCACGTTGACCACGCCGCGCCTAGAGCACCAGGGCGGTGGTCTGGACGATGGTGAGGCCTAGGAAGGGGACGACACGGAGCCGGGGAAGACGCAACAGTGGTAGCCCGCGCGGAGAGGAGTACGAGGGTTCACTGGTTCGGCTGCCATCGCCGCAGAATAACAGGGGGTGTGGGTGAGTAGAGGGATGGCCTGGCCAGCGGTGGGAGTAGTACGGGGTGGTGAGGCCTCCGCGGCATCACAGCCAGCCACGGGAGGCAGGCGCATGCGACACGGTCGGCGCTGCTTTGGGCGGCTGGAGCAAGAAGACTAGAGGTTAAAGAAGCACTACGGCCGTTGGATGGACATCGTACGATCACTGCAGCTAGAATTGTTTATATTGACTAACTTGACAAAGCCCTTGGTACGCGTCAACTTAGTAGGCCCATAGCTCGGATTTGGCAGAGAACATATAGCCCATTTGCAATTTGTAAGAATGTACAACCCATTTTTCAATTCTAATGGAATTTACTACAACCCATTTACGGGTTTGTTAAAAGTACAGCCCAACTTCTAGGTAGGACAACGATTAATAATTTCAAACAACCGCTCAAAACAGAATTCAAAAAAAAAATTCCCACATTTTGATGGGATCCGAAATATTTTTATCCGAAATTTTTAGTGAGGTTAAATATAATTTCAAAATAAACTTGTATCACGTTAAAATCCAACGAAATATTGCGCACGAAACAAGTAATGAAATTAAAATTTTTAAATTCCAAAAATAATATATTTTTCAAACTAATTACGTGTTTGGTGCATAGTAATTGCCCAGTTATTATAAATACATACTATTTATTATTTCTTAAAGTCCATTTTCTTGTTAAGCTTAATGCATACCTCCTAGGAAACTTTGCAGCCCAGCGGGGCGGATAACAAGTTGACCCGGATATCGTGTACAACTGTCGGCCCAGTTGCGTTGCTGATGTTGAAAAAAAGGCCTGTGTAGTACAGTACAACCTAATATGGTTACTCAGACCACATTCAGGGACGCCGGAAAGGCCCAAACAAGGCTTCTGTACAACTTTTTGAAGTCACTGAGCTCAATTAATAACTTAAGAAAAAAGTTAGATTACAGTGGAACCTAATTAAAAGCTGTCACGAGCAAATAAATAATTCAACAGGTCCCACTTGTGTGTGTGCGCGTGTGTGTGCATGTGTGTGTAAGAGAGAGAGAGAGAGAGAGAGAGAGAGAGACCCATCGGTCGATGCTCGTAAATACATCTTTCAGCCATATGCATTGCTGATGCTCAGTAAAAACTTATATAGTTGACACAATCATATAGAACATCATAGCACAATGAACTTGCATACAAAAATTTCACGCAGGCGGCACAATCAGGATGGAAGCAGTGGATCGCTACGAGAAGGGCTATTGAAACCAACAAAGTCGTACATAATGGTTCATCGTCTTTATAAACGACGGGGAAATATCTTGAATGTTGTGCAAAGAAAACAGACAGACAACACAATAAGTTCTGCTAGCACATTAAGTTGACGTACAACCCTTTCTAAAAAAAGTTTAGGTACAAAATTAGAACATGTCACAATCAAATGTACTGGCATATCAGTGCTTCAGACCCATATCTCGGATTTAACTAGTACTATCTGACAAGATTCAGTTGTTACCTCAAATTAGAGCACATCCAGGCAGCCAGCCCTGCCTCTTCTCCCAAAGAAGCAGTGGCCTCCGCCGCGCAATGGAGTAGGCCCTGTGCCATCCATCGTTCTGAGCAACACAGGGAAAGTCTAACGTTGACTCCTGTAATGGACGTCGTCGACGGGCCCTGGCACCAGCGAGGGCGGTAGGACTTCGATTGATGGATTGACCACTTCTTCGACATGCACGAACACTCGATACAGGTACATCCCTAATGTGCTCCGCGGTGCCCTTGGTGGCGACGAATAGTACAACCCCGGTTCCTGCACCGGTATCTCGACACCAATCACCTTCAGTATGGTGGACGGCTTCTTCATCCATGCCATAACCGTCAGAGCCCAGCTGTCTGGAGGAACAAACATACTTACGAGCTCATCTCCAAGGTCGTTGATAAGCTCGTTCATGGACTCGTTGTTCCAAGCACGTAGAGGCATGCCGTGGAAGGTAAGCTTTGTTGAAAACTCAAGCTTAGAGGACACCGAGCCCCATCCTGGGTGCCACTGATCAAAGCTCACCAGCGCGCCATCGCAGAACAAACGCCGGGAAGATTCAAACACACGACTGCAGTCAAAAGTTGTTCGGAACCTGACGAAGAAATCAGCCGGTGGCGGACAGACTTCGACAAGCAAGTCAATTATTTGGATGCCGTGCGCAATGCCAAGAGCTTTGACAAGGTCGTCCGGCGAGACGGGAGGCCGGTAGCCGTTGGTGGTTACCTTCAGCACTTTGCTAGCAAACTGGTCGTCAAGCGCCGCCATACCACTGTTGAGCGACATCATGCAGCGATCGAAGGCAGGACGGACCTCAGGATCTCCGGCTCGGAGATCCGCGTTGACCGGCGACATGATAGTGCACTTGAGTACAGGGAGTACAAGAGGGGGATTTGGGGGAACTGGAGTAGGAATCGAGATTCCAGAGGTGGGGGAGGGGCGGGAGACTGGGGATGAAAAGGTAGCATGAATTTCGAACACGCGCCAATATGCTCTCGACGCGCAAGTGCACGAAAACACCGGTGGCGCCCACATGTCGGCCTAAGAGTCCTTATTTCTTCTTTTTTGGAGATCCCAGCCTTTTCTTAGGATCTTTTGAGAGCCCAGCCCGAGAGTCATAATTGACCTGTTTGGCATTGCGTTACTACTCGGCCCATATTCAACGACACCTCACTGGCCCAAACAAGTGTACATCGTCGAAAAGACAGTGAGCTCAAATTATATAACTTGAAAAAAGGAGATATACTCTGAACACTGGAGAATGGTGATGCCCTCATTTAGCCCACCAGTAGTTCGAGACAATAAACAGTTCGAAACAACGATATATACAACATTCAAACACTGACTAGTGACTACTACTGACATAAACAGCAAGACATGATAGTACATAAGAAGTCTTGCTACACCACCAAAACGTACCCATCTGCAGCACTCAGACTCTCGTGATCCAAACGAGAATGACATCCTAAACAGAAGCAACTATTACATAGAAAGAGTGACATAGACAAGGATGACCAAATGACAAGGAATATGCATAACAAAAGAAAGAACTACCCATCAAGAACCAACAGCAAAGACAACAAAGTTATTCGAAGAGATGATCCAACACCATCATAATTTGCAGCCCCGCTTCCGCGACCAGTGATCCGGAGACACCAGTACTCCACCCTTTCGATGCAATAGCCCAATTACCTATCAACCTGAAGGCTTGAACCACATCACTGCCTGTCATAATTGAGACACCCAAGGATCAAAGTAAATCCGGATGCCTTTGTCATTCTCACCTTCTTTTGGCTGCAGGCTGTATCATTGACAATCAGGGGAGTATGCTCCCGAACTCCTAGGGCTCGCCGTGTAGACACAGTTTTCCATAGCTAACAGAGCCTCTCTGCCATCAAGGTCCTTGCCAACGGTGATCTCCTGGTTAATCGGATAATTGAGTCTGAGAAACAGAGAGTGTTAACCAAGGCTGTTTACCCACCTCCAACTAAAAAATGCTAAAGGCCCCAACAAGCCGGTATCCTGCTCATAGACGTAACAGCCACTGTATGGATACTCACGTATTATACGGTGGTTGTATACAGTGGGGTTTTTGCAATATAACTTTTCCGGCTCATGTGTCCGAATGATCATCAGTCTTTTACCGTCGTCTGATCGAGTGAGGAACCAGTTGTGCTTCCCTATTTTTGGCAAAGGTGGTGTAATTACAAAGGGCAGTAACTATAGGGACACTGCATCATATCAAAAAGGACAGGCATTGTTAATGTAAGATCAGCATTGTTCAGAGTATGAGTAGGATAATGCAAGAAACAGCATTGATATGTCCCTGTTGGAACTGGGAGGAAAATACAGGGAAATGTATACTGGGTTCAAAAATATAGAAGTGCCATGCATGGCTATACTCATGTTATCTCGCAATCGATTCTTCACATGAAACTACCATGTCATGCATGTTATGTAATCATGTTCTGTCCTCACAAAAAATTACTCAAGGTAACTAACAGACCATGCATTGTTATATACTCGTGTTCTGTGGGCAAAAATTTTGTGAGGATATTATTCTAGTCATTGATTGATGAAGGGCGAATATAGGTATGTACACATGGTAAGCATTGCAGGATTTCACTACTTCCAAATATAGAGTTCTCCATATGCACATTTACTTCCCTAATGTATGGTTAGATGACACCAACAGTGTGGTGCATGTTTCTACATCATGAAAATGAGGAAACTAACATGGCCATTGATACACACTCATATTTAGTAGTAGTATATAGATTACTGTAAAATAAGGATAATATCCATATATTCCTAACTGTTTGATTATTCAGGGTACAAATTGGCTGTAATGACATGGTCACAATCGCATGAATTAACTCATTCCAAATATAGCTGATTTACGGCGTCTCTAATATATTGCCATAGTTTACTCAAATTCTGCTCAAACAGGGATATGCCAATCATCAAAAAAAGTTCAAACAGTGTCATGGCGTCATCATTAACATGAGATGGAAACAACTTACACGCGCCGTCCCAGCAATACGTGGTGCCATCTGCTTTGTCGATCGTGTAGATGATGCCATTGTGTTCAATAGCATCACAGAAGTGTATATCAGCTTTGACGATGATCCACTGCGAGCCGAGTTGTCTCCAGCTAAAAAAGGCACCGGCGTAAAGATAGGCGAGTCCACGGTCAAATAAGGCAATTAGCTTGAAGTCTGCGTAATTCGCATGTCATGTGGGTACTTAGCAGATTACAATCTTCTGCAAAACAAGGTCAGTCCAACTGACGTAGTAATCTAGATGACTTGGACCGCGATGGTAATACTCTATATAATCCAAGAAAGGAAGGATAATCTCATGGGAGGTTTGGAAGTTCACGAGCACCAACCTTTTACCGTCTTCTCTGAAGGCAGCCATCCAGTGGGAGTTCATGCCGACCCAGTACATACCTGCCAAGAAGTTTTGGGCGATGGTGATCGGATCGATGTCGAGGGAAATGATGTACGGTGACACACTACATACCTGCAAAGAAGTTTCGGCTAATGGAGATCGGATTGAATTCGAGGGGCATCATGCACACCTCTGTATCATGGTGAGCCAATCTCGCAAGACCAGATAGCAGCAAGAAGGGTGTCTTGAAAAGCTTAGGCCTCGCTTCGATGATAGCCGTGTGCATGTCCCTCGAGCATGCAGCCAGCCGCAGGGCGGTCAACATATCCATACACGAACAACAGAGGTCGAGGATGTCACTGGGGAGATTGCTCCAATCGCGGCTCATATGGATGCTGCGCGGTTCGCGTTCGGCCATGGTGGAGTTTGGAAGGGGGCTTGATTTACGGGGGAGAAGGATGTCGGTGCTGGAGCAGCTAGCGAGGGAATAGTGGTACTGGGGGAGGCGAGTGAGGCGACGGTACATGGGGGCACAGTGAGATGGAGACAGAGATGGAGACGGAGGAGGAGATGGAGATGGAGTGGTGCTATGGGAGCAGAGAGGGAGACGAGGCAAGGCGCCAATGTGCTGTACAGCGGCGGTGACAGACTGCACAGTGCACAGGGTGAGGCTGACTTTGGTAACCCAAACACGCCGCCTCGCCTGGACTAGTGTCAGGCGCAGGGTGTTGTCACTTCACTGTGAGGATCGGATGAATAGTATTTTGACCATCAAGTGTACCACAGTTGTACTACTACTACTACTACTACTAGTAGGAACATGAGTACTCCAGTATTGTATAGCGAAAATAGGTCTCCCGTGCTTGCATGCCTGTTCACTTCATCGTTCAGGTATCATCCATATTGCGAGCAGAACCAAATTCTCGTGCATGCCCAATCAACGCCCTTCCGCGATGCATGCAGTGGTCGTTCTGGTGCATCAAGGACGGCATGCAGATCGTTCCACTCTTGAGAAGAGGAAAAATGGAAAGGTAGAATGTGGCAGCAGAGGAAGAGGATGCTAGCTAACGAGGCTGGGAGGCGATCGAGCAGGAAGTTAATGCTCCACGCCTAAAGGTTTTGGGAAAACCTGATTTTCATAAGGTGACTTATACTCACCTAAACGGAGGGAGTATTCCTTAACAAGAGAATGTTGTGTCTCCCACTCACGGGCTCAAAAAAAAAGCTACGACACATTTTTTTTATCTATTTGCATAGGTCCCACCTATCAGGAAGGATGGGCACGTACACGAACAGGTACGACTCCTTAGTCTACCCGCATAGCCTTTTCATTTAGTCTACCTAGCCGTCTAATCAACTGCCTGCATGCCACTTCTCCCATTTACTTCTCCATCGGGAACCGATTTGCCTCGGCTTCTTCACCTCCCCTTCATCTTCATTTGCATCCAAACCCCACTGCGTTCACATTGTTTTAACCTCTTTAAATAATCATCTACTACTTCAGTTAGACTAGCCATCTAATCTTAATTCTCCAAACCATAGCCCTCCGTTCCAGCGGTTCCAAATGGCGAAAGAGATCGAGATGCAGGTTTTTAGCGTCCAACATGTCCTTGTCGAAGGCTCGATGCGCATAGTTGCCACCGTCACCGTCAACCCAAGGGTTGTTCGGCAATGGATCAACAATGTATCCAACTCCCTCAAATAGGTAGAGACGAGGGTCATCGGTCTCGACTCAGAGTACACAGAGCGTGCCCCTGGGAAGATCCAGCGCGCCGCCGCCCTTCAGCTGTGCCTCGAAGATGATGTTTTGGTGTACCATATCATACACTCACCCTCCATAATAGGTGAGCTTCATGATTTCTTGTCTCGGGAGGACGTATACTTCTGTGGGGCAGCCATCGAAGGGGACAAACAGAAGCTGGAGCCGTACAACCTTGATTTGAAAAGCATCACTGACCTACAAACCAGAATCAAAATTCCTGTAAAAGATTGTGCTAAACAGACACCATCCCTATTCGACATAGCAAATTTTGTGCTCGGTACAAATCTTCAGAAGGGTGACGAGACGGTGGCGTTAAGGTTGTCTGCATGGGAGAATTATCCCTTGACGTACGAGCGGATAAAATATGCTGCCCTCGATGCCCGTGTGAGTTTCGAGATAGCTGCAAGGTCCAAAGAGCTTGTTGCGAAGCCGTCTCCCACAGAGAATGAGAACAAGAAGATGAAGAAGAAGAAGAAGAAGAAGAAGAAGAAGAAGAAGAAGAAAACGCTGCACCAGCAGGAGGGCATTATGGATGGATGAACTATTTCCTCTCTTGTAAAAAACATTATTCCCTCTCAGTGTATATTGATATAGATGGACTATTTCGATGGTGTGCATGTCTTTGGAACAGAGTAGTAGCATGGGTCCGCTTGACTATAAGGAACTATTTATCCGCATATATAGCTTTCTCTGCTACTCCTTCTAGTGATCGGTATACAGTGCATGTGTCCGTAGACATGACAACTTGTCCATGGAAGTTCAACTACGGCGACCATCACGTTTCATCTCACGATTCCGACGACGCCTCTCCAACCCATGGCACCATGCCCCCCGATGTGCGCCTCACCCCTCTCGGCTGCACCGCCCCTCTGCCTTTGTGTGCATGACATGCGGGCCACCTAAAATGCGGCGAGCATCAAGTTTCTACCATAGCCACCCGCGATTCCCACGACGCCGCTCGAATCCATAAAACCACACGTCCCCCGACCTGCGGCTCACCCCTCTTGGCCCCACTGCCCCTCTGCCTTCGGGAGCATTACATGTGGACCAGTCACCTATCGGGTCCACATGTTATTGACTCAAAGGTAGGTGTAGTAAGGCGCTGATGCTCAGTCCCGACGGCTCTGAGAGGGAAATGTAACTCCTGCGCCAGGGCTTGTGGTGCTCCCGCAGCATGAACTCATGCCAAACTCGAGATTTGTTTCTTTACTATACATGCACGCAATGATTTAATGGACATTGTAATCTCAACATGTGATGGGGAGCTCTAAATTTGAATTTGAAACTTATAAAACAAAAAGATTCAAAACAAATAAACTGGGAGAGAGGGAGTATATCATAGGATGTGTCACATACAAAATAAGTCCCCTAGTTTGTCACCGCGAAGATGCGGTTAGAAAGGAGCACAACGTCTTCCTACTCGTACGGCAACAAATCGGTCGCAGACAGCATGGTTCGGCTTTGACCGCCATGTGCAAGGTTCGTGCTATCTTTTGTTCAATCCCACCATGGTTCCATCATACCAATTCATGCGGTGGCCCGTTGCATGGCTGATCCCAATGTTGGACAAAGGTTCTACGGGAACGGTGTCACCGTTGTAAATGTTGTGCAAATTGATGTTGGTACCCTCCCGTACATATGCAAGACAATCTCCACTCGCACCGAGCCTAGCCTTTGAAACAGTGGGCAGGGGGAGAATTAGGGAATGGACACGGAAGTAGTCTTTAGAATGCATTTACTACGTGATCAAACTCATCTTACCTGCTCATCAGAGGAAATCCGAGTGCCCGTCGACATCGGCATCTCAAGGGGCGTCAACTTGCAACTACGGCCACGCCGCACTGGAGAGACCCCCAAGGAAACATCCTCGTGCGTTCCACAGAACATCAAGATGCATTTGTATGAGTAGTTTATCTTGTGAGAGAAAAGGATGAATGAGGGAAGGCCTCTAGAGATAGAGATGGACACTACTACTACCAATGTGCTGGCCCGTGCGTTGCAATGGATCCAAACTAGTAGAATAATACTTGTTCACATGCTTGAAATATAAACACTCTAGTTTTGATATACATATCTCAGCAGACACGACAGCTTGTCCATGGAAGTTGAACCACGGCGACCATCACGTTTCTTGTTTTTACCACTGCCACACCAAAACGCAATTCCCATGACGCCGCTCCAACCCACGGCACGACGTCCCCCGACGTGGACATGGATCCTCTGACGTGGCTATCACTGCCTTGCCCTGCCTTTCCTTCGCTGACAGGTGGGACCCACGCTTATGGGTCCCACATGTTAGTGACAAAATGGTAGGATTCTTCGTGCCCCTCATCCCTCTCGGCCCCACCGCTCCTCTGCCTTTGTGTGCATGACATGCGGGCCAGCTGAACTACGGCGACCATCAACTTTCTACCACAGACACACCCGATTGGACGTGGTTTGCCTGCTCCGCTGCTGTGCTCCGATCCGTACTCCCGCACCATCGAATTTTCATCCAGCGGCTGTGACACATTTCGTCCCGGGCATCAATCCTCAGCTGGAGTACTTATGTACTACAGGTAGTACCCGCCGGTGTGGCCATCTATGCCTTGTAACGCCCCGATGCCCAGCTGTGGTACCCTCGCCATGGCGACGCCACCATCGGCCGGTTCATCTTGAACGAGTGAGTCGCCAACCATGGCACCACCTTAGAATGACATGTGGGCCAGCCGCATTTAAGGCCCAGGTGTCATTGACTCATAGGTCGGGCACTAAGCCACTGAAGTTCGGTCCCATGGGCCCCGAGAGGAAAATGTAACTCCTGCGGCAGGCCTTGTGGTGCTCTCGCAGTACGAGCTCGTGCCAAAACTGGAATTTGTTTCTTACTACTACTAGTTCTAGTAGGAATGTACACGTGCATTGCACGCATGAGATTCTGGTGGTTTGGGCATTATGCTTCTACATGTGGAGTTTTCTGGATTCTAACATGTGGCAAAATTTGGTGGAATGTAAGGTTAGGTAAGTTTGATTAACTTAGGTGAGTTTTTGGTTCAAGCCACACCTTAGGCAAGCCACACTGGCCCCACATGACATACACACAAAAAATGTGGCAAGATTCCCTTTGGCTTGCCATCTTGTGGCAAAATTTGGTGGAATGTAAGGTTAGGCAAGTTTGATTAACTTAGGTGAGTGTTTGGTTCAAGCCACACCTTAGGCAAGCCACACTGGCCCCACATGACATACACATAAAAAATGTGGCAAGATTCCCTTAGGCTTGCCAACTTGTGGCAAAATTTGGTGGAATGTAAGGTTAGGTAAGTTTGATTAACTTAGGTGAGTGTTTGGTTCAAGCCACACCTTAGGCAAGCCACACTGGCCCCACATGACATACACACAAAAAATGTGGCAAGATTCCGTTAGGCTTGCCAACTTGTGGCAAAATTTGGTGGAATGTAAGGTTAGGCAAGTTTGATTAACTTAGGTGAGTGTTTGGTTCAAGCCACGCCTTAGGCAAGCCACACTGGCCCCACATGACATACACACAAAAAATGTGGCAAGATTCCCTTAGGCTTGCCAACTTGTGGCAAAATTTGGTGGAATGTAAGGTTAGGCAAGTTTGATTAACTTAGGTGAGTGTTTGGTTCAAGCCACACCTTAGCCAAGCCACACTGGCCCCACATGACATACACACAAAAAATGTGGCAAGATTCCCTTAGGCTTGCCAACTTGTGGCTCTCATTTTGAAGAACTTATTAATAACTTTGCCTGAGCTTAGTTGTGGCAAAGTTAGTCATGAATTAAGTTCAACCATGGAGTCTTCTAGATTATACATGTGGCAGAATCTGGTGGATGATATCCAATGGCTAGTAGTGCTCGGATTTGCCATCTTTGTACCATCGGATTGGCTTCATCCAACGACCAACTATCAAAGTTTTTCACACACTATATAGGGGGTATAGATATAGATGTGCCGGTTCGTTGCAATGGATCCAAAGTATATCTATTTAGTGGAGTGCAATCTAAACACATTATCTATTTATTTTTCTCTAACCTTCCGTAGCCATGCAACCAAGCCACGTAAGCTTCATGGGTGCCCCCCACATCATATTATTCATACTACGTTGATTGAAAAAAAGATAAATCACCCAAAACAAGATCTTCCCATTTTTTGTTCCTACGATGTTGTGCCGTGCACGTATCTACTAGTTGTATAGTGGTAGTACTAGTAATATAATAGTATTAGGAGTACAAATTTGGTAGGAGTGGTACTAATACGGAATGCTCCTACTCTATCAACGAGCCCCGTCTGACACAAAATTTCTTGGCTTCTGTGCTACAGCTAGATCTTCCCCTTGTTTCTGTTTTCCAACCAGGTGGCGAGCGGGGTGTCGGTTTGCTCAACGGGTGGTCCCACATGAAAGTGAAAATGCTAGGCTGTAGGAAACACGCCTTCCCTAAGCTATGTGTCGTGCCGGACGGGCCGTGTTGTACTCATGATTCCCGGGCATGTGGCGGTGCGATGCGAACGTGGCAGGCCTTTTCCTTTTACTAGCAATGTGCCCGTGCGTTGCGACGGATCCAAAGTAGTAGAATAGTAGTATTTGTTCACAAACTTGAAAGAAATCACTATTGTTTTGATATACTCCTAATATATTACTCCCTCCGTACCTAAATATTTGTCTTTTTTGAGATTTCAAATGGACTATCACATACGGATTATATAGACATATTCTAGTGTTTCTAGCAAGATGCCCGCACATTGCACGAAGTTGATGGAAAAGGTAAGCACAACTTATAAATTGACGGATGGAGTACTAGTTACAGTGATGCATATAATTAAGAAAATGGATCGCACATGTCGGTATTGACTGGAACAAGAATGCAACAACACAATAAGAATTAAGGCCACGATGATGCGATTGTAGTGGTGGTTACAAAAGGAAAGAAGAAAGATGGATCCACGAACGTACGACCTCCTCCTCAACTTAGTGCGTCGGGCCACCGTCCGGCGGCTAAGGAGCGGCGGCTTTTGTGGCGAGGTTGAGGAAGGCCAATGTCGTAGTGTCCTCACTGGCCTTGTAGATACCTATGTACATGATTTGCTCGTACGAGTGGATGTGTAGGTCGATGAATTCTTGCAGGGCGAGGCGCCTCACAGCGAGCGCGACCTCTAGGTGGACATTCTTCATGGCGTCAGCGAGCAGTCGCAGGGCCACCAGTGCTTGAAAGAGGTTTCGGCCATGGAGGACGATTAGGGTGGCAGGCAATGAGGAGCCCGGGCGCGTGGGCTTGAGGAGTACGGCGATGTCGTCCACGAGCTTCTTGAGGACGATGAACTTGTTGCTAGTGGCAACGATCATCTGGTCCAACTGAGAGTCGTTGTTGGCCTCGACGGCGGCCATCCACCAGCCGGTCTCCAACACCGTGTGGAGACGATCCTCGGCGCCATGCCGCAGGCCAGCATCGTGGACCATCTGGCGCAGCCGCTGGCCGCTGACGCGCATCGCTGCCATGGGTCTGGAGCGAGCTCTTTTGCGCTTAGTGTAGGTGCTTAGGCAAGTGCTTAGGTGCGTACGATGTGGTAGATGCATTGGAATGGAGGAGGGGCGCCTTTATATGAGGGCAATGAGGGCAAACTGCGTTGCATTCACATCGTGCAACCTCTTTTCCTGGATCTCCTCCCATTACTTCCCTCATGCATTAATTGAAGGAGGATGCATTGGCCGTTCAACATATCAGGAACCGCTACTCCCTCCCTCATCTGCACTAAAGGCGTATCGGGAACTGCGCGCCCGCTGTCAAATCGAATACTCCCTCCGTCTAGGTGAGTATTATAAGTCATCTTACAAAAACCAAATACTAGTAAGACTAGCCACCGTGGGAGTAACTTCAGCAGTAACATCGAGTCCAACTCAGCAAATTTGCTTATGTGGCTAGTTACTGTAACATCACATGTCCCAATGCAATATGAGTCTATAACCTAATAAATGAAGCTTTGCATGTTACCACACTTATGTTACTACTACCTCTGTCCGGGTTTATTGGTCCCCATTGTATTTCGTGCCAAATTTTGACCATAGATTAAACTAAGAAAATGTTCATGCATGTCACCAAACATTATATTTTTCAAAACTATGTTCAAAGACGAATCCAATGAGATAATTTTTCTTGACATGCATTAACATTTTGTTGGTTAAATCTTTAGTCAAAATTTGGCACAAACTATAAAAGGGACCTATAAACTATAAAAGTTCACGAGCGCTCTCTATATGTACCACCTTTTTTAAAATTTCAAGTTTTGCTCCATGGCGCAATCCATCGATACTACAACTGTACAAAAGTGGAGTATATACATTTTTTAAAAGGCTAGAGGGCGGGGCAGTCTAGCTCGGTCGGTTTCACGAGAGGCGAGGGCCTTTGTGATTTGACGGCTCATTAATGTTGTCAAATCGAATAGTACTGCACCACCCGCTGCATGCCCGGCGCCTCCATTAAACCCCTCCGTTAAACCCGCATGCAAACCGAGAATCCTACTCCGGGCACACGTCCGTTCATGAGCGGGTCGGAATTAAACGCAACACTGGCCGAGCTCCTCCCGTCCGCCCTCAGTTTAAACGAGGCCAGACGCCGGCCAAGCTCCTACCGTCCGCCCTCTATTTACACGAGGCCAGAAAGACAGCGGGCAAGAATCGCACCCCTCCACCGCTCCCCCATCTCCTCCTTCACCATTTTCTCCACCCTTCCGATGAGCACTTCTCCGGCATATTACCTGGCAGGGTGTCCCGCCGAGCCCTTCGGATACGGGCGAGGCCGCTCGGTGCTTCACCAACCTCGCTTGGCCCGACGGAGCCAGTTGCCGCCCCAAGCAGGCGTGTGGTTCAGCAACTCGCCGCTCCAGTTCAGCTCGATGAGGAGTGGCGAGTTGCTCCACACTAGCATGGCGGCGAGCACGCCGGTACGGGCGCCGTCGCTGCCGCGTCTTACCGCACCACCAGTGTCTGCGGTGGCCGCGCCTCCCGTGTCTGTGGGCGCGCCTCCCGTGCCTGCGGCAGCGCCATGCAGGCAGAGACAGAAGCCGGGTGCGTGGAGAGCGACCAGTCTGTGGCCAGCTTCTCCCTGTCCACCGCCATCATCAAGGAGAAGTAGAACACGGGAGGACGCCGCCACTTGGGACCCATGAAGGCCACTGCCGAGGCGACGACCGTGGATTCAGGTGGTTTCTTTGCTGCTTCATCTCTTTCGAGGATCTTCGTCGACCCCGCAAGTGTTTGACGGACATGAGGAAGACAAAGGGATCCGCGGGCGGCCATTTAGAACTAAAATAAGTCTAGATATATCCATTTCTAGGACAATTATTTCCGGACGGAGGGAGTATTAATTATACAAGAGAGCCGGATTGGCACCTCTTAGTTCATGTAAATGTAATGAAATCCATCATGTTTATATGAAGATCCGGCTTTTTTATACGAAATCCTTCATGCTTATATGAAATCAGTCCGTGTTTGCACGAATTTCATCTGGTTGGTTAGAGTTGTAAAAATGTATGCTGCTGGCGTTTGATGTCGTCCTCCGCGGAAGGAAGCGGGAGGAAATTTGTCGGATGCCGTTGGAGATGCTCTTTATGCTGGAAATAATAGAGTGACATCCAATCCATTTGAGTTAATTACCTGTATGATTGTCCCTCTATAAAAAGTTAATTGCATGTACAGTGTACACATGACTTGCAGGGTGGCTACAGCTTCGTACAGAAAGTTAAAAAGAAACAAGTCCATCCTTAATATTCTAAGTACTCTGTGGGTTCCACTGTCAGTACAGTAGCGAAAGAAGTATATATTAAATAAGTAGAGTAATATATAATATACAAATCTAAAGTTAAAAGACAGAATTCGAACTCATGTCATCGCGTTGCGAGCATCCGGCACTAACCAGCCCAGCACATTTTTGTTGTAGACCATGCTGGAGATATATCTCCATGTCTACTCTTATATATACTCCATTCGTTCCTAAATATTTGTCTTTTTCAGATTTCAAATGGACTACCACATACGGATGTGTATGTAGACATATTTTAGAGTGTAGATTCACTCATTTTGCTACTTATGTCTTTTCAGGAAGGGGTCATATTTGTCCTTGATTTATTTATGAGGTATCCAAATGGCACTGCACCACCAAGAAAAGTGGGTAACATCAAAATTATGGACTACTTTTTTGAGTATGTTGGTAAGGTCCGGTCATAGTCACTTGTTGAAATCTCTAAAAAGACAAATACTCCCTCTGTCCGGAAATACTTGTCATCAAAATGGATAGAAGGAAATGCATCTAGACGTATTTTAGTTTTAGATACATCTATTTTTATCCATTTTAATGACAAGTATTTTCGGACGGAGGGAGTAGAAAACAGAGTTGGTGATGATGGTGTGTGTGCCATCCTGCAATATAGGCCGTCAGATTTATATCTAACGGGTAGGAAAGAAACTATGGCAATTTTGCAAAAATATACCCACACGTCTCTCCACGTTCGCCAATAAGGCCTTCCCTCATTCAGCCTTTTCTCTCACAAGATAAACTACTCATACAAATGCATCTTGATGTTTCGTGCAACGCACGGGCAGCTAGCTAATTTCTTTTAAAGTAGTTGCTGCGATAATTGGGTTGAAGTGATATGTTTTATGTCTGCCTTGAATAATTTCAGATTCACTAGTAGTAACAAAGAAAAGGTTGCCTTGTTAATTAACAGAAAACAGGGTGAAAACTATCACATGAGGCTGGTAAAAACAAGGCACACTGGGTTCAGCGTCATCGTCACTACAGTTGTGCGTGCGCGAGAAGTCTACATATCGAGGGGGCTACCGAGCGAGGCACCAAGACACAATGTTTGAGAGAGAAACCAATTGACAGATTATGATCAGATCGAGTTGTCACCCTTCTGCTGTGGTTGTTGGGGGGAGAGAGAAAGATGTATCGAGAGTGTGCGCGGTAGGCACAGAGGCACAACTAGCGAGTGTGTGTGTGTGTGTGTTTGGAAGAGGAGTCGATAGATTATTATCAAGATCGATGTGCCACCCTACTCCTTTAGTGCTGGGTAGTGTGTGTGTGTATGTTTGAGAGAGAATCCAGTCGATAGATTAGTATCAAGATCGAGGTGTCACCCTACTCCTTCGGTGCCGGGTAGTGTGTGTGTGTGTGTGTTTGAGAGAGAAGCCAGTCGATAGATTAGTATCAAGATCGAGGTGTCACCCTACTCCTTCGGTGTTGGGAAGTGTGTGTGGGGGGCGGGAGGGGGCAGTGACACTCACATATATAAAAGAATAGAGTTGGTGATGATGGTGTTCCTGCCATCCTACAATATAGGCCATCCGATTTATATCCGACGGACATGAAGGAAAATATGGCAATTTTGCAAAAAGATACCCACACCCCTCTCCGCATTTGTAAATAAGGAATTCCCTCGTTCATCCTTTCCCCCCACAAGATAAACTTCTCATACAAATGCATTGGTGTTCCGTGCAATGCACATGGGCATCTTGCTAGTAGGGAGAAGGAGTTTGTGTGACACATATCTAGCTATATTAAGGGATAGGTAGATAGCATATGTGTGAGAGACATTATTATACTTTGAGACATTAGTGGCTGTGGGTGGGCGGAATTAAAGGGGTGGGCGTGTTAGACATAGAGAGCGTGTGTGTTTCTGTGTGAGAGACTTGTAGGACGGGGTAGAAAGATGAATTTAACCCTGACGGAGGGAGAGAAATACACGAAGTGCGCGTGTGTTATTCCCATGCCCACAGGGAAATGAGATATGTATGCGTGTGAGAGAGATTTCACAATTCATTCCTGTATCACTATCTAGCGACCGTGGACGTGCATCGCTTGAACATAAGTCGATATCTACTTCGTATCGTGGCCAAATGTACAATATCGATTCAACGCTATAAAGATTGGACACTCACATATCACATTTTTTTCTATTTAAATAAACCTTTTTTAGTTGTGCATGCCAAAGTTAGAGTGATGTTTCTTCAAACAACCAATGTAGCTATCATGCACATGCACCATTGTTACTCTTCCATTCAAATTCATTAGTCTTGGATGATTTAAGTTTCTATTTCGAAGTAATATATATGTAATATTCATATATGAATTCAACAGTTACGCAATTTATGAAATGGAGGCTACGTAATCATATGAGGTAACACTTTTAAGTAGCTAACTACAATATCCATTTCTTTTTGTGCGCCTCTACACTAACATGTCAATGCATTATGTTTAAAGTAAATAACCAAAGGCATTAAATTATCTATTTACACGAGAAATACATAGGCTGAGCGTTTGATCCCTTTTTTTGTGAACGCGCCACTACACTCGTACGATTGGCCGCACCCGTGTGAACGTCCAAGTTATCGGCGCATCATCCCGAGTTATTGTCTTTTTTTCTGGGGTGGACTTCACACCAGTTATTAACTGCTGACGCGTGCCCCTTGTACACAGTCTAGCATGACCTTCCCGCTAGCACGGTCCAAAATTAGTTGAAACTAGATACGAACGATCCTGCGGGCGGCAAAATCTCCCGCCTCCTTCTAAAATTTCCGCCACCTTATTCTTTAGCATGCGAAATCCCCCTTTTGACCTTGGTGCACGGAGACCAACAGTTACAATACCGCCCTCATCTACATGATAGGTCGGGGCTGCTTTGGTAACTTCCGGTTCCCCCCACTACACACCACCCCCATTTCCTCTCCCCTCCTCCCACAAAAATGACTAACTCCACAGCACCAGAGCATCTTACATCACGCCGTCCGTACTTCATCGCCCTTTCTCCCCTTCCCTCTCGAAACCCTAAACTGCTCATCCACCAGCGTACCATAGCCCATTCACTACCAGCGGCGTCCACCTCACCAGATCTGCTTCTGCAGCCGCATCTACCCCTCCCACCTCCCCTAGAAACAAGTAGACTGCTCATCCACCACTGTACCACAACCCATTCAGTGCCAGCCTTGTCCACAGCACCGGATCTGCTTCGCCGGTACTCTTGTCAACCGCCGCGCATATGCAGCGGCTCATTCGTACTCCCCACCGGAGACGCTTCGTCCACACCCCCCGGAGCCACCCCACCGACGCCCCCGTCGACGGCCTCTGATCGTCTTCGCTGACACCTTCCTCAACCCTACCGGAGGCGCTTCGTCGACACCTTTCTCAACCCTACCAGAGCCGCTTCGCCGACACCAGCGTCAACCCTACCGGAGTAGCTTCGCCTATACCATTCTCAACCATACCGGGGCCGCTTTGCCAACTCACAAGTCCACGGCCTCAGATCCGCTTCCTCGCACCCTCATCCAACCTACCGGAGCAGCTTCTGACGCCCCGTCCACGGTCGCAGATCCGCATCGTCGACACCACCCTTAACCCAACCACCGGAGCAGCTTCTGATGCCCCGTCCACGGCCGCAGATCCGCATCGTCGACACCATCCTTAACCCAACCACCGGAGCAACTTCTGACACCCCGTCCACGGCCGCAGATCCGCGTCATTGACACCATCCTTAACCCAACCACCGGAGCAGCTTCACCTACGCCCTCGTCCACGGCCATAGATCCGCTTCACCCACACCGTAGTCCACCCTACCAGAGCCGCTCCACAAACACCCTACTCGACGGTTCTAGATCTCCTTACCGGACCCCGACAGCCAGCGCAGTGTCATCACCCTCGACGTTTCTAACATGATTCCCACCATCTGGAGAGATGCCAAGCACCCGCCACGGCCTAGGTACTTGTCACCTTTAAACCCGTCCAGCATCACCTGCCCGATGTACTTCAAATATACTAACCAGTCGTTGTTACCTGTTATGCAGCTGGCAAAAACTACAAGGATGATGTTTCTTCTGGATCTAACAGCTTGGCCAACCAAGATCCTGGACTGAGGCATTGCTATGATCTTGTAAGCGCGTCTCTCTCTCTCTTGTATTGTTCTGTGCCTGCCAGCGTGCTTTGCTAGGATTTTCGACCAGTAATCCCTTTGTTCAGACAATGATTTCTACTACTGGCTGCTAAATTAGATATGTAGATGTCATACATGATACTATCTCGTACCTCCGTTCCTAAATATAAGTCTTTCTAGAGATTCCACTATAGGCTACATACGGAGCAAAATGAGTGAATCTACACTCGAAAATGCATCTATATACATTTGTATGTGGTCCATACTGGAATCTCTACAAAGACATATATTTAGGAACAGGGGCAGTACATTACACAAAATCATAGGTGGCATGTAGGAATTCCAGTGCACTACATTAGGCTCCCTTAGAGTGCCTGCCAGCCCAGCATACAGGGTCATGGCTAGTTTATGGTACGCACACAATCGTTAATTGGTGGTTTAAATATGCGCAAGGCATATGCAATGTAGTATCATGTAGAGATGTCTGAAATTAGCCGTGTCAACTTGCAGATAGGGTTACACAATGAAAAAGTACAAGATGTATGTGGCAATTTCATGGAACATCGCAAAAAAGGAGAGGCAGCGGTGAGCCTATACAGTGTGCTATGGTACGTCACTCCTCCATTGCAATTATCGTGACATGTTATTTGTATGCCAGTTCTATTAGCCAAATTTCTTAGGGACAGTTATTACGAGTTATCCTAAGAAAATGAGCACCTGTGAATATAAGCTCCATGTAATATGCCAACCAGTTCTTTTCATTGCGTTTTCAGCTTATCTTTGGTATGATCAGTGGAAAGTCTAGATTGCATTATATATATTTTTCATTTTGCTGCACATATGGAAATTAATTTGACTTGCAAACATCACAAATTGAACCCAATGCAGTAATTAATATGATAGGAAAATAGACCATCACTATTTGCTCAAAATGCAAATACAAAGATACCATCTACTTGGCATAATCTACTTTGGATGTTTTCCATAGAGATCCCATTGCCTAATTTAAATGAAGAACGCATGACCCACATTTAAATGAAGAACAATTATTTGTTGAAATTCGATGGTCCAAGTGGCTGCTTATTATCATATAGCAGCACCACCTGAAAGCATCATATAGCAGCAGCAGCAGCTCATAGCAACTCATCATACAGCAGCAACAGTCTGCAATTCATCATATACCAGCAGCAGCTCATAGCAATTCATCATATAGCAGTAGTAGGAGCAGCTCATAGCAATTCATCATATAGCAACAGCAGGAGCAGCTTGTAGCAACTCATCATATAGCAGCACCAGCAGCTCATAGCAACTCATCATACAGCAGCAGCAGTCTGTAATTCATCATATACCAGCAGCAGCTCATAGCAATTCATCATATAGCAGCAGCAGGAGCAGCTCATAGCAATTCATCATATAGCAGCAGCAGGAGCAGCTTGTAGCAACTCATCATATAGCAGCAGCAACAGCTCATAGCAATTCATCATATAGCAGCAGCAACAGCTCATAGCAACTCATCATACAGCAGCAGCAGCTCATAGCAATTCATCATATAGCAGCACCAGGAGCAGCTCATAGCAATGCATCATATAGCAGCAGCAGTAGCAGCTCATAGCAATTCATCGTATAGTGGATCAGAATGAAAATTTGGCAAAAAATCAGAGGAGATCCTCACCTTGTTGGATGAGCTCATCCTTCAACAGCACCTCAAGGCCATGGCCTGGGAGGAGGGGAGGGGGAACAAGGTGACTTCTGCCGCAGTGTGGCACCAGCCGTAGTTGTGCAGCGCCCGCTGGAGTAGTGCGTTTACGAACCACAGTGGAGCAGCTGCTGGAGACCATGAGAATGAGGGGCGGCACCAGAGGGAGGAGCAGCCAGGGAGATTTGCCCCTACCCTCCGGCCATGTAGCGTAGCTGGACATAGCATCGTCGAGGACCAGGACAGATGGGACCAGTGGCGACGGCTCGCTGGAGGAACCCTAGTGCTGCAGGCAGGGGATCGAGGTAGAGGGAAAGGGGAGAGGAGATGCAAGCGGGCAGGGCAATGAATGCTTGCGTGTTTATTTTTACTTGAGGGTCAGGTGTGACACAAGCGCCAGCAGTTGCATTTTGAGTGTAATATAGGCAGACAACTGAGTCATTTCACTATTCCCCTTCCCTTCAATTTTTAGTGAGGTTCTACCCGAAATACCCCCCTCCAAAGCAAAATTAGTTAAGCCCAAGCCCATAACTCAAAAATGACTTCTTTACATATTTTATGGCTTATTTTGACAATATACCCTGAAAAGGTGGAATCGAACTGGCCCTTAACCTGCAATTCAATTGTGCATCCAATGATGAATCACTCCTGCCTGCTATCTGTACATTTAGGCATCATCATACATGGCATAACCTAATACATGTGCATTCCATTGTAGAATCTGGAATATGTAATGTTTATGTTAATTCATACGTTGCACATGATGTTTGAATGCCCCTTAAATCTGGTCACTCAAGTGATGGTCTTTAAGCCTCCTTCTTTGCTTCTTTTCTTGATATGTAAAATTTGCTCACACATCTGTTCAATTGCTTGTTTGCATCAGCCAGCCATACTAGGACTGTTTGCTTTGATTACTTGTTGTTCTTGACCTAACACTCTAACAGAGCTTGTCAACGAATTAAACACTAAGGGATGCTGTAGTGGGGCCTTGTCTAACTCATAGGTGAATAAAGGTTTGGTTGTACACTACAGTAGGCTCTCCAAGAGTACCTGGAGATCCAGTTCGAAGGTATGCCTAGTTTTTACATAGTGCATAGTAAATGCTCATTTCATTGTGTGCAAGTGCAAGAGATGCGGAATGTTTCATTATGTGGTGTTGTTTTGTTATAATCTCATCCTTTTGTGTTCACAGACTGGAAAGTATGCATATTTATCTTTCAAGTAGACGAGTAACTAGTTTCTGTCACCTTGTAGAGGGGGTGCAATGAAGATAAGATTGAGGATTTCCAAGTACAAGATGTTAGGAAGGAGCCTTGCAAGAGAAGTAGGAGCTGCGCTGAGCCTCTTCAACCTGCTAAGGTAAGTCACTTTATGCAACTCAACAGTTCAATTCCTTGTTTGTTTCAGGCATAGTTAATTTTCTCTTTTCAATTGCTTTATTTGTCCTCACTTAATGAGATGCCCAAATAATTGTGCCTGATGTTCGGTACTTGTATCACTATTAGTTGACATAATTAAAGGCCTTACCATTTAATTACTTTGCCGAAGTGTGCCTGAAGCTTTGAAGTCTATTAACCAACTATTATTGCGTGAGGCTCACAATCTAGTTTATACTATGCTAATGATTGCATAGTTTTGCCTGCTATAGTATGTTTGTATGAAACCCTCTGCTGTTCATTATGCTCCCTAAGACTTTAATTGAGGTACAGAATGGCCAATTGCTTGCTTACTTGTACGCAACATGCTGTCTAAATTTGTAACTTGTCTGTGTTTTCGATTGGGCCCCAACATCATGCTCCTCTGGTGAGCTAAGAGGGATTTATGTATGCAGGCTGCACAGACTATCTTTTTTATAATTTTTAAAATATCACCTACTTATGCTTCATGACGTGTAACATTTTTTTTTGTGAAAGTGACGTGTAACATTATTGTTAGTCCTGTTTTGCCATGTAGTACAAAATAGTGTCTTGTTCGCTTCACTGTTGTAACTATATTTTTGCCCTAGTCATGTGTACTTACAGAAACATTTCAGGATGAAGCAACATCAACACAAAAATCTACGAGCAGTGTGGCATGGCTGTTACCGAATGATTATGGATTGGAATTGGAATGTGCTGATGTTCTCGAGCATCAACTAGAGGTGGCAAGACAACGTGTACATGATTGTCAACGTATAATCAACAAGTTGAGACTGGACATGCAGGTATTAGATGCAGGAGTCAAAAAAATGAAACCAGACACCGAAGTAACCATGAAGGAATTGGAGATTTTGCAGACTGAAATTTGTGCTACCTGAATCCGGCCAATCCTATTTTCTGAAGAGATTATAGTTCAAATGGACTTAAGTTGATGCACGTCCATGATGTATGAGCCGTATTTGCCCAGTGTATGTAATTTTCTCTTTTGTGTATGCTTTATTATCACCTGTGTCGTACCATAATGCCCAGTGGGTATAATTAGCTGTAATTTCTTTATTGTATAGTGTAGGATTATTCTACCTTTCTACGCCTTGATCTCTTTGTTGTATAGTGTATGCTTTTCAGAGGTGATAGTATTGAGTAGGATAATTCTTTGAATATGCTATATCGTTCAAACGGGGGCCAACTCGCCCGATCATGGGCCTTCTACGTCTTGTAGGATCCATGGGCCTTCTACGTCTCGTAGGATACATGGGCCTCCTACGTCTCGCAGGATCCATGGGCCTTCTACGTCTCGCAGTGTCCATGGGCCTTCTACGTCTCGCAGGTGTTGGAAATATGCCCTAGAGGCAATAATAAAAGTATTATTATATTTCCTTGTTCATGATAATTGTCTTTTATTCATGCTATAACTGTATTATCCGGAAATCGTAATACACGTGTGAATACATAGACCACAATATGTCCCTAGTGAGCCTCTAGTTGACTACCTCGTTGTGATCAACAGATAGTCATGATTTCCTGGCTATGGACATTGGATGTCGTTGATAACGGGATCACATCATTAGGAGAATGATGTGATGGACAAAACCCAATCCTAAGCCTAGCACAAAGATCGTGTAGTTCGTATGCTAAAGCTTTTATAATGTCAAGTATCTTTTCCTTAGACCATGAGATTGTGCAACTCCCGGATACCGTAGGAGTGCTTTGGGTGTACCAAACGTCACAACGTAACTGGGTGGCTATAAAGGTGCATTACAGGTATCTCCGAAAGTGTCTGTTGGGTTGGCACGAATCGAGACTGGGATTTGTCACTCTGTGTAAGCGGAGAGGTATCTCTGGGCCCACTCGGTAGGACATCATCATTTGTGCAATGTGACCAAGGAGTTGATCACGGGATGATGTGTTACGGAACGAGTAAAGAGACTTGCCGGTAACGAGATTGAACAAGGTATAAGGATACCGACGATCGAATCTCGGGCAAGTATAATACCGCTAGACAAAGGGAATTGCATACGGGATTGATTAAGTCCTTGACATCGTGGTTCATCCGATGAGATCATCGTGGAACATGTGGGAGCCATCATGGGTATCCAGATCCCCCTGTTGGTTATTGACCGGAGAACGTCTCGGTCATGTCTGCATGTCTCCCGAACCCGTAGGGTCTACACACTTAAGGTTCGATGACGCTAGGGTTATATAGGAAGCTTGTATGTGGTTACCGAATGTTGTTCGTAGTCCCGGATGAGATCCCGGACGTCACGAGGAGTTCCGGAATGGTCCGGAGGTAAAGATTTATATATGGGAAATCCTGTTTTGGTCACCGGAAAAGTTTCGGGTTTTATCGGTAAAGTACCGGGACCACCGGGAGGGTCCCGGGGGTCCACCAAGTGGGGCCACCAACCCCGGAGGGCTGCATGGGCCATGTGTGGGAGGGAACCAGCCCAAGGTGGGCTGGTGCGCCCCCCACAAGGGGCCCAAGGCGCAGGGGAGAGTGGGAGGGGGCAAACCCTAGGGCAGATGGGCCCTAAGGCCCATGCTCCCTGCGCCTCCCTCTCCTCCCCCTCTTGGCCGCCGCCCCCTTTGCCATCTAGGGCTGGCCGCACCCCTTGGGGGTGGGAAACCCTAGAGGTGGCGCATCCCCCTTCTCCACTATATAAAGTGAGGCATAGGGCTGCCCATAACACATGAGATCTTCTCCCTCTTGGTGCAGCCCTGCCTCTTCTCCTCCTCCTCTCCCGTGGTGCTTGGCGAAGCCCTGCTGGATAGCCACGCTCCTCCATCACCACCACGCCGTTGTGCTGCTGTTGGATGGAGTCTTCCTCAACCTCTCCCTCTCTCCTTGCTGGATCAAGGCGTGGGAGACGTCACCGGGCTGTACGTGTGTTGAACGCGGAGGTGCCGTGCATTCGGCACTTGATCATCGGTGATTTGAATCACGACGAGTACGACTCCATCAACCCCGTTCACTTGAACGCTTCCGCTTAGCAATCTACAAGGGTCTGTAGATGCACTCTCCTTTCTACTCGTTGCTGGTTTCTCCATAGATAGATCTTGGTGACACGTAGGAAAATTTTGAATTTCTGCTACGTTCCCCAACAGTGGCATCATGAGCTAGGTCTATTGCGTAGATTCTTTGCACGAGTAGAACACAAAGTAGTTGTGGGCGTTGATTTTGTTCAATATTCTTACCGTTACTAGTCTAATCTTGTTTCGACGGTATTGTGGGATGAAGCGGCCCGGACCGACCTTACACGTACTCTTACGTGAGACAGGTTCCACCGATTGACATGCACTTGGTGCATAAGGTGGCTAGCGGGTGCCAGTCTCTGCCACTTTAGTCGGAACGGATTCGATGAAAAGGGTCCTTATGAAGGGTAAATAGCAATTGGCATATCACGTTGTGGTTTTGTGTAGGTAAGAAACGTTCTTGCTAGAAACCCATAGCAGCCACGTAAAACATGCAAACAACAATTAGAGGACGTCTAACTTGTTTTTGCAGGGTATGCTATGTGATGTGATATGGCCAACAAGAATGTGATGAATGATATGAGTTGTATGAGATTGATCATGTTCTTGTAATAGGAATCACGACTTGCATGTCGATGAGTATGACAACCGGCAGGAGCCATAGGAGTTGTCATAATTTATTGTATGACCTGCGTGTCATTGAACAATGCCATGTAATTACTTTACTTTATTGCTAACCGGTAGCCATAGTAGTAGAAGTAATAAGTTGGCGAGACGACTTCATGGAGACACGATGATGGAGATCATGATGATGGAGATCATGGTGTCATGCCGGTGATGATGATGATCATGGAGCCCCGAAGATGGAGATCAAAAGGAGCAAAATGATATTGGCCATATCATGTCACTATTTGATTGCATGTGATGTTTATCATGTTTATGCATCTTGTTTACTTAGGATGACGGTAGTAAATAAGATGATCCCTTACACAATTTCAAGAAGTGTTCTCCCCTAACTGTGCACCGTTGCTACAGTTCGTCGCTTCTAAGCACCACGTGATGATCGGGTGTGATGGATTCTTACGTTCACATACAACGGGTGTAAGACAGATTTACACAGCGAAAACACTTAGGGTTAACTTGACGAGCCT
The DNA here is from genome assembly GCA_963921465.1 of Triticum timopheevii. Classification (NCBI taxonomy): domain Eukaryota; kingdom Viridiplantae; phylum Streptophyta; class Magnoliopsida; order Poales; family Poaceae; genus Triticum; species Triticum timopheevii. Next base: position 508,287,329 of record OY997274.1, read on the forward strand.
AGCTTGTGCAGACATGGCCTCGGAACACGGAGACCGAAAGGTCGAGCATGAGTCGTATAGTAGATACGATCAACATGAAGATGTTCATCGATGATGACTAGTCCGTCTCACGTGATGATCGGACACGGCCTAGTTTGACTCGGATCATGTGATCACTTAGATGACCAGAGGAATGTCTATCTGAGTGGGAGTTCATAAGATGAACTTAATTATCCTGAACATAGTCAAAAAGGATTTTGCAAATTATGTCGTAGCTCACGCTTCAGTTCTACTGTTTAGTTATGTTCCTAGAGAAAATATAGTTGAAAGTTGACAGTAGCGATTATGCGGACAGTAGAAAGCTTATGTCCTTAATGAACCGCTCAGTGAGTTGAGCCCCAAACGTTGTTTGTGGATGTTACAAACATCGGACATACACGTTTTGATAACTACGTGATAGTTCAGATAAACGGTTTAGAGTTGAGGCACCAAAGACGTTTTCGAAACGTCACGGAACATATGAGATGTTTCGAGGGCTGAAATTGGGATTTCAGGCTCGTGCCCACGTCAAGAGGTATAAGACCTCCGACGATTTTCTTAGCCTGCAAACTAAGGAGAAAAGCTCAATCGTTGAGCTTGTGCTCAGATTGTCTGAGTGCAACAATCACTTGAATCGAGTGGGAGTTGATCTTCCATTTGAGATAGTGATGTTTCTCCAAAGTCAGTGCCACCAAGCTGCTGGAGCTTTGTGATGAACTATAACATATCAGGGATTGATATGATGATCCTTGAGGTATTCGCGTTGTTTGACATCGCGAAAGTAGAAATCAAGAAGGAGCATCAATTGTTGATGAAACCACTAGTTTCAAGAAGGGCAAGGGCAGGAAGGGATACTTCATGAAACGGCAAATCAGCTGCTGCTCTAGTGAAGAAACCCAAGGTTAAACCCAAACCCGAGACTAAGTGCTTCTGTAATAAGGGGAACAACCACTGGAGCAGAATTACCCTAGATACTTGGTAGATGAGAAGGCTGGCAAGGTCGATAGAAGTATATTGGATATGCATTATGTTATGTGTACTTCACTAGTACTCCTAGTAGCACCAGGGTGTTAGATACCGGTTCGGTTGCTAAGTGTTAGTAACTCGAAAAAAAAAGCTACGGAATAAATGGAGACTGGCTAAAGGTGAGCTGACGATATGTGTTGGAAGTATTTCCAAGGTTGATGTGATCAAGCATCGCACGCTCCCTCTACCATCGAGATTTGGTGTTTGCGTTGAGCCTAGACATGATTGGATTATGTCTATCGCAATACGGTTATTCATTTAAGGAGAATAATGGTTACTCTGTTTATTTGAATAATACCTTCAATGGTCTTGCACCTAAAGGAATGGTTTATTGAATCTCGATAGTAGTGATACACTTTTTCATGCCAAAAGATATAAGATAGTAATGATAGTACCACCTACTTGTGGCACTGCCATGTAAGTCATATTGGTATAAAACGCATGAAGAAGCTCCATGTTGATGGATCTTTGGACTCACTCGTTTTTGAAAAGTTTGAGACATGCGAACCATGTCTATTGGTGTATATGCATGAAGAAACTCCATGCAAATGGACTGTTTGAACTCACTTGATCTTGAATCACTTGAGACATGCAAATCATACCACATGGGCAAGATGACTGAAAAGCTTCGTTTTCAGTAAGATGGAACAAGATAGCAACTTGTTGGAAGTAACACATTTTGATGTGTGCAGTCCAATGAGTGCTGAGGCATGCAGTGAATATCGTTATGTTCTTAAGTCACAGATGATTCGAGTAGATGTTGAGAATATTTACTTGATGAAACACAAGTCTGAATTATTGAATGGTTCAAGTAATTTCAGAGTGAAGTAGAAGATCATTGTGACAAGAGGATAAAATGTCTATGATATGATCATAGAGATGAATATCTGAGTTACGAGTTTTGGCACGCAATTAAGACATTGTGGAAATTGTTTCGCAATTAATACCGCCTGGAACACCATAGTGTGATGGTATGTCCGAACATCATAGTTGCACCCTATTGGATATGGTGCGTACCATGATGTCTCTTATCGAATTACCACGATAGTTTATGGGTTAGGCATTAGAGACAACCGCACTCACTTTAAAAGGGGCATCACGTAATTCCGTTGAGATGACACCGTATGCACTATGGTTTACAGAAACCTAAGTTGTCATTTCTTAAAAGTTTGAGGTTGCGACGCTTATGTGAAAAAGTTTCAGGCTGATAAGTTCGAACCCAAAGCGGATAAATGCATCTTCATAGGACACCCAAAACAGTTGGGTATACCTCCTATCTCAGATCCGAAAGCAATAAGGGATTGTTTCTAGAATCGGGTCCTTTCACGAGGAAAAGTTTCTCTCGAAAGAATTGAGTGGGAGGATGGTGAAGACTTGATGAGGTTATTGAACCGTCACTTCAACAAGTGTGTAGCAGGGCACAGGAAGTTGTTCCTTTGGCACCTACACCAATTGAAGTGGAAGCTTATGATATTGATCATGAAACTTCAGATCAAGTCACTAGCAAACCTCGTGGGATGACAAGGATGCGTACTACTTCATAGTGGTACGTAATCCTATCTTGGAAGTCATGTTGCTAGACAACAATGAACCTACGAGCTATGGAGAAGCGATGGTGGGCCCAAATTCCGACAAATGGTTAGAAGCCATAAAATCCGAGATAAGATCCATGTATGAAAAACAAAGTGTAGACTTTGGAAGAACTACTTGATGGTCGTAAGGCTATTAGGTACATATGGATTTTGAAAGGAAGACAGACAATGATGGTAAGTGTCACCATTGAGAAAGCTCGACTTGTCGTTAAGATGTTTCCCGACAAGTTCAAAGAGTTGACTACGGTGAGACTTTCTCACTCGTAGCGATGCTAAGAGTCTGTTGGAATTATATTAGCGATTACTGCATTGTTTATGAAATCTTGCAGATAGGATGTCAAAACATTGTTTCCTCGACGTTTTTCGTGAGGAAAGGTTGTATGTGATACAACCGAAAGTTTTTGTCAATCCTGAAAGATGCTAATAAGTATGCAAAGCTCCAGTAATCCTTCTAAGGACTGGAGTAAGCATCTCGGAGTTGGAATATATAAGATGATCAAAGATTTTGGGTTTATGCAAAGTTTATGAGAAACTTGTATTTCCAAAGAAGTGAGAGGGAGCACTATAGAATTTCTGATGAGTATATGTTGTTGACATATTGATGATCAGAAATGATGTAGAATTTCTAGAAAGCATATAGAGTTATTTGAAAGGTGTTTTTCAAATAGAAAACCTGGATTAAGCTACTTGAACAATAAGCATCAATATCTATAAGATAGATCAAAATGCTTAATAGTACTTTCAAATGAGCATATACCTTGACATGATCTTGAAGGTGTTCAAGATGGATCAGTCAAAGAAGGAGTTCTTGCCTGAGTTGTGAGGTATGAAGTTAAGACTTAAAAGCTCGACCATGGCAGAATAGAAAGAGGAAGGACGAAAGTCGTCCCCTATGCTTTTATCATAGGCTCTCTACAGTATGCTATGCTCTGTAGCGCACCTGAAGTGTGCCTTGCCATGAGTCAGTCAAGGGGTACAAGAGTGATCCAAGAATGGATCACAGGACAGCGGTCAAAGTTATCCTTAGTAACTAGTGGACTAAGGAATTTTCTCGATTATGGAGGTGGTAGAAGAGTTCGTCGTAAAGGGTTATGTCGATGCAAGCTTAACACCTATCCGGATAGCTCTGAGTAGAGATACCGGATACGTATAATGGAGAAACAATTTAGAATAGCTCCAAGTGGAACAGTTATTTGGAATAGCACCAAATGGAGCATGGTAGCTACATCTAGGAGATGACATAGAGATTTGTAAAGCACACATGGATCTAAAAGGTTCAGACCCGTTGACTATAACCTCTCTCACAAGCATAACATGATCAAACCCAGAACTCATCGAGTGTTAATCACATGGTAAATGTGAACTAGATTATTGACTCTAGTAAACTCTTTGGGTGTTAGTCACATGGGGATGTGACCCTGAGTGTTAATCACATATGCGATGTGAACTAGATTATTGACTCTAGTGCAAGTGGGAGACTGTTGGAAATATGCCCTATAGGCAATAATAGAAGTATTATTATATTTCCTTGTTCATGATAATTGTCTTTTATTCATGCTATAACTGTATTATCCGGAAATCATAATACACGTGTGAATACATAGACCACAATATGTCCCTAGTGAGCCTCTAGTTGACTAGCTCGTTGTGATCAACAGATAGTCATGATTTCCTGGCTATGGACATTGGATGTCGTTGATAACGGGATCACATCATTAGGAGAATGATGTGATGGACAAGACCCAATCCTAAGCCTAGCACAAAGATCGTGTAGTTCGTATGCTAAAGCTTTTATAATGTCAAGTATCTTTTCCTTAGACCATGAGATTGTGCAACTCCCGGATACCGTAGGAGTGATTTGGGTGTACCAAACGTCACAACGTAACTGGGTGGCTATAAAGGTGCATTACAGGTATCTCCGAAAGTGTCTGTTGGGTTGGCACGAATCGAGACTGGGATTTGTCACTGCGTGTAAGCGGAGAGGTATCTCTGGGCCCACTCGGTAGGACATCATCATATGCGCAATGTGACCAAGGAGTTGATCACGGGATGATGTGTTACGGAACGAGTAAAGAGACTTGCCGGTAACGAGATTGAACAAGGTATAAGGATACCGACGATCGAATCTCGGGCAAGTATAATACCGCTAGACAAAGGGAATTGCATACGGGATTGATTAAGTCCTTGACATCGTGGTTCATCCGATGAGATCATCGTGGAACATGTGGGAGCCATCATGGGTATCCAGATCCCCCTGTTGGTTATTGACCGGAGAACGTCTCGGTCATGTCTGCATGTCTCCCGAACCCGTAGGGTCTACACACTTAAGGTTCGATGACGCTAGGGTTATATAGGAAGCTTGTATGTGGTTACCGAATGTTGTTCGGAGTCCCGGATGAGATTCCGGACGTCACGAGGAGTTCCGGAATGGTCCGGAGGTAAAGATTTATATATGGGAAGTCCTGTTTTGGTCACCGGAAAAGTTTCGGGTTTTATCGGTAAAGTACCGGGACCACCGGGAGGGTCCCGGGGGTCCACCAAGTGGGGCCACCAACCCCGGAGGGCTGCATGGGCCATGTGTGGGAGGGAACCAGCCCCAGGTGGGCTGGTGCGCCCCCCACAAGGGGCCCAAGGCGCAGGGGAGAGTGGGAGGGGGCAAACCCTAGGGCAGATGGGCCCTAAGGCCCATGCTCCCTGCGCCTCCCTCTCCTCCCCCTCTTGGCCGCCGCCCCCTTTGCCATCTAGGGCTGGCCGCACCCCTTGGGGGTGGGAAACCCTAGAGGGGGGCGCAGCCCCCTTCTCCACTATATAAAGTGAGGCATAGGGCTGCCCATAACACATGAGATCTTCTCCCTCTTGGTGCAGCCCTGCCTCTTCTCCTCCTCCTCTCCCGTGGTGCTTGGCGAAGCCCTGCTGGATAGCCACGCTCCTCCATCACCACCACGCCGTTGTGCTGCTATTGGATGGAGTCTTTCTCAACCTCTCCCTCTCTCCTTGCTGGATCAAGGTGTGGGAGACGTCACTCGGCTGTACGTGTGTTGAACGCGGAGGTGCCGTGCGTTCGGCACTTGATCATCGGTGATTTGAATCACGACGAGTACGACTCCATCAACCCCGTTCACTTGAACGCTTCCGCTTAGCAATCTACAAGGGTATGTAGATGCACTCTCCTTTCTACTCGTTGCTGGTTTCTCCATAGATAGATCTTGGTGACACGTAGGAAAATTTTGAATTTCTGCTACGTTCCCCAACAGCAGGGTCCATGGGCCTTCTACGTCACGTAGGATCCATGGGCCGCCGACTCATTTATGGGTCTTGTACTGGCCTTTAATGGGCCGTAGACGAGCCTATAATGGAAATTGTAGGTTTTATTGGCTGACCATAATGGGCCATTAATAGGCCGTATTTGGTGATTCTATGAAAATGGCCCAACAGACTGACGGACCACAAATGGGCCGACTATAACGACGGGCTGAATTTGGCCCACAAGCAGAAATTGACAGTAACGGGCCGTAAGTAACTGAGTGCTGCAAATAAGCCCAAGAATAAATGGGCTCTGAGAAGGCCGAAAGATAACATGGGCTGTAAACGGCCCAACTGAATATCGGGCCCTTAATGGGTATAAAGCGATACACTTTTCATTACGGGCCAGTTTCACCATGGGCCGTTAGTGGGTCTAAAGTAATACACTGTTCATCGCGGGCCAGTTTCACCACGGGCCGTTAATAGGCCAAGAGTTACATAGGGCCTCATATGGGCCGAAAGACGTCATGGGCCATATATGGGCTAGAAGTGAAAATGGGCTGGAATCATATTGGATGGCCCAGATGATGCTACTGGGCCTAATTCGGATAGGGCGTAACGGGCCTTGGGTTAGCGGGCTGTAAATGGGCTATATGCGAACAGGCCGTTAACAGGCTTTCCATGGGCCGGCCCGTCACCTTATGACCAAGTCAAACGGGCCGGCCTTTTCACAGGAATGGGCCTCTGTTGGGCCGTGCCATGTGTCGACATATCGTAGGCGCCTTCTGTCCAATGAGTGGATGACATTTGTCCCAACAATGAGCCGACACGTGTTTCCTCCAGCCAATGATGATTTTACACATGGAAAATCCCCATTGGTCGGGGCTGTTAACGGGTTATCGGATCCAAAACCCGACCCGATAGCTTAACGGCATTCCATTACGGTGGATGCCACGTGTCGGTCACCCTTGACGAAAGCACTTATGTGACGCGCGATTTATCATCATGGAAGTGGACACTTCCGTGATGATAATTTTGGCAATGTCATCGAGCACTTCTACGACAGCACATGCATGACTATCTCAATTCTGTCATAAATTTGTCATGGATGTACATGCATGACAAAAAAGTGACCTACTGTGACAAACACGTATCATCACGGAAGTGTATTTTTTTCTAGTGGAAGGTATGGAAGACGAGGTCTGTGTTCTAGGACTTGGAGTACTGGCACAAACTCGATACACCTCATTGCCTTGATCAAATACATATATGTAAGAATGTCCTTGAGAGCTTGCTCGTGATACTGATGAACATGCTGGATAAGACCAAGGATGGGCTGAAGGCAAGAAAAGACTTGCAAGATTTGAATATCAGGGAAGATATGCACATGTCGCCCCGTAAAAAGTCAGACGAGACAGAGATGGAGACAGAGACGCGGGAGAAGAAGGGCAAGAAAATAAAGAAAGAGGATTATTGCCCCCCTTCTTGCTTCACCCTTAGTCAGGCTGAGATTGATCTATTCTTTAAGTGCCTTACTGGAGTCAAAGTTAGTTTCGGTTACTGTGGCAAGATAAGCAGATACCTAGACACGGACAAGAAAAGATTCAGCGGGATGAAGTCCCATGACTATCATGTGATGATGACGCAGATACTACCTCTTGCCCTTAGAGGGATAATGGACAAGCACGTCCGTGACACGCTTATTGGTCTCTGCAACTTTTTTGACTTCATCTCTCAAAAGTCGATCAGTGTGAAGCAGCTCCAAAGGCTACAGGAAGAGATCATTGTGATACTGAATGAGCTTGAGATGTACTTCCCGCCGGCATTCTTTGACGTGATGGTGCATCTGTGTGTCCATATTGTGGACGACATAATAGACCTGGGGCCGTCATTCCTGCACAACATGATGCCGTTTGAGAGGATGAATGGGATCATCAAAGGATTCGTTCGTAACATGTCCCGTCCGGATGGAAGCATCGTCCAAGGCTATGTGACACAAGATTGCATCTCTTTCTGCAAGAATTTTCTATATGGCGCAGACCAGCCGCCTGGTGTTAGTGTTGGTTTGCCCGTTAACAAGCACGGTGGGAGGCTCGAAGGAGAAGGTCACTCCAATGGTCGCAAGGAACTGCACGTGGCATACTCAAATCGACACAACTACTTTGACAGAGCAAACTTGGTAGTGCTACAACACATATACGACGTAGATCTTTTCGTGGCACTGCACAAAGAAATTATCGCAAAGAAGTATCGTGATCGGGGCTATGCAGGACGGATGCCAAAGTTACTAGAGAGCACAACTCCACTTTCCTGCATTGGTTCAAAGAGCACATTATTGCTAATCCCCGGAGGAGGGATCTAAGGACGGATTGCTCATATACACCTTAGAACATGGCCCCTAGCCCAACCTCATAACCTATCAGGCATACGATATCAACGGATACACGTTCCACACAGAGGCCAAAGATATGGACAATGATGATTAGAACTCAGGGGTAACGATGGAATGCATGACTGGCAGTGCCAATGGTGCAACCGAAAGATTTTATGGAAGGGTCGATGAGATCTGGGAGCTTGACTACTCTGGACTGCACAACACGACGATGTTCCGTGTCAGATGGGCTAAGAATGTCGAAAGAGAAAACCGGAATTTCACTACCATGACTATACCCGACGCCAAGAGCGCTATTGTGAACGCTATCGCAAAAAACAAGCCATGGGTACACGCTAAGCACGTGACACAATGCTTCTTCATAACCGACCCGCGCAATCCCTGCCGTGTTGTCGTGAGGAGAGGCAAAAAGAACATCATTGGAATGGATGGAGTCGCCAACGAGGAAGACTACGATCAGTACGGCAACCCAATGAGGGAAGATGACGATGATGATGAAGTATACGTCAAAAGAAGAATCAATACTACATTTTCTAAGAAAAATCGTACTCCATGGAAAAGGCAAAGTCACAATGAGGGGCTCAATTATTCTTCAACGAACAAGAAGGGAAAGAAGCTGACTCAAGAATGAAAACGTCAACGGTGAGGAACCGTATGTTATCGGTCAAATGATCTAATATATATGTTCCTATTTTGTATACCTACTTAGCCATTATTATGCATGGGTCCAATGAAGTAATATATATGTTCCTATTTTATATACATACTTAACCGTCAAATGATGCAATATATATCGCCTTCCCTTCATTCATTGCTCTTAGAAAAGAAAAGTGAGAGAAAATAAGGAAAAGAAAATACAAGGAAACAAACAGGAAAACTGTTATATAGGTACTGGTTATAGCAACAGAGCTTTTGTGAGAAAAGAGCTATAGCTTGTCAAGATAGCATTTCTCGTAAACGCGCTACTGCTATTCCCACTTAACCCCCAAAATCCCCACTCCTCTCTTCGTCCCGCCTCTTTTCCCCCAAATCCCCACTCTCTTCCCCCGTCGCGCCGCCGGAGCCCTACCCTCGCCGCGCCGCTGCCCTCGCCGCGCCCTACACTCGCCCCCGACTCCGACCCCAACCCGGCGCCGGCTTCGGCCCTGGCCCCGACGCTGGCGCCGGCGCCGGCCCCGGCGCTCGACCCCGACCCCCTCCCAACCTCAGCCATCGTCGGGCCTGCTAAGGGAGTCCATGATTAGGGGGTCCTCGGACAGCCAGACTATATGCTTATGCCAGACTGTTGGACTATGAAGATACAAGATTGAAGACTTCGTCCCGTGTCCAGATGGGACTCTCCTTTGTGTGGAAGGCAAGCTTGGCAATTCGGATATGTAGATTTCCTTCTCTGTAACAGACTCTGTGTAACCCTAGCCCCCTCCGGTGTCTATAAACTGGAGGGTTTAGTCTGTAGGACAAGAACAATCATAATCATAGGCTAGCTTCTAGGGTTTAGCCTCTACGATCTTGTGGTAGATCAACTCTTGTAATACTCATATCATCAAGATCAATCAAGTAGGAAGTAGGGTATTACCTCCATAGAGAGGGCCCGAACCTGGGTAAACATTGTGTCCCCCGCCTCCTATTACCATTAGCCTTAGACGCACAGTTTGGGACCCCCTACCCGAGATCCGCCGGTTTTGACACCGACATTGGTGCTTTCATTGAGAGTTCCACTGTGTCGTCACCGTAAGGCTTGATGGCTCCTTCAATCATCCACAACGATGCGGTCCAGGGTGAGCTTTTCCTCCCTGGACAGATCTTCGTATTCGGCGGCTTCGCACTGCGGGACAACTCGCTTGGCCACCTAGAGCAGATCGATAGCTACACCCCTGGCCGTCAGGTCAGGTTTGGAAGCCTGAATTTCACTACCGACATCCGCGGAGACTTGATCTTCGATGGATTCGAGCACATGAAAGGTGCACCCTACAGTCGCGACGAGCATGACCTAGATCTGTCGTCGGACGGTGTTCAGGAGATCACACATGCAGCTGCTCTGGCTTTAAATCCAGTGCAGATCGTGCCATCCGAGGATGGGAGGATGGACCCCGCCACAGAGGCCGCACTCTCAGTGGCGGTAAAGCCAAACACATATTTCACTTCTAAGGAGGTCTGTGTCATCGGACCCTCGGACTCGTCTCTAGCCATAGGCTCCGAACCGCGTGCATCTGTGCCCATCGGATCTGACAGGGCACCGATCATGGAGTTTAGCTTTGTGGATATCTTTAAGCACTCGCCTTTGGGCGACGTGCTCAACTCATTAAAATCTCTCTCCCTGTCAGGAGACTCTTGCCCAAACTACGTCCGGCTCGTGTGGGAAGCAGACGACGAAGCAATTCGTTACCCACCTACCACCCACTTAATAGCCAATATCGATGACTTAACCGACATGCTTCATTTCAACTCCGAAGACATCGACGGTATAGACAACGATGCCGGAGAAGAACAGGAACCACCGCCCACAGGGCGCTGGACAACCACCTCATCATACGACATATATATGGTGGACACACCCAAAGAAAACAATGGAGAGGATCAACAGGATGCAACAGAGGATGATCCTCTTGAGAAGCAACCCAAGAGCCGACGTCAGCGTGCCGCTCTAAATCCCGCCATAGCAAAAACAGTGATACCGGCGCAAGAGACAATAGCACTCTGGATGATGCCGAAGACAAAAACAATCCCGACCAGCCAAGTTTCAAACAGGCCGGAGGGAGGACGGGCAAGCTAGCCCTGATGAATAGGAAATGGATGAAGCCTCGGAGGATGACAATTACATGCCCCTCTCCGAAGACGAGGTGAGCCTCGGCGACAAAGAATTTATCGTGCCTGAGGATCCCGTCGAGCAGGAGCGCTTCAAGCGCCGGCTTATAGCCACTGCAAAGAGCCTGAGGAAAAAACAGCAGCAGCTTCAAGCTGATCAAGATCTGCTCCAGGTGGACTGAAGTCCTGGTGGCCGAGGAATACGGACTCGAGCGCCCAACCAAAAGTTACCCGAGGCGCAGGTTGGTACCTCAATTCAAGGACGAGGCACTAGAGCCTATACTACCAGCATAGGATTAGGCTGACCAACCACCTCGTGGCCGGGACAAAGCGGCGTATCAACCCGAACACCAGCCCGCACCCCGTCCCCAATCAAACAAAAACACGAAGGCCTGGGGCTACACGCATGACCTGCGAGATGAACTGAAAAACAAAGCAGGACAATCAAGATCGATCTACGGATCGTGGGGGCGCGCCCCAACGCATGATGATGACCGGCACGCCGGACATACTAAATACAAATTCATCTGAACTGCATCATGATGTATCCCATCATAGAGGCGCAGCACACCCCCTATGCTTCACTGACGAAGTAATGGGGCATGAATTCCCAGAAGGGTTTAAACCCATAAACATCGAACCATATGATGGGACAACAGACCACGCGGTATGGATTGAAGATTTCCTTCTCCACATTCACATGGCCCGCGGCGATGATCTACATGCCATCAAGTACCTCCCACTAAAGCTCAAGGGACCAGCTCGGCATTGGCTGAATAGTCTGCCGGCAAATTCCGTTGGCAGTTGGGAGAAACTGGAAGATACATTCCTCAACAACTTCCAGGGCACATATGTGCGACTACCGGACGCTAATGACTTAAGTCACATAACCCAACAGTCCGGAGAGTTAGCCAGGAAATTCTGGACCCGGTTCTTAACGAAAAAGAACCAACTTGTCGATTGCCCGGATGCCGAAGCCCTAGCGGCCTTTAAGCATAACATCCGTGACGACTGGCTCGCCCGACACCTTGGCCAAGAGAAGCCGAAATCCATGGCAGCCCTTACGACACTCATGAGCCGCTTTTGTGCGGGCGAGGACAGCTGGTTGGCTCGTAGCAACAGCACCTCAAGCAAACTGGGGACTTCTGAACCAAGGGATAACAACGTCAAGCCCCAACATAGCAAACACAAGCGTCGAAATAATGGCGATAACACTGAAGACACAGCCGTCAATGCTGGATTCAGTGGCTCCAAGTCCGGGCACGTCCAGTCTGGACCGTATACTCGACCGTCCGTGTCAGATTCACGACACCCAGGAACACCAGCCAATCATACCAACAGAGAATGCTGGGTCTTCAAACAAGTCGGTAGGTCAGGTGCCGAAAACAAGGAGAAGGAGTCGCAAAGCGATGACGATGACGAGGAGCCCCGTCCACCGAACACAGGAGGGAAAAAGAAGTTTCCCCCGCAAATTAAAACGGTGAATATGATAAGCGCCACCCATATTTCGAAGCGGGAGCGGAGTCCTAATAACCTACAAGTATAGGGGATCGCAACAGTTTTCGAGGGTAGAGTATTCAACCCAAATTTATTGATTCGACACAAGGGGAGCCAAAGAATATTCTCAAGTATTAGCAGCTGAGTTGTCAATTCAACCACACCTGGAAACTTAGTATCTACAGCAAAGTGTTTAGTAGCAAAGTAATATGATAGTGGTGGTGATGGTAACAAAAGTAAAGACATCAAAAGTAATGTTTTTGGTGTTTTGTAGTGATTGTAACAGTAGCAACAGAAAAGTAAATAAGCGAGAACCAGTATATGGAAAACTCGTAGGCACCGAATTAGCGACGGATAATTATGCCGGATGCGGTTCGTAATGTAACAGTCATAACATAGGGTGACACAGAACTAGCTCCAGTTCATCAATGTAATGTAGGAATGTATTCCTTATATAGTCATACGTGCTTATGGAAAATAACTTGCATGACATCTTTTGTCCTACCCTCCCGTGGCAGCGGGGTCCTATTGGAAACTAAGGGATATTAAGGCCTCCTTTTAATAGAGAACCAGAACAAAGCATTAGTACATAGTGAATACATGAACTCCTCAAACTACGGTCATCACCGGTAGTGGTCCCGATTATTGTCACTTCGTGGTTGCCGGATCATAACACATAGTAGGTGACTATAGACTTGCAAGATAGGATCAAGAACACACATATATTCATGAAAACATAATAGGTTCAGAACTGAAATCATGGCACTCGGGCCCTAGTGACAAGCATTAAGCATAGCAAAGTCATAGCAACATCAATCTCAGAACATAATGGATACTAGGGATCAAACCCTAACAAAACTAACTCGATTACATGATAAATCTCATCCAACCCATCACCGTCCAGCAAGCCTATGATGCAATTACTCACGCACGGCGGTGAGCATCAGGAAATTGGTGATGGAGGATGGTTGATGATGATGACGGCGATGAATCCCCCTCTCCGGAGCCCCGAACGACTCTAGATCAGCCCTCCCGAGAGAGATTAGGGCTTGGCGGCGGCTCCGTATCGTAAAACGCGATTGAGGGAGTCCTGGACTAGGGGGTGTCCGGACAGCCGGACTATCATCATCCGCCGGACTCCAAGACTACGAAGATGCAAGATTGAAGACTCCGTCCCATGTCCGGATGGGACTTTCCTTGGCGTGGAAGGCAAGCTTGGCGATACGGATATGTAGATCTCCTACCATTGTAACCGACTCTGTGTAACCCTAGCCTCCTCCGGTGTCTATATAAACCGGAGGGCTTTAGTCCGTAGGACAACATACATTACAACAATCATACCATAGGCTAGCTTTAGGGTTTAGCCTCCTTGATCTCGTGGTAGATCCACTCTTGTACTAGCCATATCATCAATATTAATCAAGCAGGACGTAGGGTTTTACCTCCATCGAGAGGGCCCGAACCTGGGTAAAACATCGTGTCCCTCGTCTCCTGTTACCATCCGCCTAGACGCACAGTTCGGGACCCCCTACCCGAGATCCGCCGGTTTTGACACCGACAGCGATGATTTCTTCTCTCTGATTTTTTCTCCCCGAAAGCCAATATATGGAGTTGGAGTTGGCGTTGGAGGGCCACCAGGGGGCCCACGAGGTAGGGGGCACACCCAGGGGGGTGCCCTCCACCCTCGTGGACTGGGTGTGGGCCCCTGGCCTTCATCTTTGGCGACGATTTTTCTTTATTTTTTCTAAGGTGTTCCGTGGAGTTTCAGGTCATTTCGAGAACTTTTATTTTCTGCACAAAAAACAACACCATGGAAATTCTGCTGAAAATAGCGTCAGTCCGGGTTAGTTCCATTCAAATCATACAAGTTAGAGTCCAAAACAAGGGCAAAAGTGTTTGGAAAAGTAGATACGACGGAGACGTATCAACTCCCCCAAGCTTAAACCCTTGCTTGTCCTCAAGCAATTCAGTTGACAAACTGAAAGAAAAAAGAAAAACTTTTACAAACTCAGTTTGCTCTTGTTGTTGTAAACATGAAAAGCCAGCATTCAAGTTTCAGCAATTATTATGAACTAACCATACTCACAATGACACGTAGGTCTCACAATTACTCATATCAATAGCATAATCAGCTAGCGAGCCATAATAATAAAACTCGGATGACAACACTTACTCAAAATAATCATAACATGATATAACCGAATGGTATCTCGCTAGCCCTTTCTGGGACCGCAAAACATAAATGCAGAGCACCTTTAAAGATCAAGGACTGACTAAACATTGTAATTCATGGTAAAAGAGATCCAGTCAAGTCATACACAATATAAACCAATAATAATGAATGCAAACGACAGTGAGCTCTCCAGCGGGTGCTTTGAACAAGAAGGATGATGACTCAACATAAAAGTAAATAGATAGGCCCTTCGCAGAGGGAAGCAGGGATTTGTAGAGGTGCCAGAGCTCGGTTTTGAAATAGAGATATTATATTTTGAGCAGCATACTTTCATTGTCAACATAACAACTAAAAGACGATGATATCTTCCATGCTAAACAGATTATAGGCGGTTCCCAAACAGAATGGTAAAGTTTATACTCCCCTTCCTCCACAAGCATCAATCCATGGCTTGCTCGAAACAACGAGTGCCTCCAACATTCAACGGGTCCCAAGGGGAGTTTTGTTTGCAGTTATTTTGATTTAGTTTGCATAAAGCATGGGACTGGGCATCCCGGATACTAGCCATTTTCTCGTGAATGAGGAGCGGAGTCCACTCCTCTTGAGAATAACCTGCCTAACACGGAAGATAAGGGCAGCTCTAGTTGACATATGAGCTATTCGAGCATGCAAAACAGAATGTTTATTTGGAGTTTTAGAGTTTGGCACATACAAATTTACTTGGAACGGCAGGTAAATACCGCATATAGGTAGGTATAGTGGACTCATATGGAATAACTTTGGGGTTTAAGGAGTTTGGATGCACAAGCAGTATTCCCGCTTAGTATAGGTGAAGGCTAGAAAAAGACTGGGAAGCGACCAACTGAGAGAGCGACAACAGTCGTAAACATGCATTAAAACTAATTTACACCGAATACAAGCATGAGTAGGATATAATCCACCATGAACATAAATATCATGAAGGCTATGTTGATTTTATTCAACTACATGCGTGAACATGTGCCAAGTCTAGTCACTCAATTCATTTAAAGGAGGATACCATCCCATCATACCACATCATAATCATTCTAATAGAATGTTGGCACGCAAGGTAAACCATTATAACTCATAGCTAATCAAGCATGGCACAAGCAACTATAATCTCTAAATGTCATTGCAAATATGTTTATTTCACAATAGCTGAATCAGGAACGATGAATCACCATATTTACAAAAACAAGAGAGGTCGAGTTCATACCAGCTTTTCTCATCCCAATAAGTCCATCATATATCATCATTATTGCCTTTCACTTGCACGACCGAACGGTGTGTATAATAAAAATAGTGCACGTGCATTGGACTAAGCTGGAATCTGCAAGCATTCAACTCAAGAGAGAAGACAAGTAATATGGGGTCTAAGTTAAATAAACAATCATGCATATAATAGCCACTAAACATTTTCAATAAGGTCTTCTCAACCCCCAAAGAAAAGAAAAGAAATAAAAACTATTTACACGGGAAAGCTCCCAACAAGTAAAAGAAGAACGGGAAATATTTTTGGGTTTTTTCTTTTTAATTTCTACTACAAGCAAAGAAGTAAACTACCACTAATTTTTTTTGTTTTTTATTAAAGTTTATTAAACACAGAAGAAGAAAGCAGGAAAAAGAAAGTTAAACTAACATGGATAATACAATGAAAAAGTATGAGCACCGACATCTAGCAATTAGTGTGTGTGAACATGAATGTAATGTTGGTGGGAAATACGTACTCCCCCAAGCTTAGGCTTTTGGCCTAAGTTGGTGTATTGCCAGGGATAGCCTGGCAGATACCCGTAGGTGAAGCTGGGGTCGTACTGCGATGAAGAAGACTCTGGCTGCCACTGGCTGGCAGCCTCCTCTGGATCCCAAGAATAAACAGATAGTCATGGAGGCTCATCTTGTGGCTCCGGCTCCGGGGCTGGTGCAGGGTTCCGATAGGGCGCTGTTTCTTCTTCCTCCTCATGCCTAATAGGTATTTCAAAATGTTCAGCTAGGCGTGAAGCATAAATGCCTCCAAAGATGGGGCCCTTAGTACGGTTCAGACTTAACCGTCTAGCAACAATTCCACCCATACTAAAAGAGTTATTGCGGTATAAACCATGGAACAAAATAATAATATCAGGAATACTAAGGTTCCCACAGTTCCCGCATCCAATCAAGCAACGACTAGCAAATAAGGCAAAGTAGCGTAAAACAGGAAAATGTATGCTAGTGATCCTTGCATCAGAAACCTTCCTGGTTTCTCCCACCGTGATGGTGTTAATAAAAGCTTCTACTTCATTACGGTGGGGTTCATCTAAGGTGCCCTCAAAGGGTATTCTGCAAACCTCGCAGAATTCAGCTAATGTCATCTCTTTAACAACGTCATATAAATGAAACTCTACTGTTGGAGGTGATTTCTTAGGGAAAAGTAGAAGTTTTGCACAAAAGTATTTGTGAGTAAGAGATACGGATGACGTTGGTCGTGGAGGAAGTTGGTGAGGCCAGCATTCTCAATCAATAAATAGAAATCTTCATAAATCCCGGCTGTCCTCAAGAAGTCATCAGAAGGCCATTCACACGGCCGGACCTCCGCGGTGCGAAGCAAATTAAATTTGGGCTTCTGCTCTTCTTCCTTTTGTTTTTCCTTAGAGCTTCGGCTCGACGAGCCCCTCAAAAATTTCTTCATTATTTTCTGAAACAATCTGAAATTTTTAGTAACTTCAAATAAAAGTGAACCAACTTCAATAAAATTGATAGTAACAACTCCCACAAGTGACTAGAGCCTATATCAAGCATTAGAACTACTTGGAACCATATAAATTTGACATGCAAGCTCAAGAACATGGTCACCTATGCAGCACAAATTTGCAATGAATAAAGCACTAGCACAAAAACTAATTGGACCAATGGAGGAGTCACGTACCAAGGAACAATCTCCCCAAGCAGTTTTGCGAGAGGTGCTTTGAGCAAGGAGATCGAAAATCACAGCAACGGGGGCTAGAACTCGTGCTTGAGTTGGTTTTTCGTGTTTGTGTGAGGCAGAGGAAGAAGATGGGTGCAGGAATAAGTGGAGGAGGGCCACTGTGGGCCCACAAGACAGGGGGCGTGCCCAAGGGGTAGGGCGCGCCCTCCACCCTCGTGGCCAGGTGGCAGCTCCCCCCGTGGTAATTTTTGCACAGTAAATTCTCAAATATTCCCGAAAAAATCATATTAAATTGGCATGGCATTTTGAGGACTTTTATTTTCAGGATATTTTTATATTGCATGGATAAATCAGGAGACAGACAGAAAAATACTATTTTACTTTATTTCTACTAAATAACAGAAAATATAAAGAGGGTAAAGAAGGTTGTGCTTCTAGTTTCATCCATCTCGTGATCATCAAAATGAACCCGCTAATAAGGTTGATCAAGTCTTGTTAACAAACTCATTCCGAATAATCACGGAACCTGGGAAATTTCGAATAACACTAAGTTTCCTCAACGGGGATATGAAAATCCCCAGCAATAAGAATATCATACTTTTTCTTGACAGTAGGGAGAGGAAATTCAAAACCTCCAAACATAATTGATGGAATTCTTCCAATAGAGTTGATACTATAAACTTGAGATTGTTTCCTCGGAAAATGCACCGTGTGCTCATTGCCATTGACATGAAAAGTGACATTGCCTTTGGTGCAATCAATAACAACACCTGCAGTATTAAGGAAAGGTCTTCCAAGAATAATAGACATAGTATCATCCTCGGGAATATCAAGAATAACAAAGTCCATTAAAATAGTAACGTTTGCAACCACAACAGGCACATCCTCACAAATACCGACAGGTATAGCAGTTGATTTATCAGCCATTTGCAAAGATATTTCAGTAGGTGTCAACTTATTCAAGTCAAGTCTACGATATAAAGAGAGAGGCATAACACTGACACCGGCTCCAAGATCACATAAAGCAGTTTTAACATAATTTCTATTAATGGAACAAGGTATAGTAGGTACTCCTGGATCTCCAAGTTTCTTTGGTATTCCACCCTTAAAAGTATAATTAGCAAGCATGGTGGAAATTTCAGCTTCAGGTATTTTTCTTTTATTAGTAATGATATCCTTCATATACTTAGCACAAGGATTTATTTTGAGCACATCAGTTAATCGCATACGCAAAAAGATGGGTCTAATCATTTCAGCAAAGCGCTCAAAATCCTCATCATCCTTCTTCTTGGATGGTTTCGGAGGAAAAGGCATGGGTTTTTGAACCCATGGTTCCCTTTCTTTACCATTTCTCCTAGGAACGAAGTCTCTTTTATCATAACGTTGATTTCTTGATTGTGGGTTATCAAGATCAACAGCAGGTTCAACTTCTATATCATTATCATTACTAGGTTGAGCATCAACATGAACATTATTATTAACATTATCACTAGGTTCATGTTCATCACCTGATTGTGTTTCAACATCCGAAATAGAGATATCATTCGGATTCTCAGGTGGTTCAGCAATAGGTTCACTAGAAGTTTGCAAAGTCCTATCATTTTTCTTTTTCTTCCTCTTAGAAGAACTAGGTACATCAATATTGTTTCTCTGAGAATGTTGCTCGATTCTCTTAGGGTGGCCTTCAGGATACAAAGGTTCCTGAGTCATTCTACCAGTTCTAGTAGCCACTCTAATAGCATAATCATTTTTCTTACTATTCATTTCATCAAGCACTTCTTTCTGAGTTGTAACCATAGAAGCATGTTTGCTAACAAGTTTAAGTTCACCTCTAATATCAGCCATATAATCACCCAAGCGTTTAATCATACAGGTATTCTGTCGGGGAAGGCTACTGACCCACGAACACCTATGGGGCCAGCGGACCTGGCCTCGTTCGGTTCGGCGGGGGGCGGAGATCGCACGAAGAGCAGATCGAGGCGAAGCACACGAGCGATTTACCCAGCTTCGGAGCTCTCCGGAGAGATAATACTCCTACTGCTGCTTGTCTAATTGTATTGAGTTCTTGCTCGGGAGCGCTAAGTGCTACAGTACACACTAGCTGCTAATGAGACCGAGCGTGAGTGTTTTTTGGCTTCGAACCCCCCTCTACGTTGCGCATGGGCCTCCTTTTATATGCTCAAGGGGTCACCGACAGGTGGCAACGCAGATAAGGGTAAAAATGGAAAAGGAATTGTGGTTGGTACAACTACTTGTACAGTGTATCATACCTAACCCTGACGGCAGGGGACAAAGGCATTAAATGCCCGTCTGTATCGCCCAAACAGTGCAGAAAAGGGACCGTCAGGGGCGCCACCGCTTGCCACGATGGTAATCTTGTCAGTATCGCTTGCCACCTCGCACCGCTAGCTGCACAGCCTCTTGCCACGCGCGCCTGGAACGGTCCCAGGGCATCACGTTGATGGATGTGCTGGAGCGCGGGTACAGAGTGGTAGCTTGCCGCGGCAAGCGCCTTGCCGCGGTCGTGGTCTTGTCTCGCCCGGAAGCTTGTTGCTTGCCGGGCCTTGCCGGGACGCGTAGCGCGTCGCGGCAAGTTCCTTGAGATGCCTTGGTTGGCCTTCCCGGCAAGCTCCTCTTGCCGGGGTCTTGTCTCCTTGGCTTGAACACTTTGTTCTTGAATGGCTCCAAAGGAACCATGGAGGACCTTGGCGGTCACCCGGCAAGCCTTGCCGCGGGGTGCTGCGACTGCCCGTGCACAAGTTCGGGATACTAGGGTACCCCTACTCTAGTACACTGACAGGAGCCCCCGAGCCTGGGCCACACACGGTGCCGAGCGCTGTTGGGCCAGGCCCAAAACAGGGCACGGGCACGCGCGGCCTGGGTTACGCCGTATCTCACTCCGTATCCAACGCGCCCTCCCTTAACGGCACGCATCGAATGCGGCGTCGTGGGAGAGATCGTGGGTGGTTTCTTTATTCGGAAAAGCGGAACGTCCGCCCCCTCCCCCTTTATAAGCAGGGGAAACAGGGGCAGTTCGCCCACCTCGCCGTTGTTGTCCCAATCTCAGAAATCTCCGCTGCTCCCCCCTTCTTCCAAAGCCGAAAGAGAGCAGCGCTCCGGCCCCCATCGCCACTGGCGCCACCAACACCGTCGATCTCCCCCACCACCTCCGCCATGGCCCCGAAAGCCGGGAAGGCCGTGAAGTCGGCCGAGGCGCTGCGGCTTGAGGCGCTGCAAAAGGAGCGGGCAACTTTCCCCCCCGAGCTCGCTGCGAAGGAGCTGAGGGAGTACTACTACCTCTTCTGGTCGACGGAGATGCGAGCGCATCCGCGCACGAAGGTACTCTCCACCGCCGCTTCGGAACGGGCTCCGAACGGATATCCCTTCTTCGCGTTGTTCTTCTACTGCGGGCTCTGCCCGCCCTTCTCTGAATTCTTCTGCGACATCATGAACACCTATGGGTTCCACCTCCTTGACTTCACCCCCAATGTCATTCTGACCATGGCAGTTTTCGAGCATCTTTGCGAAAACTTTGTCGGAGTCCACCCAAACGTAGCTCTTTTCCGCCACTTCTTTATGCCCCGAGTTGAGAGAGGAGAGCCTTTATCCGGCGGAATCGCCTGGATCTTGAGGGCCGGCAAGAAGGAGGCTTATCTGGAGGGAGAGCTCCGCAGCAAATGGGAGGAGTGGAGAGCAGACTGGTGCTGGATTGTCGAGGAGAACCCGCAGCCATTCACCGCCCAGCGGCAAGCCCCAGCGGTGCGCGGCAACGATTGGAGCAGTGTGGCCCCAGAAGACGATAGGCTGAAGATTGCCGTCACCCGGATCTTGCGCCTCAGGCTTGCCGGGCTCACTGTAGGCGCCGTAGGCGCAGATTTTCTTCGCTGCCGCATCGCCCCCCTGCAAGAGAGGAGGAGACGTGCCTGGGAGTTCGGGGGCCCGGCGGACATCATGAGGCTGCGCCCGGGCCTCAATTTCAGCTTCACTGTCCTGGAATTGGACGCGATGCTCAAGGAGCTGTTCAAACACGACCCTCAACATCCCGAATGGTTCAGGTTGCCGAAGGGCGTCATTTCGCTGTGCAACAATTCCTCGCTCGACCGCATCCGTGCAATGATGCCATTGTGCGACTCGCATGGAATTGTCCCAACTTGGCAAGAGCCTGCAGACAACGTCGTGCAGGCGTTCTTTGACGGCTTGGTGGAGGTGGCGGTCCGCTCCGATGAGCAGAAAAGCCTCACCCGCGACACCACCGATGCGGAGATGCACCGTATCGCCACTAGGGCGGAAGAGGCGGCGGCAGCTGCTGCCGCGGGCGACTTTGGATTCACCGTGGAGGAGGCAGAGGCAGCAGAGGCGGCAAGCCTTGCCGAGCGAGAGTGGCTTGCCGGCGAGGAAGAGCTTGTCGGGCCTGACGCCGAGTCGAGCGAGCCCGCCGAGGGTGCAAGCGGCCCGCCATCTTCAGGCAGCTTGCCGCAAGCAGAGCCCCAAGTGCAGCCCCCAGCTCCACCAAGAAGGCGTCTCCGCAAGGCCGGGGACGTAGCAGGGCGGCAGACGAGTCAACAGCCGCCGCGCCGCGAGACGCGCTCCACCGCGACAAGCAATGTTGCCGTGGGAGCGCCTCACACTGCTGCGGCAACTGGAGCGGGGTCTTCCCGGACCACCACCACTGCCCCAGCCAAGCGGCTAAGGGAACCTACTCCTCCGCCTCGTCGCGCCGAAGGTGGGCCGGACTTCGACCTCTCCGCGCTCAGCTCCGACGAGGAAGAAGAAGAGTAAGATTCTTTGTTGTACTTGTAGTTCTTCAATTCTTGCTGTTTTTGTCTTGTATCTGATTTGCTTTACTCTGAACTCATTCCTTTTCAGGACCCTGGCCCAGAGAGCGGCGAAGAGAGCCATGGCTCCGGTGATTGTCATCGAGGACGAGCCCACCGCGACAGCAGGGGGCGCGCCCGAGACCACCTTGCCGGACCCGGCGATCATTCCCCAAAGCAGCCCCCGGCGCAGCCCCCAGTGTAAGTATATGGTTTACTTCCCGCTGTTAGGCGCGCATGGGTGTTCTTTCTTTGCTGATATCTGACTGTTGGTTTGTGTAGGAGCAGAGCAGCCTCACCAGGAGCACCCGAAAGCCGCCCCCGAGATGCTATCTGCTTCGACTACACCGCCAAGGGAGGATTCCCCAGCAAGGGAGCGTTCTCCGGCAAGGGAGAAGTCTCCGGCAAGGGACAGTTCTCCGGCAAGGGACGGTTCTACGGCAAGGGACAGCACCAGCGACCCCCCGGTGGTGGAGCCCATGACTGCAGATCCCAGTATAGGTAACCCTTCTTGCCTGAAAAACTTCCCTTGGGTTCTTCTTCTTCTGATTTTCTTTTTGGATATTTGCTTGACTTTTCTCCCTTTTCCGGCCTTCAGATCCACCTGTCACGGAGTCGATGGAGACCGAGGTTGCTGGCGAGGAGAACGCGCGCGGCAACACCAACGACGCCGCTGCTACCGAAGAAGCAGCTGGCGCTGAGGATCCCGCCGGCGAAGAGGCCGCCAAAGCTGCCGCCGCAGGAGCTGGCGAGGGATCTGGCGATCGCACTGACGGCCCCGAGGCCGCAGGAGCGTCAGGCGCTGCACCGACCGCTGATCCCCTCGCCGCTGCCGCTGCGTCAGGCTCCGAAGAGCCCCAGCCCGACGCCTATTTGAAGGCCGGCGATGGCGTCTTCATCAAGCTCCCCTGGGATTCAAGCTCCAGGGCACCGGTCAAAGGAGAAGTCTTTGACGGGAGGTGCTCGCCTCCGTTGGGCTGACGCTAGTTGACGCACCGAGCAGCAGCAGCGGCGAGCCTGAGGAGGAACAGCTGCTGCGGAGGCTGCTGTCGCTCTACCGCGCCCGACAAGCCAAGGTGGAATCCCGGGAAGCGCTTGTCGCGCATGCGGGAGTGGACATCGAGAAGCGCGCGGAGGAGCTCCGGAGTCGCAACCAGGAAGCTCTCCGGTCCCTGGCAGAGGAGCGGGAGCAAGTCGCCGAGGCGCGGAAAGCCTTCCTCCTCGAGAAGGCTGAAGCCGAAGAGCAACAGCGGCTTGTCGCCGAGGAGCTGTTTGCGCGGGAAGGCGAGTTGGCGCAGCGGAAGATCAATCTTGACAGCCATGAGGAGGAGCTTGTGGCACGCGAGCAAACATTTGGTGGGGCTCTCAAGGAAGCAAAGGACGCGACCGCAGCTGCCGAGGCCGCCAAGAAGGAGCTGGAGATGAAGGTGGCGCAGCTGGAGGCCGATCTCAAGACGAGCGGCGAAGAGCTTGCCGCGCTCAAGCGTGAGCGTGAGAAGGACGCCTACACCCTTGGCGAGCTACAAGGTAGTCTCGTCGAGAAGGGCAAGGAGCTTAGCGCCGCCAAGGACTCCAATGCAGATCTTGAGCTGAAGCTGGCTACTTTGACCAAGATGCTGGACGGCGCCAAGGAGCAGGAGGTGACCTTGAAGGAGGAGATCAAGGCCAACGAAGCGCTGCTGACGAGGGCTGCCAAAACCCAGAACACTTTTAGGGAGACCGTGGAACTCTGGACAGAGGGTCTCGTGAACATCGCCGCAGTTATTGACGGGGAGCTGGCGCAGCTGGGGATGGAGGATCTTGGGTACTCCTCCGACGAGAACCTCCAACCCAGCGCCATGCTCACCTTGTTCTTCAAAGGCGCGGCGACGGCCCTCCAGCGACTCCGGGAAAGGATCCCAAAGCAGCTGGCCGACGAGTCGCGCGCGATCTGCGCGGGAGTTCTTCAAAAGGTGCTGGTGAAGGTGGCCTTCCGCAACTCGGGCCTCAACCTCACCAATGTCCTCAAGAAGCTGCCGCCGGATGCTGATCTGGAAGCTCTCAAGGCCCTTGTCGCACCCATTGTGGACAAGGTGTGCGAGATCAAGAGGGTTGAGGGCAATCGCGTAGATTAGGCCGCCCGTTTTCTCCTTTTCTTGTCGCTGCTGGTCATGTTACGAGAACAATCTATTAGAGCTGCGACAAGCTATCTTGTAATATAACTTTATTTTGGGTATCGATTGCTATGTTATTTCCTTTACTTGATTCCTTCCTTTGTATGTTTTTGCCATACGCTTTTAGGGAACTTGTCGGCGCCGGCACCTTTGCCGCGAGCGCTGAGTGCGGAACGTCAGCAGCCTGCTGGCGGTGTCGCTACCGACAAGAAACCTTGTCGCAACTAGTCGCAGCTCACTTAAGTTGTTGAGCGGACTCGAAACAAAGTAAGGGCGCAACCAGCTACGAGTTGGTTCCTCCGCGCACAGGTTTTCCATACAAAGAACGATCGTTCGAGGAAGATAACTTGAAAATTTTAAAACTAATTGCTCAAACTTTGGCAACTTAGCTTTTCTGTCGTTTGCTTCCCGGTAAGGCGAAACTTTCTTGAAGGACGCCTGGTCCACATCATTATCTTCTCCTTTCGCCCCGGCAAACTTGTGGGCGAGGGAACCTTCCCTTTCCTTGAGAAAAAGAAAGAAGGGAAAAATAAAGATATGGAGCCTTACGGCTCGTTATTGCTTACCGGGGGTAGCTGCTGCACAAAGTGTCAGATAACACATGCAAAAAATGGAAAGCAGGAAATTGACAAGATGTGCGTAGCACATGAGCTTTATTTATGCACGGGGTCTGCGCCCGGCTTTGTACAAAGGATTACATGCAACAGCGGCAAGACTTGTACAAAAGGTGGTTGCCGGAACAGGTTCCGGCAACCGCGCCTTCGGGTAAAACTTACGAAGATGCTCAATGTTCCAGGAGTTTCTCACCGAAAAGTCATCTTCGGTCTCAAGGCGGACAGCGCCAGGCCTAGTGACTCATTTCACCTGGTAAGGGCCTTCCCACTTCGGCATCAACTTGTTGGAATTCTGGGCGGACTGAACGTGCCGAAGAACAAGGTCGCCTTCCTTGAGACTTCTGGCATTAACTTTGCGGCTATGGTAGCGGCACAAAGCTTGCTGGTATCGAGCAGCTCGTACAGCAGCCTGAAGACGGTCCTCCTCAAGGAGCAGCACGTCATCTTGTCGCAGCTGCTCTTGCTCAAGCTCATCATAAGCGAGCACTCGAGGCGACCCGTATACGAGTTTCGTGGGGAGAACTGCCTCCGCTCCATAGACTAGAGCGAAAGGTGTCTGGCCAGTGGCTCGATTTGGCGTCATCCTGATCGACCAAAGAACCACCGGCAGCTCCTCAATCTAGTTCTTTCCGCACTTGTGCAGCCTGTCGAAAGTCCTGGTCTTGAGCCCGCGCAGCACTTCAGCATTTGCCCTCTCCACTTGACCGTTCTTCTTGGATGAGCAACAGAAGCGAAGCAGACCTTGGCGCCAAGATCTTGGACGTACTGCATGCAGGTGCGGCTCATGAATTGCGTGCCATTGTCGGTGATGATCCTGTTAGGGATCCCGAAACGGCAAACAATCGACCTGAAGAACTTGACTGCTGACTGTGCTGTCACCTTCCTCACTGCCTCCACTTCCGGCCACTTTGTGAACTTGTCGATTGCAACGTACAAGTACTCAAAGCCCCCGACAGCTCGGGGAAAGGGGCCGAGGATGTCGAGCCCCCAGACCGAAAATGGCCAGGATAAAGGGATCGTCTGGAGAGCTTGAGCTGGCTGGTGTATCTGCTTGGAATGGAACTGGCACGCTTCACACTTGGTTACTTGTGCAGTTGCATCCTGAAGGGCTGTCGGCCAAAAGAAACCTTGCCGGAATGCTTTGCCGGCAAGTGCTCTTGCACCAATGTGGTGACCACATATGCCTCCGTGTATCTCCGCCAACAGCTTTTGTCCGTCTTCCCGGTGAATACACTTCAATTTCACACCATTGAGTTTTCTTTTGTACAGTGTGTCGTCGACAAACTGGTACATAGTTGACTGTCGGGCTACTCTTTCCGCTTCTTATTGCTCTTCGGGAAGTTCTCCTGTCTGAAGGAAACGGACAATCTGCTGTGCCCATGCTGGAGCTTGCGGCTCGACAACAAGGACTAAAGGCACATATGCTGCTGCAAGAACATCCGCTTCTATGGCGAGAACCTGCGGCTCAGCCGGAGCTTGACATTCTCCGGCAAGCTTGCCGGAGCAAAACTTGTCGGGAGCGTCTGCTTCAACGGAACAAACCCTAGGGCTTGCCGGAGCAGACTGCTCCTCAGCACCCTCGGTGTTGATCCTGGGGACCTTCTTGGCGGCGGCTTCGGGGAGCTCTGCCGGAAAATAGTCACCAGAAATCAACTTCCTCTTCTTGCTCTGTCTAGTTGATGGTGTTACAGACGGTTGAGTCAGTTTGGGCACAAAGATCCCTGGTTCCACAGGTAACTTAAGTGCGGCGCACTTTGTAGGCCATCGGCAATGTCGTTCTGAGCTCTCGGAACATGTTCCATCTGCAGGCCGTCAAAGTGCTCTTCTAACTTTCTCACTTCGTCAACGTAAGCTTCCATCAATGGACTCTGATAATTCTTGTTCACTTGGCGGACGACAAGCTGCGAGTCACCCCTGACAATAAGCTTCTTGATCCCAAGGTCTGCTGCGATCCTGAGACCGGCAAGCAATCCTTCATACTCTGCGGTATTGTTTGTTGCTTGCTCCTTGGGAAAGTGCACTTGGACTACGTACTTGAGGTGCTCTCCGGTGGGTGCGACAAGCAGCATGCCTGCACCGGCGCCTTGTAGCAAAAAGGCACCATCGAAGTACATGAGCCACTCTTTGCTCGCTTCCTTGATGGGGATGCTCGTTTCTGGAATTTCTTCATCTGGTGTTGGCGTCCACTCTGCTATGAATTCTGCCAATGCTTGGCTCTAGATAGTTGAAGTGCTCTCAAACTTGAGGCCAAAGCTTGACAGTTCCAGTGCCCACTCGACAATCCTGCCTGTTGCTTCTGGATTCTGCAGTATCCTCTTCAGCGGAAAACGAGTGACAACTGTGATCTCATGTGCTTGGAAGTAATGGCGCAGCTTTCTCGAGGCCATGAGAAGGCCGAAAAGCAATTTCTGCACACCAGAGTACCTCGATCTAGCCCCCTGCAGAAGGGAACTGACGAAGTAAACTGGGCACTGCACCATTCTCTTCTGCATCTCCTCACGCGCCTGTGCAGATCCACCCTTGTCGGGACCAGAGCTTGTCGGCGAAGCCCCCTGCTTGTCACTGGATGCATCTGCCGTGGTTGCTGGCTCATCATCCGCCTCCCTCTCCGCTACTAACGCAGCACTAACCACTTAATTGGTTGCCGCTATATACAGCAGCAACTTCTCTTGTGGCTTAGGTGCGACAAGTGTTGGAGTGGAGGACAAGTATCTCTTCAAGTCCTGCAGCGCAGCCTCCGCTTCCGGAGTCCATTTCATTGGACTTGCCTTTTTCAATATTTTGAAAAATGGCAGGGCGCGCTCAGCACACTTAGAGATAAACCTGCTGATAGCAGCCACGCAACCAGCAAGCCTTCGTACATCCTTGACGTGCTTTGGTGCTTCGATCTGCTCAACGGCCTTGATCTTGTCGGGATTGGCTTCAATTCCCCGCTGAGACATGAAGAACCCGAGAAGCTTGCCGGAGGGGACTCCAAACACACACTTCTCGGGGTTAAGCTTGAGGTTGATCTTGCGCAGATTTGTGAAGGTTTCATCTAAATCTTGAATCAGGGTTGCCTTGTCCTTGCTCTTGACCACTATGTCATCCATGTAGGCTTCCACATTTCTGTGTATTTGTGGCTCAAAAGCGTCATGGACTACTCTTGCAAATGTTGAACCAGCATTCTTTAATCCGAAAGGCATCCGTACAAAACAGTATGTGCCACATGGAGTGATGAATGCGGTCTTCTCCTCATCCTCTTCTGCCATGAAGATCTGATGGTACCCTGAGTATGCGTCAAGAAATGAAAGCAAGTCACATCCGGCCGTGGAGTCAACAATCTGGTCAATGCGCGGCAAGGGAAATGGGTCTTTGGGACCAGCTTTATTGACATCGGTAAAGTCGATACAAAGCCTCCATTTCCCGTTTGCCTTGCGCACGGCTACAAGATTGGCCAACCACGTAGGATGGAGCACTCCTCTGACAAGGCCTGCTGGTTCCAACTTCTTGATCTCTTCTGTGATGAATTCTTGGCGCTCCACTGCTTGTTTCCTAACTTTCTGCTTGACAGGCCGCGCGTGAGGACAGATGGCAAGATGGTGCTCGATTACTTTCCTGGGAACACCGGGGATGTCAGACGGTTGCCATGCAAACACGTCGACATTCGCCCGCAGGAAAGCAACAAGCGCGCTTTCCTATTTAGGGTCGAGCGTGGCACTGATGGTGAAGGTACCACCAGTGCCGTCCTCCTTGGCGGACACCTTCTTGGTCTCTGGTGAAGCTGTCATCGTCTTCTTACACCTGCTGGTGGAGCTTGATGGTGCGTCCTCGATGGTAGCGCAGCACTCCGAAGAGGTGCGCTTGCCGGAGTGGGCATCAGAACTCTTGCCGGACTTGGTCTTCTTCTTCCCCCCCGGGAGCTTCAGCGGCAAGTGTCTTGCGATCTGCTGCGGCTGCTGCTTCCCAGTAGATCCTGTCGGCGCAAATAAGAGCATCCTTCTTGTCGCCAGGGACAGAGATGACACTTATCGGGCCTGGCATCTTCAGCATGTTGTATGCATAGTGAGAGGCCGCCATGAATTTGGCGAGTGCTGGACGGCCGAGTATCCCATTGTGAGGCAATGGAAAGTCAGCAACGTCAAAAGTGACCCTCTCAGTCCTGAAGTTTAACTCGCTGCCAAATGTCACTGGCAACATGATCTTTCCCTTCGGTTTGCTCCTTCCCGGGTTGATTCCTTGGAATGTGCCAGTCTCTTCGAGCTCGCTGTCAGGGATCTGGAGTTTCTGGAGTACCGGGGAGGAGATCAGGTTCAAGCCGGCCCCACCATCAACTAGCATCTTAGTGACCTTGAGGTTGCGGATAGTTGGTGAAACCAACATCGGCAAGCACCCGACCGCAGTTATGCGATCAGGGTGGTCCTCAATATCAAAGATGATAGGCGTGCCGGACCATTTCAGAGGCTTGCGTGACTCGACGGGTGGTTCTGCCGCATTGACTTCCCGCACCCACTGCTTGAGCTGGTGGTGTGAAGTATGCAGAGAAGCACCGCCATCAATGCACATGACCTCTGTGGCTTTCTGGAACTCCTGCTCATCGGCCTCGTCATCATCCATATCTTCATCTTTGTCATCATCTTCATCCTTGTCGCGGCCGCGGGGAGGTCTGTCTCCTTGCCGCTGCTTGGCCTTGCCGCGGCGTCCTCCCCGGCCGGGACGTTTCTTGTCAGATCCTCCAGTACCTTCTTGGGCCTTCTCCTTGTCGCGTTGCTCGTACTCAGCCTTTTGCTGCTCAACAAGCAGCTCGACCTTCTTGCAGCTCTGGAGATCATGGCCCTTGGTGCGGTGGATCTTGCAGTACTGCTTGCCGGTGCCATCCTGCTTGTCGGCGACTGCCACAGCCTGGCTGTTGGTAGCTTCGGCTTTCTTGGCGTCACCTCCGTTGCCGGACTGCTCAACAACTAGCACATCTTTGCCTTTCTTCTTTCTATTGTTCCGCCGCCAGTTTTTCCTTGCCGGGGCAGCATCCTCGCTGTCAGATCCTCTCGCTCCTGTATCCTCTCCGGGGAGTTTCCTCCCTTCCTCAGCACGTGCACACTTGTCAGCCAGGGCATACAGCTCACTGACGTCTCTGATCTTGCACATCGCCATCTCCTCCCGCATCCTGCGGTTTCGCACGTTCTGATGGAATGCGCTGATGACCGCGGCAGGGTGGACATCTGGGATGTTGTGCTGTACACGGCTGAATCTCTGAATGTACTTGCGCAGGGACTCTCCTTCCTTCTGGGAGAGCAGATGAAGGTCGCTCTCTTGGCCATGAGGTTTGTGGCCGCCTGTAAAGGCGCCAACAAACTGATGGCATAGATCTGCCCAGGAAGATATGGAGTTGTCCGGCAAGTGCATGAGCCAGGATCTGACATTGGGCTTGAGCACCGGCGGGAAGTAGTTGGCAAGGATCTTGTCGTTGCGCCCCCCGGCAGCCTGCACCGCGATGGTGTAGATGCTGAGGAACTCCGACAGATGCGACTTGCCGTCGTACTTCTCTGGTACATCTGGCTTGAAATTCTTCATACTGGGCCACTGGACTTGCCGCAGCTCACGAGTGAACGCAGGGGCAACCTACCGCATACGGCAAGTCGCCTGGTTCCCCTGGCGCATGCATGTCGACAGTGGACCCAGCGCGCTGGTCCGATTGACGCCGCGCTTCTCTTCGACGCTCGATGCAAGTACGAGCGTCTTCTTGCTGTCGTTCGTGAAGAACTTGGCGCTGATCGCGACGAGCTCATGTATCTGACGACGCAGTGGAGTAGCTATCGAGGATGACCCGGCGAGTCGGCGATCTTGGCCTTCGGGGCAGGGAGTGCACAGTGGTTGCACCCCCACCGGTTTTGTCGCCACCGGCCTGTGCCTGGCAGTCTTGCCGCGGCTGTGATGCATTCGGCTGCCGTGGAGTGTCGCCGTTGGTGAAGCCGATGAGACTCTGAATGGTGGCCCTCCATTCGTCGATCTTATCCGCCGTTGGAGGGTAATCCAGGAGTAGTTGAGCTCGTGCCAGAGCTTCTGCTGGAGTGGAGGGTGGTAGTGGCGAAAGGTGCGAGGAGCGGGATATGCTCGGACTTCTAACTATGTTAGAAGGAGCAGTATCCCGTCCAGGCGACCGTGTCTTGCTCATGCCAGCATGTTGGCGTGCATGCTGGTCTTGAGCATCTCGAGATCCACCAGCTCGATCTCGGTCCAACGAACGTATGGTACCCCGAGTACCATGACGCTGTCGGTCCCGCGCCTCCTGAGATGGGCGCGGTGCATGTACGGACGCCGAGGTTTGCGCAGCCTTGTCCTTGGACCTGGCAGCACCATGAGCTCCCTTGTCGACGCCCGTTCCTCCGCCGGCGTCTACCCCACCACCCGTTTGCTCCGGTGGCGGTGGGATCGACGTGGACGGAGCAGCCACCTCCGAAGCCTTCTTCTTCGGTGGCATGTCGATGAAGATGATGAAGATCTAGCTCGTGTGAATGCCGGATCAGGTTCACACAATCTCGACGCCCCCTACCTGGTGCGCCATAGATGTCGGGGAAGGCTACTGACCCACGAACACCTATGGGGCCGACGGACCGGGCCCCTTTCGGTTCGGCGGGGGGCGGAGATCGCACGAAGAGCAGATCGAGGCGAAGCACACGAGCGATTTACCCAGCTTCGGAGCTCTCCGGAGAGATAATACTCCTACTGCTGCTTGTCTAATTGTATTGAGTTCTTGCTCGGGAGCGCTAAGTGCTACAGTACACACTAGCTGCTAATGAGACCGAGCGTGAGTGTTTTTTGGCTTCGAACCCCCCTCTACGTTGCGCATGGGCCTCCTTTTATATGCTCAAGGGGTCACCGACAGGTGGCAACGCAGATAAGGGTAAAAATGGAAAAGGAATTGTGGTTGGTACAACTACTTGTACAGTGTATCATACCTAACCCTGACGGCAGGGGACAAAGGCATTAAATGCCCGTCTGTATCGCCCAAACAGTGCAGAAAAGGGACCGTCAGGGGCGCCACCGCTTGCCACGATGGTAATCTTGTCAGCATCGCTTGCCACCTCGCACCGCTAGCTGCACAGCCTCTTGCCACGCGCGCCTGGAACGGTCCCAGGGCATCACGTTGATGGATGTGCTGGAGCGCGGGTACAGAGTGGT
The DNA here is from genome assembly GCA_963921465.1 of Triticum timopheevii. Classification (NCBI taxonomy): domain Eukaryota; kingdom Viridiplantae; phylum Streptophyta; class Magnoliopsida; order Poales; family Poaceae; genus Triticum; species Triticum timopheevii. Next base: position 508,319,737 of record OY997274.1, read on the forward strand.
AGCTTGCCGCGGCAAGCGCCTTGCCGCGGTCGTGGTCTTGTCTCGCCCGGAAGCTTGTTGCTTGCCGGGCCTTGCCGGGACGCGTAGCGCGTCGCGGCAAGTTCCTTGAGATGCCTTGGTTGGCCTTCCCGGCAAGCTCCTCTTGCCGGGGTCATGTCTCCTTGGCTTGAACACTTTGTTCTTGAATGGCTCCAAAGGAACCACGGAGGACCTTGGTGGTCACCCGGCAAGCCTTGCCGCGGGGTGCTGCGACTGCCCGTGCACAAGTTCGGGATACTAGGGTACCCCTACTCTAGTACACCGACATATTCTATTTTAATTGTCTACCAAAATAAGCATTAAAGTCATCTTGCTTAAACATAAAGTCATCAAACTCATCCAAGCACTGATTAGCAATTTTAGTAGGAGGGACTTCAGCTTTATCATATCTATAGAGAGAATTTACCTTTACTACCTGTGTCAGGATATCGGGAGGTTCTTCATTAAATAAGTAGTTGAGATCATATACTTCTTCAACAGGCGGTAAATTAAGACCATGTATTTCTTCAATAGGAGGTAAATTCTTAACATCTTCAGCTTTAATACATTTTTCTTTCATAGATTTCTTTGCCTCTTGCATATCTTCGGGACTGAGAAATAGAACACCTCTCTTCTTCGGAGTTGGTTTAGGAATAGGCTCAGTAATTGGCTCAGGAACTGGCTCAGGAGGTAGCTCGGGAGGTGCCCAATTATTTTCAATTGGCAACATATAATTCAATAGAATTTCAGCTTCATCATGTGTTCTTTCCCTGAAAAGAGAACCAGCACAACTATCCAGGAAATCTCTGGAAGCATCAGTTAGTCCATTATAAAAGATATCAAATATTTCAGGTTTCTTAAGAGGATGATCAGGCAAAGCATTAACTAACTTTAGAAGCCTCCCCCAAGCTTGTGGGAGACTCTCTTCTTCAATTTGCACAAAATTGTATATTTCCCTCAATGCAGCTTGTTTCCTATGAGCAGGGAAATATTTAGCAGAGAAGTAATAAATCATATCTTGGGGACTTGCACACAACCAGGATCAAGAGAATTATACCATATCTTAGCATCACCCTTTAATGAGAACGGAAATATTTTGAGTAAATAAAGGTAACACGATCTCTCATTATTAGTAAACAGGGCAGCTATATCATTTAACTTAGTAAGATGTGCCACAACAGTTTCAGATTCATAGCCATAAAAAGGATCAGATTCAACCGAAGTAATTATATCTAGATCAACAGAAAAATCATAATAATCCTAATCAGGCACATAGATAGGTGAAGGAGCAAAAGCAGGGTCGGGTTTCATTCTATTTCTAAAAGATTCTTTACTCCATTTAACTAGCAACCTCTTAAGTTCAGGTCTATCCTAGAAAGCAATAATAGCTGCAGAAGATTCAGCATCAAAAAGATAACCCTCAGGAATAGCAGGCATATTTTCATCATCACCAACATCATCGTGTTTAGGTTCAATAATTTCTCTTTCTCTAGACCTAGCAATTTGCTCATCAAGAAATTCACCAAGTGGCACAGTAGTATCAAGCATAGAAGTAGTTTCATCATAAGTATCATGCATAGCAGTTGTGGCATCATCAATAACATGCGACATATCAGAATTCACAGCAGTAGCAGGTTTAGGTGCCGCAAACTTACTCATAACAGAAGGAGAATCTAGTGCAAGGCTAGATGGCAGTCCCTTACCTCCCCTCGTAGTTGAGGGCAAAATAGTAGTTCGATCATCTTTCAAGTTCTTCATAGTGTCCAACAGATATAAATCACAAGTGACTCAAGGAATAGAGCTAGGCTATCCCCGGCAACGGCGCCAGAAAAAGGTCTTGATAACCCACAAGTATAGGGGATCGCAATAGTTTTCGAGGGTAAAGTATTCAACCCAAATTTATTGATTCGACACAAGGGGAGCCAAAGAATATTCTCAAGTATTAGCAGCTGAGTTGCCAATTCAACCACACCTGGAAACTTAGTATCTACAGCAAAGTGTTTAGTAGCAAAGTAATATGATAGTGGTGGTAACGGTAACAAAAGTAAAGACAGCAAAAGTAATGTTTTTGGTGTTTTGTAGTGATTGTAGCAGTAGCAACGGAAAAGTAAATAAGCGAGAACCAGTATATGGAAAACTCGTAGGCACCGGATTAGCGATGGATAATTATGCCGGATGCGGTTTGTCATGTAACAGTCATAACATAGGGTGACACAGAACTAGCTCCAGTTCATCAATGTAATGTAGGCATGTATTCCTTATATAGTCATACGTGCTTATGGAAAATAACTTGCATGACATCTTTTGTCCTACCCTCCCGTGGCAGCGGGGTCCTACTGGAAACTAAGGGATATTAAGGCCTCCTTTTAATAGAGAACCAGAACAAAGCATTAGCACATAGTGAATACATGAACTCCTCAAACTACGGTCATCACCGGTAGTGGTCCCGATTATTGTCACTTCGGGGTTGCCGGATCATAACACATAGTAGGTGACTATAGACTTGCAAGATAGGATCAAGAACACACATATATTCATGAAAACATAATAGGTTCAGATCTGAAATCATGGCACTCGGGCCCTAGTGACAAGCATTAAGCATAGCAATGTCATAGCAACATCAATCTCAGAACATAATGGATACTAGGGATCAAACCCTAACAAAACTAACTCGATTACATGATAAATCTCATCCAACCCATCACCGTCCAGCAAGCCTACGATGCAATTACTCACGCACGGCGGTGAGCATCATGAAATTGGTGATGGAGGATGGTTGATGATGACGACGGCGACGAATCCCCCTCTCCGGAGCCCCGAACGGACTCCAGATCAGCCCTCCCAAGAGAGATTAGGGCTTGGCGGCGGCTCCATATCGTAAAACGCGATGATTTCTTCTCTCTGATTTTTTTCTCCCCGAAAGCCAATATATGGAGTTGGAGTTGGCGTCGGAGGGCCACCAGGGGGCCCACGAGGTAGGGGCGCGCCCAGGGGGCACCCCCCACCCTCGTGGACAGGGTGTGGGCCCCCTGGGCTTCATATTTGGTGAAGATTATTCTTTATTTTTTCTAAGGTGTTCCGTGGAGTTTCAGGTCATTCCGAGAACTTTTATTTTCTGCACAAAAAACAACACCATGGCAATTCTGCTGAAAACAGCGTCAGTCCGGGTTAGTTCCATTCAAATCATACAAGTTAGAGTCCAATACAAGGACAAAAGTGTTTGGAAAAATAGATATGACGGAGACGTATCAAGTCGCACAGTTAGGGATAACGACGCAACGGAGCCAGTCACCCCAAAATATAACTTATGGTCGTCTGGCCAGATCACCTTTGACAACAAGGATCGTCCGGCCAATATCCGTCAGGGCGACTCAGCCACATTAGTCCTTGACCCAATCATCGACGGATTCCACCTCACACGAGTCCGTATGGATGGAGGTAGCAGTCTGAACCTGCTTTATCAGGATACAGTGTGCAAGATGGGTATCGATCCTTCAAAAATCAAACCCACTAAAACCACCTTTAAAGGTGTGATACCAAGCGTGGAGGCCCGCTGTACAGGCTCCATCACTCTGGAAGTAGTCTTCGGACCGCCAGATAACTACCATAACGAAGAGTTAATCTTTGATATCATCCCTTTTCACAGCAGCTATCATGCACTGCTTGGACGAACTGTGTTCGCTCAATTCAACACGGTGCCACATTATGCTTATCTTAAGATCAAAATGCCCGGTCCACGCGGCGTCATAACAGTTAATGGCGAAGCCAAACGCTCCCCCCGCACTAAAGAGCACACCGCCGACTTAACAGTAGAAGTGCAGACTGGCATTCTTCAATCGAACATTCATTTGACAGCCAGGTTCCCGGACACAGTCAAAAGAGTCCGAACTACTCCGGGCCAGGATAGCCCAACTCGTCCAGAGCTCAACTAATCACTCTGGCGGTAGGCGGAGGCAAAGCCAGGTTAGGCCACACAATGCAGCTTAACCGCTCTGTGGCACACAAACATTTTTTGCACTTTCTTTGCAGGTCCACTTTTGTACAGGCCATCATTGGCGACATGGCGACCAGACCCATGAGGGGACGAACATAGCAAGGAGGGAAACAGCTCGAACACGTAAGTGAATCCTTAGATATTCCCCTTGATGACGGCAGGTTCTGAAGTCATATTTCTTTTTATCACACTACTTTTACTCGTACGCATCGATGTATTATTCAATTACAACATGTGGCTTTATATGATGCTTGCCTGCTGTTCTTTATTATTGATATTCTTTGTCAAATGGCATCCGTACACTACGATACGCCTTAATATGCCAGGGGCCTCGTTGTACCCATAATACGGCAATAAAGTCCGAATACCTTCACGGTCGTTCGGCACCCCGAACTTATAGCATTATATGCATCGGCTCCAAATCATGTCTTGGGTCAATAGTTGGGTTGCCCGGCTCCTGTGCTTGCTACCCTACGTTCCGCTATATCGGCCAGGGCAGTAAAGGGAGAACTACTGCGATTGCGTCCCGGTTCTTCCGGACGAGTGCCTCAGTAGAGAAAGCTGAAAACTAACTATCATGATACGGCGAGAGCTTGTCAGCTGTTCGAGAGGTTACAAAATCTTTAAGGATTTCTTCTGCATTATGCGATAACTAATGCAGTGTGCGATGGATCGGCCTTTTCTTCCGATCAGGTGCTTATAGAGCCCCTAGTGCGGTCTTCCGAACACCAGGGACTGCGCCTACCTTTCTTTTGTCAAACTCCTATGGATAAGTGAGAGTGATAAAGCCTTATAGTCTGATTGCCTGGTTCGTTGTGCTGAACATCTCTTTTGAGGACCCAAAACTGGGGCAAAGAGTGCTCAGGTTTATCCCGAACACCCCCGTACTTTTTATGTGGGGGTAGAATCCGACGACTGGCCAACTCTCGGTTTAATATATAAAACGGCCGCACATGAGGTAAAATTCTCAAATAATAGGCATTATATCATTTAAATGACCTTGTTCAACACTACATGGGATAGCATGAATGTGTTCATGGGAACATAATATCCTTGGCACATTGCTCCGCTACAAGGCGGGACCCTTTTAGGACACTATCATAATATAACTCGGGCTTGCGGTGCTCCTTCCTCGCAGGCGGTCCTTCGGTCATCAGCTTTCCGGCATCCATCTTCGCCCAGTGCACCTTTGCACGGGTGAAGGCCATTCGCGCACCTTCCATACAGACCGACCGCTTGATGACTTCAAGTCGATGACAGGCACATACAAGCCGCTTCCTGAGCCCGAAGTAGCTGCTGGGAATCGCCTCAGCGGGCCATAGCCGGATAATTAAATCCTTCATGGCTAGTTCGGCCGCCCTATGCAGTTCGATCAGCTACTTCAGTTGATCGGCGAAGGGCACTGGATACTCTGGCTCTAGATACTGCGACCAGAAGATCTTCTCTGCATTGCTCCTTTCTTCGGCTCGGTACAATTGTGCGGCATCAGATACGCTACATGGCAGTTCCGCAAACACCCCTGGAGAAATCTGAATTCAAATTAATAACGTGATTTTCTCCCTTCAAATATTCGCTTTGCATAGAAAAATCCTTACCCGCCATGATCTTCCTGGCCTCTTGGATTTCCTGCAGGGCACCTTGGGCTTCGCCCCAGGCATCGAGTGCGGCTTGACGAGCCTTGGTGAGTTCAGATTCTTTCTCCGTTAAACTCTGCTCCAAGGTCTCGCATTTCTTCACGGCCTCTTGGAGCTTTTGCTCAACTTCAATAACCCTGGCCTCGTGCTTTTCACGAAGAGCCTGCTCTGTGGCTGCCTTCTTCTCAGCCTCGGCTACCGCCTTCTTAAGAGCCTCGACTCCGGCCATCGCCCCTAGAACACATCATGAAAAAAATTCATCATACTCAATTATTCATTCGCGCTTAATGCGAACAAGGTTTTTACATACCTTGGTTATCCTTCAACTGCTTTTCACCTGGCCAAGTTCTTCTTCGGTCCGCTCCAGACTCTGCTTCAGTTCGGAGACTTCCGCCGTATGAGAGGCGGCAGTCACTACAGACGCCTGCTTACAAAAAGCACGAGAGGGAGAGGTACCACAAGGTAAGTCTCTTGCGAACATATATTTGATCCTCTGTTCGGTTCTTTCTTTCGAACACCAAACAATGTATCAGGGGCTACTATCTATACTATGACACTCTTTGAAACCTCACAACATACCTCAAAGCCCGTTATAAGGCTGATGCAGGCTTCGTTCAGCCCGCTTTCTACGGACTGAATCTTTTCAATCACCACACCCATAAGGGAACGGTGTTCTTCAACGATGGAGGCGCTCTTCAGCGCTGCTGATAAGGTATCTGACAACTCTGGTTAGGCAGAGGTTGCCGGTGGAACAGGCGCACCCCCTCTTGACGAGGGAGGTTGCCTGCCTGATTCCGGGGCTGTGTTGGTCTCCGGAATTGTGTTCGGCTGGGGGCCGAATTCAAGATAGCCCCCGACGTCGGTGTCCATGGGAGCCTTTTCTCCCATGTGTCCGGTTGCCGAGGTTTGACCCTCTGGCGCCGCCTTGATGGTCTTTCCACCCCCTCCTTGGCCTAGGTCCCTTTGGGATGATGCCTTAGTGTCGTTCACGTGTTTCGGGGAGGGGGCCGTCAGGGGTGTCCCGCTGTCCATAGATCCGAACCCAGTAGATCCTCCGATGAGGACTGTTCGGCGCGGGACCTGGCCGGACTACAAAAAAGGCGTAACTCAAGGTGTTAAAATGCTATATGCTAGTGAGTCTGGATATATAAATGTGTCCGGATTTTATATACTCACGATTTCACCAGGGGCTGGACCCTGGGATACCACTCTGGGCTGATGTCGGTGGCGGTAGCGGATTCCTTCGGAAAGGGAGTTTTTCCCTTCTTGGGTGACTCAGCCTCCAGGTGTGTGGAGGCCGTCCTTTTCTTTCTTCCCCTTGTGGGGTGGATCGGCTTTCCTCCTCTTCCTCGTCCTCTTTGGAGGAAGAGCGGGCCTCGGAGTCTTCAGATACTGTGTCCGAAGTTCCTTGGCGACGATGGCCGCACCTGGTCTCTTTGACCTCTTTCTCGATTTTCTTCTTCGGCACCTTGTAAGGTGCCGGGACCAGCATCTTCGTCAGAAGTGGGCCAGCTAGTGAGGGAGTCCTAGATTCGGGGGTATCCGGACAGCCGGACTATATACATTGTCCGGACTATTGAAGCGTGAAGATACAAGACTCAAGAGTCCCTCCCGTGTCCGGATGGGACTCTCCTTTGCGTGGAAGACAAGCTTGGCGATCCGGATATTGTGTTTCCTTCCTTGTAACCGACTCCATGTAAACCCTAGCCCTCTCCGGTGTCTATATAAACTGGAGAGGTTGGTCCTTAGAAGGCCGATCACAATTACAATCATAATCATCATAGGCTAGCTTCTAGGGTTTAGCCTCTAAGTTCTCGTGGTAGATCTACTCTTGTACTACTCATATCGTCAATATTAATCAAGCAGGAAGTAGGGTTTTACCTCCATCGAGAGGGCCCGAACCTGGGTAAACATTGTGTCCCTTGCTTCCTGTTACCATCAGCCTAAGACGCACAGATAGGGACCCCCAACCCGAGATCCGCCGGTTTTGACACCGATATTGGTGCTTTCATTGAGAGTTCCTCTGTGTCGTCGCTGCAAGGCATGATGGCACCTTCAATCGTCAACAACACGGTCTATGGCGAGACTTTTCTCCCCGGACAGATCTTCGTGTTCAGCAGCTTCGCACTGCAGGCCAATTCGCTTGGCCATCTGGAGCAGGTCGACAGCTACGCCCCTGGCCACAAGGTCTGGTTCAGAAACTTGAACTACACGGCGAATATTCACGGAGACTTGATCTTCGACGGATTCGGGCCTGTGCCAGAAGCACCGGATAGTCACGATGAGCACGGCCTAGACCTGCTGTCGGACAATGTTCGGGATATCGCCCCGGTATTAGCCCCGGACCTAAATCCAGAGCAGGCTGTGTTGCCTAAGGACGGAGGGATGGGCCCCGCCCCGAAGGCTGCACACTCATCGGCGGTAGAGCCGAACACAGGCCTCACTTCTGAGGAAGCCTGTAACTCCGGACCCCCGGACTCATATCCGGTTGTTGGTTCTAGTCCGCGCACTCTCGAGCCCGCCGAGCCAGGTTGGGCTCCGGTGATGGAGTTTACCGCTGCGTATATTTTCCAGCACTCGCCCTTTTGTGACATGCTGAACTCATTAAAGTCTCTCTCTTTGTCAGGAGGCTGTTGGACAAACTATGTCCGGCTTGAGTGGGAAGCAGGCGACGAAGGAATTCGTTGCCCACCAACCACCCACTTCATTGCCACGATTGATGATCTAACCGACGTGCTTGACTTCGACTCCGAAGACATCGACGGTATGGACGACGATGCAAGAGAAGTACAGGAACCGCTGCTCACAGGGCGGTGGACAGCCACCTTGCTACCTCTTGAGCACTGCGTTGGATTTCCTCGAAGAGGAGAGGATGATGCAGCAAAGTAGCATAAGTATTTCCCTCAGTTTTTGAGAACCAAGGTATCAATCCAGTAGGAGACCACGCACAAGTCCCTCGTACCTACACAAAACGATAGCAACTCGCAACCAACTCTTAGGGGTTGTCAATCCCTTCACGGTCACTTACGAGAGTGAGATCTGATAGAGATAATATTTTTGGTATTTTTGATAGATAGATGCAAAGTAAAAAGTAAAAGGAAAAGTAAAACAAAGCAAGTAAATAAAGTGATAGAGATTGATATGATGAGAATAGACCCGGGGGCCATAGGTTTCACTAGTGGCTTCTCTCAAGAGCATAAGTATTCTACGGTGGGTGAACAAATTACTGTTGAGCAATTGACAGAATTGAGCATCGTTATGAGTATATCTAGGCAATGATCATGTCTATAGGCATCACGTCCACAACAAATAGATCGAAACGATTCTGCATCTACTACTATTACTCCACTCATCGACCGCTATCCAGCATGCATCTAGAGTATTAAGTTAAAAACAGAGTAACGCCTTAAGCAAGATGACATGATGTAGAGGGATAAATTCATGCAATATGATAAAAACCCCATCTTATTATCCTTGATGGGAACAATACAATACGTGCCTTGCAACCCTTTCTGTCAATGGGTAAGGACACCTCAAGATTGAACCCAAAGCTAAGCACTTCTCCCATTGCAAGAACTACCAATCTAGTTGGCCAAACCAAAAAGGATAATTCGAAGAGACTTGCAAAGATAACTCAATCATACATAAAAGAATTCAGAGAAGAATCAAATATTTTCCATAGATAATACTGGATCATAAACCCACAATTCATCGGTCTCAACAAACACACTGCAAAAAGAAGATTACATCGAATAGATCTCCACGAGAGAGGGGGAGAACATTGTATTGAGATCCAAAAAGAGAGAAGAAGCCATCTAGCTACTAGCTATGGACCCGAAGGTCTGAAGTAAACTACTCACACTTCATCGGAGGGGCTATGGTGATGATGTAGAAGCCCTCCGTGGTGGATACCCCCTCCGGCGGAGCTCCAGAACAGGCATCAAGATGGGATCTCGCGGATACAGAAGGTTGCGGAGGTGGAATTAGGGTTTTGGCTCCTGTTCTTATCGTACGGGGATACGTAGGTATATATAGGAGGAAGGAGTACGTCGGTGGAGCGTCAGGGGGTCCAAGTCTCCTGGATCACGTTCGGTTGGAAAATCACGTTCCCGAAGGTTTCATTCCGTTTGGACTCCGTTTGATATTCCGTTTTTTCGAAACACTGAAATAGGCAAAAAACAACAATTCTGGGCTGGGCCTCCGGTTAATAGGTTAGTCCCAAAAATAATATAAAAGTGGAAAATAAAGCCCAATATAGTCCAAAACAGTAGATAAAGTAGCATGGAGCAATCAAAAATTATAGATACATTGGAGACGTATCAAGCATCCCCAAGCTTAATTCCTGCTCGTCCTCAAGTAGGTAAATGATAAAAAAAATTGATGCGGAGTGATACTTTGGCATAATTTCAATGTAAATCTTCTTAATTGTGATACGAATATTCAGATCTGAAAGATTCAAGACAAAAGTTCATATTGACACAAAAATAATAATACTTCAAGCATACTAATCAAAGCAATCATGTCTTCTCAAAATAACATGGCAAAAGAAAGTTCATCCCTACAAAATCATATAGTTAGGCTATGCTTCATTTTCGTCACACAAAGATGTCCCCAACTTCTATACCCACGATGACAAGCCAAGCAATTGTTTCATACTTAAATAATCTCAAACTTTTTCAACCTTCATGCAATACATGAGCGTGAGCCATGGATATAGCACTATGGGTGGAATAGAATATGATGATGGGGATTGTGTGGAGAAGACAAAAAAAGAGAAAGTCTCACATTGACGAGGATAATCAACGGGCTATGGAGATGCCCATCAATTGATGTCAACATGAGGAGTAGGGATTGCCATGCAACGGATGCACTAGAGCTATGAATGCTCAACAAAAAGAAAACTAGTGGGTGTGCATCCAATTTGCTTGCTCATGAAGACCTAGGGCATTTGAGGAAGCCCATCGTAGGAATATACAAGCCAAGTTCTATAATGAAAAATTCCCACTAGTATGAAAAGAACAACTTTATGAGACTCACTACATGAGGAACAAGGTGCTACTTTGAAGCACAATATATGAGACTCACTACATGAGGACCAAGGTGCTACTTTGAAGCACAAGTGTGGAAAAAGAGATGAGACTCACTACAGGATAGTAGCATTGCCCTTTTTTGGGCCTTTCTTTTTTTCTTTGGCCTTTCTCTTTTTTTTATTTGGGAAATGCTCTAATAATGATGATCATCACACTTATATTGATTACAACATAAGGATTACAACTCAAAACTTAGAACAAGATATGAATCTATATGAATGCCTCCGGCGGTGTACCGGGATGGTGCAATGAATCAAGAGTGACATGTATGGAAAATAATGCATGGTGGCTTTGCCACAAATACGATGTCAACTACATGATCATGCAATGGCAATATGACAAAAGTAATGTATGTCATGATGATGATGATGGTGGAAGTTGCATGGCAATATATCTCGGAATGGCTATGGAAATACCGTGATAGGTAGGTATGGTGGCTGTTTTGAGGAAGATATAAGGAGGTTTATGTGTGATAGAGCATATCGTATCACGGGGTTTGGATGCACCGGTGAAGTTTGCACCAACTCTCAAGGTGAGAAAGGGCAATGCACGGTACCGAAGAGGCTAGCAAAGGCGGAAAGGTGAGAGTGCGTATAATCCATGGACTCAACATTAGTCAAAAGAACTCATATACTTATTGCAAAAATCTAGAAGTCATCAAAATCAAGTATTACACGCATGCTCCTAGGGGGATAGATTGGTAGGAAAAGACCATTGCTTGTCCCTGACCGCCAGTCATACGGATGCACAAGCCAGGTACACTTCATGTTTCAAATTTGTTACACAACTTTAACCATACGTGCACGCTACGGGACTTGCAAACTTCAATACAAGTATTTATCAAATTCATAATCACCCAACTAGCACGACTTTGATATTATCACCTCCATATCTCAAAACAATTATCAAGCATCAAACTTATCTTAGTATTCAATGCACTCAAAAGAAAGTTTCACATATCTTGAACACCAAGTATATTAGCATTAAGCAAATTACCATGCTATTAAAGACTCTCAAAATAATATAAGTGAAGCATGAGAGATCAATGGTTTCTTTAAAACAAATCCACCACCGTGCTCGAAAAGATATAAGTGAAGCACTAGAGCAAAAATTATCACGCTCAAAAGATATAAGTGAAGTACTATGAGCAAAACTATCAAGCGCAAAAGATATAAGTGAAGCACATAGAGTATTCTAACAAATTCCAAATCATGTATGGCTCTCTCAAAAGTTGTGTACAGAAAGTATGATTGTGGTAAAATAACAAGCAAAGACACAAATAATACAAGACGCTCCAAGCAAAACACATATCATGTTGGTGAATAAAAATATAGCTCCAAGTAAATTACCGATGGAAGTGGACGAAAGAGGGGATGCCTTCCGGGGCATCCCCAAGCTTTGACTTTCTGGTGTCCTTGGATTATCTTGGGGGTGCCATGGGCATCCCCAAGCTTAGGCTCTTGACACTCCTTGTTCCATAATCCATCAAAAGAATTCACCCAAAACTTGAAAACTTCACAACACAAAACTCAACAGAAATCTTGTGAGCTCCGTTAGAGAAAGAAAACAAAAGTCTACTTCAAGGTACTGTAATGAACTGATTCTTTATTTATATTGGTGTTAAACCTACTGTATTCCAACTTTTCTATGGTTTATAAACTATTTTACTAGCCATAGATTCATCAAAATAAGCAAACAACACACGAAAAACAGAATCTGTCAATAACAGAACAGTCTGTAGCAATCTGTAACTAACGCAAACTTCTGGAACTCTAAAACTTCTACCAAAAATAGTTAGTCCTGAACAATTTGTTTATTGAACAGCAGCAAAAAGAATCAACGCAAAAGCACGTTTATGTGATTTATCATAACTTAATGCGTGCGCGCAAAGTTTCTGTTTTTCAGCAGAATCAAATCAGCTATCATCGTAGGTTATCCTATAGGTTCTACTTGGCACAAACACTAATTAAAACATAAAACCACATCCAAACAGAGGCTAGATGGATTATTTATTCCTAAACATAAGCAAAAACAAAAAACACAAAATAAAATTGGGTTGCCTCCCAACAAGCGCTATCGTTTAACGCCCCTAGCTAGGCATAAAAGCAAGGATAGATCTAGGTATTGCCATCTTTGGTAGGCAATCCATAAGTGGCTCTCATGATAGATTCATATGGTAATTTTATTTTCTTTCTAGGGAAGTGTTCCATACCCTTCTTTAAGGGAAATTTTAATCTAATATTCCCTTCCTTCATATCAATAATTGCACCAATCGTTCTAAGGAAAGGTCTACCAAGAATAATAGGACATGAAGGATTGCAATCTATATCAAGAAGGATAAAATCTACGGGCACATAATTCCAATTTGCAACGATAAGAACATCATTATTTCTTCCCATAGGCTTTTTAATAGTGGAATCCGCAAGATGCAAGTTTAGAGAGCAATCATCAAAATCACGGAAATCTAGCTAATCACATAAAGTTTTGGGGATAGTAGAGACACTAGCACCCAAATCACACAAAGAATGAAACTCATAATTTTTAATTTTAATTTTTATAGTAGGTTCGCACTCATCATAGAGTTTTCTAGGGACAGAAACTTTCAACTCAAGTTTTTCTTCATAAGATTGCATCAAGGCATCAACAATGTTTTCGGTAAAGGCCTTATTATGACTATAAGCATGAGGAGAATCTAGCACGGATTGCAACAAGGAAATACAACCAATAAAAGAGCAATTGTCATAATTAAATTCCTTGAGATCCAAAATAGTGGGTTTAGCGACATCACGGTTTTTATTTATTTCAATCCCACTATCATCAAATTCATCATCAAGATCTAGAAACTCCGAATTCTTAGAATGCCTTCTAGGTAAAGGAAGATCATATTCCGATTCATCAAGATTCATACTGCAAAACAAAGATTTAATGTGGGACACATCAATAACTTTTAGATCTTCATCTTGGTTTTCATAGGAATTGGAAGAACACGCTTTAATAAAGGCATCTTTGGAAGCACGCATCCTAGCGGTTCTTTCCTTGCACTCATCCATGGAAATTCTCATGGCTTTGAGAGACTCATTGATATCATGCTTAGGAGGAATAGATCTAAGCTTTAAAGAATAAATTTCAAGAGAAATTCTATCAAAATTCCTAGCCAAATCATCAACTTTAAGCAAATTCTCTTCAATCAAAGCATTAAAATTCTTTTGTGAATTCATAAACTCTTTAACACTACTCTAAAATTTAGAGGGCATCTTATTAAAATTTCCATAAGAGTTGTTGAAGGAATTTCCATAATTATTAGAGGGATTACTAGGATAAGGCCTAGGATTAAAATTCCCTCTATAAGCGTTGTTTCCAAAACTATTCCTACCAACAAAATTCACATCCATAGATTCATTATTATTCTCAAGCAAAGTAGACAAAGGCATATCATTAGGATCAAGAGGAGTATTTTCAGGAGCAAACATCTTCATAAGTTCATCCATCTTTTCACTCAAAACATGGATTTCTTCTATAGCATGCACTGTTTTACTAGAAGATCTTTCGGTGTGCCATTGAGAATAATTAGCCATAATATTATCAAGGAATTTGGTAGCATCCCCTAACGTAATTTCCATAAAAGTGCCTCCCGCGGCCGAATCTAAAAGATTTCTAGAAGCAAAATTCAATCCGGCATAAAAATTTTGTATGATCATCCATAAATTCAAACCATAAGTAGGGCAATTGCGAAGCATTAATTTCATTCTTTCCCAAGATTGGGCAACATGCTCATGATCAAGTTGTTTAAAATTCATGATATCGTTCCTAAGAGTGATAATATTAGCGGGAGGAAAATACTTAGAGATAAAAGCATCTTTGCACTTGTTCCAAGAATCAACACTATTTTTAGGCAAAGACGAAAACCAAACTTTAGCATGGTCTCTAAGTGAAAGCGGAAATAACTTCAATTTGACAATATTGTTATCCGTATCTTTATTCTTTTGCATATCACACAATTTGGTATTATCTTGCGCCATGGCAACAAGTAATCCAACACACAAGCAAACAGAAAGGTAACGAGAAAAAGGCAAACGGGAAAGAGAGTGGAGATTGGGAAAGAGAGGGCAAATAAAACGACAAGGGTGAAGTGGGGGAGAGGAAAACGAGAGGCAAATGGCAAATAATGTAATGCGAGAGATAGGGATTGCGATAGGTACTTAGTATTGTTGACTTGCTTGCATGAGCCTCCCCGGCAACGGTGCCAGAAATTCTTCTTGCTACCTCTTGAGCACTACGTTAGATTTCCCCGAAGAGGAGAGGATGATGCAGCAAAGTAGCGTAAGTATTTCCCTCAGTTTTTGAGAACCAAGGTATCAATCTAGTAGGAGACCACGCACAAGTCCCTCGAACCTACACAAAACGATAGCAACTCGCAACCAACTCTTAGGGGTTGTCAATCCCTTCACGGTCACTTACGAGAGTGAGATCTGATAGAGATAATATTTTTGGTATTTTTGATAGATAGATGCAAAGTAAAAAGTAACAGGCAAAGTAAAACAAAGCAAGTAAATAAAGTGATAGATATTGATATGATGAGAATAGACCCGAGGGCCATAGGTTTCACTAGTGGCTTCTCTCAAGAGCATAAGTATTTTACGGTGGGTGAACAAATTACTGTTGAGAAATTGACAGAATTGAGCATAGCTATGAGTATATCTAGGCAATGATCATGTATATAGGCATCATGTCCACAACAAGTAGATCGAAACGATTCTGCATCTACTACTATTACTCCACTCATCGACCGCTATCCAGCATGCATCTATAGTATTAAGTTAAAAAACAGAGTAATGCCTTAAGCAAGATGACATGATGTAGAGGGATAAATTCATGCAATATGATAAAAACCCCATCTTTTTATCCTCAATGGCAACAATACAATACGTGCCTTGCAACCATTTCTGTCACTAGGTAAGGACACCTCAAGATTGAACCCAAAGCTAAGCATTTCTCCCATTGCAAGAACTACCAATCTAGTTGGCCAAACCAAAAAGGATAATTCGAAGAGACTTGCAAAGATAACTCAATCATACATAAAAGATTTCAAAGAAGAATCAAATATTTTCCATAGATAATACTGGATCATAAACCCACAATTCATCGTTCTCAACAAACACACTGCAAAAAGAAGATTACATCGAATAGATCTCCACGAGAGAGGGGGAGAACATTGTATTGAGATCCAGAAAGAGAGAAGAAGCCATCTTGCTACTAGCTATGGACCCGAAGGTCTAAAGTAAACTACTCACACTTCATCGGAGGGGCTATGGTGATCATGTAGAAGCCCTCCGTGGTGGATGCCCCCTCCGGCGGAGCTCCGGAACAGGCCCCAAGATGGGATCTCGTGGATACAGAAGGTTGCGGCGGTGGAATTAGGTTTTTGGCTCCTGTTCTAATCGTACGGGGATACGTAGGTATATATTAGAGGAAGGAGTACATCGGTGGAGCGTCAGGGGGCCCACGAGGTAGGGGGCGCGCCCAGGGGGGCGTGCCCTCCACCCTCGTGACCGCCTCTAGCACTTCTTGGAGTAGGGTCCAAGTCTCCTGGATCACGTTCGGTTGGAAAATCACGTTCCCGAAGGTTTCTTTCCGTTTGGGCTCCGTTTGATATTCCGTTTCTTCGAAACACTGAAATAGGAAAAAACAGCAATTCTGGGCTGGGCCTCTGGTTAATAGGTTAGCCCCAAAAATAATATAAAAGTGGAAAATAAAGCCCAATATAGTCCAAAACAGTAGATAAAGTAGCATGGAGCAATCAAAAATTATAGATACGTTGGAGACGTATCACACCTCCTCATACGATATATATATATATATATATATATATATATATATATATATGGTGGTCACTCCAAAGGAAACCAATGCTGATGAGGCAATGGAGGATAACCCCTCAGGGAGAAAAACAAAGCATGGACGTCGTCGACGCCGCCCCAAGCCCCGCCACAGCAATACCGGCCCAGGAGACGAAAACAATCTAGATGATGCTGAAGAGGAATACAACCCTGATCAGTCCGCCTTCAAGCAGGACGAGCAGGATGATGAGCAGGTCAACCCAGACGAACAGGCGACCGACGGATATCCGGAGGAGGACAACTACATGCCCCCCTCCGAAGACGAGATTATCCTCGGCGACGACGAGTTCGGCGTGCCTGAGGATCCCGTGGAGCAGGAGCGCTTCAAGCGTAGGCTTATGGCCACTGCGAGGAGCCTGAAAAATAAAAAGCAGCAACTCCAGGCTGATCAAGACCTGCTCACAGATAGATGGACTGAAGTCCTGGCAGCCGAGGAATACAGACTCGAGCGCCAAACGGCTGACCGGCCACCCCGTGGCCGGGATAAAACGGGTTATCAGCCCGAATACCAGCCCGCACCCCCACGCCAATACACTATGGCCTGGGGCAACAGGCAAGACCTACAAGATATACTGGAAAACAAAGCAGGACAACCAAGATCAATCTACTGATCGCGGGGGCGCGCCCCAGCACGCGACGATGACCGTCGTGACGGATATACCATAAACAAGTCTGGCTGGGCCGAACACAGCCACCCGGACCAATTCGAACTGCACAGCCACATAGCCCGGCACAGAGGCTCCGCACACCCCCTCTACTTCACTGACGAAGTGATGGATCATGAATTCCCAGAAGGGTTTAAACCCGTAAACAACGAATCATACGATGGCACAACAGACCCCGTTGTATGGATTGAAGATTTCCTTCTCCATATTCACATGTCCCGCGGAGATGATCTACACGCCATCAAGTATCTCCCCTTAAGCTCAAAGGAGCCGCCTGGCACTGGCTAAATAGCCTACCAGCAAATTCCATTGGCAGTTGGGAAAACCTGGAAGACGCATTCCTCGAAAACTTCTAGGGCACATATGTGCGACCACCGGACGCCGATGACTTGAGCCACATCACTCAACAGCCCGTGGAGTCAGCCAGGAAATTCTGGACTTGGTTCCTAACTAAAAAGAACCAAATAGTCGACTGTCCGGACGCCGAAGCCTTGGCGGCTTTTAAGCATAATATCCGTGATGAGTGGCTCGACCGACACCTCGGCCAGGAAAAACCCAAGTCCATGGCAGCTCTCACAACACTAATGACCCGCTTTTGCGCGGGAGAGGACAGCTGGTTGGCTCGCAGTAGCACCACGCCACATTCTGACACTTCGGATGTCCGCGAAATAATGGAAAGCCACGACACAACAGGCATAAGCGATGAAACAATGGCGACAACACTGAAGACACGGCAGCAAACGCCAAATTCACTGGATCCAAGTCGGGTCATCGGAGGAAGCCGTTCAAAAGAAACAATCAGGGACCGTCCAGTCTGGATCGTATACTGGAGCGCTCGTGCCAAATTCATGGCACCCCGGACAAGCCATCCAACCACACCAACAGAGACTGCTGGGTGTTCAAACAGGCGGGCAAAATAAACGCTGAAAACAATGACAAGGGGCTGCACAGCGACGATTACGAAGAGCCCCGGCGTCCAAACACGGGGGGACAGAAGAAGTTCCCCCCCCCCCCAGGTGAAAACGGTCAATATGATCTACGCCACTCACATTCCCAAGTGGGAACGGAAGCGAGCACTATGGGACGTCTATGCGATGGAGCCACTCGCCCCCAAATTCAACCCATGGTCAGCTTGTCCGATCACCTTTGATCGTAGGGATCACCCTACTAGCATCCGTCATGGTGGCTCAGCCACATTGGTCCTAGACCCAATCATCGATGGATTCCACCTCACGCGAGTCCTTATGGGCGGCGGCAGCAGTCTGAACCTGCTTTATCAGGACACAGTGCGCAAAATGGGCATCGACCCTTCAAGGATCAAGCCCACCAAAACCACCTTTAAAGGTGTAATTCCTGGAGTAGAGGCCCGCTATACGGGCTCTATAACATTGGAAGTGGTCTTCGGATCTCCGTACAACTTCCGAAGCGAAGAGTTAATCTTTGATATCGTCCCTTTCCATAGTGGTTACCACACACTGCTCGGACGAACCGCATTCCCTAGATTCAATGCGGTTACCACACCATGCATACCTCAAGCTCAAGGTGCCAGGCCCGCACGGGGTTATAACAGTCAACGGAAACATGGACCGCTTTCTCCGTACAGAAGAGCATACTGCAGCCCTCGCGGCAGAAGTGCAATGTGGCCTCCTCCGGCAAACCACCAATCCGGCAACGACAACCTCAAGCACCGTCAAGCGAGTCCGGAGCACCCCGTAACAGGGTCACCAGGCACGCCAAGAGCGCGACTAGCAGTCCGGCCTCCACTCAAACCCCATCAAAGCAGCATTCGTGCCACGCGTACACAATTACGCACTCAAAATACCATGGGCACAGGCGGAGGCGCAGCAGTGACTCAGTCAACAGTGCGGTATCACCGCAGCATACTTTCATAAACCCCCCCCCCCTTACTTTTTTATTTCTTTCAGGACACTGCCTTAGGGCAGCCTATTCAGAAGAGCCGGATTGTCGGACCTATACAGGGGAGAAAACCAAGGAGGCAACAGGCTTTGCGCACAGAAGGAAATACCCAGGTGGAATCTATTTACGATCGTTATACCTATTTTATCTATCTGTACGCGGCCTGCCCCTGAATAGGACATGTCAAATAGTCCTATTTATCTCTGCTTAATGCATTCATTGTAAACATACGCTTAAATGTATTATTCATCAATGGGAGATCATATATAGCGTCAGCTTATTATTCTTATTTGAGCATTTTTTCTTACAAATGTTTATTTGATATTGCATCCGTACACCTTGGTATGGTCAGTTTGCCTGGGGCTTCTCATGGCGCCCCGTAATACGGCAAGTAAAGCCCGAACACTTTCAACAGTGCGGCACCCCAAACATATAGCACTATATGCATCAGCTCCGAATCATGTCTTGGGTCCACAGTTGGGTTAGCCCGGCTCCCTTGTTTTGGTACCTTACATTCCGTTATGTCGGCTAAGGTAGCGCAGGGAGAACTGCTGTGATTGTGTCTCGGTTCTTCCGGACGAGCACCTCAATAGAGAAAGCCGAAAACTGACCGGCATGATGCGGCGAGAGCTGGTCGCTGTTCGAGAGGTCTTAAAATCCTTAAAGATTTTTCCACTTTAGGCGAGGAATCGGCTTCATCCGATTTAGGCGTATATAGCGCCCCAATTCGGCCTTCCGAATTCTTGGGGCTTCGCCGAAATTTAAAATTATAGACTTCTACGGCTAAGTGAAAGTTATAAAGCCGCATAGTCCAATTGCCTTGTTCGCTGCGTGTCGTGGTTCTAAGTCTGACAGTAGAGTGGGGGTAGGTATGGAGAGGCAAGGTCCTAGCTATGGAGAGGTTGTAAACACAAGAGATGTACGAGTTCAGGCCCTTCTCGGAGGAAGTAAAAGCCCTACGTCTCGGAGCCCGGAGGCGGTCCAGTGGATTATGTGTATATGAGTTACAGGGGTGCGAACCCTTCTGCCTGTGGAGGGGGGTGGCTTATATAGAGTGCGCCAGGACCCCTGCCAGCCCACGTAATGAAGGGTTTAAGGTACATTAAGTCCGGGGCATTACTGGTAATGCCCCACATAAAGTGTCTTAACTATCATAAAGTCTACTTAATTACAGACCATTGCAGTGCAGAGTGCTTCTTGACCTTCTGGTGGTCGAGTGAGTCTTCATGGTCGAGTCCTTCAAGTCAATCGAGTGGGTACCTCATAGGTCAACTGGAAGGTGATCTCTTCTAAGGGTGTCCTTGGGTAGGGTACTTAGATCAGGTCTATGACCCTACCCTAGGTACATGAATCCATCATTAGCCCCCGAATGGATTGAGGCTTGAGTGGGGAAGGAGTTGATGCAGTTTCCGATTGACTTTTGCATACTGGTCATGCGTTGTTTTGGACTAAGAATCTCTTTGTTGATAACGAGCAACTTTTCTTCAGTCGACTCGATCCATTCTTTTCTTTCGTCGAGTGATCTTTTGGACTTTGCCGATTTCCGAGCGACGGATCGCAGGAAATCCCGCGTCTGACAGACCGATCTGCCGTTCGCGGATTCTCCGGGATATGAAATTTGGGGAAGCGCGCGAAGCGGGGTGGACCGCGACGCTCGGATGGGATAGGGCATAGACGCCTCGATCCTCGCGCCACTTTTTCCGCCATGTATCGCGTCTGTGCAACTGTTTCGGGATATGATTAGATCGACCGGGCCCACCTGTCATCCACTAGGAAGGGATCTTATAAATGCACCTGGCGAGGGTTTTTGAACAGTGCCTCAGCATTCCCTCTCTGCTCTCCTCGTCTCCGCCCAATGCGCCCGCTCTCGCCTCTGCACAACTTCTCCTCGCGCGTCTCGCCGGCAGCCATGGTGAAGGAGAAGACGGCGGCGCTGGAACGCGCGAAGAAGGCGTCGGCGTCGGAGAAGGAGAAGGGGAGATCCACCAGCCGCGGCGGGTCTTCGTCCAGATCCCGTCTGCCGAACGGCTGGGTCCAAGGAGATTGGATCCGGTCGACCATCACGGAGAAGGATCTCCTCGACATGGCCGACGACGGTCTGATCCCCCACGGTGCTGCAAGACTTCCGGGGAAAGAGTGGCAGCCCCAGCTGGCGGAGGGTGAGTGCGTGCTTCTGGCTACCCACGTCGACCGCGGATTTTCTTTGCCACCGAGTGTTTTCTTCCGTGGTTTTTTGAAATTCTTTGGAGCCCAACTCCACCACTTTACCCCGAACTCTATCGCCTATCTTGCCGCATTTGTGTCCATGTGTGAGAATTTTCTGGGCTGTCGACCGCACTGGGGCTTGTTCAAGCACATATTCACGTGTCGCTCTCAGACCGTGAAGAAGGCGAGCCCAGGCGACGAAAAGACCCAAGTCGTCCAGATGTGTGGTGGTCTGGGGATCCAGATGAGGAACAAGAGCACCTTCCCAACCATGTCATTTCCCGAGTCAGTCAGAGGCTGGCAGTCGACCTGGTTCTACTGCCAGAACGAGCCGACGCCGGGGCTGTCGAGTGGACTCCCTCAGTTTACCATGGACCGAGTGAACAGACCTTCTTCACTGAAGGTGATCCCGGAGGAGAAAGCCGACGTGAAGATGCTGATGGAGCGTGTAGTTCAACTGGTTCGAGATGGAGTAACTGGTATGGATCTCTTGGAAGTTTTCCTTAGGCGGCGTATCCAGCCTCTTCAGTTCCGGAGCCATTGCATGTGGTTGTACTACAGAACTGAAGATGAGACTCGGATCCACCCGGAAGCAGTCAACGATGCCACGGTGGAAAGGTGGGTGGCCGCGGTCACTGGGAACAAGGATAACCCTCGCGGAGCCAGAAGGATTCCTCCACTTGACCACCGCAGCGTTCCAGACAAGGTATGTCTGCTCCACTTCCCGTTGTATTCTTGTCATATTTATTTCTGTTTTCTCCGCAAATCGGTCGATTGATCTTTGTATTGATGTCTATCAGGCCCTCACCGAGCTATACTCGATGCCCAATGGAGCACAGGCTCCGACTGAAGAGGGAGAAGCGAGCGGGGGCGAGAGCTAGGAGGAGTGGGACTCGGATGCCACTGAGGACGATGATGATGATGATGACGACGAGGAGGACGAAGAAGAGGAGGAGGAGGAGGTTGCACCACCGCGCTCGGAAAGGCGGTCGAAACTTGTCCATGACCCTGTGACTGAACGTGGCAAGGGGGTTGCGACTGTTGCGCAGTCGACCAAGCGCCCTCGGACCACTTCTCCGGCGCCGACTGAAAAGGCGTCGAAGCAGCCCAGGGCGGCCCCGTCAAAGCCGACCAAGCTCCTGCCGAAGATGAAGGTGTCCATCCCCACCATATTAGGGTAAACATGCTGCTTAAGTCTTCTTGTTTTGTGCGAGCTTTATCTCTGGTTGACGCTTGAGTTAGTCGACTGATTCTTTGGAATTGCAGTGCTGCTACTTCTGAGACCTCAGCCAGGGCTGACGACCGTGAGATGGAGGACGCAGCAACCTCCAACCCTGGTACTATACTCTTAATTCCGTTTTTAGTCGACTGACTCATGATCTCTAATTCTGATTCTTTTCCGTAGCTCCATCCAATGTTGTTATCACTCTTCCTGATGATGATGAAGATGAGGAACCGCTGAAGCACAGAAGGAGCAGGAAAGCGTCTGCCGGCAGGGTGCCCCAGGATGTGACGGCGCCCGAGACTCTGGTTGCGGAGGAGGAGAACACCACTCGACACACTGTGTCCTTCGCAGTTCCACTGACAAGTGCTCTCCCTGCTTCGTCGAGTGCCGCACAGCCCTCCCTCTTCACGACGCACCACATCCCAGAGGACCAAGCTGGCGCCGCGAAGGAGGCGATACGCCAGGCGGGGATCATGATGGAGCAGGTGAAGACCATCCGGGATGCGAGCCAGGCAGCTTACGACGCCAGCTCTGCTCTTCAAAGCAATGTACAGGTCACTCGGATCGCTTGTTCTGTTAGGATATGCTATCAAAAGCTTTTCTTTCCGGAATCTATAGCGATCACCCACTGGGTGTGTCGATTGAAACTCCGTGTTAGCGGGGGCACGCTGAGTGCACCCGCTGGGTGTAGCCCCCAAGGCTAAGGTTGACTGCTGGTAGTCGGCCTTAGGCTTTATAAGTTCAGTCTTTCTGTCATTCGACTATGGCGAATGGATTTCCCAAACCGGTGGGCGCACGCTGAGTGCACCCACTGGGTGTAGTCCCCGAGACTGTGGTCGACTGCTTGCAGTCGATTACAGTCTGAAGAATACATCTTGATTTTTTTTTATTTTTTTTTGGGGGTCGACTGGTCGACTCTGTCTCTAATAGAACTAGTGGGGGCACGCTGAGTGCACCCACTGGGTGTAGTCCCCGAGACTACGGTCGAATGCTTGTATTCGGTTGTAGTCTTAGAAACACATGTTTTTTTCTTATCCACTCGGAAGTGAATTATCTTTGACATTTTGTCGATTGGTTCTTCGCAGAAATCCTGTGACCTTGCGGCTCGTTACACCGAGCTGGAGCACAAGCACATTCAGCTCGAGTTGGATCTGAAGCTAGTTCAGGAGAATCTGACGAAGGCGAAGGAGGAGACCAAATGTATGTTTGGTGTGACCTCGACGACTTCTTTTTTTTCTTCATTTGTTTCAAAATCTGATCTTGCTGTAACTTGCAGGTAAGGTGAAGGAAGCCCAAAAGAAAAAAGACCTTGAATTAGCTGAGAAGATCAAGCTTGCTGACGAGAAGTTAGCTTCAGTCACCAAGCTTGAACAAGAAAATACCAATCTGAAAGCTGCTCTTGGGATCACCAACAAGGAAGTCAGTCGACTGAAAACTGACAAAGCTGCCCTGACCGACAAAGTCAGCCAGTTGACTGGGAAGAAAAATGATCTGGAGGCCTTCCTAAGTGGACTTGCCAAGAAGTTGTTCCTTATGCCTGAAGGTAACCCTTTACGCTCGTCAATCATTTTCAACTGTGATTTTTCCATTCGACCATTGCCTTGACTCGGTGATTGTCCTTGTAGAGTTTTGTCAAAACTTTGAAGAAGAGACTAGCCGGCTGGAACCAAACCTTGACCCCGTCAATTCTCCGGTGAACGATGAAGTTGCCATGAATGTTTTCCGACTGGAGTCCCGTGTTGCAGCTGTCGTGGACTATCTTGCAAGGCTGAAGGTCGCCACATCTCGCATCGACTCAACGCTCTGGCCCAGGGAGACACTCCAGAACGACCTCGAGTCACTGATGGCTCGCCTGAACACGGTCCCTGGTCGAGTGCAGGAGTGGAAAAAGTCCTCGGCTCGGTGCGGTGCAGATGTTGCTCTGTGTCTGCCCCGAGTCCACTGCAAAGATGCGCGAGAAGACAAGCTGGCGGCTCTCCGGGTGGCCAACACCAAGAAACACGACTTCAGGTCTTTCATGGAAACCTTCATCGCTGCTGCCACTCGGATCGCAGACGGAATTGACCTTGATGAGTTCGTTGCACCTTCCAGCCCTCCATGGGAGGGGTAAAAAACTTCTTTAAGCTCGACACTTTAAATTTGCCTCGGTATGCCGAGTGAATTTGTAACCGATAAACCTTAACAGGCTTAGCACCTGAGCACTTTCGGTTCCTTTAGGTATCGATCTGAACTTGGATTTGATGTTTGAATATGATCACTTTTGGCTCAAAATGTCTTTTGCAGGTTCAAAGCACGACGCTCACTGCAGTCGACTTGTTCCTTAATTCACTTAGGCGAGCGCTGGGCTGCAGCTAAGCCCCCGAGTGAGAGGTTTGCTCTTCACTCGGCAGGATTTTTGTAACTTAGGCGAGCACTGGGCTGCAGCTAAGCCCCTGAGTGAGAGGTTTGCTCTTCACTCGGTAGGATTTTTATATCTTAGGCGAACACTGGGCTGCAGCTAAGCCCCCGAGTGAGAGGTTTGCTCTTCACTCGGTAGGATTTTTGTAACTTAGGCGAGCACTGGGCTGCAGCTAAGCCTCCGACTGAGAGGTTTGCTCTTCACTCGGTAGGATTTTTACATCTTAGGCGAGCACTGGGCTGCAGCTAAGCCTCCGAGTGAGAGGTTTGCTCTTCACTCGGTAGGATTTTTATATCTTAGGCGAGCACTGGGCTGCAGCTAAGCCCCCGAGTGAGAGGTTTGCTCTTCACTCGGTAGGATTTTTATATCTTAGGCGAGCACTGGGCTGCAGCTAAGCCCCCGAGTGAGAGGTTTGCTCTTCACTCGGTAGGATTTTCTCGTTGTACTTGTGACGAAGTTCAGAGGAGAGGGTCGTAGTCGACCTGCACCTCGTCCTCCTTACAACCGCACGTTGTACTTATGGCATAGCTCAGAGGAGAGGGTCGCAGTCGACCTGTACCTCGTCCTCCTTGCGAGCGCACATTGTACTTATGGCGTAGCTTAGAGGAATGGGTTGCAGTCGACCTGCACCTCGTCCTCCTTGCGAGCGCATGTTGTATTTGTGGTGTAGCTCAGAGGAGAGGGTCGCAGTCGACCTGCACCTCGTCCTCCTTGCGAGCGTACATTGTACTTAGGCGAGTGTTTAAACTGAAGCTAAGCCCCCCGAGGGGGAGTCTGGTTCGACACTCGATAGGATTTATATAACTTAGGCGAGTACTTGGACTGCAGCTAAGCCCCCGAGTGGAAGTCTGGCTTACCACTCGGTAGGATTTTTATAACTTAGGCGAGTACTTGGACTGCAGCTAAGCCTCCGAGTGGAAGTCTGGCTTACCACTCGGTAGGATTTTATTTAATCTTAGGCGAAACGGATTCGCAGCTAAGCCTCCAAGTGGGAGTCTGGCTCACCACTCGGTAAGGATTTTTACAAACTTAGTCGAAACGGATTCGTGGCTAAGCCCCCGAGTGGGAGTCTTGCTCACCACTCGGTAAGGATTTTTACAAACTTAGGCGAAACGGATTCGCGGCTAAGTCACCCACTGAGGGGAAAATTTTATTGGACAAATAAAAAGTGACAAAAATTATGGAGGAATTATGACACTATTATTTTGAAATCCATGAACTACAGAAGTACTTTATTACAACTCATCCGAGTGATAAACTTAAGTGTAAAATGGGCGGAGTAGTTCCGCGTTCCAAGCTCGGGGCTCGTCAATATTATGTTCGTCGTTGTAAAGACGGTACGCCCCGTTGTGGAGAACTTTGGTGACGATGAAGGGTCCTTCCCAAGAAGGAGCAAGCTTGTGTTGTTTCTTCTGATCCACTCGGAGAACTAAATCCCCTTCCTGGAAGGCTCGACCCCTCACATTTCTGGCGTGGAAACGACGCAAGTCTGGTTGGTAGATGGTCGATCGGATCAGAGCCATCTCCCTTTCTTCCTCTGAAAGGTCGACTGCGTCCTGCCGTGCTTGTTCAGCTTCTGCTTCGTTGTAGAGTTCAACTCAAGGAGCATTGTGGAGAAGATCACTTGGCAAGACTGCTTCAGCTCTGTAGACCAAGAAGAAGGGAGTTCTTCCGGTCGACTGATTAGGTGTGGTCCGCAATCCCCAAAGCACCGAGGGAAGTTCGTCGACCCACGCTCCAGCCGCATGCTTGAGATCACGCATCAGTCGGGGTTTCAATCCCTTGAGGATCAGGCCATTGGCTCACTCTGCTTGTCCATTCGACTGCGGATGGGCGACTGAAGCGTAGTCGACTCGTGTGCCTTGAGAGTTGCAGAAATCCTTAAATTCCTCCGAGTCAAAGTTCGACCCATTATCCGTAATGATGCTGTGCGGGACTCCATATCTGAATATCAGTTCCCTGATGAAGCTAACAGCAGTACCGGCGTCAAGGTTCTTGATTGGTTTAGCCTCAATCCACTTGGTGAACTTGTCAACTGCCACCAATACATGCGTGAAGCCACTTCGACCTGTTCTCAAGGGACCGACCATGTCCAACCCCCATACTGCGAAAGGCCAGACGAGTGGAATAGTCTTCAGAGCTGATGCAGGCTTGTGTGACATATTTGAGTAGAACTGACATCCTTCGCACTTGTCCACTATTTCCTTTGCCATCTCATTCGCCTTTGGCCAGTAAAATCTGGCTCGGTATGCTTTGGCCACGATGGTCCGAGAGGACGCATGGTGACCACAGGTCCCCGAGTGGATATCATTAAGGATGGTTCGACCTTCTTCTGGCGTTATGCACTTCTGACCAACTCCAGTCGTGCTTTCTCTGTATAACTGTCCTTTGATTACGGTAAAGGCTTTGGATCGACGGACGATCTGTCGAGCCTCTTCCTCATCCTCCGGAAGCTCTTTTCTCAGGATATACGCGATATATGGAACTGTCCAGTCGGGAATGACCACTAAGACCTCCATGACCAAATCGACCACTGCTGGGACTTCAACCTCAGTCGGATCTGTGGCACTCTTGGGCTGTGGAGCTTCTTCGGTGAAAGGATCTTCTTTGACTGACGGAGTGTGTATATGCTCCAAGAACACACCACTCGGAATGGCTTCTCTCTTGGAACCAATCTTTTCCAGATCTTCTGCTGCATGATTTTTCAGTCGGGGTATGTGATGGAGCTCTAACCCCTCAAACTTCTTTTCCAGCTTCCTCACTGCATTGCAGTATCCAGTCATGGCTGGGCTTCTCACGTCCCACTCCTTCATCACTTGGTTGACCACTAAATCTGAATCGCCATAGACCATCAGGCAACGGACGCCGAGTGAGATGGCCATGCGCAATCCGTATAAGAGGGCCTCATACTTTGCCTCATTGTTGGAGGAATCAAAGTGAATCTGGAGCACATATCTGAGCTTATCTCCTCTGGGGTAAACTAGGACAACCCCATCACCGGAACCATTCAACATTTTAGAGCCATCAAAGAACATGGTCCAATGCTCCGAGTGAACTTCAGTCGGTTGCTGCTGTTCAATCCACTCGGCGAGGAAATCTGCTATTGCCTGGGACTTAATGGCTTTCTTTGCCTCAAACTTGATATCAAGGGGAAGAAGTTCAATCGCCCATTTTGCCACTCGACCAGTTGCATCTCTATTATGCAAAATCTCTGATAATGGAGCGTCGCTGATGACTGTGATGGAATGATCAGAGAAATAATGAGCAACCTTCTTCGTGGTCATATATATTCCATACACAAGCTTCTGATAATGAGGATATCTCTGCTTGGATGGAGTCAAGACTTCAGACAAATAATACACTGGGCGCTGAACTTTGAAGGCTTTTCCTTCTTCTTCCCGCTCGACCGTAAGCACTGTACTGACGACTTGTCCTGTGGCTGCGATATAAAGCAACAGAGGCTCTTTGCTGATTGGAGCAGCAAGCACCGGCTGGGTGGAGAGCAGAGCTTTTAGCTCGGCAAACGCTGCATCAGCTTCTGGAGTCCACTCGAACTTGTCTGCCTTCTTCATCAGTCGGTAAAGAGGCAATGCCTTTTCACCGAGTAGTGAGATGAATCGACTTAATGAGGCCAAGCATTCAATAAGCTTCTGGACATCGTGCACTCGCACAGGGCATTTCATTCGGAGAATAGTGCTGATCTTCTCTGGATTAGCATCGATCCCTCGCTCAGAAATGAGAAAACCGAGTAACTTGCCACCAGGAACTCCGAATGTGCACTTTGATGGATTGAGCTTGATATCATACCTTCGGAGGTTGGCAAATGTTTCGGCGAGGTCAGTGAGCAGGTCGGAACCTTTTCGTGACTTGACGACGATATCATCCATATACGCTTCCACATTCTGACTGATTTGAGTGAGTAGACACTTCTAAATCATTCGCATAAATGTGGCTCCGGCATTCTTGAGGCCGAATGGCATGGTGATATAGCAGAAGCACCCGAATGGAGTGATGAAAGCTGTTTTTATCTCATCGGGTCCATACAGACGGATCTGATGGTACCCGGAATAGGCGTCTAGAAAAGACAATCTCTCGCAGCCCGCGGTCGAGTCAACAATTTGATCAATGCAAGGGAGAGGAAACTGATCTTTTGGGCAGGCCCGATTGATGTGCTTGAAATCAATGCACATTCGTAGCGATTTGTCCTTCTTAGGAACCATGACGACATTAGCGAGCCACTCGGAGTGGTATATCTCTCGGATAAATCCTGCCGCCAACAGTCGAGCCACTTCCTCACCAATAGCCTTTCTCTTCTGGACGGCGGACCGCCGAAGATGTTCTTTAACTGGTTTTGCTGATGAGTCGACTCTAAGGCGATGCTCAGCCAGTCCCCTGGGAACACCTGGCATGTCAGCTGGCTTCCATGCAAAAATGTCCCAGTTCTCACGGAGGAACTGGATGAGCGCTTCTTCCTATTTCGGGTCGAGTGTTGTGGAGATGTGGGTCAGGGCTGCATTGGGATCGGTCGGGTGAATGTGAACAGGCTTCGTCTCACCGGACGACTGAAATGCAGATTCTGTGGCGGGCTTCTTGGGTCGCAGCAAATCACTCGGATCTGCGCTTTGTTTATATTCTTCAAACTCGACCGCTGTCACCTGGGAATCGGCAATCTTCGAGCCCTTCTGAAAGCACTCTTCTGCCTTTTTCCGATCACCGGTGACAGTGATCACTCCTTTGGGGCCGGGCATCTTCAGTTTGAGGTACACGTAACATGGTCGAGCCATGAACCGTGTGTAAGCTGGCCTCCCCAAAATGGCGTGGTACACACTCTGAAAATCGACGACCTCAAACGTCAACTTCTCTTTGCGAAAATGTTTTGAATCACCAAACACCACGTCCAGAGCTATTTGGCCGAGTGACTCGGCTTTCTTTCCGGGTATAACTCCATGAAAGCTCATGTTACTGGTGCTCAATCGGGACATCGGAATGCCCATTCCTTTCAGTGTGTCTGCATACAACAAGTTCAGCCCACTACCACCGTCCATCAGCACTTTTGTCAGTCGAGTGCCTTCGACAACTGGATCGACCACCAAAGCTTGCCTCCTAGGGGTGGCAATATGAGTCGGGTGATCAGATTGGTCGAATGTGATGGGTATTTGAGACCATCTCCGATAACTTTGTTTTGCTGGGGCAACCATGTTCACCTCACGATTAATGACCTTCAGTCGGCTCTTGCTTTCCACATCTGCGAAGATCATCAGAGTGGAGTTGACATGCGGATATCCTTCCTCACTGTCCTCCTTGTCTTCGGCCTTGTCCGACTCCTTTTCCTTGTCCTTAGACTGTTTTCCTTGAAACTGCTGGATCAGGAGTCGACATTGGTGAGTGGTATGCTTTGGGTAAATGATATTGCCCTCTTCATCTTTCTTCGTGTGGATGTGACACGGCATATCCATCACGTCGTTCCCTTCTTTATCCTTTACCTTCTTAGGGTTCCAGGATCCTTTTGGTTTCCCTTTGAACTTTCCCTGAGTCACGGCCAGAGCCTCTCCAGGAGCTGCTGGTTCAGCCTTCCGCTTCTGTTTCCAACTGGTGTTTCCCTTCTCCGACTGACTCGGCTTGTACTTGCCGCTTCGGAGTCGGTCTTCTTCTTCGCCGTTGGCGTACTTGGTAGCAATCTCCATCATCCGACTCAGGGTCATGTCTCCGGTTCGTCCAAATTTCAAACTCAATTCTCTGTTCTTGACGCCATCCTTAAAGGCGCAGACTGCCTAATGATCAGACACATTCTCCACAGTATGGTGCAAAGTGATCCATCTCTGAATATATTCTCTGAGAGTCTCATTGGTCTTCTGCACACAGACTTGCAGCTCCGTCAATCCAGCCGGTCGCTTGCAAGTTCCTTCAAACGTTCTGACGAACACTCGGGACAGATCTTCCCAAGTGTAAATGCTGCTAGGAGGTAACTGATTCAACCACGCTCTGGCAGAACCTTCCAACATGAGGGGCAAATGCTGCATGGCCACCTCGTCATTCCCACCACCAATCTGAACCGCCACTCGGTAGTCCTCAAGCCAAGTTTCAGGCTTAGACTCACCAGTGAACTTGCTGACTCCTATTGCCAACCTGAAATTGGGGGGAATCACTGCGGCTCTGATAGCCCTGCTGAAACATTCTGGACCAGAAACATGGACTCGACTGCTTGTGGGCGCATCTTTGTTGGGCCCACCCCGATGGGCTCTGTTCCGGTCGACCAAGCCTTGCACGATAATGGATCGCGCGTCGAAGCCTGGTTCTCTGGGGTCGACTGGAGCTCTTCGCCCCACACTGAGCTGACGCCTGTCATCTTTCTGCCGAGGAGCGTAGGACCCACCCCTCGGAGGGGAAGTGGGCACTCGACGCCTATCATCTCGGTCGTGTCGGTCTCCATACTGGTCTCGCCGATTCTCGCGCCCTTCTCGCCGCGGAGGCGATCTAGGACTGTGAGCCGACTGAACCGTATTCGCAGCGACGGATCGACTGTGAATTCTGTTGCGCGACTGCGACACGGCTGAATTCTGGTCCCCTGCTGCCCGGAGCAAATCCCTGATCTGCATCAAGCCTCTGCCAGCTTCCGACTGAGAGGGCTGGATGGACTCTGCTATACGGGTCGCAGCTGCTAAATTCTGGATTGGGGTTCGATATACCTGAGTCGGCGGGAAGAGTTGACGTCGATTGGCGTCGAGAACTCGTTGCCACGCGCGCTCGTCGAGTGCTCGCTGAAGATTCTCCAAGCGAGCGCGTTCGGCCAAATTGGCCAAACGTGCCTCCTCCAAGGCGCGAGCCACTCGAGTCTCTGCAAAGAGAGGAGCCAACTGTCGTGGTTCTAAGTCTGACAGTAGAGTGGGGGTAGGTATGGAGAGGCAAGGTCCTAGCTATGGAGAGGTTGTAAACACAAGAGATGTACGAGTTCAGGCCCTTCTCGAAGGAAGTAAAAGCCCTACATCTCGGAGCCCGGAGGCGGTCGAGTGGATTATGTGTATATGAGTTACAGGGGTGCGAACCCTTCTGCCTGTGGAGGGGGGTGGCTTATATAGAGTGCGCCAGGACCCCTGCCAGCCCAAGTAATGAAGGGTTTAAGGTACATTAAGTCCGGGGCGTTACTGGTAACGCCCCACATAAAGTGTCTTAACTATCATAAAGTCTACTTAATTACAAACCGTTGCAGTGCAGAGTGCTTCTTGACCTTCTGGTGGTCGAGTGAGTCTTCATGGTCGAGTCCTTCAAGTCAGTCGAGTGGGTACCTCGTAGGTCGACTGGAAGGTGATCTCTTCTAAGGGTGTCCTTGGGTAGGGTACTTAGATCAGGTCTATGACCCTACCCTAGGTACATGAATCCATCACTTTGTAAGACCTGATGTACACCCCAGATAGATACACTCAGACATGTAGCAGTAGGAGTATTATCTCTCTAGAGAGCTCCGAAGCTGGGTAAACCACCGCGTGCTACTCGCATACCCGCTCCCGGCCTATCAGCAACAGTCTTACCCTCACACTAAGCCCTTGTGGCATATGTCGTCTTACAACACCCCCCGTGAGAATGCCACGACATTTGGCGCCCACCGTGGGGCGGTACTACTACTATGCTACCATGCTGCTGCTGGATTCGCAGTCCGGGCGGGACCATTTTCGTCTTCACCGCCGCGGCGTCGCGCCATCTCTCCGGTAGCGCTCGGGGGCTTGACATCGACCCGCCCCCGGAGCGGCCGCGCGGGATGGCGCGTCCTCGCCGTCGGCCGTGCCTTCGTCATTACTACCGTTGCGACACCGGCTGTCCGTCCGCGCGCGCGCCGCGCGCGGGGCCTCGTTTTGGTCGGTCGCATCCGTCCGCGCGCCACTCGCGTCCACTCCCCTCCGCGCTGCACTTTGCTCCAGCCGGAATGGGCGTTCTCTACTCCATATACCATTTACGCGAGCTAGCTAGATGCAAGTCATCTACGCGAGCTAGCTAGATGCAAGTCATGCATGGGTCAAACCATTAGCCAAATATTGCCTATACACTTCCCATACATTGCATGTTCAGTAGCCAGATACTCCTTGTACATTGCCCGTACACGAGTCAGACATCATCACCATCGCTCCGCCCAGTGCTCTGTCTGCTGCTCCGCCCCCAGCTCGTCACCTTGCACGGCCGTGCCACCGAGCTCCTTCCCGACCGCTGCGCTCCAAGCCGCCTCCCTGCACCATGCCAGCACTGGACCCCCGCGCGCATCTCCGCTCGTGGCCCGGCCGCCTGCGCCACTGCGGTATCGCCTTCCCGCGTGCGCGGCTCCCGCGCTCCCACCGGCCGGGTTGCCGCCCCCTGCCGGCGTCTGCCTTCGCACCCGGCCGCCCTCGCGCGCCCGCGGATGCTCCGCCTCCGCCGGGTTCCCAAGCCGCCAGCCTCCGCCCCACTCCGGTCGTATCCGGCCTCCGCCTCCTCTGCGCGCCCGACCAGGACCGGCTTCGAGTCTCCCACCCCGGCTGCAGCTTCACCTCCTCCGGCCAGCTCCTGCATCCCCTCCGCCTGGTATCGCCGATCAGTGCCCCGGCTGGCTCCTCCTCTGGCCGACTTCGCCCGCCCGCCTGATGGCACGTCTACGCCCCCGTCGCCGATTTCCCATGACGCCGGCCTACCGGGTCGCCGCAGCCCTCGTCCTCTCACGCCGCGCACGCGCATCCCTCCACCGCCTTGTGCCGGCCCGGCTGCCTGCTGCCCGCACCGGCTCCCCTCGCTAGCCGGCTCCGCCTCCTCCAACCCACGCCTGGCTCCTGCCGCCTGCCGTCTCCGCCCCAGGCCGAACGACTGGCCCCGCGGCCTGCCAGCTCCGCCGCCTGCCGGTTTCGCCCTCTCCAGGCCGGCTCCCCCAATGCCGAGTCCTCCCCGCCTTGTCGCCTGGCCGGGTCACCGCCTCGCCACCTCCCGCTGGCCGCGTCCGACTCCGCCCGAGGCTGCCTGCGCCTCCGCGCGCCGTGCCGACTCCCCCGACGCCCGAGGCCATTCCTATAAAGGCACACATCCATCCATCCAGGGGATGGATCCCCATGGATTCACACTCACACACACCCACGGCCAAGTGCCATTCGGCCACTAGAGCTTGCAAGCTCATCCGTCCACCCGCATATATACGAGATTAGATGCACTTGGCACTGATCTCAGATACAGCTCCAGGAGCACTTTGTACTGCCCGATGTACACCCTAGATAGATACACTCAGACATGCAGCAGTAGGAGTATTATCTCTCTGGAGAGCTCTGAAGCTGGGTAAACCACCGCGTGCTACTCGCATACCCGCTTCCGGGCCTATCAGCAGCAGTCTTACCCTCACACTAAGCCCTTGTGGCATATGTCGTCTTGCAACACCCCCCGTGAGAATACCACGACAGCGAGAGCTCCTGGAGGCCATGAAGAAAAGCGAGGGCTTGGAGCAGAGTCTAGCAGGGAAAGAATCCAAACTCGCCCAAGCTCTCCAAGCCGCAGAGGATGCTCGGGATGAAGCCCGAGGCGCTCTGAGAGACATTCAGGAGGCCCGGGAGGTTGTGGCTGGTAAGGCCTTTTGTACTCAAGGCCACTTTTGCATAGTAATGGGAGGAACTCTAAGCAACAAGCTGAATTCTTGTTTCTCCAGGGGCGTTTGCGGATCTGCCGTGCAGCATATCAAATGCTTCCCAATTCTACCGGACTGAGGAGAAGAAGTCTACGGAGAAGGATTTTTGGTCGCAGTATTTGGCGTCGAATTATCAGGTGCCCTTTATCGATCAGCTAAAGCAGCTAGTCGAACTGCACCAGGCGGCCGAACTAGCCATGAAGGACTTGGTTGTCCGGCTGTGGCCCGCGGAGGCAATTCCAAGCACTTACTTCGGACTCGTGAAGCGGATTGTTGGCGCTTGATCTCGGCTTGATGTCATTAAGCGGTCGGTCTGCATAGAGGGTGCATGCATGGTGTTTTCCCGTGCGAAGGTGCATTGGGGGAATTTTGACGCTAAGAAGCTGATGACTGAGGGACCGCCGGAGGGTAAGGAGCATCGCAAGCCCGAGTTATACTATGAAGGTGTACTGAAAGGAGCCCACCTTGTGGTCGATAAGTGTACCAAAGACACCATATTTCCCTGAAGGCAGTCGTCCCATTCTTTGTAATACGGGATAATGGCACTTTTATTATTTATTGCCTATTTATTTGAACGTTTGTTCTTCTTGTGCAGCTGTTTAGTGTATATAAATCCTGAGAGTTGGCCAGTCGTCGGCTTCTGCCCCCACATAAAAAGTACTGAGGTGTTTGGGACATACCTGAACACTCTTTATCCCATTGTTGGGTCCTTTTAAGGAGGTGTTCCTCACCACAAACCAGGCAATTAGACTATAGGGCTTTATCACTCTCACTTAGCCATAGGAATTCGAGTATGGTGGGGACAACCCCTGGTGTTCGGAAGGCCGAACTAGGGGCTCTATTGGCGCCTGATCGGAAGACCGATCCATCGCACTTTGCATTTATAATGGCATTATGCGGAATAAATCTTTAAAGATTTTACAGCCTATCGAATAGCTGACCAGCTCTCGCTGCATCATGAAAGTCAGTTTTCAGCTTTCTCTACTAAGGTGCTCGTCCGGAAGAACCGGGACACAATCGCAGTAGTTCTCCCAGCACTACCTTAGCCGATGGCGCGGAACGTAATGTACCAAAACATGGGAGCCGGGCAAACCCAACTAATGACCCAAGACATGATTCAGAGCTGATGCATATAGTGCTATAAGTTCGGGGTGCCGAGGGACCGAAAAGGTGGTCGGACTTTGTTGCCGTATTATGAAGCCCCTGGCATAATCGGGCATAACATAAGGCCTGGGTGCCATTTGTGACAAAAAGGCGTCAATGAGAAATGACGGCCGGTAAGTGTTATTTTAGTCTATGCATTGTAGTAGAATGACATGTTTATGCATATGAGTGCGGTTTATGCTTATGAAAAGAAGTGTTTTTGGCGGAACCTGTCGTGGCCGAACTGGAGGAGGCTGTGTGTGGATCTGAGGTGTATCCGGACTACCTTATGTGTTCCTACCTTGTGCGTCCGAGCTGATTCCGCATCGCCAGTCCTGTTCTGCGCCAAAGTTAGTCTGTAAAGATAAATGCTTGAAGGCAGCTACATGTACTGTTGTGGTTGAACCGCGGGTGCCTGATTGGAGCCTGGCTGAACCAGGCTATCATGCCATAAAGTAACTCGGACTCCTCAATTGGTGTCCGGCTAGTTGGCTGCCGAATCAAAATTTGGTAAACAGGCATGACTCGCTGTTCCAGCAGCGGTATGATTTCCACTCTAAGGGTGGGGTTCAACCTTGCCCATAATTGTGACTATGTCACGCGGGACTAGCCTGATGTTGTACCCCGTTGAATCTAGCCAACATGGTTCGTCCTAGTAGTATGTGGTAATTACTGTATAAGGGGACAATGCCGAAGACTTATTCTTCGGCGTGGTATTTGTTTGGTGATCCGATGACAACCATTAGTATGGTGGGCCAGTTAAAACTATGTCTTTGCACCTAGCATCTTTTGAGGAGATGTTATTGATGGTTTTATGCCCGTGGGGGCTCGTGTAAGTTGGAGCCCTCAAACTATTGGGTAGATAGTGTGTGCAATAAAGTTGCTATGGCTGACGTTGTCCGGACGGTCGATGTGATTAGAGACGATTGACCGTATTTTTGTGCTGTGGGGGGATCTTCCTTTGACCCCACCATGTTTGATCGGTCTTTGTGTGAGACCTCCCTTCATTGTTTCCGGCGCGCGATCGGCCGTTTTGTTTTGAGGATCCGGCATTCTCTATTGGTGTGCTTGGCCGCCCTTCTGGGGGTACCATGATTTTCACATGGTTGATCGAGTATGCTGCTTGGGCCGGATGGGCCAGGGCTATTCTTTTTCCGCTGACCGGACTGGGGGCTGCTGAATTTGGCACCAACTTCCCTGGCTTGACGTTTATGACGATTGTGCCAAGGCTTGAGGATGCCGCCTCGTGTTTCCTGCGTATTTTCCTGGACCGTGGTGGTATGTTGGGGTCGGGGTATGTGCCTTAGGTTCTCCTTA
Organism: Triticum timopheevii; assembly: GCA_963921465.1. Taxonomy (NCBI): domain Eukaryota; kingdom Viridiplantae; phylum Streptophyta; class Magnoliopsida; order Poales; family Poaceae; genus Triticum; species Triticum timopheevii. The sequence goes on from OY997274.1 coordinate 508,356,865, forward strand.
TTAGGTTGAGGTAGCGAATTGTGCTGTGTGTGCCCTTTGTCGGGGCGGTCGAGTCCATATTCCTCGGTGGTCAGGACCTTGGTCCATCTCGTCTTCAGAGGGGGCATATAGTTGTCCCTCTCCAAGTATCCGACCGTTGCCAGTCCGTCCTGCTTGAAGGCAGGCTGATCAGGATTGTATTCATCTTCGACACCATCCGGATTGTTTTCATCTCCTGTGCCAGTATTATTGTGGCGGGGCTTGGAGCGGCGTTGACGACGCCCATGCTTAGCTTTCTTCTCTGACGCGTTATCCTCCATTGCCTCATCACCATTGGTTTCCTTCGAAATGTCCACCATATATATATCATATGAGGAGGTGGCTGTCCACCGCCCCGTGGGCGGTGGTTCCTGTTCTTCTCCTACATCGTCGTCCATACCGTCGATGTCTTCATAGTCGAAGTCAAGCACATCGGTTAAATCATCGATCGTTGCAATGAAATGGGTGGTGGGTGGGCAACGAATTCCTTCATCGCCTGCTTCCCACTCGAGACGGACATAGTTCGGCAAAGAGTCTCCCGACAAAGAGAGAGTTTTTAACGAGTTCAGTATGTCGCCAAAGGGCGAGTGCTGAAAGATATTTGCAGTGGTAAACTCCATTATCGGAGCCCAACCAGATTTGGCGGGCTCGGAGGTGTGCAGACTGGAACCTACAGCCGGAAACGAGTCCGGGGGTCCGGTGTCATAGGCTTCCCTGGGGGTGAGTCCCGTGTTCGGCTCTACCACCGATGAGTGTGCACGCCCCGGGGCGGGGTTCATCCATCCATCCTTGGGTGACGCAATCTGATCCGGATTTAGGTCCGAGGTTTCTGCAGGGGCGATATCCCGAGCATTGTCCGACAGCAGGTCTAAGCCGTGCTCATCGTGGTTGTCCGGCGCTCCTGGCGCGGGCCCGAACCCGTTCAAGATCAAGTCTCCGCCGATATCGGCCGTGTAGTTCAAGTTTCCGAACCTGACCTGGTGGCCAGGGGCGTAGCTGTCAATCTGCTCCAGATGGCCAAGCGAATTGGCCCGCGGTACAAAGCCGCCGAACACGAAGATCTGTCCGGGGAGAAAAGTTTCACCCTGGACCATGTTGTTGTTGATCGAAGGAGCCATCAAGCCTTGCAGCGATGACACAGAGGAACTCTCAATGAAAGCACCAATGTCGGTGTCAAAACCAGCGGATCTCGGGTAGGGGGTCCCGATCTGTGCGTCTTAGGCTAATGGTAACAGGAGGCAGGGGACACGATGTTTACCCAGGTTCGGGCCCTCTAGATGGAGGTAAAACCCTACTGCCTGCTTGATTGATATTGATGATATGGTTGTTACAAGAGTTGATCTACCACGAGATCGTAGAGGCTAAACCCTAGAAGCTAGCCTATGATGATCATGATTCCGTCTCTAAGGACTAAACTCTCTGGTTTATATAGACACCGGAGAGGGCTAGGGTTTAAATGGAGTCGGTTACAAAGAAGGAAATATAATATCGGATCGCCAAGCTTGTCTTCCACGCAAATGAGAGTCCCATCCAGACATGGGATGAAGTCTTGAGTCTTGTATCTTCACGGTCCAACAGTCCGGCCAAAGTATATAGTCCGGCTATCCGAATACCCCCTAATCCAGGACTCCCTCAGCCATGGCTACCTTGATAAAAGGCCCATATGGGATAAGGAAGACGCGGAACATGAAGCCGCGGGTCTCCCAGACCCCTTCACGAAGTTCACCAACCCCTTGGAGCGTGACTTCATCAGGGCCTGCTACAAGTGAGACAAGGAAAAGAAGGTTTTTTACACGGACCAGATCACAATGAAATCGATCAGACTACTGGTAAATATTTTTTTACCACCTTACATTTAGCTCCAGATCTAGTTGACTACACATTCCTAAACAGTTCAAGCTCCTTCTGCAGGAGAAGCAACACCAGCTTGCAGCCGAAAGCCCTACTTCTCCGATGAGGCCCAAGTGGGACACCCCTCTCAACCGGGCCTTGAACGAACTTAAGGGACTCCCTTTGGACCAGCGGCCGCAATATGGTCATGTGCACGGCGCTAGAGACCGTGCCATGTGGAAGGTGTTTTACAGCGAGGGCCCAGAGGCCAAGAAGTAGAAAAAGAAGTTTAGTCAGGCGGACATTGACGAGAAGGTGAAACTTGCGGTCGAGAAAAGAGCAGTTGATGACGCGAAAAAATAGCCGAGGAGAAAAATGAGTTGCTACAGCAGGCAGTCAATGCAGCTGTAACTGCCTGCAGAAATGATTTTGCTACTAACTTGGTTCCAGCTATCATCAACTGAATGAAGGAAAATCTAGACAAGATGGTACATGATTTCCCGTTGCCCAGTTTCGTCGGGAGCAACTCCGTGAACATTAACACCACCGCACCATCACTTGCTCACGCAACTGGGCCTCCTCTCGCACTCGCTCCCGCTCATAGCAGCCCGTCCTCAGTCTCTGGCGCGCTAGGTGGGCCTTCGTCTTTGGCTGAGCTCGACGCCCTCACGGTAATTACATGTCGCATCAACACACACATATATATATAGAATATTCCATTTTCGTTGCCTTTCGGATGTTTTACGACACAAACATGTGTTTGCAGGCCGAAGAAACCCTGTGCACCATACTCTACTTGATCAAAGGCCAGAAGGTGGACGTGGGAAAGGGGGTGATAATGAACCCCTTGCAACCGATGTTCCACAACCAGCCGATCCCCGCTGGGCACTTCAGGGTTAACTTGTCCAGTGTGAAATCGGGGCACAAGGATTTGCCTCCTCCAGTACAGCATGTGGGAGAGGACGACGAGACCCCATCGCGGATTGGAAGCTACAAGGGCTGGGTGCTTCTATGGCCGAAGAATCTTATTCGTCTAGAGCCGGTCAAGAGCACACCAATAACCACACATCAACAAGCATGTGCGGAGACCACCGGCCCGCCTACGCAATTACCAGCTCATGTAGTGCCGGGTGAGAGCGGCGGACGACGTGATGAAGGGGGTGCAATAGTACTGGCTGATGTAATCGGTCCTGCAGAACAGAGAATGGATGATGAGACGGAGGTCGACCCAATGGGTTTCCTCAATACAAACGCGTATGATTGTGAGATAGATATGATGAGTCAACCATATGACGAATCAGGCTATCAGCATGCTAATGAGGATATGGATGATCTGCCCAGGCAGGAAGGTCGTAGCAGGGATTGCAAGAAGTCTCTCTTCATGAAATCCTCACAGGACACGCCTGAAGATGTCGCCTCAACACAGGCTCAACTAGCCGGGGGTCGTATAGTGCTTAGCCCGGCAACACTGGGGCAGGGGTTAAGGAAGGGTCTGGAAGGTGTGCCCAAGAAAAAGGAGAGGAAGGGATCGGGGAAGAAAACTGCCTCCAAACAAGCCAGAGCACATAGCAGCCAGACGATGGATTCTAAAGAGCGTGTACCCGTGAAAGGTGCGGCCATGTTCCATCTCACGGGCGAGCCGATGCTACCGTCGAAACCGCTGGAGGCACTATCAGGGATCTCAGGAGACTGCACGACCATGTGTTGTCGACTGAGAAAAGCCTACTATCCTCGAAGGATCCAGGATATCCGACATACGCGGCTTGTGTGCCTGAGGGGAAGTGCTACACCGACACATGGCCCACGGAGGTGTTCTTCCTGTGGTTTGACCATATCATTGAGATGTTTCTGACAAGGCGGCTCGATTATACAATCGTCCGCCTTTTTGCGCTACATCTGAGCTCTGTCATGAAGAGAGAAGAAGTCTCGCAAATCTGTGTGGCGGATCCGTACTACATGCACAAGTCTTTCTTGAGTCTCGACAACTTTGAGCATGAAACTGCTAGGGACTACCTCCAAAACTTCATGGTACAGAATAAGGACCAGGAAATTGTCCTCCTGCCTTATCATCTAAAGTAAGTCAATTCCGAACAACCCTTTCGTACATTTCAATCATTCCTTCTCACTCATATGGAGAATGATTTGAGGTGTCTTTTCCCCGCAGCAACGGGCACGCCGTCCTTATCATTCTTTACCCACGAGTCTCCCACACCGTGTATTTCGACCCTTCCAGAGACTACGAGAAGAAGGACTACACCCACATAATGAATATTCTAGATGATGCTCTCCAAGGCTTCAACATTAGAGGTGGCCACATGCAGATCAGGAAACAAAGGAACAAGAAGATGGGTTTTGCGCATAAAACTAACTTTTGCTGCATCCAAGTCCCAAAACCAAGCAAGAAAGATGGATTCTACATCCTCCATCTCATGATTGAGTTCAGCACAGATCACCAAAAGCTTCGCATGACAGGCAAAAATGATGATCGTATCCACAAGTGGGTAGAATCTCATGGACAAGCGGATTATGTACTCAGAAGAGATGACTTCTTTCGCATCCAAAGGGACATTGTGACGATCATCATGAAAGAAGTCGTCGATGGGAAGGGGATGTTCCACCATGGCCCTATATCGCGAGCTAACATCCGAACTCGCATAGGCATGCAACGCCATGACCTCACGTCGTCCAAGATGCTAGGGTCCATCCTGGATGATATGGAAGGATGGAACTTCTAGTGCTTTACGATGTCGATGATGATGATATGTGTCGGTTGAACTTGTATGCTTTCTGTAGCGATGAAACTTTGTGATGTCCATGGTCCCTGCCGAACTTGCGTAACACTACTTTGTTAGTTTGGGTATGATGACCTGCGTACCTCTAGTTAATCAGTTTCCATACTGTATGTTGCATCTAGTTGCTAAGCCTTTCTTTTGTTGCATATGATTGTACATCCTCTTGATGAAGATGCATCTCTAACAGGCACCTAGCTTCTTGATGGTGAGATGGCAGTGCTATGTCGTGTACAAAGGGAAGGTTCCGGGGGTGTACAACGAGTGGCCTGAGTGTCAGGCGCAAGTGAATGGGTTCTCGGGCGCCAGCCATAAAGGCTTCAAAAGTAGACAAGAAGGAGAAGCTAGTTACTTGAGGTTCATGAGATTCACGCTAGCGTATACCTTTGTTTAGATGGATGACGTTGTAGTTGCAAGTATTCGAGACTTGCATGTATCGCTATTTTCGAGATGATGACAAGATACCACTTTGTGTTGGATGATGATTATGATGAGACTATTTGTATGTATATGCGATGATTACATTTGTGGTCTCGTAGCCATTTGTATGTGTATCAAGATTCTTCTATAAAGCCTGTTCAAATACAAAACAAATATGCAGAAATAAAACAAAAACTACTAAAATTAGCTGTAGCGAGTGGAGAAAAGTTAGTAGCAGCGCGACAGTAGCAGTAGTGCGCACAGGAGAAGCGCGCTATAGCTATTAGCAGTAGCGAGCTCCCGGGAAGAACGTTGCTGCTACACTTGTACAGCAGTAGCACGGGCGCGCACGCGCTGCTGCTACGGGTTAGCTGTAGCGCCTTATTAGTAGCGCCGTGTCCCGCGCTGCTGATATACCTAGAACCCGCACTGCTGCTAGGCTTTTTCCCTAGTAGTGTAATATTTGGGACAAGATGAACATTTTTCTGGACTAAATGTAGTTTTTTTAAATGCATGATTTTCTCTAATACAAATAAAATAATAGTTTGATTTAAAAATTTCTTCTCCAATATTTCTCCTCTGTTTTGAAGAAGTCATTTTATCTTCACTCATTTATTTTTATTGTTGGAAATAATTGGAGAGAAATTAATTGAAAATCAAATTGATCCTCTTTTCAATTTTGAAATAAATTCAAATATGAAATTTAAATGAAACCTCAAACTCTCTCCTTGGGTCCTTGAGTTTCTTAAGATTTCGTGGATCACAACCAAAATGCAATAAAATATTATATGCATATGATAATCTATGTATAACATCCAAATTGAAAATTGGGATGTTACAAACCTACCCCCCTTAAGATGAATCTCGCCCTCGAGATTCGGGTTGATCAGCAAAAAGGTTTGGGTGGTCCTTACGGAGGTCTTCTTCTCGCTTCCAGGTGGCTTCCTCCTCGGTATGGTGGCTCCACTGAACTTTGCAAAACTTGATAACCTTGCTGCGAGTAACATGGCTGGAAAACTCGAGAATCTTGACTGGCTTCTCCTCATAGGTCAAATCACTATCCAACTGAATTGCTTCCAGTGGCACTATCTCTCAGAGGAATCTCGGCCATCTTTGCGTGGCACTTCTTCAACTAGCAAACGTGAAACACATCATGAACTCCTGATAATCCTTCAGGAAATTCCAATTCGTATGCAACTTCTCCCATGCACTCCAAAACTCTGTATGGCCCCAAAAAACGTGGTGCTAGCTTTCCCTTGAGTCCAAAGCATTTAACTCCTCAAAGTGGGGACACACGAAGATATGCTCTATCTCCAACTTCGTAGGCTACCTCCTTGCATTTAGCATCCGCATAACTCTTCTGCCTCGACTAGGCTACCTTGAGTCTGTCTCGAATCAACTTAACCTTCTCCTCAGAATCTCTGAGTAAGTCCGGTCCAAACAACTGTCGATCTCCAACTTCATCCCACGATAACGGTGCCTTGCACCTCCTTCCATACAAAGCTTCGAAAGGGGCCATCTTCAAACTGGCTTGATAACTGTTGTTATAGGAGAACTCTGCATCCCAACTAGATCCATAATCTAGCGCACAAGCTCTCAACATGTCCTCCAGGATTTGATTGACTCTCTTGGTCTGCCCATCTGTCTGTGGATGAAAGGTTGTGCTGAACTCTAGCTTGGTACCCAAAGTTTCATGCAGCTGACTCCAAAACTTTGAAGTAAACTGTGTTCCTCTATCTGATACGATGCTCCTCGGAACTCCATGCAGAAATGTGATCCCAGTCATGTATATCTTTGCCAACTTAGCATTCGTATAAGTTGTCTTCACCAGGATGAAATGGGCTACTTTCGTCAAATGATCGACTACAACCCAGATAGAGTCATAGCCTGAATGAGTCCTGGTAATCCAGTGATAAAATCCATGCCAAGTTTATCCCACTTCCATGCAGGTATTGACAAAGGCTGTAATAACCCTGCTGGTTTCTGATAATCTGCCTTTACTCTCTGACATACATCACATACTGCTAGATACTCGGCAATATCCTTCTTCATTCCTGTCCACCAGAAACTTTCCTTCAAATCCAGATACATCTTGGTGTTGCCTGGGTGAATCGAGTAAGGAGAATCATGAGTCTCCTGAAGAATCAACTTCCTGATCTTAGGGTCATTAGGCACATAAATACGATCCTCAAACCATAAGATGTCGTGCTCATCCTCACGAAATCCATTAGCCTTTCCTTTACTCATCCTTTCCTTTATCTCAGCAATCTCCTTGTCCATCTTCTGGGCTTCTCTGATCTTACGCAACAAAGTGGATTGAATTTCCAATGCTGCAACATAACATCTCGGAACTATCTCCAAGCGTAGCTCCCGAAGGTCATCGGCTAACTCCTTAGGTAATCCTCCGGTTATGAGAGTGTTAACATAACTCTTGCGGCTCAAGGCATCTGCTATGACATTGGCCTTTCTTGGATGGTAATGCAATCTCATATCATAATCCCTTATAAGCTCCAACAATCTCCTTTGCCTAAGGTTTAACTCCTTCTGCGTGAAGATGTACTTCAAACTCTTGTGATCCGTATATACATCACAACGGTTACCGATGAGAAAGTGTCTCCATGTCTTGAGCGCATGCACTACGACTGCTAACTCCAAATCATGTGTAGCATAATTCAACTCATGAGGTCGAAGTTGTCTTGAGGCATATGAAACAACTCTTCCATCCTGCATAAGCACACCTCCAAGTCCTCGACGTGAAGCATCGCAATACACTTGGAAATCCTTGCGTATGTCTGGGAGAATCAGCACTAGGGCTGTAACCAAACATTTCTTCAACTCATGAAAACTTAACTCACAATCCTCAGTCCATTTAAATTTGGTTTCCTTCTCCAATAACTCTGTCATGGGCTTCACAATCTTGGAAAAATTCTCAATAAATCTCCGGTAATAACCTGTGAGTCCAAGAAAATATCTGATTTCTCCCACTGATATGGGTGCCAACCATTAAGTGACAGAAGCAATCTTGGTAGGGTCTACTGCTATTCCTTCTCTGAATATAACATGTCCAAGAAATCCCACTTCCTTCAACCAAAACTCACATTTGCTGAACTTGGCATACAACTAATGTTCCCTGAGCTTCTCAAGAACCAAACGCAAATGTTCCTTATGCTCTTCTTCATTCTTTAAGTAGACTAGAATGTCATCAGTGAACACCACAACGAACTTATCCAAAAATTCCATGAACACTTTGTTCATCATACTCATGAAATAGGCAGGGGTGTTAGTCAAACCAAATGACATAATTGTATACTCATATATCACATACCTCATGGTAAAAGTTGTCTTAGGTATATCCTGCTCTCGGATCTTCAACTGGTGGTAACTTGATCCAAGATCAATCTTGGAAAAAAATTAGCTCCCTGTAGCTGGTCAAACAAATCATTGATCATCGATAGGGGATAATTGTTCTTGATCGTCACCTCATTAAGTGCACGATAATCAACTACCATCCTCAAAGATCCATCCTTCTTCTCAACTAGAAGCACTGGGGCTCCCCAAGGTGATGAACTTGGTCGAATGTAACCTTTCTCCAATAACTCCTTAATCTGCTTTTTAATTTCCTCTAGATCATTTGCGGGCATCCGATACGGTCTCTTGGATATTGGTCCGATGCCTAGCAATAACTCAATCAAAAACTCAATATCTCGATCCGGTGGCATGCCCGGTAACTCATTCAGAAATACAATGGGAAAATCGTTCACCACCGGTACCTCCTCCTGAACAACTCCTGATAAGGAATTCACCCGAGTCCTCCTCGGCGCATGCCTAGACACATACTTGATCCTCTTTCCTTCCTGGGTGGTGAGAAGAATTGGTTTACTGGCGCAATCGATGTTTCCCTCATACTTGGATAGCCAATCCATGCCTAGTATCACATCCAATCCTTGTGAATCCAGGACAATCAGGTCCGTGGGGAAAACATGTCTACCTATGGTTACTGGCAACTGATAGCATCCCCTACTAGTCATATACTCCGCTCCAGGGGAACTTACTAACATAGGTGACTTAAGGGCTACTGTTGGAAACTTATACTTATCCACAAATCCCCTTGATATGAATGAATGAGATGCACCAATATCGAAAAGAACAAGTGTTGTAAATGCATTAATCAAAAACTTACCGACAATTGCGTCGGGATGCTCCTCAATCTCCTCCACACTGATGTGTTTCACCTGACCTTTGGTGAAGGGGTTGGGCTTCTTTGCAGAACTTCCATTACCATTTACATTCCTTGCTTCAGGACATTCAGTGGCGTAATGTCCGATCTTGTCGCACTTGAAACAAGTAATGTGACTCAGATCCCTCTTGGCTGGTGTTGCAGGGTTAGAACGGTTCTGACTGTTGCTTCCTCCATTCCCATTGCCATTTTAGGGCCATTGTGGTTGTGTGAACTTCCTCCATTGTGTGTATGTCCTCCATGGTTGTGAGTATGTCCTCCCAAGTAACGGGAATAGCGGGGCTTCTGCTGAGCTCCGGAATTGTACCTCCCCTGTCCATACTTCCTCTTGCGATTCTCAATCTGTTGCTTCTTGCCTTCTATCATGAGAGCCCTGTCTACCAACTCCTGGTAGTTGTTGAAGGTTGCCACCATCAACTGCATACTCAGCTCATCATTGAGTCCCCCAAGAAACTTCTCTTACTTCACGGCATCTGTGGCCACATCATTTGGGGCATAACGGGCTAACTTGCTGAACTCATCCACATACTGTCCCACTGTATGACTCCCTTGGCGCAAGTTGCGGAACTCGCGCTTCTTCATGCTCATTGATCCTGCTAAAACATGGGCGGTGCAGAAGGCCTGCTGAAACTGATCCCATGTAAATGTATCAATGGGGTAAGTGGTGGTGTAGTTCTCCCACCAAGATGTTGCGGGTCCATCCAATTGATGTGCGGCAAAGCGCACTCTCTCCGCATATGTGCATCCTGCAGTAGTCAGCTCCCTTCAAATTTTGCGGAGCCAATCATCTACAACTATCGGCTCAGTGCTGCTAGAGAACACCGGCGGATTTAGCCCCAGAAAATGGGCTAGGTTGTCAGTAGGAGGTGGTGGTGGTGGGTTGTTGTTGTTGTTGTTGCCCTGATTCTGGTTCCGAACTAGCATCTGCATCAAGGCATTCTGCTGCTGGATCAACTAGGTGAGCTCCGGTGGGAACATGAATCCGGTGTCATGTCTCGGAGGCATCTGATGGGTTACATGGGGTGAGAAAACAGAATAGAATAAGGTCTAAGAGAGATTCACTACCCATATGCACATGAGGCAAATTCAATAATTCACTTCATTCAATATCAAACAAGGTTCACACAAACGATCTAACTACGATTACAAAACGATCGATGCTAACTAGTTGGAAGAATACTACTAGTAACATCGTGGTCGTCTAGAAATTTTGATCGGTGGAAGACTCCATGATATCTGCTCCAGCTTCGTCTATGTAGTCGTCATCACTGTCATCATTTCCATCATTGTCCGTGTCGGTGTCGTCCAAGATGATGTAGTCCTCCAAACGGATCTCCACTTCAGGTTCTCGCTTATGGTTCTCCACAGGTAGTCCTAGCTTCCTCTTCAAATCTTCATGCTTCTCCAGTAGTACAACTATCTCTTCCTCATATCCATCGTATGTTGACTTGAGTTCCTCTTCTAGCTCGATATTCTTCTTCATCAGCTTCTTGATCTTCTTCATATTGAAGCACAACTGATTCTCGTATTAGCGAATGTGATCACGCATCTCCTGAATGTATGCTGCAATTGATCCATCCTTCCTGGTATGAATCATCTCCCATTCCTCATCTCGGCGTCCACATATTTGATAGATGGTGTTTTCAAGCTCCTAGTGATACACTTCACATATGCGTCCAAAAGTGATGTGGGCTGCCATGCTCTTTCCCAAACTCCAACTTGGTGCATCCAGGTAGAAATCAATAGGCTCCATTGTTGGCGCAAACGTCCTCCACGTACCCAAACTTTGATCTTCCAGCTCTCCTGTTCTAGTAAAGTTGCAGAGAAAGTCCTAGTGAAGCTTGGTAGTCCGATGTTCAAGTACTTAGTGACTTCCTTCAAGTGTCGTCCGGAAGGGGTGTCGTCATCCGGCTGAGTGAACTTGTTCCTGGGGTCCGCCATCTATATAGTAGAAATAGAGGAGAATTAGAAATGACAAAGAAGAGAAATCATGTGGTTTATCCTAGTGCTCGCGTCCTACAGTCAGCGTGTGCTCTGGTACCATCTTGTAGCGACCACGATCCCAATGGACCGAAGTCTCTGTGCTTAAGTATCATCCCTGTATTGGTAATGCTGACACACACAGTAGTTGAGGAATTATAACAGAGTTCATTCACACACTTATTACATCGAGGTCCTCATAAAGAGTATGATTACACAAAATAATATGGCTGAAGGCCATCTAAACTAAATAACTGCGAAAGCTTCGAAGGTAAATGAGTCCATCAACTCCAACGGCATAGCTGAGTGCATGACAACGACCTATTGCACCTTATTCATCGTCTGAGTAGTCTGCAACATGAGACATTGTACCAATATTTGAGAAGATTCCTCCAACTCAAATCCCAATTAAACAAGTATCATCATTAAACCCAATTCAATTAATTAAGGAGTGATGAGATCAACAATAATATCCAATTCTAGATACTCAAGATGTCCATAACCGGGGACATTGCTAACCATGATTAGTTTATACACTCTAAAGAGGATGCGTGGTTTTCCCACAAGACTCGGCCGCATCCATGATCGGAAGATCGAGACATAGTCTTTCTGAAGCATTAACTCTCTACTACGGGTAGATCGGTACACCTACTTTCCCCTACATCTGCTAGTCCACCTCTTCGAGAGCTCATACAACATACTTAACTATGCCGGAGCCCATAATGGCTTTTGGGTGCACACGGAAGTTTCTAGTCATGAAATATCATTTGATCCCTTTGAGCCTGGGTGGCGAACCGTGGAAAAATCATACGGTTACTCCGGGATTTCCCAAATGGACAAACACTGGATTCTCCAGGTGCCCCAACAAATCCACCCAGATGTGTATTAAAGTTGCCACCTTAATGTTATCCAAGATTAATAACTCTCACAAGTTCTATGTGTATCACGATCCAATCCCCGTCTACGAGCATGGCTAAGCAATAATAGAGCATAATGTATATTCCCGGGGTGATCAAAGGTATTAGGTTCCTACCTCAACTACTACAACCAAACCACATGTTCCCAATCCTACTCATGCAAATATTTGAGGGGCATAACTAATGCATAGTAAAAACTGGGTATAGAAGAGTATGATCAAAGTATAACTTGCCTAGATGACGATCTGCAAACTCTAGAGATTCCTAGTAACAAGCTTCGCACTCCGGAAAATCTAGCGTAGGCAAACAATAGCATACATAAGCAATCACTCAAACGAAACAAAGAGAAATCAAGAAAAGATCCAAATCAAACTCGAAAAAAACAAACGACTAAACTAAACAGAAAAGAAAACCTAATAGATATATTTTTATGTGGATCAGATCTTAACAGTAGGTACATATGATTAGCTACGATTTGCAAAAAGAATCAACTCAAACGGAGTTACGAAACTCAAGACATAAACGAAACAAGATCGAATACTAATCTGAACTAAACTCAAATTTTAAGTTATCAAAATCATTTTAAAATTGGTTTACTAGAAATAAGAGATCGTTACGAAGATTTAGGCATTGGTTTCATCTAATTTGGATAAACGAGCAAAAAATTACGCTAGTTTTAAGATCAGGGGCTAAATCGCAAGAAAACTATTCACGAATAGGTCCCTGGCCGAAAATAAGCCTAAAAAAGAAAAATCTACCAGACAAACGCCTGCTAATAGAACATAACGAACGAATTCGTTCATTAAAATGAACTAACAGGTGAACGCTCGTCAAATAACGAACGAAAAAATAAAAATTGATCTAAACCTATTAAACCGAAACTTAAAAAAATGAAACTAAACCGAGAAAAACCGAATCGGTTTATACCGGTTCGGCGGCGGCGAGGTCAACAGCGAGGTTCGATGTCGGCGGCGGCGCGAGGTGCGGCGGCGGCGACGACGCAACACGGCGGCTGTGGCTGCGGGGCCGGGCTCGGTTGCGGCGGCAACTTCAAGAGGGGGGTCTATCTCGGCTTTTAAAGAGGGTAGGAGAGGCGGCGGCTCCGTCCGACTTGGGAGGGGGTCGGGCGGCACGGGGCGAGCTCAGACTCCCTCCAGAGTTCGGCGGCGGCATGGTATGGAAGGCGGCGGCGGCGGCTGGGCCTGGCGTGGCTCGGCTGGGCCGACCCAGGAACTTTTTTTAAACAATTTTCGTGAAGAAAAACCTAATAAACAAAATAAAAATCTAAAAATTCCAGAAACAATTTTCACTGTCCCTGCCTAATATTTGGGACAAGATGAACATTTTTCTGGACTAAATGCAATTTTTTTAAAATGCATGTTTTTATCTAATTCAAATATAATAATTTGATTTCAAAATTTCTTCTCCAATATTTCTCCTCTGTTTTGAAGAAGTAATTTTATCTTCACTCATTTATTTTTATTGTTGGAAATAATTGGAGATAAATTATTTGAAAATCAAATTGATCCTATTTTCAAATTTGAAACAAATTCAAATATGAAATTTAAATGAAACCTCCAACTCACTCCTTGGGCCTTGAGTTGCTTAAGATTTCGTGGATCACAACCAAAATGCAATAAAATATGATATGCATATGACAATCTATGTATAACATCCAAGTTGAAAATTGGGATGTTACACATATCCTAATCTTATGGTAAGTAATGATATCACATAGGGAAGAGTATAAGTAGTAAAATTTATTGGATATTGATAAACATAGCATTGGTCAACAATGAAATTCATGAAAATATTAATGAGGGAAAAGAAGATTTGTATGCAAATACACTATCTTGGACATCTTTTATGATTGTGCACCCCCATCAAAATATTATGCCAAAATTGTTGACGTTGGACAAGGAAGACAACATAATGATTTATGTTCGTTCATATTCACATAGAAGTTATATTATCATAGATCCTTTGACATGTGGTGCTTGCTCCCCATCTTTGCTAGCCAAAAATTCCGCACTAAGTAGAGATACTACTTGTGCATCCAAAACCCTTAACCCAAATCTTGTTTTGAGAGTCGACCATACCTACCTATGGATTGAGTAAGATCCTTCAAGTAAGTTATCCTTAGTGCAGTAAGGCCATAAAAATTGCTTTTAAATGTGTTAGATCATTTAGTGTAAGAGAAAATTTAGTGTTGTATGAACTTGTGATGGCAAAATAATAAAGGCGACAGACTGCATAATAAAGGTTGCTATCATAAGGGGCAACATAACATGATGTTCTTTTGCACTAAGAGATTGAGCATACAACCAAAAAGCACATGGCAACCTCTTCTTCCCTCTGTGAAGGGCTTATCGTTTACTTTTATGTATTTACTTTTATGTAAGAGTCAAAGTATTTCTCTTTCCCTTTTCATTTTTCTCTTTTGGCAAGCACCATGTTGTGAGGAAAGATCTAGGCACATATATCGAGCTGGATATGGGTGGGCATGAGTTATTACTGTTCACATCACCGTTGAGGTGAGTATGTTGGGAGGCAAAACTATAAGCCCCTATCTTTCTATGTGTCTGGTTGAAACTTTTTCCTAATGTGTATGCGGTGAGTGTTAGCAATCATAGAAGACTATACGATGGTTGAGTATGTGGACTTGCCAAAAGGCTCTGATACGTGCCCCTTCCTGAAAAGATAATGAACTGTAGTTGCGAAGTTGACTGAGAACATAGTTTGTTGGTTTTAAATAGAGTTTATGCTTTATACTTCGATTTTGTGATGAATTGTTACTTGTTCATGAGAAGTTTATGATAAAAGTTATGCGATAAAAGTTCTATAATGAAGTTTTTTGTTGTTATAATAATATACATGATCCTTCTATGTCTTTGTTTTTATCAATACCTCTCTCTCTCTCTCTAAGCATGTGGACATGTTTTCCAATTTTGGTTTTCGCTTGAGGACAAGCGAGGTCTAAGCTCGGGGGAGTTGATACGTCCATTTTTCATCATGTTTTCCTACTGTTATTTATGATCTTTTTATGCATAATAATGCTTTATGGAGTAATTCTAATGCCTTTTCTCTCATAATATGCAAGGTTCAAACAAAGAGGGAGAATACCGGTAGCTGGAATTCTGGACCTGAAATGCTACATCAGGCCACCTATTCTGCACAACTCCAAATGAGCTGAAACTTCATGGAGAATTTTTATGGAATATTTAAGAATTATTGGAGCAAATAACTACCAGAGAAGGTCCACCAGGTGGGCACAACCCACCTAGGCGTGCCAAGGCCCCCAGGCGCGCCCTGGAGGGTTGTGCCCTCCTCAGCCCACCTCAGGTGCCCCTCTTCTAGTATATAAGTCATTTTGACCTAGAAAAAATAGAGGGAGGACTTTCGGGATGAAGTGCTGCCGTCTCGAGGCAGAACTTGGGCAGGGGCACTTTTGCCCTCTGGCGGAGCGATTCTGCCAGGGGAACTTCCCTCCCGGAGGGGTAAATCATCGTCATCATCATCACCAACAACTCTCCCATCTTGGGGAGGGCATCTTCAATAGCACCATCTCTTCTCAAACCCTACTTAATCTCTTGTGTTCAGTCTTTGTACCGGAACCTTAGATTGGTGCTTGTGGCTGACTATTTAGTGTTGCTTACATCTTGTAGTTGATTACTATATGATTTATTTGGTGGAAGATTATATATTCAGATCCATTATGCTATTTAATACCCCTATGATCTTGAGCATGATTATCATTTGTGAGTAGTTACTTTTGTTCTCGAGGTCACGGGAGAAATCTTGTTGCAAGTAATCTTGTGAACTTGATATATGTTCGATTTTTCTATGGTATGTATGTTGTGATTACCTTAGTGGTGTCATGTGAACATCGACTACATGGCACTTCACCTTATTAGGGCCTAAGGGAATGCATTGTGGAGTATTTATTAGATGACGGGTTGCAAGAGTGACAGAAGCTTAAACCCTAGTTTATGCGCTACTTCGTAAGGGACTGATTTGGATCCAAAAGTTTAATGCTATGGTTAGATTTTATCTTAATATTTTTCTCGTAGTTGTGGATGCTTGCGAGGGGTTTAATCATAAGTAGGATGTTTGTTCAAGTAAGAACAGCACCTAAGCAACAGTCCACCCACATATCAACTTATCAACGTAGCGAACACAAATCAAACGAACATGATGAAAGTGACTAAATAAATTCCCGTGTACCCTCAAGAATACTTTTCTTATCATAATAGACCATTTTGGCATGCCTTTTGCCACAAAAGGATTGGGCTACCTTGATGCATACTCATTTGTCATTAACGTTACTTGCTCGTTACAAATTATCTTGCTATCAAACTACTCGTTACTTATAATTTCAGTGCTTGCAGAGAATACCTTGCTAAAAACCGCTTGTCATTTCCTTCTGCTCCTTGTTGGGTTTGACAGTCTTACTTATCAAAAGGACTACCACTGATCCCCTATACTTGTGGGTCATCAGCAGGCGATGACAGTTGGCCATGGAGAAGTGGGAGGAGCCCACGATGCAGCGATGACTTTAGCCGCGGGCGGCTCGAACCGGTACCATGATGTCATCCCTTCACGCGGAGGCGATGGTGGTCATAGCGACGCCCTTCTCCTCAGGTCGTGGCCGCGTCTATGGCATGTCCGACACAACACTACCCAACGGCGGTCCCATGTTGGTGTCGTGTTGGCCCGACCCGACCTAGTCACTAGCCCATCTCATGAGGGGAAGACCTGGTCAAATTCTACTACACTACCAAATCAATCGGGTCAATTGACTCCTTGAAAGTGCTCCTATCGACTAGAGGGGGGTGAATAGGTGATTATTATGAAAGTCTTCCAAGCTTGGAAGTTTCAAAGACAAACAACAGAAATGACCTAATTGTTATGCAGTGGAAGATAAACTACCCTAAGCAATCCATAGTCAAGTATGCAAAGATGTGAAAGTACAGGACTAATAGCAGCTAGGTAGTAAGGATCAGGATGGAAGATAGTATGAAGCCAATCAACAGTAGTAGTCAAGCAATGAAGTCAAACAGATACACAGATAGGCAATGACTTCACGAAGACAAACTTAAGTAAGGTCGGTAAGGGATAGAACCAGTTGCTTGTTGAAGACACAGGATTTGTTAGACCAGTTCCAGTTGCTGTGACAACTGTACGTCTGGTTAGGGAGGCTGAGATTTAACTCAGAAGACCGTGTCTTCACCTTATTCCACTTGAGCTAAGGACACCCAGTCCTCGCCCAATCACTCTGGTAAGTCTTCAAGGGAGACTTCCAAACCTTCACAGACTTTGTTCACCGGCAATCCACAATGACTCTTGGATGCTCAGAACGCGACGCCTAACCGGCTGGAGGATTCATAGTCCTCAAGTGTAACAAGTCTTCAGGTCACACAGACAAAAAGACTTCAGTGATGCCTAACACTCTTTGGCTCTGGGTGTTTGGGCTTTGTCCTCGCAAGGATTTTTCTCTCTCTCAAATGCTTCGAGGTGGGTTGCTCTCAAACGACAAAAGCCGTGCACCAACTCTGAGCAGCCACCAATTTATGGTGTGTAGGGGGTGGGCTATTTATAGCCACTAGGCAACCCGACCTGATTTGTCCAAAATGACCCTGGGTCACTAACGAATTGACACGTGTTCCAACGGTCAGATTTCAAACACACGCGGCAACTTTACTTGGGCTACAAGCAAAGCTGACTCATCCAGCTCTGGATAAGGTTTACTCTCATTGTCTTCGCTCGAAGACATAGGATTTGAGTTGAGCATCACTTCAGTCACTCTGACTTAGTTCACTTGGACCCCACTTAACAGTACGGTGGTTCCTATGACTCAACAAAGAAGAAAAGGAAGCAACGAAACCACACAGTCTTCATGCTCCATAGTCTTCACGCAATGTCTTCGCATGTCATAGTCTTCAATATGAATATCTTCTCATACCACCATTGTCTTCAATGTCTTCATACATTTTTAGGGGTCATCTCCGGTAGGTAAACCAAATCGATGAGGGACACTACCTGCGTTATCCTGCAATTTTCACAAACGCATTAGTCCCTCAACCAACTTTGTCGTCAATACTCCAAAACCAACCAGGGGTGGCACTAGATGCACTTACAATCTCCCCCTTTTTGGTGATTGATGACAAACTGGTTGAAGTTTTCAACGGGGATAAATATGTGAAATTGTAAGGATAGGAAATTGTCTTCATAAGTTGCAAGGGCTCCCCCTGAAGATGTGCATATAAGTAATTTGATTTTGGAATGCAAATGCACATGGCAGGTTGTACTTGTGGAGATCCACTTCAACTTATGAAGATAGTTCATCATGCATGAAATGATATAGCAAGTAGAATGACATGCATAATGAAAAATGGACGTCTGCAGAATGATCTAAGTGCGGAAGTTATAATCGCACATGCGGAATTTATCATCGCATCACAGTGAAGCAAATAAGTAGCAGACGACCATCAAGTTTAGGTGTTACAACTTAAGGGTTAAGCAAGAGTGTAAGCACGAGGCAAAATATAATGCAACCGCCCATATGAACCCGCTTGAAGACTATCAACTCATACGCTTCTCCCCCTTTTGTTAGTAAGGACCAAAAAGGTTTGAATACATAGAGCATCTACTCGTCCTCATGAGTAGGTGAAGCAGCAGGGTTGTCGTCGTTGGTTGGTGGTGCAGATGAACTTGGTGCAGTGTCGATGTGCGCAGTAGTAGGAGGTGGTGAAGTAGAATCATCTTCATCATCGATCACTCTGGCATTTACCATTGTCGCGGAGGAAGAATATTCAGAGTCTTCAAGAGATGGAGTGCGACGTAGGACAGCAGTCCATGGAGGAGTGGAGTCAAACTGGAATCTTTCATTGAAGCCATCGTCTTGAAGATCTGCTTCAGCACTAAGCAGGGTCAAACTCTTCCATGATCGCCAGCAAGTTTCATGAGCAACAAAGGCATTTTTGGTGGCAAGGTTGCGAATGCGATTGACATCCACCAAGAGGCTTTGCATCTATCTCTTGAGCCAGAAATGATGCTTATCCTGTTTCTGATGAAGGGCCACAAGAAGTTCTCGGTCATTGAGAACGCGAGAACGCTTCCGAGGCCTTTGTGCAATGGTGCTTTCAGTGGCTTCAGTAGGTGCTCGATGAGGCAGATGAGTATTCCAGCCAATGGATAGATTCGTGTCGCTGCTTGAACACCTTCAATGGGTTGAGTGAAGCTCTAGTGCTCGGCATTCTGAAGACAAAGAGGCCTCTTGGAAGGGTCAGAGTATATAGCTTCAACAGACATATCAACCTCTGGCAGAAAGATCATATGATTGCGAGTAGAGGGCTGATAATTGACAGATGAGTGTCTCTTGATGAGGCACATGACCCAGGGAGCATAAAACTTCAGACCAAATAGGTCAGAGCCAGAAGCAGCAAGTTGCCTGATGAAGAATTCTTGAGTGTTGAAGCTGATGCCATTGAGAATATAGAAGACCAAAGTCTTCATAGCTCCTTCAAGCTTGGCCGCTGATGAATGTCCTTTGAAAGGCCATAGAGTTCGCCTGATGATATGATATATGGTGCGAGGCAGATACTGAAGGTCTTCAACAAAGAAATCTGTTGGATACTCAGCGTCAGATGGCAAGGGCTTCATCATGCTCAACATCTGTCTCATATTGGGTTCTGGCTTATGAAAGATACTCTCTATTGCATTGCGGTGTAGCTGACAGTCAGGTTCATATAGTTCTCCAGGAGTGGCTAGCCCTATAAGCTCGATGATATCCATAGCTTTGGCTTCATGATGGACATTTCCAGTCATCCACTCTAGAACCCATGTCTTGATGTCTCTGTAGTAGCCGTGAATGTGTAGAGTAGCATAGAATTGAAGCAATAGCTCTTCATTCCAATGTTCTTTGTCTGTCACAAAGTGGAGCGGACCAGCATCACGAAAGCAATCAAGTGCTTCTTCTAAGCACGGCAGTCCAGCAATGGCTTCAGTATCAAGGCGCATATGAGGGAAAATGCGCCCTTGATCATATAGAATGCAGGAGTAATAGCTTATATGCTGATAGCTCCAGAACCGATCTGATGATATCCTTGGCTTGGAGTAGGGGTTCTTGGCGCTGTCAAAGAAGGTATTGTGGCTTTTGAAGCCATTTGCATTGAAGGACCCTGGTGAGTTTGCAGTCCCTGGAAACCTTGGCAACCTAGGCTTTGGCTTCTAGACCTGAGGTCTATGCTCAACATGATAGTCAAATTGAGGTCCTGAGGCAGTAGGCGGAGGCACTAGAATGGGCCATCAGACAGTGGTAAGCTGACCATGACTGTATGCTTGCTCAATTGTGTGAGGTCTTGGTGGCGGAATAGGAGCAGGGGCAACAGCTGAGGCGTCAGGCTGCACAACAGGTGCTTCGAGAGCGATTGTCTCATTAGCTTCAGGTGCAGCAGCCTCAGTGGTTTCAGGTTCAGTGGCCACATTTGCTTCAGGCACACTAGTTGGTGCAGGCTCCACATTAGCGTCAGCCATGACTACGTCATTGGCGTTGGCGGTGGAAGCCTCAACATTGTCAACATCCTCTTGACGAACAGGAGGGTCAGGCACAGGCACGTTCACATCAGGAACTGCTTCCTCTTCAATTACTGGGGGAGTAGGTACACGTACTTCTTGATTTTCCTCGGCTGATGCAGCCAGAATGTCTTCAGCAGCATGTGCTTCAGACTCGGAGACATTCACAGTTGGAGCAGGTTCAGAAAATACTTGACGTGCAACAGGTGAATGTTGCACTTCTCCTTCTGGAACGCTCGACAGAGGGACTTGAGGCCTTTGTCCTTTGCAAAGCCTGCGAAATGCTGGCAATGCCTTAGGAGATGGAGTTGGCTGGGCCTCAATGTCTTCATCCTCTTCTTGCACGGGGGGTGTAGCTTGTTGTTGTTGTTGGGGAGTACTGGGGGAGTCTTGTAGTTGTGGGTGATCAGCCCACGATGCATCCTGAGCAATTGGCATCAGAGGACGACCAATGCTGATGAGTTCACTGTTCATATGAACAGGCGATGATACCACGTCATGTTCGATCTAAGGAAGAACTTCATCATTAGCTACATTGTCATCATGACCAATGTCTTCAGCAGCGGTGGGTTCAACTGCTGGAATATCTTCAGCTTCATGAGCCTCTGTGGGAGCAGGCTCATGGACTATCATCCTTCGTTCTTGATGTTCTGACGCTGGGCGAACCACTGAAATGGGTTCAACAACTAAGGGCTCTGTGGAAGCAGCCCTAGTCTTCTTGGTCTTGCACTTCTTCTTGGAGGGAGCGGCATCAGAGGCTTCAGTGTTCTTTCTCTTTCTGGCTTCAGCCTCGGCAGCCCTCGTCTTCTTTTGTTCTGAAGTGGTTGTGGTGACCTTTGGCTTCGAGCCAGTCATGCTGCTTGGGAAGATAATGCGAGGGGCTTCTTGGCTTGAAGGTTCAGGCTGTTCAGGAGGAAGCTTCTTCTTCTTCTTTGCAGCCATCCTGGGGTCAATGCCAGGGCGACCAAGTGACTTGCGCTTCTCAGCCTCATTATAGGCGAGCACACACTTATCAGCCAAACTCTTCATGCGCTCTCAAGAGCCCTGAGCTTCTTCACGCTTCTTCAGAAAAGCTTATTTAAGCTCATGTAGCATGACTTTGAAGTTTCTAACGTCTTGAACACTTAGCTTGGCCACATGCTTCTTGAATTGAGCCTTCTCATAATCAATCTTGTTCTTGAGCTCAACGATGCACTGAGCAAGAGCTAGCTCAGAAGCAATGGCGCCATTGAAGGCGACACTAAGGCCAATGGGAAGCTGTAAATCTTCAAAGCTGAGATTGGGGGTGTCGAACCACTCATCAATGAAATTGTGGATGATTGCCACATCAAAGAGAGGCAAGTTGTTGAAGATTTCTGCTTCTTCCTTGCTCTTTATCAGCTGCTCAAGGGCATCATCAGCAAGATCTTCATCACTTGACAGATCAATGGGTTCTTCGCACAGAATGGCGGCAGGAGTCAAGGCTCTTTGATCAGATGGTCTGACAAGTTGCTTTTTCTTCTCCGTTCTCTTGGAGACATGGGATTGATCTTCAGACTGCACACTGGCTTCAGGAGGTGCAGTGGCCAGTGGCTTCGCACGAGAAGTCTTCGGAGGTGCAGCTGATCTTGAAGCCTTTGGCTTCTTTTGCTTCTGCGGCTTTGGAGGAGGAGAAGGGGCTTCATCGGAGTCAGCAACATTTTCAGAATGATCTACTCTTGCACCTTGGACCACGATGTAGGTGATGAGGCCGTCAAGGTTGGAGAAGGGGCCGATAACATTGGGATCAGCATCACGGGAGCCGTCAGCACGGGGAGCAGAGGGACCGGGGTTGAAGTCCAAACCCAAGGACTTCTTGTTCTTCTTGGTCGAAGCCACAGCACACTGGTAGTTGCGCTTGAAGAGAGAGTCGTCACGACACCAGAGTAGTGAGGTGGGATCGGCGTTCTCAGGCTGTGGTCCACGGACCATGCTAGGATAGAAGCCTTGAGCAATGGCTTTAGCTCTGTTCTTGGGTTGAAGGCCTCGATAGAGGATATCACCCCAAGGTCTCTTGATGTCATTCTTCTCTGCATATTCCTTCGTTACAAACTTGTACTTGAACCATTCCTCAACCCAATAGCTTCGAATCCATTGGATTCACGTCTTTCTCTAATGATAATTCTCTTCGGGATCTGTCTTGTAGAGTTTTGGTAAGTCATCAGGCAGATCTTGGGATGTTCCTTCTCTGCGCTGTCTGCCACCCTTCCTTGCTGATCTTTCTGCAGCCATGAACTTCAAGCTGAATGGCTTCAATACGTTCAAAGGCTTCAGAGACTTACGCTTGCTGGTCAAGCAGGAACTTGCTTCAGGAGAGTTGATATGATGCTGTAAGTATTCTGCAAACGAATGCAGACTATGAGAACCAAGGGATTCTCCCACGGACATGTACCTGTGACAACATTAGAGATGCGAGGGAAGGGGAAGAGGTTATATGCATTCTCAGAAGATTTTGAAGATAAATAAGTTCGAAGACATTGACCTCATGATGCGAAGACATTCACTTATACAGGTGAGTTGGTTCCAGATTTGTACTAATCCGTGAATAAGTACAAGTGAGGAATCAAACTAGACAGGAAATCTAAGTGAATTGACTAGGCAGTATGAGATGCAGACAGAATAGATCTAACTTGAATAGGCAGAAACCACTTTCGGTAAATAGGATGAATCTTGAAGATCAAAAAGGTGGTAAAAATAGAGTTATAATTACCGCACGAAGAACTGCTAGATGGGATGAATAGGAGACCGAGCATTTCAGCCCACCGTGCCCTAACTTGGCAACGGAGGACACCTACAGCGACGGCGGAGAGGACGATGTCCGCGGCCGGCGTGAGGACGGCGTCGGAGAAGTCGCGGCAGCTAAGCGCTTCGTCGCCGGCGTCGTCGCGAGCTAGCGGTGGCGCTAGGGTTTTGACGGAGGTGGAGAGGTGGAAGAAGGATTTCTTTACCGCAGGGGACAAGTATTTATAAGTAGGTGAGAGACACAGCGCAATTACGCTGGTGCCCCTGGCAGTTCACATCTGAGGGGTACGTGGCAAGCATGCAACATACTCAGAGTTGTCCCACGTTCCCACGCCCGCCAGGCATGTCGGAGAGTTGTTCCAGTTTCTCCGGATTTCAACAATAAGGACAAGTCATTTAAAATAGATTTAATGTTTGTCTCTTTGCCTTCTGCTGACTAGGACGCAGAGAAGACATTCGACAGTTTCAATAGAATGCATATGATTTGGACAGATAGAGTTTGAGATAGGAAGCATAGAGAGGTTAGGGTCCGATCACATTCACTTAGTTCAAAAGATCCAATCTTGAAGACATAGCTATAAGTGAATGCTGTAGAGGACAGAACACTAGTATATATATATATATGTCAGAAAGCAATCAAATCATCATAGTGTAGAAAGTCATGAAGATAAATTGAAACTGAAGAAAAACCAAATGCGAAGTCATTGCAATATAACGCCATGAGTGAAACACTTCAAACAGAGAAATTTGGTGGTGGCGTTACCCACCGTATAGGAAGTATTAGACCCAGACATGGCGCACAATTATCGTGGTGCTCCGAAGTCATATTCCATGTTAATGTATTCACACTCAGAGTGTAAATCTTCATTGATTTAAGATATACATTACTTTGTGTGTTGCACATCTAAGTCATCAACATGCATAAGTGTTAGAATGTGTGCCTGATCACAGGACATTAGAGGATTCCAAGATATTTAGCTCACACCGTAACTTGCAAAACCTTTTCTCATCCAAGGGCTTCATGAAGATATCTGCCAGTTGCTCTTCAGTGTTGACGTGAGTGATATCGATATCTTTCTTCATAACATGATCTCTGAGAAAGTGATGATGAATTTCAATGTGCTTTGTCTTCGAGTGTTGGACTGGATTGTTGGCTATTTTGATGGCACTTTCGTTGTCGCAGAAGAGAGGTACTTGTTTCAGGTTGATGCCATAATCCTTGAGAGTTTGCTTCATCCATAGAAGTTGAGCACAACAGGATCCAGCAGCAATGTATTCAGATTCAGCAGTTGAGAGTGATACACAGTTCTACTTCTTTGAAGACCAACAGACAAGTGATCGGCCAAGAAAATGACATGTGCCTGATGTAGACTTGTGATCCACCTTGTCACCAGCATAATCAGCATCCGAGAATCCAACCAAATCGAATTTTGAGCCCTTGGGATACCATAATCCGAGTGTTGGGGTGTAAGCCAAATATCGATGAATTCGCTTCACAGCTAAGTGATGCGATTCCTTTGGTGCCGCTTGGAATCGAGCACACATGCAAACACTAAGCATAATATCTGGCCTAGATGCACATAAATAAAGCAAAGAACCAATAATGGAGCGGTATACCTTTTGATCGAACTCTTTACCATTGTCGTCGGGATCAAGATGGTGTTTGGCTGGCATTGGCGTCGTGTAGCCTTTGCAGTCTTCCATTCCAAACTTCTTCAGACAATCTTTGAGGTATTTTTCTTGAGATATGAAGATGCCATTTCTTTGCTGACGAATTTGAAGACCAAGGAAGAACTTCAGCTCACCCATCATGGACATCTGATATTGCTCTTGCATCATGTACCCAAACTCATCACTATATTTCTGGTTGGTGCAGCCGAAGATTATGTCATCCACATATATTTGGCACACAAACAGTTCACCATCATATGTCTTCGTCAAGAGTGTGGGATCGAGGGATCCAGGTTTGAAGCCTTTGCTCTTCAGGAAGTCTTTGATTGTATCATACCAGGCACGTGGAGCTTGTTTGAGGCCATATAGTGCTTTGTTTAGCTTGTACACCATATCAGGATGTTTGGATCTTCAAAGCCAGGTGGTTGTGCGACATATACTTCTTCTTCAATCTTGCCATTGAGAAATGCACTCTTTACATCCATTTGATATAGCAAGATGTTGTGATGATTAGCGTAGGCTAGCAGTATGCGAATAGCTTCAAGTCTAGCAACAGGAGCAAATGTTTCATCGAAGTCAATTCCTTCAACTTGAGTATATCCTTGAGCCACAAGACGTGCTTTGTTTCCGACGACTTGACCATGCTCATCTTGCTTGTTTCGATATATCCACTTTGTTCCAATAATGTTATGCTTGCGAGGGTCAGGTCGCTTGATGAGTTCCCAGACATTATTCAGTTTGAACTGTTGAAGTTCATCTTGCATGGCTTGAATCCATTCAGGTTCCATAAAAGCTTCAGCAACTTTCTTGGGTTCTGATATTGACACAAATGAAAAGTGCCCACAGAAGTTTGCCAGTTGTGTTGCTCTTGATCGAGTGAGCAGACCAGGTGCATTGATGCTGTCAATTATCTTCTCTATTTGAACTTCATTTGCAACATGAGGATGAACAGGACGAAGATTTTGCTCTGGCTGATCATTGTCATCATTGGGAGGATTGTCTTCGGTCTGAGCATTGTCTTCAGGTTGATTTGGTGCAGAGATGATAAGTTCCTCTTCAGGCTGTGCTTTAGAGGGCATGATTTCATCAGTTCCCATCAGCTTGATAGACTCATTTGAAGGAGCTTCATCTAGTGTACTTGGCAGAATCTCTCTCTGTGAACCATTGGTTTCATCAAATTTCACATCCACAGTTTCAACGATTTTGTAGAGATAAAGGTTGAAGACTATGTAGGAGTGTGAATCCTTTCCATATCCAAGCATGAAGCCTTCGTGAGCCTTAGGTGCAAATTTTGACTTGTGATGGGGATCCTTGATCCAGCATCTAGCTCCAAATACTCTGAAGTAACTAACGTTTGGCCTCTTGCCAGTAAGGAGCTCATAAGATGTTTTGTTCAGAAGCTTATGGATGTACACACGGTTGATGATGTGACATGCTGTATCAATAGCTTGAGGCCAGAACTTTCTTGGTGTCTTGTACTCATCTAGCATTGTTCGAGCCATCTCAATGAGGGTTCTGTTTTTGCGCTCAACGATGCCATTTTGCTGAGGTGTGTATGGAGCAGAGAACTCATGAGTGATTCCCATTGTATCCAAATACAGATCAAGTCCAGTGTTCTTGAATTCAGTGCCATTGTCACTTCTGATGTGCTTGATCTTCACGCCATAATTGTTCATTGCTCGATTTGCGAAGCGCCTGAAGACATCTTGCACTTCAGTCTTGTAAAGAATTATATGAACCCATGTGTATCTTGAGTAGTCATCAACAATGACGAAGCCATAGAGACAGGCAGTTGTTGTGAGGGTGGAGTAGTGAGTAGGTCCAAATAAGTCCATGTGTAACAGCTCGAAGGGTTGAGATGTTGTCATGATTGTCTTCGAGGGGTGCTTTGCCCTTGTCATCTTTCCAGCTTCACAGGCACCACACAGATGATCCTTTTTGAACTTGACATCCTCGATGCCAATGACATGCTTCTTCTTGACGAGTGAGTGTAAGTTCCTCATGCCAGCATGTCCTAACCTTCGATGCTAGAGCCAACATTCTGAAGCTTTTGTGAGAAGACATACGGCAAGCTGTGGACCTGCTGAGAAATCTACCATGTATAGATCATCTTTTCGATACCCTTCAAAGACTAGAGATTTGTCAGATTCCATTAGCACAAGGCAACGATATTTTCCAAATATCACAATCATGTTCAAGTCACAAAGCATTGAGACAGACATTAAGTTGAAACCAAGGGATTCAACAAGCATCACTTTATCCATGTGTTGATCCTTTGAGATTGCAACTCTACCTAGACCCAATACCTTGCTTTTACCAGTGTCAGCAAATGTAATGTGACTCTTGTCGGATGGACGTAAGGTTGAGTCCATGAGAAGACTTCGATCACCAGTCATGTGATTTGTGCATCCACTGTCCATAATCCATTCTAAAGCTTTTGGTGATGTACCCTAGAGTGCAGTTAGGAGGATATACTTCACAAGAGTGTTGTGAAGCATAAGCATTTGACACAATATAGGGACAGTCACAGCTTATATCAAAGTTAGGACATAATATGACTGATAAGATATTCAGATGTGAAGTATATAGAATGACATTTTAGCGTGCGTCCTAAATGAGTTTTAGGTCCCCAGCAATAGTACCGGACGCCATTGATTGCTGGCTGGAGACCGTTTTCTGCAAAAGAGAGTTAGTTCTTCTTTGCCACCCACATCTTCAGTGGTGGCTTAGAAGCAATGAGTCTTACTGCAGCATCTGAGAATTTTGGCTTTGAAGCCCTAGCAAATAGCCTTGCAGGAGATGCATGATACTCATATGAATAAGCTAAAAAGTTCTTAGTCCTATGAACATAGCGGTTCGAAGATACACGCTCATATTCATAAATCTGAGCATGATTTCCCTGCAAAACATTGGCGTTGGGGTGACTCATGTGAGTCCTGTATCTGTATGAAGCCTTTGGGCCACATGAAGCTATAGGTCTGGGGTTTGTCTTCTTCCTTGGTAGTGTCATGACGACATTCACAGGAAGAATCTCCATGTACTGCTTAGGTACCCAGATCTTCTTCATAGGTGGTCCATTCCTGCAGTTAGTACCAATGTACCTGGCAAACACTTCACCATTCTGATTTTTGAACAGCTTATAGTTTGCATCAAAGGATTCATCAATGATAATAGGATTAGCACAGGTAAAGCCAGATAAGGTGGATGGATCTACTGAAGGTTCCTTTGCAGCAACCCACGTGGTTTGGGGCTACTGCTCAGGCTTCCAGTACGAGCCATCAACATTCATTTTCCTTTCGAACCCAACACCATCTTTCCTAGGGCTTCGGTTCAGAATCTGATTTTTGAGGACATCGCAGAGAGTCTGTTGTCCCTTCAAACTTTTGTACATCCCTGTTTCAAGCAATGTCTTCAACATAGCATTTTCATCAGCAACAGTAGTGGTATCCTCCGCGGAGGGGTTAGTAACCACATCAGTAGGTGAAGACAATGAAACAGTAGCAGCAGTGGAACATTCAGCAACAGATGTAGCGTTATCACGCTCAATGCATTTTAGACATGGTGGTTCAAATCCATCCTGTGTAACGCTGATTTGCTGAGCAAGTAATGAATCTCGCTCCTTCTGAAGATCTTCATAATCCACTCTTGTCTTTTCAAGGTCTAGCTTTCTTTGAAGACATTCAGAAGAAAGCTTCTCATGATCAGACAAGAGAGCATTATGTTGATCTTGAAGGGCATCAAACTTAGCATGAAGTCTCTGAAGACTATCAGCCAAAGCTTTTGACTGATCCATTTCTTCACCCAACATATCATCGCTCTTACTAAGCATGTCTTGAACCTTTTCCAAGATTCTTTGTTGTTTAGTGGCAAGGGAAGCAAGCTTCTCATAACTGGGGCCAAATTCATCACCTGATTCATCATCGCTAGATTCATAGAGATAGCATTTAGTTACCTTATCACCCCTTGCCATGTGGCACGATGAGGATGATGATGATTCAGGAGCAAAGGTCATCTCCTTAAGAGACTCCTTGTAGTCCTCAAACCACGGATCATGACGAGTGTGGTGACCTTCATATACCTCAGAAAGCCGGTCCCAGATTAGCTTCGCATGATTGAGGTGCATAACATTCCTGAACTGATTTCGGGACAAATGAGAGCAGATGACATCCTTCGCTGTAAGGTTCAATAGAGTGTAGTTGTGAATGTCATCAGCCTCTGCCATCTTGCATAGATCAGTGAGTCCAATCTCAGTGACAGTCCACAGTTCGCTATCCATGGACATGAGTCGCTTCTTCATCATGGTCTTCCATCGGGGATACTCATGACCGTCAAAGGTGGGACAAGATATGTTCCTCAATCCTGCAGTCGACATAGCTGAAACTCCAGGTGGTTAAACCGAATCACACAGAACAAGGGAGTACCTTGCTCTGATACCAATTGAAAGTGCTACTATTGACTAGAGGGGGGTGAATAGGCGATTTTTATGAAAGTCTTCAAAGCTTGGAAGTTTCGAAGACAAACAACAGAAATGACCTAATTGTTATGCAGCGGAAGATAAACTACCCTAAGCAAGCCATAGTCAAGTATGCAAAGATGTGAAAGTACAAGACTAATAGCAGCTAGGTAGTAAGGATCAGGATGGAAGATAGTATGAAGCCAATCAACAGTAGTAGTCAAGCAATGAAGTCAAACAGATACACAGATAGGCAATGACTTCACGAAGACAAACTTAAGTAAGGTCGGTAAGGGATAGAACCAGTTGCTTGTTGAAGACACATGATTTGTTAGACCAGTTGCTTGTTGAAGACACATGATTTGTTAGACCAGTTCCAGTTGCTGTGACAACTGTACGTCTGGTTAGGGAGGCTGAGATTTAACTCAGAAGACTATGTCTTCACCTTATTCCCCTTGAGCTAAGGACACCCAGTCCTCACCCAATCACTCTGGTAAGTCTTCAAGGGAGACTTCCAAACCTTCACAGACTTCGTTCACCAGCAATCCACAATGACTCTTGGATGCTCAGAATGCGACGCCTAACCGGCTGGAGGATTCACAGTCCTCAAGTGTAACAAGTCTTCAGGTCACACAGACAGAAAGACTTCAGTGATGCCTAACACTCTTTGGCTCTGGGTGTTTGGGCTTTGTCCTCGCAAGGATTTTTCTCTCTCTCAAATGCTTCGAGGTGGGTTGCTCTCAAACGACAAAAGCCGTGCACAAACTCTAAGCAGCCACCAATTTATGGTGTAGGGGGTGGGCTATTTATAGCCACTAGGCAACCCGACCTGATTTGTCCAAAATGACCCTGGGTCACTAAGGAACTGACACGTGTTCCAACGGTCAGATTTCAAACACACGCGGCAACTTTACTTGGGCTACAAGCAAAGCTGACTCATCCAGCTCTGGATAAGGTTTGCTCTCATTGTCTTCGCTCGAAGACATAGGATTTGAGTTGAGCATCACTTCAGTCACTCTGACTTAGTTCACTTGGACCCCACTTAACAGTACGGTGGTTCCTATGACTCAACAAACAAGAAAAGGAAGCAACGAAACCACACAGTCTTCGTGCTCCATAGTCTTCACGCAATGTCTTCTCATGTCATAGTCTTCAATATGAATATCTTCTCATACCACCATTGTCTTCAATGTCTTCATACATTTTTAGGGGTCATCTCCGGTAGGTAAACCAAATCGATGAGGGACACTACCTATGTTATCCTGCAATTCTCAGAAATGCATTAGTCCCTCAACCAACTTTGTCGTCAATACTCCAAAACCAACCAGGGGTGGCACTAGATGCACTTACACTCCTGGCTCCCACCAAATCAATCATGATTTAGAGATATCATGTCTGAAATTTGGAAGAAATAATTTGACCTGTTGCTTTATGGATGCGTTTGGTTGCCCGCATAAGGTCCAACCAGGCCCATGCAAGAAGAAAACGAGTTGATTGGTTGTCGTTATACACTATTGGGCCTGCATCACACAAAGTTCAAAAGAACTTTGGGCCTGTCTCGCAAGGCACACTCAAATCGGCAGTTTCTCGCGAGCCAGGCCCGCGCAAGGCACGTGGGTAGCGGCGGCTGCACGTGGGTAGAGCCACCCTCAAGAAGCCGCGTTGCTTCCTGAAGCGCCAATAGTTGTTATCCTCACCTTATCTCAGCGCTCTCTCTCCCCTCTCCCCTCTCCCCTCTACCCACTCTCGACGGTGGCGGCGGTGGCGTAGATCGGAC
The DNA here is from genome assembly GCA_963921465.1 of Triticum timopheevii. Taxonomy (NCBI): domain Eukaryota; kingdom Viridiplantae; phylum Streptophyta; class Magnoliopsida; order Poales; family Poaceae; genus Triticum; species Triticum timopheevii. Next base: position 508,388,291 of record OY997274.1, read on the forward strand.
AACAGCAAGTTGACCTCCATCCACCTTCACTAACATCCGCAGCAGCACTTCCGCAATGGCGGTAAGTGATCACTACCATCCAGAAAGTCAACCATGTGAGCTTGTGGCCACACCGTGGCCCTCCAGGTCTCTTCCCGAAGCTTCCTGGGTGTCTTGTCGTCCAAGAAAAATCATCAAAAAGTTTCATTCCATTTGGACTCTGTTTGGTATTGATTTTCTTTAAAGACAAAAACAAGGGAAAACAACAACTAGCACTTGGCACTAGGTTAATAGGTTGGTCCAAAAAATGATATAAAATGGCATATTAATGCATATAAAACATCCAAGATTGATAATATAATATCATGGAACGATCTAAAATATGGATAGGTTGGAGACATATCAAGCATCCCCAAGCTTAATTCCCGCTCGTCCTCGAGTAGGTAAATGATAAAACCGTAATTTTTTGATGTGGAATGCTACCAAACATGGTTATCATGTAATCTTTGTTTTATGTGGCATGAATATTCAGATCAATAAGATTCAAAATAAAAGTTTAATATTGACATAAAAGCAATAATACTTCAAGCACACTAGAAAGTAATCATGTCTTTTCAAAATAGCATGGCCAAAGAAAGTTATCCCTACAAAGTCATATAGCCTTGTTATGCTCCCTCTTATCAACACAAAGTATAAATCATGTACTACCCTAGTGTTAGACAAGTAATTGTTTCATAATTTTTAACGCGCTTCAGCTTTTTTAACTCTTCACACAATACATAAGCGTGAGCAGGTGGTAGTAGACAAAAGAAGGGACAAAGTCTCACATCAACTAGGCAAATTAATCGATTATGTAGATGTCCGTCAATTGATATCAATGTGAGTGAGTAGGGATTTCCATGTAACGGATGCACTAGAGATATAAGTGTATGAAAGCTCAAAAAGAAAACTAAGTGGGTGTGCATCCAACTTGCTTGCTCATGAAGACCTCAGGTATTTGAGGAAGCCCATCATTGGAATATACAAGCCGAGTTCTATAACAAAAAATTCAAGTAGTAATATGTGAAAGTGATACATAGGAGACTCTCTATCGTGCAGAACATGGTGCTACTTTGAAGCACAGGTGTGGGAAAAGATAGTAACATTATCCCTTTTCTCTCTTTCTCTCATTTTTCCTTTTTTGTTGGGCTTTTTGGCCTCTTTTTTCTTGGGCTCATTTGGCCTCTCTTTTATTTTATACCTCACATGGGACAATGTCTAATAATGATGGTCATCACACTTTAGTTTACTTACAACTCACTATGAAAACTCATAATAGTGGAACAGTGAAGCTGCATGGCAATGTATATCGGAATGGCTATGGAAATGCCATAATAGGTAGGTATGGTGGATGTTTTTGAAGGAAATATGCCCTGGAGGCAATAATAAAGTTGTTATTTTATATCCTCATATCATGATAAATGTTTATTATTCATGCTAGAATTGTGTTAACTGGAAACTTGATACATGTGTGGATATATAGACAAAATATTGTGTCCCTAGTAAGCATCTACTAGACTAGCTCGTTGATCAAAGATGGTTAAGTTTCCTAACCATAGACATGTGTTATCATTTGATAAATGGGACCACATCATTAGGAGAATGATGTGATGGACAAGACCCATTCGTTAGCTTAGCATTATGATTGTTCAGTTTTATTGCTATTGCTTTCTTCATGTCAAATACATATTCCTTCGACTATGAGATTATGCAACTCCCGGATACTGGAGGAATGCCTTGTGTGCTATCAAACATCACAACATAACTGGGTGATTATAAAGATGCTCTACAGGTATCTACGAAGGTGCTTGTTGGGTTGGCATAAATCGAGATTAGGATTTGTCACTCTGAGTATCGGAGAGGTATCTTTGGGCCCTCTCGGTAATACACATCATAAGAAAACTTGCAAGCGAAGTGACTAATGAGTTAGTTGCAGGATGATGTATTACAAAACAAGTAAAGAGACTTGCCGGTAACGAGATTGAACTAGGTATGAAGATACCGATGACCGAATATCGGGCAAGTAACATACAAATGACAAAGGGAATAACGTATGTTGTCATAACGGTTCGACCGATAAAGATCTTCGTAGAATATGTGGGAGCCAATATGAGCATCCAGGTTCTGCTATTGGTTATTGACCGGAGAGGTGTCTCGGTCATGTCTATATAGTTCTCGAACCCGTAGGGTCCGCATGCTTAATGTTCAATGACAATATTGTATTATATGAGTTATGTGATTTGGTGACCGAATGTTGTTTGGAGTCCCAGATGAGATCACAGACATGACGAGGAGTCTCGAAATGGTTGAGAGGTAAAGATTGATATATAAGACGATAGTATTCGGACAGCGGAAGTATTCCAGAAGGTACCGGGTACATATGAGAGTACCGGAGGGGTTACCGGAACCCCGGGGTAGAAGATATGGGCCATATGGGCCATAAGAGGGGAGAACACCAGCCCACAAGGGGTGGCGCCCCCCTTAGGCAGGAGGCCGAATTGGAGAAGGGACAAGGGGGTTCGCCCCCCCCCCCCCTTCCTTTCTCTCTTCTCCCTTCCCTTTCTTCTCCGGCAAAATAAGGAAGGGGGAGGCCGAATATGGGAGGACCCCAAGTAGGATTCGGCCTACTTGGGGCACCCCCTTGGCTGCCTCTCCTCACCTCCAACCTATATATATGTGGGGAAGTGGGCGGCTACAACATAGAACAACAACTGTTAGCCAAGTGTGGCGCCCCCTTCCACAGTTTACACCCCGGTCATAATGTCGCGGTGCGTAGGCGAAGCCCTGCACGGATCACTTCACCATCACCGTCACCACGCCTTCGTGCTGAAGGAACTCATCTAGTTCCTCGACACCTTGCTAGATCAAGAGGGCGAGGAACGTCATCGAGCTGAACGTGTGCATAACTCGAAGGTGTCGTACGTTCGGTACTTGATCGTTCGGAGCTAGAAGAAGTTCGACTACATCAACCGCGTTGTCTAATGCTTTCGCATTCGGTCTACGAGGGTACGTGGACACACTCTCCCCCTCTAATTTCTATGCATCTCCTAGATATATAGATCTTGCGTGAGTGTAGGAACTTTTTTGAAATTGCATGCTACGTTCCCCAACAGTGGCATCATGAGCCAGCTCTATGCGTAGATGATATGCACGAGCAAAACACAAACAGTTGTGGGCGGTAATCATTGCTACGTCTTGACCTTGCGTTGGTTTTCCTTGAAGAGGAAAGGGTGATGCAACAATAGTAGCGTAAGTATTTCCCTCAGTTTTTGAGAACCAAGGTATCAATTCAGTTGGAGGCTGCTCAAAAGTCCCACGCACCTACACAAATAAACAAAGAACTCGCAACCAACGCAATAAAGGGGTTGTCAATCCCTTCAAGGCCACTTGTGAAAGTGAGATCTAATAGAGATAATATGATAAGATAAATATATTTTTGGTATTTTATGATATAGATTGGAAAAGTAAAGATGCAAATAAAAGTAGATTCAAAGCCTATATGATAAGAGATAGACCCGGGGGCCATAGGTTTCACTAGTGGCTTCTCTCAAGATAGCATAAGTATTACGGTGGGTGAACAAATTACTGTCGAGCAATTGATAGAAAAGCGAATAATTATGAGATTATCTAGGCATGATCATGTATATAGGCATCACGTCCGTGACAAGTACACCAACTCCTGCCTACATCTACTACTATTACTCCACACATCGACTGCTATCCAGCATGCATCTAGAGTATTAAGTTTATAAAGAACAGCGTAATGCATTAAGAAAGATGACATGATGCAGAGGGATAAACTCATGCAATATGATATAAACCCCATCTTTTTATCCTTGATGGCAACAATACAATACATGCCTTGCTGCCCCTGCTGTCACTGGGAAAGGACACCGCAAGATTGAACCCAAAGCTAAGCACTTCTCCCATTGCAAGAAAGATCAATCTAGTAGGCTAAACCAAACTGATAATTCGAAGAGACTTGCAAAGATAACTTAATCACACATAAAGAATTCATAGGAGATTAAAATAATTCTCATAGATAAACTTGATCATAAACCCACAATTCGTCGGATCTCGACAAACACACCGCAAAAAGAGTTACATCGAATAGATCTCCAAGAAGATCAAGGAGAACATGGTATTGGGATCCAAAAAGAGAGAAGAAGCCATCTAGCTAATAACTATGGACCCGAAGGTCTGTGGTAAACTACTCACAACTCATCGGAGGGGCTATGGTGTTGATGTAGAAGCCCTCCATGGTCAATTCCCGCTCCAGCGGAGCGCCGGAGAAGGCTCCAAGATGGGATCTCGCGGATACAGATGGTTACGGTAGTGGAAATAGTTTTTCGTGGTCGCCTTTCATGTTCTCGGGGTACGTGGGTATATATAAGAGGAAGAAGTAGGTCGGTGGACACCCGAGGGTCCCACGAGATAGGGGGCGCGCCCAGTAGGGGTGGGCGCGCCCTCCACCCTCGTGGCCGCCTCGACTGCTTCTTGACTTGCACTCCAAGTCCTCTGGATCATGTTCGTTCCAAAAATCACGCTCCTGAAGGTTTCATTCCATTTGGACTCCATTTGATATTCCTTTTCTTCGAAATACTGAAATAGGCAAAAAGACAGCAATATAGGTTGGGCCTCCGATTAGTAGGTTTGTCCGAAAAATGATATAAATGTGTAAAGTAAATCCCATAAACATCCAAAACGGGTAATATAATAGCATGGAACAATCAGAAATTATAGGTATGTTGGAGACGTATCAAGCATCCCCAAGCTTAATTCCTGGTCGTTCTCGAGTAGGTAAATGATAAAAATAGAATTTTTGATGTGGAATGCTACCTAGCATAATTCTCAATTTAATTTTCTTTATTGTGGCATGATTATTCAGATCCAAATGATTCAAGATAAAAGCTTATAAAACATAAAAAATAGTAATGCTTCGAAGCATACTAACAAATAATTATGTCCTATCAAAATAGCATAGCGAAAGAAAGCTTATCCCTACAAAATCATATAGTTAGGCCATGCTTCATTTTCATTACACAAAATACTCCCATCATGCACAACCCCGGTTTCAGCGAAGCAATTGGTTCATACTTTTTAACGCGCTTCAGCTTTTTCAACTTTTAAGCAATACATGAGTGCAAGCCATGGACATACCGCTATGGTGGTATATGGTGGTGGTTGTGACGAAAAAAAGGGGAGAAGATAGTCTCACATCGACTAGGCGTATCAACGGGCTATGGAGATGCCCATCAATAGATGTCAATGTGAGTGAGTAGGGATTGCCATGCAAAGGATGCACTAGAGCTATAAATGTATGAAAGCTCAACAAAAGAAACTAAGTGGGTGTGCATCCAACTCGCTTGCTCACGAAGACCTAGGGAATTTTGAGGAAGCCCATCATTGGAATATACAAGCCAAGTTCTATAATGAAAAATTCCCACTTAGTATATGAAAGTGACAACATAAGAGACTCTCTATCATGAAGATCATGGTGCTATTTCGAAGCACAAGTGTGGAAAAGAGATAGTAGCATTGTCCCTTCTCTCTTTTTCTCTCATTTTTTATTTTTTTATTTGTCCTTTCTCTTTTTTTTATTTAGCCTTTCTTTTTTTTATTTGGTGGGCTCTTTGGCCTCTTTTTTTTTCTTTTCTCCCTTTTTTTTAGTCCGAAGTCTCATCCCGACTTGTGGGGGAATCATAGTCTTCAAAATCCTTTACTCACTTGGGACAATGCTCTAATAATGAAGATCATCACACTTTTATTAATTTACAACTCGAGAATTACAACTCAACACTTAGAACAAAATATGACTCTATATGAATGCCTCCGGCAGTGTACCGGGATATGCAATGAATCAAGAGTGACATGTATGAAAATTATGAGGGTGGCCTTGCCACAAATACAATGTCAACTACAAGATCATGCAAAGAGCAATATGACAATGATGGAGCGTGTCATAATAAAATAACGGTGGAAAGTTGCATGGCAATATATCTCGGAATGGCTATGGAAATGCCATGATAGGTAGGTATGGTGGCTGTTTTGAGGAAGGTGAATAATGGGTGCATGATACCGGCGAAAGTTGTGTGGTATAATAGAGGCTAGCAAAGTGGAAGGGTGAGTGTGCATATATCCTGGGCTCACATTAGTCATAAAGAACTCATATACTTATTGCAAAAGTCTACTTGCCCTCGAAGCAAAGTACTACTACGCATGCTCCTATTGGAAGGGTTGGTAAGAGTTAACCATCGCGCGATCCCGACCTCCACTCATAAGGAAGACAATTAAAAGAGCACCTCATGCAACAAATTTGTCACATAACTTTTAACATACGTGCATGCTACGCGACTTGCCAACTTCAACACAAGTATTTCTAAATTTCATAATTACCCACTAGCACGATGCTAACATTACCACCTCTATATCTCAAAACAATTATCAAGCATCAAATTGATCCTAGTGTTTTATGCACTTTCTATGATAGTTTTTATTATATCCAACTTGGATGCTCATCATTCTAGGACAAAATTTATAACCATAGCAAATACCTTGCTGTTCTAAAAGACTCTCAAAATAATATAAGTGAAGCATGAGAGATCAACAATTTCTTCAAAATTAAGCCACCGCCGTGCTCTAAAAGATATAAGTGAAGCACATAGAGTATTCTAACAAATTCCAATCAAGTGGGCTTCTCCCAAAAGGTGTGTGCAGAAAGAATGATTGTGGAAAACTAAAAATCAAAGACTAATATCATACAAGACGCTCCAAGCAAAACACATATCATGTGGCGAATAAAAATATAGCTCTAAGTAAAGTTACCGACAAACGAAGACGCAAGAGAGGATGCCTTCCGGGGGCATCCCCGAGCTTAGGCTTTTGGCTATTATTGAATATCTTGGGGTGCCTTGGGCATCCCCGAGCTTAGGCTCTTGCCCCTCCTTATTCCATAGTCCATCAAATCTTTTACCCAAAACTTGAAAACTTCACAACACAAAACTCAACAGGAAATCTCATAAGCTCCATAGTGAAAGAAAGCAAAACCACCACATAAGGTACTGTAATGAACTCATTCTTTATTTATATTGGTGTAAACCTACTTTATTTCAATTTCTCTATGGTTCATACCACTTAATACTAGCCATAGATGCATCAAAATAAGCAAACAACACACGGAAGGAAGAATCTGTCAAAAATAGAATAGTCTGTAGCAATCTGTAACCCTTGAATACTTATGGAACTCTAACAATCCTATAAAAATAGTAAGTCCTTTCAAATTTTTCTATTGATCTACAGCAAAAAGAATCAACGCAAAATCACGTTTCTGTGAATTAACAAAACTAATTTAGTGCGTGCAAAGTTTCTGTTTTTCAGCAGAATCAAATTAACTATCACCATAGGTTATCCTATAGGTTCTACTTGTCACAAACACTAATTAAAACATAAAAACACATCTAAACAGAAGGTAGATGCAAAATTTATTACTAAACAGGAACCAAAACAAAAAACACAAATAAAATTGGGTTGCCTCCCAACTAGCGCTATCGTTTAACGCCCCTAGCTAGGCATAAAAGCGAGGATAGATCTAGGTAGTGCCCTCTTTGGCACTCAATTCATAAGTAGCTCGCATGATAGATTCATAAGGTATTTGACTTTCTTTCTTGGAAAGTGCTCCATGCCTTTCCTTAATGGAAATTGGAATCTAATATTCCCTTCCTTCATATCATTAATCGCGCCAATCATTCTAAGGAAAGGTCTACCAAGAATAATACGACAAGAAAGATTGCAATCTATATCAAGAACGATAAAATCTACGGGCACCAAATTTCTATTTGCAACAATGAGAGCATCATTGGTCCTTTCCATTGGCTTTTTAATGGTGGAATCCGCAAGGTGCAAATTTAAAGAGCAATCATCAAGATCATGGAAACCTAGAATATCACATAAAGTTTTCGGAATCCTAGAAACACTGGCACCCAAATCAGATAAAGCATAATACTCATGATCTTTAATTTTAATCTTTATAGTAGGTTCCCACTCATCATTAAGTTTTCTAGGTATATAAACTTCCATATTAAGTTTTTCATCAAAAGATTGCATCAAGGCATCAACAATATGTTTGGTAAAAGCCTTATTTTGACTATAAGCATGAGGAGAATTCACAACGGATTGCAACAAGGAAATACAATCCTCTAAAGAACAATTATCATAATTAAATTCCTTGAAATCCAAGATAGTGGGTTCAATACTATTTAAAGTCTTGACCTCTCCAATCCCACTTTTACCAAATTTAGCATCAAGATCTAAAAACTCCAAATCATTGGGACACCTTTTAACTAAAGTTGACTCATCTCCAGTCCCATCATTATTAAAATTCATATTGCAAAACAAAGATCTAATGGGGGACACATCAATAACTTTAAGATCTTCATCATTATTTTCATGGAAACTAGAAGAACACACCTTTACAAAGCAATCTTTCTTAGCACGCAATCTAGCGGTTCTTTCTTTGCACTCATCAATGGAAATTCTCATAGCTTTGAGAGACTGGTTGATATCATGCTTAGGAGGAGTAGATCTAAGTTTCAGAGAATCAACATCAAGCGAAAGTCTATCAACGTTCCTAGCCAAATCATCAACTTTGAGCAATTTTTCTTCAAGCAAGACATTAAAATTCTTTTGAGAGATCATAAATTCTTTAACACTATTCTCAAAATCAGAGGGCATCTTATTAAAATTACCATAAGAATTATTGTAGGAATTTCCATAATTATTAGAGGAATTACTAGGGAACGGTCTAGGATTAAAGTTTCCTCTATAAGCATTGTTTCCAAAACTATTCCTACCAACAAAATTCACATCCATAGATTCATTATTATTCTCAATCAAAGTAGACAAGGGCATATCATTGGGATCAAGAGGAGCACTCTTAGTAGCAAATAATTTCATAAGTTCATCCATCTTTCCACTCAAAACATTAATTTCTTCTATAGCATGCACTTTTTTACTAGTAGATCTTTCAGTGTGCCATTGAGAATAATTAGACATAATAGTATCAAGAAGTTTTGTAGAATCTCCTAAAGTGATTTCCATAAACGTGCCTCCCGCGGCCGAATCTAAAAGATTTCTAGAAGCAAAATTCAATCCAGCATAGAAATTTTGTATGATCATCCATAAATTCAAACCATGAGTAGGGCAATTGCGAATCATCAATTTCATTATTTCCTAAGATTGGGCAAAATGCTCATGATCAAGTTGTTTAAAATTCATAATATCGTTCCTAAGGGTGATGACCTTAGCGGGAGGAAAATATTTAGAGATAAAAGAATCTTCGCACTTGTTCCAAGAATCAATACTATTTTTAGGCAAAGACAAAAACCAAACTTTAGCACAATCTCTAAGTGAAAATGGAAATAACTTCAATTTAACAATATCATTATCCGTATCTTTCTTATTTTGCATATCACACAAATCAACAAAATTGTTTAGATGGGTAGCGGCATCTTAACTAGGAAGGCCGGTGAATTTATCTTTCATAACAAGATTCGGCAAAGCAGTATTGATTTCACAAGACTCAACATCATTAAGAGGAGCAATTAGAGTACTAAATAAATCATTATTATTGGTATTGGAGAAATCACACAATTTGGTATTATCTTGCGCCATGGCGACAAGTAATCCAACACACAAGCAAACAAAAAGGCAAGCGAAAGAGAGAGGAGGAGATTGGGAAAGAGAGGGCGAATAAAATGGCAAGGGTGAAGTGGGGAGAGGAAAACAAGAGGCAAATGGCAAATAATGTAAATGCGAGGGAGATGAGTTTGTGATGGGTACTTGGTATGTCTTGACTTGAGCGAAGACCTCCCCGGCAACAGTGCCAGAAATCCTTCTTGCTACGTCTTGAGCTTGCGTTGGTTTTCCTAAAAGAGGAAAGGGTGATGTCGTGGAATAATCACGTCAGATGTCCTCGTGAAAGGACTTAGTTGTGGAGCCATCGCAACTAGGAAGCTTGAAGGGGTTAAATCGGGACAAGGGACACGAGAGGGTTTATACTAGTTAAGCCCCTTACGGTGAAGGTAAGGCCTACGTCTAGTTGGGTTGGTATTGATGTTTCGATGACCAGGGAGCGAGATACGCTATGCCCGGCTCTCGATGAGTTGTTTCTTACCCTAAGCCACCAGCAGGTCGTCCCCTTATATACACGGGTTGACGCCCTATGGCATACAGAGTCCCGGCCGGCTTATAAACAGTGTCTGGCTCGGTGACTAGTTAAATCTACCTTATGTTACAAGTCATGCCATCATGGCGGTTTACTACAATGGGCCTGAAGTCGCCTGTGGGCCTTGGGCCCTTTGTAAACCGCCATCATCACGCTTGGTCTTGGGCTTCCTCTGATGAGTCCTCTTTGCGTAACCCGGCCCCTCCTGGGCGGCTTACACAAATAGTCATATCCCCAACATTAGGCCCCAGATTGATTTGAACCTGTTCATGTCAATCTAAAAAATATTTTTAAAGAATTAAATCTTCAGTCTTCTGACTATATAGAGGGTTTTTGTTAACCCGCCATGACGTCATCTTCTGGATCCGTCTTAACTCGGCGTGACGTCATTCTTCCTTTAACTCATTTTTTATTCCATCGAATCCTTCAACGGATCTCTTCTTTACTGATTACTCCAAAAATCGAGGCATCGGGGCTGCTGGATAATAATTGTTATCTCCTCATTTCCCACGCCATCTCAGTTATCTTCTCCCTATAAATAGCCACAACTTGGGTCTTTTCCTTTTTACCCTTTCAGTCATCTTCTTCCTCTCCTCTCTGCCGCTCAAGCTCCGCCATCGTCACCATCGACCCCCTCGTCTTCATCGACTCAGGCCGCTGCATCGACCTGACTTTGACCAGAAATCGACGGCGAGCCTCCGCAGCTCATCCTCATCCATGAGTTCCTTTCTTCCCCTTTCTTAGATCTATCTTGAAGCTCTGCCAAGTTCGTCAGGTTCATCACCGCCCGATGCAAACCCTTGCTAGTTTGCACTTCCACAGCCTGTTTAGATCGTAAAAACTATGCAGAACTGCTGCGGTAGTTGTTTGTGTTGATCTTGCATAGAAATAGATCTCATTTCTCTTATTTGGAAACCTCCTTTGAATGCATGAACTTCTCTGCCCTGTTTTTAGGTCTAGAAAATTTCTCTTTTAGAGCAATAGTTTGATCCATAAGAATAGCTGTTGTCCGTGAAACTTGTTTCTATCACCCGGAGAGCTTCTTCTGGAAAACTTACTTTTATCACACTGTCTAGGTGTCCGGTTTAAATAAGTGACACTGAACTATAAGCCTTGCCTTCCTGTTATGATCTAAAAAATCTTTGAATGACTATTGATCCTGATAGCGGCTTAAACTTTACTGCACAATCACCCTTATATCATTAGGCCCCTTGCTTAAGCCGCTACTTTAAATAATTTTGAATATTTCTCCCGGGTTAAACTTGAACCGGAGCTTTCTTACTTTGTCGTAGGCCACTGCTGTTATGGCTCCTAAGGCGGCCAAGGCCCCTGTGACTTGCAATTGGGTTCCATCCACAGTAACTAAAAGCAAACTTGCCGAGTTTGTAAAGTCTGGCCATCTGCCAAAAAAGGAGGCCATGTCCTATCGTGCTCCTCACCCGTCTGAGGAGATACCTCAACCCAAAGATGGGGAGGTAGTAGTTTTCACAGACCATATGAACCGGGGATTTGCCCCTCCTGGCTCAAAATTCTACAGGGAAGTTCTGGATTTCTTTGACCTGAAGCCTCAAGACATTGGACCCAATTCCGTGTCCAATTTGTGTAATTTCCAAGTCTTCTGCGAGGTATACCTAGGAGAGGAACCAATTCTGCTGCTGTTCAGAGAACTTTTTTACTTGAACCGGCAGAATGAATGTGCCAACGTGCCTAGTCTTGAGCTTGGTGGCATCTCAATCCAGCGGCGGAGAGACTGCCTTTTTCCTTATGCTGAGCTGCCGAGTCACCCAAAAGACTAGAACTAGACGTGGTTCTACTGTCAAGACACCTCTCCGGCTAATGAGAAGCCTCTGCCCGGCTTTCGTGCCCTGCGTCTTGAGTCCAAGCATCATCTGGCGGACAAGTTAACTTCTGTGGAGCGCCTGCCTCTTAACCCCACCATCAGGAAGATCAAAACCCTTTTAGGCAACGGGTTAAATGGCATTGATTTGGTCCGGGTCTGGGTCACCTGGCAGATACTACCATTAAGCCGCCGCTCCGGCTTAATGTGTACTTACACAGGTGAAAAGGAAGACCCAATGCGTCATAGCCCTGAGGACTTGCCAGATGATGTGGTAGATGCTACAGTCCAATCACTATTGAAGGAGGGCACTGTAACCAGTAATACTTTCAGTTTGCTTCCCTTCCGCAAGAAGAATCCGGCTCCTGTGGTAAGTTACTAATCTTCACAAATACTCTTTAATATGTTACCTTCTAGTACTTATGATTCTTTATCTTTTCCCACAGATCGATGATAATTTCTGGAAGGTCAAGTATGACCATGAGGCTGCAAAACAGGCCAGGGCGGCCAAGAAGACCGAAAGGAAAGCCGCCAGGACGGGTACCTCTAAGAAGAGGAAACCTAGCGCCTCTGATATGCTTAAATTGGATGACTCTTCTTCAGATGAGGAAGAGGTAATCTTTTTTGATTTTCTTTAACTCCTTTGCCATTACCTTACTGACATTTGATCCTTTCAGGAGGATACTGGGAACAGTCAAGCAGCTGGCGAAGAGGTAACTATAATTTCCTCCGACCCAGAGCCTTTGCCAACACAAAAAATCCGAAGGGCGACCCAGAAAGTAAGGTTTTCACACCCTCTAGCTTGCCAAGATCCTCAATTTCTTTTGAAGCAACAACATCTTGCGAATCGGCGGCAGACTCGGGCCAACCAGGACACAGAGCTTTCCTCCGGCTTACCCGACGTAACCAGGAAGCGTCGGACCGAGGTTATCTCCGATTTACGTTTTGTTTTTCCTTTGACGGGTTTGATTCGCCAACCTCTCAATTCATCTGACTCCAACTATCAGGATACCTCTCCTTCTTCTGATGAGTCGATGCAATCAAACATGCCGGCTTTCAAAACTGCTCCCGGGTAATATAACCTTTCTTACCTTAAGTTTTCCCATACTTATACCTTGATGCTTATCCTTCCGCTTTGATTGAAAGCTTGCAAGTAAAGCCCAGCAAGAGGGCAAAGAAGGATAAACCGTCCCGAGACCCGGTGGTCACTGAGCCGGTGCTTGACTCAGCCGTTCCTGACAGCTCCACTCACCAGCCACCACCTGAACCGGCTTCGGATATTTCGGTGCCAACTTCTGACCCGCCTGCAGAGGATGTTATCCACAACTCGGATGATCCGGAAACTCCTGCTAGCCCGGCCAAGACGACTGACCCGGAGGTTGAGATTGTGAAGAGCCAATATGTTGAACCGGGCCGGCCTACTGCTCTTGCCCAATGCACCGCCAAGGAGGAGTTTGCCCAGCGCCGGAAAGCCAAACAAGATATCACTGATTATTCTCACCTAAGTATTGGTGATATCGTCTCGGGCTATCTGAACCAAGTGCACAATAGTCGTGACCTGGAAATTGATATGGTGAAGCAAATACAGCATAAATCTGAGGTAAAATTTGAGCTTTTACTCAGAACCTTACTTCCTGTACCAGCCCCCAAGTCTATTGCTTATGAATGAATATGATGTAGACTTAATAATTGACTTACTGTTAGTTTTGCCCAGTTTAAATTGAATATACTTAACCCGATAACAGCATGAAACTTTTAATTTGGGTTACACATTAGCCCCCAAGTGTCAAGTGCCTTTACTTGTAAAGTGCTTGAGACTTACTATATATAACTTGGTAAAATAGGTTAGAAAATTCTTTAAGCATACATTAGCCCCCAAGTGCCAAGTATCTTTACTTGTAAAGTGTTTGGGACTTAAATGTGATCTTACAATGATTCTTACCATAACCTGATGTCGATACAGGCCACCATAAGTCAATTTGAGGCGGAGATTGCTGATCTAAAGAGCCAGTTGAAAACCCAAGAACTCAAAGCTCAGAAAGCCAACTCCAAGTTTGAATTCAGTATCTCTGAACAAGAGAAGCTGAAGAAAAAATTTGAATCGGAGAAGAAAACTTGGGTTGATGAGAGGGCTTCACTGGTGACTCGGGCTGAAACAACAGAGGCATCTCTTGCCGAGGTAACAAGTGAGCTGTCCGACTTAAAACGGCAGATAACCCAAATGGTCTCAGCCATCTTCGGTAAGTCGCTCGTAAATATTGTAACCTTTCAAGAGTTATCGTAATAGTTACCTCTGGCTTACTACTATACATGTGAACATGCAGGCTCCAGGAGTACCAATCTGAAGGAAAATATGCTGGTCAAGCTTAAGGCGGTGTAAACCTTAGTAGAGCAGCTGTACTCCGAGTCACAGCGTGTGTTGGCTGTTGTGGCCTTATCAAATACCACTCCTCGGCTCCTGCAAGACGTGTTGAGGCATCTTTCGGTGCTACCTCAACGAATTCAAGACTTAAGGCGGGCATCTGCGAGAGCCGGAGCCGTGGCTGCATTGAGTCGGGCAAGAGCATGGGTGCCAGAACTTGACCTTGCTAATCTCTCTCTTGGATATCCAAGCCTTAAGGAGGACAGCACTGCTTTTGGCGAACAAGACTTCACTGCCTGTGTTAAAGTCGTAGGCCCCCTGGCGACTCTCATTGGGGATGATACTGATCTCACTAAGTATTCGCCGGGTTATGATAGCGAGAACCGGAGAATCCCAAACGCCCCATATGACCAACTCAGCCTGATCCCTCCAACGCGTAAGCATACCTTTGCCCCTGAAGTGGACCCGGCCAGTTTAATAGATGATGAAGCTGAATTTGAAGCTTTGAGCGACATTGGCTGGGCCTCGTCCACCTTCCAGGACAAAACAACCGAAGGAGAGGCGGGGAAGGATAACCCGGAGTCATCAAGCTAGCCGGAGGAATGAGCCTCCAGCCGGGTTATATCGTTGCAACAAACAATGCTTCACTTGTTTAGACTCGTGGAGTCTTGTAATAGGATAGAAAAAACTCCTTAATGCATGTCATGCCTTATGGTACTTATTGCTTTTGTTAAGCCACCATCACTAAATTCCTCTTGCTTATGTTAATCATGTGTTTCCTTGATATTTTACCTTGTTCCGCTTTATCCTGCACATAAAATAGGCAAGGTTTCCTGGACGGCTCACTGTGCCAGCGGGTTATAGAATATTGATAACCCGGACATGATCAAAAACCACATGTATAAGCTGGTTTATGATTAGCTAAAACATAATCATAACAACATACCTGCGACCCTTTTGATAACCTCTCCGGCTCATATAAGTTTTGACCTGGCACTTTTAGAACCTGAGGTAACCAATATAAAACTAGAAGGATCAAGAACCATCTCCTCAAGAAGGTTTCAATGATAGTTAAAATAATTATACTTGCAATGTTCACAGGCTCCTGATTCGAATACGATCAGAGAACCATTCCAAAGGGGTTTAGCTACGATTCGGATACGATCATATAGCCCCCAGTGGCTTTGGCGATACCGATCAAGTGGGTATCGATAGCTATGTTCTCTTTGGTTCGAATACGACCTATGTTTGAACAGGAAGCCCCCAAGTGAACATAAGAGTTGTTTAATGACGCTGATTCGAATACGATCCACATTAGACCCAAAGGGGTTAAGCTATGATTCAAATATGATCAGGAAGCCCCCAAGTAGGTTTGGCAGTATGCCGATCAAGTGGGTATCGACAGCTATGTCCTCTTTGGTTTGAATACGACCTATGTTTGAACAGGAAGCCCCCAAGTGACCATGGCTAGATTCAGATATGATCATAAGCCGGACCAAAGGGAAAGCTAGATTCAGATATGATTCGTCCCCTGTTGGCAGTTTCCATCACCTGATAAAGAAGACATGAAACATTCTTTATGGGAAAAAAGGACAGAGGTCCTGCTTTATTGCTTTATATAATATGTACATCATAAAAGGTATCTTAAAACTGGCAACTTAAGTATAGTAAGGCCAGAGATGAGCTATGTTCCACGGCCAGCGGGTCTCCTCCTCCGATTTAAGTGAGTCCTTGTGCTCTCGAATATCAATAAGATAATATGACCCGTTGTGCATATTCTTGCTGACCACAAAGGGCCCTTCCCAAGGCAGGGATAGCTTGTGCATGTCAGACTGATCCTGGATGAGCCGGAGCACCAAGTCGCCTTCCTGAAAGGTTCTGCTCTTAACTCGGTGGCTGTGATAGCGGCGCAGGTCTTGCTGGTAAATCGCCGAGAGGGCTATTGCCAAGTCTCGCTCCTCGTCCAATAAGTCAAGTGCATCCTGACAAGCCTTTTCGTTATCCGCCTCAACATAAGCCGCCACACGGGGTGAATCATGCCGGATGTCACTTGGCAGGACCGCCTCTGCTCCATAAACCATGAAGAAAGGTGTGTATCCCATAGATCTATTAGGTGTAGTGTTGATGCTCCATAACACGGAGGGTAACTCCTCCACCCAACAACCCGGAGTCCGCTGTAAAGGGACCAAGAGCCGGGGCTTGATACCTTTCAGGATCTCTTGATTAGCTCTCTCTGCTTGACCATTGGATTGAGGATGAGCAACAGCCGAGACATCAAGTCGGATATGTTCTCTTTGACAGAACTCTTCCATGGCACCCTTAGAGAGATTAGTGCCATTATCAGTTATGATGCTATGTGGAAAACCAAAACGAAAGATCACCTTTTTCATGAACTGAACCGCCATGGCTGCATCACACTTACTGACCGGCTCTGCCTCAATCCACTTGGTAAACTTGTCCACTACCACCAGTAGATGTGTCTTTTTGTCTTTAGACCTTTTGAAAGGTCCGACCATGTCAAGCCCCCAGACTGCAAACGGCCAAGTGATTGGGATCATCCTCAATTCTTGAGCCGGCACATGAGCTCGTCGTGAGAACTTTTGACACCCATCACATTTACTGACCAGATCCTCCGCATCAGCATGAGCCGTCAACCAATAGAAACCATGACAAAAAGCCTTGGCTACGTGGGATTTTGACCCGGCATGATGGCCACAATCTCCATGGATCTCACGGAGTATTTCTTGGCCCTCTGTAGGTGACACACAGCGTTGAAACGCCCCTGTGATGCTGAGGTGATGTAACTCGCCGCTAACAATTGTCATGGATTTGGAGCGCCTGACGATTTGTCTCGCCAATGTCTCATCCTCCAGCAATTCACTCCGGGTCATATAAGCCAAGTAAGGCACCGCCCAATCCGGGATAGCATGAAGAGCCGCCACCAGCTGTGCCTCCGGGTCTGGCACTGCTAATTCTTCCTCGGTAGGCACCTTGACAGAAGGGTTATGTAACACATCGAGAAAGGTATTCGGCAGCACTGGCTTACGTTGGGATCCCAACCGGCTTAAAGCATCAACCGCCTCATTCTTCCTTCGATCAATGTGCTCCACTTGATAACCCGTGAAGTGACCAGCCACAGCATCTACCTCACAACGATAAGCCACCATGAGGGGGTCTTTGGAATCCCACTTGCCTGATACTTGTTGAGCTACCAAATCTGAGTCGCCCAAGCATCATACCCGGCTTAAGTTCATCTCCTTAGCCATCCGGACACCATGGAGTAATGCCTCATATTCAGCTACATTGTTAGTACATGGAAACATAAGCCGGAATACAAAACAAAATTTGTCACCTCGAGGGGAAGTTAACACCACTCCAGCCCCCGAGCCTTCTAGCTGCTTGGACCCGTCAAAGTGAATAGTCCAGTATGTGTTATCCGACTTCTCCTCAGGGGCCTGCAGCTCTGTCCAATCATTGATGAGGTCCACCAAGGCCTGAGACTTAATAGCCATCCGAGGCATGTATTTCAAGCCATGAGGCCCAAGCTCAATATCCCACTTGGCGACTCGCCCTGTGGCCTCCCTGTTCTGAATGATATCTCCCAAAGGGGCTGAACTTACCATAGTTATAGGGTGGCTTTGAAAGTACTGCTTTAACTTCCGGTTGGCCATGAACACCCCGTAAACAAGCTTCTGCCAATGCGGGTACCTTTGCTAGGATTCAATGAGCACCTCACTGATGTAGTAAACCGGCCGTTGAACCGGATGCTCCTTACCGGCTTCCTTGCGTTCCACTATGATGGCAATGTTGACGGCTCGTGAATTGGCAGCCACATATAACAGCAAAGGCTCTTTGTCAATTGGAGCCGCGAGAACCGGCGGCTCAGACAATTGTCTCTTTAAGTCCAGCATCAGCGGCCTCACTCCAGACAAAAGTGTTAGTTTTCTTCATCATCTGATACAATGGGAGGGCTTTCTCGCCGAGCCGACTTATGAATCGACTTAAGGCGGCAACGCGACCCGCCAGTCGCTGAACATCATTGATGCACGCCGGTTTAGACAGGGAGGTAATCGCCTTAATCTTCCCCGGGTTAGCTTCAATGCCTCTGTTGGACACCAGAAAGCCCAAGAGCTTGCCCGCAGGAACGCCAAACACACACTTGGCCGGGTTAAGCATCATCTTGTAAACCCGGAGATTATCAAAGGTCTCCTTTAAGTCAGATATCAAGGTCTCCTTTTCTCTGGACTTCACCACAATGTCATCCACATAGGCATGGACATTACGCTAAATTTGGTCGTGCAAACAGTTCTGCACACACCGCTGATAAGTCGCCTGGGCACTCTTGAGCCCAAATGGCATAGATACATAGCAGAAGGCTCCAAACGGAGTGATGAAAGCCGTCTTCTCCTGGTCCTTAACTGCCATCTTAATCTGATGATAACCGGAGTAAGCATCCAAAAAACTCAAAAGCTCACAACCCGTCGTAGCATCAATGATTTGATCAATACGGGGAAGAGCAAAAGGGTCAGCCGGACAAGCCTTGTTTAAGTCCGTGTAGTCCACACACATCCGCCAGGTGCCATTCTTCTTGAGGACAACCACCGGGTTAGCCAACCACTCTGGGTGAGAAACTTCAATGATAAACCCGGCCGTTAAGAGCCGGGCGACTTCTTCCCCAATAGCTTTCCGTCGTTCTTCATTAAAACGGCGAAGAAACTGCCTGACCGGCTTATACTTTGGATCAATATTGAGAGTGTGCTCAGTGAGTTCCCTCGGTACACCCGGCATGTCAGAAGGTTTCCATGCAAAGATGTCTCGGTTCTCACGGATGAACTCGATGAGCGCGCTTCCCTATTTGGGATCCAAGTTGCTGCTGATGCTGAACTGTTTAGAAGAGTCCCCCGGGGTAAAGTCAACAAGCTTTGTCTCAGCTGCCGATTTAAACTTCAACGTTGGGTCGTGCTCTGTAGTTGGCTTCTTCAGGGATGTCATATCCGCCGGGTCAACATTATCTTGATAAAATTTTGAGCTCTTCTGCTGCGCAGGCCGACTCAGCATAAGCCGCGTCACCTTCTTCACACTCCAACGCTACCTTACGACTGCCATGTACAATGATGGTGCCCTTGTAACCCGGCATCTTGAGTTGTAAATAAACGTAATACGGTCGGGCCATAAACTTGGCAAAAGCCGGCCGTCCAAACAGAGCGTGGTATGGGCTCCTGATCTTGACCACCTCAAACGTTAACTTCTCAGCTCTGGAGTCATGTTCGTCTCCAAAGGCTACCTCCAGCTCAATCCTGCCAACTGGGTAAGCCGACTTACCAGGGACAACTCCATGGAAAACAGTGTTGGATGTTCTCAGATTTTTATCAGTCAACCCCATGCGCTGAAAGGTCTCGTAGTAGAGGATGTTGATGCTACTACCCCCATCCATGAGCACCTTGGTGAACTTATACCCACCAACCTGAGGCGCCACTACTAAAGCCAACTGACCCGGGTTATCGACCCACGGAGGATGATCCTCCCTGCTCCATATGATGGGCTGCACTGACCACCTCAGATAACGAGGAATTGTCGGCTCAACAGAATTCACAGCCCTCTTATGAACCTTTTGGTCACGTTTGCACAAACTAGTGGTAAACACGTGATATTGTCCACCACTCAACTGCTTTGGATGGCTTTGATAGCCTGACTGCTGCTGTTGCTGCCCACCTTGACCAGATTGCTGCTGATTGTTACCACCTGGAAGCCCCTGAAAACTGGAATTTGAGCCGCCGCCCGGGCCATGAAAACCGCCGGCCCCTGAGCCGCCGCCAGACCCATGACCGCCATCAAAGGTGTTGGAATTTTTAAACGCCTTCATGATCGCGTAATCCTTCCATAGATGCGTGGCGGGCCGCTCCCTGGTGCTGTGTCTCGGGCAGGGCTCATTGAGTAGCTGTTCCAGAGATGGGGCTGACCTGCCGGATCAAGGTTGTTTACCCTTACGCCTTGGATTGTTACCCCGTATATTGGCATTGGCCACAAACTCCGGGTTACCGTCCGCCTTACTCTTATTGCCACCTTGATTCCCCGGGTTATGCTGCTGGCCCTTTCCATTGCCGTTCCTTTTTCCCTTCTCTATCTTCTCATCGTCAGACGCGGGATCCTTGGTACTATCAGAATCGGCATATTTGACTAAAGCCGCCATCAGCGTACCCATATCCATGAGGTCACGTTTAAGGTGCCCCAGTTTCTGCCTCAGCGGCTCAAAACGGCAATTTTTCTCAAGCATAAGAACCGCAGAACCGGCATCCATCTTATCGGAGGAATGAATTATCTCCTTGACCCGGCGTAGCCAATGGGTGGTGGATTCACCTTCCTCTTGCTTGCAATCCGTCAAGTCAACAATCGACATAGATTGCTTACAGGTGTCCTTGAAGTTCTGGATGAACCGGGACTTTAACTCGCCCCATGAACCAATGGAATTGGGTGGTAAGCCCTTCAGCCAAGACCGGGCTGTTCCATCTAACATCATGGTGAAATATTTAGCCATTGCCACGTCACTGACCTCTAGCAGCTCCATGGCCATCTCATAACTCTCGATCCACGCCCCGGGCTGTAAGTCGGCCGTGTAATTTGGTACCTTTCGAGGTCCCTTGAAGTCCTTGGGCAGGCGTACATCGCGCAAAGCTGGCACCAGGCAAGGGACACCGCCGGTTCTAGTGGCTACTCCCGCCTCAACAGATGTCATTGGATACTCCGGGTGATTGTTCTCCTGACGTATTTGATCCTGCGCCGGATTATTGACCCCGTGCTGGTTATGTCGTTGGGCATTGCTTGACAAAGCTTCCGACTCCATGCGTCTGCTGTAACTCGAGCTCCGGTTCTGGCGAGGTGGTGCTACCCAAGGCGGGGGAGTTGAATGAATCCTGTCCCGGCTATAAGAATATGTCTCCTGCTGAGCTAGGGCTGTCTGGAGGAGCTCTCTGACCCTCCGGGTTTCCACTGCCATCGGGTCATCACCTTCCATAGGAAGAGCCGCTAAACGTGCTGAAGCTGCGATCAAATTCTCCATGGGGTTGGAAAAGTGACCCGGTGGAATCGGCACATAACGCAGCGGTGGCATGCTCACGTGAGGCGGCACCATATCCCAAGGCTGAGCCGGTCCTCCTGTTCCGGCTGTCATAAGCCGATTGGCCTCTGGCGGGTTACTAGGGCTGGCTCCGGGTGTAGCAAAGAGAACCCGGGGGTCGTAATTCGGAGGTAAACGAGACTGCGTTTTCTGATGTCTCCTCCTCATTACCTCATTGGATGCATTTAAGCTCATCGTAAGCTGGTAAGCTTCTGACTGCAAGCGTTGTGCCCGGGCGTCGAGAGCCGCCCGCTCTGTAGCTAGTCTGGTATCCTCAGCTGCTAAAGCCTCCTTGGCCTGAGCTATCTCCTCACGCACCTGTTCTACCGATGCGTCATGCTCATCTTTGTCTGCAGGGAATAACCGTGGCGGTTAACAGGGCCATAAGCTTGTCCATGAGATCCATCAGCACCTAAGCCGGTGGGCGCACGGGGCCGCCTGCCCCGGCTGCTCCTGATCCGGACGTGATCACTGCGGCTGCTGTAGAGTTTAAACCGGGCTGAGTTCCAGCCATGAAGATTCCGGCCCATCTTGGCGGCTCATCGGGGTCCGGAATACTGATGCCATCGGAACAGCCCCCGAGCGCGCCATCTTGTACCTGATACAACAAATCTGTTGAGCCGATGGACGAATCACCGTCTGAAAGGACGGCCGTCTCACCCCCATCTTCAGGTCCAGAAAATTCCTCTCCGTGGACGCAACCCACGAAGGCACGCCTCATGACCGGCTGAGTCCGGGTCTTCCTCGCACGCTGAGCCGTCTCGATGAGGTCGGTGCAGTTGTCCGGCTCAGGGCCCGTCTCACCAATCCGGCCGATGAAGACGTGGATTCCGTCAAAGGGGACCCGGTATCCGTACTCAATTGAGTCGGCGTCGGGACCCCAGCCTTCGTCGTTGATGTAGATCTTGCCGCGACGACTTTTGGTCATCCAGCCCACTACGTACCCCTTGAGCCCTTCGAAGTTGCCCTTCAAGAACTCAAATCCACCGTGCGCTGGCCCCACAGTGGGCGCCAACTCTCGTGTCCCTTGTCCCGATTTAACCCCTTCAAGCTTCCTAGTTGCGATGGCTCCACAACTAAGTCCTTTCACGAGGACATCTGACGTGACTATTCCACGACAGGTGATGCAGCAATAGCAGTGTAATTATTTCCCTCAGTTTTTGAGAACCAAGGTATCAATCCAGTAGGAGGCTCCTCAAAAGTCCCACGCACCTACACAAACAAACAAAGAACTCGCAACCAACGCAATGAAGGTGTTGTCAATCTTTTCAAGGCCACTTGCGAAAGTGAGATTTGATAGAGATAATATGATAAGCTACCTATATTTTTGGTATTTTATGATATAGATTGGAAAAGTAAAGATGCAAATAAAAGTATATTGAAAGCTTATATGATAAGAGATAGACCCGGGGGCCCTAGGTTTCACTAGTGGCTTCTCTCAAGATAGCATAAGTATTACGGTGGGTGAACAAATTACTGTCGAGCAATTGATAGAAAAGAGAATAATTATGAGATTATCTAGGCATGGTCATGTATATAGGCATTACGTCCGTGACAAGTAGACCGACTCCTGCCTGCATCTACTACTATTACTCCACACATCGACCGCTATCCAGCATGCATCTAGAGTATTAAGTTCATAAAGAACAGAGTAACGCATTAAGATGACATGATGTAGAGGGATAAACTCATGCAATATGATATAAACCCCATCTTTTTATCCTCGATGGCAACAATACCATATGTGCCTTGTTGCCCCTGCTGTCACTGGGAAAGGGCACCGCAAGATTGAACCCAAAGCTAAGCACTTCTCCCATTGCAAGAAAGATCAATCTGGTAGGCCAAACCAAACTGATAATTCGAAGAGACTTGCAAAGATAACTTAATCACACATAAAGAATTCAGAGGAGATTCAAATATTTCTCATAGATAAACTTGATCATAAACCCACAATTCATCGGATCTCGACAAACACACCGCAAAAAGAGTTATATAATAGATCTCCAAGAAGATCAAGGATAACATGGTATTGTGATCCAAAAAGAGAAAAGAAGCCATCTAGCTAATAACTATGGACCCGAAGGTCTGTGGTAAACTACTCACAACTCATCGGAGGGGCTATGGTGTTGATGTAGAAGCCCTCCTTGGTCGATTCCCCCTCCGGTGGAGCACCGGCGAAGGCTCCAAGATGGGATCTCGTGGATACAAAAGGTTACGGTGGTGGAAATAGTTTTTCATGGCCGCCTTTGATGTTCTCGGGGTACGTGTGTATATATAGGAGGAAGAAGTAGGACGGTGGACGCCCGAGGGGCCCACTAGATAGGGGGTGCACCCAGTAGGGGTGGGCGCACCCTCCACCCTCGTGGCTGCCTCGACTATTCTTGACTTGCACTCCAAGTCCTTTAGATCATGTTCGTTCCAAAAGTCACGCTCCCGAAGGTTTAATTCCGTTTGGACTCCGTTTGATATTCCTTTTCTTCGAAATACTAAAATAGGCAAAAAAAACGACAATACGGGTTGGGCCTCCGGTTAGTAGGTCAGTCCCAGAAATGAGATAAATGTGTAAAGTAAAGCCCATAAACATCCAAAACGGGTAATATAATAGAATGGAACAATCAAAAATTATAGATACATTGGAGACGTATCAATCATCATACTGCTTACCACCAATGTCTTATTTTAATTCGGCGGTATTGTTGGATGAAGCGGCCCGGACCAACCTTACATGGCCACGTTCATGAGACCGGTTCCATCGAGAGACATGTAACTAGTTTTGTATAAAGGCGGCTGGCGGGTGTCTGTTTCTCCTACTTTAGTTGAATCGAATTTGACTGCGGCCAGTCCTTGCTGAAGGTTAAAACAAAAAACTTGATAAATCACCATTCTGGTTTTTGTGCTGTAGGTAAGAACGGTTCTTGCAATAAGCCCATAGCGGCCACGTAAAACTTGCAACAACAAAGTAGAGGACGTCTAACTTGTTTTTGCAGGCCATGCTTGTGATGTGATATGGTCAAGACATGATATGATATATGTTATTGTATGAGATGGCCATGTTTTGTAAAAGTTATTGGCAACCGGCAGGAGCCTTATGGTTGTCTCTTTATTATATGAAATGCATACACCATGTAATTGCTTTACTTTATCACTATGCGGTAGCGATAGTTGTAGAGGCAATAGTATGCGAGACGACCACGACGGAACGATGGAGATCAAGGGGTCGAGCCGGTGACGATGGAGATCATGATGATGCTTTGGAGATGGAGATCAAAAGCACAAGATGATCATGGCCATATCATGTCACATATTTTGATTGGATGTGATGTTTATCTTTTATGCATCTTATTTTGCTTAGTACGGCGGTAGCATTATAAGATGATCCCTTAACTAACATTTCAACGTATAAGTGTTCTCCCTGAGTATGCACCGTTGCGACAGTTCTTCGTGCTCAGACACCACGTGATGATCGGGTATGATAGGCTCTGCGTTCACATACAACGGGTGCAAGACAGTTTTGCACATGCATAATACTCAGGTTAAACCTGACGAGCCTAGCATGTACAAACATGGCCTCGGAACACTGGAGACCGAAAGGTCGAACATGAATCATATAGTAGATATGATCAACTAGAGATGTTCACCAGTGATGACTACTCCATCTCACGTGATGATCGGACATGGTTTAGTTAATTTGGATCACGTATCATTTAGATGACTTGAGAGATGTCTATCTAAGTGGGAGTTCTTAAGTGATTTGATTAATTGAACTTTAATTTATCATGAACTTAGTCCTGATAGTATTCGCAAATTATGTTGTAGATCAATAGCTCGCGATGTAGCTCCCCGTTTATTTTTGATATGTTCCTAGAGAAAACTAAGTTTAAAGATGATAGTAGCAATGATGGGGACTGGGTCCGTGATCTGAGGATTATCCTCATTGCTACACACAAAAAATTATGTCCTTGATGCACTGCTAGGTGACAGACCTATTGCAGGAGCAGATGCAGACGTTATGAACGTTTAGAAAGCTCGATGTTATGACTACTTGATAGTTTAGTGCACCATGCTTTACTGCTTAGAACCGGGACTTCAAAAATGTTTTGAACGCCATGGAGCATATGAGATGTTCCAATAGCCGAAATTGGTATTTCAGACTCATTCCTGTGTCGAGAGGTATGAGACCTCTGACAAGTACTTTGCCTACAAGATGGAGGAGAATAGCTCAGCTAGTGAGCATGTACTCAGAATGTCTGGGTACTACAATCGCTTGAATCAAGTGGGAGTTAATCTTATAGATCAGATAGTGATTGACAGAGTTCTCTAGTCACTATCACTAAGCTACTAGAACTTTGTGATGAACTATAATATGCAAGGGATGACGAAAACGATTCCCGAGCTTTTCATGATGCTAAAATCAGCGAAGGTAGAAAGAGCATCAAGTGTTGATGGTTAACAAGACCACTAGTTTCAAGAAAAAGGGCAAGGGAAACAAAAGGGAACTTCACGAAGAATGGCAATCAAGTTATCACTCCTGTGAAGAAGCCCAAAGCTGGACCTAAGCCTGAAACTGAGTGCTTCTACTACAAAGGAAATGGTCACTAGAAGCGGAACTACCCCAAATATTTGGCGGATAAGAAAGATGTCAAAGTGAACAAAGGTATATTTGATATACATGTTATCGATGTGTACCTTACTACTGATCGTAGTAGCTGAGGGAGTCCTGGATTAGGGGGTATCCAGACAGCCGGACTATGTACATCGTCCGGACTATTGAAGCATGAAGATACAAGACTCAAGACTCCGTCCCGTGTCCGGATGGGACTCTCCTTTGCGTGGAAGGCAAGCTTAGCAATCCGGATATTGTGTTTCCTTCCTTGTAACCGACTCCGTGTAAACCCTAGCCCTCTCCGGTGTCTATATAAATCGGAGAGGTTAGTCCTTAGAAGGCCGATCACAATTACAATCATAATCATCATAGGCTAGCTTATAGGGTTTAGCCTCTATGATCTCGTGGTAGATCTACTCTTGTACTACTCATATCTTCAATATTAATCAAGCAGGAAGTAGGGTTTTACCTCCATCGAGAGGGACCGAACCTGGGTAAACATTGTGTCCCTTGCTTCCTGTTACCATCAGCCTAGACGCACAGATCGGGACCGCCTACCCGAGATCCGCTGGTTTTGACACCGACATTGGTGCTTTCATTGAGAGTTCCTCTGTGTCGTTGCTGCAAGGCTTGATGGCGCCTTCTATTGTCAACAACACAGTCCAGGGCGAGACTTTTCTCCCCGGACAGATCTTCGTGTTCGGAGGCTTCGCACCGCGGGCCAATTTACTTGGCCATCTGGAGCAAATCGACAGCTACGCCCCTGGCTACTAGGTCAGGTTCGGAAATTTAAACCACACGGCTGACATTCGCGGAGACTTGATCTTCGACAGATTCAGGCCTGTGCTAGGAGCACCAGACAATCACGATGAACACGCTTAGACCTACTGTCGGACAATGCTCGGGATATCACCACTACAGTAGCCCCAGACCTAAATCCGGAGAAGGCTGCGTTGCCTAAGGACGGAGGGATGGACCCCGCCCCGCAGGCCGCACACTCATCGGCGGAAGAGCCGAACACCGGCCTCACTTCTAAGAAGGCCTGTGACCCCAGACCCCTAGACTCGAATCCAATCGTAGGTTTCGGTCCTCACACTCCCGAGCCCGCCGAGCCTGGCTGGGCTTCGGTAACGGAGTTTATCGCTGCGGATATCTTCCAGCACTCGCCCTTTTGCGACATGCTGAATTCATTAAAGTCTCTCTCTTTGTCAGGAGGCCCTCGGCCGAACTATGTCCGACTCGAGTGGGAAGCAGACGACGAAGGAATTCGTTAACCACCCACCACCCACTTCATTGCCACGGTTGATGATTTAACCGACGTGCTTGACTTCGACTCCGAAGGCATCGATGGTATGGACGACGATGCAGGAGAAGATTCGGAATCTCTGGGGCGTGGGACTACTACCTCGTCAGACGATATATACATGGTGGATACGCCCAAGGAGGACGAGGCGACAATCCAAAAGATAAAACCCCCGGGCAAAAGCCAAAACGACGGCGCAGACGCCGCTCAAAATCCAACAACAGTAAGAATAGCGACAAGAGCGCAAGAAAGATCGACATACCAGTAAACTCTGACGGAAACAACGACCACATGGACCCAGCTATGGAGCAGGACGAGCCAGGTCACGCCGAACCGAGTTCAGACCGGACGCCCGATCACAATGACCCCGAGGAACGAGTTCATCAAACCGCCCCAGGACAAGAACACAGTCCGGACAATGATGCATTCATCATTCCAGAAGAACACGTGGAACGAGATAACCTCCACAGAAAGCTTATGGCCACAGGGAGAAGTCTAAAGAAGCAGAAGCAACAGCTAAAAGCCGCACGAGAAACGCTCAATCATAGATGGAATAAAGTGCTAGACACTGAAGAAAGATACGGCGACGATCGCCACACAAAGAGCAATCTGAAACGTAAGCTACTGCCAGAATTCGACGACGAGGCTGTTCCACCAGAGAATAACACGACCAGGAGGCCAGACGTACCACTTCATAACCGTAACAAAGCGGCTACCGACGACGCGCACGATCTATGAGAGCACCTGGATAAGAAAGCCCGCGTGGCCAGGTCCATATATGGATCTAAGGGACACACCCCAGCGAGGGACTATGTTCACCAAAACGATCATACCAACCAAATACCAGTTCAGAATAAGCACCGGACACAACAACAGCCGACGGCATGCCACAGCATGTCCAGATACAGAGGGGCTGCTCACCCCCTGTGCTTCACCGAAGAAGTACTGGACCATGAATTTCCATAGGGTTTTAAACCTGTGAATATAGAGGCATATGACAGAACGACATACCCAGGGGTCTGGATCGAGGATTTTATCCTACATATTCACATGGCTCATGGGGATGACCTCCACGCCATCAAATACCTTCCCCTCAAGGTGAAGGGACCAGCTTGACACTGGTTGAAAAGCCTCCCCGAAAATTCAATTGGGAGTTGGGAGGAACTCGAGGACGCTTTCAGGGCCAATTTTCAAGGGACTTATGTCCGGCCTCTGGATGCGGACGTTCTAAGTCACATAATCCAACAGCCCGGAGAGTCCGCCCGCAAGCTTTGGAACAGATTCCCCACTAAGAAAAATCAAATTGTCGATTATCTGGACGCTGAAGCCTTAGCGGCATTCAAACACAGCATCCGCGACTAGTGGCTCGCCAGACACCTCGGCCAAGAAAAGCCAAGGACAATGGCAGCCTTAACAAGCCTTATGACCCGCTTTTGCACGGGTGAAGATAGCTAGCTAGCCCGTAAAGGCACCAGCGACCCCAGCACATCCAAAATAAGGGATGGCAACAGGAAGCCACGGCGTAATAAAAACAAACGCCAAAATAAGGAAGAGAGCCCGGACAACACAACGGTCAATGCCGGATTTAGGGGCTCTCGACCTGATCAGCAAAATAAGCCATTCAAAGGCAGTAAAGAGGGACCGTCCGGTCTGAATAGAGTCTTGGACAGACTGTGCCAAATTCATGGCACCCCCGAGAAACCTGCGAACCACATGCATAGAGAATGCTGGGTCTTCAAGTAGGCCGGCAAATTAAATGCCGAACACAAGGGGAGGGAAACACCAAGTGAAGACGAGGATGAATCTCGCCAGCCGAACACTTGGGGACAGAAAAAATTCCCACCAGAGGTTAAAACGGTAAATATGATCCACGCCACGCACACATCCACAATAAGGCATGAACGCGCGCTCCGAGACACGTACGATATAGAGCCCATTGTACCCACACCTAACTACTGGACGGCTTGTTCGATCACCTTCGATCACATGGATTGCCCAACTAGTATTCGGCGCGGAGGATCAGAGGCCTTGGTGCTTGACCCAATAATTGACGGATACCATCTCACCCACGTCCTCATGGACGGCGGCAGCAGTCTCAATTTAATATACGAGGACACTGTCCGCAGGATCGGGATAGACCCATCCAGAATTAGCCAAAGCAACACCATCTTTGAAGGGGTGATACCAGGCGTTGAAGCCTACGATAGGGGCTCCGTCATATTGGAGGTAACATTCGGCTCCCCAGGAAACTACAAAGCGAAGAACTACCCTTCACCATCGCACCCTTCCAAAGCGGCTATCATGCATTGCTTGGAAGAACGGCCTTCACCCGCTTCAATGCAGTACCGCACTATGCCTACCTTACACTCAAGATGCCCGGTCCATGTGGTGACATAACCATTAACGGAAACATAGAGCGCTCTTCACACGCAGAGGAACACGCGATGGCCCTAGCGGCCGGACTATAAGCGGCCTCTAATATCAGAAATTATGATTGGTCATTAAGACCACAGACGCGGTTAGACGAGTCCGGTAGCCCGGATAAACCAGGGCACCGTATATGTAATCCCATAGAGGACACTAGGGGCTATAAATATTTAATACAGCCCCACACTTGGCTCAACCTTATTGGCAGGCCAACATCTTACACTTTTACTATCCATCGCATACTTACGTTGTACTCTCCTACATGAGTTTTTACACACAACATTCGCGCGATACCCTTCCAGGATACGGCACAATGAAGACAAAGGCGCAGACGTGCAGCAGGGCCCCGCTCAACAGGTTTCTTTTTAGATTAAGCCCATGTGTAAACCTTTTCTATTGCCTCTTGTTGTTTAACCATACCATGGGTTCCATACCCACAGAGGATACTGCCGTTATTGGCATTTCGCCAAGACAGATTAACGCACGTACCTAGAAATACAGGGTTTACAATGAAAAGGCATTCTTCAGCCTATTTTCTGTTACAAAGACCGAATACCTTTGGGAGTGTTCGGCGTCACGAGTTTGACCTTATATGCATCAGCTCTGAATCATGTCTTTGGTCAAATGTTGGGTTTGCCCGGCTCCTGGGTTTTCTCCTTACATTCCGTTCTTATCGGCTAAGGCGGCCAAAGGAGAACTACTGCGATTGTGCCATGGTTATTCTGGATGAGCACCTCAGTAGAGAAAGCCGAAAACTGACTGTCATGATACAACGAGAGACTGTTCAACCACTCGAAGACTCACCGGAATCTTTAGGATTCCTCCGCATTAACGAAGGGCCGTTTCCCGGCCATGTACATATGCGCCCCTATTCAGATGCACGCAAAAGTACTAGGGGACACAATAATACTTTATGGCAAAAAGTTTAAATATAGCCTCATAATCAAAATAGCATTGTTTTTACAATGATTCGATGTTTCACTCGAACAATATATTCTTCGAGCAATGCTCCAAGTAGTGCTCGGCCGAATACTGGTCTCCCGCCGGATTCTGGGTCGCTATAATGGTGGCCTCCATATCTGTCCAATAGGCTTTAACGCGGACAAGGGCCATTCGCGCACCCTCTATGCACGCCGACCTTCTCATGGCGTCGATCCGAGGCACGGCCCCAAGGAATTGTTGCACCAAACCAAAGTAACTGTCCGGGTTAGGCCCCTTGGGCCAAAGATGGTCTATTACAGACCGCATTGCAAGCCCGGACAGCCTGTGAAGCTCCGCTACAGCAGCCATCTAGTCACTTAACGGCAGCGGGCAAGTGGGGGCATTGAATGGTGACCAGAAATACTTCTCCACTTCCTTATCACCTTCATCCTCGAAGAATTTGGCAGCATCAGCTATACTCTTCGCCAAATCCGCATACGCATCCGAAGGACTCCAGCGCCCATCCAGGGGAGCGTACTTCCGATCGAAAAACTTTGTCCGCAGCAAGTAGGAGCCCCCAGCCGCGATTTTACCGGCCTGTTGAAGCTCCTCCTGCGCAGTACTGAGCTCGGTCCGTATCTCCTTGGTGGCATTAAGTGCCTTGTTCAGGTCGGCCAAACTATCCTTATGCTCCTTTTTAAGGAGCTCATACCGGTCAACGGCATGTTTTAACTCCACAGCCATTTCGGCTATCTTTTCCTTGCTTTGGTGATGAGCAGCCTGTTCGGCTCTCAATTCCTCGGCCGCCTTTAGGGCAGCCGCATTGCTAACCCGATCTTGTTCCTTGGCTTGGGCAAGTTCCTCCCTCAGGGCTTCCATGGTAGCAACACCGTCTGCAGTCCAAGCATATTGCATTCATATTATGCCACTCTCATATTTTCCTATATAAATAAGGAAAGAAGAGCACATACCTTGTGACTCGTTCAGCTGCTCGTTCACCAGCGTGATATCGGCATCAATAGATCCAATTTGCCTCCTTAGTTCGGCAACTTCAATGGACTGTTCGGCAGCCGGATCCTTAGATACCTGCGCATATGTACAGCGCAATCAGTACTTACAAAATACGATCCTCCGTTTGCCGCCTAGGGCGGGCAACCAGAGTCTCAGGGGCTACTATCCATATGGAGCACACCTAGCGCGTGCCTCACTGCCAAAAATTGTGTATTCTTCACTACATACCTCAAAGCCTCTGAGCAGGCTCGTAAATGCCTCATTCAAACCGCTTGTAGCGGATGAAATCTTCTTAAGCACCACGCTCATTAATGAGCGGTGCTCCTCCGACAGCACAGCTCGCCCCAGAAGGCTTGTCAGTATATCTGGCCGGACATTGAACTGTGTTGAACCCTTCTGATTGCCCCCCGTGGGAGCCAAACGCTCCGGGCTCAGGGCGGCTGACGTATTGGCCTCCGGCTTCGGCAGGTTCGGACTCCTCCGTGACGACACCTCGGTGTCGCCCGCTTCATGAGGTGGAGACGTGGGTGGAGTCTCGCTCTCCATCATCTCCGGAGGAAGATCCCCCGAAGACGAGCTCTGTTGAGAAGAGCTGCTAGCCGGACTATAAAAGACGAATTCTGGTTATGGATCTCGGAGAAACACAGTACCTTCAAATTAACGATTAACTCATAGATTGGTGGAGGGCTGGCCCGTTGGTGGGCACGACGCGGTGAGGGTGCCCGTCGGGGCAGAGCCCCCTAGTGATACCTTTTCCCCTTGCTTGAGCATCTCCATCTCCAAGTCTTCAGAGGCGGCCCTCTTCTTCCCGCGCGGGGAGGAGGCTTTGGCCTCCCCTTCCCGACTATCCTCCTCACGGGAGGTAACAAATCGCACAGTTTGGATGCGCAGCATGTGAAGTTCGGCTTCCCTATTCTTCCCCTTGTCCTTCCCCGAGGGCATTCTGCTGAGCACCGGTCAAGCATCTTGGCAATGGTTGGACTAGGCGATCCCTCGGGAAGTGGCGCCGGACACCTGATTCTCTCCGCCTTGCTGAGCCATTCCTGGCCACGGATGATTTTCAGAATAACAACTATGCCAAATATAAAACATAGTGTCCGGTATCAAGGTTACTTACTTGGGTATCTAGGCGATTGCAGCTTAGGCCCGCATCCTCGATGGTGTCCGGACACTCTACTTGTGGTCCGAAGAATAATTTGCACATCCCTTCGAGCTTCAGACCGAAGAAGTGCTTAACAATCCGCGGACCCTCTGGATTGAACTCCCACATCCGGAGAGGCCGGCGTTGGCAAGGCAACATCTGTCGGATTAACATCACTTGAATTATGCTGACAAGATTAATGTCCCTCTCAAGAAGCTCCCGGATGCGATTCTGCAGTACTGGTACATCGCAAGCGGGCCCCCAATTCTGTCCTATGTCGGTCCAAGACGCTAGTTGTGACGGAGGGCCCGAGCGGAACTCGAGGGAAGCTACCCACTTTGTGCCTCTGGGAGCTGTGGCATAAAACCAGCTCCGCTGCCATACGTCGGATACTTCTGGGAAAGAACCCTCTGGCCATGGGGCATCGGCGTTCCTACTTATTATGGCACCTCCGCACTCCACATGTCGCCCCTCGATCATCTTCGGCTTCACATTAAAGGTCTTGAGCCATAAGCCGAAGTGTGGAGTGACGTGGAGAAAGGCCTCGCATACAATGATGAATGATGAGATATGGAGGATAGAGTTTGGAGATAGATCATGAAAATCCAACCCGTAATAGAACATGAGCCCCCTCACAAAGGGATCGAGGGTGAGGCCCAAGTCGCGGAGGAAGTGAGGAACAAACACGACGCTCTCATTGGGCTCTGGTGTAGGGATGACCTGCCCTGGAGCAGGAATCCTGTGCTGGATGTCGGCGGTCAGGTATCCGACCTCCCTAAGCCTCGCAATGTCCTCCTCTTGGATCGAGGAGGCCACCCACCAGCCTTGAGGATTGGATCCGGACATATTGGAGGATCTGGGGTGTTTGGGCTTAGTTCTCGGGTGTTAGAACTCGAGGTGCGAGAAGGCGCGAGGGAGGTGGAAAAGAGGCATAGGCCTCGGCCCCTTTATAAAGGGGGTGAATATCAAGAGTCCTCAGCGTGACCGCTTGAGGCTTATCTAAAAACACATGGAGTTATACCAACGGTCGTCGTGGGGTCACGCACGCCCTTATTGATAAAAGATCCCGTAATAAGAGGAACACGATCTCTGCTTTGGCAGGACGTGCCAGTAAAACCGCCTCGCAACATGAGTCGAGGTGGGGCAAGAAACGCTGGTTCGCGCTGGACCAAG
This sequence comes from Triticum timopheevii, assembly GCA_963921465.1. NCBI lineage: Eukaryota > Viridiplantae > Streptophyta > Magnoliopsida > Poales > Poaceae > Triticum > Triticum timopheevii. Next base: position 508,422,423 of record OY997274.1, read on the forward strand.
CCATGATGCAAGGGCACGACGTACGAAGATTCCCAGCGGATTAGATTTATGCTATGTTCCCTACAATGGTATGTGAAGATCATCTCGCAAATCCGGACACGGTCTAAGTGTTCGATAATTACTTTGGAGTATTCGGAGATGGAACCCGCCTTGCAATGCCGAAGACAAGACCGCGTGCCGGACTCATCGTCATTGAAGCCTGGTTCAGGGGCTACTGAGGGAGCCCTCGATTAGGGGGTATCCGGATAGCCGGACTATGTACATAGTCCGGACTATTGAAGCGTGGAGATACAAGATTCAAGACTCCGTCCCGTGTCCGGATGGGACTCTCCTTTGCGTGGAAGGCAAGCTTGGCGATCCGGATATTGTGTTTCCTTCCTTGTAACCGACTCCGTGTAAACCCTAGCCCTCTCCGGTGTCTATGTAAACCGGAGAGGTTGGTCCTTAGAAGTCCGATCACAATTACAATCATAATCATCATAGGCTAGCTTCTAGGGTTTAGCCTCTATGATCTCGTGGTAGATCTACTCTTGTACTACTCATATCTTCAATATTAATCAAGAAGGAAGTAGGGTTTTACCTCCATCGAGAGGGCCCGAACCTGGGTAAACAATGTGTCCCTTGCTTCCTGTTACCATCAGCCTAGAAGCACAGATCGGGACCCCCTACCCGAGATCCGCCGGTTTTGACACCGACAGTAGCCCCTCGGTATTTGATACCTGTTCGGTTGCTAAGATTAGTACCTCGAAAGAGGAGTTGCGGAATAAATGGAGACTAGTTGAGGGTGAAGTGATGATGTGTGTTGGAAGTGGTTCCAAGTTGTTAAGCATGCTTGGTTTGGTTAAATGTCTGGTCTTCTATTAGGAGTATGTTATGTTGTGCAATGTGTTGCTCAGTTAATGTTTGGTTCATTTGTTGTGGTGTTTAGTTAACTACTTGATTCAATTCTGCAATGCAATATCCAATTGTCGTGGGTATAATTTTGTATTGTTGTGCATGTGACGAATAATCGAATTTGGCTGCACCTAATACATGGGAAACATATACAATTGCTTATTTCCTAGTTCTTAATGATGCTTGGTTTGGATAAATGGGTTTTCCATGTGGCTTGAATTAATCTGATGAATCTGCAATGTGCTTATTTTTCATCAATATATTTTACTGATTGCATGCGAACCCTTACTTAACCTGATGACTAACTACCTTATATGTGTTGCAGGGAAACAATATAATGGGAGCACTAAGGTTTACAATCGAGGTTTGCACGTGCATGGTCTGTTGTCTAATAGCACATTATTGTGCAATTTCAGGAACCATTCTAATACTTAGGTTTTTAACAATTTGGTCTTGCACATGTAGGTCCTACTGTCAGAGGTTTTGACCCACTGTTCGACCCTTTTTGCATATGGGCATATGAGTTGTCCATGAATATCAATCAAGTCAAGAAACTTAGAAAGATTGTTAGGATAAAGAAATTGGCGACAAAAAACAAAAAGATCTTTGTCTGCACAATGAAGAAGACATCAGTTCACTACAGGATGGTACTAACTATCATACCTTGTCTTTTTTATTCCTTTGCCCCATTTCCAATATAGAGAAGATATTTATGCACATCCTTGTTTTCAGGCCTTTCCAAAACAGTTCACTCATGATTACCTCTCAAACCACATGTATGGACAGGAGGCGAGGAAGGTATTCATGCAACACCCACGGTTCAATAATGAAGTGTTCCTGAAGAGGACGGAGGATGGACGGTCAATCATCCACAGGCACTGGCCTAAAGTTGCAAAGACCTTCAACATCAATGAAGGCTCAAAATTCACCTTCCCTTCAGCAGATTTCCCGATGAGATGCATCTGTCTATGTACCATCTATGATGCTAATTTTGAAAGGTCATGTGAAACTTGGTGCTGGTGCAGTTGTGTAATGGGGTAGCTAAGTGCTGAAGCTATCATGTTGTACTCTGATGTATTTCAATTATGAAATCCTGCTTCCTTAATATGGGAATGAAATATATTATGTGTTTAATATGAATTTCAATTAGATTAATAAAAGGATTATTAATAATAGGGCAATTAGCCTGCTAATGGCAAATTAGCCTGCTAATTGGCTTTTGCTATTGCAAATGGTTGTTGAGAAAATGCCGTGGGCAATGACCTGAGGCAACACACATAGTTTCTAGCAATAAACCGTGTTGGGTCTATGAACAATCACACATGACATTCTCTTCAAAACTGTTTGCATTAGGCCACCTTGCGCAAACGTTTACCGCATCAAAACTGTGTGTGATGGATAGCCTTTGCCACACCGTTTCTTCTATGCACCGTGTGTGATGCATTCAATAACGCAAACAATAAATTTTTTAATATTGTGTGCGATGGGAACGCCGTCACAAACGATTTAACGGGGAAAATTATGTGTGATGTACCTACGAACGGAAACATTTTCCTTGCAGCGACTGTGTGGGATGTATATAGAACGGAAACGTTTCGCGGGGACTGACTGTGTGGGATGTACTTACGAGCGGAAATCATTTCGCCCGTGTGCCTTGCATACTATTTCCCAAATGGTTCATTACGACACACCGTTTGGTTTCACTGCGTCATTAGAAACGTTTAATCACCTATCCTACACATGCAAAAGAATTTAGTGTGTGCTACATCGCACATGATTACATTTTGCAAGACCTCTGGATCATGGCTCCATATCCCCGACGGTTTCTGGGTCGTGTGGGAAGGACCCCCTAATCGGCCACACTCAGTAGGTGACGGTTCCAAATGCCGTCGTGGAAAGGGGTTTTAAACCGTTTGTATAGCACTAGCGCGTACCAGTGTTGATCCTGTAACACCCAAATTTTCAATTTGGAATGTTATACATTAGATCATCATGCACATCATAATTTCCTGCATTTTGTTGATCCTAGAAATTTCACGCAACTCAAGGACCCACGGAGAGAGTTGGAGATTTTGAAATTTTCATATTTGAGTTCTTTCAAATTTTGAAAAGGGGATCATTTGGATTATTTATTTTATCTTCAAATATTTTTCCAGTATCAAAAATATGAGAAGGAATAATATGACTTTCCCAAAATTTAGGGAAAATGAAGATTTAATAAATAGCTCAAATTTGGATTTTTCTCGGAGTTTATTTGCCTTAGGGAAAATGCGTATTTTCAAAAATTCCATTTTAGGCCCGAGTAAAAGTTCATTATGTTTGGCTCATTTTTAGGAGTCGGGGAAAATTTACTTTATTAATTTTGGAGTCCGGTAGATTTTTCTTTCTTTATTTTTCCGAGCGCGAAACCGATTTAAAAAAAACTGTAGCGCCTTGGGCCAAAGGCCTAAGCCACCAAGCCGCCGGCCAGGAGGCCGAGGCCATCGCCCGCGCACGCCCCTGGCCAGGGAGCCAGCGCCAGCGCCGCCGCCCCTTGCCCCTGTACGAATCCTAAAAGGATTCTAGGGTGCCCCTTTACCTCTTTTTCCTTATTTCGTTTTCCGTTTGTTCCTAGGATTCCTAATCCTAGTCTCTTTCTTGCCCCCTCCTCCAAACAAAACCCACCCCTTCCCAATATAAATACCCAAGCACCCCCCCCTCAAACACATCAAACCAAAGCCTCTCCTCTCCGCAGCAGCAGCAGCGCAGCACCACCGCAGCCGCCCCACACCTGCGCCGCTGCCGCCCCTCACCAGCGCCGCCGCCGCCGCTTGCCACCGCCGCCGCCGCCAAGTGCCGCCGCCGCCGGAGCCCCTCGCCTCTTCGAGGTACTAGCCCCGCGCCGCATCACTTCTTTCCCCGTGGTTCAATTTTTCTCGTAAACCATTCTGGTTTTCTAGATCGGTTTTTCGTTTCGGTTTTCTTTCCGAAAACCCTAGAGCGGTTTTTCTCGCCGGTTTTTCTTTCCGGTTTTGTTTAGCGAGCGTTCGCCGGACCGTTCGTCTCAACGAACGTGATCACCGCATTAGCCTTGGTTAACGAACCTCCGTTCGTTCAACCGTTCGTCGTTCTCTTTTCTAGTCAGATTTATTCCGCTATTTTTCTGATAGCGATTTCAGATCCGATTTTCTTTCTAGTTTATCTTCTCGCTCATTTATCGGAATCAGGTGATTCAAGCGCCTGGAGTTTCGTCTTGAAACCGCCGTTCCGACTAATCAACTTAAACTAAGTTTTGCTACTATAAAATTTGACCTAGTTTCAAATTGCTAGAACCGAGTTGTTTTCTCTTGCCGTTTGACTTTCGTTGCTTTATTCGATTTGATACTTTTGCAACCAGGGTTCTTAAGTTGAACTTTCTGGTTAGATCTTTTATTTGAGATTTACCTATGCATTAGATGAGTACTTATTGTATGCTTGTTGTTTGACTGCGATAGATCACCCGGAGTGCGCCGCTTGTTACTTCGAATCTCTAGGTTTCGCGGATCATCAGCAAGGCAAGTAACACTTGATCATACTTTTTCTATTACCCAGTTTTTATGCATTAGATCAACCCTCACACATTGCATGTTTAGGATCAAACTAAACAGTGGGGATGGGAAGTAGATGAGGTAGTACCTATTACCTGTTTTACTTATGAAACCTTTGGGAGTTACTTCTACGTTTGCTTATTATGCCATGCTATGCTAGTAGACGTGGATTGGGTGAGTGATATCCATGACAGATGTGAGATTGTTTAATTAATGGTTTATCTAAGGTGGCAACTTAAATACACATCTGGGTGGATTGAGGCACCTGGGGTTACCAGGACTTGCCTGTTTTTTTTGGAAATCCCGGGGGTACCGTGTGATTTTCCTATGGACCGCCACCCAGGCTCAAAGGGATCATAAGATAATTCATACTAGTAACTTACGTGTGCAGCCACAAGCCATTATGGGCTCTGGCATAGTTGACTAAGTCGTGCGAACTCTTATAGTGGTGGACTAGCAGATGTAGGGGATGTAGGTGTACCGGTCCACCCATCGTAAGGTGCTAGCGCTTCTGAAAGACTGTGTCTCGGTCATCCGTTTCTCAAACACCATGTAGTGCAAGAAACCAAACGGAGGCGATCGAGTCTTGTGGGGAAAAGTGCGCAAACCTCTGCAGAGTGTACAAACTAATCATGATTAGCCGTGTCCCCGGTTATGGACATCTTGAGTATCTAGTACTTGAATATTCTGTTGAATCTCAACATGTTACTCTAATTAATATTGATGGGTTTGTTAATGAGTACTTTTTAATTGGGATTGAGGATGCTGTCAACCATTCTCAATGTTTAACAACCACCATGATAGTTAAATAAATTTATTCCTTTGTAGTAGGGAAAAATTGGCTTTATGCAAAAAACTGTAACCATAGAGCTTTTCCACCAGCCAAATATGCATGTAGTATAGGCTTATCATTCATTACTCTCTATGTGTTACATTGCCAGCATATTCCATGTGTTGACCCGTTTTCGGGCTGCAACTTTCATGTTGCAGACTTTTTCAGATGACGAGTAAGGTGCTTTTAGGTCGTGGTTCTATAATCAGTGGTGCCGTTGGAGTTGATGGACTCACTTATCTTCCAAGTCTTCCGCTGTTATCGTTATTAGATGGCCTTAAGCCATGATTATTATAATAAGTGCTCTTTGGACAAACGATGTAATAAGTGTGTGATTGCTACTCTGTTATAAATCCTTCGAAGTACTGTGTGGTGTCAGCATTACTGATCCAGGGATGACACCGGAGCACAGAGACTTGACCATCTGAGGTCGGGTCGCTACAGAGATGGTATCAGAGCACACGCTAACTGTAGGACACGACCACTAAGTTACAGCTATAGAACACTATTCTCTTCTCATTTTCTAACTCCTCATTTTTTCTACTCTTTTAGGATGACGGACGTGAAGATCAAGTACGCCCAACCGGATGAAGGCACACCTTTTGGATCCCACTTGAAGGAAGTCGCTAAGTACCTGAACATTGGACTACCAAGCTTCACCGGGACTTTCAACGCCACTCTGCCTGAAGAGGAGCGCTGGAAGATTCAAGCTCATGTTCCGGGAAGGACATTCGTGCCAATCACCAAGCTCATAGATAGTGTTTTCAGTGCACCAACCTGGAGTCTGGGAAAGAGCATGGCAGCTCATATCACCATGGGACGCATTGGAGAAGTTTACCAAGAAGAAATCAAGGACACTATCTACCAGATTTGCGGACGCCGGAATGAAGATTGGGAGATAGTCAGCACCAAGAAGGATAGATCCATTGCAGCATTCATCCAGGAGCTAAACCAGCACATTCGACGCCAGGAGAACCAGATGTGCAATGATATGATAGAGTTGAAGAATGCGAAGGGAAGGATCATTGAACTTGAAGGAGAAATAAAGACTCTACGCAAGGACTACATGGACGAGATCGTAGCTGTCGTAAGGCACAACAGCAATCTTAAGTATGAGATTGCGGAACTCAAGAAGAAGTTGGAGCTCAAGAATGAAGACAAGTACGTCAACTGTCTGAAGAACTACATCATCATCGACGACACTGATTCGGATCCAAGTGAACCCGATTTTGAAGACGAAGCTGGAGCAGACATCATGGAGGCTTCCACCGGTTCAAATTAGTAGATGACCACCATATATTAGTAGTATTCCCTCCATGTAAACATTATAGTACACGCACTTTTTGCGATAGTATAGACCGTTGTATGCCCTTTGTTTGAATGAATGAAGTGATTTTGTGTGCAATTGTCTCATGAGCATTTGGGTAGTGTTTTCCCTTTAGACCTCATTCTATTCTTAATTCTCGTCTTTTCTAAAAACCCTCATATGCCTCCGAGACGCGACCCCGAGTTTGTTTTCCCGCCAGAGATCACTCAGTTGATTCAGCAGCAGAATACTTTGATTCAGACATTGGTGCAGAACCAAGGCAACAACAACAACAACCCACCACCACCACCACCTGCGGATCACTTGACTCGTTTTCTTAGGCTAAATACGCTGGTGTATTCCAGTAGCATCGAGCCGATTGTAGCAGATGATTGGCTCCGCAAGATAGGAAGGGAGTTGACCACTGCAGGATGCACAGATGGTGAGAAGGTGAAGTTTGCTGCACATCAGCTTGACGGACCCGCAGCAGCATGGTGGGAGAATTTCACAGCCACTTACCCAGTAGATACTGTCACATGGGATCAGTTTCAGCAAGCTTTCCGCACTGCCCATGTTTCAGCAGGAGCTATGGCCATGAAAAAGCATGAGTTTCGCAACTTACGCCAAGGAGGAAGGACTGTTGGTCAGTATGTGGATGATTTTAGTAAGTTAGCACGTTATGCCCCAGATGACGTTGCTACAGATGCAGCAAAGCAGGAGAAGTTTCTGGAAGGACTGAATGATGAGTTAAGCATGCAGTTGATGGTAGCAAGATTCAATAACTACCAAGAGTTGGTAGACCGCGCCCTCATGATTGAAGGAAAGCAGCAGCAGATTGAGAACCGCAAGAGGAAGTATGGACAGGGGAAGTATAACTCTGGAGCCCAGCAGAAGCCCCGTTATACACCTAGACAGGGAGTTCAGTTTCAACATACCCATGGAGGAGGTAGTTCGCACAACCATAATGGCCACAAGAATGGTAATGGGAATGGAGGAAGCAACGGCCAGAACCGGACCACGCCATCAACCCCAGCCAAGAAAGACCTAAGCCATGTCACCTGTTACAAGTGTTCCAAGACCGGACATTATGCAAATGATTGTCCCGAAGGCCAAGGTGGAAATGGAAGCTCTGGAAAGAAGCCAAACCCTTTCAACAGGGGACAGGTGAACCACATTGATGTGGAGGAGGTTGAAGATCAGCCCGATGCAGTAACCGGTAAGTTTTTGGTTAAGTCATATACTGCACTTGTTCTTTTCGATGCTGGTGCATCGCATTCATACATATCAAGGGTATTCGTAGAAAAGTATAGTCTGCCTACTCAGATTCTTAAAACCTCTATGTTAGTAAGTTCACCAGGAGCAGACTACATGGCCAGACAGGGATGTTTTCAAGTGCCATTGAGTATAGGAAGGCATGTATTCCCAACGGATTTGATCGTTCTGGAATCCCAAGGTTTGGATGTGATTCTTGGAATGGATTGGCTGTCGATGTATGGAGGAAACATTGATTGCGCAAGTAAGACGATTTTGCTCACGACACCAGAAGGAAGAAGGATCAAGTATGTGTCACGACATGGATCAAAGAGGAATCAAGTAAATTGCTTATCCGGAGTTGTGCAGGAAGAGGTGCCAGTGGTGAAGGATTACCCTGATGTATTTCCTGAGGAATTGCCAGGAATGCCACCGGATAGAGACATTGAGTTTTTGATTGAACTTTTGCCAGGAACAGGCCCAATATCGAAGCGACCATACAGGATGCCCGCACAGGATTTGGCGGAAATCAAGAAGCAGATCAAGGAGCTATTGGATAAAGGTTATATACGCCCAAGTTCTTCACCTTGGGGATCACCTGTACTCTTAGTGGAGAAGAAGGATGGATCGTTAAGGATGGTTGTTGATTACCGTGGATTGAATGAAGTAACAATCAAGAACAAGTACCCACTACCAATGCTAAATGATCTATTTGATCGTTTGCAAGGAGCTAAGGTGTTTTCCAAGATCGATTTGCGATCAGGGTACCATCAGTTGAAGATTCGAGAGCAGGACATACCTAAGACAGCGTTCACCACAAGATATGGACTATATGAGTATACGGTTATGTCATTTGGACTGACTAACGCACCTGATTATTTCATGAACCTGATGAACAAAGTGTTTATGGAGTTTTTGGATAAGTTCGTCGTGGTGTTCATTGATGATATTTTGGTTTACTCGAAAAATGAAGAGGAACATAAGGAACATTTGCGATTGGTTTTGGAGAAACTAAGGGAACATTAGCTATATGCCAAGTTCAGCAAATGTGAGTTTTGGCTAAAGGAAGTTGGATTTCTTGGACATGTTATATCTGGAGAAGGTGTAGCAGTTGACCCCACAAAGGTTGAGACAGTAACCAAATGGGAAGCACCAACGACCGTTGGAGAGATCCGGAGTTTTCTTGGACTCGCAGGATACTACCGGAGATTTATTGAGAATTTCTCAAAGATTGCAAAGCCTATGATAGAGTTGCTGAAAAAGGATACTAAGTTCATATGGACTGAGGATTGTGAGACAAGTTTTCAGGAGTTGAAGAAAAGATTGGTTACCTCACCAGTGTTAATTTTGCCAGATCAGACCAAGGATTATGAGGTGTATTGCGACCCTTCACGTCGAGGACTTGGAGCAGTGCTTATGCAGGAAGGAAGAGTTGTTTCGTATGCTTCACGACAACTGAAACCTCATGAATTGAATTATGCCACACATGATTTGGAGTTAGCAGCCGTAGTGCATGCATTGAAGACATGGAGACATTTCCTCATTGGAAATCATTGTGAGGTGTACACGGATCACAAGAGTTTGAAGTACATTTTCATGCAGAAGGAGTTAAACATTAGGCAGAGGAGATGGTTGGAACTCATCAAGGATTATGACATGAGATTGCATTATCATCCCGGAAAGGCTAATGTAGTAGCTGACGCATTGAGCCGCAAGAGCCATGTCAACACGCTGATGACGGGAGAGATACCAAAGGAGTTAGCAGAAGACCTTCGTGAGCTATGTTTGGAAATAGTTCCGAGAGGCTATGTAGCAGCATTGGAGATTCAGTCTACCTTGATGGATAAAATCAGGGAAGCTCAGAAAAAGGACAAAGAGATCGCGGATATAAAGGAGAAAATGAGCGAAGGAAAAGCAAAGGGATTTCGTGAGGATGAGCACGATACCCTATGGTTTGAGGACCGTGTTTATGTGCCAAATGATCCGGAGATTAGGAAGTTGATTCTGCAAGAGGCACATGATTCACCCTATTTGATTCACCCAGGAAATACCAAGATGTATTTGGATTTGAAGGAAACGTTCTGGTGGACCGGAATGAAGAAAGATATCGCGGAGTATGTAGCAGTTTGTGATGTATGTCAGAGAGTGAAGGCAGAACATCAAAAGCCAGCAAGATTGTTGCAACCATTGCCGATACCCGAATGGAAGTGGGGTAAACTAGGCATGGATTTCATCACAGGTTTGCCAAAGACTCGTTCAGGCTACGACTCGATTTGGGTTATAGTCGACCGTTTGACGAAGGTAGCTCATTTCATTCCAGTCAAGACTACCTATAGCAGTGCTAAGTTGGCAAAGATATACATGACCAGAATTGTGTGTTTGCACAGAGTTTCGAGGAGTATCGTATCAGATAGAGGAACCCAATTTACCTCAAAGTTTTGGAATCAGTTGCATGAAACATTGGGAATGAGGCTGGAATTCAGTACAGCTTTTCACCCACAGACAGATGGACATACTGAGAGAGTCAATCAGATTTTGGAGGATATGCTAAGAGCTTGTGCACTAGATTATGGATCTAGTTGGGACGATAACCTGCCGTATGCGGAGTTTTCTTATAACAACAGTTACCAAACCAGCTTGAAGATGGCACCTTTCGAAGCTTTATACGGAAGAAGGTGCAGGACACCGTTGTCATGGGACGAAGTTGGAGACCGTCAATTGTTTGGACCAGATTTGATTAAGGAGTCCGAACAGAAAGTTAAGCTGATTGGCTACAGGCTCAAGGTAGCCCAATCCAGACAGAAGAGCTATGCAGATTCAAAACACAAGGCGATAGAATATGAAGTTGGAGACAGAGTTTATCTTAGAGTATCCCCACTTCGAGGAGTTAAGCGTTTTGGAGTTAAAGGAAAATTAGCACCACGTTTCGTGGGACCGTATAAGATTTTGCAACGCATGGGAGAAGTTGCTTATAAATTGGAGTTACCAGAAGGACTGTCAGGAGTTCACGACGTATTCCATGTTTCTCAGCTGAAGAAATGTCACGCCGAGATGGCGGAGGTACCGCTAAGAGATACAGTGCCTCTGGAAGCAATTCAGTTGAAGGATGATTTAACATATGAGGAGAAACCAGTCAGGATTCTCGAATATGCCAGCAGAGTTACTTGCAGCAAAGTTATCAAGTTTTGCAAGGTTCAGTGGAGCCACCACACTGAGGATGAAGCCACCTGGGAGAGAGAAGAAGATTTGCTCAAGGGCCACCCTCACCTATTTTCTAGCCAACCTGAATCTCGAGGGCGAGATTAATCTTAAGGGGGGTAGGTTTGTAACATCCCAAATTTTCAATTTGGAATGTTATACATTAGATCATCATGCACATCATATTTTCTTGCATTTTGTTGATCCTAGAAATTTCACGCAACTCAAGGACCCACGGAGAGAGTTGGAGATTTCGAAATTTTCATATTTGAGTTCTTTCAAATTTTGAAAAGAGGATCATTTGGATTATTTATTTTATCTTCAAATATTTTTCCAGTATCAAAAATATGAGAGGGAATAATATGACTTTCCCAAAATTTAGGAAAAATGAAGATTTAATAAATAACTCAAATTTTGGATTTTTCTCGGAGTTTATTTGCCTTAGGGAAAAATGCGTATTTTCAAAAATTGCATTTTAGGCCCGAGTAAAAGTTCATTTTGTTTGGCTCATTTTTAGGAGTCGGGGAAAATTTACTTTATTAATTTTGGAGTCCGGTAGATTTTTCTTTCTTTATTTTTCCGAGCGCGAAACCGATTTAAAAAAAACTATAGCGCCTTGGGCCAAAGGCCCAAGCCACCAAGCCGCCGGCCAGGAGGCCGAGGCCATTGCCCGCGCACGCCCCTGGCCAGGGAGCCAGCGCCAGCGCCGCCGCCCCTTGCCCCTGTACGAATCCTAAAAGGATTCTAGGGTGCCCCTTTACCTCTTTTTCCTTATTTCGTTTTCCGTTTGTTCCTAGGATTCCTAATCCTAGTCTATTTCTAGCCCCCTCCTCCAAACAAAACCCACCCCTCCCCAATATAAATACCCAAGCACCCCCCCCCCTCAAATACATCAAACCAAAGCCTCTCCTCTCCGCAGCAGCAGCAGCGCAGCACCACCGCCGCCGCCCCACACCCGCGCCGCCGCCGCCCCTCACCAGCGCCGCCACTGCCGCTTGCCATCGCCGCCGCCGCCAAGTGCCGCCGCCGCCGGAGCCCCTCGCCTCTTCGAGGTACTAGCCCCACGCCGCGTCACTTCTTTCCCCACGATTCAGTTTTTCTCATAAACCGTTCCGGTTTTCTAGATCGGTTTTTCGTTTCGGTTTTCTTTCCGAAAACCCTACAGCGGTTTTTCTCGCCGGTTTTCTTTCCGGTTTTGTTTAGCGAGCGTTCGCCGGACCGTTCGTCTCAACGAACATGATCACCGGGTTAGCCTCGGTTAATGAACCTCCGTTCGTTCAACCGTTCGTCGTTCTCTTTTCTAGTCAGATTTATTCCGCTATTTTTCTGATAGCGATTTCAGATCCGATTTTCTTCTAGTTTATCTTCTCGCTCGTTTATCGGAATCAGGTGATTCAAGCGCCTGGAGTTTCGTCTCGAAACCGCCGTTCCGACTAATCAACTTAAACTAAGTTTTGCTACTGTAAAATTTTACCTAGTTTCAAATTGCTAGAACCGAGTTGTTTTCTCTCGCCATTTGACTTTCGTTGCTTTATTCGATTTGATACTTTTGCAACCAGGGTTCTTAAGTTGAACTTTCTGGTTAGATCTTTTATTCGAGATTTACCTGTGCATTAGATGAGTACTTATTGTATGCTTGTTGTTTGACTGCGATAGATCACCCGGAGTGCGCCGCTTGTTACTTCGAATCTCTAGGTTTCGCGGATCATCAGCAAGGCAAGTAACACTTGATCATACTTTTTCTACTACCCAGTTTTTATGCATTAGATCAACCCTCACACATTGCATGTTTAGGATCAAACTAAACTATGGGGATGGGAAGTAGATGAGGTAGTACCTATTACCTGTTTTACTTATGAAACCTTTGGGAGTTACTTCTACGTTTGCTTATTATGCCATGCTATGCTAGTAGACGTGGATTGGGTGAGTGATATCCATGACAGATGTGAGATTGTCTAATTAATGGTTTATCTAAGGTGGCAACTTAAATACACATCTAGGTGGATTGAGGCACCTGGGGTTACCAGGACTTGCCTGTTTTTTTTTGGAAATCCCGGGGGTACCGTGTGATTTTCCTATGGACCGCCACCCAGGCTCAAAGGGATCATAAGATAATTCATACTAGTAACTTACGTGTGCAGCCACAAGCCGTTATGGGCTCTGGCATAGTTGACTAAGTCATGCGAACTCTTATAGTGGTGGACTAGCAGATGTAGGGGATGTAGGTGTACCGGTCCACCCATCGTAAGGTGCTAGCGCTTCTGAAAGACTGTGCCTCGGTCATCCGTTTCTCAAACACCATGTAGTGCGAGAAACCAAACGGAGGCGATCGAGTCTTGTGGGGAAAAGTGCGCAAACCTCTGCAGAGTGTACAAACTAATCATGATTAGCCGTGTCCCCGGTTATGGACATCTTGAGTATCTAGTACTTGAATATTCTGTTGAATCTCAACATGTTACTCTAATTAATATTGATGGGTTTGTTAATGAGTACTTTTTAATTGGGATTGAGGATGCTGTCAACCATTCTCAATGTTTAACAACCACCATGATAGTTAAATAAATTTATTACTTTGTAGTAGGGAAAAATTGGCTTTATGCAAAAAAACTGTAACCATAGAGCTTTTCCACCAGCCAAATATGCATGTAGTATAGGCTTATCATTCATTACTCTCTATGTGTTACATTGCCAGCATATTCCATGTGTTGACCCGTTTTCGGGCTGCAACTTTCATGTTGCAGACTTTTCAGACGACGAGTAAGGTGCTTTTAGGTCGTGGTTCTATACTCAGTGATGCCGTTGGAGTTGATGGACTCACTTATCTTCCAAGTCTTCCGCTGTTATCGTTATTAGATGGCCTTAAGCCATGATTATTGTAATAAGTCCTCTTTGGACAAACGATGTAATAAGTGTGTGATTGCTACTCTGTTATAAATCCTTCGAAGTACTGTGTCGTGTCAGCATTACTGATCCAGGGATGACACCGGAGCACAGAGACTTGACCATCTGAGGTCGGGTCGCTACAGATCCCAGTGACAGAAGGGGAACTGACACGTATGTATTGCTACTAAGGATAAGAAGATGAGATCTATATCTCCGCAGTAGATAAACCGATCTCATCTACATCATGTCATCGTTCATATTGCATTACTCCATTTCCCATGAACTTAATACACTAGATGCATGCTGGTTAGCTGTCGATGTGTGGAGTAATAGTAGTAGATGCAGGCAGGAGTCGGTCTACTAATCTTGGATGTGATGCCTATATAATGATCATTGCCTGGATATCGTCATGATTATTTGAAGTTCTATCAATTGACCAAGAGTAATTGTTTTCCCACCGTTTGCTATTTCTCTCGAGAGAAGCCACTAGTGAAACCTATGGCCCCCGAGTCTCTTTTCATCATATTTGCCTTTGCGGTCTATTTTCCCTTGCATTTATTTTTAGATCCATTAAACCAAAAATACAAAAATACCTTGCTGCAATTTATTTGTTCCATGATATATTTATCCTATCTACCACTTTTACCTCACATTATTTGCCTATCTTGAGGCATACCCGGAAGGGATTGACAACCCCCTTAACACGTCGGGTTGCGAGTATTTGTTATTTGTGTGCAGGTGTTGTTTACGTGGTGTGAGGAGGTTCTCCTACTGGTTCGATAACCTTGATCTCATCACTGAGGGAAATACCTACCATCTCTATACGGCATCATCCCTTCCTCTTTGGGGAAATACCGACGTAGTTCTAGCAGACATCAGTACACCTTGCATCACAGATCCGAAGGCAAGATCTTTGTTGCTAAGAATGGGTCCTTTCTAGAGAAGGAGTTTCTCTCGAAAGAAGTGAGTGGGAAGAAAGTAGAACTTGATGAGGTAATTGTACCTTCACTCAATTTGGAAAATAGCTCATTAGAGAAATCCGTTCCTGTGATGCCTACACCAACTAGAGAGGAAGCTAATGATGATGATCATGAAACTTCAGATCAAGTTAGTACCGAACCTCGTAGGTCAACCAGAACACAATCAACACCAGAGTGGTATGGTAATCCTGTTCTGGAAGTCATGTTGCGAGACCATGGCGAACCTACGAACTATGAAGAAGCTATGATGAGCCCAGATTCCGATAAATGGCTTGAGACAATGAAATCTGAGATAAGATCCATGTATGAGAACAAATTGTGGGCTTTGGTGGATTTGCCCAATGATTGGCAACCCATAGAGAATAAATGGATCTTCAAGAAGAAGACTGACGCTGACGGTAATGTTACTATTGACAAAGCTCGACTTGTCGCAAAAGGTTTTCAACAAGTTCAAGGAGTTGACTAGGATGAGACTTTCTCACCCGTAGAGATGCTTAAGTTTGTCCGTATCATGTTAGCAATTGCCGCATTTTATGATTATGAAATCTGGCAAATGGACGTCAAAACTGCATTCCTTAATGGATTTCTAAAAGAAGAGTTGTATATGATGCAACCAGAAGGTTTTGTCGATCCTAAAGGTGCTAACAAAGTGTGCAAGCTCCAGCGATTCATCTATGGACTGGTGCAAGCATCTCGGAGTTGGAATATATGCTTTGATGAGGTGATCAAAGCATATGGTTTTATACAGACTTTTGGAGAAGCCTGTATTTACAAGAAAGTGAGTGGGAGCTCCGTAGCATTTCTGATATTATATGTGGATGACATATTTTTGATTGGAAATGATATAGAATTTCTGGATAGCATAAAAGGATACTTGAATAAGAATTATTTCAATGGAAGACCTCGGTGAAGCTACTTACATATTAGGGCATCAAGATCTATAGAAATACATCAAGACGTTTGATAAGACTTTCAATGAGTACATACCTTGACAAGATTTTGGAGGAGTTCAAAATGGATCATTCAAAGAAGGAGTTCTTGCCTTTATTATAAGGTGTGAAGTTGAGTAAAAATTCGAAACCCGACCCCAACAGAAGATAAAGAGTGAATGAAAGTCATTCCCTATGCCTCGGCCATAGGTTCTATAAAGTATGTCATGTTGTGTACAAAACCTATTGTGTACCTTGCCATGAGTTTGGCAAGGGGGTACAATAGTGAACCAGGAGTAGATCACTGGACAGCGGTCAAAATTATCCTTAGTTACCTTAAAAAGGACTAAGGAAATGTTTCTCGGTTATGGAGGTGATGAAGAGTTCGTCATAAAGAGTTACGTTGATGCAAGCTTTGACACTAATCTAGATGACTCTAAGTCTAAATCTAGATACATATTGAATGTGGGAGCAATTAGCTAGAGTAGCTCCATGAAGAGCATTGTAGACATAAAAGTTTTCAAAATACATACAGATCTGAATGAGGCAGACCCGTTGACTAAACCTCTCTCACAAGCAAAACATGATCACACCTAAGTACTCTTTGGGTGTTAATCGCATAGCGATGTGAACTAGATTATTGGCTCTAGTAAACCCTTTGGGTGTTGGTCACATGGCTATGTGAACCATGGGTGTTAATCACATAAAGATGTGAACTATTGGTGTTAAATCAAATGGCGATGTGAACTAGATTATTGGCTCTATTGCAAGTGGGAGACTGAAGGAAGTATTCCCTAAACGCAATAATAAAGTTGTTATTTTATATTTACTCATATCATGATAAATGTTTATTATTCATGCTAGAATTGTATTAACCGGAAACTTGATGCATGTGTGGATACATAGAAAAAATGCCGTGTCCCTAGTAAGCCTCTACTAGACTAGTTCGTTGCTCAAAGATGGTTAAATTTGCTAACCATAGACATGTGTTGTCATTTGATAAACGAGATCACATCATTAGGAGAATAATGTGACGGACAAGAGCCATTCGTTAGCTTAGCATTATGATCATTCAGTTTTATTGCTATTGCTTTCTTCATGTCAAATACATATTCCTCCGACTATGAGATTATGCAACTCCCGGATACTGGAGGAATGCCCTGTGTGCTATCAAACATCACAACATAACTGGGTGATTATAAATATGCTGTACAGGTATCTCCGAAGGTGTTTGTTGGGTTGGCATAGATCGAGATTAGGATTTGGCACTCCAAGTATCGAAGAGGTATCTCCGGGCCCTCTCGGTAATACACATCATAAGAAGCCTTGCAAGCAAAGTGACTAATGATTTAGTTGCAGGATGATGTATTACGGAACAAGTAAAGAGACTTGCTGGTAAAGAGATTGAACTAGGTATGAAGATACCGATGCTCAAATCTCGGGCAAGTAGCATACAAATGACAAAGGGAATAACACATGTTGTCGTAATGGTTCAACCGATAAAGATCTTCGTAGAATATGTGGGAGCCAATATGAACATCCAGGTTACGCTATTGGTTATTGACCGGAGAGGTGTCTCGGTCATGTCTACATAGTTCTCGAACCCGTAGGGTCCGCACGCTTAACGTTCGATGATGATATTGTATTATATGAGTTATGTGATCTGGTGACCGAATGTTGTTTAGAGTCCCAAATGATATCACGGACATGAAGAGGAGTATCGAAATGGTCGAGAGGTAAAGATTGATATATAGGACGATAGTATTCAGACACTGGAAGTGTTCCGAACGGTACCGGGTACATATCGGAGTACCGGAGGGGTTACCGGACCCCCCCGGGAGAAGATATGGGCCATAAGAGGGGAGCACACCAGCCCACAAGGGGTGGCGCCCCCCCCCCCCCTTAGGCAGGAGGCAAAATTGGAGAATGGACAAGGGGGGTTCGGCCCCCCTTCCTTTCTCTCTTCTCCCTTCCCTTTCTTCTCCGGCAAATTAAGGAAGGGGGAGGCCGAATTGGGGAGGACCCCAAGTAGGATTCGGCCTACTATGGGCACCCCGTTGGCTGCCTATCCTCCCCTCCAACCTATATATATGTGGGGAAGGGGGCGTGAGGGAGTCCTGGACTAGGGGGTGTCTGGATAGCCGAACTATCATCATTGGCCGGACTCCCAGATTATGAAGATACAAGATTGAAGACTTCGTCCCGTGTCCCGATGGGACTTTCCTTGGCGTGGAAGGCAAGCTTGGCAATACGGATATGTAGATCTCCTACCATTGTAACCGACTCTGTGTAACCCTAGCCCTCTCCGGTGTCTATATAAACCGGAGGGTTTTAGTCCGTAGGACGAACAACAATCATACCATAGGCTAGCTTCTAGGGTTTAGCCTCCTTGATCTCGTGGTAGATCCACTCTTGTACAACCCATATCATCAATATCAATCAAGCAGGAGTAGGGTTTTACCTCCATCGAGAGGGCCCGAACCTGGGTAAAAACATCGTGTCCCTTGTCTCCTATTACCATCCACCTAGACGCACAGTTCGGGACCCCCTACCCGAGATCCGCCGGTTTTGACACCGACATTGGTGCTTTCATTGAGAGTTCCTCTATGTCGTCGCTCATAGGCCCGATGGCTCCTTCGATCATCAAAAACAACGCGGTCCAGGGTGAGACTTTTCTCCCCGGACAGATCTCCATGTTCAGTGGCTTCGCACTGCGGGCCAATTCTCTTGGCCATCTAGAGCAGATCGAAAGCTACGCCCCTGGCCATCAGGTCAGATTTGGAAGTTTGAATTATACGGCCGACATCGCGAAGACTTGATCTTCGACGGATTCGAGCCACAGCCGATCGCGCCGCACTGTCACGATGGGCATGATCTAGCTCTGCTGCCGTACAGTGCCATGGAGGCCGCACAAGAGTCCGCTCCGACCCTTAACTCGGAGCCGACTGTGCCGATCGAGGATGGGTGGCTAGACACCGCCTCGGGGGCTGCTACCTCTACAGTGATGGAGCCAAATACCGACCCTGTCCCTTGTGAAGCTCGTGACTCCGAGGTGCCGGACTCCTCGCCGGACTCCGAACCTCCCGCGCCCCTTACAATCGAATCCGATTGGGCACCGATCATGGAGTTCACCGCTGCGGACATCTTTCAGCACTCGCCTTTTGGCGACATCCTGAATTCGCTAAAGCATCTCTCTTTGTCAGGAGAGACCTAGCCGGATCACATTCAGGACGGTTGGGATGCGGACGACGAAGAAATTCAAAGCCCACCCACCACCCACTTTGTAGCCACTGTCGACGACCTAACCGACATGCTAGACTTCGACTCCGAAGACATCGACGGTATGGACGATGATGCCGAAGACGACCAAGAACCAGCGCCTACGGGGCACTGGAAAGCCACCTCGTCATACGAAATATACATGGTGGACATCCCAAAGGATCGGAATGGCGATGGAATAGCAGAGGATGACCCCTCCAAAAAACAGCCCAAGCGCCGGCGTCAGCGGCGACTTTCAAAATCCCGCCACAGCAAGAATGGAGATTCCGGCACCGGAGATAATAACACCCCGGACAGTGCCGAAGACAATCCCCTCCAGCAAGATTCAGCACAGGAGGATGGACAAGCCAGCCCTCATGAGAGAGCGGCAGACAAAGAGGTAGAGGACGACAATTGTAGGCCTCCCCCCGGAGGCGAGGCAAGCCTCGGCGATGACGAATTCGTCGTGCCTGAGGATCCCGTCGAACAAGAGCGTTTTAAACGCAGGCTTATGGCCACGGCCAGAAGCCTCAAGAAAAAGCAGCAACAGCTTAGAGCTGGACAAGATTTCCTAGCCGACAGATGGACTGAAGTCCTTGCGGCCGAAGAGTACAAGCTCGAACGCCCCTCCAAAAGCTACCCTAACCACAAGCTGCTGCCCCGATTATAGGAGGAAGCATATAAACCTACATCACCAGCGCACAATACGGCCGACCGGCCACCCCGTGGCCGCGACAGAGAGGCCTCTAGGCCCTCCACTAAAGCCGCACCCCGGAATCGCTCGAAAAGTACAAAGCCACGGGGGAATGCGCCGGACTTACGAGACATATTGGAGGATAAGGCAAGACAATCAAGATCGATCTACGGATCGCGTGGGCGTCCTACGATACACGACGACAACCGTCGTGCCGGATACAGCAATTCCGGCTAGGCCGAAAGCAGTAGACAAAGCTCGCTTGAGCTATGTCGCGATATAGCCCAATACAGAGGCGCCACACACCCACTATGCTTCACAGATGAAGTAATGGATCATCAAATCCCCGAAGGGTTCAAACCCGTGAACATTGAATTCTACGATGGCACAACAGACCCCGCAGTTTGGATCGAAGACTATCTCCTTCATATCCACATGGCCCGCGGTGATGATCTTCACGCCACCAAATACCTCCTACTCAAGCTTAAAGGACCAGCTCGGCATTGGCTTAACAGCTTGCCAGCAGAATCAATTGGGTGTTGGGAGGACCTAGAAGCCGCATTCATTGATAACTTCCAGGGCACATATGTGCGACCACCAGACATAGATGACCTAAGCCACATCGTTCAGCAGCCAGACGAATCGGCCAGACAATTCTGGACACGGTTCTTAACCAAGAAAAATCAAATCGTCGACTGTCCGGATGCAGAGGCCCTTGCAGCCTTCAAACACAACATCCGCGACGAGTGGCTTGCCCGGCACCTAGTACAGGAAAAGCCGAAATCCATGGCAGCCCTCACATCACTCATGACCCGCTTTTGTGCAGGAGAGGACAGCTGGCTAGCCCGCAGTAATAACCTCAACAAAAATTATGGTAGTCCGGATACCAAGGACAGCAATGGCAGGTCGCGTTGCAATAAGCACAAACGCCCCATTAACGGCGATAATACTGAAGATACGGCAGTCAACGCCGGATTCAGAGGCTCCAAACCCGGTCAGCGGAAAAAGCCATTCAAAAGAGATACTCCGAGTCCGTCCAATCTGGACCGAATACTCGACCGCTCGTGCCAGATACACGGCACCCCCGAAAAGCCAGCTAATCACACCAACAGGGATTGTTGGGTATTCAATAAGGCAGGCAAGTTAATTGCCGAAAACAATGACAAGGGGCTGCATAGCGATGACGAGGAAGAGACCCGGCGGCCGAACAACAGAGGACAGAAGGGTTTCCCCCCACAAGTGCGGACGGTGAACATGATATACGCAACCCACATACCCAAAAGGGAGTGGAAGCGTGCACTCAGAGACGTATATGCAATGGAGCCAGTCGCCCAAAGTTCAATCCATGGTCCTCCTGCCCGATCACTTTTGATCGAAGGGACCACTCCACCAGCATCCGCCATGGCGGATTCACCGCATTGGTTCTAGACCCAATCATCGACGGATTTCACCTCACTAGAGTCCTAATGGACGGCATCAGCAGCCTGAACCTGCTTTATCAGGATACAGTGTGCAAGATGGGCATAGACCCCTCAAGGATTAAACCCACAAAGACGACCTTCAAAGGTGTCATACCAGGTGTAGAGGCCAATTGTACAGGCTTAGTTACACTAGAAGTGGTCTTCGGATCCCCGGATAACTTCTGAAGCAAGGAGTTAATCTTCGATATAGTTCCGTTCCGCAGCGGCTATCATGCACTACTCGGACGAACCGTGTTTGCAAAGTTCAATGCGGTGCCGCACTATGCATACCTCAAGCTCAAGATGACAGGCCCTCGAGGAGTCATCACGGTCAACGGAAACACTGAACGCTCTCTCCGAACAGAGGAGCATACAGCGGCTCTCGCGGCAGAAGTGCAGAGCAGCCTCTTAAGGCAATTCTCGAGTCCGGCCGTTAAGCGATCGGACACCGCCAAGCGTGCCCGAAGTAACCTACAACAAGACCACCTGGCACGTTCCGAGCACACGTAGCAATGTGGCCCCAACCCCCACCCTCGCAAAATTGCAAGACCAGTACTCCGTGTACATCACTACGCTCTAGAGATACCATGGGCATAGGGGGAGGGGCATGACCACGGCAGGCCCAAAGTGCGGCTCAACCACACCAGGGGCTCCCAAGTGTGTCATCCTTTCTCTTTCCTTTTTTCCTTCTTATGCTCAGGACTCCGTTTACCAGAGGCCCTGTCCGGCAGTAGACCTGCCGAACTCACGATGCAATAGCCAGGGAAGGAGAAAAGCTACGACGAGTATCCAGGTGGTCTCCATTACGAGCATTATACCTGTTTTATACACCATTCCGCAGCCTACCCCTGGAGGGGGACATGCTAAATAGTTCCACCCCTTGCTTATCGCACTATTTGTATCGTTCTGCATTCATGACAGTATTTTTTGAATAACCGATGCATCGCTTTTTGCCTACCACTGCATTCCTTTTTTATACATATGTTCATTTATGACATGTTGCATCCGTACACTTTGGTACGGCTAAATACACCAGGGGCTTAAGTTCCCCATATTATGGTGTGATAAGTCTGAACACTTTCACGAGTGCGGCACCCCGAACTTATAGCATTATATGCATCGGCTCCGAATCATGTCTTGGGTCAATAGTTGGGTTTGCCCGGCTCCCATGTTTTGGTACCTTACATTCCGTTATATCGGCTATGGTAGCGCTGGGAGAACCACTACGATTGTGCCCCAGTTGAGCTGGGCGAGCACCTCAGTGGAGAAAGCTAAAACTGACCGTCATGATGAGGTGAGAGCCGGTCGCTGTTCGAGAGTTTTTTTTTGAGTCCCTAAAGATTTATGCCGCTTAGAGCGAGGAACCGGCTTTGTCCGGCCCAGGCGTGGATAGTGCCCCGAATTCGGCCTTCCGAACACTAGGGGCTTCGCCCAAATTTAAAATTATAGAATTCTATGGCTAAGTGAGAGTGTTCAAGCATTATAAGTCCGGCTGCCTCGTTCGTTGTGTTGAGCGCCTCCCTATATGGACCCAAAAATGGGAACAAGAGCGCTCAAGTTTATCCCGAATACCCCAGCACTCGTGGCATGGGGGCCAAAGCCAACGACTTGCCATCTCTCAGATTTGATAAACGGACACACAAAAGGTAATATTTTAAATTAACCAGTGTTGCTTAGCGCATATGAACGAAGTTTTCAGCGCACAGGATAACAAAATGTGAGTCTACTAAAAAATTACATCTTTGGAGCACTCACCCGCAATAATGCGGGCACCTTTCAGGACACCCTTATAATACATCTTGGCCGTGCGATACTCCTTTCCCGGCAATGGCGCGTCCGTCACAAGCTTCTCAGCGTCCATCTACCCCAGTGCACCTTAGCACGGGCAAGGGCCCGACGGGCACCTTCAATGCAGGCGGAGTGCTTGATGACTTCAACCCATGGACAAGCATCCACCAGCCGCCGCACCAGGCCGAAGTAGCTCCCAGGCATGGCCTCTTTGGGCCACAGCCGAACTATGAGGCCCTTCATGGCCTGTTCGGCCACCTTGTGGAGCTCGACCAGCTGCTTCAGCTGGTCGCTAAGGGGCACCGGATGTCTGGCCTCAGCATACTGAGACCAGAACACCTTCTCCGTTGAACTCCCCTCCTCGGCTCTGTAGAAAGCGGCAGCATCGGACACGCTACGGGGCAGATCTGCGAACGCTCCTCGAGAGCTCCGAATTCGGGTAAGTCATAGGTAATTCACTTTTACATGCTTGCTTTGCATGAAGAATGCCTTACCCACCGCTATCTTCTTTAATGCCTCGATTTCCTGGAGGGCCTTGTGGGCTTCGGCCTTAGCGGCTTTGGCACTCTCAAGAGCCGACGCAAGCTCGGACTCTCGAGTTTTTGAGTCATGCTCCAAACTCTCGTGTTTTTCCACGAGAGCCTGGAGCTCTTGTCGTACCTCCGCCACCCGCGCCTCCTGCTTCTCTCGCTCAGCGCGTTCCGTGGCCGCATTGCGTTCGGCTGCGGACACCGCCTCCTTCAGGGTCGCCACCTCGTTCGTAGCCCCTATAGTACCCACGTTATCCTTGTCATTCCTCTTGCAACCAAATCCTTTTCTGTAAGGTACAACTTTAATAAGGTGTTACTCACCTTCCTTGTCCTCGAGCTGCTTCTTGGCATGGCCGAGCTTGCTCTCAGACCGCTCGAGGCTCTGCTTCAAGGCATTGACCTCTGCAGTCAGTGCGGCAGAGGTCAGCAGTGCAGCCTGCATTCCCATATTGACATATTTTTGTTAAGACTCCTGCGTATATCTTTTTAGATCCTCAGTCCGGCTTTTCTTTCCGAACACCGAACCGAGCATCAGGGGCTACTGTCTATGCGGTACTATTTTACATATCTTAAAATTCTTACCTCAAAGCCTGTTAGAAGGCTGCTGCAGGCTTTGGTCAGCCTGCTTTTGGCGAGCTAAACCTTCTGAATCACCGCACTCATGACGGTGCGGTGTTCCTCGTTGATGGAAGCGCCGTTGAGTGCCTCCAGCAAGTTATCCGGCACCTCTGGTTGGACGGAGGCCGCCGGCGTCACAGTCTTGCCCTTCTTACGAAGGGGGCGCCCGCCGGACTCCAGAACCACTGAAGGTTCCGGTGCGGAGTCCGGTCCAAAGTCCGAGAGGTTGCCCTGCGGCACCTCCGGGGCCTCCTCCTCCTAGTGGGTCCCTTTCTGGGATCCCACCTCGGCGTCGTCAGCGTCATGGGGGGAGGAGGCGGTCGGAAGTGAAGTACTATTCACATCCGACGTACCCAAGGACCCGCTCGACGAAGCGGGAAGATCGTCCTTGGGCGGACTATAGGGTTGTATGCGGCGTTAAAAGATGCTATGCGACAAAAAGAAAAATTATGAGTTATTCAGGAGTCCGGATACTTACGATCTCGCCAGGGGCTTGGACCTTAAGGGCCACTCCTCGTCGCCGTCGTCGGCGTTGGTAGAATAGTCCGGGGGAAGGGTCCTTCCCTTCTTGGACCCTTCGGCCTCCCCCGTTGGGGAGGCCTACCTCTTCTTCTCTCCCCCAGCTGGGGGAGAGGCCTCTTTCTTCTCCTCCTCGTCCTCGTGGGAGGAGTCCGCCTCGGAGTCATCAGACGATGCATCCGATAACACCTGACGCCGGGAACTCCTCCGGGTTCCCTTGGCCTTCTTCTTGGCCTTATTCTCCGGCACCACGTAAGGCGCCGGGACCAGCAGCCCTGTCAAACGGGCATCTGCTGGGTCTTCCGGAAGGGGAGCCGGACAGTTAACCTGTCCGGACGTCTTCTGCCAGGCCTGTTAAAGGCATTGGGAGTTTAGATCCCGCATAGAGTCAAACTATGAAAAGCAAGTGTCCCATAAAGGATAACATAGCTTACCTCGCCAGTCGGACGCTACGAGCTGAATCCGCGATCTTCGGTAGAGGATGCGGGAGCCTCGGCGCCCTTGAACAGCACCCTCCAGGCCTCTTCGTACGTAATGTCGAAGAGCCCGCTCAAGGTCTGGTGCTGTGCCGGATCGAACTCCCACAAGTTGAAGTCCCGCTGTTGGCACGGGAGAATCCGGCGGATGAGCATGACCTGGATTACATTGACAAGCTTGAGCTTCTTGTTCACCAGGGTTGGGAGACAGGATTGGAGTCCAGTCAACTCTTCCGAATCACCCCATGGCAGGCCCTTCTCTTTCCAAGAGGTGAGCCGCGTGGGGATGCCAGATCTGAATTCGAGGGCCGCTACCCATTCGGGGTCACGTGGCTCGGTGATGTAGAACCACCCCGATTGCCACCCTTTGATGGTTTCCATGAAGGCGCCCTCGAGCCAAGTGACGTTGGGCATCTTGCCCACCATGGCACCTCCGCACTCCGCATGGCTGCCCTTCACAACCTTCGGCTTGACATTAAAGGTCTTTAGCCACAAGCCGAAGTGGGGCTGGATGCAGAGGAAGGTCTCGCACACGACAATAAACGCTGAGATGTTGAGGATGAAATTCGGGGCCAGATCATGGAAATCCAGGCCATAGTAGAACATGAGCCCCTGGACAAAGGGGTGGAGTGGAAAGCCCAGTCCGCGGAGGAAATGGGGAAGAAATACCACCCTCTCATGGGGCCCAGGGGTGGGGATGAGCTACCCCTCGTCGGGGAGCCGGTGCGCGATATCGCTGGACTAATATCCGGCCTTGCGCAGCTTCTTGATGTGCCCCTCCGTAACGGAGGAGGCCATCCACTTGCCTCCCGCTTCGGACATGGTTGGAGAAGGTTGAGGTGAGATGTGCGGACTTGGGCGCTGGAGCTCGAGTGCGTGGAGATGGATAAGCAAAGGAGGAAGAAGGCGTAGGTAAAAAGGTGGATCCTTATCCCCTTATATATGGGCGGACGAAACTATGCGTCCCCACCAGCCTGGTAAAACTCGCTTATCTCCCAAGCGCCGCAATCAATGGCGCGGTTGGGTTACCCACGTCCGTATTGATGAGAACCTCGGAATAAGGGGACACGATCTCTGCTTCGATAAGACGTGCCAAGGAAACCGCTTTGCTAAACGCGCTGAGGTGGAACAATAAAAACAATTAGAGTAAAGGCTTGGCTGTGGCATGACGTCGTGCCACAAAATACGTCAGCAGATTGAAGTTGTGTAAATGTTATTCTCTCTACGGTGGTATGTGGAAATTATTTTGCAGAGCCGGACACTATCCTGGTGTTCACAATCTTCTATGAGTTATTCGGAGGAGTAACCCGCCTTGCAATGCCGAAGACAATATGCGCACCAGACTCGTCGTCATTGAAGCCTGGTTCAAGGGCTACTGAGGGAGTCCTGGACTAGGGGGTGTCTGGATAGCCGAACTATCATCATTGGCCGGACTCCCAGACTATGAAGATACAAGATTGAAGACTTCGTCCCATGTCCGGATGGGACTTTCCTTGGCGTGGAAGGCAAGCTTGGCAATACGGATATGTAGATCTCCTACCATTGTAACCGACTCTGTGTAACCCTAGCCTTCTCCGGTGTCTATATAAACCGGAGGGTTTTAGTCCGTAGGACGACATAACCATTACAACAATCATACCATAGGCTAGCTTCTAGGGTTTAGCCTCCTTGATCTCGTGGTAGATCCACTCTTGTACTACCCATATCATCAATATCAATCAAGCAGGAGTAGAGTTTTACCTCCATCGAGAGGGCCCGAACCTGGGTAAAAACATCGTGTCCCTTGTCTCCTGTTACCATCCGCCTAGACGCACAGTTTGGGACCCCCTACCCGAGATCCGCTGGTTTTGACACCGACAGGGCACCTACAACATAGAACAACAACTGTTAGCCGTGTGCGGTGCCCTCCTCCATAGTTTACACCCCAGGTCATATTGTCACAGTGCTTAGGCATAGCCCTACGCAGATCACTTCACCATCACCATCACCACGCCATCATGCTGACAGAACTCATCTACTTCCTTGACACCTTGCTGGATCAAGAGGGCGAGGAATGTCATCGAGCTAGACGTGTGCAGAACTCGGAGGTGCCGTACGTTCGGTACTTGATCGGTCGGAGCTAGAAGAAGTTCGACTACATCAACCGCGTTGTCTAACGCTTCCGCTTTTGGTCTACGAGGGTACGCAGACACACTCTCCCCCTCTCATTGCTATGCATCTCCTAGATAGATCTTGCATGAACATAGGAATTTTTATGAAATTACATGCTGCGTTCCCCAGCAGTTTTGAGGAAAGGTATAAGGATGGTTTAATGCACCAGCAAAAGTTGCGCGGTAGTAGAGTGGCTAGCAAAAGTGGAAGGGTCGGAGTGCGTATAATCCGTCGACTCAACGTTAGTCATAAAGAACTCACATACTTATTTCAAAAAGTTTATTAGACCTCAAAGCAAAGTACTACTATGCATACTCCTAGGGGAGAGGTTGGTAGGAATTAACCATCACGCCCTCTCGGTTTTCACGCAAAGGAAGACAATCAAGGATAAATTGTGCTCCAACTTCATCACATAACAGGAAGAGCATACGTGTATGCTATGAAAATCACAAACCTTAACACAAGTATTTTTTAATAACCCAAAATTTACTACTAGCATGACTCTAATATCACCATCTTCATATCTCAAAACAACTTCAAGGAATCAAACTTCTCATATATACACTGATCTTCATGAAAGTTTTTATTATATCCCTCTTGAATACCCATCATATTAGGAATAGATTCATAACCCAAGCAAATTGCTATACTATTTATAAGACTCTAAAGATAATATAACATCACAACCGTGCTCTAAAATATATAATTGAAGAACTAGAGCAACTGCCTAGCTCAAAAGATATATGTGAAGCTCAAAGAGTATTCTAATAAATTCATGATTAATGTGTGTCCCTCGCAAAAGGTGTGTATAGAAAGGATGATTGTGGAAAACTAAAAAGAAAATAAAACAAAGACTCGTATAATACAAGACGCTCCAATAAAAACACATATCACGTGGTGAATAAAAATATAGCCTCAAGTAACTTACCGATGGATTGTAGACAAAAGAGGGGATGACATCCGGGGCATCCCCAAGCTTAGACACTTGGTTGACCTTGAATATTACCTTGTGGTGCCTTGGGCATCCCAAGATTAGGCTCTTGCCACTCCTTATTCCTTAGCCCATTGAAACTTTACCTAAATAAAACTTGAAAACTTCACAACACAAAACTCAACAGAAAACTCGTGAGATCCGTTAGTATAATAAAACCAACCTTTACTTTTAGATACTATTATGAACTCATTCTAATTTTATTTTTGTATTATATCTACTGTATTCCCACTTCACCATGGCTTATACCCCCCGATATAGTCCATAGATTCATCAAAGCAAGCATCAAACACAATGAAAACAGAATATTTCAAAAATGGAACAGTCTGTAAAGGCACAACTTTTAGTCATACTTATGTAACTCTAAAAATTCTGAAAAAAAATAGGAAAACATGGGGAATTTTTATATCAATTACGTGTAAAAATTTCAGAAATTGATCATGCTCCAGAAAGCACATAGAATTCTGCTACTAGACGCAAAAGTTTTTGTTTTCTCACAGAATCAAATCAACAATCTTCCAAATCATCCTGAAGGTCTTACTTGGCACAAACAGTAATTAAAACACATGAACACCATTATAACAGAAGCGTAATGGTATTTTTATTGAAAAACAGAAGAAAACCAAAAGAAACAAAAATTCATTGGGTTGCCTCCCAACAAGCGCTATCATTTTACGCCCCTATCTAGGCATATTACATAGACCTAATTTTTGTCATGTTTGGTATTCAATCGATAAGTGGCCCTCATAATAGATTCATATGGTAACTTATTTTTCTTTCTTGAATTCCATGCCCTTCTTTAATAGAAATTGAAATCTAATGTTTACTTCTTTCATATCAATAATTGCGCCAATCGTTCTAACGAAAGGTCTACTTATAGGGCAAGTAGGATTGCAATCAATATCAAGCACAATGAAATCTACATGAACATAATTCCTATTTTCAGTAACAAGAACATCATTAATTCTTCCCATAGGTTTCTCAATAGTGGAATCTGCTAAGTGCAATTTAAAGAACAGTCATCTAGTTCGCGGAAACCTAGCACATCACATAAAGTTTTCGAAATAGTGGAAACATTAGCACCCAAATCACATAAAGCATCACCCATAATCTTTAATCTTAATCTTAATAGTAGATTCCCACTCATCATATAATTTTTTAGGGATTGAAACTTCCAACTCAATTTTTTCTTCAAAAGATTTCATCATAGCATCAACGATATGTTTAGTGAAAGGCTTATTTTTATCATAAGAATGAGGGGAATTAAGCATGGATTGCAACAAGGAAATACACTCGATCAAATAAAAATTATCATAATAAAATTCCTTGTGACCCAAAAGAGTGGGTACATCACTAGTTAAAGTTTTGACCTCGCCAAACCCACTTTTGTCAATTTTTTCATTAAGATCATCACCCTCCAAATTATTGGGACACCTTCTAGCTAAAGTTAACTCCTCTCCCATCCCTTTTTCATCAATTTTTATATTCTCAAACAAAGATTCAATAGGATTCACACCAATCACTTTAAGATACTCATCATTATTATCGCAAAAATTGGAAGAACACACCTTTTCTAGCCATTCTCTTTTAGCAAG
The DNA here is from genome assembly GCA_963921465.1 of Triticum timopheevii. NCBI lineage: Eukaryota > Viridiplantae > Streptophyta > Magnoliopsida > Poales > Poaceae > Triticum > Triticum timopheevii. The sequence goes on from OY997274.1 coordinate 508,452,342, forward strand.
AATTCTAGCGGTTCTCTCCCTACATTCATTAATAGAAATTTGGATAGATTTTAGAAACTCATTAATATCAAGCTTAGGTGGCATAGATTTAATCTTAAGGGAATCAATCGCATGAGAAATTATATCAACGTTTCTAGCCACATCATCAAACTTAAGCACTTTTATTCAATCATAGCATTGAAAATCTTTTGGGAGTTAATGAAATCTTTAATATATTCTCAAGATCAGAGGGCATCTTATTATAATTTCCATAAAAATTGTTGTAAGAATTACCATAATTATTACAGGAATTACTAGGAAAAGGCCTAGGGTTAAAATTGCCTCTGTAAGAGTTAATACCAAAATTGTTCCTACCAAAAAAATTCACATCCATAGATTCATTATTATTCTCAACCAAAGTAGACAAAGGCATATCATTAGGATCAATAGGAGCACTCTTGATAGCAATCAATTTCATAAGTTCATCCATCTTTCCACTCAAAGTATTAATTTCTCTAATAGCATGCACTTTTTTATTAATAGAAGATCTTTTGGTATGCCATTGATAGTAATTTGCCATAATATTATCTAAGAGTTTAGTAGCTTATCCTAATGTGATTTCCATAAAAGTACCACCCGCGGCTAAATCTAAAAGATTTCTAGATGCAAAATTCAATCCAGCATAAAAAATTTGTATGATCATCCATAAATTTTAACCATGAGTAGGGCAATTTCTTATCATTAATTTCATCATCTCCCATGATTGAGCAAGATTTTCATGATCATGTTGCTTAAAATTCATTATATCATTCCTATGGGAGATGATCTTAGTGGGAGGAAAATACCTTGAAATATAAGCATCCTTACACTTTTTCCAAGAACTAATACTCCCTCTGTTCCAAATTACTCGTCGGGGTTTTGGTTCAAATCTGAACTAAAACTAGGACGAGTAATTTGGAATGGAGGGAGTACTATTTTTAGGCAAGGATGAAAACCAAGTTTTAGCATGATCTCATAGTGAGAATGGGAATAATTTCGATTTCACAATATCATTATCCACATCTTTTTTCTTTTGCATATCGCACAATTCAACGGAAGTATTAAGATGGGATGCAGCATCTTCATTGGGACTACTAGAAAATTGTTCTTTCATAACAAGATTCAATAAAGCTGCATTAATTTCATAAGATTTCGCACTAGTGATGGGAGCAATCGGAGTACTAATAAAATCATTATTATTTGTATTGGAAAAGTCACACAACTTAGTATTTTCTTCAAACATCGTGACAATGCGAACAATCTAGCACACAAGCAAACAAAAAGCAAACGAAAAAGACAAACAGAAAGAGGCAAATAAAAGGGCATTTTTTTTGTTTTTTGAAAATGTTTTAGAAGTGGGGGAGAGAAAACGAGAGGCGAATGGCAAATAAAGTAAATACAAGAGATGAGAGATTACAATAGGTACTTGGTAGGATTGATGTAGATCCTCCCCGGCAACGGGGCTAGAAATTCTTCTTGCTACTTCTTGAGCTTGCGTTGGTTTTTCCCATGAAGAGGAAAGGGTGATGCAGCAAGTTGAGAACCAAGGTATCAATCTAGTAGGAGGAACACACAAGTCCCCAATAATTGCACCTACACAAACAAACAAATACTTGCACCCAACGCGATAAAGGGGTTGTCAATCTCTTCACGGTTACTTGCAATAATGAGATCTGATAGTGATAGATATAAAAGATAAATAAAATAAAGGTAAATAAATTACAGCAAGGTATTTTTGTGTTTTTTGGTTTTATAGATCTGAAAGAAATATGATAAAAGATAGACACAGGGGCCATAGTTTTCACTAGAGGCTTCTATCTTGAAGAAATCATACAGTGAGTGAACAAATTGCTGTTGAGCAATTGATAGAAAAGCACATAGTTATGATGATATCCAAGACAATGATCATGTATATGGGCATCACATCCGAGACAAGTAGATTGACTCCTGCCAGCATCCACTACTATTCACTCCACACATCGACCGCTAACCAGCATGCATCTAGTGTATTAAGTTAACAAGAATGGAGTAATGCCTTAAGCAAGATGACATGATGTGGAGAGATAGATCCAATCACTATGAATAAACCCCATATTTATATCTTAATGGAAACAATACAAATACGGGCCATGTCCATTCCTGTCACTGGGATTGAGCACCGCAAGATTGAACCCATTACAAAGCACCTCTCCCATTGCAAGAAAAAACAATCTAGTTGGCCAAACCAAATCAATGGATCGGAGAGAAACAGAAAGCTATAACAACCATTCATAAAAGAGTTCAAAGAAGACTCAAATAATATTAATAGATAATCCAAGGATAAACCCACAATTCAGCGGATCTCAACAAACACACCGCAAAAGAAGAATACATTGAATAGATCTCCAAGAATGTTAAGGAGAACATTGTATTGAAGACAAAGAGAGACAAGAAGCCATCTAGCTTCTAGCCATGGACCCGTAGGTCCATGGTAAACTACTCAAGCATCATCGGAAGGGCAGCGAGGTTGTTATAGATGCCCTCCGTGAACAAATCCCCCTCCGGCAGAGTACCGGAAAAGGTCCCCATATGGGACCTCATGAAGACAGAAACTTGCAGCGGTGGAAAAGTATTTTTTGTTTGCCCTCTAGTATTCGGGGAATATATGGATATTTATAGAAGAATAATTAGGGTTGGAGGAATTTCATGGGGCCCACAAGCTTGGAGGACGCGCAGGGCGCGCTGTCGGTGTCAAAAACGGCGAATCTCGGGTAGGGGGTCCCGAACTGTGCGTCTAAGGCTAATGGTAACATGAGACAGGGGACACAATGTTTACCCAGGTTCGGGCCCTCTCGATGGAGGTAATACCCTACTTCCTGCTTGATTGATCTTGATGATATGAGTATTACAAGAGTTGATCTACCACGAGATCATAGAGGCTAAACCCTAGAAGCTAGCCTATGATTATGATTGTTCTTCTCCTACGTACTAAACCCTCCGGTTTATATAGACACCGGAGGGGGCTAGGGTTACACAGAGCCGGTTACATAGAAGGAAATCTATATATCCGAATTGCCAAGCTTGCCTTCCACGCAAAGGAGAGTCCCATCCGGACACGGGACGAAGTCTTCAATCTTGTATCTTCATCGTCCAACAGTCCGACCAAAGTATATAGTCCGGCTGTCCGAGGACCCCTTAATCCTGGACTCCCTCAGTAGCCCCTGAACCAGGCTTCAATGACGATGAGTCCGGCGTGTAGATTGTCTTCGGCATTGCAAGGCGGGTTCCTTCTCCGAATACTTCATAGAAGATTTTGAACACAAGAATCGTGTCCAGTTTTGCAAAAACAGATCCCGCATACCACCGTAGAGAGCACAATATTCCACAAATCTAATCTACTGACAGCTTTTTATGACATCACGCCACGGTTCCTTCATTATTCGAACCATTTTTCACAACCAGCCACTTGCACGTATGCTACGTCTTGAGCCTGCGTTGGTTTTCCTCGAAGAGGAGAGGGTGATGCAGCAATAGTAGCTTAAGTATTTCCCTCAGTTTTTGAGAACCAAGGTATCAATCCAGTAGGAGGCTCCTCAAAAGTCCCACGCACCTACACAAACAAACAAAGAACTCGCAACCAACGCAATAAAGGGGTTGTCAATCCCTTCACGGCCACTTGCGAAAGTGAGATCTAATAAAGATAGTAAGATAAGATAAATATATTTTTGGTATTTTGTAATATAGATGCAAAAAGTAAAGATGCAAATAAAAGTAGACTGGAAGCAAATATGATAAGAGATAGACCCGGGGGCCATAGGTTTCACTAGTGGCTTCTCTCAAGATAGCATAAGTATTATGGTGGGTGAACAAATTACCGTCGAGCGATTGATAGAAAAGCGAATAATTATGAGATTATCTAGGCATGATCATGTATATAAGCATCACGTCCGTGACAAGTAGACCGACTCATGCCTGCATCTACTACTATTACTCCACACATTGACCGACTCTTGCCTGCATCTAGAGTATTAAGTTCATAAGAACAGAGTAACGCATTAAGCAAGATGACATGATGTAGAGGGATACACTCAAGCAATATGATATAAATCCCATCTTATTATCCTTGATGGCAACAATACAATACGTGCCTTGCAACCCTTTCTGTCACTGGGTAAGGACACCGCAAGATTGAACCCAAAGCTAAGCACTTCTCCCATGGCAAAAAGATCAATCTAGTAGGCCAAACGAAACTGATAATTCGAAGAGACTTGCAAAGATAACTCAATCATACACAAAAGAATTCAGAGAAGATTCAAATATTATTCATAGATAAACTTGATCAAACCCACAATTCATCGGATCTCGACAAACACACCGCAAAAAGAGTTTACATCGAATAGATCTCCACAAGAGAGGGGGACAACATTGTATTGAGATCCAAAAAGAGAGAAGAAGCCATCTAGCTAATAACTATATACCCGTAGGTTTGTGGTAAACTACTCACAACTCATCGGAGGGGCAAGGATGTTGATGTAAAAACCCTCCGTGGTCGATTCCCCCTCCGGCAGAGTGCCGGCGAAGGGTCCAAGATGAGATCTCACGGATACAGAAGGTTATGGTGGTGGAAATTGTGTTTCATCTTCCCCCTGGATGTTTTCGGGGTATGTAGGCTTATATAGGAGGAAGAAGTACATCGGTGGACGCCCGAGGGGCCCACGAGATAGGGGGCGCACCCTATAGGGGGGGGGCGCCCTCCTATCTCGTGGGAGCCTCGACTGCTTCTTGACATGCACTCCAAGTCCTCTAGATCAGGTTCATTCCAAAAATCACGCTCCCGAAGGTTTCATTCCGTTTGGAGTCCGTTTGATATTCCTTTTCTTCAAAATACTGAAACAGGCAAAAAAAACAGCAATATGGGTTGGGCCTCCGGTTAGTAGGTTAGTCCGAAAAATGATATAAATGTGTAAAACAAAGCCCATAAACATCCAAAAGGGGTAATATAATAGCATGTAACAATCAAAAATTATAGATACGTTGGAGACGTATCAAGCATCCCCAAGATTAATTCCTGCTCGTCCTCGAGTAGGTAAATGATAAAAAGAGAATTTTTGATGTGTAATGCTACCTAGCATAATTCTCAATGTATTTTCTTTATTGTGGCATGAATGTTCAGATCCAAATGATTCAAAATAAAAGTTCATATTGATAAAAGAAATATTAACACTTCAAACATACTAATCAAAGTAATCATGTCTTCTCAAAATAACATGGCAAAAGAAAGATCATCCCTACAAAATCATATAGTTAGGCTATGCTTCATTTTCGTCACACAAAGATGTTCCCAACTTCTATACCCCCGATGACAAGCCAAGCAATTGTTTCATACTTAAATAATCTCAAACTTTTTCAACCTTCACGCAATACATGAGCGTGAGCCATGGATATAGCACTATGGGTGGAATAGAATATGATGATGGGGATTGTGTGGAGAAGACAAAAAAAGACAAAGTCTCACATTGACGAGGATAATCAACGGGCTATGGAGATGCCCATCAATTGATGTCAAAATGAGGAGTAGGGATTGCCATGCAACAGACGCACTAGAGCTATAAATGAATGCTCAACAAAAGAAAACTAGTGGGTGTGCATCCAACTTGCTTGCTCACGAAGACCTAGGGCATTTGAGAAAGCCCATCGTAGGAATGTACAAGCCAAGTTCTATAATGAAAAATTCCCACTAGTATGAAAAAGACAACTTATGAGACTCACTAAATGAAAAAACATGGTGCTACTTTGAAGCACAAAAATATGAGACTCACTACATGAAGAACAAGGTGCTACTTTGAAGCACAAAAATATGAGACTCACTACATGAAGAACAAGGTGCTACTTTGAAGCACAAGTGTGGAAAAAGAGATAGTAACATTTCCCTTTTTATTTAATTTCTTTTTTTTATTATTTTTTTTTGGCCCTTTTTTTCTTTTGGCCTTTCTTAGTTTTTTTTCTTTGGGCAATGCTCTAATAATGATGATCATCACACTTCTATTGATTACAACATATGAATTACAACTCAAAACTAGAACAAGAAATGACTCTATATGAATGCCTCCGGCGGAGTACCGGGATGGTGCAATGAATCAAGAGTGACATGTATGAAAAATAATGCATGGTGGCTTTGCCACAAATACGATGTCAACTACATGATCATGCAATGGCAATATGACAAAAGTAAAGTATGTCATGATGATGATAAACGGAACGGTGGAAAGTTGCATGGCAATATATCTCGGAATGGCTATGGAAATGCCATAATAGGTAGGTATGGTGGCTATTTTGAGGAAGATATAAGGAGGTTTATGTGTGATAGAGTGTATCGTATCACGGGGTTTGGATGCACCGGCGAAGTTGGCACCAACTCTCAAGGTGAGAAAGGGCAATGCACGGTACCGAAGAGGCTAGCAATGGTGGAAAGGTAAAAGTGTGTATAATCCATGGACTCAACATTAGTCAAAATAACTCATATACTTATTGCAAAAATTTAGAAGTCATCAAAAATCAAGTACTACGTGCATGCTCCTAGGGGTATAGGTTGGTAGGAAAAGACCATCGCTCGTCCCCGACCGCCACTCATAAGGATGCACAAGCCAGGTACACTTCATGTTTCAAATTTGTTACACAACTTTAACCATACGTGCATGCTACGGGACTTGCTAACTTCAACACAAGCATTCTTTAAATTAATAATCACCCAACTAGCATGACTTTAATATCACTACCTCCATATCTCAAAACAATTATCAAGTATCAAATTGATCATAGCATCCAATTCACTTCCTATGATAGTTTTTATTATACCCAACTTGGATGCCTACCATTCTAGGAACAATTTTATAACCATTGAAAATACCATGCTGTTCTAAAAGACTCTCAAAATAATATAAGTGAAGCATGAGAGACTAGTAATTTCTTCAAAATTAAGAAACCACCGTGCTCTAAAAGATATAAGTGAAGCACTAGAGCAAAAACTATCAAGCTCAAAAGATATAAGTGAAGCACATAGAGAATTCTAGCAAATTCAATCAAGTAGGCTTCTACCAAAAGGTGTGTACAGCAAGGATGATTGTGTTAAACTAAAAAGCAAAGACTAATATAATACACGATGCTCCAAGCAAAACACATATCATGTGGCGAATAAAAATATAGCTCCAAGTAAAGTTACCAATGAACGAAGACGAAAGAGGGGATGCCTTCCCGGGGCATCCCCAAGCTTAGGCTTTTGGCTATCCTTGAATATGTTGGGGTGCCTTGGGCATCCCCAAGCTTAGGCTCTTGCCACTCCTTATTCCATAGTCCATAAAAGCTTTAACCAAAACTTGAAAACTTCACAACACAAAACTCAACAGGAAATCTTATAAGCTCCGTTAGTGAAAGAAAACAAAACCACCACATAAGATACTGTAATGAACTCATTATTTATTTATTTATTGGTGTTAAACCTACTGTAATCCAACTTCTCTATGGTTTATAAACTAATTTACTGGCCATAGATGCATCGAAATAAGCAAACAACACACAAAAAACAGAATCTGTCAAAAACAGAATAGTATGTAGCAATATGTAACTAACGCAAACTTCTGGAACTCTAAAAATCCTACCAAAATAGGAAGTCATGGAAAATTTGTTTATTGATCAGAAGTGAAAAGAATCAACGCAAAATCACATTTCTGTGATTTAACAAAATTATATTCGTGCGTGCAAAGTTTCTGTTTTTCAGCAGAATCAAATCAACTAACATCATAGGTTATCCTATAGGTTCTACTTGGCACAAACACTAATTAAAAGATAAAAACACATCTAAACAGAAGGTAGATGAAAGATTTATTACTGAACAGGAGCAAAAACAAAAAAACATAAAGAAAATTGGGTTGCCTCCCAACTAGCGCTATCGTTTAACGCCCCTAGCTAGGCATAAAAGCGAAGATAGATCTAACGGGTGCCATCTTTGGCAATTGAAGAGGAGGATATCCTTTCTATGGCATTCATTCTTCTATTTAAGGTAATCACATGACCATTAATGGAAGAAGTAAGATTAAGCACGTTACGGAAGTTTGCCTCTAAACTAGACTTCATCTCTTTGATAATTTCATTTTGATAAAAGCACAAGAGAGTAGTTGATTCAACCTTATAATTCATAGGGTGCCCAAATATGGTTATCATTTTTTCATAAGTATCTATAGCATCCCCTTCAATAAAACCTTCTTAAAAAATAGAATCTAAAACTTGTTTGAAAGAAGCGGGCAAGCCAACATAAAAACTTTTTAAGTAAACTTCAATTTGGTATTGTGGCACATAGCTAGCCCGAATCCTAAGTAACCTATCCCAAGCATCTTTTAAAGACTAATCAAGTAAATAGCAAAAAATTCTAGAGTCATCCTCAACAAAATTATTCAAGCTCTCATTGGTGACCCCGGTGGGTCTTTCTATAGCATCATTATTTATGAGCTTAGAGAAGATAGAGGGGTTATCCAAGGCACTAGAACTTAGGAAAGAGTCCTTAGTTCTTTTTGATTCGGCCATGGCAACGGGAAGGCAAACAGAAAAAGGAGGAGGAGATTGGGAAAGAAATGGCAAATAAAACGGCAAGGGTGAAGTGGGGGAGAGGAAAACGAGAGGCAAATGGCAAATAATGTAAATGCGAGGGAGATGAGTTTGTGATGGGTACTTGGTATGTCTTGACTTGAGCGAAGACCTCCCCGGCAACGGCGCCAGAAATCCTTCTTGCTACGTCTTGAGCTTGCGTTGGTTTTCCTCGAAGAGGAGAGGGTGATGTAGCAATAGTAGCGTAAGTATTTCCCTCAGTTTTTGAGAACCAAGATATCAATCTAGTAGGAGGCTCCTCAAAAGTCCCACGCACCTACACAAACAAACAAAGAACTCGCAACAAACGCAATAAAGGGGTTGTCAATCCCTTCACGGCCACTTGCGAAAGTGAGATCTAATAAAGATAGTAAGATAAGATAAATATATTTTTGGTATTTTGTAATATAGATGCAAAAAGTAAAGATGCAAATAAAAGTAGATTGGAAGCAAATATGATAAGAGATAGACCCAGGGGCCATAAGTTTCACTAGTGGCTTCTCTCAAGATAGCATAAGTATTTGGGTGGGTGAACAAATTACCGTCGAGCAATTGATAGAAAAGCGAATAATTATGAGATTATCTAGGCATGATCATGTATATAGGCATCACGTCCGTGACAAGTAGACCGACTCCTGCCTGCATCTACTACTAGTACTCCACAGATCGACCGACTCCTGCCTGCATCTAAAGTATTAAGTTCATAAGAATAGAGTAACGCATTAAGCAAGATGACATGATGTAGAGGGATAAACTCAAGCAATATGATATAAACCCCATCTTGTTATCCTCGATGGAAACAATACAATACGTGCCTTGCAACCCTTTCTATCACTGGGTAAGGACACCGCAAGATTGAACCCAAAGCTAAGCACTTCTCCCATGGCAAGAAAGATCAATCTAGTAGGCCAAACCAAACTGATAATTCGAAGAGACTTGCAAAGATAACTCCATCATACGTAAAAGAATTCAGAAAAGATTCAAATATTATTCATAGATAAACTTGATCATAAACCCACAATTCATCAGATCTCGACAAACACAACGCAAAAAGAGTTTACATCGAATAGATCTCCACAAGAGAGGGGGAGAACATTGTATTGAGATCCAAAAAGAGAGAAGAAGCCATCTAGCTAATAACTATGGACCCGTAGATCTGTGGTAAACTACTCACAACTCATCGGAGGGGCAAGGATGTTGATGTAGAAGCCCTCCGTGGTCGATTCCCCCTCTGGCAGAGTGTCAGCGAAGGCTCCAAGATGAGATCTCGTGGATACAGAAGGTTACGGTTGTGAAAATAGTGTTTCGTCTGCCCCTTGGATGTTTTTGGGGTACGTATGCTTATATAGGAGGAAGAAGTATGTCGGTGGACGCCCGAGGGGCCCACGAGACAGGGGACACCCTATAGGGGGGCGCGCCCTCCTATCTCGTGGGAGCCTTGGCTGCTTCTTGACTTGCACTCCAAGTCCTCTGGATCATGTTCGCTCCAAAAATCACGCTCCCAAAGGTTTCATTCCATTTGGACTCCGTTTGATATTCCTTTTCTTTGAAATACTGAAATAGGAAAAAAAAACAGCAATATGAGCTGGGCCTCCGGTTAGTAGGTTAGTCCAAAAAATGATATAAATGTGTAAAGTAAAGACCATAAACATCCAAAGGGGTAATATAATAGCATGGAACAATCAAAAATTATAGATACATTGGAGACGTATCAACGTAATGCGAGGCGGTTTCCTTGACACGTCTTGTCGAAGCAGAGATCATGTCCCCTTATCATGGGATTCTCATCAATAGGGGCATGGGTAACCCAACCGCGCCATGAATCGTGGCACTTGGGGAATAAGCGATCTTAACAGGCGAGTGGGGAGGCGCACAGTTTCTACCGCCTTTATAAAGAGATAGGGATTCTCCTCTTTCATGCATGCCTTCTTCTCCCTCCGCGCATCCATTCTCGCACGCTCGAGCTCCAGCGCCCCAGTTCTCACCTTCTCCATAGCCATTCCAAACATGTCCGGAGCGGGAGGCAAGTGGATGGCCTCCTCCGTCACGGAGGAGGACATTACGAAGCTTTGGGAGGCCGGATACTTGGCCGCAGACATCACACACCGGCTCCCAGACGCAGGGTAGATCGTTCCGACTTCGCATCCCCACGAGAGGGTTGTGTTCCTCACCCACTTCGTCCACGGACTGGGATTCCCGCTCCACCCATTTGTCCGCGGGCTTATGTTTTATTATGGGTTAGATTTCCATGATCTGGCCCCTAATTTCATCCTCAACATCTCGGTGTTTATCATCGTGTGTCAGGCCTTCTTCCGCATCAAGCCACACTTCGGCCTGTGGCTGAAGATCTTCAACATGAAGCCGAAGATTGTGGTCGGCCAGCAAGCGGAGTGCGGAGGCGCTACGGTGGGCAAGATGCCCAACGTCACCTGGCTTGAAGGCTCCTACGTGGAGACCATAAGGGGGTGGCAGTCGGGGTGGTTCTACATCACCGAGCCGCGTGATGCCAACTGGGTGGCGGCCCACGAATTCTGATCCGGCATCCCCATGCGGCTCACTTCCTGGAAGAAGAAGGGCTTAGCCTGGGGTGCGCCCATGGAGCTGACTGGACTCCAGAACTACGTGAAAAATATGATAAGCAAGAAGATCAAGCTTGTCAACGTGGTTCAGGTCATGCTCTTTTGCCTGGTCCTCCCGTGTCAAAGACGGGCATTCAACCTGTGGGAGTTTGATTCGGCCAAAAACTAGATGCTGTGAGAGTTCTTCGACACGAAGCACAAAGACATCTGGAAGGTGTTGTTTAAGGCCGCCGAAGTACCTCCTCCCACCACCGAGGACCGCGGACTCATCTCCAAGCACCACGCCAATTCGGTAAGCACTCTATATTTCCAGATGTGCCTTTCCTCAGTATACTCGTGGGTGGAATCTAAGCCATCCTACTGATTTTAACAGGACTATGTGGCGACAGCGGAGTGGATCGATTGTCCAGCTCCGTTGCCTGAAGATCCAGCAACTGATCTCCAGACGGAGATGCTGTTTCCGGTGCCCTATGAGGCGTCGGAGAAGAAGGCCAAGAAGAAGGGCACGGGGACCAGGAAAAGTCTCTGGCGCAAGGTGGTGTCGGACTCATTGTGCGAAGACACCGAGGCGCACTCCTCCAACGACAACGAGGAGGATGACGAGGAAAACCCTCTCCCCCAAACCGAGGGGGAGAAGAAAAGGAAGGCCGCCCCTTCCGGGGAGGCCGAAGGGTCCAAGAAGGGAAGGAACCTCCCTCCGGACCACTCCACCACAGCCGCCTACAATGACGAGGAGTGGCTACCCAGGGACAAGCCCCTGGCGAAGTCGTAAGTATCCGGATACCATAATACTTCTGGTGCATTTAGCTTTATGGCTCCTTTATCATGTCAAAATATATTTGTGCAGTCCATCCAAAGCCCACATCGACTTATCCTCCTCGGATGGGTCCTTGAGCTCGTCGGAGATGAACAGCTATTCGCTCCTGACAGCCTCCACTCCCCGGCTCGCGGATGACACAGAGGTGTTATCTCAGAGGATACCGGGCCAGGGAGAGATAGTTCTGGAGGTGCCCCAAGGCCAAACCCCCGATGCCGGGCTCATGGGGGGAAGATCCCCATGGATTCTGATGAGGGGGGTCGCAGCAAGCTTGGCCCCCAGACGAATACTGCACCGGAACCTCCAGTGGTTCCGAACTCAGGCAGGTAGCCCCTCGCCAAGGGGGGCGAGCCGCTTGTGCCGATGACCTCTGTCCATCCAGAGGTAACGGATAACTTGGTGGAAACACTTCATAGCGCTTCCCTTGATGAAGGACACCGTACTCTTATGGGTATTGTGATTGCAAAGGTTCAGTCCGCCAAAAGCGGATTGACCGAAGCCTGCGCCAGTGTAACATCCCAAAATTCTAAATTTTGGAATGTTATATTAAATAGATAGTTATGTTTAATTGTTTGATTGATTGTGTGAAGTTGAGTGGAATTTGAAACTTTTGAAAGTTAAATGAGAGGGAATAAAATGGCTTTCCCAAACTTTCATCTTGCATTTATGATCTCCGTGAATTCAAATTCTTTTCATCACAAAACCCTGGAGAGAAGATGACATGACTTCTTCCATTTAAATAAATGAAAGGGGTTTTGGAAAGATTTCAATTCCATTTGGAACTACTTCAAATTCAGAAACTTTAAGCAACTCAATGATTTTCATGAGAGAAGATAAAATGACTTCTTCAAAATATATGAAATATGAGTTGGCAGTTTAAAAGAAATCCGATTTAAAGTCCTTTTGAAATTATTTTCAATTGGGAGTTATTTGGGTTTTATTCAAATTATTTTTCTCCAAAATTAAAATATATGGAAATTAGGGTAAGATGATTTCCTACAGTGGAAAAATTGAGAGAAATAAATTTGAAATCATTTTGGTAATTTTTAAAATGATTCTTATTGGATTTTATTGCATCAGTAGCACTCTTTGCTTTATTTGAATTTATGAGGATTTTATTTGAAGCTAGAATAATGTTCATCTTGTAGGAATTCTTTTTCTGAAAATTTTGTTATATTATATGCATATATAATATTTTTTATTTCTTTTAGTTTGTTTATTTTGTCTGTCCGCGTTTTGGGAAAAAAAAGTTCCCCTTCGCCGACTGGGCCGGCCAAGCGCCCGAGCCAGGTCGCGGCCCAACAGCCCGCGCCCACACCGCCTTCCTCCTCCCGACCGGACTCCGCCGCCCGCACGGCGTCGCCGCCGCCGTACGCCGCCCGGACTCCCCTCGCCGCTGTGCCCCTTCCCCACGCCTCCCCGCCTATAAATGGCGAGGCCCAGACCCTCTCTCCTCCCGAGCCGCGCCAGCGCCGCCGCCACTGCTGCATCTTGTCACCGCCGCCCTTGCGCCGCACTCCACCGCCGCCTCTGACCACCGCCGGCGCCACCAGCGCACCCCCCACCCCGTGCCGCCTCTCCCCGTGCGCCTCTCCCTGTGCGCCTCGCCGTCTTCCTCGACGACCGGAGCTGCCAACGCCGCCGTGCTGCCATTCCACCTCGCCGGAGTAACCGCCGTCGCCGGTTCTACGACGAAAACCGCTGCTGACCGGTATAAAACCGACCCCGGACCGATCCGGATTTTCTTTTAAGTTCGGGGTTTTTTAAACACTAGATTAGATCTGTTTTTTTCTTAGGTTTTATTAAATAGCGAACATCCATTGTTTAGATCTTATAAATGAACATTCGTTATTTATTCTTTTCGTTTTCTGTTTATTTACGTCAGGGACCTAAACATAATTATCTTTCTTACAGATTAGTCCTTCTGTTTCAAATTACCACAACTTTTTCGTCATTTATCCAAATCCAACAAAACCGACGCCCACTTATTCGTTATGATCCCCTCTATCCAGTAAAACAGGTTAAACATGTTTTTGAATGTTTAAAATTTGAATTTCAAATAGTTTAGTATTTGAACTTCGTTTGATCGTAACCCGAGTTCTATAACTCCGTTTGAGTTGATTCTTTTTGCAAATCGAAGCTCTTAACCTAAACTTTCTGATAAGGCCAAATTCACTTAATTTTGGTACTGTTAGAAATTTTTTCTGTTGCAAGAGCTATTTGCTTGGTTTTGAAGTTTTCCGAATTGTTTTGTTCGTTCTTTCCGATCTTTTGAGTGATTGCTTATGTGTGGTTACTATTGTTTGCTTGCAATAGATTGAACAGAGTGTGACGAGTAGAACTATCGGGAATTCTGAGCGTGAATCATCTTCATCAACAGTACAGGCAAGTTCACACTTTGATCATATTCCTTTATTACCCAGTTTTTATGCATTAGTTCAACCCTCAAACATTGCATGAGTAGGACTTGATAACATGTGGGTATTGGGAAGTAGTTGCTGAGGTAGGAACCTATTGTCATACATTCAAACTGAGGGAGTCCTGGACTAGGGGGTGTCCGGACAGCCGGACTATCATCGTTAGCCGGACTCCAAGACTATGAATATACAAGATTGAAGACTTCGTCCCATGTCCGGATGGGACTTTCCTTGGCGTGGAAGGCAAGCTTGGCGATACGGATATGTAGATCTCCTACCATTGTAACCGACTCTGTGTAACCCTAGCCCTCTCCGATGTCTATATAAACCGGAGGGTTTTAGTCCGTAGGACGACATAACCATTACAACAATCATACCATAGGCTAGCTTCTAGGGTTTAGCCTCCTTGATCTCGTGGTAGATCCACTCTTGTACTACCCATATCATCAATATCAATCAAGCAGGAGTAGGGTTTTACCTCCATCGAGAGGGCCTGAACTTGGGTAAAAACATTGTGTCCCTTGTCTCCTGTTACCATCCGCCTAGACGCACAGTTCGGGACCCCCTACCCGAGATCCGCCGGTTTTGACACCGACATTGGTGCTTTCATTGAGAGTTCCTCTGTGTCGTCACCGATAGGAAGGATGCCTCTTCCCGTCTTCAAAGACGGTATCTTCGCCAAAGGAGCCTTGGCCGCCGGCCAAACTATCCGGCTGGGTGGATTTCTCATGACCGCCCGTTCGGCCACCGCTTCGACGATGACCTCTCGGGTCATCAAAAGAAATCTTCATGTCAACTCGGAATTCGCCGAGCAGTTGGATCCAATAGAGCTCTCGTCCGTAAACAAGCTCTTGGATCGCATCGCCGCCCTGGGAGTCGCTACAGACTATAATCAGATCGGGCCTAAAACCGATCTAAGAGAGATTAACTCTCCCCAGGTTACCCACCATGTTGCGGTGGTGGAGGAACAACACGGCGACTCTTCTCTGTATTAAAAGCTAGCCATGTCCGGACTTCCGAACCCTCCATGCCGGATTCCCGCGGAGGGACGGACTTCGATCAAGCACTAAACCTAAAGTCAGGCATCGAACCGGACTCGTTGGACAACGTCCAACAACCCAAGCTTCCAAATTCAGAAACTTCTCGGCTTTTGAGCCTCGAGATGGGCAGGGTTCCGGACTCAATTCCACCCACCCACCCAGACATATGCGATCTATCTCAAATCCGGCAAGAGCCCGCTGAGACAGTACATCGTTACTGGGCCAAATTCCTCCTGGTTATGGACAGGATAAAGGACTGCCGAGAGGAAAACGCAATTTCAATTTTTTGCAATAATTGCACGGACGAGGGAATTTTGAACGCCGTCAGTCATCGCGAAATTACACGCTTCGCCGATCTGGCATCCATAGTACGAAAGTACTGTGCGATGGAGAGTTTCCGGAAAACCAAAACTAAGTTTTGGGACAATCCGGCCCCGAATACAACCCTAGTCCGAAGTAAAAGGGTGCATCACACTCACGCAACAGGCACAAAAGCCAAAAAGCCAAAACCCCATAAAGGGAACGGAACCGTACTGGAAGGATGGCTCAACGGACCCTGTAAAATTCACAATACAGAAGGCGCCACTCCAACACATAGCCTCCGAGCATGTTGGATATTGCGGCAGGTGGCCAAAAGTGGCGAAGAGCTTCTAGCCCCGGAGAACCACTCCAGTAATACCAGTACGGTGTCAACAGTCTTCAAGACTTTCGCATCGAATAATATGCGAAAATGTACAATCCGCAGCCTCGCCGAAGTCTACCAAGTAGCAACAACCAATCCATGGAGCGACACGGCCATCACCTTCAACGCCAGCGACGAACCTAAGTTCAGAACAGCCCGAGCACCAGCCGCATTGGTTCTCAGTCCAATAGTGGATGGCTTTCGCCTTACCAAGGTACTCATGGATGGCGGCAGCGGACTAAACCTCATATATGAGGAAACTCTTCAAAAAATGGAAATAGACTCGAGCCGCATTGAGCGAAGCAGCACAACCTTTAGAGGAATAATCCCCAGTCGGGAAGCGCGCTGCACAGGAAAAATCACACTCGATGTAGTGTTCGACTCGCCGGACAATTACAGGTCCGAAGAGGTCACGTTCCAAGTGGCCCCGTTCAGTAGCGGATATCACGCTATATTAGGACGAGAGGCATTCAAAATTTTTCAAGCCATACCCCATTACGGGTACATGAAGCTCAAGATGCCTGGGCCCGGCGGAATAATCACTCTCGTTAGTGATCCAGACATAGCACTCCGCGCCGAAAACAAGACAGCCGCATTAGCCCTAGAGGCACTATCCGAAGCCCTAGCGGCGGAGGAACTTACTGCGCTGCGCTCTACAGTGAATAGGGCCGATGTGATACTCGATAAGAGACCCAAGTCCACGTCTTTTAAACCAGCGGATGCAATAGTCAAATTCCAAGTCCATCCAACGGACCCAACAAAGACGGCCTCCATCGGGGCGCAGTTGAACCCTGATGTAGATGCCGCACTGCGAGAATTCCTTCGGGAAAATTGGGACATCTTCGCCTGGCACCCTTCAGATATGCCAGGAATCCCATGCAGATTGGCAGAACACAGCCTAAACATCCTAAAAGGATTCAAGCCAGTCAAACAGGCTCTTCGGCGTTTTTCCGAACCCAAAAGATAGGCAATGGGAGAAGAACTAGCCAAACTACTGGAAGCCGGATTCATTAGAGATATCAAACATCCGGACTGGCTCGCAAACCTGGTAATGGTACCAAAGAAGGATAAATCATGGCGCCTATGTGTCGATTTTAAAGACCTCAACAAGGCCTGCCCAAAGGACCCCTTCCCTCTTCCCCGCATCGACCAAATAATCGATGCTACTACAGGGCATGATTCATTGTGCTTCCTTGACGCATACTCCGGTTACCATCAAATTAAGATGGCGGAGGCAGACCAAGCCGCAACGGCATTCATTACTCCATATGGACCATTCTGCTTCAACATAATGCCCTTCGGGCTCAAATGTTGGAAATATGCCCTAGAGGCAATAATAAAAGCATTATTATTATATTTCCTTATTCATGATAATTGTCTTTATTCATGCTATAATTGTGTTATCCAGAAATCGTAATACATGTGTGAATAATAGACATCAACATGTCCCTAGTAAGCCTCTAGTTGACTAGCTCGTTGATCAACAGATAGTCATGGTTTCCTGACTATGGACATTGGATGTCATTGATAACGAGATCACATCATTAGGAGAATGATGTGATGGACAAGACCCAATCCTAAACATAGCACAAGATCGTATAGTTCGTTTGCTAGAGTTTTCCAATGTCAAAGTATCTTTTCCTTAGACCATGAGATCGTGTAACTCCCGGATACCGTAGGAGTGCTTTGGGTGTGCCAAACGTCACAACGTAACTGGGTGACTATAAAGGTATACTACGGGTATCTCCGAAAGTGTCTGTTGGGTTGACATGGATCAAGACTGGGATTTGTCACTCCGTATGACGGAGAGGTATCACTGGGCCCACTCGGTAATGCATCATCATAATGAGCTCAAAGTGACCAAGTGTCTGGTCACGGGATCATGCATTACGGCATGAGTAAAGTGACTTGCCGGTAACGAGATTGAACGAGGTATTGGGATACCGACGATCGAATCTCGGGCAAGTAACATATCGATTGACAAAGGGAATTGCATACGGGGTTGATTGAATCCTTGACATCATGGTTCATCCGATGAGATTATCGTGGAGCATGTGGGAGCCAACATGGGTATCCAGATCCCGCTGTTGGTTATTGACCGGAGAGTCATCTCGGTCATGTCTGCTTGTCTCCCGAACCCGTAGGGTCTACACACTTAAGGTTCGGTGATGCTAGGGTTGTGAAGATATGTATATGCAGTAACCCGAATGTTGTTCGGAGTCCCGGATGAGATCCCGGACGTCACGAGGAGTTCCGGAATGGTCCGGAGGTAAAGAATTATATATAGGAAGTGCTGTTTCGGCCATCGGGACAAGTTTCGGGGTCACCGGTGTTGTACCGGGACCACCGGAAGGGTCCCGGGGGTCCACCGGGTGGGGCCACCTATCCCGGGGGGGGGCCCATGGGCTGAAGTGGGAGGGAACCCAGCCCAAAGTGGGCTGGGGCGCCACTCCCCTAGGGCCCATGCGGCTAGGGTTGAGGGGAAACCCTAAAGGGGGCGCCCCCTTGCTTGGGGGGCAAGCCCCCCACCCTTGGCCGCCGCCCCCCCTAGCACCCCTATATATAGTGGGGGAGAGGAGGGACTTCATACACCAGCCCCTGGCGCCTCCCTCTCTCCCCGTTACGTCTCTCTCTCGTAGTATAGGCGAAGCCCTGCTACTGTGACGCCCTGCATCCACCACCACGCCGTCGTGCTGCTGGATCTTCATCAACCTCTCCTTCCCCCTTGCTGGATCAAGAAGGAGGAGACGTCTCCCGTCCCGTACGTGTGTTGAACGTGGAGGTGTCGTCCGTTCGGCGCTTGGTCATCGGTGATTTGGATCACGTCGTGTTCGACTACATCATCACCGTTCTTTGAACGCTTCCGCTCGCGATCTACAAGGTACGTAGATGCATCCGATGACTCGTTGCTAGATGAACTCCTAGATGGATCTTGGTGAAACGAGTAGGAAATTTTTTGTTTTCTGCAACGTCTCCAACATCAAAAACGCCGGCGCAACATATCAGCGCATGATTCAGACATGTCTGGCTACCCAGATCGGCAAAATAGTAGAGGCATACGTAGACGACGTAGTCGTCAAAACCAAACACGTCGAAACCTTAGTAGACGATCTGAGGCTCACATTCGACAACCTCCGAGCATATGACATCAAGCTGAATCCGGAAAAATGCGTTTTCGGCGTACCAGCCGGAAAGCTCCTGGGCTTCATCGTATCCAGTAGAGGAATTGAAGCAAACCCAGATAAGATCCGAGCTCTGTCACAGCTCGACATTCCAAAAGACCTCAAACAAATACAAAAATTGACTGGATGTGTGGCGGCCCTAAGCCGCTTTATCTCCCGTTTGGGAGAAAAGGCATTGCCCCTCTATCGCCTCCTCAGGTGCACCGAACACTTCGAGTGGACGGATGCTGCCACTGCCGGACTCGAAGAAATCAAAGCCATATTGGCAACAAATTCGGTCCTGGCCGCGCCTAACCTGGGCGAACCAATGTTGTTATATATCGCGGCAACACATCAAGTTGTAAGCGCGGTGCTCATCGTCAAACGAGAAACAGAAGGGCATAAATTCCCTCTTCAAAAACTAGTGTACTACGTATCCACTGTCTTAACCCCCTGCAAGTCCCGCTACCCGCACTATCAAAAGATAGCGTACGTAGTGTTCATGGCATCCCGGAAGCTCCGACACGTAACAGTGGCCTCCAAAGTGCCCCTCAACGACATTATAAATAACCGCGATGCAACGGGCAGGATTGCAAAATGGGCCATTGAGCTCTTACCATTTGATATAACTTACAAACCTCGGCGAGCTATAAAGTCGCAAGTCTTGGCCAACTTTGTCGCCGAATGGACTGAAGCCGAACTCCCTAAAGAGTACGGCACATACTCCAATTGGACTATGCATTTCGACGGCTCCAAAATGTTGGCCGGCTTGGGGGCTAGCGTCGTATTGACATCCCCAACCGGGGATACAGTCCAATACGTACTTCAGATAATGTACACGGACTCCAACAATGCAGCCGAATATGAGGCCCTCCTACATGGCCTCCGGATGGCAATCTCCATGGGCATTCAACGCCTAGAGGTGCGCGGGGATTCAAACCTGGCAATATCCCAAGTAAATGGAGACTTTGACGCCAAGGATCCGAAAATGGCAGCCTATCATAACGCTGTCCTAAAAATGTCAGCTCGGTTCGAAGGACTCGAATTCCATCACGTAGCCCGAGATAATAACCAAGCAGCCGACGTACTGGCACGCATCGGCGTGAAACGCGACGCTGTCCCTCCAAACATCTTCCTGGAACGGCTCTTTAAGCCATCCGTACTATGGGAAGAGGAGTCCGGAAATAACAACCCGGAAGCAGCCGCATTACCCAACACAGAACAGTCTGACATAATCGGCGGCTCAGCCGACGAAATAACACCTTCAGCCCACGAAATAATGGCAGTAATTGCCCCGTGGACAAAGCCATTCCTAGCCTACTTAATTAGGCAAGAACTTCCCGAGGACCAAAATGAGGCCCGCTGCATAGTTCGGCGATCTAAAGCCTACAAGGTACACGAGGGAGAACTGCATAGGAAAAGCACAACCGGAGTCCTTCAAAGGTGTATCTCCGAAGAGGAAGGGCGAAACCTTCTGGCTGAAATTCATGCCGGACCAGGCGGACACCACGCCGCAGCTCGGGCCCTTGTAGGCAAGGCCTTCCATACAGGATTTTATTGGCCAATGGCCCGGGCAGATGCTCAGGACTTAGTCCAAAGATGCGTCGGTTGTCAGCTCTTTGCTAATCAGAGCCATATGCCACCCACCGCCCTCAAAACTATACCCATTACCTGGCCGTTCGCGGTCTAGGGGCTTGACATGGTTGGACCCCTCAAAGGGGGAACCCACAAGCAAAGGTACCTATTGGTCATGGTGGACAAATTCACCAAATGGATAGAGGCCAAGCCAGTTAAAATGGCAGAGTCCGGACCAGTGATAGACTTTATATCCGGGGTAGTACACCGTTATGATGTCCCCCATAGCATCATTACCGATAACGGCACGAACTTCACGGCCGACGAGGTTAAATCATGGTGCAAAAACATGGGCATTAAGCTCGACTACGCTTCAGTCTATCATCCTCAAACCAACGGTCAAGTGGAATGAGCAAATGGTCTAATAATGAGCGGCATCAAACCCAGACTAGTGCGGTCCCTTACAAAATCTGACACGCACTGGGTAGAGGAGCTCGACTCCGTACTCTGGGGGGCTACGGACAACGCCCAACCGTACTACCAGATTCACAACATTCTTTATGGTATACGGCGCAGATGCAGTTTTGCCCTGCGACATCATTCATGACTCACCTCGAGTGCGCATGTACGAGAAAAGAGAAGTCGAGCTGGATCGGCAGGACAGCTTGGACACATTGGAGGAAGAACGCGACGTCGCCAAGGCTCGTTCCGCATTCTATCAACAGCAGGCTCGAAGATACCAAAGCAGAGAAGTACGGGCTAAGACTTACAATGTTGGCGAACTAGTTCTACGCCTGCCGGACAAGAAAAAGGACAATCTCAAGCCCAAATAGGAGGGCCCCTTCATTATCGATCAAGTCCTGACCGGCGGAGCGTACCGTCTGTGAAATGCATCGGATAACCGACTCGAGCCGAACCCACGGAACGCAGCCCGCCTCCGACGATTCTATGCCTAGCGCCGGACTAAGAGTTCGTCTCCTTCCCCCGTCCAAATTTTTGACATTTCAGCTGTCTTTCTGTTCTCTCTTTTCTCTCACCCTCTTCATAAAAGCCCTTGAAGGCCTACTCGCGCATTGTTCGCACACACTTGATGTGCTATCCGCACTCATTATACTTGGGGGCTTCGTTTACCAGAAGCTTACTTACAAGGGCTTCATGCCCAGCACATGTGTCACACTTCCACATGTACCTTTTATTCACCATTATATGCATTGATATGACTTAAGTTTTGGCCAAGCTGGGTTGCATGGCTCCTATGCTTACCCCTACGTTCCCGATTGTTCGGCTAGGAGGTAAAGGGAGCACCTCTGCGATTGTTACTGCCGGGTCAGCCGGATGTGTACCTCAGACTGGGTGAAGCCGAAAGCTAGCGTTCTTACAGGAATATTCGGTCGATGACTTGAAAGATGATTTTTACCTATTTATTTATCTGCCCCCAGATGTTTTCCTTATCTTTTCGTAGTCCGGACATGCACTTTAGGGCATGCCTCCCAGGGAAAGGAACCCTTAACGGAACTATTCTCCCTGGAAGATGTTTCTTACTAACCATGTAATATAACATAACTAGTTGGGCACTTTTCTGATAAAGCACTAATCACCCCTATGCCTGGTCTCCATGCATGCCCCGGTTGTTTCTTAACCAAGAAGGTATTCGGACACACTCCGGACTCTAGGGTCCCGAGGTTGAAGCGAAAAGGTCGGCAAAGACAAACGATCTACAATCCGGCTAGACGGCATTTTACATGTCATTTTAAATACATTGTCAAATCGACTGACTGTATTCATCCTCAATCCCGTCTAACAGGCTGTCTAATTTACAGTCCCGTTGGGAATATTTAGAGGCCAACTCTACTTGGCCGTACACTAAGCTCACAGGGATCTCCTTCCCACCGGCCCCACTGGTCCGACCTCGGCCATGTGGTTTGGATCCGCCTTCTTGTACCGCATCTTCACCATGGCCCAGGCCTCCCTGGCACCTTGACGGCAGGTAGATACCTTCCATAAGCGGAAGCGCTGCCGCGCTCCCTGAAGCTTCTCCGCAAGCTCTCCAAGGCCCTCGGGTAGGGAGAGGGATGGCCATAAAGCCTGGACGACGCCGCTCATCGCCTGCCGAACTCGTTCGAGCAGTTGCACCAGCTCGAGAAGTTGATCACCCGTTGATACGGGCATCTCCTCCAAAGGGCGACCTGTGAGCACACCTACAGACATATTTCTGTCAATTGACTTCCTCGCCGAACTCTTCTTTTCAAAGGAGTTCGCTCAAGCACTTACTATAGATGCCGCGACGAAGCCGCTGATTCTCCTTCACGGAGCCAGACAGCTCGGCCCGAACACCTTTCAGCTCCTCTCCAAGCTGGGTGTGGGCATCCTGGAGTTTATTCCTCTCCTGCTGCACCTTCAACAGCACCCTCTCGCCGGCCTTCAGCTGGCGTAGTAGGTGTTGCTTGTCCGGATCCAGTCCGGCAACATCTGCAATATCAGTGTCAGATTTACACACACGCCGTACACCGCTTATTTTTTCGAAATAATGTGTTACCAGGAGGGGTCTCTGTGTCTCCTCCTGCGGCAGCAAGTGCGGCCTCAAGTTGGGCCTTGCACTCTTGCAACTCCTGGGACAACTGGGCATTCTTATCTATAAGATCCTGCAAATTATATGATCCTTAAATCAGTTACTTTAACTATTTTAAGTCTCGGGGGCTACTGGCATATATAACCATTAAAACCTCTTACCTGTATGTCCTTTACATACTGCTCTGTGGCTCTGGTCAAACCATCTTGAGCAGCACGGAGGTGCGTGTCCCCCGTGTTAAAGGCATTCAACGCCTTGGGGGAGAAGCACGCGTCACGAAGAACTGTCCGGCGGCGCCTATGGTTCATGGCACTCTCCACCTCAGACCTGGTGGCGGAGAGTCTGTCGGTATCCTCCGTTGGAGGAGTATCTGGCTCGCGCTTTGCGCTCGCCTCCCCCTCCAGACCAGGTGTTGGAGCCTGGCTGGCAGAGACCGGGTTGGCAACCTCTACGCCCACAGTCCGGCGGGCGCTCTTTCTCCTGCAAAGGTCATTAGCATTCAAACACTTCCTAGGAACTTTCTCCTAAAATACAACCGCGAGCCATACCGTTGCGGCGACGTTTCGATCCGCGCCGCACTCCTCTTCCGCCTGCTGGGCCGGACTGACCCTTGTTGGCCAGCCGCCGCGGGTTCGGCTTCCTGCCTTGAAGGTACCTCCTATGAGACACCATTGTATATGGTGGTCAGAAATACGCAAGGACGAAAATAATGGTGTCGGGACTTCGGTCACAATCACCTGGGGAGCCGGAGATAGGCCGGGGTAGTCAGCCGTAATGGCGACTAGAGCATTATCCATTCTGAGCTGGTGAAACACCCCATCAATTAACTCCACCTTTATATTCGGATCCTCTTTGGAGGACGGATCAAGGGATCTTTTTGGATCCTCGGGCTGTGGAGCCGGGCTATGTATGCTCTCCACAGTCCGGCGCAGATCCTGCGTGAAAACTGTAAAGTATGGTCCTTAAACTTTGGAAGCGTGGGTCGGATAAAAAAACGTCGACTTACCCAGCTTTGAGGGTTGTTCATGGAGAACCCATTCAATGGGCTCGTCTGGAGGAAGTCCTCCTTCTCCCCCTTGTACAGGCTGGACAGAATCTTCACCAGGTCTTCGGCCGATCCTGGCCCTTGGCGGCCATGACGAGTGGCATCATTCTCTCCGTTGAACTCCCACATGGGGTGGCCCTTGTATTGCAGCGGCTGCACCCCCCGCATGATGCATGTGGCCATGACTCCAATCATGGTTAGTCTGGAATGGGCCAGTGACCTTATCCGGCCCATCAAATAATGGACGCTCTTGTCCTCCTCCAGCTGGGGGCTCCGCGGACGCCAACTCAGACGTTTCCTCAGAGGAGCATTGCTGAACTCCGAGAGGCCGATCCAAACAGGGTCTGGCAGCGGAGCATCTTCTACGTAAAACCATTCGGAAGGCCAGTCTTCGGACGCCTTCTTAGGGGTTCCGGATGGATATCCGGTCCCGGCGATGCGCCATATTTCGGCACCGCCCACTTGATATATGGACCCCTCGTGAGAGAGGGGTACGAGGCAAAATAACCTCTTCCACAGCGCAAAATGGGGCTCGATGCCCAGAAATAGCTCGCAAAGAGCTACGAATCCCGCGATATGAAGAATCGAGGCCAGCGTGAGGTGATGGAGCTGGAGTCCGTAGAACTCCAGAAGCCCGCGGAGGAACGGATGTACAGGAAATCCGAGCCCTCTTATCAGATAGGGGACGAAGCATACCCGCTCCCCTTTGTTGGGACTTGGGGTAGCCTCCGCTTGCTTCCCATCTTTGTAGGTGGCCAGCCCGGCTCGAACCGGAACCATAAAGGCCGGAGGAAGATATCCCTCCGCTTGGAGCGTCACTAGCTCACTGTGAGGGACAGAACATCTCCTCCAATCTCCTGGCAGAGGGCTGGGAGCGCGAGAGGAGGATCCGCGTCGACGGTCCATGGTGGAATGGATTTTTTGTCAAAGGCGCTCCGATGAGTACTCGCGGAAGGAAGATGGTGTGATTTGGATCTGGATTCTTGCCTCTCTTATAGGCAGATTATTTGCACAGCTAGGGGGTAAAACATAAAAGATACCCTGGCTTTTCGCATTCGTGCGACGCGTGGAAGAAGGCCATTATTGGGCGTGGAAGCCAAGGAGCGCAACATTTACAAAAGAGCCGGACACTGTTCGGCAGGTACATGGAACTTAAAGGAGAACCCTCCTTGCAACGCCGAAGACTATATACGCGCTGGACTTATCGTCATTGAAGCCTGGTTCGGGGCTACTGAGGGAGTCCTGGACTAGGGGGTGTCCGGACAGCCAGACTATCATCGTCAGCCGGACTCCAAGACTATGAAGATACAAGATTGAAGACTTCGTCCCGTGTCCGGATGGGACTTTCCTTGGCGTGGAAGGCAAGCTTGGCGATACGGATATGTAGATCTCCTACCATTGTAACCGACTCTGTGTAACCCTAGCCCTCTCCGATGTCTATATAAACCGGAGGGTTTTAGTCCGTAGGACGACATAACCATTACAACAATCATACCATAGGCTAGCTTCTAGGGTTTAGCCTCCTTGATCTCGTGGTAGATCCACTCTTGTACTACCCATATCATCAATATCAATCAAGCAGGAGTAGGGTTTTACCTCCATCGAGAGGGCCCGAACCTGGGTAAAAACATCATGTCCCTTGTCTCCTGTTACCATCCGCCTAGACGCACAGTTCGGGACCCCCTACCCGAGATCCGCCGGTTTTGACACGGACACAAACCTTGGGAGTTACTCCTACGTTATGCTTATACAGCTATGCTATGCTCGTAGACGTGGTTTGGTTTGAGTGATTCATGACAGATGTGAGAGTTATTATTAATGGTTAACTTAAGGTGGCTACTTTAATACACATCTGGGTGGAATGGTAGGGGCACCCTGGAGTACCCAGTGGTTTGCCCGGGCACCTGGAGAACCCAATGCTTGCCCAAGGGAATCTCGGAGGACCCGCGTGATTACCCTATGGAATGCCAACCAGGCTCAAAGGGATCATAAGATTATTCATGCTAGAAACTTCCGTGTGCAGCCACAAGCCATTATGGGCTCTGGCATAGTTGAGTATGTTGCGTAGCTTGTGAAGAGGTAGACTAGCAGATATAGGGGGTGTAGGTGGTACTGTCTACCCAGAGTAAAGAGCTAATGCTTCTGAAAGACTGTGTCTCGGTCATCCGTTTCTCAAACATCATGTAGTGCGAGAAATCCAACGGAGGCGATCGAGTCTTATGGGGAAAGTGCGCAAACCTCTGCAGAGTGTATAAACTAATCATGGTTAGCCGTGTCCCCGGTTATGGACACCTTGAGTATCTGGTTCTTGGATTATCGTGTTGATCTCATCACGTTACTTAAATAATTTGTTGGGTTGATGATTATTAATTTGGGATTGAGTTAGAGGAACCTTCTCAATATTTTCAACAAACTTTGTAGTTAAATAAAATATATTCCTTTGTTGTAGGGAAAAATTGGCTTTTCGCAAAAACATTATAAACATAGAGCTTTCCACCAGCCAAATATGCATGTAGTGATAGCTATTATTCATCATTATCCTATGGTGTGAATTTGCCAGTACATTCAATATACTAACCCTTTGTGGCTGCAACGTCTCATGTTGTAGGATATCTTATGACGAGTAGGTGATACGTTAGGGTTACGATTTCTACACTTAACTTTGCCGTTGGTGTTGATGGGAATCCACAACCTTGTTGTTACTTCCGCTATTTGGATTGAGGTAATAGTATTTACGTTACTTTATACATGTGATTTACCTCTGTTATAAATCCACGAGTACTATGTGTGTCAGCATACCGATCTGGGGATGACACTTAAGCACATAGACTTGACCGTCTGAGGTCAGGTCGCTACAAGATGGTATTAGAGCACATGTTGACTGTAGGACATGACCCTAGAAACTGGCAAGCCCATAGGAAAAGATTTTTTTCTCTACAACCTTCTTTTCAAAAGGATCTTTTACCTCTCTTCTCTTCTGAGCTTATTCCAATATTCCCTTTTAGTGAGACTATACCCCTTTCCCCTTTTTGACCACGAAGATTCGACTGATGAGACCACTCCAAGAAGGACAAGATATCGGACAACCAAGACCACTTCGGAATGAAGAGGATTTTACTGTGCGTTATAATAATGGAAATTACAACGGTTGAAGACTCCAAAGAATAGGAGAACTGAAGGCCCTGAAGAATTTCTAGATTAGTATGAACTAGGAAGGCTACCTTTATGAAACTTGGCAGACTATGGAAGCTGTCAATACCCGAGATCAAGGCATATTGGAGAAAGACCGGAACATGGAGCATTAGAACTCAAAAGTTTTGTCAAGAAAACGCTAAGGCAGGAGATATCAACTATGGAATGATAGCTCATGGAAATGACAAGAGCAGAAACACGGCTATCCATGATGTTATCGCCCGCCTATGCTATTATCACCGTGTTCAGTTAAGCATGCATTCCTTCGGAAGGATTGGATGGTAGAAAGCTGATGGAGCACGTGTTAGCAAAGGATGCAGTTTTAACCTTAGCTGGTGTATCACCAGGATCTGGAGTATTACATCAAGAAGTTTCAAGTGGACCTTTATGAAGTCGTATTTGACAAAGAAGTATTTCATGGAGAACTCTGAACCAGAAGGTGATAATAGCCAAGCTGGAGGAGCAAAACCTCAAGATACCGGGGATTTGTCAGGAACTGAAGGACAGTAGGACCATGGCTCATGCCAAGGATGTTGAAACCCAGATGTTTGGAATGCCACTCCAGAATATTAAAGGACGTTATGAGAGACTTTGCGTCAACAAAGATGATCTGGGAAAAGAACTTGAGAAGGACAAGCACGATTGGAAGAAGCCATCGGAGACATAAACAAGACTTGAAGAGTTTGCGACTTTGAAGATTTATTGACCTTTAGAAGACCAAACCCCTGTTATATACTTACGTTAGATGCGACGATTGTGAGCTGTCATTTGTTTGATGTTTTTCCGACAGCCACAAAATAAAATCTGTCTTTTCAAAACTATTGTTTGTATTGTGTGTATCCCCCTATCTCTCTTATCTCACCCCAAAACCCCTGGACCCAATAGAGGATGAATGGAGATGAACTCACATTTTCTGGACTGGTGAGTCAATTGGAGACGGACCGATGGATTCAGAACATGGAGGATCACGTGAAGAATAACACTATAGTCAGAAAGGATATGACCGAGCATGCCCTTCAGTGCTTTGATAGAGGTGCTGCTACTTGGTGGAGGATGTACCAAACCATCAATGGATGGAAAGGAATAACCACTTGGAAGGAATTTACGTTGACCTTGCTAAAGTCTCGTCATGTGCCCCAGAAATTGAAGCCTTATGGAAAGGATATGAAGAAACCCTCTGCATGCAAGCTTTGTGGAGAAATAGGAAACAACCATAAAGAACACAAGGAGGAATGGCCTAATTGTGAAGGAAGTCACCCAGTTGAAGAATGCCCCACTAGGCAGATTACTTGTTTCTTGTGTGAAGGAACTACCCACTACCCTTCTCACTGTCACATTTACCCCATGGTATAACGAACCATCCAGTAGAAGAAAGAAGTCATGAAAGGAGCCCTCATGGAAATTTTAGAAGAACCTGTGATGAAGGAAGAGGTAGAGGACACACCCAAAGAAAACCCAATTAAGCCCTGCACCAAGTCATGCTATTCATGTGGAGAAGAAGGACACATCTCCCAGAATTGTTTGAATGGGGACCTAGTAGAATTCCTGACATAGGAAGTAGAGTATGACCCACATGAAATAGAAGCCCTGATTGGAACAGAAAAGTCCAGGAAGAGAAGTAGATTGGATACCAGGAAGGACCTGAGTCATATCACTTGTTTTAGGTGCAAGGAGTCAGGGCACTACTTTAGTAGTTGCCCAAAAAGAAAGCCAAGGACCCAAGGAGGCTAGGTAGTCATAAGGAAACCACGAGACTTGTTGAAAGTAATATGTTTTTGTTGAAATGAAGCAGGGTGCTTTGCCAGAGATTGTCCCAAGGAGAAGGAGACTTGTGATAATTAGTGGTGTCTGTGAGGAGTATAGTAGTAGTAGTGAGAGCATTTATTCTATATTGATATGTTGAGTTGCGGCATGTAATGGAAATGCAGGAGATTGTAATAATTTGAGAATCAATGAAGTTAGCAGTGATTTGAATTTTATGAGTTGTTACTCTATGAAGAAAGATTTTGACCATTTTTTAGGATATGAGAAATATGGTCTATGGATGAATTTGTGCATCTCAAGGGTGGTAGTACCCTATGAGGACTGGAAAGGAGTATGATATTCCACAAAGTGGACTTCGGACAAACTAAGTATGAGTTTTATCTCAATATGTGGGATACCCAAAGAATATGAAGGGATGAAGTATTATTGGATGTAAAGAAGGTAGAATGTTGGTAATATGGAGCAATTGTAAATCCATGATGAGTCTGAGTAAGCACGTCTTAGTTTGGTACCAATAGAAGGAAGGGAGATAGTACAATTGGATGGATTTAAGAATGCTAGGAAGCTGGATGTTGGATTAATGATCAGTTGCCCCGAAGAAGAGTTCAAGGTTTACAAGTGATGAGATGGGCCATAACCCACAAGCTCCAGGACCTACCAAGAAGCAAGCACACTCCTGCTGAAGGAAAAAACCCTGGAAGAAGTTATGAGTTTATCAACAGACGATCTTATAGGAGTAATGCAAAACTTGAGAGTTGTGAAGGAATGATAGCTGTTTGTTTGGCTTGCAAAATCAATGGATTTATCCGAACTTAGTTCGTCGACAAGTGAAATTCTACAATGTTTGTGAGGATGACCGAGTGTTAGAATGCGAGATTCGCTAAACCATGTACAAGGTAATGATTTGTGTGCAGGATGGATTGATCACCATACCGACTTACTCTTATTATTCGCTTTACTATATGGGATGGTGAATCTGAGTGACTTACCTATAGTAGAGAGACGACGATCAAGACCTTGTTTGAACCTTAGAATGGTATGACAATTTTTCCCTTGTACAAGGAAGTTGTTGCCAATCGTAGGACATACGGTGAGGTTCAACCCAGACCCGTTTCCTGCAAGAGGAAACCATAAATTGTTGACCACCATGAGATATTGATAGTTGTTTAGTATTGGCGCCAAACCCGTTAGCTAAGAAGACCTAGTCTCAGAATAACCTTACCAAGATGAAAGGATAGAAGGATTGAGGAAAAGGTTATGCCACTACCGGAAGAGCCCAGAGTAAGAATTTTTCCCAAGAACCTGAGAAGACCGACACTGTCAAGAATAAGGATGGAGTATATGAGTATTGATGGAACCGTAACAATGTTTCTAAGGGTGGTAGCACCCGAGACCCCAGAGACGATCGATGGATTTTGAAGACCCCCTACCCTAACCTACCGAATCTCGAGGACGAGATTCATTTTAAGGGTGGTAGGTTTGTAACATCCCAAAATTCTAAATTTTGGAATGTTATATTAAATAGATAGTTATGATTGATTGTTTGATTGATTGTGTGAAGTTGAGTGAAATTTGAAACTTTTGAAAGTTAAATGAGAGGGAATAAAAGGACTTTCCCAAACTTTCATCCTGCATTTATGATCTCTGTGAATTCAAATTCTTTTCATCACAAAACCCTAGAGAGAAGATGACATGACTTCTTCCATTTAAATAAATGAAAAGGGTTTTGGAAAGATTTGAATTCCATTTGGAACTATTTCAAATTCAGAAACTTTAAGCAACTCAATGATTTTCATGAGGGAAGATGATGCGGAGCATCCCTCGACCATCACCATGGACGCCACACCACCACCGCAAGGACGGAGAGGACCATGGACAAGAGCTCGCGCATGCGCCATCGAGAACAAGGTGAACTCTTTCCTGTTCGAGTTTCATTCGGATTCACACAAGAGTCGGGTTCTACCTCAAATGGAAACTCTATGTGCTCGTGGGTACCGAGGAGAAGATCGTGAAGAGGCAAGGACAGAGACACCAGCAACGATGGAGGAGGAGAAGGAAGAAGGACGTGTGAGGCACGAAGCAAGAGAGGTCTCGGACCTCCCCGGGTGCCCGGCCACCCCAGCCGCCGGCTGGCCTGGCCTCTGGCCACCCCGGGTGCTCGGCCCCACCTGGGCGCTTCCCCCTTGCCGCCCCGGGTGCCCGGCCAACTGGCCCTGGGTGCCCGGCCCCTCCGGCTGGTGCTGCTGCCACCTCCGGGTGCCCGGTCCTTGGGCCCCCGGGTGCCCAGCCTCCCGCCTCCAGCCTTAGGGCGCCACCCCGGGTGCCCGGGCTTGGAACCCCCGGGTGCCCGGGCCACCTTCAGTCGGCCCTTGAACTGACCGGGTGCCCGGCCCCCTTTGCACCGGGTGCCCGGACCACTCCGAGGGCCTGCGTGCCACTTTGGGTTTTTACCCTTGTATCCCCCTCTCTCCCTCTATTTTGTCCCTAGACTATATATGCCCCTTCCCTAGCTCATTTAGAGGATAGCTAAGAATAGACACAAATCATAGAGCTTAGCTCATGTACCTCCCCTTGTGGGATTCCTCTTGAGAGAGAAGACTCCATTGGAGTACAAGACCTCCATTGGAGAAGATCCCTAGGGATTCAAGCCCCCCTTGAGGGAAGGATCTACCTAGATCATCAAGCCCTCATCTCCTTCATAGGATTTGGGATGAACTCTACCATGTATCTTGTTTCCCTTTGATTGTTCATGTACCTTGTGGATCTTGTGTGTTTGTTGGTCTAGTGGATGTGTGATTGGACTTGTTCTTGAGTGTTCCTCTTGTTTTCTCTCTTGTGTTCATCTTGTTCTTGGGGATTCCCCCTTCAATTCGTGAAAGATCTTCACTTAGGGTTCCACCCTACAACATCTTGGTATCACGAGCCATGGTTTCTCACGAAATTGAGCCCCCCTTCTTGTTCTCTAGCCTAATTTTGTTGTGTTCTTCCCCAAATTCGAAAATTCCTCACCAAAAATAGCCCCAAATTTTTTTGTGATTTGTTGGTTTGATGAGATTTTGTTGGATTTGATCCATGGATTTGCTTGGTTTCAAGTGGATCTAGCCTTCCCCCCATCCATATCCACCTTTCCCTCCACGAAATCCACCAATTTCTTGCATCTTCCCACGAATTTCCGCCCAAATCCGACACCCCCGGGCACCCGGACCCCCCGTGCATACCCGCTGACCACCCCGGGTGCCCGCACCCCGAGCCCCCGGGCACCCGCACCCCGGGCTGTTTGCCTCGGACCACCCTGGGTGCCTGCACCTCTTGCCCCCAGGCACCCGGACCCTCGGGCCTCTTCTTCAGCCCAACCTCGCTGACCACCCCCGGGTGCCCGCACCCCCCCCCCCCCCCGAAACAGCCCAACACCACTCACCGTTTCGGCCATAACTTTCGCTCCCGGAGTCCGATTTGGATGTTCTTTAGCTTGTTGAGTAGCTATTGACATCCCCCGTCCATCTAGATAGGTTCCAACATCATTTGAATCCATCAAAAATTTGGCATTTTGGCATCTTTGCCTAGGCCATCAACCATATCATCCGCAAAACCATCATAGCTTTCCGCAACCTAACCCATTTTCGATCCATATAGCATTTGTGGTTGCTTGAGTGGTGACTTGAGTCTCCTAAGGTGTTTAGGCTACTTAGGGACGGTCGCGTAGTCATCAACCACCACCACCACTTCCGCATTGCTAACTCCGGAACCACCAACGCATTTCGCTACCACCATTTGACATTTTCCTTGAGATTTTGAGTTCGCGGTTTTTTACTATTTCCTAAGGTGTTTCGGCTACTTAGGGACGGGTCTACATCATCTTGGTATCTACATCAAGAACACTGCCACTCATCATCGCCACGAGGTTGTCATCAACATCGACCACTTCACCATTTTGACACCTTAACCGTAAGCAAGAACGGTACCCTCTATATCATCTTGGTATTGTGGTATCCTATCATTGTACATTCTTGCCATTACATTGTTAACCCCTTAGCCCATATTGCGTCACTTGCCTATCGAGACTAGCCATTTGAGTATTGCCGGCAACGTTACTTGAGCACATTAGTGATTCGTACCTTCCATTGCATACATACCATATCATATTGGTGTCATCTTGGCATCATCATATCATCCCTTGTGTCACAAGATCGTTCCCTCGTATACACAATTGCTATCTTGGTTTGTGCATTTTGCATAAGTGGCCGTATCAAAAAAAAAGGGAAAACAAGAAAGAGAATAAGCTTTTAAGCAAAAAGAGAGCAAAGAGCTTGTGAGCAAGAGCCATAGCATCGTACCACATTGCACATAAGATTGTCATCTCCGATCATCTTGGATCATCTTGAGAAGAACATCGGGAACATCATACACATAGCATACTTGGGATAGAAAGCTCATACATTTTTCATCTTATAGGTTGTGCACAAGTGCCGTATCCGCCTATTGAGCAATCGTGCTAGCGTCTCTCTTCAGTTGTGCAACACAAGCGTTTTGCGTGGATTCCACATTTTGTGCTCATTCCTTGGTTGCACGACCCCATTTATCTATCCGTGTGTGTGTTTCCGTGTGCCTCATATTGCTATTGGTCTACTTGTTTCACTTGCGAATTTGTGAATCTTTTCCAACATTATTGACTCTTGCTAACATTTTGCATCAAATTTTTGTGCCACTATCCTCACCGAGCTCCACTATAAGCTTTACTTGATAGGTGTGAGTGAACAAGTCCGGTACCAATTCCACTATTCTTTCATCTCACATTGAGTGAAACGGGATACATCCTCAACTTTGGGAAAAGGTAACTTGGTATTGTTTATCTCATTTCCTACTCACCTCTACTCGAGTCTTGTGATGGATAGGCAAGGCATTTCATCTCTGGTCTTCCACGACAATGACATCGTGAACAACTACATCACCAAAACGTCCATCTTCAGACTACAAATGCAAGGCATTGAGCGACTCGCCATCGACATTCGCCAAAACGAAGCAAGGATAAGGGACTACCTCGACACCAAGTTGGCTGAACAAAGGGATCAAGTACGAGACATGATGGCCAACTACAAGTCTTCTTCCCCTTCGTCATCTTCAAGGCGGCGGCGCTCAAGTGGCCAATCTTCGGAACGTCATCAAGCTCAAGCACTACAACACCATCAATATGAAGATGCTCGTGATGCGTACACCTACAAGTCCCAAAAAGCTCTACATCAAGCTACGGCCAAACGTCATGAGCACAAGAGAAGACCACGAGACAAGCACCACCAAGACGGAGCTACGACTACTACGACCACTTCGGCATCTTCGCCTTTGGACGTATGGCATCTTCGCCTACCTCTGACGAGTACGCCTACTTAGGCCTTCCTCCATGATGACGATGACGAGATGATAGAGCATGGGATTTTCCCTTCGGTCATGGAGGAGAGCGGTGATGTGCCATCTTCGGCCTTCATCCACGGCAACGACGACAAGATGGTTGATCATGGGATTTTCCCTTCGACCACGGCGACGTATGATGACTTGAGTGACTTGTGCCACCATATTGAGAGTGAAAGTGACTTCACCACTAGCCCCATATATGATGAGTTGCCACAATTTCCATGTGAGGGGAGCCACCAACACCACCTCTTGAGTGATTTGAGTGGCTCCACCATATGTGACATTGAGTGCACCTACCTTGCGGGAGTGAGTGAGCCACCACCACATAGAGAGAGTGAGGTAGTTGATAGGGCACGTGAGGCCATTTCGATTTCTAACAACTTAACCTCTACCTCTTTTGTGTCTTCTCATTTGGTGCTAGGTCCTATTTATGATGACGCGCCGATCCTCGATGACTTCGTCCTTCCTTTGGACAAGACGATGGCCATGGTTGAATATGATGCACCCCCCACATGGTTCCATCAAGATGAAGATGATGACCACCATTTGGTCTTTGCCACCTCACCTACACCACTTGAGTGGAATGAACAAGGTAACATAGGTGAAGGTGATGCTCTTGTCCCACTAGTGGACATTCTTGACATTGATTGCTTGCATGATGTTGATCCACCTATTTCCATGCTTCATGCTAGTGCGATTACCCCATGCGATGATTTGCCCGTTTATGATGAGTATGATGATTCTCATGTGGAGTCTAGTAGTTGTGATGCCATGTTACATAGGATTTCTTGTGATAATTCTCTTGGTCACATCATGTTTGACAATCCTCTTGACTTGTCATATGCTATGCATGAGATCCACCATATGTAATATTTGCAATCTCATCTTAGTGACTATGCATATGCCATTAAAATTAATCCAATTTGCACATATGACTTAGATGACAAGCCCTTGGTTATTAGTATTTGTTTTTCTTGTGATGATATTGGTATGCTTCCTTTGCATCACTTATCTCATATGCCATGCCATGACCACCTAGCTTCGGATATGCATTGTTTTGGATGTTCTCCATTTTCTCCATATGACGTTTCCACTATTGCTCATGAGGGCACCCCCATAGTTTCCTCATACATTTTAGGAGATTTTGATTCATCCTATCCATTGCATGATCCCACTACTTGTGTGCACCATATTCTCACCATGAATAAACATGCTATTGATGTGTGAAAGTGCTAGTATCGACTAGAGGGGGGGTGAATAGGCGATTTTTATGAAAGTCTTCAAAACTTGGAAGTTTCAAAGACAAACAATAGAAATGACCTAGTTGATATGGAGTGGAAGATAAACTACCATAAGCAAGCCATAGTCAAGTATGCAATGATGTGAAAGTACAGGACTAATAGCAGCTATGTAGTAAGGATCAGGATGGAAGATAGTATGAAGCCAATCAACAGTAGTAGTCAAGCAGTGAAGTCAAACAGATACGACAGATAGGCAATGACTTCACGAAGACAAACTTAAGTAAAGGAAGGGAGAGGATAGAACCAGTCACTTGTTGAAGACACAGGATTTGTTGGACCAGTTCCAGTTGCTGTGACAACTGTACGTCTGGTTAGGGAGGCTGAGATTCAACTCAGAAGACCGCGTCTTCACCTTATTTCCCTTGAGCTAAGGACACACAGTCCACGCCCAATCACTCTGGTAAGTCTTCAAGGTAGACTTCCAAACCTTCATAGACTTCGTTCACCGGCAATCCACAATGACTCTTGGATGCTCAAAATGTGACGCCTAACCGGCTGGAGGATACACAGTCCTCAAGTGTAATAAGTCTTCAGGTCACATAGACAGAAAGACTTCAGTGGTGCCTAACACTCTTTGGCTCTGGGTGTTTGGGCTTGGTCCTTGCAAGGATTTCTCTCTCTCAAAGGCTTCGAGGTGGGTTGCTCTCAAACGACAAAGGTCGTGCACTAACTCTGAGCAGCCACCAATTTATGGTGTAGGGGGTGGGCTATTTATAGCCACTGGGCAACCCGACCTGATATGTCCAAAATGACCCTGGGTCACTAAGGAACTGACATGTGTTCCAACGGTCAGATTTCAAACACACACGGCAACTTTACTTGGGCTACAAGCAAAGCTGACTCATGCAGCTCTAGATAAGATTTGCTCTCATTGTCTTCGCTCGAAGACATAGGATTTGGGTTGGGCATCACTTCAGTCATTCTGACTTAGTTCACTTGGACCCCACTTAACAGTACGGTGGTTCCTATGACTCAACAAAGAAGAAAAGGAAACAGCGAAACAACACAGTCTTTGCGCTCCATAGTCTTCACTCAATGTCTTCTCATGTCATAGTCTTCAATATGAATATATTCACATACCACCATTGTCTTCAATGTCTTCATACATTTTTAGGGGTCATCTCCGGTAGGTAAACCGAATCAATGAGGGACACTACCTGTGTTATCCTGCAATTCTCACAAACGCATTAGTCCCTCAACCAACTTTGTCGTCAATACTCCAAAACCAACTAGGGGTGGCACTAGATGCACTTACAATCTCCCCCTTTTTGGTGATTGATGACAAACTGGTTGAAGTTTTCGATGGGGATAAAGTATGTGAAATTGTAAAGGATAGGGTATTGTCTTCATAAGTAGCAAGGGCTCCCCCTGAAGATGTGCATATAAGTAATTTGCTTTTGGAATGCAAATGCACATGGCAGGTTGTACTTGTGCAGATCCTCTTCAACTTATGAAGATAATTCATCATGCATGAAATGATATAGCAAGTAAAATGACATGCATAATGAAAAATGGACGTCTGCAGAATGATCTAAGTGCGGAAGTTATCATCGCACATGCAGAATTTATCATCGCATCACAGTAAGGAGAATAAGTAGCAGACGACCATCGAGTTTAAGTGTTACAACTCAAAGAACCAAATGTTTCAAAAGCAGGAGTTGTAAGCACGAGGCAAAATATAATGCAACCGCCCATATGAACCCACTTGAAGACTATCAACTCATACGCTTCTCCCCCTTTTGTCAGTAATGACCAAAAAGGTTTGAAGACATAGAGCATCTACTCGTCCTCATGAGTAGGTGAAGCAGCAGGGTTGTCGTTGTTGTTTGGCGGTGCAGACGTACTTGGTGCAGTGTCGATGCGTGCAGAAGTAGGAGGCGGTGAAGTAGCATCATCTTCATCATCGATCACTCTGGCATTCACAGTTGCCGCGGAGGAAGAATAGTCAGAGTCTTCAAGGGATGGAGTTCGACGTAGGACAGTAGTCCGTGGAGGAGTGGAGTCAAACTGGAATCTTTCATTGAAGCCATCGTCTTGAAGATCTGCTTCAGCACTAAGCAGCGTCAAACTCTTCCATGATTGCCGGCAAGTCTCATGAGCAACAAATGCATTCTTGGTGGCAAGGTTTCGAATGCGATTGACATCCACCAAGAGGCTTTGCATCTGTC
Organism: Triticum timopheevii; assembly: GCA_963921465.1. NCBI lineage: Eukaryota > Viridiplantae > Streptophyta > Magnoliopsida > Poales > Poaceae > Triticum > Triticum timopheevii. The sequence goes on from OY997274.1 coordinate 508,490,692, forward strand.
TCTTGAGCCAATAGTGATGCTTATCTTGTTTCTGATGAAGTGCCACAAGAAGTTCTCGGTCATTAAGAACACGAGAGCGCTTCTTAGGCCTTTGTGCAATGGTGCTATCAGTGGCTTCAGTAGGTGCACGATGAGGCAGACGAGTATTTCCAGCCATTGGATAGATTCGTGTTGTTGCTTGGACGCCTTCAATAGGTTGAGTGAAGCTTTGGTGCTCGACATTCTGAAGACAAAGAGGCTTCTTGGCAGGGTCAGAGTATATGGCTTCAACTGACATATCAACCTCTGGTAGAAAGATCAAATCATTGCGAGCAAAGGGCTGATAGTTCACAGAAGAGTGTCGCTTGATGAGGCGCATGACCCATGGAGCATAAAACTTCAGACTAAAAAGATCAGATTCAGATGCAACAAGTTGCCTAATGAATAATTCTTGAGAATTGAAGCTGATGCCATTGAGGATGTAAAAGACCAAAGTCTTCATGGATCCTTCAAGCTTGGCCGCTGATGAATGTCCTTTGATAGGCCATAGAGTTCGCCTGATGATATGATATATGGTGCGAGGCAGATACTCAAGGTCTTCAACAAAGAACTCCGTTGGATATTCAGTGTCAGATGGAAAAGGCTTCATCATGCTCAACATCTGGCTCATATTGGGTTCAGGCTTGTGGAAGATGCTCTCCTGTGCATTGGGGTGTAGTTGACAGTCAGGTTCATTGAGATCTCCGGGAGCGGATAGGCCAGTAAGCTCGATGATGTCAAGAGCTTTGGCTTCATGATGAACTTTTCCAGTCATCCACTCGAGAACCCATGTCTTGATGTCTCTGTTGTAGCCGCGAATGTGGAGGGTAGTGTAGAATTGAAGCAAAAGTTCTTCATTCCAATGCTCTTTGTCAGTCACAAAGCTGAGCAAACCGGCATCATGAAAACAATCAAGTGCCACTTCTAAGCACGGCAGTCCAGCAATGGCTTCAGTGTCGAGGCGCATATGAGGGAAAATGTGCCCTTAATCATACAGAATGCAGGAGTAATAGCTTCGCTGTTGATAGCTCCAGAAACGATCTGATGATATCCTTGGCTTTGAGTAGGGGTTCTTGGCGCTGTCAAAGAAGGTATTGTGGCTTTTGAAGCCATTAGCATTGAAGGACCCTGGTGAGTTTGCAGTACCTGGAAACCTTGGCAATCTTGGCTTTGGTTTCTAGACCTGAGGCCTATGCTCAACATGATAATCAAATTGAGGTCCAGAGGCAGTAGGCCGAGGTACCAGAATGGGCCATCGGACAGTGTTTAGCTGACCATGACTGTATGCTTGCTCAATTGTATGGGGCCTTGGTGGCGGAACAGGAGCAGTGGCAACAGCTGAGGCTTCAGGCTGCACAACAGGTGCTTCGGGAGAAGTTGCCTCATTGGCTTCAGGCACACTGGTTAGTTCAAGCTCCACATTAGCTTCAGTCATGACTACGTCATTGGCTTCATTGGCGTTGGTGGTGGCAGCTTCAACATCTTCAACCTCCACTTGACAAGCTGGAGGGTCGGGCACTGGCACGTTCACATCAGGAACAGCTTCTTCATTAACGGGGGGAGTAGGGACACGTACGTCCTCTTGTCTTTCATCGGCTGATGCAGCCGGAATGTCTTCAGCAGCTTGGGCTTCAGACACGGAGACATTCACAGTTGGAGTAGGTTTAGAAAAGACTTGACGTGCAACAGGTTGGTGTTGCACTCCTCCTTCTGGAACGCTCGAAAGAGGGACTTGAGGCCTCTGTCCTTTGTGAAGCCTGCAAAATGTTGGCGATGCTTTTGGAGATGGAGTTGGCTGGGCCTCAAAGTATTCTTCTTCTTCTTGCGCGGGTGGTGTAGCTTGTTGTTGTTGTTCGGGAGTACTGGGGGAGTCTTGTTGCTGTGGGTGATCAGCCCATGATGCATCCTGAGCAGTTGGCATCAGAGGACGACCAATGTTGATGAGTTCACTGTTCGTGAGAACAGGCGATGATACCACGTTGTGTTCGATCTGAGGAAGAACTTCATCATCTTCAATATTGTCATCTTGACCAATGTCTTCAGCAGCGGTGGGTTCAGCTGCTGGAATGTCTTCAGCTTCATGAGCCTTTGTGGTAGCAGGCTCATGAACTATCATCCGTCTTTCTTGATGTTCAGATGCAGGACGAACCACTGATATGGGTTCAACAACCAAGGGCTCTGTGGGAGCAGCCCTATTCTTCTTGGTCTTGCGCTTCTTCTTGGAGGGGCGGCATCAGAGGCTTCAGTATGCTTCCTCTTTCTGGCTTTAGCCTATGCAGCCCTTGTCTTCTTCTGTTCTGAAGTGGTTGACGTGACCTTTAGCTTCAAGCCAGTCATGCTGCTTGGGAAGATAATGCGAGGTGCTTCTTGACTTGAAGGCGCAGGTTGGGCAGTAGAGAGCTTCTTCTTTTTCTTTGCAGCCATCCTGGAGTCAATGCCAGGACGGCCAATAGACTTGCGCTTCTCAGCCTCATTGTAGGCAAGCACACATTTGTCAGCCATACTCTTCATGCGCTCGCGGGAGCCTTGGGCTTCTTGGCGCTTCTTGAGAAAGGCTTCTTTAAGCTCATGCAGCATGACCTTGAAGTTTCTGACATCTTGCACACTGAGCTTCGCCACATGCTTCTTGAACTGAGCCTTCTCATAATCAATTTTGTTCTTCAGCTCAACGATGCGCTGAGCGAGAGCTAGCTCAGAAGCAATGGCGCCATTGAAAGAGACGCTGAGGCCAATGGGAAGCTTCAGATCTTCAAAGCTGAGATTTGGTGTGTCAAACCACTCATCAATGAAGTTATGGATGATTGCCACATCGAAGAGAGGCAGGTTGTTGAAGATTTCTGCTTCTTCCTTGCTTTTGATCAGTTGCTCAAGGGCATCATCTGCAAGATCTTCATCACTGGACAGATCAATGGGTTCTTCACGCAGAATGGCAGCAGGAGTCAAGGTTTGATCAGTATGCCTGACAATTTGCTTTTTCTTCTCCGTCTTCTTGGAGATACGGGATTGATCTTCGGACTGCACACTGGCTTCAGGAGGTGCAGTGGCTAGTGGCTTCGCATGTGAAGCTTTTGGAGGTGCTGATTTAGAAGCCTTTAGCTTCTTTTGCTTCTGCGGCTTTGGAGGAGGAGCTAGGGCTTCATCAGTATCAGCATCATTATCAGAATGATCTACCCTGGCACCTTGGACCAAGATGTAGGTGATGAGGCCATCGAGGTTGGAGAAGGGGCCAATGACATTAGGTTCTGCATCACGAGAGCCGTCGGCATGGGGAGCAGAGGGACCAGGGTTGAAGTCTAATCCCAATGACTTCTTGTTTTCCTTGGCCGAAGCTTTGGCGTGCTAAAAGTTGCGCTTGAAGAGAGCATCATCACGACACCAGAGTAATGATGTGGGATGGGCGTTCTCAGGCTGAGGTCCACGGACCATGCAGGGATAGAAACCTTGTGCAATAGCTTCAGCTCTGTTCTTGGGTTGAAGGCCTCGATAGAGAATATCGCCCCAAGGACTCTTGATAGCATTCTTCTCTGCATATTCCTTGGTCACGAATTTGTACTTGAACCATTCTTCAGCCCAATAGCGTCGAATCCATTGGATTCGTGTCTTGCGCTAATGATAAGTCTCTTCAGGATCTGTCTTATAGAGCTCTACTAGGTCATCAGGCAGATCTTTGGATGTTCCTTCACGGGGCTGTCTGCCACCCTTCCTTGCTGATTTTTCTGCAGCCATGAACTTCAAACTGAATGGCTTCAATACGTTCAAAGGCTTCAGAGACTTACGCTTGCTGGTCAACCAGGAACTGGCTTCAGGAGAATGAATGTGATGCTGTAAGTATTCTGCAAACGAATGCAGACTATGAGAACCTAGGGATTCTCCCACGGACATGTACCTGTGACAGCATTAGAGATGCGAGGGAAGGGGAAGAGGTCATATGCATTCTTAGAAGATTTTGAAGATAAATCAGTTTGAAGACATTGACCTCATGATGCGAAGACATTCACTTATATTAGGTGAGTTGGTTCCAGATTTGTACCAATCCGTGAATAAGTACAAGTGAGGAATCAAACTAGATAAGAAATCTAAGTGAATAGACTAGGCTGTATGAGATGCAGACAGAGTAGATCTAACATTGTGTAGGCAGAAACCACTTTTGGTAAATAGGATGAATCTTGAGGATCAAAAAGGTGGTAAAAATAGAGTTATAATTACCGCACGAAGAACTGCTAGATGGGATGAATAGGAAACCGAGCAGTTCAGTCCACCATGCAGAAACCACTTTTGGTAAATAGGATGAATCTTGAGGATCAAAAAGGAGTAGATCTAACATTGTGTAGGCAGAAACCACTTTTGGTAAATAGGATGAATCTTGAGGATCAAAAAGGTGGTAAAAATAGAGTTATAATTACCGCACGAAGAACTGCTAGATGGGATGAATAGGAAACCGAGCAGTTCAGTCCACCATGCAGAAACCACTTTTGGTAAATAGGATGAATCTTGAGGATCAAAAAGGAGTAGATCTAACATTGTGTAGGCAGAAACCACTTTTGGTAAATAGGATGAATCTTGAGGATCAAAAAGGTGGTAAAAATAGAGTTATAATTATCGCACGAAGAACTGCTAGATGGGATGAATAGGAGACCGAGCAGTTCAGTCCACCGTGCAGAAACCACTTTTGGTAAATAGGATGAATCTTGAGGATCAAAAAGGAGTAGATCTAACATTGTGTAGGCAGAAACCACTTTTGGTAAATAGGATGAATCTTGAGGATCAAAAAGGTGGTAAAAATAGAGTTATAATTACCGCACGAAGAACTGCTAGATGGGATGAATAGGAGACCGAGCAGTTCAGTCCACCGTGCCCTAACTTGGCGACGGAGGACACCTACGGCAACGGTGGAGAGGACGATGTCCGCGGCCGGCGTGAGGACGGCGTCGGAGAAGTTGCGGCAGCTAAGCGCTTCGTCACCGGCGTCGTCGAGAGCTAGCGGTGGCGCTAGGGTTTTGACGAGGTGGAGAGGTGGAAGAAGGATTTCTTTACCGCAGGGGACAAGTATTTATAAGGAGGGGTGCGGCACAGCGCAATTACGCTGGTGCCCCTGGCGGTTCACATCTGAGGGGCACGTGGCAAGCATGCAACATACTCAGAGTTGTCCCACGTTCACAAGCCCGCCAGGCATGTCGGATGGTTGTTCCAACTTCTCCGGATTTCAACAATAAAGATAAGTTATTTAAAACAGACTTAATGTTTGTCTCTGTGCCTTCTGCTGACTAGGACGCAGAGAAGACATTCGACAGTTTCAATAGAATGCATATGATTTGGACAGATAGAGTTTGAGATCGAAAGCATAGAGAGGTTAGGGTCCGATCACATTCACTTAGTTCAAAAGATTCAACTTGAATACATAGCTATAAGTGAATATATATATATATATATATATATATATATATATATATATCAGAAAGCAATCAAATCATCATAGTGAAGAGAATCATGAAGATAAATTGAAACTGAAGACAAACCAAATGCGAAGTCATTGCAAAAATAACGCCATGAGAGAAACACTTCAAACAGAGAAATTTGGTGGTGGCGTTACCGACCGTATAGGAAGTATTAGACCCAGACACGGCGCACAATTATCGTGGCACTCCGAAGTCAAATTCCATGTTAATGTATTCACACTAAGAATGTAAGTCTTCATTGATTGAAGATATACAGTACTTCGTGTGTTGCACATCTAAGTCATCAACATGCATAAGTGTTAGGATGTGTGCCTGATCACAGGACATTTGAGGATTCCAAGATATTTAGCTCACACCATAACTTGCAAAACCTTTTCTCATCCAAGGGCTTTGTGAAGATATCTGCCAGTTGCTCTTCAGTGTTGACGTGCATGATGTCAATATCTTTCTTCATGACATGATCTCTGAGAAAGTGATGACGAATTTCAATGTGCTTTGTCTTCGAGTGCTGAACCGGATTGTTGGCTATCTTGATGGCGCTTTCGTTGTTGCAGAAGAGAGGTACTTGTTTCAGATTGATGCCATAGTCCTTGAGAGTTTGCTTCATCCATAGAAGCTGAGCACAACAAGATCCAGCAGCAATGTATTCAGATTCAGCACTTGAGAGTGATACATAGTTCTGCTTCTTTGAAGACCAACAGATAAGTGATCGTCCCAGAAAGTGACATGTGCCTGATGTAGACTTGTGATCCACCTTGTCACCAGCATAATCAGCATCCGAGAATCCAACCAGATCAAATTTTGAGCCCTTGGGATACCATAATCCGAGTGTTGGGGTGTATGCCAAATATTGTAGAATTCGCTTCACCGCTAAGTGATGCGATTCCTTTGGTGCCGCTTGGAATCGAGCACACATGCAAACACTAAGCATAATATCTGGCCTAGATGCACATAGGTAAAGCAAAGAACCAACCATGGAGCGGTATACCTTTTGATCGAACTCTTTACCATTGTCGTCGGGACCAAGATGGTGTTTGGCTGGCATTGGCATCGTGTAGCCTTTGCAGTCTTCCATTCCAAACTTCTTCAGACAATCTTTGAGGTATTTCTCTTGAGATATGAAGATGCCATTCCTTTGCTGACGAATTTGAAGACCAAGGAAGAACTTCAGCTCACCCATCATGGGCATCTGATATTGCTCTTGCATCATGTACCCAAACTCATCAGTATACTTCTGGTTGGTGCAGCCGAAGATTATGTCATCCACATATATTTGGCACACAAACAGTACACCATCATATGTCTTCGTGAAGAGTGTGGGATCGAGGGATCCAGGTTTGAAGCCTTTGCTCTTCAGGAAGCCTTTGATCGTATCATACCATGCACGAGGAGCTTGTTTGAGGCCATACAGTGCTTTGTTTAGCTTGTACACCATATCAGGATGTTTTGGATCTTCAAAGCCAGGTGGTTGAGCTACATATACTTCTTCTTCAATCTTGCCATTGAGAAATGCACTCTTCACATCCATTTGATATAGCAAGATGTTTTGATGGTTAGCGTAGGCTAGTAGTATGCGAATAGCTTCAAGCCTAGCCACAGGAGCAAATGTTTCATCGAAGTCAATTCCTTCTACTTGAGTATATCCTTGAGCTACAAGACGTGCTTTGTTTCTGACGACTTGACCATGCTCATCTTGCTTGTTTCAATATATCCATTTTGTTCCAATAATGTTATGCTTGCGAGGGTCAGGTCGCTTGACAAGTTCCCAAACATTGTTCAGGTTGAACTGTTGAAGTTCTTCTTGCATAGCTTGAATCCATTCAGGTTCCATAAAAGCTTCAGCAACTTTCTTGGGTTCTGATATTGATACAAATGAAAAGTGCCCACAAAAGTTTGCTAACTGTGTTGCTCTTGAGCGGGTCAGTGGACCAGGCGCATTGATGCTGTCAATTATCTTCTCAATTTGTACTTCATTTGCAACACAAGGATGAACAGGACGAAGACTTTGCTCTTGCTGATCATTGTCATCATTGGGAGGATTGTTTTTAGTCTGAGCATTGTCTTCAGGTTGGTTAGGTGCAGAGATGATGAGTTCCTCTTCAGGCTGTGCTTCAGAAGGCATGATTTCACTAGTTCCCATCAGCTTGATAGATTCGCTTGGAGGAGCTTCATCTAGTGTACTTGGCAGGAGTTCTCTTTGTGAACCATTGGTTTCATCAAATCTCACATCCACAGTTTCGACGATCTTGTAGAGATAGAGGTTGAAGACTCTGTAGGAGTGTGAGTCCTTTCCATAGCCAAGCATGAAGCCTTCATGATCCTTAGGTGCAAATTTTGACTTGTGATGGGGGTCCTTGATCCAGCACCTAGCTCCAAATACCCTGAAGTAACTGACATTTGGCTTCTTGCCAGTAAGGAGCTCATAGAATGTTTTGTTCAGAAGCTTATGGATGTAGACACGATTGATGATGTGACATGATGTATCAATAGCTTCAGGCCAGAACTTTCTTGGTGTCTTGTATTCATCGAGCATTGTTCGAGCCATCTCAATTAGGGTTCTGTTCTTGCGTTCAACAATGCCATTTTGCTGAGGTGTGTATGGAGCAGAGAACTCATGAGTGATTCCCATTGTATCCAGATAAAGATCAAGTCCGGTGTTCTTGAATTCAGTGCCATTATCACTTCTGATATGCTTGATCTTCACGCCATAATTGTTCATTGCTCGATTGGCGAAGCGTCTGAAGACATCTTGAACTTCAGTCTTGTAGAGAATTATATGAACCCATGTGTATCTTGAGTAGTCATCAATAATGATGAAGCCATAGAGACAAGCAGTTGTTGTGAGGGTGGAGTAGTGAGTAGGTCCAAATAAGTCCATGTGTAACAGCTCGAAGGGTTGAGATGTTGTGATGATTGTCTTCGAGGGGTGCTGTGCCCTTGTCATCTTTCTAGCCTATGACATGCTTCTTGAACTTGACATCTTCGATGCCTATGACATGCTTCTTCTTGACGAGTGAGTGTAAGTTCCTCATGCCAGCATGTCCTACCCTTCGATGCCAGAGCCAGCATTCTGAAGCTTTTGTGAGAAGACATACGGCAAGCTGTGGACCTGCTGAGAAATCTACCATGTATAGATCATCTTTTCGATACCCTTGAAAGACTAGAGACTTGTCAGATTCCATTAGTACAAGGCAGCGATATGTTCCGAATAGCACAATCATGTTCAAGTCACAAAGCATTGAGACAAACATTAAGTTGAAACCAAGGGATTCAACAAGCATCACTTTATCCATGTGTTGATCCTTTGAGATTGCAACTCTACCTAGACCCAATACCTTGCTTTTACCAGTGTCAGCAAACGTGATGTGACTCTTGTCGGATGGACGTAAGGTTGAGTCCATGAGAAGACTTCGATCACCAGTCATATGATTTGTGCATCCACTATCCATAATCCATTCTGAAGCTTTTGGTGATGTACCCTATAGTGCAGTTAGGAGGATAGGCTTCACAAGAATGCTGTGAAGCATAAGCATTTGGCGCATATAGGGATTGTCACAGCTTAGATCAAAATTAGGACACATAGTATGACTGATAAGCGATTCAGATATGAAGTATATAGAATGACATTTTATCATGCGTCCTAAATGTGTTTTAGGTCCCTAGCAATAGTATCGGACGCCATTGATTGCTGGTTGGAGACCCTTTTCTGCAAAAGAGAGTTAATTCTTCTTCGCCACCCACATCTTCAGGGGTGGCTTAGAAGCAATGAGTCTAAGTGCAGCATCTGAGAATTTTGGCTTTGGAGCCCTAGCAAATAGCCTTGCAGGAGATGAATGATACTCATATGAATAAGCAGAAAAGTTCTTAGTCCTATGAACAAAGCGGTTCGAAGATACACGCTCATATTCATAAGTCTGAGCATGATTTCCCTGCAAAACATTGGCGTTAGGGTGACTCAAGTGAGTCATGTATCTGTATGACGCCTTTGGGCCATATGAAGCTATAGGTCTGGGGTTTGTCTTCTTCCTAGGTGGTGTCATGATGACATTCACAGGAAGATTATCAATGTACTGCTTAGGTACCCAGATCTTCTTCATAGGTGGTCCATTCCTGCAGTTAGTACCAATGTACCTGGCAAACACTTCACCGTTCTGATTCTTGAACAGCTTATAGTTTGCATCAAAGGATTCATCAATGATAATAGGATTAGCACAGGTAAAGCCGGATAAAGTGGATGGATCTACTAAGGGTTCCTTTGCAGCAACCCATGTGGTTTTGGGGTACTGCTCAGGCTTCCAGTACGAGCCATCAACATTCATTTTCCTCTCGAACCCAACACCCTCTTTCCTAGGGTTTCGGTTCAGAATCTGCTTTTTGAGGACATCGCAGAGTGTCTGATGCCCTTTCAGACTCTTATACATCCCTGTTTCAAGCAGTGTCTTCAACATAGCATTTTCATCAGCAATAGCAGTGGTATCCTCCGCAGAGGGGTTAGTAACTGCATCAGTAGGTGAAGACAATGAAACAGTAGCAGCAGTGGAACATTCAGCAACAGATGTAGTGTTATCACACCCAATGCATTTTAGACATGGTGGTTCAAATCCATCCTGAGCGGGACTGATCTATTGAGCACGAAGTGACTCATTCTCCTTTTGAAGATCTTCATGAGCCGCTCTCAATTTCTCAAGCTCTTGTTTCCTTTGAAGATAATCATAGGAGAGCCTTTCATAAGTAGTTGTGAGCGTTTCATGACGACCTTCAAGTTCTTGGTACTTAGCATGAAGATTTTTTATGTCTTCAACTAAGGACTGTGAACGTGTCATTTCCGCGTCCAACAGGTCATTGCTTTTGTCTAACAATTTTTTAGTATGTTCCATAGCCTTTTGTTGTTCAGTTGCAATTTTAGCAAGTGTTTTGTAGCTAGGTTTGGATTCACAATCAGAGTCATCTTCACTTGATGTTTGAAAGTAGGCATCACGTGATTTTACCTTGGCACCACGTGCCATGAAGCAGTAGGTGGGAGTAGGATCGTCTTCGACATCAGCTTCAGCGTTGGTGTGGAAGTCATTGTCTTCAGTGTTGAAGATGGACTTGGCAACATAGGCTGTGGCTAGAGCCAGACTTGCAACGCCAGGGTCGGACTCCTCTCCAGACTCCACCTCCGCATCCTCAGAAGCAGAATCCTCTTCTGAATCCATTTCCTTGCCAACAAAAGCACGAGCCTTGCCTGATGAGCTCTTCTTATGAGATGAAGACCATGATGAAGACTTGGAAGAAGAATTTGAAGATTTCTTCTTCTTCTTCTTGTCTTCAGAATCATATTCCTTGCTCTTCTTCTTCTTCTTCTCATTGTCCCACTGTGGACACTCAGAGATATAGTGTCCAGGTTTCTTGCACTTGTGACATGTTCTCTTCTTGTGGTCATGAGCGGAAGCTTCATCATTTCGTGAGCTGGATCGTCAAGACTTTCTGAAGCCTTTCTGTTGGGGAACGTAGCAGAAATTCAAAAATTTTCCTACGTATCACCAAGATCTATCTATGGAGAGACCAGCAACGAGTAGAAAGAGAGTGCATCTACATACCCTTATAGATCGCTAAGCGGAAGCGTTCAAGTGAACGGGGTTGATGGAGTCGTACTCGTCGTGATTCAAATCACCGATGATCAAGTGCCGAACGCACGGCACCTCCGCGTTCAACACACGTACAGCCCGGTGACGTCTCCCACGCCTTGATCCAGCAAGGAGAGAGGGAGAGGTTGAGGAAGACTCCATCCAGCAGCAGCACAATGGCGTGGTGGTGGTGGAGGAGCGTGGCAATCTTGCAGGGCTTCGCCAAGCACCGCGAGAGAGGAGGAGCACTTGGGAGAGGGAGGGCTGCGCCAGGGGCAAGGGTGAAGCTCCCATGCGCCTCCCCACTATATATAGGGGTGGAGGGGGCTGGTTTCTTGCCCTCCAAGTCCATTGGGGCGTTGGCCAAGGTGGGAGGAAAGAAATCCCATCATTTCCTTCCCCACCGATTGCTATCCCCCCTTTTTAGGGATCTTGATCTTATCCCTTCGGGATATGATCTTATTCCTTCTAAGGGGGGATCTTGGTGCACCTTGACCAGGGGTGTGGGGCCTTGCCCCCACTACCCACGTTCATGTGGGCCCCCCCATGCAGGTGGGCCCCACTCCGGAACCTTCTACAACCTTCCTGGTACAATACCGAAAAATTCCGAACATTTTCCGGTGGCCAAAATAGGACTTCCCATATATAAATCTTTACCTCCGGACCATTCCGGAACTCCTCGTGACGTCTGGGATCTCATCCGGGACTCCGAACAACATTCGGTAACCACATACAAACTTCCTTTATAACCCTAGCGTCATCGAACCTTATGTGTGTAGACCCTACGGGTTCGGGAGACATGCAGACATGACCGAGACGTTCTCCGGTCAATAACCAACAGCAGGATCTGGATACCCATGATGGCTCCCACATGTTCCACGATGATCTCATCGGATGAACCACGATGTCAAGGACTTAATCAATCCCGTATACAATTCCCTTTGTCTAGCGGTATTGTACTTGCCCGAGATTCGATCGTCGGTATCCTTATACCTTGTTCAATCTCGTTTCCGGCAAGTCTCTTTACTCGTTTCGTAACACATCATCCCGTGATCAACTCCTTGGTCACATTGCGCATATGATGATGTCCTACCGAGTGGGCCCAGAGATACCTCTCCGCTTACACGGAGTGACAAATCCCAGTCTCGATTCGTGCCAACCCAACAGACACTTTCGGAGATACCTGTAATGCACCTTTATAGCCACCCAGTTACGTTGTGACGTTTGGTACACCCAAAGCACTCCTACGGTATCCGGGAGTTGCACAATCTCATGGTCTAAGGAAAAGATACTTGACATTATAAAAGCTCTAGCAAACGAACTACACGATCTTTGTGCTATGCTTAGGATTGGGTCTTGTCCATCACATCATTCTCCTAATGATGTGATCCCGTTATCAACGACATCCAATGTCCATAGCCAGGAAACCATGACTATCTGTTGATCACAACGAGCTAGTCAACTAGAGGCTCACTAGGGACATATTGTGGTCTATGTATTCACACGTGTATTACGATTTCCGGATAATACAGTTATAGCATGAATAAAAGACAATTATCATGAACAAGGAAATATAATAATAACTAATTTATTATTGCCTCTAGGGCATATTTCCAACAGTCTCCCACTTGCACTAGAGTCAATAATCTAGTTCACATCGATATGTGATTAACACTCAAGGTCACATCCCCATGTGACTAACACCCAAAGAGTTTACTAGAGTCAATAATCTAGTTCACATTTACCATGTGATTAACACTCGATGAGTTCTGGGTTTGATCATGTTATGCTTGTGAGAGAGGTTATAGTCAACGGGTCTGAACCTTTTAGATCCGTGTGTGCTTTACAAATCTCTATGTCATCTCCTAGATGTAGCTACCACGCTCTATTTGGAGCTATTCCAAATAACTGTTCTACTTGGAGCTATATTAAAAGTTGCTCCATTATACGTATCCGGTATCTCTACTCAGAGCTATCCGGATAGGTGTTAAGCTTGCATCGACGTAACTCTTTACGTCGAACTCTTTATCACCTCCACAATCGAGAAAATTCCTTAGTCCACTAGTTACTAAGGATAACTTTGACCGCTGTCCTGTGATCCATTCTTGGATCACTCTTGTACCCCTTGACTGACTCATGGCAAGGCACACTTCAGGTGCGGTACACAGCATAGCATACTGTAGAGAGCCTATGATAAAAGCATAGGGGACGCCCTTCGTCCTTCCTCTTTCTTCTGTCGTGGTCGAGCTTTAAGTCTTAACTTCATACCTTACAACTCAGGCAAGAACTCCTTCTTTGACTGATCCATCTTGAACACCTTCAAGATTATGTCAAGGTATGTGCTCATTTAAAAGTACTATTAAGCATTTTGATCTATCTTATAGATCTTGATGCTTATTGTTCAAGTAGCCTAATCCAGGTTTTCCATTGAAAAACAGTTTTCAAATAACCCTATATGCTTTCTAAAAATTCTACATCATTTCTGATCATCAATATGTCAACAACATATACTCATCAGAAATTCCATAGTGCTCCCACTCACTTCTTTGGAAATACAAGTTTCTCATAAACTTTGTATAAACCCAAAATCTTTGATCATCTTATCAAAGTGTACATTCCAACTCCTAGATGCTTACTCCAGTCCTTAGAAGGATCGCTGGAACCAGCATACCTTTTAGCATCCTTAGGATCGTCAAAACCTTTCTGATTGTATTACATACAACCTTTCCTTACGAAAACTGGTAAGGAAACTCGTTTTGACATCCATCTGCCAGATTTCATAAATGCAGCTGATGCTAACACGAATCCGACGGACTTAAGCATCGCTACGGATGAGAAAATCTCATCGTAGTCAACTCCTTGAAATTGTGAAAAACTTTTCGTCACAAGTCGAGCTCCATAGATGGTTACATTACCATCCACGTCCGTCTTCTTCTTAAAGATCCATTTATCTCAATGGCTTGCCGATCATCAGGCAAGTCCATCAAAGTCCATGCTTTGTTCTGATACATGGATCCTATCTCGGATTTCATGGCTTCTAACCATTTGTCGGAATTGGGCCCACCATTGCTTCTCCATAGCTCGTAGGTTTATTGTTGTCTAGCAACATGACCTTCAAGACAGGATTACTGTACCACTCTGAAGTAGTACGCATCCTTGTCGTCCTACGAGGTTCGGTAGTGACTTGATCTGAAGCTTCATGATCACTATCATAAGCTTCCACTTCAATTGGTGTAGGTGCCACGGGAACGACTTCCTGTGCCCAGCTTCACACTGGTTGAAGTGATGGTTCAATAACCTCATCAAGTCTCCACCATCCTCCCACTCAACTTTTCGAGAGAAACCTTTCCTCGAGAAGGGACCCAATTCAAGAAACAATCCATATTGCTATCGGATCTGAATTAGGAGGTATACCCAACTGTTTTGGGTGTCCTATGAAGATGCATTTTATCCGCTTTGGGTTCGAGCTTATCAACCTGAAACCTTTTCACATAAGCGTCGCAGCCCCAAACCTTTAAGAAACGACAACTTAGGTTTCTCTAAACCATAGTTCATGCGGTGTCATCTCAACGGAATTACGTGGTGCCCTATTTAAAGTGAATGTGGTTGTCTCTAATGCCTAACCCATGAACGATAGTGGTAATTCGATAAGAGACATCATGGTACGCACCATATCCAATAGGGTGCAACTATGATGTTCGGACACACCATCACATTATGGTGTTCCAGGCGGTATTAATTGCGAAACAATTTCCACAATGTCTTAATTGTGTGCCAACACTCGTAACTCAGATATTCATCTCTATGATCATATCATAGACATTTTATCCTCTTGTCACAATGATCTTCTACTTCACTCTGAAATTACTTGAACCATTCAATAATTCAGACTTGTGTTTCATCAAGTAAATATATTCAACATCTACTCGAATCATCTGTGAAGTAAGAACATAACGATATTCACTGCATGCCCCAGCACTCATTGGACTGCACACATCAAAATGTGTTACTTCTAACGAGTTGCTTTCTAGTTCCATTTTACTGAAACCGAGGCTTTCAGTCATCTTGCCCATGTGGTATGATTTGCATGTCTCAAGTGATTCAAGATCAAGTGAGTTCAAACGGTCCATTTGCATGGAGTTTCTTCATGCATATACACCAATAGACATGGTTCGCATGTCTCAAACTTTTCAAAAATGAGTGAGTCCAAAGATCCATCAACATGGAGCTTCTTCATGCGTTTTATACCATTATGACTTACATGGCAGTGCCACAAGTAAGTGGTACTATCATTACTATCTTATATCTTTTGGCATGAAAATGTGTATCACTACGATCGAGATTCAATAAACTATTCATTTTAGGTGTAAGACCATTGAAGGTATTATTCAAATAAACAGAGTAACCATTATTCTCCTTAAATGAATAACCGTATTACGATAGACATAATCCAATCATGTCTATGCTCAACGCAAACACCAATCTCGATGGTAGAGGGAGCGTGCGATGCTTGATCATATCAACATTGGAAACACTTCCAACACATATCGTCCGCTCACCTTTAGCTAGTCTCCGTTTATTCCGTAGCTTTTATTTCGAGTTACTAACACTTAGCAACCGAACCGGTATATTATACCCTGGTGCTACTAGGAGTACTAGTAAAGTACACATTAACATAATGTATATCCAATATACTTCTATCGACCTTGCCAGCCTTCTCATCTACCAAGTATCTAGGGTAATGCTGCTCCAGTGGCTGTTCCCTTATTACAGAAGCACTTAGTTTCAGGTTTGGGTTCAACCTTGGGTTTCTTCACTAGAGCAGCAGCTGTTTTGCCGTTTCATGAAGTATCCCTTTTTGCCCTTGCCCTTCTTGAAACTAGTGGTTTCACCAACCATCAACAATTGATGCTCCTTCTTGATTTCTACTTTCACGGTGTCAAACATCGCGAATATTTCAAGGATCATCATATCTATCCCTGATATGTTATAGTTCATCACGAAGCTCTAGCAGCTTGGTGGCAATGACTTTTGGAGAAACATCACTATCTCATCTGGAAGATCAACTCCCACTCGATTCAAGTGATTGTTGTACTCAGACAATCTGAGCACAAGCACAACAATTGAGCTTTTCTCCATTAGTTTGCAGGTTAAGAAAATCGTCGGAGGTCTTATACCTCTTGACGTGGGCACGAGCCTGAAATCTCAATTTCAGCCCTCAAAACATCTCATATGTTCCGCGACATCTCGAAAAACGTCTTTGGTGCCTCAACTCTACACCGTTTCACTGAACTATCACGTAGTTATCAAAACGTGTATGTCTGATGTTCGTAACATCCACAAACGACGTTTGGGGTTCAGCACACTGAGCGGTGCATTAAGGACATAAGCTTTCTACTGTCCGCATAATAGCTACTATCAACTTTCAACTATATTTTCTCTAGGAACATATCTAAACAGTAGAACTATAGCGTGAGCTACGACATAATTTGCAAAAGGTCTTTTTGACTATGTTCAAGATAATTAAGTTCATCTTATGAACTCCCACTCAGATAGACATCCCTCTGGTCATCTAAGTGATCACATGATCCGAGTCAAACTAGGCCGTGTCCGATCATCACGTGAGACGGACTAGCCAACGTCGGTGAACATCTTCATGTTGATCGTATCTACTATACGACTCATGCTCGACCTTTCGGTCTCCGTGTTCCGAGGCCATGTCTGTACATGCTAGGCTCGTCAAGTTAACCCTAAGTGTATTGCTGTGTAAATCTGTCTTACACCCGTTGTATGTGAACGTAAGAATCCATCACACCCGATCATCACGTGGTGCTTAGAAGCGACGAACTGTAGCAACGGTGCACAGTTAGGGGAGAACACTTCTTGAAATTTTTGTAAGGGATCACCTTATTTACTACCGTCGTCCTAAGTAAACAAGATGCATAAACATGATAAACATCACATGCAATCAAATAGTGACATGATATGGCCAATATCATTTTGCTCCTTTTGATCTCCATCTTCGGGGCTCCATGATCATCATCGTCACCGGCATGACACCATGATCTCCATCATCATGATCTCCATCATCGTGTCTCCATGAAGTCGTCTCGCCAACTTATTACTTCTACTACTATGGCTACCGGTTAGCAATAAACTAAAGTAATTACATGGCGTTGTTCAATGACACGCAGGTCATACAATAAATTAAGACAACTCCTATGGCTCCTGCCGGTTGTCATACTCATCGACATGCAAGTCGTGAATCCTATTACAAGAACATGATCAATCTCATACATCACATATCATTCATCACATTCTTCTTGGCCATATCACATCACATAGCATACCCTGCAAAAACAAGTTAGACGTCCTCTAATTGTTGTTTGCATGTTTTACGTGGCTGCTTTGGGTTTCTAGCAAGAACGTTTCTTACCTACGCAAAACCACAACGTGATATGCCAATTGCTATTTACCCTTCATAAGGACCCTTTTCATCGAATCCGTTCCGACTAAAGTGGGAGAGACTGGCACCCGCTAGCCACCTTATGCACCAAGTGCATGTCAGTCGGTGGAACCTGTCTCACGTAAGAGTACGTGTAAGGTCGGTCCGGGCCGCTTCATCCCACAATACCGTCGAAACAAGATTGGACTAGTAACGGTAAGCATATTGAACAACATCAATGCCCACAACTACTTTGTGTTCTACTCGTGCAAAGAATCTACGCAATAGACCTAGCTCATGATGCCACTGTTGGGGAACGTAGCAGAAATTCAAAAAATTTCCTACGTATCACCAAGATCTATCTATGGAGAGACCAGCAACGAGTAGAAAGAGAGTGCATCTACATACCCTTGTAGATCGCTAAGCGGAAGCGTTCAAGTGAACGGGGTTGATGGAGTTGTACTCGTCGTGATTCAAATCACCGATGATCAAGTGCCGAACGCACGGCACCTCCGCGTTCAACACACGTACAGCCCGGTGACGTCTCCCACGCCTTGATCCAGCAAGGAGAGAGGGAGAGGTTGAGGAAGACTCCATCCAGCAGTAGCACAATGGCGTGGTGGTGGTGGAGGAGCGTGGCAATCCTGCAGGGCTTCGCCAAGCACCGCGAGAGAGGAGGAGCACTTGGGAGAGGGAGGGCTGCGCCAGGGGCAAGGGTGAAGCTCCCATGCGCCTCCCCACTATATATAGGGGTGGAGGGGGCTGGTTTCTTGCCCTCCAAGTCCATTGGGGCGTTGGCCAAGGTGGGAGGAAAGAAATCCCATCATTTCCTTCCCCACCGATTGCTATCCCCCCTTTTTAGGGATCTTGATCTTATCCCTTCGGGATATGATCTTATTCCTTCTAAGGGGGGATCTTGGTGTGCCTTGACCAGGGGTGTGGGGCCTTGCCCCCACTACCCACGTTCATGTGGGCCCCCCCATGCAGGTGGGCCCCACTCCGGAACCTTCTAGAACCTTCCCGGTACAATACCGAAAAATTCCGAACATTTTCTGGTGGCCAAAATAGAACTTCCCATATATAAATCTTTACCTCCGGACCATTCCGGAACTCCTCGTGACGTCTGGGATCTCATCCGGGACTCCGAACAACATTCGGTAACCACATACAAACTTCCTTTATAACCCTAGCGTCATCGAACCTTAAGTGTGTAGACCCTACGGGTTCGGGAGACATGCAGACATGACCGAGACGTTCTCCGGTCAATAACCAACAGCGGGATCTGGATACCCATGATGGCTCCCACATGTTCCACGATGATCTCATCGGATGAACCGCGATGTCAAGGACTTAATCAATCCCGTATACAATTCCCTTTGTCTAGCGGTATTGTACTTGCCCGAGATTCGATCGTCGGTATCCTTATACCTTGTTCAATCTCGTTACCGGCAAGTCTCTTTACTCGTTCCGTAACACATCATCCCGTGATCAACTCCTTGGTCACATTGCGCATATGATGATGTCCTACCGAGTGGGCCCAGAGATACCTCTCCGCTTACACGGAGTGACAAATCCCAGTCTCGATTCGTGCCAACCCAACAGACACTTTCGGAGATACCTGTAATGCACCTTTATAGCCACCCAGTTACGTTGTGACGTTTGGTACACCCAAAGCACTCCTACGGTATCCGGGAGTTGCACAATCTCATGGTCTAAGGAAAAGATACTTGACATTATAAAAGCTCTAGCAAACGAACTACACGATCTTTGTGCTATGCTTAGGATTGGGTCTTGTCCATCACATCATTCTCCTAATGATGTGATCCCGTTATCAACGACATCCAATGTCCATAGCCAGGAAACCATGACTATCTATTGATCACAATGAGCTAGTCAACTAGAGGCTCACTAGGGACATATTGTGGTCTATGTATTCACACGTGTATTACGATTTCCGGATAATACAGTTATAGCATGAATAAAAGACAATTATCATGAACAAGGAAATATAATAATAACTAATTTATTATTGCCTCTAGGGCATATTTCCAACACTTTCTTCTTGGTGAACTTCTGGAACTTCTTCACAAGCATAGCAAGTTCCTTTCCAATGTCTTCAGGATCATCAGAACTGCAGTCAGATTCTTCTTCAGATGAGGAAACAACTTTTGCCTTCAAAGCGCGAGTTCGGCCATAGTTTGGACCATAGATATCTCTTTTCTCAGAAAGCTGGAACTCATGTGTGTTGAGCCTCTCAAGTATATCAGACGGATCGAGTGTCTTGAAGTCAGACGTTCTTGTATCATGAGGGCAAGGGTGTCAAAGGAGCTGTCAAGTGATCTCAGTAGTGTCTTGACGATTTCATGCTTGGTAATCTCAGTTGCGCCAAGAGCTTGAAGTTCATTTGTGATGTTAGTGAGGCGATCGAACGTGAGCTGGACATTTTCATTGTCGTTTCTCTTGAAGCGGTTGAAGAGGTTGCGAAGAACACCGATTCTTTGATCTCTCTGGGTTGATATGCCTTCGTTGACCTTGGAGAGCCAGTCCCAGACTAGCTTTGATGTTTCCAGAGCACTCACACGGCCATACTGTCCCTTGGTCAAATGACCACAGATAATGTTCTTGGCAGTAGAGTCCAGTTGAATGAACTTCTTGACATCAGCAGGGGTGACATCTTCACCAGTCTTGGGAACGCCGTTCTTAACGACATACCAGAGGTCGACATCAATGGCTTCAAGATGCATACGCATCTTATTCTTCCAGTA
Source organism: Triticum timopheevii (assembly GCA_963921465.1). NCBI lineage: Eukaryota > Viridiplantae > Streptophyta > Magnoliopsida > Poales > Poaceae > Triticum > Triticum timopheevii. Next base: position 508,510,985 of record OY997274.1, read on the forward strand.
GGGATATTTAGTTCCATCGAAAACGGGGCAAGCAGCAGAGACTTTGATTATCCCTGCAGTCGACATAGCTAAACTCCAGGTGGTTAAACCGAATCACACAGAACAAGGGAGTACCTTGCTCTGATACCAATTGAAAGTGCTAGTATCGACTAGAGGGGGGGTGAGTAGGCAATTTTTATGGAAGTCTTCAAAACTTGGAAGTTTCGAAGACAAACAATAGAAATGACCTAGTTGATATGCAGCGGAAGATAGACTACCATAAGCAAGCCATAGTCAAGTATGCAATGATGTGAAAGTACAGGACTAATAGTAGCTATATAGTAAGGATCAGGATGGAAGATAGTATGAAGCCAATCAACAGTGGTAGTCAAGCAGTGAAGTCAAACAGATACGATAGATAGGCAATGACTTCACAAAGACAAACTTAAGTAAAGGAAGGGAGAGGATAGAACCAGTCACTTGTTGAAGACACAGGATTTGTTGGACCAGTTCCAGTTGCTGTGACAACTGTACGTCTGGTTAGGGAGGCTGAGATTCAACTCAGAAGACCGCGTCTTCACCTTATTCCCCTTGAGCTAAGGACACACAGTCCACGCCCAATCACTCTGGTAAGTCTTCAAGGTACACTTCCAAACCTTCACAGACTTCGTTCACCGGCAATCCACAATGACTCTTGGATGCTCAGAACGCGACGCCTAACCGGCTGGAGGATACACAGTCCTCAAGTGTAATAAGTCTTCAGGTCACACAGACACAAAGACTTCAGTGATGCCTAACACTCTTTGGCTCTGGGTGTTTGGGCTTGGTCCTCGCAAGGATTTCTCTCTCTCAAAGGCTTCGAGGTGGGTTGCTCTCAAACGACAAAACTCGTGCACTAACTCTGAGCAGCCACCAATTTATGGTGTAGGGGGTGGGCTATTTATAGACACTGGGAAACCCGACCTGATATGTCTGAAATGACCCTGGGTCACTAAGGAACTGACACATGTTCCAACGGTCAGATTTTAAACACACACGGCAACTTTACTTGGGCTACAAGCAAAGCTGACTCATGCAGCTCTGGATAAGATTTGCTCTCATTGTCTTCGCTCGAAGACATAGGATTTGGGTTGAGCATCACTTCAGTCATTCTGACTTAGTTCACTTGGACCCCACTTAACAGTACGGTGGTTCCTATGACTCAACAAAGAAGAAAAGGAAACAGCAAAACAACACAGTCTTCGCGCTCCATAGTCTTCACTCAATGTCTTCTTATGTCATAGTCTTCAATATGAATATCTTCACATACCACCATTGTCTTAAATGTCTTCATACATTTTTAGGGGTCATCTCCGGTAGGTAAACCGAATCAATGAGGGACACTACCTGCGTTATCCTGCAATTCTCACAAACGCATTAGTCCCTCAACCAACTTTGTTGTCAATACTCCAAAACCAACTAGGGGTGGCACTAGATGCACTTAAAATGTGCCATATACTTATACGTTAAATTTGCATCCCCATCGTGTCATACACAATAACTATTCTTTCATGATGGATGACATGTTCTTATACCATGCATCAAATTTTTTTGAGCGATGCTTATCTTGTGCTAACTCACATGTGCACATACACATCATGATGGATGATGTGTACATTTACCACGCGCACAATTTCTTTCATTTGTGTCTCTTTTGTGTAGGTACCCATGAATACTTGTCAACCTCGCAATCCCATGAGTTAACAAAATGAGCTCTCGAGAGCAACGATGACTTGGGATTCCATGGAGTGTGTTTCCCACCGCTCTCTTCGCGCAAGGACTTTGCGCATTGCTTCTACATGGCTCTCACATGGTTATGGGTTATCGTCCATTACATCTTATATGCCCATCTTGCCATGTTCACTTTGCATGATATACTCATTCCTATGCCTTTGCCATGCATTTGTGACCCATGCTTTGCATTACACATGATGATTGATTCTACTACTTGTATGTGTATTTGCAAGCTTGGTGGAGATATTGCTTGTTATTGCCATGTTTGCTATGTGCCCCATGCCTACAACGATACTATGATCTTTCTTTGTGTTCGTGCTTGCGATATGTCATGTGCATTGCCTATGCCTACTACTTGCACACATGACATGATTGACATGATTTCCTCTAGTGTGTTGCATCTTCGCTCCACTAGTTCACACGACTTGATTCCTATGCTTTCTCATGTTGCATCCAATTCTTGGATTACTTGGTCCTATAACATGCTTGCTTGTCACATGATTGATTTGATTGCCACCCACATGATGAACCATTGCTCTTGCTATCGTGTTGAGTGCCACTCGATTTTCACTACACCCTATGCACATTATGCTTGGATTGTCTTGCACTTGCCCCATGTGTTTAGATATATCATCTTCTTTGGTGTTGTGAATGACTCTTATGCCTACCATAGACCGTTCATTGAGAGTCTTATGCATGTTTGCTATGATCTTGAGGATGATGCTTGCTATCTTGTCAAACATATTTGCATCGCTACCTCACATTTGCATGCTTGTTTCCGTGATGTCTTTGCTTGTGCTCAATTTATATGCTTAAATGCCATGAAACACTTCTTTGTCAAACCATATGCTATGCTTGATGACAACACTTGTTGGGTGAATCACCTCTTCAATGCTTGGTTTTGCTTTAATGCCAACCACATTTGTTTTTCCAAGTGCTTGTTATCTTTGCTCCTTTTGAAGGAATTACAAGACGGTGCGACATTGGAGAGTGACCATTTCGAGCTTCCACATGACAAGTGCTTGGTGGTCGTCCACTTCTACACGGCGACACCATCTCCTTCCCATGGTGATGAAGATCACGATCCGTGGACGGATCTCTCCCAAGGGGGGAGATGATGCGGAGCATCCCTCGACCATCACCATGGATGCCACACCACCACCGCAAGGACGGAGAGGACCGTCGACAAGAGCACGCGCACGCGCCATCGAGAACAAGGTGAACTCTTCCCTCTTCGAGTTTCATTCGGATTCACACAATAGTAGGGTTCTACCTCAAATGGAAACTCTATGTGCTCGTAGGTACCGAGGAGAAGATCGTAAAGAGGCAAGGACGAAGACACCAGCAACTATGGAGGAGGAGAAGGAAGAAGGACGCGTGAGGCCCGAAGCAAGACAGGTACCAAGGGCCCGTGTGCCCGGCCACCCCCAGCCGCCGGCTGGCCTGGCCTCTGGCCACCCCGGGTGCCCGGCCACCAAGGGCCTGGGTTCCCGGCCCCGCCTGGGCGCTGCCCCCTTGCCGCCCCGGGTGCCCGGCCCCTCCGGCTGGTGCTGCTGCCACCTCCGGGTGCCCGGGCCTTGGGCCCCCGGGTGCCCGGCCTCCCGCCTCCAGCCTCAGGGTGCCACCCGGGGTGCCCGGGCTTGGAACCCCCGAGTGCCCGGGCCACCTTCAACCGGCCCCTGACCTGACCAGGTGCCACTTTGGGTTTTACATCCCCCTCTCTCCCTCTATTTTGTCCCTAGACTATATATACCCCTTCCCTAGCTCATTTAGAGGATAACTAAGAATAGACACAAATCATAGAGCTTAGCTCATGTACCTCCCCTTGTGGGATTCCTCTTGAGAGAGAAGACTCCATTGGAGTACAAGACCTCCATTGGAGAAGATCCCTAGGGATTCAAGCCCCCTTGAGGGAAGGATCTACCTAGATCATCAAGCCCTCATCTCCTTCATAGGATTTGGGAGGAACTCTACCATGTATCTTGTTTCCCTTTGATTGTTCATGTACCTTGTGGATCTTGTGTGCTTGTTGGTCTAGTGGATGTGTGATTGGACTTGTTCTTGAGTGTTCCTCTTGTTTTCTCTCTTGTGTTCATCTTGTTCTTAGGGATTCCCCCTCCAATTCGTGAAAGATCTTCACTTAGGGTTCCACCCTACAACAGAAGATAAAATGAGTTCTTCAAAATATATGAAATATGAGTTGGGAGTTTAAAAGAAATCCAATTTAAAGTCCTTTTGAAATTATTTTCAATTGGGAGTTATTTGGGTTTTATTCAAATTATTTTTCTCCAAAAATAAAATATATGGAAATTAGGGTAACATGATTCCCTACAGTGAAAAATGGAGAGAAATAAATTTGAAATCATTTTGGAAATTTTTAAAATGATTCTTATTGGATTTTATTGCATCAGTAGCACTCTTTGCTTTATTTGAATTTCAGAGGATTTTATTTGAAGCTAGAATAATGTTCATCTTGTAGGAATTCTTTTTCTGAAAATTTTGATATATTATATGCCTATATAATATTTTTTATTTCTTTTAGTTTATTTATTTTTGTCTGTCTGCGTTTTGGGAAAAAAAGTTCCCCTTCGCCGACTGGGCCAGCCCAGCGCCCGAGCCAGGCCGCGGCCCAACAGCCCGCGCCCGCATCGCCTTCCTCCTCCCGACCGGACTCCGCCGCCCGCACGACATCGCCGCCGCCGTACGCCGCTCGGACTCCCCTCGCCGCTGTGCCCCTTCCCCACGCCTCCCCGCCTATAAATGGCGAGGCCCGGACCCTCTCTTCTCCCGAGCCGCGCCGCCACCCTCACGCCAGCGCCGCTGCCATAGCTGCATCTTGTCGCCGCCGCTCTTGCGTCGCACTCCACCGCCGCCTCTGACCGCCATCGGCGCCACCAGCGCACCCGCCGCCCCGCGCCGCCTCTCCCCGTGCGCCTCGCCGTCTTCCCGGACGACCGGAGCTGCCAACGCTGCCGCGCCGCCGTTCCACCTCGCCAGAGTAACCGCCATCGCCGGTTCTTCGACGAAAACCGCTGCCGACCAGTATAAAATAGACCCCGGATTGATCCGGTTTTTATTTTAAGTTCGGTTTTTTATACCCTAGACTAGATTTGTTTTTTTCTTAGGTTTTGTTAAACAGCGAACGTCCACTGTTTAGATCTTATAAACGAATGTTCGTTATTTAGTCTTTTCGTTTTCTGTTTATTTACGTCAGGGACCTATACGTAATTATCTTTCTTACAAATTAGTCCTTTTGTTTCAAACTACCACAACTTTTTCATCGTTTATCCAAATCCAACAAAACCAACGCCCACTTCTTCGTTATGATCCCCTCTATCCAGTAAAACAACTTAAACATGTTTTTGATAGTTTAAAATTTGAATTTCAAATAGTTTAGTATTTAAAATTCGTTTGATCGTAACCCGAGTTCTATAACTCCGTTTGAGTTGATTCTTTTTGCAAATCGAAGCTCTTGACCTAAAATTTCTGATAAGGCCAAATTCAATTAATTTTGGTACTATTAGAAATTGTTTTCTATTGCAATAGTTATTTGCTTGGTTTTGAAGTTTTCCGAATTGTTTTGTTCGTTCTTTCCGATCTTTTGAGTGATTGCTTATGTGTGGTTACTATTCTTTGCTTACGATAGATTGAACGGAGTGTGACGAGTAGAACTGTCGGGAATTCTGAGTGTGAATCATCTTCATCAACAGTACAGGCAAGTTCACACTTTGATCATATCCCTTTATTACCTAGTTTTTATGCATTAGTTCAACCCTCAAACATTGCATGAGTAGGACTTGATAACATGTGGGTATTGGGAAGTAGTTGATGAGGTAGGAACCTATTGTCCTGCATTCAAACCTTGGGAGTTACTTCTACGTTATGCTTATATTGCTATGCTATGCTCGTAGACGTGGTTTGGTTTGAGTGATTCATGACAAATGTGAGAGTTATTATTAATGGTTAACTTAAGGTGGCTACTTTAATACACATCTGGGTGGAATGGTAGGGGCACCCTGGAGTACCCAGTGGTTTGCCCGGGCACCTGGAGAACCCAGTGCTTGCCCAAGGGAATCCCAGAGGACCCATGTGATTACCCTATGGAATGCCACCCAGGCTCAAAGGGATCATAAGTTTATTCATGCTAGAAACTTTTGTGTGTAGCCACAAGCCATTATGGGCTCTGGCATAGTTGAGTATGTTGCGTGAGCTTTTGAAGAGGTAGACAGCAGATGCAGGGGGTGTAGGTGGTACTGTCTACCCAGAGTAAAGAGTTAATGCTTCTGAAAGATTGTGTCTCGGTCATCCGTTTCTCAAACATCATGTAGTGCGAGAAATTCAACGGAGGCGATCGAGTCTTGTGGGGAAAGTGCGCAAACCTCTGCAAAGTGTATAAACTAATCATGGTTAGCTGTGTCCCCGGTTATGGACATCTTGAGTATCTGGTTCTTGGATTGTCATGTTGATCTCATCAAGTTACTTAAATAATTTGTTGGGTTGATGATTATTAATTTGGGATTGAGTTGGAGGAACCTTCTCAATATTTTCAACAAACTTTGTAGTTAAATAAAATATATTCCTTTGTTGTAGGGAAAAATTGGCTTTTCGCAAAAACATTATAAACTTAGAGCTTTCCACCAGCCAAATATGCATGTAGTGATAGCTATTATTCATCATTATCCTATGGTGTGAATTTGCCAGTACATTCAATGTACTGACCCTTTGTGGCTGCAACGTCTCATGTTGCAGGATATCTTACGACGAGTAAGTGATACGTTAGGGTTACGATTTCTACACTTAACTTTGCCGTTGGTGTTGATGGGAATCCACAACCTTTTTGTTACTTCCGCTATTTGGATTGAGGTAATAGTATTTACGTTACTTTATACATGTGATTTACCTCTGTTATAAATCCTCAAGTACTGTTTGTGTTAGCATACCAATCCAGGGATGACACTTTAAGCATAGAGACCTGACCGTTTGAGGTCAGGTCGCTACATCCAGCCTCTTGACAGGCTTTGAGGTAAGTAATTCAAATTATGAGAAAGTATCACAATATAGACAGTAGCCCCTGATGCTCTGTTTGGTTTTTAGAAAGAATAGCCGAACAGAGGATCAAATATTATTACCAGGAGTCTAATCATATTATGTCTATGTGAATGAGCAGGCGTCGCTGCTGGCCGCCGCTGCCGCCACTGCGGAGGTCTCCAGACTGAGGCAGAACCTGGGGCGGGCCGAAGAAGATCTCGGCCTCGTGAAGAGGCAGCTCGAGGAGAGAAAAGGTAAGTGATACCCCGTCTGCATGTTATATAAAGTAACAAATCATTGATGCTAACAGAAGCATGATGAATTTTAATATGGGCTGCGACCGAAGTGGCGGCCCTTAAGAAGGCACTATCCGAGGCCGAAGGCAAAGCGGCCAGGGAGCGCACCAAGCACGAAAAACAAGAGGCTCGAGTTCATGAGGTCCACCAAGAGCTCCAGGATTTCGTCAAAAAATTTGAATCCTTGGAGCACGACTCCAAGACGCAAGAGTCGGAGCTTGCGAAGGCCCGTCAGAGCGCGCAAGACACCTAGGTAGAAGCCCAGAAGGCCCTCCAGGAAATTGAGGCGGCCAAGAAGATAGCTGCGGGTAAGGCTTTCGTTATGCAAAGCAAGCATGTGAAGGAGACTTTCCTTTTACTTACCCGAATTCGGAGCTCTCTAGGAGCATTCGCAGATTTGCCGCACAACGTCTCTGATGTCACAGAGTACTACCGGGCTGAGGAAGGGAGCTCGACGGAGAAGCTGTTTTGGTCCCAATATATTGGGGCCGAACATCCGATGCCCTTGAGCGACCAGCTGAAGCAACTGGTCGAACTTCACAAGGCGGCCGAACTGGCCATGAAGGACTTCATAGTCAGGCTATGGTCTGGCGAGCCCTTGCCCAGCAGCTACTTCGGCCTTGTCAAGCGGATGGTAAATGCTTGTCTGCGGCTTGAAGTCCTTAAGTGGTCCGTCTGCATTGAGGGTGCACGTCGGGCCTTGGCCCGTGCGAAAGTGCACTGGGGGAGGATGGGCGCTGAGAAGTTGGTGAAAGAGGGGCTGCCAAAGGGCAAGGAGCATCGCCACCCCAAACAATACTATGATAATGTCATTAAGGGTGCCCGCCTTGTGGAGGATGAATGTACTGAGGATGTAATATTCGAATGAATGTACTCGTGTCATCCTATAATATGAAAACCAGTTCATGTACGCTATATGGCGCTTGTTAATTTAAAATATTACCTTCTATGCGGCCGTTTATAAAATCTTGAGAGTTGGCCAGTCGTCGGCTTCTGCCCCCATGTAACTAGTAGTGGGGTGTTCGGTATAAATATAAACACTCTTTATCCAATTTTTTGGTCCTTTTAAGGAGGTGTTTAGCGCCGCGAACAAGGCAATCGGACTATACGGCTTTATCGCTCTCACTTGGCCATAGAAGTCTACAATTTTAAATTTTGGCGAAGCCCCTAGTATCCGGAAGGCCGGACTCGGGGCGCTATACACGCCTAAATTGGACGAGGCCGATTCCTCGCCTAAAGCGGAAAAAAATCTTTAGGAATTTGAGACCTATCGAACAGCGACCAGCTCTCACCTTATCATGGCAGTCAGTTTTCGGCTTTCTCTATTGAGGTGCTTGTCCGGAAGAGCTGAGACAAAATCGCAGTAGTTCTCCCTGTGCTACCTTAGCCGATATAGCGGAACATAAGGTACCAAAACATAGGAGTCGGGCAAACCCAACTATTGACCCAAGACATGATTCGGAGCCGATGCATATAATGCTATAAGTTCGGGGTGCCGCACTGTCGAAAGTGTTCGGACTTTTCTTGTCGTGTTATGGGGTACACTGAAGCCCCTGGCGAGCCGGACGTACCAAGGTGTACGGGTGCAATAAATAAGCAGTAAAGAAAGGGCATAAATAAATGTAATAGTAAGCTGATGTTGTACATTATTTTTCCTTGTTATTCAGATAGTACGTCAAAGCGTACGTATACAAGTAATGCAATAAGAAAAAAAGGACTATTTGACACATCCTAACCAGGGACGAGCTGTGTGCGGGTATGTAAAACAGGTATAACGATCGTTATCAGAGATCACCTGAGGATTCCCTTGTACGCCAAAGCTTCTTGTCTTCTTGGTGTGTCCGTCGCGCTATGTGTTCGATGATTGATCTATCGAAGAGCCTCCCGAAGATGGGGACCTGAAAGAAAAAAGGGGTGCAAAGATGCGTGGGTCCTGGGGCGGTCGAACTGCATTGTGGACCGTGTCATAGCCGTGCCTCCGCCTGTGCCCATGGTATTTTAAGTGTGTAGTTTTTGTGCGCGCGGCACAAATTTTGCCGCTTGACTGGGACTAGGATGGAGGCCGAATTGCTAATCGAGCTCTAGACGTGTCGGATGATCCTGTTGCGGGGTACTCCGGACTCGCTTGATAGTGTCGGGGTTCTTTATCGCCGAATTGGCTGTTTGCCTAAGAAGGTTGTTTTGTACTTCTGCCGCGAGGGCCGCAGTGTGTTCCTCCATATGGAGCGAGCGTTCTGTGTTTCCATTAACTGTTATAACCCCGCGAGGTCCTGGCATTTTGAGCTTGAGGTATGCATAATGCGGTACCGCACTGAATTTGGTGAATGCGGTTCGTCCGAGCAGTGCGTGATAGCCACTGCAGAAGGGGACGATGTCGAAGATTAACTCCTCGCTACGGAAATTGTTCGGAGATCCGAAGACCACTTCCAGTGTGACTGAGCCCGTGCAACAGGCCTCCACACCGGGTATGACACCCTTGAAAGTGGTTTTTGTGGGCTTGATCCTTGAGGGGTCGATGCCCATTTTGCGCACTGTATCCTGATAGAGCAAGTTCAGGCTGCTGCCACCGTCCATGAGGACTCGTCTGAGGTGGAATCCATCGATGATGGGGTCAAGGACCAATGCGGCCAAACCACCATGACAGATACTGGTAGGATGGTCCCTGCGATCAAAAGTGATCGGACAAGAGGACCATGGGTTGAACTTTGGGGCGACTGGCTCCATCGCGTAGACGTCCTTTAGCGCACGCTTTCGTTCCCGCTTGGGAATGTGGGTTGCGTATATCATATTCATTGTTTTCACCTGGGGAGGGAATTTCTTTTGTTCTCCTGTGTTCGGCGGCCAGGGCTCCTCATCGTCATTGCTATGCAGCCCCTTTTCCTTGTTTTTGGCATTCAATTTGCCAGCCTGTTTAAACACCCAGCATTCCCTATTGGTGTGGTTGGCTGGTTTATCGGGGGTGCCGTGAATTTGACATGAGCGATCAAGTATGCGGTCCAAACTGGACGAGCCTCGATTGTTTCTTTTGAATGGCTTTTTCCGCTATCCGGATTTAAAGCCTCTAAATCTGGCATTAACTCTCGTGTCTTCAGCGTTGTCGCCATTATTGCGACGCTTGTGTCTATTGCGTCGTGGCTTGCCGTTGCTGTCTCTAGCGTCTGAATCACGAGAGTTTTTGGGTGTGATGTTGCTATGAGTGTCATGAGGGCTGCCATGGTTTTTGGCTTCTCTTGGTCGAGGTGTCGGGCAAGCCATTCGTCGCGGATGTTATGCTTGAAGGCTGCTAAGGCTTCGGCATCCGGACAGTCGACAATTTGGTTCTTCTTAGTTAGGAACCGAGTCCAGAATTTCCTGGCTGACTCTCCGGGCTATTGGGTTATGTGACTTAAGTCATCAGCATCCGGTGGTCACACGTAAATGCCCTGGAAGTTATCAAGGAATGCGTCTTCCAGGTCCTCCCAACTGCCAATGGAGCTTTCTGGCAGGCTATTCAGCCAATGCCAAGCCGGTCCTTTGAGCTTCAGTGGTAGGTACTTTATGGCATGTAAGTCATCGTCGCGGGCCATATGAATGTGTAGGAGAAAATCTTCAATCCATACCGCGGGGTCTGTTATGCCATCATATGATTCAATGTTTACGGGTTTAAACCCTTCCGAGAATTCATGATCCATAATCAGTGAAGCATAGGCGGTGTGCGGCGCCTCTATGCCGGGCTACATCACGACGTAGTTCAAATGAATCTGGTCTATTGTATTCGGCCCGGCCGGACTTTGGTTTATTGTATCCGGCGTGACGGTCATCGTCACGCTTGTGGCGCGCCCCCGTGATCCGTAGATCGATCTTGACTGTCTTGCTTTCTTTTCCAATACTTCTCGCAGGTCCTTCGTGTAGCCCTGGTCCTTAGTATTATTGTTTGATTGGCAACGGAGTGGGGTCTGGACTTCGGGCTGATACGCCGCTTTGTCGCGGCCACGGGGTGGCCGGTCAGCCGCATCATGCGCTGGTAGCGTGGGTTTTAAAGCTTCCTCCTCGAGTTGAGGTAGCAACCTGCGCTTTGGGTAACTTTTGCCAGGGCGCTCGAGTCCGTATTCCTCGGCAACCAGGACCTCAGTCCATCTATCAGTTAGCAGATCTTGATCAGCTTGAAGCTGTTGTTGCTTTTTCTTCAGGCTTTTTGTAGTGGCTATAAGCCGGCGCTTGAAGCGCTCCTGCTCAACGGGATCCTCAGGCACGATGAATTCTTTGCCGCCAAGGCTTGCTTCGTCTTCGGAGAGAGGCATGTAATTATCATCCTCTAATTCTCTGTCCGTCGCCTGTTCCTTAGGGCTAGCTTGCCCTCTTCTTGCTCGGCCTACTCGAAGCCTGGCTGGGCAGGACTGTTCTCATCCTCGGCACAATCCGGATTGTTATCTCTTGTGCCGGTATCGCTATTTTTGCCATGGCGGGGCCTAGAGCGGCGCCTATGACGCCGGTGCCTAGATTGCTTCTCCAAGGGGTTATCTTCCGTTGCCTCATCGCCATTGCTTTCCTTGGGGTGTCCACCATATATATATATATATATATATATATATATATATATATATATATATATATATATATATATATATATATATCATATGACGAGGTGGTTGTCCAGCGCCCTATAGGCGGTGGTTCCTGTTCTTCTCCTGCATCGTCGTCCATGCCGTCAATGTCTTCTAAGTTGAAGTCAAGCATGTCGGTTAAGACATCGATAGTGGCTATTAAATGGGTGGTGGGTGGGGAACAAATTTCTCCGTCGTCCGCTTCCCACTCGAGCCGGACATAGTTCGGCCAAGAATCTCTCGATAAGGAAAGAGATCTTAATGAATTTAGCACATCACCCAAGTGCGAGTGTTGAAAAATATTCGCGATGGTCAACTCCATGACCGGTGTCCAATCAGATTCGATAGGCATGGACGTACGCGGTTTGGATCCTGTAGCCGGAGATGAGTCCGAGGGTCCGATGACCCCACCTTCACAGGAGGTGGGATCAGTGTTCGGCTCCAACGCCGATGAGTGTGCGGCCTCCGTGGCGGGGTCCATCCACCCGTCCTTGAAAGGCACGATCTGCTTCGGATTGATTCCCGGCGCCGCCGCAGGTGCGATCTCCTGAACACCGTCCGATGGAAGATCTAAGTCGTGCTCGTCGTGACCTTTTGGCGCACCTGGCATGGGCTCGAATCCGTCAAAGATCATGTCTCCGCGGATGTCGGCAGTATAGTTCAAGCTTCCAAACCTGACCTGATGGCCAGGGGCGTAGCTATCGATCTGCTCCAGATGGCCAAGCGAGTTGGCCCGTGGTACAAAGCCGCTGAATACGAAGATCTATTCAGGAAGGAAAACCTCCCCCTGGACCGCATTGCTGAAGATGATTTAAGGAGCCATCAAGCCTTATCGCAACGGCACGGTGGAACTCTCAATAGAAGCACCAATGTCGGTGTCAAAACCGATGGGTCTTGGGTAGGGGGTCCCGAACTGTGCGTCTAAGGCTAATGGTAATAGGAGACAGGGGACACAATGTTTACCCAGGTTCGGGCCGTCTCGATGGAGGTAATACCCTACTTCCTACTTGATTGATCTTGATGATATGAGTATAACAAGAGTTGATCTACCACGAGATCGTAGAGGCTAAACCCTAGAAGCTAGCCTATGATTATGATTGTTCTTCTCCTACGGACTAAACCCTACGGTTTATATAGACACCGGAGGGGGCTAGGGTTACACAGAGCCGGTTACAGAGAAGGAAATCTGCATATACGAATTGCCAAGCTTGCCTTCCACGCAAAGGAGAGTCCCATCCGGACACGGGACGAAGTCTTCAATCTTGTATCTTCATAGTCCAACAGTCCGGCCAAAGTATACGGGATTTACTGAGGGAGTACAGGATTAAGGGGTCCTCGGACAGCCGGACTATATACTTTGGCCGGACTGTTGGACTATGAAGATACAAGATTGAAGACTTCGTCCCGTGTCCGGATGGGACTCTCCTTTGCATGGAAGGCAAGCTTGGCAATTCAGATATGTAGATTTCCTTCTCTGTAACCGACTTTGTGTAACCCTAGCCCCCTCCGGTGTCTATATAGGGTTTAGTCCGTAGGAGAAGAGCAATCATAATCATAGGCTAGCTTCTAGGGTTTAGCCTCTACGATCTCGTGGTAGATCAACTCTTATAATACTCATATCATCAATATCAATCAAGCAGGAAGTAGGGTATTACCTCCATCGAGAGGGCCCAAACCTGGGTAACATTGTGTCCCATGTCTCCTATTACCATTAGCCTTAGACGCACAGTTCGGGACCCCCTACCCGAGATCTGCCAGTTTTGACACCGACACGCGCCCCTGGAGCTTTTGGCCACCCCATGTCCCTCCAGGTCTTTTCCCGAAGCTTCCTGGGTATCTTGTGGTCCAAGAAAAATCGTCAAAAAGTTTTGTTCCATTTGGACTATGTTTGGTATTGATTTTCTGTAAAGACAAAAACAAGGAAAAACAACAACTGTCACTTGGCACTAGGTTAATAGGTTAGTCCCAGAAAATGATAAAATGGCATCATAATGCATATAAAACATCCAAGATTGATAATATAATAGCATGGAACAATAAAAAATTTATAGATAAGTTGGAGACGTATCACCACCTCTTGACCCCTCTGGCCTCCTCCCGAAGCTTCCAGGGTGTCTTGTGGTCCAAGGAAAACCGTCAAAAAGTTTCGTTCCATTTGGACTCCATTTGGTATTGATTTTCTGTAAAGACAAAAACAATGAAAAAATAGCAACTGGCACTGGGCACTAGGTTGATAGGTTAGTCCCAAAAATGATATAAAATAGCATAATAATGCATATAAAACATTCAAGATTGATAATATAATTACATGGAACAATAAAAAATTATAGATATGTTGGAGAAGTATCACACTACATGGTGTCAAGAAAAATACTAGCATCAAAACAATAGCATATACAATACAAAATATACCTACCATTGAACTAAATATTTTGCATAACTACAAGAGCACATACTGTCAAGCCAACAATGGATAATGTGAATGAAACCATGAATGGATCATACCGGCTCTGCACATTCTAAGAACCTTCTACCTGTGTCTTTTCCTTCAAAGGCAACAAGCCTCTCCGATGCCTTGTCGTGCTTCTCATAGAAGACCATTAGATCCAACCAAGCCCCCTGTAATCGAGATCTTCAAGGCTGAAAGGGACCTGCACAAGCTCGTACAAACACAATGCCCAAATCAAAACCCAGCTAAATCACCCAATAAAAAAACCAATTCTGAAACCCTAAACCTGGATCAAGTGAACTGACCTAGTTAAGCCAATCGGTGGAGGAGGAGGAGTGCATGTATGGGAGGCTTGACTAGTCGTCACTGCTTTCGTCCTCGAAAACCATGGCGGCAACGGTGTAATGCTGCAGGCGACGCTCGGGAATGCGGGCAGCAACGAGAGGGAGTAAACGAGCGAGGAGGAAGATGAAGAATGGTGCGGTTGGGGAGGAGGGAGGCCGACCAGACTGGGCTAAGAGCGACCGAGCCACGCGCCGATTGGCCACCGTGGCACCTGACGGGTGGGACCGGGCGGTCATTTTTGGCGTCAATACATATAAACATAGGCTTTAGCTCTATTTGAAACGGCACGCCCCAAATTTGGTGCTGACATGCAAAAATTACGAAACTTGGTACCAATCTACACGTTCTGCCCCGATTGTGGCACTTGTGTGCAATTAACTCTCTGCAAGGTGATCATGACCCCCCAGCTCGAGGCCATACCTATGTCGCTGGCCTTCACAATCAGTTCCCGTCCGTGCCACAGGAGTTCAAATTGAAGACAAACATCGTCTGCTCCTAGAGGGTCACTGTCGGCTGTTGGGCGGCAGGGTCACCCTCAATCAGGGTTGGGCCACCTTTGCTGTTGTCCATCAGATCAAGATAGCCTTCATGGTGACCTTCAAGCTTCTGACTCCCGACATGCTGAAGGTCATCATCTTCAATGAAGATGGCATTGAAGTGGTGACCGGGTGCAGGAGGTACGACAAAGCCTTCGCCGTGAACACATTTTTTCCTGAAAAGGGGCGCTTTATTACTTAAAAGGTTTAAGCATTACACCCGGCCTCTGCATAACTAAGATCCACACAGCCAACAAAGTCCTCCCGACAAGCCAAAATAAAAGGATAAGGCAAAATACAAGGATGAATATATGTATGACACCTAAACCATAGGAGGCCCAATCCTAAGATCATGCTGCCACCCATGTTGGGTAAAAGTATCCCTCACCACAGCCTCCAATCGTGTACACACCTCCATAAACAGGTCTAGATTTGCCACTCGCTATAGAGAGGACCATAAATGAAGAGTCCCGGTACATCTGTAGATAACCTGCATAAGGGAAGTACTTTTATCATTAAAAACCTTATCATTTCTACATAGCCAAAGCAACCAAATCACAACAAGCGCTCCCACCCTAAGAAGAATTCTAAACATGTGATCAATCCCATGTAACCAGTTGCCAAATATATTGGCAACACTACACAGAGGATACAAGCCAGAATCTAGCTGGATGACTGGCCATATAGAACGAGCAAATTTACAGTGGAAGAACAAATGTTTTATTGTCTCATCATGCAGACAAAAAACACATTGTGTACTTCCATGCCCATTCCTCTTAATAAGGTTATCTTTAGTAAGAATGAGTCCGCGATGAAGATATCACGCAAAGATTTTATTCTTAAGAGGTATCTTCATCTTCCAGATCTTCTTATTATTATCAACTGGCACATCTGACTGGATCAAAGCTCTATACATAGACTCCACTGAGAACTGCCCATTCCCATGTAGGTTCCAACGGAAGACATCGGACCCTTGTGACAAATGTACCATGGTTAACCGTTGGAGCAGTATGTTCCATGATTGGAGTCTAGGTCCAATTAAATCCCTTCTGAACGTCACATTTGGCGGAAATGATTTCAAAACCTTGGCAATAGTATCGCCCTTATGACCCACAATATTGTATGGAGCTGGATATAGTTCTCAGAGAGTAGCATTACCTAGCCACTTATCCTCCCAGAATTTAATTTCCGAGCCATCCTTAATTGAGAAGGAACCATAGCGAAAGAAATATTTCTTTGTGGCCATTAGTCCGGCCCAAAAATGAGAGTCCCCAGGCTTCCAGTATACTTGGGATACCGCCTTAGAACCCACATATTTTCTCCTTAGGAGGGTTTGCCATACACCATCTTCTGCCAACAACTTAAACAACCATTTGCCAAGGAGAGCCCTATTCTTAACCTCAAGGTCATGAATGCCCAAACCGCCTTGGTCCTTGGGATGACAAACCACACTCCATTTAGCCAGCCGATATTTTTTCTCTTGCTATCTCCTTGCCAAAAGAATCTCAATCAGAAGTAATCCAATCTATGTAATACTCCTTTCGGCAATTGGAAGAAGGAAATCATATATAGTACCATGTTACTTAGTACTAAATTTATGAGGACCAACCTTCCACCCAGAGATAGCAATTTGCCTTTCCAACTGCTAAGTCTTTTTTGTAGTCTCTCCTCGACGTGTTTCCATTCAGCATTTGTGAGTCTCCGATAATGTATCAGTATCCCCAAATAAGTGATCAGAAACTGGCCCAATCTGCATTCGAATAGCTCAGCATATGCATGGGCCTCGTCTTGAGCCTCACTAAAACAAAACAGTTCACTTTTATGGAAATTGATCTTAAGCCCTGAGAGTTGCTCGAATGCTGATAACATTAATTTCAGATTTCTTGCTTTCTCAAGGTCATGGTCCATAAAGAGAATCATATCGTTGGCATATTGGAGGATAGATGGGCAACCATCCACTAGACGATTCGCTGCCCCATCAATTTGGCCATCAACTTTGGCACGCTCAATCATGACCGCTAACATATCAGCCACTATATTGAATATCATGGGCGATATTGAGTCACCTGTCGCAATCCTTTCTTCGGTTGGAAATAGTTGCCAACATCATCATTGACTTTAATGGCAACACTACCTCCAGACACGAAACTATGGATCATAGCACGCCACTCTGCAGAAAAACCTTTCATTCTGAGAGTCTGTTGAAGAAAAGACCACTTGACTTTGTCATAAGCTTTTTCAAAGTCGATTTTAAGAACCACCCCATTCAGTTTTTTTCGGTGCAATTCGTGAACTGTTTCATGAAGGACAACAACCCCATCTAGGATGTTTCTGCCTTGCATGAAAGCAGTTTAAGAAGGACGAACCACATGTTCAGCAACTGAATTTAGCCTAATCGTTGCTACCTTAGTGAATATTTTAAAACTAACATTAAGGAGGCAAATTGGACGATATTGTTGTATCCTCTCAGCCTCATTAACCTTAGATAATAAAACAATTTCACCAAAGTTTAAGCAAAACAACTCTAGTTGGCCAGCGTGAAGTCATCCTAACAAGAGTAGGAAATCCTGTTTGATGACCTCCCAAAAATTCTGGTAGAACTCAGCGGGAAAACCATCAGGACCCGGTGCTTCTTTATGCTCCATTAGGAAAACTGCCTTTCTAACTTCCTCCTCAGAAAATGGAGATGTTAGAAGGCCATTTTCCGCATCAGAAACCTAGGGGATGTCATCTGTTCGAGACTCATCCATCGAGAAGTTTCCTTCCTCAGGGGTTCCGAACAGATTTTTATAATAACTAGTGATATAGGACTTAAGTTGCTCATGCCCTTCAATCATGACCTCCTCCTGTTGTAGGGAATGAGTAAGTTTCTTCCAATGCCTACCATTAGCGATACCATGGAAAAGTCTTGTATTCAAATCACCTTTCAGGATAAACTGAGAGTTTGAATGTTCGTACCACTTGAGTTAACTGGGCATTTGATTGACTCTTGATCTATATTTCGATGTCACACAGAGGTCTAATCTCTGCCAAGCTTCTAAATCATCAATAATAGATGAAATATGAAGCTTCTCCTTTTTAGGATACCTGCAGTGTGCCTAGCCCATCCATAGAGGAACTTACCTAATGCACGCATTTTGTTGTTCCATATGTGTATTAGGGTAAGCCCGACAACCGGTTTATCCCACACCTCCTTAACCATTTCATGGAATCCATCCCGATGTAACCAACCCATTTCAAACTTGAACCTGCGTCGGTGCTGTGGTCGAGGTAATCCAATGGTTAACAGAATGGGTGCATGGTTTGAAATAGTCTCTATATGAGGAAGAGCATGAACAAAAACCATTGCCAATTTGCATTCCCAGTCGGTATCCATTAATACACGGTCTAGTTTCTCATATGTCGGCTCTAGAAGACTATTCGCCCAAGTGAAATGTCTTCCAATCATGGAAACCTCTCGCAAATCGAGATTGTCAATGACAACGTTGAAAAGGAAAGGCCAATGATTATCAAACCCACCTCGGCTTTTCTCATTTGGAAATCATAGCAAGTTAAAATCCCCACCAATAAGAATGGGGTAGGGATTATCTTTTGCCAGGTTAACCAGTTGACGAAGAAAAACGACCTTGAGCTCATCTTGGGCTGCCCCATACACGGCGACGAGGGTCCGTGTGAAGTTGTCAGCTTTGTTTCGAATATGGAGTTTAATATGAAACTCTCCATCCGAACTAGCCAGAACATCCATAGTCCCTGTGTTAATGCCAAGTAAAATGCCCCCAAAACAACCTCGAGGTGGCCGTGAAATCCAATTATAGTATATCCCACCAGACAGGTGGTCAAGCGGACTTGCTGAGAAATCACGTCTCCCCGTTTCAAATAAAGCCAGAAAGTCTAAATCGTACTCCCTATTACATTCCGCAATGAATATATGTTTAGCCAAGTCACCAAGACCTCTACTATTAAAGAACATGTCACTCATGAGGAAACAATAGGGGATTTAGAAAATTTCACCCAGTTAGAGGGTTTACGACCTTTTTTTGAACGGTTAAACTTGGATTTACGACCGGAAGCTGTAAGCTCAATCAATGAACTAAGCCCTGGTTCCTCCAAGCCCACGTCTGAAACCTCCCCTACTACATGAGCGAGTAGATGACCATCTGGTGTGGCATGCAGCTCCTCCTCATCTAGATGAGAGGTACAAGGTTTGCTAGAAACTCGTGGAGTGACCTTTAATTGATCATATTCCAAATGTCTCAATGCGTTTGTAGAAACAGAAATACCATTCTCATTATTTCCTAGACTAACACCCACATTATTCAACTTAGCAACGATGGATGTAGTAGAAAAAAGATAAAACAAGATTTGGGTGATGACGAAGTACCTTGGTTGTCGAGGTTCTGCACAGATTTATGCCGCATAGCCTTGGCCAAAGAGTCTTCCTCAGTGTTTGTTGTTCCATCATTGGCCGCCGCATGGCGGGCACTGATAACCCACAAGTATAGCGGATCAATTGTAGACTCTTTTGATAAGTAAGAGTGTCAAACCCAATGAGGAGCTAAAGGTAGAACAAATATTCCCTCAAGTTCTATCATCCACCGATACAACTCTACGCACACTTGACGTTCGCTTTACCTAGAACAAGTATGAAACTAGAAGTACTTTGCAGGTGTGATAGGATAGATTTGCAAGATAATAAAGAGAACGTAAATAAAAAGTAGGGGCTGTTTAGATAAACAAGTAATAAAGTTAGTATAGCGAGTGTGGAAAAGTGGTGGTAGGAGTTGTGAAATTGTCCCTAAGCAATTGACTACTTTACTAGACCGATAGCAAGTTTTATGTGGGAGAGGCATAAGCTAACATACTTTCTCTTCTTGGATCATACGCACTTATGATTGGAACTCTAGCAAGCATCCGCAACTACTAAAGATCATTAAGGTAAAACCCAACCATAGTATTAAAGTATCAAGTCCTCTTTATTCCCATACGCCATGGCCCACTTATCCGTGTTTGTGTTTCAGTCACTCACGCAACGCAGACAATAAGCAAACCATGAACATATTGCAAACCCTACATCGGGAATCCCTCACGATTGCGCGACATGGAGAGCACCATAGGACAGCAACATAACCACAAGCAAATTAAACCAATCATAGCAATTCACCAATTACCGAAAGGACAACGAAAATCTACTTAGACATCATAGGATGGCAACACATCATTGGATAATAATATGAAGCATAAAGCACCATGTTCAAGTAGAGGGTACAATGGGTTGCGGGAGAGTGGACCGCTGAATATAGATGGGGGAAGGTGATGGAGATGTTGGAGGTGTTGGTGTAGATCGCGTCGATGATGATGGCCACGGCGGTGTTCTGGCGCCACCGGAAGCGAGGGGAGAGAGCCCCCCTTCTTCTTCTTCTTCCTTGACCTTCTCCCTAGATGGGAGAAGGGTTTCCCCTCTGGTCCATGGTCACCATGGCATGGAGGGGAGAGAGCCCCTCCGAGATTGGATCTGTCTCTCTGTCTCTCTCTGTTTCTGCGCTCCCTGATTCTGCCCTTTCACCTTTTCTTATATATCCAGAGATTGAAACCTTCGCCACAATTTTTTTCCGGAAATTAGCTTTCTTGCGACAAAAGAAGAGCAGAAACCGCCTTACGGGGTGCCCATGAGGGTCAGGGGCGCGCCCCCTGCCTTGTGGCCCCCCCGGGCACCGTCTCGCATTGATTCTTCTTCCCAAAAATCATAAATATTCCAAAAATGTTCTCCATTCATTTTTATCCCATTTGGACTTTGTTTGATATGGGTTTTCTGCGAAACATAAAACATGCAACAAACAGGAACTGGCACTGGGCACTGGATCAATATGTTAGTCCCAAAAATAGTATAAAAAGTTGCCAAAAGTGTATGAAAGTTGAATAATATTGGCATGGAACAATCAAAAATTATAGATACGACGGAGACGTATCAGCATCCCTAAGCTTAATTCCTGCTCGTCCTCGAGTAGGTAAATGATAAAATGATAATTTTTGATGTGGAATGCTACCTAGCATAAACCTGATCTGTAATCTAATCATGGCATGAATATTAAGACACGAGTGATTCAAGGCAATAGTCTATCATTTGACATAAAAACCATAATAATTCGGGAATCCCAACAAACAATCATGTCTTTCAAAATATCAATGCTTCAGAACATTATCCCTACAAAATCATATAGTCTTTTATGCTCCCTTTTCTTAACACAAGGTACCCCTCATGCCCATCCCGGTGTCAGCCAAGCAATTGGTTCATACTTTTTAACGCGCTTCAGCTTTTTCAACCCTCACGCAATTCATGAGTGCAAGCCATGGATATAGCACTATAGGTGGAATAGAATATAATGGTGGAGATTGTATGGAGAAGACAAAAAAGAGGAAGTCTCACATTGACGCGGCTAATCAACGGGCTATGGAGATGCCCATCAATTGATGTCAATGTGAGGAGTAGGGATTGCCATGCAATGGATGCACTAGAGCTATAAGTGTATGAAAGCTCAAACTAAAACTAAGTGGGTGTGCATCCAACTTGCTTGCTCATGAAGACCTCGGGCATTTGAGGAAGCCCATCATCGGGATATACAAGCCAAGTTCTATAATGAAAATCCCCACTAGTATATGAAAGTGATAACTCAAGAGACTCTCTATATGAAGAACATGGTGCTATTTTTTAAGCACAAGTGTGGTAAAAGGATAGTAACATTGCCCCTTCTCTCTTCTTCTCTCATTTTTTTTATTTTCTCCCTTTTTTGGTGGGCGTCTTTGGCCTCTTTTTTTTATTTGGGTTTCTTTGGCCTCTTTTATTTTTCATAAAGTCCGGAGACTCATCCCGACTTGTGGGGGAATCATAGTCTCCATCATCCTTTCCTCACTGGGGCAATGCTCTAATGATGATGATCATCACACTTTAATTTACTTACAACTCAATATTACATCTCGATACTAGAACAAAGATATGACTCTATATGAATGCCTCTGGCGGTGTACCGGGATGTGCAATGATCTAGCATAGCAAAATATCAAAAAATGGACAAGCCATGAAAACAACATGATAGCTATCTTACGATCATGCAAAGCAATATGACAATGAATGCTCAAGTCATGTATATGATGATGATGGAAGTTGCATGGCAATATATCTCGGAATGGCTATGGAAATGCCATGATAGGTAGGTATGGTGGCTGTTTTGAGGAAGATATAAGGAGGCTTATGTGTGATAGAGCGTATCGTATCACGGGGTTTGGATGCACCGACGAAGTTTGCACCAACTCTTGAGGTGAGAAAGGGCAATGCACGGTACCGAAGAGGCTAGCAATGATGGAAGGGTGAGAGTGCGTATAATCCATGGACTCATATTAGTCATAAAGAACTCATATACTTATTGCAAAAGTTTATTAGCCCTCGAAGCAAAGTACTACTACGCATGCTCCTAGGGGGGAGGTTGGTAGGAGTTAACCATCGCGCGCCCCCGACCTTCACGCAAAGATAAACAATCAAAATACAATGCGCGCCAATTTGGTTACATAGTTAGGAGACCATACATGCATGCTTCGGGAATCACAAACCTTAACACCAATATCCTTAATAAACACAACCATTTACTAGTACCTCCCACATATTATCATCTCTATATCGCAAAACTATTGCAAGCAATCAAACATATCATATTCAGTGGTCCACAAGTTTTATGTAGGATTTTATGACTAACCATGTGAATGACCAATTCCTGTCATCTCTCTAAATAGATATAAGTGAAGCAAGAGAGTTTAATTATTTCTACAAAATATATGCCCACACTCTAACAAATATAAGTGAAGCGAAAGAGCATTCTACAAATGGCGGTTTTCTATGTGAGGAGAAACAGGCAATCCAAACTTCAAAAGATATAAGTGAAGCACATGAAGCATCCTATAAAGCCATACTCAAAAGATATAAGTGAAGTGCAATGAGCATTCTATAAATCAACCATGGACTATCTCATACCAGCATGGTGCATAAAAGAAAAGTGAAAACTAAATGCAAAAGACGCTCCAAGATTTGCACATATCACATGAATGAAACGAATCCGAAAACATACCGATACTTGTTGAAAAAGAGGGGATGCCTTCCGGGGCATCCCCAAGCTTAGATGCTTGAGTCTCCTTGAATATTTACTTGGGGTGCCTTGGGCATCCCCAAGCTTGAGCTCTTGCCTCTCCTTCTTTTCCTCATATCGAGACCTCCTCGATCTTCGAACACTTCATCCACACAAAACTTCAACAGAAAACTCGGTAAGATCCGTTAGTATGATAAAGAAATCACTAATCTAAGTACTGTTGCAAACCAATTCATATTTTGTTTTTGCATTGTAGCTACTGTTATATAACTTTTCCATGGCTTAATCCACTGATAGAAATTGATAGTTTCATCAAAACAAGCAAACTATGCATCAAAAACAGAATATGTCTTAAACAGGACAGTCTGTAGTAATCTGAACATTCACCATACTTATGGTACCCCAAAAATTCTACCAAAATTAGGAAAAATAGAAATTTGTATAAAAAACAGTTCAAAAAGTTTCAGAACCGTTTGACGTTCCAGTAAAAAATATAAAATCGCGCACTACAGCCAAAGCTTCTGTGCTGCACCGCACAAACCAACAAGCAATCTAAACATCCTAAAGGAAAACCTTGGCACATTATTTTTATAATACAATGGAATTGTACAAGGGGATAATTATTTTTGATGAAAAGTTTCTGTAATTAAGATTCACAAAGTTTCCGTGAGCATGAACAAAGTTCAAGGAGCTCTCCCACTTCAACAATGCTTGTCTCTCTCACTTTCACATTCCTTTTTGAAAAGTTTTGGGTTCCCCTCTTTATTTTTTTGTTTTTAAACTGTATAAAAGCACTCAACAGAAATAAATGACTCTCTAAAACTTCTGGGTTGTCTCCCTGGCAGCGCTTTCTTTAAAGCCATTAAGCTAGGCATAAAGTGCTCAAGTAATGGATCCACCCGGATACCAAGGTATATCAAAGCCAATTTTAATTAATAATGTTTTGTCATTTAGTAGTGAGCACAAAGTAACATATATCATGCAACAACGAAGTTAACTCTCTTCCTATGCATCGGCATGTCATAAAAGAACAATTCATGCACACCCAGTAAAGGCCAATGCATAGTATAAGCAGTTTCTTGCAATTCTATCGTGTTGGAAACATAGAGAGGTGGAGATATAGTTCCTCTCTCATAATAATTGCAAGTAGGAGCAGCAAGCACATGCATATTATATCTATCAAAATCATCATGTGTAGTAGTAACACGTAACCCATCAATATAATCCTTAATAAGCACAAACTTCTCTGATATAGTGTAGTTCGGAGAATTCAAAAAGATAATAGGACTATCATACGTGGGTGCAATAGCAACAATTTCATGTTTAACATAAGGAACTATAGCAAGTTCATCTCCATAAGCATAATTCATATTGGCATCTTGGCCACAAGCATAGCAAGCATCATCAAAAAGGGATATTTCAAGAGAATCAACAAGATCATAACAATCATCATAGCAATCATCCTTCGGTAAGCACGAAGGGAAATTAAACAATGTATGAGTTGAAGAGTTACTCTCATTAGAAGGTGGGCACGGGTAGCTAATTCGCTCTTCCTCCTTTTGTTCTTCGCTCTCCTCCTCATCTTTTTCATCCAATGAGCTCACAGTTTCATCAATTCCTTCTTCCATAGACTCCTGCAAAATATTAGTCTCTTCTTGGACAGCGGAGGAGTCCTCAATATATGGTTTAACATAGGAATTAGAAGCATAATTATCATAACAATATTTAAGTATGGCAAAAATTTTAGATTTGTAAAGAGTAGCATCATACTTTCCAATCAAAGAAGCAATTTCATAAGCACCCTTAAAAGCAACAATGTCTTCAATGTGTTGAACATCATAGTAATTTTAAACACCCTTAGCATACGAAGATACGATTCCATTATCACTAAACTCACATTGGTAGGGAAGGTGTTTCTAGGGTCTTCAGAACAACAAGTAAAACCATATATTTCACATAAATTCCAAGCATAGCATTGCAAACGATGAATTTGATCCAGTAAAAGTTTCCCTTTTCAGATATGCAGTGTCGCACATAACAAGCATGCTCATCTAAAGATTTGCCCTCAACTAAGCTAGTTTGGGTTTCAGCATGAGCACATAGGGATTGAAGATGATCCAAGTAAAAAGCTTCAGGAGTGTGATAGATTTTGAGTGGTTCTTCAACCATTGGTGTAGTAGGTACAACTAATTTTTTGGTATTTTGTGTTTCCTACCCATAACTAAAGATAGAAAACAACTAAGAACAACAAATAAAAATTAATTAGTGATAAAGCAAACAAGCACACACGAGAATATTAACCCCACGCTATGACTCCCCGGCAACGGCGCCAGAAAAAGGTCTTGATAACCCACAAGTATAGGGGATCAATTGTAGCCTCTTTCGATAAGTAAGAGTGTCAAACCCAACGAGGAGCTAAAGGTAGAACAAATATTCCCTCAAGTTCTATCGTCCACCGATACAACTCTACGCACGCTTGACGTTCGCTTTACCTAGAACAAGTATGAAACTAGAAGTACTTTGCAGGTGTGATAGGATAGGTTTGCAAGAAATAAAGAGCACGTAAATAAAAAGTAGGGGCTGTTTAGATAAAGAAGCAATAAAGTTAGTGTAGAGAGTGTAGAAAAGTGGTGGTAGGAGTTGTGAAATTGTCCCTAAGCAATTGACTACTTTACTAGACCGATAGCAAGTTTTATGTGGGAGAGGCATAAGCTAACATACTTTCTCTTCTTGGATCATGTGCACTTATGTTTGGAACTCTAGCAAGCATCCGCAGCTACTAAAGATCATTAAGGTAAAACCCAACCATAGCATTAAAGTATCAAGTCCTCTTTATTCCCATACGCCATGACCCACTTATCCGTGTTTGTGTTTCAGTCACTCACGCAACACAGACAATAAGCAAACCATGAACATATTGCAAACCCTACAGCAGGAATTCCTCACGCTTGTGCGACACGGAGAGCACCATAGGACAGCAACATAACCACAAGCAAATTAAACCAATCATAGCAATTCACCAATTACCGAAAGGACAACAAAAATCTACTCAGACATCATAGGATGGCAACACATCATTGGATAATAATATGAAGCATAAAGCACCATGTTCAAGTAGAGGGTATAGCGGGTTGCAGGAGAGTGGACCGCTGAATATAGATGGGGGGGGGGGGGAAGGTGATGGAGATGTTGGTGAAGATGGCGGAGGTGTTGGTGTAGATCGCGACGATGATGATGGCCCCGCGGCGTTCTGGCACCACCGGAAGCGAGGGGGAGAGAGCCCCCTTCTTATTCTTCTTATTCTTCCTTGACCTCCACCCTAGATGGGAGAAGGGTTTCCCCTCTGGTCCATGGTCACCATGGTGTGGGAGGGGTGAGAGCCCCTCCGAGATTGGATCTGTCCCTCTGTCTCTCTCTGTTTCTGCGCTCCCTGATTCTGCCCTTTCACTGTTTCTTATATATCCGGAGATCCGTAACTCCGGTTGGATTGAAACCTTTGCCATGATTTTTTACCGAAAATTAGCTTTCTTGCAGAAAAAGAAGAGCAGCAACCGCCTTACGGGGTTCCCACGAGGGTCAGGGGCACTCCCCTGCCTCGTGGCCCCCTCGGGCACCGTCTCGCGTTGATTCTTCTTCCCAAAAAATCATAAATATTCCAAAAATATTCTTCGTCCGTTTTTATCCCGTTTGGACTCCGTTTGATATGGGTTTTCTGCGAAACATAAAACATGCAACAAACAGGAACTGGCACTGGGCACTGGATCAATATGTTAGTCCCAAAAATAGTATAAAAAGTTGCCAAAAGTGTATGAAAGATGAATAATATTGGCATGGAACATTCAAAAATTATAGATACGATGGAGTCGTATCAGGCACTACGACGTGTGGGCGTCACCCCCGATGAAGAAAGTCGTGTAGGAACCTCCGTCGGAGGAGGGGATGAGGATGTAGTAGCAACCCCATCCCCAACAGTCACGCCCACCGGTACACTCAACGCCACCGCCAAAGATGGCGTGTCTGGAGGCAGGACCATGGGTGGTGCGTGCATGGGTGAGACGTACACATTTGGCTTCATCTGAAATTGTTGAGCAGCTGGGGATGCGTCCGGCTCCAATGAAGATCGAATAACAGTCGAATGTGCAGTGCTGCATGGTTGCACCCCTTTGTGTACCAACACACTTGAAACATGCATGCATAGCTCCAACTGAGGTGCATGCTGGGTTGGTCCTACCCGAGCCGCTGGATGCCTGCTAATTAAAGACACAACAGGGCGCCCCGCTGAAACTTTGGCTGCTTGTACCGGCTTGGAAACAGCTGGCTGTGACGGCACCATCCGCGTCAGCGGCGGTGGCTGCAGCGCCACCTCAGCAGATGGAGAGTCCGGGCATCCTGTCGAGCTGCCGGTAACCTGCACCGATAGGAGGGTAGCAGGCGATGACATTGAAGTCCGAGAAGGCAATGACGGCTGCGACACAACCACAACCCGTAGCATGGAAGGCGAGGCAGACTCCTGCGCTAAGAGCACCGAACCACGTCCTGTCACACCTCTGGAGCCCACACTCGACAGTACACATTGTTGAACTTGAGTCTCATGAATTTTATTCACCGGAGCAGAACTAGAAGACACATGGTTGGAAGGGTTCTCGGTGTGCTCCGAGGTGTCCATCACATCGTCCTTCTCCTTGGCGCCGCTCTCATCATTAGAATCATCACCCTTGCGTCTCCAAATAAACGGGACAAAGTCAGGGTCCGGAATGTATCAAGTCGGCTCCTTCCTGAACGTGAATGCATAGCCCTTGAGCTTAACCAGCACAGCTGTTGCAATAAAAGTCCCCACATCATCCTTGTCCTTAGACAAAATCTGAGAGTTGGTCATAGCCACGAGAATCCGGACTACACCATGGTGTCGCGGGCTAATGAGATCCACATCTAAGGTCTTGCCCATCAAAGTACCAACGGCTCATAGACCCCAAAAATGATGCACCGTATGAGGAACACCCTTGATATGGAGCCAAATCTGTTGAAGCTTGAGCTTATGTGGGACCTCCTATGACCTCCATGCGGTGACAGTCATCTGGGCATTAACCGACAGCACGTTCATCTGAATTCCGTCGACCCTGTCAAAATCCTCGAAAGAAGGAAAGCTAACAAGGCAAGCATCGGACCCGTGTTGAATAGCCTCCCACTTCCACTAATCATGTACCGAACATCTCCTAGCAATCTGACTCTCGACAATGCTTGCTGGTACCATCAACCCACTCACATGAACATGGGCGATCGGTGTCAGTGTCGGCGCCAAATGATCCTTCACCACACTATCTGGCAGCTGAGCAAAGTAAGTCTCCTCAGCACCAACTCCCGAGACAAAAGCATTGGGCTTGGGGAGTTTCAGAATCGGGCATTGCAACGTTGGATGAGCTATTTTGTCACAAATATAACAGTAATGCTGCACTGTGCAATCCTTCGCGGCATGCATATCCACTGCACACTTCCAGCATCGAACCCCTTTCTTAGCCTTGTTCTTAGGCACTGTAGGATTCACCTGCACATCAGACACGGGAACTCCCAGAGAAGGGACATTGACAGTAGTAGGCCCCTGTCATGGAATTATCACGTCAAATGTCCTAGTGTGAGGACTTAGTCGTGGAGCCATCACAACGAGATTAGCTTAAGGGGGTTAAACCGGACAAAGAACACGGGGAATTTATACTGGTTCGGCCCCTTGCGGTGAAGGTAAAAGCCTACGATCCAGTTGTGGTGGAATTGATGGGGTCTCGATGATCAGGGAGCGAATCCGCTTTACCTGGCTCTCAAGTTGTTGTTTCTTGTCCCTCAACCGCCGTCGGGTCGTCCCTTTATATACACAGGTTAACGCCCGGCGGTTTACAAAATCCCGGCCAGCTCATACACGTGTCCAGCTCGACCCTTTCCTATCTTACAACACAAGTTACATAGTATATGGCGGTTTATGTCTACAGGCCCTAATCTGCCTTTGGGCCCTGAGCCTCTAAGCCTCTTAAGTAAAGCGCCACACTCCTTGTCTTCATGGGCTTCAATATGAATGACTCGTTACAGGTATAACCCGGCCCCACCTGGGCGGTTTATACTCAGTAGTTATATCCCCAACATTAGGCCCCAGATTGATTTGAACATGTTCATGTCAATCTTCCAGACTTAAGAAAATTCCTTCTTGAACACCTTCATGTGAACAATGTAATCCGCCATGACATCATCTTCCAAGATTGTAATAAACCGCCATGATGTCACCTGCTTATTAAAAACCGCACATACCTCCCTTTTATGAATAAATTTCTGAAAATCGAGGCGACAACTCTGTTTTTTTTACTGTACATAGTAGGGCAAAACCCCACTGCAATTTTTATATTATATTAAAGAACAAAGAACAAAGGTTCCACTGTACAAAAGGCTTGAGATAAGCCAAGAAAAACAAAAGAAAAAAAACAAGAGAAAAACTAGCTACTAGGATTATAACACAAGATTGTCAAGCCATGAACAATAGGCTCCAGCATAGCTCTTCTTAATTCTAAATCTAAGCAAGTTTAGCTCTTCCAAGAAGATAACTTTCCATCTCTGAATGCTAGGATGAATTGCTTGGAAGATCAAGTTGTTCCTTGAGATCCAAATAGCCCAAGAAGCTAGGATGATGATTTCCATGAAAAAGGGCACATGAAGTTTCTGTCTGAGGTCAACAAAGGCTTCAAGTACTGAAACATTTGCCTGTCTTGAGGGACATATCAGATCCCAACACTGAGCTGCAAAGGGGAAGTTCCAAAATATATGTTGGAGTGTTTCCTCCTGTGGGTAATTATTGACAGCACAGTTATAGTTATCCAGATGAAAAGTTTTCCTTCTTAGAAAGTTCCTAGTATTGAGCCTGTCATGAAGGAGTCTCCAAAAAAACACCTTGTGCTTTGGCTGACAGGAGCTGTTCCAGATCCGGTTGAATTGTTGTGGCACTATTTTAACTCCCATCATCACTTTATATGCCTTAGCAACTGAGAATTGCTCATTTCCCCAAATGTAACTCCATGTATCAGTGCAATCCAGGGTGCCAGAGGCCCTTAAGGCAATGCAAATGTCTTCCATAGCTTCAAATTCCTAGAAAGCTTGCACAGTCAGAGGTAAATGGAATAGATCCTCCAGGTATTCAGTGTGGATAATGGTGTGAACAGTAGTAGTCTTGCTTTTCACAAAAGAGAATAGGTGAGGGAACATGTCTTGCAAACAAGCTGAGTGCCATAGATCAGTCCAAAATAAAACCATGTTTTCCATCTCCTATGTTGCATCTGGCCAAAGATTTGTAGTTATCAATAAGCTTAAGGTTTGCCTTCCACCAAAAGGATCCAATCCAACTACTGCCAGGCAGTAAATCATTGTTGTAATATGATTCCCAAATCAAGTTGACCCATGGAATATTGTGTCTGTTATAAAACTTGTGTAGGTTCTTAAGTAACAGAGCTTTATTTTGGACAAAGATATCCATCACCCCCAAAACCACCCTGATTTTTTGGTCGACAAACAGTGCTCTAGGCCACCATGGCAGGTGTCGGTGTCAAAACCGGCGGATCTCGGGTAGGGGGTCCCGAACTGTGCATCTAGGTGGATGGTAATAGGAGACAAGGGTCACGATGTTTTACCCAGGTTCGGGCCCTCTTGATGGAGGTAAAACCCTACGTCCTGCCTGATTAATATTGATGATATGGGTAGTACAATAGTGGATCTACCACGAGATCAAGGAGGCTAAACCCAAAAAGCTAGCCTATGGTATGATTGTTGTAATGTATGTTGTGTCCTATGGACTAAAGCCCTCCGGTTTATATAGACACCGGAGAGGGCTAGGGTTACACAGAGTCGGTTACAATGGTAGGAGATCTACATATCCGTATCGCCAAGCTTGCCTTCCACGCCAAGGAAAGTCCCATCCGGACACGGGACGGAGTCTTCAATCTTGTATCTTCGTAGTCTTGGAGTCCGGCGGACAATGATAGTCCGGCTGTCCGGACACCCCCTAGTCCAGGACTCCCTCAGTAGCCCCTGAACCAGGCTTCAATGATGATAAGTCCGGCGCTCATAATGTTCCGCATTGCAAGGCGGGTTCCTCCTTTGAATAATCCAGAGAAGATCATGAACACCAGGATAGTGTCCGGCTCTGCAAAATAAATTCCACATTCCACCGTAGAGAGAATAAAATGTACACAAGTTCAATCTGCTGACGTATTTTGCGGCATGTCGTCACGCCACTACCAAGCCTTTACTTGAATCATTTTTTATTATACCACCTCAGCACGTTTAGCGAAGCGGTTTCCTTGGCACGTCTTGTCGAAGCAGAGATCGTGTTCCCCTTATTCCGGGATTCTCATCAATACGGGCGTGGGTAACCCAACCGTGCCCGTCGCCACGCCTCCTCTATCGAAGGTGAATTCCGAACGGTCACGGAGACGGCTCTTGGTATTTTCCCTCTTTATAAGAGGACCGAGGCTCATTTCTTTTCTTCAATCTTCCATCGAATCTTCTCCTTGCTCCAAGTTCCAACACCCAGAGCCCCAGATTCGAGCGCTTCGGACCTTCAACAATGTCCGGCTCCGACCTTCAGGGCCGGTGGATGCCCTCCTCCGTCACGGAGGAGGACGTGTTAAAGTTGCGTGAGGCAAAGTACCTGTCTTACAAGATTTCGCACAGGTTGCCTGCCCAAGGGCAGGCCGTACCCACTCCCGAGCCCGGTGAGTACGTCGTCTTCGTATCCCACCTCCGTCGGGGTTTAGGCTTCTCGACGGACCCCTTCGTGAGAGGGCTCATGTTCTACTATGGGCTGGATTTTCACGACTTGGCCCCGGAGTCCATCCTCCATATTTCCGCATTCATTGTCGTCTGCGAAGCCTTCCTCTGCGTCACCCCCCACTTCGGCCTGTGGCTGAAGACCTTCAATGTGGAGCCGAAGATGATCGGGGGGCGTCAAGCAGAGTGCGGCGGGGTGGCCATAAGCAGGAGGGCCAATGCCCCGTGGCCCGAGGGCTCCTTCCAAGAGGAGCTCGGCTTGTGGCAGCAGGAGTGGTTCTATATCACTGCTCCGAAGGGCAGCAGGCAAAAGCCGCCGCCTTCATTCCGCCCGGGACCTCCACGACGGTTGATGTCGTGGGTCAACCAAGGACTCAATTGGGGGCCGTCAGAAGACGTGCCCCTATTGCAGGGCCGGATTCGAGACCTCCAAGCGAGGGAGATCGATCTGGTAGTGGTGATGCAGGTCATGCTAATCAGGCGTCTTCTGCCCTGCAAACGCCGTCCTCTCCGGTTATGGGAGTTCAATCCGGAGGGACCACGGATTCTCCAACACTTCATGGGTACGACACCCGTGGAGATGTACAAGTTGTTCTTCAGACTGCAGGCGATATGTCCGGAATTGACCGAGGATGCGGGCCTAAGCTGCAATCGCCCGGATACTCAGGTAAATAGCTCAGTGTCCGGACGTTCCATTTGTTTGCTTTTCTATAATTCGCCTTCTAACCCGTTATCCTCCATCAGGAGTGGGTAGCGCGAGCAAAACTGATAAGGTGTCCGGGCCCCCTCCCAGAGACCGCACCGGAGCCCGTGCTGGTCAGAATGTTGGAGGTAGCACCTGTAGAAGAAGGCGATGGGGAAAATAGAGGAGCTATCACCTCGCCCAAGGGGGCGCTTGAAGAGAGGGGGATCGAGAATCCCTCCTTCCAGGGGGAGAAGAGGACCGCCTCCGAAGACCCGGAGGCCAAAGCCCCTAAGCGGGGGAAGAAACCTTCACCAGAGGGTCCTGCGTCCGGGGAGACCCCGGGCGTAAAATCGTCTCTAAAGGATCAGCCCTCCAGCGAGCCGTGAGTAGGAAAAGGGGAGTTCATTAATAAGAAAATATCACTATTTGTGCTTCTGAGGGTAACCGAAATTTTTACCTTACAGTTCGGATCTGCGGCCTTCTCAGATGAGTTCGTCTTCGGGGGATCTTCGTCCGGAGATGATGGAGAGCGAGACGCCTCCGTCTGCTGCGCCGTCGGACAGGGCAGACGAGCCTGAAGTATCGTCACGGAGGGTATCCCCGAGCCCGGTGGAGCCGGAGAGTTCGGCGCCGACTAGTGTTCGGCGGAGGGAGCTGAAGGATCTGCTTGAGAGGGCGTCCATCTCAAAAGATCACCGTGCATTGATGAGCATGGTGATTGGAAGGATTTCGTCCGCCGAAAGCAGATTGCATAATGCCGTCAGGAGTTTGCTGGCGGGATTTGAGGTATGCAAGAACGATGCACCTTTTTGACAGTTTTGCACATAGAAGTGCGCCCTGTATAGATAGTAGCCCCTGATACTCGGTAGGTTGTTGAAAGTGACAGCGTGCCGAGGATCAAAATCGCAGGTATTGAATGTCGCCTTTCCTATGCAGGTGGCGGATAGTCCGGGGGCTAGCCGGACTGGTGGAGTTGTCGAGTTAATGCGGCAACTTGATGTGGCGGATGCGGACATCGCGCTTGTCAACCGGCAACTTGACGAGTCGCAAGGTAAATGAATTCTCTGCAGTCACTTGTTCAAAGGGAGCCAAAGCCCGCCTCTTACAATATTTATGTTGTGATGCAGATGGTGCTGCTGCTGTGGAGAGCCTTCGGGCCGAGCTTGCTCAAGCCAAGGAGCAAGCCAGAAGGAGTGATGCGGCTGCCTCGAGGGCGGCCGAGGAGTTAAAAGCCGAAAAGGCTGCACACTGCCTAAGCAGGGAAGAGATGGCCGGATTGGCCGTGAAATTGAAGGATGCTACCGACCGCAATGAGGCTCTTGAAAAGGAGTGCCTATTGGAGCGAGAAGACCTGGGGAAGGCCACCGCCGAGGCCAAGGATGCCCGTTCTGCGATGCGGGCTATGAAGGAGGAGCTGCGCCAGGCCGGAGATATTGTGGCTGGCAAGCCTTTTCTGCTGCGTCGCCGGTTTACGGATCCGAATTATGCCCAGCTTGGCCTGCTGTGGGGTCCGGAGGATCCATATATGGACTTAGCGGCAAGTGCGGCGGATGCCGTTGTGCACTTCCGGAGTCAGAAGGATCACAAGACGGAAGAGTTGTTTTGGTCTCAATTCCATAGTCCGGATCGTTCACTTCCGCTGACCGATCGGTTGGCCGAATGGGCTGAGCTGAACAGGTTGTCCGGACTTGCCATGACTGATATCGTGGCTCATGTCTGGCCAGAGAGGCCCAAGGCGACGAGCTATTTTGGCTTATTGCAGCAATTTCTTGGAGCGGTGCCGCATATCAAGGAGATGAAGCGGTCGGCCTACATAGAAGGTGCGCGGATGGCCCTTGCCCATGTGAAGACACATTGGACAGAGATGGATGCCACCGCTATTGCAACCCAGGGTTCGGACGAAAGCCGGTTACCCGCCGAGCACTATTTTGGGGAAGTTATGCGTGGTGCTTGTGTAATAGAGTCGCAGTGCTCGAAAAATGTCACGTTCAAATGAACGTTTTATCTTGTAAAACAATGATTATGATGTAACCGCTTTTTATACTCGTGCGTTCCAAGTATTGAAATATCTCCTATGCGGTCGTTTATGTATACGTTTGTATAACCTGAAAGATGGCAGTCTTCGGCTTCAGCCCCCACGCACAAGGTGCGGGGGTGTTTGCAAAGAATAGCGCGTTTTCACACTTAATCCAACGTCTCGGTCCTGTTAAGGAGGTGGTAGCGTAGCAAACGAGGCAATCCGGACTATGATGCTTTATCACTTTCACTTAGCCATTGTAGTTTGAGGGTGGGGCTACGATATAGCCCCTGGGGGCACCGCACTTCTCCGGATTCGGGGCGCGTGTGTGCCTGACCGGAAAATGGTCCTTCGTCAAAGCGGGGAATTCTAAACATTCCGGTAGTCTATCGAGTGGTTGACCAGTCTCTCGCTGTATCATGACAGTCAGTTTTCGGCTTTCTCTACTGAGGTGCTCGCCCAGCCGAACTGGGGCACAATCACAGTAGTTCTCCTGGTGCCGCGTTAGCCGATGATACGAAACGTAAGGCAGCAAAACACAGGAGCCGGGCAAACCCAACATTTGACCAAAGACATGATTCGGAGCTGATGCATATAAGGCCTAACTCGAGACGCCGAACACTCCCTAAGGTGTTTGGTCTTTATAATAATGGGCAAAACGATGCCCTAAGCCCCTAGTGTCCAAGTACGGGCAAGGTCCTCTGACGCGGCCGATGCCAAAACGTCAGGCTCCGCTTTGGTTATAATGAGAAACCAGGGGATTATAACAACAAGAGACAGTAAAAAAGGTTTACGCAGGGTCTTAATCTGAAAAGAATCCTTGCGACGGGTCCCTACTGCACGTCTGCGCCTGTGTCTCCGTTGTGCCGTTATCCTGGACGGGTGTGCACGTTGTTCATCTGTAAAAAGAGAGGAACTTAGTTTGGAAGGAAATCGTGCGAAAAATATATACGAAGGAAAAAATATAAATAAATAAGTAAAGCGGAGTCTATATGAGCTCGCTGTTGCTTATGCGAGCAGCCCCTTGTGAAGGGGTGTGCGGCTAGGGAGCCCCTAGATTATTTATGCCGGACTCGTCTAGCCGTGTCCGGGGTATTTAAATGACCCTCGCACTGAAATGATGCCACGTGGACCGGGCATCTTAAGTGTAAGAGACGCGTAATGTGGTATGGCGTTGAAGCGGACAAAAGCTTCTCGTCCCAAGAGTGCTTGATAGCTACTTTTAAATGGGACGATATGAAAGATTAGTTTTTCGCGTCAAAAGTTGTTCGGTGACCCGAACACAACTTCTAGTAATAAGGAGCCTATGCACTTGGCGTAATGGCCTGGCATCACTCCTTTAAAGGGAGTGCGGCTGTGTCGAATTTTAGTAAGGTCTATCCCCAACTTGCGGATTGTGTTCGGATATAGCAAGTTTAAGTTGCTGCCTCCGTCCATCAGGACTTGTGTAAATTGTAGTCCGTCGATTATAGGATCCAATATCAGGGCAGTCCATCCTGCATTTCGAACGCTTCTGGAGTAATCCAGGTGGTCGAAAGTGATTGGTTTTGATATCCAATCTCTATGTTCCGCTGGGTTGGACCGTGCGGGACCGATTTTAGCGGGTGCCGTATTGTTTTTCCGTATTATCACATGAAATGAATTTACTGCTTTGACCTCTTGTGGGAATGTCTTTTGTTTTCCGGTGCTCTGCTGGTGGGGTTTATCATCATCCTCGCATGATGCGTCAAGCCCCTTGTGTTCGGCGTTTAATCGGCCGGATTGTTTGAAAACCCAACAATCTCGGTGGGTGTGGTTTGCAGGCCTTCCGTGGGTACTGTGGATTTGACATATCCGACCCAAAATTTTGTTTAAGTTGGATAGCTCATCGCTGTTATCCTTAAGAGGCGGTGTTTTGTTGTTTGGCCGCGAGCTTTTGAATCCGGCGTTGACCGCCGTGTTCTTTGGGCTTTTCTCTTTATTCCGGCGCTGATCTTTTCTGCGCCGTGATTTTCCGTTTCCATCTTTGATCTCGGATGTACTTGGGTCGCTGGTGTTGCATCTTGCTAGCTAGCTATCCTCTCCCGCGCAAAAGCGGGTCATGAGGCTTGTTAGCGCGGACATTGTCCTCGGCTTCTCTTGGCCGAGGTGTCTGGCGAGCCATTCGTCTCAGACGTTGTGTTTAAAAGCTGCTAAGGCTTCGGCGTCCGGACAGTCGACTATTTGGTTCTCTTTGGTGAGGAACCTGTTCCAGAATTTGCGCGCTGACTCTCTGGGCTGTTGAGTTATATGACTTAGATCATCTGCATCCGGAGGGCGGACATAAGTTCCTTGAAAATTCGCTCTAAACGCGTCCTTGAGCTCTTCCCAACTTCCAACAGTGTTTTCTGGGAGGCTTTTGAGCCAATGACGGGCTGGCCCTTTGAGCTTGAGGGGTAAGTATTTTATGGCGTGGAGATCATCTCCTCTAGCCATGTGTATGTGTAGTATATAATCCTCTATCCAGACTCCAGGGTCTGTTGTTCCGTCGTAGGCCTCTATGTTTATGGGTTTAAATCCTGCTGGGAATTCATGATCCAGCACCTCGTTGGTGAAACATAGTGGGTGTGTGGCGCCCCTGTATTTGGGTGTACCACTATCTTCGGACACTTGGCGTGTTTTGCTGCTTCCTGGGACCCTATTCTTTGGCCCGTAAATGGACCTGGCTGGGCCATTTGTTTTCCCAGGGTCATTAGTCGGCTGATGTGCAGCGTCGTTTTTAGATTTTGGCCTATCATCTGGCCGTCTATCCGACCAGGCGGCCTCTTTGTTTTTTAACTGTGGGGGCTCTATGGCCTCCTCGTCAAATTCTGGCAGCAGCTTGCGCTTCGGGTAGCTCTTTGATTGATGGCCATTGCCGTATTTGTCTGCGGTTTTGAGCACTTTGCTCCACCTCATTCTGAGTGTATCTTCCGCTGTTTTGAGCTTCCGTTTTTCCTTCTTCAAACTTCTTGCGATGGCGACGAGTCTTATCCAAAGGTTTTTATTCTCCGGTGGTGTGTCCGGCGTGAGGTCGTCTGGACTGTTGTTTTCGCCGGGCCTGGACTGATTATCTGACTCGTCCTGTTCGGACGGTTGCTTGTCTGCGTGTTCGTCGTCCACTGGTTTGCCCTGCTGTATTGCTGGGTCATTAGGAGCGCTGTTGTTGTCGAGGCGGGACTTAGGGCAGCGTCTACGTTGCCGTTTAGGTTTGTCGGCGGGATTATCTTCTGCCGCGCCCCGTTGGTCCTCGTTATCGCTTCCTTTTGGGGTATCCACCATGTATACATCGTATGACGAGGTGGTATGCCAGTGCCCTGGAGGCGCTGGTTCTTGTTCATCTCCGGCATCGTCGTCCATACCGTCGATGTCTTCGGAGTCATAGTTTGGCATGTCGGTTAGATCGTCGACAGTGGCTACAAAGTGGGTGGTGGGTGGGCTTTGAATTTCTTCGTTGTCCGTATCCCAACCGTCCTGGCCATAGTCTGGCCAGGTCTCTCCGGATAGCGAGAGATGTTTTAGCGAATTTAGGATGTCGCCAAAGGGCGAGTGTTGGAGGATGTCCACGGCGGTGAATTCCATAACCGGCGCCTGATCAGATTCGATTGGCAGGGGCGCGGGAAGTCCGGAGTCCGGCAGGGAGTCCGACACCTCGGAGTCACGAGCTTCGCAAGGGACAAGGTTAGTGTTCGGCTCCATCGCCATGAAAGTTGCAGCCCCCAAGGCGGTGTCCAACCACCGGTCCTCGATCTGGGCGATCGGCTCCGGACTAAGGGCCGGAGTGGATTCTTGTGCGGCCACCAAGGCACTGTTCGGCGGCAGAGCTAGATCATGCCCATCGTAACAGTGCGGCACGCTTGGCTGTGGCTCGAGCCCGTCGAAGATCAAGTCCCCGCGGATGTCGGCCGTGAAGTCTAGGCTCCCGAACCTGACCTGATGGCCAGGGGCATAGCTTTCGATCTGCTCCAGATGGCCAAGTGAATTAGCCCGCAGTGCGAAGCCGCCGAATACGAAGATCTGTCCGGGGAGAAAAATCCCACCCTGGATAGCATTGTCAATCGAAGAAGCCATCGAGCCTATCGGTGACGACACAGAGGAACTCTCAATGAAAGCACCAATGTCGGTGTCAAAACCGGCGGATCTCGGGTAGGGGGTCCCGAACTGTGCGTCTAGGCGGATGGTAACAGGAGACAAGGGACACGATGTTTTACCCAGGTTCGGGCCCTCTTGATGGAGGTAAAACCCTACGTCCTGCTTGATTAATATTGATGATATGGGTAGTACAAGAGTGGATCTACCACGAGATCAAGGAGGCTAAACCCTAAAAGCTAGCCTATGGTATGATCGTTGTAATGTATGTTGTGTCCTATGGACTAAAGCCCTCCGGTTTATATAGACACCGGAGAGGGCTAGGGTTACACGGAGTCGGTTACAATGGTAGGAGATCTACATATCCGTATCGCCAAGCTTGCCTTCTACGCCAAGGAAAGTCCCATCCGGACACGGGACGGAGTCTTCAATCTTGTATCTTCGTAGTCTTGGAGTCCGGCGGACGATGATAGTCCGGCTGTCCGGACACCCCCTAGTCCAGGACTCCCTCAGCAGGCCTGTGATCCTCCAGGTCAGGGCCTCTCCAAAGGCAATGCCTCAAATACTTGATAGCTTGAGTTTTAATAGTGACGGGCACATCAAGGCATCCCATGAGATAGATCAACAGAGAGTTTAGGATAGATTTCACCAGCAACAACCTCCCAACCATTGTCATGAAGGAAGACAAACCCACAAGTTTCTTCTATATTCTTGTGACAAGAGGGAAACATTGCTCAACAGTAGGCTTATGAAGACCTAAAGGTGCTCCCAAGTATTGTATGGGGAAAGTTACCTTTTTGCAGTGAAAATTATTTATCAAAATCTCCACCTTCTCTTCTGGCACATTGATTGGAATCAGACTTGATTTATTATAGTTCACTTTA
This sequence comes from Triticum timopheevii, assembly GCA_963921465.1. Lineage (NCBI taxonomy): Eukaryota > Viridiplantae > Streptophyta > Magnoliopsida > Poales > Poaceae > Triticum > Triticum timopheevii. Next base: position 508,550,574 of record OY997274.1, read on the forward strand.
AGGCCAGTGGCATCTGCAAAAGTATTGAGTAGGGCTTTGAGACAGTGAAGCTGCTTTGCATCTGCTTGAAGGAGAACCAGGGTGTCATCTGCATACTGAATAATTGGAAAATTAGGACATGACTCCACTTGCAAGGGGGAAGTAAGTAAACCCAGGTGCATGGCCTTATTGAGGATTGACTATAGTAGGTCTGTAGCAAGCACAAAAAGAAGGGGGGACAGAGGGTCTCCCTGCCTGACACCTCTAAGGCAATAAAACTTCTTGCCAGGTACACCATTGAGCAAGATAGCAGATGATGCATAGGTGAACAACATTTTGATCCATGTAATCCATCTGTCCCCAAAACCTTTGGTCTTTAAAATATCCAACATTGCCTGGTGCTCAATGGTGTCAAAAGCCTTTTCAAAGTCCAATTTAAGTACAATGATTTCTTCCTTGGACTTATGACATTGGTGCAGATATTCATATGCCCAACCCAAACAGTCATGTATGGATCTTTCTTTAAGAAAGCCATATTGGTTGATGTGTGCCAACTTGAGAATCCCCTTCTGTAACATGTTTTCCAACAGTTTAGTGACAAGTTTCAGACATCAGTTCAATAGTGAGATTGGCCTAAAATCATTTGCTGTCAAGGGAGAACTCCCTTTGGGAATAATTGTGATGTATGATGTGTTTAAACTCTCAAGTGAAATTTGCCCTGCATGAAAATCATATATGAATTTGAGCACATCTCCCTTAATAATGTCCCAGCAAGACTTGAGAAATTCATTGTTAAAACCATCAGGGCCTGGTGATTTGTCTAGTGGGAGTTCTTTGACCACAGCATCAATTTCTTCTTCAGTGAAAGGTAATTCAAGGTTATCAAAACTTGCTGAATCTTGTCTCTGTCCAAACAAGGAATCCAAGTCAAAGTGCATAGATGTTTTTTGAGATGTGCCCATTCTTTTCTTATAAGTTTCCGAAAGTATTGCAGCTTTCCCAGCATGATCAGATATTTCAACTTGGTCATCATTTTGGAGAACAGCAATGTGATTATGCCTGTAGTTGATGGAAGCTTTAGTGTGATTTTTTTTGTGTGTTTTCATCTCCAAACTTCACCCCCTTGATTTCCCCCCTTTGCTTCCACTAAATCTTTTGAGTTCTCAACAGAATGAGCAGATGTTCTTTAAGAATAGCCCTGCAATTCCATTCATGAATGTCCAACTCTCTACCTCAAAGAAATCCCAAAGAAAGATGAGCTCATTTAGCTTTGCAATTTGAGATTTAAGACAAGATAGGGATTTGGCCCACAGCTTCAAAGCTCTCCTTAAGTTCTTAAACTTAGCATTCAAAGTTTTGACAGCATCAAGATTGCCCATAGGGATATTCCAAGCAGCAGCAACTACCTGCTTAAAATCAGAATGTTGTAACCAATAATTTTCAAATCTAAACACTCTTGCTTTTGGGATAGAAGTACCAACTTTTATAACACAGGGCAGATGATCTGATATAGGCTTTGCAAGAGGGAGCACAATGGTGTTTGGAAAAGAGGTCATCCAAGAAGCAGATGTAAAAAACCAATCAAGCTTGACCAACAGAGGATCATGTTGCATGTTACTCCAGCTGAACTCAAGAGGCGACAGCTCTGTGATTTATCCATTTTTTGAGCTCCTCAATTCTTGCGCCTGTCGCTTATCCCTTCGCTTTATAAATAGGACCGGGGGTCATTTTCACTTTTCCCCTTCGTGCCTCTTCGCCTCGTCGTCTTCCTCGTGCCGCCCCAGCGCTTCGAGCTCAGCCGCCGCCGTCAAGCCTTGTCTTTGACCTGACCTCCGGCCGTTGCATCACCCTGAATGTACCAGAAAAACACGGCGCCTCTCTGCTGCTCCCTCAGCCTCAGTAAGTCTTTTTTCTTTCCACCCCAGATCTACTACTAGGGTTTCAGTGTTCAATGGTGTTCTTCGGTGTTCTTCAGTGTTCGTCAGCTTTCATTATTGCACAATAGCTCTTGATTCAAAACTTGATTTTTATCCCGTATAATAATATCCATAGTCCTTTCCATTAATGCATCCAATCTAAGTAGAATATCTCATCTGTATCTTTAACTGTTCCGCTGTCACAACTTAGGGTTTTAGAATTTTCTCCCTTTTTTAAACTGTGGCAGATCCAATATTATAGTGTCAATCTGTGAAACCTGTTTGTGCAACACTTAGCAGTTTTTTAGATCTATTCCTTCCACACCAACGTAGGCGGTTTAACTTTAAGAAGATTATAACCCGCCAGGTAGCATTAGCCCTCTCTTAAACCGCCAATTCGTCATTTCTATAATCCTGCCAATGTCTGAATCCAGTTTGATATGTATATATGCCTCAACGTCTCCTCCCTATGACCTTGCGTCACTTTGTACTTGTTAGTCATGAATCTTAAACCGGCATTGATCTTTTTCCAGCTTTTTGTTGAAATGGCCAAACAATTTTATGCTTGCAACTGGGCCCCTTCCCGGATCACGGAAGAACAGCTGGCCGGATGTGTTGCAACTGGCGCTTTAGCAAGTAAAGAGACCATCCACTGGCGGGTCCCCGGTCCAGAAAATCCCCTTGAGCCCAAGGATGGAGAGGTGATTGTGTTTGCTGATCATTTGAGTCGAGGGCTTAGCCCTCCCGGATAAAAATTCTTTCGTGACGTGCTTCCTAGCTTCCAAATCCGCCCTCAAGATATTGGACCGAACTCCGTGTCCAATATTTTCAATTTTCAAGTATTTTGCGAGGCTTATCTGCAAGAAGAACCTACTGTTGAGCTATTCCGGGACTTCTTTTACTTAAACCACCGTACTGAATTTACGGATGGGCCCAACACTGAACTTGGCGGCGTTTCAATTGAGAAGAGGAAAAATGTTAATTTCCCTCACGCCAAGCATCATAGCCACCCTAAAGATTGGAATCAGACTTGGTTTTATTGCCGAAACATAGCTCCATATGACAAAAATCCTCTGCGGGTTATCGTGCTCACCGGCTTACCAATAAGCATCCAGTTCCCCAACGACTTACTGCAAAGGAACGAGCCAAGTACACACCACAACTTGCAAAGCTCTGAGCCTTTATGGCAAACGGTTTAACTGGCATCGACTTTGTCCGCTGGTGGGTCTCTTGGAGTATCTTGCCCTTAAGTCGTCGCCCCAGTTTAATGTGTGAGTACACAGGAGATCTTAAAGATCCTCAACGGCATATTGATATTCAGCTAACTAACGAGGAAATTACTGAATCTGTCAAGAAGATGCTGGATGAACTGATATCTGAGTGCAGCAAGACAGGGCTCAGTCCTTTCTGCGTTTCCAATAAACCACCAGCTGTAAGAATTGCACCATTCTTGTCTTAATCCATCCCCTATTAAATATTTCTTTATAACTTGTTATCCATCTTTGCAGGGTGATGATCCATTCTAGAAGAGGAAAATACAGGATAAACCGGCGAAGCCGCAGGATAAACCGGTGAAAGCGCCTCGCATCAAGACCAAAGTTACAAAGAAACCTGCGAAGAAGAAAACCGTCGAGTCCCCTGACCTGCCCAATGAGGAAGAACTTGATGATTTGGAATCAGAGGTAGAACTTGACTCTCTTGGTTCTTTTTTCATACACCTCATTGACAATGATCATTATCAGGATGACGCGGAAGCTAGCCGCGCTGGTGATGTAGAGGTAACTATTCTTTCTTCTGACTCAGATCCTGTGCCAACACCAAAAACCCGTCAAGCAGTCCGGAAAGTAAAATTTTCACACCCACTTGCTTATTCGGATCCGCACTTTCTTTTGAAGACATAGTAGCATGAAGCTCGCCACACAACCCGGCATAGCGGCCAAGTGGTGATCTCCCCCGGTTTACCGAACTCTCCGGTTCGTAAACACCGCCAAGAGGTCTCTTGTACTTACGATACATCTTATCTCAGGGCGGATTATTTCCGACATCCTCTTAATCTGTCTAACTCAAATTACTAGGGGACCTCTCATTCATCCTCTGGCGAATCAACATCGACAAAGCTTCCCACCCTTAAAATGGTTCCTAGGTGAGCAGATTTTGCTAATCCGCCATACCTTTATATTTATGATCCTTGCACTGCTCTGATGCATACTTATTACTTTGCAGGGCCAAAGCCAGAACCAGCAAGAAAGCCAAAGTGACCAAACCGGCTGAAGACCCCAATCTGGATGAAACGGAACAAACTCCTGAACCGTCTCATCCAGATGCTGATAACATTCCTGATGGCCCGCCATTGTCGGATCAAACAACTGAAGCTGAGAACATGGATGTTGATCCATCGGCTCATGCTGATGATCCACCAAGCCCGGCTAAAGGTGTCGATGATGATGTTGTCATTACTGGCACTAGTTTCACCTCCCCTGGCAATCCTATCGCTTTATCAAAGCATAGTGCCAAAGAAGAACTTTCTGCTATGGACAAGGGTAAGTGGAAAACAGATTTATCAAGCTATGCCCACCTCAATGCCCAAGACATTAATTCTGGATTCTTAAACCACTTGTACACCAGCCGCGACTATGAAGCCGGTTTAGTGGGCCTGATGAAGGAGCGGTATGAGGTAAATATCACTCACTCTTGCATAAGCTATCTTTCTTTATGACTGGTTCAGGCTATCAATTCCAGTAGCCCCCAAGGGCTGGTTCATAATGTTATTGTGAACCGGGACTTGTAGTAGAACTATGTTTAATCTTGCTTGCATAGCCCCCAGGGACCGGTTTATACCTTTAGGATGAACCAGTACATCTCTGTCATGCAGCTTCCAAAATTCTTGATAATCATCGTTGTAATCCGTCTGAATAGGAAAAATCCATATCCTGAACTTGAGCAAATATGCATTAGCCCCCAAGTGCCAAGTGGATAACTTGTTATGTGCTTGGGATTTTAAAATGACAGTTGAAAAAAGCAATACGCATTAGCCCCCAAGTGCCAAGTGTATAACTTGTTATGTGCTTGGGACTTCCAATATGTACTACCAGCTCATTAAATGTCTCTTGCAGGCTGATCCAAACAAAAAGGAATCTCAAATCGCCGACCTTCAAGAAAATATCAAGTCCCAGCAAGTAGAAACTTCCAAGGCTAAAGAAGAGCTGACTGGCGCTTTAAAAGCCATGGAAAAATTGAAGGATAGCTTTAAAGGCGAACGGGCAGAATGGGAGGCTGAAAAAGCAACTTTGCTAAAGCAGGCGGAGGATGCTGAAGCAGCCCTTAATCCGACAATAGAAGAACTGACTGGCTTGAAGCGGCAGATCAATGCTATGACCTCTACTATCTTCAGTAAATAACCTCTTCAAAAACTTTAAATAAGTAACATCCATGAAACAGCTGGTTTAATAATATTTTGACCATTGCAGGTAGCCGTGTTACTCATCTTGGCTCGGATATGTGCAAAAAACTAAAAGCTGCCTATTCATTGATAGAGCAACTATATACCAGCGTTCAACGGGTCATCTGCACAGCTTCACATAACAAACCACCCCCAACTTTCATCAAAGAAACATTGGAAAAATTATCCATGATGACTGCCCAGCTTGAGGAATTGAAGAAATCAGCTGCTAGGGCCGGTGCTCTGACTGCATTGACTCGGGCCAAGGCCTGGATATCTGACCTTGATCCGGAAGATATTGGAAATGGTTATCCAGGCCAAAAAGAGGACGGGTCAGATTTTGATAATGACGACCTCAGGGCCATAACGAGGGAAATGCGTCCACTAGCAAGCAAGCTGGCTGAAGACACTGACTTGTCGTTTTACCAGTCAATTTATGATGCCAACAACAAACGGGTTAACGCACCAACTTATGATGTGCAAAATCTTATCCCGCCAATCCGTAAGCATACTTACGCCCCTAATGTTGAACCGTCCACCCTTATAAGCGATGAAGCTGTCTTTCAAGCCTTAACTGGGATTGACTGGGCAACCATTGACTTCCAGCCATTGGGTGGAGAGGAGGAGGGGTGAACCGGCGCAGGATGATCCACGGCCTTCAGGTCAGCCTAGTGAAGCATCATGATCCGGAGGCCGATTTAGTTTCTGCACACTGCCATCCGTGTGATAAACAATTATTCTTTTGGGCCGTCAAAGCGCCTTGTAATAGGCTAGTTTAAACACTTGGTCTGCTATGCCGTCGTGCATATTTACTTTGCATAATACTGTTAATCCGTCATGATTATGCTATGTCTGCTTATAATCCTTAGCAGCTTTATGCAATCCTGTTTCTGCACATAATAAACTTAAATTGTCCTGACAGTTTTCCGCCGGACGGGTCATAACACCCAATATAAAGCCAGGGTTTATAACCAAAGCTGTATTTTCAAGAATAATTAAATATGAAATACATCATACCTATGACATTGAATCACATCATTGATTTACCAACTTTATTGTAGTAAGGGTGATAACCCAGATCTTGAGTGCTGATAACTCCCACAATGCTTTGCTGGTTTATAGTGAAGCCATGCCGGGTTATAATAAACACCGGATGATCATACTAGCGACTTATAATCAAAGCCAGACCGGGTTAACAAACACCGGATTATAATTGATCGTGTACTGACAACTTATAGTTGAAAGCCAAGCCAGGTCAATTGACACCGGTCATCTTGTAAGTTTATGCTTGGCAACTCAAAAGCCAGACCGGGTTAGTAAGCACCAGATTTAATGTAAACCTCATCGAAATAAACATCGAAAAGAAAGATTTGCGAGGAAAATATGCAAAAGGCAAGGCTTTTCATGGGCTACCAGGCCACTGAGTTAAACCATTTTACAAAGCCTTATAGGATGGACCTCACATTAACCAATCATCATTTTAACTATGACAAGTTCAGGGTCTTTATAAGATTGACTGTCAAACGTTTGACGGGTCTTACCAGGATTACCTGGACGGAGTGACTTACTTAAAAAGGCAGGATACCCGGGGTTTTAGGTGAATACACCTAGCTTCCAAGCCTGGCTTTTATAGCCTATTGCAAGGTTGTAGACTCTTTGTTCTTGTAGAAGCAAAGAGCCCCCAAGCAATATTTTGAGCTATGCTCAGTGGGCGCCTATGTTTGATTTGTGCTTTGCAATAAACTCTCTTTGGCTCCTTATGATGTTGGGTATGAAGCCCCCAAGCTCTCTTTTTTTGTAGCTTTATAAGCCGGATTTAATGGACAATCAGAACTCTGCTTTATAAGCAGAAGCCCCCATGTAACCAAGAAAAACTTTTAAGGAAGAACGGCAGAGGCCCCGCTTTAGCAAGGATGGCGGTTTATTATATTGATCATAATATATACATTGTCAAAAATATGTACATAATGGGAGCCTATGGCTCAGGTGTAATAAGGCCGAAGATGAGCAATATTCCACGGCCGGCGGGTCTCCTCCTCCGACTTGCGTGGGTCTTTGTGCTCTCGAACATTGATAAGGTAGTATGACCCGTTGTTCAGATTCTTGCTGACCACAAAAGGCCCTTCCCAAGGTGGGGATAACTTGTGCATATCGGTCTGATCTTGGATAAGCCGGAGCACTAAGTCGCCTTCTTGAAAAGCTTTGGTTTTAACCCGGCGGCTGTGATAACGCCGCAGGTCTTGCTGATAAATTGCCGAAGGAGCTGCCGCTATATCCCGTTTCTCATCTAATAGGTCCAATGCATCTTGGCATGCTTATTCGTTGTCCGCTTCGACATAAGCTGCCACCCGAGGCAAGTCATGGCAAATGTCACTTGGGGGAACTGCTTCTGCTCCATAAACCATGAAGAAGGGTGTATAACCCGTAGATCTATTGGGGGTAGTATTAATGCTCCACAATATGGAAGGCAACTCTTCCACCCAACAACCCGGCGTCCTTTGCAAAGGGACCATAAGCCGGGGCTTGATACCTTTCAGGATTTCTTGATTAGCTCTCTCAACTTGACCATTAGACTGGGGGTGAGCCAGTGATGACACATCAAGCCGGATGTGCTCACGTTGACAGAACTCTTCCATAGCACCCTTGGAGAGGTTCGTGCCATTATCTGTTATGATGTTGTGTGGAAAACCAAAGCGGAAGATCACCTTCTTCATGAATTGAACCGCCGTGGCTGCATCACACTTGTTGACTGGCTCTGCTTCCACCCACTTAGTGAACTTATCAACCGCCACCAAAAGGTGGGTCTTCTTATCCTTGGACCTCTTAAAAGGCCCAACCATATCGAGCCCCCAAGTTGCAAACGGCCAAGTGATTGGAATCATCCTCAACTCCTGAGCCGGAACACGGGCTCGGCGTGAAAACTTCTGACAACCATCACACTTCCTGACTAAATCCTCAGCATCAGCATGAGCCGTTAGCCAGTAAAAACCGTGTCGGAAAGCTTTAGCCACAAGGGATTTTGAACCGGCATGATGACCTCAATCCCCTTCGTGGATTTCACGCAAAATCTCACATCCTTCTTCAGGAGAAACGCAGCGCTGAAATGCCCCCGAGACACTACAGTGATGTAACCCGCCATTGACAATAGTCATGGACTTGGACCGCCGGATTATCTGTCTGGCCAAAACTTCGTCCCCGAGTAACTCGCCCCGGGTCATATACGTCAGGTATGGCACCATCCAATCAGGGATGGCATGAAGAACCGCCACCAATTGAGCCTCCGGGTCGGGAACAGCCAGATCCTCCTCCATCGGTAGTTTGACCGACGGGTTATGCAAAACGTCAAGAAAGACATTGGGCGGCACCGGTTTACGCTGAGACCCCAGCCAGCTTAAAGCGTCCGCCGCTTCATTCTTGCATCGATCAATGTGCTCGACCTGGTAACCCTTGAAGTGACCAACAATGACATCCACCTCGCGCCGATAAGCCGCCATGAGTGGATCCTTAGAATCCTAAGTACCAGAGACTTGCTGAGCCACTAAATCGGAGTCCCCAAAGCATCGTACCCGGATTAAGTTCATTTCCTTAGCCATCCGAAGACCATGGAGCAAGGCCTCATACTCAGCTGCATTGTTAGTATAGGGAAACATCAAGCGGAGAACATAACAAAATTTGTCACCTCGAGGGGAAGTAAGAACCACTCCAGCCCCCGAGCCCTCCAATTGTCTGGACCCGTCGAAGTGAATAGCCCAATATGTGTTATCCGGTTTATCCTCCGGTGCCTGCAATTCTGTCCGGTCATTGATGAACTCCACGAGTGCTTGGGACTTGATGGCCGTACGAGGCATATATTTTAACCCGTGAGGTCCAAGCTCGATAGCCCACTTAGCAACCTGGCCAGTTGCTTCCCTGTTCTGGATGATATCTCCCAAAGGAGCGGAACTGACCACAGTGATGGGATGGCCATGAAAGTATTATTTAAGCTTCTAGCTCGCCATAAAAACTCCATACACCAGCTTCTGCCAATGTGGAATCTCTGCTTTGACTCAATAAGCACCTCACTGATATAATAAACCGGCCGTTGAACCGGATACTCCTTACCTGCCTCCTTGCACTCCACCACAATAGCCACGCTGACAGCCCGGGCGTTAGCAGCCACCTATAACATCGATGGTTCTTTATCAATGGGGGCAGCAAGAACAGGCGGCTCCGCTAACTGCTTCTTCGGATCCTCAAACGCCGCATTAGAAGCATCACTCCAGACAAATTTGCCTGTCTTTTTCATCATCTGATATAGAGGGATGGCCTTCTCTCTCAACCGGCTGATAAACCGGCTTAGTGCGGCAATACGACCCGCCAGACGTTGAACATCGTTGATACACGCTGGTTTAGCCAGAGACGTGATAGCTTTGATCTTTTCCGGATTAGCTTCAATGCCCCTGTTAGACACCAGAAAACCCAAGAGCTTGCCTGCCGGTACACCAAAAACACACTTGGCCGGATTAAGCATCATCTTATAAACCCGGAGATTATCAAAAGTTTCCTTCAAATCAGCTATTAATGTCTCTGCTTTCCTGGATTTCACCATATATCATCCACATAAGCATGAACATTGCGCCCAATCTGACTATGAAGACAATTCTGCACACATCGATGATAAGTCGCCTGGGCACTCTTGAGCCCAAAAGGTATAGACACATAGCAAAAGGCTCCAATGGGAGTTATAAAGGTTGTCTTCTCCTGGTCCTTAACTGCCATTTTGATCTGATGATAACCAGAATAAGCATCCAGAAAGCTCAAACGCTCACAACCCGCCGTAGCATCAATAATTTGATCAATACGAGGGAGAGCAAAGGGATCAGCTGGACAAGCCTGGTTCAAATCTGTGTAATCCACAAACATACGCCAAGTGTCATTCTTCTTGAGTACCAGCACCGGGTTAGCTAACCACATAGGGTGAAAAATCTCCACAATAAACCCTGCTGCCAAGAGCCAGGCTACTTCCTCACCGATGGCTTTGCAGCTTTCTTCATTGAAACGGCGGAGAAACTGCTTGACCGGTTTAAACTTAGGATTGATATTAAGAGTGTGCTCAGCGAGTTCCCTCAGTACACCTGGCATATCAGAAGGTTTCCATGCAAAGATGTCCCGGTTCCCACGGATGAACTCGATGAGTGCGCTTTCCTATTTCGGATCCAGGTTAGCGCTGATGCTAAACTGCTTGGATGAATCGCCAGGAATAAAATCAACCAACTTAGTCTCATCAGCCGATTTAAACTTCAAAGCCGGATCATGCTCTATAGTTGGTTTTTTCAAAGAAGTCATATCCGCCGGATCAACATTGTCTTTGTAGAACTTCAACTCCTCTGTTGCACAAACGACTCAGCATAGGCCGCATCACCTTCCTCACATTCCAAAGCGATCTTTCGGCTTCCATGTACTGTGATGGTCCCCTTATGACCCGGCATTTTATGCTGCAAATAAACATAACAGGGCCTTGCCATGAACTTAGCATAAGCCGGCCGTCCAAACAGGGCATGGTACGAGCTCCTGATTTTCACCACTTCAAAAGTCAATGTCTCTGATCTTGAATCATGGTCATCTCCAAAAGCAACCTCCAGAGCTATCTTTCCGACTGGATAAGTCGATTTACCAGGCACCACACCATGGAAAACGGTGTTCGACGGTTTAAGATTCTTATCTGTTAACCCCATGCAACGGAAGGTTTCATAATACAAGATGTTGATATTGCTCCCTCCATCCATGAGCACCTTGGTGAACTTATAACCTCCAACCTGAGGCGCTACCACCAACGCCAGATGACCCGAATTATCAACCCGGGGCGAATGATCCTCTCGACTCCATACAATAGGCTGTTCAGACCAGCGCAAGTAACGGGGCACCGCCGGTTCAACGGAGTTCACTACCCTTTTATGAAGCTTCTGATCGCGCTTGCACAGGCTAGTGGTGAAGACATGATACTGCCCACTATTTAACTGCTTCGGGTGGCTCTGGTAACCTGACTGTTGCTGCTGCTGATTCTCCTATTGATTATAACCACCCTGGTTGCCCTGACTACCTTGATTGCCATGTCTGCCCTAATTACCTTGGAATCCTGAGACAGAATTACCTCCACCATAACCCGGCCCATGAGACCCGGGTCCTGAACCACCGGGCAGTCCATGATCATATCGGAAAAGATCCGAGTTTTTGAACTCCCGCATAATAAAGCAATCCTTCCAGAGGTGCGTAGCTGGCTTTTCTCGCGTCCCATGCCTCGGGCAAGGCTGATATAATAGGCACTCAAGGTTGACACCTGACCCTCCACTCTGCGGGGGTGGTTTACCCTTACGACGCTGACCATTATCCTGAGCATTGGTGTTAGCCACAAAATCTGAACTATTATCCGCTTTACGCTTACATTGTTTCCATGGCCCGCCGGGTTATGCTGCTGCCCTTTGGTGCTGCCGCTCTTCTTTCCCTTCCCCGACTTTTCATCGTCAGACTCGGGGTCCTTGGTACTATCAGAGTCGACATACTTAACCAAAGCCGCCATAAGCGTTCCCATGTCATTGCAGTGACGCTTGAGCCGTCCCAACTTCAACTTCAGAAGCTTGAACCGGCAATTGCCCTCCAACGTTATGACTACTGAATCGGCATTGATGCGGTCCGATGAATGCAAGATCTCTGAAACCCAGCGCACCCAATGGGTTGTCGATTCGCCTTCTTCTTGGACACAGGCGGCTAGATCCACAATCGACATGGGTTGCTTGCACGTGTCCTTGAAATTCAGTATAAACCGGGCCTTTAACTCGGCCCATGACCCAATGGAATTAGCTGGCAAACTTTTCAGCCAAGTGCGAGCCGTTCCATCCAACATCATAGTGAAGTACTTAGCACATGCCGCCTCATCTACATCGCATCTCCATTGCCATCGCATAGCTTTCGACCCATGATTCGGGGGTAAGTCAGCAGTGTAATTGGGAACTTTATGCGAACCCTTGAAATCCTTGGGCAGCCGCACATTGCGTAGAGCCAGGGTGAGACACTGCACCCCCCAAGAGCTGAAAGCAACACCTGGTTCCACTGAAGTTGTCGGACGAACCGGAGTAAGCTGTCGGTCCACGTATTGTGCTGCTAACTCGGCTTCTCGATGCGCTCTACCATTATCCACCACGTCCTGAGCATTTGCACCACCGCCCGCCGGGTTAGGCCCTCGAGGGGCGTTACGGTTCCGCGCACTGCTCGACACAGCCGGTTCATCAATATGCCTGTTGTAACTCCGGCTCGGGCGAGGGGTTGAATGAATTATGTCCCGACTATACGAATAGGCCTACTGCTGAACCATAGCCGTTTGAAGGAGATCTTTGTCCCGCCGCGTCTCAACCACTGCTGGAGACTCGTCTTCCATTGGAATAGCTGCCAATCGCGATGCTGCAGCGATCATGTTATCCAAAGGGGTGGAGAAGTGACCCGGCGGTGTCGGCATGTACTGAGGCGGGTCATGGTTCTGTCGAGGCGGGTCCGTCGCCTGTGGCTGATCTGGTGCTCCTGTCCCAGGTGCTTCAATCCGGTTTACCGCTGCCGGATTACTGGTTCCTGCTCCTGGCGTGTTGAAGAGATTCATTGCTTCATAAACCAGTGGTAGACGAGACCGATGCCTCCTCCTCAACACGTCATTTGAAGCGTTCTGATCCAGCATGAGCCGGTAATTTTCTGCTTGAATCTGCTGCGCCTGAGCATCCAAAGCGGCCCACTCCTCAGCCATCCTGGTTTCCTCAACCGCCAAGTCCTCCTTGGCCTGAGCTATCTGATCTTGCAGCTTTGTGACCTCCGCGTTGTGCTAATCTCGATTTTCCGCGGTAACCTCTATGGTCAACAATGTCATCCAGGTGTCCAATAAACCGGACAGGACTTGAGCCAGCGGGCGCGCTGGGCCTCCTGCCCCGGCTGCCAATCTGGAGATCATCGCTGCTGCTGCTGAGGAGTGCTGCATGGGCTACGTACCGGCCAGGAAGATCGCGACCCGGTTTGGCGGCTCAAGGGGGTCCGGAATACTGTCGCCATCGGAACAGCCCCTAAACCGGCCATCTTGCAGTTGGTATAGTGACTCGGTCTCACCGGTGGATGATTCGCCATCTGAATAGACAACCGTTTCATCGTCGGATGCCGGTTCAGATTCCGCACCATTGATGAATCCTACAAACGCACGCTTCATGGCGGGCTGAACCCGGGCGGGGCTTGCACGCTGAGCCGTCTCGACGAGGATGGCGCAGATGTCTGGCTCAGGACCCGATTCGCCGATCTTGCCAATGAAGACATGGATTCCTCCAAAGGGGACCCGGTACCCATACTCAATTGAGCCGCCGTCAGGGCCACAGCTTGCGTCGTCGATGTAGAGCTTGCCGTGACGACTCTTGGTCATCCGGCCCACTGCGTATCCCTTGAGTCCTTCAAAGTTGCCCTTTAAGAACTCGAAACCATCGTGTGATAGCCCCACGGTGGGCACCAACTGTCGTGGAATTATCACGTCAGATGTCCTAGTGTGAGGACTTAGTCGTGGAGCCATCGCAACGAGATTAGCTTAAAGGGGTTAAACCGGACAAAGGACATGGGGAATTTATACTGGTTCAGCCCCTTGCGGTGAAGGTAAAAGCCTACGATCCAATTGTGGTGGAATTGATGGGGTCTCGATGATTAGGGAGCGAATCCGCTTTACCTAGCTCTCGAGTTGTTGTTTCTTGTCCCTCAACCGCCGCCGGGTCGTCCCTTTATATACACAGGTTGACGCCCGATGGTTTACAGAATCCCTACCGGCTCATACACGTGTCCGGCTCGGTTTCTACCCTTTCCTATCTTACAACACAAGTTACATAGTATATGGCGGTTTATGTCTACGGGCCCTAATCCGCCTTTGGGCCCTAAGCCTCTAAGCCTCTTAAGTAAAGCGCCACACTCCTTGTCTTCATGGGCTTCAATATGAATGACTCTAAACAGGTATAACCCGGCCCCACCTGGGCGGTTTATACTCAGTAGTTATATCCCCAATAGCCCCTGTGGCAACTATGGCACCTGAGTGTTCTACTGCTGCACAAAGTGCTGATATTGCCCCTGCTGATAAGACTGCACATGTTGTTGTATAGGTTGATGCGGTATATGTTGCTGAACCTGCATGTGTTGAGCCGTTGGTTGAAAACCATGTTGCAAAGCTCCCATAGCAAACTGTTCTTGACGCGGCTTCTTCTTCTTCTTACGTTTTTGGACCGGTTGTGTCACAATCCCTCCCAGATGGAACTGCGAAGGAATGGACATCCCGGCCGGCAAAGTCCCATACATAGAGCCTGGCACACCGGCGACAACCGGACCGTATGGCGGGGCGTAGTGCCCGGCCTGGCCATAGCTAGGGGGTTGGTTCCCACCGTAGTTGTAGACCGGCATTGGTCCTCGCTGAAGAAGAGGTGGACCGGAGAAGCCCGACGTCTGAGCTGGAGGGCGTGAGGGAGTGGAGGTCACCCCACGACTGGAAGAGGATGAGGGTTCGTCCCTTCCGAGATGGAGGCACCACGCACTGAAGGAGGCACACCCGCCATGGGGCGCTGATGCGCCGCCGCGACTGATGCGTAGGAACGGGCAACCGCTCGCCGTGAACGCATAGGACATGGCATCGTATGCTCCAGCTGCTTTAGTTTAATATCGAACTGCTTAGTACTATGTTTGAACTGATGTGCTTATGTGTGGCACAATATTTATGCTTACTATACTATGTTATGTTGTGTGTGTTCTTCGTGACGTCGCTATGTGCTGGTAACCTAACCACAACACCGAAGAGGTTATCAAACAACAATGATTGCATGCAACCAAACAACGTGCTTATGTGTGAGTTCAGACAATACGGGCAACCAAACACTATGTGCTCAGAGCAGCGGTCAGAGGCATATGGCTGCTCCCTTCGGAAAATAAATTTTGGTACACGGGTGAGAACTGGCTACAAACTCTGCTAGACACAGAGAATGAGGAGGGACGAGCCAAAATCTTGTTAATGCTCTGGCGAAGTTGGCAACTCAGAGAAGACTGCCTAAGGAACAATGGGCGGGAGACAATCCTTAGTTCTGTGTAGTTTCTACAAAGATATGAGGAGGAGTTAAGAGACGCGGGAGAATCGCATGATGGGACTGGTAGAAAAGAAGAGGAAATTAGAGTGGGTAACAATGACCAGAACACTGAATTCAAGGATAAACGTTGGATTCCGCCTACACAAGGAAAAGTTAAAATAAATACTGATGCTGCCTTTCTAGCAGAGAGTGGAGAAAGTGCAGCCGGGATTGTCGTACGGGATTCCCATGGCCAAGTTTTGAAATCAATCTGCAGAAACCTTCCTCGCTGTAAGAGCACTGAGGAAGCAGAGGCCAGAGCTGCGCTTGTTGGTCTCGAGTCAACAGGAGAGGAGTTCATTGGTCAAGTAGTACTTGAGATGGATAATCAGACCATTGCAAATGAGCTGGCTTCACCTGGCCAGACTCGATCCCCCCACTACGGCCTAATCATGGACATCAAGAAGGCCATGGCTGGTTTTGAGGCGTGCAGCGTTCGAGTTGTTAAGCGACAGTGCAACTCGCTGGCCCACGGCCTCGCGGCAGTAGCTAGAAGATCAGGCGAGCTTGAAATGACTACAGATGTTCCGACGAGCCTTCGACCTCTGATGATATCTGAATGTACTGCCCTACTGGAGTAGTTCTCTGCTCCATATCTAAAAAAAAACACTATGTCTAGCCTAGCTATCCCCTAATACATGAGAAGTACTTTTTTTAGCAAAACATGAGAAGTAAATGCGGGCAACCAAACACATTGCAGATGATGGAGCTAGCCGGGCCGGCTGCCACGGCCCGCCAAACACGCCCTATTCCAGTCGTTGAAGTGGGAGTGGGTGAAACAACACTGTTCTGACGAGGGCGCCTCGCTCCCTCAAAAAAAAAAAAAAAAAAAAAAAGACGAGGGCGCCTCGCCCATTCTCACTGTCCTCATGCCCGCGGGTACGGCTACGCTTGGTTTCTTCTTCCTCGCTTCTCTTTCTCGATTCAAAAGTCCAAGGCCCTTCTCCCCTCCCCTCCCCTCCCCACCCTCCAAAACCCTACCGCATCCTCCTCCACCGACGCCATGGCGTCGCCTCGCTCTCATGATCGATCCGACGGTAAGCGCCTCTGCCCACAGCCCATCCCTAACCCTAACCCTAACCCCAGCCCAAATCCTAACTCTGGCCCCTCCCGCCACAGTCCGTGACCCGGTGCTGGACATGGTTTTCAATGCGGCCTCCAACGACAACCTCTCCCTCTTCAAGGGTACGCTGCCCCCTCCCCCGTCCCGGATTCTGACCCTGTCCCAGTTTTGTTGCTCGAGTGCTAACATTTTGGAGGCCCAATCCGTTGCAGCGCTGGTCATGATGCTGGACATGGGCAGGGGCCGCCCCAAGGAGGCAATTGAGGAGTTGAGGGTGGAAGATAATGGTGAGTTTGAAGGTTTCAGTGCGCTGCACATCGCGGCCAGTACAGGGAGTCTGGAGGTGTGCAGGTACCTCGTCGAGGAGCTGCTCATAGATGTGGATCTGGTCGACAAGGAAGGTCCATCTATCTCCAAAACCCTAATCTATTGGTTTAGGACCCTGCGCACACGTTCAGTGTAGATTTTGTCAATTTGTATGAAGTGTTATTTTACATGCGCTTGATCTGTAGGTTAGGTGTCACGATATCTGACTGTTTTGTGCTTTCTCTGGGTTTGGCATAGAGGTGCATTATGATAATCCAGCTTTTCGAACCAGCTTTTGCCATGGCTCCAAGCTCAGCACAACACAGTCCAGCAACCATAAACAGAGCCTAAGATTATCTACGTCAGTATGAACCAATGTATCATAAGCACCAATATTTATCTCGCAAAATAAAATTATGATTTATTCATATTCTGTTGTGCTAACTCATGATCATGCAGCTTTATATGAAATAAATCGGTCTTTTTAAGAGAAGAAATAAGTCGGGCTTAATTATGATACTGAATGTGAATACCCTACATAAGCACCGTTTATATAAATAATTAAATAGGCTACTCTTTGAGGGCAAATTAATCTTTATTTTAGGATAGTTTGGTTGTTTAGTTATTGCACATATGTATGCACTCCAACTCTGAGGATGCATTTGATTCTTCTATCCGTGTAGTCTAATGTGTTAGGAAACTTCTGTGGTGGTATGCTGTTGGAGATAAGCCATGCTTCGATACAAAAAATATCTCATTCCTTGCTATGCCGAGAAGTGCTTTGATATAATTTCATTTTTGTGTGTTTGTCTGCTTTATAGGTAGAACACCTCTGTTCTTTGCAACATACCGCAGTGGGGGTACTGCCGAGTATCTTCTTGATCATGGTGCTAATCCAGACAAAGCCGATAACGATGGGTTTGCCCTGTTACATTATGCTGCTGAAATAGGTCCACCTCTATAAACACATATCTCTGTTCTGCATCTCTGCATTGAAAATATTTTGTGTTATCTTATTCAGAGCTATTTACCTTTGTTTCATATAGTAATTTACTAATATTGTTCTGTGCTAATAGATTGTCTTCAAACCCGATGGTTAAGTTCTTGTAATGTGTCTCTCTGTTCGGAAGTGCATGTTGTTTTAGACTCATTAGGCTGTTTGAGAATGCGCGGCATATTAGGTTTCCAAGTAGATGTTTGGTGGCATTTCCTGATATACTCTTAGCTGTACTAAATAATAATCTTGCTCACGCTTTTAGTCGAAGTCATCAATATATTTATGTTTAGCCATTAGCGGAAGTTCTACCGTGTGCATCCATGTATTGCATCAAACCAGGGCTCTTTGTGTAGCATAATTACTAATATTTTAAATACTTTAACATGGATATAGTGGCTTAGCTGCTGTGCATGTGCAATATCCTAAAATGTCACCTAATTGGGAAGTCAAATAACCTAATACATGTCAGTATCTTTCCAGTCTTACATGGGTGTGGAGTGGCAATAATCTGGTAACTGACTTAATAACCTGGTTACCAAGTGGCTATAGCAAGTGGCTCTAACCTGGCAATTAGTAACGAAAAGAAGTTATTGAAACATATCTACGTGGGATCTAGTTTCGACTGTATCATCACAGCAAAGCCAACAATGAGCACAGATCGTCAATCAGACACACGATTTGAGAGATAGAAGTTCTTGAAAATTCAAAACAAAAGGAGTCTTTCTGATTTCATGTTTGCATGCATTGGTCTTTTGGTATTCTGCATGTGGCAGCGAGTAACCATGCTGTACATCATGGTCTTATCTTATTGAATATCCCCCTTGATGGGAATTAGGCCCCATCCCTAAATACTCCTATTAAAAGTTAACATAACTATTAAAATTTTGTCTTTATTCCTTCCAATCCAAACAAGTCCTGATTGGGCTTTTTTTGTAGCACATGATCAAGGCAAACACAGGTCCAGGATACACCAGAAACAAAAGAAATTGTCACAAAAAAATACCTACCATCTTACTTGTGTTTCTCATCTTACATTTTTACATAGAGATAAAAATACGTTGCATACTAACTAGATCCATAAAACCAGAATTGTTGTGTTTGTGAACCCATCTCCTGTTACTAAATTGGAGAGGTCCATGCTGCACTTTGGGAAGTAGGAAGTAGCGAACTGTGAACCTGATGAATCATGAATCGAGTAGCCATGCTGTAGATCATGGTCTTATCTTATTGAATACCCACCTTGATGGGAATTAGGCCCCATCCCTAAATACTCATATTAAAAGTTAACTTAACTATGAAATTTTTGGCTTTGATTCCTTCCAATTAAACAAGTCCTCATTGGGCTTTTTTGTAGCACATGATCAAGGCAAACACAGGTCCAGGATACACCAGAAACAAAAGAAATTGTCACACAAAAATACCTACCATCATAAGCTCATGGATTCTCTTTAGAAGAGATTGCTGGAAACCAAAGAGATCTGTAAGGACTGGAATATCACCAAAGAACTAGGCAACTAGCCATGGACAGGGGTGCGTGGAAGCTAGCTATCCATGTGCCAGAACCGTGAGTTGGTTGCGGGATCTTATGGGTTTCAGCTCTAGCCTACCCCAACTTTTTTGGGATTGTTGTATTGCCAGAAAACACCTCTCCTCTTTGTAATAAATTCGTGTTTTCTCCCAGGCATTTGTGAAATGATAGAGCTTTTGCTTGCAAAAGGAGCTTATGTTGACCCGGTATCTGCTCGTGGAACACCACTTCATGGTGCTGCTCGTGAAGGGCATTATGGTGCTGTGAAGATTTTATTGGACCACAATGCAGATGTAAGTTTAAGTATATACCGTTTCTGCCTCAAGTTAACCTACATGTTTTGAACTTTAATTACTTGTGTTTTGCAATTTTTTCCCTTGGCTGTCTTGTCATGTTCTATTTAATTGATTGTGTATGGTTGCTTGATGCTGTATGGTGTTTGTGCTGCATAGTTAACTCTTGAAATCCTCAGTGCATTTTTCTTCTCTTCTGCATGCCCCTCGTTGTGTAGTAGTTGTAATGCTACATCTCATCATAGTGTCTTGGTAATAACTATGCTTCATCCACTTCCCTTTCAAATTCATAGCACTATACTATCAAATGTACAGTGCATTTCGAATATAATTCTATGTTTGGAATGCGAGCACATACTACTGCACATCTTCTCATTTTTGGTCCCTTCAATGCCAATTTCCATGCATAAAACTACTTAATATGGTTACTTTCTTTTTACATATTGGCCATAATAGATTAGTCTCTAACTCTCTATCATGTATTGCCATTTGTTTTTGAGTGCTACCTAGAATTTTATGAAGTTTACTTGACCAATATGATAGTAAGCTACAAGGTTCCACAACATATTCACACCGTTGTTGACTTCTTGTGTGTTTTGTTAATGCCATGGGAGCTGTTTAATTTTCAGTGAAGAGGCTTGCTTCGGTACGCCCCCTCTGAAAAGATCTTTTCACGCACCCAAATCTACCTGCATCTGCAAATTCTACCCTCGCATAATCTTTCCCTGTCGGCTCATCCATCTTACCATATAAGCTGTGGGTGCGACCGTGTGAGGGCGCTGTTGCCTCCCAAATCGTTCTCACTGCTGGCGTGATGCATCATCTTCTTCGTTTTCTAGTTGTGGTTCCATATTCAGGTTTTAGTACCTTCTATTCTTGATGGCTGCATTACTTATGTTGGGGTTTGAGATCCTAATGACTGGCCGGTGATGATTAAAAGATCGAATCTTTCTTTAAACAAAACAGTCTGGATCTGTAAACTAGAATGGCTTATGCTCCATTAATACTGTGGCTGTGAAATTCGCATCAGACTGATATGAGCGGAAAGGCAGTATACCATGCAATTCTGCTTGCAGATTCCATGTAAACAATCATAAATAAATGATATGCGGTGGTAATCATGGCATTATCTTTGGACTATAGGAGCACGTATGTCAGCTCAATGGCATTAGGGCCTGATTACCAATATAATCTTGACAAAAATAACCTTCTCACTGATTTTACTGTGGGTGTACGAATCAATTTTCTTTGCTGAAAGCTTGCCTCATCAGTTTAGTTCTATGTATTGACCATTGGAGCTGATATCTTAATATTTCTCCAGTACAACAAGATGGTAAATGGTGTGACACCTCTTTTGGCTGCTAGAGATGCCAACTCAACGGAATGTATCAAGCTCCTAGTTAAGGTGTTGTACATTCATCTGAGCTTTGTCAAGTCCATGAATTTAAGTTTGTTGGGTACCCATTTTCTATGTTTATTTTCCATACTGAATTTGTTCTTTTTACTTCCTTTTCTGGCATTTGTTTTCCATACTGGCTGCAGCTGTGCATGCTGCAATTTGTGACCCCTTGCACCGGGCACTTTCGTAACCATTTTTTTGCTGAAAAAACTAGTGGCGCATTGAGGCTGGGGAGGACATCTGCATATGTGCCATGTTGATATTAATAGTTACCTAAACAGATTATGACAATTTTGGTGGTAATTTTTGTACTTACAATACTGAGCATGGATGTTAGGAGATTATCATGAGTAGTCGAAATATTATGCTTGTGCAGTCATTGAAATTTGAGAAAAGATACGCTTATGCAATCAAATCTTTTTTCCTCCATATATTTGCAGCGAAAATTCAGGTAGTTCGTTCAGATATTATGTATCGCATGCATCCTGCATAGATTGATTTAATTGATGTTCTGTAGGTTCAGGAGGAGCCTATGCTTAAACGGGAAATCGCGGCATCAGAGCTTATATCACTAGGGAGTATCTCTTTAAAGGAAAAAGATTATGTTGTTGCAGCAAAATTGTACAGTCAGGTATATTAAAGCACCATATATTTCTTGCTTTGTTTAGCTTTCCAGCATTTCGGTTTACGTTGCATACATTATAATTTATAGTTTCTTGCATAGCTCTCAGTCTGAAAATATTTAAGGTTCACAACTTCATATATGATTTCAAAAGGATTTTATCCTGGTTTCGCATTAATTGTTGAATGCATAGTCCAAAATAATACTTTTGGGCAAAAATATACCAGAATACCTGGAGCTCCACATGGAGCTGGGTGTCGTTTATCAAAAACTTTAGTCATGGGAAGTTTCCTACTGAAAGGGTCCGGGGCGTAGACTCCAGCTGGCTTTGTTATTTCTAATAACTTAGGATTTGTTCAGAATAGGGTTCAGCTGACAGTATGCTGTGTCTTTCTTTTCGTTGCTTTGGTCATGTATCCTCTAAATTTCCTGGTGCAAAGTACTCATTTTGTGATAATGGATATGGACCATGAGATATTCTTGGTACTTCTTCTCACTTGCTCAGGTATAAACAGGAAAAAAGTGTTACCATGATGACTAATGCAGTATGTTCGAGGATGTGATTAGGATTTCTGTGTCTTGACCACTTTTTTGTCAGACAACTATATTTTTGTTTTGGAATTGCTTCCTTCCTTGCACTAACACAGGGAGGACCTATTTCATTTTTTGTCCCAATTAATAAAGACCGCCGGGCGGGGTGGGGGGGTGGGGGGGGGGGGGGGGTGCCTCACAGTAGTTAGTCAGAAAAAGAACACAGGGATGACTAGGATGAACGAGTGGGCTAATGGAAAAGCAAGTTGTTTAATGCAGATTTCTTGTTAGGACTAGAATAGAATGAACGAGCGTACTTAACATTGTGCTATATATTTAGTAAATGTATGTTAGGTTGGCTTTTGTAGACTTGCTAATTTGTATTTTATGTAGGCTAGTATGAATTTCTCTGCAGCTATGTGTAGATTTCTTGTTCGAGTGTTCACAGCTTCCTAACTGTTTTTTTATTGAGTTAACTAATTCAATGTGAGTTAAAAGAAACTTAGTAGCTCAATTGTCGTTTTGTCTTGTGTGATGTAGGCAATGCAGCTTGATCCTGATGATGCGGTCTTGTTCTCAGACAGGAGCCTTTGTTGGCTTAACATGGGCAATGGAAGGAAGGCTTTGCTAGATGCTAATAAATGCAGAAAAATGCGGCCTCATTGGCCAAAAGCTTGTCACCGGCAGGGTGAAGCTCTGATGCTACTGAAGGTTACATAGAGGATATGGCTGGCTGTTTTCTCTTGGTATTGCAAATTGTTTATGATCGCTCCCTTGGTCTTTTATCATCAGGACTATGAAGGGGCAAGTGAACGGTTCTTGGATGGACTCAAATTGGACCCAGTGAACAGTGATATCGAGGATGCATTACGGTAAAACCCATCTGCCTCTTTGGTTACACTAATAATGCCTTTTGACGACTGGCTGGCCGTGTTTCAGCACATCTCAAGCCCAGTATTAGTTATACGTTGAACACTTGCGTATGCTGTAAGTACATGCATGTGCCCTTGTCATGAGACTGTGGAGAACTTGTGAATCCGTTCTATTTTGTGTTTGTTAGGATTTCGGAATGCCACTTTGTACTGTTATCAATGCCAATGCCATCTCTTGCCGTACACCAATCTGCCCTTGAGTAGTATTTTACTGATATTTAGAAAGAGGCACACATGTCATATTCATTATCAATACGGAAATGTTAACGCCCACACGTGTGAGCGTTTGCACGTCGCCCACACGCCTCCATCACCACTCATTTTGCCACGTATGAATAGATGACATCAGCAGATTTTTTTTGGTTTTTGGCTTAAAAATGTTGTATCTCCTAAATAAAAAAGCGAACTAAAAATCTGTTTTCACCATTAAATCCGTCTCGACGAGATCTTCAAAACTAGACCCCATGTTGATATGTTTCGACGAAATTTTTTTTTGCCAGAAGTTGCCATGATGTTTACACTGCAGTTGCCATAGGCCTTAAACTAAAGTTGCCATGTGGCAATTTTAGTTTGTAGATCATGACAATTTTAGTATTTTGATGATGGCAACTCCAGTACTTTGACCATGAAAATTATTTTTTGTATGAACCATGGCAATTTTACGTGCATGTATCATGGCAATTTTAGTTTATGGTTCATGGCAAGTCTAGTTTCTTAATTCCCCGTTTTATAAATGTCAAATTTTACTTTTAAATGTAGAAGAAAATAGCTGAAACATATCATGGCAACTTCAGTGTAAACATCATGGCAATTCATATGCAATAGACATGACAACTTTTAATCCAATTTTTTTTTCATCAAAACATATCAACATGGGATCTAGTTTCGAAGATCTCATCGCGAGGGATTTAATGGTGAAAACAAATTTTCAATCGGATTTTTCGTTTAAGAGATAAAACATTTTAAAAACTGAAAATCCAAAAAGATTCCTGCATGCATGCATGCGATGACGTGGCAATCTGTTTACATTAGAGACGTGTGGTGCGTCTCCCTTCCTGCCACACGTGTGGCAGTTAGCGTGACCCTATCAATATATACTGTCGTGCAATGGCGCCTACAGAATTACAAGTGCCAGACGTAACTATGCAGTTCCAAATATCTGATACTTCTCCTTGGAATATTCAGGGAAGCTATGAAGTCGTTGAAGACGTCTCGGAGCACGAAAGCCAAGTGACTAGTTGGATGTTGCAGGGAAATCAGTTGAAGACTTGAAACGGCTCAGGAGTTTCTTCATTTGCGCAAAGACTGATTTCCTTTAGGAAGTACTTTAGTGATCTAAACGCTTTTATATTTTTTTACAGAGGGAGTAAAAGTAAAGCGACGTGTCTGATGGGAGTATTACCGTTGCATGTAATTGACAAACACAAAATACTACTGACTACGCTCACAATCACAAAAACAGAACTTAGTTTCCGAGATACAACTGACATCACACGTGATGTAACTTCTTCTGTGTTCACGCGCTCACAATCATATTAACAGAATGGCATTGATGGTTACATAACAAACACAAACTCCCAGCGACAGTTTGAGAAATACCCCCTCCATTCAAATATAAGTTTTTAGAGATTTCAATATGGACCATCTATGAAATAAAATAAGTGAATCTACACTCTAAAATATATAAGTGAATCTACACTCTAAAATATGTCTATATACATTTGTATATAGTTCGTATTGAAATATTTTAAAAGACATATTTAGGGATGGAGGGAGTAACATGCATGCATAGTCCCAGGTGAGTAAGAGCATCTATAGGGCCAGGTTGCAAATCCAGGCCCCCAAATGCCCGCGGATGCGCCTGAGCACTGACCAGGAACACCTCATTTAGTGGCTTTCACACATGTGTCCTCATCTCTGAACCCTCGAAACCATACAACCCATGCAACGCTACGTAAATACAATCAACAACACGCAGTTCATCGGATCAACTATGCATCACCGGACAAAAGAAGCATAGTTCATCGGAGTTCAATGGCAAATCCATATAAAATATAAACATAACGGGGCAGGGCGGAGGAAATCATCATTTCCTTGCCGGCCCCTTCCCTTTCCGGTCGTCGGTGCGGTTGTGCCCCTCCTCTGTGTAGGCGTCGACGTACAGAGGTGGAGCCGTCCGTCAGGTCCGAGTTCGAGCTGCACCTCATGCCCGACAACTTGCGGAGCAGGCGGTCCTGCTCCTTAGCATGGCGGGCTGCCTTCGCCTCCGCCGCCACTCCATGGTTGCCTCACGTTTCGACTACTTGATGGCGAGTCGGAGTGCCATGGTATTCTTCCGGCGGACGCATCCCTCTCCACCGTCGTCAAAGAGCGGCGAAGAACCGACGCGAGGAGCGCGGCCTGGGGATCCACCGACGCGCTCACGCGCGAACGGCGCGCCGACATCGCCTCCCCCCTATCCCTCGCTCATTGCCGCTCGCCCTGGGCTACACGTGCCTCGGACTCGGGCGTCCTCGTGTGTGCAGGCCCCGACGCGGACATGAGGACCCATCGATGGCTGGGTACCACTTCCACACCAGAGGATGGTGAAAGTAGGCGGTGTACCTGGCGGAGCGGAGCAGAGCAGAGCTGCCAGTGCTGCGCGGCGAGCGGGAAGGGCCGGCGCTGAGTCGACGGGCGACGGGCGTTGAGGAAGAAGATCTGCCGCTGCCGGGGCCGCCTTGCTCGAGCAGCGACCTCTACAATGCGATGCAGAGGGCCACGTCCTCCATGTTGATATTCGACCCGTCAGATTCTGAACCAGATCCACCGCTGCTTCCGTCGTCGGCCATCAGATCAGAGGGGAGGGGATTGGAAGTGGAGGGGACGGAGAGGGGAGTGAAGTGGAGTTCGGATTGGCCGGTATCTAGGGTTTTGGGATGGGGGATATTTGTGGGGTCGGGGTGGGCCGAACTGACATTGCGGATGCGCCCGGGCGTGATACATCTCCAACGTATCTATATTTTTTATTGTTCCATGCTATTATATTATCCATCTTGGATGTTTTATATGCATTATTATACTATTTTATATCAATTTTTGGGACGAACCTATTTAACCTAGTGCCAAGTGTCAGTTGCTGTTTTTCCCTTGTTTTTATCTTTACAGAAAATCAATATCAAACGGAGTCCAAACAGAATGAAACTTTTTGATGATTTTTCTTGGACCGGAAGACACCCAAAAACCTTCGGGAGGGGGTCAAAGGGCCCACCAGTTGGCGACAAGCTCGGAAGGCGCACCCTAGGGGGGCAGGCTTGTGGGCCCCCTGATGCTCCTCTAACCATAATATTTGCTCTATAAATACTCAATATTCCCTATATACCAGAGGGCACACCAAAAATATTTTTCCGCCGCCGCAAGCTTATGTTCTCGTGAGATCCTATCTAGGGGCCTTTTCCGGCACTTCGCCGGAGGGGGATTCTATCACGGAGGGCTTCTACATCAACCTTGCTACCCCTCCGATGATGTGTGAGTAGTTTACCACAAACCTACGGGTCCATAACTAGTAGCTATATGGCTTCTTCTCTCTCTCTTTGATCTTCAACACAATGTTCTCTTCGATGTTCTTGGAGATCTATTCGATGTAATATCCTTTTGCGGTGGGTTCGTTGAGATCCGATGAATTGTGGATTTATGATCAGATTATCTATGAATATTATTTGAGTCTTCTCTGAACTCTTTATGCATGATTAGTATAGCTTTGTATTTCTCTCCGATCTATTGATTTGGTTTGGCCAACTGGACTGATTTTCTTGCAATGGGAGAGGTGCTTTGTAGTGGGTTCAATCTCGCGGTGCTCACACTGGTGCAGAGACGTCCTATACAAACGGTTTTTACCCCCTTTTCCGCGCCGGAGTTTTAAATCGTCACCTTGTCAGTGTGTGCGATAGGGGGGGGGGTCCTTCCCACTCAACCCAAAAAGCATCGGGGATAGGCCCTCCGGTCACACACGCTGCGCAAACTGAGCTCGTGTGCGATAGGGGGGCATCAAAGACAAATCGTTTTCGTTCGTATGTACATCCCACACAGTGAATCCTAGGAAAAATGTTTCCGTTCGTATGTATATCACACACGATTTTTTATGTGGAAACGTTTGTGCAAGGTGGCCTAACGCAAACAATTCACTAGTCGAAGTCGTGTGTGATTCTTTATTGATCTAACACGCCTACTTTCTAGAAACCGTGTGGACTGTTTGAGTCCATCGCCCACGGTGTTGTTTGAGAAACAGTTTGCAATAGAGAACCCAAATAAGCAGTGTAATTGGCCTATTATGGATAATACATATAGTAATCAAATTGACATTTCTTATAAAACACACCATATGTTTCATAATCGTATAACGACAACCACGATTTCATAATCAAATTACATCAAATAGCTTCATCACTCAGTTAAACCATATAGGGATATAGCTAGCTACGTCATTACACATCAGCACTAAGTTCAACATGCAACATCCAAAACCTTTGGAAAGTAGCATCATACACGGTAAATAGACATATGAATCTCATCTGGGAAACTGTAGAAGCGGAAGGCTAATATTGAGCCTTTAGTGATGTTGAATGTCCTTGCAACTTTAGGCCAGTGGCTATGGATAATTGCCCGCCCAACCTTCGTCCTCTTGAGGAAGACTTCAATATTGTACCGTGGGTTTTGAGTGAATACATTCCTCGCCTCTTGACCATGCAGGTGGTTTGAGAGGTAATCATTGGTGAACTGCTTTTGAAAGTACTGAAAACAAAGATATGCATAAATTGTTGTTATAAATTTTGAAATGGCACAAGGGGAAAAACAAGGTAAGCGAGTTAGTACCATCCTATAGTTGGTTGATGTCTTCTTCATTGTGCAAACAAAGATCTTGTTGTTATTCGTTGCGTGTTTCTTTATCCTAACAATCTTTCTGAGTTTCTTGACTTGACTGATATTCATGGACATCTCATTTCCTCATATGCAAAATGGGTCGAACAATGGGTCTAAGCTTCTGACAGCAGGACCTACATGTGCAAGACCAAATTGTAAGAGACCTAAATAATAGAATGATTCCTCCAACTACACAATAATGTGCTATTAGCGAAAGGATCATGCATGAGCAGACCTTGATGGTAAACCGCAGTGCCTCCCATTGTTTCCCTGCAATCTTGATCACGTAAACTAAGAGTTGCCATAATATCAGTAGAATATGTTAATGAAAAATAAACAAATTGCAGATCCAACAGATTAACTTGAGACACATGGAAAAGCTAGTTAACCTAACCAAGCATGCTAAACAACTTAGAAATAGAGCAATTATATATGTTTCTCGTGTATTGAGTACATCCAAATTCTATTTATTTCTCACATGCATAATAATACAAAATTGTACCCATAACAAATGAAAATCAAATTGCAGAATTGAACCAAACAGTTAACTGGACAACAGAACAAATGAACCAAAACAATTAACTAAGCACGACATTGCAGAATAGAACATATACTAGAAGATAATACACTTAATGAAACCAAGAATGCATAAGAACTACTACGAAATGTAGCAATTGTTGGACCAAATTGTCAACTGAACATTACATTTCAGAATATCAGATTGCATATTAACATTACACAGTACAAATCACTAGAAGGCACTCGTGGTGGCCTCGAGAAAATAGCATGAACTGTATTTTAAATTAGACAACCGCGTGGCGGTGTCGACGGTGGCCTCGAAGACGAGGTGCTCCTCCAGGATCTGGCGGTCGGCACACTTGGCAGCCATCGCAACCTCATCCGCGCGTGCGACCGCGATTTGCATCTCCACTACCAGATGCTACTGAGCTCCACGCTATACTACATGCAAAATGGCTATGGGTGGCACTTAATTGGAGGACGAGGCAGTGATTTGGGCGAAAGGTGTCGTGCCGGCGGTCAGGGCATGTGGGATGGGGAAGGAGGAGGATGGTGTGGGTGGGGTGTGGATTACCTGACCATATCAACCAGGGCGCACGACAAGAAGAAGGGTCGCCGGTGAGGAGGCGGCGCTTCAAGAAGGGTCGCGGGCAAGGAGGCAGCGCTGCCAGTAAGCAGCAGTAAAGGTTTGAACTTGGAAAGCAAGGAGGAATAGTGGAAATGTGGCTTTTGGTGGTGGGGGAGATAGATATTTCCGCGGTGGCAGAATTTTTTTCGCTCGGGGCTACGAGAAACTGGCCCTCAAGTGTGGTTCTTATGAACCACAAGTATAGGGGATCTATCGTAGTCCTTTTGATAAGTAAGAGTGTCGAATCCAACAAGGAGCAGAAGGAAATGACAAGCGGTTTTCAGCAAGGTATTCTCTGCAAGCACTGAAATTATCGGTAACAGATAGTTGTGTGATAAGATAATTCGTAATGGGTAACAAGTGACAAAAGTAAACAAGGTGCAGCAAGGTGGCCCAATCCTTTTTGTAGCAAAGGACAAGCCCAGACGAACTCTTATATAAATCAAAGCACTCCCGGGGACACATGGGAGTTTTTGTCAAGTTAGTTTTCATCATGCTCATATGCTTCGCGTTCGTTTCTTTGATAATTTGATATATGGGTGGACCGGTGCTTGGGTGCTGCCCTTCCTTGGACAAGCCTCCCATTTATGATTAACCCCTCTTGCAAGCATCCGCAACTACGAAAGAAGAATTAAGATAAATCTAACCATAGCATGAAACATATGGATCCAAATCAGCCCCTTACGAAGCAATGCATAAACTAGGGTTTAAGCTTCTGTCACTCTAGCAACCCATCATCTACTTATTACTTCCCAATGCCTTCCCATAGACCCAAATCATGGTGAAGTGTCATTTAGTGGACGTTCACATAACACCACTAGAGGAAAGACAACATAAATCTCATCAAAATATCGAACGAATACCAAATTCACATGATTACTCATAACAAGACTTCTCCCATGTCCTCAGGAACAAACATAACTACTCTCAAAGCGTATTCATGTTCGTAATCAGAGGAGTATGAATTATCATTGAGGATCTGAACATATGATCTTCCACCGAATAAACCAAATAGCATCAACTACAAGGAGTAATCAACACTACTAGCAACCCACAGGTACCAATCTGAGGTTTTGAGAAAAAGATCAGATACAAGAGATGAACTAGGGTTTGAGAGGAGATGGTGCTAGTGAAGATGTTGATGGAGATTGACCCCCTCCCGATGAGAGGATCGATGGTTATGACGATGGCGATGATTTGCCCCTCCCAGAGGGATGTTTCCCCGGCAGAACAGGTCCGTCGAAGCCCTAGATTGGTTCTACCCAGGTTCCGCCTCGAGACGGCGGCGCTACGTCCCAAAAGCTTCCTTCTTATTTTCATTAGGTCAAAACACACCATATAGCAGAAGATGGGCGTCGGGGGCCTGCCAGGGGCCCCACAAGACTGGAGGGCGCGCCCAGGGGGGTAGGGCATGCCCTCCATGCTTGTGGATGGCAGGTGGCCCCCCTCTGGTGCTTTCTTCGCCCAATATTTTTTATATTTTACAAAAATATTCTTTGTGGAGCTTTAGGACTTTTGGAGTTGTGCAGAATATGTCTCTAATATTTGCTCCTTTTTCAGTCCAGAATTCCAGCTGCCGATATTCTCCCTCTTCATGTAAACCTTTAAAATAAGAGAGAAAAGGCATAAATATTGTGCTATAATGTGTAATAACAGCCCATAATGCAATACATATCGATATAGAAGCATGATGCAAAATGGACGTATCAACTCCCCAAGCTTAGACCTCGCTTGTCCTCAAGCGAAAGCCGATATCGAAAAATATGTCCACATGTTTAGAGATAGAGGTGTTGATAAAATAAAGTACAGTCATGAGGGCATCATGATCATTTTTAGAACAACAACATATATTGTCATATAATTTCTTATGTTAAAGTAACAATTCACTCACAAGGTAAAGTATGAATCAGAAACTTCATTGAAAACTAACAAACTATGATCTCAGTCATTGAAGCAATTGCAATTTATCATAACATCAGAAAGAGTCAATATAAGAGCTTTTCAGCAAGTCCACATACTCAACTATCATTTAGTCTTTCACAATTGCTAACACTCACGCAATACTTATGGGCACAAAGTTGCAATCAGACACAGAGAAAGATATGGGCTTACATTTTTGCCTCCCAACCTTTTACCTCAAGGGTAATGTCAATAATAATACTTTATGAAAACCTAGATTTGAGTGGATATATATATATATCCGGATCTCTCCAACACATAGTGCTTGCCAAAGGAAAATGTGTAAAAAGGAAAGTTAAAGATCACCATGACTCTTGTATAAGGGTAGAAGGTAAAAATAAAAGATAGGCCCGTCACAGGGGGAAGCAGAGGTTTTCATGCGCTTTTATGGTTGGATGCACAAAATCTTAATGCAAAAGAATGTCACTTTATATTGCCGCTTGTGATAAAGAACTTTATTATGCAGTCTGTCGCTTTTATTTCTTCCATATCACAAGTTCGTATAAATTTTATTTTCTTCACACTAATAGATCATACATATTTAGAGAGCAATTTGTATTGCTTGCACCGATGACAACTTACTTGAAGTATCTTACTCAATCCATAGGTAGGTATGGTGGACTCTCATGGCAAAACTGGGTTTAGGGATGTTTGGAAGCACAAGTAGTATCTCTACTTGGTGCAAAGAATTTGGCTATAGCATAAGAGGGAAAGGCAAGCCCAACATGTTGGAGGATCCATGACAATATAACTTCTATTCGGATATAAGAAAACATAACCCATTATGTTGTCTTCCTTGTCCAACATCAACTTTTTAGCATGTCATATTTTAATGAGTGCTCACAATTACAAAAGATGTCCAAGATAGTATATTTATATGTGAAAACCTCTCTTTCTTTATTACTTCATATTAATTGCAACTATGACCAAAACTATGTTTGTCAACTCTCAACAACTTTTATTCATCACAGTCGTTATATGTAAAGTCATTACTCTCCATAAGATCAATATGCGTTCTTTTATTTCTTTTTGTTCTTTCTCTTATTTTATTCCCTCAAGATCATAGCAAGATAGCGAAGCCCTTAACTCAAAACTACTCTTTATTATATATAGCTCACAGACTCAATTACATAGATAGAGATCGAAACAAAACTCAAAGCTAGATCATACTAAAACTTTATTCTACTAGATCAAGATATAGCCAAAAGGATCGAACTAAGGAAAATGATAAAGATAGAGGTGTGATGGTGATACGATATCGTGGCACCTCCCCCAAGCTTGGAAGTTGCCAAGGG
Source organism: Triticum timopheevii (assembly GCA_963921465.1). Lineage (NCBI taxonomy): Eukaryota > Viridiplantae > Streptophyta > Magnoliopsida > Poales > Poaceae > Triticum > Triticum timopheevii. The sequence goes on from OY997274.1 coordinate 508,583,030, forward strand.
GAGTGCCCATACCCATGTATTTATGTCTCTTTCTTCGGAGGTGGTGATGATGGAGTTGTTGATGATGTAGGCTTCTTCCTTAGCTTGCGCTTGAGGATAGAATTTTCCTCCCTTAAGTCATCGATCTCCTGCTTAAGACTTAGTATCTTTTTACATAGTTCCTGTTTGTTTTCCTATAAGAGACGAAAAGGGATAAACTCGATCTTAGGTTTCTTTGCTTTATTAGGGAGACTTGACTTTTTGAACTCCACATGCATGTCCCCAGGTTGAGGTAGTGGGACTTCATCTTCATCTGAGCTTGTCTCCCCCTTTACCTTAGGATCGTAGTCTTCTTCCTCTGTGGTCCAACCACAATGCTCCAAATCCCCGTAGACTTTGGGGTCTGCAACGTAATCAGCCACATAGCTTTCTCCCTCCGAATCCTGGGACAACATATTGCTCTAAATCTACTGCAGAAATAGCTCAAAACAAAAACAGAGGATTTTGTCGTGGTACGGTGGTCAAAACCTTCGGGAGATTATATAATGAATTTTTGCCGACCAAAAGAAGTATTGTGCAAGAAAACGGGGTCCGGAGGGCACACGAGGTGGCCACAAGGCAGGGGGCGCACCCGGGGGGTAGGGCGCGCCCTCCACCCTTGTGGTCTCCTCGTGTATCTTTCGGACTACTTTTAATTTTCCTAATTTTTTAAAAATTCCAAAACAGAGAAAAATTGCTATTAGAACAGTTTTGGAGTCAGTTTACTTACCGTACCACATACCTATTCCATTTCGGAGTCTGAAACATTCTGGAAACTGTCCCTTATGTACTCCTTCGGTGTTACGGTGTCAATTATATTGGTCTCAACATTTATGGGATTACCTAAGATATAATGTTTGATTCTTTGACCGTTTACCACCTTCGGATTTGTTCCTTCGGTGTTGTTGATTTTTATGGCACCGGAACAATAGAACTCCTCGATAATGTAAGGACCTCCCCATTTAGAGAGAGGTTTTCCTGCAAAAAATCTTAAACAAGAGTTGTATAGCAAAACTGATCACCTACATTAAACTCACACTTTTGTATCCTCTTGTCATGCCATCTTTTAACATTTTCTTTAAACAACTTGGCATTCTCACAGGCTTGGGTTCTCCACTCATCAAGCGAGCTAATGTCAAATAATATCTTCTCACCGGCAAGTTTGAAATCATAATTGAGACCTTTAATAGCCCAATATGCCTTATGTTCTAGTTTGAGAGGTAAGTGACAAGCCTTTCCATAAATCATTTTATACGGAGACATACCCATATGATTTTTATAAGCAGTTCTATGAGCTCATAATGCATCATTAAGTTTCTTGGACCAATTCTTTCTAGATCTATTAACAGTCTTTTGCAAAATCAATTTAATCTCTCTATTACTCAATTCTACTTGAACACCAGACTGATGATGATATGGAGATGCAATTCTATGGTTAACATCATACTTAGCAAGCATTTTACGAAAAGCACCATGAATAAAATGTGAACCACCATCAATCATTAAATATCTAGGGACTCCAAACCTCGAGAAAATAACTTCTTTAAGCATCTTAATGGAAGTGTTATGATCAGCACTACTAGTTGGAATAGCTTCTACCCACTTAGTAACATAAACAACAGCAACTAGAATATGTGTATACCCATTGGAGGAAGGAAAAGGTCCCATATAATCAAAGCCCCAAACATCAAATGGTTCAATAACAAGTGAATAATTCATAGGCATGTCCTGACGTCTACTAATATTACCAATTCTTTGGCATTCATCACAAGACAAGACAAACTTACGAGCATCCTTGAAGAGAGTAGGCCAATAAAAAGTGGATTGCAATACCTTGTGTGCAATTCTATCTCCAGCATGGTTGTAACGCCCACGATGCGGCTATATCTCCCACGTGTCGAAGCACGACTTAGAGGCATAACCGCATGGTGGTTTTGTCGCAAGAAGGGTCATCTTCACACAATCCCATGTAATGAACAAGAATGGGATAAAGAGAGTTGGCTTACAATCGCCACTTCACACAATACATAAGCAAGTCATACATCATCCAAAATACACTCATAGACCGGCTATGATCAAATCCAAATGAAAAGAAGACAACCCCAAATGCTAGATCCCCGATCGTCCCGACTGGGCTCCGCTACTGATCATCTGGAAACGAAACATAGTAACGACCAAGGTCCTCGTCAAACTCCCACTTGAGCTCGATTGCGCCACTTGCGCTGGTATCATCGGTACCTACATCTGTTTTGGTAGAATCTGTGAGCCACAGGGACTCAGCAATCTCACACCCGCGAGATCAAGACTATTTAAGCTTGTAGGTAGGAAAAGGGGTAATATGGTGGAGCTGCAGCAAGCACTAAGCATATATGGTGGCTAACATACGCAAGTGAGAGCGAGAAGAGAAGCAACGCATCGGTCGAGAAGCTAGAAGTGATCAAGAAGTGATCCTGAAACTACTTACGTTCATACATAACCCAAACCGTGTTCACTTCCCGGACTCCGCCGAGAAGAGACCATCACGGCTACACACACGGTTGATGCATTTTAATGAAGTCAAGTGTCAAGTTCTCTACAACCAGACATTAACAAATTCCCATCTGCCCCATAACCGCGGGACGGCTTTCGAAAGATAATACCCTGCAGGGGTGTCCCAACTTAGCCCATCATAAGCTCTCACGGTCAACGAAGGATATACCTTCTCCCGGGAAGACCCGATCAGTCTCGGAATCCCGGTTCGCAAGACATTTCGACAATGGTAAAACTAGACTAGCAAGACCACCCGACTGTGCCGATAAATCCCGATAGGAGCTGCACATATCTCGTTCTCAGGGCACACCGGATGAGACAGGCTACGAGTAAAACCAGACTTCGAGTTTCCCCGAGGTGGCCCCGCAGGCGGCTCGGTTCGGACCAACGCTCGGAGGAGCACTGGCCTGGGGGGGGGGGGGGGGGGGGCTAAAATAAAGATGACCCTCGGGCTCGCGAAAACCCAAGGGAAAAGTGGTAGGTGGTAGGTAGTCAAATGGTAAAACCAAGGTTGTGCCTTGCTGGAGGAGTTTTATTCAAAGCAACTGTCAAGGGGTCCCATAAATCACCCAACCGCGTAAGGAACGCAAAATCAAGGAACATAACATCGGTATGACGGAAACTAGGGCGACAAGAGTGGAACAAAACACCAGGCATAAGGCCGAGCCTTCCACCCTTTACCAAGTATATAGGTGCATTAATTAAACAAGAGATATTGTGATATCCCAAAGTATCCATGTTCCAACAAGGAACAAACTTCATCTTCACCTGCAACTAGCAACGCTATAAGAGGGGCTGAGCAAAAGTGGTGACATAGCCAAACAACGGTTTGCTAGGAAAAAGGGTGGTTATAGGCTTGACATGGCAATATGGGAGGCATGATAAACAAGTGGTAGGTAGAGCTAACATAGCGATAGAGCGAGCAACTAGCAAAGCAAAGATAGAAGTGATATCGAGGGTATGGTCATCTTGCCTGCAAAGTTCTCAGAGTTGTCGAAGGCTTGATCCTCGTTAGCGTTCTCAACAGGTTCCTCGTGCACGTACTCGTCTCTCGGCTCTACCCAAAGCAAGAACACAAGCAATGGAACCACAATAAATCACGGTGCAATGCACAAGCAACATGATGCAATACATGGCATGATATGCGAGATGTGATATGCAATGCGTATGCGTGCTCCGGAAAGAAAATGATGGACAAGGCATCAACTTGGCAAACCAAGTATGCTATTGGAAAGATGAGATGATTTCGGTTGAAATCGATATAAAGATCACCGGAATCGGGTGCACGGTTTGCAAATGGCAAGCAAAACAAGAATGACACAAATCTGCGGTTAACAGCATGATAGCACTTAGAATACATCAAGAAACTATGCTACAGCACCCCAACATAACAACAAAGCATATGACAGTGATCTACAGGAGATGCTTGACAAAAGAGGAACACTGAGCTACGGCTAAATCACAACATAAAAGGTTCAAACAACCATGGAAAAAAGGCAAAAGATAACAGCAGGGATATGGCATAAACAGCATCAGGTAGCAATGTTCAGAGCAAGCAATCAACATGCTAACTTATAATAGCAAAACAAGGCATGACATGATTCTACTCAAAGCATAGAACAAAAGTCCCTTACTGACCATGCGCCAAAAAGGACCAGAAGAAATGATGTCACCCATGTAAACATAGCAAGTTTCATTAACAGATTCAACAAACTGGGCATGGCATTGACTGAATTATGAAGGCATCTTCGCGAGCTCGATTCACTCACCACAAGTCATTTCATGACAAGATAAGCATAGCACCAGCAAGAATACATGTTTATGAAACTAAACATGGCAAGATCAAGAACATAGCATGCAAGGATCAACTACAACAACCTTGTCAAAATTGAATATCATGTAAACAATCTGCCAGGAAACATTTTATAGCAAAAGTAGAGCAAGAAAATGACATGCTAGACTACTACATAATTGCAACCAGGGGCATGAATGGATAGAGCATAACCATATGTTCACAACATCCTTACTGAAGTATCTCAAAATAAGCATGGATCTCTCTGTAGCATCAAGTTTACATGGCATAAAAATAACAACAGAACAGGGACTGAAATCAGCAACATCACGAAGCCTAGTTTGCATGCTTGTGCTATTCACCACATTTATCAAACAAATACATGGCATACACCCCTATAAAGATGGCATGGCATAGTTCAAAACATATGTAGGGCTCAAGTCCATAAGATGCACACAACAATCATGGCAAAATGACAAAAAGTGCATGTTCTGATAAGAATCTAAAACTAACATCACATAGCCCTCTTCCAACAGCATTTCGGGCATCAAGATGAGCTCAAATGAAAATGATGCAATGAGGTAAAATGATGTACTCGTCGAGACGAACAAATCGGTATGTTACATGCCCAAAACGGAGCCACGGGTGCAAAGTTATGATGCGATGAATATGGCTGAAAATATTGCAGACTTAACGAAAAAACGAGGTCAACCTCTAGGGTGGATCTGGATCGGGCGCGCGGATCGAGGACGGCCGGCGGCGGCTCGCCGGAGCTGGTGCGGGAGGAGGCCGGAGACGAGGTGCGGCGGGGTTGCCGGGGGCGAGGCCGGCCGGATCTGGCGCCGGTCGGCGGCGGCAACCGCGACGGGGCGCGACAGCGACGTCCGGCGCCGAGGCGCACGGCGGCCAGGGCGGCGCGGCCGGAGCGCGCGCCGGCGGCGGCGGTGCGCGGGGCGGCAGGGGCGACGGCGGCCGGGGCGGCGTGGACGGGCTTCGGGGGCCCGACCCGGGCTCGGGCGGGCCGGCGGCGGTGGGCGGCGGCGGCAACACGTGGCGCGCCCTGAGTGGCTGGGGCACGGCGGCGGACGTGTCCGGCTCCGCCCGGACGTGTCCGGCGGCAGAGAGGGAGCGTGCTAGGGTTTGATCTGCGAAATTTTCGGGGGGAGCACCTATTTATAGGTAGAGGGAGCTAGGAGGCTCCAAATGGAGTGAGGTTTTCGCCCACACGATCGTGATCCGACGACGGAGAGCATGGAAGTGACTTAGATAGGTTTTTGGACTGTTTTGAAGGGGTGTTGGGCTGCAACTGAAAGAGACTTTCGCGGTTACCCGGTTAACCGTTGGAGTATCAAATGACCTCCAAATGGCACGAAACTTTACAGGCGGTCTACCGGTGCTATACCAGGGCCACTTGGCAAGGCTCGGTCCATTCCAAGAATGTTTAGCACCCGCACATGAAAAGAGACAAGAGGGGTGCGCCGATGCATGTGGGAGTGCCGGATTGCAAAACGGACAACGGGGAAAATGCTCGGATGCATGAGACGAACACGTACGCAAATGAGATGCACATGATGACATGATATGAGATGCATGACATGAAAAAAATACAAAATGAAAAACAAAACCCAACCATGGAGGGAATACCGTAGCACATAGCCGAAAATGGCAAGAGTTGGAGTTACAAATATGGGAATGGTGTGACAACATCCGGGGTGTTACAACACTCCACCACTACAAGAGGATCTCGTCCCGAGATCTAGGACTGAAAGAACTCCGGATATTCGGAACGGAGGTGATCCTCACGCTCCCATGTGGCTTCTCGGTCGGAATGGTGTGACCACTTCACTTTCAGGAATTTGATTGACTTGTTGCAAGTCTTGCGCTCGGTTTCTTCAAGAATAGCAATGGGGTGCCCATGATAAGAGAGATCTTTTTGGAGGTCAATTTCTTCGAAGTTGATAGTGCGTTCAGGAGCCTTAAAGCACTTGCGAAGCTGTGACACGTGAAACACATCGTGCACGTTTGCAAAATTGGACGGAAGCTCAAGTTGATAGGCGAGATCGCCTCTTTTGCCAATGATCTTGAAAGGACCCACGTATCTAGGGGCAAGCTTCCCTTTGATACCGAAGCGGCGAGTGCCTTTCATTGGAGAGACGCGGAGGTAGACATGGTCTCCGATTTCAAAAGCCACATCACGGTGCTTGTCATCATAATAGCTCTTCTGGCGTGATTGCACGGCCTTGAGATTCTCACGAATGACTTTGCACATTTCTTCGGCTTCTGTGATCAAGTCGTTGCCAAGAAGTTGGCGTTCACCTGTCTCGGACCAATTGAGAGGAGTACGACACTTTCTGCCATAGAGAATTTCGAATGGGGCCTTGCCCGAACTCGCTTGGAAGCTGTTGTTGTAGGAGAACTCGGCATATGGAAGACAATCTTCCCACTTCATACCGAAAGAGATGACACAAGCCCTGAGCATGTCTTCGAGGATTTGATTGACTCGCTCGACTTGGCCACTAGTTTGAGGATGGAAAGCTGTGCTGAAACGAATGTTGGTGCCCATGGCTTTCTGAAAGGAGTCCCAGAACTTAGAGGTGAAAATGCTTCCATGGTCTGAAGAAATCAATTGTGGAATGCCGTGCAAGGAGACAATCCTGGAGGTGTACAGCTCTGCCAGTTGAGCTGATGTGATAGATTCTTTGATAGGAAGGAAATGAGCCACTTTAGTAAGCTTGTCAATGACAACGAAGATAGCATCATTTCCACGCTTGGACTTAGGAAATCCAGTCACGAAGTCCATCTCGATATGATCAAACTTCCATTCTGGAATAGCAAGAGGTTGGAGGAGACCAGCTGGTCGTTGGTGTTCTGCTTTCACCCTTCTGCAGACATCACATTCGTTCACGAATTGAGCAATTTCTCGCTTCATTCGAGTCCACCAATACGACTGCTTGAGGTCATGGTACATCTTCATACTTCCAGGATGAATGGATAGGAGGGAATTGTGTGCCTCATTCATGATGACTTTTCTTAGATCGCCTTTGGTAACCACAATTCGATCCTCGAAGAAAAGAGTATCTTTGTCATCAATGTGGAAGCACTTGTACTTGGAAATGCCCTTGTCGATACCACGTTTCACCTTTTTCACCATGGTATCTAGGAGTTGTGCCTCATGAATTTGATCTTTCAAAGTAGGAGAGACTATGAGGTTGGCAAGAAAGCCTTGAGGAACAACTTGAAGATTCAGTTTGCGGAAAGTTTCACAAAGGTCCGGTTGGAAGGGCTTGAGAATTAGACTGTTGCAATAAGCCTTTCTGCTCAACGCATCTGCAATCACATTCGCCTTGCCAGGAGTATATTCAATACTTGGATTGTACTCTTGAATCATTTCGACCCATCGAGTTTGTCTGAGGTTGAGGTTGGGTTGAGTGAAGATATACTTGAGACTCTTGTGATCGGTGAAAATGTCCACTTTCCTTCCCAACAAGAGATGTCTCCATGTTATCAATGCATGGACAACTACCACCAACTCAAGACTGTGAGTGGGGTAGTTCTTTTCGTTGGGCTTCAACTAACGAGAGTTATAGGCCACAACTTTCTTCTCTTGCATTAACACAACACCGAGACCTTGAAGAGAAGCATCACAGAAAACTTCGAATGGTTTGGATTCATCAGGAGGAGTCAAGACAGGAGCTGTGACTAGCTTCTCTTTGAGGGTGTTGAAAGCAATGTCACACTCAGGCGACCAAACATATTTGACATGCTTCTGGAGGAGGTTGGAAAGAGGCTTTGCAATCTTAGAGAAATTCTCAACGAATCTTCGGCAATAGCTTGCAAGACCAAGAAAACTGCAGAGCTGCTTGACGTTCTGAGGAGGTTCCCAATTCACAATTGCAGACACCTTCTCGAGATTAACAGTGATGCCCTTGGCGGAGATGATGTGACCAAGATAAAGGACTTCATCAAGCCAGAACTCACATTTGGAAAACTTTGCATAGAATTGATGCTCTCTGAGCTTGTCGAGCACCAATCGCAAATGTTTGGCATGATCCTTCTTATTCTTGGAGAAGACCAAAATATCATCGAGATACACCAAGACGAATTCATTGGTGTAGGGGTTGAAGATGAAGTTCATCATTCGAGAGAATGTTGGAGGAGCATTGACAAGGCCGAAAGACATGACCGTATATTCATAAGAACCATAGCTTGTTCTGAATGCTGTCTTGGGAATATCTTGTTCACGAATGCGAATCTGATGATAACCCATACGGAGGTCAAGCTTGGAGAAAACTTTAGCACCTTTGAGTTGCTCGAAAAGCTCATTGATGTTGGGAAGTGGATACTTGTTCTTTATTGTCTTCTTATTCAATGGACGGTAATCGACGCATAGTCGGCCCGTGCCATCCTTCGTCTGGACAAAAAGAACTCCACAACCCCATGGAGATGAACTCGGTCTGATCAAACCCAGACGCTCTTGTTCATCGAGCTGTTTCTTCAGTTCCTTCAGTTCTTCAGGTCCAAGCTTGTATGGACGCTTGCAAACGGGTTCAGTGCCGGGCTCAAGATCGATAACGAATTCGACTGGCCGACGCGGAGGCATACCTAGAAGCTCTTCTGGAAAGACATCTTGGTACTCACAAATGACTGGAATCTGGGAGATAGCATTCAACTCGCCCTTCTCATTGAGAGAAAACAACCGAATGGTTTCATCACGAGCGGCATAGATGATAACATCCTCAGAAGAGTGTGTCAATTGAATTTCCCTGGTAGCACAATCAAGTTGAGCTTTGTGCTGAGAAAGCCAGTCCATCCCGAGAATAAGATCGATATCAGACTCACCAAGGACCATTGGAGAAGACAGAAATCTATAATCGCCCATCTTGATACCGACATTCGGAACCAATAAGGTAGGTCTCAAACGCTTAGCCGGAGAAATAACTTGCATTGCTCTAGGTAATTCCTCTGTGTCAAAATTGTGCTTCGATGCAAAAGGATATGACATGAAAGAATGCGATGCACCGGTATCAAATAAAACTTTTGCAGGAATATCATTAACTGGAAGATTACCCATTAACACGCCAGAAGAATCCTCTGCTTGCACTGCATTCATCATGTTCACCTTTGCAGACTTTGGATTATGCTTGACCACTGCATTGCTTGAAGACCTCACAGGAGGAGGAGGAGGAAGGCGCCTTTGGTTGAAGCACTTGTTCGCGTAGTGACCTTTCTGCTGGCACTTGTTGCAAGTCACCTCTGAGAGCGGACGGTGATAAGGAGCATTTGACCTTGGAGCTTGAGAATTTGACTTGTTCTGATGGCTTGGGTTGGGTGGGTGGGAAGATCCACGACCACCTGAGTTCTTCTGCTGGTAAGGCTGACGAAACGGAGGAGGAGGAAGGTAGAACTTCTGCTGCTTAGCTGCCACTTGTGAGGAATAAGAGGACTAAACTACATCCCTGATTCTCTTCTTAGAAGCCTCACACTTGAGCTGAGCACCTTCTTGCTTGAGGGCCATATTGTAGAATTGATCAAACTGAGTAGGCTCAACAAGAACGAGAGCTAACTGCAGATCCTCTCTAAGGTCACCTCTGAATTGATAGATCATACTCTTTTCATCAGGAACGTCTTGTTTAGCGAAGCGAGCAAGTTTCTGAAACTGCTTGTTGTATTCGTACACTGACATGTTGCCTTGCTTGAGATTGCGGAACTCCTCATGCTTGCTCTCAACAACACTGGTAGGAATGTGGTGAGCTTTAAAGTCCCGACAGAAATCAGTCCAAGTAATCACTTGACCTCCTCCAGAATCTTTGTATTGCTGGAACCAATCAGCTGCTTGGTCCTTGAGCTGAAAAGAAGCAAACTTGACGTAGTCCTCAGGCCTGCCATTGCTGCATTCGAAATGCTTGTTGATATCCACGAGCCAATCGTCGGCGTCTGTGGCCTCGACACAGTAGCTGAAAGACTTTGGCTGGTTTGCAAGGAACTGGTTGAGGGTAGGAAACTGAGGCTGATGGTTGAACTGCCCTTGACCTTGATTTCCTTGGTTGCCTTGGCCTTGGTTGCGCTCTTGCATCAACTGAATCAACAACTGAGCGTTGGCATTTGTGGTTGCCATCAAAGTTTGCCATGCCTCCGGAGGCGGAGGTGGAGGTGGAGGGTTCGCCTGACTCCCATCATTGCGTTCCGAATTCTAACGCGTTGGCGGAGCCATCCTGAAGAGGGTGACATCCGTTAACATCTTGATAGACAGATAGACAAGTTGAATCAACGGATAGAAATTGCAACATATAGCCTTCACAATAAACATTCGAACAAGGATGAACGAATGAATTCCCCAAAGCTAACATCACACATCCATTAAGGTGAGAAGCCACTTGATAAGAGATTGATGAATGAAATAAACAAGGTACAACTGGAACAAATAAGTGGTAAGGATTACCTAATCACAAACCAAATATCTACGGGAAGAAGTGCTAGAGCTACTTGAATCCCACCTATAAACTCCCAAAACTTTCTGGTTATGCAATCAGGTGTTGGGGATACAGGGGAAGCAACATATCTCACCCAAACTAACAATCCCTACATCCAGCTGTATCCATCCGTCAACACATAACCAAGAAACCTTCGGAAATCGTGTATCTCAACCTTCGAAAAGCATCCGTTATACGAGTCATGGCAATACTCCCGAACTCCCCAGTACTAGGTGACGTCAAGGTTATCTCACCAACAACTGCATAAAAGAGATTTTCGATGTCGGCAAAACTCAGGTATTCCAGAACTGCAACGATAAAATTGTGACGACAACACCTCGGAGCTCAACTCCCCGGGATAAAATTTTTTTTAGTGAAATTTGAGGAGAGGAGAGTCAAAACTTCTACGTCAGGAGACCTCACCAGAGCGACGAAGGGACTGAGGAGTAAAAAGAATCCTACTCTCCGATATATATAATCCTAAGACTCAAAACATCTTTTGTTCTACACTCAACAACGCCAGCAATCAATCAAGCAGGGGCTCCTAAGTCGGGGATGGCTCTGATTACCAACTTGTAACGCCCATGATGCGGCTATATCTCCCACGTGTCGAAGCACGACTTAGAGGCATAACCGCATGGTGGTTTTGTCGCAAGAAGGGTCATCTTCACACAATCCCATGTAATGAACAAGAATGGGATAAAGAGAGTTGGCTTACAATCGCCACTTCACACAATACATAAATAATTCATACATCATCCAAAATACACTCATAGACCGGCTACGGTCAAATCCAAATGAAAAGAAGACAACCCCAAATGCTAGATCCCCGATCGTCCCGACTGGGCTCCGCTACTGATCATCTGGAGACGAAACATAGTAACGACCAAGGTCCTCGTCAAACTCCCACTTGAGCTCGATTGCGCCACTTGCGCTGGTATCATCGATACCTGCATCTGTTTTGGTAGAATCTGTGAGCCATGGGGACTCAACAATCTCACACCCGCGAGATCAAGACTATTTAAGCTTGTAGGTAGGAAAAGGGGTAATATGGTGGAGCTGCAACAAGCACTAAGCATATATGGTGGCTAACATACGCAAGTGAGAGCGAGAAGAGAAGCAACACATCGGTCGAGAAGCTAGAAGTGATCAAGAAGTGATACTGAAACTACTTACGTTCATACATAACCCAAACCGTGTTCACTTCCCGGACTCCGCCGAGAAGAGACCATCACGGCTACACACACGGTTGATGCATTTTAATGAAGTCAAGTGTCAAGTTCTCTACAACCGGACATTAACAAATTCCCATCTGCCTCATAACCGCGGGATGGCTTTCGAAAGATAATACCCTGCAGGGGTGTCCCAACTTAGCCCATCATAAGCTCTCACGATCAATGAAGGATATACCTTCTCCCGGGAAGACCCGATCAGTCTCGGAATCCCGGTTCGCAAGACATTTCGACAATGGTAAAACTAGACCAGCAAGACCACCCGACTGTGCCGACAAATCCCGATAGGAGCTGCACATATCTCGTTCTCAGGGCACACCGGATGAGACAGGCTACGAGTAAAACCAGACTTCGAGTTTCCCCGAGGTGGCCCCGCAGGCGGCTCGGTTCGGACCAACGCTCGGAGGAGCACTGGCCCGGAGGGGGGGGGGGGGCTAAAATAAAGATGACCCTCGGGCTCGCGAAAACCCAAGGGAAAAGTGGTAAGTGGTAAGTAGTCAAATGGTAAAACCAAGGTTGGGCCTTGCTGGAGGAGTTTTATTCAAAGCGAACTGTCAAGGGGGTCCCATAAATCACCCAACCGCGTAAGGAACGCAAAATCAAGGAACATAACACCGGTATGACGGAAACTAGGGCGGCAAGAGTGGAACAAAACACCAGGCATAAGGCCGAGCCTTCCACCCTTTACCAAGTATATAGGTGCATTAATTAAACAAGAGATATTGTGATATCCCAAAGTATCCATGTTCCAACAAGGAACAAACTTCATCTTCACCTGCAACTAGCAACGCTATAAGAGGGGCTGAGCAAAAGCGGTGACATAGCCAAACAACGGTTTGCTAGGAAAAAGGGTGGTTATAGGCTTGACATGGCAATATGGGAGGCATGATAAACAAGTGGTAGGTAGAGCTAACATAGTGATAGAGCGAGCAACTAGCAAAGCAAAGATAGAAGTGATATCGAGGGTATGGTCATCTTGCCTGCAAAGTTCTCAGAGTTGTCGAAGGCTTGATCCTCGTTAGCGTTCTCAACAGGTTCCTCGTGCACGTACTCGTCTCCCGGCTCTACCCAAAGCAAGAACACAAGCAATGGAACCACAATAAATCACGGTGCAATGCACAAGCAACATGATGCAATACATGGCATGATATGCGAGATGTGATATGCAATGCGTATGCGTGCTCCGGAAAGAAAATGATGGACAAGGCATCAACTTGGCAAACCAAGTATGCTACTGGAAAGATGAGATGATTTCGGTTGAAATCGATATAAAGATCACCGGAATCGGGTGCACGGTTTGCAAATGGCAAGCAAAACAAGAATGACACAAATCTGCGGTTAATAGCATGATAGCACTTAGAATACATCAAGAAACTATGCTACAGCACCCCAACATAACAACAAAGCATATGACAGTGATCTACAGGAGATTCTTGACAAAAGAGGAACACTGAGCTACGGCTAAATCACAACATAAAAGGTTCAAACAACCATGGAAAAAAGGCAAAAGATAACAGCAGGGATATGGCATAAACAACATCAGGTAGCAATGTTCAGAGCAAGCAATCAACATGCTAACTTATAATAGCAAAACAAGGCATGACATGATTCTACTCAAAGCATAGAACAAAAGTCCCTTACTGACCATGCGCCAAAAAGGACCAGAAGAAATGATGTCACCCATGTAAACATAGCAAGTTTCGTTAACAGATTCAACAAACTGGGCATGGCATTGACAGAATTATGAAGGCATCTTCGCGAGCTCGATTCACTCACCACAAGTCATTGCATGACAAGATAAGCATAGCACCAGCAAGAAAACATGTTTATGAAACTAAACATGGCAAGATCAAGAACATAGCATGCAAGGATCAACTACAACAACCTTGTCAAAACTGAATATCATGTAAACAATCTGCCAGGAAACATTTTATAGCAAAAGTAGAGCAAGAAAATGACATGCTAGACTACTACATAATTGCAACCAGGGGCATGAATGGATAGATCATAGCCTTATGTTCACAACATCCTTACTGGAGTATCTCAAAATAAGCATGGATCTCTCTGTAGCATCAAGTTTACATGGCATAAAAATAACAGCAGAACAGGGACTGAAATCAGCAACATCACGAAGCCTAGTTTGCATGCTTGTGCTAGTCACCACATTTATCAAACAAATACATGGCATACACCCCTGTAAAGATGGCATGGCATAGTTCAAAACATATGTAGGGCTCAAGTCCATAAGATGCACACAACAATCATGGCAAAAATGACAAAAGTGCATGTTCTGATAAGAATTTGAAACTAACATCACATAGCCCTCTTCCAACAGCATTTCGGGCACCAAGATGAGCTCAAATGAAAATGATGCAATGAGATAAAATGATGTACTCATCGAGGCGAACAAATCGGTATGATGCGATGAATATGGCTAAAAATATTGCAGACTTAACGAAAAAATGAGGTCAACCTCTAGGGTGGATCTGGATCGGGCACGCGGATCGAGGACGGCCGGCGGCGGCTCGCCATAGCTGGTGCGGGAGGAGGCCGGAGACGAGGTGCGGCAGGGTTGCCGGGGCGAGGCCGGCAGGATCTGGCGCCGGTCGGCGGCGGCAACCGTGACGGGGCGCGACGACGACATCCGGCGCCGAGGCGCACGGCGGCCGGGGCGGCGCGGCCGGGGCGCGCGCCAGCGGCGGCGAGCGGGGCGGCGGCCGGCGGCGGTGCGCGGGGCGGCAGGGGCGACGGCGGCCGGGGCGGCGCGAACGGGCTTCGGGGGCCCGACCCGGGCTCGGGGGTGCCGGCGGTGGTGGGCGGCGGCGGCGACACGTGGCGCGCCCTGAGTGACTGGGCCGCGGCGGCGGACGTGTCCGGCTCCGCCCGGACGTGTCCGGCGGCGGAGAGGGAGCGGGCTAGGGTTTGATCTGCGAAATTTTCGGGGGGAGCACCTATTTATAGGTAGAGGGAGCTAGGAGGCTCCAAATGGAGTGAGGTTTTCGCCCACACGATCGTGATCCGACGATGGAGAGCATGGAGGTGACTTAGATGGTTTTTTTGGCTGTTTTGGAGGGGTGTTGGGGTGCAACTCAAAAGAGACCTTCGCGGTTACCCGGTTAACCGTTGGAGTATGAAACGACCTCCAAATGGCACGAAACTTGACAGGCGGTCTACCGGTGCTATACCAGGGCCACTTGGAAAGGCCCGGTCCATTCCGAGAATGTTTAGCACCCGCACACGAAAAATACAAGAGGGGTGCACCGGTGCATGTGGGAGTGCCGGATTGCAAAACGGACAACGGGGAAAATGCTTGGATGCATGAGACGAACACGTACGCAAATGAGATGCACATGATGACATGATATGAGATGCATGACATGAAAAAAATACAAAACGAAAAACAAAACCCAACCACGGAGGGAATACCGTAGCACATAGCCGAAAATGGCAAGAGTTGGAGTTACAAATATGGGAAGTTACATCCGGGGTGTTACAATGGTGTCCTCCGTAAGCCTCGGAGTGGCACTTGCATAGGATTTGTTCCTGTTCATGCTCAGGTACACAACATCTAATAACACCATCAACTCCTTCTATATAAAGGTGTGGGTCATCCCAAAAGTAATGTCTTAAATCATAGAAAAACCTTTTCTTTTGCTAATGTGAAACTAGGTGGTATAAATTTAGCAACAACATAATTAGCATAATCAACATACCATGGAGTATTACGAGAAGCATTTATGACAACCAATTATTCATCAAGAAAGCTATCATCAATAGGCAGTGAGTCATCAAGAACATTTTCTAACCTAGACAAGTTGTCTGCAACGGGGTTCTCAGCTCCCTTTCTATCAATAATATGCAGATCAAATTCTTGTAACAAGAGAACCCATCTAATAAGTCTAGGTTTAGCATCTTTATTTTCCATAAGATATTTAATAGAAGCATGATCAGTGTGAACTGTGAACAGTTACTTTGGAGTCAATAATATAAGATCTAAACTTATCACAAGCAAAAACAACTGCTAAAAATTCCTTTTCAGTAGTAGCATAATTTCTCTGGGCACTGTCTAGAGTTTTACTAGCATAATGAATAACATTCAATTTCTTATCAACTCTTTACCCTAGAACAGCACCAATAGCATAATCACTAGCATCACACATAATTGCAAATGGTAAATTCCAATCAGGTGGCTGAACAATAGGTGCAGAAATCAAGGCTTTCTTAAGTATTTCAAATGCTTCTACACAATCATCATCAAAAACAAAAGGAACATCTTTTTGCAAGAGATTAGTGAGAGGCCTAGAAATTTTAGAGAAGTCTTTAATAAACCTTCTATAGAAACCAGCAAGACCAAGGAAACTTCTTATACCTTTGATATCTTTAGGACATGGCATATTTTTGATAGCATCTACTTTAGCTTTATCAACTTCAATACCTCTTTCAGAAATTTTATGCCCCAAGACAATACCTTCATTAACCATAAAGTGGAACATCTCCCAATTCAAGATGAGATTAGTTTCTTCACATCTCTACAAAAGTCGATCAATGTTGCTTAAGCAATCATTAAAAGAAGTTCTGTAAACAGAGAAATCATCCATGGAAACCTGAACAATCTTTTCACAAAAGTCAGAGAATATAGCAGTCATACATCTTTGAAAGGTAGCAGGTGCATTGCATAGACCAAAAGGCATACGTCTATAAGCAAAGGTACCAAAAGGGCAAGTAAAAGTGGTCTTTTCCTGATCATCTTTTGACACATGTATTTGAGAGAAACCAGAATAACCATCTAGAAAGCAAAAATGTGTATGTTTGGATAGTCTTTCTAGCATTTGATCAATAAAAGGTAGAGGGTAATGATCTTTTGTTGTAGCTTTATTTAATTTGCGAAAATCAATTACCATTCTATAACCTATAACAATTCTTTGTGGATTCAATTCATTCTTATCATTAGGAACAACAGTAATACCTCCCTTCTTAGGGACATAATGAACATGACTTACCCATCTACTATCAGCATTAGGATAAATTATACCTGCCTCCAGAAGCTTTAATATTTCATTTCTTACCATTTCTTTCATTTTAGGATTTAACCTTCGTTGGTGATCAACAACTGGTTTAGCATCGGCCTCCAAATTAATTTTGTGCTGGCATAGAGTGGGACTAATGCCCTTAAGATCATCAAGAGTATATCCAATAGCGGCATGGTGCTTCTTCAGAGTTTTCAGTAATTTCTTTTCTTCATGCTCTGAAAGGTTAGCACTAATAATAACTTGATATATCTTCTTTTCATCAAGATAAGCATACTTCAAAGTATCAGGTAATTGTTTAAGCTCAAAGACGGGATCACCCTTGGGTGGAGGAGGATCCCCAAGGATTTCAATAGGAAAATTGTGTTTCAAAATAGGTCCTTGATTAAAGAATATTTCATCTATTTCCCTTCTTTCATTCGTGAACATATCATTGTCATGGTCTAGCAAATATTGTTCTAAAGGATTAGTAGGAGGCACGACAATAGAAGCAAGACCAATAGTTTCATCCTTACTAGGCAATTCTTTATTACGGGGCTGTCAACGAAATTTAGAAAAATTAAAATCATGAGACACATCCCCTAAACCAACAGTAACAACATCTTTCTCGCATTCTATCTTAGCATTAACAGTATTCAAGAAAGGTCTACCAAGTATAATGGGACAAAAATCATCTTGTGGGGAACCAAGGACTAGAAAATCAGTAGGGTATTTTATTTTCCCACACAAGACTTCAACATTTCTAACAATCCCAATTGGTGATATAGTATCTCTATTGGCAAGCTTAATAGTAACATCAATATCTTCTATCTCAGTAGGTGTAATATCATTCATAATTTCTTGGTATAGGTTAAAATGAATTGCACTCACACTAGCACCCACATCACATAAGCCATGATAACAATGATCTCCTATTTTAATAGAAACAACAGGCATGCCAACAACAGGTCTAGTTTTGTCTTTAGTATCGAGTTTAGCAATCCTAGCAGCTTCATCATAGAAATAAATAACATGCCCATCAATATTATTGACCAAGAAATTTTTAACCATAGCAATACTAGGTCCAACTTTAATTTGTTTAAGGGGTGTAGGTGTTCTATTATAACTCTTACGAACCATAGTTGAAGCTTTAGCATGATCCTTTATTTTAACAGGAAAAGGTGGTTTCTCAATATAAGCAGTAGGAACAATAGGATCAACATTATAAGTAATAGTTTCTTCTTCAACTTCAATAGGTTCTACTACTTTCACTTCAATGGGATGATGATATTTAAACCACTTCTCCTTAGGGAGATCAACATGAGTAGCAAATGATTCACAAAAAGAGGAAACATAAGGTAAAAGAGTTAGTACCATCCTATAGTTGATTGATGTCTTCTTCATTGTGCAAACAAAGATCTTGCTATTATTCATTGCAAGTTTCTTTATCCTAACAATCTCTCTGAGTTTCTTGACTTGTTTGATATTCATGGACATCTCATTTTCCCATATGCAATATGGGTCGAACAGTGGGTCTAAGACTCTGACAGCATGACCTACATGTGCAAGACAGAATTGTAAGAAACCTAAATATTAGAATGATTCCTACAACTGCACAATAATGTGCTATTAGCGAAAGGATCATGCATGAGCAAACCTCGATGGTAAACCGCAATGCCTCCCATTGTTTCCCTGCAATCTTGATCACGTAAACTAAGAGTTGCCATAATATCAGTAGAATATGTTAATGAAAAATAAACAAATTGCAGATCCAATAGATTAACTCGAGATGCATGGAAAATCCAGTTAACCTAACCAAGCATGCTAAACAACTTGGAAATAGAGCAATTATATATGTTTCTCGCGTATCGAGTACAACCAAATTCGATTTATTTCTCACAGGCATAATAATAAAAAATTGTACACATAACAAATGAAAATCAAATTGCAGAATTAAAACAAACAGTTAACTAGACAACAGAACAAATGAACCAAAATAGTTAACTGAGCATGACATTGCAGAATAGAACATATACTAGAAGATAAGACAGTTAACGAAACCAGGAATGCTTGAGAACTACTATGAAATGTAGCAATTATTGGACCAAATTGTTAACTGAACATTACATTTCAGAATATCAGATTGCATATTAACATTACATAGTACAGATCACTAGAAGGCACTCGCGGTGGATTTTTTCTGGACCAGAAGACACCTGTTGGGCCAAAGAAGTACCAGAGGGGTGCTCCGAGGGGAGCACAACCCACCAAGGCGCGCCTGGGGGCCCAAGCACGCCCAAGTGGGTTGTGCCCACCTCCACTACCTAGGATGTTGCTAACGCGACACTAAGATCAGTGACCCTTCAAGAAACTATGTGCGATGCAATAATCACAAACGGTGGTGTCAAAGAACCGTAAAAAATGTCCAAAACATTTGTGATGATGGATGCATCAAATAGGGTTCAGATTTTAGTTGCATGTGCGATGCACGGCATACGGTTCAGTTCAATGAACTGTTTGTGATGAGGAGGAACAAAAGAAACGGGCAGCCCGATGAAGGCGTGTGTGATACACAACATACGGTTCACTCGGATTAACTGTTTGTGGTGAGGCGGAACAACAGAAACAGACAACTAGATAAAGGTGTGTGTGATTTGTTAGGATTTGAATTAGAGCACTTGTTAATTTATTAATTATCAAGTGCTAATTAAGGAACCGACTTAGGAACCGACTATGTACTCTCTAACTGCTAGGAGCAGTTGTACTTCCTCTCTCATGTTAGCAACTGCTTAGTGCAGTTACTGTTTTGTCTCACGCATTAGAAACCGCTGCTTGCGGTTAGAAATACTCTCACAGAATTGTAACTGCTCCCTGTATATATAGTGCGCAATCAATGAGAATCATTCACTGCTGTCAAATCACTCTTTCACTTTCCAGTTATCAGTACTCGCTCTACCGAGAGCGACAGAGAGCTCTGATGGGAAAGGTAAGAATGGCAGGGAGAGACCTGCCGACGCTTGCTTTCGCGATTGCACGTTTCCTCCAGA
This sequence comes from Triticum timopheevii, assembly GCA_963921465.1. Lineage (NCBI taxonomy): Eukaryota > Viridiplantae > Streptophyta > Magnoliopsida > Poales > Poaceae > Triticum > Triticum timopheevii. The sequence continues at coordinate 508,603,124 of OY997274.1, forward strand.
GAGAGAACCGTCGCTCCACGCTCCCATCTCCCTCGTGCTGCACGTCGCCATCAGGGACCCGGTGCAAGGAGTGGCCCTCGCCGCCGCTTTTTTGCCCGAAACCACCGCCAGAACCGCTGCCATGGGTACTCACGCCAAGGCAACTGCCCACTCCGTGGGCGAGCACCAACAGTGCACCAGGCTAGACCCTCGGCTCCAGCCACCGCTGCAAACCATGCTGGGCCTTCGGCTCCGGCTCAGGCCGTCACCGATGACTACATCATACCAGCGACTCCGTCGCCATCTGCCTTCACCATCCCTCCGATGGATTGGTTACTTGTAGGTCCATTGGCGCCATTCCTCGGAGAAGAAGAGATGTTCCCTTGTGAACTCACACCGCCGCCTCTTCCCCCATACTTCGTGCAGCACGGGTTCGGACCGTGCGCAGCGCATACGGGCGCACCACCGTGGAAGACATCGCCAAGGCCATCAGACAAACTGCCGGAGCACTTCCTCCCTCCTAGATACGGCCCTGTCCCGGATCTCCCATTGCCGACGCCGGTGGCAGTGGGAACCAATGGCTACCCCACCATCCCTGACTTGAACATCAAGATCAAGGTCGAAGAAGAGGAGATAGAGGACCAGGGCTCGTCGTTGATGCCACCGCCTTCATCACCGGCGACACCACCGCCTCCTCCGGCACCGCCTCTTCCTCCAATGCCTCCGCCGGAAGCCTGCCGGATCCTGCGCCAATTCACCACAGCCATGGCGCAAAACCGCGCAACCGTCCATGAGCAGGGAAGAGACGGTGTGGTGAGGTGATGTGCCAGATCGAGCAGAGAAGTGGGGAACGGGAGAAGCAGCGCTGTGTGGGAAACCCTCGTGCATGCTATCCTTATCCTTCTCTCTGTCGGTGCATGGGCCAGCCCAACTCTCCCCTCTCCTCACCTAATCAGGCCTACCGGCCGATAACTCCAATAAGTGGCTGCTGGTGCTATGACGTTTTCATCAGATAATAGCCATAGTATTTGTATATTGCATAGCAGCTGGTTCTGTTTATTTGAGAGTGCTATTTTATTGTACTGAGAACCTCTGTTTATTATATTCAGTCTGTACTGTATTGTAAGTTTGGATAACTAGACCATGTATTGTCTAAATGAAGTCTCAGACTATGTGTACATATTCTATATGATTGCTTCAACATTTTCTTTTAGAATATGTAGTTTTTAAGTACAACTAATTTTATTTACAATTCATATTTCGGGATCACAAGGTAGATGAGGCATCTACTGCACTTTGCAGATTATCCTCATTGCTGAAAGATCTACATTTTGCCTCTTTTGTTCTGGCAAAATGACTATCTTCGAGTGCTCTCCCAAACATGCGAATTGATGTGATTACCTTGATATTATACTTGCAAAGCACAAGGTAATTGTGTGATCTACTGCATCAAATTGCAGACTATCCACTCTTATTGTGAGGTCTACATCTAGTTATTTGATAGATGACTACCTTCAAAGTGTTTTTGTGAAATGTAGTATGGCACAAGGTAATGGATATATGAACATCTACTAGTCTAAACCAGATTATGTTCTCCATTGCCGTGAGATCTACACCACAACGGTGACTATCTTCAAAGTGTCATTTACATAAAATGAGGTCTACACATATAAGTATAAAGCATCAGCTATACTTCAAAACTTTGCTCCTTCAAAGCATTTGTTGTCACTTATATTTTACTCTCGTAGTAAAACTAATTCATGCATGATCACAACATGCAGGAAAATGACTAGCGTCATGAATAGAGAATTTCATGAACTTGAGCTAGATGGTAGTAATTATTTATCATGGGCTATGGATACCGAGATAGCATTAGAATGTCGTAAACTTGGTTCCACAATTATCACACCTGTTGAAGGCGCTGCGGAAATACCGCAAGCAGCCAAATATGGAGCATTAAGTTTTATAAGGCATCACCTTCATCCTGATTTAAAAACAGAATATTTAATGGAGGAGGATCCACTTCTTTATGGAACTCTCTCAAGGAGAGATATGACCAACAAAGAGCAGTTATGCTACCAGAAGCCCAAAGAGAATGGTCCCTCATAAGGTTCCAAGATTTCAAATCTATGGCAGCATACAACTTTGCAGTTCACAAGGTTAAATCTAAAATAAGATTTTGCAACCAAGAAATTTCAGAAGAAGATCTTATTGAGAAGACCTTGTGCACTTTCCACCTCTTGATGAGAGTACTACAACAACAGTACCATCAATAAAAATACAAAAAGTATTTTGAGCTCATATACACTTTACTTCGGTCTGAGAAACATGATGAACTTCTCATGAAGAATCATTAGACATGCCCAACGGGCTCCATGCCACTCCCTGAAGCACATGCTAACACTCAGTCTACTAACAAGTATGGGGGAAATAAAAAGAATTTCAAGAAATTCAATGGAAAGTGGAAAAGGAACAATTGGCAGAAAATATTTGGTCAATCTAAAGGTAAAGGTCATTTCAAGAAAGATGACTGAAACACTAAATCCGAGATTTGTCAAACGTGTGGATGTACTAACCATCATACTAGCAAATGCCGAAATCCCAAGCATCTAGCAAATTTATATCTCAAATCCACCGGGAAAGGCAAACAAGTTCATGGAAAAGCAGAAGCTCACTTCAATGCTTTACAACAAGAAGAGAACCTTGAAGCTAGCACTTCTCAAAGCGCTCCTCTGGAAACAAGGAAGAAGGATGAAGATCTTCTTAATGTCGACAACATGATGGTGCAATACACCCAAGACGCATACCAAGATCTCATATAATCTCTACATCACTCATTTGATGTTATCAGCTTTTTGATTGTAATAATGGAAGTTATAATTTGTACAACTCTAAGTAGAATAAAGTCCTACGGACGAATCATATTATGTAATTCAGACATAATGTCATATTTATATTTGTAACTGTAATATGAATACTTTGTATGTATTTATATGTGAGTAATGAATACAATTTCATCCTAAAATATTCTCTCACTCTATATAGATTTTACGGGAAGATAATCCAATGGATGAAGAACTATGTTTGGTGGACAGTTGTACCACTAATACAATATTGAGGGAAACAAAATATTTCTAAACTCTAACTAAGAGATAAGGGAATATTATGACCATTGCTGGTCGCGATGCATCGATTATTGGTTCAAGATGAGCCACACTCGTTTTGCCTATGGGTACTACCATTGTAACTAAGGATGCACTCTTGTATCCTGAATCTACTTGCACCCTTATAAGTTTCAAAGACATTCGATCAAATAATTTCCATGTGGAAACTATCCCTGAAAATAATACTGAATATTTGCTTTTAACAAAGAGCAATGGGTCCGAGAAACAAATTCTTGAGAAATTCCCCTCACTTTCATCTGGATTATATTACAGTTATATAAAACCCATACCACATGTTGCGTACTAATAATTTTTCAAGACCTTGATAAATTCAAGACTTGGCATGATCGCCTAGGTCATCCTGGCATAGGGATGATGAGAAAAATTATTGACAATTGTAAGTGCATCTAGTGCCACCCCTAGTTGGTTTTGGAGTATTGACGACAAACTTGGTTGAGGGACTAATGTGTTTGTGAGAATTGCAGGATAACACAGGTAGTAGTCCCATATAGATTCGGTTTACCTACCAGAGATGACCCCTAAAAATGTGTGAAGACATTCAAGACAATGGTGGTCTGTGAAGATATTCACATTGAAGACTATGACATGAGAAGACATCGCATGAAGACTATGGCTGCGAAGACATAGTTGTTTCGTAATTCCATTTTCTTCTTTGTTGAATCATAGGAACCACCGTACTATTAAGTGGGGTCCAAGTGAACAAAGTCAGAGTGACTGAAGTGATGCTCAACCAAATCCTATGTCTTCGAGCGAAGACAATGAGAGCAAATCTTATCCAGAGCTGGATGAGTCAGCTTTACTTGTAGCCCAAGTCAAGCTGCCGCCTGTGTCTGGATGAGTCAGCTTTACTTGTAGCCCAAGTCAAGCTGCCGCCTGTGTCTGGATGAGTCAGCTTTACTTGTAGCCCAAGTCAAGCTGCCGCCTGTGTTTGAAATCTGACCGTTGGACACGTGTCAGTTCCTTAGTGACCCAGGGTCATTTTGGAAAAATCAGGTCGGGTTGCCTCCTGGCTATAAATAGCCCACCCCCTACACCATAAATTGGTGGCTGCTCAGATTAGTGCACGGGTTTTGTCGTTTGAGAGCAACCCACGTCTGAAGCCTTTGCGAGAATAATCCTTGCGAGGACAAAGCCCAAAACACCCAGAGCCAAAGAGTGTTAGGCATTACTGAAGTCTTTCTGTCCGCGTGATCTAAAGACTTATTACACTTGAGGACTGTGAATCCTCCAGCTGGTTAGGCGTCGCATTCTGAGCATCCAAGAGTCATTGTGGATTACCGGTGAACGAAGTCTGTGAAGGTTTGGAAGTATCCCTTGAAGACTTACCAGAGTGATTGGGGGAGTACTAAGTGTTCTTAGCTCATGGGGAATAAGGTGAAGACGCGGTCTTCTGAGTTGAATCTCAGCCTCCCTAACCAGACGTACAGTTGTCAGAACAACTGGAACTGGTCCAACATATCCTTGTCCTCTCCGAGCAACTGGTTCTATCCTTCACCTCTCTTTACTTACAGTTTGTCTTTGTGAAGTCATTGCCTATTTGTCTGATCTGTTTGACTTCACTGAGTGAAGACTGTTTACTATTTGGCTTCATACTATCTTCCATCCTGATCCATATTACCTAGTTGCTGATAGTCTTCGTGCTTTCACTACATTGCTTACTTGACTATGGCTTGTCTAGTGTAGTCTACCTTCCGCTGCATATCAATAGGTTCATTTCTATTGTTTGTCTTCAAAGCATTTGTGTTTTGAAGACTTTCATAAAAATCGCCTATTCACCCCCCCTCTAGTCGAATACTAGCACTTTCAATTAGTATCAGAGCAAGGTGCTCCATTGTTCTGTGTGATTTGGTTTGACCACCTGGAGTTTAGCTATGTCGACTGCAGGGATAATCAAGGTCTCCACTGCGTGCCCTATCTTTGATGGCACTGATTACCCCTACTAGAAGAATAAGATGTGTATGCATCTTGAAGCCATTGACGTAGAGCTCTAGTATGTCATCAATAACGACGTTCCCAAGGCCGGTGAAGGTGTTATTGCTGCTGATGTCAAGAAGTTCATTCAACTGGACTCAACTGCCGAGAACATCATCTGTGGTCATCTGACCAAAGGACAGTATGGTCGTGTGAGTGCTCTGGAAACTGCGAAGCTAGTTTGGGACTGGCTCTCCAAGGTCAACGAAGGCGTCTCCACCCAAAGAGATTCAAGGATCTGTGTTCTTCGCAATCTCTTCAACCGCTTCAAGAGAAATGACAATGAGAATGTCCAGCTCACATTTGATCGCCTCACTAATATCACAAATGAGCTTCATGACCTCGGCGCCACTGAGATCACCAAGCACGAAATCGTCAAGACGCTTCTGAGATCACTTGACAGCTCATTTGACACCCTGGCCCTAATGATTCAAGAGCGCCCTGACTTCAAGAACCTCGATCCGTCTGACATACTTGAGAGGCTCAACACACATGAGTTCCAGCTATCTGAGAAAAGAGATATCTATGGTCCCAACTATGGCCGTACTCGCGCTTTTAAGGCAAAGGTTGTTTCCTCATCTAAACAAGAATCTGACAGCAGTTCTGGGGATCCTAAAGATATTGGAAAGGAGCTTGCTATGCTTGTGAAGAAGTTCCAGAAGTTCACTAAGAAGAAAGACTTCAGAAAGTCTTCAAGATCCAGCTCTAGAAATGATGAAGCTTCCACTCGTGACCACAAGAAGAGAACCTGCCACAAGTGCGAGAAACCTGGTCACTACATCTCTTAGTGTCCACAGTGGGACAATGAGACAAAGAAGAAGAAGAGCAAGGAATATGATTCTGATGACAAGAAGAAGAAATCCTCAACGTCTTCTTCCAAGTCTTCGTCAAAGTCTTCATCACACAAGAAGAGCTCATCAAGCAAGGCCCGTGCGTTTGTTGGCAAGGAGATGGATTCAGAGGAGGAGTCTGCATCTGAGGAGGCAGAGGTGGAATCTGAAGAGGAATCTGATTCTGGAGTAGCAAGCCTTGCTTTAGCCTCTGCGTATGTCGCCAAGTCCATCTTCAACACTGAAGATAATGGCCTCGTGACAAACGCTGATGCCAAGGATGAGGATGACTCTGCTCCCACCTACTGCTTCATGGCACGTGGTGCCAAGGTAAACTCACGTGATGCTTACTTTCAAAGATCAAGTGAAGATGACTCTGAATGTGAATCTAAACCTAGCTACAAAACACTTGCTAAAATTGCAACTAAACAACAGAATGCTATGGAATATATTCAAAAGTTTCTAGACAAAAGCAATGACTTGTTGGACGCGGAAATGACCCGAACTCAGTCCTTAATTGAAGACATTAAAAAACTCCATGTTAAGTACGAGGAACTTGAAATTCGTCATGAATCGCTCTCAACAACTCATGAAAAGCTCTGCTATGATTATCTTCAAAGGAAGCAAGAGCTTGAGAAATTGAGATCAGCTCATGCAGATCTTCAAAAGGAGAACGAGTCACTCTGTGCTCAATAGATCAGTTCTCAGGAAGGATTTGAACCACCATGTCTAAAATGTCTTGAGCGTGATAATGTTGTCTCTGTTGCTGAATGTTCAATTACTGCTACTATTGCAATATCTTCAACTGCTAATGTGGTAACTAACCCCTCTGCTGAGGATACCACTACTATTGCTGATGAGAATGCCAGGTTGAAGACTTTGCTTGAGATAGGAATGTACAAAAGTCTCAAAGGGCAACAGACACTATGTGATGTCCTCAAAAAATAGATTCTGAACGGAAACCCTAGGAAAGAGGGTGTTGGGTTCGAGAGGAAAATGAATGTTGATGGTTCTTACTGGATGCTTGAGCAGTACCCCAAAACCACATTGGTTGCTGCAAAGGGACCTTCAGTGGATCCATTTACCTTATCTGGCTTCTCTTGTGCTAACCCAGTTATCATTGATGAATCCTTTGATGCAACTATAAACTGTTCATGAATCAGAATAGTGAAGTGTTTGCCAGGTACATTGGTACTAACTGCAGGAACAGACCACCTCTTAAGAAGATCTAGGTACCCAAAAGTTGTCTTGAAAGTCTTCCCGTGAATGTCATCATGACACCACCTGGGAAGAAGATAAAATCCCAGACCAAAGGCTTCATATGGTCCAAAGGCTTCATACAGACAGAGGACTCACCAGAGTCACCCTAACGCCAATGTTTTGCAGGGAAACCATACTCAGACCTTTGAATATGAGCGTGTTTCATCAAACCGCTATGTTCATAAGACCAAAAACTTTTCTACTTATTCTTATGAGTATTATTCACCTCCTACAAGGCTATTTGCTAGGGGTCCAAAGCCGAAGTTCTCAGATGCTGCACTTAGACTCATTGCTTCTAAGCCACCCCTGAAGATGAGGGTGGTTAAGAAAACTTAACTCTCTTTTGCAGGTAAAGGTCTCTAGCCGGAAATCAAAGGCGTCTAATGGATATGCTGGTGACCTTAAACATCTTGTGGGACGCAAGATAAAATGTCCAAATGGCCTTACTATGTATTTCATCCCGGGATTCCTTAACAATCATCCTATTTATCCTAACCAAGATCTGTACTTTCATATTCCGTTTGTTCATCAAATGTTTCTGCTTCACAATACCCTTGGTGAAGCCTACCCCACAAACTGTACTGTAGGATATGACACCAAAGGCTTCAGAATGGATTATGGATAGTGGCTGCACTAACCACATGACTGGTGATCGAAGTCTTCTGATGGATTCAACCCTACGCCCGTCTGACAAAAGTCACATCACATTTGCTGACACGGGTAAAAGTAAGGTATTGGGTCTGGGTAGAGTTGCAATCTCAAGGGATTAGCACATGGATAAAATGATGCTTGTTGAATCCCTTGGTTTCAACTTAATGTCTGTCTCAATGCTTTGTGATCTGAACATGTTTGTGATATTTGGAAAATATTGTTCCCTTGTGCTTATGGAATCTGACAAGTCTCTAGTATTTGAAGGGTATGGAAAGGATGATCTGTATATGGTAGATTTCTCAGCAGGACCACAGTTGGCCGTATGTCTTCTAGCAAAAGCTTCAGAGTGCTGGCTCTGGCATCGGAGGCTAGGACATGCTGGCATGAGGAAGTTGTACACTCTCATGAAGAAGAAGCATGTCGTGGGCATCGAGGGCGTCAAGTTCAAGAAGGATCATCTGTGTGGTGCTTGTGAAGTTGGGAGGATGACTAGGGCCAAGCATCCCTCGAGGACAATCATGACGACATCACAACCCTTCGAGCTGCTTGACATTGATTTATTTGGCCCTACTTACCACTCTACTCTTATTACCACTGCTTGTCTCTATGGCTTCGTCATTGTTGATGATTACTCAAGATATACATGGGTGCATATAATCCTCTACAAGACTGATGTGCAGGATGTTTTCAGACGATTCGCCAATCATGCCATGACAAACTATGGCATCAAGATAAAGCACATCAGAAGTGACAATGACATAGAATTCAAGAACACCGGCCTCGACACTTATCTCGATACACTGGGCACCACTCATGAGTTCTCAGCTCCTTACACACCTCAGCAGAATGGCATCATGGAGCGCAAGAATAGAACCCTCACTAAGATGGCTCAAGCGATGCTTGATGAGTACAAGACTCCAAGGAAGTTCTGGCCTGAAGCCATTGATACTGCTTGCCATGTCATCAACCGTGTTTATCTTCACAAGCTTCTAAAGAAGACATCATATGAGCTGCTAACTTGTAAGAAGCCCAACGTCGGTTACTTTAGAGTATTTGGTGCTAGGTGCTGGATCAAGGATCCACATCACACTTCAAAATTTGCACCGAAAGCACATGAAGGTTTTATGCTTGGATACAGAAAGGATTCGCACTCCTACAGAGTCTTCAACCTCTTTCACTATTAAGTTGTCGAAACTGTGGATGTGCGGTTCAATGAGACTAACGGCTCGCAAAGAAAGCACCTGCCAAATGTGCTAGATGAAGTCCCTCCTAGTGAATCTATCAAGCTTATGGGCACTGGAGAGATCATACCTTCAGAAACTCAGGCTGGAGAAGAAATCATCATTGCACCAAATCAACCCGAAGACAATGCTCAGCCTGAAGTCAATGCTGAAGCTGAAGACAATGATCTGCAAGGTCAAAATCTTTGTCCAGTTCATCCCTGTGTTGCAAATGAAGTATAGATTGAGAAGATAATTGATAGCACCAATGCATCTGGTCCACTCACTCGTTCAAGAGCAACACAACTAGCAAATTTCTATGGGAACTTTGCATTTGTCTCTATATCTGAACCCAAGAAAGTTGCTGAAGCCTTCATGGAACCTGAATGGATTCAAGCTATGCAAGAAGAGCTTCATCACTTCGAGCTGAACAATGTATGGGAACTGGTCAAGCGTCATGATCCTTGCAAGCACAATATCATTGGCACCAAATGGATCTATCGCAACAAACAAGATGAGCATGGTCAAGTTGTCAAAAACAAGGCTTGTCTATTTGCTCAAGGTTACACTCAAATAGAAGGGATTGACTTCGATGAAACATTCGCTCCCGTGGCAAGGCTTGAAGCTATTCGCATAGTGCTAGCCTATGCCAACCATCACAACATTCTTCTGTACCAAATGGATGTGAAGAGTGCCTTTCTCAATGGCAAGATTGGAGAAGAAGTGTATGTTGCACAACCACCTGGCTTTGAAGATCTAAAACATCCTGATATGGTATACAAGCTCAACAAGGCACTGTATGGCCTCAAACAAGCTCCTCGCGCTTGGTATGACACACTCAAAGACTTCCTGAACAGCAAATGCTTCAAACCTGGTTCTCTAGATCCTACACTCTTCACGATGACATATGATGGTGAACTGTTTGTGTGCCAAATCTATGTGGATGACATTATCTTCGGATGCACTGACAAGAGATACAATGATGAGTTTGGGCACATGATGCAAGAGCAATATCAGATGTCCATGATGGGTGAGCTGAAACTCTTCCTCGGTCTTCAAATCTGTCAGCAGAGTAACGACATCTTCATATTTTGCCTGAAGAAGTTTGGAATGCAAGACTGCAAAGGATACACGACGCCAATGCCAACCAAAAGTCATCTGGGCCCTGACAACAATGGTAAAGAGTTCGATCAAAAGGTATACCGCTCCATGATTGGTTCTTTACTTTACTTATGTGCATCTAGGCCAGATATAGTGCTTAGCGTTTGCATGTGTGCCTGATTCCAAGCGGCACCAAAGGAGTTGCATCACCTAGCGGTGAAGTGAATACTTCGATATTTGGCTTACACCCAAACAATAGGATTATGGTATCCAAAGGGCTCAACATTTGATCTGATTGGATATTCTAATGTTGATTATGTTGGTGACAAGGCTGATTGCAAGTCCACTTCAGGAACATGTCACTTTGCGGATGATCTCTTGTCTATTGGTCTTCAAAGAAGTAGAACTGTGCATCACTCTCCACTGCTGAATCTAAATACATTGCTACTGGATCGTGTTGTGCTCAGCTCCTCTGGATGAAGCAAACTCTCAAGGACTATGGCATCCACATGAAGAATGTGCCACTCTTCTGCGACAATGAAAGCGCCATCAAGCTTTCCAAAAATCCAGTTCATCACTCGAAGACAAAGCACATTCAGATCCGTCATCACTTTCTCAGAGATCATGTAAACAAAGAAGATATTGATATCATTCACATCGACACTGAAGAGCAATTGGCAGATATCTTCACAAAGCCCTTGGATGAGAAAAGGTTTTGCAAGTTGCGGTGTGAGCTAAATATCTTAGAATCCTCAAATGTCTTGTAATTGGACACAGATCCTAACTCTTATGCATGTTGACAACTTAGATGTGCAACACACGAAGTAACGTATATCTTCAATCAATGAAGACATACACTCTAAGAGTGAATACATTAACATGGAGTTTGACTTCAGAGCACCACAATAATTGTGCGCCGTGTCTGGGTCTAATACTTCCTATACGATGGGTAACACCACCACCAAAATTCTTACTGAAGTGTTTCTCTTGGCGTCATGGTTGCATAGTCTTCGCATTTGGTTTGTCTTCAAATTTGATTTGACTTCAAGGTTTATCTTCACAATGTTGAGCTAATATATATATATATATACATATATATATATATATATATATATATATATATATATTTGGTTGTGTTCTGTCCTCTACAACATTCATTTATAGGTATGTCTTCATTCTTGAATCTTTATTGATCTAAGTGAATGTGATCGGACCCTAACCTATTATGTGCTTCTACCTAAAACTCTATCTATCCAAATCATATGCATTCTATTGAAAACTATCAATTGTCTTCTCAGAGTCCTTGTCAGCAAAAGACAACATGACAAACATTTAAATATGCTTTTAATGGTGTATCCTTATTGCCTGAATACCAGAGAAGCCGGAACGACCACTCGACAATCCAGGCATGCGTGGGAACATGGAACAACTTTCAATGAGTTGCATGCATGCCACGTGTCCCTCAGATGTGAACCGCCAGGGGCACCTGCGTAATTGCGCTGCGCCGCCCTCCTCATTTCTATAAATACTCACCCGTGCAGTCAATATCTGTTCTTCCACCTCACCACCTCACACAAACCCTAGAGCCTCCACTAGCTCATGTCGACACTGAAGACAAAGTGCTTAGCTGCCACGACTTCTTCGATGCCGTCCTCACGCCGGCCATAGACCTCATCCTCTCCACCGCCGCCGTAGGTGTCTTCCACCGCCTAGAGCACGCGAGATTGAACTGCTCGGCCTCTCTTCCAACCTCGTCTAGCAGTTCGTCAGCGGTAATTAAATCTTACTTTTTACTACCTTTTTGATCCATCAAATCCGTCCACTTCAACCAAAAGTGGTTTCTTCACTTCCAAATCTAGATATATCTTCTCCTGCATCTCATATCATGCCAAGTATATTCACTTATGCTTCATAACTAGTTAGATTCCTCACTTGTACTTACTCATGGATTCGTACAAATCTGGAACCAACTCTCTCCAAATAAGTGAATGTCTTCGCACTATGAGGTCAATGTCTTCTAAACTGATTTATCTTCAAAATCTTCTGAGAATGCATATGACCTCTTCCCCTTCCCTAGGATCTCTAATGCTATCACAGGTACATGACCGTGGGAGAATCCCTTGGTTCTCATAGTCTGCATTCATTTGCAGAATACTTACAGTGTCACACTGAATCTCCTGAAGCCAGTTCTTGTCTGACCAGCAGACGGAAGCCTTTCACTGTGTTGAAGCCAATTAGTCTGAATATTATGGCTTCTGAAAAGTCTACACACAAAGGTGGCAGGCAGCACCATGGAAACACTACACTCGATCTGCCTCCTGATCTGTATGAGTTGTACAAGTCAGATCCTAAGGATAATTACAACCAGCGCAAGAATCGGATTCAGTGGATTCAAAGATATTGGGCCGAGGAATGTTCAAGTACAGGTTTGTCATGCCTGAATATGCTGAAAAGAATGCCATCAAGCGCCCATGGGGTGACTGTCTGTACCGCGGCTTAGTGCCAAAGACCAAGGCTGAAGCTATTGAGCGAAAGTTCTATCCTTGTATGGTCAGAGGACCACAACCTGAAGACGCCGACCCATCTTCTCTGTTATGGTGTCGTGACGACAATCTTTTCAAGCGCAACTATCAGTTTGCAAAAGATTCAGCTGTCAAGAACCACAAGGAGTTTGGCCTCAACTTCAACCTTGGCCCCTCCGCTCCAAGATCTGATGGGACACGTGAAGCTAATGAGAACAGAATTGGCCCCTTCGCCAATTTTGATGGGCTTCTGTCTCACATTGCAGCACAAAGAACGGCTGTGGAGCAATCTGCTGGAGAAGATGATTTTGATGATGCTCCCTCACCTCCAAAGGAGAAAACGAAGAAGAAGGCAAAAGCTTCAAAGCCATCTACTTCACCAAAAGCTTCAACAAGGAAGACTCTGAAGACTGCACCACCTGAATCCAGTGTGCATTCTGAAGACTTATCTCTCGTGTCCAAGAGGACCAAAAAGCCATTGCCCAAGAATGCCACTGGGCAACCCCTGACTTTGTTTGCTATTCTGCACAACAAAGATGACACCATTGATCTATCCAGCGATGAAGATCCTGGTGATGATGCTCTTGAGATGCTTATCAAGAGCAAGCAAGAGGCAGAAATCTTCAACGATCTGCCCCTCTTTGATGTTGATATTCTGAATAACTTCATCGATGAGTGGTTAGACGACTAGTGCATCAGTATTGATGATCTTCAGCTTCCTGTGGACATCGGCATCACATTCCATGGAGCCATTGCTAGTGAGTTGGCCTTGGCTCAGAAGATTGTCGAGCTCAAAAACAATATCGATTATGAGAAGGCTCACTTCAAGAAGAACATGGCCAAGCTCAGCGTGGAAGATGTTCAAATCTTCAACAAGATGTTGCATGACCTCAAGGAGGAGTTCCACAACAAGCGTACTGAAGCTAAAGGCTCATGAGAGCGCATGAAGTATTTCGCTCAGAAATGCATTCAAGCTCACAATGAAGCTGAGAAGCGCAAAGCTCTTGGGCGCGTCGACATTGATCCCAGGATGGCTGCCAAACAAAAGAAGCATGCTGTGACCCAAACTGAAGCACCAAGGCAGGAAGAACCTCACATTTTCTTCCCTGCCAGCATGACAGGGTCAAAGCCTAAGGTCCCCTCAGCAGCTTCAGAGCTAAAGAAGACAAGGGCAGCTGAAGCCGAAGCCAAGAAGCGCAAGCACAAGGACGCATCTGACAATGCTCCTCCCAAGAAAAAGTTGAATACTAAGGGAACTAAGTCTTCAAATAAAGAGCATGTTGCAGCCTCTCAGCCTCTCATTGTTGAACCTATCTCAGTTGCTCCTCCTGCTGCCACCAACCAAGATCGATGTGTTGTGATCCACTAGCCTACCTCCATAGAGGCTCATGTAGATGAACAAGTTCCAGATGTTGACCCCAACGCAGCTGAAGACATTGGTCATGAAGACAATGTTGTTGATGATGAAGTCCTTCCTCAACTCGAGCACCACTTGGTATCATCGCCTGCTCCCACGAGCAGTGAATACATTAGCATTGGTCGTCCATTGACGCCAATCGCTCAAGATGATTCCTGGACTGAGCGCCCTCAAGAAGAAACTCCTGTTCAAGATGAAACACCCCGTATTCCACCAGCACAAGTTACCAATTTGGTATTGAATGACGACAACTACATGGAGACCACTCCATCACCAAAGGCATCGCCCATGTTTCAACGGCTTCACAAAGGTCTCAGGCCATCAGTCTCCATGTCAACCATCCCAGAAGAAGATTCACAACAATCCAGCTCAGTGGCACGTCAAGTGTTCCCTGAAGAGAATCCTTATGTGACGGTTCCAGTGTCTGAAGCTAAAGCTGCTAAAGACATTCCGGCTACATCAGCCAAAGAAGAAGAAACAAGAGAAGAAAGAGAAAGAGTTGCCACACCCTGTACCATAGACCAAGTCATTCTTGAGGAGAATGTGATTGTGCAAGACCCTTTGGTCGTTGACCAAATGGAGGTTGAGAACAATGAGGCTGCCACTAACACTGCTGAAGCCAATGACCCTGTCTTGGCTGAAGATCATGTGGAGCCTGAAGCTAATGTTGTGCCTGAAGCCAATGTGAATCCTGAAGCTGCTCAGATGCCGGTCCCCACTGATGGCGCTGTTCCTCCCCCAAGGCCTCACACTATGGAAATGACTTACAATGGCGATGGGGAGTTGGTCACAGTTCGTTGTCCAATCATGGTTCCTTCCACTGCTCTCGGACCATAATATGATTATCATGTGGAGCAGCGACCACAAGTTCAAAAGCCAAAGCCGAGGCTGCCAAGGCTTCCAGGTGCTGCTACATCACCAGGATCATTCAGCGTCAACAGCCTGAAAGCACACAATACCTTCTTTGACAAGGCCAAGAACCCATACTCGAAGCCAAAGATCTCTTCAAATCGCTTTTGGAGCCATCAACAGCGCAACTACTACTCCTGCATCCTCTACAACCAAGAGCGAATCTTTTCTCACATGCGTCTTTATTGTCAAGCTGTTGCTGGCCTACCTTGTCTTGAAGAAGCTCTTGACTGCTTTTGGGATGCTGGTCTTTTGCAATTTGTCACTAGCAAAGAGCGCTGGAATGAAGAGCTTCTGCTGCAGTTCTATGCTACTCTTCATGTTCGTGGCTACAACAGGGATCCGAAGTCATGGATCCTCGAGTGGACGACAGGAGATGTGCACCATGAAGCCAAAGCTCAAGACATCATCGAGCTTACCTCCCTGCCCACTCCAGGTGAATTGTATGAGCCTGGTTGTCAGCGTCACAGAGAAGAACTGCAGAGTATTTTTCAGAGGCCTGAACCCAATATGAGTCAGATGCTCAGCATGATGAAGCCATTGCCTCAAGATGCAGAATATCCCAAGGAATTCTTTGTCAAGGACCTCGAGTACTTGCCCCGCACAGTCTATCATATACTGAGGCGTACTCTAGGGCCAATCAAGGGACATTCTTCCAAAGCCAAACTTGAAGGAACAATGAAGACTTCGCTATTTTATATTGTCAATGGAATCAGATTCAACTCCCAGGATTTCTTCATCAGACAACTTGCTGCATCTAGGATTGATCTATTTGGCCTGAAGTTTTATGCTCCATGAATGAGGCGCCTGATCAAACTCCATTCTTTTGTCGACTATCAGCCTTCAGCATGCAACCATCTTGTCTTTCTGCCTGAGGTTGATCTGTCAGTTGAAGCCATCTACCCCGAGCCTGACAAGGTGCCGCTATATCTTCACAATGTTGATCATCAAAGCTTCACTCAACCAATAGAAGGAGTTCATGTACCCAATGCTGCTATTCCTGCTTATCCTCTAGCTTGCAATGTGCGTATGCCTCATTGTGCAAATACCGAAGCCACTGCCAGTACAATTTCTCAAAGGCCTCAAAAGCTTCCCGTGTACTCAATGATCGAGAGCTGCTTGTGGCCTTACATCAGAAGCAGGACAAGCACCATGACTGGCTAAAGCGTCATATGAATAGTCTCTTGGTGGATGTCAATCACATTCGCAACCTGGCCACCAAGAACTCATTTGTTGCCCATGAAAACTCGTGGCGGTCCTGGAAGAGCCTCACTCTGCTATGTTCTGAAGACGATCTTCATGTAGATGGCTTCACCGAGAGCTTCAAGTTTGATTCCAAGCCTCCACAAAATGCAAGCTGGCGCCGCACTCCCTCACTTGAAGATTCTGAGTATTCATCTTCGGTTGCAACTGTTGTTGTGAATGTCGTCGATGAAGAAGACAACGCCACTTCACGACCATGGCTACATTGCATCCCGACACTACATCAGGCCCTTCTGCACCACCAAACTCCAACGCCGACCCTGCTCCAGCTTCCACTCCTTCTGGGAACGAGTAGATGCTCTATCTCTTCAAACCTTTTTGGTCATTACTGACAAAATGGGGAGAAGCATATGGGTTGATAGTCTTCAAGCAGGTCCTTATGGGTGGTTGCATTACTTTGCCAAGTACTTACAACTCTCATCTTTTGATACATTTGGTTCTTTGAGTTGTAACACTTAAACTTGATGGTCGTCTGCTACTTTTTCTTCTACTCTGTGATGCGATGATAAATTCCGCATGAAGTCATTCTGCAGACGTCCATTTTCCATTATGCATATCATCATCTTCATTATCTTTCTATATGCATAATGTATTGTCTTCACACTTTGAAGATGGCCTCCACAAAGCAAAACCTGCCATGTGCATTTGCATTCAAAAGCAAATCATTTATACGCACATCTTCAGGGGGAGCCTCGTCATATGTATGAAGACAATACTCACAACACTGAACTTTCACATACTTTTATCCCTGTTGAAAACTTCAACCAGTTTGTCATCAATCACCAAAAAGGGGGAGATTGTAAGTGCATCTAGTGCCACCCCTAGTTGGTTTTGGAGTATTGACGACAAACTTGGTTGAGGGACTAATGTGTTTGTGAGAATTGCAGGATAACATAGGTAGTAGTCCCATATTGATTCGTTTTACCTACCAGAGATGACCCATAGAAGACATTGAAGACAATGGTGGTCTATGAAGATATTCACATTGAAGACTATGACATGAGAAGACATCGCATGAAGACTATGGAGTGCGAAGACATAGTTGTTTTGTAGTTTCCTTTTCTTCTTTGTTGAGTCATAGGAACCACTGTACAGTTAAGTGGGGTCCAAGTGAACAAAGTCAGAGTGACTGAAGTGATGCTCAACCAAATCCTACGTCTTCGAGCGAAGATAATGAGAGCAAATCTTATCCAGAGCTGGATAGTCAGCTTTACTTGTAGCCCAAGTCAAGCTGCCGCTTGTGTTTGAAATCTGACCGTTGGACACGTGTCAGTTCCTTAGTGACCCAGGGTCATTTTGGACAAATCAGGTCAGGTTGCCTCCTGGCTATAAATAGCCCATCCCCTACACCATAAATTGGTGCACGGCTTTTGTCGTTTGAGAGCAACCCACCTCCGAAGCCTTTGAGAGAGTAATCCTTGCAAGGACAAAGCCCAAAACACCCAGAGCCAAAGAGTGTTAGGCATCACTGAAGTCTTTCTGTCCACGTGATCTGAAGACTTATTACACTTGAGGACTTGAATCCTCCAGCTGGTTAGGCGTCGCATTCTGAGCATCCAAGAGTCATTGTGGATTGCCGGTGAACAAAGTCTGTGAAGGTTTGGAAGTCTCCCTTGAAGACTTACCAGAGTGATTGCATGAGGACTAAGTGTTCTTAGCTCAAGGGGAATAAGGTGAAGACATGGTCTTCTGAGTTGAATCTCAGCCTCCCTAACTAGACGTACAGTTGTCACAGCAACTGGAACTGGTCCAACATATCCTTGTCCTCTCCGAGCAACTGGTTCTATCCTTCACCTCTCTTTACTTACAGTTTGTCTTCATGAAGTCATTGCCTATTTGTCTGATCTGTTTGACTTCAGTGAGTGAAGACTGTTTACTATTTGGCTTCATACTATCTTCCATCCTAATCCATACTACCTAGCTGCTAACAATCTTCGTGCTTTCACTACATTGCTTACTTGACTATGGCATGTCTAGTGTAGTCTACCTTCCACTGCATATCAACAGGTTCATTTCTATTGTTTGTCTTCAAAGCATTCGTGTTTTGAAGACTTTCATAAAAATCGCCTATTCACCCCCCCTCTAGTCGAATACTAGCACTTTCAACAATTCTATTGGTCACAACCTTCCAACTAAAAGATTCCCCAAATCATCAGATTTTGTGTGCACCGCATGTGCAACTGGGAAATTAATTATAAAACCTTCTTATCTTAAAAGTAAAATATGAGTCATTAAATTTCCTTGAACGCATTCAAGGAGATATATGTGGTCCAATTCAACCACTATCAGGACCCTTTAGGTATTTCATGGTACTCATAGATGCATGTACTAGATGGTCACACGTGTGTCTATTATCCACACATAATCATGCCTTTGCCAAGTTAATTGCTCAGATGATCAAATTAAGAGCAAACCATCCCGAAAATAAGATAAAAACAATTCGAATGGATAATGCTGCTGAATTTTCTTCACACGCATTTAATGACTATTGCATGGCTATGGGCATTAATTTAGAACATTTTGTGCCTTATGTTCATACTCAAAATGGATCAGCTGAATCTCTCATCAAAAGAGTAAAATTAATTGCTCGACCATTATTACAAAATTATAATTTGCCAACATCTTGTTGGGCACATGCGGTATTACATGCTGCAGATCTGATACAAATCACACAACCTCCCGGTTGCAACTAGTTTGTGGCACTCAGCCAAGTATTTCCCATTTGCGAAAATTTGGTTGCGCAGTATACATACCGATATCACCACCCCATCTTACATCCATGGGCCCCCACAGAAAACTAGGGATCTATGTGGGTTATAATTCTCCGTCAATTATAAAATATCTTGAACCTCTTACAGTGGACCTGTTTACTGCTCGATACGCTGATTCTATTTTTGATGAGGACCATTTCCCGGCATTAGGGGGAGAATCAAACCACAAAGAATGCCAGGAAATAGATTGGAATGTAAAAGGCATCCAGTCCTTAGATCCACGTACTAAAGAATCTGAAACTTAAGTTCAGAGGATTATAGATTTGCAACACACTGCAAATAACCTGCCAGATGCATTTACTGACCATAAAGGTGTCACTAAATCACATATTCCCGCTATTAATGCACCAGAACGAGTGGAGGTACCAAGTAAAACCACTCAAACCCCAAATGAGAGTAAGAGGGGGAGAAATCTGGTTAGCCGGAATATAGCTTCTCAAAAGACTCCACAGAAACAGAGGAAATCAAATCCTATACCAGTAAATGCAATTCAACCTCAAGTTGAAGGACACCAACCAGATGCTCAACATCTAGAACCCAGCATAAATGTGCATACAAATATAATAGCTGGGACATCGGAACACCATGACTCTATTGTTGTGGGAAATCACATAGAGTCTGAAGGTATAAAAGAAATTTCCATAAACTATATAGAATCAAGAGAATCATACAACAGAGAGACTACAATTGTCGACAGATATTTTGCCTCTAAAATTTCTGAAACCCTTCAACTGGATCCAGAACCAAAGACCGTCAGGGAGTGCCTCAAGCGTCCTTATTGGCCTAAGTGGAAGGAAGCAATTGAGGCAGAATTGTGCTCGCTCAATAAAAGAGAGGTATTTTCCTCAGTAATACCTACTCCTCATAATGTCTTCCCTGTGGGAGTAAATGGGTTTTTGTTTGAAAAAGGAATGAAAACAATGAGGTGGTGAGATACAAAGCGAGGCTTGTAGCACAAGGGTTCACGTAGAGACCTGGCATCGATTACAATGATGCATACTCTCCTGTAATGAGTGGAATAACGTTTCGATACTTAATATCTTTGGCAGTACAAATGAATTTATTGGAAGTGCTAGTATTCGACTAGAGGGGGGTGAATAAGCGATTTTTATGAAAGTCTTCAAAACATGGGTGTTTCGAAGACAAATGATAGAAATGAACCTATTGATATGCAGCGGAAGGTAGACTACACTAGACAAGCCATAGTCAAGTAAGCAATGAAGTGAAAGCACGAAGACTATAAGCAGCTAGGTAGATTGGATCAGGATGGAAGATAGTATGAAGCCAAACAGACAACAGTCTTCACACAGTGAAGTCAAACAGATAAGGCAAGTAGACAGAGACTTCACGAAGACAAACTGTAAGTAAGGTGAGAGAGGTAGGATAGAACCAGTTGCTCGGAGAGGACAAGGGATTTGTTGGACCAGTTCCAATTGCTGTGACAACTATACGTCTGGTTAGGGAGGCTGAGATTCAACTCAGAAGACTGCGTCTTCACATTATTCCCCTTGAGATAAGAACACTTATTCCTCGCCCAATCACTCAGGTAAGTCTTCAAGGGAGACTTCCAAACCTTCACAGACTTTGTTCACCGGCAATCCAGAATGACTCTTGGATGCTCAGAACGCGACGCCTAACCGGCTGGAGGACTCACAATCCTCAAGTGTAATAAGTCTTCAGATCACGCGGGCAGAAAGACTTCAGTGATGCCTAACACTCTTTGGCTCTGGGTGTTTTGGGCTTTGTCCTTGCGAGGATTCTCTCTCTCAAAAGCTTTGGAGGTGGGTTGCTCTCAAACGACAAAAGCCGTGTAAAAACTCTGAGCAACCACCAATTTATGGTGTAGGGGGTGGGCTATTTATAGCTAGGAGGCAACCCGACTTGATTTGTCTGAAATGACCTTGGGTCACTAAGGAGCTAACACGTGTCCAACGGTCAGATTTCAAACACACGCGACAGCTTGACTTGGGCTACAAGTAAAGCTGACTCATCCAGCTCTGGATAAGATTTGCTCTCATTGCCTTCACTCGAAGACATAGGATTTGGTTGAGCATCACATCAGTCACTCTGACTTTGTTCACTTGGACCCCACTTAACAGTACGGTGGTTACTATGACTCAACAAAGAAGAAAAGGAAACTACAAAACAACTATGTCTTCGCACTCCATAGTCTTCACACGATGTCTTCTCCTGTCACAGTCTTCAATGTGAATGTCTTCACAGACCACCATTGTCTTCAATGTCTTCACACATTTTTAGGGGTCATCTCTGGTAGGTAAACCGAATCAACGTGGGACTACTACCTGTGTTATCCTGCAATTCTCACAAACACATTAGTCCCTCAACCAAGTTTGTCGTCAATACTCCAAAACCAACTAGGGGTGGTACTAGATGCACTTACATTTATCTATGCAGTTAATGGGCGTAGTGATAGCATACTTGTATGGGTCACTCAAATTGGACATATATATGAAAGTTCCTAAAGGACTTAGAATGCCGAATCCAAAAGCAAATCGCAACACATATTGTGTAAAATTACAGAAGTCACTCTATGGTTCAAAACAGTCGGGTAGAATGTGGTATAACCGACTGAGTGAGTTCCTTATTCAGAAAGGGTACTCAAATAATGATGATTGCCCTTGTGTATTTATAAAGAAGTCCTCAAATGGATTTTGCATCATCTCAGTGTATGTTGATGACCTCAATATCATTGGGAGTACTCATGATATAGAAGAAGCACGCAATCATTTAATGAAGGAATTTGAGATGAAACATTTGGGAAAGACCAAATTTTGCTTGGGTATACAGCTTGAGCATCTTCCCTCGGGAATTTTAGTATGCCAACTTGCTTATATTCAAAAGGTTTTGGAAAAAAATCAATATGGATAAATCATATCCAACCAAAATACCCATGGTTGTCAGATCCCTTGATATGAATAAAGATCCTTTTAGACCTCGGGATGATGATGAAGAGATATTAGGACTTGAGTTCCCGTATCTCAGTGCCATTGGTGCACTAATGTACCTTGCAAATTACACCAGGCCTGATATTGCATTTGCGGTAAATTTACTAGCTAGACATAGCGCTGCTCCAACAAAACGTCATTGGACAGGAGTAAAGAATATCTTTAGATATTTACATGGCACAAAAGATCTTGGATTATTATATCAGAGAAACCAAGATATGACTATGGTAGGATATACTAATGCTGGCTATCTATCTGATCCTCACAATGCTAGGTCACAGATAGGTTTCGTATTCTTATATGGTGGAACTGCTCTCGTAGCAACTTCCACTATTTATTCTGAAATAATTGCATTATTTGAAGCATCAAAGGAATGTGTATGGCTTCTCAGGATGATTAACCACATTCAAACTTCGTGTGGTGTTGGTTCATTAGGATCACCAACTATTGTCTATGAAGATAATGCAGCTTGCATTGCTCAAATGCAAATGGGTTATATAAAAAGTAATATCACAAAACACATTTCTCCTAAGTTGTTCTTTCCTCATTCATTACAGAAAGATGGAGAAATTGATATTTTGCAAACCAAATCATGTGACAATCTAGCAGACTTGTTCACAAAGTCTTTACCAAATTCAATATTCCAGAAATGTAATACTAGGCATGCCAACAACAGGTCTATGTTTGTCTTTAGTATTCGATTTAGCAATCCTAGCAGCTTCATCATAGAAATAAATAACATGCCCATCAATATTATTGACCAAGATATTTTTAACCATAGCAATACTAGGTCCAACTTTAATTTGTTCAGGGGGTGTATGTGTTCTAGTATAACCCTTATGAACCATAGTTGAAGCTTTAGCATGATCCTTTATTCTAACAGGAAAAGGTGGTTTCTCAATATAAGAAGTAGGAACAATAGGATCAACATTATAAGTAATAGTTTCTTCTTCAACTTTAATAGGTTCTACTACTTTTACTTCAATGGGAGGATGATATTTAAACCACTTATCCTTAGGGAGATCAACATGAGTAGAATGATTCACAAAAAGAGGAAACACAAGGTAAAAGAGTTAGTACCATCCTATAGTTGATTGATGTCTTCTTCATTGTGCAAACAAAGATCTTGATGTTATTCGTCGCAAGTTTCCTTATCCTAACAATCTTTCTGAGTTTCTTGACTTGATCGATATTCATGGACATCTCATTTCCCCATATGCAAAATGGGTCGAATAGTGGGTCTAAGCCTCTGACAGTAGGACCTACATGTGCCAGACCAAATTGTAAGAAACCTAAATATTAAAATGATTTCTGCAAATGCACAATAATGTGCTATTAGCGAAAGGATCATGCATGAGCAAACCTCGATGGTAAACTGCAATGCCTCCCATTGTTTCCCTCCAATCTTGATCACGTAAACTAAGAGTTGCCATAATATTAGTAGAATATGTTAATGAAAAATAAACAAATTGCAGATCCAACAGATTAACTCGAGACGCATGGAAAAGCCAGTTAACCTAACCAAGCATGCTAAACAACTTGGAAATAGAGCAATTATATATGTTTCTCATGTATCGAGTACATCCAAATCCGATTTATTTCTCACATGTATAATAATACAAAATTGTACACATAACAAATGAAAATCAAATTGCAGAATTAAACCAAACAGTTAACTGGACAACAGAACAAATGAACCAAAACAGTTAACTGAGCACGACATTGTAGAATACAACATATACTAGAAGATAAGACAGTTAACGAAACCAAGAATGCTTGAGAACTACTATGAAATATAGCAATTATTGTACCAAATTGTTAACTGAACATTACATTTTAGAATATCAGATTGCATATTAACATTACATAGTACAAATCACTAGAAGGCACTCGTGGTGGCCTCGAGAAAACAAGATGAAATGTATTTTGAAGTATACAATCGCGTGGTGGTGTCGACGGTGCCCTCGAAGACGAGGTGCTCCTCCAAGATCTGGCAGTCGGCACGCTTGGCAGCCAGCGCGACCTCATCCGTGCATGCGGTCATGATACATCTCCAACGTATCTATAATTTTTTATTGTTCCATGATGTTATATTATCATTCTGGGATGTTTTACAATCATTTCATATCATTTTTTTGTACTAACCTATTGACTAGTGCCAAGTCCTAGTTGATGTTTTCTGCTTGTTTTTTACATCGCAAGAAATCAATATCAAACGGAGTCCAAATGCAGCGAATCTTTTTGTGGATTTTTTTGGGACCAGAAGACACCTGTTGGGCCAAATAAGTACCAGAGGGGTGCTCCGAGGGGAGCACAGCCCACCAGGGTGCGCCTGGGGGCCCAGGCACACCCAGGTGGGTTGCGCCCACCTCCACTACTACAGGATGCTGCTAACGCGATACTATGATCAGTGACCCTTCGAGAAACTGTGTGCAATGCAATAATCGCAAATGGTGGCGTCTTCAAAAATGTCCAAAACGTTTGCGATGACGGATGCATCAAACACGGTTCAGATTTTAGTTGCGTGTGCGATGCACGACATACGGTTTAGTTCAATGAACTGTTTGCGATAAGGAGGAACAAAAGAAACGGGCAGCCAGATGAAGGCATGTGTGATACACAGCTTATGGTTCACTCAGATTAACTGTTTGTGATGAGGCGGAACAACAGAAACGGACAGCTAGATAAAAGTGTGTGTGATTGAGGGAAGACACTTTAGAAGGATTAACTATTTGCGATTAGGCAATAGAACAGAAATGGTCAGCCGGATCAGAGGTGTGTGCGATTGATGGCATACACTTTACACGGATGAACTGTTTGCGATTAGCCACAACAAACAGAACCAGTTAGACGGACACACATTCCAATTAAAAGAAGATTGCACGATGGTAATAACGAGCGCGCACGGTTCTTGGAACAAGACGTGTGCTGACATTGCCTGTTGCGGTGCACCAAACACCACATACGCGGCCGAGAAAGCATGCCCACGTTACGCTGTCCGTGAATACTACTGCACTTAGAAATTATAGAACCGTCAATAAATGTTGAGTCTGTGTCCCGTCACCTTCCAAATTGCAAACCTATTCACACCGATCAAAACCTAAACGGTTTTTCACTTAGGAGCATATTAGTACTCGGTTATAAATATTTTACTATGCCAAGATGACTGCACATTCCTTCCTCACCTCCTCATCCACAAAAGCAAACAAGTCATTCAGCATCTCTCTCTTGCGTCTGCCATGGCCAGAATGAGTTCTCGGTCGAGAGATTACCAACATGGAGAGGCAAGCATGGAAGCGGAAGCACGAGAGGTGTCTCGCTTAGCCGCGAAAGCAGCTGACATGTCCCACCGAGCCGCCGAAGCAGCACGGAGGTCCCGCCACGCCGTCGATGTAGCAGACTGGTCCGGTCGCGCCGTGGAAGCAGCAGAGATGTCCTGTTGTGCCGCGAATGCAGTAGAGATGTCCTCCCGCGCCGCGGCAGCCTAGGAAAAATCTCTCGCGGGCAGGCGAGGACTCTTATAGGCGCATGCATGTGATGTCTACTACACAACCTTCTTCTTGTAGACATTTTTGGGCCTGCAAGTGCACAGGTTTGTAGGATAGTAGCAAATTTCCCTCAAGTGGATGACCTAAGGTTTATCAATCCGTAGGTGGCGTAGGATGAAGATGGTCTCGCTCAAACAACCCTGCAACAAAATAACAAAAAGTCTCTTGTGTCCCCAACACACCCAATACAATGGTAAATTGTATAGGTGCACTAGTTCGGCGAAGAGATGGTGATACAAGTGCAAAATAGATAGTAGATATAGGTTTTTGTAATCTGAAATAATAAAAACAGCAAGGTAACTAATGATAAAAGTGAGCGTAAACGGTATTGCAATTATAGGAAACAAGGCCTAGGGTTCATACTTTCACTAGTGCAAGTTCTCTCAACAATAATAACATAGATAGATCATATAACAAGCCCTCAACATGCAACAAAGAGTCACTCCTAAGCCACTAATAGCGGAGAACAAACATAGAGATTATGGTAGGGTACGAAACCACCTCAAAGTTATTATTTCGGATCAATCTATAAAAGAGTTCGTACTAGAATAACACCTTAAGACACAAATCAACCAAAACCCTAATGTCACCTAGATACTCCATTGTCACCTCAAGTATCCGTGGGCATGATTATACGATATGCATCACACAATCTCATATTCATCCAACCAACACAAAGTACTTCAAAGAGTGCCCCAAAGTTTCTATCGGAGAGTCAAGAACATGTGCCAACCCGTATGCATAGGTTCCCAATGTCACAAAACCCGCAAGTTAATCACCAAACGTACATCAAGTGGCACATGATATCCCATTGTCACCACAGATAATCACGGCAAGACATACATCAAGTGTTCTCATAAAAGACTCAATCCGATAAGATAACTTCAAAGGGGAAACTCAATTCATCACAAGAGAGTAGAGGGGGAGAAACATCATAAGATCCAACTACAATAACAAAGCTCGGGATACATCAAGATCATGCCATAGAGGGAACACGAGAGAGAACACGAGAGAGAGAGAGAGAGAGATCAAACACATAGCTACTGGTACATACCCTCAGCCCCGAGGGTGAACTACTCCCTCCTCGTCATGGATAGCGCCGGGATGATGAAGATGGCCACCGGTGATGGGATCCCCCTTCGGCAGGGTGCCGGAACGGGCTCCCGAGAGGTTTTTGGTGGCCACAGAGGCTTGCGGCAGCGGAACTCCCGATCTATCTTCTATTCTGGAAGTCTTAGGGTACAAGAGTATATATGGGTGCAGGGGGTACGTCGGTGGAGCTACGGGGGCCCCACGAGGTAGGGGGCGCGCCCGGGGGGTGGGCGCGCTCCCCACCCTCGTGGGCAGCCCGTATCTCCCCTGACATGCACTCCAAGTTCCCTGGGTTGCTTTCCTTCCAAAAATAACTTCTCCAGTTGATTTCGTTCCGTTTTGACTCCGTCTGATATTCCTTTTCCTCGAAACACTGAAATAGGCATAAAACAGCAAATCTGGGCTGGGCCTCCGGTTAATAGGTTAGTCCCAAAAATAATATAAAAGTGGATAATAAAGCACAATATTGCCTAAAACAGTAGATAAAGTAGCATGGAGCAATCAAAAATTATAGATACGTTGGAGACGTATCAAGCATCCCCAAGCTTAATTCCTGCTCGTCCTCGAGTAGGTAAATGATAAAAAAGAATTTTTGATGCGGAGTGATTCTTTGGCATAATTTCAATGTAAATCTTCTTAATTGTGATATGAATATTCAGATCCGAAAGATTCAAGACAAAAGTTCATATTGACATAAAAGTAATAATACTTCAAGCATACTAATCAAAGCAATCATGTCTTCTCAAAATAACATGGCAAAAGAAAGTTCATCCCTATAAAATCATATAGTTAGGCTAAGCTTCATTTTCGTCACACAAAGATGTTCCCAACTTCTATACCCCCGATGACAAGCCAAGCATTTGTTTCATACTTAAATAATCTCAAACTTTTTCAACCTTCACGCAATACATGAGTGTGAGCCATGGATATAGCACTATGGGTGGAATAGAATATGATGATGGGGATTGTGTGGAGAAGACAAAAAAGGAGAAAGTCTCATATTGACGAGGATAATCAACGGGCTATGGAGATGCCCATTAATTGATGTCAACATGAGGAGTAGGGATTGCCATGCAACGGATGCACTAGAGCTATGAATGCTCAACAAAAGAAAACTAGTGGGTGTGCATCCAACTCGCTTTCTCATGAAGACCTAGGGCATTTGAGGAAGCCCATCGTAGGAATATACAAGCCAAGTTCTATAATGAAAAATTCCCACTAGTATAAGAGGACAACTTATGAGACTCACTACATGAAGAACAAGGTGCTACTTTAAAGCACAATATATGAGACTCACTACATGAAGAACAAGGTGCTACTTTGAAGCACAAGTGTGGAAAAAAGGATAGTAGCATTGCCCCTTTTTATTTTCTAATTTTTTTGGGCCTTCTTTTTTTTCTTTGGCCTTTCTCTTTTTTTCTTTTTTTTGGGACAATGCTCTATTAAATGATGATCATCACACTTCTATTGATTACAACATAAGGATTACAACTTGAAACTAGAACAAGATATGACTCTATATGAATGCCTCCGGCGGTGTACCGGGATGGTGCAATGAATCGAGAGTGACATGTATGAAAAATAATGCATGGTGGCTTTGCCACAAATACGATGTCAACTACATGATCATGCAATGGCAATATGACAAAAGTAATGTATGTCATGAATATGATGATGGAAGTTGCATGGCAATATATCTCGGAATGGCTATGGAAATGCCATGATAGGTAGGTATGGTGGCTGTTTTGAGGAAGATATAGGGAGGTTTATGTGTGATAGAGCATATCGTATCACGGGGTTTGGATGCACCGGCGAGGTTTGCACCAACTCTCAAGGTGAGAAAGGGCAATGCACGGTACCGAAGAGGCTAGCAAAGGCGGAAAGGTGAGAGTGCGTATAATCCATGGACTCAACATTAGTCAAAAGAACTCATATACTTATTGCAAAAATTTAGAAGCCATCAAAAATCAAGTACTGCGCGCATGCTCCTAGGGGTATAGATTGGTAGGAAAAGACAATCGCTCGTCCCCGACCGCCACTCATAAGGATGCACAAGCCAGGTACACTTCATGTTTCAAATTTGTTACACAACTTTAACCATACGTGCATGCTACGGGACTTGCAAACTTCAACACAAGAATTTCTCAAATTCACAATTACCCAACTAGCACGACTTTGATATTATCACCTCCATATCTCAAAACAATTATCAAGCATCAAACTTATCTTAGTATCCAATTCACTCAAAAGAAAGTTTCACATATCTTGAACACTGAGTATATTAACATTAAGCAAATTATCATGCTATTAACGACTCTCAAAATAATCTAAGTGAAGCATGAGAGTTCAACTATTTCTCCAAAATAAAACTACCACCATGCTCTAAAAGATATAACTAAAGCACTAGAGCAACAACAAACTACTCCGAAAGATATAAGTGAAGATCAATGAGTAGCTAAATAATTATGCAACTATGCGAAGACTCTCTCTCTCATTTAATAATTTCAGATCTTCATACTTTATTCAAACAGCAAGCAAAGCTAAAGAAAACGACATGACGCTCCAAGCAAAACACATATCATGTGGTGAATAAAAATATAGCTCCAAGTAAAGTTACCAATGAACGAAGACGAAAGAGGGGATGCCTTCCGGGGCATCCCCAAGCTTAGGCTCTTGGTTGTCCTTGAATATTACATTGCGGTGCCTCGGGGATCCCCAAGCTTAGGCTCTTGCCACTCCTTATTCCATGGTCCATCGAATCTTTACCCAAAACTTGAAAACTTCACAACACAAAACTCAACAGAAAACTCGTAAGCTCCCTTAGTATAAGAAACTAAAACCACCACTTAGGTACTGTAATTAACTCATTCTAAATTCATATTGGTGTAATATCTACTGTACTCCAACTTATCTATGGTTCATACCCTCCGATACTACTCATAGATGCATCAAAATAAGCAAACAACACATAGAAAAAAGAATCTGTCAAAAACAGAACAGTCTGTAGTAATCTGTATAAAACGTATACTTGCGGAACTCCAAAAATCCTACCAAATTAGGAAGTCCTAAAAAATTCGTGTACAAATCCAGCTCAAAAAGAATAAGATCAGAAACACGTTTATGTGAATTAAGCAAACTAATTTAATGGGTGCAAAAGTTTCTGATTTTCAGCAGGATCAACACAACTATCACCGTAAGCTATCCTAAAGGTCTTACTTGGCACTTTATTGAAACAAAAGCTATAAAACATGATTACTACAGTAGCATAATCATGTGAACACAAAAAACAGTAAGGATAAATATTGGGTTGTCTCCCAACAAGAGCTTTTCTTTAATGCCTTTCCAGCTAGGCATGATGATGACAATGATGCTCACATAAAAGATAAGGATTGAAACATAACGGGAGCATCATGAAGCATATGACTAGCACATTTAAGCCTAACCCACTTCCTATGCATAGGGATTTTGTGAGCAAATAACTTATGGGAACAATAATCAACTAGCATAGGAAGGTAAAACAAGCATAACTTCAAGATTTTAAGCACATAGAGAGGAAACTTGACATTATTGCAACTCCTACAAGCATATGTTCCTCCCTCATAATAATTTTCAGTAGCATCATGAATGAATTCATCGATATAACCAGTACCTAAAGCATTCTTTTCATGATCTACTAGCATAGAAATTTTACTACTCTCCACATAAGCAAACTTCTTCTTTATGGCATACGTATCATCACAATAATCATCATAGATAAGAGGCATGCTTTCATCATAGTAAATTTTCTCATCAAAGCTTGGGGGACAAAAAATATCGTCTTCATCAAACAAAGCCTCCCCAAGCTTGTGGCTTTGCATATCATTAGCATCATGGATATTCAAGGAATTCAAACTAACAACATTGCAATCATGCTCATCATTCACATATTTAGTGCCAAACAATTTAGAGATTTCTTCTTCTAGCACTTGAGCACAATTATCCTTTCCATCATACTTACGAAAGATATTAAAAAGGTGAAGCGTATGAGACAAACTCAATTCCATTTTTTTGTAATTTTCTTTTATAGACTAACTAGTGCTAAAACAAGAAACAAAAAGATTCGATTGCAAGATCTAAAGATATACCTTCAAGCGCTAACCTCCCCGGCAACGGCGCCAGAAAAGAGCTTGATGTCTACTACACAACCTTCTTCTTGTAGATGTTGTTGGGCCTGCAAGTGCACAGGTTTGTAGGACAGTAGCAAATTTCCCTCAAGTGGATGACCTAAGGTTTATCAATCTGTAGGAGGCGTAGGATGAAGATGGTCTCTCTCAAACAACCCTGCAACCAAATAACAAAAAGTCTCTTGTGTCCCCAACACACCCAATACAATGGTAAATTGTATAGGTGCACTAGTTCGGCGAAGAGATGGTGATACAAGTGCAAAATAGATAGTAGATATAGGTTTTTGTAATCTGAAATAATAAAAACAGCAAGGTAACTAATGATAAAAGTGAGTGTAAACGGTATTGCAATGATAGGAAACAAGGCCTAGGGTTCATACTTTCACTAGTGCAAGTTCTCTCGACAATAATAACATAGATAGATCATATAACAAGCCCTCAAAATGCAACAAAGAGTCACTCTGAAGCCACTAATAGCGTAGAACAAACATAGAGATTATTGTAGGGTACGAAACCACCTCAAAGTTATTCTTTCGGATAAATCTATAAAAGAGTTCGTACTAGAATAACACCTTAAGACACAAATCAACCAAAACCCTAATGTCACCTAGATACTCCATTGTCACCTCAAGTATCCGTGGGCATGATTATACGATATGCATCACACAATCTCATATTCATCCAACAAACACAAAGTACTTCAAAGAGTGCCCCGAAGTTTCTATCGGAGAGTCAAGAACGTGTGCCAACCCCTATGCATAGGTTCCCAATGTCACGAAACCCGCAAGTTGATCACCAAAACATACATCAAGTGGCACATGATATCCCATTGTCACCACAGATAATCACGGCAAGACATACATCAAGTGTTCTCATAAAAGACTCAATCCAATAAGATAACTTCAAAGGGGAAACTCAATTCATCACAAGAGAGTAGAGGGGGAAAAACATCATAAGATCCAACTACAATAACAAAGCTCGGGATACATCAAGATCGTGCCATAGAGGGAACACGATAGAGAACACGAGAGAGAGAGAGAGAGAGAGAGAGAGAGAGAGATCAAACACATAGCTACTGGTACATACCCTCAGCCCCGAGGGTGAACTACTCCCTCCTCGTCATGGATAGCGCCGGGATGATGAAGATGGCCACCGGTGATGGGATCCCCCTCTGGCAGGGTGCCGAAACGGGCTCGCGAGAGGTTTTTGGTGGCTACAGAGGCTTGCAGCGGCGGAACTCCCGATCTATCTTCTGTTCTGGAAGTTTTATGGTACAAGAGTATATATGGGTGCAGGGGGTACGCCGGTGGAGCTACGGGGGCCCCGCGAGGTAGGGGGCGCTCCCCCCACCCTTGTGGGCAGCCCGTATCTCCCCTGATGTGCACTCCAAGTTCCCTGGGTTGATTTCCTTCCAAAAATAACTTCTCCAGTTGATTTCATTCCGTTTTGACTCCGTCTGATATTCCTTTTCCTCGAAACACTAAAATAGGCATAAAACAACAAATCTACGCTCGGCCTCCGGTTAATAGGTTAGTCCCAAAAATAATATAAAAGTGGATAATAAAGCCCAATATTGCCTAAAACAGTAGATAAAGTAGCATGGAGCAATCAAAAATTATAGATACGTTGGAGATGTATCAGCATGCGATCGTCCATAGCCAGATGGATCAGACCTCCGGCTGGATGAAGCTGCGGGACGAGTTGAATGCCTCGATTGAACAACTCCGGGCCGACGCGACCTGCTGAGGGTGAAGATCACCGGAAGGGCGGAGCAGGTGGAGGAGACTGCTGCCTTGTTGAAGAGGATGGGCGTCATTGTCAAGAAACTTATGGACGAGAATGCCATGCTCCGCATCGAGCGTGAAAGGCTGGTGGAGGAATCCGCGATTGCTTCCGAGCAGCGTATTAAGGACATGAAACTGGTGAAAGAGATCATCACTGCTCGTGGTGAGAACTAGTCTCCGCGACCTGCAGCGCATCAAGAAAGTAGAGATCAGCGAGCCAGATCGTTGTATGCGTCTTCCTTCTTCTTTTGCCCTTGTGTATTTCAGGCATAGCCGCGTGTGGCTTTTTTAGTTATCTTCCTAGATATGTAAGACAATTATTATCCACTATCTTTGTCCTTATATTCATCATGCTTGCGATATGTCGCAGTCGATGCTATATAGGTTGGTCGAATCTTACATCAAGATCCTTGCAAAACTTTCTTTTCAGATTTTCACTTTTCTCTCTTAAATCTCAGTCTAGTGAGGCATAGCCACGCCATGAAAAAGGGGCTCCGGCGCCATTAATGGAGACGTTGGGAGGGAGGTGCACGGCAGATAGAGGTCAAAGGGCTCTCCTCCCGATGAGCACGCGCAGGGGTCTGATCGCACACCTCCCGTACTCAAATAGCTACCCCACATGGCACCTCCTAGCCAATAAAAAAGTGATGCGTGGCGGCATCTAATTGGTAAGTAGAATGCCCACGGTTTCAATATAGTTGTGTTTCCGATTTATAACATGACAACACTTGTTCTAAAATGACTTTGTTGATTTTTAATGTGTGCACCTTCGCAAATTGGACTGAAAAATTGCCACAGCATGTTGGTGCCATGTCATGACACCATGCCAAGTTTCATGATTTTCAGGCGTGTTTTGGATTTGCAGGAATTAAAAAACGAAGTTTCTCAATCTTTTCGACCGAGACACGACGCCCAGATGTTTGAATTTCATTCTCATTTCTTGCATGGGACCTAGAAATTCACCCAAGGACACACATGTGATTTTTCAACCAACTTTGGTGCATTGGAGCATGTGCTTGTAGTTCAAATTTGAATTATGCACATTAAATGCCCAGAAATTCAATTAATGTACAAAAACGGCCAAACAAACCCGGAATAATTCCAAAACTTAGCATGATACTTCTATTTGGTCTAATTTGCCTGTGTAAACAAATTAAGGCGAGAGAAGGCAGTGTACGTATGTCGTTCCGCACACGGAGGTGACACGTTCCCTCTCAGAAGCACGAGCATTCTGGAGAGAAGGTTCGGTTTGCAAGCAGCTTATACCAAAGCTTGTCCCAATTCGGGAAAAAAAATTACCACATCATGTTGGTGCCATGTCATGACACCATGCCAAGTTTCATAATTTTTAGGCGTGTTTTGGATTTACATGAATTAAAAAACCAAGTTTCTCAATCTTTCCGGCCGAGCCACGATGCCCAGATGTTTGAATTTCATTCTCATTTCTTGCATGGGACCTAGAAATTCACCCAAGGACACACATGTGATTTTTCAACCAACTTTGGTGCACTGAAGCATGTGCTTGTAGTTCAAACTTGAATTATGCACATTAAATGCCCAGAAATTCATATAATGTATAAAAAAGGCCAAACGAACCTAGAATTAGTGTATACAAAAATGAAACACATGCTTGGAAAACATGACGCCTGGCGTGGTGCCATGGTTTGGCCTCACCGTGCCCTGGTAAAAATTTGAGAATGTTTTCCTTATGTCGTCATGCACGCCTTTCATAAATCAAACCATCACCGAGGAAGTTCCATGGCTTTGAGGGGGAAATCACCAAGATTGAAGGGGGATCCAAATTTCCTTTATCCTTTGTCCATGAGTTTTTTTCTACGATGAACATACACCCTGCAAATCACCATGTTCAAATTTGACACTTTTCCGTGTTCATTTACCATATTTAGGGGATTGTTTGCATTCTCTAGGCATTAGTGAACATAATTCAAATTCGAACAATCGGTGCATGAAAAGGTGCACAAGAATGGTCAGGAAAACCATCCTCGTGCCATTTAGTAAATTCTCATTCCTTTTACAAGGAATAGACAGATATTTCGAGGAAATGTGTGGAAATAGTCAACTATAAACGAGTCACTTACTAGGTAACAACTATACAAAAAATGAAATAAATGCTTGAGAAACATGATGCCTGGCGTGGTGCCATGGTATGGCCTCAGCATGCCCTGGTAAAAATTTGAGAATGTTATTCTTATGTCGTCATGCACGCCTTTCATAAATTGAACCATCACCGAGGAAGTTTCATGGTTTTGAGAGGGAAATCACCAAGATTGAAGGGGGGTCCAAATTTCCTTTGTCCTTTGTCCATGAGTTTTTTTCTAAGATGAACATACACTCTGCAAATCACCACGTTCAAATTTGACACTTTTCCGGGTTCATTTACCATATTTAGGGGTTTATGTGCATTTTCTAGGCATTAATGCACATAATTCAAGTTCAGACAATCGGTGCATGAAAGGGTGCACAAGAACGGTCTGGAAAACGATGCTCGTGTCATTTAGTAAATTCCCATGCCTTTTACAAGGAACGGACAGATATTTCGATGAAATGTGTGGCAATAGTCAACCACAAACATTTGTTTATTGGGTTTTGAACTATAGAAAAAATGAAATAAATGATTGAAAAACATGACGCCTGGCATTGTGCCATGGTATGACCTCACCATGCACTGGTGAAAATTTGAGAAGGTTTGGCTTATGTCGTCATGCACGCCCTTCATAAATCGAACCATCGCCGGGGAAGTTCCATGCTTTCGAGAGGGAAATCACCAAAATTGAAGGGGAATCCAAATTTTCTTTGTTCTTTGCCCTGGAGTTTTTTCCTACGAAGAACATACACCATGCAAATCACCGTGTTCAAATTTGGCATTTTTCCGGTCTCATTTACCATATTTAAGGGATTATGTGCATTTTCTAGGCATTTGGCGCATATAAATCCAGTCCAGCTACAACAACACAGATGTGATGTGAGGGGCGTGGATTGCCGTTCGATCGCGGCGCATCCTACGGTGCACATGGGCGATCCATGTGGCTGGGGTTCCGGCCAATCATAACGCAACACACAATAGCCTCAGTGCACACTGTTTTCGGAAGCGACCGAGATGAACCGTGTGCGATAATGAACAAGAAAAATTGTAAGGAAATCCAAATTTCCTTTGTCATTTGTCGTTGAGCTCTTAAAAACCACTGCATTGTACGGCTGCCCGGCCCCTCCGTCCCAGAGCTCTCTCCAAGCGTCATTCATGGCACTGCGGCGCACAGTAACTAGTAAGGAAGTGATGGCATCCTGCGGCGCCGCGTTCCTCGCCGCCCGCGACCGCACACATGGTAAGGAAGCGACGGCATCTCGCCACGCCGAGTTCATCGCTGCCGCCGGCCACATAGTTACGTTGGAAGACTTTGAGGCTGCCATGGCCGAATGGGCGGTGGATCTAGAGGCGGCCAAAGCCGCATAGGAGGATCAGAAAAGGCAGAAAGCAGTCAAGAAAAGAGAGTCCCGCCACCGCAAGAAAGAAGAGGCCGCACGCCGTGATGAGGAGAGCTTGGCGGAGATCGAAGGACGGTTGGCTGCCGCCTACAAGGCCGGTAAGGAGAATGCCGGCGTCTGGCCAGCATGCCCTGATGGCAGCATGTGAGAAGTAGTTTAAGTTTGTAGTATTAGAGCAAATTACTAGTAGTACTTTAAGTTTGTGGTATTAACGTACAATGAGCATCCTTTGAGGGCTTTGAGCGTTGATTAGCCTGTGTGACCGTGTGCACTTTTTTGCGTAAATCACTAGAAGATCACAAAACACACGGTTTCTATGCCGTACCTGTGTGCATTTTTTGCGTTAACGATCCATAAGTCTGTTACCTGTGCGATGGTTCCTAATAAACCAGGCATACCATTGACCAAAAAAATCGACTACACGTGTACATTTTTGGAGACGGGAACTGCCAATTTTCTATTTTCTCGCACACGAGTATTATACGCGCTTCATCTCCATTGTGTGTTTCCCCCGCCAAAGTTTCAAGTTTCGCAGCAAAATTTTCATTAGGCATGCGATTTTAGAATTTATTCCTCCAACCACATCCCCACCCATCAAATTTCCTCAGTATCTCCCCCGCACCCCCACTTCCCCCTCCCCCACCCCCTCCCCACGACTCCCTCTACCGGCAGCTCAAACCGCCACCGCCGCCACCACAGCTTCAACAACATCTACGTTCTGCTCGGATCCAGTTAGGTAACCCACTGATCTCTATCACCGCCCGGCCTGATTGCTTAAATGGCGCCTATGAAAAATCCTCATGCCTCAAAAACCCCATCGTCCATACCTCTAGAGCATCGCCGCGCAAGCCCAACCACATATCACATGGAGGTCGAGGAGCTGATGGCGGTCCATGGCGCGATGGCCGCTGTACGTGTTGACCCGGAGGAACACCTCACCTCCGCCTCCGCCAACATGGTGCAGGCTCTGGCCCAGAAGAAGTGCCCGGGAGACTACCCCCCAGGACTTAACAGGTATGATCTGACTAGCTAAATCTTACCAATACCACTTGCAATGGCTATGTTTTGTACGGTTGATGTATTAAGCATGTTCATGACTTGTTTATTTCAGTACTGCACAATGTGTGATGTTCAAGTATTAACTGTTCAGTTCAATTTCACCAATACCAGCAACAAACTTTGCTACCATGCTACTCTCCGCAATGAAGATATACTAGAGATGTTGCCCATTTGCTATTTCTGGTGGATGCTAACCTTGTTGTACTTAACATGCCTATCCATGTACTTACGCAGGGCCATGACGGGCGATGTTGTTGTTTGCCGTCGAGGTTAGCTGCATCCCATGTCTTAAAGTATTTTACATCATTTGTGCAATTGCAGTTTGGCTTCTAACATTTACTTGCTTCTTGTAGGTACACATGTCGGGGGCACTAATCCACGCTTCGACCCGGAGGAAGAGCTTGCCTCCACCGCCACTGACTTTGGGCGGGCTCTGGCCAAGATGAAGTGCCCCAACAACTACCTCTCAGGACTTACCAAGTATGAACTCACCAGTTCAATCTTACCAATACCAGTTGCAATTAATGGCTATGTTTTGTACGGTCGATGTCTTAAGCATCTTGTAGTAAACATGCCTAACATGTTTTAGCTATTTTCCCTACCTTTTTTATAGACAACTGGGCCATTATCTGCTCTGGCAGCACATGCCTTGTGATGTTTAACTCTGCCAATTGCATTTTTATCAGTATCGGTTTTAATGGCCATTAAGCATGTTGCAACTAATAGCTGTATCCATTTTTAAAGTTGTATTTCAATGAATACAAACTTACAAAACATGAATTAGGATGTTGTTATGCATGTTGCAATTAATAGTTGTATCCAGTTTTTAATCCGTTCCTTTGCTACAGTGCTACTCTTTCGCAATGAAGATATCCCTACAGATGCTACCGGTTTATTACCATTTGCTATTTTTGGTGGATGTTAACCCTGTTGTAGTTAACATTGGCTTTCCATGTACTTACACAGGGCTACAATGGGGGATGTTGTTGTTTGCGGTCGAGGTTAGCTGCATCCCATGTCTTATACACCATCTATTCCTAAATTTAAGTATTTTTAGAGATTCCAATATAGACTACATAAGGAGCAAAATGAGTGAATCTAGATTCTAATGTAAACTATATCTATAATTCTATATACACCCGTATGTAGTTCATATTGAAATCTCTAAAAATACTTGTACTTAGGAATGTAGGTAGTTGTATTTTAAGTCATTTGTGCAATCTCATTTAGCTTCTAACAATTAATGGTTGCTTGTAGGTACGTATATGAGCGGTACTGATCCATGCTTGATCCCTTTTGCGTATGGGGCAATGAGATATTCATGAACAAGCGTCAAGTGAGAATCTAAGAAAGATTGTTAGGCGAAAGAAACAGGTGATGGGAATTAAGCTCTTTATTTACACTTTGTCCAAGACATCAGTGAACTTTAGGTTGGTAAGTAATTTGTTGCCTTTTCCCCCTGCCCACAACAAGTTACTCTATTAGACCTCATGATATGATATTTTTCTATTTTCAGTGGTTTCTAAAAGCTATTTACTGATGATTACCTTGCAAACTACATGACCAAAGTGGAGGCAACTAAGGTTAAAGTATATAATTCATGCTACCATGATAATGCTCTAGAAGTCTTCCTGAATGCGGTGAAGGATGAGCGGGCGATCGTCACAAGGGGTTGGACAAAATTTGTTCGTGCCTATGGCATGTAGGAAGGCACATTATGGGCATTCTGCTTCTTCAACAACATTGGCAGTCAAAATGATTTACACTTTGCTATTCACCTTTACCGCCTGTAAATACTCCTGTAATTACTGAACATAATGTACTGACAATTTTATTTATGAATCCATTGTTGAACCATTGTGCTGAGAATTTGAATTGCACGTTTCATATTTCAAAATTTCCAATTCAAATAATAAATTACAGCCAAAAAATGTACAGGAGCGAATAAAATAATGTGCACACGGTTAGAAAGAAAACAGCGTGTGCAGTGAAAAAATAAAACAGACGGTTCTTTAACGTGAAACGTTTGCGATGCCCTTTAGACGCACACACGGTTTCGTCTCATATGCGTGTGCGATTCATGGTAATACGACAAACATTTTAAACCAGTGTGTGTGATAGGAACACCAATCGCACACAGTTACGAAAATGTACATGTTGGCGTTAGTAGAGGCACCGCACACATTTTACATTCTTGAACCATGTGCGATAACGTACCTATCACAAACATATCGGCAGATTAAATGTAGATGTCCACCTTTTTCACATGACTATAGCGGCCTAATCGTTTGGGATGTACATACGAACGGATACGTTTTCCCGGGTTTGACTGTGTGGGATGTACATACGAATGGAAACGTTTTCCCTGGATTCACTGTGTGGGATGTACATAAGAACGGAAACGTACTCCTTGGATTGACTGTGTGTGATATACATACAAACGGAAATGTTTTTCTCGGATTCACCATGTGGGATGTACATACCTACAGAAATGTTTTCTGGGATTCATCGTGTGGGATGTACATACCTACGGAAATGATTGGGTTTCCATGGGTCAACCGATCACACACGAACTCATTTGGTGTCCCAGGAGGGCCTATCCCCGACGATTTCTGGGTCGTGTGGGAAGGACCCCCCCTATCGCCCACACTCACTTGGCAACAGTTCCAAATGCCATCGTGAAAAGGGATTAAAAACCGTTTGTATAGCACCAACGCATACCAGTGCTCGGTGGCCTCCCGAACTGCCTCTTTGCTCTATAAATACCCCAATATTTCAGAAACCCTAGGGGAGTTGACGAAAATTAATTCTAGCCGCCGCAAGTTCCAGAACCACCAGATCCAACCTAGACACCATCACGGAGGGGTTCATCATCCTCATTGGTGCCTCTCCGATGATGCGTGAGTAGTTCATTGTAGACCTACGGGTCTGTAGTTAGTATCTAGATGGCTTCCTCTCTCTCTCTTGATTCTCCATACAATGGTCTCTTGGAGATCCATATGTTGTAAGTCTTTTTGCGGTGTGTTTATTGGGATCCGATGAACTTTGAGTTTATGATCAGATTAATGTTTTTATCCATGAAAGTTATTTGAGTATTCTTTAATCTCTTATATGCATGATTGCTTATAGCCTTGTATTTCTTGTCCGATATTTGGGTTTTGTTTGGACAACTTGATCTATTTATCTTGCAATGGGAAGGGGTGCTTTGTGATGGGTTTGATATTACGATGGTTAATCCCAGTGACAGAAGGGGAACCGACACGTATGTATCATTGCTATTAAGGATAAGAGGATGGGGTCTATTTCTACATAAATAGATCTTGTCTACATCATGTCATCGTTATTATTGCATTACTCTGTTTTCCCATGAACTTAATACACTAGATGCATGCTGGATAGCAGTCGATGTGTGGAGTAATAGTAGTAGATGCAGGCAGGAGTCGGTCTACTAATCTTGGACGTGATTTCTGTATAATGATCCTTGCCTGGATACCGTCATGAGTATTTTAAGTTCTATCAATTGCCCAACAGTAATTTGTTTTCCCACTGCTTGCTATTTTTCTCGAGAGAAGCCACTAGTGAAAGCTACGGCCCCCAGGTCTCTTCTTTAATATATTTGCCTTCACGATCTATTTTCATTTGCTTTTATTTTCAGATTTATTAAACCAAAAATAGAAAAATACTTTGCTGCACTTTATTTTATTTGCGATCTATTTATCCAATATATTACAACTTTCTCATGTCCACTTGCCAATTTCTGGGGTCGTTACCCAAAAGGGGTTGACAACCCCTTTAACACGTTGGGTTGCGAGTATTTGTCATTTGTGTGCAGGAGCTGTTTACGTTGTGTTGCATGGTTCTCCTACTAGTTCGATAACCTTGATCTCATCACTGAGGGAAATACCTACCGTGATGTGCTGCATCATCCCTTCCTCTTTGGGGAAATACCGACATAGTTCTAGCAGACATCAAAAGGAATTTCTGGCGCCGTTGCCGGGGAGACATCATCAACATCAACCAGGTTCCTAATCACAAATCTCATCTCCTTGCAATTTACATTATTTGCCATTTACCTCTCGTTTTCCTCTTCCCCACTTCACAAAAATTGCCATTTTATTCGCCCTCTTTTTTATTCGCCGTTTTCCCGTCAGATCTGTTTTGAGTGCACTCTTGTTGTGTAGTCACCATGACTCAAGAGAACACCAAGTTGTGTGATTTCTCCAATACCAACAACAATGATTTTATTAGCACTCCAGTTGCTCCTCTCGCCACTAGTGCGGAGTCTTGTGATATTAATACTGCCTTGCTGAATCTTGTTGTGAAAGATCAATTTTCCGGTACTCCTAATGAGGATGCCGCATCCCATCTTAACACATTTGTGGAATTATGCAATATGCAAAAGAAAAAAGATGTGGACAAGAAGTTGAAATTATTTCTGTTTTCTTTGCGAGATCGCGCAAAATTTTGGTTTTCTTCTTTGCCTTGCAATAGTATTGATTCTTGGAATAAGTGCAAGGATGCTTTTAATTTACTAAGTATATTCCACCCACAAAAATTATTTCCCTTAGAACCCAAATCATAAATTTCAAGCAACTTGAACATGAGCATGTTGCACATTCTTGGGAAAGGATGAAATTGATGCTAAGGAATTTCCCAACTCATGGGTTAAATCTTTGGATGATCATACAAAAAATTTATGCGGGATTGAATTTTGTTTCTCGTAATCTTTTAGATTTTGCCACAGGGAGTACTTTTATGGAAATTACTTTGGTGAAGCTACTGAATTGCTAGACAATATTATGGCAAATTATTCACAATGGCATACCGAAAGAGCTCCTACTAGTAAAAAAGTTAATTCAGTAGAAGAAATAAATTCTTTGAGTGAAAAAGTTGATGCTCTTATGAAGTTAGTAGCTAATAAAAGTGCTTATATTGATTTTGATGATGTGCCTTTGTCTACTTTGATTGAGCAAAATAGTGATGCTATAGATGTGAATTTTATCTCGCGAAACAATTTCAATAACAATGCTTATAGAAGTAATTTTAATCCTAGGCCTTTTCTAGTAATTCCTATAATAATTATGGTAATTCTTATGGTAATCGTTCTTATAATAATAATAGGAACACATCTGATCTTGAGAATAATATTAAATAATGTATCGATACTCAAAAAGTTTTCAATGCTATGATAGAAGAAAGGCTAAATAAAGTTGATGATATGTCTAGAAGTATAGATAGAATTTCTCATGATGTGGAAACTCTCAAGATGAAAATTTTTGTGCCTAAGGTTGAAGAATCAATTAAAGCTCTTTATATTTCTATGGACGAAAGTAAGAAAAGAATCGCTATGCTTTCCTAAAAGTGATGAAGATCTTAAAATGATTGGTGTTTCCTCTAGCGATTCTTTGTTTAGTAAAATAAGGATTGATGAAAAAGGGACTGAAGAAGAGTCAACTTTAGCTAGAAGGCGTCC
Source organism: Triticum timopheevii (assembly GCA_963921465.1). Taxonomy (NCBI): domain Eukaryota; kingdom Viridiplantae; phylum Streptophyta; class Magnoliopsida; order Poales; family Poaceae; genus Triticum; species Triticum timopheevii. The sequence goes on from OY997274.1 coordinate 508,645,792, forward strand.
CGATAATTCGAAGGGTGAAAATCTTGTTGAGAAAATAGATAAAAGTGGGGTTGAAGAGGTCAAAACTTTAACTAGTGATGTGCCCACTCTTTTGGATTACAAAGACTTTAATTATGATAGTTACTCTTTGGTTGATTGTATTTATTTGTTGCAATCCATGATAAATTCACCCCATGCTTATGAACAAAATAAAGTTTTTACTAAACATATTGTTGATGCTATGATGAAATCTTTTGAAGAAAAGTTGGACTTAGAAGTTTCAATTCCTAGAAAATTACATGATGAATGGGAACCCACCATCAAAGTCAAGATTAAAAATTATGAGTGTTTTCCTTTATGTGACTTGGGTGCTAGTGTTTCTATAATTCTGAAATCTTTATGTGATGTGCTTGGTCTTACCGATATTGAAGAATGCTCTTTAAATTTGCACTTGGCGGATTCTACTATTAAAAAGCCTATGGGAAGAATTAATGATGTTCTTATTCTTGCAAATAGGAATTATGTGCCCATAGATTTTATTTTGATATTGATTGCAATCCGTCTTGTCCAATTATACTTGGTAGACCGTTTTTATGTACTATTGGTGCCGTGATTGATATGAAAGAAGGATATATCAAATATCAATTTCCACTAAGGAAGGGTATGGAACACTTCCCTAGAACAAGAATTATGCCACCGTATGAATCAATCATGAGGGCTTCGTATGGATCTAAAACTAAAGATGACAACACCTAGATCTGTTGCATTATGCCTAGCTAGGGGCGTAAAACGATAGTGCTCGTTGGGAGGCAACCTAACTTGTATCTTTTTGCTTTTCAATTTTCTTGTTGTTTTCAATAAAATACCCAATTATTCCTCTGATTAGATGTGTTTTTGTGGTTTAAATTAGTGTTTGTGCCAAGCAAAACCTTTGGGATAATTTGGGTGATAGTTGATTTGATCTTGCTGAAAAACAGAAACTTTTGCGCTCATGAAACAAATTCCCATTTTAACACAAGAGTGCTTTTGAGTTGATTCTTTTTGCATAATATTAATAAACAAATTTCTCACGTGGTCCTAATTTTTCAGAAGTTTTGGAGCTACAGAAGTATTCGAAATATCCAGATTGCTACAGACTGTTCTATTTTTGACAGATTCTGTTTTCTATGTGTTGTGTGCTTGTATTGATGATTCTATGGTTTTCTTTGAAGATTTTTTGCCATATAAAAAAGTTGGAATACAGTAGAATAATGCAAAAATAAAATATGAATGGGTTTGCAACAGTACTTATAGTAGTGGTTTGCTTTCTTATACTAACGGATCTCAGTTTTGTGTGATTGAAGTTTTCAAGTTTTGGGTGATATTACGATGGACGAAGGAATAAGGATTAGCAAAAGGCTAAGCTTGGGATCCCCGAGGCACCCCAAGATAATATTCAAGAAGTATCAAGCAATTAAGCTTGGGGATGCCCCCGAGTTGCATCCCCTCTTTATTCTAACAACCATCGGTATTTTACTTGGAGCTATATTTTTATTCGTCACATATTACGAGTTTTGCTTGGAGCATCTTGTATGATATGAGTCTTTGCTTGTTTTGCATTTTATTTTAAGTCTTGAATCCTTGCTTGACACACCTTTTTGAGAGAGCCAAAAATTATGCTATGCTTGCTCCTATGCTTCACTTAAATTTTTAGAGCCATGGAATTGCTCTAGTGCTTCACTTATATCTTTTTGAGCACGGTGTGCTTTGTTATTTTTTAAGAAATGCTCTCATGCTTCACTTAGATTTATTTGGGAGTTAGTAATATTTTTTAAGAAATTCTCTCTTGCTTCACTTTGATTATTTTGAGAGAAAGTAATACTATGCTCATGATCTTCACTTATATTTGTTTGAGCTTATTAAAAGCAACATATGAAATTAGTCCCAAAGTGATAGATATCCAAGGAGGATATAATAAAAACTTTCATGAAGATCATTGGACAAAATAAACTTGATTCTTTGTAATGGTTTTGAGACATGACGATATGATATGTGAATCATGTTGATGAGTAATTATGCTTTAGTAAGAATATTAGTGTTAAGGTTTGTGATTCCCTATGCAAGCACAAAAGTCAATAGTTATGCAATGAAATTACATCCTACTTGTGGTGCATTATTCGGTGTTAGTTATGGTTAATGCTCGCTTATGAGATTTTTTGTTTCTTGGTTGGGCGCTTCTCAATCTTTTTGCTAGCCTTCGTTTGCACTAAGTATGATCACTACTTGTGCATCCAAAACCATTTAAACCATTTTTGCCATATGAGTCCACTATACCTACCTATATGCGGTATTTTTGTGTTGTTCTAAGCAAATTTGTATGTGCCATCTATAATTTTCAAAATAAATTTCTCTTTTCTGTGCTCATACCGCTCGCGAGGCGGTGAGGGGTGGCCGATATTTTCCATGCTAGATGTGTTATTTTCACGATGAGTGTTTATTCACTTGTCATTACACGAGAGTATGGCAAAGGTATGAGGGATGCCCAGTCCTGAAATGAAAAATGAATTTACTTTATGTTGTCAAATAATAAATTCCTTGGAAAGTGTTCGTATGGAGGGCACCCGTGGATACGTTTAGCCATGGAAAGTGAAAGTATGGTGGAAAAAGGAATAAACTTTATTTTCTGTTTGGGAACAGCCTGTGATATATCTAGCATGGAAGTGTTGGGAACTCTAAGTCGTTTTTTGTTGGTGGAAAAAGTATGCCTCCCAAAATGTTTTATCTCTCAATTTTTGCTTTGAGCTCTGGCACCTCTACAAATCCCTACTTCCCTCTACGAAGGGCCTTTCTTTTATTTTATGCAATTTTTATTTTTACTTGAGTCTCCATCTTCTCTTATAAAGCACCAACTAAGGGGCACTATGATCGTACTTGAGCATTGCGTATAGCTAGTATTCGAGTGTGTTCCATGAATGGATCAATGATTGAGCATAATGGGCTAGGGATAACTTGCTTTAGTGTTGATATTTTGAAAGACATGGTTGCTTGTTAATATGCTTGAGTATTAAAGTCTTCATGTCAAAACTAGACTATTGCTTTGAACCATATAAAAGTCCAAATATCCATGCTACAAAGAAAAAAATATGTAATGAACATGTTAGGCAGCATTCCACATCAAAAATTCTGTTTTTATCATTTACCTACTCGAGTACGAGCATGAATTAAGCTTGGGGATGCTGATACGTCTCCAATGTATCTATAATTTTTGATTGTTCCATGCTATTATATTATCATTCTTGGATGTTTTACAATCATTTTACAAACATTTTATATCATTTTTTGGTACTAACGTATTGACATAGTGCCAAGTGCCATTTGATGTTTTCTGCTTGTTTTTTACATCATAGGAAATCAATATCAAACGGAGTCCAAACGCAGCGAAACTTTTTGTAGATTTTTTCTGGACCAGAAGACACTAGTTGGGCCAAAGAAGTACCAGAGGGGTGCTCCGAGGGGAGCACAACCCACCAGGGCACGCCTGGGAGCCCAGGCATGCCCAGGTGAGTTGTGCCCACCTTGGTGGCCTCCCGCACTGCCTCTTTGCTCTATAAGTACCCCAAGATTCTAGAAACCCTAGGGGTGTCGATGAAAACCAATTCCAGCCGCTACAAGTTCTAGAACCACCAGATCCAATCTAGACACCATCACAGAGGGGTTCATCATCCTCATTGGTGCCTCTCTGATGATGTGTGAGTAGTTCATCATAGACCTACGGGTCCGTAGTTAGTAGCTAGATGGCTTCCTCTCTCTCTCTCTCTCTCTCTCTCTCTCTCTCTCTCTCTCTTGATTCTCAATACAGTGGTCTTTTGGAGATCCATATGATGTAAGTCTTTTTGCGGTGTGTTTGTTGGGATCCGATGAACTTTGAGTTTATGATCAGATCTATGTTTTTATCCATGAAAGTTATTTAAGTCTTCTTTGATCTCTTATATATGCATGATTGCTTATAGCCTCGTATTTCTTCTCTGTTATTTGGGTTTTGTTTGTCCAACTTGATCTATTTATCTTGCAATGGGAAGAGGTGCTTTGTGATGGGTTCAATCTTATGGTGCTTGATCCTAGTGACAGAAGGGGAACAGACACGTATATATCGTTGCTATTAAGGATAAGAAGATGGGGTCTATTTCTACATAAATAGATATTGTCTACATCATGTCATTGTTATTATTGCATTACTTCATTTTTCCATGAACTTAATACACTAGATGCATGCTGGATAGCGGTCGATGTGTGGAGTAATAGTAGTAGATGCAAGTAGGAGTCGGTCTACTAATCTTGGACGTGATGCCTATATAATGATCATTGCATGGATATCGTCATGAGTATTTGAAGTTCTATCAATTGCCCAACAGTAATTTGTTTTCCCACCATTTGGTATTTTTCTCGAGAGAAGCCACTAGTGAAACCTACGGCCCCCGAGTCTCTTCTTTAATATATTTGCCTTCGCGATCTATTTTCATTTGCTTTTATTTTCAGATCTACTAAACCAAAAATACAAAAATACTTTGCTGCACTTTATTTTATTTGCGATCTATTTATCCAATCTATTACAACTTTCTCCCATCCACTTGCCAATTTCTGGCGCAGTTACCCGAAAGGGATTGACAACCCCTTTAACACGTCGGGTTGAGAGTATTTGTTATTTATGTGCAGGAGATGTTTACGTTGTGTTGCGTGGTTCTCCTACTAGTTCGATAACGTTGATCTCATCACTGAGGAAAATACCTACCGTCGTTGTGCTGCATCATCCCTTCCTCTTTGGGGAAATACCGACGTAGTTCTAAGAAACATCACGCCGCGATTTGCTTCTCTGCTGCCAGATGCTGCTGAGCTCCACGCAATACTACATGCAAAATGGCTATGGACGGTGCTTAATTGGAGGACAGGGCAGTGATTTGGGCGGAAGTTGTCGCACCATTGGTCGGGGCATGTGGTATGGGGAAGGAGGAGGATGGTGTGGGTGGGTTGTGGATTACCTAACCATATCGACGAGGCCGCGTGGCAAGAAGGGTCATCGGCGAGGAGGCGGCGCTTCAAGAAGGGTCGCGGGTGAGGAGGCAGCACTGCCAGTAAGCAGTAGATAAGGTTTGAACTTGCAAAGCAAGGAGGAACAATGGAAATGTGTCTTTTGGTGGTGGGGGAGATAAATATTTCCGTGGTGGCGGAATTTTTTTCGCTCAGGGCTTCGAGAAACTGGTGCGCAAGTGTGGTTCCGATGATCCACAAGTGTAGGGGATCTATCGTTGTCCTTTCGATAAGTAAGAGTGTCGAACCCAACGAGGAGCGGAAGGAAATGACAAGCGGTTTTCAGCAAGGTATTCTTTGCAAGCACTGAAATTATCGGTAACAGATAGTTGTGTGATAAGATAATTCGCAACGCGTAACAAGTGACAAAAGTAAACAAGGTGCAGCAAGGTGGCCAATCCTTTTTGTAGCAAAGGACAAGTCCGGACAAACTCTTATATAAAGCAAAGCGCTCCTGTTGGGGATATAACTATTAGGTATGAAGTTGGAAGGCTCGGGGGCTGGAGTTATATTGACTTCCCCACGAGGTGATAAATTTTGTTATGTTTTAAGGTTGATGTTCCCTTGTACTAACAATGCAGCTAAGTATGAAGCCTTACTCCATGGTCTTCAGATGGCTAAAGATATGAATCGAAGTCGGGTACGATGCTTTGGTGACTCAGATTTGGTGGCTCAGCAAGTGTCAGGAACTTGGGATTCAAAGGATCCACTCATGGTGGCTTATCATCGAGAGGTTGATGCTATTGCTGGTCATTTCAAAGGATATCAAGTGGATAATGTTGATCGAAGGAAAAATGAAGCACCTAATGCGTTAAGCCGGCTGGGGTCCTAGCGTAAGCCGGTCCCCCCTAATGTTTTCCTTGATGTTTTGCATAACCCATCAGTAAAGTTGCCTAGCGAGGAGGACTTGGCAGCTCCTGACCCGGAGGCAGAGTTGGTGGCGGCTCTCCATGTTATTCCTGATTGGACTGTTCCATATTTGGCTTATATGACCCAAGGTGAGTTACCTGAGGATGAAACCTTGGCCAGGAAAATAACTCGGAGGTCTAAGTCAATGACTATTGTCAATGGTGAGCTACACAGATGCAGTGTTACAGGAGTGCTTCAATGATGTGTTTCTCCTGAGGAGGGTCGTGAAATTCTAAGGGAGATTCATGAAGGATATTGCGGTCATCATTCCGGCTCTAAGTCTCTCATTGCTAAGGCTTTTCGTCATTGGGTTTATTAGATGACGGCTCATGCTGATGCGGAAGATCTGGTCAATAAGTGTGATGGTTGTCAAAAAAATTGAAGACGAGCTCATGTGTCAGCTCAAGAATTGAGGATGATTCCAATTACTTGGCCGTTTGCAGTCTAGGGGTTGGATATGGTTGGACCTTTTAAAAGATCCAAGGATAAAAAGACTCATCTCTTGGTAGTTGTTGACAAGTTTACGAAATGGGTCGAGGCTGAGCCGGTCAACAAATGTGATGCGGCCACGGCGGTTCAATTCATGAAAAAGGTGATCTTTCCTTTTGGATATCCTCATAGTATCATTACTGATAATGGTACTAATTTGTCTAAGGGGGCAATGAAAGAATTCTGTCAACAAGAGCATATCTGGCTTGACGTATCATCAGTGGCTCACCCCCAGTCTAATGGCCAAGCTGAACGAGTTATTCAAGAAATCTTGAGAGTTATCAAGCCCCGGCTTATGGTCCCTTTGCAGAGGACACCGGGTTGTTGGGTGGAGGAGTTGTCCTTAGTGCTTTGGAGTATCAAATACCACCCCCAACAGATCTACGGGTTACACGCCTTTCTTCATGGTTTACGAAGCAGAGGCGGTTCTCCCTAGTGACATATGTCACGACTCGCCTTGTGTGGCGGCTTATGTTGAAGCTGATAATGAGAAAGCACGTCAGGATCCTATTGACCTATTGGATGAAGAGCGTGACCTTTCGGTGGCTCGTTCGGTGATTTACCAGCAAGATCTGCGTTGTTATCACAGCCGTCAGGTTAAGACCAGGACCTTTCAAGAAGGAGATTTGGTGCTCCGGCTCATCCAGGATCAAACTGACATGCACAAGCTATCCCCACCTTGGGAAGGGCCTTTCGTGGTCAGCAAAAATCTGAACAGCGGGTCATACTACCTTATCCATGTTCGAAACACAAGGACTCACACACGTCGGAGGAGGAGACACACCGGCCGTGGAATATTGCTCATCTTCGGCCTTATTACACCTGAGCCACCGGCTCTTGTGATGTACATACTTTTGTCATTGTATATATTATGATTAGTATAATAAAGCCGACATCCCTGATGATTCAGGGCCTCTGTTGTTTCGTTTCTGAGAATCTGGGTCTTTATTACTTCATAAGGTCACTTGGGGGCTTCCTGCTCATTGAGCATAGCTATGACCCTTTTGATACGGCTTGTACGCCTTGATTACAAATACTTGGGGCTTCCTGCTCATTGAGCATAGCTATGACTACCCTTCTGATCCGGCTTGCAGTCCTGGATCACAGTATTACTTGGGGGCTTTTTGTTAAATGAACAAAAGCTTTGTTGTCCCTCATAATAGGCTTGGATGCCAAGTGTATTCACCAAAAATCTGGGCTATCCTGCCTTTGTATGCCTGCCACTCCGACCAGGTAATCCTGGAATGACTCGTCGTACTCTTGACAGTTAATCTTTTAAAGACCTGAACTTGTCAAAGTTAAAACAACGATTTGGTCATGTGAGGCTCGGCTTACATGTTTGAATTAAGGAGTAACTTAATGGCTGTGCAGCCCTTGAATAGCACCAGACGTTGAGGCTTGGCAGCCTTTGAATGCCTTGATCTTTTGTTTTCTTTTGACTTTGACTGTTTTTGATTTATGTTTGTGCCATATTGATATATGGTTGAAATTTGATTTAGGCTATGATGCTTGGATTTTTATTTGATAATGCCCGGTGTTTTGTTAACCCGGCCTAGCTTTGGACGTTTAGTCGCCAGTGGATGATGGTCATATCTTTGGGGTCTTGTACTCTCAAATCTTGGGGGATGTTACCCTTTGCTGTGTAAAGGCGTTGTAAGCCGGCAGCGTGAATAAATTACACAGAGTGTTGCGCTCTGTATTGGGATTGTTGCCTTTATTTCATGTGGCCTGGTAAGCCGGCAATACACATAAGTATCATAGGTATGATATTTATTTTGTTATCATTATATGAGGTTTTTGATAAACCGGCCCTGGTTATGGATGTTACAGTCACCAGTGGCTTATTATATGGGGCTTTTTGACCCACCTTGGGGTAAACCGCCAAGGTACTTGTGCTCTGTTTGTATGCAGGGTTTATAACAATGGGCTTAGGCAAAATAGATAATGAGTATGAGCATAAATATTGGATCATCAAAGAAGATCAAATCAGTTCAATAATGTTATGCAGATTAACATGCGCGATGGCATGACAGATAATTGTTTAAAGCTAGCCTATTACAAGGCAGCTGATGGCCCAAAAGAGTAAAGTTTTTGCAAAGTGTCTTAGCTGGCAGATGCTAAGCCGGCCTATGGCTCACTGGTCTTGGCCTTGGTGAGTTGAAGGTTGTGGGTCATCCAGCGCCGGTTCATCCTCCTCCTCTTCACCCATTGGCTGGAAGTTAGATGTTACCCAGTTGATCCCACTCAGAGCTCTGAATACAGCTTCATCATTAATAAGTGTTGACGAGTCAATGTCACGAGAAAAAGTGTGCTTACGGATTGGAGGAGTAAGGTCCTGTGAATCATGTATTAGCGCCTTGACCTTCTTATTGTGAGCATCGTAAACCGGCTAATAATGTGTCAGATTGGTATCTTCAGCCAGCTTACTGGCTAGAGGATGCATTTCCCTTGCTATTGAAGCAAAGTCCTCTACGTTGAAGGGAGACCCGTCCTCTTTCATGCTGGGGCAGCTGTTAGCCAAGTCTGCCGTCTCAAGATCTGCTTGGCAGGCTTTAGCCCGGGTTAGCGCGGTGAGAGCATCCGCTCTGGCAGCTAATTTTTTAAGTTCTTCAATCTGCAGGGACATCACAGATAGCTTCTCCAAAGTGTCCTTGATAAGGGTTGGCGGTTGTTTCTTATGAGCAACTGCGCAAATAGCTTGTTGTGCGCCAGTGTATAATTGCTCTACAAGGGTGTAGGAGGCTTTCAATTTTTTGCGCATATCAGAGCCAAGGTGGGCAATTCTTGAGAATGCATCATCAAGAAAGTCTATAAGCCGTATGCATAGTGATTACAATGCATTGGAAGCAAAAAAAATGAGATGATATTACTTACTAAAGATGACATCAGTCATGGCATTTACTTGATGTTTTAAATCGGCGAGCTCTTTAGCCACCGGCTTAAGAGCTGCTTCGGCATCCTCTGCTCTTTTCAACAGAGCTGATTTTTCTGTCTCTCAGACGGCTTGATCGGCCTTGTAGTCTTTCTTCAGCTTTTCTATCTCTGCCAAGGCGGTGGTCAGTTCAGTTTTAGCCTTGGAGGTTTTAGATTGCTGAGACTTGATGTTTTCTTGAAGATCAGTGACTTGGGAGTCTTTGGCAGTGAGTTCAGCCTGCAGGATATAAACAATAGCCGGGTTAATGTAATCTTATTTAAAAGTCCCAAGCACAATACAAGTATTTTACTTGGCACTTGGGGGCTAATGCACCTTGCTCTTTTTCAAGACAAGTTTATAATGACCTGATTGCTATACGATGACTATAGCCGGTTCATGTTGGTTATATGCTTGAATTTTCTGGACACATATGGTAATGAGACCTGGCTTATCTTGACAGATTAAGCCGGCCCTTGAGGGCTACAGATGTGAAATTAAATCATTCTTATTTAAAGTTCGGGCTCATCTTGACAGATTAAGCCAGCCCTTGGAGGCTACATATGCAAAGTTGAAGTATTACTATTGGAAGTCCCGGTTTATGTTGAAAGTATAAACCGGCCCTTGGGGGCTACTGGAATTGATCTATAAGGCTATTGAAGTTTACATCATATTCTATTCTATCATGTCCAATAAACTTGGCGGCTAATGGAAGTGTATGCATATGAAGAGAGTTGTAGTGTTTACCTCAAAGTGCTCCTTCAACAAGTTTACTAAGCCGGCTTCAAAGTCACGGCTGGTGTAAAGGCGGTTCAAGTACACAGAGTGAATCTCTTGGGCACTGAAGTGGGCATAGCTTTCCAGATAGGCTGACCACTTGCCCTTGTCAGCTACGGAAAATTCTTCCTTAGCGATGTGCTTTGATAGGATAGTGGGGTTGCTTGGCTCTGTATAACCATGCCCGATAATAACAACATCATCAGCCTTTTCTTCAATGGGCTTGATGGGGCTCAGCGGATTGGTGGTGGCTGGATCAACATCCATCTGGTCCATGTCATATTGTTATCAACCGGTGATGGTTCATCAACTGTGGCTTCAGGGGCTTGATGAGAGGTCTCTACTGACCGCTGCTCCGGCTCAGAAGGGTTTTCAGGGGTTTTTGTCACCTTCATCTTCTTGCTGGGCTTTGCCATAGCCCTGTGAATGAAACACAAGATAAGGTTAGTACAACAGTTGAGTATATAATTGTAAGCCAAGATTTGACAGTCTTACCCAGGCACCGGTTTGAAGGCCGGGACATGAGTACCCGTTGAGTCGCCGGAGGAAGAATGGGGTGTTCCCTGATAATTTGAATTGGAAGGATTAAGAGGTTTTCAAAAAAGACCGTCCCTGGGATAAGTTAAGTTGGAGTTTGTTGAGACCTCTGGAGGACGCTTGCGAGGAGCTGGGGTGTTCGGTAAGCCGGAGGAAAGGATCCCGCTTCCGCTGTTCCGGGTTGTGCGATGAGCTTCATGTTGCTGCTTCTTTAAAATAAAGTTGGGATCCAAATAAGCCAAAGGATGAGAAAACCTTACTTTCTGGCTTGCTTGGCGAGTTTTCTGTTTTGGCACAGATTCTGAGGCAAAGGAAAGAACAATTACCTCTTCCTAACCCGCACGGCTGGCTTCGGCTTCCTCCTGATAACAATCATTGTCAATGAGATGTACAAAAAAACGAGCCAAGAGAGTCAAGTTCTACCTCTGACTCATCATCATCACCATCATCATCCAATTTTAACTCGGAGGGATCGTGGTCTTCTTCTTGGCAGGCCTTTTGGTGGCCTTGGTCTTGGTACGAGTCGGCTTGGCCGGCTTATATTGCAGCTTCTTCTTTCAAAATGGAGAATCGGCCTGTGGAGGTCAGAAAATCATAAGTGGATAGTATTAATGAAAACATGATTTAAACTGAAAGTATGATGTGCAACACTTACAGGAGGCGGCTTGTTGAAGGTGCAGTAAGGACTAAGTCCGGTTTTAATGCACTCTGCCCAGGATTCATTCAACAAAGCTTTGGTTGCTTCAGTGATTTCTGCGTCAGATAGTTGAATTTCGCAGTCACGCTGGGGATCTTTTAGGTCACCGGTATATTCGCACATAAGCCGGTGCAGCGGCTTAGTGGCAGGATCCTCCAGGAGACCCAACATTGAACAAGGTTGATGCCAATCAAACCATTAGCCATGAGGGCTCTAAGCTTTGAAAAAATGGCCGCATATTTGGCTCGCTCCTTCGTAGTTATCTGTTGTGGGAGTGGATGTGTGTTGCTAAGCCAGTGGTCGCTATTACCCGGCAGAGGATTCTCGTCTGCTGGAGATGTGTTTTGGCAATGGAACCAAGTTTGGTTCCAATCCTTGGGATGACTGGGCGGTTTGGTATAAGGGAAATTGGCTTCTTTCCTCTTCTGAATTGAAACTCCGCCGAGTTCCAAGCTGGGCCCGTTAGTAAACTTTGTCTGCTGGTTTAAGTAATAAAACTCTCTAAAGAGTTCAACCGTGGGCTCCTCTTGAAGATAAGCTTCACAAAATACTTGGAAGTTGCAAATATTGGACACGGAATTGGGCCTAATGTCTTGAGGATGAAGTTGGAAAAAGTGAAGTATGTCTCAGAAGAACTTTGAGCCGGGCGGGCTAAATCCCCAGATCATGTGGTCAGTGAAAACAATCACTTCTCCGTCCTTGGGCTCAGGAGGATTTTCAAGGCCTGGGACCCTCCAGTGGACATCCTCTTTCTTGGCTAAAGCGTCAGTGGCAACGAAGTTGATCAGATCTTCCTCGGTGACCCGGGATGGTACCCAGTTGCATGCAGTGAATGTCTTAGTCATTGTTGATGGTGTGAAAAGAAGATTTTGCCGGTTTAAGGTTATGTTATTAAGCCGACTATTGGTTCAAAGGTAATAACCATAAAGCGTGCAAGTGTGGTAAGCTGGAGGATAGCATTGGAATTATGAAGGCAAACTATTGGCGGCTTAAGAGGGGACTAACGGTACCTGGCGGGTTACGGTTTATACGTTAAGCCGTCCACACAGTTATCGATTTTCGAGTCTGTGAGCGGAAAATTGTTAAGTGTTGGACAAACAGCTTTCACAGATTGACGCTATGATTTTGGATCTAGGGCGGTACAAATAATGAAGAAATTTCTAAACCTAAGTTACAGCAGCAGAGCAGTTCATGTGCGCAGATGGGATCTCTTACAGAGAAGAGGTGTTCAAATAGCAAAAATGAGTGCTAAGGCTAACACCGCGCAAAGATGTGTATTAAACTTATAGGAAACAGGGAAGAATAGAGAAAGGCGGAGATGAACTCCGACGAACTTGCACAAACCCTAATGGGATCAACGGTGAGAGAAGAAGGAAAGCGTACCGGGGCTGTTGAAACAGCAAGGGCGTGCAGACAAACTCTCGTTAGTTTAGGTTGATGCAGCGGTCGCGGTCAAGGCAGTTGTCAGTGTCAAAACCAGCGAATCTTGGGTAGGGGGTCCCGAACTGTGCGTCTAAGGCTAATGGTAACAGGAGGCGGGGGACACGATGTTTACTGATATGTCTCCAACGTATCTATAATTTTTGATTGCTCCATGCTACTTTATCTACTGTTTTAGGCAATATTGGGCTTTATTATCCACTTTTATATTATTTTTGGGACTAACCTATTAACCGGAGGCCCAGCCCAGGTTTGCTGTTTTATGCCTATTTCAGTGTTTTGAGGAAAAGGAATATCAGACGGAGTCAAAACGAAACGAAATCAACTGGAGAAGTTATTTTTGGAAGGAAAGCAACCCAGGGAACTTGGAGTGCACGTCAGGGGAGATACGGGCTGCCCACGAGGGTGCGCCCCCCCCCCCCCCCGGGGCGCGCCCCCCTACCTCGTCGGGCACCCGTAGCTCCACCGACGTACTCCTTTCACCCATATATACCTACGTACCCTAAAACTTCCAGAACAGAAGATAGATCGGGAGTTCCGCCGCCGCAAGCCTCTGTAGCCACCAAAAACCTCTCGAGAGCCCGTTCCGGCACCCTGCCGGAGGGGGATCCCATCACCGGTGGCCATCTTCATCATCCCGGTGCTATCCATGATGAGGAGGGAGTAGTTCACCCTCGGGGCTGAGGGTATGTACCAGTAGGTATGTGTTTGATCTCTCTCTCTCTCGTGTTCTCTCTCGTGTTCCCTCTATGGCACGATTTTGGCGTATCCTGAGCTTTGCTATTGTAGTTGGATCTTATGATGTTTCTCCCCCTCTACTCTCTTGTGATGAATTGACTTTCCCCTTTGAAGTTATCTTATCAGATTGAGTCTTTTGTGAGAACACTTGAAGTACGTCTTGCCGTGTTTATCTGTGGTGACAATGGGATATCATGTGCCACTTGATGTATGTCTTGGTGACCAACTTGCGGGTTCCACCCATGAACCTATGCATAGGGGTTGGCACACGTTCTTGACTCTCCGGTAGAAACTTTTGGGCACTCTTTGAAGTACTGTTATGTTGGTTGGATGAATCTGAGATTGTGTGATGCATATCATATAATCATGCCCACGGATACTTGAGGTGAGAATGGAGTATAGGTGACATTAGAGTTTTGGTTGATTTGTGTCTTAAGGTGTTACTCTAGTACGAACTCTTTTATAGATTGATCCGAAAGAATAACTTTGAAGTGGTTTCGTACCCTACCATAATCTCTACGTTTGTTCTCCACTATTGGTGGCTTCGGAGTGACTCTTTGTTGCATGTTGAGGGCTTCTTATATGATCTATCTATGTTATTATTGTTGAGAGAACTTGCACTAGTGAAAGTATGAACCCTAGGCCTTGTTTCCTATCATTGCAATACCGTTTACGCTCACTTTTATCATTAATTACCTTGCTGTTTATATTATTTCAGATTACGAAAACCTATATCTACTATCTATTTTGCACTTGTATCACCATCTCTTCGCCAAACTAGTGCACCTATACAATTTACCATTGTATTGGGTGTGTTGGGGACACAAGAGACTTTTTGTTATTTGGTTGCAGGGTTGTTTGAGAGAGACCATCTTCATCCTACGCCTCCTACGGATTGATAAACCTTAGGTCATCCACTTGAGGGAAATTTGCTACTATCCTACAAACCTGTGCACTTACAAGCCCAACAACGTCTACAAGAAGAAGGTTGTGTAGTAGACATCAAGCTCTTTTCTCGCGCCGTTGCCGGGGAGGTGAGTGCTTGAAGGTATATCTTTAGATCTTGCAATCGAATCTTTTTGTTTCTTGTTTTAGCACTAGTTAGTCTATAAAAGAAAATTACAAAAAAATGGAATTGAGTTTGTCTCATACGCTTCACCTTTTTAATATCTTTCGTGAAAATGACGGGAAGGAAAATTGTGCTCAAGTACTAGAAGAAGAATTACATAGAATGCTTGGCATAAAATATGTGAATGATGAGCATGATTGCAATGTTGTTAGTATGAATTCCTTGAATATCCATGATGCTAATGATATGCAAAGCCACAAGCTTGGGGAAGCTATGTTTGATGAAGATGATATTTTTTGTCCCCCAAGCTTTGATGAGCAAATTTACTATGATGAAAGCATGTCTCCTATCTATGATGATTATTGTGATGATACGTATGCCATAAAGAAGAAGTCTGCTTATGTGGAGAGTAGTAAAATTTCTATGCTAGTATATCATGAAAAGAATGCTTTAGGTGCTGGTTATATTGTTGAATTCATTCATGATGCTACTGAAAATTATTATGAGGGAGGAACATATGCTTGTAGGAATTGCAATAATATCAAGTTTCCTCTCTACGTGCTTAAAATCTTGAAGTTATGCTTGTTTTACCTTCCTATGCTAGTTGATTGTCGTTCCCATAAGTTGTTTGCTCACAAAATCCCTATGCATAGGAAGTGGGTTAGACTTAAATGTGCTAGTCATATGCTTCATGATGCTCCCGTTATGTTTCAATTCTTATCTTTTATGTGAGCATCATTGTCATCATCATGCCTAGCTAGAAAGGCATTAAAGAAAAGCGCTTGTTGGTAGACAACCCAATATTTATCCTTACTGTTTTTGTGTGTCCATAATATTATGCTACTGTAGTAATCATGTTTTATAGCTTTTGTTTCAATAAAGTGCCAAGTAAGACCTTTAGGATGGCTTACGGTGATAGGTGTGTTGATCCTGCTGAAAATCAGAAACTTTTGCACCCAGTAAATTAGTTTTGTTAATTCACAGAAACGTGCTTCTGCTCTGATTCTTTTTGATCTGGATTGGTACACTAATTTCTTAGGACTTCCTAATTTGGTAGGATGTTTGGAGTTCCAGAAGTACACGTTTGGTATAGATTACTACAGACTATTCTGTTTTTGACAGATTCTATTTTCTATGTGTTGTTTGCTTATTTTGATGAATCTATGAGTAGTATCGGAGGGTATGAACCATAGATAAGTTGGAGTACAGTAGATATTACACCAATATGAATTTAGAATGAGCTCATTACAGTACCTAAGTGGTGGTTTTATTTTCTTATACTAACGGAGCTTACGAGTTTTCTGTTGAGTTTTGTGTTGTGAAGTTTTCAAGTTTTGGGTGAAGATTCGATGGACTATGGAATAAGGAGTGGAAAGATCCTAAGCTTGGGGATGCCCAAGGCACCCCAAGGTAATATTCAAGGACAACCAAGAGCCTAAGCTTGGGGATGCCCCGGAAGGCATCCCCTCTTTCGTCTTTGTTCATTGGTAACTTTACTTGGAGCTATATTTTTATTCACCACATGATATGTGTTTTGCTTGGAGCGTCATTTTCTTTTGTTAGTATTTGCTTGATGTTACTTAGATTAATGTTTTGCTTCTTTAGTTTCAATAAGAAAGTCAAGGATAGCCTTTGCCATGCTTATTTTGCTAGTATACATGTTGCTGTTTGAAAAACAGAAATTTTACCGCTGTTGCAAAAATTCCCTAGAGAAGTCAGAGAGTTCTATAATGTTGAATATTTTTGCATATTGAGCTCTGATAAATATATTACAGTGGGAATTTTAGTTTATAATTTTTGGAGTCAGGGAAGTATTGATACTCTTGCATTCTTTACAGACTGTACTGTTTTGGCAGATTGCTGTTATGGTTGCATTGTTTGCATATGTTTGCTTGATTAATGATTCTATTTGAGGATAGGAGTATTAATTATGCAGAGGCATATTGTATGCAATGTTGAATAATTATTTAAGTGATTTGTTATAGTAGAAAATGATAAGGTTTTGCATTTGTTTATACTAACCTATCTCAGGAGTTCTTGTTGAGTTTGTTGTGAATGAAGCTTTTGATAAAAAGAGAAACCATGATATGAGAGGAATTAAGGAGACACAAAAGCTCAAGCTTGGGGATGCCCAAGGCACCCCAAGATAATATTTCAAGAAGTCTCAAGCATCTAAGCTTGGGGATGCCCCGGTAGGCATCCCACCTTTCTTCTTCAACAACTATCGGTTAGACTACACCACGACACCACAAAGACAACATGCATCTGTTGGTAAAAGTGAGTATCGCCGACACTTTTTTTGTCCCAAACTATACCGACACATAGTATGACAATGTTATATAACCTCATTGACACATTATCTGTCGCCGAAGTACCACCAGAGCACCGACGTAATTTCTGTCGGCAGTTACCATCTTTACTGATTATTTGTGTGTCGGCGATTCGTAGGAACAAAAAAAGTGTCGGGGTAGTTTCCTTCCACCCACCCCCGAAAAGGAAGGCGCGGAAAGAGAGCCATGCGCGCGATGGAAAACACGCGAGTCGGACTAGACCAGCAGAAGAAAAGAAAAAACACACCCAGTCCACTCCCCAATCCCCCTCCCTCTCTCTCTACCCGATTGCGCCGCCGCCCCCGACCTAAACCTAACTCAACTGCGCCGTCGCCCTGATCTACGTGCCACCGCCCGACCTCTGGTCTCCTCGTGCCACATCATCTCCGACCCTGGCCTCCCTCCCCTCAGGGCACCATCCGCCCAGGAGCAGCAGCTCCGTCCGCCACGCTCGAGGAGCAGCAGCGCCGTCAACCGCCGCCGAGGATCCACTGCTGATTTGTCTCCACGTGCGACCTCTGTTTCGTCTGATTTCCTTCCCTCCGCCCCGCCTATAGAATTCAAGAGGTAAGCTTCTGGTATGTGAGTGGTTTCTCGTCGCCCCTTCCTTGCCCCACCTCCAGATCTGGTCGCTATAGGTAAGCTGTGTCAGTGGTTTTCTAGTATGTGCAGGTAACTAAACAGATCCAGCCATGAATCGGTTGGCCTCTTCCAGTAGGTAAATAAATCTATGGTTATTCTTGTGCGTGCATCATCCACAAATTTGTAGCATGTAACAATTTCCTGGTCGAGGCATTACAAAGGAGAGGGATGCGTGTCATTCTTCTGTTAGAATTGTAATTATGTTTCCCTTTGTGAGTGGCATATTTTATTTTTCATTTATTTTTTTTATTGCACGGATGCCAGCTTTCAAAGCCTTGTAGCTAAATCTGATTATGTGTGGGTCTATGAAGTAACAAATGTGATATGTTTGTCCTAATTATGTACACATGTAGTGATGCGTCTATCCAAGAGAAGCATTTGTCAGTAATGTCCTAACAATTAGTCAATCTTCATATGTAGGTGGTGGAGGCAAGTCAAGAATTTACATCGGTTCTGTTACAGGAACAGAGGATAGTCCTCCTAAGCTGCTTAATGGTACAATTTGTAATGTCATTATAAAAATTGGATGCATTAGACTGTCATAATACCTAGTTTCTATCAAAAATGATAATAAGTAAGGGCACAATATGGTGATAGTAAATCTGGGTTATGGAAGAACATTGAGTATTTGGTTTCTATATTTATATATGTATAGCAGCACCCTGATGATGCAAATAGTATCAAGTCCCGATCCCTAATCATGGCAGCTAGCAGAAAATGTATGGTTTAGTTTGCAAGCACATACATGTGAATATTATTCCAGCAAGAATGCTAGCTGCTAGCATATATCTAGCCCAGGTACTTTGTGGATAGGCCAGCGGCAAGCCTTGTTTTTGCTTTTTAGATTTTCCCTTGAAATATTCTCCTTGTTGAACTAACAGTTTTTGGCATCCTGGCATGCCACCATTCTGCTGGTTGGATCTTGGTTACCAATTAATATTCAAGACATGGCTCTCTTTTAGTTGATTGATTTCCTTGCTGCGAATTAGATAGATACATGTTTTATATATTGCCAATTAATATGCCTGGTTTGTAGGTAGAGTTGGAATCCCTCTAGTCCAGCTCCAGGTAGGAGGTCGGTTGGAACTGGACCAGTATCGAGATTAGGAAGCAACCAAGTCGCCCTTTTGATCAACTACAACAGCAACAACAATCAATGGTGGTAATAAACAACAACTCTCCTCCCTCTGCATTTTCTGTATCATCGCATTAATTCTGGCCAGTTTATGGTCCGATGCAAGTGGCCTGACTATCTTGTTGTTGTTGTTTGGTAAGGAACTAGGAATTGTGCGTAAATGCAGTTATCTTATTTTTTTCTGGACTTGTGATCCCTCTTTGGCTAAGATGTTCTAGTCGCTGTCGCAACCGAAAATGGAGTCACATGCAAGCCACAGCAACATCATTTGTTCTTTCTTGCTTTTGTTTTCATTGTTTAAGCGTTGTTTGTCCTGTTTACATTGATATATCAAACTGAATGCATCTTTTCGGTGGGTTGCTCCTCTTGAGGTTTTTATTGCACGATATCGATGTTGCTTGCTTATAAATTAAAATTCAGGTTTATTTATTGAGTAAACAGTCTAATCTGGTACAGTAGAAATTGCTCTTTACTTTGACCCTTGCAGACCATGCCATCGATGCTTAATATTTGTTGGTTCTAGGGACTGGACTTGTAGTAGTAGTTTTCTTATTCAGCCATTGTTCATCAAATCTACCAGTTCGGTCCAGGATAAATAAATACTAAACCATGATCTAGTTGCTACTTGGTTGAAACTAAACTAGATTAAATTAATGGAGTATTTTATAAATAAGTTGTTCTTTAGCTTAGAATCTTCATGTGATCTTCTTTCTTTATTTCTTTTGCCACTTGATTGGATGTCTGACCTTGGAATTATATGATATTTATTTTCCTGCTTGATTTGGTGCAGCAGGCACTCGGCTCCATGGGCGAGGAGGACGACCGGGACCCCAAGCCCAAGCCAACGGCACTGACCACGACTCCCCACACAAGGTTGTGGCTCTGCCCCTCTTGACTCTGAGGTTATAACCCCCCCCCCCCCCGCCTCAGTTTCTCCCTGCTCTACTCTACCATAGTTCAACTACAGTGTATTTCTTTATTGTGGTCTTCCACGTATGAGGCTAGTTCAACTACGCATGGTTTCAATTCATCATATGATATTTCGTAATGCTGCATGATGTGTGTATATATTGGAGTTCCTACCGCACAAGCAGTGACACTAACTGTTAGCCACATAAGGACATCATGTGTTTTTCTTTAGTACGGCCATTCACGTGACTGCATATCAATTGATGACAAGTATAGACTGCACTCACTTAATTGTAGAAATAAATTAGGAGCCTCATTTGCTCTTCTTTTTTGCAGAAACAACTTGAAGAAGTAGCTAAACCGCCAACATAACTGCCAATGGAAGTTCAATTTCGTCGACAAGATGAACAAGTTTCTACTCTACTAGAGCGCACGGAATAAATGCAATGGCAAATTGGAGAGATCCATCAAGTTCTATTTTCTCAAGGAATCAGAAATGTGGAAACACCAGGTATTATTTTTGTCAACTTTTTTCCATGAGATGACACTGCTATGTTTCGTTGATGCTTGGGTCAGGAAGACATAGGTTCAGAATGGGGAAAATGGTCCTCAGTTTGAACTAAACACTATTATTTTTCTTTTGGGCAATCTTTGTATTTTTCTTGTCAGGTTTCATGCTTCATAACTAAACACATACAGTGCAGTTTGTAGTGTCATTATAAATGGAAGATGCATCAGGCTACTAGAGTATCTAATTTCTATCGGAAATAGACAAGAATTAAGGGCACGATAAGGTGATACTGAATCTGGGTTATAGCAGAACATAGAATGTTTGGTTTCTATGTTTATATGTGTGCAGCGCAACCCCCATTATCATGCAAATAGTCAAGTTCAGAGACTTAATCATGGAAGCTAGCAGAAATGTGTGATTTAGTATGCAAGCTAAACTGAATGTTTGCTTGCATATTTGTTCAAATACGGTGAGTGGTACAATTGTCCGTCAGTCTGCAATTCCTAGCAGCTAAACTGAAGCTTGCTCTCTTTTAAAGATCAGCCACAAAAAAAACTTGACCATTATTTTTCTGGGAAGCATATTTAGTTCAGTCCACATATTAGGATTACACCTGACTCCTTTTGTAGGTAAACATAGGTGTTGTAGCGTTTTGCTGATTGAGTAGCTTCGAATGTAATCTCTGAAATTACAGTAAGGACCTTACTCCTGATGGCTTAGAACAACCTGATTGCTCATCAGCGAGTTCATACATTTTTATAGTAAGCCATTTTTGATATGCTAGTTGCTATGCTGACTTTGGTTTATATCCTAATAAGGTTACCTTTTGTAACTTGAATCTTTGCTTTATAACTATAGAATGCATGAACCGTAATGACATGCATAATTTTTATTAGAGAGGTGATGCAATCAAGTATCAGTTTACTTTTCTTGTACATCTTCTGTTTCTTAGACCTTTGGACTCAAAGGCAACTCATGCATTTGAATACATTGTATTGTCTCAAAGATTGCTGAAACATATGAGTTCTTTTGTAGGGACAAATGGTAGAAAGTAGCAAGTCCACTAGTTGATCGAAGATGTTCTTGTGATTGCTTTTCTTGAGAACATGGATGACACATTTTGTTCATATGGAAGTTGATTTGGCTTGGCTATTGAAGATTTGGTCTTCCATAATATTCTGTAGCAGTAGCAGTCCAGGGAACAATCACTTGGTCTCTTATGAACTTTGGCCATTATGTTTGTAACATGCCTCTCTTGTATATCCGACTTGTGTATTTCCATAATGGTTGTAGCTAACTTGAGTGAAGAAAACTATTGATATATATAATGCGTTGATCAATGATATCTTGTGATGAATAGAAGAGTGCAATTGTTTGTATGTGTTGCATATTGTACATGAATTTAATATTATGAATGTATTTTATATAAAAATTATTGTGTGTTTGCATTTGTGCTAAAATGTAGAACACTAGCAGCAAATGTGTCGGTATAAGTATTTGACGTCGCACAAACTGTCGGCATAGCGCATTGATAGACAAACTATCGGCGTAACAATGGATGTCGCACAATCTGTCGGTATAGCACACTGGCAGATGAACTGTCGGCACATAGTAGTCTGTCGGTGTAGAAATGTCTGTCGGTGTAGATCTCACAAACGGCGTCATACTTTCTGTCGGCATAGATTTATCTGTCGGAAAAGACCTTTCCCGGTAGGACTATAGGCGACAGCTCCTTTCTGTCGGGAAAGGTTTTTGCCGACACTAAATGTGTCGCCTTAGGTGACCTATGCCGACAGATTGTTTGATGTTGCTTTGAGTGTCGTGGTGTAGTGTTAGTATCGGTTGAGCCTAAGTTTTTGCTTCTTCACATGAGTTGTGCTATCCTTGCAATGTAGTTTTCTTTAGCTTTGCTTGCTGTTTGAATAAAGTATCAAGATCTGAAATTATTAAATGAGAGAGAGTCTTCGCATAGTTGCATAATTATTTAGCTACTCATTGACCTTCACTTATATCTTTCAGAGTAGTTTGTCATTTGCTCTAGTGCATCACTTATACCTTTTAGAGCATGGTGGTAGTTTTATTTTGAAGAAATAGATGAACTCTCATACTTCACTTAGATTATTTTGAGAGTTGTTAATAGCATGGTAATTTGCTTAATATTAATATACTTAGTGTTCAAGATATGTGAAACTTTCTTTTGAGTGAATTGAATACTAAGATAAGTTTGATGCTTGATAATTGTTTTGAGATATAGAGGTGATAATATCAAAGTCATGCTAGTTGGGTGATTATGAATTTAAGAAATGCTTGTGTTGAAGTTAGCAAGTCCTGTAGCATGCACGTATGGTTAAAGTTGTGTAACAAATTTGAAACATGAAGTGTACCTGGCTTGTGCATCCTTATGAGTGGCGGTCGGGGACGAGCGATGGTCTTTTCCTACCAATCTATCCCCCTAGGAGCATGCGCGTAGTACTTGATTTTTGATGACTTCTAAATTTTTGCAATAAGTATATGAGTTCTTTTGACTAATGTTGAGTATCACTCCGCACCAAAAATTCTTTTTTATCATTTACCAACTCGAGGACGAGCAGGAATTAAGCTTGGGGATGCTTGATACGTCTCCAACGTATCTATAATTTTTGATTGCTCCATGCTACTTTATCTACTGTTTTAGGAAATATTGGGCTTTATTATCCACTTTTATATTATTTTTGGGACTAACCTATTAACCGGAGGCCCAGCCCAGATTTGCTGTTTTATGCCTATTTCACTGTTTCGAGGAAAAGGAATATCAGGCGGAGTCAAAACGGAACGAAATCAACTGGAGAAGTTATTTTTGGAAGGAAAGCAACCCATGGAACTTGGAGTGCACGTCAGGGGAGATACGGGCTGCCCACGAGGGTGGGGGGCGCCCTCCCCCCTCCCCCCCGAGCGCGTCCCCTACCTCGTGGGGCCCCCGTAGCTCCACCGGCGTACTCCTTTCACCCATATATACCTATGTACCCTAAAACTTCCAGAACAGAAGATAGATCGGGAGCGCCGCCGCAAGCCTCTGTAGCCACCAATACCTCTCGGGAGCCCATTCCAGCACCCTGCCGGAGGGGGATCCCATCACCGGTGGCCATCTTCATCATCCCGGCGCTATCCATGACGAGGAGGGAGTAGTTCACCCTCGGGGCTGAGGGTATGTACCAGTAGCTATGTGCTTGATCTCTCTCTCTCGTGTTCTCTCTCGTGTTCCCTCTATGGTACGATCTTGATGTATCCCGAGCTTTGCTATTGTAGTTGGATCTTATGATGTTTCTCCCCCTCTACTCTCTTGTGATGAATTGAGTTTTCCCTTTGAAGTTATCTTATCGGATTGAGTCTTTTATGAGAACACTTGATGTATGTCTTGCCGTGTTTATCTGTGGTGGAAATGGGATATCATGTGCCACTTGATGTATGTTTTGGTGACCAACTTGCGGGTTCCGCCCATGAACCTATGCATAGGGGTTGGCACACGTTCTTGACTCTCCGGCAGAAACTTTGGGGCACTCTTTGAAGTACTTTTATGTTGGTTGGATGAATCTGCGATTGTGTGATGCATATCGTATAATCATGCCCACGAATACTTGAGGTGACAATGGAGTATCTAGGTGACATTAGGGTTTTGGTTGATTTGTGTCTTAAGGTGTTATTCTAGTACGAACTCTTTTATAGATTGATCCGAAAGAATAACTTTGAGGTGGTTTCGTACCCTACCATAATCTCTACATTTGTTCTCCACTATTAGTGGCTTCGGAGTGACTCTTTGTTGCATGTTGAGGGCTTGTTATATGATCTATCTATGTTATTATTGTTGAGAGAACTTGCACTAGTGAAAGTATGAACCCTAGGCCTTGTTTCCTATCATTGCAATACCGTTTACGCTCACTTTTATCATTAGTTACCTTGCTGTTTTTATTATTTCAGATTACAAAAATCTATATCTACTATCTATTTTGCACTTGTATCACCATCTCTTCGCTGAACTAGTGCACCTATACAATTTACCATTGTATTGGGTGTGTTGGGGACACAAGAGACTTTTTGTTATTTGGTTGCAGGGTTGTTTGAGAGAGACCATCTTCATCCTACACCTCTTACAGATTGATAAACCTTAGGTCATCCACTTGAGGGAAATTTGCTACTGTCCTACAAACCTGTGGACTTGTAGGCCCAACAACGTCTACAAGAAGAAGGTTGTGTAGTAGACATCATTTACCCAGGTTCGGGCCCTCTCTATGGAGGTAATACTCTACTTCCTGCTTGATTGATCTTGATGATATGAGTATTACAAGAGTTGATCTACCACGAGAGCGTAGAGGCTAAACCCTAGAAGCTATCCTGTGATTATGATTGTTCTTGTCCTACGGACTAAACCCTCCAGTTTGTATAGACACTAGAGGGGGCTAGGGTTACACAGAGTCAGCTACAGAGAAGGGAATCTACATATCCGAATTGCCAAGCTTGCCTTCCACGCAAAGGAGAGTCCCACCCGGACACGGTACGAAGTCTTCAATCTCGTATCTTCATAGTCCAAAAATCCGGCATAAGCATATGGTCCGGCTGTCCGAGGAACCCCCAATCCAGTACTCCCTCAGTAGTGGCGAAGGACAACGGCGGCGGCGGAGCTCGGGCATTGAGGGTGTCGTGAGGAGGAGGATGAAGACGAGGAGGCAAGGGGGGAAGTAAAATGGACCCCTGTCCCTATTTATATGGCAGAAGGATAAGTGGCATGCGCGGGAATTGAGGAGGCTAAAAATGGATATGAGACAGCACAGACGCCTCAATTTTCGAAGATTCATTAAAAGTGAAGGCATATTAAGATTTGGGCCTCGTGTGATATTAATATGAGGTGACATCACGGCAGGTTACCACAGTTCTAGAAGATGACGTCATAACGGGTTACAAGATTCCGCAAGGACAGATGAGGAAGGATTTTTTCTAAGTGTCGAAGATTGATATGAACAAGTTCACATCAACCTGGGGCCTAATGTTGGGGATACAACTATTAGGTATGACCCGCCCAGGAGGGGCCGGGTCATACCACTGGCGGTTCATAACAAGAAGGCCCATGAAGATGTTGAAGATGGTGGTTCACGAAGCAAGCTTACTGAAGGCCCAAGACCCGGAGGAGACTTGAGGCCCGCGGGCGTAAACCGCCATATGTTTAACTTGTATGTAAAGGAAAGTGTAGTTATGTCACCGAGCTGGACATGTTGTGTATGAGCTGGCTGGGACTCTATAAGCCGCTGGGCATCAGCCTGTGTATATAAAGGGGTGACCCGCAACGGTTTAGGGAAAGAAAGAAGAGATCGAGAAGTAGGTCAAGCGTATTCGCTCCCTGGTAATCGAAGCAAAAGTAATACAACCCTAAACTAGAGTAGGCCTTTACCTCCACCGCGAGGGGCCGAACCAGTATAAACTCTCTGTGTCCCTTGTCTCGTTTAACCCCTTCAAGCTAACTACGTTGCGATGGCTCCACACCTAAGTCCTCATGCTAGGGCATCTGCCGTGACAATTCCACGACAGCTCCCGAGGACACATGGGAAATATTGTCAAGTTAGTTTTCATCATGCTCATATGATTCGCGTTCGTTCCTTTGATACTTTTATATGTGGGTGGACCGGTGCTTGGGTGTTGCCCTTCCTTGGGCAAGCCTCACACTTATGATTAACCCCTCTCGCAAGCATCAGCAACTACGAAAGAAGAATTAAGATAAATCTAACCATAGCATGAAACATATGGATCCAAACCAGCCCCTTATGAAGCAATGCATAAACTAGGTGAGGGAGTCCTGGACTAGGGGGTGTCCGGATAGCCGAAGTATCATCTTTGGCCGGACTCTAAGACTATGAAGGTACAAGATTGAAGACTTCATCCCGTGTCCGGATGGGACTTTCCTTGGCGTGGAAGGCAAGCTTGGCGATACGGATATGTAGATCTCCTACCATTGTAACCGACTCTGTGTAACCCTAACCCTCTCCGGTGTCTATATAAACCGGAGGGTTTTAGTCCGTAGGACGAAAAAACAATCATACCATAGGCTAGCTTCTAGGGTTTAGCCTCCTTGATCTCGTGGTAGATCTACTCTTGTACTACCCATATCATCAATATTAATCAAGTAGGAGTAGAGTTTTACCTCCACCAAGAGGGCCCGAACCTGGGTAAAAACATCGTGTCCCTTGTCTCCTGTTAC
The DNA here is from genome assembly GCA_963921465.1 of Triticum timopheevii. NCBI lineage: Eukaryota > Viridiplantae > Streptophyta > Magnoliopsida > Poales > Poaceae > Triticum > Triticum timopheevii. The sequence continues at coordinate 508,672,152 of OY997274.1, forward strand.
CATCCGCCTAGACGCACAGTTCGGGACCCCCTACCCGAGATCCACCGGTTTTGACACCGACATTGTTGCTTTCATTGAGAGTTCCTCTGTGTCGTCACCTATAGGCCCGATGGCTCCTTCGATCATCAACAACAACGCGGTCCAGGGTGAGACTTTTCTCCCCAGACAGATCTTCGTATTCGGCGGCTTTGCACTGCGGACCAATTCACTTGGCCATCTGGAGCAGATCGAAAGCTATGCCCCTGGCCATTAGGTCAGATTTGGAAGTTTTAACTACACGGCTGACATTCGCGGAGACTTGATCTTCGACGGATTCGAGCCACAGCCGAGCGCGCCGCACTGTCATGATGGGCATGATTTAGCTCTGCTGCCGGACAGTGCCCTAGAGGCCGCACAAGAGTCCGCTCCGACCCTTAGCTCGGAGCCGACTGCCCCGATCGAGGATGGGTGGCTGGACACCGCCTCGGGGGCTGCTACCTCTATGGGGATAGAGCCGAATACCGACCCTGTCCCTTGCGAAGCTTGTGACTCCAAGGTGCTGGACTCCTCTCTAGACCCCGAACCTTCCGCGCCCCTGCCAATCGAATCCGATTGGGCGCCGATCATGGAGTTCACCGTTGCGGACATCTTTCAGCACTCGCCTTTTGGCGACATCCTGAATTCGCTAAAGTGTCTCTCTTTATCAGGAGAGCCCTGGCCGTATTATGGTCAGGACAGTTGGGATGCGGACGACGAATAAATTCAAAGCCCACCCACCACCCACTTCGTAGCCACTATCGATGACTTAACCGACATGCTAGACTTCGACTCCGAAGACATCGATGGTATGGACGACGATGCCGGAGACGACCAAGAACCAAAGCCTACAGGGCACAGGAAGGCCACCTCGTCATACGACATATACATGGTGGACATCCCAAAGGATGGGAATGGCGATGGAACAACGGAGGATGACCCCTCCAAGAAACAGCCTAAGCGTCGGCGCCAGTGGCGCCGCTCTAAATCCCGCCACATCAAAAATGGAGATTCCGGCACCGGAGACAATAACACCCTGGACAGTGCCGAAGACAACCCCCTCTAGCAAGATTCAGCACAGGAGGAAGGAGAAACCAGCCCTCATGAGAGAGCGGCAGACAGAGAGGTAGAGGACGATAATCATATGCCTCCCTCCGAAGATGAGGCAAGCCTCGATGACGACGAATTTGTCATGCCTGAGGATCCCGTCGAACAAGAGCGTTTCAAACGCATGCTTATGGCCACGGCAAGCAGCCTCAAGAAAAATCAGCAACAGCTTAGAGCTGACCAAGACTTGCTAGCCGACAGATGGACTGAAGTCCTTGCGGCCGAAGAGTATAAACTCGATCGCCCCTCCAAAAGCTACCCAAAACGCAGGCTGCTACCCCGATTAGAGGAGGAAGCACCTAAACCTACATCACCAGCGCACAATACGACCGACCGGCCACCTCGTGGCCATGACAGAGAGGCCTCTAGGCCCTCCACTAAAGCCGCACCCCGGCGTCGTTCGAAAAGTACAAAGCCACGAGGGAATGCGCCAGACTTGTGAGACATATTGGAGGACAAGGCAAGACAAACAAGATCGATCTACGAATCACGTGGGCGCCCCACAATACGTGATGACAACCGTCACGCCGGATACAACAATTCCGGCCGGGCCGAACACAATGGACAAAGCTCGTTTGAGCTGCATCGTGATATAGCCCAATACAGAGGCGCCGCACACCCACTATGCTTCACAGACGAAGTAATGGATCATCAAATCCCGAGGGTTTCAAACCCGTAAACATTGAATCATACGATGGCACAACAGATACTGCGGTTTGGGTCGAGGACTATCTCCTTCACATCCACATGGCCCGCGGTGATGATCTACACGCCATCAAATACCTCCCACTCAAACTTAAAGGACCAGCTCGGCATTGGCTCAACAGCTTGCCAGCAGAATCAATTGGGTGTTGGGAAGACCTGGAAGCCGCATTCCTTGATAACTTCAAGGGCACATATGTGCGACCACCAGATGCCGATGACCTAAGCCACATAATTCAGCAGCCAGACGAATCGGCCAGACAATTCTGGACACGGTTCTTAGCCAAGAAAAATCAAATCATCGACAGTCCAGATGCAGAGGCCCTCGCAGCCTTCAAACATAACATCCACGACGAGTGGCTTGCCCGGCACCTAGGACAGGAAAAGCCGAAATCCATGGCAGCCCTCACATCACTCATGACCCGCTTCTGCGCGGGAGAGGACAGCTGGCTAGCTCGTAGTAACAACCTGACCAAAAACCCTGGTAGTTTGGATACCAAGGACAGCAACGGCAGGTCGCGTTGCAATAAGCACAAGCGCCGCATTAACGGCGATAATACTGAAGATACGGCAGTCAACGCCGGATTCAGAGGCTCTAAACCCGGTCAGCGGAAAAAGCCATTCAAAAGAACTACTCCGGGACCGTCCAATTTGGACCAGATACTCGATCACTTGTGCCAGATACACGGCACCCCCGAAAGCCAGCCAATCACACCAACAGGGATTGTTGGGTGTTCAAGCAGGCAGGCAAGTTAATTGCTGAAAGCAATGACAAGGGGCTACATAGCGACGACGAGGAAGAGACCCGGCCGCCGAACAATAGAGGACAGAAGGGTTTCCCCCCACAAGTGCGGACGGTGAACATGATATACGCAACCCACATACCCAAAAGGGAGCGGAAGCGTGCAGTCAGGGACGTATATGCGATGGAGCCAGTCGCCCCAAAGTTCAACCCGTGGTCCTCATGCCCGATCACTTTTGATCGAAGGGACCACCCCACTAGCATCCGCCATGGCGGATTCGCCGCATTGGTTCTAGACCCAATCATCGACGGATTTCACCTCACTAGAGTCCTGATGGACGGCAGCAGCAGCCTGAACCTGCTTTATCAGGATATAGTGCGCAAGATGGGCATAGACCCCTCAAGGATTAAACCCACAAAAACGACCTTTAAATGCGTCATACCAGGTGTAGAGGCCAACTGTACAGGCTCAGTTACACTTGAAGTGGTCTTCGGATCCCCGGATAACTTCCGAAGCGAAGAGTTAATCTTCGACATAGTCCCGTTCTGCAGCGGCTATCATGCACTGCTCGGACGAACCGCATTTGCAAAGTTCAATGCGGTGCCGCACTACGCATACCTCAAGCTCAAGATGCCAGGCCCTTGAGGAGTCATTACGGTCAACGGAAACACTGAACGCTCTCTCCGAATGGAGGAGCATACGGCGGCTCTCGCGGCGGAAGTACAAAGCAGCCTCTTAAGGCAATTCTCGAGTCCGGCTGTTAAGCGGCTAGACACCATCAAGCGCGCCCGGAGTAACCTACAACAAGACCACCTGGCACGTTCCGAGCACGCGTAGCAATGCGGCCCCAACCTCAGCCCTCGCGAAATCGCAAGACCAGTACCACGCGTACATAACTACGCTCTGGAGATACCATGGGCATAGGGGGAGGGGCACGACCACGGCATGCCCAGAGTGCGGCTCAACCACACCAGGGGCTCCCAAAATGTGTCATTCCTTTTTTTTCTTATTCTCAGGACTCCGTTTTCCAGAAGCCCTGTCCGGTAGTAGACTTGCCGAACTCACGATGCAACAGCCAAGGAAGCTGAAAAGCTACGTCGAGTATCCAGGTGGTCTCCATTACGAGCATTATACCTGTTTTACATACCATTCCGCAGCCTACCCCTGGAGGGGGACATGTTAAATAGTCCCATCCCTTGCTTATCGCACTATTTGTATCGTTCTGCTTTCATTGCAGTATTTTTTGAATAAACAATGCATCACTTTTTGCCTATCATTGCATTCCTTTTTCTATCTATATATGTTCACTTATGACATGTTGCACCCGTACGCTTTGGTACGGCCGACTACACCAGGGGCTTAAGTTCCCCAAAGTATGGTGTGATAAGTTCGAACACTTTAACAAGTGCGGCACACCAAACTTATAGCATTATATGCATCGGCTCCGAATCATGTCTTGGGTCAATAGTTGGGTTTGCCCGGCTCCCATGTTTTGGTACCTTATGTTCCGTTATATCGGCTAAGGTAGCACTGGGAGAACCACTGCGATTGTGCCCCAGTTGAGCTGGGTTGAGCACCTCAATGGAGAAAGCTAAAACTAACCGTCATGATGGGGCGAGAGCCAGTCGCTGTTCGAGAGGTTTTTTCGAGTCCCTAAAGACTTATGCTGCTTAGAGCGAGGAGCCGGCTTGGTCCGGCCCAGGCGTGGATAGTGCCCCGAATTCGGCCTTCCGAACACTAGGGGCTTCGCCGAAATTTAAAATTATAGAATTCTATGGCTAAGTGGGAGTGTTCAAGCATTATAAGTCTGGTTGCCTCGTTCATTGTGTTGAGCGCCTCCCTCGAAGGACCCAAAAATGGGAAAAAGAGCGCTCAAGTTTATCCCGAACACCCCAGCACTCGTGGCGTGGGGGCTGAAGCCAACGACTTGCCATCTCTCAAATTTGATAAACGGCCGCACAGAAGGTAATATTTTAAATTAACAAGCGTTGCTTAGCGCATACGAACAAAGTTTTCAGCGCACAGGATAACAAAATGCGAGTCTACTCAAAAATTACATCTTTGGAGCATTCACCCGCTATAAGGCGGGCGCCCTTCAGGACACCCTTATAGTACATCTCGGGCGTGCGATATTCCTTGCCCAGCGGTGGCGCGTCCGTCACAAGCTTCTCCGTGTCCATCTTGCCCCAGTGCACTTTAGCACGGGCAAGGGCCCGACGGGCACCATCAATGCAGACGGAGTGCTTGATGACTTTAATCCATGGACAAGCGTCCACCAGCCGCCGCACCAGACCGAAGTAGCTCCTAGGCATGGCTTCTTTGGGCCACAGCCGAACTATGAGGCCCTTCATGGCCTGTTTGGCCACCTTGTGGAGCTCGACCAGCTGCTTCAGCTGGTCGCTTAGGGGCACCGGATGTCCGGCTTCAGCATACTGAGACCAGAATACCTTCTCCGTCGAGATCCCTTCCTCGGCCCGGTAGAATGCGGCAGCATCGAACACACTGCGGGGCAGATCTGCGAATGCTCCTGGAGAGCTCCGGATTCGGGTAAATAACAAGTAATTCACTTTCACGTGCTTGCTTTGCATGAAGAATGCCTTACCCGCTGCTATCTTCTTTATCGCCTCAATTTCCTGGAGGGCTTTTTGGGCTTCGGCCTTGGCAGCTTTGGCACTCTCAAGAGCCGAGGCGAGCTCGGACTCTCGAGTCTTCAAGTCACGCTCCAAACTCTCGTGTTTTTCCACGAGAGCCTGGAGCTCTTGCCGCACCTCCGCCACCCGCGCCTCCTGCTTCCCTCGCTCGGTGCATTCCATGGTCGCATTGCGTTCGGCCTCGGACACCGCTTCCTTCAGGGTCACCACCTTGTTCGTGGACCCTGCAATATTCATGTTATTCCTGTCATTTTTTGCAACCAAATCCTTTCTATAAGGTATTACTTTAAATAAGGTATTACTTACCTTCCTTGTCCTCGAGCTGCTTCTTGGCATGGCCGAGCTCGTTCTCGGACCGCTCGAGGCTCTGCTTCAATGCATTGACCTCCACAGTCAGTGCGGCAGAGGTTAGTAGCGCAGCCTGCATTCCCATATTGACATACTTATGTTAGAATCCTGAGTATATCTTTTTAGATTCTCAGTTCGGCTTTTCTTTCCGAACACCAAACCAAGCATCAGGGGCTACTGTCTATGCGGTACTATTTCTACATATCTTAAATTACTTACCTCAAAGCCTATTAGAAGGCTAGTACAGGCTTCAGTCAGCCCGCTCTTAGCGGACTGAACTTTCTGGATCACCGCACTCATAACAGTGCGGTGCTCCTCGTCGATGGAGGCGCCGTTGAGTGCCTCCGGCAAATTATCCGGCGCCTCCGGTTGGACGGAGGCCACCGGCGTCGCAGTCTTGCCCTTCTTACGAAGGGCCCGCCCGCCGGACTTCGGAACCACTGTAGGTTCCGGTATGGAGTCCGGCACAGGGCCGAACTTGGAACCCTCAGGGGTTCCGCCCTCTTTTCGCCCAGAGTCCGGGAGGTCGCCTTGCGGCGCCTCCAGGACCACCTCCTCCTGGTTGGGCCCCTTCTGGGACCCCACCTCGGCATCGTCTGCGTCACGAGGGGAGGAGGCGGTCGGAAGTGAAGTGCTATTCACATCCGACGAACCCAGGGACCCGCTCGATGAAGCGGGGAGATCGTCCTTGGGCGGGCTACATGGTTGTATTCGGTGTTAGAAGACACTATGCGACAAAAGAGAAATCATGAGTTATTATGGAATCCGGACACTTACGATCTCGCCAGGGGCTTGGCCCTCGAGGGCCACTCCTCTTCGCCGTCATCGGCATTGGTGGAACAGTCCGGAAGAAGGGTCCTTCCCTTCTTGGACCCTTCGGCCTCCCCCGTTGGGGAAGCCTTCCTCTTCTTCTCTCCCCCCGCTGGGGAAGAGGCCTCTTTTTTCTCCTCCTCTTCTTCGCGGGAGGAGTCCGCCTCGGAGTCATCGGACGATGAGTCCGATAACACCTGGCGCCGGGAACTCCTCCGAGTTCCTGTGGCCTTCTTCTTGGCCTTCTTCTCTGGCACCACGTAAGGCGCCGGGACCAGCAGCCCCGTTAATCGGGCATCCGCTGGGTCTTCTGGTAAGGGAGCCGGACAATTAACCTGCCCGGACTTCTTCTGCCAGGCCTGTCAAAGGCAAGGGAGTTTAGATCCCGCATAGAGTCAAAGCTATGAAAAACAAGTGTCCCGTAAAGGTTACAATAGCTTACCTCGCTGGCATGACGCTGCGAGCTGAATCCGCGATCTTCGGTAGCGGATTCGGGAGCCTCGGCGCCCTTGAACAGCACCCTCCAGGTGTCTTCGTACGTAGTGTCGAAGAGCATGCTCAAAGTCTGGTGTTGTGCCGGATCAAACTCCCACAATTTGAAGGCCCGTTGTTGGCACGGGAGGATCCGGCGGATGAGCATGACCTAGACTGTGTTGACGAGCTTGATCTTCTCGTTCACAAGATTTTGGATGCAGGTTTGGAGTCCGGTCAGCTCTTCCACATCACCCCATTTCAGGCCCTTCTCTTTCCAGGAGGTGAGCCATGTGGGGATGCCAGACCTGAATTCGGGGGCCGCTGCCCATTCAGGGTCACGCGGCTCGGTGATGTAGAACCACCTCGATTGCCACCCTTTGATGGTTTCCACGAATGCTCCCTCGAGCCATGTGACGTTGGGCATCTTGCCCACCATGGCGCCTCCGCACTCCGCCTGCTGGCCGCCACTACCTTCGACTTGACATTGAAGGTCTTCAGCCATAAGCCGAAGTGGGGTGTGATGCGGAGGAAGGCCTCGCACACAACGATAAACGCCGAGATGTTGAGGATGAAATTCGGGGCCAGATCATGGAAATCCAGGCCGTAGTAGAACATGAGCCCCCGGACAAATGGGTGGATTGGGAAGCCCAGTCCGCGGAGCAAATGGGGAAGGAACACCACCCTCTCATGGGGCCTGGGGGTGGGGACGAGCTGCCCCTCGTCTGGAAGCCGGTGCGCGATATCGTTGTGCAAGTATCCGGCTTTCCTCAACCTTTTGATGTGCCCCTCTGTGACGGAGGAGGCCATCCACTTGCCTCCCGCTCCAGACATGGCTGGGGAAGGTCGAGGCGAGATGTGCGGGCTTGGGCGTTGGAGCTCGAGTGCGCGGAAATGGATAAGCAAAGGAGGAAGAAGGCGTAGGTAAAAAGGTGGATCCTTATCCCCTTATATGGACGGACAAAACTATGCGTCCCCGCCAGCCTGGTAAAACTCGCTTATCTCCCAAGCACCGTAATCAATGGCGCGGTTGGGTTACCCACGCCCGTATTGATGAGAATCCCGGAATAAGGGGACACGGTCTCTGCTTTGACAAGACGTGCCAAGGAAACCGCTTCGCTAAACGCGCTGAGGTGGAACAATAAAAACAATTTGAATAAAGGCTTGGCCGTGGTGTGACGTCATGCCACGAAATACGTCAGCAGATTGAACTTGTGTAAATATTATTCTCTCTACAGTGGTATGTGGAACTTATTTTTGCAGAGCCGGACACTATCCTGGTGTTCAAAATCTTCTATGAAGTATTCGGAGGAGGGACCCGCCTTGCAATGCCGAAGACAATATGCGCGCCGGACTCGTCGTCATTGTAGCCTGGTTCAGGGGCTACTGAGGGAGTCCTGGACTAGGGGGTGTCCGGATAGCCGAACTATCATATTTGGGCGGACTCTAAGACTATGAAGATACAAGATTGAAGACTTCGTCCCGTGTCCGGATGGGACTTTCCTTGGCGTGGAAGGCAAGCTTGGCGATACGGATATGTAGATCTCCTACCATTGTAACCAACTCTATGTAACCCTAACCCTCTCCGGTGTCTATATAAACCGGAGGGTTTTAGTCCGTAGGACGAAAAAACAATCATACCATAGGCTAGCTTCTAGGGTTTAGCCTCCTTGATCTCGTGGTAGATCTACTCTTGTACTACCCATATCATCAATATTAATCAAGCAGGAGTAGGGTTATACCTCCACCGAGAGGGCCCGAACCTGGGTAAAAACATCGTGTCCCTTGTCTCCTGTTACCATCCGCCTAGACGCACAGTTCGGGACCCCCTACCCGAGATCCGCCGGTTTTGACACCGACACTAGGGTTTAAGCTTCTGTCACTCTAGCAACCCATCATCTACTTATTACTTCCCAATGCCTTCCCCTAGGCCCAAATCATGGTGAAGTGTCATGTAGTCGACGTTCACATAACACCACTAGAGGAAAGACAACATACATCTCATCAAAATATCGAACGAATACCAAATTCACATGATTACTTATAACAAGACTTCTCCCATGTCCCCAGGAACAAACGAAACTACTCACAAAGCATATTCATGTTCATAATCAGAGGAGTATTAATTATCATTAAGGATCTGAACATATGATCTTCCACCGAATAAACCAACTAGCATCAACTACAAGGAGTAATCAACACTACTAGCAACCCACATGTACCAATCTGAGGTGTGGAGACAAAGATCGGATACAAGAGATGAACTAGAGTTTGAGAGGAGATGGTGCTAGTGAAGATGTTGATGGAGATTGACCCCCTCTCGATGAGAGGATCAATGGTGATGACAATGGCGATGATTTGCCCCTCCCAGAGGGATGTTTCCCCGACAGAACAGCTCCACCGGAACCCTAGATTGGTTATGCCCAGGTTCTGCCTCGAGATGGCGGCGCTTCGTCTCGAAAGCTTCCTTCTTATTTTTAGGTCAAAACACACCATATAGCAGAAGATGGGCGTTGAGGGCCTGCCAGGGGGCCCACAAGACCGGAGGGCGTGCCCAGGGGGTAGGGCACGCCCTCCATCATTATGGATGGCAGGTGGCCCCCCTCTGGTGCTTTCTTCGCCCAATATGTTTTATATTTTCCAAAAATATTCTCCGTGAAGTTTCAGGACTTCTGGAATTGTGCATAATAGGTCTCTAATATTTGCTCCTTTTCCAGTCCAGAATTCCAGCTGCAGACATTCTCCCTCTTCATGTAAATCCTATAAAATAAGAGTGAAAAGGCATAAGTATTGTGCTATTACGTGTAATAACAGCCCATAATGCAATAAATATCAATATAAAAGCATGATGCAAAATGGACGTATCAGGTTCAAGCGTGGGCAGTGGACTGTAGATGACGAAGCTTCCTGCGTAAGCCACACAAGATGGTGCGCCAAGATATTTTATATTGCATCACACATGATTCTTGCTAGTAAAGTGTTTGTGGTATACCTGATTTTTTTCATTCTGTTTTGAACGACAAAATGGTGTTATGGAGGGAAAGGATGGTGTTTGAATTGCTAGAACATTTATCTGCAGTGAACATGCAACTATATGAGTGTCATGTTAAAATTAGGAATTATTCCAGGTTCGTTTGGCCTTTTATGCATTAATTGAGTTTCTAGGCATTTAATGTGCATAACTAAAATTTGAACTGCGAGCACATGCTCCAGTGCACCAAAGTTTGTTGAAAAATCACATGTGTGTCTTTGGGTGAATTTATAGGTCCCTTGCAAGAAATGGGAATGAAATTCAAACATCTGGGCGTCGTGGCTCGGCCGGAAACATTGAGAAACTTGGTTTTTAAATTACTGTAAAGCCCAAACTTGCCCGAAAATCATGAAACTTGGCAAGGTGTCATGTCATGGCACCAACATGTTGTGCTATTTTTTTGGCTGAATTAGGACAAGTTTTGGTATAAGCTTCTTGCAAACTGGAGATTCTCTCAAGAAGTCTTGTGGTTCCGAGAGGGAACTCTTTGACATGAGAAACATATCAGGTACTACAAAACATATTTAACTTCTTTGGTACAAAAACGCGTCGAACAGGAACGTGTCACCTTTGTGTGCGAAATGACATACGCTACCACCTCTTGATTTTTTATAGAGCCAACATAGAACTATATGAGTGTCGTGTTAAAATTTGGAATTATTCTGGGTTCGTTTGGCCTTTTTATACATTAATTGAGTTTCTGGGCATTTAATGTACATAACTAAAATTTGAACTACAAGCACATGCTCTAGTGCACCAAAGTTGGTTGAAAACTCGCATGTGTGTCCTTGGGTGAATTTCTTGGTCACATGCAAGAAATGAGAATGAAATTCAAACATCTAGGCATCGTGGTTCGACCGGAAACATTGAGAAACTTGGTTGTTAAATTCCTGTAAATCCAAAACACGCATGAAAATCATGAAACTTGGCATGGTATCATGTCATGGCACCAACATGTTGTGCTAATATTTTTGGCTGAATTGGGACAAGTTTTGGTATAAGCTTCTTTCAAACCGGAGCTTCTCTCAAGAAGGCTCATGGTTCTGAGAGGGGAACGAGCCACCTTTATGTGCTAAACGACATACGTTGCCCCCTCTTAATTATTTTACAGAGCAAACATAGAACTATATGAGTGTCGTGTTAAAACTTAGAATTATTCGGGCTTCGTTTGGCCTTTTTTTATACATTAATTGAGTTTTTGGACATTTAATGTGCATAATTCAAATTTGAACTACAAGCACATGCTCCAGTGCACCAAAGTTGGTTGAAAAATCGCGGCGTTGTGGCTCGGCCGGAAACATTGAGAAACTTGATTTTTAAATTCCTGTAAATCCAAAACACGCATGAAAATCATGAAACTTGGCATGGTGTCATGTCATGGCACCAAATTGCTATGGTATTTTTTGCTGAATTGGAACAAGTTTAGGTATAAGTTTCTTGTAAAGCGGAGCTTCTCTCAAGAAGGCTCGTGGTTCCGAAAGGGAACGAGCCACCTTTGTGTGCGAAACGACATACGCTGCCCCTCTCTTGATTTTTTTTATAGAGCCAACATAGAACTATATGAGTGTCATGTTAAATTTTGGAATTATTCCGGGTTCGTTTGGCCTTTTTTATACATTAGTTGAGTTTATGGGCATTTAATGTGCATAATTCAAATTTGAACTACAAGCACATGCTCCAGTGCACCAAACTTGGTTGACAAATCACATGTGTGTCCTTGGGTGATTTCTAGGCCCCATGCAAGAAATGAGAATGGAATTCAAACATCTGGGCATCATGGCTCGGCTGAAAACATTAAGAAACTTGGTTTTAAAATCCCTATAAATCTAAAACACGCATGAAAATCATGAAACTTGGCATGGTATCATGACATGGCACCAACATGCTATGGTAATTTTTTTGGCCGAATTGGGACGAGCTTTGGTATAACCTTTTTGAAAACCGGAGCTTCTCTTAAGAAGGCTCGTGGTTCCGAGAAGGAACGTGTCACCTTAGTGTGCGATACGACATACGCTGCCTCCCTCCCCTCTAATTTTTTCCAGAGGCAACATAGACCAATAGGATTTTCGTGCTAAATCTTGGAATTATTCCGGGTTAGTTTGGTCTTTTTTCTATTAAAAGGAGTTTCTTGGCATTTAATGCACATAATTCAAATTTGAACTACAAACATGTAAGACGTATGTTTTGGAAACTGCTCGACACCCTAAACGGGGTGTGGCTATCTCATTATATAGATGTACCAAGGGGTACAATACAATGTTACAATGTATACACAGAGGCTACGTATATATACAGTCTAACACCCTCCCTCAATCTTAACTATGGCCTGAGGTACAGAGCAAGTTAAGATTGCGCCTATAGCCTACAAACTGTGGTTGTGGAAGAGGCTTCGTGAAGATGTCAGCAAGTTGATCGTTTGATGAGATGAACTTGATACAAAGTAGCTTCTGTGCAACTCATTCCCGAACAAAATGATAGTCAACCTCAATGTGCTTCATCCGAGCATGGAACACCGGATTAGATGAAAGATATGTAGCATCGATGTTATCACACCACAGAACTGGAGGGCGAGCTTGAGACTCTCAATTCCCTCAATAAAGACTGTACCCATATGATCTCAACAGTCGCATCAGCAACTGCTTTGTACTCAGCCTCAGTACTATTGCGAGACACTGTTGCTTGTTTGCGAGCATTCCAGGTGATCAAGTTAGAACCTAGGAATACCGCATAACCCCTTGTGGATCGCCTGTCATCAGGATTACCAGCCCAATCTGCATCTAAAAAAGCGGAGAGCTCATCGGACGGTGCAGGCTGAAGGAGCAAACCATAGGAAGCAGTAAGACTGATGTAACGCAGAATACGCTTCACGGCTGACCAATGAGATGTCCTGGGTGCATGGAGATACTGACACACGTGGTTAACTGCATAGGAGATATCAGGCCTGGTAATAGTAAGGTATTGCAGACCACCAACGAGACTGCGATACTCAATAGCATCATCAGGTGAAAGAGACTCTCCATCAAGAGCAGAAAACCGGTCAGTGCCAGACATCGGAGTGATAGCATGTTTGCATTTCAGCATCCCAGCACGATGCAACAAGTCCAAGGAGTACTTATTCTAAGTAAGAGTCAATCCAGTAGAAGACCATGAAACCTCCAGACCAAGGAAAAAATGCAGAGCACCTAAATCCTTGACAGCAAAATCACCACTGAGTGCAGTCACAACACGATCAGCAGCAGCATCGGAGGAACTGATGATAATGATGTCATCAACATAAACTAGGAGATACATCGTAACCTCTGAATGCTGTAGAAATAGCGACGTGTCAGTAGTGGAGGGAGTAAACCCAAGAGCTCGAATAACAGATCCAAGGCGAGCATGCCACGCATGAGGAGCCTGTTTGAGTCCATACAGTGCCTTAACCATATGACAGAGATGATGAGGACGTGCAGGATCAACAAAACCAGGCGGCTGACGCACATAAACCTCCTCCTCCAGAATTCCATGTAGGAAAGTGTTCTGCACATCAAGCTGACGAAGAAACCATCCTCGAGTAACAGCAAGAGACAGCAGCAAACGAATGGTAGTAGGCTTGATGACTGGACTGAATGTGTCTTCATAATCAAGACCATACCTCTGTTTGAAGCCCTTGGCGACTAGCCGTGTTTTGTAGTGTTCGATAGAACCATCAGCATGTCTCTTGACTTTAAAAACCCACTTGGAATCAATGACATTGACGCCGGACACGGGAGGAACAAAATGCCAAGTATCATTTTTCTGTAGATCCTAAAACTCCTGTTCCATTGCAACACGCCAATGAGGAATACTGAGTGCAGCCTGAAAGTGACGAGGTTCTGCAGTGGGATCAGCCACAGTCTGAGCCATGCAAGCAGCGAGCCAGGCGACAGTCCCATCTTTGCGTTCCTTTGGACAAAAAATGCCAGATTGACTTCATGTGCGAGGACGCAAGGCAACGTCAGGCTTTGCTGGCAACACCAAAGCAGCAGGTGACGACGATGAGGCCGAGCCAAGCGACGAGCTCTCACCAGGACTCCCTGGCGCCACAGAAGCAGGCGATGTCGAGGCAAGCAAAGGCAGCCCACTAGAGGCCGAGGCGAGGCCTGCCGGTGTTGCTGGGCCCGGCAAGGCTGCCGGGTCGGGCAAGACCACAGATGGCCCAGGCGAGATGACCGCCAGGCCCGGCGACGCTGGCATCCACGGGCCAGGCGAGACCAGCATCAGGGTGGGCAAGGCAGGTGCCCGCTGGCCAGGAGAGGCTAGCGTCAGGGTGGGTGAGGCCGGTGCCCGTGCCCCGGACAAAGCAGTGGCGGGTTGGCAGGTGCCGCCCGGTATGCATGGCCCATGCACATGGGAGACGTCCCGATCGCGAGCGACATCCAATGCTTGTTCATCCAGGAGCTCAAGGCGAGCACCACATCCAATACCTGCAGCATGATTAGGAAGCAACACAGGGGCATATGCAACATCCACAAATTGATCAGGCGAAGGTATGGACATGTGCACCGGTGGCGTGGGAGTGGTAGAGTTTGTTGGAAGTGCATGAAAGGGAACATGGAGACACTTGTACCCTTTGTGAAGAGAACTATACCCGAGAAAAACACACTTCTTAGACCGAAACTCTAGCTTACACTTGTTATACGGACGTAGGTGAGCCAACACGCACACCCGAACACCTTGAGGAATGTGTAGTCTGGAATTTCATTGAGTAAGAGTTCAAGCGGAGTTTGCATTTTCAGAAGTCGCGAGGGGAGCCTATTTATCAAAAAACAAGCTGTGGATAAAGCATCACTCCAGAACCGAAACGGAACGGATGAATGAGCTAGCAAAGTTAGGCCAGTTTCTACAAGATGACGATGCTTACGTTTGGCAGTGCCATTCTGCTGATGTGTATGAGGGCAAGACACACGATGCCAAATCCCAAGTTTGTTAAAAAACGAGTTGAGGTTGTGGTATTCACCCCCAGTCGGATTGAACATGGATAATTTTCTGCTTAAGAAGACGCTCAACATGTGCTTGAAACTGAATGAAAAGATCGAACACATCAGACTTGCACTTAATAAGATATAGCCAAGTAAACCGACTATAAGCATCAGTAAAACTGACATAATAGTTGTGACCACTAACAGACGTTTGGGCATGACCCCATACATCAGAAAACACAAGCTCAAGAGGATGTTTCACAACATTACTAGACTCTAAAAATGGAAGCTGATGACTCTTGCCCTGCTGACAGGCATCACAGATAGTTTCAGCAGTTTTATTGGACACAACTGGTAGTTCATGACGATGCAACACATGGCAAACTATAGGAGCCACAGGGTGACCAAGGCGCGCATGCCACTGCGTAGGCGACACACAAACACCACTGAATGCCTGAGGAGAAGACTGCATGCAAGATGTGCGTGGTGCGTCAAGTGCATATAGGCCATCGCAAAGACGATCGCTAAGCAGAATAGCCCTCGTGTCCCAATCCTTGATAAAGAAACGAAAAGGATGAAATTCATCAAGGACATTATTATCATGAGTAAGTTGAGGAATGGACAACAAACTACGCGTAGCAGAGGGAACTCGAAGGACATTGGAAAGATGCATTTTGCAAAAATTGTGTGCAAGAAGAGAGGCCTGACCAACATGGGAGATGCGCATACCTGCTACACTGGCGGTGTGCACCTGATCATGACCACGATATGGCTCCTGTGTGGAGAGCTTGCCCATCTCTCCGGTGAGGTGATTGATAGCTCCCGTGTCCATATACCACGTAGGGTCAATGGAGTAGGGTGGAGTGTGACCGTGCTCGTGACTCGTCACCGTGGCGGCAGCCTGCTTATCATTCCCTTTGCCATTGTTGCCCAGGCCCAGAAAGTCTTGCTTGAAGCGATGATGATAGCGGGAGGCAATATGACGCTCAATGCCACATAGCTAGCAGGCCTGCTGAGCACCACAGCAGGGATAACAAGCAACCGGCCGGCTACCGCCAGTGATGGAGGGCGCCGCACCCTGCGGAGCCGACTGAGGCGAGGCCGCTATCGGTGTCAAAACCGGCGGATCTCGGGTAGGGGGTCCTGAACTGTGCGTCTAAGGCTAATGGTAACAGGAGGCGGGGGACACGATGTTTACCTAGGTTCGGACCCTCTCTATCGAGGTAATACCCTACTTCCTGCTTGATTGATCTTGATGATATGAGTATTACAAGAGTTGATCTACCACGAGATCTTAGAGGCTAAACCATAGAAGCTAGCCTATGATTATGATTGTTCTTGTCCTACGGACTAAACCCTCCGGTTTATATAGACACCGGAGGGGGCTAGGGTTACACAGAGTCGATTACAGAGAAAGGAATTTACATATCCGGATTGCCAAGCTTGCCTTCCACGCCAAGGAGAGTCCCACCCGGACACGGGACGAAGTCTTCAATCTCGTATCTTCATAGTCCAACAGTCCGAAATAAGCATATAGTCCGGCTGTCCGAGGACCCCCTAATCCAGGACTCCCTCAGTAGCCCCTGAACTAGGCTTCAATGACGATGAGTCCGGCACACAGATTGTCTTCGGCATTGCAAGGCGGGTTCCTTGTCCGAATACTCCAAAGTAGATCTTGAACACAAGAATCGTGTCCGGCTCTGCAAAAAAAATTCCACATACCACCGTAGAGAGCACAATATTCCACAAGTCTAATCTACTGACAACTTTCCCATAGTGTGACATCACGCCGTGGCCCGGCCATTACTTGAACCGTTTTCTCAACTTGCTACTACACATCTCTTGTGAGGCGGTTTTATTGGCACGTCTTGTCGAAGCAGAGATCGTGTCCTCTTATCACGAGATTCTCAACAATACGGGTGTGGGTAACCCAACGGCGCCATTAACATGGCGCTTGGGGAATAAGCGAGTTTCCAGGGCAAGTGGGGAGGCGCATGAACCCTGCTACCTTTATAAGGAGATAAGGATTCCCCTTTTTCACCCATGCCTTCTTCTTCCTCTGCTCATCCAATCTTGAGCTCCAACGCCCAAGCTTTCACCTTCTCCGCAAAATCATTCCGAACATGTCTGGAGTGGGAGGCAAATGGATGGCCTCCTCCATCATGAAGGAGGACATCAAGAAGCTTCGGGAGGCCGGATACCTGTCCGCAAACATCGCGCATCGATTTCCGGCCGAAGGGCAGATCATCCCTACCCCGAAATCCCAGGAAAGGGTAGTATTCCTCTCTCATTTCATCCGCGGGCTGGGATTCCCCCTCCACCCATTCGTCCGCGGACTAATGTTCTACTACGGGCTGGACTTCCATGATTCGGCCCCCAACTTTATCCTCAACATCTCGGTGTTTATCGTCGTGCGAGGCCTTCCTCCGCATCACGCCCCACTTCGGCCTATGGCTGAAGACCTTCAACATGAAGCCAAAGGTGGTGGGCGGCCAACAAGCGGAGTGCGGGGGCGCCATGGTGGGCAAGATGCCCAATGTCATCTGGCTCGAAGCCTCCTTTGTGGAGACTGTGAAGGGGTGGCAATCGGGGTGGTTCTACATCACCGAGCCGCGTGATGCTAACTAGGCGGTGACCCCCGAATTTTGATCTGGCGTCCCCATGCGTCTCACCTCCTGGAAAGAGAAGGGCCTAGCCTGGGGCTCAGCGGAAGAACTGACCGGACTTCAGACCTGCGTCCAAAATATGATAAGCAAGAAAATCAAGCTTGTCAACGTGGTCCAAGTTATGCTCCTCCGCTGGATCCTTCCGTGTTAGAGACAGGCTTGCAATCTGTGGGAGTTCGACCCAACCGAACACCAGAAGCTGCAAGAGCACTTCGGCACAACGCACGAAGACGCCTAGAAGGTGCTTTTCAAGGCCAACAAGGTACCACCGCCCATAACCAAAGATCGCAGACTCAGCGCAAAACACCGAGCCAATCTGGTAAGTTTTCATATTTCGCAATATATGCCTTTTACCAGCACATCCGCGGGAGGAATCTAAGCCTCCATGCCGATTTTACAGGCCTGGGTAGCAATAGCGGAGCAGATCGATTGTCCGGCTCCGTTACCTGAAGATCAAGAATCGCCTCTTCTAACGAAGATGTTGTTTCTGGCGCCCTATGAGGTGCCGGAGAATAAGGCCAAGAAGACAGCCGCGGGGACCATAGAAGGTCTCTGGCGCTAGTCGGACATGACATCGGAAGACACCAAGACGCACTCCTCCACCGAAGACGAGGAGGAGGAGGAGGAGGAGGAGGAAATCCATCCCCGCCCCCATCGGGGGGAGAAAGAAGAGGAAGGCCGCCACGCATGGGGAGGCTGAGGTGTCCAAGAAGGGAAAAACCTTCCTTCCGGACCACTCCACCACGGCCACCAACAGTGGTGAGGACTGGGAACCCAGGGTCGAGCCCCTGGCTAAGTAGTAAGTATCTAGACACAATAGTATTTCTGGTATGTTTGCTTTACCGCTTCTTATCCTGCCAGACATGCACCTGCAGTCCGGCCAAATCCAACACCGAGATATCCTCCTCTTCGGAGGGGTCTCTGGACCCGTCGGCGATGAACAGTGATTCACTTCCGATAGCCTCCTCCCCCAGGGCCGCGGACGACACCGAGGTGTTTTCTCGAAGGATACCAGGCCAAGGGGAGACAGTTCCAGAGACGTCCCCAGGCGAAATCCCGGTCGCCGGGCACATGGGGGCAAGACCCCCATGGACTCCGATAATGGGGGTCGCAGCCAGTTTGGCCCCCAGCCAAATACGGCTCCGGAAACCCAAGTGGATTCGGATTCAGGCGGGCAGCCTCTCTCTAAGGAGGGCGAGCCGCCTGCACCGATGACCTCTGTCCATCTAGAGGCACCGGACAACTTGTTGGAAATGCTTCGCAGCACTTCCATTGATGAAGAACACCATACTCTTATGAGTACAGTGATTGAGAAGGTCCGGTCCGCCAAAAGCGGATTGACCGAAGCCTGCGCTAGCCTTCTAACAGGCTTTGAGGTAAGTAATAAAATTGTGAGAGAATATCACCGTGTAGACAGTAGCCCTTGATGCTCTGTTTGGTGTTCGGAAAGAAAAGCCGAACAGAGGATCGAATAATATTCGCAGGAGTCTAATATAAGATGTCTATGTGAATAAGCAGGCGTCACTGCTGGCCGTTGCCGCTCGTACTGCGGAGGTCTCTGGACTAAAGAAGGACCTGGAGCGGACCGAGGGAGAGCTCGTCCTCGTGAAGAGGCAGCTGGAGGAAAGTCAAGGTACGCAATACCCTGCCTGTATACTTATAAAGGATAAATGGTTTCTGCTGATAGAAGCGTCATGAACTTTGATAGGGGCCATGACTGAAGTGGCGGCCCTTAAGAAGGCGTTGGCCGAGGCCGAAGACAAAGCGGCCAACGAACACGCCGCGCGCGAGAAGCAAGAGGCCCGGGACAGCGAGGTCCAGCAAGAGCTCCAGGATTTTGTCCAGAAATACGAGTCCTTGGAGCGTGACTCTAAGACTCAAGAGTCCGATCTTGCTAAGGCCCTCCAAAGCATGCAAGACGCCAAAGCCGAAGCCCAGAAGGCCCTCCAGGAGATCTAGGCGGCCAAGAATATTGCGGCGGGTAAGGCATTTATTATGCAAAGCAAGCATGTGAAGGAGACTTTCCTTTTACTTACCCGAATTTGGAGTTCTCCAGGAGTGTTTGCGGATTTGCCGCGCAGCATATCAGATGCCGCGGAGTTCTACCGAGCGGAAGAATGGAGCTCAACAGAGAAGTTGTTCTGGTCTCAAAATCTTGGGACAGAACATCCGATGCCCTTGAGCGACCAGCTAAAGCAACTGGTCGAGCTGCACAAGGCAACCGAACTGACCATGAAGGACCTCATAGTCCGGTTGTGGCCTGTCGAGCCTATGCCCAGCAGCTACTTCGGTCTCGTGAAGCGGCTTGTGAGTGCTTGCCCACGACTCGAAGTCATAAAGCGGTCGGTTTGCATTGAAGGTGCGTGCATGGCTTTTGCCCGTGCAAAGATGCATTGGGCGAAGATGGACGCCACGACGCTGATGAACGAGGGGCTGCCGAAGGGCAAAGAGCACCGCCGACCCGAAAATTATTATGACAGTGTCCTGAAGGGCTCCCGCCTTGTGGCGGATCAATGTACTAAGGATGTGATCTTTGAATGAATGCACTCATTTTATCCTGTAATATGAAACAAGTTCATTTGCGCAATATAATGCTTGTTGATTTAAAATTTTACCTCTTGTGCGGCTGTTTACAAAATCTGAGAGTTGGCCACTCGTCGGCTTCTGCCCCCATGTAACTAGTACAGGGGTGTTTAGGATAAATCTAAACACTCTTTATCCAAGTTTTTGGTCCTTTAAGGAGGTGTCTAGCGCAACGAACAAGGCAATCAGACTATACAGCTTTATCACCCTCACTTAGCCATAGAAGTTCTATAATTTTAAATTTTGGCATAGCCCCTGGTATTCAGAAGGCCGAAATTGTGGCACTTTACACGCCTAAACCGGACAAAGACCGATTCCTCACATGAAGAGGAAAAAATCTTTAAGGATTTGAAACCTCTCGAACAGCGACCAGCTCTCGCCGCATCATGATAGTCAGTTTTCGGCTTTCTCTACTAAGGTGCTCGTTCGGAAGAACCAGGACACAATCGCAGTAGTTCTCCCTTTACTACCCTAGCCGATATAGCGGAACGTAGGGTAGCAAGCACAGGAGTTGGGCAACCCAACTATTGACCCAAGACATGATTCGAAGCTGATGCATATAATGCTATAAGTTCGGGGTGCTGCACTGTTGAAAGTGTTTGGACTTTCTTGCTGTGTTATGGGTTACACTGAAGCCCCTGACGAACTAAATGTACCAGAATGTATGGGTGCGATTTGTAATAAATAAACAGTCAAGGAAAAAATAAAGTAATAAGCTGACGTTGCAAATTATTTTCCATTGTTATTTGAATAATACGTCAACGTATGTATACAAGTAGTGTGATAAGCAAATAGGACTATTTCACATGCCCTAACCAAGAGCGAGCTGCGTGTGGGTATGTAAAACAGGTATAGCGATTGTTATCAGAGACCACCTGGGGATTCCCTTGTACGTTAAAGCTCCTTGCCTCCTTGGTGTTTCCATCCCGTGATGGGTCTGATAATCAGGTTATCGGAAGAGCCTCAAGAAGAGAGGGACCTGAAAGAAAGAAAAAGGTGAAGGTATGCGGATCCTGGGGCAGTTGAGCCGCATTGTGGACCGTAGTCTAGTTGTGCCTTCGTCTATGCCCATGGTATTTTAAGTGCTTAATTATGTACGCGTGGCACAAATTTCACCGCTTGACTGGGACTAGGACGGAGGCTGAATTGCTAGGCGAGCTCTGGACGGGCCGAATGATCCTGTTGTAGAGTACTTCAGACTCGCTTGACGGTGTCCGGGGGCTTTATTGCCGAATTGAAGGTCTGCCTAAGGAGGCTGCTCTGTACTTCTGCTGCGAGGGTCGCAGTGTGCTCCTCTATACGAAGGGAGCGCTCTACATTTCCATTGACTGTTATAACATCGCGGGGGTCCGGGCATCTTGAGCTTGAGGTAGGCATAGTGTGGCACCGCATTGAATCGAGCGAATGCGGTTCGTCCTAGCAGCGCATGATAACCACTACGGAAGGGGACGATATCAAAGAGTAACTCCCCGCTTCGGAAGTTGTCCGGGGATCCGAAGACCACTTCCAGTGTTATTGTGCCTGTACAACAGGCCTCTACACCTGGTATGACACCTTTGAAGGTGGTTTTGGTGGGTTTGATCCTTGAGGGATCGACACCCATTTTGCGCACTGTATCCTGATAAAGCAGGTTCAGGCTGCTGCCACCGTCCATGAGGACTCGTGTGAGGTGGAATCCGTCAATGATAGGGTCAAGGACCAGTGCGGCTGAGCCGCCATGACGAATACTGGTCGGATGGTCCCTGCGATCAAAGGTGATCGGACAGGAAGACCATGGGTTGAACTTTGGGGCGACTGGCTCCATCGCGTAGATGTCCCTTAGTGCGCGCTTCCGCTCCCACTTGGGAATATGGGTGGCGTATATCATATTTACCGTTTTTACTTGGGGAGGAAATTTCTTCTGTCCTCCTGTGTTCGATGGCCGGGGCTCCTCGTCGTCATCACTATGCGGCCCCTTTTCCTTGTTTTTGGCATTCAGCTTGTTGGCCTGTTTAAATACCCAACATTCTCTGTTGGTGTGGTTGGCTGGTTTATCGGGGGTGCCGTGGATTTGACATGAGCGATCGAGTATGCGGTCCAGACTGGACGGGCCCGGATTGTTTCTTTTAAATGGCTTTTTCCGTTGACCGGACTTGGAGCCACTGAATCTGGCATTGACGGCTGTGTCTTTGGCGTTATCGCCATTATTGCGACGCTTGTGTCTGTTGCGCCGGGGCTTGCCGTTACTATCCCTGGCGTCTGAAGTGCCGGGATTCCTTGATGTGCTGTTGCTACGAGTGTAACATCCCAAATTTTCAATTTGGAATGTTATACATTAGATCATCATTGCATATCATATTTTGTTGCATTTGGCTTGATCCTAGAAATTCTACGCAACTCAAGGACCCACGGAGAGAGTTGGGGATTTCGTTATTTTCATATTTGAGTTTTTCTAAAATTTTGAAAAGAGGATCTTTTGATTTTAATTATTTTATCTTTGTATATTTATTTTATAAAAATAAGAGAGAGGTAATAAAATGACTTTCCCAAAATAAAGAAATATTGGAGATTTAATAATAAAATCAAATAAGATTTTATCTCGGAGTTTTATCGCTATTTTATTTGAATTAGGAAAAATACGCGTTTTTCAAAATTGCATTTTAGGCCCAAATAAATGTTCACCTTGTTCGGCTTATTTTTAGACGACGGGAAAAATATATTTCGGGATTTTTGGAGTCCGTTTAGTATTTCTTTTCTTTCTTTTTCTGCATGTCAGATTTGTTTAAAAAAAGGAAACCGACTTCGGGCCGTACCCGGCCAGGACTCCTCGGGCCGGCCCTTATAAGCCGCCCCACGCCACCGTCGCCACTCGCCCCACGCCACCGAACCCTAATCCTAAGTCGCCGCCGCCGTCGCCCCGCCGCCCGACGCCGCTGTCGCCTCGCCCCACCACAGATGCCACCGTCTGCTGCCACCACCTCGCCGGACCCCGTCGCCACTGGAGGTAGCCCCGCCGCCGCTGCGGTTTTCCTCGGAAAACCATACTTTTTTTTAGAAACCCCCGGTTTATTTTTTAGATCGGTTCATCGGTTTTTCTCTGTTTAGTTTATTTAGCGAAGGTTTGTTCGTACGTTCATTTTAACGAATGGTTTTCACCATTTAGCCGAGACAGCAAACATTTGTTCGGTAGCCTGTTCGTCAGTTTTTCTTTTTCTCGGGTTTTTCATGATTATTTTCGATCGCGATTTCTGATCCGATTTTCGTTTTAGTTTATCTTTTCGCTCGTTTATCGGGATCAGGCGATTCAAGCGCCTAGAGTTTCGTCTCGAAACCCTCTTTCCGTTTGACCAACTTAAATAAGTTTTTGCTACTGTAAAATTTGACTTAGGTCCAGATTAGTAGACAGAGCTTGTTTTTTTGCCGTTTGAGTTTTGTTGCTTCGTTTGTTTTGTTTCTTTTTGCAAACGGAGTTCTTAAGTTGAACTTTCTGGTTAGATCTCTTATTTGAGTTTTACCCGTGCATTAGATGAGTGCTTATTTTATGCATGTTTGTTTGCGATAGAGTATCCGGAGTGCACAGCGTGCTACTTCGAGTCTCTATGTTTCACGGATCATCAGCAAGGCAAGTAACACTTTGATCATACCTCTTTACTACCCAGTTTTATTGCATTAGATCAATCCTCAAACAATTGCATGGTTAGGATCTAATTAATATGTGGGTTTTGGGAAGTAGATGAGGTAGAACCTATTGTCCTGTTTATTATCAAACCTTTGGGAGTTACTTCTACGTTTGCTTATATTGCTATGCTATGCTTGTAGACGTGGATTGGGTGAGTGTATCCATGACAGATGTGAGTATTGTTAATTAATGGTTGACTTAAGGTGGCAACTTTAATTTACATCTGGGTGGATTGAGGCACCTGGGGAACCCAGTGTTGCCTGTATTTTTGGAAATCCCGGGGTACCGTGTGATTCTCCTATGGACTGCCACCCAGGCTCAAAGGGATCATGAGATTATTCATGCTAGAAACTTCTATGTGCAGCTGCAAGCTACTATGTGCTCTAGCATAGTTCAGTATGTTGTGTGACCTCTTTCAGTGGTAGACTAGCAGATGTAGGGGATGTAGGTTGGTACTGTCTACCCAGAGTAAAGAGTTAATGCTTCTGAAAGACTGTGTCTCGGTCATCCGTTTCTCAAACACCATGTAGTGCGAGAAATCCAACGGAGGAGATCGAGTCTTGCGGGGAAAAGTGCGCAAACCTCTGCAGAGTGTATAAACTAATTATGGTTAACCGTGTCCCCGGTTATGGACGTTTTGATTATCTAGTACTTGGATTATCATGTGAATCTCATCATGTTACTTAATTTAAATTGTTGGGTTTAATGTTGAATCTTAATTGGGATTGAGTTGGAGGAACCTTCTCAATGTTTAACAACCACCATGATAGTCAAATGAAATTTATTCCTTTGTTGTAGGGAAAAATTGGCTTTATGAAAAACTGTAACCATAGAGCTTTCCACCAGCCATATATGCATGTAGTGATAGCATTATTCTGTTTGCTACTCTCTATGTGTTACATTGCCAGCATATTCCATGTGCTGACTCGTTTTCGGGCTGCAACGTTCATGTTGCAGACTTTTCAGATGATGAGTAAGATGCCTTAGGTCGTGATCTTTCACTCAGTGATGCCGTTGGAGTTGATGGACTCGCTTTATCTTCCAAGCCTTCTGTTGTTATCATTATTAGATGGCCTTAAGCCATATTTATTGTAATAAGTTCTCTTTTGAGACATTCAATGTAATAAGTGTGTGATTGCTACTCTGTTATAAATCCTTCAAGTACCGTGCGTGTCAACATTACCAATCCAGGGATGACACTGATGCACAGAGATCAGACTGTTTGAGGTCTGGTCGCTACAAGATGGTATCAGAGCACACGCTGACTGTAGGACACGACCACTAAGCTAAAGCCCTAGATCACTACTCTCTTCTCATTTCTAACTCCTCTCCCCTTTTCTACTCTTTAGGATGGCGGATGCAAGGAACAAGTTCGCGCAACCGGATGAAGGTACACCTTTTGGACGCCACTTGAAGGAAGTCACTTGATACCTGAACATCGGAGTACCGAGCTTCACCGGGACCTAGGGGTGGGCATAAAAACCGAGGAACCGAACACCAAACCGATGCCGAAACTGAATAAACCGAAATTTCGATTTGCTGTACTGGCACACAGAAATTCGGTTTTCACTTCCAGTAACCAAACATAATTTATTCGGTTCGGTGTTGTACCGGTTAACCGAACAAACACCGAACAAGTGAGTTAGCGTACATCCTCAAAAAAAAGTGAGTCAGCATGAAGAATAACCAAAAGCATGACGTCTGTCCCGCCCCTACTCTCGTGAGTCGTGCTCCACATCGCTAGCGACCAGCACATTCTGCGGAGACCCTGTTCTGCTTCTGCGTATCCAAAGAGGGTGGGCCTACGAGAGTAAGGTGTCCAGGTGCATGCAATGATGTAGGCCCAGTTTAATATGGGCTTTATATTCAAGGGTGAGCCGCAGTAAATCTGCTAGTGTGTTCCACTTCCATGCGTGTGTGCAAACAGCATTTGTTTAGTACCACCTCGCCTAGCTGAGGAAACAAGCACATATTGTTGGTTATATAGGGTGCCGCTGCTGCTTTTGTAGCCACAGTTTCTCACGTGTAGTTCTTTCGGTATAAACCAGGAACCGAACCGAATTATTTAGTTAACCGAATTTTCGGTTATCCATTTGGAGCTATCATATTCGGTTTCTGATTTTCCTAACCGAACTTTGAAAAAAACGATTGGTAGAAACCGAATTTTCGGTTTATACCGAACGCCCACCCCTACCGGGACCTACATCGCCACCGTGCCAGAAGAGGAGCGTTGGATGATTCAAGTTCAAGTTCCAGGAAGGACGTTCATGTCAGTCACTGAGCCCATAGAATTTTCCTTTGATGCACCAACGTGGAGTCTAGGAAAGAGTATGGTAGCCCACATCACCATGGGACGCATTGGAGAAGTTTACCATAAGGATCTCAAGGATACTATCTACCAGATTTGTGGGCGCCGAGATGAGCAATGGGAGATGATTAGCACCAGGAAGGATAGATCTATTGCAGCTTTCATCCAGGAGTTAAACCCAGCACATTCGTCTCCAGGAGAACCAAATGTGCGCAGGCATGATAGATCTGAAGAAGGCAATGACCATAATCACGGAACTAGAAGAAGAACTCAAGTCTACATGTGATGGATATGAAGAGGAAATGACGAAACTCGTGGAGAAGAATGACGATCTGAAAAAGAAGCTAAAAGTATTCATGGGATACCCCGCGCCAAGAGGAGATGACGACGATTCCACTTGCCCGGAGAACTACATCATCATCGACGACACCGACTTGGACCCCAACGATAGCGATGATGATTTTGTTGATGAAGCTGGAGCAGATATCATGGAGTCTTCGACCGATCAATTTTTCTAGATGACCACCATAACAGTAGTAGTATTCCCCCATGTATGTAGTATAGTCCGAGCACTTTTGCAACGATAGTTAGACCGTTGTATGCCCTTGTTTGATTGATTGAAGTGATATGTTTGTGTTTGTCTCATGTGCATATGGGTAGTGTTTTCTCTCTAGATCTCATTCTATTCTATTTTCTCATCTTTTCTAAACCCTTAGATGCCTCTAAGACATGACAATGGATTTGCCATCCCACCGGAGCTCACTCAGTTGATCCAGCAGCAAAATGCATTGATGCAGATACTAGTCTAGAATCAGAATAAGGGGAACAACAACAACAACAACAACAACAACAACAACAACAACAACAACAACAAAAACAACAACAAAAACAACAACAATAACAACAACAACAACAACAACAACAACAACAACAACAACAACAACAACAACAACAACAAAAACAACAACAACAACAACCCACCACCACCACCACCTGTTGATCACTTAGCCAATTTCTTGAGGCTAAATCCGACGGTGTTCTCCAGTAGCACCGAGCCGATAGTTGCAGATGATTGGCTCCGCAAGATTGGAAGGGAGTTGACCACTGCAGGATGCATAGATGCGGAGAGAGTGCGCTTTGCCGCACATCAGCTTGATGGACCCGCAGCACCATGGTGGGAGAATTTCACAGCCACTTACCCCATCGACACTGTCACATGGGATCAGTTTCAGCAGGCTTTCCGTACTGCTCATGTTTCAGCAGGAGCTATGGCCATGAAGAAGTGTGAGTTTTGCAACTTGCGCCAAGGAGGACGTACAGTTGGCCAGTATGTGGATGATTATAGTAAGCTAGCACGTTATGCCCCAGATGACGTTGCTATGGATGTAGCTAAGCAGGAGAAGTTTTCTGGAAGGACTGAATGATGAGCTAAGCATGCAGTTGATGGTGGCAACCTTAAACAACTACCAGGAGTTGGTAGACCGAGCTCTCATGATTGAAGGGAAGCAGTAGCAGATTGACAGCCGCAAGAGGAAGTATGGACAAGGAAAGTACAATTCTGGAGCTCAGCAGAAGCCTCCTTTTACCCCGAACTCGGGAGGACCTTTTCAGCATGCCCATGGAGGTCACAATCACAATGGAGGGAGTTCGCACAACCATAGTGGCCCCAAGAATGGCAAAGGGAATGGAGGAAGCAACTACCAGAACCGTACCAACCCATCAACACCAGCCAAGAGGGATCTAAGCCACATTACTTGCTACAAGTGCCAGAAGACTGGACATTATGCCACTGAATGTCCTGAAGCTAAGAATGGAAATGGTAATGGAAGCTTTGGGAAGAAGCCTAACCCTTTCAACAGGGGACAGGTGAACCACGTTAATGTGGAGGAGGTTGAAGCCCAGCCAGATGCAGTAATAGGTAAGTTTTTGGTTAAGTCATTTACTGCAATCATTCTTTTTGATACTGGTGCATCGCATTCATACATATCAAGGGGATTTGTGGATAAGTATAAACTGCCAACCCAAGCCCTTAGGTCACCCATGTTAGTAACCTCGCCAGGAGCTGAGTATATGGCTAACCTATGGTGTGATCGGTTACCATTAAGGATTGGTATCTACGTGTTTCCCTCAGACCTAATAGTATTGGCGTCACAAGGACTGGATGTGATATTAGGCATGGATTGGTTATCGAAGTATGGAGGGAACATTGACTGCGCCAGTAAGTCGATTTTGCTTACCACCCCAGAAGGAAGAAGGATCATGTATGTATCCCAGCATGTGCCAAAGAGGACTCAAGTGAATTCCTTATCAGGAGTTGTACAGGAGGAGGTAACAGTGGTGAAGGATTTCCCTGATGTATTTCTAGAAGGTTGCCAGGCATGCCACCGGATAGAGACATCATGTTTTTGATTGAGCTTTTGCCAGGCACAGGGCCAATATCTAAGAGACCGTACAGGATGCCCGCAAAGGATCTAGAGGAAATAAAGAAGTAGATTAAGGAGTTACTGGACAAAGGCTATATTCGCCCAAGTTCGTCACCTTGGGGATCACCAGTGCTTCTAGTGGAGAAGAAGGATGGATCGTTGAGGATGGTTGTTGATTATCGAGGATTGAATGAAGTAACAATCAAGAACAAGTACCCACTACCAATGATCAACGATTTGTTTGACCAGTTGCAAGGAGCTAAGGTATTTTCCAAAATCGATTTGCGATCAGGATACCACCAGCTGAAGATTTGAGAGTAGGATATACCTAAGACAACTTTTACCACAAGGTACAGGCTATATGAGTATACCGTTATGTCATTTGGTCTGACTAACGCATCTGCCTATTTTATGAACATGATGAACAAGGTGTTTATGGAGTTTCTGGATAAGTTCGTCGTGGTGTTCATTGATGATATTTTGGTACTTGGGAAGCTCATAGAACATCAGTTATATGCCAAATTCAGCAAGTGTGAGTTCTGGTTGAAGGAAGTTGGATTCCTCGGACATGTTATATCCGGAGAAGGAATAGCAGTAGACCCCACCAAAGTTGTCACTGTGACAAATTGGGAAGCCCCCACATCAGTTGGAGAGATCCGGAGTTTTCTTGGACTCGTAGGATACTACCTGAGGTTCATTGAGAATTTCTCGAAGATTGCAAAACCCATGACGGAGTTGTTGAAAAAGGACACCAAATTAAATTGGACTGAGGAATGTGAGGCCAGTTTTCAGGAGTTGAAGAAACATTTGGTTACATCACCGGTGTTGATTCTGCCAGATCAGCACAAGGATTATGAAGTATATTGCGACGGTTCACGTCGAGGACTTGGAGCAGTGCTTATGCAGGAGGGAAGAGTTGTATCATATGCCTCCCGACAACTTAAGCCCCATGAGTTGAATTATGCTACACATGATTTGGAGCTAGCAGCCGTAGTGCATGCATTGAAGACATGGAGACATTTTCTCATCGGAAACCATTGTGAGGTGTACACGGATCACAAGAGTTTGAAGTACATTTTCACACAGAAGGAGTTAAATCTCAGGCAAAGGAGATGGCTGGAGCTCATTAAGGATTATGATATGAGATTGCATTACCACCCAGGAAAGGCTAACATAGTAGCCGATGCGTTGAGCCGCAAGAGCCATGTCAACACACTCATGACTGGAGAGTTACCCAAGGAGTTAGCCGAGGATCTTCGTGAGATATGTTTGGAGATAGTTCCGAGAGGCTATGTAGCAGCTTTAGAGATTCAGTCTATGTTGATGGATAAGATCAGAGAAGCTCAGAGCCGACAAGGAGATTGTCGGGATAAAGGAGAATATGAGCAAAGGAAAAGCTAAGGGTTTTCGTGAAGATGAGCACGATACCTTATGGTCTGAGGACCGCGTTTATGTGCCTAATGACCCGGAGATCAGGAAGTTGATTCTGCAGGAGGCCCATGATTCACCGTATTTGATTCACCCAGGAAATACCAAGATGTATATGGATTTGAAAGACACTTTCTGGTGGACCGGAATGAAGAAGGATATTGCGGAGTATGTAGCAGTTGTGATGTATGTCAAGAGTGAAGGCAGAGCATCAGAAGCCAGCAGGATTGCTACAACCATTGCCGATACCCGAATGGAAGTGGGATAAGCTAGGCATGGATTTAATCACGGGATTGCCCAAGACACGTTCAGGCTATGACTCGATATGGGTTGTAGTTGATCATTTGACGAAGGTAGCTCATTTCATCCCAGTGAAGACTACTTATACTAGTGCTAAGTTGGAAAGATATACATGACCAGGATCGTATGTCTGCATGGAGTTCCGAGGACCATTGTATCAGATAGAGGAACCCGGTTTACCTCAAAATGCTAGAATCAGTTGCACGAAACTTTGGGTTCCAAGCTAGAGTTCAGTACAACCTTTCATCCACAGACAGATGGTCGGACTGAGAGAGTTAATCAGATTCTGGAGGACATGCTGAGAGCTTGTGTGCTAGATTATGGATCTAGTTGGGAAGACAATTTGCCATATGCAGAGTTCTCTTACAACAACAGTTATCAATCCAGTTTGAAGATGGCCCCTTTCGAAGATTTGTACGGAAGGAGGTGCAGGACACCATTGTTGTGGGATGAAGTTGGAGATCGCCAGTTGTTTGGACCAGATTTGATTAAGGAGTCTGAAAAGAAGGTTAAGCTGATTCGCGATAGGCTCAAGGTAGCCCAGTCCATGCAGA
This sequence comes from Triticum timopheevii, assembly GCA_963921465.1. NCBI lineage: Eukaryota > Viridiplantae > Streptophyta > Magnoliopsida > Poales > Poaceae > Triticum > Triticum timopheevii. The sequence goes on from OY997274.1 coordinate 508,702,890, forward strand.
AGAGCTATGCGGATTCTAAACACAAGGAGATAGTTTACAAAGTTGGAGATAGAGTTTATCTTCGTGTATCCCCACTTCGAGGAGTTAAGCGTTTTGGAGTTAAGGGAAAGTTAGCACCACGTTTTGTGGGACCATACAAAGTTTTGCAACGTATGGGAGAAGTTGCTTACACGCTGGAGTTGCCTGAAGGATTGCCAGGAGTTCACAATGTGTTCCACGTTTCCCAGTTGAAGAAGTGCCACGCAGAGATGGCTGATATTCCTCTGAGAGATACAGTGCCACTGGAAGTGATTCAGTTGGATAGCGATTTGACCTATGAGGAGAAACCAGTCAAGATTCTCGAGTTTGCCAGTCGAGTCACGCGCAGCAAGGTTCTCAAGTTCTGCAAAGTTCAGTGGAGCCACCATACCAAGGATGAAGCCACCTGCGAGAGGAAGACCTGTGGAAGGACCACCCTCACCTATTTTCTAGCCAACCCAAATCTCGAGGGCGAGATTCATCTTAAGGGGGGTAGGTTTGTAACATCCCAAATTTTCAATTTGGAATGTTATACATTAGATCATCATTGCATATCATATTTTGTTGCATTTGGCTTGATCCTAGAAATTCTACGCAACTCAAGGACCCACGGAGAGAGTTGGGGATTTCATTATTTTCATATTTGAGTTTTTCTCAAATTTTGAAAATAGGATCTTTTGATTTTAATTATTTTATCTTCGTATATTTCTTTTATAAAAATAAGAGAGAGGGAATAAAATGACTTTCCCAAAATAAAGAAATATTGGAGATTTAATAATAAAATCAAATAAGATTTTATTTCGGAGTTTTATCACTATTTTATTTGAATTAGAAAAAAATACGCATTTTTCAAAATTGCGTTTTAGGCCCAAATAAATGTTCACCTTGTCCGGCTTATTTTTAGAGGACGGGGAAAATTTATTTTGGGATTTTTGGAGTCCGTTTAGTATTTCTTTTCTTTCTTTTTCTGCACGTCGGATTTATTTAAAAAAAGGAAACCGACTTCGGGACGTACCCGGCCAGGACACCTCGGGCCTGCCCTTATAAGCCGCCCCGCGCCGCCGTCGCCAGCCGCCCCGCGCCCCTGAAACCCTAACCCTAAGCCACCGTCGCCGCCCCGCGCAGCCGTCACCCCGCCGCCCGACGCCGCCGTCGCCTCGCCCCGCCGCCCGACGCCGCCGCCGCCGTCCGCCGCCACCGCCTCGGAAAACTGTACGTTTTTTTTACAAACCCCGGGTTTTTTAGATCGGTTCGTCGGTTTTTCTCGGTTTAGTTTATTTAGCGGAGGTTCATCCGTACGTTCGTTTTAATGAACGGTTTTCACCGTTTAGCCGTAGACAGCGAACGTTCGTTCGTTAGCCTGTTCGTCAGTTTTTCTTTTTCTCGGGTTTTTCGCGATTATTTTCGATCACGATTTCTGATCCGATTTTCGTTTTAGTTTATCTTTTCGCTCGTTTATCGGAATCAGGCGATTCAAGCGCCCAGAGTTTCGTCTCGAAACCCTCTTTCTGTTTAACCAACTTAAATAAGTTTTTGCTACTGTAAAATTTGACTTAGGTCCAGATTAGTAGACAGAGCTTGTTACTTTCGCCGTTTGAGTTTCGTTGCTTCGTTTGTTTTGTTTCTTTTTGCAAACCGGAGTTCTTAAGTTGAACTTTCTGGTTAGATCTCTTATTTGAGTTTTACCCGTGCATTAGATGAATGCTTATTGTATGCTTGTTTGTTTGCGATAGAGTACTCGGAGTGCGCAGCATGCTACTTTGAGTCTCTAGGTTTCACGGATCATCAGCAAGGCAAGTAACACTTTGATCATACCTCTTTACTACCCAGTTTTATTGCATTAGATCAATCCTCAAACAATTGCATGGTTAGGATCTAATTAATATGTGGGTTTTGGGAAGTAGATGAGGTAGAACCTATTGTCCTGTTTATTATCAAACCTTTGGGAGTTACTTCTACGTTTGCTTATATTGCTATGCTATGCTTGTCGACGTGGATTGGGTGAGTGTATCCATGACAGATGTGAGTATTGGTAATTAATGGTTAACTTAAGGTGGCAACTTTAATTTACATCTGGGTGGTTTGAGGCACCTGGGGAACCCAGTGTTGCCTGTATTTTTGGAAATCTCGGGGTACCGTGTGATTCTCCTATGGACTGCCACCCAGGCTCAAAGGGATCATGAGATTATTCATGCTAGAAACTTCCGTGTGCAACCGCAAGCTACTATGGGCTCTAGCATAGTTGAGTATGTTGCGTGACCTCTTTCAGTGGTAGACTAGCAGATGTAGGGGATGTAGGTTGGTACTATCTACCCTGAGTAAAGAGTTAATGCTTTTGAAAGACTGTGTCTTGGTCATCCGTTTCTCAAACACCATGTAGTGTGAGAAATCCAATGGAGGAGATCAAGTCTTGGGGGAAAAGTGCGCAAACCTCTGCAGAGTTTATAAACTAATCATGGTTAGCCGTGTCCCCGGTTATGGACGTTTTGAGTATCTAGTACTTGGATTATCATGTGAATCTCATCATGTTACTTAATTTAAATTGTTGGGTTTAATGTTAAAGCTTAATTGGGATTGAGTTGGAGGAACCTTCTCAATGTTTAACAACCACCATGATAGTCAGATGAAATTTATTCCTTTGTTGTAGGGAAAAATTGGCTTTATGCAAAACTGTAACCATAGAGCTTTCCACCAGCCATATATGCATGTAGTGATAGCATTATTCTGTTTGTTACTCTCTATGTGTTACATTGCCAGCATATTCCATGTGTTGACCCGTTTTCGGGCTGCAACGTTCATGTTGCAGACTTTTCAGACAACGAGTAAGATGCCTTAGGTCGTGATCTTTCACTCAGTGATGCTGTTGGAGTTGATGGACTCGCTTTATCTTCCAAGCCTTCCATTGTTATCATTATTAGATGGCCTTAAGCCATATTTATTGTAATAAGTTCTCTTTTGAGACATTCGATGTAGTAAGTGTGTGATTGCTACTCTGTTATAAATCCTTCAAGTACTGTGCGTGTCAGCATTACCGATCCAGGGATGACACTGATGCACAGAGATCAGATTGTTTGAGGTCTGGTCACTACAACGAGCCAACTAGCTGTCCTCGCCCACACAAAAGCGAGTCATGAGTGTCGTAAGGGCTGCCATGGACTTCGACTTCTCTTGGCTGAGGTCTCGGGCAAGCCACTCGTAAGGGATGTTATGCTTAGAGGCTGCTAGGGCTTCGGCATCCGGACTGTCGACCATTTTGTTCTTTTTAGTTAAGAACTGAGTCCAGAATTTTCTGGCTGTCTCCAGGCTATTGGGTTATGTGACTTAAGTCATCAGCGTCCGGTGGTCGCACATAAGTGCCCTAAAAGTTGTCGAGGAATGCATCTTCCAGGTTCTCCCAACTTCCAATGGATTTTTTTGGCAGACTATTCAGCCAATGCCGAACTGGTCCCTTGAGTTTTAGTGGGAGGTACTTGATTGCATGTAGATCATCGCCGCGACCATGTGAATGTGGAGAAGGAAATCTTCGATCCATACCGGGGGGTCTGTTGTCCCATCATATGGTTCGATGTTCATGGGTTTAAACCCTCCTAGGAATTCATGCTCCATTACTTCGTCAGTGAAGCATAGGGGGTGTGCGGCGCCTCTATGCCGGTCTACATCGCGAATTCGCGATGCAGTTCAGATGAGTCTGGTCTGATGTATTCGGCCCAGTCGGATTTGTATTTAGTATATCCGGCGTGGCGATCATCGTCACGCGTTGGGGCGCGCCCCCGTGATCCGTAGATCGATCTTGACTGTCCTGCTTTGTTTTCCAATTCATCTCGCAGGTCATGCGTGTGGCCTCGGGCCTTGGTGTTTTTATTCGTTCGGCGACAGGGTGCAGGCTGGTGTTCGGGCTGATACGCCGCTTTGTCTCGGCTACGAGGTGGTCGGTCAGCCGCATCCTATGCTGGTAGTATAGGCTCTAGTGCCTTGTCCTCGAATTGAGGTACAACATGTGCCTCGGGTAACTTTTAGTTGGGCGCTCGAGTCCGTGTTCCTTGGCCGCCAGGACCTCAGTCCATCTGTCAGTGAGCAGATCTTGATCAGCTTGAAGCTGCTATTATTTTTTCTTCAGGCTCTTTGCAGTGGCTATAAGCCGGCGCTTGAAGCGCTCCTGCTCGACGGGATCCTTAGGCACGGTAAATTCTTCGTTGCCGAGACTCACCTCGTCTTCAGAGAGGGGCATATAATTGTCATCCTCCGAGTCTTTGTCCATAGCCTGTTCATCAGGGCTAGCTTGCCCGTCCTCCCGTCCGGCCTGCTCGAAGCTTGTATGGGCGGGATTGTTTTTGTCTTCGGCATCATCCGGAGTGTTATTGTCTCTTGTGTCGGTATCGCTGTTTTTGCTATGGCGGGGTTTAGAGCGGCACCGCTGACATCGGTGCTTAGGTTGCTTCTCAAGAGGATCACCCTCTGTTGCATCCTTTTGATCCTTGCCATTGTTTTCTTTGGGCGTGTCCACCATATATATGTCGTATGATGAGGTGGCTGTCCAGCGCCTTATGGGCGGTGGTTCCTATTCTTCTCCGGCATCATCGTTCATACCGTCGATGTCTTCGAAGTCGAAATCAAGCATGTCGGTTAAGTCGTCGACAGTGGCTATTAAGTGGGTGGTGGGTAGGCAACGAATTCCTTCGTCGTCCACTTCCCACTCAAGCCGGACATAGTTCGGTCAAGAATTTCCTGACAAGGAGTGAGGGAGTCCTCGACTAGGGGGTGTCCGGACAGCCGGACTATCATCGTCCGCCGGACTCCAAGACTATGAAGATACAAGATTGAAGACTTCGTCCCGTGTCCGGATGGGACTTTCCTTGGCGTGGAAGGCAAGCTTGGCGATACGGATATGTAGATCTCCTACCATTGTAACCGACTCTGTGTAACCCTAGCCCTCTCCGGTTGTCTATATAAACCGGAGGGCTTTAGTCCATAGGACACAACATCCATTACAACAATCATACCATAGGCTAGCTTCTAGGGTTTAGCCTCCTTGATCTCGTGGTAGATCCACTCTTGTAATACACATCATCAATATTAATCAAGCAGGACGTAGGGTTTTACCTCCATCAAGAGGGCCCGAACCTGGGTAAAACATCGTGTCCCTCGTCTCCTATTACCATCCGCCTAGACGCACAGTTCGGGACCCCCTACCCGAGATCCGCCGGTTTTGACACCGACATTGGTGCTTTCATTGAGAGTTCCTCTGTGCCATCGCCGATAGGAAGGATGCCTCCTCCCGTCTTCAAGGACGGTATTTTTGCCAAAGGAGCCTTGGCCGCCGGCCAAACTATCCGGCTAGGTGGTTTTCTTATGACCACCTGTCCGGCCACCGCTTCGACAATGACTTCTCAAGTCGTCAAAAGCAATCTTCACGTCAGCTCGGAATTTGCCGAGCGGCTGGATCCAATAGAGCTCTCGTCTGTCAACGAGCTCTTGGATCGCATCGCCGCCCTGGGAGTCGCTACAGACTACAATCAGATTGGGCTTAAAACCGATCTAAGAGAGATTAACTCTCCCCAGGTCACCCACCACATCGCAGTGGTAGAGGAACAATGCGGCGACTCTTCTCCTGTATTGAAAACCAATCATGTCCGGGCTCCCGAACCCTCCATGCCGGATTCCCGCGGAGGGATGGACTTCGATCAAGCACTGAACTTAAAGTCAGGCATCAGACCGGACTCGTTGGACAACGTCCAGCAATCCAAGCTTCCAAATTTGGAAACTTCCTGGCCTTCGAGCCTTGAGATGGGTAGGGTTCCGGACTTAAATCCACCCACCCGCCCAGACATATGCGATCTATCTCTAATCCGGCAAGAGCCCACTGAAACGGTACATCACTACTGGGCCAGATTCCTCCTGGTTATGGACAGGATAAAGGACTGCCGAGAGGAAAACGCAATCTCAATTTTTTGCAATAATTGCACGGATGAGGGAATCTTGAACACCGTCACCCGTCGTGAAATTACACGCTTCGCCGACCTGGCATCCATAGTACGAAAGTACTGTGCGATGGAGAGTTTCCGGAAAACCGAAAATAAGTTTTGGGACAATCCGGCCCCGAATACAACCCTAGTCTGCAACAAAAAGGTGCATTACACTCAGGCACCAGACACAAAAAACAAAAAGCAAAAACCCCATAGAGGATACGGAACCATACTGGAGGGGTGGCTTAGCGGACCCTGTAAAATTCACAGTACAGAGGGCGCCGTCCCAACACATAGCCTTCGAGCATGTTGGATATTACGGCAGGTGGCCAAAAGTGGCGAGGAGATTCTAGCCCCGGAAAACCACTCCAACAATACCGGTACGGTATCAACAGTATTCGAGACTTTTGCATCAAATAATATGCGAAAACGAACAATCCGCAGCCTCGCCGAAGTCTACCTAGTAGAAACAACAAATCCATGGAGCGACACAGCCATCACCTTCAATGCCAGCGACGAACCTAAATTCCGAACAGCCCGAGCACCAGCCGCACTGGTACTTAGTCCAATAGTGGACGGCTTTCGACTCACAAAGGTCCTCATGGATGGCGGCAGCGGACTAAACCTCATCTACGAGGAAACTCTTCAAAAAATGGAAATAGACTGGAGCCGCATTGAGCGAAGCAGCACAACCTTCAGAGGAATAATCCCTAGCCAGGAAGCGTGCTGCACCGGAAAAATCACACTCGATGTGGTGTTTGGCTCGCCGGACAATTACAGATCCGAAGAAGTCACGTTCCAAGTGGCCCCGTTCAACAGCGGATATCACGCTATATTAGGACGAGAGGCATTCACAATTTTTCAAGCCGTACCCCATTACGGGTACATGAAGCTCAAAATGCCTGGGCCCGGCGGAATAATCACTCTCATTAGTGATCCAGACATAGCACTCCGCGCCGAAAACAAGACAGCCGCATTAGCCCTGGAGGCACTATCCGAAGCCCTAGCGGCAGAAGAACTCACCGCGCTGCGCTCTACTGTGAATAGGGACGATGTGATACTCGATAAGAGATCCAAGTCCACCTCCTTTAAACCAGCAGACGAAATAGTAAAATTCCAGGTCCATCCAACGGACCCGAAAAAGACGGCTTCCATCGGGGCACAGTTGAACCCTGACGTAGACGCCGCACTGCGAGAATTCCTTCGGGAAAATTGGGACATTTTCGCCTGGCACCCTTCGGATATGCCCGGAATCCCACGCAGATAGGCAGAACACAGCCTAAACATCCTAAAAGGATTCAAGCCAGTCAAACAGGCTCTTCGACGATTTTCTGAACCCAAAAGACAGGCAATGGGAGAAGAGCTAGCCAAACTATTGGAAGCCGGATTCATCAGAGATATCAAACATCCGGATTGGCTAGCAAACCTTGTAATGGTACCAAAGAAGGACAAATCCTGGCGCCTATGTGTCGATTTTAAAGACCTCAACAAGGCCTGCCCAAAGGATCCCTTCCCCCTCCCCCGCATCGACCAGATAATCGATGCTACTGCAGGACACGATTCATTGTGCTTCCTTGACGCATACTCCGGACCAAGCCGCAACGGCATTCATCACTCCATATGGACCATTCTGCTTCAACACGATGCCCTTTGGACTTAAAAACGCCGGCGCAACATATCAGCGCATGATTCAAACATGTCTGGCAACCCAGATCAGCAAAACAGTAGAGGCATACGTAGACGACGTAGTCGTCAAAACCAAACACGTCGAAACTCTAGTAGACGATTTGAGGCTCACATTCGACAACCTCAGAGCATATGACATCAAGCTGAATCCGGAAAAATGCGTTTTCGGCGTACCAGCCGGAAAGCTACTGGGCTTCATTGTATCCGGTAGAGGAATTGAAGCAAACCCAGCCAAGATCCGAGCTCTGTCACAGCTAGATATCCCAAAAGACCTCAAACAAATACAAAAATTGACTGGATGCGTGGCAGCTCTAAGCCGCTTTATCTCCCGCTTGGGAGAAAAGGCACTGCCCCTCTATCGCCTCCTTAGGCGCACTGAACACTTCGAGTGGACGGATGCTGCCACTGCCGGACTCGAAGAAATAAAAGCCATATTGGCAACAAATCCGGTCCTAGCTGCGCCCAACCTGGGTGAACCAATGCTGTTATACATCGCGGCAACACATCAAGTTGTAAGCGCGGTACTCGTCGTCGAACGAGAGACAGAAGGGCATAAATTCCCTCTTCAAAAACCAGTGTACTACGTATCCACTGTGTTAACCCCCTGCAAGTCCCGTTACCCGCACTATCAAAAGATAGCGTACGCGGTGTTCATGGCATCCCGGAAGCTCCGACACTACTTTCAAGAGTGTTCGATAACAGTGGCCTCCGAAGTACCACTCAACGACATTATAAACAACCGCGACGCGACGGGCGGGATTGCAAAATGGGCCATTGAGCTCTTACCATTCGATATAACTTACAAACCTCGGCGAGCTATAAAGTGACAAGTTTTGGCTGACTTTGTCGCTGAATGGACCGAAGCCGAACTCCCTAAAGAGTATGGCGCATACTCCAATTGGATTATGCACTTCGACGGCTCTAAAATGTTGGCCGGATTGGGGGCTAGCATCGTATTGACGTCCCCAACCAGGGACACGATCCAATACGTACTTCAGATAATGTACACGGACTCCAACAACGCAGCCGAATACGAGGCCCTTTTGCATGGCCTCCGGATGGCAATCTCCATGGGCATTCAACGCCTAGAGGTGCGCGGGGACTCAAACCTTGCAATATCCCAAATAAATGGAGACTTTGACGCCAAGGATCCGAAAATGGCAGCATATCGCAACGCTGTCCTAAAAATGTCAGCTCGGTTTGAAGGACTTGAATTCCATCACGTAGCCCGAGATAATAACCAAGCGGCCGATGTACTGGCACGCATCGGCGCAAAACGTGACGCTGTCCCTCCAAACATCTTCCTGGAACGGCTCTTCAAGCCATCCGTACTATGGGAAGAGGAGTCCGGAAATAAAAAACCGGAAAAAGCCGCACCAACCGGCGATTCAGCCGATGACATAACACCTTCAACCCACGACATAATGGCAGTAATCGCCCTATGGACAGAACCATTCCTAGCCTACTTGCTTAGGCAGGAACTTCCCGAAGACCAAAATGAGGCCCGCTGTATTGTCGGGCGATCTAAAGCCTACAAGGTCCATGAGGGAGAACTTTATAAGAAAAGCACAACCGGAGTCCTTCAAAGATGCATCTCCGAGGAGGAAGGGCGAAACCTTCTAGCTGAAATTCACGCCGGACTAGGCGGACACCACGCCGCAGCTCGGGCCCTTGTAGGAAAGGCATTCCGTACAGGATTTTATTGGCCGACGGCCCGGGCAGATGCTCAGGACTTAGTCCAAAGATGCGTCGGTTGTCAGCTCTTTGCTAATCAGAGCCATATGCCACCCACCGCCCTCAAAACTATACCCATTACCTGGCCGTTCGCGGTCTGGGGGCTTGACATGGTTGGACCCCTTAAAGGAGGAACCCACAAGCAAAGGTACCTATTGGTCATGGTGGACAAATTCACCAAATGGATAGAGGCCAAGCCAGTCAAAACAGCAGAGTCCGGACCAGTGATAGACTTTATCTCCGGGGTAGTACACCATTATGGTGTCCCCCACAGCATCATCACCGATAACGGCACGAATTTCATGGCCGACGAGGTTAAATCATGGTGCAAAAATATGGGCATTAAGCTCGATTACGCTTCAGTCTATCATCCTCAAACCAACGGTCAAGTGGAACGAGCAAATGGTCTAATAATGAGCGGCATCAAACCCAGACTAGTGCGGTCACTTACGAAATCTGACATGCACTGGGTAGAGGAGCTCGACTCCGTACTTGGTGGGCTGCGGACAACGCCCAACCGTACTACCGGATTTACACCATTTTTATGGTATACGGCGCAGAGGCAGTTCTGCCCTGCGACATCATTCATGACTCACCTCGAGTGCGCATGTACGAAGAAAGAGAAGCCGAGCTGGATCGGCAGGACAGCTTGGACGCATTGGAGGAAGAACGCGACGTTGCCAAGGCTCGTTCCGCATTCTATCAGCAGCAGGCTCGAAGATATCAAAGCAGAGAAGTACGGGCCAAGACTTACAATGTTGGCGAACTAGTTCTACGCCTGCCGGGCAAGAAAAAGGACAAACTCAAGCCCAAATGGGAGGGCCCCTTCATTATCGATCAAGTCCTGACCAGCGGAGCGTACCATCTACGAAATGCGTCGGACAACCGACTCGAGCCGAACCCATGGAACGCAGCCCGCCTCCGAAGATTCTATGCCTAGCGCCGGACTAAGAGTTCGTCCCCTTCCCCCGTCCAAATTTTTACACTTCAGCTATCTTTTGTTTCTCTTTCTTCTCTTAACCCTTTTCCTCAAAAGCCCTTAAGGGCCTACTTGCGCATTGTTCGCACATACTTGATGTGCCATCCGCACTCATTATACCTGGGGGCTTCTTTACCAGAAGCTCAATTATAAGGGCTTCATGCCCAGCACATGTGTCAAGCTTCCACATGTACCTTTTATTCACCATTATATGCATCGATATGACTTAAGTTTTGGCCAAGCTGGGTTGCCTGGCTCCTGTGCTTACCCCTACGTTCCCGATTGTTCGGCTAGGACGTAAAGGGAGCACCTCTGCGATTGTTACTGCCGGGTCAGCCGGATATGTACCTCAGACTGGGTGAAGCCGAAAGCTAGCGTTCTTAAGGGAATATTCGGTCGGTGACTTGAAAGATGATTTTTTTCCCTACTTATTTATCTGCCCCCAGATGTTTTTCTGCTCTTTTCGCAGTCCGGACATGCACTTTAGGGCATGCCTCCCAGGGAAAGGAACCCTTAATGGAACTATTCTCCCTGGAAGATGTTTCTTACTAACCATGTAATATAACATAACTAGTTGGGCACTTGTCTGATAAAGCACTAATGACCCCTACGCCTAGTCTCCATGCATGCCCCGGTTGTTTTTTAACCGAGAAGGTATTCGGACACACTCCGGACTCTAGGGTCCCGAGGCTGAAGCGAAAAGGTCGGCAAAGACAAACGATCTACAATCCAGGTAGAAGGCATTTTACATGTCATTTTAAAATACATTGTCACATTGACTGACTGTATTCCTCCTCAATCCCGTCTAACAGGCTGTCCAATTTACAGTCCCATTGGGAAAATTTAGCGGCCAACTCTACTTGGCCGTATACTAAACTCACAGGGATCTCCTTCCCGTCGGGCCCCATAGGTCTGACCTCGGCCATATGGTTGGGATCCGCCTTCTTGTACCGCGTCTTCACCATGGCCCAGGCCTCCCTGGCACCTTGGCGGCAGGCCGAAATCTTCCATAAACGGAAGCGCTGCCGCACTCCCTGAAGCTTCTTCGCAAGCTCCCCAAGGCCTTCGGGTAGGGAGAGGGCCGGCCATAAAGCCTGGACGACGCCGCTCATTGCCTGCCGAACTCGTTCGAGCAGCTGCAACAGCTCGGGAAGTTGATCACCCGTCGATACGGGCATCTCCTCCGCAGGACGACCTGTGAGTATACCTACAGACATGTCTTGTCAATTGACTTCCTCGCCAAACTCTTCTTTTCAAAGGAGTTCGCTCAAGCACTTACTATAAATGCCGCGACGAAGCCGCTGATTCTCCTTAACGGAGCCGGACAGCTCGGCCCGAACGCCTTTCAGCTCTTCTCCAAGCTGGGCGTGGGCATCTTGGAGCTTGTTCCTTTCTTGCTGCACTCTACTCAGCACCCTCTCGCCGACCTTCAGCTGGCGCAGTAGTTCTTGCCTGTCCGGATCTTGTCCGGCAGCACCTGCAATGTCATTATTAGACTTGCGCGCACGCCGCACAGCGCTTATACTTTAAAAAAAATAATGTGTTACCAGGAGGGGTTTCTGTGTTTCCTCCTGCGGCAGCAAGTGCGGCCTCAAGTTGGGCCTTGCACTCTTGCAGCTCCTGAGACAGTTGGGTATTCTTCTCGGTAAGATCCTGCGTTTCAAATGATCCTTAAATCAGTTAATATAACTACTTTAAGTCTCGGGGGCTACTGGCATATACAACTATTAAATTATCTTACCCGTATGTCTTTTACATACTGCTCTGTGGCTCTGGTAAAACCATCTTGAGCAGCACGGAGGTGCGCGTCCCTCGCGTTAAAGGCATTCAACGCCTCAGGGGAGAAGCACGCGTCACGAAATACTATCCGGCGACGCCTGTGGTTCATGGCGCTCTCCACCTCGGACTTGGTGGCGGACAGTCTGTCAGCATCCTCCGTTGGAGGAGTGTCTGGCTCGCGCCTTGCGCTCGCCTCCCCCTCCAGACCAGGTGTTGGAGCCTGGCTGGTAGAGGCTGGATTGGCAACCTCTACGCCCGCAGTCCGGCGGGCGCTTTTTCTCCTACAAAAGTCATGAGCACTCAAACGCTTCCTAGGAACGTTGCTCCAAATAATGAACTGTGAGCTATACCTTTGCGGCGACGTTTCAGTCCGCGCCGCGCTCCTCTTCTGCCTACTGGTCCGGACTGGCCTTTGTTGGTCAGCCGCCACGGGCTCGGCTTCCCGCCCTGAAGGCACTTCCTGCAAAACACCATCGTATGCGAAGGTCAGAAATGAGCGAGGAAGAAATAATGGTGTCGGGACTTCGGTCACAATCACCTGGGAAGCCGGATATAGTCCGGGGTAGTCAGCCGTAATGGCGACTAAAGCATTATCCATGCTGAGCTGGTGGAACACCCCGTCGATTAGCTCCACCTTTATGTCCGGATCCTCTTCGGAGGCCGGATCCTGAGATCTCTCTGGATCCTCAGGTTGCGGAGCTGGACTTCGCATGTCCTCCACAACCCGACGCAGCTCCTGCGTCAAAAACACAATATAAGAAACCTAAACTTTGAAAGCATGGGTTGGGCACGTAAGGTGTTCGCTTACCCAACGCCGAGGGCTATTCATGGAGAACCCGTTCAACGGGTTCGTCTGGAGGAAGTCCTCCTTCTCTCCCTTGTACAGGCCGGACAGGATCTTCGCCAGGTCCTCGGCCGAACCCTGCCCTTTGCGGCCATGACGGGTGGCATCTTCCTCCCCGTTGAAATCCCAGATGGGGTGGCCCCTGTATTGTAGTGGCTGCACCCCCCGCATAATGCATGTTGCCATGACTCCAATCATGGTCAACCCGGAATGGGCCAGTAACCTTATCCGGCCCATCAGATAATGGACGCTCTTGTCTTCCTCCAGTTGGGGGCTCCGCGGACGCCAACTAAGGCGTTTCTTCAGAGGAGCATTACTAAACTCCGGGAGGCCGATCCGAACAGGGTCCGGCAGCGGAGCGTCTTCTATGTAAAACCATTCCGAAGGCCAGTCTTCGGACACCTTCTTAGGGGTTCCGGATGGATATCCGGTCCCGGCAATGCGCCATATTTTGGCGGCGCCCACTTGATATATGGACCCCTCATGAGAGCGGGGTACAAGGCAGAACAATCTCTTCCACAGCGCGAAATGGGGCTCGACGCCCAAAAATAGCTCGCAAAGAGCTACGTAACCCGCGATATGCAGGATAGAGGCGGGCGTGAGGTGATGGAGCTGGAGTCCGTAGAACTCCAGGAGCCCGCGGAGGAACGGATGTACAGGAAATCCGAGCCCCCTTATCAGATAGGGGACGAAGCATACCCGCTCCCCTTTGTTGGGACTTGGGGTAGCCTCCGCTTGCTTCCCACCTTTGTAGGTGGCCAGCCCGGCTCGAACCGGAACCATGAAGGCCGGAGGGAGATATCCCTCCGCTTGGAGCTTCACCAGCTCGTTGTGCGGAACAAAGCATCTCCTCCAATCTCCTGGCAGAGGGCTGGGAGCGCGAGAAGAGGAGCCGCGTCGACGGTCCATGATGGAATGGATTCTTGGTCGGAAGCGCTCCGATGAGTATTCGCGGAAGGAAGATGGTGTGATTTGGATCTGGATTCTTGCCTCTCTTATAGGCAGATTATTTGCACAGCTAGGGGGTAAAACATAAAAGATACCCTGGCTTTTCGCATTCGTGCGACGCGTGGAAGATGGCCATTATTGGGCGTGGAAGCCAAGAAGCGCAACATTGATAAGGAAGCCGGACACTGTTCGGCAAACACACGGAATTTGGAGGAGAACCCGCCTTGCAACGCCGAAGACTATATACGCGCTGGACTTATCGTCATTGAAGCCCGGTTCGGGGGCTACTGAGGGAGTCCTGGACTAGGGGGTGTCCGGACAGCCGGACTATCATCGTCCGCCGGACTCCAAGACTATGAAGATACAAGATTGAAGACTTCGTCCCGTGTCCGGATGGGACTTTCCTTGGCATGGAAGGCAAGCTTGGCGATACGGATATGTAGATCTCCTACCATTGTAACCGACTCTGTGTAACCCTAGCCCTCTCCGGTGTCTATATAAACCGGCGGGCTTTAGTCCATAGGACACAACATCCATTACAACAATCATACCATAGGCTAGCTTCTAGGGTTTAGCCTCCTTGATCTCGTGGTAGATCAACTCTTGTAATACACATCATCAATATTAATCAAGCAGGACATAGGGTTTTACCTCCATCAAGAGGGCCCGAACCTGGGTAAAACATCGTGTCCCTCATCTCCTGTTACCATCCGCCTAGACGCACAGTTCGGGACCCCCTACCCGAGATCCACCGGTTTTGACACCGACAAGGAGAGAGATTTTAATGAGTTTAGCACGTCGCCCAAGGGCGAGTGCTGGAAGATATCTGCGGAGCTGAACTCCATGATCGGTGCCCCGTTAGATCCGATGGGCACGGATGTACGCGGTTTGTAGCTTATGGCCGGAAATGAGTCCGAGGGTCCGATGACACATACCTCGTTGGAAGTGAAATCTGTGTTCGGCTGTATCGCCATTGAGTGTGCGGCTTCCGTGGCGGGGTCCATCCTCCTGTCCTCGGATGGCACGATTTGCACTGGATTTAAAGCCGGGGCAGCTGCAAGTGTGATCTCCTGAACACCGTCTGATGGCAGATTTAGGTCATGCTCATCGTGACTGTAGGGTGCACCTGTCATGGGCTCGAATCCGTCGAGGATCAAGTCTCTGAGGATGTCGGCAGTGTAATTCAGGCTTCCAAACCTGACCAGATGGCCAGGGGCGTAGCTATCGATCTGCTCTAGATGGCCAAGCGAGTTGGCCCGTAGTGCGAAGCCGCCGAATACGAAGATCTGTCCGGAGAGGAAAACCTCACCCTGGACCGCATCGTTGTGGATGATTGAAGGAGCCATCAAGCCTTATGGTGACGACACAGGGGAACTCTCAATGAAAGCACCAATGTCGGTGTAAAAACCGGCGGATCTTGGGTAGGGGGTCCCGAACTATGCGTCTAAGGCTAATGGTAACAGGAGGCGGGGGACACGATGTTTACCCAGGTTCGGGCCCTCTCTATGGAGGTAATACCCTACTTCCTGCTTGATTGATCTTGATGATATAAGTATTACAAGAGTTGATCTACCACAAGATCGTAGAGGCTAAACCCTAGAAGCTAGCTTATGATTATGATTGTTCTTGTCCTATGGACTAAACCCTCCGGTTTATATATACATCGGAGGGGGCTAGAGTTACACAGAGTCGGTTACAGAGAAAGAAATTTACATATCTGAATTGCCAAGCTTGCCTTCCATGCCAAGGAGAGTCCCACCCAGACATGGGACGAAGTCTTCAATCCCGTATCTTCATAGTCCAACAGTCTGGCATAAGCATATAGTCTGGCTGTCTGAGGACCGCCTAATCCTGGACTCCCTCAGTCGTCGTTTTCCCACCAAGCGACGCTAGCTTCTGAGATTTTCCACGAGTCGCGGTGTTGGCGGAGACAAAACCTGGAGAAGCTCGGCGCGCCTTGATGCGTTGTTCACGGCCAAGGAGGCGCGCATAGAGCTCACGAGGAGGCAGTGGAGCCTCGCGACCATGCACATTCTCGATGAGGTTATCATAGTCGTCATCCAGGCCATTGAGAACATGGGTGGTGAAGTCTTCATCACCAAGCCGCTGACCAATCGAGGCTAATGTGTCGGCGAGACCAGTCATTTTGTTGAAGCAGTCCGTGATGCTGAGGCCATCAAGCTTGGTCTCCCCCAACTCGGTGCGTATAGAGTGAGCACGCGCCTAATACTGAGAAGCAAAGCTGCTGTGAAGCGCCGACCAAGCCTCCTTAGACGTTGCTGCAAAGATGACCAGCGATGACACGCTCGGAGTCAGTGACGACTGTATGGCGGAGAGGATTGCCTGATCCTGGGCCACCCACGCATGATGAGCCGGATGATACGGCGGCGGGCACGGGATGGAGTCGTCGACATACCCCTCCAGGTAGCGGCTGCGAAGGAGAGGAAGCACCTGAGCCCGCCACGACATGTAATTATCTGGCGTGAGCTTCACCGGAAGGAGATGTGAGAAGTAAAATGGCGAGGGCGGTGCAGCACGATCCTGTGTCGGTGGCGCATAGAGACCCATAGATGGATCCGTCTCTTGGCGTGGGGCGATCGCCAAAGGCACGCCATAGCCGGGAACCGCACCAACAAACGGTGACGCCGAGTCCCCTGGTGACGGCGGAGGTGCGGCCCCATAGGGCAGTGAAGGTGGCGGCGCCGCGTAGGGTTGAGGACGTGTTGGTGCCGCGTAGATCTGTGGGGGCATCACGCCATAGGGATGCATCGGCTAGGCGGACAGTGGTGGCAGCAGGGCACCCTGAGTGGATGCGGAGGCACCATACCATGGGGGGCCATAAGCCGAACCCGAGACACCGTACAGGTGCAGGGCGACATACGGCGATGAGGTAGCGACGCCATAGGTCGGGGCAGGGGCGGTGCCGTACGCAGGCGGTTGTCCCTGGAAGGACGGCGCCGCCGGTAGAGCAGCCATAGTGGTCGAGGACGACGAGCTGCCAGAAGTCATCGGTGGCGGCAGGGTGACGTGGCCGGCTCCCGATCTGATCTGGGAGGCCGCGGGCGGCTGGTTGGACCACCAGGCTGAGGCCGCAGCCAGGGGCTGGGAAGCAAGGAACGATGATGATGGAGTGACAGGAGGAGCCGGCACAAGGGGCGGTGCAACAACGATGGTGGCGGTGGGGGGGGGCTGGCGCGACCGCGGCGGCAGGTGCAGCGGAAGACATCGAACCCTAAACTGATACCATGTAAGACATATGTTTGGGAAACTGCTCGACACCCTAAACGGGGTGTGGCTATCTCATTATATAGATGTACCAAGGGGTACAATACAATGTTACAACGTATACACAGAGGCTACGTATATATACAGTCTAACAAAACACATGTTCCAGTGCGCCAAAGTTGGTTAAAAAATCATTTATGTGTACTTGGGTAAATTTCTATGTCCCATGCAAGAAATGAGAATGGAATTCAAACATCTGGGCGTCGTCGCTCGGCCAGTAACACTGAGAAACTTGATTTTTAAATTCCTGTAAATCCAAAACTCACCTGAAAGTCATGATACTTGGCATGGTGTCATGACATGGCACCAACATGTTGTGGTAATTTTTTGTCCGATTTGCGAAGGCACACACATTAACAACCAGCAAAGTCATTTTGGAACAAGCGTTGTCACCTTACAATTAGAAACACAAGTATTATTAAAACCGTCAGCGTTCTACTTACCATTTACATGTTGCAATGCGTCCCCTTTTTCTATTGGTTAGGAGGCGTCGTGCAGGGTAGCTATTTGAGTACGGGAGGCATGCGATCAGATCACTGCGCGTGCTTATCGACAGGAGAGCCCTTTGACCCTCATGTTGGGGAACGCAGTAATTTCAAAAAAATTCCTACGATCACGCAAGATCTATCTAGGTGATGCATAGCAACGAGAGGGGAGAGTGTTGTCTACATACCCTCGTAGACCGTAAGTGGAAGCGTTATGACAACGCGGTTGATGTAGTCGTACGTCTTCACGATCCGACCGATCCTATCACCGAAGATACGACACCTCCGCGATCTGCACACGTTCAGCTCGATGACGTCCCATGAACTTGAAGGAAATATGTCCTAGAGGCAATAATAAAGTTATTATTTATTTCCTCATATCATGATAGATGTTTATTATTCATGCTAGAATTGTATTAACCGGAAACATAATACATGTATGAATACATAGACAAACATAGTGTCACTAGTATGCCTCTACTTGACTAGCTCGTTTATCAAAAATGGTTATGTTTCCTAGCCATGGACAAAAGAGTTGTCATTTGATTAACGGGATCACATCATTGGGAGAATGATGTGGTTGACTTGACCCATTCCGTTAGCCTAGCACTTGATCATTTAGTATGTTGCTATTGCTTTCTTCATGACTTATACATGTTCCTGAAACTATGAGATTATGCAACTCCCGTTTACCGGAGGAACACTTTGGGTGCTACCAAATGTCACAACATAACTGGGTGATTATAAAGGAGTACTATAGGTGTCTCCGAAGGTACATGTTGGGTTGGCGTATTTTGAGATTAGGTTTTGCCACTCCGATTGTCGGAGAGGTATCTCTGGGCCCTCTCGGTAATGCACATCACTATAAGCCTTGCAAGCAATGTAGCTAGTGAGTTAGTTATGGAATTATGCATTACGTAACGAGTAAAGAGACTTGCCGGTAACGAGATTGAACTAGGTATTGGATACCGAAGATCAAATCTCGGGTAAGTAACATACCAATGACAAAGGGAACAACGTATGTTGTTATGCGGTTTGACCGATAAAGATCTTCATAGAATATGTAGGAACCAATATGGGCATCCAGGTTCCGCTATTGGTTATTGACCAAGAATGGTTCTAGGTCATGTCTACATAGTTCTCGAACCCGTAGGGTCCGCACGCTTAACGTTACGATGACAGTTTTATTATGAGTTTATAAGTTTTGATGTACCGAAGTTTGTTCGGAGTCCCAGATGTGATCACGGACATGACGAGGAGTCTCGGAATGGTCGAGACATAAAGATTGATATATTGGATGGCTATATTCGGACACCGGAAGTGTTCCGGGCGTTTTCGGAGAAAATCGGAGTGCCGGGGGGTTACCGGAACCCCCCGGGAGAGTAATGGGCCTTATGGGCCCTAGTGGAGAAGAGAGAGGGGCGGCCAGCATGGGCCGCACGCCCCCTCCCCCTCTGGTCCGAATTGGACTAGGAGGGGGGGCGGCGCCCCCCCCTCTTTCCTTCTCCCTCTCCCCCTTCCTTTCCCCCTCCTAGTAGGAGTAGGAAAGGGGGAGTCCTACTCCTACTAGAAGGAGGACTCCTCCTCCTGGCGCGCCCTCTAGGGCCGGCTGGCCTCCCCCCCTTGCTCCTTTATATACGGGGGCAGGGGGGCACCCTAGGACACACAAGTTGATCTATGGATCATTCCTTAGCCGTGTGCGGTGCCCCCCTCCACCATATTCCACCTCGGTCATATGTCGCGGAGTTTAGGCAAAGCCCTGCGCCGGTAGAACATCATCATCGTCACCATGCTGTCGTGCTGATGGAACTCACCCCCAAAGCTTTGCTGGATCGGAGCCCGGGGATCGTCATCGAGCTGAACGTGTGCTGAACTCGGAGGTGCCGTACGTTCGGTGCTTGGATCGGTCGGATCGTGAAGACGTACGACTACATCAACCGCGTTGTCATAACACTTCCGCTTACAGTCTACGAGGGTACGTGGACAACACTCTCCCCTCTCGTTGCTATGTCATCACCATGATCTTGCATGTGCGTAGGAATTTTTTTGAAATTACTACGTTCCCCAACAGTGGCATCCGAGCCTAGGTTTTATGCGTTGATGTTATATGCACGAGTAGAACACAAGTGAGTTGTGGGCGATACAAGTCATACTGCTTACCAGCATGTCATACTTTGGTTCGACGGTATTGTGAGATGAAGCGGCCCGGACCGACATTACGCGTACGCTTACGCGAGACTGGTTTCACCGTTACGAGCACTCGTGCTTAAAGGTGGCTGGCGGGTGTCTGTCTCTCTCACTTTAGCTGAATCGAGTGTGGCTACGCCCGGTCCTTGCGAAGGTTAAAACAGCACTAACTTGATGAACTATCATTGTGGTTTTGATGCGTAGGTAAGAACGATTCTTGCTAAGCCCGTAGCAGCCACGTAAAACTTGCAACAACAAAGTAGAGGACGTCTAACTTGTTTTTGCAGGGCATGTTGTGATGTGATATAGTCAAGACGTGATGCTATATTTTATTGTATGAGATGATCACATTTTGTAACCGAAGTTATCAGCAACTGGCAGGAGCCATATGGTTGTCGCTTTATTGTATGAAATGCAAACGCCCTGTAATTGCTTTACTTTATCACTAAGCGGTAGCGATAGTCGTGGAAGCAATAGATGGCGTAAACGACAACGATGCTACGATGAAGATCAAGGTGTCGCGCCAGTGACGATGGTGATCACGACGGTGCTTCGGAGATGGAGATCACAAGCACAAGATGATGATGGCCATATCATATCACTTATATTGATTGCATGTGATGTTTATCCTTTATGCATCTTATCTTGCTTTGATTGACGGTAGCATTTTAAGATGATCTCTCACTAAAAATTATCAAGAAGTGTTCTCCCTAAGTATGCACCGTTGCCAAAGTTCGTCGTGCCCAGACACCACATGATGATCGGGTGTGATAAGCTCTACGTCCATCTACAACGGGTGCAAGCCAGTTTTTGCACACGCAGAATACTCAGGTTAAACTTGACGAGCCTAGCATATGCAGATATGGCCTCGGAACACGGAGACCAAAAGGTCGAGCGTGAATCATATAGTAGATATGATCAACATAGTGATGTTCACCATTGAAAACTACTCCATCTCACGTGATGATCGGTTATGGTTTAGTTGATTTGGATCACGTGATCACTTAGATGACTAGAGAGATGTCTGTCTAAGTGGGAGTTCTTAAGTAATATGATTAATTGAACTTAAATTTATCATGAACTTAGTACCTGATAGTATTTTGCTTGTCTATGTTTGTTGTAGATAGATGGCTCGTGCTATTGTTCCGTTGAATTTTAATGCGTTCCTTGAGAAAGCAAAGTTGAAAGATGATGGTAGCAATTATACGGACTGGGTCCATAACCTGAGGTTTATCCTCATTGCTGCATAGAAGAATTACGTCCTGGAAGCACCGCTGGGTGCCAGGCCTGCTGCTGATGCAACTGACGATGTTAAGAACGTCTGGCAGAGCAAAGCTGATGACTACTCGATAGTTCAGTGTGCCATGCTTTACGGCTTAGAACCGGGTCTTCAACGACGTTTTGAACGTCATGGAGCATATGAGATGTTCCAGGAGTTGAAGTTAATATTTCAAGCAAATGCCCCTTGAGAGATATGAAGTCTCAAATAAGTTCTATAGCTGCAACATGGAGGAGAATAGTTCTGTCAGTGAACACATACTCAAAATTTCTGGGTATAATAATCACTTGATTCAACTGGGAGTTAATCTTCCTGATGATAGTGTTATTGACAAAATTCTCCAATCACTGCCACCAAGCTACAAGAGCTTCGTGATGAACTATAATATGCAAGGGATGAACAAGACAATTCCCGAGCTCTTCGCAATGCGAAAAGTTGCGGAGGTAGAAATCAAGAAGGAGCATCAAGTGTTGATGGTCAACAAGACCACTAGTTTCAAGAAAAAGGGCAAAGGTAAGAAGAAGGGGAACTTCAAGAAGAACAGCAAGCAAGTTGCTGCTCAAGAGAAGAAACCCAAATCTAGACCTAAGCCTGAAACTGAGTGCTTCTACTGCAAGCAGACTGGACACTGGAAGCGGAACTGCCCCAAGTATTTGGCGGATAAGAAGGATGGCAAGGTGAACAAAGGTATATGTGATATACATGTTATTGATGTGTACCTTACTAGAGCTCGCAGTAGCACCTGGGTATTTGATACTGGTTCTGTTGCTAACATTTGCAACTCGAAACAGGGACTACGGAATAAGCGAGCACTGGCTAAGGACGAGGTGACGATGCGCGTGGGAAACGGTTCCAAAGTCGATGTGATCGCAGTCGGCACGCTACCTCTACATCTACCTTCGGGATTAGTTTTAGACCTGAATAATTGTTATTTGGTGCCAGCGTTGAGCATGAACATTATATCTGGATCTTGTTTGATGCGAGACGGTTATTCATTTAAATCAATGAATAATGGTTGTTCTATTTATATGAGTAATATCTTTTATGGTCATGCACCCTTGAAGAATGGTCTATTTTTATTGAATCTCGATAGTAGTGATACACATATTCATAATGTCGAAGCCAAAAGATGCAGAGTTGATAATGATAGTGCAACTTATTTGTGGCACTGCCGTTTAGGTCATATCGGTGTAAAGCGCATAAAGAAACTCCATACTGATGGACTTTTGGAATCACTTGATTATGAATCACTTGGTACTTGCGAACCGTGCCTCATGGGCAAGATGACTAAAACACCGTTCTCCGGTACTATGGAGAGAGCAACAGATTTGTTGGAATCATACATACAGATGTATGTGGTCCAATGAATGTTGAAGCTCGTGGTGGATATCGTTATTTTCTCACCTTCACAGATGATTTGAGCAGATATGGGTATATCTACTTAATGAAACACAAGTCTGAAACATTTCAAAAGTTCAAAGAATTTCAGAGTGAAGTGGAAAATCATCGTAACAAGAAAATAAAATTTCTAAGATCTGATCGTGGAGGAGAATATTTGAGTTACGAGTTTGGTTTACATTTGAAACAATGCGGAATGGTTTCGCAATTCACGCCACCCGGAACACCACAACGAAATGGTGTGTCCGAACGTCGTAATCGTACTTTACTAGATATGGTGCGATCTATGATGTCTCTTACTGATTTACCGCTATCATTCTGGGGTTATGCTTTAGAGACGGCCGCATTCACGTTAAATAGGGCACCATCAAAATCCGTTGAAACGACGCCTTATGAATTGTGGTTTGGCAAGAAACAAAAGTTGTCGTTTCTTAAAGTTTGGGGCTGCGATGCTTATGTGAAGAAACTTCAACCAGATAAGCTCGAACCTAAATGGAAGAAATGTGTCTTCATAGGATACCCAAAGGAGACAGTTGGGTACACCTTCTATCACAGATCCGAAGGCAAGACATTCGTTGCTAAGAATGGATCCTTTCTAGAGAAGGAGTTTCTCTCGAAAGAAGTGAGTGGGAGGAAAGTAGAACTTGATGGGGTAACTGTACCTGCTCCCTTATTGGAAAGTAGTTCGTCACAGAAATCGGTTCCTGTGACACCTACACCAATTAGTGAGGAAGCTAATGATATTGATCATGAAACTTCAGATCAAGTTCCTACTGAACCTCGTAGGTCTACCAGAGTAAGATCCGCACCAGAGTGGTACGGTAATCCTATTCTGGAAGTCATGTTACTTGACCATGACGAACCTACGAACTATGAGGAAGCGATGATGACCCCAGATTCCGCAAAATGGCTAGAGACCATGAAATCTGAGATGGGATCCATGTATGAAAACAAAGTATGGACTTTGGTTGACTTACCCGATGATCGGCAAGCCATTGAGAATAAATGGATCTTTAAGAAGAAGACTGACGCTGATGGTAATGTAACTGTCTATAAAGCTCAACTTGTTGCGAAAGGTTTTCGATAAGTTCAAGGGGTTGACTAAGATGAGACTTTCTCACCTGTAGCGATGTTTAAGTCTGTCCGAATCATGTTAGCTATTGCTGCATTTCATGATTATGAAATTTGGCAAATGGATGTCAAAACTGTGTTCTTGAATGGATTTCTGGACGAAGAGTTGTATATGATGCAGCCAGAAGGTTTTGTTGATCCAAAAGGTGCTAACAAAGTGTGCAAGCTCCAGCGATCCATTTATGGACTAGTGCAAGCATCTCGGAGTTGGAATAAACGCTTTGATAGTGTGATCAAAGCATATGGTTTTATACAGACTTTTGGAGAAGCCTGTATTTACAAGAAAGTGAGTGTGAGCTCTGTAGCATTTCTGATATTATATGTAGATGACATATTATTAATTGGAAATGATATAGAATTTCTGGATAGCATAAAGGGATACTTGAATAAAAGTTTTTCAATGAAAGACCTCGGTGAAGCTGCTTACATATTGGGCATCAAGATTTATAGAGATAGATCAAGACGCTTAATAGGACTTTCACAAAGCACATACCTTGATAAAATTTTGAAAAAGTTCAAAATGGATCAGGCAAAGAAAGGGTTCTTGCCCGTGTTACAAGGTGTGAAGTTGAGTCAGACTCAATGCCCGACCACTGCACAAGATAGAGAGAAAATGAAAGATGTTCCCTATGCTTCAGCCATAGGCTCTATCATGTATGCAATGCTGTGTACCAGACCTGATGTATGCTTAGCAATAAGCTTGGCAGGAAGGTACCAAAGTAATCCAGGAGTGGATCACTGGACAGCGGTCAAGAACATCCTGAAATACCTGAAAAGGACTAAGGATATGTTTCTCGTATATGGAGGTGACAAAGAGCTAGTTGTAAATGGTTACGTCAATGCAAGCTTTGACACTGATCTGGATGATTCTAAATCGCAAACCGGATACATATTTTTATTAAACGGTGGAGTGCAGTTCTAAACAAAGCGTCGTGGCGGGATCTACATGTGAAGCGGAGTACATAGCTGCTTCAGAAGCAGCAAATGAAGGAGTCTGGATGAAGGAGTTCATTACCGATCTAGGTGTTATACCTAGTGTATCGGGACCAATGAAGATCTTCTGTGACAATACTGGTGCAATTGCCTTGGCAAAGGAATCCAGATTTCACAAGAGGACCAAGCACATCAAGAGACGCTTCAATTCCATCCGGGACCAAGTCCAAGTGGGAGACATAGAGATTTTCAAGATACATACGGATCTCAATGTTGCAGACCCGTTGACTAAGCCTCTCTCACGAGCAAAACATGATCAGCACCAAGACTCCATGGGTGTTAGAATCATTACTATGTAATCTAGATTATTGACTCTAGTGCAAGTGGGAGACTGAAGGAAATATGTCCTAGAGGCAATAATAAAGTTATTATTTATTTCCTCATATCATGATAAATGTTTATTATTCATGCTAAAATTGTATTGACCGGAAACATAATACATGTGTGAATACATAGACAAACATAGTGTCACTAGTATGCCTCTACTTGACTAGCTCGTTTATCAAAAATGGTTATGTTTCCTAGCCATGTACAAAAGAGCTGTCATTTGATTAACGGGATCACATCATTGGGAGAATGATGTGATTGACTTGACCCATTCCGTTAGCCTAGCACTTGATCGTTTAGTATGTTGCTATTGCTTTCTTCATGACTTATACATGTTCCTGAAACTATGGGATTATGAAACTCCCGTTTACCGGAGGAACACTTTGGGTGCTACCAAACGTCACAACGTAACTGGGTGATTATAAAGGAGTACTACAGGTGTCTCCGAAGGTACATGTTGGGTTGGCATATTTCGAGATTAGGTTTTGTCACTCCGATTGTCGGAGAGGTATCTCTGGGCCCTCTCGGTAATGCACATCACTATAAGCCTTGCAAGCAATGTAGCTAATGGGTTAGTTACGGAATGATGCATTACGTAACGAGTAAAGAGACTTGCCAGTAACGAGATTGAACTAGGTATTGGATACCGACGATCGAATCTCGGGTAAGTAACATACCGATGACAAAGGGAACAACGTATGTTGTTATGCGGTTTGATCGATAAAGATCTTCGTAGAATATGTAGGAACCAATATGGGCATCCAGGTTTCGCTATTGGTTACTGACCGAGAATGGTTCTAGGTCATGTCTACATAGTTCTCGAACCCGTAGGGTCCGCAATGTTACGATGACAGTTTTATTATGTGTTTATAAGTTTTGATGTACCGAAGTTTGTTCGGAGTTCCGGATGTGATCACGAACATGACGAGGAGTCTCGGAATGGTCGAGACATAAATATTGATATATTGGACGGCTATATTCGGACACCGGAAGTGTTCCGGGCATTTTCGGAGAAAACCGGAGTGCCGGAGGGTTACCGGAACCCCCCCGGGAGAGTAATGGGCCTTATGGGCCCTAGTGGAGAAGAGAGAGGGGCGGCCAGCATGGGCCGCACGCCCCCTCCCCCTCTGGTCCGAATTGGACTAGGAGGGGGGGCGGCGCCCCCCCTCTTTCCTTCTCCCTCTCCCCCTTCCTTTCCCCCTCCTAGTAGGAGTAGGAAAGGGGGAGTCCTACTCCTACTAGGAGGAGGACTCCTCCTCCTGGCGCGCCCTCTAGGGCCGGCCGGCCTCCCTCCCCTTGCTCCTTTATATACGGGGGCAGGGGGCACCCTAGGACACACAAGTTGATCTACGAATCGTTCCTTAGCCGTGTGCGGTGCCCCCCTCCACCATATTCCACCTCGGTCATATCGTCGCGGAGTTTAGGCGAAGCCCTGCACCGGTAGAACATCATCATCGTCACCACTCCGTCGTGCTGACGGAACTCATCCCCGAAGCTTTGCTGGATCGGAGCCCGGGGATCATCATCGAGCTGAACGTGTGCTGAACTCGGAGGTGCCGTACGTTCGGTGCTTGGATCGGTCGGATCATGAAGACGTACGACTACATCAACCGCGTTGTCATAACGCTTCCGCTTACGGTCTACGAGGGTACGTGGACAACACTCTCCCCTCTCGTTGCTATGTCATCACCATGATCTTGCGTGTGCGTAGGAAATTTTTTGAAATTACTACGTTCCCCAACAGAACTCTTGGTCCAGTTGAGGTCGAGGGAGAGTTTCGTCAGCACAACGGCGTGGTGACGGTGATGATGAAGTTACCAGCGCGGGGCTTCGCCTAAGCACTACGATTATATGACCGAGGTGTGTAACTGTGGAGGGGGGCACCGCACACGGCTAAAACAATTGTCAACTTGTGTGTCTTTGGGGTGCCCCCCTCCCCCGTATATAAAGGAGTGGAGGAGGGGAAGGGCCGACCCTCTATGGCGCGCCCAAGGGGGGAGTCCTACTCCTAGTGGGAGTAGGATTCCCCCTTCCCAAGTCGGAGTAGGAGAGGAAGGAAGGGGGAGAGAGAGGGAAGGAAAGGGGGGCGGCCCCCACCCAATTTGGATTGGGCTTGGGGGCATGCCCTCCACCTGGCTGCCTCCTCCTCTCTCCCACTAAAGCCCAATAAGGCCCATACACTCCCTGGGGGGTTCCGATAACCTCCCGGTACTCCGGTAAATGCCGAACTCATCCGGAACCATTTCGATGTCCAAACATAGTCGTCTAATATATCAATCTTAATGTCTCGACCATTTCGAGACTCCTCGTCATTTCTGTGATCACATCCGGGACTCCGCACTACCTTCGGTACATCAAAACACATAAACTCATAATACCAATCGTCATCGAACGTTAAGCGTGCGGACCCTACGGGTTCGAGAACTATGTAGACATGACCGAGACACATCTCCAGTCAATAACCAATAGCGGAACCTGGATGCTCATATTGGTTCCTACATATTCTACGAAGATCTTTATCGGTCAAACCGCATAACAACATATGTTGTTCCCTTTATCATCGGTATGTTACTTGCCCGAGATTCGATCGTCGGTATCTCAATACCTAGTTCAATCTCGTTACCGGCAAGTCTCTTTACTCGTTTCGTAATACTTCATCCCGCAACTAACTCATTAGATGCTTGCAAGGCTTATAGTGATGAGTATTACCAAGAGGGCCCAGAGATACCTCTCCGAAACACGGAGTGACAAATCCTAATCTCGATCTATGCCAACCTAACAAACACCTTCGGAGACACCTGTAGAGCACCTTTATAATCACCCATTTACGTTGTGACGTTTTGTAGCACACAAAGTGTTCCTCCAGTATTCGAGAGTTGCATAATCTCATAGTCTGAGGAACTTGTATATGTCATGAAGAAAGCAGTAGCAATGAAACTGACACGATCATAATGCTAAGCTAATGGATGGTTCATGTCCATCACATCATTCTCCTAATGATGTGATCCTATTCATCAAACGATAACACATGTCTATGGTTAGGAAACATAACCATCTTTGATTAACGAGCTAGTCAAGTAGATGCATACTAGGGACTATATGTTTTGTCTATTTATTCACACATGTACTAAGTTTCCGATTAATACAATTCTAGCATGAATAATAAACATTTATCATGAATTAAGGAAATAAATAATAACTTTATTATTGCCTCTAGGGCATATTTCCTTCAGTCTCCCACTTGCACTAGAGTCAATAATCTAGATTACATAGTAATGATTCTAACACCCATGGAGCTTTGGTGCTGATCATGTTTTGCTCGTGGAAGAGGCTTAGTCAATGGGTCTGCAACATTCAGATCCGTGTGTATCTTGCAAATCTCTATGTCCCCTTCCGACACTTGATGACGGATGGAATTGATGCGTCTCTTGATGTGATTGGTTCTCTTGTGAAATATGGATTCCTTTGCCAAGGCAATTGCACCAGTATTATCACAAAAGATTTTCATTTGACCCGATGCACTAGCTACGACACCTAGATCGGATATGAATTCCTTCATCCAAACTCCTTCATTTGTTGCTTCCGAAGCAGCAATGTACTCCGATTCACACGTAGATCCCGCCATGACACTCTGCTTGGAACTGCACCAACTGACAGCTCCTCCATTCAATAAAAATATGTATCCGGTTTGCGATTTAGAGTCATCCGGATCAGTGTCAAAACTTGCATCGATGTAACCATTTACGATGAGCTCTTTTTCACCTCCATAAACGAGAAACATATCCTTAGTCCTTTTCAGGTATTTCAGGATGTTCTTGACCGCTGTCCAGTGCTCCACTCCAGGATTACTTTGGTACCTCCCTGCTATGCTTATAGCAAGACATACATCAGGTCTGGTACACAACATTGCATACATGATAGAACCTATGGCTGAAGCATAGGGAATGACTTTCATTGTCTTTCTATCTTCTACAGTGGTCGGGCATTGAGTCTGACTCAACTTCACACCTTGTAACACAGGCAAGAACCCTTTCTTTAACCGATCCATTTTGAACTTCTTCAAAACTTTATCAAGGTATGTGCTTTGTGAAAGTCCAGTTAAGCATCTTGATCTATCTCTATAGATCTTGATGCCCAATATGTAAGCAGCTTCTCCGAGGTCCTTCATAGAAAAACTCTTATTCAGGTATCCCTTTATGCTATCCAGAAATTCTATATCATTTCCAATCAACAATATGTCATCTACGTATAAGACTAGAAATGCTATAGAGCTCCCACTCACTTTCTTGTAAATACAGGCTTCTCCAAAAGTCTGTATAAAACCATATGCTTTGATCACACTATCAAAGCGTTTATTCCAACTCCGAGAGGCTTGCACCAGTCCATAAATGGATTGCTGGAGCTTGCACACTTTGTTAGCATCCTTTGGATCGACAAAACCTTCTGGTTGCATCATATACAACTCTTCTTCCAGAAATCCATTCAGGAATGCAGTTTTTACATCCATTTCCCAAATTTCATAATCATAAAATGCAGCAATTGCTAACATGATTCAGACAGACTTAAGCATCGCTACGGGTGAGAAAGTCTCATTGTAGTCAACTCCTTGAACTTGTCGAAAACCTTTCGCAACAAGTCAAGCTTTGTAAATAGTAACATTGCCATATGCGTCGGTCTTCTTATTAAAGATCCATTTATTTTCTATGGCTTGCCGATCATCGGGCAAGTCCACCAAAGTCCACACTTTGTTCTCATACATGGATCCCATCTCAGTTTTCATGGCCTCTAGCCATTTCGCAGAATCTGGGCTCATCATTGCTTCCTCATAGTTTGTAGGTTCATCATGGTCTAGTAACATGACTTACAGAACAGGATTACCGTACCACTCTGGTGCAATCTTACTCTGGAATACCTATGAGGTTCGGTAGTAACTTGACTGAAGCTTCATGATTATCATCATTAGCTTCCTCACTAATTGGTGTAGGAATCACGGGAACTGATTTCTGTGATGAAGTACTTTCCAATAAGGGAGAAGGTACAACTACTTCATCAATTTCTACTTTCCTCCCACTCACTTCTTTCGAGAGAAACTCCTTCTCTAGAAAGGATCCATTCTTAGCAACAAATATTTTGCCTTTGGATCTGTGATAGAAGGTGTACCCAACAGTTTCCTTTGGGTATCCTATGAAGACGCACTTCTCCGATTTGGGTTCGAGCTTATCAGGTTGAAGCTTTTTCACATAAATATCGCAGCCCCAAACTTTAAGAAACGACAACTTTGGTTTCTTGCCAAACCACAGTTCATAAGGCGTCATCTCAACAGATTTTGATGGTGCCCTATTTAAAGTGAATGCAGCCGTCTCTAAAACATAACCCCAAAACGATAGCGGTAAATCAGTAAGAGACATCATAGATCACACCATATCTAATAAAGTACGGTTACGACGTTTGGACACACCATTTTGTTGTGGTGTTCCAGGTGGCGTTAATTGTGAAACTATCCCATGTTGTTTAAAATGAAGACCAAACTCGTAACTCAAATATTCTCCTCCACGATCAGATTGTAGAAACATTATTTTTTTGTTACGATGATTTTCACTTCACTCTGAAATTCTTTGAACTTTTCAAAAGCTTCAGACTTATGCTTCATTAAGTAGATATAACCATATCTGCTCAAATCATCTGTGAAGGTAAGAAAATAACGATACCCACCACGAGCATCAATACTCATTGGACCGCATAGATCAGTATGTATTATTTCCAACAAGTCAGTATCTCGTTCCATTGTTCCGAAGAACGGAGTTTTAGTCATCTTGCCCATAAGGCACGGTTCGCAAGCACCAGGTGATTCATAATCAAGTGATTCCAAAAGTCCATCAGCATGGAGTTTCTTCATGCGCTTTACACCGATATGACCAAACGGCAGTGCCACAAATAAGTTGCACTATCATTATTAAACTTTAATCTTTTGGCTTCAACACTATAAATATGTGTATCACTACTATCGAGATTCAACAAATATAGACCACTCAGCAGGGGGGCATGACCATAAAAGATATTACTCATATAAATAGAACAACCATTATTCTCTAATTTAAATGAATAACCGTCTCGCATTAAACAAGATCCAGATGTAATGTTCATGCTCAACGCTGGCACCAAATAACAATTATTCAGGTCTAAAACTAATCCCGATGGTAGATGTAGAGGTAGTGTGCCGACCACGATCACATCGACTTTGGAACCATTTCCCACGCGCATCGTCACCTCGTCCTTAGCCATTCTTCGCTTAATCCATAGCCCCTGTTTCGAGTTGCAAATATGAGCAACAGAACCAATATCAAATACCCAGGCGCTACTGCGAGCATTAGTTAAGTACACATCAATAACATGTATATCAAATATACCATTCACTTTGCCATCCTTCTTATCCGCCAAATACTTGGGGCAGTTCCGCTTCTAGTGACCAGTTCCTTTGTAGTAGAAGCACTCAGTTTCAGGCTTAGGTCCAGACTTGGGTTTCTTCTCTTGAGCAGCAACCTTTTGTTGTTCTTCTTGAAGTTCCCTTTATTCCCTTTGCCCTTTTTTCTTGAAACTAGTGGTCTTATTGACCATCAAAACTTGATGCTCCTTTTTGATTTCTACCTCCGTAGTCTTTAGCACCGCGAAGAGCTCGGGAATAGTCTTGTTCATCCCTTGCATATTATAGTTCATCACGAAGCTTTTATAGCTTGGTGGCAGTGATTGAAAAACTCTGTCAATGACACTATCATTAGGAAGATTAACTCCCAGTTGAGTCAAGTGATTGTGGTACTCAAACATTCTGAGTATGTGTTCACCGACAGAACTATTCTCCTTCATTTTACAGCTGCAGAACTTATTGGAGACTTCATATCTCTCAATCCGGACATTTGCTTGAAATATTAACCTCAACTCCTGGAACATCTCATATGCTCCATGGCATTCAAAACGTCGTTGAAGTCCCGATTCTAAGCCGTAAAGCATGGCACACTGAACTATCGAGTAGTCATCAACACGCGTCTGCCAGGCATTCACAATGTCTGTAGTTGCGGGCACGGGTGGTACACCTAACGGTGCTTCCAGGATGTAATTCTTCTGTGCAGCAATGAGGATAATCCTCAAGTTATGGACCCAACCCATGTAGTTGTTGCCATCATCTTTCAACTTAGTTTTCTCTAGGAATGCATTAAAATTCAAAGGAACGGTAGCACGGGCCATTGATCTACAACAACATAGACATGCAAAATACTATCAGGTACTAAGTTCATGATAAAATAAAGTTCAATTAATCATATTACTTAAGAACTCCCACTTAGATAGACATCCCTCTAATCATCTAAGTGATCACGTAATCCAAATCAACTAAACCATGTCCGATCATCACGTGAGATGGAGTAGTTTTCAATGGTGAACATCACTATGTTGATCATATCTACTATATGATTCACGTTCGACCTTTCGGTCTCAGTGTTCCGAGGCCATATCTGCATATGCTAGGCTCGTCAATTTTAACCCGAGTATTCTGCGTGTGCAAAACTGGATTGCACCCATTGTATGTGAATGTAGAGCTTATCACACCCGATCATCACGTGGTGTCTCGGCACGACGAACTGTAGCAACGGTGCATACTTAGGGAGAACACTTGTACCTTGAAATTTAGTAAGGGGTCATCTTATAATGCTACCGACGTTCTAAGCAAAATAAGATGCATAAAGGATAAACATCACATGCAATCAAAATATGTGACATGATATGGCTATCATCATCTTGTGCTCATGATCTCCATCACCGAAGCATCGTCATGATCTCCAACGTCACCGACGCGACACCTTGATCTCTATCGTAGCATCGGTGTCATTTCGCCACCTATTGTTACTACGACTATCGCTACCGCTTAGTGATAAAGTAAAACAATTACATGAAGATTGCATTGCATACAGTAAAGCGACAACCATATGGCTCCTGCCAGTTGCCGATAACTTTGTTACAAAACATGATCATCTCATACAACAATTTATATCACATCATTCTTGACCATATCATATCACAGCAAGCCCTGCAAAAAACAAGTTAGACGTCCTCTACTTTGTTGTTTGCAAGTTTTACGTGGCTGCTACGGGCTTCTAGCAAGAACCGTTTTTACCTACGCCAAAAATCACCGTGTCTTCATTGCGTTTGATCTTCCATCTCTACTCCTTTACTTTCCGCACTATTGCATGTTGTATTCTTTCGCTGCTCTATCTCTAGATATGCATGTGTAAAAAGTCTTGGTAGTATCTTAACTAGTGTCAAAATCTGACTAAATTTCATGAACTAGAAACTGCACCTTTGGTTAGTTAAGTGTCTATTCACACCCCTCTAGACTTATCTTCTCAATCCCACACCCATCAGGAAGAGGCCCGAAAAAGAAAATGCAACCCACACTATAGGCCACCCCACATCATACATACACCCTCTCTTATCCACAGATGAACAAAACACACACACACTCTCCCCTTTATCCGGTTATCCCCACCGAACACTCAACGCTCGACCCAACATAAAAAAAATCCGCGCGACAGAGTGCAACCTCATCGTTGCGGCCTTCCCCGCCTCGCATTTTCCCCGGGCCAACCTTCTCTTCCTCACACCCTTGCCGCCCAGGATTGTTCAGCCTCGTCACCACATCTGCCTGATCTTCTGCGCCCCCCCCCCCGGCGAATGCGATGTAGGTGGCAACAGTTGGGCATGCAGATGCGGAGGGGGCCCATGGTGCGATGACGACTTTGGCCGCGGGCGGCTCAAACCGGTGCCATGATGTCATCCCTTCTAAGGCACATGCGGAGGTGATGGTGGACGTAGCGACGCCCTTCTCCTTGATGGTGACCGCGTCCATTGCATGCCCGGCAAACACGACCTGACGGCGGTCCCGTGTGTCATGTGTCGTGCTTCGACGCACTGGTGAGGCTTTGGTGTTGTGTTGGCCCGACCCGACCGAGTCACAAGCCCATCTCTTGATGGGAAGACCCGCCAAAAATCTACACAACCAAATCAATCGGGTCAATTGACTCCCAGGGCTCCCACCAAATCAATCGTGATTTAAGAGAAAATTGGAAGAAGTAATTTGAACCGTAGCTTCCTAAAAAAATGATTTGAACTGCTACTTTATTTCAGTCGTTGAAGCGGGAGTGGGTGAAACAACACTGTTATGACGAGGGCGCCTCGCCCATTCTCGCTGTCCTCATGCCCGCGGGTACGGCTACGCTTGGTTTCTTCTTCCTCGCTGCTCTTTCTCGATCCAAAACTCCAAGGCCCTGACAGGCCCTGGCTAGGGATTTGAGGGAACCGAGAGGGATTCAGAGATGAAACGCAAAGGAACAGAGGAATCTCAACATGTCACGGGGATTTACTACTCTCAGAGGAAGGCTTTACTAGAATTTAGGGATTACAAGGAAGCTTATGCCGGCCAGAACATGGCAGCGGCTAGGGTTCAACCCTAATACAAGAAATAAGATGTCCATGCCTTCTGGCTTACACGGGTTATATAGCCCAACACACAACAAGCAAAGAAAGGAGATACATAGTAGGTTCTTGTGGACCCTTGGATCCGAGATGGACGGTGCCGCATTGAAGGGATAAGTGAGCTGCGGGTGAACAGTATAAGTGTCCATTTCTTCAGAATCTTCAGACTTAAGGAGCTCGCCAAGATTGGGTCCTGACAATTCCCCCCTTCTAAGACCACACTTGTCCCCAAGTGTGTTGCATCATGGAGGCACGAAGGAGATCATCCACAGCTTTGGTATCCAACCAAGGGTTTGAAAATGTAGCATATGTGAAAAATTGTTGAGGTAAAATCCCACCAATCCATGCGTAGCAGAATCCCCGATCAATGTAACAGCAATGTAGTGTGTATCAGAGTCAGGTTGTAAAGTCCTGTGGAAGGAAATGGCATAATCCCCTGTACCATGTGTTCCTTTTGCATGTTGACCATGATCTACCTTGAATACAAGGCGCACCGCATAATTGTGGGTTGGAGTGATGTTTCCGATCTGAAATAGAAAACTCAAAGACATCATTTTTCTTCTGCCAACTACTTGCGATTCCTTGCATCTCTGAAAACTCTTGCAAGAATGCCGAATATTGAACCATGGGTTGTACAGTTCAAAAGTCAGATAACTGAACTCACAGTTCTTGCCAGAATTGCACTGCATTTGCACATCCTTTTCTAGTGAGAATTCCCACAAGGAAATAATGCTCTTGCTGTGTAATTGATGTTGGGTATGGACTTGTGTTATTTCCATGGGCTTTTCAACTGCACTGAAGATCTCAAGCCAACTGTAGATGTAGGCCCTGCTCGCTCCAGGGTCCCACAACAACCTTGTAGTACTAAATTGTAAGTATTCTATTTCTGTAATAATTCCAATGCACCCCAGCTGATGTAGCTTGTTATGAGAAACTGCAGTATTGTCACAAGATGGCCTCATAGAGCACAGAATATTCTGCAGGTTGTTGGGCCAAAATCCATTGACAGTATAACCACTGACAGAAGGACAACGGTTGGCAACCGAGAGCGATTCATAATTGGATTTGTGCATGATGACAAGACCTTGAGAACAATATGTAGTTTCAGGGGCTTGCACACTTCTTCGGGTTAGTAGTTTGATCCCCAGTAGCTTTGATTTCCTTGTATCTAAATGTTGTAGGAGCTGGACCAAGGCTGAAACATATGGCAAACAGAACAATAATAACCTATTGTGTATTTCTCTGCTATGCGGCTCTTGTTCCCATTGACCATGTGCTATTAGTTCAGTCATATTATTTGTCTGAAAGAGAGAGCTTATAATAATGTTTGCCAGTTTTGGAAATAATGCATAGAGCTTGATTGCATTTTCAAAGGCCTGGACTTCTTTCCGAGAGGAATATTGGATAATCATCAATGGTGCTAGTAGTGCACTATTGTTCTGGACATCATCCTGATCAACAATAATCATTGATGCTTTGGATAATTGATAACTTGCAGCCCAGAAAATGTCACACTTCAAATTGAGTTCACGGATGTAGTGAATAGTGATCTTGCATGGAAGGGCTACTAGTTGGCAAACTACAAGCATCATGTAAACCTTGCCATGTCTGTTCATATGCCAATCCTCTGATTCCTTGGCATCCCCTAGCTATGAAATTATTCCTTCAAGATAGTCTAAACCAGCATCTATGTCTGAATACTGCCATGAGACTAGTATCATGAAATGAGCAAATTGGCGGAGATGAATCTTGCTTTCTAAGTCAAAGATGAAATGATTATACAACTGAACCAAAGCATTGCCTGCTGTAGTGTAGCCTGCCAGGACGCTAGAAATGCCTAATAGCATTACCATTTCAAAACTGGAGAAGCAATAATGGCACATTGTCAAAACTACTACCTGGATGTCACAGAATGTTTCGCACTTGGGGTTCCACTGAGGGATGCAGTTATTATCAAACTGGTTTGATAAGGATGAAGCAACAAAATTCATGTTCATCATTTGACAAGGAGCACTCAAGTGTTGTTGCTGGATGCCAGGGTTCCCTGGAAATAGGAAATAATATGTTCTCTTCGTGAGAAACAACAAGTTATCATGTGTTTCTACTTTCCAGGTAATTGACTGCCATTGGCTGTTTTCCCCAGCTTGATACACTAGCTGATGTGTTGCAGATGTGAGAGCTAGCAACTGGACCTCATTAAAAGTGCTCGATGACTGCTTCTCATATTGTTTGGGCACTTGGCATATATCAGGAAGTTGATGTTCTCGAAAGATATTAACCAGAGCAGAAGGTGTCCACTTGTACTCTATCAACTGTAAGACATGTATTGCACCAGGATGCTCCCACGGCAAAGATGTACACAAGCCTATGAGATATGTAGAGTGTATGACAGTGTAATTTCTGGTGAACCAAAGCAAAACAAGCTGAAAGCAACTGAATTTTCCCTTGTTGATTGGCATACTGACTTTCCCATGTGTACAGTGCAGAGTACCAGGGTCCCAAGGTAACATCAAGGAACTGGTTTTAATGTGCTCACACAAATCAGAGATGATTAATGATGCTTCATGCACATTATTGCTACCAGGAAGTAGAGCTAGCACATGAGAAACCCTCTTTTCAAATGCTGCACTATGGAGAGCCATACTAGTAACTGGTTGCCGATAATTGCAATCCAAATGCGATGCCCATGGCTTGACAGTAAGAACATCAGTTGGTATAAGTACTGGCACAGGAGAATCACTACTGCTTTGATGGTGTACTTGCTCCATAGGTGGTGGCCATGGCTGACATATGTGAAGAACATCAGCTGATGGAAGCATGTCCGTTTGACTAGTGCGGACTTCTTCCTCATGGAGTGAAGGAAAAGCCACATCAATTTCAGGAATATAGGAAGTATTGTGAGCCTCTATTTGTTTCTTCATTGTCATTGCATATGGTTGAGTATTTTGCAAAATGGATGATTCTTCTGCTACTAACTTGACAAGTTGGGCATCATTTTGTGCCTTATCATCATGAGTTACAAGAATATCTTGAGCAAGTGTAACAGTAGTGGTGTTGCTGCTATCTTGAGGGTGCTGCTGTTTCATAGGACATTGTTGGAGAACTTGCTCAAAAGTATCAGTGTTTTCTTCCTCATTTGCATCTTCGGTAAGAATTGGGATAGCAGGAAGAAGAAGGCTTTCTAAGTCCAGGTGCAGCTGTACCGGTGCATGCTTTAATTGTTTCTCCTGTTTTTTGTATTTTTGCTCAGCTTGCTTGTCTTCAGTGCAGAATGACTCACATGTAGAAATGGGGGGTATAGCAACACTAAGATTGTTCTGGGAGGGTGGTGTGGGTTCATTGGTACCCATACGCACATCTACAAGTCTGCAAGTCACAACTCTGCTTAATGCTTGTAGGTCATTCTGTAACTGATGCAGAAGCTCAATTTGATGTTCTGACAAACTGGGAGCAGAATATCCATAAAAATCTTGCAACTCCTTAAGATTAGCATGCCTAATGTGTAGCTGACAATCATTTGGGTACAGATATAGTCCATGTAAAGCATGCAAAGCTTTATCAGCAATGGTACCATATTTATACTCAACGAATACTGAAGGAGCATGAGTGTGCTGCTGCATATGAGGGGACTGAAACATTTCTTCTACTTGACCATACGCAGAAAACACTTCAATGATTACCTCTGCAGGCACAGATCGTTGCACTTGATGGATTTCCACATGAAGAACTCTACCACGAGGGTCAGGGATCGAATCCATTAAGTGGGGTGCATGAGTACCTTCTTTCATAGGCTGAGTTCCTGCTCCAGACCATGTATCGAACACCTGATGGGCAACTTTTGCAGCTCCACTTGCATCATGGAACTTCATGTTGATCTGGTCGACAATCCTGGAAAGCACGGAATCAACCAGTTTTCGTTCTTCACCCAAACTTCCGCCACCAGCGCCGCCGTTGCTCCAGCCGAGGTGCGCAGGAGCGTCACCGCCGCCGTGAAGGGAGGGAGGGAATGGGATTTTACTGGAGGTCCAAACCAGTCCGCCTCCACTTCAAATCCATCGCCCCCGAGCCCAATCCAGAGTAGATCAACTCCGAAAGCTTGTCTACCGCCGCCATCACCGCCGAGAATCGTTGGCTCTAGATACCAATTGACAGGCCCTGGCTAGGGATTTGATGGAACCGAGAGGGATTCAGAGATGAAACGCAAAGGAACAGAGGAATCTCAACATGTCACGGGGATTTACTACTCTCAGAGGAAGGCTTTACTAGAATTTAGGGATTACAAGGAAGCTTATGCCGGCCAGAACATGGCAGCGGCTAGGGTTCAACCCTAATACAAGAAATAAGATGTCCATGCCTTCTGGCTTACACGGGTTATATAGCCCAACACACAACAAGCAAAGAAAGGAGATACATAGTAGGTTCTTGTGGACCCTTGGATCCGAGATGGACGGTGCCGCAGCGAAGGGATAAGTGAGCTGCGGGTGAACAGTATAAATGTCCATTTCTTCAGAATCTTCAGACTTAAGGAGCTCGCCAAGATTGGGTCCTGACAGGCCCTTCTCCCCTCACCTCCCCACCCTCCAAGACCCTACCGCATCCTCCACCACCGACGCCATGGCGTCGCCTCGCTCTCATGATCGATCCGACGGTAAGCGCCTCTCCCCACAGCCCATCCCTAGCCCTAACCCTAACCCTAACCCCAGCCCAAATCCTAACTCTGGCCCCTCCCGCCACAGTCCGTGACCCGGTGCTGGACATGGTTTTCAATGCGGCCTCCGCCGACAACCTCTCCCTCTTCAAGGGTACGCTGCCCCCTCGCCCGTCCCGGATTCTGACCCTGTCCCAGTTTTGTTGCTCGAGTGCTAACATTTTGGAGGCCCAATCCGTTGCAGCGCTGGTCATGATGCTGGACATGGGCAGGGGCCGCCCCAAGGAGACGATTGAGGAGTTGAGGGTGGAAGATGATGAGACGTTTGAAGGTTTCAGTGCGCTGCACATCGCGGCCACTAGAGGGAGTCTGGAGGTGTGCAGGTACCTCGTCGAGGAGCTGCTGATAGATGTGGATCTGGTCGACAAGGAAGGTCCATCTATCTCCAAAACCCTAACCTATTGGTTTAGGACCCTGCGCACACGTTCAGTGTAGATTTTGTCAATTTGTATGAAGTGCTATTTTACATGCGCTGGATCTAGGTGTCATGATATCTGACTGTTTTGTGCTTTCTCTGGGTTTGGCATAGAGGTGCATTATGATAATCCAGCTTTTCGAACCAGCTTTTGCCATGGCTCCAAGCTCAGCACAACACAGTCCAGCAACCATAAACAAAGCCTAAGATTATCTACGTCAGTATGAACCAATGTATCATAAGCACCAATATTTATCTTGCAAAATAAAATTATGATTTATCATATTCTGTTGTGCTAACTCATGATCATGCAGCTTTATATGAAATAAGTCGGTCCTTTTAAGAGAAGAAATAAGTCGGGCTTAATTATGATACCGGATGTGAATACCCTACATAAGCACCGTTATATAAATAATTAAATAGGCTATACTTTGAGGGCA
This sequence comes from Triticum timopheevii, assembly GCA_963921465.1. Taxonomy (NCBI): domain Eukaryota; kingdom Viridiplantae; phylum Streptophyta; class Magnoliopsida; order Poales; family Poaceae; genus Triticum; species Triticum timopheevii. The sequence continues at coordinate 508,743,011 of OY997274.1, forward strand.
AAGTAATCTTTATTTTAGGATAGTTTGGTTGTTTAGTTATTGCACATATGTATGCACTCCAACTCTGAGGATGCATTTGATTCTTCTATTCACGTAGTCTAATGTGTTAGGAAACTTCTGTGGTGGTATGCTGTTGGAGATAAGCCATGCTTCGATACAAAAAAGATCTCATTCCTTGCTATGCCGAGAAGTGCTTTGATATAATTTCATTTTTGTGTGTTTGTCTGCTTTATAGGTAGAACACCTCTGTTCATTGCAACATACCGCAATGGGGGTACTGCCGAGTATCTTCTTGATCATGGTGCTAATCCAGACAAAGCCGATAACGATGGGTTTTCCCTGTTACATTATGCTGCTGAATTAGGTCCACCTCTATAAACACATATCTCTGTTCTGCATCTCTGCATTGCAAATTGTTTTGTGTTATCTTATTCAGAGCTATTTACCTTTGTTTCATATAGTAATTTACTAATATTGTTCTGTGCTAATAGATTGTCTTCAAACCCGATGGTTAAGTTCTTTTAATGTGTCTCTCTTTTCAGAAGTACATGTTGTTTTAGACTCATTAGGCTGTTTGAGGATGCGCGGCATATTAGGTTTCCAAGTAGATGTTTGGTGGCATTCCCTGATATACTCTTAGCTGTACTAAATAATAATCTTGCTCACGCTTTTAGTCGAAGTCATCGATATATTTATGTTTAGCCATTAGCGGAAGTTCTACCGTGTGCATCCATGTATTGCATCAAACCAGGGCTCTTTGTGTAGCATAATTACTAATATTTTAAATACTTTAACATGGATATAGTGGCTTAGCTGCTGTGCATGTGCAATATCCTAAAATGTCACCTAATTGGGAAGTCAAATAACCTAATACATGTCAGTATCTTTCCAGTCTTACATGGGTGTGGAGTGGCAATAATCTGGTAACTGACTTAATAACCTGGTTACCAAGTGGCTATAGCAAGTGGCTCTAACCTGGCAATTAGTAACAAAAAGAAGTTATCGAAACATATCTACGTGGGATCTAGTTTCGACTGTATCATCACAGCAAAGCCAACAATGAGCACAGATCGTCAATCAGACACACGATTTGAGAGATAGAAGTTCTTGAAAATTCAAAGCAGAAGGAGTCTTTCTGATTTCATGTTTGCATGCATTGGTCTTTTGGTATTGTGCATGTGGCAGTGAGTAACCATGCTGTACATCATGGTCTTATCTTATTGAATATCCCCCTTGATGTGGAATTGGGCCCCATCCCTAAATACTCCTATTCAAAGTTAACATAACTATTAAAATTTTGTCTTTATTCCTTCCAATCCAAACAAGTTCCGATTGGGCTTTTTTGTAGCACATGATCAAGGCAAACACAGGTCCAGGATATGCCAGAAACAAAAGAAATTGTCACAAAAAAATACCTATCATCTTACTTGGTTTCTCATCTTACATTCTTACGTAGAGATAAAAATACGTTGCATACTAACTAGACCCATAAAACCAGAATTGTTGTGTTTGTGAACCCATCTCCTGTTACTGAATTGGAGAGGTCCATGCTGCACTTTGGGAAGTAGGAAGTAGCGAACTGTGAATCTGATGAATCATGAATCGAGTAGCCATGCTGTAGATCATGGTCTTATCTTATTGAATACCCCCTTGATGCGAATCAGGCCCCATCCCTAAATACTCCTATTAAAAGTTAACTTAACTATGAAATTTTTGGCTTTGATTCCTTCCAATTAAACAAGTCCTCATTGGGCTTTTTTGTAGCACATGATCAAGGCAAACACAGGTCCAGGATACACCAGAAACAAAAGAAATTGTCACAAAAGAATACCTACCATCGTACGCTCATGGATTCTTTTTAGAAGAGATTGCCGGAAAACCAAAGAGATCTGTAAGGACTGGAATATCACCAAAGAACTAGGCAACTAGCCATGGACAGGGGTGCGTGGAAGCTAGCTATCCATGTGCCAGAACCATGAGTTGGTTGCGGGATCTTATGGGTTTCAGCTCTAGCCTACCCCAACTTTTTTGGGATTGTTGTAGTAGTAGTAGTAGTATTGCCAGAAAACACCTCTCCTCTTTGTAATAAGTTCCGTGTTTTCTCCCAGGCATTTGTGAAATGTTAGAGCTTTTGCTTGCAAAAGGAGCTTATGTTGACCCGGTATCTGCTCGTGGAACACCACTTCATGGTGCTGCTCGTGAAGGGCATTATGGTGCTGTGAAGATTTTATTGGACCACAATGCAGATGTAAGTTTAAGTATATACCGTTTCTGCCTCAAGTTAACCTACATGTTTTGAACTTTAATTACTTGTGTTTTGCAATTTTTCCTCTCGACTGTCTTGTCATGTTCTATTTAATTGATTGTGTATGGTTGCTTGATGCTGTATGGTGTTTGTGCTGCATAGTTAACTCTTGAAATCCTCAGTGCATTTTTCTTCTCTTCTGCATGCCCCTCGTTGTGTAGTAGTTGTAATGCTACATGCCTACATCTCATCATAGTGTCTTGGTAATAACTATGCTTCATCCACTTCCCTTTCAAATTCATAGCACTATACTATCAAATGTACAGTGCATTTCGAATATAATTCTATGTTTGGAATGCGAGCACATAATACTGCACATCTTCTCATTTTTGGTCCCTTCAATGCTAATTTCCATGCATAAAACTACTTAATATGATTACTTTCTTTTTACATATTGGCCATAATAGATACGTCTCTAACTCTATCATGTATCACCATTTGTTTTTGAGTGCTACCTGGAATTTTATGAAGTTTACTTGACCAATATGATAGTAAGCTACAAGGTTCCACAACATATTCACACCGTTCTTGACTTCTTGTGTATTTTGTTAATGCCATGGGAGCTGTTTAATTTTCACTGAAGAGGCTTGCTTCGGTACGCCCCCTCTGAAAAGATCTTTTCACGCACCCAACTCTACCTGCACCTGCAAATTCTACCCTCGCATAATCTTTCCCTGTCGGCTCATCCATCTTCCCATATAAGCTGTGGGAGTGACCGTGTGAGGGCGCTGTTGGCTCCCAAATCGTTCTCACTGCTGGCGTGATGCATCATCTTCTTCGTTTTCTAGTTGTGGTTCCATATTCAGGTTTTAGTACCTTCTATTCTTGATGGCTGCATTGCTTTTGTTGGGGTTTGAGATCCTAATGACTGGCCGGTGATGATTAAAAGATCGAATCTTTCTTTAAACAAAACAGTCTGGATCTGTAAACTAGAATGGCTTATGCTCCATTAATAATGTGGCTGTGAAATTCGCATCAGATTGATATGAGCGGAAAGGCAGTATACCATGCAATTCTGCTTGCAGATTCCATGTAAACAATCATAAATAAATGATATGTGGTGGTAATCATGGCATTATCTTTGGACTATAGGAGCACTTATGTCGGCTCAATGGCATTAGGGCCTGATTACCAATATAATCTTGACAAAAATAACCTTCTCACTGATTTTACTGTGGGTGTACGAATCAATTTTCTTTGCTGAAAGCTTGCCTCATCAGTTTAGTTCTATGTATTGACCATTGGAGCTGATATCTTAATATTTCTCCAGTACAACAAGATGGTAAATGGTGTGACACCTCTTATGGCTGCTAGAGATGCCAACTCAACGGAATGTACAAGCTCCTAGTTAAGGTGTTGTACATTCGTCTGAGCTTTGTCAAGTCCATGAATTTAAGTTTGTTGGGTACCCATTTTCTATGTTTATTTTCCATACTGAATTTGTTCTTTTTACTTCCTTTCCTGGCATTTGTTTTCCATACTGGCTGCAGCTGTGCATGCTGCAATTTGTGACCCCTTGTACCGGACACTTTCGTAACCATTTTTTTGCTGAAAAAACTAGTGGCGCATTGAGGCTGGGGAGGACATCTGCATATGTGCCATGTTGATATTAATAGTTACCTAAACAGTTTATGACAATTTTGGTGGTAATTTTTGTACTTACAATACTAAGCATGGATGTTAGGAGATTATCATGAGTAGTCAAAATATTATGCTTGTGCAGTCATAGAAATTTGAGAAAAGATACGCTTATGTAATCAAATCTTTTTTCCTCTATATATTTGCAGCGAAAATTCAGGTAGTTCGTTCAGATATTATGTATCGCATGCATCCTGCATAGATTGATTTAATTGATATTCTGTAGGTTCAGGAGGAGCCTGTGCTTAAACGGGAAATCGCGGCATCAGAGCTTATATCACTAGGGAGTATCTCTTTAAAGGAAAAAGATTATGTTGTTGCAGCAAAATTGTACAGTCAGGTATATTAAAGCACCATATATTTCTTGCTTTGTTTAGCTTTCCAGCATTTTGGTTTACGTTGCATACATTATAATTTATAGTTTCTTGCATAGCTCTCAGTCTGAAAATATTTAAGAACACAACTTCATATATGATTTCAAAAGGATTTTATCCTGGTTTCGCATTAATTGTTGAATGCATAGTCCGAAATAATACTTTTGGGCAAAAATATACCAGAATACCTGGAGCTCCACATGGAGCTGGGTGTCGTTTATCAAAAAATTTAGTCATGGGAAGGTTCCTACTGAAAGGGTCCCGGGGCGTAGACTCCAGCTGGCTTTATTATTTCTAATAACTTAGGATTTGTTCAGAATAGGGTTCAGCTGACAGATGACAGTATGCTGTGTCTTTCTTTTCGTTGCTTTGGTCATGTATCCTCTAAATTTCGTGGTGCAAAGTACTCATTTTGTGATAATGGATATGGACCATGAAATATTGTTGGTACTTCTGCTCAGGTATAAACAGGAAAAAATAGTGTTACCTTGATGACTAATGCAATATGTTTGAGGATGTGATTAGGATTTCTGTGTCTTGACCACTTCTTTGTGAGACAACTACATTTTTGTTTTGGAGTAGCTTTGCTTGCACTAACACAGGGAGGACCTACTAGAATGAACGAGTGGGCTAATGGAAAAGCAAGCTGTTAATATAAGTTATTTAGTTCAAATGTTACTCTGCAGCTATGTGCAGATTTCTTGTTAGGACTAGAATAGAACGAACGAGTGTACTTTAACATTGTGCTATATATTTAGTAAATGTATGTTAGGCTGGCTTTTGTAGACTTGCTAATTTGTATTTTATGTAGGCTAGTATGAATTTCTCTGCAGCTATGTGTAGATTTCTTGTTTGAGTGTTCACAGCTTCCTAACTGTTTTTTTATTCAGTTAACCAATTCAATGTGAGTTAAAAGAAACTTAGTAGCCCAATTGTCGATTTGTCTTGTGTGATGTAGGCAATGCAGCTTGATCCTGATGATGCAGTCTTGTTCTCAGACAGGAGCCTTTGTTGGCTTAACATGGGGAATGGAAGAAAGGCTTTGCTAGATGCTAATAAATGCAGGAAAATGCGGCCTCACTGGCCAAAAGCTTGTCACCGGCAGGGTGAAGCTCTCATGCTACTGAAGGTTAGATACGGCTGGCTGTTTTCTCTTGGTATTGCAAATTGTTTATGATCGCTCTCTTGGTCTTTTATCATCAGGACTATGAGGGCGCAAGTGAGCGGCTCTTGGATGGACTCAAATTGGACCCAGTGGACAGTGATATCGAGGATGCATTACGGTAAACCCATCTGCCGCTTTGGTCACACTAATATTGCCTTTTGACGATTGGCCGTGTTTCAGCACATCTCAAGCACAGTATTAGTTTTACGTTGAACCGCTTACCTAAAGAATTACAAGTGCCTGACGTAACTATGCAAATTCCAAATATCTGATACTTCTCCCTGGAATATTCAGGGAAGCTATGAAGTCGTTGAAGACGTCTCGGAGCACGAAAGCCAGGTGACTATCTGGGCGTTGCAGGGAAATCAGGTGAAGGCTTGAAACGGCTCAGGAGTTTGTTCATTTGCGCAGAGACTGATTTCCTTTGTTGTATATAGTAGGAAGTAAAGCCGCGTGTCTGATGGGAGTACGTATTGCCGTTCAATCGACTGAGATCTAGACATACCCTTTCTTTCTCTTGCTGCTCTTGATCTTCCCCTCCCCTCCTGTCCCGGTTCATGCACCTGTACCAGGCCGTTGCAGTGACGAAATCACCAGCCGTTTCTGAACTTGCAAGGATTTTCGCCTGCGGATTTTGCTGAATGCTGATCAGCTGAAACTGTGTATATACACAAATGAAAATCTGGAAGTAATACGTGGGAGCTGGACGCTGTTGTATTCTCCTACGTACCCAACAGTACCGATGCTGCTACCAAATTCACGGGAAATGAAATCCCCGCGTTCCAAACAGTCCCCTGTCACAAGCGAGCAACGCCTCCGACGATGACAAGTCCAGGCCGACAACGGTTCATGTACTTGTATTACGTCATTTGAGTGAATGGCGAAACTAACGTACCAGCTCACTCTCTTCTCCTGATTGTAACAATAAAGATTAAAGAGTACGCCGCAAGGTGCGTGGACACGACGTGGCTAATAGAGAATTGGAGGGAGACGTTGCAAAACAGTAAAACACGTTGCCTAATAATTTGATTACAGGAGAGTCGTCACTTTCTTTTTTCCAAAAGAGTCGTTGTCACATGGATGCCTCGCGCTCCTTTTGTTGTTGTACCCGTCATAATAATGGCACTCATTCACCAGCAAAAATAATAATGATAATGGCACTCACTATTATTTAAAAACAAAACTTAGACGTGAAGCAGGATATAAACATGTGCATTTGTTACTAAATTCATGCACCAGACAGTTGCTTCAAAAATCTGAACTATGAGAGAGGGCCGGACATTATATCCACAACATTTGTAAGTGGCATGGAAAATACCGGCTAGTTAGGCTGCTACCAAATCAAATCAAATCGAGGTCCCTGGCCTTTTTACCGCCATGACTGAGACATGCCTCTGCAGCCATAGATGTTTCTTTTTCGCCTGACCCTTGTAAAAGAACGAACCGAGCCCGGCTAAACGGTATGCAGTTTCCAGCATCAGATAGAATCTTCTTGTTCACAGATCATCCTCCCTTTCCCGGTTTTTTCGGCGGCAGAATGGTCAAAAACTTCAGAAAACTCGGATCATGCTGCAGCCTTACAAGCATTTACAGGGTTTGCCATGAACACTTACAGCCAGCTTATTATCTATACACATGATCTAGCGTGAAGCCTATGTACCTGCTTCATCCGGACCGTACTCGCTATTTAGCTCGACACAAACTATCTACAATACTGTCAAACCTGCAATGCAGCAGACTGCATTATCTGATCTACTAGGGCTGACTCAAGTCACTCAGCTATGGTAACACACAGTTACAGTCACCGCAGAAGCAACTGGGATGGATGAAGGGCGTGTGGATCAGCAAGCGGTTCGCAAGAGATGCCGGATGCAGCAGCGAAGCTCCAACTTGGCAACTGGAAATCTTATTTGCGAAGGTGTATCCGCGGTAGTGCCAGGCTAGCAAGTAGTTGTTCTCAGCAGCGCAGATTTTGCAGAAACCTCTATTGGTCTCCAGATTATGCTCTCGAGTTTGCTGCATAAGCTCTTGTAGAACTGCCACGAGTACAGAATAAAGTTAGCACACTCCGAGGACAGATAAGATGGCAGAGTGGAAAGATAGCTAATACATCAAATTTTGAATTTTTCCGAACTGCTCTACGATATCAAGAAGCTCTAACTCATAGCGATGGTTTTGGTCTTGGACAGACTTAAAGCCTAGCACCTTTTCTTTTCTTTAAGCACACATGCATAATGTGCTTAAAGATCAATTACTGATGAGCATCCAACTTCTCATAGCATGGAATTTACAAGCGGCTTATGTTTGTCGTGGCAAATTTATGTTTGGTGAGTAAAAACATCAAGTTTAGTGTATTTTACAACTAAAGATATTTTTCCTAACTTTTTTTTTTGAGGGAAAGATATTTTTCCTAACTATAACAGCTATCTGGTGATACCATCTAGTTTCAAAATCTTATGTTCCAACCACAACAGTCCCCCAAAAATTCCAATAGGATGCATGATGTGATGTGAAAAGAACAGACCCTGTGGTATTCCAGAGAGTCACCAGCGACCTTTCGAACATCCACCATAAATAGAGCGGGAGCGACTTCAAATATCTGAAAATAATGCACTCGAAATCATGAGAATATATGTGAAACGTTGTTTGTGAACAAAATTACAAACTGTAACGCTTGATAAATCACCTCTAGAACAACAGCGAATGGGCTCATTTTGTTTGATGATACTCCTTCAAGACGTAACTACAGTCCAGTTAAAAATATGTGTCAATACATTATCAAGATTAACAAAAGATAAATAATTTTTCCTAGAGTTTTTCATTGAAGCAGTTTTCTCACAATTACCTTGTAATTCTGGGAATGCACCTTGAGACCCATGGAATCAGCGACAACTTCAATAGTAGCTGCTATAGTCTTTGCAGGTTTCCTTGAGACGAAGCGAGTTTGGCGTTTGACATACTCCTGTAAACAGAAAAATCCATCATTGTGGCTTCTACAGCTACATGAATTGATGAATAGTTTATGCCAGAAAAGATAGAAAAAGAGATGATACAAAATAATATGCCACTTATCCATGAGCATTGCAGTAATGCATAATTGCACATATCAAACACTAAAGGGAAATAATAGAGAAATCCAAACAAATAGCAGTTTTAACATGGTCCCTCTTACCTCCTCTTTTCACATGAGAGTTAAGAGTATATAATAGATCTGAGCCATTGATTTCATTAAGTAGTGGGTCTAAGTAACTCTTACCTTCTTACCTCCCATGTGAAAAAAGGAGGTAAGAGGGACAATGTTAAAATTTGCCATTCTGAATATATGGTTGAAGTGTTCAAATACTTACGCGGTAAACAGCCGTGACATAAATACTACGGAAATTAGTATGAAATGTGGGACCAACAAGTGCTTAAATCTACATATACCATGCAGGTCCCAAATAACTGATAATACCAAGACCAATGGAAAACACAGACCGGGTTCTTCCTTAAAGTATGTATAAAACAGCAGTACTGAATACTGACAATGCTCTTCCTGTCAACTCTCAAGCCTAACATCATAGGAGTTGGGGGAATATTATAAGTTACCACCTGAGACCAAATGGCATAAGAAAGTGCTGCTAAAAACATTAACGAGGAAAAAAACTGAACAGATCGAATCTCTACATAATCTTTACCCAGCGAAGAATTGAACTTATTGTGCTAATCATACTGCAAATAAACATTCAACCATGCTGACTAAAGAAACTAACGAAATTACCTGTTGTCTATCAAATAATGATGAAAGATTTAAACCTTGAGATAGGGTAATCATCTCAAAGGCATTCATCATAAGAGGACCACCATCATTACGAGTAACTTGCTCAGATACATACTTGTCCTGAAGCAAGAAATATTAAAAGTTAACGAAGGACCCTGAACAAGGAGAAAAATAAATATATGAAACATCACTATGCACCAAAACAATACTTTACCCACAAACCTCGATATTATCAAAAGCAGCCTGTACATCATCCAGACTGACGTTTTCATCTTCACCATGTCTAACGCCTACATAATTCTTGCTAAACCATGTGTCTGCCTTCATTTCTTTAATAGTCATACGCTGCAAAATAGTGTGAAAGCCTAAGAAACCATAGGCAGCAATTTACAAATCTAGATAGATGAAATACTCCATGCTGTCTGAACTAGATTTACAGGTTAGGTTCTAGTTAACAAGTTTCTCACATTGCTATGTATATGAGATTTACTTAACATATGATAACACTGATATGAAAAATGGAGATAGTGAGACTAACATAACTATTTGATGACCACAACTCTGGCAGTTTCAACTCAAATGATAACTTTGTCGTAACTGCTAAATGTTGCTAGATGATGCAATGACACAAACTCATGCCTGTACTTACAGTTTTTGGATTTGGATCAAGTATTCTCTGGATCAATGACTTGGCTCCTTGAGAGAACCAATCTGGGCATGAAAAGTGAGCTGCAGTTATCTTCAAATTTGACAAACAAACATGTTAGCTCGAAAATATGAGCAAAATCATCATGTATCTATTAAATGTCAACAACTTGGGGAGAATGAGATCCATGAGGACCATCACACTGGTAAAGAAGCCAGTACCTTGTCATACAAGGTTGGGAGATCATTTTCTTCAAAGGGAAGGTACCCAGCCATTAAAACGTAAAGAATAACACCACATGACCAAACATCTGCTGCAGATCCATCATAGCCACTGTCGCTAAGCACCTAAACAGTGATCCAAGTTTAAGTCCAGAACATATATGTACTTAAAGCTCTAACTCCATATGCACAAATGGTCCAAGATACCGACACTGACATCTCCATAGACTACTTTAGAGTTTAGATAATTATACAATAATTAATTATAGTATGAACATGGTAAACACGACGGATAGTGGCCATAAGTTAACTGCTGAAATACAGCTGAAAGTGAGGATTTGATCACAGAAAAGAACTACTAGACAAACTGACTGCAAGATAGGCAGAAATGCAAATGATAGATACAAAAATGACAGATGATGTTTCTTACAGTCTGATAGGCATCTTGTAATCTTAAATGATTTATATTAAAAACATAAAAAAGAAGAACAGGGATCATATGTCTGTACAAAACTTACAGGAAAAGGGAGGACATTCAGTAGAACGGAATTCAAAAGTGTTTTTTTTAAGATCCAGCTGCTTCTGGCTTTGATTGATTTAGAAGGAAAACGGAATTCAAAAGTCAATTAGCGTATAGGCTGTTTAGTTTTTGAAAGAAAAAAAAAAACATTGCATACCTCAGGAGCAACATAATTCGGTGTGCCACATGTCGTGTGAAGAAAGCCCTGGGACCCTCCAAAAATAGTAAATCTCAATCAGCACACTGAAGCATAAGTATGGATTGTTAGAAAAGAGATCCCTAAACTCACATTTTGCGACAGCGAGCTAAGTCCGAAATCAGAAACTTTTAAGTTCCCACGTGAATCAAGAAGCAGGTTTTCAGGCTACAGAACCAGATTCAAATTGTCAAACATGAGAAAATGCAATTAGTCAATAAAAGAACAGCAAGTGACACATGCACCTCTTATCCAGAACAGACCTTCAGATCTCTATGATAGACACCTTTACTATGGCAATAGTTAATGGCATCAATAAGCTGCTGGAAGTACTTCCTAGCCTCATTTTCACGAAGCTTCCCTTGGCGGGCCTACAGATATTTGATATTGACAAAGGTTAATATTTGGATAAAAGACACAATAGTAATCAAGAAATACGTCTACACCCAGCACATAAACTGCAGAGATCCTGAAACATTTATGTTATATTGATCCTATAACATTACTGTTTGGCAATGAATTTGTCACAACTCTTCAATAAATTGCATAGAACCTCTGCATTTTTACTTGCTGTATTGTACAAGCATCTTCCACATACACAAATACATATGCAGGAAAGTTTCCTTCTATTGGCTGTTGGGAGCATATAAGGGCTTTATCCAGCATTTAAGTTAACGCTTACTAAGCAGCAAGTTTCTGATATATGTGGCACCATCAGCATCAACATATGTTTTGCCTCGATTTACGTAGGGCAGCAGATCTTCATAACTCTACGAATGTAAACCTAAATGAATTGTTTGTACTCCCTCAATTTTTATTTACTCTTCATATTAGACTTAACTGAAGTCAAACTTCATAAAGTTTGACCAAGTTTATAGAAAACAATATAAACACTTACCATAACAAATGTATATGTTGTGAAAGTACATTCAACAATGAATCTAATGGTATTGATTTGTTATTGTATATGTTAATATTTTTGTTTATAAACTTTGTTAAAATTTGCAAAGTTTGACTTTGACCAAAGCTAATATGCGGACTAAATAAAAACGGAGGGAGTACATGGTTAGCAACAAAGCTGAAGTTGGTCAACTAGTATCACAAAATATGATCACCATATAAATCTGCTAAAAGTACATTATGAATGATCATGTACTCAACATGTAGACCACAGGTTTCGTACTATTTTATCGAACAGCTCGCCTCCAGTGATAAGCTCCATGATTATGTATATCTTTGTCTGTCCAGCTAGAACCTACAACATCGTCAAAATGCTAGTAATGAAAAACTACACTGGTAAGAGAGAAGGATAAAATAAGTAACAGAACAATTTTAGTAAGGCAAATTTGTACAGAGAAAATAGAAAGCAGACGCCTGTATTACCTCGTTTAGCCTGATGATGTTGGGGTGTCTTACAATCTTCATTATTGATATCTCCTTTTTGATCTGTCAAGAAGCATGAGGCGTGAGCTCACATTGAAATGAAGATGTAAACTTTCCTGAAGCAGATCCTTGATGCAAATCAAGTTAAGAAGACTGTTTCTTCGGAGAGAAATTTGAAGCGGTCCTTGTTAGCTACTCCTATTTATTAATCTGGTGACAGCTACTGCGCACAACTTGTTCGTACTACTCTGTGATACGTGCTGTTCTGCTTCTGCGGGCATATTCCACCCGCACCGGAACTCCCGACCTTTTTCCTCGCCCAAAAGCGCACGGGATATACAACGAATCATCCAAATTGGTACTGAAGGCTACCGACGAACAACAGCAAGGCTACTAAATTGCTTGGATCAAAGCTGAGACGGGGGGGGGGGGGGGGGGGGGGGGGGGGGGGGGGGGAGCAGGAGGAGTTTGATTTGGATACCTGTTGCAGCATCCGGTGGTTGAGGATGGTGGCCTTGTCGAGCACCTTCATGGCGACGGGGGCGCCCGTGTCGGCGTCGACCGCGAACTTCACCTTGGCGAACGACCCCTGCCCGATGGTCCGCCCCACCTCGTACCGCCCAACAAGCTTCTTCCTCGCCGCGCCCGCCATTCCCTTGGAGCCCCTCAAAGCTCCCGGCCTCGCGCCACGCTGCCGGACTCGGCCCCCCTCCGCCGTCGGTCGGGTTTGGAGAGCGTGCGCGCTCCGCTACGCTGAGCTGGCCGTGCGTGAGAGGGAGTGGATGTGATTCGGGTCCGGTGGTGCGCGCGCGCCGCGACCGCGATGCGATGGTTTTTGTGGGAGGACGCGAGCGCGGGGATGGATAAAACGACGGAGTGCCACCGTCCGTGGTTCAGCTTTTTACCTGTCTGGGAAACTCCTTTTAAAAGCATTTTATTAGTTCCCGTATATAGTTCAGAAAACAGTATTGCTAAGTTATGTCTCGGTCAATATTATATTCGCTAGATCTTACATCAAGATACATGCAATGTTTTTTTTTCTTTTTTCTTTCTTGACTGAGACTTAGTTAAATCCTAGTGACTTAGACCTAGCCACACCCTTTAAAAAAATACATATTAGTTCATATTTCTTCGTATTTCGAACTTTACGGCGCGAAGAGTTTTTTTTTGAAATGATTCAGATCTATTACCAAAGTTCACCGAAAATACAAAGCATCTCAAACATAATAAAAATTATAGTGATCTAAACGCTCTTATATTTTTTTATAGAGGGAGTACATCGAGATACCGAGACCAGTGAACAATCACTATCGCCACCAGAACGAGCCGCCGACGAGCCGTTGTCGCCGCTCCTCTATCGAAGTCGGCTTGACCTTGTCGATGACAACCGGTAAGTCTTTATGTTCCCCTAAGGACCAGTGCCCTGGAGCCGCACTCCTCGTCGTTGAACCCTTGAATAGATATGAAGCACCTGACACCAAATCTCGCCACACGACTAGAAACCCTAACCTCACCACCCCAAGGAGACAGCAGGAATCTACGCTAGTGCTCCGTCGACTACGTCCAAATGGACGAACTTGAGAAGGATCGGAGCCTGGAAGACAAACTCGAAGAAGAAGCGTCGTTGTCTACCCGTGCGCTGCACCTGCGAGGAATAAAAACCCTAACCTAAACTACTAACCGAACCGGGGGCATCGGGATTCCCCTCCCCGCCGCCGGCCGCCGGAGTGGCAGGTAGTGGGAAGGCGATTCCACGGGCTTCAGCGAAGTTTGGAGGGGGAGAGTTTTCCCTAGCCGCCAAGGGATAGAGGAGGGAAAGAGGAACCCTAGACCAGTTTGTTGTTTGTTGCCTGGTTACGGCGTGCAGAGTTGTACTCCTTCGTTCCTTTTTAGTCTGGAGTAAAAATATCTCTAATCCGATCAAACTTATAAAAATATATTAACATTCACAATATCGAGTCAATATCATCATATATATATATGGTATTGTAGATGTTGATATTTTCTAATATAAATTTGGTCAAATTTTGTAAAGTTTGATTTGACACAAATCTCATAAAGGAAAGGAGGGAATACATTTCCCAACTTTTTCACCTTTAGCGATCGCGCAAGGCTAGAATGGGAAGCACAAAAGTTGATATTTGTGCTTATCAATCAAATACATAAAGAAGAAGAATCTTCACCTCACATTAGCCTCCGCGTTGTTCTTTGGGCGACCCAATGGCCTCGCTAGTTCCATTGTCTTTCCTCATCTCCTCATCTTCCTCCTCACCCCCCTCATTGTCGTTGGAGCAAAGTGCATGGTGGATGGCGGTAGCCGGGCTGGTTTTGCCAGCTTGAGGGCCAATGGCTTGTTTGTACTAGTTACTTGTGGGCAAACAGTGAGATCGGTGGCAGCTCAAAAGCCGATGGCGGAGGTGGCCACCCTAATTTCCCAACCTGGCCCATTCAAGATCTCCCATTCCTTGCCCTCCTCTTGGGGCAGAGTGGTGATTTGCCCGGCATTGCATGTCGGTGCCTCCCTTACCCTGGGTGGCAGTATTGTTTTCTTACCATGCCCCCTTGCTACTCTTGACATACATAATCTTTTTTAGGGGTGAAAGGGAGTCTTATTCCAAAATTATAGAGTTACAGTGTAGAGGCGGGAATTCCTCAATACATGGAGGCTCTATGTATAGCCAAACAATAGTGCTACATTCAGTACACTATATCTCGCTAAACAATCGGTCACTCTAATCTGAGAATGATGAAGCTTTTGCGGAATAAGCTTCTGAATTCCTCGTAAGGCTAGAATCTCCAACGTCGGTGTCCATAAGGAGAGCCGATTAGTAACCAATCACTGAACATAGTTAGGGTTGTGGACGAGTCCGATTGCATAATGACCAGAAGTTCCGCGTGTTGCAGGGCTAGCACCATGCCCTGCATCATAGCATGAATCTTTGCTTCCAACACGTCATTGAAGTGGAACAAATACCTGTATGTTGCAAAGATTATCGTCCCATCATGTTTCTGAAGTATCATGCCCACTGCGGCAGTGTCGTCCACACTTGAAAAAGCACCATCTACAGGAAGTGCAACCTTGTCCACCGATAGGGGTGTCCATGTAAGAGGAGTAGCAGTGGACACATGTCTCGTCATCACATCTTCCACGACCAGGGGCATTTTTCCTTTGAGCATCTCCTCCGTTGAAAACCTACGGGTATGATCAAGGGACTGCCAATAGCTTCGTAGGAATTCCACCGAAGTAGTAAGAAAAGGGATTTCCTTTTCATTAAATGTGTCATTCCTTAGTTGCCAGACCCGCCAAATAAGGAGTACCATGATGTGTATATTTTGGTGGCATCCATCAAGGACATAAAGAAGCCAGTCTTGGCCAGTATCCCGCACCAACTCCCTGGACGGAAGTGGCCAGACCAAGCGCATGCAATCCCAAAGCCAGGCTGCAAGTGATTATTTGATTTTCCTTCTAGTGTCGCCAACTCTCGAGCACGCCTTTCATGCATGAATTTCCATTTTCTGTGGAACCTTTCCTTGCCAAATCAAATTCCACAACCTCCTCGATCCATCTGCGGTGGAACTAGAAGCACCACCACTAAAATGTAAATCATGGTCAGTCATGGAGAGACGATAAGCACTTCAAACGGTAAATATGCCCGTCCACTCAGGTTGCCATGCTATAAAATCATCTCTTTGCCTTGGAGATGTATGGGTCTTTAAAATTTCTTCCACAACAGTTGGTCATAAATATTCATACAACAATTGGGATTTTCCACGCACCATGCTCATCAAGAAAATTACAAACATGATTAAGCCTGCAATTACCTTTAGGTATGATCGGTATGAAAGATGGGCCCTTAAGGATCCATGGATCCCGCCATATTCTCACAGATTCTCCATTACACACACGCCAGCTCACCCCCTTCTTCAACAATTCTAGGTCATACTGAATACCTTTCCACATAATAGACGAAATCCCAGTAAAAACTATATCCAGAAGATTACCATTAGGGTGGTATTTTGAACGTAGCAACCGTGCACACAAGCTCAGTGGAGCATCAATAAGTCTCTATGATGGCTTAGCCAACAAAGCTTGGTTAAACACATGCATGTCATCAAAACCCATACCCCCTTTAAATTTTGGGAGTACCATTTTGTTCCAACTTAACCAAGCCATCTTTCGTTTACCTTTATCCACTCCCCACCAGTACCGTCACATCATGCACGTAAGACCATCACACACTCATGACATGTGGGAATTGCTTGAGCAACTCTTTGGTCAATATTTCCTTATTACCAATAGACACGTATTGCTCGTTCCAATCCACAAGCCTTCTATTAAGACTGGCTTGCATAGTTTCAAACATACCCTTTTTTCCATTCTAACATCTGGAACCAGTAACCCCAAGTACTATGGATCAAACACTTGTCGAGATATATCTAACGATCCTTTTACATCATCCACCACCGCACCAGAACCGTTGTCAAAAAAAGATGGAATGCATTGAGGGGTTAATAAGTTGTCCCATAGATGCCGAGTAAATGATCAACGAACCTTTAACCAGCTCTGCCTATTGTTACCAAGCTTCAACGAATAAAAGAGAATCATCTGCAAATAATAAGTGCGTGATAGTCAGCGCACACTGATAGATTGTCACCCCTCAATCCATCCTCTTCCACAGATTTATGCACCAATACAGAAAGTGTGTCACCATACAAGCAAGTAGTGGATGTTTGGCTAGCTAGCTTCCTTTTATTGTCTTTCATATCGGAAATTCAGAGGGCACGCACCTTCCAAGCCTTGCCCGACCGCTCGATTTCTTGCGATTCCCGAAGTATTTGAATCCTGCACAGGGCACAATAAGTTTTTAGTTTCAGTCAGTGAAACTTACGACTTATTATTTGAAACTTACAATTTTCTCGCTCAGTCTTACCAAATTTGATAGATAATTTTTGAAGATTTTATTTCGTTTGTAGGCACAAAAATCGTTATTTTATCGGTCGCTTGTACTAAGTTTCGAGAGTTGAAACTTACCACTTATTTTCAAAAATTACCAAAAAGTATTCAAAATGGATATTGTTTGAAATCCCTCTTCATGAGAAACACGAATATGAAAACATAACTTATTTGGACTGTTCGTTCCAAAGATGTAAATGTTCGAAAATCAAAAGCCAAAAATAAAAGCACGCGCGGGGGACTCGGTGCCCCCGCACTTGCGTGCCCCAAATCCGCTCCCCTACTCATATTGGTGGTTGGTGTCACTCATGGTGTTGGCATTGTTGTGTCGTGTCATGGTAAGGGTGAGGTGCCATTGCAAACTCAAACTATAGACAATGCAATGCTCTCATGACTTTGTGGGTTATTTGTCGGGGGCGCTGGGTCTTAAGTTTTTTTCAGTCTGGGTCTTAGCTTGTTAGACCTTTGATCATAGACAAAGTGGATGGGTAGTGTTGCCAGGTCTTGAGTTGTTACTGCGACTATATGTCTTTTTTTATGGTGATTTTTAGACTGTTTTATGCACAAATACTATTTCATTATGCACAAATAATACAAATTAAATCTCGATACTATTTCATTTCACAAGTTCATGCATTATTTATAGAGTGCTTTAATTTGTATCACCTCCGTCTCAAAATATAAAACGATTGAAATAATTTTTTGCATAGTTGAGGAAATCGTTAACTCGTAGCTGCTCGATTGGCTAGTGAGTAGGGGATTAATAGGCTAATCGGCAAGTTAATCGGTCATTTAATCAATTAGTTGGCCGATTTATCAGTTTATCCGCTAATCGGTGACCCTACGAGTAGGGATTAATCGGCAAGTTAACTGGTTAATCGGACGAATTCTTGAACACGATTATTTTGAGATGGAGGTAGTAGTTCTTATAAATCTATCTTTGTAGTAATAATATATGGATTTTTCTTCTCACAAAGAAAATGTTCATAGTAAAACCCAGCAATAACTTCCATCGCCCCGCGCTCGTCATATCATAGTTTTTTTTGAACGGGAAAGCCTTTCTGTGTTTATTGCTCATCCAACAAGGTTACATCGTTTAATACAAATTGTAACAGAAAAGATGGTGGGTCTCCATCCCAGAAAAACCTCGAGCTATTATCATATGCATGTTTTGCTAGCCGATGAGCAACTTCATTGGCCTTCCTGGGGCAATGAGTAAATGATATTCCATCAATGGACTGGGCTTTCGAAAAACAAACTGCCAACATTTCAGAGTAGGGGCTGAAAATCTCTAAATCTCCATTACATGCGTTGATCGGTTCCAAGCAATCCGACTCAACTGTAACATGTGTGCAACCTAGAGTTTCAATGAGCTCAATCCCTCTCCTCAAGGCAAGTGCCTCCGCCGATGGAGCATCCAAAACAAAGCTTAAGAAAGTCGTTGTACCAGCTACAACCTCCCCCTTACTATTACATAGTACAACCCCAACTGCACCAGTGCCATTATCATGGAAGGTTGCATCAGTGTTCAGTTTATAATAGCCACCTCTCGGTTTAGTCCATGTAATTTCATGAGGTTTACTAGCCGCGGTAGCCGCTCCAAAATTTGCCTTCAGAGCATGAATAGCAAATGCAGTCTGTACTGGATCAACTATAGGTTCACCCTTTACAATCTGCCGACGCTGCCACCAGACATACCAACAAGCAACTGCCACAGACTCCTGGAGGCCAAGCGTTCCCAAGACCGGTGACTTCCTGTTCGATTTGCAGAGTATGTATTCAAGCACCACATACCTCGATCTATCAGAAATCAAAGCATCGTCTATAATGTTCTTAAGTCCCATTGCATCCCAAACACTACGTGCCCGTGGGCAGGTGAAGAGCAGGTGGCAAACATCCTCGGCCCCTGGACCACAAATTGGACATTGTGCAGAAACAGGGATGTCTCTCGAGGCAAGAACAACCATGCCTGGGATAATGCCATGCAGGGCCTTCCAAAGAAATATTTTTATTTTACTAGGAACTTTTAGTTTCCAAAGAATACCCCACACTGGGTTTGGTCTATGGATCCTTGCCCATCCTCTTGCATTGTTCGAGCAGCAAATTGATGATCCCATTCAGTGTAATAGGTAGACCGTTGTAGGACCTTGAAGTATGTCTAGAGGGGGATGATTAGACTACTTGACCAATTAAAAACTTAACCTTTTCCCAATTTTAGAGTTTGGCAGATTTTAGCTAACTTTGGACAAGTCAAGCAATCATCACACAATTCAAGCAAGCATGCAAAGAGTATACGAGCAGCGGAAATTAAAGCATGCAACTTACAAGAAAGTAAAGGGAAGGGTTTGTAGGATTCAAACGCAATTGGAGACACGAAAGTTTTTGGCGTGGTTCCGATAGGTGGTGCTATCGTACATCCACGTTGATGAAGACTTCAACCCACGAAGGGTAACGGTTGCGCGAGTCCACGGAGGGCTCCACCCACGAAGGGTCCACGAAGAAGCAACCTTGTCTATCCCACCATGGTCGTCGTCCACGAAGGACTTGCCTCACTAGCGGTAGATCTTCACGAAGTAGGCGATCTCCTTGCCCTTACAAACTCCTTGGTTCAACTCCACAATCTTGTTGGAGGCTCCCAAGTGACACCTAGCCAATCTAGGAGACACCACTCTCCAAAAAGTAACAAATGGTGCGTTGATGATGAACTCCTTGCTCTTGTGCTTCAAATGATAGTCTCCCCAACACTCAACTCTCTCTCATAGGTCTTGGATCTGGTGGAAAGAAGATTTGAGTGGAAAGCAACTTGGGGAAGGCTAGAGATCAAGATTCATATGGTAGGAATGGAATATCTTGGCCTCAACACATGAGTAGGTGGTTCTCTCTCAGAAATGGTAAGTTGGAAGTGTAGGTTTGTTCTGATGGCTCTCTCCACGAATGAAGAGGAGGTGAAGGGGTATATATAGCCTCCACACAAAATCTAACCATTACACACAATTTACCAAAGTCGGTGGGACCGATTCAACAGACTCGGTCGGACCGATTTAGTAAACCTAGTGACCGTTAGGATTTTCGGTGGGACCGGCATGCAACTCGGTAGGACCGATATGGTTAGGGTTAGGGCATAACGTAATCTCGGTAAGACCGACTACACAAACTCGTTGAGACCGATTTTGGTAATAAGCTTTCCAGAGAGTTGGTCAGGTAAACTCGGTGGGACCGATTCGCTCTTTTCGGTGAGACCAAAATGTTACAAAAAGGAAACAGGGAGTTTACATTGCAATCTCGGTGGGACCGATCGCTCACTTTGGTTAGACCGAAACGTCACGAAGGGAAACAGAGAGATTACAATCCCATCTCGGTAAGACCGAGATCCCTATCGGTAGGACCGATTTGCCTAGGGTTTGTGGCAGTGGCTATGACATTTGAACTCGGTGGCGCCGGATAGAAAGAATCGGTGGGACCGATTTTGACTTTGGGTTTAGGTCATATGTGGATGTGAGAAAGTAGTTGAGGGTATTTGGAGCATATCACTAAGCACATGAAGCAAGAGGCTCATTAAGCAACACCTCATCCCTCCTTGATAGTATTGGCTTTTCCTATAGACTCAATGTGATCTTGGATCACTAAAATATAAAATGAAGAGTCTTGAGCTTTTGAGCTTGAGCCAATCCTTTGTCCTTAGTATTTTGAGAGATCCACTTTCATCATCCATGCCATGTCATTTATTGAGCTTTCCTGAAATAATAGTCTTGGAATAGCATTAGCTCAATGGGCTATATGTTGTTATGAATTACCAAAACCACCTAGGGATAGTTGCACTTTCAATCTCCCCCTTTTTGGTAATTGATGACAACATATAGATCAAAGCTTCGACAAATGATAATAAGATTGAAGAACATCGTCGCTTTGAGAAGAATGTGATAAGCAAGAGATCCCCCTAAATTTGTGTATAGTTTAAAATTTGCTTTGGACTGCAAATGCACAAGGAATTAGGCTCATGGGTTACTCTTCCATGTCACATACATCTTGGTGGAGCGCTCAAAATAATAAAGATTGAATACATGCACTCATCACCAAGCAAAGTGAATGATCACATAAGGATATGTAAGATAATATCATCAAACATGCATAAGTGTAGCTTATGATCAAACACATGATCATCAATGTCTCACAGATAATAGCATAGTATCTCAAGCAATCAAAAGCAAAGTTTAACCACCAAAGCAAGAGAGAACAAAAGAAACACTCTCTCTCTTGAAGCCTATGATCTATACATTTTTCTCCCCCTTTGGCAACAAGTTACCAAAAAGTTCATAGAAAATGCATAGTGCTAGATCGACTCTCAGGCTTGATCTTCAGGTGGTGGTGTAGAGATGGCTCCTTGGACAAAGGTTTCAGTTGAAGTGGAAGGAGCTGGAGGAGTTGGTGCTGGAGCTGGTTGCACTGGAGCTGTAGCTGGTGCAGATGATGTGGCTCTGGAGTCTGTCACAGGCACTGCAGCTGACCTATGAGCTCTAGGCACTCTGGAAAATGCATCAGTGGTTGTCTTGCCCTTCCTCTCCTGCATGTCATCTTGGAGCTGCTCCACAACTGACTGAATCTCAGTTACTTTGATGTCTAGATCATAGAATTTTCGTTCCATGATTCTTTCCAGGCTCTCCTGGTTTTGAGTTAGGGTGGCCAACCCCTTCTCAATCCTCAGTGTTGATGCTATCAAGTAACCAAGATGCTCCTGCTTGTTCTTCAAGAAGTATTCAGATGCCTCCTCTTGAGTTGGCACCTTGGCAGCCTTCTCTCTCTTTGCCTTCTCATTCTGCTCTTGAGCTTGCATTGATGATGGTTCATTCTCATTCATAACAACCTGATTATCCTCAAAGTCTGGATAGATAGCAAAATGTTCCTTATCCAGCAAGTAAGTTCCTGTGCCCATCTTTGAGTTAATCAACTCCTGAATCTGTGGGGCATACCCACAACTCCTCTTCTGATCTGCTGCTGTCCTCTTAATGGTCTCAACAATGAGGCTCATGACCTTGAATTTTTGTGGCACATCAAACAAGTGCAACAAGTTGATAGTATGCCCTCTAATCATGTTGTGGTCACCTGACTTGGGCAACAGAGTGTGCCTAAGAATCCAATTGATTGTTGGCAGCCCTGACAGAAGAAAGTGGACTGACCCAAACTTGAAAGTCTCAAGAGCTTTGTTTGGGATCTCCTTGTACATATGAGACATGGTATTGTGGTCCATTTTCTTCTTGGCATAGACATCCAAGTCATCTTCACTCTCCTTTGGAGCACTGATCATACTGATCCATTCCTCAATTGTTGACTGGTACCTTGTACCTTCAGACATCCAAACTATCCTGCCATCTGGATAGAAGTGTGCTGTGGAGTAGAATTGCATAATGAGCTCATTGTTCCACTTTGTGAGCTTCTGCCCAACAAAATCTGCAACTCCACAAGCAACAAAGCTGTCTTGCACTCCAAGATAGTGTTCCTCATTTTCCTTCATGTAGGTCCAGTCGACCCACCTCATATCACACACTATGGGCTTCTTGTCCAACAACACTGTCTCATAGAAGTCCTGCTGTTCCTTAGTGTGGAACCTGTAATCAACAGCAGTTCTTCTCCTGGTAGCATATGGATCTGTCAGCCTCCACAATCTGAGTCCTGCATCCTTTCTCAACTTCATATTCTCAGCCACAGGATGAGCATCATTGTGGTCTGGAATCTTGGGCTTTAGCTTCCTCAGGACTTGTCCTTCTTCATCTTCCTCATCAGCAACTTCAGGCACTGGGGCCTTGTTCTTCTCAGCAGCTGGAATACTCCTGGTATTCCTATTTGGTGCAAGCTTGGGCTTGGGGCAGCTTTGGGTGCTTCCTTGGGCTTTGATGTTGCAGCCCCTGACTTAATATCATCACCCATTAGCTTTTGTGCCTTGGGTGCTGGTGCAGCAACCTCTTCTTCCTCATCAGAATCTCTCCTCATAGAGGGATTTCCAAGAACCTGGGCAGTGGTGGTTCTGGATCTCTTTTTCTTCTTATCTTGTCCAGCAGCTTCATCTTCTGATTCCATGGTAAACTTCATAGTTTCTCCAGTGGGAACTTTCTTGGGTTTGGAAGTTGTGACTCTTCTTGCAGGTGCCTCTTTGGGTTCAGACTTTTCAGGCACTTGAGTTGATCCTCTGACATTCAGCATAGGTGTCCTCTTGGCAGGAACCTTCCTATTGAGTCCAGGCTTTGTGTTCTTTGCTGAGGCATACTCCTTTTTGAGCACTACCTTCTTGGAGGTAGCCTTATCTTCTTCTGCCAAGTAATCCTCATCCACAGATTCTGAGGTTCTCTTCTTCCTTGTCCTGGTGGCAGCTTTAGGCAGATTGCTTGGGGTGCTCCTGCTGTCATCATCTGAAGTGCTAGAGGGACTAGTGCCCTCACTCATGTGATTGTGCTCTTCTGACTTGTTCTGACTATCACTTTGGTCTGACATGCTGCAAATCACTGACTGCTGACCCTGTGAATAGTTATAGATGAGATAGAATGGATGAGCATCACAAAATGCAGAGATTTTTGCACAAGAATGATTCAAAAATTCAGTTTTAGTTTTCCACAGAAAGCATTTCGGCTCAACCGATTTTCAAACTCGGTGATACCGAAGCAGTTTTGGAACCTAAACTGGTGAACTTGGTAGGACCGAGTCACAGTTCGGTGGCACCGAGACTGCTAGGGTTTCACAAAGTCTTCAAATCGGTCACACCGATTAGCAATTCTCGGTCAGACCGAGAGTTACTAGTGCAATGGCGTTAGCCAAATCGGTGGGACCGAGTTTTTCAACTCGGTGGGTCCGAGATGGTTTCGGCGGAAACCTAACCCTAAATTTTCAAATCCCATCAAATCTAAGGATTGTATTGTCTGGATAGGAGTGTCTCAATCGTGGCAAGAATCATAATGAACACAATGTGCTAGGAATCGGACGAGGATAGCACTGTGATCGAGTCCATACCCTAGCTTTGCGATGAACTCGCTACGGCGGCAACGGCGGGGGTGAAATCCATTGACGGCGGTGGAGACCAGTGACAGGAGGCGGCTGGCGACCAGGAGACGATCCGGAGACCCTGGAGGCAGAGCGAGCTATTGCGCGGGCGAAGAGGTTCGGAGAAATTTCCAAATTTTTGCCCGTGAGTATATATAGCCCGACCCTGTCGGTGTGACCGAGTGGAACAACTCGGTGGCACCGAGATGCATAACTGTATACAGTTACTGCAACTCGGTGTGACCGAAAAGTTCAAATTGGTTGCACCGAGATTGAAAACCTAGATCGACTTAGTGATCTCGGTAGGACCGAAGTGGAGGAATCGGTCAGACCAAGAAGCACAAAGAAGTTTTGGAAGTTTAAGTCCATGACAAATCGGGGACTCCGAGTGCTCCTCACACAGAGTGGTTCAAATCTGACTTGATCAAATTTTGTGATGTAGCATGAAAAGAGTTTGAGACGAGAAAAGCATAGATAGCTAGAGAAGGTTCTTAGGCATTCTTGTCCATCCACTTGGCAAAAAGAAAAAGAACCCAAACAATCAAAGCAACAAGTGGATGTCCTCAAATGAGTAAAATATGCAACCAACATGCTCACACAATAAGATGGCAAATGAAATATGTGGCAAAGCATGCACAACCAATTCTAGCATCTATCAAACAATTGGCGATGACTAGGTCATCTATATATGAGTATATTGACTTAGGAGTCAAATGAGAACATTTGATCATAGGTCATACTCATCGTTTAAGCTCAAGTGGGGTTACCACTTTTACATAATGCATTGATGTGTTCACACCATTAGAGTTGCTTTGACTCAATTCTTAGAGTTAAGCTCCCCCTAGATGTGAGATCCCCTTTTAGAGGGATGAACTAACCTTGGGTTTTGTCGATGATGACTTCATGTAGGTGTTGAAGATGTGGATGCTCAATGTTGGTGTAGATCATTTGGAGCAATCCTTTGGAGTGAGTTGCACTTTCAACATACCTACATGGGTTAGTCCCACAAGGAACAAACAAGAATATCCATAGACATAGAGTGATGCACACACAAGATGATGTCCATGAAATCATTAGGTTACCTTGTCCCTTGCCTTACCAACATGAGGGTTTGTGACTCCTTTAACTAGTGCAAGATGTGGAAATTGATTGCACTTGTCCTTGCCATAATGATATGAGTGAAGAATGTTGGCGGAGTCACCCTCAAGAACTCTCTAGTTCTTCTTCTTCGGGATCCACATCATCTTGGTGGGAATCCTTGGAGTTGTAGTTGTACTTGATGAAGTATAACTTGACGTAGTCTTGGGAATCCACTTGACCGAGGCCTTAGGTGCTTCTTCAAATGCATCAATCTCCTCTTGAAGCTTGTCCTTGCCTTTGTTCTTGTGGTCTTGTTGTGGAAGATCATCTTGTGCTTGTGTTCCCTTGAAGGAAGTAGGATCATACTTCTCTTGTTGAGGAACAAACTTCGTCTTGGGGTATTGATCTTCTTCCCGCTCAACTCCATTGGCATTGAACTTTCGTTCAAAACCAACACCTTGATTCTTCCGGTGCCTTCCTTGCCTGCGTACAATTTCCTCGAATTTCTTACTCCCGGCAAGGCTCTTGTAAACACCTTTCTCTATAATTCCCTTCAATAAGCTATTTTCTTGCTCAAGTGTGACTTGGCTAAGAGAATCATTAGTGGAATCAAGAGAACTACTAGAAGCAACAATATTGACATTATTATTGTTATTACTAGAGGAAGGATCTTTCTTGTACTTGTTACTAGACTTGACTTGAGGCATGTAAGTAGATAAGAGTAAACGCTTGGCAATGTAAGAAGAACTTTTCTTACGGAGATCATCATTGATTGCTTTTAAGAACTCATGCTCTTGCTCAAGATTGAGCTTTTCAAAGTGTAACTTCTCATGAGCCCTTAAAAGTTCTCGATGATCTTCGAAGATAGTTTCATGAGCTAACTTAAGAGTGTTTAGTTCTTTAGTTAGAAACTCAATCTTCTCCTTATCATTGTCATTCATTTTATCTTGATTAGAATGTTAATTGACGTTTAATCATAGTATTCATCACTAGAGTTGTCAAGTAAATCATCATCAACTAGCAAGTCATCTTCATCACTATTGAAATCAACATACTCGGGATGTGTTACCTTTGGACCTTTGGCGATGAAGCATCTTCCAATTCCTTCATTTGGTGAGTTAAATATGTCGTAGGAGTTGGTTGACACAAGTGCTAGACCGGCAACACCTTCATCTTGAGTATATTCGGAGTCGGAGTGATAGCTTCTCTCGGAGTGATTGTCGGAGTCGGAGCCGGATACCCATTCACCAACATGAGCTTGATGTCTTCGTTTTGTGTAGCTCCTTGATGACTTGTCCTTCCTTTTCGAATCCTTGATTCTCCGTGAGGGTCTTCGTTCATAACGATCATCTCTACTCCTCCTCTCTCTTGGTGGTGATTCTTCTCTTTTGCTTCTTCTTTTTGGAGAATCTTCTCTTCTTTTGTAGGGTGCCGTACACTCATTGGAATAGTGTCCGGGTCTCCCACAATTGTAGCAATTTCGCTCTCGACTAGAAGATCTTTTGTCATTGTAGGACCTTGACTTAGAGCTTCTTTCTTTGCTTCTACTCTTGTAGAATTTGTTGAAGTTCTTCACCATTAAGCTCAATTCTTCATTGAAGGTTTGTTTCTCACTTGATGATGTGGGGGCTTCACATGAGGCTTTGTAAGCACCACTTGACTTGTTGTGAAGTTCCTCCTTATCCTTGAGTGACATCTCATGAGCAACAATTCTTCCAATGACTTCCGTTGGCTTGAGATCTTTGTAGTTTGGCATCATTTGGATCAATGTGCACACGGTATCATACTTTCCATCCAATGCTCTTAGGATCTTCTTGATGATGAATCTGTCGGTCATCTCTTCACTCCCTAAGCCGGCAATCTCATTTGTGATAAGATCAAGCCTAGAGTACATTTCAGCGACACCTTCACCATCCTTCATTTGAACTTGTCAAGCTGACTTTAGAGCACATCCAACTTGGATTCCTTGACGGAGTCGGTACCTTCATGCATATCAATCAAAGTATCTCAAATTTCCTTTGCATTCTCAAGACAGCTGATTTTGTTGAATTCCTCGGGGCACAATCCGTTGAAGAGGATATCACAAGCTTGAGCGTTGTATTGCAGCATCTTCAACTCTTCCGCGCTAGCTTCACGGTTTGGTTCTCTCCCATCAAAGAATTCACCTTGCAAGCCAATACACACAATAGTCCAAACGGCGGGGTTATGTCCAAGAATATGCATTTTCATCTTATGCTTCCAACTAGCAAAATTAGTATCATCAAAGTAAGGACCTCTATGGTGATAATTTCCCTCGCTAGACGCCATACTCTCCTAGGTTGTGAAACCAAGGCTATGACCACCAAAAGCTATGGAAATCAAAGCAAATGGAGACCAAACCTCTGATACCACTTGTAGGACCTTGAAGTATGTCTAGAGGGGGGGGGGGTGATTAGACTACTTGACGAATTAAAAACTTAACCTTTTCCCAATTTTAGAGTTTGGCAGATTTTAGCTAACTTTGGACAAGTCAAGCAATCATCACACAATTCAAGCAAGCATGCAAAGAGTATATGACCAGCGGAAATTAAAGCATGCAACTTGCAAGAAAGTAAAGGGAAGGGTTTGGAGGATTCAAACGCAATTGGAGACACGGATGTTTTTGGCGTGGTTCCGATAGGTGGTGCTATCGTACATCCACGTTGATGGAGACTTCAACCTACGAAGGGTAACGGTTGCGCGAGTCCACGGAGGGCTCCACCCACGAAGGGTCCCGAAGAAGCAACCTTGTCTATCCCACCATGGTCGTCGCCCACAAAGGACTTGCCTCACTAGCGGTAGATCTTCACGAAGTAGGCGATCTCCTTGCCCTTACAAACTCCTTGGTTCAACTCCACAATCTTGTCGGAGGCTCCCAAGTGACACCTAGCCAATCTAGGAGACACCACTCTCCAAGAAGTAACAAATGGTGTGTTGATGATGAACTCCTTGCTCTTGTGCTTCAAATGATAGTCTCACCAACACTCAACTCTCTCTCATAGGTTTTGGATCTGGTGGAAAGAAGATTTGAGTGGAAAGAAACTTGGGGAAGGCTAGAGATCAAGATTCATATGGTAGGAATGGAATATCTTGGCCTCAACACATGAGTAGGTGGTTCTCTCTCAGAAATGATAAGTTGGAAGTGTAGGTTTGTTCTAATGGCTCTCTCCACGAATGAAGAGGAGGTGGAGGGGTATATATAGCCTCCACACAAAATCTAACCATTACACACAATTTACCAAACTCGGTGGGACCGATTCAACAGACTCGGTCGGACCGATTTAGTAAACCTAGTGGCCGTTAGGATTTTTGGTGGGACCGACATGCAACTCGGTAGGACCGATATGGTTAGGGTTAAGGCATAACGTAATCTCGGTAAGACCGATTACACAAACTCGGTGAGACCGATTTTGGTAATAAGCTTTCCAGAGAGTTGGTCAGGTAAACTCGGTGGGACCGATTCGCTCTTTTCGGTGAGACCGAAATGTTACGAAAAGGAAACAGGGAGTTTACATTTCAATCTCAGTGGGACCGATCTCTCACTTCGGTTAGACCGAAACGTTACGAAGGGAAACAGAGAGATTACAATCCCATCTCGGTGAGACCGAGATCCCTATTGGTAGGACCGATTTGCCTAGGGTTTATGGCAGTGGCTATGACATTTGAACTCGGTGGCGCCGGATAGAAAGAATCGGTGGGACCGATTTTGACTTTGGGTTTAGGTCATATGTGGATTTAAGAAAGTAGTTGAGGGTATTTGGAGCATATCACTAAGCACATGAAGCAAGAGGCTCATTAAGCAACACCTCATCCCTCCTTGATAGTATTGGCTTTTCCTATAGACTCAATGTGATCTTGGATCACTAAAATATAAAATGAAGAGTCTTGAGCTTTTGAGCTTGAGCCAATCCTTTGTCCTTAGTATTTTGAGGGATCCACTTTCATCATCCATGCCAATGCCATTCATTGAGCTTTCCTGAAATAATAGTCTTGGAATAGCATTAGCTCAATAAGCTATATGTTGTTATGAATTACCAAAACCACCTAGGGATAGTTGCACTTTCAACCGTACTGAGGAGATGGAGGACTTCGTTTTGTGCCAAGCCACAAAATCATCCTGCATATGTTCACTAAGTGGAATCATGAGGATATTGTGCACATCAACTGGCAGAAAGAGGTCTCTTATGAGATTTTCGTCCGAACTCCCAGAATCTTGATCAATTAATTCATCTACTGTTCGAAGAATACACAGTCCCCTTATGGTTTGAACTTTTCTAGTTGGAAAGTTTGGGATCCAATGGTCCTCCCAAATATTAATTTCCAAACCAGAACCTACTCGCCAAATATGTCCCCTTCTGAATGTTTGTATCCCTGCAACAATAGTCTGCCATGTATAAGTGGAACCCTTCTTTGGTCCACCCTTTAGAACATTTCCATCAGGGTAATATTTAGCTCTCAAGACCTGTGCACAGAGAGAATCGGGATTATTCAACAGTCTCCATGTTTGTTTAACAACATGGCCATGTTGAAAGAATAGAGATCACGGAAGCTCATGCCCCCCAATTTTTTGGATACACATTCTCCGCCATAAAAACTAGTGCATCTTCCTTTGGTCCCCATAGTCTCCCCACCAGAACGCTGGCATTGCATCATTCATCTCTTTACATAATTTCTTTGGAATCTTGAAAACTGCCATTGCGAAAACAGGGATTGATTGTATCACTGTTTTTCTTTTGCGCCCATTGATAGTAGCTTCTCTTTCCAACCCTTCAACTTTTCTATAATTCTTTCTGGCAGATAAACAAAACTTTCACTCCTATCCAGTCCAACCATGGATGATAAACCAATATATTTTTCCGAGATGGCTTCAGTAAATATATTTAGTTCATTGCAAATCTCGGCTTTTCCTTCAACGTCAAAACTGGGGCTGAAAAAAATACTGCATTTTGCTTCACTAATCAACTGTCCTGAATTGGCACAATATTCATCAAATACTTGTCTCAATGAGGTTGCATTAATCATATCAGCTTTCATAAGTATAAGGGAATCATCAGCAAAGAGTAAATGAGATACTGATGGTGCATTCCTGCGCACCCGAACACCTTCTATGCCACGAACCTCCTCTTTTTTAGCCAGAGCACTCGATAGACCTTCTACACATAACAGAAACAAGTATTGTGAGAGAGGGTCCCCTGACGAAGTCCCCCGCTTGGCACAAACATGTCATATCATAGTTACCCGTTCAAAAAAAAAAACATGTCATATCATAGTTTAAAAAGGTTGCGTAGCTGTCCATCTAAAGAAAGGGAAGTTAATTAGCTGTAAGCATCATCATGCTCATACGCCTTAGAAAAATAGGAGCAGCGCACAAGGAAGCCGACGACGGGAGAATACTTTAATAACTCTACTATTGTGGAAAGCAATCTATCCAGAGACTGGATTACTATAAGCAAGTGTGGTGATCGTGCGTGCCCTGTGCAGTTGGAATCAAGCCATAGTAATGCTAGTTTTTTACTCCCTTCGTCTTAGTAGTGTCAAAAACGATTTTATATTATGAGACGAAGAGAGATTCGTCTGATAATATAAGAATGTTTTTAACATTGTACTAGTGCCGAAAACTTATAGGACGGACGGAGTAGCTGTCTGCCACGGCCCTGCGTGGAGACGTACACCATCCGGCTCACTGATGACGCTTTCGATCCTGGTCCACGATCACGCCCGGATCAAAGTGTGATGACACTACATTTGTTGTATTGCTAGGCTCAGTCTGAGCACTACTATTTTCTCGTATTGTCCTACGTGGTTTTGTCAACGAGGCATGCCAACCATTAGATCTGGTCAGCGAAGACCTGAGAGCAAATACAGAGCTATCTATTGTTTCTCCGAAAAAGCTGCGAGCTACCCTATTCCTATCCATACACATGGAAGTAAACGTCACCTTAGTACATGGTACCAAAGGCATCTAAAAGGTTGACCCACATATTTGCTTCCGCATCCATCTATAGATAGACACACCAGTTCACGGATATAAACAAGAGCCGGTCATCCAATATCATCATGTATATGTCCGCAAGTAAATGGCAAGTTGAAATTCAAATAAAGTCCGATCCAACGCGCACCGGATCACACTGGCGCCGAATCACATGCCTAATCACAACAAAAAGAGACAAGTATGCTTAATTTTTTACATGCCCGATCATAAAAAAATATCAGTAAGACAGTTCGTGCAAAAAAAAGATTTTCTACCCTGCCAGACCGGCAATCCGAGCCTCCATGCTCAAGGTGTCATCGCCACCGCGTAGGCAGCCTCCGCCTCCGCCGCCTGCTCCTCCTCCTCCTTGGTCCACCGCCTCCAACTCATCTTTCTGCCACAACAATATCTTGTAGCGGACGGCTTGCATGATCATTCTTGCATTGGCACCAAAGACTCCAAATTGAAGGACAACATCTTGGCGTCCTCCGCATCGGCTACGGTCTTCACCTTCCGTTCTTCGAGCATCACCTTCTTCTCCTCGAGCATGGTCTTCTTCTATTCGATCATGCCCTCTTCTCTTCGAGCACTAGTTTCTTCTCGGTCACCTCCATCAACAATTTGAACCTCTCCTCCTTTTTCCTCCTTGATGTCCGAGCACTTGACGTATGCCTCCTCCTTTCTTTGTCAAGATGTCCTCGAACCTCTCCGTCATCTTGACCGATGCACCTTCTCCCTTCGCCCTCTCCTCTTTCCAATCTTTCCCCGGAACCCTCTTCTAACCTTCTTGGGCGGTTCTTTTGTTGGGTTGGTTGGGTCACCGGTTTCTTCCTCGATGGCTTGGGCATTGGTCTTGGCTATGAATAGGTTCCACTTCGGTTTCCCATTCAACTTCAACCAACAATGCATGACCGTGAATTTTTTTCTGCAACTTCTTGAACACCGTACACACACGAGAAGGCTACAAATTAAAAAATTGTCCACAATGCATATTAGGCCAGTGATCAACAAACCTATGCATATCCGGCTAGTGATCAACAACCTATGCATATCCGACTAATGATCAATAAAACTATGCATATCCAGCTAATGATCAATAAAACTATGCATATCCGGCCAATGATCAACAAAACTATGCATATTCGGCAAGTGATCAAGAAAACTATGCATATCCGCCCAAGTGAATTTACTTGCTCGATGATTTGCGCACCACTAGTCCACCGTGCAATGAGATGTACCAAGTGGGCACAATACTTGGACACGTCCTCTTAGATGGTGTACAATCGATGGTTGACGGACTTTGATTCACTGTTGCGGATGACCGCGTCAGAGTAGGGTGCGGAATGATTGTGTTCATGGAACCATGTCTGAATATTCCATGTTCCATGTCTGAATGTTCCATGTTGTCCATGTTGTGCCCTTTTGCTCCATGCCATGGATCAGATCCAGGCTAGTGGCCAACCATGCATCGCACAACAACTCATCCTCCTGCATGTTGAAGCTTTCTTCTCTACCCTTCTTCTTCGGATCACCAGCAAAACCATCCAGATAATCATCCTCACCTTCCTCCTCCTCCTCCCGCTATTCGGTGGTCCAATCCTGCTATTGTGTGCCCGTGCTGGTCTAGGTGTAGGACTGTTGCGTGGCCAGCTGGGTGTAGCCATGCTACGTGTGGGTCTAGTTGCCGGACTGGGTGGGCTCCGAGTCTTTCACCTGCCCATCCTCATAGCCACCTCCTCCTCCACCTCCATCACGGACGATGTCAAACATCTCCCTATCCGTGTCATCGCACGCCTTCTCCCCTGCTTTAGGCATAGTAGCGAATAGCGTGCGTGCACCATCTGCTCCACGCTCGCCGTCCATGCCCGGACGAGTTGTGGAGAAGAACACTCCGAGAAGAGCAGTGGCGCTGCATTTGCGTCGATGATGTATGGCACTTGCCCGGTGGTCATTGCCATGGATTATCTACCGAGATGCTTGGCGGCGTAGAAGTACGGAGCCTTGTAATGCTCCGGCCACGATGGCGTCTGTATGATGGGCGACACCATCGAGGCTCCGCGGGCCTGGCCACGACCCCCCACCACGTCCGCAACCAGCACGCCCACCGCCACGACCGCCGTCAGCATGCCCTTCGCAAACCTTCTGATTCTTGAGCAATTACTCCTTTGCGGCCTTTGCTTTGAGGCGGTGATTTTACCATGTTGCCGAGTTGATCTTCCGGGAGAGCGTGATGCTGGGATCCTCCAGAACCTTCATTACCTGGATGTATGACCCGGCTGGAGTTTCAGCTGACAGAGCGGAGTTCTACCTATTAAACCGGCTATCATGCCATCATACAACTTGGGAGCTTCACACCCAAGGGGCCAAAGAGAGTCCTGTTGCTAAAAGCACGACTCAAACATAGGCACCCATTGAGCACAGCTCACAAAAGTTACTTGGGGGCTCTTTGTGTAAAGTAACAAAGAGTTTGAAAGGACCCTTGTAACCGGGTATCGACCCACGGCTTGGAAGCCTGGTGTATTCACCTAAAACCCCGGGTTAACCCGCCTTCATCAAGTAAGCCACTCCTATCCAGGTAATCCTGGCATTACCCGCCGAACGTTTGACAAGTTACTCTTATACAGACCCTGAACTTGTCAAAGTTAAAACGACGGTTAGTTGGAGGCCCATCTTAAAAGGCTTTGTCAAATGGTTTAACTCAGCGGCCTGGCAGCCCACGAAAAGCCTCGAATTTGGGCCTGGCAGCCCTCGAAAAGCCTCGACCACAAGTTTTTTCATTTGCTTTTTGTCAATGTTTTTTCTCCTTTGATAAGGTTTTAAGGAAAACCGGCATCCATTGACCCAGCCTGACTATAAGTCATTTCATCAGTCCGGTGTTTCTTAACCCGGCACAAGCTTTGGCCCCACCTTTTGTCTCACAAAGTATGTTGGGGCTCCTGCTGCAACCGGCTACAAGTTTACAATCCGCTTCTCTTCTCTCTCCTTCAACTAAGCACAAATACTGTATTTAAATCCTTATAGCGTGCTTATGTCATCTAATTGTAGTACTTGCTCTAAAGTTACTCTCCACTGTGTAGTCTGAAATGTTGGGCATGAGCGGGCGGTGCCCTCTGTCGGCGCGCCGCTTCAATGGTGGAAGCAATGAGAGGTCGCATCGCCCTGACTTGCCATCAATGTGGAGCGGCGGGGTCAGCTGGCGCCGGGAGGGAAGCGCGCGCCGGAGGGGGGAAGGTTTTTTGTTGGGCCAAGAAGGTGAGAAGCCAACTTGGGATCGGTCCGGACGGGGAAATATCATGTGCTCCCATACTCTGCATATGACACTAGTCTATGTTACTACTCCCTCCTTTCCGGTTTATAGAGATGTTTAGAGTAACATAGTAATATGTTACAGTATAAGTTGCTCCCCACTATGACCAGCCTTGGCCTCTCCTAGTACTCCACCGTGTATAGCTGCTAAGCCTGCCACATAGGCATAAAATATGATGTGGCAAGTTAATTAAGAAGAGAGAGACTAGTTTGGTGACCGCAGGAAGAAACGGTGGAAAGATAGTTTTGAGTCTATAGCTAATTAAATGAAGCAAGCTTAGCAACAATAAACTAGGCACCTATGCATTGAAGACTTGAGTTATTAAGCCATTTAATGCACTTAGCACCTCATCTAAGCACATATAAGCACTTAGCACTTAGCACCCCCTTGACTGTGGACCTTGACGGTGTACGTCACCTTGTGTCTCATAATTTTCCTTGTCATCATCTGAGTCCTAGAAGATCTCACCCACATCATCATTAGGTATGCAACCGCCTTGATAGACAACATGCACAGAAGGAGTAGAGGCGACTGGGGACGCACCACGTCGTGGGCACTCCGTACGTGCTCGTGTGAGTGCAGCGTGCGTGTTTTTACATCGGTGCTAGCTCTAAGGCCGAGGCTGCGGTCGTCTTCATCTCCGACTAGTCATTGAGCAACGACGGCAAAGGGGTGCTGCAAGAGATGCGCAGGCGCCATTGTGTGCAAGCTTCACCGTAGCACGACGAACCGGACGTCGCCATAGATGGCGCACGCCTCCATGCAGCCGAGTGTGTGCGCATGCATGTGTTATTCACGTGCATTCTGCGACCGAGTGTGTGTGCATGCACGTGTTGTGTACGTGCATTGTGTGCTCCATGCTGTGCGCGTATGTGCATGAGTTGGATCAGATGGAGTTAGTGCGTTGGCATGTGTACATGCATGGCTGCATGCGTCCTGTACATGCGTGGCTTGTTGCGTGGTTATCAATATAAACTATAAAACATCTTCAACTTAGCATCCTGATGTATCGTTTCTAGTGGTTAGCGAAGAGTTAATGTTCTTTTATTTCTTTATAGGTGGGCAGGAGGCAAAAACAGGGGAAACGTCCAAGGTTCCTTGCAGACGCTCCACCACGAGGTTCCTTGCTCCTTCTCGGTCGTCGGGAATCTATGTTCTTCAACTCTTTTCTTTTACGTGAGCTTTGTTCATCCTTTTCCCAACACGCGAGACATCTAGCATCAAGGTGCACGTGTCATGCAAGAAAATGGAGATAATTAGATAAGCAGTGCGTAAGTGAGTCGTGCACTTCGATGGCACCTACTATGCAATATTTTTTCTCCTCGATGGCATGTGAATAGTGCATGTACTCAACGACGGAGCACGGGATGGTAGCCATGACATGGT
Source organism: Triticum timopheevii (assembly GCA_963921465.1). Taxonomy (NCBI): domain Eukaryota; kingdom Viridiplantae; phylum Streptophyta; class Magnoliopsida; order Poales; family Poaceae; genus Triticum; species Triticum timopheevii. The sequence goes on from OY997274.1 coordinate 508,778,961, forward strand.
CAGCCATTTTTTGGAGAGAGTACGTACTAAATAACTTTGATGTGTCCCATCAACTCGCAGAATGACGAGAAGCTTGATTACGCCTTCTCCCTCGCCAACGCGTGCGCGGTGGATCGCATCACGAGAAGAAACTTTTGCTTACAAGCGGTGGACATGTAGCAGTTCATTTGGTGTCAGATTGCCAGAAGTACTACTGTAGAACCATCGACTTCCGACAGAGGCGAAGAGCCAAGCGCAAGGTCACCTACTAACCTTAGGCTAGGCATAGTGGGAGTAACATAAGTAGGGGTACCTCCTTTTTTTATTCTAGAAACAACCACATGCGAATATCGAGGTGCTGGTTACGTAGAACAAATTTCCTGGAGTCCGTGCTCAGCCCTCCTCTATCTCTCTTCTCACCCAGCCAGTAGATGTGTGGAGCCCATCGTCTGTTTGCTCATATGCGGTCCCACATGTCAGTGAAAACGCAAGAGGACCCACTGAACCTACACATCTTTCACCTCGACGTGCTGGTGATGAAAAACAAATCCAATAAAGATCTTCGGTGGCTGCTTTTGGAGTTACTCAAGAGTAGTAAGATTCTATTTACAGTTTAACCCAAGATGCACATCATGTGGCTTCAACTACCACTCTATTTTCTTGCATGACACGACCTGGATGCTGGATGTCCCACGTGTCGGCAAAAGGAGGAAGAACCCGACCAAATCTTCGGTTGTGCTCTCGGATTAGACTAGTTGTGCTAACTTAAATTTTTATTGTGTAGAATGGATGCAAGTTTTGGTATTGGGAAGAAGAGTACATCGTATATTGATAGAGCGCAATTTAGTAGATGTTCTAGCACTTTTTGCTAGCATAGAGGCTAGAGATGAGACTAGTGCACTTGTTGATAGAATAGAGGCTAGACATGAGACTAGATGCGAGGAAGCAACGTCTACTTCTTTACACTCGAAGAAGAAAGAAGCACGCAAGATCGAGCCTCCGCAGATCTACAATGAATGCATCGAGAAGGCACTAATCCAACTTACAGGAGCAGTTATGGAAGTTGGATATCTTCTAAAATGTATTCTTGTGGTTCTTGTTTTCTTTGGTCTTGCTTTTCTAGTCAAAATGTTGGTGATGTATTTCCATGTACCAAAAAATCAATGATGAAAAAAAGATGTGTGTTTGCAAAGAAAAATATATGCGGCCGGGATGCGTCCGCGCGTTTGGCGCACGACCACCGCATCCGAGAAATGGCCCGGACATGACCCCATTGCCCTACCCAAACGGACAGAATCCAGGCAAAACGGAGGTCCATTTGGGGTCGTGCGTTGGAGTTGGCCTTACAAGTGGGACCGCAGTTGAGGAAACCGACTATCGGCAAACCCCCACCTCGCCCGCCGCGCGATGGCTGAGTTAGAGAAATGATGAGGCTGAAGAGATTGTTGTAGCACGGACTCCAAGAAATATGGTGTTAGATGGAAGTCGTGCTGGTGGCATGTGCCGTACTCCTGGACGTGACTGCTTGTTCTGGCCCATGCCACCCTACCACTCCTACTACTTATATAGTAGTAGTATCGAGGATTCGAGGTGCTGGTTATGTACAGTGAACACATTAACATATGGCTACAGTAAAAACACCCGCCCGACGCGCGAAGCATGTGAAGCTAGTACAAATAGTGTACTACTATTGTTGATTGGCCTCATCCGATAACCTGTTGCAATGCACGTACAATTATGTATCCGAAAAATATTTTTTTGCCTCGTCGCAACACTCACTCAGAGAAGTGACTCGAAAGCCATTCATAAATTTAGTAAGTTTATCACAGGCATGTCATTTGATTACATACAACAGGTCGTCAACCCACATCGACAACGAGGATACATTATAAATACTAAAGTTTTCATCACACAACAAATAACAAGCAATGAAATGAACTTCAACTCAACCAATCCTCGGCGTTGGAAACGCTTGCTTTGAACCACAAGTGATTCTCTGGGACGGGCCATCTATTGTCAATCTCGAGACCAACGCAGGACTGATTGTCCAGGCTGAAGCGGCCTACTATATCAGTACCAGGGTAGGGAACCACCCAAATGTCTGAGGTATAGATACAGTTGCTCTCATAAATGGTAGTAACGTTGTGCCAACAGCAGTTGGATCGCCTTTCACCATCATCGGATAGTTTTATCCAAGGAAGAGCGAGTTTTCTCCAAGACTATGAATATTGTACCAGGGAGAAGGTGTTGGTGCTAGCACACTAGTATCCATCCCGAATACCATGCAACGAGTGTTGGAATAGGTTCGGAGAGTGCGACCATGGGAGACAACACGTGCTCCCTCAGTAGTAACTAACTCAGTGCGCTGTATACAGACAAGAAGAGGTGATCCATCGGAATTAGTTGCCAGGCGCCACTGAGTATATACGTTCTGCTCGTGGTCATCACCATTGTCATCTCCCCATTGGTTATAAAAATTTTCAAGTATGGGTGGTGGAATGTTCACAGGACCTTGGAAAGACAAGAAGAAGGTTAATTAGTAAAGGGAAACTTGCTAACCCGCATGCATGTGGATGAAACAATTATAATTACGGTGGAAGACAAACGTACCGAAACTATGAGGATCCCATGCAAAAACAGTGCCATGAGTGGTGGAAGCAAACACAAGACCCTCATATTGAATTGCATCACAGTACACATCCATGTATAGAAACTGATTTTTGAGCAATATCCATCGAGTCGAACCACGAAGGACGACAACAAGCTTGTCGAAGATAGCGACAACTTCATAGTTCTTGTAATTCCAAGAGCGGATGGGAACTCGACAAATTGCTATCTTCCGTAGAAGACAGTCACCATGATCGTATTTGAACGTGCATAGAATACCAGTGTGCTCAACCTCTAGGCAGTCTGCTAAGATTTTTGGAGGACGAACCCGATGACGAGTGTACACATTCACAAGTTCCCACTCGCAATTGTACCCAATATGAACAACCCAATCTCCATTTGCGCCTTCCCAATCCTTGCCCTCAAGCGATGGCATCTTAACATCATACGTATCATTATCAAGCGACATCAACTTGCATAAGGCCAGGCCTCCGTCGTCCCCGTGCCAGTCATCAAGGTCACGACGAAGAAGATAGGGGAGATCAAACCGCTCCTGGACCCTTGGGTTCCTTGTAATGATGTTATTAGTTGAGTCGAGAATGGTCTTGAACGAACCTGCCATGCTAGCCGAGGTGATGACGTCGCACCGATCAATGAGTTCCTCCACCACGTCATCTTTCATATCGGGGCAAGAATAACGGGATCATTTCCGACATGTTCCCTCCATGGAGAAGACGATCAAACAATGGCAGAAGGAAGGGTGAAGGCAAATGGAGGAGGGAGGAAGAGCATGCGACGGCAGTTCCAAATCGAGAGGGAAAGGCGAAGAGTCGGTGGACGGTTGCCAATTTGCCACGGTACACGAAGAGGCGCCCCGGCCTACACGTCCGTTCGGAAATACTAGTAGAAAAGGACTCACCATCGTCTCACTGACATGTTGGAACGGGACCACATGTCAGCGAAACATGGTGTGTAATTTCTCGTGCAAAATGCGATCTGGCCGCGTTGGCCCGAGGTGCCGCATTAGTTATCGACCTTTATTTTTCTAACATACAATCTGAATGGATAGCTCCTGTGGTCATCACACGTGAGCGGATATATAGGTGGGCTAGGTGGCAGGCGGTTGAGAAGGCGGCAACAATCTGAGTGCTAAAAGAGTTGATCCAATGCTTGGTTTTGTTTGGATTTTCCAACTATGACCATTGGATAGAGTGAATCAATGGCTTATGTTCAAATTTATTCTCATACTATAGAATTTTTGATTCAGTTGTTGTGCTGCTACCGTCCAATATTCACGTGTGGTTGTTTCTAGAGTAAAAAAAGATGTACTAGTACTTACTGTGGGAAAGGTGAAGTGATGGTTGATTCGCCCAAGCAACTTATTACTGTGGGAATATGGGAGTACCAGCTGATTCAAGGAATAGAGAAATGATGGTTGTTTCGTCCGAGAAACTTACTGTGGCGAAGGTGGGGCTCTATGATTTGACTGCTCACTAGTCATTACTACTGCGGCGCAATGACTGGGGTGAATCTTTCCCTGCAGTTGTATTGTGCACTCAATATTGCTGCATGGCAGGTGGAGCCGGATGAAGGATGTCCAACATGTAGGCGAAACGAAGTTGAATTGTTTCTGGCATTGCTATAAATCCTTCAGGATTTGTTTATATGTACACATAATTTTAATGAAATTGTACTGTGATGCTATGAAGGTTTCAACTTTGGTTCCCGCACGAAAAAAAGGTTTCAACTTAGGATTCATGTGTCTTGCCTCAAGATTATCTCGTTACAACATTCCATCAAATACAAATGAAACTACCATGGCTACCATGGCTAATGCATCTCAATGGTCCACATATTAGCGCCAATATTCACGTCACAACTGAAGACAAAGTTGTGAGAAGGTGTACAAATAAAGAAAATATATAATTGATCGATGTTGTTCGTAGGCATGGCTCCATTTCCTTGGCACAATGTTCATTGCTTGGTAGCTAGTTTCACCTAGCTCTGTAGCCAAAAAAAGAGGTGTATGGAGGACACCACAATCCGATCATTTTGTGCAGCTCCACTAAAATTGAGCGGACCATCCCTGTTTGCAAAGATATCTAGTCAGTGTGATTACAATAATAGTGGAACTAGATGATGAAACATAACACACACAAATAGAAGCCGATCACCTCTACGATCTCTCTTTAGGACTAACTTCTTGTTGGAGAAGATTAGGCACGGAGTTGGATGAGGAGGATAGCAAAACCAATCTCCCTTTCTGCAGTCCCACGGAAATGTAAAAACGTTGCCCGTGTGACATTTTGGCAGAACTTCACAATACACTCTTAAGAAAAAAGTGATTTGTGTAGTTCACCAAAAGGTCACAATAGCAATGAGGTGAAAATGGATAGCCTGTTTGCAAAAGGAGGTAGAAAGGAAACAATTACTGTCCAATAACACGAGTTGAAGACACATACGCCGACGAAAAAGTAGCATATTCCATGTAATAAGGGAAAGATAGCACATGGTGGTTTATAAAAAATGGTTTGAGGACGAGATTGCAAGATGGGAAGTACGCCGGCCGAGATACGATTTAAGCAAACAACTAAAGAAGATCTACATGCAGCAACATGGGAAGATGGGCAGTGGAGCAATGTCGGAGGAAGCTGTACCTGAGGGTTGTCGAGATGTTACTAGGAGGGTGCCGGCAGCCGGGATCTGCCCATACTGCGGCAGCGAGCAAGTGGCGAAGGCCCTACCGTGCCGGAGCTTGGTCAGAGAGAACGGCGGGTACCGCAGATCGGGACGTGATGCCTCAACGTCGTCGAACAAAGAGACAATGCACATCCTCCCTTTCCACCGGTGGACGGGATGCGACCGGATCACTGACCAACGCTGAGAGAGAGGCCACTGCCGCCTTGTGTGAGATGGTGTGACGAGAGCCAAACCCATTTTTCCATTTTTCCCACGGCAATCATTTTATATTCTTTACGTGCCATTGAGGAATATATAACTTTATTTAATACTAACACCTCAAGTCGAACTTTGTTCCGTCTAGGCGTGGTACCCGACCCTCCTTCGAGTAAACAACCGCTACACGCGTCAAATTATCACGTGGGCTGCCTTTTCGTACAAAAACGAACTCCACCGTGTACCCGCGCGGGTGTGGCCGGGAACAAGACGTGAGTACGTGCGTCCTACGTGCACCTCTTCTTTAGGTGCAGGTACGTACGTGGGTGGGTGTGAGAGAGATGGTTTGTGTGAAACAGAGGCAATGTGTTGATGATATCTCAAATAGAAAAATGTAACATATGCAAGTGTGTGAAATGGAGTCATGGACGTGAGATGTCGAATTGAAAATAGGGATGAAGTGTGTGGCTGTGCGATCGATAAAGAGTGCCATCGAATTTGTGTTTTCCCATGTCAAAGATATAGGGCGGCTGGCCTACTCGAATTTGAGAGGGCAGAGGTGTAGTTTTTCTCTATGGCATGGATACCTACCTACAACATTCGACTATCAGTGTGTGTGGGGGGGAGGGGGCAGAGACCGATCGACTAGTATATGTGTGGGGAAGGAGAGAGACCTAGCAATGTATTGAGGGAGATCGATCGACATCCATGGATATGTGTAGCAGAGGAATAAGGTTGGGAGAAAGACAAAGGTAGAGCGCCGGAGGGTTGGTGGTGGAGTGGCGTCTCACAAATGGTGGGAGAGGCCTGCTACACAAACGGAGGGTACGAGTGCAATATCAATAAGAGAGGGCGGGGGATGTCTGTCTGTCTATGCACATGCGTGTGAGAGACGGGTCGAGAGGTATGCACGAATGATGAGGGGAGACGATATGGTTGTGGTAAGCATACATAGCTACATAGGAAGATCAACCGTCGCGTGTCCGAGAAAGGAAGAGACATAACTAGCGAGGTAAGTGTATCGGTGTGTTGGGAAACGAATTATAGTCGACCTGGCTATATGTAGGGAGATCAGTACATATACACGCCTGCATGTGTTAGAAGCAAATAAGGTCTGGAGAGACAGACAGGGGGAGAGGGGTGCGACCAGGAGGTGGTGCGAGAGGCCTACCATGTCGAGGGGGGAGGAGTGTGCGAGTATGAGATCAATGAAAAGAGGGGCGGTTGTGTGCACCTGCATGGAACCGTATTGGACATAGGGGGGCATGGATGGTGAGATGATAAGAGGGGAAGTATATATGTGTTTGTGGTAGGCACACTTGGCTAGAGAGGTATATCGACCGGTGTGTGCCGGAAAGAAGGAGCCGGGGGCCTACACACACCGCGGGTGGACGACCTAAAGAGAAATAACGAACGTGCGCGATGGAGGGGACGCTAAGGGTGGGTGAGAGGGGGGCGGGCGTATGCATGCATGATAGAAAGTTAGCGCTAGCTAGCTAGAAATAGAAGAGGATCATGAAGGTGTAAAAGACGAACAAAGATCATAATTCATTATAAAAAAAAGTGGACATAGATACTTGAAGAAGATATCATAATGTAGAACATTGATTATAATTTGGGCTAATGTGTGGCTTTTGGAGCTCAGGTCTAAATGTTGTCATAATGTAGGGGGCGGGGGCACTATACTTTGTGTGATAAACACGGTGTACGTATGGAACATGGTTTAGATTATGAATATATAGTTAGTAAACATCAAATGTACTATTATTTTGAATCAACATCAAGTGTATTCAAAAAATAGAATTCGAGTTCATGTAGTACACATAGTTCATATCTATCTCTATAGTAATCATGTGGTGCGTTATTAAGGTAATACACGAATGATGGTTGAAGTTGGCAACAATCATGATTGTAGATTCTTATTGAAATAGAGAAACGAATTCAAATTCAGTTCGAATTGCAGCGGTAGTATAGACATTTGGAATGCACTAAAATGTTGGTATGAGTAGGTTACATGCATTATACAGCAAGCGAAAAAATTTAATTGGACATAACATGGATTCATACTCCCTCCTTCCATATATATAGGGCGTAATGCGTTTTTAAGACCGCCTCTGACTATTGACAAGATTAATAGTACATGACATGCACAATGTGAAAATTATATCATTGAAAGCTCCTTTCACAGACGAACTTAATGGTGTGTGATGTCTACTGCACAACCTTCTTCTTGTAGACGTTGTTGGGCCTCCAAGTGTAGATGTTTGTAGGACAGTAGAAAATTTCCCTCAAGTGGATTACCTAAGGTTTATCAATCCGTAGGAGGCGTAGGATGAAGATGGTATCTCTCAAGCAACCCTGCAACCAAATAACAAAGAGTCTCTTGTGTCCCCAACACACCCAATACAATGGTAAATTGTATAGGTGCACTAGTTCGGCGAAGAGATGGTGATACAAGTGGAATATGGATGGTAGATATGGGTATTTGTAATCTGAAATTATTAAAACAGCAAGGTAACTAATGATAAAAGTGAGTGTAAACGGTATTGCAATGGTAGGAAACAAGGTCTAAGGTTCATACTTTCACCAGTGCAAGTTCTCTCAACAATAATAACATAACTGGATCATATAACTATCCCTCAATATGCAACAAAGAATCACTCCAAAGCCACTAGGGTACGAAACCACCTCAAAGTTATCCTTTCTGTTCTATCTATTCAAGAGTCCGTAGTAAAATAACACGAAGCTATTCTTTCCGTTCAATCTATCAAAGAGTTCATACTAGAATAACACCTTAAGACACAAATCAACCAAAACCCTAATGTCACCTAGATACTCCATTGTCACCTCAAGTATCCGTGGGTATGATTATACGATATGCATCACACAATCTCAGATTCATCTATTCAACCAACACAAAGTACTTCAAAGAGTGCCCCAAAGTTTCTACCGGAGAGTCAAGACGAAAACATGTGCCAACCCTTATGCATAGGTTCATGGGCGGAACCCGCAAGTTGATCACCAAAACATACATCAAGTGGATCACGTGATATCCCATTGTCACCACAGATACGCATGGCAAGACATACATCAAGTGTTCCCAAATCATTATAGACTCAATCCGATAAGATAACTTCAAGAGGAAAACTCAATTCATCACAAGTGGGTAGAGGGGGAGAAACATCATAAGATCCAACTATAATAGCAAAGCTCGCGATACATCAAGATCGTGCCATAGAGAGAACACGAGAGAGAGAGATCAAACACATAGCTACTGGTACATACCCTCGGCCCCGAGGGTGAACTACTCCCTCCTTGTCATGGAGAGCACTAGGATGATGAAGATGGCCACCGGTGAGGGATCCCCCCTCCGGCAGGGCGCCGAAATGGGCTCCCAAGAGGTTTTTGGTGGCTACAGAGGCTTGCGGCGGCGGAACTCCCAATCTATTGTTCGCTTCAATGTTTTAGGGTATATGGGAATATATAGGCGAAAGAAGTCGGTCGGGGGAGCCTCGAGGGGCCCACGAGACAGGGGGCGCCCAAGGGGGTGGACGCGCCCCCCACCCTTGTGGCCACCTCGAAGCTTCCTTGCCTTCAACTCCAAGTCTCCTGGATCACATTTGTTCCAAAAATCACGCCCCCGAAGGTTTCATTCCGTTTGGACTCCGTTTGATATTCCTTTTCTTCGAAACACTGAAATAGGCAAGAAAACAACAATATGGGCTGGGCCTCCGGTTAATAGGTTAGTCCCAAAAATAATATAAAAGTGCTTAGTAAAGCCCATAAACATTCAAAATAGATAATAAATTAGCATGAATGCTTCATAAATTATAGATACGTTGGAGACGTATCAGCATCCCCAAGCTTAATTCCTGCTCATCCTTGAGTAGGTAAATGATAAAAGAAAGAATTTATGAAGTGTGAATGCTAGAAGGTGCACAAGTTTGATCAATGATAATTTCAATCCCCTTTTCCAACATGATTATATGTCATAACAGTAGTTCATCTCATAAGACATCTCACGATCAAGTAACAAGCTATTCACATGTTAAAGCATGGACCATAAACTTTCTTGAAAACTAGCAAACTTCATTCTCAGTCATCAAACAATTACAATTCATCTTATTTTCAGGAAGGGTCTATGTCAGAGCTTTGATTTAGCAAACTCCACATACTCAACTATCATATAGTCTTCTACAATTGTTAACACTCACGCAATACTTATGGTTATGGAGTTTTAATCGGACACTGCGAAAGATAGGGGCTTACAATATCGCCTCCCAATGTATTCACCTTTGGGTGATGTCAACAAAAATAGTTCATGCTAACTTACATCCAATTGGATATATATATATATATATATATATATATATATATATATATCAGGATCTTTCCAATACGAGGTGCTTGCCAAGGGATAAAATGAAAAAGGGAAAGGTGAAGATCACCTTGACTCTTGCATAAAGTAAAAGACATAAAGTAAAAGATAGGCCCTTCGCAGAGGGAAGCAGAGGTTGTCATGCGCTTTTATGGTTGGATGCACAAAATATTAATGCAAAAGAACGTCACTTTATATTGCCACTTGTATATGGACCTTTATTATGCAGTCCGTCGCTTTTATTGCTTCCATAACAAGATCGTATAAAGCTTATTTCTTCACACTAATAGATCATACATATTTAGAGAGCAATTTTTATTGCTTGCACTGATGACAACTTACTTGAAGGATCTTACTCAATCCATAGGTAGGTATGGTGGACTCTCATGGCAAAACTGGGTTTAAGGATATTTGGAAGCACAAGTAGTATCTCTACTTGGTGCAAGGAATTTGCCTAGCATGAGGGGGAAAGGCAAGCTCAATATGTTTGAGTGATCCATGACAATATACTTTAACTGAGATGTGAGAAAATATAACCCATTACGTTGTCTTCCTTGTCCAACATCAACTCTTTAGCATGTCATACTTAATGAGTGCTCACAATCATAAAAGATGTCCAAGATAGTATATTTATATGTGAAATTTCTCTTCCTTCAATATTCTTTCATGAATTGTTCAAATGACCAATACAATGCTTGCTAACCTTCAATAAATTTACAACCTCTACTTCTTAGATGTGAAGTCATTACTCCCCATGGGATAAGCAAATAATACATATATAATTTCAGATTTATGACATTCAACTCATTCAACCATTTACTCATAGGATATAGGTGAAGCACACGAGTAAATGACAAACTACTCCAAAAAGATATAAGTGAAGATCAATGAGTAGCTATATAATTATGTAACTATGTGAAGACTCTCTCTTATTTAAGAATTTCAGATCTTGGAATTGTAACTAAATAGCAAGCAAAGCAAAATAAAATGACATTGCAAGGATAGCACAACTCATGTGAAGAAGCAAAAACTTAGGTTCAACCAATACTAACCGATAGTTGTTGAAGAAGCAAGGTGGGATGCCTAACGGGGCATCCCCAAGCTTAGATGCTTGAGACTTCTTGAAATATTATCTTGGGGTGCCTTGGGCATCCCGAAGCTTGAAGTTTTATGTCTCCTTAATTCCTTTTATATCTCGGTTTCTCTTTTTATCAAAAGCTTCATCCACACCAAACTCAACAAGAACTCATGAGATAGGTTAGTATAAACCAATGCAAAACCTTATCATTTTCTACTGTAACAAATCACTAAAATAATTATTCAACATTGCATACTAAATGCCTCTGCATATTTAATACTCCTATCCTCAAATAGAATCATTAAACAAGCAAACATATGCAAACAATGCAACCATAACAGCAATCTACCAAAACAGTATAGTCTGTAAAGAATGCAAGATTCATCATACTTCCCTAACTCCAAAAATTATGAGAAAAATACTACGCTGTAGAATATTTATCATAGCTCATTATGCAAAAGGTTTCAACATTATATCATTCTCTGACTTTTCTAGGAAATTTTTGCAACAGCGGTAAACTTTCTGTTTTCAAACAGCAACATGTATACTAGCAAAATAAGCATGGTAAAGGCTATCCTTGACATTTTTATTGTAAATATAGATGAAAAACATTAATTCTAAATAACATCAAGCAAAAAAAAACAAAATAAAATGACGCTCCTAGCAAAACACATATCATGTGGTGAATAAAAATATAGCTCAAAGTAAAGTTACCAATGGAAGACGAAAGAGGGGATGCCATCCGGGGCATCCCCAAGCTTAGGCTTTTGGTTGTCCTTGAATATTACCTTGGGGTGCCTTGGGCATCACCAAGCTTAGGCTCTTTCCACTCCTTATTCCATAGTCCATCAAATCTTTACCCAAAACTTGAAAACTCCACAACACAAAACTCAACAGAAAACTCGTAAGCTCCGTTAGTATAAGAAAATAAAGCCACCACTTAGGTACTGTAATGAACTCATTCTAAATTCATATTGGTGTAATATATACTGTATTCCAACTTATCTATGGTTCATACCCTCCGATACTACTCATAGATTCATCAAAATAAGCAAACAACACATAGAAAACAGAATCTGTCAAAAACAGAATAGTCTGTAGTAATCTGTATCAAACGTATACTTTTGGAACTCCAAAAATCCTAACAAATTAGGATGTCCTAAGAAATTTGTGTAAAAATCCAGATAAAAAATAATCAGATCATAAGTACGTTTCTGTGAATTAACAAAACTAATTTACTGGGTGCAAAAGTTTCTGATTTTCAGTAGGATCAACACAACTATCACCATAAGCTATCCTAAAGGTCTTACTTGGCACTTTATTGAAACAAAAGCTATAAAACATGATTACTACAGTAGCATAATCATGTAAACACACAAAAACAGTAAGGGTAAATATTGGGTTGTCTCCCAACAAGCGCTTTTCTTTAATGCCTTTCTAGCTTGGCATGATGATGACAATGATGCTCACATAAAAGATAAGAATTGAAACATAACGGGAGCATCATGACGCACATGACTAGCACATTTAAGTCTAACCCACTTCCTATGCATAGGGATTTTGTGAGCAATCAACTTATGGGAACAATAATCAACTAGCATAGGAAGGCAAAACAAGCATAACTTCAAGATTTTAAGCACATAGAGAGGAAACTTGACATTATTGCAATTCCTACAAGCATATGTTCCTCCCTCATAATAATTTTCAGTAGCATCATGAATGAATTCAACAATATAACCAGCACCTAAAGCATTCTTTTCATGATCTACAAGCATAGAAAATTTACTACTCTCCAATAAGCAAAATTCTTCTCATTAGGAACAGTGGGAGTATCATAAGAGACTTGAATACTATAAATTGTTCCCACATTAAAAGAGTAATGTTCAGAAAAAGGGTAATCATAATCATGATAAGTTTTATAAATATAATCATCACTACTTTTTATAGCATAAGTTTCATCACAATAATCATGATAAGTAGCAACTTCGTTCTCATCATAATCGATTGAAACCTCTCCCAAGATAGTGGAATCATCACTAAATAAAGTTGACACTCTTCCAAACCCACTTTCATCAATATAATCATCATAGGTAAGAGGCATGCTATCATCACAACAACTTTGCATATCAAAACTTGGGAGGCTAAAAATATCATCTTCATTAAACGTAGCATCCCCAAGCTTGGGACAAACATTAATTTCAGCAAATATATTCTGAAATATGTCATTCTCATCAAACATAGCTTCCCCAAGCTTGGGCCTTTTCATATCATAAGCATAATCACTCTCATCATTAATAGTATGGATAGCACCAATAGTATAGCAATTATCATCATCACAATGAGTAGTAGGAGCAACATCATCTGGGAGGGATACCTTTTTACCTTTGTTGCTCCTTCTTTTCTTTTTCTTCTTCACATTATGTGTGGGTTCAACCTTCTTCTTTGAGCTCCTTATTGATGAGATTGGTTGAATAGAAAGCTCCTCCTCTTTACCTGATTCATCATAAAAAATAATAGGAGGATATTGGGAAGTATCTTCCCTTTCATTAGTGTTCTCTTTATCTTCTATTTGCTTCCTTTTCTTTAGGTAATTGGCAATATAAGGATTTTCAATGCAATTCACCGCACAAAACATACAAATATCCTCTAGATCAAAAATCAAGAAATCTATCAAGATTAAATTTGGGAATACACTCAGTTATACATTTCATTTCTTCATACCCCAAAAGAAGACTAAGCTCTTTATGATGCTCAAGGATAATCAAGTTATCACAATTTTTGGACACGATTCAATCATGAAACAGTTTGCATTGGAGATTTAAATGACCATGTTCATTGCAAAGTTCACAAGGAGTGTGAAAATATTGAATTTTTCAGCACAAACATCAAGGCTTTCTTGCAACAGTTTAGTTTCTAAATGCTTATGCCTCTTGCAATATCTATCTTCCCTATTTGGTGCGTACTTGCAAACCCGATTCACTCCACAAAAATTGACATGCTTATAGGAGACATTTTCATCATAACTAGTGCAATCATCATTAGTACTATGGATATTCAAGGCGTTTATACTAACAACATTACAATCATGCTCATCATTCAAAGATTTAGTGCCAAGCATTTTAATGCATTCTTCTTCTAGCACTTGAGCACAATTTTCCTTTTCATCATACTCACGAAAGATATTAAAAAGATGAAGCGTATGAGACAAACTCAATTCCATTTTTTTAGTTTTGTTTTATAAACTAAACTAGTGATAAAACAAGAAACAAAAAGATTCGATTGCAAGATCTAAAGATATACCTTCAAGCACTCACCTCCCCGGCAACGGCGCCAGAAAAGAGCTTGATGTCTACTACACAACCTTCTTCTAGTAGACGTTGTTGGGCCTCCAAGTGCAGAGGTTTATAGGACAGTAGCAAATTTCCCTCAAGTGGATGACCTAAGGTTTATCAATCCGTAGGAGGCGTAGGATGAAGATGGTCTCTCTCAAGCAACCCTGCGACCAAATAACAAAGAGTCTCTTGTGTCCCCAACACACCCAATACAATGGTAAATTTTATAGGTGCACTAGTTCGGCGAAGGGATGGTGATACAAGTGCAATATGGATGGTAGATATGGGTATTTGTAATCTGAAATTATAAAAATAGCAAGGTAACTAATGATAAAAGTGAGCGTAAAAGGTATTGCAATGGTAGGAAACAAGGCCTAAGGTTCATACTTTCACCAGTGCAAGTTGTCTCAACAATAATAACATAATTGGATCATATAACTATCCCTCAATATGCAACAAAGAGTCACTCCAAAGCCACTAATAGCGGAGAACAAACGAAGAGATTATGGTAGGGTACGAAACCACCTCAAAGTTATCCTTTCTGTTCTATCTATTCAAGAGTCCGTAGTAAAATAACACGAAGCTATTCTTTCCATTCAATCTATCATAGAGTTCATACTAGAATAACACGTTAAGACACAACTCAACCAAAACCCTAATGTCACCTAGATACTCCATTGTCACCTCAAGTATCCGTGGGTATGATTATACGATATGCATCACACAATCTCAGATTCATCTAGTCAACCAACACAAAGTACTTCAAAGAGTGCCCCAAAGTTTCTACCAGAGAGTCAAGACGAAAACATGTGCCAACCCTTATGCATAGGTTCATGGGCAGAACCCGCAAGTTGATCACCAAAACATACATCAAGTGGATCATGTGATATCCCATTGTCACCACAGATATGCACGGCAAGACATACATCAAGTGTTCTCAAATCATTAAAGACTCAATCCGATAAGATTAATTCCAGAGGAAACCTCAATTCATCACAAGAGAGTAGAGGGGGAGAAACATCATAAGATCCAACTATAATATCAAAGCTCGCGATACATCAAGATCGTGCCATAGAGAGAACACGAGAGAGAGAGAGAGAGATCAAACACATAGCTACTGGTACATACCCTCAGCCCCGAGGGTGAACTACTCCCTCCTCGTCATGGAGAGCGCCGGGATGATGAAGATGGCCACCGGTGAGGGATCCCCCCTCTGGCAGGGTGCCGGAACGGGATCCCGAGAGGTTTTTGGTGGCTACAGAGGCTTGCGGCGGCAGAACTCCCGATCTATTGTTCGCTTCGACGTTTTTAGGGTATATGGGAATATATATGCGAAAGAAGTCGGTCGGGGGAGTCTCGAGGGGCCCACGAGACAGGGGAGCGCGCCCAAGGGGTGGGCACGCCCCCCACCCTTGTGGCCACCTCGAAGCTTCCTTGCCTTCAACTCCAAGTCTCCTGGATCACGTTCGTTCCAAAAATCACGCTCCCAAAGGTTTCATTCCATTTGGACTCCGTTTGATATTCCTTTTCTTTGAAACACTGAAATAGGCAAGAAAACAACAATATGGGCTGGGCCTCCGGTTAATAGGTTAGTCCCAAAAATAATATAAAAGTGCTTAGTAAAGCCCATAAACATTCAAAACAGGTAATAAATTAGCATGAATGCTTCATAAATTATAGATACGTTGGAGACGTATCAGTGTGCTTTGTGTAAGTTGCATGTCATATATTATTTCTCTAATATTTGGTCAAAGTTAGCATCGAAAAACGCATTAGGCCCTATATAGATGTAAGGAGGGAGTAGCTTTGAATAGCATTTGTATAGTAAAACGGGGCAATACTCTCTCTTTGTGTGGTGCGAATAGTTTTTTTTTTTGGTTGAGGGAAGTGCAAATTGATTTGGTACGTACAAGTACAATATTACATGTTAGGCTTGTCCCTAAAATTCAACCCGCGCCTTGTTATATCCTGAAAATTCAGATATCATGCTCCCAAAACTGGCGCCTTCACAACCCGCGCTTTGCTATTCCGAAATTACAACGCGCGAAAACTCCCTCCAGCTGCCAAATCCCGACACGTGAAATCCCCCTTCTAACCGTGAGCTGAAAGGGTCGCTAGTTCAAATTGGTGGGGGTACTTCTATAACACACCCTACATTTTGGACAAGCACGTCCCTAAGTCATGGTTCAGCCCTCCCATCGCCTCCTTTTCGCCATTCGAAATCCCAGGCCACCATAACCTCTTCGCTCCAGCCGTGAAACCCCACCCTCCTCTGACCGCCTCCTCACAGCTGCCCAGCCGGAGCCTCTTCCCCGACGATGTCGTCCACCACAACAGCTCGATGTCCCTCGTCCACCTGAAGGGGTGGGGGGCTCGCTGGAGTTAAGGAAGAACCACCCGCAGTGGGGACGAGGGCTCACCGGAGAGGTACCCCACTATCTATCTTAGGGTTTAGGGTGGGGGCGAGGGGCCTAGAGGGCTGGCCGGGGCGGCGGCGGACCGGCGGTGGGGAGTTGTTTCGAGGCGGCGAGGCGGTGCTGGGGCCGGCGGTTCGGCCGGTGGTGGCTGGCGGCTCAGGGGGGTGCAGGTTGAAGATGAACTGCAGACCCTCCCTAAACTACATGTCAAGTGCCTCTCTGCTACCATTGCGTTAAGTTTCGACAGTAACATTCAGATTCCACGGTAAATTTCAGTTTTGGCAGTTAAGTTCAGAGTCAACAATTTTTACCTCATCTGTTGTAGTCAGGTGGTTTTTGGCGATGTAAATTTTACATCTATTTTACATCATCTATTGGAGATGCTATTAGAATCCCACTTGAGATTGACAATGTCTGTCTTGTGCTGCTTCAGCCTTGACGTCTTACGGCTCACTGGAGCTGCTCCAACGACAGAACGATCCATCACAACAGAGCAGTGCCCTGGACGCCGTCTACAGATTCCTCAGATCTTCCTCCACACCTCCGACAGCCACCTCTGCCTCAACTACTTCAGCGACCAACCCAATGATGCTAAGGTCGACACGGCTACGGCAAAGAGGTTGTACACTTGTTGCATCACTTATTACTATACATTCATGTCAATCCATTAGGGCTATTTTGGTTCAACGGAAAAACATAGCAATAGGGAATTTTCCAATGGCACTCTACTATTCAATTATTCATGCATTTTGTTGAAAGGAATGAAGTAAAACATCCACCTAGACCTACTTTTCAAAATCCTATGCATGAAAACAAGACCAAGTGCATTAGTGGCAGAATAACATTCTAAATGTACACACTTTCATATGATTTCACTTTATTTTGGCCATGTTTCTTTGCATTCCTCTGCTCTTCCAATTCCTATAAACCAAACGCCCAAGTTGATCGAAATCCTGTGTTTACAAATGCTCTGTTTACCATGTGCATTCCTATCCTATTCCGGTGTTTTTCCTATCCCTGCGTTTTTAGAATCATGCAAGCCAAATGAGCCCTTACAGAATTATTTCAGTTACAGGTAGGTGTCGAAGGGAACTTTGTGTGGTTTGTCCTGCTCTTGCCGCGACGTCGTCCACCTCACCTGAGCTGCTCCATTGACAGAAGCATCCACCAAACCAGAAATCATGACTCCTGACCGTCTTTCGCCGCCTCAGATCTCCTTCCTATTGGAAATATGCCCTAGAGGCAATAATAAAAGCATTATTATTATATTTCTTTGTTCATGATAATTGTCTTTATTCATGCTATAATTGTATTATCCGGAAATCGTAATACATGTGTGAATAACAGACACCAACATGTCCCTAGTAAGCCTCTAGTTGACTAGCTCGTTAATCAATAGATAGTCATGGTTTCCTGGCTATGGACATTGGATGTCATTGATAACGGGATCACATCATTAGGATAATGATGTGATGGACAAGACCCAATCCTAAGCATAGCGTGAGATCGTGTAGTTCGTTTGCTAGAGCTTTTCTAATGTCAAGTATCTTTTCCTTTGACCATGAGATCGTGTAACTCCCGGATACCGTAGGAGTGCTTTGGGTGTATCAAACGTCACAATGTAACTGGGTGACTATAAAGGTGCACTACAGGTATCTTCGAAAGTGTCTGTTGGGTTGACACAGATCGAGACTGGGATTTGTCACTCCGTATGACGGAGAGGTATCACTGGGCCCACTCGGTAATGCATCATCATAATGAGCTCAAAGTGACCAAGTGTCTGGTCACGGGATCATGCATTACGGTACGAGTAAAGTGACTTGCCGGTAACGAGATTGAACAAGGTATTGGGATACCGACGATCGAATCTCGGGCAAGTAACATACCGATTGACAAAGGGAATTGCATATGGGGTTGCTTAAATCCTCGACATCGTGGTTCATCCGATGAGATCATCGTGGAGCATGTGGGAGCCAACATGGGTATCCAGATCATGCTGTTGGTTATTGACCGGAGAGCGATCTCGTTCATGTCTACATGTCTCCCGAACCCGTAGGGTCTACACACTTAAGGTTCGGTGACGCTAGGGTTGTAGGGATATGTATATGCAGTAACCCGAATGTTGTTCGGAGTCCCGGATGAGATCCCGGACGTCACGAGGAGTTCTGGAATGGTCCGGAGGTAAAGATTTATATATGGGAAGTCCTGTTTCGGGCATCAGGACAAGTTTCGGGGTTATCGGTATTGTACCGGGACCACCGGAAGGGTCCCGGGGGTCCACCGGGTGGGGCCACCTGTCCCGGGGGGCCACATGGGCTGTAGGGGGTGCGCCTTGGCCTACATGGGCCAAGGGCACCAGCCCCAAGAGGCCCATACGCCTAGGGTTACAAGGGGAAAGAGTCCTAGGAGGGGAAGGCACCTCCTAGGTGCCTTGGGGGGAAGGGAAACCCCCTTGGCCGCCGCCCCACCCTAGGAGATTGGATCTCCTAGGGCCGGCGCCCCCCCCCCTTGGCCCTCCTATATATAGTGGGGGAAGGAGGGCTTTCATCCGACGCCTTTGGTTGCCTCCTTCTCCCTCTCCAACACCTCCTCCTCCTCCATATCGCTTGGCAAAGCCCTGCCGGAGTACTGCAGCTCCATCAACACCACGCCGTCGTGCTACTGCTGGTGCCATCTCCCTCAATCTCTCCTCTCCCCTTGCTGGATCAAGAAGGAGGAGACGTGGCTGTACTGTACGTGTGTTGAACGCGGAGGTGCCGTCCGTTCGGTGCTAGGATCTCCGATGATTTGGATCACGTCGTGTTCGACTACATCATCCCCGTTCTTTGAACGCTTCCGCTCGCGATCTACAAGGTACGTAGATGCATCTAATCACTCGTTGCTAGACGAACTCATAGATGGATCTTGGTGAAATCGTAGGAAAATTTTTGTTTTCTGCAACGTTCTCCAACAGTGGCATCATGAGCTAGGTCTATGCGTAGTTCTCTTGCACGAGTAGAACACAATTTGTTGTGGGCGTTGATGTTGTCAACTTTCTTGCCGCTACTAGTCTTATCTTGCTTCAACGGTATTGTGGGATGAAGCGGCCCGGACCAACCTTACACGTACGCTTACGTGAGACCGGTTCCACCGACTAACATGCACTAGTTGCATAAGGTGGCTGGCGGGTGTCTGTCTCTCCTACTTTAGTTGGAGCGGATTCGATGAAAAGGGTCCTTATGAAGGGTAAATAGAAGTTGACAAATCACGTTGTGGTTTCATGTAGGTAAGAAAATGTTCTTGCTAGAACCCTACTTCAGCCACGTAAAACATGCAACAACAATTAGAGGACGTCTAACTTGTTTTTGCAGCAAGTGCTTTGTGATATGATATGGCCAAAGTTGTGATGAATGATGAATGATCTATATGTGATGTATGAGATGTTCATGATATTGTAATAGGAATCACGACTTGCATGTCGATGAGTATGACAATCGGCAGGAGCCATAGGAGTTGTCTTTATTTTTTGTATGACCTGCGTGTCATTGAGAAACGCCATGTAAATTACTTTACTTTATTGCTAAATGCGTTAGCCATAGTAGTAGAAGTAATAGTTGGCGAGCAACTTCATGGAGACACAATGATGGAGATCATGATGATGGAGATCATGGTGTCATGCCGGTGACAAGATGATCATGGACCCCAAGATGGAGATCAAAGGAGCTGTGTGATATTGGCCATATCATGTCACTATTATTATTTGATTGCATGTGATGTTTATCATGTTTTGCATCTTGTTTACTTAGAACGACGGTAGTAAATAAGATGATCCCTCACAACAATTTCAAGAAGTGTTCTCCCCTAACTGTGCACCGTTGCTAAAGTTCGTTGTTTCGAAGCACCACGTGATGATCGGGTGTGATAGATCCTTACGTTCACATACAACGGGTGTAAGACAGTTTTACACATGCAAAACACTTAGGGTTAACTTGACGAGCCTAGCATGTGCATAGACATGGCCTCGGAACACAGAAGACCGAAAGGTCGAGCATGAGTCGTATAGAAGATACGATCAACATGAAGATGTTCACCAACGTTGACTAGTCCGTCTCACGTGATGATCGGACACAGCCTAGTTAACTCGGATCATGTTATACTTAGATGACTAAAAGAGGGATGTCTATCTAAGTGGGAGTTCATTATAATTTGATCAGATGAACTTAATTATCATGAACTTAGTCTAAATTTTTTACAATATGTCTTGTAGATCAAATGGCCAACGTAGTCCTCAACTTCAACGCGTTCCTAGAGAAAACTAAGCTGAAAGACGATGGCAGCAACTACACGGACTGGGTCCGAAACCTGAGGATCATCCTCATAGCTGCCAAGAAAGATTATGTCCTACAAGCACCGCTAGGTGATGCACCTGTTCTCCCTGCAGAACAAGACGTTATGAACGCTTGGCAGGCACATGCCGATGACTACTCCCTCGTTCAGTGCGGCATGCTTTACAGCTTAGAACCGGGGCTCCAAAAGCGTTTTGAGAGACATGGATCATATGAGATGTTCGAAGAGCTGAAAATGGTTTTTCAAGCTCATGCCCGGGTCGAGAGATATGAAGTCTCCGACAAATTCTTCAGCTGTAAGATGGAGGAAAATAGTTCTGTCAGTGAGCACATACTCACTATGTCTGGGTTACATAACCGCTTGACTCAGCTGGGAGTTAATCTCCCGGATGATGCGGTCATTGACAGAATCCTCCAGTCGCTTCCACCAAGCTACAAGAGCTTTGTGATGAACTTCAATATGCAGGGGATGGAAAAGACCATCCCTGAAGTATTTGCTATGCTGAAATCAGCAGAGGTAGAAGTCAAGAAGGAACATCAAGTGTTGATGGTCAATAAAACCACTAAGTTCAAGAAGGGCAAGGGTAAAAAGAACTTCAAGAAGGACGGCAAGGTAGTTGCCGCGCCCAGCAAGCAAGCTGCCGGGAAGAAGCCAAAGAATGGACCCAAGCCCGAGACTGAGTGCTTTTATTGCAAGGGAAGTGGTCACTGGAAGCGGAATTGCCCCAAATACTTAGCGGACAAGAAGGCCGGCAACACCAAAGGTATATTTGATATACATGTAATTGATGTGTACCTTACCAGTAATCGTAGTGACTCCTGGGTATTTGATACCGGTGCCGTTGCTCATATTTGTAACTCACAGCAGGAGCTGCGGAATAAACGGAGACTGGCAAAGGACGAGGTGACGATGCGCGTCGGGAATGGTTCCAAGGTCGATGTGATCGCCGTCGGCATGCTACCTCTACATTTACCTACGAGATTAGTTTTGAACCTCAATAATTGTTATTTAGTGCCAAGTTTGAGCATGAACATTGTATCAGGATCTCGTTTAATTCGAGATGGCTACTCATTTAAATCCGAGAATAATGGTTGTTCTATTTATATGAGAGATATGTTTTATGGTCATGCTCCGATGGTGAATGGTTTATTCTTTATGAATCTCGAGCGTAATGCTACACATATTCATAGTGTAAGTACCAAAAGATGTAAGATTGATAGTGATAGTCCCACATACTTGTGGCACTGCCGCCTTGGTCACATAGGTGTCAAACGCATGAAGAAGCTCCATGCTGATGGACTTTTAGAGTCTCTTGATTACGAATCATTTGACACGTGCGAACCATGCCTCATGGGTAAAATGACCAAGACTCCGTTCTCAGGAACAATGGAGCGAGCAACCAACTTATTGGAAATCATACATACTGATGTGTGTGGTCCAATGAGTGTTGAGGCTCGCGGTGGCTGTCGTTATGTTCTCACCCTCACTGATGACTTGAGTAGATATGGGTATGTCTACTTAATGAAACACAAGTCTGAGACCTTTGAAAAGTTCAAGGAATTTCAGAGTGAAGTTGAGAATCAATGTGACAGGAAAATCAAGTTTCTACGATCAGATCGTGGAGGAGAATACTTGAGTCACGAGCTTGGTACACACTTAAGAAAATGTGGAATAGTTTCACAACTCACGCCGCCTGGAACACCTCAGCGTAATGGTGTGTCCGAACATCGTAATCGCACTCTATTAGATATGGTGCGATCTATGATGTCTCTTGCCGATTTACCACTATCTTTTTGGGGCTATGCTTTAGAGACTGCCGCATTCACTTTAAATAGGGCACCGTCGAAATCCGTTGAGACGACACCGTTTGAATTATGGTTTGGGAAGAAACCTAAGCTGTCGTTTCTAAAAGTTTGGGGATGCGATGCTTATGTCAGGAAACTTCAACCTGAAAAGCTCGAACCCAAATCGGAAAAATGCGTCTTCATAGGATACCCTAAAGAAACTATTGGGTATATCTTCTACCTCAGATCCGAAGGCAAGATCTTTGTTGCCAAGAATGGGTCCTTTCTGGAGAAAGAGTTTCTCTCGAAAGAAGTAAGTGGGAGGAAAGTAGAGCTTGATGAAGTATTACCTCTTGAACCGGAAAATGGCGCAACTCAAGAAAATGTTCCTGAGGTGCCTGCACCGACTAGAGAGGAAGTTAATGATGATGATCAAGATACTTCTGATCAAGCTCCTACTGAAATTCGAAGGTCCACAAGGACACGTTCCACACCAGAGTGGTACGGCAACCCTGTCTTGGAAATCATGTTGTTAGACAACAGTGAACCTTCGAACTATGAAGAAGCGATGGTGGGCCCGGATTCCGACAAATGGCTAGAATCCATGAAATCCGAGATAGGATCCATGTATGAAAACGAAGTATGGACTTTGATTGACTTGCCCGTTGAACGGCGAGCCAAAGAAAATAAATGGATCTTTAAGAAGAAGACAGACGCGGATGGTAATGTGACCATCTATAAAGCTCGGCTTGTCGCTAAGGGTTATCGACAAGTTCAAGGGGTTGACTACGATGAGACTTTCTCACCGGTAGCGAAGCTGAAGTCCGTCCGAATCATGTTAGCAATTGCCGCATTTTATGATTATGAAATTTGGCAAATGGACGTCAAAACGGAATTCCTTAATGGTTTCCTTAAGGAAGAATTGTATATGATGTAGCCGGAAGGTTTTGTCGATCCTAAGAATGCTGACAAGGTGTGCAAGCTCCAACGCTCGATTTATGGGCTGGTGCAAGCATCTCGGAGTTGGAACATTCGTTTTGATGAGATGATCAAAGCGTTTGGGTTTACACAGACTTATGGAGAAGCCTGTGTTTACAAGAAAGTGAGTGGGAGCTCTATAGCATTTCTCATATTATATGTAGATGACATACTTTTGATGGGAAATGATATAGAACTCTTGGACAGCATTAAGGCCTACTTGAATAAAAGTTTTTCAATGAAGGACCTTGGAGAAGCTGCTTATATATTAGGCATCAAGATCTATAGGGATAGATCGAGACGCCTCATAGGTCTTTCACAAAGCACATATCTTGATAAGATTTTGAAGAAGTTCAAAATGGATCAGTCCAAGAAAGGGTTCTTGCCTGTTTTGCAAGGTGTGAAATTGAGTTCAGCTCAATGTCCGACCACGGCAGAAGATATAGAAGAGATGAGTGTCATCCCCTATGCCTCAGCCATAGGTTCTATTATGTATGCCATGCTATGTACCAGACCTGATGTAAACCTTGCCGTAAGTTTGGTAGGAAGGTACCAAAGTAATCCCAGCAAGGAACACTGGACAGCGGTCAAGAATATCCTGAAGTACCTGAAAAGGACTAAGGAAATTTTTCTCGTTTATGGAGGTGACGAAGAGCTTGTCGTAAAGGGTTACGTCGACGCTAGCTTCGACACAGATCTGGATGACTCTAAGTCACAAACCGGATACGTGTATATTTTGAATGGTGGGGCAGTAAGCTGGTGCAGTTGCAAGCAGAGCGTCGTGGCGGGATCTACATGTGAAGCGGAGTACATGGCAGCCTCGGAGGCAGCACATGAAGCAATATAGGTGAAGGAGTTCATCACCGACCTAGGAGTCATACCCAATGCGTCGGGGCCGATCAAGCTCTTCTGTGACAACACTGGAGCTATTGCTCTTGCCAAGGAGCCCAGGTTTCACAAGAAGACAAGGCACATCAAGCGTCGCTTCAACTCCATTCGTGAAAATGTTCAAGATGGAGACATAGAGAATTGTAAAGTACATACGGACCTGAATGTAGCGGATCCGTTGACTAAACCTCTCCCTAGAGCAAAACATGATCAACACCAGAATTCCATGGGTGTTCGATTCATCACAATGTAACTAGATTATTGACTCTAGTGCAAGTGGGAGACTGTTGGAAATATGCCCTAGAGGCAATAATAAAAGCATTATTATTATATTTCTTTGTTCATGATAATTGTCTTTATTCATGCTATAATTGTATTATCCGGAAATCGTAATACATGTGCGAATAACAGACACCAACATGTCCCTAGTAAGCCTCTAGTTGACTAGCTCGTTAATCAATAGATAGTCATGGTTTCCTGGCTATGGACATTGGATGTCATTGATAACGGGATCACATCATTAGGATAATGATCTGATGGACAAGACCCAATCCTAAGCATAGCGTGAGATCGTGTAGTTCGTTTGCTAGAGCTTTTCTAATGTCAAGTATCTTTTCCTTTGACCAAGAGATCATGTAACTCCCGGATACCGTAGGAGTGCTTTGGGTGTATCAAACGTCACAACGTAACTGGGTGACTATAAAGGTGCACTACAGGTATCTCCGAAAGTGTCTGTTGGGTTGACACAGATCGAGACTGGGATTTGTCACTCCGTATGACGGAGAGGTATCACTGGGCCCACTCGGTAATGCATCATCATAATGAGCTCAAAGTGACCAAGTGTCTGGTCACGGGATCATGCATTACGGTACGAGTAAAGTGACTTGCCGGTAACGAGATTGAACAAGGTATTGGGATACCGACGATCGAATCTCGGGCAAGTAACATATCGATTGACAAAGGGAATTGCATACGGGGTTGCTTAAATCCTCGACATCGTGGTTCATCCGATGAGATCATCGTGGAGCATGTGGGAGCCAACATGGGTATCTAGATCCCGCTGTTGGTTATTGACCGGAGAGCGATCTCGGTCATGTCTACATGTCTCCCGAACCCGTAGGGTCTACACACTTAAGGTTCGGTGACGCTAGGGTTGTAGGGATATGTATATGCAGTAACCCGAATGTTGTTCGGAGTCCCGGATGAGATCACGGACGTCACGAGGAGTTCCGAAATGGTCCGGAGGTAAAGATTTATATATGGGAAGTCCTGTTTTGGGCATCGAGACAAGTTTCGGGGTTATCGGTATTGTACCGGGACCACCGGAAGGGTCCCGGGGGTCCACCGGGTGGGGCCACCTGTCCCGGGGGGCCACATGGGCTGTAGGGGGTGCGCCTTGGCCTACATGGGCCAAGGGCACCAGCCCCAAGAGGCCCATGCGCCTAGGGTTACAAGGGGAAAGAGTCCTAGGAGGGGAAGGCACCTCCTAGGTGCCTTGGGGGGAAGGGAAACCCCCTTGGCCGCCGCCCCACCCTAGGAGATTGGATCTCCTAGGGCCGGCGCCCCCCCCCCCTTGGCCCTCCTATATATAGTGGGGGAAGGAGGGCTTTCATCTGACGCCTTTGGTTGCCTCCTTCTCCCTCTCCAACACCTCCTCCTCCTCAGTATCGCTTGGCAAAGCCCTGCCGGAGTACTGCAGCTCCATCAACACCACGCCGTCGTGCTGCTGCTGGTGCCATCTCCCTCAATCTCTCCTCTCCCCTTGCTGGATCAAGAAGGAGGAGATGTGGCTGTACCGTACGTGTGTTGAACGCGGAGGTGCCGTCCGTTCGGTGCTAGGATCTCCGGTGATTTGGATCACGTCGTGTTCGACTACATCATCCCCGTTCTTTGAACGCTTCCGCTCGCGATCTACAAGGTACATAGATGCATCTAATCACTCATTGCTAGATGAACTCATAGATGGATCTTGGTGAAATCGTAGGAAAATTTTTGTTTTCTGCAACGTTCTCCAACACTTCCCTGCCGCCGGCACCCACCGCAACGGCATCACCATCATCGACTCAGCAGATGAACCTAAGGAGTACACGGGTCCACAAGAGAGGTTGCACTCTTTTGTTTCTGCTTATGTTATGCATTGCTTAAAATTACCTGCTACTTTATCGTCCTGTTCACCTCTTGGACTCCAAGTCAGGTCCAAATTAATGTTCAAACTTGAGTTCTAAATTAGTGGTGTGGCGCATATCGAGGCAGCGATGAATAGTATGTTTGTCTAATATCTGGTTCACCTAGGGTATGCCTATGTTGTTCATCTTGGGTGGGAAACAAATAGTAAAGCAATCATCATATGTCTTTTTATTAAATTAAAGCAATCATCAGCCTGCTATCATTATTTTTGGATCCATCCACTGGTTGTTACCATCACTCTAATTTTTTTGCATGCTCTCCTTACATAATCTCACCATATTTTTTTCGTATGCATGTCAGATATTGTACGCAGTCATGCTGAACATGTAGAGAAAAAGAGAAGAGTTTTGTGCGGCAATACAATGTCATGCAGACATCGCTCCATGGTGGGTTCAATGGCAAACCCTCCCTGCCCCTCTCCAGATTGTAATCCAGAGGAAGATATCTGTTCTGAGGCAGATTCAGACGCTGCTGACCACACCTTTTTACCCCCAAGGTGTTTGCTCTACCTTGGCATGATGATGTTAGTCATATCATGCATATGTTGCCTTGCAGTGCCTACTTTTGACATCATATATGTCATCTTCTTAGTTTAGACATGTTCTGTAATGCCACCTGTTTAGTTTCTATATCATATATGGGAATTATGCAGTCTCATGTATTTTAGCCAGCCATAATATATGTGAAATGTGCAATGCCATCCCGTTTAACCAGGCATCATATATTTGAATGATATCTTGCCCATCCTTTTCTTCATTACATTTCCATTTGTCAAACAATGTTTGTACATTAAACTACTCTTCCTGTTGTGACGCCCCAATTCAATCGTACACTAATCATGCACCCAAACGTGTACGATCAAGATCAGGGACTCACGGGAAGATATCACAACACAACTCTAAAAACATAAATAAGTCATACAAGCATCATAATACAAGCCAGGGGCCTCGAGGGCTCGAATACAAGTGCTCGATCATAGACGAGTCAGCGGAAGCAACAATATCTGAGTACAGACATAAGTTAAACAAGTTTGCCTTAAGAAGGCTAGCACAAACTGGGATACAGATCGAAAGAGGTGCAGGCCTCCTGCCTGGGATCCTCCTAAACTACTCCTGGTCGTCGTCAGCGGCCTGCACGTAGTAGTAGGCACCTCCAGTGTAGTAGTCGTCATCGACGGTGGCGTCTGGCTCCTGGGCTCCAGCATCTGGTTGCGACAACCAGAAAGAAAGGAAAGGGGGAAAAGGGGGAAGAAAGCAACCATGAGTACTCATCCAAAGTACTCGCAAGCAAGGAGCTACACTACATATGCATGGGTATATGTGTAAAGGGCCATATCAGTGGACTGAACTGCACAATGCCAGAATAAGAGGGGGATAGCTAATCCTGTCGAAGACTACGCTTCTGGCAGCCTCCGTCTTGCAGCATGTAGAAGAGAGTAGATTGAAGTCCTCCGAGTAGCATCGCATAGCATAATCCTACCCGGCAATCCTCTCCTCATCGCCCTGTTAAAGAGCAATCAACGGGTTGTATCTGGCACTTGGAAGGGTGTGTTTTATTAAGTATCCGGTTCTAGTTGTCATAAGGTCAAGGTACAACTCCGGGTCGTCCTTTTACCGAGGGACACGGCTATTCGAATAGATAAACTTCCCTGCAGGGGTGCACCACATAATCCAACACGCTTGATCCCATTTGGCCGCACACACTTTTCTGGGTCATGCCCGGCCTCAGAAGATCAACACGTCGCAGCCCCACCTAGGCACAATAGAGAGGTCAGCACTCCGGTCTAAATCCTATGCGCGCAGGGGTCTGGGCCCATCGCCCATTACACACCTGCATGTTGCGTGGGCGGCCGGAAGCAGACCTAGCAACCTCCATTACTAAGGAAGCCACGTTACGTGGTCCAATCTGGCGCGCGCCGCTCAGTCGCTGACATCACGAAGGCTTCGACTGATACCACGACGTCGGGATACCCATAACTACTCCCGCGTAGATGGTTAGTGCGTATAGACCAAATGGCCAGACTCAGATCAAATACCAAGATCTCGTTAAGCGTGTTATTATGAAGCAACCGCGAACGCCGACCAGGGCCAGGCCCACCTGTCTCCTAGGTGGTCTCAACCTGCCCTGTCGCTCCTCCACAAAGTAACAATTGGGGGCCGTCGGGAACCCAGGCCCACCTCTACCGGGATGGAGCCACCTGTCCTTTCAGCCCCCACATCGGAATCACTTGCGGGTACTCAACGAGCTGACCCGACTTTAGTCACCATCTGTATAGTATGTATGTATGTAGTATATACCCGTGATCACCTCCCAAGTGATCACGGCCCAATAGTATAGCAAGGCAGACTGACAAGAGTGTAGGGCCAATGATGATAAACTAGCATCCTATACTAAGCATTTAGGATTGCGGGTAAGGTATCAATGACTGTAGCAACAATGACAGGCTATGCAATAGAATAGGAGTAACCGAACAGTAACATGCTACACTACTCTAATGCAAGCAGTATAGAGAAGAATAGGCGATATCTGGTGATCAAGGGGGGGGGGGGCTTGCCTGGTTGCTCTGGCAAGGAGGGGTCGTCAACACCGTAGTCGATCAGGGTACCTGCAGCAGCGCCAGTCTTGTAGTCTACCGGAGAGAAGAGGGGGAAGAAACAATGAATACAATGCAAACAGATGTATACTGATGCATGACATAATAAGTAACGGTGCCAAGTGTGCCCTAACGCAGTAGGAGGTGATACCGGTGAATGGGGGAAACATCCGGGAAAGTATTCCCGTTGTTTCGCGTTTTCGGACAGAGGAACCGGAGGGGGAAAGTTGCGAGTTCGATAGGTTAGGGATGTGTGGCGGACGAACGGGCTGCGTATCCGGATTCGTCTTGTCGTTCTGAGCAACTTTCATGTACCAAGTTTTTTCATCCGAGCTACGGTTTATTTTATATTATTTTCTAAAGTTTTAAAATCATTTTTAGAATTTATCTAATTAATTTAATCCAACATTATGCAGATTAGTGTTTGCTGCCATCATCATGATGTCAGCATGATGTCAGCAGTCAACAGAGGTGTTGACTGGGTCACTGACGTGTGGGTCCCACTAGTCATAGACTGTTTAGTTAGCAGTTTAATTAGACATAGCTAATTAGGTTAACTATCTAATTAGATAATTTAAACATAGTTAATTAAGTTAAATATTAGTTAATTAATTAATTGATATATTTTTTTATTTTTATTCTTTTTTTATTTAAAACGTTCTGGGGCTGGGCCCCGTTTGTCAGAGGCCCTAATTAACTTAGGTAGGGCCCGCTGGCAGTGGCACAGCCAGGCAAGGCAGAGGCCGTGGTTGGGCATGCGTGCACGCACAGGGGGGGCGCCGGCGGCCAACCAAGACGGCAGCGGCGGCGGGGTCGGAACCGGAGCGTGCGGGCGAAGGCGGGACGCAGGGGGCCGGCGGCAGTGAGCAGAGCCGGAGCGGGGGTCACGGGCGCGGGCACGTCCAGGATCGTGCGCGCGGGGGAGGGGTGAATGGAGGTCGCGGCGAGCGCGACAGGGGGCGCGTGCGGGCGTGGCCCGGATGCGGGCACGTGTGCGAAGGTGCGGCCATGGGTTCGGCGGGGTCGTGGTGACTGCGGTATGTGAGGAAAAGAGGAGGCCGGGGGGCCTCACCAGCGGCTGCAGGGGATCGGGGTGGCGAGGCTCGATGGAGCCGTCGAGGGGGAGAGGAGGACGGAGCGACGTTCCGGTGAAAAGGCGAGGTGGTCGAGGCAAAGAGGCTCCAGCGAGGTGGCGATGGCGACCGGCGATGGCGTCGATGTCCAGGGGCGGCGAGGTGTTGGCATCGAGGGGGGGGGGGGGGTCGTCCCCGATCCAGATCCGATCGGGAGGGAATAGGGAGTGGCAACGGGGTGTGGGGAGGGGAATCGGGGTAGTGGGTAGTGGGCTAGGGTTTGCCCCAGGTGGGGGGTTAGTAGGAGGGAGTGGGTGGCCGGTTGGGCCGGCCAGACGGCCTGGTGGCCTGCTGGGCCGAAGCCCAGCGAGGGAGGGGGGTTCCTTTTACTTTCTTTTGTTTCTTTACTGTTTTATTATTTTTATTTTTTGTTTTATTTTAGATACACCTTAATTTTAGTTTAGTAAAATATGATAACAACTCCTAAAATAATGTTTCAGGACCCCCCACTGACATAAAAGTTTTACCCCGAAATAAATTAGTTTAGAGTTTTATTAAATGAAAAGAGGCATT
Organism: Triticum timopheevii; assembly: GCA_963921465.1. Lineage (NCBI taxonomy): Eukaryota > Viridiplantae > Streptophyta > Magnoliopsida > Poales > Poaceae > Triticum > Triticum timopheevii. The sequence continues at coordinate 508,810,049 of OY997274.1, forward strand.
TACTTAATTGTTTTTGTTACCATTTAAATCAATTTGGAGTATTAAAGCATTATATAAAAGTATGGTTTCTTCACCATAATTACCGATGCAACAATTGACATAGCCCGAACATTTTTATTTTAATATTTGAAAACTTTTGTCGTTTGACTTATTTAGGATTTAAATTTGAAATGGTTTTGAATTAACCCAAGATTAATTACAGTGATAGAGGTGACGTGCCATCATTAACGTGAGATTACTATAGCATGACTATCCGGGCGTCACAATTCTCCTCCACTATAAGAAATCTCGTCCCGAGATTTAAGAGGTGGAAAACGGGGGAAAGGTCTGGTTACGAAATTCTAACGAATCTTCTCGGTCTTGATTGCTCTTCTCGAAGTGGTCGATCCATTATATTGTTGTCTTCATTTTTCTACTTAAAGTCATCAAGATAAAGTCGGTATCCTTTCTTCAGGGGTTCCATTGTACTTACGAAAGAATAAGGGGTATTCCGGGAGAACGAACCTCTACAAGGTTGACTATCTGGTCGATATCATCGGGGAAGGTGGCAGAAAGTAACTCTCAAATTGAAACTTAAGAAAATATCAAGAGCAAAGTAATGAGGTTTCATGGGAAGTTTCGAGCGAGCAGGCAACCGTTCGATGCCTGAAACAGGGCGTGAAAAGGGGTTCAGAGCAACGAGAATAAGTATTGCGTCTGATAGCAGAATAGGTCACTAGGAAGGTGGCTCGTGAATTACATACAAGGTCACGTGCGAGGAACAACCTTGAGAACAGGGGGTGTACAGGAGAGTCAAGTTTCGATCCTGTGGAACTGTGGGTTATGGGCCCACCATGTGTTTTTTTTGGAGCAGTGACATCTTGTACGGTCATGATAGCGAGGCATGTCAGAGAGTACCATGTCAGTTATGTCGGCAACAATGTTGGTACCTAGGGCAAGGGACGAAGAGAACCATTTTCCTGCTCGTTGCAACGAGGTGGACCAATAGGCAAAGTTCTCGTCCATCGGTGGTTACCGGAATGTCATCAACAAAAGTAACAGGGTCTTACTGACAAAATTGTACACGAGGGGTTTACATAAGCAGGAAATTAATACTGCTTAGACCATAATGATCACCAGAAAGGTTAAACCAAATAATGGAAAGGAAAATATGATTATCAAATATCTCAGGGATATATCCTTCCCAATGATAAGCAGAGCATGACATCCATGATAGGATATAATGTACAAAACCCTTTAGGTAAGGGGAGAAAATTTTCATGACATTACCCATACAACGGTGTTCGGATAATTGAGCAAGAAACATTTAGCATTGGGATTCAAATGTTCTGGTTGAAAATTGGAGTACCACAAATATGCTTCGAGACAGTATTGGCATGGTCTTCTAGCAAAGGTCAGGCTTTGGATACAAAGGATCCATCGAAAACAACTTGTAGAATAAGTCTTACAGTTTCCTCATGGAAGAACGGATAACCTTGTTAAAAAGGAATCTATAACACTCGGTCCTCCGGTCAGGTGTGCTAGGCATGACATCACCTTACTGGGTTATATAAAGATCAACGCTATGACTCTTGGAAAATGTTCCATCCATCATATTTGACAAGCTTCAAATCTGAATGGTGTCAGGACACCTTAAACTTAGGATGCCTGAGAAGAAGAGGTGCAACACAATTGACGAGATGACATTATATGATTCTCGGGAAATGAACTATGGAACCGAGTTCCGAACAGGGGTTCACCATTAAATCAAGGAGAGGTGAGGAGGTGACTGATTGACTCAGCGACAATCCATCGAGGTTAACAAAAGATGGATTTCCACAATTATGTGAACAAGGAGATAACATTTGTCAGATCAAATGGTAAAATGATGTATGCTCGAGCAAAACATGCACAATTAAACATTGATTGAAAGGTGCACCTGAAATATGGGCGGGGTTGCACGACCAACGTCGGAATGGTGATTCAATAATCAATAGTCTAAGAATGAATGGCCGACCATTAACTTCAAAGTAATAGGGTTGCTAGAAGGGCAGAATCCAAACAGCACCGCTCACTTGTTGGTACCCTAGTTGGAACCAACACGAGGACCCAAGAAAGAATGGTGATGGTGAGAAGTATCACCATACCAAGAATTCTTAAGCGGTGGTGAAATTCTCACAACATTGATGACATAAGAGATGTTAATGTTCCAAGGTAAGGGAGAACAATTGCTAGATAGCAAGGAACTCAAGGTATAACATCAAACATGAACAAGCTTGTGTTGGTGGGAAGGCAATAAAGTGGTCGATGATAACGCAGATCATCGAGGGCAAGGATAGTATTTCTCATCATGAACTCAATTGATATCCTGGAAGAGCTCATAAGGTTGATGATGATCACGACACAATTGTCGAGAGATTTCACGAAGGTGTAATCGATCAGCGATGACATCAAGTCAAAGGACTAATGAAGCGAAAGGTTATTGGAACCACGAATATGACACAAACTCAAAATCAAGCTTGCTATTAAAGGCGAAATGATATGACGAGGAAAATCGACGTAAGCTTAGCTCATCGTCGAAAGTGGTGCTCCGAGAATAAGGGCCAGGTAGCACAGTTAAAAAGTTGCACGATAAGGATATAGCCAATCAGGCTAGGAATGGCTTGATCGGGTACAAACTCGTACTTAAAGAAGATTACTAAGAGTAGTTGAACCATAGTGCGGACTCGGTTCAGTTATCGGTGTCTTTGAGTGTTTAATAACTCAGAGCCCATGAAAAATTATAATCAGTGAGAATGTAGTACTTGACGAAGAACTCATAAGAAGTTATGCAGTTCCAAGATAATCTCGAGATACCAGGGGGTAATACTCGACGACAGTCCAAAGTAGAGCTTGGACTGGGGTATTGCTCTATAGAAGGTAAGTGCTTAAACATGCACGAGAAATGGTATTTAAAGGAGATCATGGTCGGAAGCACGATTGCAAAAGGCCAGATCCTAGATATAAGATGTACTTATACCAAGGGAATAATTAATTTAAGAGAAGCTTTAATGATAAGATCTACATCGTGTCCATGGGTGTGAACACAAAGTTCAAGGTCGACTCCCACTTCCATAATGCATAACTTTCCATTCACTTCTCGTTCTCAAAGAAGTTGTATGGTAGAAAATTATCTGCTAAACACTAGAAGGGTTGACTTGTCAAAACCTTCTGGTTCATACGGTTTTTAAGGAAGGTATAGGTTCAACCCATAAGGGAATCTTAGGAACATATACCACAAACTACAGGAGCAAATAACTCCAGCTCGGAAGTAGAGCATGGTTGACAAAGCAGAAGATACCGATTGTCAAAGACATTATGTATCATGGGAATAACTCACAAAAATTTTCCAATGTGAAGGATACTAACGGATAATAACCCAGCAATGGGCCTAGCGGTGCACAACGGAGTTGATGTGAGTATCGGTACTCAATAAGAGGAGGAAAGGATGCAAATGCGTCGGATCATAGAACATCTGAATAATTCGATGCTTTGGTAAAAAGGTATTATGATTTCCAAAACAAAGGATAAGGAGCAGACGCTCTGGTCAAAGATGGAAAAATTCAATATACTTAGGGGCACAATCAACGACAATTTGATTGGCGAGAATCAGCTCACATTTAAAATGACGTCTGAGCCGGAAGGATGAATTCTAGGATCTGATTGAGGATTGCGAGCATTCGCAACAAATTGAATCAACGGACTCAAAATGATAATGACAAGATATGCCAATAAGATTATAGACTTATGGGATTAACCATAATGCAAGCAAGTAAGAATTTCAAGTGCAATAGGCGACTCAGGATTTTCGGAAGTTCAAATAGTATTTTGAAGACTTTTGTGTAACACATGAACAACTGGGGATGAACGAATCCTCGACAAGTGTGAGGTATTATCCGTAGGGGTATTCATGCGGCAAAGAATTGCAAAGCAGTAAGCTCAAAGGATTCTCGGAACAACGAAGAGAAGTTCATTGCACCTTGTAATAACAAGATCAATGGGATTGAATGTAAGAATGGCAGATGTATGCAGTTATCCATAAGGATATAACAGTGGTAGGGAATTTGCAAAAGCGATGGGCACAAGTGTCCCAGGAGAACATCGTAGAGTATCTTCAAAATCTTCTGGCGAAGTAGGCGATCATTTGTGATAATGGGCTCTCCGGGAGAAAGTAGTTACGAGAACCTAGAGTCAGATTTAGTAAAATTATTTAACCCGAATAGAGGAGAGACTAGAGTCCCAGAGTATAGGTCGAGGAATAAAAGATCCTAATACCACCAAATGGCGACGTGGGCCCATGGGCCACACAGCCATGTTAGTAAAAGTTTTGCAATGTCTAGACTCGACTTCGGCCAAGGAGTGTGGAAGGGGGATTCCTACAGGCAGTCGGCTCTGATACCAACTTGTGACGCCCCCGATTCAATCGTACACTAATCATGCACGCAAACGTGTACGATCAAGATCAGGGACTCACGGGAAGATATCACAACACAACTCTAAAAACATAAATAAGTCATACAAGCATCATAATACAAGCCAGGGGCCTCGAGGGCTCAAATACAAGTGCTCGATCATAGACGAGTCAGCGGAAGCAACAATATCTGAGTACAGACATAAGTTAAACAAGTTTGCCTTAAGAAGGCTAGCACAAACTGGGATACAGATTGAAATAGGCGCATGCCTCCTGCCTGGGATCCTCCTAAACTACTCCTGGTCGTCGTCAGCGGCCTGCACGTAGTAGTAGGCACCTCCAGTGTAGTAGTCGTCGTCGACAGTGGTGTCTGGCTCCTGGGCTCCAGCATCTGGTTACGACAACCAGAAAGAAAGGAAAGGGGGAAAAGGGGGAAGAAAGCAACCGTGAGTACTCATCCAAAGTACTCGCAAGCAAGGAGCTACACTACATATGCATGGGTATATGTGTAAAGGGCCATATCAGTGGACTGAACTGCAGAATGCCAGAATAAGAGGGGGATAGCTAATCCTGTCGAAGACTACGCTTCTGGCAGCCTCCGTCTTGCAGCATGTAGAAGAGAGTAGATTGAAGTCCTCCGAGTAGCATCGCATAGCATAATCCTACCCGGCAATCCTCTCCTCGTCGCCCTGTTAGAGAGCGATCACCGGGTTGTATCTGGCACTTGGAAGGGTGTGTTTTATTAAGTATCCGGTTCTAGTTGTCATAAGGTCAAGGTACAACTCCGGGTCGTCCTTTTACCGAGGGACACGGCTATTCGAATAGATAAACTTCCTTGCAGGGGTGCACCACATAACCCAACACGCTTGATCCCATTTGGCCGCACACACTTTTCTGGGTCATGCCCGGCCTCGGAAGATCAACACGTCGCAGCCCCACCTAGGCACAACAGAGAGGTCAGCACGCCGGTCTAAATCCTATGCGCGCAGGGGTCTGGGCCCATCGCCCATTGCACACCTGCACGTTGCGTGGGCGGCCGGAAGCAGACCTAGCAACCTCCATTACTAAGGAAGCCACGTTACGTGGTCCAATCTGGCGCGTGCCGCTCAGTCGCTAACGTCACGAAGGCTTCGGCTAATACCACGACGCCGGGATACCCATAACTACTCCCGCGTAGATGGTTAGTGCGTATAGACCAAATGGCCAGACTCAGATCAAATACCAAGATCTCGTTAAGTGTGTTATTATGAAGAAACCGCGAACGCCGACCAGGGCCAGGCCCACCTGTCTCCTAGGTGGTCTCAACCTGCCCTGTCGCTCCGCCACAAAGTAACAGTTGGGGGCCGTCGGGAACCCAGGCCCACCTCTACTGGGATGGAGCCACCTGTCCTTTCAGCCCCCACATCGGAATCACTTGCGGGTACTCAACGAGCTGACCCGACTTTAGTCACCATCTGTATAGTATGTATGTATGTAGTATATACCCGTGATCACCTCCCAAGTGATCACGGCCCGATAGTATAGCAAGGCAGACTGACAAGAGTGTAGGGTCAATGATGATAAACTAGCATCCTATACTAAACATTTAGGATTGCGGGTAAGGTATCAATGACTGTAGCAACAATGACAGGCTATGCAACAGAAGAGGAGTAACTGAACAGTAACATGCTACACTACTCTAATGCAAGCAGTATAGAGAAGAATAGGCGATATCTGGTGATCAAGGGGGGGGGTCTTGCCTGGTTGCTCTAGCAAGGAGGGGTCGTCAACACCGTAGTCGATCGGGGTACCAGCAGCAACGCCAGTCTTGTAGTCTACCGGAGAGAAGAGGGGGAAGAAACAATGAATACAATGCAAACAGATGCATAATGATGCATGACATAACAAGTAACGGTGCCAGGTGTGCCCTAACGCAGTAGGAGGTGATACCGGTGAATGGGGGAAACATCCGGGAAAGTATTCCCGCTGTTTCGCGTTTTCAGACAGAGGAACCGGAGGGGGAAAGTTGCGAGTTCGATAGGTTAGGGATGTGTGGCGGACGAACGGGCTGCGTATCCGGATTCGTCTTGTCGTTCTGAGCAACTTTCATGTACCAAGTTTTTTCATCCGAGCTACGGTTTATTTTATATTATTTTCTAAAGTTTTAAAATCATTTTTAGAATTTATCTATTTAATTTAATCCAACATTATGCAGATTAGTGTTTGCTGCCATCATCATGATGTCAGCATGATATCAGCAGTCAACAGAGGTGTTGACTGGGTCACTGACGTGTGGGTCCCACTAGTCATAGACTGTTTAGTTAGCAGTTTAATTAGACATAGCTAATTAGGTTAACTATCTAATTAGATAATTTAAACATAGTTAATTAAGTTAAATATTAGTTAATTAATTAATTGATATATTTTTTTATTTTTATTCTTTTTTTATTTAAAACGTTCTGGGGTTGGGCCCCGTTTGTCAGAGGCCCTAATTAACTTAGGTAGGGCCCGCTGGCAGTGGCACAGCCAGGCAAGGCAGAGGCCATGGTCGGGCATGCGTGCACGCACAGGGGGGCGCCGGCGGCCAACCAAGACGGCAGCGGCGGCGGGGTCGGAACCGGAGCGTGCGGGCGAAGGCGGGACGCAGGGGGGCGGCGGCAGTGAGCAGAGCCGGAGCGGGGGTCACGGGAGCGGGCACGTCCAGGGTCGTGCGCACGGGGGAGGGGGGAATGGAGGTCGCGGCGAGCGTGACAGGGGGCGCGTGCGGGCGTGGCCCGGATGCGGGCACGTGTGCGAAGGTGCGGCCATGGGTTCGACGGGGTCGTGGTGAGCGCGGGATGTGAGGAAAAGAGGAGGCCGGGGGGCCTCACCAGCGGCTGCAGGGGATCGGGGCGGCGTGGCTCGATGGAGCCGTTGAGGGGGAGACGAGGACGGGGCGACGTTCCGGCGAAGAGGCGAGGTGGTCGAGGCGAAGAGGCTCTGGCGAGGTGGCGATGGCGACCGGCGACGGCGTCAATGTCCAGGGGTGGCGAGGTGTTGGCATCGAGGGGGGGGGGGGTCGTCCCCGATCCAGATCCGATCGGGAGGGAAGAGGGAGTGGCGACGGGGTGTGGGGAGGGGAATCGGGGTAGTGGGTAGTGGGCTAGGGTTTGCCCTAGGTGGGGGGTTAGTAGGAGGGAGTGGGTGGCCGGTTGGGCCGGCCAGACGGCCTGGTGGCCTGCTGGGCCGAAGCCCAGCGAGGGAGGGAGGTTCCTTTTACTTTCTTTTGTTTCGTTACTGTTTTATTATTTTTATTTTCTGTTTTATTTTAGATACACCTTAATTTTAGTTTAGTAAAATATGATAACAACTCCTAAAATAATGTTTCAGGACCCCCCACTGACATAAAAGTTTTACCCCGAAATAAATTAGTTTAGAGTTTTATTAAATGAAAAGAGGCATTTACTTAATTGTTTTTGTTACCATTTAAATCAATTTGGAGTATTAAAGCATTATATAAAAGTATGGTTTCTTCACCATAATTACTGATGCAATAATTGACATAGCCCGAACATTTTTATTTTAATATTTGAAAACTTTTGTCGTTTGACTTATTTAGGATTTAAATTTGAAATGGTTTTGAATTAACCCGAGATTAATTACAGTGATAGAGGTGACGTGCCATCATTAACGTGAGATTACTATAGCATGATTATCCGGGCGTCACACCTGTGAATCAACCATTTGGGTGGGAGATGGAAAAATCTGGTGTGAAAACAAGGCCTTTAGAGCAGATAGTGCTACCTGTCGAAGCAGATCTCTTGTTGGGTCCCGATAGCTCCTCAGAGATGGATTCAGAGACAGATGACCAATCCTATTCCCCCACCAAGGTGTATGCTCTAACTTGGCACGGTTATACTGCTCATATCATGCATATGGTGTCTTGCATTGCATAGTTTAGACATCATATACACAATATTCAACACCATGTTCTTAGTTCAGACATCATATCGAATGCCCTCTGTTTAGCATATAAATCACATATGTGAATTAAATGATGCAATCTTGATTACTTCGGTAACATGTAGGTGAATTATGTCATGCGATCCTGTTTAGTTATTCATCATATCTTTGAATTATGTTATGCTATGCTATCCAGTTTAGATAGATATCATATATGTGAAATTATGTCATGCTATTCGTTTTAGTTAAACAATATACATGTCAACTATTTCATGCCCTCTTTTTTCCACACTATCTATTGCATCTGTCTCTCATACAATGTCTATACATTCAACTATGTTTCATGTTTATCAGCCATTTGAATTGGAGCGGGTGATGCCAGTATCTAGCGAACTAAAAACACGGTCTTCAAATAAAACAGTGCTACCTCTTGGTGGAGATAGCACCCCGGTTGTACATGCACAAGAACCAGCCCTACCACACATAACCCAAACTCTCGCAGATTGTACCCCTACTGCGATGAACAGAGAACCAGCTTCACCCAATCTAACCCCAACCCCAGCAGATAGTAACCCAGTTCCTGTTGACAAAACATCATCTCCACCACAGAGCTCCCAAACTAGAGCAGTTAGTAAGGAAGCTCCAGTGCTCAAAGGGCCAGTACTACCACGGCGAACCCCAACTCCACCAGTTAGTACACCTATTCCTGTGGAGGAAGCACAACCATCTAGTCGTAGTTTAGCATCTATCGCATTTGATGTTGTTAAATCGTATGTGCGTATCTTCCCATCTTGGAAATATTATACTAAAGATGAAGGAAAATGCCAGTTGCAGGTGTTTGTCCAGGAGTTACGTGTAAGTAATGTTATTCATGGCAATTACTTTGCTTTGTCCCATACATCCTACCTCCATGATGGTTATAATACAGCAAATTTTCCCATTTTTCTCTATAGAGAAGGACCAATTTGGAAACTCAGGATGAGATAACATGTGCTAATACCTCTGCTATCTTCAAGAATGCTTGGTCGCAGTATCGGAATTACCTGAAGAAAACGTACTTCACCGGCAAAGAAACTCATCAAATTCCCTTACGTTCTCTTGAGACACATTTACTGGACGATGACTGGGAATGCCTTGTTCTGTACTGGTCCCGAACCAAGAATGTGGTAAGGTCTGTGAGCTCATTTTCTATTTTTAAGTACTATATTCTTGCATCTTACTATACTCTGTTCATGTATAACAAATGCCTAAACCTGAAGAACAACCGTTCTAATTTAAAATTCCATTGCTATCATAGTTCAAAATGCGCTAGCCGTAATTGTGCGTTTTGCCACCGCCTTGCGCTTTACTGACCAAAGTGCATGCTTATGCGCAGTTATGCACAGATTAAGCATAGTTATGCGCAATGCGTTTTGCCAACGCCTAGAGCCTAGGCGCGCTTAAGCGCTTGCTTAGGCGCGCCTTTTTTAACTATGATTGCTATCGTGCATACTGCTTTGCTCTTGTATCACTGTATTTACTCATACAAACTTATTTTTAAATTGAAGGATCCAATCGAAACTCCAATGGCACAGCAGGTATGTTCACGCATGTTTCTTTAACAGGTTTGCTCTTATCAATAGCTCTGTTGATTTCAATTCAGTTGTGTATACAATTGACTTCTCATATCATGCACATTACTAGCATCACAACAGAGCCAATAGTGTTGTTGTACATGTAGACCCGTGGTACCCATCTAAAATCTTGTTGTGCCGTGTAGTTTCCCATGCTTTGTATTCTTTCACTTCTGCTTTGTCTTGAACTGATATGATTTGAACCATGTCTCTATTTTGATTTGGCAAGACAATGCAATGACCATAGGACATAGATATATGTTTTTTGATGCTTTTATTATGTACTAGTACTTGGCAATAGAAGACTTGGTAGTTTAATCCTGTCCACCTTACTAATGAACTGGTTCACCGAAATGAGTTTCATATACTAGTACATGCTAAACCTGTTATGTGTCTGCTTGTTTCTTCTTTTAGAATGCTGACAGAATATTGAGGAAGAGTGCCTTATTAAGCAATGGTAAAGGAAGTAATGCAAATAAGGTTCAGGATAGTGACACATCCTTGTTGGTCTCCAACAAAGCTGATAAAACAGCTAAGGAAGACTATCTTGAAGACAGTGAGACAAACCCAAAGTCCTGTCTTGGTTTAGTGTTTGAGTTACTGGCCACTACCGCTTGCACAAGCTATTCAAACTCATTGTCTGAATCAGTTTGGTTTCTTGAGTCTCAACTACAAGCTGAAAGACATCGATCAACTGTGCTGTGACAAGAAGCAGAAGGACTGCGGAAGTCCCTGGAGCATTCAGATTCATACTTTCTGGTGCAACAGCAAGCGTTGGAGGATTTCAGCGACAAATAGGACAAAGCTAATAAGCTTGCTAAGCTTATTGCCAGCATGGTGGATACCCAGGATAACGTTTCTTGAGCTCTTCTGAAGTTGTTTCCGATATGCTCTTGTTTTGCTGCCGCGTTTATTTGCACTGGTGGCCAATTTTGACGGCCAGTGTATGTAATATGCTGCTTTGTACCCTATATTTGCACTGGTGGCGAACTTTGATGCCTAGTGGATGTAATATGTGTAATAGCGGTAATAGGCTAGCGTTAATTGCTTGCTTATTTATTTCCTTATTGTCTTGTTTAGTTGTTTGGTTGTAGTCACTGCAGTTCTTTTTCCGTGTTTTTCTAGTGGCCAGAATAGCCTATTTTTGGTAACTAGGACAAAATAATCATGGCAACACACGGACTGTTGTAACCATGGGCCTCCTGCGGGCCTTATGATCCATGGGCCTTCTACGGGCCGTAGGATCCATTGGCCTTCTATATGGGCCGTAGGATCCATGGGCCTTCTATGGGCCGTAGGATCCATGGGCCATCTACGGGCAGTAGTATCCATGGGCCTACTACGGGCATCCATGGGCCTTCTACCGGCCGTATGATCCATGGGCCTTATACGGGCCATATGATCCATGGGCCTTCTACGGGGCGTACCATCATTTTGCCAATCTTGGGCCATAATATTCGTGGACCATAACGGGCCGTTAATAGGCCGTATTTGATAACTCTATGAAAATAGCCCAACGGTTTTTTTACATGAAAACGGCCCAACGTATTAACGGGCCACACACGGGCCGACTGTAACGACGGGCTGAATTTGGCCCACAAGCAGAAAATGACAGTAACGGGCCGTAAGTAACCGAATGCTGGAAATGAGCCCAAGAATAAATGGCCCTTGAGAAGGCCGAAAGATAACTTGGGCTGGAAACGGCCCAATGGAATAATGGGCCGTTAATGGGTATAAAGTGATACACTGTTCATTACGGGCCAGTTTCACCACGGGCCGTTAATGGACCAAGAGTTACAAAGGGCCTCATATGGGCCGAAAGACGTCATGGTGAAAGTGCAATCCCTAGGTGGTTTTGGTAATTCATAACAACATATAGCTCATTGAGCTAATACTATTCCAAGACTATTATTTCAGGAAAGCTCAATGAATGGCATGGCATGGATGATGAAAGTGGATCCCTCAAAATACTAAGGACAAAGGATTGGCTCAAGCTCAAAAGCTCAAGACTCTTCATTTTATATTTTAGTGATCCAAGATCACATTGAGTCTATAGGAAAAGCCAATACTATCAAGGAGGGATGAGGTGTTGCTTAATGAGCCTCTTGCTTCATGTGCTTAGTGATATGCTCCAAAACCCTCAGCTACTTTCTCACATCCACAAATGACCTAAACCTAAAGCCAAAATCGGTCACACCGATTCTTCCTATCCGGCGCCACCGATTCCAAAAGTCATAGCCACTGCCACAAACCCTAAGCAAGTCGGTCTTACCGATAGGGATCTTGGTCTCACCGAGATGGGATTGTAATCTCTCTGTTTCCCTTCGTAACGTTTCGGTCTAACCGAAGTGAGCGATCGGTCCCACCGAGATTGCAATGTAAACTCTCTGTTTCCCTTTTGTAACATTTCGGTCTCACCGAAAAGAGCAAATCGGTCCCACCGAGTTTACCTGACCAACTCTCTGGAAAGCTTATTACAAAAATCGGTCTCACCGAGTTTGTGTAATCGGTCTTACCGAGATTACGTTAATGCCCTAACCCTAACCGAATCGGTCCTACCGAGTTGCATGTCAGTCCCACCGAAAATCACTAACGGTCACTAGGTTTACTAAATCGGTCCCACCGAGTTTGGTAAATTGTGTGTAATGGTTAGATTTTGTGTGGAGGCTATATATACCCCTCCACCTCCTCTTCATTCGTGGAGAGAGCCATCAGAACAAACCTACTCTTCCAACTTACCATTTCTGAGAGAGAACCACCTACTCATGTGTTGAGTTCAAGATATTCCATTCCTACCATATGAATCTTGATCTCTAGCCTTCCCCAAGTTGCTTTCCACTCAAATCTTCTTTCCACTAGATCCAAAACCTATGAGAGAGAGTTGAGTGTTGGGGAGACTATCATTTGAAGCACAAGAGCAAGGAGTTCATCATCAACGCACCATTTGTTACTTCTTGGAGAGTGGTGTCTCCTAGATTGGCTAGGTGTCACTTGGGAGCCTCCGACAAGATTGTGGAGTTGAACCAAGGAGTTTGTAAGGGCAAGGAGATCGCCTACTTCGTCAAGATCTACCGCTAGTGAGGCAAGTCCTTCGTGGGCGACGGCCATGGTGGGATAGACAAGGTTGCTTCTTCGTGGACCCTTCATGGGTGGAGCCCTCCGTGGACTCGCGCAACCGTTACCCTTTGTGGGTTGAAGTCTCCATCAAAGTGGATGTACGATAGCACCACCTATCGGAACCACGCCAAAAACATCCGTGTCTCCAATTGCGTTTGAATCCTCCAAATCCTTCCCTTTAATTTCTTGCAAGTTGCATGCTTTAATTTCCGCTGCCTATATACTCTTTGCATGCTTGCTTGAATTGTGTGATGATTGCTTGACTTGTCCTAAGATAGCTAAAATCTGCCAAACTCTAAAATTGGGAAAAGGTTAAGTTTTTAATTGGTCAAGTAGTCTAATCACCCCCCTCTAGACATACTTCAAGGTCCTACAAGTGGTATCAGAGCTTTGGTCTCCATTTGCTTTGATTTCCATAGCTTTTGGTGGTCATAGCCTTGGTTTCACAACCTAGGAGAGTATGGCGTCTAGCGAGGGAAATTATCACCGTAGAGGTCCTTACTTTGATGGTACTAATTTTGCTAGTTGGAAGCATAAGATGAAAATGCATATTCTCGGACATAACCCCGCCGTTTGGGCAATTATTGTATTGGCTTGCAAGGTGAATTCTTTGATGGGAGAGAGCCGAACCGTGAAGCTAACGCGGAAGAATTGAAGATGCTGCAATACAACGCTCAAGCTTGTGATATCATCTTCAACGGATTGTGCCCCGAAGAATTCAACAAAATCAGCCGTCTTGAGAATGCAAAGGAAATTTGGGATACTTTGATTAATATGCATGAAGGTACCGAATCCGTCAAGGAATCCAAGTTGGATGTGCTTCGAAGTCAGCTTGACAAGTTCAAATGAAGGATGGTGAAGGTGTCGCTGAAATGTACTCTAGGCTTGCTCTTATCACAAATGAGATTGCCAGCTTAGGAAGCAAAGAGATGACCGACAGATTCATCATCAAGAAGATCCTAAGAGCATTGGATGGAAAGTATGATACCGTGTGCATGTTGATCCAAATGACGCCAAACTACACAGATCTCAAGCCAACGAAAGTCATTGGAAGAATTGTTGCTCATGAGATGTCACTCAAGGATAAGGAGGAACTTCACAACAAGTCAAGTGGTGCTTACAAAGCCTCAAGTGAAGCCCCAACATCATCAAGTGAGAAACAAACCTTCAATGAAGAATTGAGCTTAATGGTGAAGAACTTCAACAAATTCTACAAGAGTAGAAGCAAAGAAAGAAGCTCCAAGTCAAGGTCTTACCATGACAAAAGATCTTCAAGTCGAGAGCGCAATTGCTACAATTGTGGGAGACCCGGACACTATTCCAATGAGTGTACGGCGCCCTACAAAAGAAGAGAAGATTCTCCAAGAAGAAGAAGCAAAAGAGAAGAATCACCACCAAGAGAGAGGAGGAGTGGAGATGATCGTTATGAACGAAGACCCTCACGGAGAAGCAAGGATTCGGAAAGGAAGGACAAGTCATCAAGGAGCTACACAAAACGAAGACATCAAGCTCATGTTGGTGAATGGGTATCCGGCTCCGACTCCGACAATCACTCCGAGAGAAGCTATCACTCCGACTCCGAATATACTCAAGATGAAGGTGTTGCCGGTCTAGCACTTGTGTCAACCAACTCCTACGACATATTTGATTCACCAAATGAAGGAATTGGAAGATGCTTCATGGCCAAAGGTCCAAAGGTAACACATCCTGAGTACGTTGATTTCAATAGTGATGAAGATGACTTGCTTGTGGATGATGATTTACTTGTTGACAACTCTAGTGATGAATACTATGATGAAACGTCAATTAATCATGCTAATCAAGATAAAATGAATGAAAATGATAAGGAGAAGATTGAGCTTCTAATTAAAGAACTAAACACTCTTAAGTTGGCTCATGAAACTATCTTCGAAGATCATCGAGAACTTTTAAGGGCTCATGAGAAGTTACGCTTTGAAAAGCTCAATCTTGAGCAAGAGCATGAGTTCTTAAAGGCAATCAATGATGATCTCCGTAAGAAAAGTTCTTCTTACATTGCCAAGCGTTTACTCTTATCTACTTACATGCCTCAAGTCAAGTCTAGTAACAAGTACAAGAAAGATACTTCCTCTAGTAGTAACAATAATAATGTCAAATCTAATATTGTTGCTTCTAGTAGTTCTCTTGATTCCACTAATGATTCTCTTAGCCAAGTTACACTTGAGCAAGAAAATAGCTTATTGAAGGGAGTTATGGAGAAAGGTGTTTACAAGAGCCTTGCCGGGAGTAAGCAATTCGAGGAAATTGTACGCAAGCAAGGAAGGCACCGGAAGAATCAACGTGTTGGTTTTGAACGAAAGTTCAATGCCAATGGAGTTGAGTGGGAAGAAGATCAATACCCCAAGACGAAGTTTGTTCCTCAACAAGAGAAGTATGATCCTACTTTCTTCAAGGGAACACAAGGTCAAGATGATCTTCCACCACAAGACCACAAGAACAAAGGCAAGGACAAGCTTCAAGAAGAGATTGATGCATTTGAAGAAGCACCTAAAGCCTCGTTCGAGTGGGTTCCCAAGACTACGTCAAGTTCTACTTCATCAAGTACAACTACAACTCCAAGGATTCCCATCAAGATGATGTGGATCCCGAAGAAGAAGAACTAGAGAGTTCTTGAGGGTGACTCCGCCCACATTCTTCACTCATATCATTATGGCAAGAACAAGTGCAATCAACTTCCACATCTTGCTCCCTCAAAAAAAAAACTTCCACATCTTGCACTAGTTCAAGGAGTCACAAACCCTCATGTTGATAAGACAAGGGACAAGGTAACCTAATGATTTCATGGACATCATCTTGTGTGTGCATCACTCTATGTCTATGGATATTCTTGTTTGTTCCTTGTGGGACTAACCCATGTAGGTAAGTTGAAAGTGCAACTCACTCTAAAGGATTGCTCCAAATGATCGACATCAACATTGAGCATCCACATCTTCAACACCTACATGAAGTCATCATCGACAAAACCCAAGGTTAGTTCATCCCTCTAAGGGGGGATCTCACATCTAGGGGGAGGTTAACTCTAAGAATTGAGTCAAAGCAACTCTAATGATGTGAACTCATCAATGCATTATGTAAAAGTGGTAACCCCACTTGAGCTTAAACGATGAGTATGACCTATGATCAAATGTTTTCATTTGACTCCTAAGTCAATATACTCATATATAGATGACCTAGTCATCGCCAATTGTTTGATAGATGCTAGAATTGGTTGTGAATGCTTTGCCACATATTTCATTTGCCATCTTATTGTGTGAGCATGTTGGTTGCATATTTTACTCATCAAGGACATCCACTTGTTGTTTTGATTGTTTGGCTTCTTTTCTTTTTGCCAAGTGGATGGACAAGAATGCCTAAGAACCTTCTCTAGCTATCTATGCTTTTCTCATCTCAAACTCTATTCATGCTACATCACAAAATTTGATCAAGTCAGATTCGAACCACTCTGTGTGAGGAGCACTCGGAGTCCCCGATTCATCATAGACTTAAACTTCCAAAACTTCTTTGTGATTCTCGGTCTGACCGATTCCTCCATTTCGGTCCTACCGAGATCATTAAGTCGATCTAAGTTTTCCATCTTGGTGCAACCGATTTGAACTTTTTGGTCACACCGAGTTGCTGTAACTGTACACAGTTATGCATCTCGGTGCCACCGAGTTGTTCCACTCGGTCACACCGATAGGGTCGGGCTATATATAGTCACGGGCAAAAATTTGGAAATTCCTCCGAACCCCTTCGCCCGTGCAATAGCTCGCTCTGCCTCGAAGGTCTCCGGATCGTCTCCTCGTCGCCAGCCGCCTCCTGTCGCTGGTCTCCGCCACCGTCAATGGATTTCAACCCCGCCGTTGCCGCCGTAGCGAGTTCATCGCCAAGTTAGGGTATGGACTCGATCACTGTGCTATCCTCGTCCGATTCCTAGCACATTGTGTTCTTATTGATTTTTGCCATGATTGAAACACTCCTATCAAGTCAATGCAATCCGTAGAATAGATGAGATTCAAAATTTTAGGGTTAAGTTTCCGCCGAAACCATCTCGGACCCACCGAGTTGAAAAACTCGGTCCCACCGATTTGGCTTATGCCATTGCACAAGTAACTCTCGGTCTGACCGAGAATTGCTAATCATTGCGACCGATTTTAGGACTTTGTGAAACCCTAGCAATCTCGGTGCCACCGAACTGTGACTCAGTCCAACCGAGTTCATCAGTTTAGGTTCCAAAACTGCTTCAGTATCACCGAGTTTGAAAATCGGTTGATCCAAAATGCTTTCTGTGGAAAACTAAAACTGAATTTTTGAATCATTCTTTTGCAAAAATCTCTGCATTTTGTGATGCTCATCCACTCTATCTCATCTATAACTCTTCACAGGGCCAGCAGTCAGTGTTTGCGGCATGTCAGACCAGTGTGACAGCCAGAACAGGTCAGAAGAGCAGATTGACATGAGTAAGGGCACTAGTCCCTCAAGTTCTTCAGATGATGGGAGCAGAAGCACCCCAAGTAATCTGCCCAAGGCTGCCACCAGGCAAAGGAGGAAGAGAACTTCAGACTCAGAAGATGAGGACTATAAAGCTGAAGAGGATGAGGCTACTTCCAAGAAAGTAGTGCTCAAAAAGGAATATGGCTCAGCAAAGAATACAAAGCCTAGCCTCAATAAAAAGTTCCTGCCAAGAGGACACCTATGCCCAAGGTCAGAAGGTCCACTCAAGTGCCTGAACAGACTAAACCCAAAGAGGCACCTGCAAAGAAAGTCACATCTTCCAAACCCAAGAAGGTTCCCACTGGAGAAACAATGAAGTTTACCATTGAATCAGAGGATGAAGCTGCTCAGGACAAGAAGAAGAGAGCAAGAACCACAACTGCCCAGGTTCTTGGAAAGCCCTCAATGAGAAGAGACTCTGAAGAGGAAGAAGAGGTTGCTGCACCAGCACCCAAGGCACTCAAGCTTATGGGTGATGCTATTAGATCAGGGGCTGCAACATCTAAGCCCAATGAAGCACCCAAAGCTGCCCCCAGGGCCAAGCTTGCACCAAAGAGGAATACCAGGAGTATTCCAGCTGCTGAGAAGAACAAGGCCCCAGTGCCTAATGTTGCTGATGAGGAAGATGAAGAAGGATAGGTCCTAAGGAAGCTCAAGCCCAAGATACCAGACCACAATGATGCCCATCCTGTGGTTGAGGACATGAGGATCAGGAAGGACTCAGGGTTGAAGATATGGAGCATGGAAGATCCATATGCCTCAAGGAGAAGAACTGCTGTTGATTACAGGTTCCATACAAAGGAACAGCAGGACTTCTATGAGACAATTTTGTTGGATAAGAAGCCCATAGTATGTGATATGAGGTGGGTCGACTGGACCTACATAAAGGACAATGAAGAGCACTATCCTGGAGTGCAAGACAGTTTTGTTGCTTATGGAGTTGCTGATTTTGTTGGGCAAAAGCTCACCAACTGGAATGATGAACTTATCA
This sequence comes from Triticum timopheevii, assembly GCA_963921465.1. Lineage (NCBI taxonomy): Eukaryota > Viridiplantae > Streptophyta > Magnoliopsida > Poales > Poaceae > Triticum > Triticum timopheevii. Next base: position 508,828,632 of record OY997274.1, read on the forward strand.
TGCAATTCTACTCCACAACACACTTCTATCTAGATGGGAGGATAGTTTGGATGTCAGAAGGCACCAGGTACCAGTCAACTGTTGAGGAATGGGCAAGTCTGATCAATGCCCCAAAGGAAAGTGAAGATGACCTGGATATTTATGCCAAGAAGAAGATGGACCACAATTCCATGGCACACATGTACAAGGAGATCCCAGACAAAGTTGTTGAGACACATAAGTTTGGATTAGTCCACTTTCTGCTGTCAGGGCTGCCAACTATCAACTGGATTCTGAGGCACACTCTGTTGCCTAAGTCTGGTGACCACAACATGATCAGAGGGCATGCCATCAACATGTTGCATGTGTTTGATGTGCCACAGAAGTTTAAGGTCATGAGCCTTATGATTGAAACCATTAAGAGGACTGCACCAGATCAGAAGAGGAGCTGTGGATATGCCCCTCAGATTCAGAAGTTGATTAACTCAAAGATGGGCACAGGGAAATATCAATTGGATAAGGAACATTTTCCACTTTATCCAGACTTTGAGGACAATCAGGTTGTCATGAATGAGAATGATCCATCATCAGTGCATGCTCAAGAGAAGAAGGAGAAGGCAAGGAAGGAGAAGGCTGCCAAGATGCCAACTCAAGAGGAGGCATCTGAGTATTTCTTGAAGAACAAGCAGGAGTAGCTTGGTTACTTAATAGCATCAACACTGAGGATTGAGAAGGGATTGGCCACCCTCACTCAGAATTAGGAGAGCTTGGAAAGAATCATGGAACTCAAATTTCATGATCTTGATGTCAAAGTAACTGAGATTCAGTCAGTTGTAGAGCAGCTACAGGAAGACATGCAGGAGAGGTAGGGCAAGACTACCACTAATGTGTTTGCCAGAGTGCCTAGAGCCTAGAGGTCAGTTGCAGTGCCTGTGACAGACACCAGAGCAACATCTTCTGCACCAGCTACAGCCCCTACTACTCCAGTGCAACCAACTCCAGCACCCTCTACTTCAACTGAAGCCTTCGTTCTTGGACTTATCCGGACACCACCACCTAAAGATCAAGCCTGAGAGTCGATCTAGCACTATGCATTTTCTATGAACTTTTTGGTAACTTGTTGCCAAAGGGGGAGAAAATTGTATAGATCATAGGCTTCGAGAGAGAGAGTGTTGCTTTTGTTCTCTCTTGTTTTGATTTGGTGGTTAAACTTGTTTGCTTTTGATTGCTTGAGATACTATGCTGTGAGACATTGATGATCATGTGTTTGATCATAAGCTACACTTATGCATGTTTGATGATATTATCTTATCTATCATATGTGATCATTCACTTTGCCTGGTGATGAGTGCATGTATTCAAAATTTATCATTTTGAGCACTCCACCAAGATGTATGTGATATGGAAGAGTAACCCATGAGCCTAATTCATTGTGCATTTGCAGTCCAAAGCAAATCTTAAACCATGCACAAATTTAGGGGGGGGGGGAGCTCTTGCTTATCACATACTTCTCAAAGCGGCGATGTTGTTAAATCTTATTATCATTTGTCGAAGCTTTGATCTATATGTTGTCATCAATTACCAAAAAGGGGGAGATTGAAAGTGCAACTATCCCTAGGTGGTTTTGGTAATTCATAACAACATATAGCTCATTGAGCTAATACTATTCCAAGACTATTATTTCAGGAAAGCTCAATGAATGGCATGGCATGGATGATGAAAGTGGACCCCTCAAAATACTAAGGACAAAGGATTGGATCAAGCTCAAAAGCTCAAGACTCTTCATTTTATATTTTAGTGATCCAAGATCACATTGAGTCTATAGGAAAAGCCAATACTATCAAGGAGGGATGAGGTGTTGCTTAATGAGCCTCTTGCTTCATGTGCTTAGTGATATGCTCCAAAACCCTCAGCTACTTTCTCACATCCACAAATGACCTAAACCTAAAGCCAAAATCGGTCACACCGATTCTTCCTATCCGGCACCACCGATTCCAAAAGTCATAGCCACTGCCACAAACCCTAAGCAAGTCGGTCTTACCGATAGGGATCTCGGTCTCACCGAGATGGGATTGTAATCTCTCTGTTTCCCTTCGTAACGTTTCGGTCTAACCGAAGTGAGTGATCGGTCCCACCGAGATTGCAATGTAAACTCTCTGTTTCCCTTTTGTAACATTTCGGTCTCACCGAAAAGAGCAAATCGGTCCCACCGAGTTTACCTGACCAACTCTCTGGAAAGCTTATTACAAAAACTGGTCTCACCGAGTTTGTGTAATCGGTCTTAACGAGATTACGTTATGCCCTAACCCTAACCGAATCGGTCCTACCGAGTTGCATGTCAGTCCCACCCAAAATCACTAACGGTCACTAGGTTTACTAAATCGGTCCGACCGAGTCTGTTGAATCGGTCCCACCGAGTTTGGTAAATTGTGTGTAACGGTTAGATTTTGTGTGGAGGCTATATATACCCCTCCACCTCCTCTTCATTCGTGGAGAGAGCCATCAGAACAAACCTACACTTCCAACTTACCATTTCTGAGAGAGAACCACCTACTCATGTGTTGAGGCCAAGATATTCCATTCCTACCATATGAATCTTGATCTCTAGCCTTCCCCAAGTTGCTTTCCACTCAAATCTTCTTTCCACCAGATCCAAAACCTATGAGAGAGAGTTGAGTGTTGGGGAGACTATCATTTGAAGCATAAGAGCAAGGAGTTCATCATCAACGCACCATTTGTTACTTCTTGGAGAGTGGTGTCTCCTAGATTGGCTAGGTGTCACTTGGGAGCCTCCGACAAGATTGTGGAGTTGAACCAAGGAGTTTGTAAGGGCAAGGAGATCGCCTACTTCGTCAAGATCTACCGCTAGTGAGGCAAGTCCTTCGTGGGCGACGGCCATGGTGGGATAGACAAGGTTGCTTCTTCGTGGACCTTTCGTGGGTGGAGCCCTCCGTGGACTCGCGCAACCGTTACCCTCCGTGGGTTGAAGTCTCCATCAACGTGGATGTACGATAGCACCACCTATCGGAACCACGCCAAAAACATCCATGTGTCCAATTGCGTTTGAATCCTCCAAACCCTTCCCTTTACTTTCTTGCAAGTTGCATGCTTTAATTTCCGCTGCCTATATACTCTTTGCATGCTTGCATGAATTGTGTGATGATTGCTTGACTTGTCCTAAGATAGCTAAAATCTGCCAAACTCTAAAATTGGGAAAAGGTTAAGTTTTTAATTGGTCAAGTAGTCTAATCACCCCCCTCTAGACATACTTCAAGGTCCTACACATGGGCCGGAAGTTAAAACGGGCTGGAATCATATTGGACGGCCTAGATGACGCTACTGGGCCTAATTCAGAGAGGTCGTTGAGGGAGTCCTGGATTAGGGGGTATCCGGACAGCCGGACTGTATACATCGTCCAGACTATTGAAGCGTGAAGATACAAGACTCAAGACTTCGGCCCGTGTCCGGATGGGACTCTCCTTTGCGTGGAAGACAAGCTTGGCGATCTGGATATTGTGTTTCCTTCCTTGTAACCGACTCCATGTAAACCCTAGCCCCCTCCGGTGTCTATATAAACCGGAGAGGTTGGTCCTTAGTAGGCCGATCACAATTACAATCATACCATCATAGGCTAGCTCTTAGGGTTTAGCCTCTACGATCTCGTGGTAGATCTACTCTTGTACTACCCATATCATCAATATTAATCAAGCAGGAAGTAGGGTTTTACCTCCATCGAGAGGGCCCGAACCTGTGTAAACATTGTGTCCCTTGCTTCCTGTTACCATCAGCCTAGACGCACAGATCGGGACCCCCTACCCGAGATCCACCGGTTTTGACACCGACATTGGTGCTTTCATTGAGACTTCCTCTGTGTCGTCGCTGCAAGGCTTGATGGCGCTTTCAATCATCAACAACGCGGTCTAGGGGGAGACTTTTCTCCCCAGACAGATCTTCGTGTTCGGCGGCTTCGCACTATGGGCCAATTCGCTTGGCCACCTGGAGCAGATTGATAGCTACGCCCCTGGCCACTAGATCAGGTTCGAAAACCTGAACTACACGACGGACATCCGCGGAGACTTGATCTTCGACGGATTCGGGCCCATGCCAGGAGCACCGGACAGTCACGACGAGCACGGCTTAGACCTGTTGTTGGACAAAGCTCGGGGTATCACCCCCGCAGTAGCCTCGGATCTAAATCCGGAGCGGGCTACGCTGCCTAAAGACGGAGGGCTGGACCCGGTCCCGCAGGCCGCACACTCATCGGCGGTGGAGCCGAACACGGCTTTCACCTCTGTGGTGGCCTGTGACTTTGGACCCCCAGATTCGCATCCGGATGTTGGTTCCTGTCCGCGCACTCCCGAGCCAGTCGAGCTAGGTTGGCTCCGGTAAAGGAGTTCACCGATGTGGATATCTTCCAGCACTCGCCCTTTGGCGACATGCTGAATTCGTTAAAAACTCTCTCTTTGATAGAAAATTCCGGGCCGAACTATGTCTGGCTCGAGTGGGAAGCAGGCGACGAAGAAATTCGTTACCCACCCACCACCCACTTCATAGCCACGGTTGATGATTTAATCGACGTGCTTGACTTCGACTCCGAAGGCATCGACGGTATGGACGATGATGCAGGAGAAGATTCAGAATCTATGGGGTGCCAGACTTCCGCCTCGTCACACGACATATACATGGTGGATACGCCCACGGAGGATGACGGTGACAATCCATAAGATAAAACCCCCGGGCAAAAGCCAAAGCGACGGCGCAGACGCTGTTCCAAGTCCAGCAACAGTAAAAATAGCAGCAAGAGCGCCAGAAGGATCGATACTCCGGTCAACCCCGAAGGCAACAACGATCATAGGAACCAGAGATGGAGCAGGACGAACCAGGTCACGCCGAACACAGTTCGGAGCAGACGCCCGAGGACAATGATCCAGAGGGATGAGTTCATCAAACCGACACAGGACAAGAAGACAGTCCGGACGATGATGCATTCATCATTCCGGAAGAACGCGTGTAACGAGATAACCTCCACAGAAAGCTTATGGCCACAGCGAGAAGTCTGAAGAAGCAGAAGAAATGGCTCAAAGCCGCATAGGAAACACTCAATCGCAGATGGAATAAAGTGCTAGGCACTGAAGAAAGATATGGCAACGGTCGCCATACAAAGAGCTATCCAAAACGTAAGCTACTGCTAGAATTCGACGACGAGGCCGTTCCACCAAAGACTAACACGACCAGGAGGCCCAACGTACCGCTCCACAACCGCAACAGAACGGCCATCGACGCCGCGCATGATCTACGTGAGCACCTGGATGAGAAGGCTGGCGCAGCTAGGTCCATCTACAGACCTAAAGGACACACCCCGACGAGGGACTATGGTCACCAAAACGATTATACTAATCAAATACCAGTTCGGAATAAACACCGGACACAACAACAGCCGACGGCATGCCACAACACATCCAGATACAGAGGGGCTGCTCACCCCCTGTGCTTTACTGAAGAAGTACTGGACCATGAATTTGCACAGGGCTTTAAACCTATGAACATAGAGGCATACGACGGAACGACAGACCCACGGGTCTGGATCGAGGACTTTATCTTGCATATACATATGGCTCGTGGGGATGACCTCCACGCCATCAAATACCTTCCCCTCAAACTAAAGGGACCAGCTCGTCACTGGTTGAAAAGCCTCCCCGAAAATTCAATTGGGAGTTGGGAGGAACTCGAAGACGCTTTCAGGGCCAATTTTCAAGGGACTTATGTTCGGCCTCCGGATGCTGACGATTCAAGTCACATAATCCAATAGCCCGGAGAGTCCGCCCTCAAGCTTTGGAACAGATTCCTCACTAAGAAGAATCAAATTGTCGATTGTCCGGATGCCAAAGCCTTAGCGGCATTCAAACACAGCATCCGCGACGAGTGGCTCGCCAGACACCTCGGCCAAGAAAAGCCAAGGACAATGGCAGCCCTAACAAGCCTTATGACCCGCTTTTGCACGGGTGAAGATAGCTGGCTAGCCCATAAAGGCACCAGCGACCCCAGCACATCTGAAATAAGGGATGGCAACGGGAAGCCACGGGGTAATAAAAACAAACGCCAAAACAAGGAAGAGAGCTCGGATAACACAATGGTTAATGCCAGATTCAGGGGCTCTCGACCTGATCAGCAAAAGAAGCCATTTAAAGGCAACAAAGAGGGACTGTCCGGTCTGAATAGAGTCCTAGACAGACTGTGCCAAATTCATGGCACCCCTGACAAACCTGCAAACCACACGCATAGAGAGTGCTGGGTCTTCAAGCAGGCCGGCAAATTAAATGCCGAACACAAGGGAAGGGATACACCAAGTGAAGACGAGGATGAACCTCGCCAGCCGAACACTGCGGGACAGAAAAAAATTCCCGCCAGAGGTTAAAACAGTGAACATGATCCGCGCGACTCACACATCCATGAGAAGGCACGAACGCGCGCATAGAGACGCGCGCGACATAGAGCCCGTCATACCCACACCTAGCTACTGGATGTCTTATCCGATCACTTTCGATCACTTGGACGGCTGAACTAGTATTCGGCACGGAGGATCAAAGGCCTTGGTGCTTGACCCAATAATCAACGGATACCGCCTCACCCGTGTCCTCATGGACGGCGACAGTTGTCTCAATTTAATATACGAGGACACTGTCCGCAGGATGGGGATAAACCCATCCAGAATTAGTCAAAGCAACACCACCTTTGAAGGGTGATACCAGGCGTTAAAGCCTACAGCAGGGGCTCTGTCGTACTAGAGGTAACATTCGGCTCTCCAGGCAACTCCAGAAGCGAAGAACTACTCTTCATCATCGCACCCTTCCAAAGCGACTATCACGCATTGCTTGGAAGAACGGCCTTCGCCCACTTCAATGCATTTCCACACTATGGCTACCTTATACTCAAGATGTCCGGTACACGTGGCGTCATTACCGTTAGCGGAATCACAGAGTGCTCTTCACGTGTAGAGGAACACGCGACGGCCCTAGTGGCCGGACTATAAGCGGCCTCCACTATCAGAAAACATGACTGGTCATTAAGACCAAGGACACGGTTAGACGAGTCCGGTAGCCCGGACAAAATTGAACCAGGGCACCGTATATGTAATCCCATAGCGGACACTAGGGGCTATAAATATTTAATACAGCCCCACACTTGGCTCAACCTTATTGGCAGGCCAACATCTTACACTTTTACTATCCATCGCATACTTACGTTGTACTCTCCTACGAGTTTTCTTTTTCCACAGACAACGTTCGCGCGATACCCTTCCAGGATACGGCACAACGGAGACAAAGGCGCAGACGTGCAACAGGGCCCCATTCAACAGGTTTCTTTTTAGATTAAGCCCCTGTGTAAACCTTTTCTATTGCCTCTTGTTGTTCAACCATCCCATGGGTTCCATACCCACAGAGGATACTGCCGTTATTGGCATTTCGCCACGACAGATTAACGCACGTACCTGGAAACACAGGGTTTATAACGAATGGGCATTCTTGAGCCCATCGTCTGTTATAAAGTCCGAATACCTTCGGGAGTGTTCGGCGTCACGAGTTTGGCCTTATATGCATCAGCTCTGAATCATGTCTTTGGTCAAATGTTGGGTTTGCCCGGCTCCTGGGTTTGCCGCCTTATGTTCCGTTATTATTAGCTAAGGTGGCCAAAGGAGAACTACTGCGATTGTGCCCTGGTTATTCCGGACGAGCACCTCACTAGAGAAAGCCGAAAACTGACTGTCATGATACAGCGAGAGACTGTTCAACCACTCGAAGAATTATCGGAATCTTTAGGATCCCTCCGCATTAACGAAGGACCATTTCCCGGTCATGTACACACGCGCCCGTATTCGGATGCAAGCAAAAGTACCAGGGGCTACATAGTAGCCCCACCATTAGACTCCCATGGCTAAGCGAAAGTGTTACAACTATATAGTCCGGTTGCCTAGTTCGACGTGCGATCACCTCCTTAATGGACCAAGACGTTGGATCAAGTGTGATTATGCATATTTTCTCGAACACCCCCGCATTATACGCATGGGGGCTAAAGCCAACGACTGCTAACTTTCGGATTACATGTATATATATACAAAAAACGACCGCACAGGAGACACAATAATACTTTCAGGCAAAAAGTATAAATATAGCCTCACAACCAAAATAACATTGTTTTTACAATGATTCGATTCATCACTCGAATAAGACATTCTTCGAGCACTGCGCCTCTATTAGGCGGGCACCTTCTGTGACCTGCGCCAAGTAGTGCTCGGCCGGATATTGGCCCCCCACCGGATCTTGGGTTGCTATAATGGTGGCCTCCATATCCTTCCAATAGGCTTTAACGCGGGCAAGGGCCATCCGCGCACCCTCTATGCACGCCGACCTTCTCATGGCATCGATCCGAGGCACGGCACCAAGGAACTGTTGCACCAAGCCAAAGTAATTGTCCGGCTTAGGCCCCTTCGGCCAAAGATGGTCTATTACAGACTACATTGCAAGCTCGGACAGCCTGTGAAGCTCCGCTACAGCAGCCATCTTGTCACTTAATGGCAGCGCGCGAGTGGGAGCATTGAACTGCGACCAGAAAAGCTTCTCCACTTCCTTATCACCCTGATCTTCGAAGAACTTGGCAGCGTCAGCTGTACTCTTCGCCAAATCAGCATACGCATCCGCAGGACTCCAGCGTCCATCCAGGGGAGCGTACTTCGGATCGAAAAACTTCATCCGCAGCAAGTAGGAGCCCCCAGCCGCAATTTTACCAGCCTGTTGAAGCTCCTCCCGCGCACCCCTGAGCTCGGGCTGTATTTCCTTGGTGGCATTAAGTGCCTTGTTCAGGTCGGCCGAACTATCCTTATGCTCCTTTTTAAGGAGCTCATACCGGTCAGCGGCATTTTTTAACTCCACAGCCATTTCGGCTATCTTTTCCTCGCTTTGGCGATGAGCAGCCTGTTCGGCTCTCAATTCCTCGGCCGCCTTTAGGGCAGCCGCATTGCTAACCCGAGCTTGTTCCTTGGCCTGGGCAAGTTCCGCCCTCAGGGCCTCCACGGCAACAGCACCATCTGCAGCCCAAACATACTACATTAATATCATGCCGCCTTCATATCTTCCTATACAAAGGAAGGCAGAGCACATACCTTGTGATTTGTCCAGCCGCTCGTTCACCAGCGTGATATCAGCATTAATCGATCCAATCTGCCTCGTTAGTTCGGCAACTTCAACGGACTGGCCGACGGCCGGAACAACAGGTACTTGCACATATTTGCAGCATAATCATTGGTCTATGATCCCCCGTTTGCCGCCTAGGGCGGGCAAACAGAGTCACAGGGGCTACTATCTATATGTAGCACACCTAGCGCGTGCCTCATAGCCAAAAATAGTGTATTCTTCACTACATACCTCAAAGCCTCTGAGCAGGCTTGTAAATGCTTCATTTAAGCCGCTTGTAGCGGATGAAATCTTCTTGAGCACCGTGCTCATTAATGAACGGTGCTCCTCCGAGAGCGCAGCTCGCTCCAGCAGGCCTGTCAGTACGTCCGATCGGACATTGAACTGTGTCGGACCCTTCCCATTGCCCCCCGTGGGAGCCAAATGCTCCAGGCTCAAGGCGGCTGACGCATTGGCTTCCGGCTTCGGCAGATCCGGACTCCTCCGTGACGACACCTCGGTGTCGTCCGCTTTATGAGTCGGAGAGGCGGGTGGGGTCTCACTCTCCATCATCTCCGGAGGAAGATCCCCCGAAGACGAACTCTGTTGAGAAGAGCTGCTAGCCGGATTGCAAAAGACGAATCCCGGTTATTGATCTAGGAGAAACATAGTACCTCCAAATTAACGATTGACTTACAGCTCGGTGGAGGGCTGGCCCGTTGGCGGGCACGACGCGGTGAGGGTGCCCGTCGGGGCAAGGCCCCCTGGGGATACCTTTTTCCCTGGTTTGGGCATCTTCGCCTCCAAGTCTTCGGAGGCAGCCCTCTTCTTCCCGCGCGGGGAGGAGGCCTTAGCATCTCCTCCCCGACTATCCTCCTTAGGGGAGGTAACAATTCCCCCGGTTCAGATGCATAGCGTGTAGAGTTCGGTTTCTTCATTCTTCCCCTTGTCTTTCCCTGAGGGCATTCTGCTGAGTACCCGGTCAAGCATCTTGGCCATGGTGGGACCAGGCGAGCCTTCGGGAAGTGGCGCCGGACACCTGATTCTCTCCGCCTTGCTGAGCCATTCCTGGCCACAGATGAATTTCAAATAAACAATTGTGACAAATACAAAACAAGGTGTCCAGTATCAAGGTTACTTACTTGGGTATCTAGGCGATTGCAGCTTAGGCCCGCATCCTCGGTGGTGTCCGGACACTCTACTTTCGGTCCGAAGAATAATTTGCACATCCCTTCGAGCTTCAAGCCGAAGAAGTGCTTGACAGTCCGCGGACCCTCCGGATTAAACTCCCACATCCGGAGAGGCCGGCGTTGGCACGACAACATCCGTCGGATTAACATCACTTGCATTATGCTGACAAGGCTAATGTCCCTCTCAAGAAGCTCTCGGATCCGATTCTGCAGTACTGGTACATTACCAGCGGGCCCCCAGTTTCGTCCTACGTCGGTCCAAGACGCGAACTGTGACGGAGGGCCCGAGCAGAACTCGGGGGCGGCTACCCACTTTGTGCCCATGAGAGACGTAACATAAAACCACCTCCGCTGCCATACATCGGACACTTCTAGGAAAGAACCCTCTGGCCATGGGGCATCGGTGTTCCTGCTTATTATGGCACCTCCGCACTCCACATGTCGCCCCTCGATCATCTTCGGATTCACATTGAAGGTCTTGAGCCATAAGCCGAAGTGTGGAGTGATGTGAAGAAAAGCCTTGCACGCGATAATGAACGACAAGATATGGAGGATAGCGTCCGGAGCCAGATCATGAAAATCCAACCCATAGTAGAACATGAGCCCCCTTACAAAGGGGTCTAGGGTGAAGCCCAAGCCACAGAGGAAGTGAGGGACAAACACGACACACTCATTGGGCTCAGGTGTAGGGATGACCTGCCCTGGAGCAGGAAGCCTATGCTGGATGTCAGCGGTCGGGTATCCGACCTCCCTAAGCTTCGCAATGTCTTCCTTTTGAATCGAGGAGGCCACCCACCGGCCTTGAGGGTCAGATCCGGACATATTGGAGGATCTGGGGTGTTGAAGCTTAGGTTTTGGGTGTTGGAACTCGAGGTGCGAGAAGGCACGAGGAAGGTGGAAAAGAGGCATAGGCCTCGACCCCTTTATAAAGGGGGTGAATATCAAGAGTCCTCGGTATGACTGTTTGAGGCTTATCTTAAAACACACGGAGTTATACCTGTTGGAGAACGTAGTAATTTCAAAATTTTCCTACGCACACGCAAGATCATGGTGATGGCATAGCAACGAGAGGGGAGAGTGTTCGTCCACGTACCCTCGTAGACCGTAAGCGGAAGCGTTGGCACAACGCGGTTGATGTAGTCGTACGTCTTCACGATCCGACCGATCCAAGCACCGAACATACGGAGCCTCCGAGTTCAGCACACGTTCAGCTCGATGACGATCTCCGGCCTCCGATCCAGCCGAGCTCCGGAGATGAGTTCAGTCAGCACGACGGCGTGGTGACGATGATGATGTTCTACCGGCGCAGGGCTTCGCCTAAACTCCGCGACGATATGACCGAGGTGGAATATGGTGGAAGGGGGCACCACACACGGCTAAGGAACGATCTCAATGATCAACTTGTGTCATGGGGTGCCCCCCTGCCCCCGTATATAAAGGAGCAAGGGAGGAGGAGGCTGGCCCTAGGAGGAGGGCGCGCCAAGGGAGTCCTACTCCCACCGGGAGTAGGATTCCTTCTTTCCTAGTCCAACTAGGTCAAGGGGGGAAAGAAGGGAAGTGGAGAAGGAAGGGAGAGGGGGGCCGCGCCCCAAACCCTTTGTCCAATTCGGACTGGGCTTGGGAGGGGCGCGCGCCTCCTCCTGGCTCCTTCCCACTAAAGCCCATTAAGGCCCAATACTCTTCCCCGTATTCCCGTAACTCCCCGGTACTCCGAAAAATACCCGAATCACTCGGAACCTTTCCGAACTCCGAATATAGTCGTCCAATATATCGATCTTTACGTCTCAACCATTTCGAGACTCCTCGTCATGTCCCCGATCTCATCCGGGACTCCGAACTCCTTCGGTACATCAAAACTCATAAACTCATAATATAACTGTCATCGAAACCTTAAGCGTGCGGACCCTACGGGTTCGAGAACTATGTAGACATGACCTAGAACTATTCTCGGTCAATAACCAATAGCGGGACCTGGATGCCCATATTGGCTCCTATATATTCTACGAAGATCTTTATCGGTCAAACCGCATAACAACATACGTTGTTCCCTTTGTCATCGGTATGTTACTTGCCCGAGATTCGATCGTCGGTATCCAATACCTAGTTCAATCTCGTCACCGGCAAGTCTCTTTACTCGTTCTGTAATGCATCATCCCGTAACCAACTCATTGGTCACATTGCTTGCAAGGCTTATAATGATGTGCATTACCGAGAGGACCCAGAGATACCTCTCCGACAATCGGAGTGACAAAACCTAATCTCGAAATACGCCAACTCAACATGTACCTTCGGAGACACCTGTAGTACTCCTTTATAATCACCCAGTTACGTTGTGACGTTTGGTAGTACCCAAAGTGTTCCTCCGGTAAACGGGAGTTGCATAATCTCATAGTTACAGGAACATGTATAAGTCATGAAGAAAGCAATAGCAACATACTAAACGATCAAGTGCTAAGCTAACGGAATGGGTCAAGTCAATCACATCATTCTCCTAATGATGTGATCCCGTTAATCAAATGACAACTCTTTTGTCCATGGCTAGGAAACATAACCATCTCTGATAAACGAGCTAGTCAAGTAGAGGCATACTAGTGACACTATGTTTGTCTATGTATTCACACATGTATTATGTTTCCGGTTAATACAATTCTAGCATGAATAATAAACATTTATCATGAAATAAGGAAATAAATAATAACTTTATTATTGCCTCTAGGGCATATTTCCTTCAATACCAACGGCCGTCGTGGGGTCACGCACGCCCATATTAATGGAAAATCCCGTAATAAGAGGAACACGATCTCTGCCTCGACGGGACATGCCAATAAAACCGTCTCGCAACACGAGTCGAGGTGGGGCAAGAAACGCGGGTTCGTGTTGGAACAGGCCATGATGCAAGGGCACGACGTACGAAGATTGCCAGCGGATCAGATTTATGCTATGGTATGTGAAGATCATCTTGCGGATCCGGACACGGTCTACGTGTTCGATAACCACTTTGGAGTATTCGGAGAAGGAACCCGCCTTGCAATGCCGAAGACAAGACTGTGCGCCGGACTCATTGCCATTGAAGCCTGGTTCAGGGGCTACTGAGGGAGTCCTGGATTAGGGGGTATCCGGACAGCCGGACTGTATACATCATCCGGACTATTGAAGCGTGAAGATACAAGACTCAAGACTTCGGCCCGTGTCCGGATGGGACTCTCCTTTGCGTGGAAGACAAGCTTGGCGATCTGGATATTGTGTTTCCTTCCTTGTAACCGACTCCATGTAAACCCTAGCCCCCTCCGGTGTCTATATAAACCGGAGAGGTTGGTCCTTAGTAGGCCAATCACAATTACAATCATACCATCATAGGCTAGCTCTTAGGGTTTAGCCTCTACGATCTCGTGGTAGATCTACTCTTGTACTACCCATATCATCAATATTAATCAAGCAGGAAGTAGGGTTTTACCTCCATCGACAGGGCTCGAACTTGGGTAAACATTGTGTCCCTTGCTTCCTGTTACCATCAGCCTAGACGCACAGATCGGGACCCCCTACCCGAGATCCGCCAGTTTTGACACCGACAGTCGTAACGGGCCCTTGGTTAGCGGGTTGTAAATGGGATATATGCAAACTGGCCTTTAATAGGCTTTCCGTGGGGCGGCCCGCCACCTTTTGACCAAGTCAAATGGGCCGGCCTTTTCCCAGGAATGGGCCTCTGTTGGGCTGTGCCACGTGTCGACGTATCATAGGCGCCTTGGGTCGAATGAGTGGATGACATCTGTCCCAACGGTGAGCCAACACGTGTTTCCTCCAGCCAATGATGATTTTACACGTGGAAAATCCCCATTGGTCGGGGTTGTTAATGGGTTATCGGATCCAAAACCGGACCCGATAGCTTAACGGCGGTCCGTTACGGTGGATGCCACATGTTGGTCACCCTTGACGAAAGCACTTCTGTGCCGCGTGATTTATCGTCATGGAAGTGGACACTTCCGTGATGATAATTTTGGTAGTGTCATGGAACACTTCTACGACAGCACAGGTATGACTATCTTGATTCTGTCATAAAATCGTCATGGATGTACATGCATGACAGAAAACGCGACCTATTGTGACAAACACGTATCATCACGGAAGTGTTTCTTAGTATTGGATAGAACTACGCATAAGGTATTGCAATCCGGTTTTTATTGGCTTACACCCTTCAAAGATGCCCGTAAGTTTGTCTTGTCTTGCGATGAATGTCAAAGAATTGGTAATATTAGTAGACGTCAAGAAATGCCTATGAATTATTCTCTTGTTATTGAACCATTTGATGTTTGGGGCTTTGATTATATGGGACCGTTTCCTTCCTCTAATGGGTATACACATATTTTAGTTGTTGTTGATTACGTTACTAAGTGGGTAGAAGCTATTCCAACTAGTAGTGTTGATCATAACACCTCTATTAAGATGCTTAAAGAAGTTATTTTTCTGAGGTTTGGAGTCCCTAGATACATAATGACTGATGGTGGTTCACATTTTATTCATGGTGCTTTTCGTAAAATACTTTCTAATCGTAGAATTGCATCTCCATATCACCCACAGTCTAGTGGCCAAGTAGAACTGAGTAACAAAGAGCTTAAATTGATTTTGCAAAAGACTGTTAATAGATCTAGAAAGAATTGGTCCAAGAAACTTGATGATGCATTATGGGCCTATAGAACCACATATAAAATTCCTATGGGTATGTCTCCATATAAAATGGTTTATGGAAAAGCATGTCACTTACCTCTTGAACTAGAACATAAGGCATATTGGGACATTAAAGAGCTCAATTATGATTTCAAACTTGCCGGTGAGAAGAGGCTTTTTGACATTAGCTCACTTGATGAGTGGAGAACTCAAGCCTATGAGAATGCCAAACTGTTTAAAGAAAAAGTTAAAAGATGGCATGGCAAAAAGATACAAAAGTGTGAGTTTAATGTAGGTGATTATGTGTTGCTTTTCAACTCTCGTTTAAGATTTTTTGCAGGAAAACTCCTCTCTAAATGGGAAGGTCCTTATGTTATCGAGGAGGTATATCGTTCTGGTGCCATAAAAAACATCAACTTCGAAGGCACAAATCCGAAGGTGGTGAACGGCCAAAGAATCAAACATTATATCTCAGGTAATCCAATAAATGTTGAAACTAATGTTATTGAAACCGTGACACCGGAGGAATACATAAGGGACACTTTCCAGGACGTTCCAGACTCCGAAAAGGAATAGGTATGTGGTACGGTAAGTAAACCGACTCCAAAACAGTTCTAATGGCAATTTCTCTCCGTCTTGGAATATTTAAGAAAATAGGAAAATAAGAAGTAGTCCGAAGAGGACACGAGGCATCCACGAGGGTGGAGGGCGTGCCCTACCCCCCTTGGCGCGCCCCCTGCCTCGTGGGCACCTCGTGTGCTCTCCGGACTCCGTTTTCTTGCACGATACTTCTTTTGGTCGGTAAAAATTCATTATATAATCTCCCGAAGGTTTTGACCACCGTACCACGACAAAATCCTCTGTTTTTGTTTCGAGCTGTTTTTCTGACAGATCTAGATCACCATGACGTCTTCAAGCGCCCCCAAGGACAAGTTTTTCGAGAAGGTCATCAACCCCTACCTCGCGGAGGTGCTGCAACACCCCCAAACCATTGAGATGTGTGAGGGGGTGCTGCACATCCGCGATGTTGAGGGACCAAGGAGGACCGGAAGCGTGGAGACAAGACTCGAAGCAATGGAACAATAAGTTTTCAAGTGCCAAGGGATGGTGGAACCCGGACTCAACGCCAACCACATGATGATCGCGGAGTTCACCAACAACCACAAGCTAGATGCCAAGAACATTGGGGAGACCATCTTCAAGCTTCATGAGAAAATCGAGCACCTCCAAGCCCAGATTTATGACCTGCAAAACCAAAACTGTGAGTATGAATATAGATTCAAGAGGATGAGTTTGGCTGCAGATTTGAGGATCCCGGAGACTCGATCATCCTTCTATGATGGTGAGCCTATGCCTTGGAAGACGGACGACAAGCCTACATCATCAACAACTCCATCGTCACCACCTCCGAAGAAGGAGACATAAACACATGGTATGGACACTCCCCTTGGAAACTGCCAAGCTTGGGGGAGTTTCCCCAGTATTGTATCACCATCACACTCTTATCTTTACCATTTTACTTAGTTCGATCCTTTTGGTAATATCTTGATCTAGTAGAATAAAGTTTTAGAATGATCTAGTTTTGAGTTTTGCTTTATGATCCTTCTATGTAATCGAGTCTGTTAGCTATATATAATAAAGATTAGTGTTGAGTCAAGGGCTTGATTATCTTACTTTGATCTTGAGGGAATAAAAGAAAGAATAGAAAGAAAGAAAAGAGATCATATGGATCTTATGGAGAGTAATGACTTCACATATTAAGAGTATGATGAATAAACGTTGTTGAGAGTTGGCAAACATAGTTTTGGTCATCATTGCAATTAATAGGAAGTAATAAAGAAACAGAGGTTCTCACATATAAATATACTATCTTGGACATCTTTTATGATTGTGAGCACTCATTAAAATATGACATGCTAAAGAGTTGATGTTGGACAAGGAAGACAACATAATGGGTTGTGTTCTCTTATATCTGAAATAAAGTATATCATCATGGATCATCCAACATGTTGAGCTTGCCTTTTCCCCTCATGCTAGCCAAATTCTTTGCACCAAGTAGAAATACTACTTGTGCTTCCGAATATCCTTAAACCCAGTTTTGCCATGAGAGTCCACCATACGTTCCTATGGATTGAGTAAGATCCCTCAAGTAAGTTGTCATGTTGCATGCAATAAAATTTGCTCTCTAAATATGTATGACTTATTAGTGTGGAGAAAATAAGCTTTATACGATCTTGTGATATGGAAGCAATAAAAGCTATGGACCGCATAATAAAGGTCCATATCACAAGTGGCAATATAAAGTGACGTTCTTTTGCATTAAGACTTCGTGCATCCAACAATAAAAGCACATGACAACCTCTGCTTCCCTCTGCAAAGGTCCTATCCTTTATTCTTGTCTTATACATTATGCAAGAGTCATGGTGATCTTCACCTTTCCTTTTTATAGTTTATCCTTTGGCAAGCACATTGTGTTGGAAAGATCCTGATATATATATCCAATTGGATGTAAGTTAGCATGAACTATTATTGTTGACATTGCCCTTGAGGTAAAAGGTTGGGAGGCAACACTATAAGCCCATATCTTTCTCTCTGTCCGATTAAAACTTCATACCCATAAGTATTGCGTGAGTGTTAGCAATTGTGAAAGACTAAATGATAGTTGAGTATGTGGACTTGCTGAAAAGCTCTTATATAGACTCTTTCCAATGTTATGATAAATTGCAATTGCTTCAATCACCGAGATTATAGTTTGTTGGTTCAATGAAGTTTCTGATTCATACTTGACATTGTGGATAGATTATTACTTGAGCATAAGAAATCATATGACAAAATATATATGTGTTGCTGTTATAAGAATGATCATGATGCCCTCATGTCCGTATTTTATTTTATCGACACCTCTATCTCTAAACATGTGGACATATTTTTCGTTATCGGCTTCCGCTTGAGGACAAGCGAGGTCTAAGCTTGGGGGAGTTGATACGTCCATTTTGCATCATGCTTTTATATTGATATTTATCGCATTATGGGCTGTTATTACACGTTATGTCACAATACTTATGCCTATTTTCTCTTATTTTACAAGGTTTACATGAAGAGGGAGAATGCCGGCAGCTGGAATTCTGGCCTGGAAAAGGAGCACATATTAGAGACCTATTCTGCACAACTCCAAAAGTCCTGAAACTCCATGTAAGTTATTTTTGGAATTAATAAAAAATACTGAGCGAAGAAAATACCAGAGGGGGGCAACCCACCGTCCATGAGGGTGGGTGGCGCGCCCTACCCCCTGGGCGCGCCCCCTGCCTCGTGGGCCCCCTGGCAGTCCTCCGGTGCCCATCTTCTGCTATATGAAGTCTTTTACCCTGGAAAAAATTGGAAGCAAGCTTTCGGGACGAGACACCGCCGCCACGAGGCGGAACCTTGGCGGAACCAATCTAGGGCTCCGGCGGAGCTGTTCTGCCGGGGAAACATCCCTCCGGGAGGGAGAAATCATCACCATCACCATCACCATCGATCCTCTCATTGGGAGGGGGTCAATCTCCATCAACATCTTCACCAACACCATCTCCTCTCAAACCCTAGTTCATCTCTTGTATCCAATCTTTGTCACAAAACCTCAGATTGGTACCTGTGGGTTGCTAGTAGTGTTGATTACTCCTTGTAGTTGATGCTAGTTGGTTTATTCGGTGGAAGTCCTTTCCCTCCCACCTCCTCCATCTCCTTAGCCACACCTCACTGCCACAATGGCCTCATCCAGTTCATCCGCCTCCGGCGCCACCAATCCCTTTGCCGGTCCCGATCCCGTCCTCATCTGTGATCTCGACATCCATCGTCGTGGCCCCGTGTGCCTTGATCACTCCACCTCCACATATTATGCCTGAAAAACCTACTTCTCCTTTCTGTTCCACGAGTATCACCTCCATGATCACATTAACGGCTCCATTGACTCCAGTCTCATGATTGGCGATGACGAGTGGACGACCATTGATGCCATGCTCATTCGTTGGTTCTACCTCACCATCTCCAAGGAACTCTTCCACACAATGGTCACCGATGGTGACAATGCTCACGCTGTTTGGACTAAACTCAACGGTCTCTTCACTGACAACAAACTTCAGCGCCGAGTTTTCCTTCAGCAAGAATTTTTTGGATGCCACCAACTTGACTCATCCATTGATGATTTTTGCATGCGTCTCAAGAAACTTGTAGATGAGCTCTGTGATCTTGGTGAAAAAATCTCCGACGAGCTCCTCCTCAGCACCCTCACCGCCGGCCTTAATGAGGAGTTTGGCAACGCCGCTTCGAATCTCACCTTGATTTTGGATCCCACCTTTCCCAAGGTGGTGGCATACTTGCGCTTGGAGGAGTGCCGGATGAAGATGGTGAAAACCCGGGCCACCCACACCACCCTCACTGCTGGGACTTCCCGCGATGCCCCCCCCCCCACCGCCCTCACCGGCGCCTCCCGCGCCAGCGGCCTCCTACACACAGTAACTACTGCCCGCATACAACTTCCAGGCGCCGCCGTCCCAACCATCTCCTTCTGATCGTCGCTGCAGTGGGTGTCACGATCGCAAGGGCAACAACCCCAGTGGTGCACCTCACCAGCAGCAGGCCACAACAGCATGTGCCGCCTCCCAGAACCCCTGGACGGGTTTGGTGCATGCATACAACATGCCCATCCCACGCCCCCTGGCCCCTGGCCACCTGGGCCCACGCCCAGCCGCGCATCAGGCGTTGATCGTCACGCCACAGACATCGTATGCTGCGCTGCCACCAGTGCCATACGCCGCGCTCCCAACGCCGTATGTCGCGCCGCCGCACACTGGGCAGCAGCATGGCGCCGACTACTTCACCACCCCGGTGCTCCCCCTAGCCCCATGGGATCCGGCGTTGCTTGCGGCCCTCCACTCCGCTCCATCTCCCGCCAGCTATACGGGCGGCGGAGATTGGCATATGGACACTGGAGCCACCACTCATATGTTCGCTTATCCCGATAATCTCCACACCTCCTATCCCGTCACCACTTCCACTCGTATTACTGTCGGTGATGGATCATCACTTCCCATTACTCATATAGGTCATACTTCTTTTACATCCACTCCACACCTTTGTCGTTATCTAACATACTTGTGTCTCTCGATCTTATTAAAAATCTAGTTTCCGTTCATTCTTTTACTCGTGAAAATCCTGTCACCGTTGAGTTTGACATGTGCGGTTTTTCTGTCAAGGACGCACGTACCCTGGTCCACCGATGTGATAGCCCCGACGAGCTTTACCCGGTCCACCCACACGCCTACACCAACACCTCTCTGGTCGCCCTTTCCATCGGTGTGGACCTCTGGCACGCTCGCTTGGGACATCCCAACCACGCCACCCTTTGTCATATTCTTCGGAGTTTTTCTTTCACATGTAATAAGACCGACGGTCACACTTGTCATGCGCGTCGTCTAGGAAAACATACTCATCTTCCTTTTGGTGCATCCTCCTCGGTTGCATCGTATCCGTATGAAATACTTTATAGTGATGTGTGGACTTCTCCAGTTGCAAGCAATACCGGCTATATTTGTTATCTTGTCATTCTTGATGATTTTCCGCACTATGTTTGGACCTTCCCGTTGTGGCGGAAATCCGATGTTATATCCATACTCACCGCCTTTTACTTGTATGTCACTATGCAGTTTGGTCGCTTCATTCATGCTCTTCAAATCGACAACTGGAAGGAGTTCGATAATCTTGCGGTTTGCAATCTCCTCGCCACACATGGGACGATATTTCGTCTTAGTTGCCCCTATACCTCGCAACAAAATGGGCGGGCTGAACGGGTCTTACACACTCGTAACGACTGCGTCTGCACATTACTCTTTCATGCTAATGCCCCCCCCCCCCCCGCGCGCTTTTCGCCTGATGCCCTAGCCACAACATCACTTCTCATCAACCTTCGTCCATGTTGCGTTCGCGGAAACTTTGCCCCACATCACTTGCTCTTTGGGAGCCCGCCATCTTATGATGACCTTCGCATATTTGGGTGTCTTTGCTATCCTAGCATCGCCTCCACCACTGCTCGCAAACTTGCTCATCGCTCCATTGCATGCATTTTTCTGGGCTATCCTCCTATAACCAAAGCCTACCGCTGCTACGCCCCCATCTCACATCGTGTATTCACTTCACGACACGTTTACTATGATGAAAGGGTTTTTCCGTTTCAGCAGGTCTCATGGGTTGTATCATCATCGCCCTTGCCGCCGGCCACGGGCAGCTCGTCGTCGGTCTCCCATGGTGCGCGCCCTCGGGCCACCCTTGGACCGCCCTGGCTTCGGCCCACTGCCCCGCACTACGGGAGCCTCGGCCGCGGCCTCCCCTTCACTGCCTCGTATGGCGGACTCGGCATAGGGCTCAGTGCCCAATGTTGCCACATCGGCTGACGCTACCGCATCCCTGGTGCCCTTCTCACCGGCTACTCGCTCGGCGCCCGTGAGTCCGGCTGCGACGGACCCTTCATCGCTCTCCACTGGTTCGGATGCAGCGGCTTCTTCGGCGACCTCGGTGGGCTCGGTTGCTGTGGGCACTTCACCGCCACCCTTGCCTATTGTGCCGTCGGCCTCCTCGGATTCGGCCGCGACGGGCCCTTCACCGCCCTCTCCTCCCGTTGCGCCTCTGGAACCGCTGGCCCGCCACATGATGGCTCGCGCTCGGGCTGGAGTTCATTGCCCGAGTCAGCGGTACTCCGCTGATAAGTACCTCCTTGCAGCCTCAACCTCGACACCGTCAGCTCTCCCGTCGTCAGCTCGAGCCGCTCTTCATGATCCTCACTGTCTCGCTGCGATGCAGGAGGAGTTTGATGCTTTTCAGCGCAACCGCACCTGGCAGTTGGTACCTCGGCCCTCGCACGGTAATGTCATCAGTGGCAAATGGGTATTTCGTCATAAGGCTCGGCCTGATGGGACTCTTGAGAGGTACAAGGCTCGCTGGGTGGTCCATGGTTTTTGCCAGCGCGCCGGTGTCAACTTCACCGACACATTTGCTCTGGTTGTCAAACCGGGCACCATCCGCACCGTTCTGCAGCTTGCGCTCTCTCGCGCTTGGCCCGTCCACCAGATGGACGTTTCCAACACCTTCCTTCATGGCCACCTTGCCGAACGGGTCTACTGTCAGCAGCCCACTGGTTTGGTCGATGCCACTCAGCCGGATCACGTGTGCCTGCTCTCGCGCTCTCTCTATGGGCTCAAGTAGGCTCCTCGTGCGTGATACCAGCATATTGCTGCATTCCTTCAGCAGCTTGGGTTCCGAGCCACTCGCTCTGATGCCTCCCTGCTCTTGTATCATCATGATAATGGGACTGCTTATCTGCTGCTCTACATCGACGACATCATCCTGACAGCCTCCTCGGCCGAGCTTCTTCGCCAGCTCACAGCTCGTCTCAGCACCGAGTTTGCTATCAAGGATGTTGGACTACTTCCTTGGGATTGAGGTGGTGCGGCGTGCTGATGGGTTCTTTCTTCATCAACAGCAGTACGCCCAAGAGTTACTCGAGCGAGCTGGCATGCTTAACTGCAAGACCATACCTACGCCTATCGACACGAAGGCCATGGTTTCTTCTCTTGATGGCTCTCCAGCACAGGACGCTGCCTTCTACAGGTCCATTGTCGGTGCTCTCCAGTACTTGACGCTCACTCGTCCCGACTTGCAGTATGTGTTTAGAAGGTGTGCCTCCATATGCATGCTCCACGCGACTCTCACTGGAACCTGGTGAAGCGGATCCTCCGTTACACATCCACGGCACCACGGCTCTAGGTCTCACGTTGACCGCGTCCTCTTCCACTGACTTGGTGGCTTACTCGGATGCTGATTGGGCCGGTTATCCCTACACTCGTCGCTCCACCTCCGGTTACTGCGTTTATCTTGGTTCATCTCTCATCTCGTGGTCGTCTAAACGACAACCCAAGGTGTCGAGATCCAGCGCCGAGGCCGAGTATCAGGCAGTGGCGAACGCCATTGCCGAGTGTTCCTAGCTCCGGCAACTCCTTCAGGAGCTACACCTTGGCGTGCCCAGGGGCGGATTTGGGCCTGGGGCAACTGGGGCTGTAGCCCCAGGCGTGGCCCAACTGGCACCGTTACACGTAATAGGAAAAATTTCACAATTTCAGATATATATGTGAGCCCAGCCCCAGGCTTCACCATAGAGACGTACAAGCCTACAAGCCCATTAGCCCAACTAAAAGCCTACAAGGATCGATCAGAACAGAAAACAAATCCTCCAGCGGACGCTTCGCTCATCGATGGACACAGAGAAACGCTCGCCTCGTTCACGCGCTGCGCCGACGCTCTTGTCAATCCACAATGCGCCCCGTCCGGCGACCTAACCATCTGTTTCCCGTTTTTCTTCAGCTCCTGTTATATTACAGTGTGTGTACAAGCTGAGTAGGTAATTAGTAGTCTAAACTCTGTATCACCTGAATTTGTTTTCCCTAGTTCCTCTATATCAGTCAAGTTTAATGAGGTAGTTAATTTTAATTCATTGTCAGAACTGAGCTGCAAAATAAGATGAAGGATAAATGGATGAACTACCGTTTCATTTGATATATTGAGCTGCAAGCATTGTTGATATTAAGATTATAAAGTGCTACGAAATGAGGGACCGTAAGGGGCTACCGACTCGTGCACTTTGTGATAATGCTATATTATCTTCTTTCTTTATTCGCAAAATTTCATATGAACAATTGACTTGGTAATTAGTATTCCCTCCGTCCGAAAAAACTTGTCCCTCAAATGAATGTATCTAGCGCCAAGTTAGTGATAGATTCATCCATTTGAGCAACAAGCTTGGGACAAACTTTTTCGGATGAAGGAAGTATATATCTAGTGTCTTGAATTTAAATACTCGATTCTATGTTTGCAACCCCGGGTCCTTCTACTATTTACCAACATTCGCAATGATACATTTTGTTAAACTATTTATTTTACTGAATTTCTTATTGTGTAATTATGCATTTATAATTTGTTTTTAATGTGAATTTTTAGCATACTTCTAACACACTTATTTGACATTTTTTTAGTCACTTACTCTTAGCCTCAGTCTTTGAGAAATTCTGGCTCCGCCTCTGGGCGTGCCCAAGGCTACTGTTGTCTGGTGACAACGTCTCCGCCGTCTACCTCTCCGCCAACCCCGTTCATCATCGTCGCACGGAGCATATTGAGTTCGATATCCACTTCGTGCATGAGCAGGTGGCTCTCGGGCACGTTCATGCCTTGCATGTTCCCACCGCTCAGCAATTTACCAATGTCATGACCAAGGGGTTACCGACGCCTACATTTGATGAGCTCCGGTCCAGTCTATGCGTCACAGTGCCGTATCGCATGTATGGTTAGGATCATTTTCTACCTAGCCCTGCCTCCTATTTCCTTGTATAGTCGAAGCCGTGGGTTACATTTTATACATATATACATGCGTGTATGCATCCAATCTAATTGAGAGTTGCATTGCCAAACACACTACTCTCCTCGAAGTGAAGATGTAGCGGACGTACGAGAAAAGAGGTTTGTATTGCACCGCTGCACCTCGTCCCGCGACCGCAGAAAGTCCTCGCGCTCCCCACATCATGCGCAGGGGTCCTCCACACCATCTTATGCACGGACATCCAATCAAGTTTCGGAGATCGCTCTGTACGCCACTTCTTCTCAATGCATGTCACCCCAGTTTCTATCAACAGATCATCAGTCGCACCACCACGCACGGGCAAACCCGCCCCGCAATTTCTCCGGAACAGGGTCGTCCCCGTCCACCACACGACCTGATGCCCCACACGAGGGCTGCTATGGAGACGGACAAAGATGGGCATGACCTCGGCCTCTGTTCTAGTTCAACGGCCCTTGTGAGTACGTGTGGACGTGGAGGCTGCGACGGTTTTGGAATTAAAAGAGAGGACAGCGAGACACCAGGCATCCACGTCGATCTCAGGCTAATCTTGTTTAGGGGAGAGGCTTTGTTATGCTCTGGTGTGTTTTGTCATTTCGAAGCAATTTTAGTTCGCGAGCCATGATCACTGGCCTACCTTGTGTCACATACGGAAGGTGGTCGGTCTTTTACTCTTTTCGCACGGGGCCAGTAGCTTTCGTCCGGTCTTCCGAAGATATCATCGATTATTTGTTAGAATATAAATAAACAGTAATAGTTCGGTTGTGCTTCTGAGATGCGTACATCCATCATAAACATGTGCTCAAATAGGAATATACCCAATATAAGTTTTAACATTAGTTTTTTTAAAAAAATCAAGTTTTAACATTAGTTGCTAGATACACGTACAAGTGAAAGAAAAACACTTGGGGTTTAGGCATCTCCAACGCTATCCCTTAGAACAGAAAGTGATACGGGAGCCGGTCATCCAACGCTATCCGTAAATGTCCGTCTGTAATACAAACACAATCGGATGAAATTCATGCAGACACGACGGAACTCATTTAAGTTCCGACATAGTTTATATAAAACAGACGACATTTCATCGCTCAAGTAAAACTTTAAAGAAAACTAAACTAGCTTGTAGCGTACGGTGACCTCATACGCGTGGCCGTTTGACCGGCGGCACCTCCATCCTCATGCGTGTTGTCAACGTCGGAGTGGTCCCTCCAACGGCGGAAGGGGCAGGAGTGCATCAGCCTTGCCGCAAATAATTTTTTCAGTTTTGATTTTTAGTCTTCTTTTTTTTTGCATGAACCACGATTGTGCTTCCCCAAAAGTAAAACACATGTTAGTTTATTTGGAAGCACATGTTATTCCAGTTTGAAATCACAAGTTACTACTACTTGGACATATAGATTTGCCAAATAAAAAAGCTCATCGAAACCTACCAACATGGAAAGATCTTAATGTGAGAAACGCAACGGTGAAAATGGTTCATGATTTGAAAGCACGGTTTAAGTAATATAACCTTTTTTTAAATAAAAATATTGGAAAATAGCACAAACAAACCCACCCATGTCTCCCGTGCGTGAAACAAAAGTTCACCAAAACTACCAGGTTGCAAAAGTGGCGCACTGCACACACGCAATGCGAATTTGTCACCAACAAGGATGTGGGAGTGACCTTTGGAATGTGTAGCCATTAACTAGTGACTTCGGGGAGTTCCTATTAGACGCTCATTTTGTCCAATAGCAGGGCACGCACAGGGCGCAATCGGACTGGAGCGGCCCATTGGCACACAAAGCACGTGTTTATCAGACCAAACAATTTGTTAAAAAAATCGAGAACAACTTTTTGAACATGTTTTATTTTTGAAAACTATGAAACACGAATCTTCAGAACATATTCTGAAAACATGAATAAAATATCAAAAATTGTGAACATTTTTTGAAAATTATGACTATTTCTTAATCTTTGGAATACTTTTGACAACATGAACAAATTTAGAAAATTGTGATCACTTTCTGAAGTTCTGAACATTTTTGGATTATGCGTATTTTTAAATGGGCACTTTTTTAAATGTGATATTTTGAAAGAAAGAAAGGAACAAAAAATGACAATAAAAAAAGAACCATCAAAGAAACCAACAATAAAAATTACAACCGATTCCAGAACCTTCTGTAAGGTTCCCAAAACTGAAATGAGAAACCCTCTCGCTGAATCTAAATGGGTCGGAGAGTAACACATGGCAGGTGAGTCTCTTCTATGCGAAATGTTAGCATTTTCACGCAGCGAGCGTCACTTGGAAATTCCGTCATTTCAGGGAGCAACTAATTAAGGGGTACCCCATTCGGGGGAGAACCCAACGGTAACTTTGGGTTGGCTATGAGCTCGTCACTTGGTGCACCCAGCTGTCGCCACGTGCAGCATGATGGGTGCACACCACGGGAGCATGTTTTATTTGCCCTTTTCAACATGCATTTTTTCGGGTTTTCAGTTTATGCTTGGCTTTTCCTACATTTTTTCTCGGCAAAAAATGATTTTTTATATTATTACTTGCTCATGTGATTTACAATTTGTGCTTTCAATTTTTTTTTCAAAATACCCATTTGTGCTTCTGCGAGACGCACAATTGCTCTCATGCAAGAAATATAGTTGTGCTTCCCAAAAAGGGAGAAGCACAATTGTGCTTCTGCGAGAAATAAAATTGTGCTTCCAGAAAACAAAAATCACAGTTGTGCTTTCCCAAAGAAAGGAAAAAACACAACTTGTGCTTCCCAAAAAGGCAAAAGCACAACCTGTGTTTCTGCGAAAAGCATAGTCATGCTTGTTGAAAGGGAGAAAACACAGGTGTGCTACCCAAAAAAGTTCAGCGACACCTATGAACATGGGAACTAGTTTCCAAGATCTCAACCGATAAATTCGATAGTGAAAACTATTGGTGATTTGGACGCATAGTTCAAGAGATAAAACATTTTGAAACAAATGAATCTATGAAAAAAGAGAAGACTATCAAATTGCGACAAGTGGCGCACATGTAGTGCCACTTGTTACCGCCAGAGAAGGTGGAGTGAGCTTTGCAAATGGTCCCTTAATTAGTGATTTCGAGCCTCTCGATTTGTCCTAACCAGAGGCTTGGGCCATAACCTAAAGAACGACACATATCTTGCAGTACGCCATACGGGCCATACTACTATCTTCCTTATTATTGTGAAGGGCGTCATATAGTAGCACGACGCATACACAGCAGCCAACTGTGCCGGCCAATTTGACCTAAAAATCCAAAACCAGTGCTTTTGCGATGAATCGAAGATGCGAACTCCAATTTCTGAACCAAAATATAAGGTGTATTAGTTTTTCAAAAGTCATGTGCATATTTGATCAAGTTTTTGGAGAAAAAAACAGTATCTACAGTACCATATTTATATTATTAAATCCATCACAAAAAATATTTTCGTGTTTTATTTATTTTTTATTGTAGATATCGATATTTTATTCTATAATCTTGGTCAAACATACACAAGTGTAATTTACACGAAAATTGATATACCTTATATTGTGTAATGGAGGGGGTATGTTGCTATCATTGGAGCCGACGAGCATTAGTAGCCGATTGTTAACCCAGTTGTTTAAGAACTTACTGGAGCGGCATATCTTATTTTTTTCAAAATTATGGTTAATTTTGAAACAAAAAGATTTTTCTAAAAATATGAACAAATTCTGAAATTCCGAGCTTTTTTCAAACACAAACAATTTTTTGACACCGATTTTTTTTAAACAAAATTTATTTTAAAAGAAAATCTGAACATTTTTTAGAAAGGGATTTTATTTAAATTCCGGAACTCTTTGAATTTTTGGAAAAAGAAAAAATAAAACGGGAACAAAATTTTGAATTATTAACATTTTTTTAAATTTACGAATAATTTTGCAAAACTAAACATAACTTGAAAAAAAGGTCTAGAAGTCCCGTCCATAACACATTAAATGGGCCAGCCCAACTGATAGCTAGCCTCTGACATTCTGTCGCAATGAGCGTCGTATAGGGAATTTGCCTTTGATCTACCCCTAAAAAAGGGAAATGTTTCACGCCTACGCGCCGGCTGAAGCGCTCGACCGGTCGCTCTTGCTGGGTTCCTTCTTTCACGCGGAGACAGGCTGTCACGCACGCTCGGTGGACCCAATCTTTGTTCACCATTTCCCCCCTTTTTCTCCGCTTCTTCTTCCTCCCGTCTTCGTCTGATCCCATCCCGTCTCCCGCAGTACGAGCTCACCGGCGTTGGCGGCGCGACCCCTTGCTGCTTTCATGAGCATCCCCTACCCCACCGTTGCAGCATCTCCTCTCTCCCAACAAACCTAAAAGTTGCTCCTCCAATGATGTTGCAACCGGCGACCCAAAAGCTACAACCAACGACGACAAAAGATTGAACCAGAAAGATGCTGGTGCGCCATCGGAGAGTAGCGACCGCGTCGTGTGATGGTGCAAGCCACAGCCCGGAGCTGCGACAGGGCTCACGGGATGTTGCAACTGGCGACCAAGTTAGCTGGAACCGGCGGAAAGGTTTGCTCGAACCAGGACCCAAAAATGGTACCACTGGAGTTCGTCCTGCTGGACCAGCGACGCTTTTGCTACAATTGTAGCCTGTTTTTGCTGCGATCAGTGACTATTTTTGCTACATGGATGCACGACAGTGTTGGTCGACGGCGGCAGTGCCTTTTTTTTGTTGCAATCGTTTTGGAGTTTGCAGGAACCGACGCCCAAATTTGCTACCATCAGCTTTTGGGTTTGCTGGAAGGAACCACCCAAAATGCTTCCATCAAATTTGTTTTTTGCTAGAACCCGCTCAAAAAAAAAAATGCTACCACCGGCTTTTTGGCTGCGAGACATGCCGTCGTCTGCCATTTGATGTTGCAACCAGTAGTGGTGTGGTCGGCGTCCATGGTGCGACGAGCTACAACCGAGGTTTGCTACATTTTTTGTTACAACCGTTATCGGTGTTTGCTACAATCGACGGCGGAATTAGCTACGACGACAATGGCCAGGCATTTGCGACCAGCAAGGCGTCTTCCTCCATGGCGACGGCGAGCCCGAGGTGACCGCCGAGCGCGGCGGCTATGTTTTTCTCTGAGCTTTTGTCGTACGGAAGGTATACGGGAGGGAGGAAAGAGATGTTGACTCAGATCCAACGGTGCCTGGAGATCGCATCCGATGGCTGGGGCCGACGGGACGAAATTACGGCCGACGCGCCGGCGTACAGCAGTCGCCTAAAAAAAGTCCCGTTTATCTCGTTTTTATTGGAAGGGTCCCCACACTACTATCTCGTGCATTTCTCCCTCTCCTTCTCAAAATTTTCTCATCGGACAAAATAATCTCTAGGACTTGGACACCGTATGTTGCAAGCGAGACAGGCAGCGGCAGTACATCCGAATTGCAGGCGAATCATTCAAGCATGCTGCTCCATGCGTTCCTGATCGCTGTGTCTGCGTGGGGCAAAGTAAAATCTCCATCCATGCCTGTGTGTTCGAGCGTGCACGATGTTACGTCCAAAAAGGCTATGAATGGCCCATGAATGGGACGGCGGAATTGCTCGGCTCCACACTAGTCTTCGATCGATACAGCGGCTGGAACCATGCAAACCTCGCATTCCTTGATTTCCTGCAAGCGGCTCAGGGTGAGTGGATGGACGCGCGTGTATGGGTTCCTAGGAAAGGCTTTTTTTTCATTGCGTTGCACCCCAGATCACAACCTATTTATTTATTTTTGGCGAAATAACCCCTCTCTCGTACCGTGCACTCCCCCCGAGTATCTACAGTCGGGCATCCAAAACCAGCCTCAAATGTCCAGACGACCCAGACACTGATCGGTCATAAAAATTTGACACATACGGGTGTCAAACGTCCAGTCTAACCTGCACCCCTCATATCCAGCTCAAATATGAGGTGAATACAAGGCTGACCGGCATCACTCAGGTACAGCTCATTCGAAATACGCCTTCAAGCAAGTCATGAATGGACAATTCCATTTAGGTTTAAGAAAAAGAATGGACAATTCCATACAACGGTATCTGGCCTGGCGTGGTACACGGAGAGACGCAACTGCGCAACCCATCACGGGCCGCCCCTACACTCCAAGGGAAGGGAAGATTTCGCGCCCCAGAACCTTTGGGTTGGATCTTCCCTTGCCGATGATAACCAACCGCTCCGTTCCTTCGCGCCACATACAACCGCCGCTCCCCTGCCGTCCGCACGCTGCTCGGTTTCACTTTCACCCCGCAAAGCCAAGCTGGACGGACGTCCACAGTAATGGCTGCCCACAGACCGGGTCACCGGACCAGCCAGCCGCGGGTTACGCCGTGGGCCGTCGCGCTCGCCCACCACCCCGCGTCGTGTCGCCTAGCCCGGAGCTCATACCGTCCGTCCGTCGCCCCCGTCCCTTCCTTCCTACCCGGGCCCGGGCCCGCTGCGACGGCAACCACCGCGGTGGACCCGCCGGCCCCGCTCGCGCCCCGTCGAGGCCCTACACGTCGGCGTTCATCACGTGGCCCATCGGCCCGGCCGCCGGATTTATATATTCGCGCGCCAGCCGTGCCCGCAGTATCAGTCGGTGAGTGACGCGACGCACTCGCCCGTACACTGCCAGTCCGCCTGAGATATTTTTCTCTCTCTTTGGGGTGAGGGTGCGGGCGGGAGAGGGAGAGGGTAGACCGCGGGTGGGCGTGAGGATGCTGCTGCGGAGCGCGTCCTCGCTGCTGCTCAACGCGGCGCGCGTGCCGGCGGCCGCGGCGGGGGACCATGTAGTGGGCCACGGCCACCTCGCGGTGGCGTCGCCGGCGGGGCATCACGGGCCGAGGCAGCAGGGGGCGCTGTGCCGCGCATTGTCCGAGGCCGATCTGCTGGCGCCCGTGTCGCTCCCGGCCGCGAGGAGCTCGTCCGCGTCCGCTTTTCTCGAGGAGGACGAGGAGGAGGCGCAGCAGGAGGACGAGGACGTGGTCGCGGTCGGGGTGGCGGCCGTGCCGCTGCGCCGGCTGCTGACGAGCGCGGGGCTGGACGCGACCGTGGGGCGGGAGGAAGACGAGGAGGCGACCGGCGGCGGAGCCCTGGCGCTCCTCGATGGCGTCGGGGGAGGCGGCGGGCGCGGGAGGGTGTGTGGCGGCTGGCAGGGCGGCCGTGGAGGAGACGGGGACGGCGACAGCGACGGAGGTGACCGCGGCGCCACCGACGCGCACTACCGGCGGATGATCAGGGCCAACCCGGGCAACTCGCTGCCGCTGGGGAACTACGCCAGGTTCCTCAAGGAGGTGCAGGGGGACGCGGCGAGGGCGCAGGAGTACTGCGAGCGCGCCATCGTCGCCAACCCCGGCGATGGCGACGCCCTGGCGATGTATGCGGGCCTCGTCTGGGAGACCAGCCGCGACGCCGAGCGCGCCGACGCTTACTACAACCGCGCCGTCCAGGCCGCGCCCGACGACTGGTCAGTCAGTCCGCCAGCTCAGCGCGCCACTTCGCTGCTTGCTTGCTTGCTTGGCATGCGTGACAGTTTCTTGCTTTGCTTCCCTTGCAGCTATGTCCTGGGGTCCTACGCCGGGTTCCTGTGGGACGCCGAGGAGGAAGACGATCTCAACAACGGGCAGCCTCCCGCGGGGTCGCCGCCCTTCTATGGGGCGGCGCAGCCATCCTCCATCAGAGCGGCATCTTAGACGAAGAACCAATCTCACTGCCAGTAAACAAGCTGCATCTGGAACTCTGCAAGGAAGAGCGACATGCCACGATCACGGCGGCCTCTGGGAGAAGCCGCCACCGCCGTCGCCGGCCAGGTCGCGGCAGCTGGTAAACTGAATAAACCAAGTCCGGCTAAATATGTAGTGTGCAAAATGAATCTGGAAAGAGCAGTGCCTTCTAAGGTTGGTAGGATCTGCAGCACTGCAGGATAAATATGTAGCCTAATAGTAAGGTTTTGCTGTGCTTGTACATGTAGAATGCTCCTGATAACATGGTGTATGTAGCGTATGTACCACTTGTGAATTACAGTGAATGCCAGAACCGATTGTCCTCTCTGCAGTTCAGCAGAAGCAGATCCATCTTCCATGTACGAACAGAATTCAAAATTCACCAAGTTCATAGCAAAATTGGCACAAATTTTGCAGTAATAAAGAAGAAAAGGGAAAACTCATGCAGGAAAAAGAAGTCTCACGGCTTGGAAATACAAGGTAGTCATATGCAAATGTTACTAACTACAAATAATAGTTGCTGCCCACTCCCTTGTACTGTTTGAACACAACACAAACTGAGAAGATAAACAGTACATTGGCTGCTTGCCATGCTTCAAACCCCAGGTGATTACACTAATTCAAGCACATGATACCAGCCAGAAGTTCACTACCCAAATAACAAAAATGCAGACATGGGAGGCTGAGGCATGACTCTCAGCTTTCCGAAAGACTGGACTCGACTGTTCTCTATGCGTTGAGCACATGGTCGTCTGGAGTAACTTGAGCACGGATTGGCGTCCGGATGGGATCCGCAGTTGACTTGCTGATTTCTAGCTGTTCTGCAGAAGATATAGAAGTTGCAATGTCAACGGAACCTGTCTGCTCTGACGGCAATTTGGGGAGAGATATCCGTTGGGACTTCTTCGGAGCAGGTGGTGCTGTCTTGGCGCTGTTCTGGGAGGCCCTTTGGTCGAGGCTCAGACGAACTGGACGGCTTGAAGGATTGGTACTTACTGCTGTGCCTGCTGAGGTTGTGTTCTTTGAGCGACCAAGCTTTGGTGATCGAGGTCTGGTGGTAGGGACCTAAGATGAATAGCAGTGGATAAGTAGTATTCTTCAGAAGCTAGGACACATCCAATAAGCGTTACATGTTGCGAGTTAAAAGTGCTAGCGCAAATCATGGTAGAAACTTGGACCACCCAACGGTCCATTTTTCAAATACTGTTAACAGTTAACTGCATAATAAATTAGGGATGGTCAACTTGCAACGAACTCATCAAAGAGGTAAATCAACTGAGTTTCATATTTACTCAAATATATTGGCAAAAGAGACATGGATCATGTGGTGACGGACATTTTCATTTTAGTAATTGAACACCCAAAAGAAACTTGCATAATATTTAATATCTACAAGAAATGGAATCTCCTAAACAGCTGATGAAGTAACCATCACCTACAGTACAACTGCACTAGCTACAGAAGATAGTACTTTCGGCGTGGAAAAATTGGCTGCAAATAGAACGTTCTCCAGAATTCTTGAACGAAGTAGTCATGCATAACCATGTGACAACTGTATGTGATGTGGGTTGGTCACCCATGTGCTAGGGACAATCCATTTTATCTTGTAGTTGGGAATAGTATCATTTAGAGATAAGATAACCCTTAGCTTCAGCCTTCAGCCAATTAGAGATAAGATATTTCCTTGGATATGAAATTTGTTTCGATTCCGTTGTTAGGGCCAGCACCTTGGTGCATCTATTTTCATTAAGCAGGAAGAACTACAGTATATCTCCTGTCAACTTCGTCTAACCCTCTTTCTGATTAGCCATGCAACCCAGCCATCCTCCCGGTTGTCTTTTGTGCTTTACAATCATGACATGTACACATGAAGCTACCAGCAAGGCAGCACTACTGGAATCACAATTTAGGTATAGTAAGTGTAGTCTTAGATCTTACTAGAAGAATGCAGAAGTTATTCTTATGTAATCCAAGTATATTGATAAAAATCAATTACAGTATTCTTTGGTTATATATGAAGGTATTGTAGCAAGACTTAAGTTTCCACAAGACAGAAAAGAAAAGTTTGAATTCAGGAGTTCCCTGCTTTCACAGTTATACAGGTTGCAAATATGTTAATAAGGTCTACAAGGCTGGTTGCGACCAATTCAGTTCTTAATTCGCTTGACAGAATGGGAGGAAACTCTCCCTGAGCAGGGTTCAAGACGGTTACCTTCTTCAACTCAACCTTGGGAGCTGGTGGTTCCTTATAAAAGCTGGGCATAGGTGCTGCCTTGAAATTCAAACTTTTCCGTAGCTGTCTGAGTTCAGCTTCTTCCATTTCCTGCACAGTGATAAACAAACAAATAAAGCTAACACTATTACAATGAACCGTACAAAAAATCATGGATTTATTTTGAGGAAATGGCTAATAAGAATATGCACCTTTGATTTTGCCTGCATGTTGTTTTTCTCCAATTCCTGTGCATGGATCTTCTCCTCGAGCTTCGAGTAGAACTACTTGATTGCACAATGGGTAAGCAAAGGCACGAGATTAAGTCATAAAAGTTAGTATGTAAGAACAACTTACCTCCCTTCTCTTTTCAGCTCTCTCATTGCATTTGAAGGCAAACCCATATGAAGGGGTGCTGCCAACCTTCTGAGGCTTTACTCTGTCACAATTAGATTCTTCATCGTTTTTGACAACACGTTGGTTAGATGCTTTCTGAGCTTTCCTCTTCTCCCTGTATTTGAATGGAGAATATGACTGTAAGAAACTATTTTAATAATGTAAATGCAATCGGTAAGTAGTACAAGGGAGTACGGAAAAAAATAAGTTTTAAAACAATTCTTAGTTATAAAGGAATTAGCTAGACTTGTGCACATGCTAAAGTTGACAATACAGAAAGGAGTTGAACTGTTTAAGGCTTCACAGATGGAGAATGCATTTAGAGGGTGGTTATATCCAAGTGCATTAGGAGAGAAAGTATATAGCTAGACTCGTCCAAAGGCTAAAGATGACAGTATCCAATTGGGTATGCAGTGAGTGCTTCAGGTTTTATAGATGCAAAATATATTGAGACGGCAATTGTCAATATGGCAACAAGAATCACTTCAAACAATTTTGGTTGCACGGCAGCAAACAAAAAGTAATCTAAAAAATAGGACACTAAGCATGAATGCAATCCTTTTCGGCTTCGCATAATTTGAGGATCAGCCCCTTTATGTTATGCAAAAACCATTTTCCTTACTAACTCAATTGTGCTACTAAAAAACTAGCAGTCCCAGCTGTACCATAAATAGAGACTTGTTTTCACTCATATTAATCAGTTTACAAAGAGTGCAACCTACCATAATTGGGCACAGAGATTGCGGATGTTAAATCCATAAAACAGATACAACTAAGGAACCATACACACAAGAACAAACAAGCAACATACTTTGAATCCTCGAGCGACAAGCTCTCCTTAGCAACTGGTCGAGAATTGCTCTTCTCCGCCTTCTGAATCAAAACAGACCAATCAATTCTAGTAAGATCAAAATGCATTAGACATGCCGTTGCATCCTCATATTGGACAACAAGAGTTTTGCAATTCAGCACTACAAAAATGTGTATGCAATATCCAAGTAATAGGGGATGGAACTAAAAAATGAACTTACTTTCTTAACATCAGCATCACCATTGCTTGAAGAGCTATCAACTAAATCTGGATCAGACACTCTTGCAATGGGTGCCTTAGTGGACGGAGAACTCGGAGCGTTTTTCTTAGCTTGACTCTTATCGCCGCTCCGTGGGCTCTGGCGCTGTGATTTGGTAACCTTAGGGGAACGGCTCTGGCTTCCCTAGAACACATGAAAATGGCAGAAAGCACAAAATTATCACCAAACCATCTATATGAGATCTCAGCAAGGGCAATGTATCAACATGGCAAGCTCTCACCTTGGGAACCCTGGCCTTTATGTCCTCCGGTTGCGACTTTATGTCCTCCGATGGCGAGGTGGCTTCCCCACCCACCTCTTCAGGTGGATTGATCACCTCACTCTCGCCCGAAAGCGCCACATCGGCCAACTCTTCGCTGTCTGGACTATCTTTGGGCAGAAATTTCTGGCTCGCCCCATTGTCAACGCCCAATGCACCCATGGCATCGGCAACCTCGGACACCGCATCCATCTCTCACTGCCACCTCAAGCAAGACCCTCGCCTGCTCAGCGGTTTATCAGAACCAACAAAGGCGCGGCGGCTTGCACGAGTTATACCTTCTTAGCTCATCATCCTCGAAACTCGCCGCGGCAAGAGAACAACCCCCCGAAATCTGCGGAAGGTATACTGCTATAAGTTGGGTCAATCCACACCAAATTACATGGGGGGAAACGGGATTGGGTTCAGCTGAGATCGGCCATGGAGAACAAAGATCTGGGGAGAAGACAGGAGGCAAAGGAACAGCAGTCAACGCGTGCTAGGGCTTTGCTTACCAGCAAGAGGAGCCGCGTCCGGGCGGATCTTCGCTCCCCGCGAGCCCAGCGGAGGAGAGGACGGAGGAGACGGCCTCCTTCTCCCGGGGTGGTGGGGTACCGGCGGCTGCGGCTGCGGCGGCGGGGCTGGCGACGAGGGGAGACTGGGGAGGAAGGAGGGCAAGCCGGCTGAAAGCAACGAGGAGAAGGGGTGAATCTGGGATGTGACGGCAGAGGGGAGACCTCCCACCAGCTCAGTTTGAGATGGAGACGCGTCAACACTGTGCGTGCAGTGTGCAGCGTCTACCTCCGTGTTCCACGGCTAGCTTTGGCTCCACGCTGGTTGCAAAGAGGGACAAAATTACTGTTATGATCTCAAAGGCTAACAAAATCCCGATTTAATCTTGTTTAAAAAAAATCGATTTTGACCTCTTTGGGTGACGCCAACATCCCTGGCGTCTGGGTTGGGAAGCAGACGTCTGGCCCCTGGCCCGCACTGCCCGCCTGCCCGTTGACCTGCTGACGTGGCAAAGGGGCCAGACGCCAAGGACCGTGGCGTCTGGCCCTGGTAACTGGATAACCGCGCGGGCCAGCCCACCCATCCCCATGTCAACTTCTCCTGGCTGCGCCTCACGAACAGAGGGGCTCTGTTCGTCGCCCCTCCTCTCCCTCACACCACCACACCCCCCCCCCCCTATCTACTCCATCCTCCGCTGAAACTCGTAGATCTGACCCCCCCC
Organism: Triticum timopheevii; assembly: GCA_963921465.1. Taxonomy (NCBI): domain Eukaryota; kingdom Viridiplantae; phylum Streptophyta; class Magnoliopsida; order Poales; family Poaceae; genus Triticum; species Triticum timopheevii. The sequence continues at coordinate 508,865,925 of OY997274.1, forward strand.
CCCCCCAAGCTTCTTTGAGGTATTCTCCCCAATTCCCTCTAATTTGTTTTGGTTTTCCCCTCTTTTGTTGGATGCATTATTTCACGTTAGGTGATGTTAGATTAGTAGAAGGTTTCTTTGTTTTAGGAAATAGTTTGTACTTGATAGATGATTTGGTAGGTAGTGTAGTTGGTAGATGTTTGTAGTTGTCCACCAATAGACATAGTTTGCGATTTTTTTTTGAATTATAGATGATGTATGCATGTGCTAGTAAATTAGCTATATGTTGAATATATAGATGGCATAATATTTGTTTGAATCTGAGAAGACTACTTTGGCAAGCAAATATATTTAGAAAAAATATTATATGTGTGAAGTGGTATGACAATATAGTTGAATATATAGATGGCATAATTATGTTTGCAAAAGAGATGATGAAATTTGATGATTGTGTGTGACATGATTTTTTCAATAAAATGGGATTATGAAATATTTGATGGTGAAATTTGTTACTCTAGATGATATGTGTGCATATGTAGAAGAAAGAAATGATGTGGTTATGTGTGAGAAGAATGGTGTGTTCATATGGCATAACTTGAAGAAGGAAATAGTATTGTTTGATATTGTTCATGTATTCATAGATGTTTGTGATTTTTTTTGTAGGATGGCGGATGATGATGGACCTTGGTATGACGGATTAATCGATGAGTGGGATAAGGAGCATCGTGCTCGTGCCATTGAGAAGGGACAGGTAAGAAGCAAGACTTATCAATTTTCGTTGTTTCTCATTTGTGTTCTTGTATTGATTAAAACATCACTTTATTTGCAGCTTGTAGTTGCTATGCGCATGAGGGGTCATTCCGCTGATGACTTTACTTACGACCCGCGGTACGAGCCTTACATTCGGAGATTGGGTCTTCTCCCATTCGTGTTGCAGTTTAAGCGACGCGCTCCGCCGGTGAACCACGCGGCGCTGACCGCACTTGTGGATCGTTGGAGGCCTGAGACTCACTCGTTCCACCTTCCATGTGGGGAGATGACGATGACCCTGGAGGACATGGCTATGATAAGCGGCCTTCCTATCAACGGACAAGCTGTTACCGGTCGTGTTAGCGTCGGTAATTGGCCACACATATATGGGTAAGGTCTTTGCTGAGCTCCTTGCTCTTACATGCCCGGTAAAAGTTGACCACGAAATGCCTCATGCACCACCTGTGGTGAAGCTTTGGAAATCCTGGAATAACAATGTCCATTGCCTTGAGTATGCCATGGTGCCGGTCCGATATGATGCATACCTCCCTAGCCCCAATCACGTTGTGCCTAACATGACCCATGAACCACTCTCAGTTGTCTTGGTGCTCGGAAGGCACCAAAGCAAATGCACACGGCAACACGTCGTCGTTTGATGAGTGCGCCATTGCTACCATTAGTGTGCCCTTGTATCTACCGGTCAAGAACGTGCCATCTATAGACAAGACCGGACGACAATGCTGAAACACCTCCACACATTGTCCATAACTCCAGAAGGCACGGTGGAACACTCCCTCGTGATCCTCGACCACATGAAACATGCCCGGGTTCTTATGTGCAATCGCGGCCAACAACCTTGGGAGCTGGTTGTATGCTTCTTCATAACCACCATACAACATCCTAATAGCATTTGCCTTTGCCTTCCATGCCTTTCCATACTTGACTTCATAACCAAATTGTTTTTTCACTATCCGCATGAGAAACCTCACTTTCACAGTGGGATCAAAGCCTATGTCTTTCATCCATTTGTATCCGAGATACTCAGATGTGAGTTGACGATGTGTCGTTCGAAGTCGTTTAGATGGCGGTTTGCACCTATGAGTGGCAACACAACTTCTTAACACCCATTCTTCAGTTTCTTTAAGCTTTCTTGCACGAACCTTCCATGGGCATCCTTCTTGCTCACACTTCACGGTGTAACGTAACTTCATGTCGGAGTGCTCGACATAAAATGGCCTATGGTTCGGAATGGCATAGTCAGACAACCAAAACTTCAGCATAGGCAAGCTCAGAAACTTCACTCCTTTCTTCAAATAAGCATTCTCATCCTCCTTCTCCTCCCTTGGTTCTCCTGGATCCGAGCATGGTGTTGGCTCAATCGTCGTCATTCTCATTCCACCATCAACAACAGCTTTATGGGCAAGGCTAAGATCTTTAAACAAGTGAGTTCTTTTTTCTAAGCCCGTCAACTCAAAGTGGATTTGGTTTTCCTCCTTTGTGAATCCATCCTCGTCCAACTGTTCAACTGGACCCTCGTCATCCGAGTCATAGGCATATTGACGCCTAAAAGGGAACTCACGATCCATGTCCTTTTGCGCTATGTACGCATCCAAGTCACCAACATCATTACCATGAAACCCTTCCTCTTGCTCTTCGTCGTCATCATAAGTATCTTCATCATCTTGAATTACTTCGTCACTAGCAATCACCTCAACTTCATTTGCTTGGCTAGTTGGTGGTTGGCTAGAAGCATTGGGGGCATACAACTCAACCTCATTTGGTTCAATAGATGGTACACGGGGACGTGGTTGGCGATAAGCATTGGGGGCATCAACCACAACCCTATGCTCAACAAGTGGCACCACTGTCCTCTCGCTCATGTCATCCATTGGGGAAGAGACATGCCGGTTCAAATCAAGTGTAAACCGAGGAGATTCAACCTTCGTGGCAAACAATTCAAGTGACTTGTCTTTCGATTGGGAAACTTTTTCCTTGTATACATCCCAATGCAAATCCGAGGTGATAGGCATACTTTTCAAGCGAGATTTGGCTCCAACTCCAACATCATACCTTCCTATTAACTTAACATCAACATTGGTGTCCATCCACTTTAAGGCTTGTCTCACTTTTGCAACAACATCCTCATAGCTAGGGCTTGTATCAAAAACCAATGGTTCCTCACCCGTGTCGGCATTGTTACTCAAGAATGCCTCCTTGTCCATGTAATGAACATTAACAAGTCTCTCCATCTAAAAATAACATGAATGCATTTAAGACTTCAATGAGAATTGGTGTTTATCCAAATACATCTCATTATATCCAAATCATATCAACACTAAATTATTGGTGATGTCCACAAAAGTATCACTAATTAACACACACTAAGCAAAGTTAACCCTAATCACTAACTAACCCTAACCCCCAATCTTTCTACTCAACAAGCATATATTCCTACTACACACCATGCATATCACTATATTATCAAAGTTAACCAAGCCATTCACACTAACATAAGGGAGAAAACATGAACTAGGGTTCCACCAACATGTATAAAGTGCAACCAAAATAACAATATTTAACAAAAAATAAGTGGATGATTTGGGGGAGATTACCAAGAGCAACAAAGTCATGGAAAGGTCCACCTAAGGGATGCACCTTTTGGAGAGGATTTGAGGGGGAGCTTGAGAGGTGGGAGAGAGTGTGAGAGCTTCAAGTGTTCTTCAAGCTCGGGTTGTGGATTGGGGAAAGTGTGTGGGGTGGGTCCCACACACTCTCCGGTGGGTTATCCAGTTACCAGGGCCAGACGCCAGGGTCCTTGGTGTCTAGCCCCTTTGCCATGTCAGCAGGTCAACGGGCAGGCAGGCAGTGCGGGCCAGGGGCCAGACGCCAGGTTTCCTGGCGTCTGCTTCCCAACCCAGACGCCAGGGATGTTGGCGTCACCCAAAGAGGTCAGAATCAAAAATAATTTTAAACCGAGGTCAAATCGGGAATTTGTTAGCACTTTAGGTCATAACAGTAATTTTGTCCTGCAAAGAGTGTGTTTGGTTCGGAAACGATGGAATGGAATGGTTTCATTCCACTGGAGTGGGTTTCACTGGAGTGGGTTGGTTTCGTTTTCATGTTCGGTTGGGACAATTAGGTGGAACAGAATGGTTACATTCCAGTGTTTGGTAAGGGTAATGGAATGGAATGAATTTGGTTAGAAGTGGTGAAATTATCTCTCGAAATTGGCTCGTATAAATAGAACAATATTTTTTTAATAAACTATTTGAATTATCAACAAAAAATCAATTGTATTATAATTTAGACAATTTATGAATTTGGTCACTATACATAAGAAATAATTGTCATTACCATGCACCTTCATAGTTCAGACTCTCGCGTGTATCAACAATTCAGAGTTACAACCGACACATCGATGAACCGGTTGTGTCAAGCAGTGCGCGAAACCGTGATGCCCCTCAAGGTCCTAATCTGGCGCGCTGTGAGGCATAAGATGTGGTAGATAACGGAAGAGCGCGTCGAGAAGCTGAGTTAGCAGCACAGGACCGTCAGCTCACTCCGGTTCGTCCAATGAATTCCGTGGAACGAGGTCTTACTTTCAGCTCTTGGGGAGTGCCCTTTCTCACCCCGGCTTTGCGTAATGTGCGGCTACCCAAGGATTTCAAGGGTCCATGTAAGGTGCCTAGTTACACCGCCGATTTACCCCCCGAGTCATGGGTTGAGAGTTATGAGATGGCAATGGAGATGTTGGATGTGGATGAAGCGGCATGTCCGAAGTATTTCACTATGATGTTGGACGGAACGGCTCGCACTTGGCTGAAAAGTTTACCAGGTAACTCCATTGGGTCATGGGCCGAGTTAAAAGCCCGGTTTGTAGCAAACTTCAAGGACACGTGCAAGCAACCCATGTCAATTATGGATTTAGCTGCCCGTGTCCAGGAAGAGGGCAAGTCAACAACCCATTGGGTGCACCGGGTCTCAGAGATTTTGCATTCATCGGATCGCATCAATGCTGACTCGGTAGTTATAACACTGGAGGGGAATTGCCGGTTTAAGCCTTTGAAACTGAAGTTGGGACGACTCAAGCGTCACTACAATGACATGGGAACGCTTATGGTTGCGCTGGTTAAGTATGCCGATTCTGATAGTACCAAGGACCCCCAATCTGATGATGAGGAAGGAGAAGGGGAAGAAGAACGGCCACACCAAGGGGCAGCAGCATAACCAGGCGGGCCCCAGTAACAATGGTAAGCGTAAAGCGGATAGTAATTCAGATTTTGTAGCTAACACCAATAAGCAGGGCAATGGTCAGCGTCGTAAGGGTAAACTGCCCCCACAAGGGGGAGAACCAAGTCCCAATCCGGAGCGCCTGAATTACCTGTTGAACCAGCCCTGCACGAAGCACGGATCGCGGGATAAACTGGCCACGCACCTCTGGAAGGATTGTTATATCATGCGGGAGTTCAAAAATTCAGATTTTTTCCGGAATGATCATGGATCGTCAGGCGGTTCAGGTCCCGGGTCCTAGGGGCCGGGTTATGGTGGAGGTAATTCCGGTTCAAGATTCCAGGGTAATCAGGGTGGACATGGCAATCAAGGAAATCAGAGCAACCAGGGTGGTTATAACCAGCAAGGAAATTAGCAACAGCAACAGTCAGGTTACCAAAGTCACCCGAAGGAGTTGAGTAGTGGGCAATATCACGTCTTCACCACGAGCCTATGCAAGCGCGATCAGAAGCTTCATAAAAGGGCGGTGAACTCCGTTGAATCGGCGGTGCCTCGTTACTTGCGCTTGTCTGAACAGCCTATTGTGTGGAGTCGAGAGGATCACCCACCCCAAGTTGATAATCCGGGTCATCTGGCGTTGGTGGTGGCACCTCAGGTTGGGGGTTATAAGTTCACCAAGGTGCTCATGGATGGAGGGAGCAGTACCAACATCTTGTATTATGAAACCTTCCGTCGTATGGGGCTAACAGATAAGAATCTTAAACCGTCAAACACCATTTTCCATGGTGTGGTGCCAGGTAAATCAGCTTATCCGGTTGGTAAGATAGCCCTGGAAGTTGCTTTTTGGAGATGATCATGACTCGAGATCAAAGACGTTGACTGATACGTCTCCAACGTATCTATAATTTTTGATTGCTCCATGCTACTTTATCTACTGTTTTGGACTATATTGGGCTTTATTTTCCACTTTTATATTACTTTTGGGACTAACCTATTAACCGGAGGCCCAGCCCAGAATTGCTGTTTTTTGCCTTTTTCAGTATTTCGAAGAAACAGAATATCAAACGGAGTCCAAACGGAATGAAACCTTCGGGATCGTGATTTTCCAACCGAACGTGATCCAGGAGAGTTGGACCCTACTCCAAGAAGTCTCCGAGGAGGTCACGAGGGTGGGAGGCGCGCCCCCCTACCTCGTGGGCCCCTTGGAGCTCCACCGACGTACTCCTTCCTCCTATATATACCTATGTATCCCCGAACGATCAGAACAGGAGCCAAAAACCTAATTCCACCCCCGCAACCTTCTGTATCCACGAGATCCCATCTTGGGGCCTGTTCCGGAGCTCCGCCGGAGGGGGCATCCACCACGGAGGGCTTCTACATCATCATCATAGCCCCTCCGATGAAGTGTGAGTAGTTTACTTCAGACCTTCGGGTCCATAGCTAGTAGCTAGATGGCTTCTTCTCTCTCTTTGGATCTCAATACTATGTTCTCCCCCTCTCTCGTGGAGATCTATTCGATGTAATCTTCTTTTTGCGGTGTGTTTGTTGAGACCGATGAATTGTGGGTTTACGATCCAGTATTATCTATGGAAAATATTTGATTCTTCTCTGAATTCTTTTATGTATGATTGAGTTATCTTTGCAAGTCTCTTCGAATTATGTTTTTGGTTTGGCCAACTAGATTGGTAGTTCTTGCAATCGGAAAAGTGCTTAGCTTTGGGTTCAATCTTGCGGTGTCCTTACTCAGTGACAGAAAGAGTTGCAAGGCACGTATTGTATTGTTGCCATCGAGGATAACAAGATGGGGTTTTATCATATTGCATGAATTTATCCCTCTACATCATGTCATCTTGCTTACGGCGTTACTCTGTTTTTACTTAATACTCTAGATGCATGCTTGATAGCGGTCGATGAGTGGAGTAATAGTAGTAGATGCAGAATCGTTTCGATCTACTTGTTTTGGACGTGATGCCTATATACATGATCATTGCCTAGATATACTCATAACTATGGTCAATTCTGTCAATTGCTCAACAGTAATTTGTTCACCCACCGTAGAATACTTATGCTCTTGAAAGAAGCCACTAGTGAAACCTATGGCCGCCGGGTCTATTCTCATCATATCAATCTATATCACTTTATTTACTTGCTTTGTTTTTACTTTGCCTTTATTTTTACTTTGCATCTATCTATCAAAAATACCAAAAATATTATCTCTATCAGATCTCACTCTCGTAAGTGACTGTGAAGGGATTGACAACCCCTAAGCGTTGGTTGCGAGTTGCTATCGTTTTGTGTAGGTACGAGGGACTTGTGCATGGTCTCCTACTGGATTGATACCTTGGTTCTCAAAAACTGAGGGAAGTACTTACGCTACTTTACTGCATCATCCTCTCCTCTTCGGGGAAATCCAACGCAGTGCTCAAGAGGTAGCAAGAAGAATTTCTGGCGCCGTTGCCGGGGAGGCTCACGCAAGCAAGTCAACCATACCAAGTACCCATCGCAATCCCTATCTCTCGCATTACATTATTTGCCATTTGCCTCTCGTTTTCCTCTCCCCCACTTCACCCTTGCCGTTTTATTTGGCCTCTCTTTCCCAATCTCCTCCTCTCTTTCCCGTTTGCCTTTTTTTCCTTTGCCTTTCTGTTTGCTTGTGTGTTGGATTACTTGTTGCCATGGCACAAGATAATACCAAATTGTGTGATTTCTCGAATACCAATAATAATGATTTCCTTAGTACTCCGATTGCTCCTATTAATAATGATGAGTCTTGTGAAATTAATACCGCTTTCTTGAATCTTGTTATGAAAGATCAATTCGCCGGCCTTCCTAGTGAAGATGCCGCTACTCATCTAAACAATTTTGTTGATTTGTGCGATATGCAAAAGAAAAAAGATACGGATAACAATATTGTTAAATTGAAGTTATTTCTGTTTTCACTTAGAGATCGTGCTAAAGTTTGGTTTTCGTCTTTGCCTAAAAATAGTATTGATTCTTGGAACAAGTGCAAAGATGCTTTTATCTCTAACTATTTTCCTCCCGCTAAGATTATCATTCTTAGGAACGATATCACGAATTTTAAACAACTTGATCATGAGCATGTTGCCCAATCTTCGGAAAGAATGAAATTAATGCTTCGCAATTGCCCTACTCATGGTTTGAATTTATGGATGATCATACAAAATTTTTATGCCGGATTGAATTTTGCTTCTACAAATCTTTTAGATTCGGCCGCGGAAGGCACTTTTATGGAAATTACGTTAGGGGATGCTACCAAATTGCTTGATAATATTATGGCTAATTATTCTCAATGGCACACCGAAAGATCTTCTAGTAAAAAAGTGCATGCTATAGAAGAAATCAATGTTTTGAGTGAAAAGATGGATGAGCTTATGAAGATGTGTGCTCCTAAAAATACTCCTCTTGATCCCAGTGATATGCCTTTATCTACTTTGCTTGAGAATAATAATGAATCTATGGATGTGATTTTGTTGGTAGGAATAGTTTTGGAAACAACGCTTATAGAGGGAATTTTTGTCCTAGTAATCCTTCTAATAATTATGGAAATTCCTACAATAACTCTTATGGAAATTTTAATAAGATGCCCTCTGAACTTGAGAGTAGTGTTAAAGAGTTTATGAATTCACAAAAGAATTTTAATGCTTTGCTTGAAGAGAAATTGCTTAAAGTTGATGATTTGGCTAGGAACGTTGATAGAATTTCTCTTGAAATTGATTCTTTAAAGCTTAGATCTATTCCTCCTAAGCATGATATCAATGAGTCTCTCAAAGCCATGAGAATTTCCATTGATGAGTGTAAGGAAAGAACCGCTAGGATGCGTGCTTCCAAAGATGCCTTTATTAAAGTGTGTTCTTCCAATCCCTATGAAAATCAAGATGAAGATCTAAAAGTTATTGATGTGTCCCCCATTAAATCTTTGTTTTGCAATATGAATCTTGATGAATCTGAAGATTATCTTCCTTTACCTAGAAGGTGTTCTAAGAATTCAGAGTTTCTAGATCTTGATGATGAAATTGATGCAAGTGGGATTGAAATAAATAAAAACTGTGATGTTGCTAAACCCACTATTTTGGATCTCAATGAATTTAATTATGAAAATTGCTCTTTGATTGGTTGTATTTCCTTGTTGTAATCCATACTAGATTCTCCTCATGCTTATAGTCAAAATAAGGCCTTTACCGAACACATTGTTGATGCTTTGATGCAATCTTATGAAGAAAAACTTGAGTTGAAAGTTTCTATCCCTAGAAAACTCTATGATGAGTGGGAACCTACTATTAAAATTAAAATTAAAGATTTTGAGTTTCATGCTTTGTGTGATTTGGGTGCTAGTGTCTCTACTATCCCAAAACCTTATGTGATTTGCTAGATTTCCGTGATTTTGATGATTGCTCTCTAAACTTGCATCTTGCGGATTCCACTATTAAAAAGCCTATGGGAAGAATTAATGATGTTCTTATTGTTGCAAATAGGAATTATGTGCCCGTAGATTTTATCGTTCTTGATATAGATTGCAATCCTTCATGTCCTATTATTCTTGGTAGACCTTTCCTTAGAACGATTGGTGCAATTATTGATATGAAGGAAGGGAATATTAGATTCCAATTTCCCTTAAAGAATGGTATGGAACACTTCCCTAGAAAGAAAATAAAATTACCATATGAATCTATTATGAGAGCCACTTATGGATTGCCTACCAAAGATGGCAATACCTAGATCTATCCTTGCTTTTATGCCTAGCTAGGGGCGTTAAACGATAGCGCTTGTTGGGAGGCAACCCAATTTTATTTTTTGTTTTTTGTTTTTGCTTCTGTTTAGGAATAAATAATACATATACCTTCTGTTTGGATGTGGTTTTATGTTTTAATTAGTGTTTGTGCCAAGTAGGACCTATAGGATAACCTACGATGATAGTTGATTTGATTCTGCTGAAAAACAGAAACTTTACGCGTACGAATTTAGTTATGATAAATCACAAGAACGTGTTTTTGCGTTGGTTCTTTTTGCTGATGATCAATAAACAAATTGTCCAGGACTTGATATTTTGGTAGAAGTTTTAGAGTTCCAGAAGTTTGCGTTAGTTACCGGTTGCTACAGCCTGTTCTGTTTTTGACAGATTCTGTTTTTCGTGTGTTCTTTGCTTATTTTGATGAATCTATGGCTAGTAATTAGTTTATAAACCATAGAGAAGTTGGAATACAGTAGGTTTAACACCAATATAAATAAAGAATGAGTTCATTACAGTACATTGAAGTAGTCTTTTGTTTTCTTTCTCTAACGGAGCTCACGAGATTTCTGTTGAGTTTTGTGTTGTGAAGTTTTCAAGTTTTGGGTGAATTCTTTTGATGGATTATGGAACAAGGAGTGGCAAGAGCCTAAGCTTGGGGATGCCCATGGCACCCCCAAGATAATCTAAGGACACCAAAAAGTCAAAGCTTGGGGATGCCCCGGAAGGCATCCCCTCTTTCGTCCACTTCCATCGGTAATTTACTTGGAGCTATATTTTTATTCACCAACATGATATGTGTTTTGCTTGGAGCGTCTTGTATTATTTGTGTATTTGCTTGTTAGTCTACCACAATCATCCTTGCTGTACACATATTTTGAGATAGCCATACATGAATTGGAATTTGTTAGAATACTCTATGTGCTTCACTTATATCTTTTGAGCTTGATAGTTTTGGTCATAGTGCTTCACTTATATCTTTTGAGCATGATAATTTTTTGCTCTAGTACTTCACTTAGATCTTTTAGAGCATGGTGGTGGATTTGTTTTAAAGAAACTATTTGATCTCTCATGCTTCACTTAGATTATTTTGAGAGTCTTTAATAGCATGGTAATTTGCTTAATGTTAATATACTTGGTGTTCAAGATATGTGAAACTTTCTTTTGAGTGAATTGAATACTAAGATAAGTTTGATGCTTGATAATTGTTTTGAGATATGGAGGTGATAATATCAAAGTCGTGCTAGTTGTGTGATTATGAATTTGAGAAATACTTGTGTTGAAGTTTGCAAGTCCCGTAGCATGCGCGTATGGTTAAAGTTGTGTAACAAATTTGAAACATGAAGTGTACCTGGCTTGTGCATCCTTATGAGTGGCGGTCGGGGACGAGCGATGGTCTTTTCCTACCAATCTACCCCCCTAGGAGCATGTGCGTAGTACTTGAATTTTTGATGACTTCTAAATTTTTGCAATAAGTATATGAGTTCTTTTGACTAATGTTGAGTCCATGGATTATACGCACTCTCACCTTTCCACCTTTGCTAGCCTCTTCGGTACTGTGCATTGCCCTTTCTCACCTTGAGAGTTGGCGCAAAATTCGCCGGTGCATCCAAACCCCGTGATACGATATGCTCTATCACACATAAACCTCCTTATATCTTCCTCAAAACAGCCACCATACCTACCTATCATGGCATTTCCATAGCCATTCCGAGATATATTGCCATGCAACTTCCACCATCATCATCATGACATGCATTACTTTTGTCATATTGCCATTGCATGATCTTGTAGTTGACATCGTATTTGTGGCAAAGCCACCATGCATTATTTTCCATACATGTCACTCTTGATTCATTGCACCATCCCGGTACACCGCCGGAGGCATTCATATAGAGTCATATCTTGTTCTAAGTTTCGAGTTGTAATCCTTGAGTTGTAATCAATAGAAGTGTGATGATCATCATTATTAGAGCATTGCCCAAAAAAAAGAGAGAATGGCCAAAATAAAAGAAAGGCCCAAAAAAATAAAAAAAGGGGCAATGCTACTATCTCTTTTTCCACACTTGTGCTTCAAAGTAGCACCTTGTTCTTCATGTAGTGAGTCTCATATATTGTGCTTCAAAGTAGCACCTTCTTCCTCATGTAGTGAGTCTCATAAGTCTTTTTTATACTAGTGGGAATTTTTCATTATAGAACTTGGCTTGTATATTCCTACGATGGGCTTCCTCAAATGCCCTAGGTCTTCGTGAGCAAGCAAGTTGGATGCACACCCACTAGTTTTCTTTTGTTGAGCATTCATAGCTCTAGTGCATCCATTGCATGGCAATCCCTACTCACTCACATCGATATCTATTGATGGGCATCTCCATAGCCCGTTGATACGCCTAGTTGATGTGAGACTTTCTCCTTTTTTGTCTTCTCCACACAATCCCCATCATCATATTCTATTCCACCCATAGTGCTATATCCATGGCTCACGCTCATGTATTGCGTGAAGGTTGAAAAAGTTTGAGATTATTTAAGTATGAAACAATTGTTTGGCTTGTCATCGGGGGTATAGAAGTTGGGAACATCTTTGTGTGACGAAAATGAAGCATAGCCTAACTATATGATTTTGTAGGGATGAACTTTCTTTTGCCATGTTATTTTGAGAAGACATGATTGCTTTGATTAGTATGCTTGAAGTATTATTATTTTTGTGTCAATATGAACTTTTGTCTTGAATCTTTCGGATCTGAATATTCATATCACAATTAAGAAGATTTACATTGAAATTATGCCAAAGTATCACTCCGCATCAAAAATTCTTTTTTATCATTTACCTACTCGAGGACGAGCAGGAATTAAGCTTGGGGATGCCTGATACGTCTCCAACGTATCTATATTTTTTGATTGCTCCATGCTACTTTATCTACTGTTTTGGACTATATTGGGCTTTATTTTCCACTTTTATATTACTTTTGGTACTAACCTATTAACCGGAGGCCCAGCCCAGAATTGCTGTTTTTTGCCTTTTTCAGTATTTCGAAGAAATAGAATATCAAACGGAGTCCAAACGGAATGAAACCTTCGGGATCGTGATTTTCCAACCGAACGTGATCCAGGAGACTTGGACCCTACTCCAAGAAGTCTCCGAGGAGGTCACGAGGGTTGGAGGCACGCCCCCTGGGCGCGCCCCCCTACCTCGTGGGCCCCTCGGAGCTCCACCGACGTACTCCTTCCTCCTATATATACCTACGTATCCCCGAACGATCAGAACAGGAGCCAAAAACCTAATTCCACCGCCGCAACCTTTTGTATCCACGAGATCCCATCTTGGGGCCTGTTCCGGAGCTCCGCCGGAGGGGGCATCCACCACGGAGGGCTTCTACATCATCACCATAGCCCCTCCGATGAAGTGTGAGTAGTTTACTTCAGACCTTCGAGTCCATAGCTAGTAGCTAGATGGCTTCTTCTCTCTTTTTGGATCTCAATACAATGTTCTCCCCCTCTCTCGTGGAGATCTATTCGATGTAATCTTCTTTTTGCGGTGTGTTTGTTGAGACCGATGAATTGTGAGTTTATGATCCAGTATTATCTATGGAAAATATTTGATTCTTCTCTGAATTCTTTTATGTATGATTGAGTTATCTTTGCAAGTCTCTTCGAATTATCTTTTTGGTTTGGCCAACTAGATTGGTAGTTCTTGCAATGGGAGAAGTGCTTAGCTTTGGGTTCAATCTTGCGGTGTCCTTACTCAGTGACAAAAAGAGTTGCAAGGCACGTATTGTATTGTTGCCATCGAGGGTAACAAGATGTTTTTTTTATCATATTGCATGAATTTATCCCTCTACATCATGTCATCTTGCTTACAGCGTTACTCTGTTTTTACTTAATACTCTAGATGCATGCTGGATAGCGGTCGATGAGTGGAGTAATAGTAGTAGATGCAGAATCGTTTCGATCTACTTGTTTTGGACGTGATGCCTATATACATGATCATTGCCTAGATATACTCATAACTATGCTCAATTATGTCAATTGCTCAATAGTAATTTGTTCACCCACCATAGAATACTTATGCTCTTGAGAGAAGCCACTAGTGAAACCTATGGCCCCCGGGTCTATTCTCATCATATCAATCTATATCACTTTATTTACTTGCTTTGTTTTTACTTTGCCTTTATTTTTACTTTGCATCTATCTATCAAAAATACCAAAAATATTATCTCTATCAGATCTCACTCTCGTAAGTGACCGTGAAGGGATTGACAACCCCTAAGCGTTGGTTGCGAGTTGCTATCGTTTTGTGTAGGTACGAGGGACTTGTGCGTGGTCTCCTACTGGATTGATACCTTGGTTCTCAAAAACTAAGGGAAATACTTACGCTACTTTACTGCATCATCCTCTCCTCTTCGGGGAAATCCAACGTAATGCTCAAGAGGTAGCTTTGACTTTTGAAGTGGTGAAAATCAAAAGCCCGTACCATGCCCTGTTCGGACGGCCGGCTTATGCTAAGTTCATGGCAAGGCCCTATTATGTTTATCTGCAGCTCAAGATGTCGGGTCATAAGGGGACCATCACAGTGCATGGAAGCCATAAGATCGCTTTGGAATGCGAGGAAGGTGATGCGGCCTATGCTGAGTCAGTTTGTGCAACAGAGGAGTTGAAGTTCTATAAAGACAATGTTGATACGGCTGATATGACTTCTTTGAAAAAACCAACTACGGAGCATGATCCGGCCTTAAAGTTTAAATCGGCTGATGAGACTAAGCTGGTTGATTTTGTGCCTGGCGATTCATCCAATCAGTTTATCATCAATGCTAATTTGGATCCAAAATAGGAAAGCGCGCTCATCGAGTTCATCCGTGAGAGTCGGGATATCTTTGCATGGAAGCCTTCTGACATGCCAGGTGTACCGAGGGAACTCGCTGAGCACACTCTTAATGTTGATCCCAAGTTTAAACCGGTCAGACAGTTTCTTCGCCGGTTCAATGAAGAGAGACGTAAGGCCATTGGTGAGGAGGTAGCCCGGCTCTTGGCAGCAGGGTTTGTTGTTGAAGTTTTTCATCTGGAGTGGTTGGCTAATCCGGTGCTAGTACTTAAGAAGAACGGCACTTGGCGTATGTGTGTGGACTACACAGATTTGAACAAAGCGTGTCTAGCTGATCCTTTTGCTCTCCCTCGTATTGATCAAATCATTGATGCTACGGCGGGTTGTGAGCATTTGAGTTTTCTGGATGCTTATTCGGGTTATCATCAGATCAAGATGGCAGTTAAGGACCGGGAGAAGACAACATTTATAACTCCCTTTGGAGCCTTCTGCTATGTGTCTATGCCTTTTGGGCTCAAGAGTGCCCAAGCGACTTATCAGCGTTGTGTGCAGAATTGTCTTCATAATCAGATCGGGCGCAACGTTCATGCTTATGTGGATGATATTGTGGTGAAGTCCAGGAAGGAGGAGACATTGATAGATGACTTGAAGGAGACCTTTGATAACCTCCGGGTTTATAAGATGATGCTTAATCCGGCCAAGTGTGTTTTTGGTGTACCGGCAGGCAAGCTTTTGGGTTTCTTAGTGTCTAATTGGGGCATTGAAGCTAATCCGGAGAAGATCAAGGCTATACTTCACTTGCTAAACCAAAGTGCATTATAACAGATAATGGCACGAATCTCTCCAAGGGTGCTATGGAAGAGTTCTGTCAACGAGAGCACATCCGGCTTGATGTATCTTCAGTGGCTCACCCCCAGTCTAATGGTCAAGCGGAGAGAGCTAATCAAGAAATCCTGAAGGGTATCAAGCCCCGGCTTATGGTCCCTGTCGGTGTCAAAACCGGTGGATCTCGGGTAGGGGGTCCCGAACTGTGCGTCTAGGCGGATGGTAACAGGAGACAAGGGACACGATGTTTTTACCCAGGTTCGGGCCCTCTCGATGGAGGTAAAACCCTACTCCTGCTTGATTGATATTGATGATATGGGTAGTACAAGAGTGGATCTACCACGAGATCAAGGAGGCTAAACCCTAGAAGCTAGCCTATGGTATGATTGTTGTTCGTCCTACGGACTAAAACTCTCCGGTTTATATAGACACCGGAGAGGGCTAGGGTTACACAGAGTCGGTTACAATGGTAGGAGATCTACATATCCGTATTGCCAAGCTTGCCTTCCACGCCAAGGAAAGTCCCATCCGGACATGGGACGAAGTCTTCAATCTTGTATCTTCATAGTCTTGGAGTCCGGCCGATGATGATAGTTCGGCTATCCGGACACCCCCTAGTCCAGGACTCCCTCAGTAGCACCTGAACCAGGCTTCAATGACGATGAGTCCGGCGCGCATATTGTCTTCGGCATTGCAAGGTGGGTTCCTCCTCCGAATAATCCATAGAAGATCGCGAACGCCAAGATAGTGTCCGGCTCTGCAAAATAAATTCCACATACCACTGTAGAGAGAATAATATTCACACAAGTTCAATCTGCTGACGCAATTTGTGGCGTGACGTCACACCACAACCAAGCCTTTACTCGAATCGTTTGAAGCAGAGATCGTGTCCCCTTATTCCGGGATTCTCATCAATACGGACGTGGGTAACCCAACCGCGCCCGTTGCCACGCCCCCTCCATCGAAGGCGAGTTTCGAACGGTCACGGGGACGGCTCTTGGTATTCTCCCCCTTTATAATGAGACCAAGGCCTGTTCCTTTTCTTTGATCCTTAATTGAACCCGCCCCTCGCCCGAGTTCCAACACCCAAGGCTCCAGATTCTGGCACTTCGGACCTTCGACAATGTCCGACTCCGACCTACAGGGCCGGTGGATGCCTTCTTCCGTCACGGAGGAAGACATGCTAAAGCTGAGAGACGCCAGGTACCTAACCTACGAGATTTCACATAGGTTGCCCGCCCAAGGGCAAGTCATTCCCACTCCCGAGCCTGGTGAGAGCGTCGTGTTCGTGTCTCACTTCCGTCGGGGTTTAGGCTTCCCGATGGACCCTTCGTGAGGGGGCTCATGTTTTATTACGGGCTGGAATTCCATGACTTGGCTCCGGAGTCCATCCTCCACATCTCATCGTTCATCGTTGTCTGCGAAGCCTTCCTCCGCACTACCCCTCACTTCGGTTTGTGGCTCAAGACCTTCAACGTGGAGCCGAAGATGATCGAGGGGCAACAGGCAGAGTGCGGAGGGGCAGTTATAAGTAAGAGGGCCGATGCTCCATGGCCCGAGGGCTCTTTTCAGGAGGAGCTCGGCTTGTGGCAACAGGAGTGGTTCTACATCACCGCTCCCAGGGGCACCAGGAAGGTGGCGCCACCCGCCTTTCACTCGGGCCCTCCACAATGGCTGGCGTCATGGGTCAACAAAGGGCTTGACTGGGGGCCGTCCAAGGACGTACCAATATTGCAGGGCCGGATTCGAGACCTCCAAGAAAGGAAGATTAATCTGGTTGTAGTAGTGCAGGTTATGCTAATTCGGTGCCTTCTGCCCTGCAAACGTCGCCCTCTCCGCCTGTGGGAATTCAATCCGGAGGGACCGCGAGCTCTCCACCACTTCATGGGCGCGACGCCAGTGGAGATGTATAAACTGTTCTTCGGATCACAAGAGATGTGTCCGGTCTTGACCGAGGATGCCGGCCTAAGCTGCAATCGCCCGGATACCCAAGTAAGTAGTCCTGTGTCCGGTCACACCGTCTGTTTATTTATCATAGATTTGCCTTTTAACCAGCTATCCCTTGAACAGGAGTGGATAGCGAAAGCAAAGCTGATACGGTGTCCGGCCCCCCTCCCTAAGACCACGCCGGATCCCGTGTTAGCCAAGATGCTGGAGGTTGTGCCTTCAGAAGAGGGCGAAGGGGAAAATAGGAAAACTACTACCTCTGCTAAGGAGGCTCTCAAAAAAGGGGGGATCGAGAATCCCTCCCTCCAGGGGGAGAAGAGGACCGCCTCCGAAGATCCGGAGGCCAAGGCCTCAAAGCGGGGGAAGAAATCTTCACCGGAGGGTCCTGCAGCAGGAGAAGCCCCGGCCGCACTATTTCCCCAAGGGAATCAGCCCTCCAGCGAGCCATAAGTAGAAAAGGGGGAGTTTTGTAGTAAGGGACATCCTTGTTTTTATTTCTGAGGATAACCGAAGTTCTTACCTTGTAGTTCGGATCTCAGCCCTTCTCGGCAGAGCTCATCTTCGGGGGATCTTTGTCCGGAGATGATGGAGAGCGAGACGCCCCCATCTGCCGCTCCGTCAGGCGGGGCGGACGACCCTGAGGTGTCATCGCGGAGAGTCTCCCCGAGTCCGGCGGGGCTGGAGAGTTCAGCACCAACTGGTATACAGCCGGAGGAGCTGAAGGATCTGCTCGAGAGGTAGTCTATCTCAGAAGATCACCGTACATTAATGGGTACGGTGATTGAAAGGATTTCATCCGCTGGGAGCGGGTTGCACGAGGCCGTCAGAAGTTTACTGACGGGGTTTGAGGTACGTAAAAATGATATACCTTATGTCAGTTTTGCACATAGAGTGCGCCCTGTATAGATAGTAGTCCCTGAGACTCGGTATGTTGTCGAAAGCGACAACGTGCCGAGGATCGTAATCTCAGTTATAAGATGTCACCCTTCCTATTCAGGTGGCGGAACGTTCGGTGGCCAGCCGGAGTGATAGAGTTGCCAAACTAAAGCGGCAACTCGACGTTGCGGATGCGGACATCGCGCTGGTCAATAAACGGCTTGACGAGTCACAAGGTAGGTGGTTTCTCCGCGGTCACCTGGTAAGGGAGCTGATGCCCACGCCTTACAACATGTATGCTTAATGCAGATGGCACCGCTGCTATGGAGGACCTTCGGGCAGAGCTTGCTCAAGCCAAGGAGCAAGCCAGAAAGAGTGATGCGGTTGCCTCGAAGGCAGCCGAAGAGCTAAAAGCCGAAAAGGTTGCTCACTGCCGAAGCAGGGAGGAGATGGCCGGAATGGCCGAGAAGCTGAAGGATGCTACCGACCGCTGTGAGGTTCTTGAAAGAGAACGCCGAGCGGGGCAAGAGGACCTGAAGAAGGCCACCGCCGAATCTAAGGATGCCCGCTCTACGATGAGGGCTATAAAGGGGGAGCTGCGTCAGGCCGGAGACATTGCGGCTAGAAAGCCCTTTCTGCTGTGTAGGAAGTTCACGGATCCGAAGTATGCTCAGTTGGGCCAGTTGTGGGGTGCGGAGGATGCTTATCTGAATTTGGCGGCGAGTGCGGCGGACGCAGTCATGCACTTCCGAAGCCAGAAGGATCACGAAATGGAAGAGCTTTTTTGGTCTCAATTCCATAGTCCGGAGCGTCCCCTTCCGTTAACCGATCGGTTGGCTGAGTGGGCTGAGCTGAATAGGCTGTCCGGACTTGCCATGAAGGATGTCGTGGCTCATCTGTGGTCGGAAAGGCCCAAGCCGAAGAGTTATTTTAGCTTAGTGCAACAATTCCTTGATGCGGTGCCGCATATCAAGGCGATGAAGCGGTCGGCATGCATAGAGGGTGCATGGATGGCTCTCGCCCGTGTCAAAACATACTGGGCAGAGATGGATGCCACCGACGTTGCATCCCGGGATTCGGACAGAAGCCGATTACCCGTCGAGCACTATTTTGAGGAAGTCCTGCGAGGCACTCGTTTAGTAGAGTCGCAGTGCTCGAAAAACGTTATGTTCAAATGACATGTATGATTTGTAAAACCATATTTATAATATAAGGGCTTTTTATACTTGTGCGTTCAAGTATTGAAATATCTCCTGTGCGGCCGTTAATGTATATGTATATATAACCTGAAAGATGGCAGTCTTCGGCTTCAGCCCCCACGCACATGGTGCGTGGGTGTTTGCAAAAAAGCGCATTTTCACACTTAATCCAACGTCTTGGTCCTGTGAAGGAGGTGGTAGCGTAGCAAACTAGGCAACCGTACTATAATGCTTTATCACTTTCACTTTGACATAGGAGTTCGAAGGTGGGGCTACGATATAGCCCCTAGGGGCACCGCGCTCTCCGAATTCGGGGCGCGTGTGTGCCTGACCGGGAAATGGTCCTTCGTTAAAGTGGAGGAATTCTAGACATTCCGGTAGTCGATCGAGTGGTTGACCAGTCTCTCGCTATATCATGACAGTCAGTTTTCGGCTTTCTCTACTAAGGTGCTCGCCAGGCCGAACCGGGGCACAATCGCAGTAGTTCTCCTGGTGCCGCGTTAGCCGATAAAACGGAACGTAAGGCAGCAAAACACAGGAGCCGGGCAAACCCAACATATGACCAAAGACATGATTCGGAGCTGATGCATATAAGGCCTAACTCGAGACGCCGAACACTCCCTAAGGTATTCGGTCTTTATGGAAACGGGCAGAACAATGCCCTAAGCCCTTAGTGCCCAGGTACGCGCGAAATCTTCTGACGCGGCCGATGCCAAAACGTCAGCCTCCTCCTCGGTTATGGTAAGAAACCGGGGGATGTGTATCAACAAGAGACAGTAAAAAAGGTTTACACAGGGTCTTAATCTGGAAAGAATCCTTGCAACGGGTCCCTGCTGCACGTCTGCGCCTGTGTCTCCGTTGTGCTGTATCCTGGACGGGTGTAGCACGTTGTTCATCTGTAAAAGAGGAGAACTTAGTTTGAAAAAAGGTCGTGCGAAAAATATATTTAAAACAGAGTATGATTTAAGAAATGAATAAAATTGAGCTTTATTGGCTCTCATTCTTAGTTCGTGTAGCCCCTTGTAAAGGGGTACGCGGCTAGGAAGCCCCTTGTTTATTTATACCGAACTCGCCTAACCGTGTCCGGGGTCTGAATGACCTGTTTTAGGGGCTTTGATCAGCAAGGCCGGATTAGTGTGTGGTTGTCAAGGCAGTCTCACGTTCTTCCGCGGTGGAGGAACACTCGAAGTTTCCCTTCAATGAGATGATACCGCGTGGACCAGGCATTTTAAGTGTGAGAGACGCGTAATGCGGTATTGCGTTAAAGCGGGCGAAAGCTTCGCGTCCCAATAGTGCTTGATAGCCACTTTTGAATGGGGCGATATGGAAGATTAGCTTTTCGCGACGGAAATTGTCGGATGAACCGAACACGACTTCTAGTAGTAAGTAGCCCGTACAATTGGCATAAGGGCCTGGCGTTACTCCTTTAAAGGAAGTGTTGCTATGGCGAATTTTGGTAGGGTCTATCACCATTCTGCAGATTGTGTCCTGGTATAGCAGGTTTATATCGCTGCCGCCATCCATTAGGACTTGTGTAAATTGTAGTTCACCAATTATAGGATCCAGTATCAAAGCAGTCCGTCCTGCATTTCGAATACTTCTGGAGTAATCCTGATGGTCGAAAGTAATTGGTTTTGACATCCAGCGTCGGGACTCCGCTGGGGTGGACCGTGCGGCGTGTACTTTAGTAGGTGCCGCTCTGTTTTTCCTTGTTATCACTTGAAGTGAATTCACTGTTTTGACTTCTTGTGGGAAGTTCTTTTGGTTGCCAGCGCTCTGCTTGTGGGGTTCGTCATCGTCCTCGCTTGGTGTGTCGAGCCCCTTGTGTTCGGCATTAAGTCGGCCGGACTGCTTGAAAACCCAACAATCTCTGTGGGTATCGTTTGCAGGCTTCCCGGGGGTACTGTGGATTTGACATATCCTGTCCAAGATTTTGTTTAGGTTGTATAGCTCGTCATTGTTTTCCTTAAGAGGCAGTGTTTTGTTGTTCGGCCAAGAGCTTTTGAACCTGGCGTTGACCGCCGTGTTCTTTGGGCCATTTTCCTTAGTCCGGCGCTGGTCTTTTCTACATCGTGGCTTCCCATTTACATCCCTGACCTCGGATGTACTCGGGTCGCTGGTGCTGCATCTTGCCAGCCAGCTATCTTCTCCCGCGCAGAAGTGGGTCATGAGGCTTGTTAGTGCGGCCATTGTCCTTAGCTTTTCCTGGCCGAGGTGTCTGGCGAGCCATTCGTCTCGGACGTTATGTTTGAAGGCTGCTAAGGCTTCGACATCCGGACAGTCGACTATTTGGTTCTTTTTGGTGAGGAACCTGTTCCAGAATTTGCGGGCTTACTCTCCGGGCTGTTGAGTTATGTGACTTAAATTGTCTGCATCCGGAGGGCGGACATAAGTCCCCTGAAAATTTGCTCAAAACGCATCCTCAAGCTCTTCCCAACTTCCAATGGTATTTTCTGGGAGTCTTTTGAGCCAATGCCGAGCTGGCCCTTTGAGCTTGAGGGGTAGGTATTTTATGGCATGGAGATCATCTCCTCTAGCCATATGTATATGTAGGATATAATCCTCAATCCAAACTTCGGGGTCTGTTGTTCCGTCGTATGCCTCTATGTTTACGGGCTTGAATCCCGCTGGAAATTCATGATCCAGTACCTCATCGGTGAAACATAGGGGGTGTGCGGCGCCCCTGTATTTGGGTGTACCGTTATTTTCGAACGCTCGACGTGTTGTGTTGCTCCCTGGAGCCTTCTTTCTTGGCCCATAGATGGACCTGACCGGGCCATCCTTTTTGCGAGGATCGTTATGTGGATCGTGTGCCGTCTTGTGTGCGGCGCCGCTTGCCGCTCTTTGCTTGTCATGTGGTCGTCTATCCGACCAGGCGGCCTCTTTGTTCTTTGACTGTGGGGGCTCTACGGCCTCCTCGTCAAATTCAGGCAACAGCTCGCGCTTCGGGTAGCTCGTTGCTTGGTGACTATCGCCGTATTTATCTGCGGTCTTGAGTACTTTGCTCCATCTCATTCTGAGTACGTCTTCCGCTGTTTTGAGCTTCTGCTTCTGCTTCTTCAAACTTCTTGCTGTGGCGACAAGTCTTTTGTGGAGGTTCTTATGCTCCGGTGATGTGTCCGGCGTGAGATCATCTGGACTGTTGTTTTCACCGGGGATGAGTTGCTCGTCCAATTCGTCCTGTTCGGACGGTTGCTTGGTGGCATGTTCGTCGTCCACTGGTTCACCCTGCTCTACGGCTGGGTCTGTATGAGTGCTGTTGTTATCGAGGCGGGACTTCGGGCGGCGCTTGCGTCGCCGTTTTGGCTTCTTTTCGGGGGAATAATCCTTCACCACATCCCGTTGTTCCTCATTATCGCTTCCTCTTGGTGTATCCACCATGTATACATCGTGAGTTGAGATGGCTTTCCAGTGCCCTGTGGGCGCTGGTTCTTGGTCGTCTCCGGCATCGTCGTCCATACCGTCGGTGTCTTCGGAGTCGAAATCTAGCATGTCGGTTAGGTCGTCGACAGTGGCTACAAAGTGGGTGGTGGGTGGGCTTTGAATTTCTTCGTTGTCCGCATCCCAACCGTCCCGACCGTAATCCGGCCAGGGCTCTCCTGATAACGAGAGACACTTTAGCGAATTCAGGATGTCACCAAAAGGCGGGTGTTGAAAGATGTCCGTAGCGGTGAACTCCATGATCGGCGCCCAATCGGATTCGATGGTAGGGGCGCGGGAGGTTCGGAGTCCGGCGAGGAGTCCGGCACCTCGGAGTCACGAGCTTCACAAGGGACAGGGTTTGTATTCGGCTCCATCGCTGTAGAGGTGGCAGCCCCCGGGGCGGTGTCTAGCCACCCATCCTCGATCAGCGTAGTCGGCTCCGAGTTAAGGGTCGGAGCGGACTCTCGTGCGGCTTCCAGGGCACTGTCCGACAGCAGAGCTAGATCATGCTCATCGTGACAGTGCGGCGCGCTCGGCTGTGGCTCAAATCCGTCGAAGATCAAGTCTCCGCGGATGTCGGCCGTGAAGTTCAAACTTCCAAATCTGACCTGATGGCCAGGGGCGTAGCTTTCGATCTGCTCCAGATGGCCAAGTGAATTGGCCCACAGTGCGAAGCCGCCGAATACGAAGATCTGTCCGGGGAGAAAAGTCTCACCCTGGACCGCGTTGTTGTTGATGATCGAAGGAGCCATCGGGCCTATAGGTGACGACACAGAGGAACTCTCAATGAAAGCACCAATGTCGGTGTCAAAACCGGCGGATCTCGGGTAGGGGGTCCCGAACTATGCGTCTAGGCGGATGGTAACAGGAGACAAGGGACACGATGTTTTTACCCAGGTTCGGGCCCTCTCGATGGAGGTAAAACCCTACTCCTGCTTGATTGATATTGATGATATGGGTAGTACAAGAGTGGATCTACCATGAGATCAAGGAGGCTAAACCCTAGAAGCTAGCCTATGGTATGATTGTTGTTCGTCCTACGGACTAAAACTCTCCGATTTATATAGACACCGAAGAGGGCTAGGGTTACACAGAGTCGGTTACAATGGTAGGAGATCTACATATCCGTATTGCCAAGCTTGCCTTCCACGCCAAGGAAAGTCCCATCCGGACACGGGACGAAGTCTTCAATCTTGTATCTTCATAGTCTTGGAGTCCGGCCGATGATGATAGTTCGGCTATCCGGACACCCCCTAGTCCAGGACTCCCTCAGTCCCTTTGCAGAGGACGCCAGGTTGTTGGGTGGAAGAATTGCCTTCCGTTTTATGGAGCATTAACACCACCCCCAATAGATCAACAAGTTATACACCCTTCTTCGTGGTTTATGGAGCGGAAGCAGTTCTCCCAAGTGATATTCGCCATGACTCGCCCCGAGTGGCAGCTTATGTTGAAGCGGACAACGAAAGAGCGCGCCAAGATGCATTGGACCTGTTAGATGAGAAACGGGACATAGCGGCGGCTCGTTCGGCGATTTATCAGCAAGACCTGCGGTGTTATCACAGCCACCGGGTTAAAACTAGAACTTTTCAAGAAGGCGACTTAGTGCTCCGGCTTATCCAAGATCAGACCGATATGCACAAGTTATCCCCACCTTGGGAAGGGCCTTTTTGGTCAGCAAGAATCTGAACAACGGGTCATACTACCTCATCGATGTTCGAGAACACAAAGACTCACGCAAGTCAGAGGAGGAGATGATCCGGCCGTGGAACATAGCTCATCTACGGCCTTACTACACCTGAGCCATAGGCTCCTATCATGTACATATTTTTGGTGATGTATATATTATGATCAATGTAATAAAACGGAGCCCCAGCTAAAGCGGGCTATCTGTTATTTTTCTCATATCATGAGTGGTTACATGGGGGCTTCTGTTTGCAAAGCGGCGTCCGGTTTACCCCTCGATTCAGCTTATACAGCGATATATACATATAAGTCACTTGGGGGCTTGGTCATATTCGAACCATAACTACACCTCTTGATTGGCTTGGAGCCACAAAAGAAAGTCACTTGGGGGCTTGGTCGTATTCGAACCATAGCTACACCTCTTGATTGGCTCAGCGCCAAAAAGAAAATTACATAGGGGCCAAAGAGAGTGTTGCAAAAGAACAACTCAAACATAGGCACCCACTGAGCACAACTCAAAATATTGCTTGGGGATTCTTTGCTATCGCAATGAACAAAGAATCTACACTTGCAATAGGCTATCAAGCCATGACTTGGAAGCCTGGTGTATACACCTAAAACCTCGGGTTAACCTGCCTTCATCAAGTAAGTCACTCCGTCCAGGTAAACCTGGTATGACCCGCCGAACTTCGACAAGTCAATCTCATAAGACCCTGAACTTGTCAAAGTTAAAACGACGATTGGTTAAGGATTGAGGACCATCTTAAAAGGCTTTATAAAATGGTTTAACTCAGCGGCCTGGCAGCCCATGAAAAGCCTCGAATTTGGGGCCTGGCAGCCCGTGAAAAGCCTCGACTACAAGTTTTCATATGTTTTTACTTTGCCTAGTTTTGTTCTCCTTTGATGAAATTTTTGATAAACCGGCGTCTGTTGACCCGGCTTGACTTACAACTATAAGTTGTCAGTATATGATAAACCGGTGTTTGGTGAACCGGTTATGGTGCTGGCTATAAGTCGCCCGTATGATCATCAAGTGTTTATTATAACCCGGTATGGCTTTATTACAAACCAGCAAAGCATGGTGAGAGTTATAAACACTCAAGATTTGGGTCATCCCCCTCAAATAAAGTTGATACAACAACAAAGTGATTCAATATCACAGGTATGATGTGTTTCATATTTCAATTATTCATAATATCACAGCCTAGGTTATACACCTTGGCTTTATATTGGGCGTTATGACCCGTCCAGCGATGAACCGACAGGGTAATTTCCAGTTTATTATATGCAGAAGCAGGATTGCATAAGGCTGTTAAGGATCATCAAGAGTTATAAACATCATTATCATGACTGATTAACAATGTCAGGCAAAGTGAATATGCACGATGGCATAGAAGACCAAGTGTTTCAACTAGCCTATTACAAGGCGCTTTGACGACCCAAAAGAATAACTGTTTTGTCACATAGATGACAACGTGCAGAAGATAAACCGGCCTCCGGATCATGATTCTTCCTCGGGTTGACCTGAAGGTTGCATATCATCTTGCGCCGGTTCATCCTCCCTCTCTCCACCCAGGGGCTGGAAGTCAACAGTTGTCCAATCAATCCCGGTTAAGGCTTGGAAGATAGCTTCATCGTGTATAAGGTTGGATGGTTCAACATCAAGGGCGTAAGTATGCTTATGGTTTGGCGGGATCAAATTTTCCACGTCATAAGTTGGTGCATTCATCCGTTTGCCACTGGCATCATAAGAGTTTTGATAAAGTGACAAGTCAGTGTCTTCAGCCAACTTGCTTGCCAGTGGACGCATTTCTCGATTGACAGCCCTGAGGTCGTCATTATCAAATTCCAACCCATCCTCCTTTTGGCTTGGATAACCATTCCCAATGTCTTCTGGATCGAGATCAGATATCCAGGCCTTGGCCCGAGTCAATGCAGTGAGAGCACCGGCCCTAGCAGCTGATTTCTTCAATTCTTCAATCCGGGCAGGCATCATGGATAACTTCTCCAGTGTTTCCTTGATTAACGTTGGGGGCGGTTTATTTTTTGAAGCTATGCAGATGGCTCGTTGAGCGCCGGTATATAACTGCTCCACCAATGTGTAGGCAGCCTTTAACTTTTTGCACATGTCTGTGGCAAGATGAGTAATACGCCTACCTGCAAAAGGATCAAACTATTGTTAAATTGGAAGTTTCATAACTGGCATTTGTTAAAAAGTTTATAAAGATGTCTTTACCAAAGATGGCAGAGGTCATGGCATTGATCTACCGCATCAAGCTGCTCAGTTCTTCTGTTACCGGATTAAGGGCGTTTTCAGCATCTTCTGCCCGCTTTAGCAAAGTTGATTTTTCAGCTTCCCAGTCTGCCCATTCACCCTTAAATTACTCCTTCAGTTGTTCCATCGTTTTTCAAGCGGTGGTCAGCTCGCCTTTAACCTTGCAAGTCTCTGCTTGCTGGGATTTGATATTTTCCTGAAGATCGGTGATTTGAGAGTCTTTTCTGGTCAGCTCAGCCTAAAAGAGACAGTTAATGAGTTAGTAATACATCTTTGATGTCCCAAGTCCATAACAAGTTATACACTTGACACTTGGGGGCTAATGTGGATTGCTTTTATCAGCTGTCAATTTAAGTCCCAAGCACATAACAAGTAATCTACTTGACACTTGGGGGCTAATGCATATTTGCTCAAGATTAAGATGGATTACCATAATCACATGTTGTGGAAGCAGTATGACAAGAGATGTACCGGTTCATTCTAAAGATGTAAGCCGGTCCATGGGGGCTACACCGACAAAGTTAACACAATCGATTCTATTACAAGACCCGATTCACAACATTTTTATGAACCGACCCTTGGGGGCTACTGGAGTTGATATTCTAAGACAGTTATAAGGAACAAATACGTATGTACAGGAAAGTGATAGTTACCTCATAACGATCCTTCATCAGGACCACTAAGTCGGCTTCATAGTCACGGCTCGTGTACAGGCGGTTCAAAAAACCAGAATGAAGATCTTGAGCGTTGAGATGGGCATAGCTTGACAAGTCAGATTTCCATTTGCCTTTGTCCATAGCAGCAATTTCTTCTTTTGCACTATGCTTCGATAAAGCGACAGGATGGCCAGGAGAGGTGAAACCCGTGCGAGTTACAAAAACATCATCATCAGTAGCCTTGGCTGGGCTTGGCGGATTATCAGATGTTCCTACTGGGCTTGGTGGATTAGCAGCTGGACTTGGTGGATCAGCAGGTTGGTCTGTCGGGTTTGTCTCCATTAGTGTCTGGAGCCTGAGGTACCGGATCATCAAGGACAGTGTTAGCATCCGGATCAACAGCCTCTGGGATCTTCTCCGGTTCAGTGGCCGGTTCATCATCGGTTGTCTTGTTCAACTTAGCTTTTTTGTTGGGTCTGGCTTTGGCACTGGAAGAAACAGGCACAAGATCAGTATAATAACAAAATAATGTATGGCATAAAAGGTTAAGTGCAAAATGCTTACCCAGGAACAGTTTTAAGAGGAGGAAGTTGTGTGGCCGATGACTCGCCGGATGATGAATGGGAAGTTCCCTGGTAATTGAGTCAGACAGATTAAGAGGATATCAGAAGTAACCCTCCATAGGATAAAGTGTGTCAGGAGTAGAAGAAACCTCTTGGCAGCGTTTGCGAACCGGAGAGTTCGGTAAACCAGAGGAGGTCACTACTTGGCCACTATGCCGAGTTGTGCGGCGAGTTTCATGCTGCTGTGTCTTCAAAAAAAGTGCGGATCCAAATAAGAAAGAGGGCATGAAAATTTTACTTTCCGGACTGCTCGACGGATTTTTGGTATTGGCACAGGATTTGAATGAGAAGAAAGAATGGTTACCTCTTCAGCATGGCTAGCTTCCGCATCGTCCTGATAATGATCATTGTCAATAAGGTGTATGAAAAATGAACCAAGAGAGTCAAGTTCTACCTCTGAATCCGGATTATCCAGATCATCATCAATGTTTGGCTCAGACGGTTCAACGTTTCTCCTTTTCGCAGGCTTCTTTGTGGATTTGGTCTTGAGCCGAGGAGCTCTTGCCGGTTTATCCTGGGATTTCCTTTTCCAGAACGGATCGTCGACCTGCGCAGACAGACAATGAATTATAAAAGGGCAGTTAATAAGGGATGGATTAAAGACAAAAATATGGTAATTCTTACCTTCGGCGGTTTGTTGGAAGCATAGAAAGGACTGAGCCCTGTTTTGCTGCAATCAGCCACCGGTTCATCAAGCATCTTCTTGACGGCCTCGGTGACTTCATCGTCAGTAAGCTGGATGTCAATATGACGCTGAAGGTCTTTAAGATCCCCTGTGTATTCACACATTAAGCCGGGGTGCCGGCTTAAAGGCAGAACGCTCCAAGAAACCCGGCATCGAACAAAATCCATGCCTGTAAGTCCGTTTGCAACGAAGGCCTGAGTTTTGATAGCTGAGGGGCATATTTTGCTCGTTCCTTGGCAGTCAATCGTTGAGGAAGTGGATGAGTTTTTGTAAGCCAGTGTGGGCGATAACCCGGCAGAGGATTTTCATTGTCCGGAGCTGTGTTTTGGAAATAAAACCAAGTCTGATTCCAGTCTTTGGGATGACTGTGATGCTTGGCGTGAGGGAAATCAACATCTTTCCTCTTCTGAATTGAAACGCCGCCTAGTTCAGTGTTGGGTCCGTCTGTAAATTCAGTGCGGCGGTTTAAGTAAAAAAATCCCGGAATATCTCGACAATAGGTTCTTCTTGCAGATACACTTCATAAAATACTTGCCAGTTGCAAATATTGGACACGGAGTTTGGTCCGATATCTTGAGGGCGGATCTGAAAGCTAGCAAGTACGTCACGGAAGAATTTTGATCCGGGAGGGGAAAACCCTCGACTCAGATGATCAGCAAACACAATAACTTCTCCGTCCTTGGGCTCAGGAGGATTTTCTGGACTGGGGACTCGCCAATGGATGGTCTCCTTACTTGCTAAAGCGCCGGTGGTAACACATCCATCCAGTTGCGCTTCCGTAACCCGGGAAGGGACCCAATTGCAAGCAGAAAACTGTTTGGCCATTTCAATGGCAAGCTGGAAAATAGGATTAAAACCGGTTTAAGGCTCGCGACTAAGCACGAATAAACCGGCACGAGGACGGAAGGAGAAGAAATTGAAACATATGTATATGATAAACCGGATTCTGACATCAAATTCAAGTTGGCGGTTTAAAAAAGGGCTGAAGGTACCTGGCGGGCTATCATTTTCTAAAGGTTAAACCGCCTACAATGATGTGGAAGATACAGATCTAAAAAATTCCTAAGTGCTGCACAAACAGATTTCACAGATTGGTGTTATAATTTTGGATCTACCGCAGTTCTATAAAGGAGATAGATTTCAAACCTAAAAGTCGCGACAGCAGAAGAACACATATGCTCGGATGGGGTCTTATGCAGAAAAGATGTTTTCTGTGATCGGAAAGGGATGCTAAACTATGGTCGCTCGCTTTCACTGTCAGGTTCAGATCAAACTATGTGATTCAAGTGAGAAAAGGGGGGAACGGTGAAGAACACCGATGAACAAAAGAAACCCTAATGCAGATCTGGTATTCGAGAAGAGGGATACTTACTGGCGCTGCTGGACAGCAGAGATGCGTCGCAGTTTCTCTGGTCAAGACAGGTTGATACAACGGCCTTTGTTGGTGCAGAGGCGAAGGTCGACGGCGGCGACAGTGCTCGGGCTCCGAGGCGGCGCGAGGTGGAAGAAGAGATGAAAAGACAAGGGGGGGGGGGGAATGGAAAGGACCCCCGGTCTTATTTATAAAGGTGAAAGGATAGGTGCCAGGCGCGAGAATCGAGGAGCCTAAAAGTTGGATATGTGACAGAGTTGTCGCCTCAATTGTCGGAGGCTCATTAATGAAGGTGAGATATATATCATTTTAAATAACATGTGACATCATGGCGGTTTATTATGATACTGGAAGATGACGTCATGGCGGTTTACAAGATTTTTGCGGAGATGCTGAATGATGAATTGTTCTCAAGTTTTGAAAATTGACATGAACCAGTCCAAATCAATCTGGGCCTAATGTTGGAGATATTACTACTGGGTATAAACCGGCCAGGAGAGGCCGGGTTATCCCCATAATGAGTTATTCCTATTTGAAGCCCATGAAGGCAAAGAGTATGGCGCTTTACTACAGAGACTTAAAGGCCCAAGGCCCAAAGGCAGATTAGGCTTGTAGACCGCCATGTAATATATAAACTGTATCGTAAGGTAGGAGAAAGTAGAGACCGAGGCGGACACATGTATGAGCCGGCCTCGGGATTTTGTAGACCGCCGGGCGTCGACCTGTGTATATAAAGGCACGACCCGGCGGCGGTTCAGGAGGAGAAACGACGACTCGAGAGCCAGGCATAGTGAATTCGCTCCCTCGTCATCGAAACTCTAGCAATTCCACAACAACTGGATTAGGCCTTTACCTTCACCGCAAGGGGCCGAACCAGTATAAACTCCCCGTGTCCTTTGTCCGGTTTAACCCCTTTAAGTTAATCTCGTTGCGATGGCTCCACGACTAAGTACTTTCGCTAGGACATCTGCTGTGACAAATGCACGACAGGTGAGGAAGGGGCCCACACGTGTTCGCGCTCACGGTGGGAGGTGAGTAGTTGTTGTTGGTACGGCATGCGGGCCATCGTGGTTGCGCCCGAACTTGCGGGCAGCTTTTATGTTCGCCCGCACGGGTCGTGCGGGCTAGCTCCCGTGTATAACCGGACGAGTTGTGCAGTCAGGTGTCTATTATGGCTACTCGTCCAGTCAGGTGTCTATTATGGCACACGGATGATGAATATCGGAGTCCAAATTCAAACGAGAACAACCATCGTCCTTCGTGCCATCATCGTTCACGACACACAAGTCCCACAGTCCGTCAGCTGGAGCCGTGTCTCAGACTCCAGCTCCCTCAAAAAGTCAAAATATCCCAATTCACCGACTCTATTTCGTTCAAAAAGGAAAGGGCACCACTAGGCGCCGGCGCACCGGCCGAATGTTTCGGCCGGTCTGCTACCAGCCGCCCGATCTGCTGTGCGATGCCATCAGATCAGAGCTTCTCTGCTGTTTTTTTTACCTTCTCCTCGTCTCCCCGAGCGCTCGCCGCGCCGACCGCCCGTCGGGGCCGACCCACGCTCCGGCACTCAGCTCGCCCCGGCCGCTCGCCGCCCCGGCCGCCGGTCGGAGTTGACCGCTCGCCGCCTCGGCCGCCCGTTGGAGCGCCATGGATGCAGCTCCGCGACTCAGCTCGTCTAGTCCGCTCGCCGCCCTGGCCGCCTGTCGGGGCCGCCCCGCGCTCCGGGACTCAGCTCGCCCCGACCGCTCGCTGCCCCCGCTGCTCGTCGGAGTGCCATGGATGCAGCTCCGCCTCACCGATGATTGGTTCCAGCAAAAAACAGAGATGCCCCGTGGTAGCATTTTCCCGTGTCAGTCGTAGCAAATGAAGACAACGGTTGCAGCAAAAAATTCCATCAGCGTCGCCATTGTAGCAAAAATGTTAATCGGATGTAGCAAAACACATCGCCAATGGTAGCAAAAAATGAGGCTGTTGCAACAAAAATGCCGTCCTCGTCGTCGCCGGTCACACCTCAGTCGTAAAAAAGCACCATGGCCACATGAATGGATGTAGCAAAAACACACAGACGGTAGTAGCAAAAAATTGACACGGTTGTAGCTTTTCCCCTCTACGGTGGAAGCTTTTTTGTAAACGATTGAAACTTTTTTCGTTTTGAGCAGCGCCTGGGTGAAATATTCCTCTCTCGTTCGGTTGAAGCTTTTTTCATCGAAGGTTGTAGCATTTTCTGTAGACGGTTGTAGCTTTCCTCGATGGCACTGAACGCTTGTAACTTTCTGTATATCCGATGTAGCAAAAGTCGACGCCGGTTGTAGCTGAGTGGTGTGCCGGTTGTAGCAAAATGTGATACAGGTTGTAGCATGTGACAAAAAAGCGCGATGTCTAGTGTTTGCTCGGAACAACGCCGCCGTCCTCGCAGCTCGCAGTCACCATGCTCGTCGTCCCATGATGGGAGCTCTCCCGGGCACCAGTTGCAGCAGGCCACGACGTGGTTCCAGCTTCCGCCTAGGCCGGTTGCAACACGTCTCGCTGTGGGCATGTCTTCTCCGGTGACCGGTCTCCGCTCGTAGCATGTCCTCGTCGGAGCGTGCAGCACGACGCCGGAGGGCAACGTGGTGTGGGGTGGCAAAGGCCAGGCCGTCGCCCCAGGCGCGCGGCTGTCCGCCGTGGCCGGTTGCGGGCGTAGTCCCAGCCTGCCCGGACTCGACACCGACGACATCACCTGCCAGTAACCGGGGTAGCTGGTGTGTGGTGGGGGGCCATTACCGGTCAATGCTTGGGGTTGGGGAGGAAGCCTAGATGCAGGAGGAGGGAAAGCAAAACGTGAGCAGGTGAAAAATAACTACGGAAGGATAAGGGATGTCAGGTGGGCCTACTAGCAGCAACAGCTAGCGAGTGCGCGGGTGCGACCGGCCGAAGCTTCGGCCGGTGCCCCGGCGTGAAACGTTTCCCAAAAGGAAAACATAACACTAAATCCACCGTTACCCACCTCGTCGATCGGATCTCGGAGATTGATCCCCCACTTCCGGATGCGAGCGGTAATCGGCCGCCCTAGCATATACATATATACAGTAGGTGGATCAACCCACGATCGATACGCTGCGGGTCACAACATGTCAAAGCGCAAGATCTCGCTTCACAGCTGCAGCGCCGCCGCGAAACGGCCGGCGAATCGGGAGGTGCAACACCACCTGTACCTGGTGCTGGACGACTGGGAGGATGGCTACAGCGTCCACAAGGTGGACCTCGACGCCCTCGACTCCGACTCTGACGAGCAGCCCAAACCCTTCGCCGAGCCGCCGATCGCCCGCTTCGGCGCCGTGCACGACCACTCGTACGCCTTCCTCACCCACGGCACCAAGATCGTCGCCATGAAGCCCCCCGATGTCAGCCCCGCCATACCCGCCTTCGACACGGCCACCTCGGCGCTGGTCGCCTTGCCGTGGCCCAAGTTCCGCATGAACTTTGGCCGACCCATCCTCATCTCCATCGCAGGCAAGATCTTCCTGTTCATCAACGACACGCACTACCTCGGCGACCCACCCCCAGCCCCTCCCCTGCCATCGATCTGGGGGCGCACCTACCAACCGCACCAGCAGCAGGAGCCGTGGGTCTGGACTGCCGTCGGCACGCCGGAGGCGCGTCTGCCGTTCACCGCCAGCAGCGGCCACTGCCACGCCGTGCACCCGGACGGCCGCACCTTATTCGTGTCCGCCAACTATTGGGCAGACGAATGCGAGAAGGGCACCTTCTCCTTCGACACCGAGCGCCTCGAGTGGACGCGCCACGGCGACTGGCAGTTACCTTTCGTTGGTCGAGCTTACTACGTGGCCGAGCTGGACGCGTGGGTCGGCATCTGCCGCCACAAGGGCGGTGCCGGCCACCTCTGCTCCTCCGACGTCGTACCCGTCGGCGCTGGACCCACGACCCTGCCGCGTTGGAAGTTTGGGGAGGAGAAGCTGTTCGACAAGGAGTCTCCGCGGCACCTGGGCGCTAGGCTCGTCCACATGGGCGGCACCAGGTTCTGCGTCGTTGAGTACATGTGGCACGAGGACGACGACGACATGCGGTGCAAGGGCGATCCGGACGGGTGGTACGTCGCACCTCCCCGTGTCGTGGTCCGCATCATCACGTTTAGGGTCAAGTACGCTGAGGATGAGGAGCTACAACTGGAGTCGCGACGAGCTCGCAGCTGCAACGTGTTCAAACGAGCTCATGGCTTGCCAGACACAGACCCTGCGGCATTCTGGATATAGGAGTTTAAAACATGCATGTTCAGCTTAATTGGAGTCACGAATAGGTCGCTTACTCTCCCATACAAGAGTATCGGGGAAAATACAGGGTGCTCCCCCATGCTTTCAACTGTCCAAAATCGAATTTAAACGTTTCAAGAAGTTCTGATATTATTTTTTTGTGAATGTTCTAGAGCCATGTGCCTAGAAACCCAAAAGAATTCAGATCCAAATTCAGAACAGATGCAGAGAAACAAAAAAGACAAATTCGGATGTGAATAGTGTAGTTCCTATCTTTTATCTTCGAAAAGACTAACTGCCACACGTGTGGCACTTCTCCAACCTGCCAACACGCCTTCATTGCCGTCCATTGTAACCTGCACGAATCTTGGCGCGATGACACAGTTTTTAGTTGCCACGTAGGACATGAGCGACGTGCGGTGTATGCAGCAGTTCGCCCGCATGCGTTTACCATTCGTCGTCAACGGTTGCGAGTCGGAGGCGTGTGGTGGAACCGCCGTCGCGCCCGCACGCGTGGCGCACGACTTCTGTCGCCGTTTCCCCCGACTGGCCACTCCCCCCCCCCCCCCCCCCTCATCGCATCTCCCCGTCTCATTCATTTCCCCCAAGCAACACTACAGAGCAGTTTCGCTCGATTGAAGGAGAAGACGAGAAGAGGAGGCGGCGGCGGTGGAAGAGTCGACGGCATTCGCGGCCGTTGCTTGTGTTCGCCTGACCGGAGCGGCGTCGCTGGAGCAGCTGAAGTGAGGAGGTAAGACCGTGGAAGCTTCTTTACTCTCCCCCTTCCTCCTTGGTCTCACTCCTCTCGAGCCCCCTCCCCCTTCCCCCGGAGATTCATGCGGATTTGCGGCCGCTCCGGCGTCCTCGTCGGCGGGGGAGTCGTGTGTGTGCTATTTTACGGCGGCATTGCGCAGCCCCGTCGCCGTCGCAGTGGTACTCAAGCTGGTGAGGCTCGCCCGGGGTGGCAATTAGATTGATGCGATTAGATGCGTGAGGGATTCCGTTTCCATTTGTTAGTTACGATTTTTGTCTCGAAGGCTACGATTGTCAGTGTTTCAGGGCAATGTTGCTGTCGAGTTGAGGGTTTGATAGTTGTGTACGAACCCTAGATCTAGGTAGGTGCATTTCAATGTATAGGATCATGGCAGTCATGGCAATTTCAACAAAATGGACTCTGTCAGTTGATGGCAACTAATTTTCTGAATGAACCCTGTCAGTTGCCATGTCATGTGTAGGATAATGGCAGTTTCATGAGATCCAAATTCAGGGAGTGATAGGTGTGTTTCTGAATCAACTATCGTTCGAAGTGGCAACTAATTCTGAAAATCAAGTATGACAGTTGCCATGTCATATGTAGAGTGATGGCAGTTTTGTATGTACCATGCACTCACTTAGTTGCCATACTGTTTTGTGATAGCATAACATATTTGACTGTAGTACATGGCAACTCATTTTTTTTTCACCGGGCCAATGTGTGAGTTGCCACATTACATGTTGTGGACTGGCACACATCTACTATTCATGATTTTCTCATGCACATTCTTCATTCTATACATATTCAGAGCAAAGCAAAGCAGACTCAGTGGCGGAGGCAGGGGGTGCTGGCAGGGGCCTTGGCCTCCCCTATGTTCTCAATAGTACACATATATGTTCTCCTAATCCTCCATTTGTTAGAGAAACTAGCTATGTTTAGGAGATTTGGACGACGATGCCGGAGACGACCAAGAACCAGCGCCTACAGGGCACTGGAAGGCCAACTCGTCATACGACATATACATGGTGGACATCCCAAAGGATGGGAATGGCGATGGAACAGCGGAGGATGGCCCCTCCAAGAAACAGCCTAAGCACCGGCGTCAGCGGCGCCACTCTGAATCCCGCCACAGCAAAAATGGAGATTCCGGCACCAGAGACAATAACACCCCAGATAGTGCCGAAGACAACCCCCCTCCAGCAAGATTCAGCACAGGAGGACGGGGAAGCCAGCCCTCACGAAAGAGCGGCAGATAGAGAGGTAGAGGACGACAATTATATGCCTCCCTCCGGAGACGAGGCAAGCCTTGATGACAACGAATTTGTCGTGCCTGAGGATCCCGTCGAACAAGAGCGTTTCAAGCGCAGGCTTATGGCCACGGCAAGCAGCCTCAAGAAAAAGCAGCAACAGCTTAGAGCTGACCAAGACTTGCTAGCCGACAGATGGACTGAAGTCCTTGCGGCCGAAGAGTATGAACTCGAACGCCCCTCCAAAAGCTACCCCAAACGCAAGCTGCTACCCCGATTAGAGGAGGAAGCACATAAACCTACATCACCAGCGCACAATACGGCCGACCGGCCACCTCGTGGCCGCGACAGAGAGGCCTCTAGGCCCTCCACTAAAGCCGCACCCCGGCGTCGCTTGAAAAGTACAAAGCCACGGGGGAATGCGCCGGACTTGCGAGACATATTGGAGGATAAGGCAAGACAAACAAGATCGATCTACGGATCGCATGGGCGCCCTACGATACGTGACGACAACCGTCACGCCGGATACAACAATTCTGGCCGGGCCGAACACAGTAGACAAAGCTCGTTTGAGCTGCGTCGTGATATAGCCCAATACAGAGGCGCCGCACACCCACTATGCTTCATAGACGAAGTAATGGATCATCAAATCCCCGAAGGTTTCAAACCCGTAAACATTGAATCCTACGACGGCACAACAGATCCCGCGGTTTGGATCGAAGACTATCTCCTTCATATCCACATGGCCCATGGTGATGATCTACACGCCATCAAATACCTCCCACTCAAGCTTAAAGGACCAGCTCGGTATTGGCTCAACAGCTTGCCAGCAGAATCAATTGGGTGTTGGGAGGACCTGGAAGCCGCATTCCTTGATAACTTCCAGGGCACATATGTACGACCACCAGACGCCGATGACCTAAGCCACATAATTCAGCAGCCAGACGAATCGGCTAGACAATTCTGGACACGGTTCTTAACCAAGAAAAATCAAATCTTTGACTGTCCGGATGTAGAGGCCCTTGCAGCCTTCAAACATAACATCCGCGGATGAGTGGCTTGCCCGGCACCTAGGACAGGAAAAGCCGAAATCCATGGCAGCCCTCACATCACTCATGACCCGCTTCTATGCGGGAGAGGACAGCTGGCTAGCTCGCAGTAACAACCTAACCAAAAACTCTGGTAGTTCAGATACCAAGGACGGCAATGGCAGGTCGCGTCACAATAAGCACAAGCGCCACATTAACGGCGATAATATTGAAGATACGGCAGTCAACACCGGATTCAAAGGCTCTAAACCCGGTCAGCGGAAAAAGCCATTCAAAAGAACTACTCCGGGCCTGTCCAATTTGGACCGGATGCTCGATCGCTTGTGCCAGATACACGGCACCCCCGAAAAGCCAGCTAATCACACCAACATGGATTGTTGGGTGTTTAAGCAGGCAGGCAAGTTAATTGCCGAAAACAATGACAAGGGGCTGCATAGCGATGACGAGGAAGAGACCCGGCCGCCGAACAATAGAGGACAGAAGGGTTTCCCCCCACAAGTGCGGACGGTGAACATGATATACGCAACCCACATACCCAAAAGGGAGCGGAGGCATGCACTCAGGGACGTATACGTGATGGAGCCAGTCGCCCCAAAGTTCAATCCGTGGTCCTCCTGCCCGATCACTTTTGATCGAAGGGACCACCCCACTAGCATCCGCCATGGCGGATTCGCCGCATTGGTTTTAGACCCAATCGTCGACGAATTTCACCTCACTAGAGTCCTGATGGACGGCGGCAGCAGCCTGAACCTGCTTTATCAGGATACAGTGCGCAAGATGGGAATAGACCCCTCAAGGATTAAACCCACAAAGACGACCTTCAAAGGCGTCATACCAGGTGTAGAGGCCAATTGTACAGGCTCAGTTACACTTGAAGTGGTCTTCGGATCCCCGGATAACTTCCGAAGCGAGGAGTTAATCTTCGACATAGTCCCGTTCCGCAGCGGCTATCATGCACTGCTTGGACGAACCGCATTTGCAAAGTTCAATGTGGTACCGCACTACGCATACCTCAAGCTCAAGATGCCAGGCCCTCGAGGAGTCATTACGGTTAACAGAAACACCGAACGCTCTCTCCGAACGGAGGAGCATACAGCGGCTCTTGCGGCGGAAGTACAAAGCAGCCTCTTAAGGCAATTCTCGAGTCCAGTTGTTAAACAGCCGAACACCGTCAAGTGCGCCCGGAGTAACCTACAACAAGACCACCTGGCATGTTTCGAGCACACGTAGCAATGCGGCCCCAACCCCAGCCCTCGCGAAATCGCGAAACCAGTATCACGCGTACATAACTACGCTCTGGAGATACCATGGGCACAGGGGGAGGGGCACGACCACGGCATGCCCAGAGTGCGGCTCAACCACACTAGGAGCTCCCAAATGTGTCATTCGTTTTTTCTCTTATTCTCAGGACTCCGTTTTCCAAAAGCCCTGTCCGGCAATAGACTTGCCGAACTCATGATGCAACAGCCAGGGAAGCAGAAAAGCTACATCGAGTATCTAGGTGGTCTCCATTACGAGCATTATACCTGTTTTACGTACCATTCCGCAGCCTACCCCTAGAGGGGCACATGTTAAATAGTCCCATCCCTTGCTTATCGCACTATTTGTATCGTTCTACTTTCAATGCAGTATTTTTTTTGAATAAACAATGCATCGCTTTTTGCCTATCATTGCATTCCTTTTTCTATCTATATATGTTCACTTATGACATGTTGCATCCTTACGCTTTGGTACGGCCAAATACACCAGGGGCTTAAGTTCCCCAAATTATGGTGTGATAAGTCCGAACACTTTCACAAGTGCGGCACCCCGAACTTATAGCATTATATGCATCGGCTCCGAATCATGTATTGGGTCAATAGTTGGGTTTGCCCGGCTCCCATGTTTTGGTACCTTACGTTCCGTTATATCGGCTAAGGTAGCGCTGGGAGAATCACTACGATTGTGCCCCAGTTGAGCTGGGTCGAGCACCTCAGTGGAGAAAGCTAAAACTGACCGTCATGATAAGGCGAGAGCTGGTCGCTGTTCGAGAGGTTTTTTCGAGTCCCTAAAGACTTATGCCGCTTAAAGCGAGGAGCCGGCTTTGTCCGGCCCAGGCGTGGATAGCGCCCCGAATTCGACCTTCCGAACACTAGGGGCTTCGCCGAAATTTAAAATTATAGAATTCTATGGCTAAGTGGGAGTGTTCAAGCATTATAAGTCCGGTTGCCTTGTTCGTTGTGTTGAGCGCCTCCCTCGAAGGACCCAAAAATGGGGAAAAAAGCGCTCAAGTTTATCCCGAACACCCCAGCACTCGTGGCATGGGGGCTGCCAACGACTTGCCATCTCTCAAATTTGATAAACGGCCGCACAGAAGGTAATATTTTAAATTAACAAGCGCTGCTTAGCGCATATGAACAAGTTTTCAGCGCACAGGATAACAAAATGCGAGTCTACTAAAAAATTACATCTTTGGAGCATTCACCCGCTATAAGGCGGGCACCCTTCAGGACACCCTTATAATACATCTCGGGCATGCGATACTCCTTGCCCGATGGTGGTGCGTCCGTCACAAGCTTCTCGGCGTCCATCCTGCCCCAGTGCACTTTAGCACGGGCAAGGGCCCGACGGGCACCTTCAATGCAGGCGGAGTGCTTGATGACTTCAACCCATGGACAAGCATCCACCAGCCGCCGCACCAGACCGAAGTAGCTCCCAGGTATGGCTTCTTTGGACCATAGCCGAACTATGAGGCCCTTCATGGCCTGTTCGGCGACCTTGTGGAGCTCGACCAGCTGCTTCAGTTGGTCGCTCAGGGGCACCGGATGTCCGGCCTCAGCATACTGAGACCAGAATACCTTCTCCGTCGAGCTCCCTTCCTCGGCCCGGTAGAATGCGACAGCATCAGACACACTGCGGGGCAGATCTGCGAACGCTCCTGGAGAGCTCCAAATTCGGGTAAGTAACAAGTAATTCACTTTTACATGCTTGCTTTGCATGAAGAATGCCTTACCCGCCGCTATCTTCTTTAATGCCTCAATTTCCTAGAGGGCTTTTTGGGCTTCGGCCTTAGCGGCTTTGGCACTCTCAAGAGCCGAGGCGAGCTCGGACTCTCGAGTCTTTGAGTCACGCTCCAAACTCTCGTGTTTTTCCACAAGAGCCTAGAGCTCTTGCCGCACCTCCGCCACACGTGCCTCCTGCTTCTCTCGCTCGGTGCGCTCCGCGGCCGCATTGCGTTCGGCCTCGGACACCGCTTCCTTCAGGGTCGCCACCTCGTTCGTGGCCCCTGCAATACTCACGTTATTCCTGTCATTTTTTGCAACCAAATCCTTTTCTATAAGGTATTACTTTAATAAGGTACTACTTACCTTCCTTGTCCTCGAGCTGCTTCTTGGCACGGCCGAGCTCGTTCTCGGACCGCTCGAGGCTTTGCTTCAATGCATTGACCTCCGCAGTCAGTGCAGCAGAGGTCAGCAGCGCAGCCTGCATTCCCATATTGACATATTTGCGTTAGACTCCTGCGTATATCTTTTTAGATCCTCGGTTCGGCTTTTCTTTCTGAACACCAAACTGAGCATCAGGGGCTACTGTCTATGTGGTACT
Organism: Triticum timopheevii; assembly: GCA_963921465.1. NCBI lineage: Eukaryota > Viridiplantae > Streptophyta > Magnoliopsida > Poales > Poaceae > Triticum > Triticum timopheevii. The sequence goes on from OY997274.1 coordinate 508,906,890, forward strand.
ATTTTTACATATCTTAAATTACTTGCCTCAAAGCCTGTTAGAAGGCTGGTACAGGCTTCAGTCAGCCCGCTCTTGGCGGACTGAACTTTCTGGATCACCGCACTCATAACAGTGCGGTGCTCCTCGTTGATGGAAGCGCCGTTGAGCGCCTCCAGCAAATTATCCGGCGCCTCCGGTTGAACGGAGGCCACCAGTGTCGCAGTCTCGCCCTTCTTACGAAGGGCCCGCCCGCTGGACTTCGGAACCTCTGTAGGTTCTGGTACGGAGTCCGGCACAGGGCCGGACTTGGAACCCTCCGGGGTTCCGCCCTCTTTTCGCCCAAAGTCCGGGAGGTTGCCTTGCGGCACCTCCAGGACCACCTCCTCCTGGCTGGGCCCCTTCCGGGACCCCACCTCGGCGTCGTCTACATCACGAGGGGTGGAGGCGGTCGGAAGTGAAGTGCTATTCACACACGACGAACCCAGGGACCCGCTCGACGAAGCGGGGAGATCGTCCTTGGGCAGGCTACAGGGTTGTATTCGGCGTTAGAAGACACTATGCGACAAAAGAGAAATCATGGGTTATTATGGAATCCGGACACTTACGATCTCGCCAGGGGCTTGGCCCTCGAAGGCCACTCCTCTTCGCCGTCGTCGGCGTTGGTGGAACAGTCCGGAGGAAGGGTCCTTCCCTTCTTGGACCCTTCAACCTCCCCCGTTGGGGAAGCCTTCCTCTTCTTCTCTCCCCCCGCTGGGGGAGAGGCCTCCTTTTTCTCCTCCTCTTCTTCGTGGGAGGAGTCCGCCTTGGAGTCATCGGACGATGAGTCCGATAACACCTGGCGCCGGGAACTCCTCCGAGTTCCCGTGGCCTTCTTCTTGGCCTTCTTCTCCGGCACCACGTAAGGCGCCGGAACCAGCAACCCCGTTAATCGGGCATCCGCTGGGTCTTCTGGCAAGGGAGCCGGACAGTTAACCTGTCCGGACGTCTTCTGCCAGGCCTGTTAAAGGTAAAGGGAGTTTAGATCCTGCATAGAGTCAAACTATGGAAAACAAGTGTCCCGTAAAGGGTAAAATAGCTTACCTCCCCGGCTTGACGCTGCGAGCTGAATCCGCGATCTTCGGTAGCGGATGCGGGAGCCTCGGCGCCCTTGAACAGCACCCTCCAGGCATATTCGTACGTAGTGTCGAAAAGCCTGCTCAAGGTCTGGTGTTGTGCCGGATCGAACTCCCACAAGTTGAAAGCCCATTGTTGGCATGGGAGAATCCGGCGGATGAGCATGACCTGGACTACATTGACAAGCTTGAGCTTCTTGTTCACCAGGGTTTGGACACAGGATTGGAGTCCGGTAAGCTCCTCCGAATCGCCCCTTGTCAGGCCCTTCTCTTTCTAGGAGGTGAGCCGTGTGGGGATGCCAGATCTGAATTCGGGGGCCGCTGCCCATTCGGGGTCACGCGGCTCGGTGATGTAGAAGCACCCCGATTGCCACCCTTTGATGGTTTCCACGAAGGCGCCCTCGAGCCATGTAACGTTGGGCATCTTGCCCACCATGGCGCCTACACACTCCGCTTGGCGCCCGCCCACTACCTTCGGCTTGACATTAAAAGTCTTCAGCCATAAGCCGAAGTGGGGCTGGATGCAGAGGAAGGCCTCGCACACGATGATGAACAGCGAGATGTTGAGGATGAAATTCGGGGCCAGATCATGGAAATCCAGGCCATAGTAGAACATGATCCCCCGGACAAATGGGTGGAGTGGGAAGCCCAGTCCGCGGAAGAAATGGGGAAGGAACACCACCCTCTCATGGGGCCTGGGGGTGGGGATGAGCTGCCCCTCGTCGGGGAGCCGATGCGCAATGTTGCTGGACAAGTATCCGGCCATGCGCAGCCTTTTGATGTGCCCCTCCGTGACGGAGGAGGCCATCCACTTACCTCCCGCTCCGGACATGGTTGGAGAAGGTCGAGGCGAGATGTGCGGACTTGGGCACTGGAGCTCGAGTGCGCGGAGATGGATAAGCAAAGGAGGAAGAAGGCGTAGGTGAAAAGGTGGATCCTTATCCCCTTATATATGGGCGGACAAAACTATGCGTCCCCACTAGCCTGGTAAAACCCGCTTATCTCCCAAGCGCCGCAATCAATGGCGCGGTTGGGTTACCCATGCCCGTATTGATGAGAATCCCGGAATACCGGGACACGATCTCTGCTTCAACAAGACATGCCAAGGAAATCGCTTCGCTAAACGCGCTGAGGTGGAACGATAAAAACAATTCGAATAAAGGCCTGGCCCTGGCGTGACGTCATGCCATGAAATACGTCAGCAGATTGAACTTGTGTAAATATTATTCTCTCTACGGTGGTATGTGGAGCTTATTTTGCAGAGCCGGACACTATCCTGGTGTTCACAATCTTCTATGAATTATTCGGAGGAGGAACCCGCCTTGCAATGCCGAAGACAATATGCACGCCGGACTCGTCGTCATTGAAGCCTGGTTCAGGGGCTACTGAGGGAGTCCTGGACTAGGGGGTGTCCGGATAGCCGAACTATCACCGTCGGCCGGACTCCAAGACTATGAAGATACAAGATTGAAGACCCCGTCCCGTGTCCGGATGGGACTTTCCTTGGCGTGGAAGGCAAGCTTGGCGATACGGATATGTAGATCTCCTACCATTGTAACCGACTCTGTGTAACCCTAGCCCTCTCCAGTGTCTATATAAACCGGAGGGTTTTAATCCGCAGGACGAACAACAATCATACCATAGGCTAGCTTCTAGGGTTTAGCCTCCTTGATCTCGTGGTAGATCTACTCTTGTACTACCCATATCATCAATATTAATCAAGCAGGAGTAGGATTTTACCTCCACCGAGAGGGCCCGAACCTGGGTAAAAACATCGTGTCCCTTGTCTCCTGTTACCATCCGCCTAGACGCACAGTTCGGGACCCCCTACCCGAGATCCGCCGGTTTTGACACCGACATGTGGCCTATGTTTTTATTAAGCCAATGTGTTAGTTGCCACACTGATTCTTATACAATGGTAGTTTGATGTTCCGATGTACTGCCCTCAGTTGCCACATTGTTTATTTTACCAATATGGCAACTTGAATCTCCTACATGGCAACTATATTCTTAAGAAGCAAACACATATCTAGTTGCCATGTTTTCACATTTTGTTGTCCAATTGGTTATTTTTTGCCTGTTTGTGCATGTTCAGCACATGGCAATTACCTTTTGAAATGCTAAAACTGTGGGGTAAATGTGACAGTTTTCATTTTCTGTTAATGATGATATCAAGTGATTCGTTACTTAGTGTGTCACTTTTTGCATTTGTCTGATGTGTTTTCATTTCACACTAACGTGTTTTTGCTCTTACTGTAGCAAATATGGCTCGTGGCGAGCATCAAGATGATGATGATGACTTCATGGAGCCACCACCACAGAATCGTGGGATGAGGTCACTCTTCTCTTATGTTTTAATATGATACTAAGTTATCATTCCTCTGTTAGAACTAATTTTTACTACATTGGAACATGGCAACAAAATGATTCTTTTTATGTTATGTAGAAGAAGAAGCGTGTGCGCGATAGGGCTTCACAAGAACACCTGACTATACTGACATAGGGATTTACTGATGATCAGAAGGCAGCTGCCGGTGAGATGGGTATGCAGGCTCTGATGATGGTTCGGTGCACGAACCTAGTAAATCTTGTATGTGACTGGCTCGGAGAGATATATGAGCCTGCTTCTAGGGAATTCGTGATTCCGGGACGCGGAAGATTGCCTTTGAACGAGGAATCCGTGTTCTGCACATTGGGTGTCCCCCGTGGAGAAATCAAAGTCCCTTATGAAGTGAACAATAAGATTGAGGCAACTTTGTTTGCCCGTTTGTTTCCTGGAATGGCTTCCATTCCTAATACGACTGTTCTGGCAACTTTGCTGGAGGAGAAGACAACCCATGGCGAGGTTTTTAAGATGAAGCTGCTCATGTACTTGATCTCGGCTGTATTTGCGCCTACCACATCTCTTCGCCCAAGCAACAAGTGCTTACCTATCCTGGTGAATGCACTCTCTTTATTCTTTTACATGCAATCTTTTTGTTTTTGATGTCATGCAGAAGTTAGTCAGTACCCTTTTTAAGTTTTTTATTGAATGCTGACGCGGCATCTTTTTCTATCCCAATTTGTGTTTGTGCAGGCGAAGCTGAAAGATGTTAAAAACATGAATTGGTGTAAATTCATTGCCGACTTCCTGCATGATGCATTCTCAAATAAGATGTACCAAAAGGGATGTCGCTTGCATCTAATGGTATCTCCCCCCCTACTCTTTATGCAAATGTTCTTATCATGGTTCATTCTTTTCATAAATCAACATTTGCAGCTGTTAATAAGTGGCAACCGAACTGTTTTTGCATTTTAGTATCTCTGTTTGGCCATAGTTTGAACAAACCATAGTTCTTGATAGAGATTTTATCTGATTTATTTTATGGCAATCATAGTTGATCATGCGTGGCAACCGTTTGTTATTTTTTGTTTTGTGACTTCTTCGTGCCAAAATGAAGTTTGTTTGATACATGGCAATTGTAGTTGGTGTTTTCAAGGCAATTTCATTTTTTATAGTTATAGTACACATAGTGAACCACTTCCTATGTTCATTTCTATTTTATACAATCTGGATGGCAATTACAGTGTTGAACTGGTGGCAACTAAGAATGTAATAACATGGCAACTGCTAACATAACATGCTTTCAACTAACAATATATGTAGGTTAAAACTAAGAACATATGTAGATGGCAAATCTCTTTGTTTTACTTTTTCTTTAAAAACTTGTGACTCAAGGGGCATTGTACTACCAATGGCGTTTAAACCGTGGTCATTTTCCTTTTCCTTTTTCCCCACATTTCTATATGTTTTCTTTTTCCTGGACAACATTTGATCATTGTCATATTCTGATTTACTTGTTCGTTTTATTGTGCAAACTAGCTTGTGTACGTCGATAGTCTTGATTTGTCCACTGTCAACTTTACTGGATAGGAGGCCCGCCGCCTGCACATAAGTTTGTCGTCTCTGCGTGGACGTACGATGCTGGCAAGGCTGTACTTGCTGCAGACAGGGCTTCTGATACAAAATATGGAAACTGCAGGTTAGTTGTGTCATCTTTTACACCGCCTAACCGCTTCTATCATGGGTAATGAGTCATAAAGAACTTTCCAACCACGGTTGACTGCACATGGCAACCATAATTGTCTTGATACGGCAACTCTGCTATTCCCCATTGAAACTCTTTTTTCTTCCTTGCAATCCATCATTATAGTCACTGCTTCTTAGTTTTCATTTTTAACTTCTTTAGTTATTTTTGATATTTTTTCCAGTTGATGGCCAAGCATGCTATAGACTACAGTGTGTTTGGTGGACCACAAAACTTTGGCAAGTGGATGGATGTGCATTCAGCTCCATCTTGTCCTGCTGAGGTAGTCAAGCATGTTTATTTGTTTTCTGAAATTACTTTTTATATTGCATTTTGATTGCTTTTTTATGGTTATTCTGCCTTATTTTTCCTAATCATGTGTCTCTAATATGTTTTGTAGTTTGTTACTTTTTTGTTTTGTGATCAGGAAAGGGCACCTGTTGAGCACCTAGTTGGGCAGTTTGCTTCTGGCATGACCAGCTTGCTTGGGAAGTTGGTCGAGGGTTGGACAACACTAAATGGTTCTGATAGTGATGCGGTTGCGAGGAACTTCACATCATTCATTGGAGAACGGACACATCGTCCGACTGGTTGTCGGGGCCGGTATGACTACAACAGCTCTCAGGAGCTTCCTGACATACAAGATGAGCTAGATGGGGATGGTTTTGGTGGCCTTGACGCTGGTCTTGACAAGGATGGCGATGATGACATGGAGAATGTGCCGCATGACAGTGACCACGATGAACATCACGAAGATAATGTGAGGGGCAAGAAGGATAAGGCTGCACTGAAAGTTCCTCTACCGGAGGGAGGCATTGATTCAATGTTGCGAGAGAAACGGGGGTTTCTCTCTCAAAGAGGGGCAGGGCTCCAGAGGATGCTGGCCAAGGCAATGTTGGGAAGAGGTGTAGGGAAGATCCTGTAGCTGCTAGGAGGAGGTTCGATGTTTACTTAGTATTTTATTTTGTTCTTCCTTTTTTAACAGCCCTACTTTTTTGTCATCCCTATGTGCGCCATTATTTTTGTGTCTCACACTTGTTTATATTCTGCATTTTTTTCTCACACTTTGCCATTTTTCTTGTACGTGCAGTGGGCGACAGCTGGTGGACGATCAGTTAAGCAGAAACAAGCACCTACGCCAACACATGTTTCTGCCCGGTTGAACAAGGGGGCTCCTGCTGCTGGTGCCACCACCTCCACTAGGTCGTCTCCTCGCACATCAACGTCCAACACCGGGGATCCTGTCGTGCTGGAAGACTTGAGGAAGACAACCAAGAAGCGGGTTCTTCCTATCTGTTTTTTATCTTCCTTTTTTTGTGATTCAGCTATCTTGTTTTCGTCGCGATATAGAATTGCATCTCTTTGAACTCTTTTCACGGCAATTTTCATGCCATGAGCTTGCCAAGTCATGTTTGATGCATTCTAAATCATATGCAACCTTTTACTTGCCCCATTTTTTGGTGGCAACTACTGTCTGCCTCTCATGGCAACTGTCTAACTTCACACATGGCTAATCATGTCTGTCCCACATGGCAACTGTTGTTTTATGATCTAAATTTGTTTCATGGCAACTCCTTCTTCTTCTACATGGCAACTGCTTACTAGATCACATGGCAAATCTTGTCCACTCATATGGCAACTGGTAGCTTCCACTTACTTCAACCGCTTTTTTTGCACTTCATTTGTGTTCATCCTTACATTGTTTTCAAATGGCAGCTCTGGCACGTCACTCATATTTTCATTTTTTATGATGACTACCATGGCATTTCATTTTTGTTCCTAGCGGTCACCTTTTATGTTCTCTTCATGCGTTTTCTTGAATGGCCGTTTATCATTTGACACATTCCTTTTTTTGTAGGGTCAAGAAGACTACTACACGCTTGACCAGCCGTACTACCAGAGACCCACTTGAACGCATTCACTCCAAGCTGTCGACATCCGATGTTGTAGACATTCATGAGCCGCCAGTCGACCAATCTGCTGCTGCACCGCCCACTGTTTCTGCTAGCTCTGATGCAAGGGGCCGCGCATCTCCGTCGGTTGCAGATGTGTAGACTACAATGACAAGCATCCGTACATCTGGGAGTGATGCGTCTGTATCTGCCAGGACTGCTGAGATATTGCCTACACTGGTGGCAATGAGAGATGCTGTTGTCACCCATGCCACCCGATCAGCAAGTGTTGAAGTGGACGCTGCCGAGGTCAACCTAAACAAGGAGGATTCCCGGTCATCTGATACGAATTCCAAGCGTGTGGCTAGTGGCACTTCTGTGTCCATGAAAGAAGGGGATGTAGCCACACTTCAGAATGAGATGCCATCCATAGTTGACTCTCATGTCACAATGGCTCTAGCGGCTGGTGGCCCAGAGGCTACTACTATCACCGTTGTGCGACCTGGCCTGCCACCTAGGCGGCGTAGCCCCCGCAAGATTCCTGTACATGTATCCAATGCACCACCAGCACTTAAGAGCAGCAGAGATGACTCTGGTTACGTGCCTGCTTCCACACTGTTCCCACCATCTGCCAAAAGCAATGTACCCGATAAGACGGAAGTCAGCAGTACAACAGATGCAGCTGGCAAGCCGTGCACTACTGAAGGAGGTGGACGTTTAGAGCAGACTGCGTCTTTCACTGCCGTGGAGAACACCAGCTTAAATCTGCGCACTTCCAAGCTCCCTGTCAATGTTGGTGTACCCTACAGCCCAAACAGGAAGATAGGCAAGAAAGTCGTGGTTGAGATTGCTGACATCACGCCTGACCTACTAACAAGCCAGATGATCCTGCAGCAGACGAGGGAGACATGTTTGTTGATCTGTCACCTCTAGACTCTGCCAAACAATTTATCTGCAATCTGGCTCATAGACAGGAGAGGCACCCCATGGCTTTTACCGCACCGAGCTTTAGTCTAGGAATCAACAGCTCTCAGGATGTACAAGTGCACTATCCTATGCCTTTTGCTTTTTATTTCCCGGCAGGCACGGTCCCAATGATGGTGCAGCCATTGACTGATGGCAGGAAGGCTGTCAAGTTTGCAGATCCCATAGTGCAAGGTAATTTTTTTGGGGGGTTCTCAACTGTGATGGCAAATCTCAAGCGATGCACATGTAGTTGTCATTTCTTTTGTTTCTGTAGAGGTTGATGCATGGCTACTGTAGTTGACGACACATGGCAATTTGCAGTTGTTGCCATGCGGCAACTGTAGTGCATTGCACATGGCAAATGCAGTTGTTGCCATGCGGCAACCGCAGTGCACTTTACAAGGCAACCATAGTTGTTGCCATGTGGCAACTGTAGTGCACTGCACATGGCAAATGCAGTTGTTGCCATGTGGCAACTGTAGTGCACTTTACATAGCAACTATAGTTGTAGCCATGTGGAAAATGCAGTGCACCTTACATGGCAATTGCATTTTACTTTCCACATGCCAAACTTGGTTTACAAACTACCAGTTGCCATTGATACTTACTTACCAGTTCATGCACCAATAATGGGTGACTTTGATCCTGATGTTAAGGCTACAAAGGAGCAGACCCAACTATACAACATTGTCAAGCTATTTGGAAATGCGAGGTCGAACAACAAGCACATGAAGGAGCTGAAAGCGTAATGTCCACACCCCACTACCATTTACTTGCTTTTTTGTGCTCTTGGCCATGCGTTGTTTACCTTTTCAATTTTTATTTTTTAGTTGACATGATTCTTTAATGTTATATCATTTTCATACAGCTCATGTTTGGACAGAACCAAGATGATACAATGCGACGCGACATACGTTGACCTGGGCGATCTTGCTGAGTCTGTGAGGCCTACTGGTAAAATGTCGAAGAATGTAGTTGCCTGTGTGATTGACTTAATCAACAAACATGTGGTCATTTGTCCTGACAAGACGATCATGCACTACAGCGTGACCTGCAAAATATGGGATGGTGACTTCCACTATAAAATCCTGCGGAAGCATTTTGCCACGCATGGTGATTTTAAGCTCACAATGAAGAAATATGTGAGTGTTTATTCTCGTTGTACATCTTTTTTTTCCATGCTATGTTTTTGTTAACATACTTCATATGTGGGTTACATTCTCTTCATGACAGATGTTTCATGCGGCAACATCTGCCATGTAAAATTAGCATGAAAATTGTTAATTCAACTTATGTGGCAAACTCACTATAAATATTGGGCAACTGTGTTTGGCCATGGATGGCAACTTCTTATATTTATACATGGCAAATGAACCTTCTTCCATGCATGTACCTGGCCACTTTGATGGTTTGCTTTTCTTATGTATCTCTTACTGCATGTGGCAATATTAATACATATCATTTTTCCAACTACATCATTCTGTTTTGGATGTGAACTCTGTTTTTTACTGCCCTTTTTTTTACTTTGTAGGTCATGTTCCCCATGTTCCAGGAGCTTGCACCAGAAGACCCAGATGACAAGTGTGGTCATCACTACGCCATCCTCCTTGACTTGAAGAACCATCATTTCCAGGTGCTTGATTCCATCCGTTCAGGAGCTGATGAAGACCTTACTACTCATGCCAAATTCTTTATCAACAACCTGAAGGAGACCTGGATCCGTCATTATGAAAACTTAAAGGTCCAGATCAATCACTTCCCAATTGAGTACGTCACGAATGAGAAGCAAGGAAATGGGTAATTACAGACTTTTTTCATGTGTTCACCATCTTTTTCATGTCTTTCATCAATGTTTTATTATGTTTCTGTTTGCATGTGTTCACATGTTTGCTTCGTTCTAGGCATGCTTACGGGTTTTACATGGAATACCTTGCAAAGTGGGAAGGTCGACGGGTCCCAGTGATCACAGCTGCAATGGTTGTGGAGCTCCGTAAAATATACACACGGAACTGGTTGATGAATGAAGATTTTAACAGGCGGGCTTCAGCACGAGAATTTATAGAGTCAGCTGTCAAATCCACGAACAAGAAGTACAAGTGATCGCATGATTCATCACACACAAGCCTACCTTACATTCTGTGGCAGAGGAATGTAAGGTATCACTTTGTTCTTTGAAACTTTGTCCGTGTGCTATGTTATGACTGCATCCCTATTTGTTGTAGCATATAGTGGTGGCATGTATGTGGCATTGAATATTTGTAATATAAGTGTGGTCCTGAACATGTTTAGGTGTGACAAGAACTACTTTACGTTAACTATTAGTATGTGGTTGTGAATGTGAGTACAATTTTGAGAGTTTGAGTATGTTTATGATGGCTGAAACACGGCAAATATAGTTGACCACACACGGTTAGCGCAAGTAATCACTTCATTTGTTTTTGGATTTTTGCATTGATAACTATTTCGGTAAGCACGGTTGTTTCAGTAGCAACTGTTCTCTCTCATGTTTTTGCACGTTGTCATTTCAACTAGTTTATACAGGGTATGTATACAATTCAATACGTGTGAAACAAAAATTGTGTGGGCTGAAAAATGGTAAACTACGCGAAGGCAGTTTCAGTAGCAATTACATGGCAGATTCAGTGCAAGCTGCATGACAGATTTAGTAGCAACTACACGTGTCACACCCTGATTTTCATGGCACAACACTTAAAATGATAAATCATGATAAAATGTGGTTTGACAAAAACTTTTGTGTGTTTTGGTCCTTGCTTGATTTGATTTTTGTCTGCTATTTGCAAGTGCTCTAAAAATAAAATAAATCCTCCAACTCCTATACTTCATCTCCTTGATCCAAAACCTTTTCCCAATGATCATGCCATGTGTACAGAGCAATATAGGATTTTCTTACAGAAATAATTTGGCCAAAAAGTATTTTCAAAAATTAGTTTTTTCCAAAAACCCCTGAATTGAGGATTGCACTGTAAGTACTTAGTTAAGGGCAGTAAAAATCTTTCCAAAAATATATTTGACTCCTATTAGATATAGGATACCCAGAAACCACAAAAATATAATTTTAAAAGTTATTTTCCTATTTTATTTAAAAGCTTTTTCTTAAGGCCAGAAATGGTCTTTAATAGGGAAAAATTATTTTATTGCTTCAAAAATATTTGAAAAAATTTAGGGAAACTCATAGGACATATATTGTCCATATATAAGAGTTTCAACACATGGTCATGTTCAAAATATTGGTCAAATACCTCAAAAACCCTTTCTGGATATTTCAAGCTTTTGAAATATTTACAAAGGAAATATTCTCCAAAAATTCCAAGAAAATTCTATCATGTCACATATGACATATTTGGTGATCTTGCCAAGTCTCATGTCTTGGAGAACAAGATAACATCATCAAATCCCCTCAAAACCACTTCTGTCCTTTTCCAAGTTTGAACAGCTTTGCACTGTCAAACATGTCCAAATGCTCTCAAACTTGGTGCACATTCTCAAATGGTGTAATAATGCATCTAGACCAAATGGCACAAGTTGGAGAGAATTTTATCTTGACCAAAGTACCCCAAAACCCTCTCTGACCAGATTCAAATTTGAACAACTCTACATTACCAACTTTCTCTCCTTGATTCCAACTTTTGTGAGAATGATCACATGACCAAATGAGGCCACTACACCAAGTGGTGCATCAAGGAGAATTGATTTTCATGACTAAATCTTGGAAAACCCATTTCTGTTCATTTCTAGGGTTTGCCAAAGTTACATTGGCAACTTCCTCCAAATGAGCTCCAACTTGGTGATCAACCCCATTTATATATGACACTTGATCCTGTTAATATTCATGTCAAGTGGAGTTAATTTGCTTGCCCAAATTTGCATCAAACACCTTCTGTCACTTTTCAAAAATCACCATTTTGACCACTTGTACTATTCTCCTTGAGCTCAACTTTTTACCACATCTCCTCCTAGTCTTCTCCTATCTCCAGTAACTCTTCCCTGGCCTCAGCTCAATGATTGAGGGGTGAAACACCCCCATTTACCCTTCTGGACAGCAGCATTCTTCTCCTTTCTCACCACCCTCCTCGTTCCAGTGGCCCTCCATGGCATCCAATGCTTCCTCCCCTTTCTTTACTACTCCCTAGCACTGCTGGACACAAGTGGCCGCGCCCACTTTCCCCTTTTTATGCCATGGCATGCCAAAGGCGTGCTCCAGAGCGCGCTACAGTGCCCCCACGCACTGTAGCTGCTCTCTGCCCAAGCACCCGACCACCTCGAGCCTCCCCCTTGCGCCAGTCGAGGTGCCTCGGCGTCCGCAACACGCTACGCAGTCGGCCCCCTTCTCTCTCCCCCTCCCCGCGCCTCCGCGCTAGCGAACAGAGGCCACCCGAGCGCGCCAATGGAGCGCCTCACACGCGCGGCACCCTGGCCCTTCCCCGCTCCTTCTCTCCCCTCCTCTCGCCCTAGAACAACCCCACGAACACCCCAGACACGCTCACATGAGCCCCCGTGGCCTCTAGCGACGGCTACGGCCTCGCCGGCGCATGGTCCCGCGGTGCACCTCGCCCACTCCTATTTAAGGCCACCCCCGAGCCCTCTCTGGCCTCCTTTCGCCCCCTCTCACTCCCAGTGACCCCCCGGACCAACTCACTCCTCCTCTCGCGCTCTCCATAGCCCTCCATGCCCGAAGAGCCGCCGCCGGCCTCCACCTAAATTCAGCCGAGCCCGAGCTCTTCTCCCTCTCCTCTCTCCACCAGCAGCCTTCCCTGAGCAAGGCGGAGCTCCCACGCTCTTTCCCCTCATCCGAGGACGCACCGTAGCGCCATGCCCAATCTCGCCCGATGCCACCGTCCGCCGGCATCCAAGCCGCCGTCGCCTCGACCATCCCCGGCAGCCGTTGCATACACGAATGGATGCGACGCTCGACGCCGAGCTCATCCATAGCCAGAGCGTTGTCGGAGGTGCTCCGTAGCGCCGGTAGTCGTCGTCGGGGCTCTCTGGTCCCTCGGCCAGGCGAGCGCGCGGGAGGAAGACGAAGGCGAACCTGACAGGCGGGCCCCGCTCGTCAGTGGCCCAGCCACGGGGCCACGCTGGCAAGTGGAGGCGCATTCGGTTTCCCCCGCGTCCCCGCAGCGCAGGCGTACTCCGGCTGGGCGCCTTCGACGTCGCCCCTGACACCCGCGCAGCCGAGCCGCTGGGCCGGCCCAGTGGAGCCCTGCTGCTAAACTCCGCCCAGTGCGCGCCGCCGCCGCCCAGATCCAGCCCGTTTGGGTAAAAATCTTTTCCCTTTTCTTTTCTGTAAAGTTTGTAAAATCCATAAACAATTCAAATGGACTCCAAATTTGATGATTCAAATTTCTAGTGACTCTATAAATCATGATCTACCTGGTGATGCAACATGCACATTTTTCCAGAGACTTTTTCTTCACAGATAATTATCAAATCCCATTTTTCCTATTTCTGTGATGAACTTTAGAAAATCACAGAAAGCTCAAACTTGCTCCAAATGCCATGATTCCAATTCCTAGATGCATCTAAGTTCATAACTTAGTTTATGAACATTTTTCTTAATACTTTCTGTACCCCACAAAATAATGAGCCATTTCTTCATATTTGTCAACTTTGCAAATTCATAGGAAAATCATCTCAACTCCAAATCCAGTGAAACCAATTCCTAGATGCTTCTAAAATCATCCTTTGTTAAATGGGTGCCTTTGCTCATTTTTCAAAAATATGTTTCTGTACACTTCTTGCAATTCCATAAACTCCTTGATCCCATCCTATCAAAATGTTCAGAGGTATCCACTGATCCAATTCCAATGAAACCACTTTGGTTATTTTTCATATAACCAGAGATATCCTAGAAAATTCCAACTCACATTTTTAGAGCACTTTTAATTCCTGCCTTGTTGTGTTGCTTATTGTGTTTGTTTCCGACGTTAGTTGGCAAAGTAGATGGAGTACTTGGAGAAGGACCAGAAGACTTGAAGACTCTGAGGAACAGGCAAGCAGCCCTTTGACCATGTCTATGAAACCCTTTTTATCCATGTCATATAGCTCTTTATTATTGTTGCATCGGGATCATGATGAGATGGTGAACCACGTGGGTTGGTTGCCTCTGCTACTTCCTCATTGATACTTGCATTGTGCATGGCCCTACCTTCTTATGAGGGTTATGCCGGTGGGAGTAGATAGGATGCTAAAGTAGATGCTACACAAAAAGGGACGGGTACGTGCATGATGAAGGAGGCAAAGTATTTTTCAAAGAACTTTTCGAAAACCCCGTCGGGTGCCACTTATGCCCGAGGGAGATGATGAGATGGGTAACCACTTGATGACGAAGTGGTGTACCGAGGAAAGTGGGTGTTGTTTTCAAAACAGATTGGTCGAAGTTGAGACCGTTATTCCAACCTTACATGCGCAACCACTCTACCCTTATATGGGAAAGGGCATTATTGAGTACCTAGACCGATACTAGCTTGGAGCCCGCATTACTAGTGACGGGGGAGAGTTGGTGCTCTCTCTCGGGACGGGGTCGTGCCAGGTAGGGCGACCAAGAACATTTTTATGGGGCACCGAACACACCGTTGGTACCCCGTGCTTGTGATGTGAGATGATTATGGAGCGTGGCTCCACGATAATATTATGTGATAATGTTGGGCACGGGGGTTACTACCAATCGAGTGGACTCCATGTTAGTGTCGTCTAGGGAAAGTGATCGGGTGCTTACCCCGGGTACTTGAGGTATCGTGGGTCGTGGATGACACGGAAGTTCCCCGGATCCTGTGGGTAAAGTGTGCAACCTCTGCAGAGTGTAAAACTATTCGAATAGCCGTGTCCACGGTCAAGGATAGTTGGGTAACCGCTCTTGGGCTACGTCCACTTGCTTACAAACCAAGTGTGTGTGTTGATAAAAATGACTTGGGTCAAGTCAAGGGACTTGACATGATTGAGATGGGTTGGTGCCCACTCTATTTATGTTAGATGGGTTGGTGCCTACTCTATTTATGTTGATATCTGTAACCTGTCCTCATGGTTACTTGAATTCTCTTGATGCATGCCTTACAAAGTTGTTTAACATGTCATTGCACTCAAAACTAGCTTTCTGCAAAAATTTACCTATATCAAGCATTGTTGTACCTTGAACCAAAACATGGGTTGCTTGCGAGTACATTCAAAGTACTCATTGGCTTGCCACTGGTTATTTTATTGGCCAGGCTTGAAAGGACAATATATATTGAAGAGTTCCTTGGTGACGATCGTGCGAGCTAGGATGCTTCCCAGTCAGAATGCCTGTAGGGTTAAGGCAGATGGCATGGGTCCAAGTTATCGACGAAGATTTCCGCTGCGATGTTATACTCAAGACTCGACCATAATGGTCCTACTTGTGTAATACGGTATGTATGGATGTAAGACTCTTGTTATTCAGCTTCTGTGTGTTCAGTGAGCATTGATCTCTGGGATCACTGTACACGTGCATTCGGTGATCACGACTTATGAGTCGGGGTCCCCACAGAGCTGGTATCAGAGCCATCCTGACTGTAGGAAGCCTTAGTTAGCATGGTCGTTAGTTAGGGTAAAACTATTTCCAAAACTACTACTAGTTTTCAAAACTGTCTGTACTTCTCTTTCCTTCTTAGTTTTTCGAAAACTAAGGTATACTTCCTTATTGATCTCTTCCCCTTCAAACCTGTGGTCGCTAGAACCCTTATGCCCCTGACCCCTGGATTCCTTGTAATCCTCGTGGATAATCTAGAAGGAAGATGCCTTGCCGGACATTCACCCACATCTCCTGAATACAAGATTGGCGACATCACAACAAGACGACACCAACAAAAGATACATCCTCGAGGAATGAGGACCTGAAGACCCAGGAGATGGTGACACCCTTGACACTGCCCCAAGATGATGCAACCTTAGCCTACAATGATCGGGGCATAGAATATGCAAGATAATGATACACAACGCTAATAGAGTAACCCTGTCACTACCATTGTTGTATCGGCAACCACCGGTGGACGAGAACCTAGCCATTTGGTCTGCCTCACCATAGTGAGCAGGAAAACGGTTCTCCTCATCCCCCGCTCTTGGTGTCGAAGTCGTCATCAACGTAACCGACATGATGGACCTCTATTACGCCTTGATAATGTCATTGCATAAAGGATTACCTACCTGGTACCATCGACGGCTTAGAGGACAAAAAGGGATCGTCGTGATTAAGAAGACAATAGAAGACCAAGTCAATGCCAGTTATGAGGAGCCACCTTCACCCCATCACTTCAACAGGCAAGAAGTTGTTGAAGAATCTTCAGGCTCAACCCGGATTGTTTCATCGAACAACTACAAGAGACGTAGCAACACCTGAGGAAAACCCGGGAGACTGCATGAGGCACAAGGCACGACTGCTGAGTCCGAGAACCCCTAGGGTAGGATGAGTCGTGTACCCCCTATGCGCAGTCGAGTCCGTATGATGGTTCGAGTAGAACCATGAGTGTGTTGCTTGTTCTTATTTGTTGTGTTTTGATATCAGTCGCCCTTTTTGCCCCAGGCAACAAGTACGCGACTATATCACCTGCCTTGTTTTTATTTGTTTGTGTTTGGCCCTTTTTGGCACTTGTTTGTTCGCACTTGCACTATAGAACCCCCTTTAGGCGTTCCCCTCCTCTATGCTACTTTCCCTCTCATCTCTCTCCTCAACTGAAGACAAGCAAGACAATATGCACCAAGGATTCCACCTCGGCGACCAACAAGCGCTGAAGACTTTTGCTACAGCCTCCTCGACCAAATGCAACCCTGTAGAATTATGTTTAACCCTCAAGACTAGAAACCCATTCCTAGACCTTTCGAGACTTCACGAGATACCCCAGCTCGAAACCTTAACCCTGAGCTTAACCTACGGAATTGCAAGAGAACCGGTTAAGCCTCCGTCACCTTACTTGTCACTGGGTTCACTATGGAACTAGTGGACATAGTGAATGAGCACATTATCTTCCTAAGATAGCACCAAGACTGACGATGCCATAGGGAGGACCAATCTGAGGATATAGGAATGGAGGACAAATGACTTGATGAGTTTATGTCAATGACTTGAGGAATTATATGAGACTACTTGATGGATTATGAGGCTTTGATGTTGGTAGATGAACTTGGTGGGATCATGAGTATAGATTAGCATAGCTTTCATTACCCCTGAGTAAATTGGATTTAGTAGGATAATTGTGTTCGCAAGATGGAATTCTTGGAAGTATTTGGATTTAAACTTGGCCATGGGATATTGATAGGAGAGAGTTGATACTACGTAAATGACCTGGGGGGAAACATGTAGGAATTCTCGTTGGACAAGAGATTTGGATTTAAGTAGGTGATCCTAGTTGGATATAGATGATAATGTGTATCTACGTGGTTCAGAGTAAATTGGATTTAGACTGATGATCTCGATCATGATACCATGTTCGGTGGACGATAAACTAGGAGATTGGATTTGAAGAACTACTGGATCATGTAATGACTGGTGTAGTTAATGGGTTGTTGGAGTTGATTCATAGGAAGGAAACAAGATTTTGGTGTGGCATACGACGTGTTTCCTTAGGATAGAGATGCACTAGCATGGACCTTGGAATAATAGGATGAGCACTTGGATTGTCCTGTTTTATTCCAGCTTGGAAGCTTGTATGCTCCACCCATGGATTTTTAGGGGTAACCACACACATGAGTTTGGGGATTGTAGACATGTATGATTTTGTTAGACATCCTCTCGGAGCCATGAGGATATGAACCACATGAGTGATGATTGGAGTTGACCTATGCAAAATAATGCTATCGGTGATATGATGTGATTTGTTTAAAGTACTAGATAGACTATCGGCATCTCAGAAACTGTGCTCAAGGATGGGATGATAAACATTCACTCGCACACTAGAATCCTTGAAACCCTTACGCCCTACCAAGCCACAACACGGTCAGATCCTGACCTTGGGCTTGGGCTCTAGATCGATAAGACCTTGGCCAATACTCAACCGTAACCATCCCCAATGCCTCAGCCCACCGTACGTACCCCATAGACTTCATGGAGTGCTTAGACAAGATAGTTGTCATCATCATTTGGTGATCTACTTGTCCACCCGTAGACGGTAGAAGAGCACGAGCGACACTTGAGGATTGTCCTAGACAAGCTTCGAGAGCACCAACTGTATGCCAAGTTCAGCAAGTGTGAGTTTTGGCTGCGTGAAGTTGGATTCTTGGGTCATGTTTTAACTGAAGAAGGATTGTCAGTCGATCCCGCTAAGATTGGAGCCGTGACTGAATGGCAATCCCCAAGCAATGTGAAGGAAGTCGGAAGCTTCCTCGGACTCGCGGGATATTACCGCAAGTTCGTTGAAGGATTCTCAAGCATTGCCCGACCCATGACTCAGCTCTTGAAGAAGGACAAGAAGTTCGAATGGACGCCGAAGTGCGAAGAGAGCTTCCAGGAGCTGAAGAAGAGACTGACCACCGCCCCGGTTCTGGCCACACCAGGTATACACAAGGAGTTTGTGATATATTGTGATGCGTCAAGAACCGGACTGTGAGGTGTTCTGATGCAACATGGCAGAGTCGTAGCCTACCTTTCAAGGCAACTATGGCCTCATGAAGAGAACTATGCTACTCATGACCTTGAGCTAGCAGCATTGGTTCATGCCCTGAAGACATGGCGACATTACCTCTTAGGGAAGCGATGTGAGATATACACGGATCACAAAAGTCTGAAGTATATTTTCACTCAAAGGGAATTGAACATGAGGCAAAGAAGATGAGCAAGGAGTCGTGTGGTTTGGGAATCGCATTTGCGTACCCAACAAGATTGAGCTCAAGAATCTGATCTTGCAAGAAGCTCACGACACCCCGTATTCCATCCATCCTGGAGGAACCAAGATGTATCAAGACCTGAAGGAAAGATTCTGGTGGCATGGGATGAAAAGGGAGATTGCCACCTATGTTGCAAAGTGTGACGTATGCCAGAGAGTCAAAGCTGAGCATCAGCGACCCGCTGGATTGTTGCAACCCCTCAAGGTGCCTGAATGGAAGTGGGACAAAGTCGGGATGGACTTCATCACCGGTTTACCCAGGTCAAGCAAGGGACATGACTCCATATGGATCATTGTTGACCATTTGACCAAGGTGGCCCACTTCATTCCTGTCAAGACGACCTACAAGGGGAACCAGTTAGCCAGTCTCTACATCAACCGAATCGTGAGCATTCATGGCGTTTCCGAGGAAATTGTGTCGGATAGAGGAACCCAATTCACCTCAAGGTTCTGGAAGAAGTTCCAGGAGGCCATGGGGACCAAGTTGTCCTTCAGCACTGCTTTCCACCCACAGACCGGAGGTCAGACAGAACGAGTGAATCAGATACTCGAAGACATGCTCCGAGCCTGTGTCTTAGCATATGGAGCTAAGTGGGAAGATTGCCTCCCTTTCGCCGAGTTCTCTTACAACAACAGTTATCAGTCAAGCCTTCAGATGGCACCATTTGAGGTGTTATACGGACGGAAATGCCACACACCCCTCAATTGGTCAGAAACCGGAGAAGGACTTGTCTTTGGGCCCGATATCCTCCGTGAAGCCGAAGAGCAAGTCCAGCTTGTCAGAGAGCGTTTGAAGACTGCCAAGTCAAGACAAAAGAGCTACGCTGACTCACGTCGTCGAGACATGACCTTCCGGGTTGGAGACCATGTTTATCTCCAGGTCACCCCTCTCAAAGGAACCCAGCGCTTCCATGTCAAAGGAAAGCTCGCCCCAAGATTCATCAGCCTTCTTCAAGATCACTCCAAGATTTAACAACCCCCCTCCGAGATCGCTACGAGACGAAGAGAAGACAGTTACCAGCTGGAGTTACCACCTGACTCGCCCGCTGTGCACAATGTTTTTCCACACGACACAACTCCGAAAGTGTTTTCGACTTCCTAACTAGCCCAATCACTAACGAGGACATCAATCACCGAGCCATTGACCTCCAGTCCAATATGACCACCGCAAGAAACCCCTTAGAAACCTGGATCGAGAAGAACGTCATACGTGAAGCCACACCATCAAGTACTTCAAGTTCAATGGAGCACCAAATAGAAGCAGAAGCAGCATGAGGACGTGAAGACTACCCCGAATCCAAGTTTCCATACTCCTTTCCGCGCCTAGTTTGGGAATCTCGGGGACGAGATTCTTGTAAGGTGGGTAGGTCTGTCACACCCTGATTTTCATGGCACAACACTTAAAATGATAAATCATGATAAAATGTGGTTTGACAAAAACTTTTGTGTGTTTTGGTCCTTGCTTGATTTGATTTTTGTCTGCTATTTGCAAGTGCTCTAAAAATAAAATAAATCCTCCAACTCCTATACTTCATCTCCTTGATCCAAAACCTTTTCCCAATGATCATGCCATGTGTACAGAGCAATATAGGATTTTCTTACAGAAATAATTTGGCCAAAAAGTATTTTCAAAAATTAGTTTTTTCCAAAAACCCCTGAATTGAGGATTGCACTGTAAGTACTTAGTTAAGGGCAGTAAAAATCTTTCCAAAAATATATTTGACTCCTATTAGATATAGGATACCCAGAAACCACAAAAATATAATTTTAAAAGTTATTTTCCTATTTTATTTAAAAGCTTTTTCTTAAGGCCAGAAATGGTCTTTAATAGGGAAAAATTATTTTATTGCTTCAAAAATATTTGACAAAATTTAGGGAAACTCATAGGACATATATTGTCCATATATAAGAGTTTCAACACATGGTCATGTTCAAAATATTGGTCAAATACCTCAAAAACCCTTTCTGGATATTTCAAGCTTTTGAAATATTTACAAAGGACATATTCTCCAAAGATTCCAAGAAACTTCTATCATGTCACATATGACATATTTGGTGATCTTGCCAAGTCTCATGTCTTGGAGAACAAGATAACATCATCAAATCCCCTCAAAACCACTTCTGTCCTTTTTCAAGTTTGAACAGCTTTGCACTGTCAAACATGTCCAAATGCTCTCAAACTTGGTGCACATTCTCAAATGGTGTAATAATGCATCTAGACCAAATGGCACAAGTTGGAGAGAATTTTATCTTGACCAAAGTACCCCAAAACCCTCTCTGACCAGATTCAAATTTGAACAACTCTACATTACCAACTTTCTCTCCTTGATTCCAACTTTTGTGAGAATGATCACATGACCAAATGAGGCCACTACACCAAGTGGTGCATCAAGGAGAATTGATTTTCATGACTAAATCTTGGAAAACCCATTTCTGTTCATTTCTAGGGTTTGCCAAAGTTACATTGGCAACTTCCTCCAAATGAGCTCCAACTTGGTGATCAACCCCATTTATATATGACACTTGATCCTGTTAATATTCATGTCAAGTGGAGTTAATTTGCTTGCCCAAATTTGCATCAAACACCTTCTGTCACTTTTCAAAAATCACCATTTTGACCACTTGCACTATTCTCCTTGAGCTCAACTTTTTACCACACGTCCTCCTAGTCTTCTCCTATCTCCAGTAACTCTTCCCTGGCCTCAGCTCAATGATTGAGGGGTGAAACACCCCCATTTACCCTTCTGGACAGCAGCATTCTTCTCCTTTCTCACCACCCTCCTCGTTCCAGTGGCCCTCCATGGCATCCAATGCTTCCTCCCCTTTCTTTACTACTCCCTAGCACTGCTGGACACAAGTGG
The DNA here is from genome assembly GCA_963921465.1 of Triticum timopheevii. Classification (NCBI taxonomy): domain Eukaryota; kingdom Viridiplantae; phylum Streptophyta; class Magnoliopsida; order Poales; family Poaceae; genus Triticum; species Triticum timopheevii. The sequence goes on from OY997274.1 coordinate 508,928,617, forward strand.
CCGCGCCCACTTTCCCCTTTTTATGCCATGGCATGCCAAAGGCGTGCTCCAGAGCGCGCAACAGTGCCCCCACGCACTGTAGCTGCTCTCTGCCCAAGCACCCGATCACCTCGAGCCTCCCCCTTGCGCCAGTCGAGGTGCCTCGGCGTCCGCAACACGCTACACAGTCGGCCCCCTTCTCTCTCCCCCTCCCCGCGCCTCCGCGCTAGCGAACAGAGGCCACCCGAGCGCGCCAATGGAGCGCCTCACACGCGCGGCACCCTGGCCCTTCCCCGCTCCTTCTCTCCCCTCCTCTCGCCCTAGAACAACCCCACGAACACCCCAGACACGCTCACATGAGCCCCCGTGGCCTCTAGCGACGGCTACGGCCTCGCCGGCGCATGGTCCCGCGGTGCACCTCGCCCACTCCTATTTAAGGCCACCCCCGAGCCCTCTCTGGCCTTCTTTCGCCCCCTCTCACTCCCAGTGACCCCCCGGACCAACTCACTCCTCCTCTCGCGTTCTCCATAGCCCTCCATGGCCGAAGAGCCGCCGCCGGCCTCCACCTAAATTCAGCCGAGCCCGAGCTCTTCTCCCTCTCCTCTCTCCACCAGCAGCCTCCCCTGAGCAAGGCGGAGCTCCCACGCTCTTTCCCCTCGTCCGAGGACGCACCGTAGCGCCATGCCCAATCTCGCCCGACGCCACCGTCCGCCGGCATCCAAGCCACCGTCGCCTCGACCATCCCCGGCAGCCGTGGCATACACGAATGGATGCGGCGCTCGACGCCGAGCTCATCCATAGCCAGAGCGTTGCCGGAGGTGCTCCGCAGCGCCAGCAGTCGTCGTCGGGGCTCTCTGGTCCCTCGGCCAGGCGAGCGCGCGGGAGGAAGACGAAGGCGAACCTGACAGGCGGGCCCCGCTCGTCAGTGGCCCAGCCACGGGGCCACGCTGGCAAGTGGAGGCGCATTCGGTTTCCCCCGCGTCCCCGCAGCGAAGGCGTACTCCGGCTGGGCGCCTTCGACGTCGCCCCTGACACCCACGCAGCCGAGCCGCTGGGCCGGCCCAGTGGAGCCCTGCTGCTAAACTCCGCCCAGTGCGCGCCGCCGCCGCCCAGATCCAGCCCGTTTGGGTAAAAATCTTTTCCCTTTTCTTTTCTGTAAAGTTTGTAAAATCCATAAACAATTCAAATGGACTCCAAATTTGATGATTCAAATTTCTAGTGACTCTATAAATCATGATCTACCTGGTGATGCAACATGCACATTTTTCCAGAGACTTTTTCTTCACAGATAATTATCAAATCCCATTTTTCCTATTTCTGCGATGAACTTTAGAAAATCACAGAAAGCTCAAACTTGCTCCAAATGCCATGATTCCAATTCCTAGATGCATCTAAGTTCATAACTTAGTTTATGAACATTTTTCTTAATACTTTCTGTACCCCACAAAATAATGAGCCATTTCTTCATATTTGTCAACTTTGCAAATTCATAGGAAAATCATCGCAACTCCAAATCTAGTGAAACCAATTCCTAGATGCTTCTAAAATCATCCTTTGTTAAATGGGTGCCTTTGCTCATTTTTCAAAAATATGTTTCTGTACACTTCTTGCTATTCCATAAACTCCTTGATCCCATCCTATCAAAATTGTCAGAGATATCCACTGATCCAATTCCAATGAAACCACTTTGGTTATTTTTCATATAACCAGAGATATCCTAGAAAAGTCCAACTCACATTTTTAGAGCACTTCTATTTCCTGCCTTGTTGTGTTGCTTATTGTGTTTGTTTCCGACGTTAGTTGGCAAAGTAGACGGAGTACTTGGAGAAGGACCAGAAGACTTGAAGACTCTGAGGAACAGGCAAGCAGCCCTTTGACCATGTCTATGAATCCCTTTTTATCCATGTCATATAGCTCTTTATTATTGTTGCATCGGGATCATGATGAGATGGTGAACCACGTGGGTTGGTTGCCTCTGCTACTTCCTCGTTGATACTTGCATTGTGCATGGCCCTACCTTCTTATGAGGGTTATGCCGGTGGGAGTAGATAGGATGCTAAAGTAGATGCTACGCAAAAAGGGACGGGTATGTGCATGATGAAGGAGGCAAAGTATTTTTCAAAGAACTTTTCGAAAACCCCGTCGGGTGCCACTTATGCCCGAGGGAGATGATGATATGGGTAACCACTTGATGACGAAGTGGTGTACCGAGGAAAGTGGGTGTTGTTTTCAAAACAGACTGGTCGAAGTTGCGACCGTTATTCCAACCTTACATGCGCAACCACTCTACCCTTATATGGGAAAGGGCATTATTGAGTACCTAGACCGATACTAGCTTGGAGCCCGCATTACTAGTGACGGGGGAGAGTTGGTGCTCTCTCTCGGGACGGGGTCGTGCCAGGTAGGGCGACCAAGAACATTTTTATGGGGCACCGGGCACACCATTGGTACCCCGTGCTTGTGATGTGAGATGATTATGGAGCGTGGCTCCACGATAATATTATGTGATAATGTTGGGCACGGGGGTTACTAACAATCGAGTGGACTCCATGTTAGTGTCGTCTAGGGAAAGGTAGTGATCGTGTGCTTACCCCGGGTACTTGAGGTATCGTGGGTTGTGGATGACACAGAAGTTCCCCGGATCTTGTGGGTAAAGTGTGCAACCTCTGTAGAGTGTAAAACTATTCGAATAGCCGTGTCCACGGTCAAGGACGGTTGGGTAACCGCTCTTGGGCTACGTCCACTTGTTTACAAACCAAGTGTGTGTGTTGATAAAAATGACTTGGGTCAAGTCAAGGGACTTGACATGATTGAGATGGGTTGGTGCCCACTCTATTTATGTTAGATGGGTTGGTGCCCACTCTATTTATGTTGATATCTGTAACCTGTCCTCATGGTTACTTGAATTCTCTTGATGCATGCCTTAAAAAGTTGTTGAACATGTCATTGCACTCAAAACTAGCTTTCTGCAAAAATTTACCTATATCAAGCATTGTTGTACCTTGAACCAAAACATGGGTTGCTTGCGAGTACATTCAAAGTACTCATTGGCTTGCCACTGGTTATTTTATTGGCCAGGCTTGAAAGGACAAGATATATTGAAGAGTTCCTTGGTGACGATCGTGCGAGCTAGGATGCTTCCCAGTCAGAATGCCTGTAGGGTTAAGGCAGATGGCATGGGTCCAAGTTATCGACGAAGATTTCTGCTGCGATGTTATACTCAAGACTCGACCATAATGGTCCTACTTGTGTAATACGGTATGTATGGATGTAAGACTCTTGTTATTCAGCTTCTGTGTGTTCAGTGAGCATTGATCTCTGGGATCACTGTACACGTGCATTCGGTGATCACGACTTATGAGTCGGGGTCCCCACAACACGGCAATTTTAGTTGCGCATACATGGCATTTTTTTTCAATTTCTGTTGTCCACCAACATTCATTCTCGTATTTTTTAAACCTTGATCATCTACGTTATAAAATTGTCATCAACACCCAAGTTACAGTCCTCCACAGTTGCTTTACGGATTGCTCGCCCCTTTCTTTGCCTTCTTGTGCTTTGCTTCAATTTCCAACCCTGATTTCTATCGTATCTCTTTTGGACGTGCTTTTGTGACGGAACGGGGTGGGTTCCTGACCTGAGTCTGTGTGCTTGCTGTTCCAGAACCTATCTCCGAGTTTTCAGAGGATGGACCCATGGACGAAGGCACACTTGAGATGCGGGGGAACCGATGCAAGGCTTCTTCAGCCTTCCTCTTCTTGATCTCATCAAGCTCTCTTTTCACGGCCTTCCTGTGCTTTTCTGCCACCCTGGCTGTCTCATCAATTTTGCATGCTTCATCTATTAGCTCAGCATAGTTCTTTGACAATACAATGTGCCTAACGGACTCCATGGTTGCCTCTGGTCTGTCATCATGTACAGCCAAAACTGCAGTTGATGTTTGTGGCCCCAATGCATCGTCAGCGTCCCAAGTCCACCGACGTCGTATGAAATGGCGGGGCAATCGCGTGATCGCGTGCATGTCCATTACTTTGAGTATGTGGCAACACACAATCCCGTCCCGTTCGTATTTGCAGCATTGACAGTAGTATTCACCTTCGGTTATTGAGGCCTTGACAAAGTAGTTTCGTCCCTTGTCCGGGTCTTCAGGTTCTGAATCGGACATGCCCATGAGAGTACACACTTTGAAGGTTTGTTTGTCAACTTGGTAAGCTGTGTACATGATGGCCCGCTTTATTTCTTCCTAGAATCTGCATGTTATCCTTTTTAACACCTTTTGTTGATGTAGGGCACAACATAGCAAATGTATTGAAATCAAAGATGGCAAAGAAAGCCTTTTATTTTCCACGAACTTTTTTGTAATGATTGTTTCCCACATGGCAACTGCAGAGTATTAACATGGCAAATGCAGTTTCTTTCACATGGCAAATGCAGTTTCTTTCACATGGCAAGTGCAGTTTAGTTCACATGGCAAATGCATTGTATTTTCACATGGCAACTAGTGTCTTTCACACAGTCAGCATGTCAAAAGATGGCAACAACTTTCATGGTACTACAACTGAATCATGTCGTTCTCAATGCATTTTGCATGTGAAAATAAAGCTTGCATTATACATGGCAATTAAACTACATCCCACATGGCACCCACAACACATTCAAAGTGGCAGTTATACTTTGTTTCACAACAAGCAGCAGCTAATATTTGTTTTTGCAACTACATAGTTTTTTCATTTTTGTTTTGCATTCATGTGTTGACTACAGATGTCAGCTTCAAATCAGCAGATATGGCAAACATATTTATTTACATTTTTAAATCATTTTTCAATGTTAAATGTACATGGCAAATAAGATCATAAGATCAATCGTTTACTTGTTAAATATCTTGTTGGTGTATATCTTGCTCATGTGCCTCTCCATCGGTAAGTATGTTAGCAATTTAGGTTGCTTAAGTGCGGTGTTTGCTTCTTGCTGTAGCTCAGATCCCAGTATTTTCTGTTGCAAAGCTGAATACTGCCTGACAAACTGCAGCAATGAGTTGCCAGGGCTCACGTAATGCTTCAAAATAGCATTGAACCCTTCGCTGCGTTGTGTAGTCTGCAGAAATGGGAAGAAGCAATGCATGAAGTAGGCCGGCACCCAGTACATTTGCTTCTCCCACAAGCTTTTTAGTGTCTCGTTGTCTTGGACTTGGTACGTTTCAATCATAGTCGTCCAGCTCCATTCAAACTCCTCCACCGTCAAGCTGTGGTCCACACACAACTCAAATGCCTTGTGCAGCTCTGGACGGTCAGCGAAGAATGGTCCTAGCATCTCTTCAGCCTTCTTAATAATATGCCACCTGATGTGCCTGTGCACTGCCAATGGAAAGACCTCCTCTATGCCTGCGCGCATGCTAAAATCCTGGTCCGTTATTATGTTCATCGGAGCTAGTCCATCCATGCACTCCAAGAAGGTTTTGAACAGCCAAGTGTAACCATCGGTATCTTTGTTCCGAATGAGACCACAACCGAACTGCAAGGACTGATTGTGGTTGTTTATTCCTATGAATGGAGCACATGGCATCTTGTACATATTCGTGAGATATGTTGCATCGAACGAAATGCAATCACGGAAATGTTTGTAGGCTCTTCTTGCAACACCATCCACCCAATACATGTTTTTGACACGGTCCTCATCATCCAACCTTATCTTGTAGAAGAAATCACTATCTACTTTTGCTTTCTCTTTGAAGTAGGCTATCGTGGCTTCTATGTTAGCCAACCTGCTCTCTCTATGGTACTTTGCCTTTAGGTTTTTGACATCTGCTGGTATGGGGCATGCTACTCAGGCTCCCATCTCCGCTGTGGATCAGTGACATTATTTGGACCATTGTTGATGGACTGACGTTACAATCATGTAACAACCTTATGAATTTCTTCTCGATGGGACTGAATCCTCTATGGGCGCTCAGAAATTTTACTAGGTCAAACTTCTTTATGAGGTCGTGGTTGTGTTCTTCCAAATATTCGTTGACCACCCACCATGCTCCATTTGTGTTTAGCTTCAATCGGACAAGGCATCCCATTTTGAGAATGATGCCTCTCTTTCGTTCCGGCACGACAGGCACAACACCTTTTCCTTTCTTGTTCTTCTGTGCCTTGTAACATATTATCTCACCTCTATTGTACTCATTAGTTTTTTTAATTTTCCTATGGTACTCTGTGTTCACCGCAAATCCATGGAACATCGCATATCTCTGGTAGTACTCCTTGGCATCTTCAAAAGTATCAAATCTCTGTCCAAGATATGGTGGTTGAGGTATCATGATTTCTGATTGTCCATCTTCTTCTTCCCCTTGCGCTTCGTCATCAGTTTCAGCATTTACTTCAGTATTGGTGGCTGTTTCATCTGCTTGAGTGTTGCTTGTGCTGGTGTGCAGAGGGGTGCTTGTCGGCATTGCTGCAACGATTGCCATTTCTGACACTGATTCCGCATTGTTTGTGGCAGCATCGGTAACTTGCTCGTGGAATGCTCCTTCAGTGTGCTCTGAGGTTCCGGTAGCAGATGTTCCTTCGCCACTGTTAATTGTAGTGCAAAAAATCAGGTATGTGTGTAAGCAGTATTGCTTGAATGGCAGATTCGTCATAATGAACTGATAGCAGCTGCATCCGATTTTTGTTCATGGCAATTGCATTTGAAACATTGTACACAACTGCAGTTGTATAACTTTACATGTATAAAGTGCTGGAATGTGCATCTTTGAAATCATGGCAACTGTAACTTATCAATTTTTTTAGCATGATATCATTCATATATATGCAATTCTTGAGTATCCCCATTTTGCCATGCATGGCAACTGCAGTTCTCTAGCCATGGCAGCTGCAGTTGACCTAATATGGCAGCTGCAGTTGCCAGGTCATGGCAACCAACATCTCAACATCAAAACTTGCATTCTAGAAATGATCCTACATGGCAAATGCAGATAATCACAAATGAAAAATACACAAAGACCAGATGATCATAGATTACTAATGGTCATATTCACCTGGTGGCATTTGCCACCCCCACCGTGACAAATGCACCGTTCCCAATGTTTTTTTTGCACAAAACAAATGCATGATGTTTTCTTGGTTCAGATATTTTTACCTTGATGTGCCACATGTGCTAATTGAAGTTGGTGTGACACTTCATTTTGGTGTGTTGTATCTGCATTACCGACCGCCTGCAATGGTGAAGCTTGCCACGAGACATTTGCTGGTGTGGTTGCATCATAATAACCTGCGATCACGTGGAAGTTAACTTTGAAATCATGTCAAACATAGTCCACCTAGGAAGGCAAGTACAGTTAACAAGGATTGACCAACTGTTTTGGGTCAAGCATGGCAACTGTAGCTTTTTAAAACATGGCATATGTAGTTATTCAATCATGGCAACTACAATTGTTGAGTCATGGCAACTTCAACTATTGATACATGGCAACTGCATGTGTTGATACATGTCAACTGTAGTTGTTGAGACATGGCAAATGTAGTTGTTGGGACATGGCAACTGCCCACACATTTGTCTACATGTGGCAAATACATTTGTGAATGCTTGTCATTTGCAATTTCCATCATTGTCTTCATTTCTATCAACTACAAATTAGAGTTGCCATCTTTTTCTTCATTTTATCGTCACACCTTGCAAGCACCAATGTCATCTAGTTTCCTATCCTGATACACTATTCGCAAAATCAGTTTCATATGTCTCACCTCAGTAAGATGTTGATGGCAGGTATCCGATTGCCACCTGTCGCCACGTGCTGCATGAAGGTCCTGTGTTTTTGCAAAATACTCGTAAGTATTGCCATCCTTTGCAAGTTATATTCGCCACATGGACATGCTATTTTTCTTTATTTCATTACCTTGCTTTGCCACATTTGCTACTTGAAGTTGGTTTCCTGTATATATATCACCGATAGCCCCTCGTGTTCCAACTTGCCATGGTACCCCTGCCTGTGTGTTTGTGTTATAAGAACCTGCAAACAACGTCGTAGTACTACATAAGTAGAATACCATTTTGAAGTCCACAAACATGTCAACTGTCCTTTTCTGATCATGCATCGTACCTAAGCTCGCGTACTGCTCTAGTAGTGGCAGCAATGGTCCTGTAGAAATGAGTTGATTGTACTCTGTTGCATCCCAAAACGGCGCTTGCAGCCTTCCAAAAAACCAAGGATCAACCCTGTCTTAATGATTCATGTTTCTCTGCTTTTCACACTGTGTTTTCGGTCACTGCATGAATAAGAACGCATCATTACTCTGTTTTTTAAATTCCATTTTGTTTGCTGTTTGCATATAAAAGGAAACATGGCAATCTTATCACATTTATGTCGTAAACAACTATTAAAGCATGGCAAGTAGGAATCATTGTAGGCGTGCATTTTTTCAGACGAGAGGGCATGCATGTCCATCCTCTTTCTAAAAGCTGGATGGCAACTAGTTTGTTGAACTGATGACAACTGACAATATAATATGATGGCAACTGACGACATAGATAGGTGGCAACTGACGACATAGGTAGGTGGCAAATATTTTTTCACTTCATATGGCGTGCCCCAAAATTGATCTATTCTTCCCTGTTCTTAGTGAATCTCAAACATCCTTTTCACACACCTGCCGATAGCATCTGGAACATAATTTCTTAGATCAGATCCATGAAAGAACATGTCAAATTTGCGTCCGTTGGAGGGCAGAGGAGAATAAGCATGAGCGGCCGGAACTATGGATCCAGTCACCATCTACATGGGCAATCTACGACGGGGTTGGGGGGGAGTGGGGTGGGATTTGGGAAGGAGGAGGAGACATATTTCCTGACCTGTGAGCTTGTTGCCGTCTCTTTTCCGTCGATGGGGGGTGTGAGCGCTAGGGATCTGATATGGTTGCCATGACAACTAGAGAAGGAAGCCGACAGAGGTAGGGGAAGACCTGCCGATGCAGAGGTTGCAGACGACGAAGGGCAATGGCAATTTGGGTCGAACGCGGGGGTTCGGCCGATGGGTGCGCGAGGTTGTGCAGGTTGCGGGTTCGCTCGCCCGGACGTGTGGGCGATCGCGCCACACACCAGGCGTGCGGGCTGCGGATGGGAGCGCCCGGACGCCGTCGTGCGGGCTGATTCGCGTCTGTGCCACACGGGACGTGCGACATACACCTCAATGCCACACGTGTGGTGGTTATCCGCGTCCTAATTTTATCGAACGAAAGGTCGGCAGGTGTTTTCTGCGGGGCAAAGCTGTTTGAGCCGTTTGATTTGATGGCCAGGGGCCTCGTGCGTGAGTGAATGTGACGTTGCATGACATCAGCACATAGTCAACGGTAAGTCGGTAACGTCCGTACGGCGTCGCACGCTGGTTGAGGCACCAACTACCCCGAAAAGAAAAGAAGGAAATCCCCGAAACCGACTTCGTCCCGGAATCCAACTCGCCGCATTGCAAGACGAGCGCGGCCTCCAGCAGCGTCGCCATCTCGGGCTATATTAGCAACCGCCCTCGACCTCGAGCGCCGCCTTCTGCTCCTGATCTTCTGCGCGCCTTCCCAAACCCCAACCCCCTCCTCTACTCACCGGCGGAGAGCCGCGGCCGTCCTTCTGATCGGAAGAGGCGGGCGCCCTTCTGATCGGCTGATCCTGTCTGCTCGCCGGTGGTCAAGATATCCAAGAAGAGCCGGGCGTCCTTCTGACCGGCTGATCCTGTCTGCTCGCCGGCAGTCAAGATATCCAAGAAGAGCCGGGCGTCCTTCTGACTGGCTGATCCTGTCTGCTCGCTGGCGGTCAAGATACCCAAGAAGAGCCGGGCGTCCTTCTGACCGGCTGATCCTGTCTGCTCGCCGGCGGTCAAGATATCAAGAAGATCCGCGGGCGTCTCGCCGGCGCGTAGAAGTGCCGTGGGCGTCCCCTTTCGATCGGCCGACTCTCCATCTTCTCGCCGGTGCGTCCGTTCGATCGGCTGAGCCTACGTGAAGGCAATGAAGGCCTCATCCTCGGCGGTATGCAACTTTACACTTCTCGTGATCCTTCATAGTTCGCAGAGCAGTTTAGTTGTTTATCATCGATGTGTTGATTTGGCTATTTGGTTGGGCGTCCGTGCTATTTTCCTTCGGGTTCAATCACGTTTTGAGAGACATAGCCGAATATGTCTATTTATATGGTGTACACAATAGCCGATTGGTCATATTGCCTGAATTTTTCTGATTGCCGAAGTAGTAACTGCAATTTCCGTCACTTTGGTAGCTGTAGCCCAATTCTTTAGAGTATCTTGTGAACGTGACACCACACTTGGGATCTGCGAAAGAAAACGAAAATATTATCTAACTGACGTTCGCTAGGAGGGATTTCCCAGCGAACGCCATGCCCGTTCGCTGCAGGTCGAGTCCCAGCGAATGCAATGCTTTTTCTTTCCTCAGCTACCTTATCTGTGTCTCTTTCCCTTTTCCATTCTCGCGAGTGGTGGAGCGGCGAGCTGAGAGAGAGAGAGAGAGAGAGGCGAGCGAATGAGGCGCTCGTCGCGGAGGTAGTCTGCTCGCCGGGGGACGGACTGGAGGCCTAGCGGTGTAGTGGCGACCCAAGAGAGAGAGAGAGAGAGAGAGAGAGAGAGAGAGAGAGGCGAGCGGCGGAGGTGCTCGTCGGGGAGATGCTCGTCTCGCCGGGGGACGGGCTGCAGGGCCACTACCACCGCACCGGGTGGCTTCTTCGGGGACGGCGCCGCCGCGAGGGGCCAGACTAAGCCGCTCTTCTCCATCCTCGGCGCCGGGGCCCTAGTCGACCTCCTCGCCACATCTCCCTTTGGTGCTTCACCCTCTCCTACGTTCGGCGACTGCCGTTTTTCTGAAGCTTTTAGTTAGATATATTGTCATCAGTGGCCTGATTTTGAGCACAGCCGGGGATACTAACTGATCTAAAACCTGGGGAATTTCAGATTTTTGGTTACTAACACTCAACATGGCAATTTTAGTGTATACACACAGCACCTTAATAACTGATTTTGTTATTTTTACACATGGCAATTTCCCTATCTTGGCATGGCATTTTTTTCTGTAAGACCAATTCATGAATCATGGCAATTTTAGAAGTTTTTAGCTCACCCTCAGATTTTCTGATATGATGATTTTGGTTGTATCTTTCTACATTTTGAAATGTTTGTAGCAAGAGAGAAATTGCCATAGGCCCCATAGCATTTTAACATGTCTCACCATAGCAGTTTAAGAATGTGTCACATGGCATTTTTTTCATGAACTTTGCCATGTTTTTCTGTAGAGAAAAACCCCATAACTCTGCCTTTTGTTACCAAATTACCATGGCATTTTTTATATTTATTAGACATGGTTGGTTTATCATATGTAGCATGGCAATTATATCTATTTTCAGATCATGGCATTTTCATCACATGTAGCATGTCATTTCCTATGAATTAGGCCCATGGTATTTTCATCATATGTAGCATGACATATTTTATGAATTAGACCCATGGCACTTCTTACCCATGGCATTTTTTACTACAGGTAAAAAGGAAAACCATCGTGACCGATTCAGCATAGTTTAGTTTATCATTATAGCGACCCTTAAGTTTATCAATTCAGTTCATATACTGCACTTTTCTTATAAATTTGACAACATAGGGTGAGCCTTAGTTTGCTGGTTTATCACCGTAATAACCTAGCATGTACAAGAGTTGAAATCACAAACACAACCAATGTAGTACATTTCTCAGAAGAAGGCATATAGTAGTACTGTTTTGGATATTCTAAAAAAAAATCTGCATGGAGAATGTGTTGTTTCAGCTTGAACAATAGTATATGTTCGTTAATATATTCACTTATTGTTACATCCTGATGTTGCTATTAACTCTGAACTTCCAGTTTGGTATGTGCCCTAATAATTTTTCTCCTTGTTTAATTCTGCAGCTCCAAAGGTTTCTGAAACCTTTCAGTAAGAAGCGCCTAAGTGAAAGGAAACACCATATGTTTGTACTGTGCAAGTACGACTCTGGTGACCCACTGAGTGAGCTTGTCAGGCATAGCAAGCTGACATGGGAGTATACACCAGCGGAGCAGAAGCCTAACTGCCACGTTGTGCTAACACGGGCGGCTCCCATTGTCCGTGATATAGCAGCTGCGTTGGCAGCTTTAATCCAGCTCATCCATGAGCTTGGTTACTCGCTTAATGGGGTACTGAGGCTCAGTATGCTTTACTGGATTCCCCACACAAAGAGCATCAAGATAAAAGGTCTCAGGAAAGATGAGCTAAAACAAAGGACCGATGACATGGCCATAGAGGATTATTCCTCAATATATCGGATCTTTCTGGATGAGATATTCTTTGCTTCTAAGGTTCCTCATGAGTTAAGGGAATGGTTGTACTATCTGAAGATGAATCCTCTGTTCTACAAGGAACTGATTAGAGGTCACATGTTTCTGATGGACGATGAAGCGAAGGTGGGCAAGTACTGCATTCTTTACCAGAAGCTCCAGCAGGTCAAATGCATGAACATGCAGATGTATCTTAAAGCTCTCTCATTTGTTTGTGCTGGGAACTGTGAGGCGCTAACTCAGTGGCAGGTAGAAGTCATTCAAAGTGAGCTTCTCGAAGCCGTTAAAAACCATCAGGATGCTAATGGCAGAACCAAAGTTTACACCAAGGATGAAGAGGGGCTGACGACATTTGGGCGTCACACTTGCGCACATGTATTGGATAGGTCTGTGCTATGCCTAGGAAATGGACGCTATGTTCTGAGGATTAAACTGTCTGAGATTTTCGCGCACATAGAGTCCTTTACCCCAGGACTTTTCGAGCAGCTCCAGAAAGCCATGTTTATAATTTCTCATGATCTAGCAGCTGCGAATCTGCCGGAGCTTTGAAGGTAAGAGGCTGCTTTGCTTTCATCAGTTCTTTCAGTCAGCTTCTAATTGAATGATCCGAGTGTGTCCTCTCAATCATACAGAACTTGATAGTACATGATTTCTTGTGGCTGCAGTTATACTCGCGCTTAGTCTGGTGGGGAGCAACGGTCGTTCACAGTCCCTTCAGGAGTGCTTGGACCTACGTCTGATCAGAAATGCTTGTTGGTTCACAGTGGTGCACCTGCTGGAAGGAGTGCAGATTTTCGTCATACGGTGGTTTACAGTCCGTCTGGTGGGGAGCAACGGTCGTTCACAGTCCCTTCAGGAGTGCTTGGACCTACGTCTGATCAGAAATGCTTGTTGGTTCACAGTGGTGCACCTGCTGGAAGGATTGCAGATTTTCGTCATACGGTGGTTTACAGTCCGTCTGATCAGGGGTGCTTGGTCCCTGCTGGGAGGATCAATGTCAGCAAATGTATGTGTTTTTGTAGGGTAACAGAATGTAGTGTTTGATCTCAGTACCCTTGTGTATGTATTAGTAGCAATGGTGTAGATCGAGACCTTACGCAGCCCTAGTGTGTTGATATTTTGTTAACACTGGATCTATTGCTGTCAGTTTTATCCTGGATACACATTGGCTCCTGCTTACTAGTATATCTTTTGTTGTTTCCTCTGTGTTTTCCTGTTAAATTCAGGCCTTTCTGAATAGCAGGATATGGCTGCTTACTTCAATAATGTTTTTGACCGGTTCAAGTCGAACTTTGGCCTATCCTATGCTGACACATGCCTTGAATTATGCGTTTTATCCCAGCTTCAAGAAATTTGACTGAAAACAATCTGGGTCTTGGCCAAAAATGCAAAATGGCCCGTTGTGCATCTCCACCCATCACCGTTCCCACGGGCTGATTCCAAACCGTTACCACACAAAAAGGACGCATCGTTGAAAAGTTTTCTTTCTGTATTGCCGGGGGTCAGATGCAAGATTAGCTACTGTATGTTGGTCTAGAAAAAGCCTGTTTTCAAAACTAGAGCTAATAAGATGCCCAAATAATCAATCCAGCGATATCCATAGTCAGAGTTTTACAAGCACCTAGTTAATATCCAGAGAACACTTTTAACACAGAAAGAGAAATATTTCACAATTGTTACTTGTCAATCCCTAAGTTCTAGAAAGCCAGCACGTACGGTCCTATCAGGCTCTACAGTTTTCAGCAGCGCCATGACCCGCGATGCATAAATAAAGTTATTGGTCTAAAAAAAGCACAAATATTATAAGTTCTGGTACATGCCAAATAATCAACCCCGCAAAAAAAAACATGCCAAATAATCAGGATCAATAGTATATCAATATCATAAGTTTAGTATATGCCATATGACCAGGATCAATAATATCTCAACAGACACAGCTAGGCCAATAAGAAATTATCTACTGGAGCAATATAACCACTGAATTAACATCGTGGTTCCTTTTTCGAAATGAAAAGTTAACTGAAGGGCCGCCATGATGTTGCCCCAATTGGAATCATGTGTGTTAGGCTGTGGCATCCGTAAATCCAAGCCAAGAACATCTGCATCAAATAATTGCTAAGAAAACAACTATAACCATGAGACAAAGTTGAGTGCAATAGGAAAAAAATCGATGGATTTTTTTTTTGCGGAATCAAAACTTGTATTACTCAATCAAGGTGTTCTTACAATCGAGGGTAACAATGTTCATCACCTCATCCGGGCCAGCCCCAAGCCAGGTCATGGTCCTACCTTGGGATCTAGCAAACAATGCTAATCTATCACTAGCTTTATTCTGAGCTCTAACAACATGAGTAATACAAGTTTGTCTAAGTGACAGTAAGTACTTTATCTCCTTGACGATGGATGCATAGATTGAGCGATCAACAGCCTCACATGAAATCATAGTAGCAGCCTCTAGTGAATCCAGCTCCACCACTATAGGAAGGTCGCTGCGTTGTAGTGCCAACGAAATGCCTTCCATGCATGCACAAAGTTCGGTCTCCAGGGCATCTCTACAAGAGTACAGGGCCCTGCATGAAGAGAAAATAACGCCTCCACGATGATCACGCAGGATCATTCCAGCTCATGCTATCTCAGTCGCAACAAAAGAGCCATCTGTATTCAACTTAATCCACCCCCGAGCCGGGGGATATCATCCCTTCTCTTCTGGGAATTAGAGCTGCTTGCATCTGCACTCGGTTTTTCATATACTATAGGGGACTTGCCTTTTGCTGGGTCTGCCCGAGGGTTCAGCTTGATCCCAATTAAAGTATCCAGGTAGCTTCGGAGAAAACGTACTGAAACCTCCATAGGCGGAGCAGGCTTGCAATGCACCAACTCATTCCGGACAAACCAGCTCCTCCAAAAAATCATCATGATCATCATTCGCCCCACATCGTTCCGCGGCGCTAGCAGATGGAGAAGCCACTCCTTTCCGTTGTTTTGTATAGACTCAATCTCTGGAATCATCCATACCTTGCTCATGGCGATGTACAGGTCCCGGCCGAGCTGGCAGTTAACAAAAGGATGGAAGTTGTCCTCCTCTTCCACCCCGCAAACTGGGCACCTGCTGACTACCTCGAGGCCAATATTCTTCTTTCTCTGCCAAGTTGGAAGCGAGTTGGTGGCAAGCCTCCAAGCAAAGTTATTCACTGCCGTTGGCGCCCAGCTTTTCCATATGAAATCCCAGCATTTCCTTTGACCAGAAGGAGACGAACTTGAAGATACGTCATTGCCGAGGTGTGCCTCCTCGAAAGCCATAGTATAAGCCGATTTTACAGTGAACACACCATATTTCCCCGGGCCCCAAGCTATCACATCATCATCCAGCCTCGGTGACGCCCTGATCTTTGTTATTTCTTGTATATCCGCATCAACGAAATACTCATTTAGTAGCCCATAGTTCCACGAGCCATTCTGGTTCAGAAATCCCGAGACAAACCGAATCCGACACCTACCCTAGGGGGATATAGGTTTATATGAATAATGTCTAGGGATCCAGTTATCCCTCCAGACACGAATACTTCTGCCGTTGCCAACTCTCCAAACGAGACCCTTCTTCAATAATTCCAACCCATAACTGATAGCTTGCCATGACGAGGATGCATTTCCAGTAAAAACTGTATCCTCTAGTTCGCCCAGTGGATAATACCTTGCCTTCAAAACTCGAGCACACAAACTATCCGGTTTAGTTAACAATCTCCAAGCTTGTCGTGCTAACAATGCTTGATTGAACAAACAAAAATCACGAAAATCCACGCCCCCCTTAGCTTTGGGCTGGAGTAAATGGTCCCAACCGCGCCAGTGTACTTTCCTTTTACCTTTGGCCGAGCCCCAATAATAATTCCGCACCATACGGGTGAGATCGTCGCAGACCGAAAAGGGCACTTTGAAGACGCCCATGATGTAGGTAGGCAGCGCCTGAGCTACATACTTGATTAGCACCTCCCGTCCTGGCTGGGCCAGAAACCCATCCCCCCATTGCAAAAGTCATTTTGTAAGGCTGGTTTGCAGGTTTTGAAACCGGCCCTTCGACATCCGTCCCTCCGGCGTTGGCAAGCCCAAATACTTGTCCTCAAAACCATCACTAGTGACATGCAAAACTGTTCGTAGCTCCTCCTGTATTGGTTCTGGACATGCACTCCCAAAAAGCACAAAACACTTGTCGTAGTTGAGAGTCTGGCCTGTGGCCGTACTATAATCATCCAGGACTTGCTTCACCTTCTCAGCCTGGTTTTTGGACGCCTCAAAAAACAGAAGTGTATCATTAGCGAACAGCAAATGTGATATACCGGGTGCATTCCTGCAAATTGTCACCGGAGTAATATCTCCTGACTCCACCTTCTTTCTCAGTAAAGATGATAGCCCATCTGCCACAAACAAAAATAAGAGCGGCGATAAAGGATCTCCTTGCCGTAGCCCACGCGACGGCGCAAATGAATCCAAGAGAGTTCCATTGAAATTAACAGAGTATCTCACTGACGTGACACATGCCATAATCCAGTCAACCCATCGTTGAGAGAAACCCATCTTTTGCATCACTTGCCTCAAAAAGATCCAGTCCACCCTATCATAAGCTTTGGACAGGTCCAACTTATACGCACAAAAACTCCTAGTTGGATCCTTTTCTTGCTTTATGTGGTGAATGCATTCAAAAGCTACCAGTGCATTGTCCGTAATCATCCTCCCTGGGATAAATGCACTCTGTTCCGGGGAAATAAGATCATCCATGAGGGGTCTCAGCCTGTTAACCAAGCACTTCGTGATCCCTTTATATACCACATTACAGAGGCTTATCGGCCTATACTCCGACAACTTGGTAGGATTTGATACTTTTGGAATTAGCACAATCGATGTAGCATTAAACCCTTCTGCCATAAACCCTGTGTGGAAAAAATCTTTCACCGCTGCCACGACCCCCTCCTTAAGTGTACTCCAATTGCGCTGAAAAAACCTTGCCGGGAGGCCATCCGGGCCTGGCGCCTTAAGCGGTCCTATTTGGAAAAGTGCATCGGAAATCTCCTTATCAGTAAAAGACTTACAAAGCTTGATGTTATCCTCAACCGTCACCTTTGCTTCCATATGGTCCAGCACCGGTGAAGCATCCAAAGAAGGGTCAGCCGAAAAGATGGTTTGAAAATATTCATTGGCCAAACGCCCCATGGATTCAAAATCCGAATGCACAACCCCAATGCTATCCGTAAGTTCTCTTATCTTGTTTTTCCTCGCTCGCCAAACAGCTTTACTCTGAAAGTATTTAGTATTTCTGTCCCCCTCTTTCAGCCATGTTCTAGACCTTTGAAGCCAAAGCATCTCTTCCTGATAGAGCAACTCATTCATCTTGTCAGTGACTCTTCTAATTTCTTGTCTATCCGCATTCATATGCATGAGTTCTTCCAGTTGGGATCGTGATTTAGCCAGCTCACGTGTTATATTGCCAAATTTCTTACTCTACTTACCTAACGTTGTCATAGTTTTTGACAGTGCATCTCGGAGTTGCTCTAGGTTCTGTATATTGCCCACCGCCTCCCATGCCTCCTTAATCACTTCAAGAAGAACCGCATCTCTCTCCCAAAACAGCTCATACCGGCGCTGCTTGCTTCCCGCTGGCCCTTAATCTATGCTTGCCTTTATCACGATCGCCACATGATTAGAACATGGGGATGGCACATGGAGAACCGTAGTGAAAGCATACATGTTTCTCCATTCATTTGTAGCCACTGCTCTGTCCAAACGGACTTTGACATTACCCGATCCTCCCCTCTTGTTGTCATAAGTGAAAGGCACTCCCACAAAACCCAAATCCACAAGCCCACAGATCTCCAAAGTATCCCGGAAGGCAACCATCTGTGGTTCTGCACGGGGTGTAGATGACAAATGCTCATAGTTCCACATCGCCTCATTGAAATTACCCACAACTAGCCATGGGGCATTACTTGTAGATTTTAGCCGCTGAAGCTTGTCCCACATAAAATGCCGGTTCTCAACTCTGGGTTCTCCATACACGCATGTGATCCTCCATTGAGCTGCGCTTTCCGAGACACGCACAAGGGCGTCAATATACCTATCCTCCTTATCCAAAATCTCAACCTCATACGACTCATGCCAGAACAAAGCCAAACCACCACTCATCCCATTACTATCCACACCCATGAATCCCTTCAAACCAAGGCGACCACGGATCCGTTTCATCTTTTCAGCTTTCTGCCTAGTCTCACACAGAAACACCAAGTTCGGGTAATGCGACTGTGAGATCGTCGCTAACTCACGAACTGTCCGGGGATTCCCCCCCTCCCCGGCAGTTCCAGCTTAGCACATTCATTGGGCCCGGCAGTCCTCCCGCTCGGAGGCCACCTCGGACGCCATGTCCATCTCCATAGTTTCTTCACCATCACCTCGTTTCCTCCTCTTGACGATCGGAACCTTCCCTGGGGTACTAGATGGGCCTATCTCCACCCCATCAGAAGCATTTCCCCCCTCCAACATCAGAACTGTGCTCGATACCTTGCCCGCGAGGTTTGGCACCGGCTGTTCCCGAACGCTCACTGTGCCATCAGTGTTGATAAGCCTTTTGCGTGCTGAGCGGCCATCCTCATCGCCCCCACCATACACCTGCATCACCACACCATCGTTAGCTGGGACGGCGGGAACAGCACCGCCCTCAGAGGCCTCCGTATGCATTGCGGATCTCCCTCTGTTTCCTGCTCCTCCTCTACCTCCACCCCCTCCTCTGAACCCACCTCTAGATCCACTCCTACCCCTTCCTCCCGCTATACCCCCTCCTCCTCTGCCACTCCCTGTGCTCCCCAAAGGCTGTTCATTGCTCCAATGCAACCAATCCCCCCATTCACACTCCGATGGATCATGCACTCCATCCCCACATTATTCAACCACATGGCCCATGCAGCCACAAAAGAAGCAAAAGTCCGGTAGTTTCTCGTAGCTCACTGGGTATCGGTTGGACTCTTTCAAAGTGATTGGGACAAAACGTACCAAGGGCTTATGAACATCAACAAAAACCCTAACCCTCAGAAAACTCGATGGGTTAATCCTTCCTTCATTAACAGCAACAGTAAAGGGCGGCATACCCACTTTTTTAGCAACTTTCTCAGCCAGCTCCTTCTTCCTCGTTAGCCCATCCGGGAGACCTTTAATTCTAGCCCATAGTGGATACAAATCCAGATCATATTCAGCAACATTCGTAAACCCATCATACTCAACAATGACGACCGGATCCCTCCTAAATTGCCAAGGCCCTCCTTCCACCACCCGCTTCCAATCCCCCAAACAATGGCACTGAGCTAGGAAGAGATTAGGCCCCTTGATATTGAAAGTAACTCCTTGCGCGCACGACCACGCGTTCCTCAGAGAATTTAGCACCGCAGCGTGGCTGAAAGGTCCCATTGTATGAACCCTAAAAAGGCATAGCCATCGCACCTCCTTGATCAACTTTTCCACTTCTCCCGACAGATCTAAATCTTCCTCCTCCTCCTCCCCGTGCAGTTTCAATCCTTCAAAAGCATCTTCCAAGGCCGAATCGTGACCCAGATCATCCCACTTCTCATCGTCTTCCTGGTGGCGGTCCGCCTCCTCCTCCTCCCTCCCATCAACGGAGCATGGTCCGGAATTGGGTCACTGGACGACGGGCCAGCCCCCTGCCCTACATCTTCCTTCAACTTCTCATCTGGAAACCCTAACCTAGCCCCATCTTCCTTCTCTCCTCCTTGCGCCTTGCCCCGGACCGGCTCCCCCATCGCGTCAGGCTTCTTTGTCTGATCCCTACGCCTCTCGATCGCCAGGAGAGGCCCAGGTGATCGGCGGTAGGGTTTAAGGGTGGCCTCCGACGTCGCCGCCAGAGGAACGGGTGGACTCTAGGAAAACCCTAGAGGAAAAATCGATGGATATGACTGATATACAGGATTAATCGATATACAGAGAGAAAAATAAAACTGAATGTATGAAGACTATTAGATAACTAAACTCTCACGATTGAAAGATTGAAGAATGATGCAAGCTTACAGACTGATATACATAGAAAAATAGAACTGGGTTTTTCCTATGTCGTTTGAACAAATATGGTAAATTATAGATTATGCCGATGCAAAATAAGAGAAGAAAATGCTAAGAAAGAAGAATGCGCAAAACTGTATATATGCACATCTGATCATAACACGAAGACTAAACAAATAAGTACAACCTCCTGACTGAGACTGAATATGACCCAAGAAAGAAAAGACGAAAGAAAAAAAAAATAAGGATGCGTTTGGTTGCAGGGGTATCCTCTTAGGGACAGGGATAGCCTCTTTTTACAGTGGATACCACCCGTTTGAATCTGCATCAAGGAGTGACAGAGGCAGCCAGATGCTTGGAATATTGGTGAAAAACGGGGTTGCGGCCAGCCGCGAAAAAGTGGCGGACAGCGGCAACCACCCCGCGCGCGCGTCCCTCCGCTCATGAGCGAATCGTTTTTCCGACTACTGACTCCCACTCACCCCCACGAACAGGTGAAACCCTCATTTTTTCCCCATCGCTCGTCTCTCTCGTGTGCGGCGGCGGCGGCGGCGCATCTAGCAGAGAGGCCACGAGAGGTGAGTTCGTTGGTTCTCTACTCGGCCCTCCCTCCTCCTACACGTCCGCCTCTCCAGCAATCGCGTGTGGCGGCCGTCCGGCTGGGATCTGAGCCGGTGGCATGACTGGATCTAGAGGTGGCCGGCAGCTGGGGGCTTGAGGTGGCGTGCGTGGCCGGAGATTGAGGGTTGGACGGCGGCTGTATGCATGTCTGGTGCATGCATGAGCAAGGCTGCGTGTGGTCTTGAGTTCGGCTTGTAGCAGGTTACTGGATGCGTGAGCATGCATTTGTGCTCCATGCTAATGATTATTCTGTTGTCTATTGCAGGTGATTTGAAGCCATAAATCCTATTCTCTTCTTTGTAAGCAGTCTGTAGCAGAGTACTGTGAGTATAGCTTGGAGCAGAGAATTACTATGGGTTGTATAACTATTAGGTTTTAGTACTCTGCACTGTTGAACTATGAGTTGTATGCACTTGGTTAAATGTCAAATGCTGAACTATTAGATGTGGCAGAGTTCAAATTAGTTTGTACTATTGTTTTGGTATGTTGTGGTATAGTTATTTTTTTGAAATTATTACTTCACATATCATATATGTCAGTATGGGGGTAATCTGACCACCTCAGTGAAAAGGGTTACCACAACCCTTATCCATCATTTATCCCTCAAACCAAACACTCCAGGGCTATCCTCAACCATGTTCTGTCCTTCAAACCAAACAAAAACGGGTTAACCTCACCCACCCAACCAAACACAAAAAAAGGCTATCCCTGGCCAGGTGGTTGGGGATACCCACAACCACCCTAGCTTGTCCCTCAAACCAAACATATCCTAAATGTATAAGGACTACTGCAAAACAGGAGTCGTTGTCCTAAAAGAGCCATGCAAGCTTAACTATGTGTTCATTTCGTGAATGAGACTTTGTTGTACTGGACGTGTATTGTGGGTACAACTGAAATGACAAAACACGAAGCATGGATGCGTGTATCTTGCCAACCGCCCATGTAATATTGATTGCTTACTCGATTATGGAAAGAAAATAACAAAAAAGGGTGTACCAAGATAGTGTACTTAGTGCATCTTCAACGCAGACCCTCAAACCACCCGCATACATCTGAATCGTACGGTTCCCACCACAGAAGCCATCCAACTCGGGCCTGTATCAATCCGCAGGGTGTTCCGGACGCGTTTTCTCGCGCAAACATGAGACAAACGTTGGGGGGCTTTGCGGGACTCCGGACCGCTACCAAGCCCGCTTCTGACCGTACTAGCCCACCCAAACTCCCCACCCGCCCTTCCTGCGCTTTCCATCGCACGCCCCGCGCTGCATTCATGTCGGTCCAGAGCATGCAGCGGCCGGCATTGATGTTGCGATTTGACAACGGGAAGGCGGCGCGGATGGATGCGACCTTTCGGACGTCGCGTCCCGAGAAACCAACTCCGGCCGCTGCGCCGCATTGAAGCAGGTTGACCGCCCCTCCGCCTGGCCTGGCCGCGACTATTTAAGCCGCGCTCCGGCGCTGTCCAGATCCACACCCCCCCTCCCGAGCACCACACCGTCCTCCTCCCCCTCGCTGAGCCCTTCCTCCTCTCAGAGCCCAGCGACGATGTTGAAGTCCTGGTTATCCGTGCCAGCAGGCGGCACCCGTGGGAACTCGTCGTCAGCCGAATCGTGGCGTCGCCGCCCTCGCTCACCATGACCATCCGCATCCACAGCGGCGGGCTCCTCTAGTGTCAAGGAGGACCAACCGCATCAGCGGCCCCGTCTCCTCTCGAAGGTAGCTCCGATAGAGGAAGGATTCACCTGTCAGATGGAGATCATGACGGAGTGTTCGCTCCGTCAGATGGGCCCGACGCCATCGTCGCTGGCGCGCGTTAAGGAGGAGCTACCATCCCCGACACTGATCCGCGTTAAGTGGGATCCGACATCCCCACTCCAGTAGGTGAAGGACGCGCCGATGTCCCTGCCCCGCAACCGCAACCTCCACATCGGATCATGACGGAGTGTTCGCTCCGTCAGATGGGCCCGACGCCACCGTCGCTGGCGCGTGTTAAGGAGGAGCTACCATCCCCGACGCTAATCCGCGTTAAGCGGGAGCCGACATCCCCACTCGAGTAGGTGAAGGGCGAGCCGGTGTCCCTGCCCCGCAACCGCAGTCTCCACATCGGCGGTTGTATGAAGCAGGAGCCGGGCGTCCCCCCCCCCCCCCAAGCGCCTCCGCCGCGTGAAGGACGAGCCCCCGCCACATAGTCGCTACGCGCGGATCGACGAGCCCTTCTCACCACCACGACACCACCACCGCCCGACAAAGTCGGAGCTACCGCCCGCGATCGCCAAGGCATGTGGCCACATCCTCTACTACCTCGGAGGCGGCGGTTACGATAGTGCCCCCGACTCTCGGGCCGTGGTATCCTAGGCCGAGCGCGCAGCGTGGAAGCAGGCGAGGTACGACCGGTGCAATGTCAGTCGCCGCTCTGCTTCGCCAAGACGGACGTTGCGCCGGAATGGGTCTGCAACGACCCGGACCTCAACGCGGCATTGGCGCTCGACTACTCGTCACCACAACAAAGGCGGCCGCTAGGCGCCGCCGCCGCCTTGACGGCGAGCTTGCCAAGATCGACGAGGAGTGGCCGCTTAGCGACTGCTCCACAAATGCCGGAAGGGGCAAGGCCGCCACCCGGGCGCCGCCAGCGCCTTCGTCAGTGGCCAGGGCGGTGCTTCGCATTATGTAGCAGGAAGCAGAGCGGTTCCTCCGCGAGCGTTTGACAGCCACTAGACAGGGCTGCCACGGCCTTCTACCATCCTTGCGTCGCTGGAGTGTGGTACATCTCAAACGTATCTACTTTTGCAAACACTTTTGCTCTTGTTTTGAACTCCAATTTTCATGATCTGAATGAAACTAACCTGGACTGACGCTGTTTTCAGCAGAACTACCATGGTGTTATCTTTGTGCAGAAATAAAAGTTCTTGGATTGAGCTAAAATTTACGGAGAATATTTCCAGAATATATAAAAAATATTGGCTAAGAGAACTACTAGAGGGGGCCACCCAGGAGCCATGAGCTCAGGAGGCACATCCACCCCCCAGGGGCGCCTTGTGAGCTCGCGGGTCCCACAAGCCTCCGTTAGCCCTAACTCGAACTCCATAAGTACCGTCTCGTGGAGAAAAAGTCATAGAGAAGGAATCATCATGTTTTACGATACGAAGCCGCCGCCACCTCCTGTTCTTCATCGGGAGGGCTAGAGTACTTTCAGGGCTCCGGAGGATGGAATTCGTCGTCGTCATCATCATCAACCCTTCTTCATCAACAATTACATGATGCTCACCATCGGGAGTGAGTAATTACTTTGTAGGCTTGCTGGACGGTGATGGGGTTGGATGAGATTTGTCATGAGACAAGTCAATTTGTTAGGGCTTGATCCCTAGTATCCACTATCACTACAAAAAAAGATACATCCGTGACATTATGGCCCGAACGAAAACTTTTCCTGTCATGGTTATGACACTTCTATGATGATAATTGTGACAAAAACATGTATCATCATAGATGTGGTGGGCTCCTACTTCTATGAAAAAAATCATGATTGAAATTGAGCTTTTCATCCTCGGCGAGGCGGAGACGCACCTGCATGACATTATTTGGGCCGTCCATGATGGAAAAATCTTGGTAGAAGCGAGGGCGAGGAAAATTTCAGGAAGTTTCCAGTTACGGTGGGTGATCGGGGCCGAGCAATGCAGTGTGGTTTGCGCGTTTCTCTCATACGCGCGTGTGTGCCAGGCATTGGCTAACTGAACCCGAGCGAGGCGTTCGCTTACTAAACCCAAGAGATTGCACTAGCTACGCTATTGAACACGAGCGACCAATCCCTTAGTCGCTAACTGATACGTCTCCATTGTATCTACTTTTCCTAATGCTTTTGCTCTTGTTTTGGACTCTAATTTGCATGATTTGAATGAAACTAACCAAGACTGACGCTGTTTTCAGCAGAACTACCATGGTGTTGTTTGGTGCAAAAATAAAAGTTCTCGAAATTGGACGAAACTTTTTGGAGAATTATTTTGGAATATATAAAAATTATTGGAACCAAGACCCACTGGAGGTGAGCCCTAGCTGCCCACTAGGCACCAAGGCATGCCACCCCCTCCGGCGTGCCCTGGTGGATAGTGGGGCCCATGAGGCTCCGCTAACCCTAGTTCCAATGCTATAAATTCCTATTTCCTGAGAAAAAATAGGAGATGAAGTTTCATCTCGTTTCACGATAAGGAGCCGCCGCCACCTCCTGTTCTTCATTGGGAGGCCAGATCTGGAGTCCGTTTGGGGCTCCCGAGAGGGGGATCTTCCGTCTTCATCATCATCAACCGTCCTCCATCACCAGTTCATGATGCTTACCGCCGGGAGTGAGTAATTGCTTTGTAGGCTTGCTAGACGGTGATGGGTTGGATGAGATTCATCTTGTAATCGAGTTAGTTTTGTTAGGTCTTGATCCCTAGTATCCACTATGTTCTGAGATCGATGTTGTTATGACTTTGCCATGCTTAATGCTTGTCACTAGGGCCCGAGTGCCATGATTTCACATCCGAATCGTTTATGTTGTCACCATTATATCTATGGTCTTGATCCGATCTTGCAAGTTATATGCACCTATTACGTGTTATGATCCGCATACTCCAAGGTGACAACAATTGGGATTCTTTGTGGGGATGACCGTAGTTTGAGGGGTTCATGTATTCACTATGTGTTAATGCTTTGCTCCGGTTCTCTATTAAAAGGAGGTCTTAATATCCCTTACTTAACTTATGGACCCCGCTGCCACGGGAGGGTTGGACAAAAGATGGCATGTGATACGTCCATTTTGCATCATGCTTTTATATCAATATTTATTGCATTATGGGCTGTTATTACACATTATATCTCAATACTTATGGCTATTCTCTCTTATTTTACAAGGTTTACCATGAAGAGGGGGGATGCCGGCAGCTAGAATTCTGGCTGGAAAAGGAGTAAAAGTTGGAAACCTATTATGCACAACTCCAAAAGACCTGAGACTCCACGAAACAACTTTTTGGATTTAATAAGAATTTATGGGCAAAAGAAATAGGCCAGGGGGCCCACACCCTGTCCAGGAGACAGGGGGCGCCCCCCCTAGGGCGCGGCCCCCTATCTCCAGGGCCCCTTGGTGGGCCTCCGGCGTCCATCTTCTGCTATATCATCACTTTTCCCCTGGAAAAAATCGTGGGCAAGCTTACGGGAAGAAACTCCGCCGCCATGAGGCGGAACCTTGGCGGAATCAATCTAGGGCTCTGGCGGAGCTGTTCTGCCGGGGACACTTCCCTCCGGGAGGGGGAAATCATCACCAACATCATCACCAACGATCCTCTCATCGGGAGGGGGTCAATCTCCATCAACATCTTCACCAGCACCATCTCCTCTCAAAACCCTAGTTCATCTCTTGTATCCAATCTTGTATCAAAACCACAAATTGGTACCTGTGGGTTGCTAGTAGTGTTGATTACTCCTTGTAGTTGATGCTATTTGGTTTACTTGGTGGAAGATCATATGTTCAGATTCTTTATGCATATTATTACCCCTCTGATTATGAACATGAATATGCTTTGTGAGTAGTTACGTTTGTTCCCGAGGACATGGGTGAAGTCTTGCTATTAGTAGTCATGTGAATTTGGTATTCGTTCGATATTTTGATGAGATGTATGTTGTCTTTCCTCTAGTGGTGTTATGTGAACGTCGACTACATGACACTTCACCATTATTTGGGCCTAGAGGAAGGCATAGGGAAGTAATAAGTAGATGATGGGTTGCTAGAGTGACAGAAGCTTAAACCCTAGTTTATGCGTTGCTTCGTTAGGGGTTGCTATGGACCCATATGTTTAATGCTGTGGTTAGGTTTACCTTAATACTCCTTTTTGTAGTTGCAGATGCTTGCAATAGGGGTTAATCATAAGTGGGATGCTTGTCCATGTTAGGGCAGTACCCAAATGCCGGTCCACCCACATATCAAATTATTAAAGTACCGAACGCGAATCTTACGAACGTGATGAAAACTAGCTTGACGATAATTCCCAATGTGTCCTCGGGAGCTCCTTCTTCACTATCAAAATTTGTCCAGGCTTATCCTTTGCTACATAAAGGATTGGGCCGCCTTGCTGCACTTTATTTACTTTTTGCTCGTTACTATTTATCTTATCACAAAACTATCTATCACCTACTATTTCAGTGCTTGCAGAGAAAACCTTACTAAAAACCTCTTATCATTTCCTTCTGCTCCTCATTGGGTTCGACACTCTTACTTATCGAAAGGACTACGATAGATCCCCTATACTTGTGGGTCATCAAGACTCTTTTCTGGCGCCGTTGCCGGGGAGCGTAGCCCTCTTGGTGAGTGGAACTTGGTAAGGAAACATTTATATAGTGTGCTGAATTTTTTTTGTTACTTATCACTATGGAAACTAATCCTTTGAGGGGCTTGTTCGGGGTATCTTCACCCCAACCAGAAGATCAAAGAGATGCTCCTCAACCTACTGAACCTTATGAAAATATTTACCTTGAGATTCCTTCGGGTATGATAGAAAAACTGCTAGCTAATCCTTTTGCAGGAGACGGAACATTGCATCCCGATTTACACCTTATCTTTGTGGATGAAGTTTGTGGATTATTTAAGCTTGCAGGTATTCCTGATGATGTTGTCAAAAGGAAGGTCTTCCCTTTATCTTTGAAGAGAGATGCAATGACACGGTATAGGCTATGTGATGATACGAGATCTTGGAATTATAAGCGATTGAAGTTGGAATTTCACCAGAAGTTCTATCCTATGCATCTTGTTCATCGTGATCGTAATTATAATTTCTGGCCTTGTGAAGGAGAAAGCATCGCTCAAACTTGGGGGAGGCTTAAGTCAATGTTATATTCATGCCCCAATGACGAGCTCTCTCGGGAAATGATTATTCAGAATTTTTATGCTCGACTTTCTCTTGATAATCGCAACTTGCTCGATACTTCCTGTGCTGGTTCCTATATGCTGAAGACTATTGATTTCAAATGGGACTTATTGGAAAGAATTAAACGCAACTCTGAAGATTGGGGTTCCGACGATGGTAAGGAGTCAGGTTTGACACCTAAGTTTGATTGTGTTAAATCTTTTATGGATACCGATGCTTTCCGTGAATATAGCTCTAAGTATGGACTTGACTCTGAGATAGTAGCTACTTTTTGTGAAAGTTTTTCTACTCACGTTGATCTCCCTAAAGAGAAGTGGTTTAAATATAATCCTCCTGTTTAAGTGAAAGTAGTTGCACCCATTACAGTCGAAGAAAAGACTATTACATATAGTGATCCCATTATTCCTACTGCTTATGTTGAAAAACCTCCTTTTCCTGTTAGGATAAAAGATCTTGTTAAAGCTTCGACTGTTGTCCGTAAGAGTAATACTAGGACCTATACACCTCCTGAGCAAATTAATGTTGAACCCGGTATTGCTATGATTAAAGATCTTTTGGATGATGACTTAGATGGGCATGTTATCTCTTTCTTGGGTGAAACTGCTAATATTGCTAGACCCGATACTAAGACACGTAGACCTGTTGTAGGCACGCCTGTTATTTCTGTTAAAATAGGAGATCATTTTTACCATGGTTTATGTGATATGGGTGCTAGTGCTAATGCGATACCTTATGATCTTTATAAAGAAATTATGCACGATATTGCACCTGTTGAATTAGAAGACATTGATGTTACTATTATGCTTGCTAATAGGGACACCATTAAACCTATTGGGATTGTTAGAGATGTTGAAGTCTTGTGTGGGAAGATTAAATACCCTGCTGATTTTCTTGTTCTTGGTTCCCCACAAGATGATTTTTGTCCCATTATTTTTGGTAGACCCTTCTTGAATACTGCTAGTGCTAAGATTAATTGTGAAAAGAATATTGTCACTGTTGGCATAGATGGTATGTCTCATGAGTTAAATTTTGCCAAGTTTAGTAGACAACCTCGTGAAAGGGAACCACCTAGTAAGGATGAAATTATTGGTCTTGCTTCCATTGCTGTTCCACCAACTGATCCGTTAGAACAATATTTGCTAGACCATGAAAACGATATGTTTATGAAGGAAAGGGAAGAAATAGATGAAGTGTTCCTTAAACAAGAACCTATGCTGAAACATAACCTTCCCGTTGAAATTCTTGGGGATCCCCCTCCACCCAAGGGTGATCCCGTGTTTGAACTCAAACCTTTACCTGATAATCTTAAGTATGCTTATCTTGATGAAAAATAAATATATCCTGTTATTATTAGTGCTAACCTTCCAGAGAAAGAAGAAGAAAGATTATTGAAAACTCTAAAGAAGCACCGAGCTGCTATTGGATATATTCTGGATGATCTTAAGGGCATTAGTCCCACATTATGTCAACACAAAATCTCAGTGGAGAAAGATGCCAAACCAGTTAGAGATCCTCAAAGACGATTAAATCCCAAAATGAAGGAAGTGGTAAAAAAGGAGATACTAAAGCTCCTTGAGGCAGGTATTATTTATCCCGTTGCTAATAGTGAATGGGTAAGCCCTATCCATTGTGTCCCTAAAAAGGGAGGTATTACCGTTGTTCCTAATGATAAAGATGAATTGATCCCGCAAAGAATTATTACAGGTTATAGGATGGTAATTGATTTCCGTAAGTTAAATAAAGCTACTAAGAAAGATCATTACCCTTTACCTTTTATTGATCAAATGCTAGAGAGGCTATCCAAACACACACATTTTTGCTTTCTAGATGGTTATTCTGGTTTCTCTCAGATACCTGTATCAGCGGGGGATCAATCAAAAACTACTTTTACTTGCCCTTTTGGTACTTTTGCTTATAGACGTATGCCTTTTGGTTTATGTAATGCACCTGCTACCTTTCAAAGATGCATGATGACTATATTTTCTGATTTTTGTGAAAATATTTGTGAGGTATTCAAGGATGACTTCTCCGTCTATGGATCCTCTTTTGATGATTGTTTGAGCAACCTTGATCGAGTTTTGCAGAGATGCGAAGACACTACTCTCGTCCTGAATTGGGGAAAGTGTCACTTTATGGTTAATGAAGGCATTGTCTTGGGGCACAAGATCTCCGAGAGAGGTATTGAAGTTGATAAAGCCAAAGTTGATGTTATTGAAAAGATGCCATGTCCCAACGACATAAAAGGTATAAGAAGTTTCCTTGGTCATGCCAACTTTTATAGGAGGTTCATTAAGGACTTTTCTAGAATCTCTAGATCTCTGACAAATTTATTGCAAAAAGATATTCCTTTTGTTTTTGATGATGATTGTGTAGAAGCATTTGAAACACTCAAGAAAGCTTTGATCACGGCACCTATTGTTCAGCCACCTGATTGGAATTTACCTTTCGAAATTATGTGTGATGCTGGTGATTATGTTGTAGGTGATGTTTTATGGCAAAGAGTCGATAAGAAATTGAATGTTATTCATTATGCTAGCAAGACTCTTGATACTGCCCAGAGAAATTATGCTACCACTGAAAAAGAATTCTTAGCAGTTGTGTTTGCATGTGATAAGTTTAGACCTTATATTGTTGATTCCAAAGTTACTATTCACACTAATCATGCTGCTATTAAATATCTTATGGAAAAGAAAGATGCTAAGCCTAGACTCATTAGGTGGGTTCTCTTGCTCCAAGAATTTGACTTGCGTATTATTGATAGAAAGGGAGCTGAGAACCCCACTGCAGACAACTTGTCTAGGTTAGAGAATGTTCTTGATGACCCACTGCCTATTAATGATAGTTTTCCTGATGAACAATTAGCGGTCGTCCATGCTTCTCGTACTGCTCCTTGGTATGCTGATTATGCTAATTACATTGTTGCTAAATATATACCGCCTAGTTTCACATACCAGCAAAAGAAGAAGTTCCTTTATGATTTAAGACATTACTTCTGGGATGATCCCCACCTTTATAAAGAAGGAGTAGATGGTATTATTAGACGTTGTGTGCCTGAGCATGAACATGAACAAATCCTACGCAAGTGTCACTCTGAATCCTATGGAGGACACCACGCTGGAGATAGAACTGCACACAAGGTACTACAATCTGGTTTTTATTGGCCTACTCTTTTCAAAGATGCTCGTAAGTTTGTCTTATCTTGTGATGAATGTCAAAGAATAGGTAACATCAGTAGACGTCAAGAAATGCCTATGAATTATTCTCTTGTTATTGAACCGTTTGATGTTTGTGGCTTTGATTATATGGGACCCTTTCCTGCCTCCAATGGTTATACAGATATTTTATTTGCTGTTGATTATGTTACTAAGTGGGTAGAAGCTATTCCAACTAGTAGTGCTGATCATAACACTTCTATTAAAATGCTTAAAGAGGTTATTTTTCCGAGGTTTGGAGTCCCTAGATATCTTATGACTGATGGTGGTTCACACTTTATTCATGGTGTTTTATGTAAGATGCTCGCTAAGTATGATGTCAATCATAGAATCACATCTCCTTATCACCCGCAGTCTAGTGGTCAAGTAGACTTGAGCAATAGAGAGCTCAAATTAATTTTACAAAAGACTGTGAATAGATCTAGAAAGAATTGGTCCAAAAAACTTGATGATGCATTATGGGCCTATAGAACTGTATACAAAAATCCTATGGGTATGTCTCCATATAAGATGGTTTATGGAAAAGCATGTCATTTACCTCTTGAACTTGAACATAAGGCATATTGGGCTATTAAAGAGCTCAATTATGACTTCAAACTTGCCAGTGAGAAAACGTTATTTGATATTAGCTCACTTGCTAAATGGAGAACCCAAGCATATGAGAATGCCAAGCTTTTCAAAGAAAAAGTCAAACGCTGGCATGATAAGAGGATACAAAAGTGTGAGTTTAACGTAGGAGATTATGTGTTATTGTTCAACTCCCGTTTAAGATTTTTTGCAGGAAAACTTCTCTCAAAATGGGAAGGTCCCTACGTTATCGAGGAGGTCTATCATTCTGGTGCTATAAAAATCAACAACTTCGAAGGCACAAATTCGAGGGTGGTAAATGGTCAAAGAATTAAACATTATATTTGAGGTGATCCTATCAATGTCGAAACTAATATTATTGAAACCATAACCCCTAAGGAATACATAAGAGACACTTTCCAGAATGTTCCAGACTCCAAAAAGTTATAGGTATGTGGTACGGTAAGTAAACCGACTCCAAAACAACTCTAATGGCAATTTTTATCAGTTTTGGATTATTTAAAGATTTTAGGAAGAAAGAAGTAATCCGAAAGGGGCACAAGGCTCACACAAGAGAGGAGGGCGCCCCCCTGTAGGGCGTGCCCCCTGTCTCGTGGGCACCTCGTGTGCCTCCCGGACTCCGTTTTCTTGTATGTTATGTATTTTGGTCGGTAAAAATTCATTATATATACTCCCGAAGGTTTTGACCACCGTATCACGCAAGTATCTTCTGTTTTCGTTTCGAGCTGTTTCCGTTGCAGATTTAGAGCACCATGACTTCTCCCTCCTCCAATAACGAAGACAAGGATGCTTGGCTATTGAAGATAGAGTTGAAAAGAGAGGAACCAAAAGAGATCAAGAAGGATGAAGGAATTAAGAAGGCCATGGAGGGTCAAGCTCTGGTGGTAAAAGTAGAAGACATCCCTCAACCTTTACCTAACCTTTTCACTCCAACAGATATTGAAGCTTTCAAGATGATTGAGTTAGCCCGCATACAGAACAAGTACCTCATAGAGGAGAATATTTTGTTGAAAGATCATATTGCTGGGCTCAAGGGCATTATCCGCAAGTTGGAGGAGCTTTTATGCTTGATGTGCGATTATCCACCGTCATCATCACCACCTACATCACCTCCGAAGAAATAATCACATGGGTATGGGCACTCCCCTTGGCAACTGCCAAGCTTGGGGGAGGTGCCCCGGTATCGTATCACCATCACACTCCTATCTTTACCGCTTTATTTAGTTCGATCCTTTTAGTAGTATCTTGTTCTATTAGTTCGAAGTTTTGATATCAAGTAGTTTTGAGTTTTTGATTGTGGTCTCTTTATGTAACCGAGTCCGTGTGCTATCTATAATAAAGATTAGTGTTGAGTCAAGGGCTTTGCTATGTTGCTATGATCTCGGGAAAGTAGAAAGAACAAAAGAGTTCATATTGATCTTATGGATAGTGATAACTTCACACATAGAAAGTATGAGGCATAAAAATTGTTGTGAGTTGATGAACGTAGCCTGGGTCATCGTTGCAATTAATAGGAAGTGATAAGGAAAGAGGGGTTCACATATAAATATATTATCTTGGACATCTTTTATGATTGTGAAGCACTCATTAAGTATGACATGCTAAAAGAGTTGACGTCGGACAAGGAAGACAATGTAATGGTTTATGTTTTCCGACATCTCAGTTAAAGTATATTGTCATTGACCTTCCAAACATGTTGAGCTTGCCTTTCCCCCTCATGCTAGCCAAATTCCTTGCACCAAGTAGAGATACTACTTGTGCTTCCAAATATCCTTAAACCCAGTTTTGCCATGAGAGTCCACCATACCTACCTATGGATTGAGTAAGATCCTTCAAGTAAGTTGTCATCGGTGCAAGCAATAAAAATTGCTCTCTAAATATGTATGACTTATTAGTGCAGAGAAAATAAGCTTTGTACGAACAAGTTGTGGAAGCAATAAAAGCGACGGATTGCATAATAAAGGTCCACATACAAGGGGCAATATAAAGTGACGTTCTTTTGCATTTAGATTTTGTGCATCAACCCTAAATGCGCATGACAACCTCTGCTTCCCTCTGCGAAGGGCCTATCTTTTACTTTATGTTTTACTTTATGCTTGAGCCAATGTGATTCTCACCTTTCCCTTTTTATTTTTATCCTTTGGCAAGCTCCTCGTGTTTGAAGGATCATGATACATATATCCAATTGGATGTAAGTTGGCATAGGCTATTATTGTTGACATCACCTAAAGGTGAATATGTTGGGAGGCAACACAATAAGCCCCTATCTTTCTCAGTGTCCGGCTGAAACCCTATAACCACAAGTATTGCGTGGGTGTTAACAATTATAGGGGACTACGAGATAGTAGTATGTGAGCTTGCTGAAAAGCTCTATTATTGACTCTATTTGATGTTACGATAAATTGCAATTGCTTCAATGACTGAGATTATAGTTTGTTAGTTCCCAATGAAGTTTTTGAACCATACTTGACATTGTGAATTGCTTATTACTTGAACATAGGAAATCATATGACAATATCCATTTATGTTGCTGTTATTATAATGATCATGATGCCCTCATGTCCGTATTTTATTTTTATCGACACCTCTATCTCTAAACATGTGGACATATTTTTCGATTTCGGCTTCCGCTTGAGGACAAGCGAGGTCTAAGCTTGGGGGAGTTGATACGTCCATTTTGCATCATGCTTTTATATCAATATTTATTGCATTATGGGCTGTTATTACACATTATATCTCAATACTTATGGCTATTCTCTCTTATTTTACAAGGTTTACCATGAAGAGGGGGGATGCTGGCAGCTGGAATTCTGGCTGGAAAAGGAGCAAACGTTGGAAACATATTTTGCACAACTCCAAAAGACCTGAGACTCCACGAAACAACTTTTTGGATTTAGAAAGAATTTATGGCAAAAGAAATAGGCTAGGGGGCCCACACCCTGTCCAGGAGACAGGGGGTGCGCCCCCCCTAGGGCGCGGCCCCTATCTCTTGGGCCCCCCGCTGGGCCTCTGGCATCCATCTTCTGCTATATCATCACTTTTCCCTTGGAAAACATCATGGGCAAGCTTACGGGACAAAACTCCGCCGCCACGAGGCGGAACCTTGGAGGAATCAATCTAGGGCTCTGGCAGAGCTGTTCTGCCGGGGACACTTCCCTTCGAGAGGGGGAAATCATCACCAACGATCCTCTCATCGGGATGGGGTCAATCTCCATCAACATCTTCACCAGCACCATCTCCTCTCAAAAGCCTAGTTCATCTCTTGTATCCAATCTTGTATCAAAACCACAAATTGGTATCTGTGGGTTGCTAGTAGTGTTGATTACTCCTTGTAGTTGATGCTATTTGGTTTACTTGGTGGAAGATCATATGTTCAGATCCTTTATGCATATTATTACCCCTCCGATTATGAACATGAATATGCTTTGTGAGTAGTTACGTTTGTTCCTGAGGACATGGGTGAAGTCTTGCTATTAGTAGTCATGTGAATTTGGTATTCGTTCGATATTTTGATGAGATGTATGTTGTCTTTCCTCTAGTGGTGTTATGTGAATGTCGATTACATGACAATTCACCATTATTTGGGCCTAGAGGAAGGCATAGGGAAGTAATAAGTAGATGATGGGTTGCTAGAGTGACAGAATCTTAAACCCTAGTTTATGAGTTGCTTCGTTAGGGGTTGATATGGACCCATATGTTTAATGCTGTGGTTAGGTTTACCTTAATACTCCTTTTTGTAGTTGCGGATGCTTGCAATAAGGGGTTAATCATAAGTGGGATGCTTTTCCATGTTAGGGCAGTACCCAAATGCCGGTCCACCCACATATCAAATTATCAAAGTACCGAACGCGAATCTTACGAACGTGATGAAAACTAGCTTGACGATAATTCCCAATGTGTCCTCGGGAGCTCCTTCTTCACTATTAGAATTTGTCCAGGCTTATCCTTTGCTACATAAAGGATTGGGCCACCTTGCTGCACTTTATTTACTTTATTTACTTTTTGCTCGTTACTATTTATCTTATCACAAAACTATCTATCACCTACTATTTCAATGCTTGCAGAGAAAACCTTACAGAAAACCGCTTATCATTTCCTTCTGCTCCTCATTGGGTTCGACACTCTTACTTATAGAAAGGACTATGATAGATCCCCTATACTTGTGGGTCATCAAGACTCTTTTCTGGCGCTGTTGCCGGGGAGCGTAGCGTTCTTGGTGAGTGGAACTTGGTAAGGAAACATTTATATAGTGTGCTGAAATTTTCTGTTACTTGTTACTATGGAAACTAATCCTTTGAGGGGCTTGTTCGGGGTATCTTCACCCCAACCAGAAGAGCAAAGAGATGCTCCTCAACCTACTAAACCTTATGAAAATATTCACTTTGAGATTCCTTCGGGTATGATAGAAAAACTGCTAGCTAATCCTTTTGCAGGAGACGGAACATTGCATCCCGATTTACACCAGATCTTTGTGGATGAAGTTTGTGGATTAGTTAAGCTTCCAGGTATTCCTGATGATGTTGTCAAAAGGAAGGTCTTCCCTTTATCTTTGAAGGGAGATGCAATGACATGGTATAGTCTATGTGATGATACGAGATCTTGGAATTATTAGCGATTGAAGTTGGAATTTCACCAGAAGTTCTATCCTATGCATCTTGTTCATCGTGATCGTAATTGCATATATAATTTCTGGCCTCGCGAAGGAGAAAGCATCGCTCAAGCTTGGGGGAGGCTTAAGTCAATGTTATATTCATGCCCCAATCATGAGCTCTCTCGGGAAATGATTATTCAGAATTTTTATGCTTGGCTTTCTCTTGATAATCGCAACTTGCTCGATACTTCCTGTGCTGGTTCCTATATGCTGAAGACTATTGTTTTCAAATGGGACTTATTGGAAAGAATTAAACGCAACTCTGAAGATTGGGGTTCCGACGATGGTAAGGAGTCAGGTATGACACCTAAGTTTGATTGTGTTAAATCTTCTATGGATACCGATGCTTTCCATGGATTTAGCTGTAAGTATGGACTTGACTCTGAGATAGTAGCTACTTTTTGTGAAAGTTTTGCTACTCACGTTGATCTCCCTAAAGAGAAGTGGTTTAAATATAATCCTCCTGTTGAAGTGAAAGTAGTTGCACCCATTACAGTCGAAGAAAAGACTATTACATATAGTGATCCCATTATTCCTACTGCTTATGTTGAAAAACCTCCTTTTCCTGTTAGGATAAAAGATCATGTTAAAGCTTCGACTGTTATCCGTAAGAGTAATACTAGGACCTATACACCTCCTGAGCAAATTAATGTTGAACCCGGTATTGCTATGATTAAAGATCTTTTGGATGATGACTTAGATGGGCATGTTATCTCTTTCTTGGGTGAAACTGCTAATATTGCTAGACCCGATACTAAGACACGTAGACCTGTTGTAGGCACGCCTGTTATTTCTGTTAAAATAGGAGATCATTTTTACCATGGTTTATGTGATATGGGTGCTAGTGCTAATGCGATACCTTATGATCTTTATAAAGAAATTATGCACGATATTGCACCTGTTGAATTAGAAGACATTGATGTTACTATTATGCTTGCTAATAGGGACACCATTAAACCTATTGGGATTGTTAGAGATGTTGAAGTCTTGTGTGGGAAGATTAAATACCCTGCTAATTTTCTTGTTATTGGTTCCCCACAAGATGATTTTTGCCCCATTATTTTTGGTAGACCCTTCTTGAATACTGCTAGTGCTAAGATTAATTGTGAAAAGAATATTGTCACTGTTGGCATAGATGGTATGTCTCATGAATTTAATTTTTCCAAGTTTAGTAGACAACCTCGTGAAAGGGAACCACCTAGTAAGGATGAAATTATTGGTCTTGCTTCCATTGCTGTTCCACCAACTGATCCGTTAGAACAATATTTGCTAGACCATGAAAACGATATGTTTATGAAGGAAAGGGAAGAAATAGATGAAGTGTTCCTTAAACAAGAACCTATGCTGAAACATAACCTTCCCGTTGAAATTCTTGGGGATCCCCCTCCACCCAAGGGTGATCCCGTGTTTGAACTCAAACCTTTACCTGATAATCTTAAGTATGCTTATCTTGATGAAAAAGAAATATATCCTGTTATTATTAGTGCTAACCTTCCAGAGAAAGAAGAAGAAAGATTATTGAAAACTCTAAAGAAGCACCGAGCTGCTATTGGATATACTCTGGATGATCTTAAGGGCATTAGTCCCACATTATATCAACACAAAATCTCAGTGGAGAAAGATGCCAAACCAGTTAGAGATCCTCAAAGACGATTAAATCCCAAAATGAAGGAAGTGGTAAAAAAGGAGATACTAAAGCTCCTTGAGGCAGGTATTATTTATCCCGTTGCTAATAGTGAATGGGTAAGCCCTGTCCATTGTGTCCCTAAAAAGGGAGGTATTACCGTTGTTCCTAATGATAAAGATGAATTGATCCCGCAAAGAATTATTACAGGTTATAGGATGGTAATTGATTTCCGTAAGTTAAATAAAGCTACTAAGAAAGATCATTACCCTTTACCTTTTATTGATCAAATGCTAGAGAGGCTATCCAAACACACACATTTTTGCTTTCTAGATGGTTATTCTGGCTTCTCTCAGATACCTGTATTAGCGGGGGATCAATCAAAAACTACTTTTACTTGCCCTTTTGGTACTTTTGCTTATAGACGTATGCCTTTTGGTTTATGTAATGCACCTGATACCTTTCAAAGATGCATGATGACTATATTTTCTGATTTTTGTGAAAATATTTGTGAGGTATTCAAGGATGACTTCTCCGTCTATGGATCCTCTTTTGATGATTGTTTGAGCAACCTTGATCGAGTTTTGCAGAGATGCGAAGACACTACTCTCGTCCTGAATTGGGGAAAGTGTCACTTTATGGTTAATGAAGGCATTGTCTTGGGGCACAAGATCTCCGAGAGAGGTATTGAAGTTGATAAAGCCAAAGTTGATGTTATTGAAAAGATGCCATGTCCCAAGGACATAAAAGGTATAAGAAGTTTCCTTGGTCATGCTGGATTTTATAGGAGATTCATTAAGGACTTTTCTAAAATCTCTTGGCCTCTGACTAATTTATTGCAAAAAGATATTCCTTTTGTTTTTGATGATGATTGTGTAGAAGCATTTGAAACACTCAAGAAGGCTTTGATCACTTCACCTATTGTTCAGCCACCTGATTGGAATTTACCTTTCAAAATTATGTGCGATGCTAGTGATTATGCTGTAGGTGCTGTTTTAGGGCAAAGAGTCGATAAGAAATTGAATGTTATTCATTATGCTAGCAAGACTCTTGATACTGCCCAGAGAAATTATGCTACCACTGAAAAAGAATCCTTAGCAGTTGTGTGTGCATGTGATAAGTTTAGACCTTATATTGTTGATTCCAAAGTTACTATTCACACTGATCATGCTGCTATTAAATATCTTATGGAAAAGAAAGATGCTAAGCCTAGACTCATTA
This sequence comes from Triticum timopheevii, assembly GCA_963921465.1. NCBI lineage: Eukaryota > Viridiplantae > Streptophyta > Magnoliopsida > Poales > Poaceae > Triticum > Triticum timopheevii. The sequence goes on from OY997274.1 coordinate 508,967,775, forward strand.
GGTGGGTTCTCTTACTCCAAGAATTTTACTTTCATATTATTGATAGAAAGGGAGCTGAGAACCCCGTTGCAGACAACTTGTCTAGGTTAGAGAATGTTCTTGATGACCCACTGCCTATTAATGATAGTTTTCCTGATGAACAATTAGTGGTCATCAATGCTTCTCGTACTTCTCCTTGGTATGCTGATTATGCTAATTACATTGTTGCTAAATATATACCGCCTAGTTTCACATACCAGCAAAAGAAGAAGTTCTTTTATGGTTTAAGACATTACTTCTGGGATGATCCACACCTTTATAAAGAAGGAGTAGATGGTATTATTAGACGTTGTGTGCCTGAGCATGAACAGGAACAAATCCTACGCAAGTGTCACTCTGAATCCTATGGAGGACACCATGCTGGAGATAGAACTGCACACAAGGTACTACAATCTGGTTTTTATTGGCCTACTCTTTTCAAAGATGCTCGTAAGTTTGTCTTATCTTGTGATGAATGTCAAAGAATAGGTAACATCAGTAGACGTCAAGAAATGCCTATGAATAATTCTCTTGTTATTGAACCATTTGATGTTTGTGGCTTTGATTATATGGGACCCTTTCCTGCTTCCAATGGTTATACACATATTTTATTTGCTGTTGATTACGTTACTAAGTGGGTAGAAGCTATTCCAACTAATAGTGCTGATCATAACACTTCTTTTAAAATGCTTAAAGAAGTTATTTTTCCGAGGTTTGGAGTCCCTAGATATCTTATGACTGATGGTGGTTCACACTTTATTCATGGTGTTTTACGTAAGATGCTCGCTAAGTATGATGTCAATCATAGAATCGCATCTCCTTATCACCCGCAGTCTAGTAGTCAAGTAGAGTTGAGCAATAGAGAGCTCGAATTAATTTTACAAAAGGCTGTGAATAGATCTATAAAGAATTGGTCCAAAAAACTTAATGATGCATTATGGGCCTATAGAACTGCATACAAAAATCCTATGGGTATGTCTCCATATAAGATGGTTTATGGAAAAGCATGTCGTTTACCTCTTGAACTTGAACATAAAGCATATTGGGCTATTAAAGAGCTCAATTATGACTTCAAACTTGCCGGTGAGAAAAGGTTATTTGATATTAGATCACTTGATGAATGGAGAACCCAAGCATATGAGAATCCCAAGCTTTTCAAAAAAAAAGTCAAACGCTGGCATGATAAGAGGATACAAAAGCGTGAGTTTAACGTAGGAGATTATGTGTTATTGTTCAACTCCCGTTTAAGATTTTTTGCAGGAAAACTTCTCTCAAAATGGGAAGGTCCCTACGTTATCGAGGAGGTCTATCGTTCTGGTGCTATAAAAATCAACAACTTCGAAGGCACAAATTCGAGGGTGGTAAACAGTCAAAGAATTAAACATTATATTTGAGGTAATCCTATCAATGTCGAAACTAATATTATTGAAACCATAACCCCTAAGGAATACATATGAGACACTTTCCAGAACGTTCCAGACTCCGAAAAGTTATAGGTATGTGGTACGGTAAGTAAACCGACTCCAAAATAACTCTAATGGCAATTTTTATCAGTTTTGGATTATTTAAAGATTTTAGGAAGAAAGAAGTAATCTGAAAGGGGCACGAGGCTCCAACGAGAGAGGAGGCCCCCCTGTAGGGCGCGCCCCTTGTCTCGTGGGCACCTCGTGTGCCTCTCAGACTCCGTTTTCTTGTATGTTACGTATTTTGGTCAGTAAAAATTCATTATATATACTCCCGAAGGTTTTGACCACCGTATTACGCAATTATCTTCTGTTTTCGTTCCGAGCTATTTCCGTTGCAGATTTAGAGCACCATGACTTCTCCCTCCTCCAACAACAAAGACAATGATACTTGGCTATTGAAGATAGAGTTGAAAAGAGAGGAACCAGAAGAGATCAACAAGGATGAAGGGATCAAGAAGGCCATGCAGGCTCAAGCTCCGGTGGTAAAAGAAGAAGACATCCCTCAACCTTTACCTAACCTTTTCACTCCAACAGAGATTGAAGCTTTCAAGATAATTGAGTTAGCCCGCATATAGAACAAGTACCTCACAGAGGAGAATATTTTGTTGAAAGATCATATTGCTGGGCTCAAGGGCATTATCCGCAAGTTGGAGGAGCTTTTACGCTCGATGTACGATTATCCACCGTCATCATCACCACCTACATCACCTCCGAAGAAATAATCACATGGGTATGGGCACTCCCCTTGGCAACTGGCAAGCTTGGGGGAGGTGCCCCAGTATGGTATCACCATCACACTCCTATCTTTACCGCTTTATTTAGTTCGATCCTTTTAGTAGTATCTTGATCTATTAGTTCAAAGTTTTGATATCAAGTAGTTTTGAGTTTTTCATTGTGGTATGTTTATGTAATCGAGTCCGTGTGCTATCTATAATAAAGATTAGTGTTGAGTCAAGGGCTTTGCTATGTTGCTATGATCTCGGGAAAGTAGAAAGAACAAAAGAGTTCATATTGATCTTATGGATAGTGATAACTTCACACATAGAAAGTATGAGGCATAAAAATTGTTGAGAGTTGATGAACGTAGCCTTGGTCATCGTTGCAATTAATAGGAAGTGATAAGGAAAGAGGGGTTCACATATAAATATATTATCTTGGACATCTTTTATGATTGTGAAGCACTCATTAAGTATGACATGCTAAAAGAGTTGACATTGGACAAGGAAGACAACATAATGGTTTATGTTTTTCGACATCTCAGTTAAAGTATATTGTCATTGACCTTCCAAACATGTTGAGCTTGCCTTTCCCCCTCATGCTAGCCAAATTCCTTGCACCAAGTAGAGATACTACTTGTGCTTCCAAATATCCTTAAACTCAGTTTTGCCATGAGAGTCCACCATACCTACCGATGGATTGAGTAAGATCCTTCAAGTAAGTTGTCATCGGTGCAAGCAATAAAAATTGCTCTCTAAATATGTATGACTTATTAGTGCAGAGAAAATAAGCTTTGTACAAACTTGTTGTGGAAGTAATAAAAGCGACGGATTGCATAATAAAGGTCCACATACAAGGAGCAATATAAAGTGATGTTCTTTTGCATTAAGATTTCGTGCATCAACCCTAAACGCACATGACAACCTCTGCTTCCCTCTGCGAAGGGCCTATCTTTTACTTTATGTTTTACTTTATGCTTGAGTCAAGGTGATTCTCACCTTTCCCTTTTTATTTTTATCCTTTGGCAAGCTCCTCGTGTTTGAAAGATCATGATACATATATCCAATTGGATGTAAGTTGGCATAGGCTATTATTGTTGACATCACCTAAAGGTGAATATGTTGGGAGGCAACACAATAAGCCCCTATCTTTCTCAGTGTCCGGTTGAAACCCTATGACCACAAGTATTGCGTGGGTGTTAATAATTATAGGGGACTACGAGATAGTAGTATGTGAGCTTGCTGAAAAGCTCTATTATTGACTCTATCTGATGTTACGATAAATTGGAATTGCTTCAGTGGCTGAGGTTATAGTTTGTTAGTTCTTAATGTAGTTTTTGAACCATACTTGACATTGTGAATTGCTTATTACTTGAACATAGGAAATCATATGACAATATCCATTTGTGTTGCTGTTATTAGAATGATCATGATGCCCTCATGTCCGTATTTTATTTTTATCGACACCACTCTCTCTAAACATGTGGACATATTTTTCGATTTCGGCTTTCGCTTGAGGACAAGCGAGGTCTAAGCTTGGGGGAGTTGATACGTCCATTTTGCATCATGCTTTTATATCAATATTTATTGCATTATGGGCTGTTATTACACATTATATCTCAATACTTATGGCTATTCTCTCTTCTTTTACAAGGTTTACCATGAAGAGGGGGGATGCCGGCAGCTGGAATTCTAGTTGGAAAAGGAGCAAACGTTGGAAACATATTCTGCACAACTCCAAAAGACCTGAGACTCCACGAAACAACCTTTTGGATTTAATAAGAATTTATGGGCAAAAGAAATAGGCCAGGGGGCCCACACCCTATCCAGGAGACAGGGGGCGCCCCCCCCCCCCAGGGCGCGGCCCCCTATCTCCTAGGCCCCCTGGTGGGCCTCCGGCGTCCATCTTCTGCTATATCATCACTTTTCCCCTGGAAAAAATCGTGGGCAAGCTTATGGGACGAAACTCCGCCGCCACGAGGCGGAACCTTAGCGGAATCAATCTAGGGCTCTGGCGGAGCTGTTCTGCCGGGGACACTTCCCTCCGGGAGGGGGAAATCATCACCAACGTCATCACCAACGATCCTCTCATCGGGAGGGGGTCAATCTCCATCAACATCTTCACCAGCACCATCTCCTCTCAAAACCCTAGTTCATCTCTTGTATCCAATCTTGTATCAAAACCACAAATTGGTACCTGTGGGTTGCTAGTAGTGTTGGTCACTCCTTGTAGTTGATGCTATTTGGTTTACTTGGTGGAAGATCATATGTTCAGATCCTTTATGCATATTATTACCCCTCTGATTATGAACATGAATATGCTTTGTGAGTAGTTACTTTTTTCCTGAGGACATGGGTGAAGTCTTGCTATTAGTAGTCATGTGAATTTGGTATTCGTTCGATATTTTGATGAGATGTATGTTGTCTTTCCTCTAGTGGTGTTATGTGACCGTCGACTACATGACACTTCACCATTATTTGGGCCTAGAGGAAGGCATAGGGAAGTAATAAGTAGATGATGGGTTGCTAGAGTGACAGAAGCTTAAACCCTAGTTTATGTGTTGCTTCGTTATGGGTTGATATGGACCCATATGTTTAATGCTGTGGTTAGGTTTACCTTACTCCTTTTTGTAGTTGCGGATGCTTGCAATAGGGGTTAATCATAAGTGGGATTCTTTTCCATGTTAGGGCAGTACCCAAATGCCGGTCCACCCACATATCAAATTATCAAAGTACCGAACGCGAATCTTACGGACGTGATGAAAACTAGCTTGACGATAATTCCCAATGTGTCCTTGGGAGCTCCTTCTTCACTATTAGAATTTGTCCAGGCTTATCCTTTGCTACATAAAGGATTGGGCCACCTTGCTGCACTTTATTTACTTTATTTGCTTTTTGCTTGTTACTATTTATCTTATCACAAAACTATCTATCACCTACTATTTCAGTGCTTGAGAGAAAACCTTACTGAAAACCGCTTATCATTTCCTTCTACTCCTCGTTGGGTTCAACACTCTTACTTGTGGGTCATCAGCATGCAAGTTCTTTTCCATAAGCACGTATGACTATTTACGGAATACATGCCTACATTACATTAATGAACGGGAGCTAGTTCCGTGTCGCCCTAGGTTATAACTGTTATATGATGAATATTATCCAACATTATCACCGATCCAATGCCTACGGGTTTTTCAAATATTGTTATTGCTAAGTTACTACTGGTTTTACTACTGTTACAACTACTACAAAATATTGCTACTGCTGTTACCGTTACTGTTGCTATCGCTGCCACTCTTATCAATCTATCATACTACTGTGCTACTAAGCACTTTGTTGCGAATATTTAGCCTCCAGGTGTGGTTGAGTTGACAACTCAATTACTAATACTTGCAAATATTATTTGGCTCCCCTTGTGTCAAATCAATAAATTTGGGTTGAATACTCTACCCTCGAAAACTGTTGTGTTCCCCAATACTTGTGGGTTATCAAGACCTATTTCTGGCGCCGTTGACGGGGAGCATAGCTATATTTGTTGAGTCACTTGGGATTTATATCTATTGATAACTATGAAGAATCTTAAGGATGATAGAACCATGATCGTTCCCTCTAAGACAAGGGGAGGTAAGGAACTGCCATCTAGATCTGCACTTGATTCACCTTCTGTTTTAAGTAAGCTTGCAACACCACAACCTACTATTATTTTTGATATGTCACAAGTAATTGATGATGCTACTTCTGTTATGAATGATGCTATTGATGATGCTAGTACCTTGCTTGATAATATTGTGCCAATAGGTGAATTTCTTGATGAACAACTTGCTAGAGCTAAAGAAATTGAGAATGCTGAAACTGATGAAATTATTGAAACTGAAAATTTTGATGCACCTATTGGAACTAGTGGCCCTAGATATGGATTGCCTGAGATACCTGAGGGTTATGTTATGGATGGAGAGGTAGCTAGAGACTTTCTTGCTTGTAAGGATAGAGATGATCTTAATGTTGGGGAACGTAGTAATTTCAAAAAAATTCCTACGCACACGCAAGATCATGGTGATGGCATAGCAACAAGAGGGGAGATTATTGTCCACGTACCCTCGTAGACCGTAAGCGGAAGCGTTATGACAACGCGGTTGATGTAGTCGTACATCTTCACGATCCGACCGATCCAAGTACCGAACGTACGGCACCTCCGAGTTCAGCACACGTTCAGCTCGATGACGATCCCCGGGCTCCGATCCATCAAAGCGTAGGGGATGAGTTCCGTCAGCACGACGGCGTGGTGACGATGATGATGTTCTACCGGTGCAGGGCTTCGCCTAAACTCCGCGATGATATGACCCAGGTGGGATATGATGGAGGGGGGCACCGCACACGGCTAAGGAACGATCCGTAGATCAACTTGTGTGTCATGGGGTGCCCCCTGCCCCCGTATATAAAGGAGCAAGGGGGGAGGAGGCCGGCCCTAGGAGGGGGCGCGCCAAGTGTGGAGTCCTACTAGGACTCCCTAGTCCTAGTAGGATTCCACCTCCCTTGTTGGAGTAGGAGAAGGGGAAAGAGGGGGAGAGGAAGAAGGAAAGGGGGGCTGCGCCCCTTGTCCAATTCGGACCAGAGGGGGGGGGGGGGGGGGGCGCAGGCCTCCTTCCTTTTGGCCTCTCTCCTCTATTCCCGTATGGCCCAATAAGGCCCATATACTCCCCGGCGAATTCCCGTAACTCTCCGGTACTCCGAAAAATACCCGAATCACTCGGAACCTTTCCGAACTCCGAATATAGTCGTCCAATATATCGATATTTACGTCTCATCCATTTCGAGACTCCTTGTCATGTCCCCGATCTCATCCGGGACTCCGAACTCCTTCGGTACATCAAAACTCATAAACTCATAATATAACTGTCTTCGAAACCTTAAGCGTGCAGACCCTACGGGTTCGAGAACTATGTAGACATGACCTAGAACTATTCTCGGTCAATAACCAATAGCGGAACCTGGATGCCCATATTGGCTCCTACATATTCTACGAAGATCTTTGTCGGTCAAACCGCATAACAACATACGTTGTTCCCTTTGTCATTGGTATGTTACTTGCCCGAGATTTGATCGTCGGTATCCAGTACCTAGTTCAATCTCGTTACCGACAATTCTCTTTACTCGTTACGTAATGCATCATCCCGCAACTAACTCATTAGTCACATTGCTTGCAAGGCTTATAGTGATGTGCATTACCGAGAGGGCCCAGAGATACCTCTCCGACAATCGGAGTGACAAAACCTAATCTCGAAATACGCCAACCTAACATGTACCTTTGGAGACACCTGTAGTACTCCTTTATAATCACCCAGTTACGTTGTGACGTTTGGTAGCACCCAAAGTGTTCCTCCGGTAAACGGGAGTTGCATAATCTCATAGTTAAAGGAACATGTATAAGTCATGAAGAAAGCAATAGCAACATACTAAACAATCAAGTGCTAGGCTAACGGAATGGGTCATGTCAATCACATCATTCTCCTAATGATGTGATCCCGTTAATCAAATGACAACTCATGTCTATGGTTAGGAAACTTAACCATCTTTGATTAACGAGCTAGTCAAGTAGAGGCATACTAGTGACACTATGTTTGTCTATGTATTCACACATGTATTATATTTCCGGTTAATACAATTCTAGCATGAATAATAAACATTTATCATGATATAAGGAAATAAATAATAACTTTATTATTGCCTCTAGGGCATATTTCCTTCAGTCTCCCACTTGCACTAGAGTCAATAATCTAGTTCACATCGCCATGTGATTTAACACAAATATTCATATCTGTATATGATTAATACCCATAGTTCACATCGTCACGTGACCAACACCCAAAGGATTTACTAGAGTCAATAATCTAGTTCACATCGTTATGTGATTAACACCCAAAGAGTACTAAGGTGTGATCATGTTTTGCTCGTGAGAGAAGCTTAGTCAATGGGTCTGTCATATTCAGAGTCGTATGTATTTTGCAAATATTCTATGTCTACAATGTTCTGCACGGAGCTACTCTAGCTAATTGCTCCCACTTTCAATATGTATCCAGATTGAGACTTAGAGTCATCTGGATCGGTGTAAAAGCTTGCACCGATGTAGCTCTTTACGACGGGCTCTTTTATCACCTCCATAATCGAGAAATATTTCCTTAGTCCTCACTAAGGATATTCTTGACCAATGTCCAGTGATCTACTCCTAGATCACTATTGTACTCCCTTGCCCAATTCAGTGCAAGGTATACAATAGGTCTGGTACATAACATAGCATACTTTATAGAACCTATGACTGAGGCATAGGGAATGACTTTCATTCTCTTTTCTATTTTCTGCCGTGGTCGGGATTTGAGTCTTACTCAATTTCACACCTTTGCATCACAGGAAAGAACTCTTTCTTTGACTGTTCCATTTTGAACTACTTCAAAAACTTGTTAAGGTATGTGCTCATTGAAAATCTTATCAAGCGTCTTGATCTATCTCAATAGATCTTGATGCTCAATATGTAAGTAGCTTTACTGAGGTCTTTCTTTTAAAGAACTCCTTTCAAACACTCCTTTATGCTTTGCGGAATAATTCTACATTATTTCTGATCAACAATATGTCATTCACATATACTTATCAGAAATGCTGTAGTGCTCCCACTCACTTTCTTGTAAATACAGGCTTCACCGTAAGTCTGTACAAAACTATATGCTTTGATCAACTTATCAAAACGTATATTCCAACTCTGAGATGCTTGCACCAGTCCATAGATGGATCGTTGGAGCTTGCACATTTTATTAGCACCTTTAGGATTGACAAAACCTTCTGGTTGCATCATATACAACTCTTCTAAACCATTTAAGGAATGCAGTTTTGACATCCATTTGCCAGATTTCATAAAATGTGGCAATTGCTAACATGATTCGGACAGACTTAAGCATCCCTACAGTTGAGAAAATCTCATTGTAGTCAACACCTTGAACTTGTCAAAAACCTTTTTGCGACAAGTCGAGCTTTGTAGATAGCAACACTACTATCAATGTCCATCTTCCCCTTGAAGATCCATTTATTTTCTATGGTTTTTCGATCATCGGGCAAGTCCACCAAAGTCCACACTTTGTTCTCATACATGGATCCTATCTCAGATTTCATGGCCTCGAGCCATTTTGCGGAATCTGGGCTCATCATCGCTTCCTCATAGTTTGTAGGTTCATCATGGTCTAGTTACATGACTTCCAGAACAGGATTACCATACCACTCTGGTGCGGATCTTATTCTGGTTGACCTACGAGGTTTGGTAGTAACTTGATCTGAAGTTTCATGATCAATATCATTAGCTTCCTCGCTAATTGGTGTAGTGGTCACTGGAACTGATTTCTGTGATGAACTACTTTCCAATTCGGGAGAAGGTACAAATTACCTTATCAAGCTCTACTTTCCTCCCACTCACTTCTTTCGAGAGAAACTCCTTCTCTAGAAAGGATCCGAATTTAGCAACGAATATCTTGCCTTCGGATATGTGATAGAAGGTGTACCCAACAATTTCCTTTGGGTATTCTATGAAGACGTACTTCTCCGATTTGGGTTCGAGCTTATCAGGATGAAACTTTTTCACATAAGCATCACAGCCCCAAACTTTAAGAAACGACAACTTGGGTTTCTTGCTAAACCACAGTTCATATGTTGTCGTCTCAACGGATTTAGATGGTGCCCTTTTAATGTGAATGCAGCTGTCTCTAATGCATAACCCCAAAACAATATTGGTAAATCAGTAAGAGACATCATAGATCGCACCATATCCACTAAAGTGCGGTTACGACGTTTGGACACACCATAACGTTGTGGTGTTCCAGGTGGCGTGAGCTGTGAAACTATTCCACATTGTTTTAATTGAAGACCAAACTTGTAACTCAAATATTCGTCTCCGCGATTAGATCGCAGAAACTTTATTTTCTTGTTACGATGATTTTTCCACTTCACTCTGAAATTCTTTGAACCTTTCAACTATTTTAGACTTATGTTTCATCAAGTAGATATACCCATATCTGCTCAAATCATCTTGTGAACGTCAGAAAATAACGATACTTGCCACGCGCCTTCATACTCATTGGTCTGCATACATCAGTATGTATTATTTCCAATAAGTCAGTAGCTCGTTCCATTGTTCCGAAGAACGGAGTTTTAGTCATCTTGCCCAAAAGGCACGGTTCGCAAGCATCAAATGATTCATAACCAAGTGATTTCGAAAATCCATCTTTATGGAGTTTCTTCATGCGCTTTACACCAATGACCCAAACGGCAGTGCCACAAATAAGTTGCACTATCATTATTAACTTTGCATCTTTTGGCCTCAATATTATGAATATGTGTATCACTACGATCGAGATCCAACAAACTATTTTCATTGGGTGTATGACCATTGAAGGTTTTATTCATGTAAACAGAACAACAATTATTCTCTGATTTTAAATGAATAACCGTATTGTAATAAACATGATCAAATCATATTCATGCTCAATGCAAATGCCAAATAACATTTATTTAGGTTTAACACTAATCCCAAAAGTATAGGGAGTGTGCGATGATGATCATATCAATCTTGGAACTACTTCCAACACTCATCGTCACTTCCCCTTCAACTAGTCTCTATTTATTCTGTAACTCCTGTTTCGAGTTACTAATCTTACCAACCGAACAAGTATCAAATACTCAGGGGCTACTATAAACACTAGTAAGGCACACATCAATAATCTGTATATCAAATATACCCTTGTTCACTTTGCCATCCTTCTTATCCATCAAATATTCAGGGCATTTCCGCTTCTAGTGACCATTTCCTTTGCAGTGTAAACACTCAGTTTCAGGCTATGGTCCAGCTTTGGGCTTCTTCGCAGGAGTGACAACTTGCTTGTCTTTCCACTTGAAGTTCCCTTTCTTTCCCTTTGCCCTTCTCTTGAAACTAGTGGTCTTGTCAATCATCAACACTTGATGTTCTTTCTTGATTTCTACCTTCGTCGATTTCAACATCACGAAGAGCTCGGGAATCGTTTTCGTCATCCCTTGCATACTATAGTTCATCATGAAGTTCTAGTAACTTAGTGATGGTGACTAGAGAATTCTGTCAATCACTGTCTTATCTGGAAGATTAACTCCCACTTGATTCAAGCGATTGAAGTACCCAGACAATCTGAGCACATGCTCACTAGTTGAGCGATTCTCCTCCATCTTTTAGCTATAGAACTTGTTGGAGACTTCATATCTCTCAACTCGGGTATTTGCTTGAAATATTAACTTCAATTCCTGGAACATCTTATATGGTCCATGACGTTCAAAACATCTTTGATGTCCCGATTCTAAGCCGTTAAGCATGGTGCACTAAACTATCAAGTAGTCATCATATTGAGCTAGCCAGACGTTCATAACTTCTGCATCTGCTCCTGCAATAGGTCTGTCACCTAGCGGTGCATTAAGGACATAATTCTTCTGTGCAGCAATGAGGATAAACCTCAGATCACGGATCGAATCCGCATCATTGCTACTAACATTTTTCAACACAATTTTCTCTAGGAACATATCAAAATAAACATATGAAAGCAACAACGCGAGCTATTGATCTACAACATAATTTGCAAAATACTACCAGGACTAAGTTCATGATAAATTTAAGTTCAATTAATCATATTACTTAAGAACTCCCACTTAGACTGACATCTCTCTTGTCATCTAAGTGATCACGTGATCCAAATCAACTAAAGCATAACCGATCATCACGTGAGATGGAGTAGTTTTCAATGGTGAACATCACTATGTTGATCATATCTACTATATGATTCACGCTTGACCTTTTGGTCTCAGTGTTCCGAGGCCATATCTGCATATGCTAGGCTCGTCAAGTTTAACCTGAGTATTCTGCGTGTGCAAAACTGGCTTGCACCCATTGTAGATGGATGTATAGCTTATCACACCCGATCATCACGTGGTGTCTGGGCAAGACGAACTTTGGCAACGGTGCATACTCAGGGAGAACACTTCTTGATAATTTTTAGTGAGAGATCATCTTAAAATGCTACCGTCAATCAAAGCAAGATAAGATGCATAAAGGATAAACATCACATGCAATCAATATAAGTGATATGATATGGCCATCATCATCTTGTGCTTGTGATCTCCATCTCCGAAGCACCGTCGTGATCACCATCGTCCCTGGCGCGACACCTTGATCTCCATCGTAGCATCGTTGTCGTTTACGCCATCTATTGCTTCTACGACTATCGCTACCGCTTAGTGATAAAGTAAAGCAATTACAGGGCGTTTGCATTTCATACAATAAAGCGACAACCATATGGCTCCTGCCAGTTGCCGATAACTTCGGTTACAAAACATGATCATCTCATACAATAAAATATAGTATCACGTCTTGACCATATCACATCACAACATGCCCTGCAAAAACAAGTTAGACGTCCTCTACTTTGTTGTTGCAAGTTTTACGTGGCTGCTACGGGCTTAGTAAGAACCGTTCTTACCTACGCATCAAAACCACAATGATAGTTCGTCAAGTTAGTGTTGTTTTAACCTTCGCAAGGACCGGGCATAGCCACACTCGATTCAGCTAAAGTGAGAGAGACAGACACCCGCCAGCCACCTTTAAGCACGAGTGCTCGTAACGGTGAAACCAGTCTCGTGTAAGAGTACGCGTAATGTCGGTCCGGGCTGCTTCATCTCACAATACCGCCGAACCAAAGTATGACATGCTGGTAAGTAGTATGACTTGTATCGTCCACAACTCACTTGTGTTCTACTCGTGCATATGACATCTACGCATAAAACCTGGCTCGGATGCCACTGTTGGGGAACGTACTAATTTCCAAAAATTTCCTACGCACACGCAAGATCATGGTGATGGCATAGCAACGAGAGGGGAGAGTATTGTCCACGTACCCTCGTAGATCGTAAACGAAAGCGTTATGACAACGCGGTTGATGTAGTCGTACGTCTTCATGATCCGACCGATCCAAGTACCGAACGTACGGCACCTCCGAGTTCAGCACATGTTCAGCTCGATGACGATCCCCGGGCTCCGATCCAGCAAAGCGTCGGGGATGAGTTCCGTCAGCACGATGGCGTGGTGACGATGATGATGTTCTACCGGCACAGGGCATCGCCTAAACTCCGCGACGATATGACCGAGGTGGGATATGGTGGAGGGGGGCACCGCACACGTCTAAGGAACGATCTGTAGATCAACTTGTGTGTCATGGGATGCCCCCCTGCCCTCGTATATAAAGGAGCAAGGGGGGGGGGGGGGCAGGAGGCCGGCCCTCGGAGGGGGCGCGCCAAGTGTGGAGTCCTACTAGGACTCCCTAGTCCTAGTAGGATTCCACCTCCCTTGTTGGAGTAGGAGAAGGGGAAAGAGGGGGAGAGGAAGAAGGAAAGGGGGGCTGCGCCCCTTGTCCAATTCGGACCAGAGGGAGGGGGGGGGGGGCGCAGGCCTCCTTCCTTTTGTCCTCTCTCCTCTATTCCCGTATGGCCCAATAAGGCCCATATACTCCCCGGCGAATTCCCGTAACTCTCCGGTACTCCGAAAAATACCCGAATCACTCGGAACCTTTCCGAACTCCGAATATAGTCGTCCAATATATCGATCTTTACGTCTCGTCCATTTCGAGACTCCTCGTCATGTCCCCGATCTCATCCGGGACTCCGAACTCCTTCGGTACATCAAAACTCATAAACTCATAATATAACTGTCTTCGAAACCTTAAGCGTGCGGACCCTACGGGTACGAGAACTATGTAGACATGACGTAGAACTATTCTCGGTCAATAACCAATAGTGGAACCTGGATGCCCATATTGGCTCCTACATATTCTACGAAGATCTTTATCGGTCAAACCGCATAACAACATACGTTGTTCCCTTTGTCATCGGTATGTTACTTGCCCGAGATTTGATCGTCGGTATCCAATACCTAGTTCAATCTCGTTACCGACAAGTCTCTTTACTCGTTACGTAATGCATCATCCCGCAACTAACTCATTAGTCATATTGCTTGCAAGGCTTATAGTAATGTGCATTACCGAGAGGGCCCAGAGATACCTCTCCGACAATCGGAGTGACAAAACCTAATCTCGAAATACGCCAACCTAACACGTACCTTTGGAGACACTTATAGTACTCCTTTATAATCACCCAGTTACGTTGTGACGTTTGGTAGCACCCAAAGTGTTCCTCCGGTAAACGGGAGTTGCATAATCTCATAGTTAAAGGAACATGTATAAGTCATGAAGAAAGCAATAGCAACATACTAAACGATCAAGTGCTAGGCTAACGGAATGGGTCATGTCAATCACATCATTCTCCTAATGATGTGATCCCGTTAATCAAATGACAACTCATGTCTATGGTTAGGAAACTTAACCATCTTTGATTAACGAGCTAGTCAAGTAGAGGCATACTAGTGACACTATGTTTGTCTATGTATTCACACATGTATTATATCTCCGGTTAATACAATTCTAGCATGAATAATAAACATTTATCATGATATAAGGAAATAAATAATAACTTTATTATTGCCTCTAGGGCATATTTCCTTCACTTAAGAAATTGTTATGGAAGTTGAAAGAAAAATCTTCGAATGCTAGAATGAAATATGATCCTAAGTTTGCTACTTCACCTATCTTTATTACTAATAATGATTATGAATTCTCTGTCGACCCAGAGTTAATTACTTTGGTTGAATCTGATCCTTTCCATGGCTATGAAACTGAAACTGTTGTGGCACATCTTACTAAATTAAATGATATAGCCACCCTATTTACTCATGATGAAAATTTTCGCTATTACTATATCCTTAAGTTGTTTCCTTTCTCATTAAAGGGTGATGCTAAGATATGGTATAATACTCTTGCTCCCGTTTGTGTGCGTAGATCAGATGGTATCTTAGTTAGTGATGTTCCGTCCTGCATGGTAAATTTTGTAATGATTGATTGTAATAACTATGTTGGTTAATTAATATACAAGGTGGTTTTAAAAAAGGAATATGAAAAACAAGTGTTCTTTATCACTGGTTTTAAGGGACTGTTTGGATCGTGACCTCGAGAGGTCATGCCAAAAATTTGGTGGTTGATTCAGCATTTGTTGCTCGTTTGGATGAAGGACAACTTTTTGGTAAGCCCACGTCTCCACAACGGTCCCAGTTCATTTCCCAGCCAACTTTTTGGCAAGGTGTGGGTTGGCAAATCCTGTGCCAATATTTTGGTGTGCCCGTGATTTGCAGGGCGGGCGGCGGTGCAACCGAACAACCCCTAAGGCTTCTTTCATGACTTCTTCTAAACCTTGGTGTGCACCTATTTTGCCACCGCTGCCAAGTGGCACCGTACAGATGTAGTCGTGTCTTTCAGGTGGACCTTTTGGTGGATACACATCAATATTCTCTTCTAATACAACGCATGGGCATTTGTGTTAGTGATTATAAATAAATTATACAGGCGGTTAAGCTTTGACTGTGCTAACTTGTGCCCCACCCTTAAGCCCATCCAAAATCTTCTAAGTACTTTATAGATAAATGCCGAAATTTAGGACATAACTAAAGCGAGCTCTCCCGGCGATTTTAGTTTCAGACCATCCGTTTGTATGATCTGGATGTTTTTGACCGTTTGATCTCCTCTATAAAGCAATTTCTCCCGAAACTCGCCAGCTGTCCTATGGCTGCCGGTCAGGAGGCCGAAACACCAGCCTCTGGTTAATTGGGCATGTTTAGAGCATCTATAGCCACAATGTACAAATTCCGTTCCTCAAACGTCTACGGACGCGCCCGGTCAGTGTCCGGGCGTACCTCTTATTTTTGCCTATACCCAGCTATGACTCCTACTTTGACACCTCATATTCTCAGGCATTTCATCGAGCAGATTAAGGGTGGCATCACCCGAGCATGCAGAGAACGAGGAGAGCACGGAAGCCATCGGCTATGGCGGGCAGTAAGCACGTCGGCGCAGCTGCGGCTGCACACACGCGTGCCTGCTAGGCTGCAGCGGCAAGCCCGCGAGGCTGCATGCACGCATGCTGGCATGGCAGCGGCTGCACGCCCGCATGTCCGCGAGGCTGCGGCTGCACGCCAGCTTGCCCGCGAGGCTACGACGGCGAGCCTGCGAGACTGCATGCACGCACGCTAGCGCGGTTGCGGCTGCACGCCCACATGCCCGCGAGGTTGCGGCTGCTGCGGCACGTGCGCATGCCCACGAGGCGGCGCGGCTGGATTTTTTTCCGAAAGAGACCACCTGCGCCAACGAATTGCCAAAAGAGACCACATGCAGATGAAATTGACAAAAAGGACCCCCTCGGCCATGGAGTCAGGCGCGGCAGGCGACACGTGGCACCTGCAGCCACGCCAGGAGGCAGCGGGCCCTGCCGCCACGCCAGGAGGCGGCCACCCAGGCAAAACGTGATTGGTGCAGTGCATCTTGCTGGGACGGAACGGGGCGGGCCAGGTGGGCCCTACCACCACCGCGTGAGGCGGCCTCTGCTGGCGCTGTCGCTCGCT
Source organism: Triticum timopheevii (assembly GCA_963921465.1). Lineage (NCBI taxonomy): Eukaryota > Viridiplantae > Streptophyta > Magnoliopsida > Poales > Poaceae > Triticum > Triticum timopheevii. The sequence goes on from OY997274.1 coordinate 508,984,523, forward strand.
GGCCGAAAGGTTGTGTAGGTCACGGAGCCAGCCGGTGGGCCACGCCGCCACCGTAGCAAGCGGCAACCCTGCTGCACGCGCGACAGCTAAAGCGATGTTGATTCGCATGCGCGGGAATATGGACGCTGATGCCCGTGAATCACTCCTGCTTTTGCTTCTTTTGCCTCGGATGCGACGACACTGCAAGAATTGCTCTGGCTATTGCTTCAGCGGATGCGACGGCACTGCGGGAATCAGTCACTCACTACGGGAATCTGAGGATGGGGGAACCTGTTGTGCCGACACTACAGGGATCCTAAAATTTCATCTGTTCGCGCTTATTTTCTCGCCATCATTTGTCGTCTGAGCCTATAAAAGGAATTACCGAGGCTCTCGTCATCTTCGTCCAGCCATCCTTGAAATCGCCACTATGCAAAGTGTATAACACATTTTTTCAGCCGGTATGAGTTTGCCTTGCTCGGATCAAAGCATTAGGCCGAGGAAAATGAAGAATGCAAGTTTGTCTCCGGGGGTGGCAGTCCTGCGGTGTTGGTGTGGAGATCTTTGCAAGGTGAAGGAGGTGACGAAATTTTCAGATTGGTTGGGCATGAAGTTTTTCATGTGCCCCAATTATGAGGAAGATCCACCCGTAGCTATTTCAGAGTACGACAAGCCTCCAGTATGCTTTAACCATCACGAATAGATATTGTATGTATTTTGATTAATTCTTCAATAACATTCTTGTTTCTTGTTGTACTCTCCTCCGCCTCTGTGCATGTATTATCGTTGGATTGACATAGAAAAGCCGGCTTGGGAAGTGACTGAGATTCGTGAAAGAAGTCGTCGTGCATGGAATATTTTCTATGCGGAAGAGCGACGCGAGAAGGCGGAAATTGAGGAGAAAGTAGAGCAAGAGAGAGTTAAAAGAATACTATGCGGAGCAACACCCCTTTTTTCAGGATTTAGGTAAGAGAAATAGGGAAGAGGCTCGTCGCATGGAGGAGCAGGAACGAAAGCGAAAGGAGGCTCGTGAGGCGGAAAGACAGAGAAAGAAAGAAAGGGCTCGTGAGGCCAAGGCAGCAGAAGAAGCTGGCGATGGAAAAGAAAAATATCCACGCTGGACTCAGTAGATTCCTGTGGTAGTATTTTTAATTTCGCAATCATTTGTATCTTAATTTCTGTAGTTTAATGTAGCTTTATTTCAGTAGTTAAATGTAGCTTTATTTCAACAGTATGATGTATCTTAATTTCAGTTGTACTGTGTCTTAATGAAAAAAATAGTTTTACAATAAAATGTGGCATTTTATTTCTCTCCACTAATTATCGAACGTCGTGCAACAACTATAACATGAAATTAAGATAGAACATAATGCCCTACAATAAGACAGTACAATCTAATAATGCATGTACATCTGAATTAAACAGGACTGGTGCATTTTTATTTCAGCATACATAGATGTTTCATACATAAGTCGAAAAGTCTGATACTGACATATGTAGATACAATGGGTCGCATACGTAGATAGATGAATCATTGTAGTCGACGACGGCCACCTGGCCTTTCCTTAGGACCGGAAAGCGACAGGCGATTAGGTGGTCGAGTTACACGAAGACTACGATTGTACTCCACTTGGTCTTCCTGTGTCTGCGACTCCTGCATAGGTGGTGGAGTTTGTAATCCTTGTTCCGAACCTAATGCATAATTGTAGGCGTATGGTTGTGACTCCTCGAGGATAAAAGATGGGCCAATAACATCCTCTCCGAAGAATTCTGTAACTATTGCTTTAACCGTGTCGCCATCATCATGTGATGATCCTTGTATGCGTGTGTTGAGGCCATGTTGGGTGTACTCATCATCCCAGTTATGATCAGGTATGTCCTGCAGATAGAAACATTGTAAACAAACTGTTAGAGGATAATATGTGATATCAATATAAATGCATTAAAATGTAAATATGACTACCTGATCAGATCCCTCGCTTGTACTGTCTGGCCATTGTACGTGGTACTGGTTTAAATCTGGGACACGAGTCTCCTCGGGCATGGAGAGCTACGGCTGAGATCTCTCACGTTGAGTGTATGCGCCATATCCTGTGTATGCATATGGGTTTGGGGAAAGATACTGCTTGGGCATCAAATCCAAGCCCATGCCATGGTCCTGAGATGTCTGCCCCTGACGAAGCTGCACCGAAGAAGCGCGGTGTAGTGGTAGAGATGAGTCATGTCGTGGCAATGTCGTTGTAGTACTTGGACCCTTCCCCCACTGCCCATGGCTTGTACGGGCCTCGCTCGATCTGGACGACGCGCCGCACTCGGTCTGACTAACCTCGCTACTGGCATGTTGTATGCTCAAGTGACAACGTCGTCGCCTCTACCACATCTGAACTTTGTTGCCACGTATTCTTTAAAACGTTTCAGGAATGACTTGACAGCTGGTCCCCTGGCCGACATGCTTTCTGTCGCCATCTGCCCTATTTTGTTGCAAGTTTCAAGCTGAAAAATATTTGGTTGTTATTTGGTTGAAATGATTATGAAATGATGGACCTAAAAAATTTACTAGTGATTACCATCTGGTAACGATAGTAAGCTGCATGCAGCTCAACATGTCTCTGCATCTGCTCCTCCTGCGTGAGATTTGTTGGTATCGTAGCTGGTTGACTGGCCAGGCTAGTACGCGTGCTGATGCAGTACCACTGCTTGTACGCTTAAGCTGTACTTCCATCATACGGTCTGCAAAATTATATAATTACATCAACCGTTGTGATGAAAGCAAAACATCTTCACGCATCGTATGGTCACCGTAATAAAATAATGTAAATAAAATGTACCTAAGTTGATGCACTATATCTGCTAGCGCTTCATTATCCCACTTGCGTACCCATTGAATGTTGCATTCCCTCCAATTGTAAAAACTCCAACCATGGCCCATATTGGTTAGCCTGCAAATTATGTAACAAAGTGTGGGTTTAGTAAATTAAAAAGGACACTAACTATTTAGGGAGGTCACATGTTACTTATGGGTTTCCTCATCGGTACATCTTGGAAAAGGTGGTGGAATCTCCTGATATAGACTGAACTGTCTCATGACACGCTCTGGGTTGTAAGGCTCAACACACCACAGGAACAATAAGTAGCAGCGAGTCAACCAGAATGCATTATCTCTCAACATGCATGTTGTGATGGGTCGTATATCAAATACCATCTGTAAATGCTCCTGAGTCCATGGGTTCCATGTGAATACAGAATTATCAAGTACCTCAAACTGCTGGTGGTATATAGGGTAACAATTTTTCGCAATACTTGGAGACCAATGTTTCCGTGCCTTTGTCCACCTGGTGGCCATAGTTACACTGTTTCCCTCGCTACAGTCGTATGGGTGTATGGGATTTAGTACACGAGGTAGTCCTATAGGGAGGTATTCCCAGGACCACAATTGTAGAAACTCGTAGGAGACACAAAGTAATGGAGCTTTTTTGCGAAGGAAGTTTTTTGTGTGGCAGCACACAAGCCTCTATATGTATGAGATAGCATCGCGGAACCGAAGTTGTATTTTGGCTGCTTGGGTAAAGATTCATCTACCATCTTCTCTACAATGTACATGAGACCAGGGAGAACTACATACCTGTGTGAATTTGGAAACATAACACCGAGGAGCCACAACAAATACGCAAACAAATGTCTTTTCCTCGTCTCAGAATCAGCATACCTAGATAAAATATGAAAGTTATCATGAAGCCAGGAGAGTGGGATGCCACGAGGGCCACCAGAACATTGTGATTTTGTCATTGTCATCCCAAGATGGTCTGATATATTTAATGCCCAAGATGGAGACACTCGTGGAGAGACTAATGGCTCACCTCTAATTGGTAGAGCAGTGACCATAGAAACATCTTTCAGTGTAGGTGCAAGCTCCCCAAAACGAAAGTGAAAGGTGTGGGTTTCAGGTCTCCACCGGTCAACGAGGGATGTCAAAAGGGATGGGTCCGAACGTAACTAGTCTTTGCTACCTCTTGAGCTTGCGTTGGTTTTCCCTTGAAGAGGAAAGGGTGATGCAGCAAAGTAGCGTAAGTATTTCCCTCAGTTTTGAGAACCAAGGTATCAATCCAGTAGGAGACAACGCACAAGTCACCGAATACCTACACAAACAATCAACCACTTGCACCCAACGTGATAAAGGGGTTGTCAATCCCTTCACGGCCACTTGCAAAAGTGAGATCTGATAGAGATAGATAAACGGTAAAGTAAATATTTTTGGTATTTTTGGTTTATAGATTGGAAAGTAAAGATTGCAAAATAGTAGATCTGAAACTATTAAGATGTAAACGAGATTCAATAATATGGAAAAGAGACCCGGGGGCCATAGGTTTCACTAGGGGCTTCTCTCAAGATAGCAAATATTATGGTGGGTGAACAAATTACTGCCGAGCAATTGATAGAAAAGCGCATAGTTATGACAACATCTAAGGCAATGATCATGAACATAGGCATCACGTCCGTGTCAAGTAGACCGACTCCTGCCTGCATCTACTACAATTAGTCCACACATCGACCGCTATCTAGCATGCATCTAGAGTATTAAGTTCATAAAGAATGGAGTAACGCATTAAGCAAGATGACATGATGTAGAGGAATTAAGTCAAGCAATATGATGAAAACCTCATCTTGTTATCCTCGATGGCAACAATGCAATACGTGCCTTGCTGCCCCTGCTGTCACTGGGAAAGGACATCGCAAGATTGAACCCAAAGCTAAGCACTTCTCCCATTGTGAGAAAGATCAATCTAGTAGGCCAAACTAAACCGATAATTCAAAGAGACTTGCAAAGATATCAAATCATGCATATAAGAATTCAGAGAAGAACCAAATAATATTCATAGATAATCTGATCATAAATCCACAATTCATCGGATCTTAGCAAAAACACCGCAAAAAATTACATCGAATATATCTCGAAGAACATCGAGGAGAACGTGGTATTGAGAATCAAAGAGAGAGAAGAAGCCATATAGCTAATAACTATGGACCCGAAGGTCTGTGGTAAACTACTCATGCTTCATCGGAGAGGTAATGGTTTTGATGTAGAAGCCCTCCGTGATCGAATCCCCCTCCGGCAGGACGCCGGAAAAGGTCCCTAGGTGGGATCTCATGGGTACAGAAGGTTGCGGTGGTGTAAAAGTGGTTTTGTGGCTCTCTGGCATGTTTTCAGGGTATAAGAGTATATATAGGCAAAGGAACTAGGTCAGGGGAGCCACAAGGGGCCCATGAGGGTGGGGGCGCGCCCTCCTGCCTCGTGGCTTCCTCGTTGCATCTCCGACTTCATCTCCAAGTTTTATGGTTTGCTTTCGGTCCAAGAAAGATCATTGCGAAGGTTTCATTCCGTTTGGACTCCGTTTGGTATTCCTTTTCTGCAAAACTCTAAAATAGGCAAAAAAACAGAAACTGGCACTGGGCCCTCGGTTAATAGGTTAGTCCCAAAAATAATATAAAATAGCATATTAATTCCCATTAAATATCCAAAACAGATAATATAATAGCATGGAACAATCAAAAAATATAGATACGTTGGAGACGTATCAAGCATGCCCAAGCTTAATTCCTGCTCGTCCTCGAGTAGGTAAATGATAAAAATAGATTTTTTTATGTGGAATGCTACCTAGCATATATATCCATGTAATTTTCTTTATTGTGGAATGAATGTTCAGATCCGAAAGATTCAAGACAAAAGTTTAATATTGACATAAAAATAATAATACTTCAAGCGTACTAACAAAGCAATCATGTCTTCTCAAAATAACATGGCCAAAGAAAGCTATCCCTAAGAAATCATATAGTCTGGCTATGCTCTATCTTCATCACACAAAGTATTTAAATCATGCACAACCCCGATGACAAGCCAAGCAATTGTTTCATACTTTTGATGTTCTCAAACTTTTTCAATCTTCACGCAATACATGAGCGTGAGCCATGGACATAGCACTATAGGTGGAATAGAATGGTGGTTGTGGAGAAGACAAAAAAGGAGAAGATAGTCTCACATCAACTAGGTGCATCAACGGGCTCTGAAGATCAACTAGGCGCATCAACGGGCTCTGAAGATGCCCATCAGGTGATATATTTGTGAGTGAGTAGGGATTGCCATGCAATGGATGCACTAGAGCTATAAGTGTATGAAAGCTCAAAAAGAAACTAAGTGGGTGTGCATCCAACTTGCTTGCTCATGAATACCTAGGGCACTTTGAGGAAGCCCATCATTGGAATATACAAGCCAAGTTCTATAATGAAAATTCCCCCTAGTATATGAAAGTGACAACATAGGAGACTCTCTATTATGAAGATCATGGTGCTACTTCGAAGCACAAGTGTGGAAAAAGGATAGTAACATTGTCCCTTCTCTCTTTTTCTCTCTTTTTTTATTTGGGCCTTCTTCTTTTTTTATGGCCTCTTTTTTTGTCCGAAGTCTCATCCCAACTTTTGGGGGAATCATAGTCTCCATCATCCTTTCCTCACATGGGACAATGCTCTAATAATGAAGATCATCCCACTTTTATTTACTTACAACTCAAGAATTACAACTCAATACTTAGAACAAAATATGACTCTATGTGAATGCCTCTGGCGGTGTATCAGGATGTGCTATGAATCAAGAGTGACATGTATGAACAAATTATGAACGGTGGCTTTGCCACAAATACGATGTCAACTACATGATCATGCAAAGCAATATGACAATGATGGAGCGTGTCATAATAAACGGAATGGTGGAAAGTTGAATGGCATTATATCTCGGAATGGCTATGGAAATGCCATAATAGGTAGGTATGGTGGCTGTTTTGAGGAAGGTATATGGTGGCTGTATGGTATCGACGAAAGTTGTGTGACACAAGAGAGGCTAGCAATGGTGGAAGGGTGAGAGTGCGTATAATCCATGGACTCAACATTAGTCATAAAGAACTCACATACTTATTGCAAAAATCTATTAGTTATCGAAACGAAGTACTACACACATGATCCTAGGGGGATAGATTGGTAGGAAAAGACCATCGCTCGCCCCCGACCACCACTCATAAGAAAGACAATCAATAAATAAATCATGCTCCAACTTCATCACATAACGGTTCACCATACGTGCATGCTACGGGAATCACAAACTTTAACACAAGTATCTCTCAAATTCACAACTACTCCACTAGCATAACTCTAATATCACCATCTTCATATCTCAAAACAATCATAAAGAATCAAACTTCTCATCGTATTCAATGCACTTCATATGAAAGTTTTTATTATATCCATCTTGGATGCGCATCATATTAGGACTAATTTTATAACCCAAGCAAATTACCATGATGTTATAAAAGACTCTCAAAATAATATAAGTGAAGCATGAGAGTTCAATAATTTCTATAAAATAAAACCACTGCTGTGCTCTAAAAAGATATAAGTGAAGCACTAGAGCAATATTGCCTAGCTCAAAAGATATAAGTGAAGCACATAGAGTATTCTAATAAATCATGATTCATGCGTGTCTCTCCCAAAAGGTGTGTACAGAAAGGATGATTGTGGTAAACTAAAAAGCAAAGACTCAAATCATACAAGACGCTCCAAGCAAAACACATATCATGTGGCGAATAAAAATATAGCTCCAAGTAAAGTTACCGATAGACTAAGACGAAAGAGGGGATGCCTTCCAAGGCATCCCCAAGCTTAGGCTTTTGGTTTTCCTTTACCTTGGGGTGCCTTGGTCATCCCCAATCTTGGGCTCTTTCCACTCCTTATTCCAAGGTCCATCAAATCCTTAACCAAAACTTGAAAACTTCACAACACCAAACTCGACAGAAAATCTCATGAGCTCCGTTAGTATAATAAAATAAATCACCACTTTAAGGTACTGTTATGAACTATTTATTTATTTATATTGGTGTAAAATCTACTGTATTCCAACTTCTTTATGGTTCATACCCCCCGATACTACTCATAGATTTATCAACATAAGCAAACAACAAGTGATAAACAGAATATGTCAAAAATAGAACAGTCTTTAGTAATCTGTAAGTCTTGAATACTTATGTAACTCTAAAATCCTACCAAATTAGGAAACCCTGAGAAATTTTTGTACCAATCCAGATAAAAAGAATCAGATCAAAATCACGTTTCTGTGAATTTTAAAAACTAATTTACTAAGCGCAAAAGTTTCTGATTTTCACCAGGATCAGCACAACTATCACTGTAAGCTATCCTAAAGGTTTAACTTGGCACAAACACTAATTAAAACATAAAACCACATATAACCAGAGGCTAGATGAATTATTTATTACTAAACGTAAGCAAAAAAGCAAAGAACAAAAATAAAATTGGGTTGCCTCACAACAAGTGCTATTGTTTAACGCCCTTAGCTAGGCATTGATAATTTCAATGATGCTCACATGAAAGAAAAGAATTGAAGCACAAAGAGAGCATCATATAGCACGTGACAAACACATCTAAGTCTAACATACTTCCTATGCATAGGCATTTTATAAGCAAACCAATTATCAAGACAAGCAAAAACTAGCATATGCAAGGAAGAAGAAAGAGACGATAGCAATCTCAACATGAAGAGAGGTAATTTAGTAACATTAAAATTTCTACAACCATATTTTCCTCTCTCATAATAATTGCATGTAGGATCATAGGCAAATTCAACAATATAGCTATCATGGACGATACTCTCAACACAATCCACATGCATGCGAAGTTGACTCTCTTCCAAAATAGTGGGATTAACATTAACTAAAGTCATGACCTCTCCAAACCCACTTTTATCAAAAACTTCATAAGATTGAAAATTCTCCAAATATGTGGGATCTGAAGTTGACACCATTCCAAACCCACTTTCAATAATATCGCAAACACTATTATCAATCTCATATTCATCATGGGGTTTAAATAAATTTTCAAGATCATAGGAAGAATCACCCCAATCATGATCATTGCAACAAATAGTAGTCATAGCAAAACTAGCATCCCCAAGCTTAGGGTTTTGCATATTACTAGCAAAATTGACATTAATAGAATTTATAATAACATCATTGCAATCATGCTTTTCATCAAAGGAACTATCAAGTATGGGTGCAATAGCAACAATCTCATGTTTAACATAAGGGACTGTAGCAAATTCATCTCCATAAATATTGGCATCATGGCCACAAGAATAGCAGGCATCATGTTCATCAAGGGATATTTCGATCAAATCATAAAAATCATAATTATCTATAGATTCATGCATATCATTATTTTCTTCCAAAGCAACGGTCATTCTCTCAATAAATTCTTTGACATAGACATTATGAGCATAGTTTTCGTAGCAATATTTAAGTATGTCAAAATTTTCAGATTTGTAGAGAGTAATATCATACTTTTCAATCAAAGAAGCGACTTCATAAGCACCCTTAAAAGCAACAAATTCTTCAATTTGTTTGATATCATAGTAACTATAAACACCCTTTGCATAAGAAGATAAGATTTCATTATCATTAAACTCACATGGTAGGGAAGGTGTTTTTTAGGGTTCTTAGAGCAACAAGTAAAATCATAAATGCACAAAGATTCCAAGCATAACACAGTTTATTTGATTCCATAAGAGTCTCCCTTTTCAGACAAATGGTGACGCACAAAATGAGCATGCTCATCTAACGATTTTCCCTCAACTAGACTAGTCGGGGTTTCAGCATGAGCACATATAGATCGAAGATGATCCAAGTAGAACACTTTAAGTGGATGCATATCAATAGATTTTTAGCAAGCAAAGATGCAAGCAAATAGAAGGCACATGGAAACACAAACAAAAATACATACGGGAAGAAGGCGAAGAGAAGGCAAAGGTTTTCAAAAATCATTTTATAAGTGGGGGAGAGGAAAACAAGAGGCGAATGGCGAATAATGTAATGCAAGGGAGAAGAGTTTATGATGGGTACTTGGTATGGCTTGACTTGACGTAGGTCTCCCCGGCAACGGAGCCAGAAATCCTTCTTGCTACCTCTTGAGCTTGCGTTGGTTTTCCCTTGAAGAGGAAAGGGTGATGCAGCACAGTAGCGTAAGTATTTCCCTCAATTTTGAGAACCAAGGTATGAATCCAGTAGGAGACCACGCACAAGTCACCGAATACCTGCACAAACAATCAACCACTTGCACCCAACACGATAAAGAGGTTGTCAATCCCATCACGGTCACTTGCAAAAGTGAGATCTGATGAAGATAGATAAATGGTAAAGTAAATATTTTTGGTGTTTTTGGTTTATAGATTGGAAAGTAAAGATTACAAAATAGTAGATCTGAAACTAGCAAGATATAAACGAGATTCAATAATATGGAAAAGAGACTCGAGGGCCATAGGTTTCACTAGTGGCTTCTCTCAAGATAGCAAATATTACGGTGGGTGAACAAATTACTGCCGAGCAATTGATAGAAAAGCACATAGTTATGACGACATCTAAGGCAATGATCATGAACATAGGCATCACGTCCGTGTCAAGTAGACCGACTCCTGCCTGCATATACTACTATTAGTCCACACATCGACCGTTGTCTAGCATGCACTAGAGGAATTAACTCAAGCAATATGATGAAAACCCTATCTTGTTATCCTCGATGGCAACAATACAATACGTGCCTTGTTGCCCCTACTGTCACTGGGAAAGGACATCGCAAGATTGAACCCAAAGCTAAGCACTTCTCCCATTGCAAAAAGATCAAACTTGTAGGCCAAACTAAACCGATAATTCGAAGAGACTTGCAAAGATATCAAATCATGACAAGAATTCAGAGAAGAACCAAATAATATTCATAGATAATCTAATCATAAATCCACAATTCATCGGATCTCAGCAAACACACCGCAAAAGAATATTACATCGAATAGATCTCCAAGAACATCGAGGAGACCGTGGTATTGAGAATCAAAGAGAGAGAAGAAGCCATCTAGCTAATAACTATGGACCCGAAGGTCCGTGGTAAACTACTCACGCTTCATCGGAGAGGTAATGGTATTGATGTAGAAGCCCTCCGTGATTGAATCCCCCTCCGGCAGGACGCCGGAAAAGGTCCCTACATGGGATCTCACGGGTACAAAAGGTTGCGGCGGTGGAAAAGTGGTTTCGTGGCTCTCTGGCATGTTTTCAGGGTATAAGAGTATATATAGGTGAAGGAACTAGGTTAGGGGAGCCACGAGGGGTCCAAGAGGGTGGGGGCGCGCCCTCCTGCCTTGTGGCTTCCTCGTTGCATCTCCGACTTCATCTCCAAGTCTTCTGGTTTGCTTTCGGTCCAAGAAAGATCATCGCGAAGGTTTCATTCTGTTTGGACTCCGTTTTCTGCGAAACTCTAAAATAGGCAAAAAAAAATACAGAAACTCGCACTAGGCCCTCGATTAATAGGTTAGTCCCAAAAATAATATAAAATAGCATATTAATGCCCATTAAACATCCAAAACAGATAATATTATAGCATGGAACAATCAAAAATTATAGATACGTTGGAGACGTATCAGTCTTCGCATGATGTGAGCCTACCAAAAGCATGTAGTCCATAAGCGTCAAGGTGAGGAACGAAAGAATTGTGTATTGGCCATGTTTTCTTTACGGTTTGAAGTCTGAAAGTCCGATAATCATGTTTTTTATTTGGGTTCAAAAATAGGTGGCAACGGTGGCCGGCGTCATGGGGCCCCTCCAAAAGCACCGGCACTTCAGCCATAACCTGCACACAAACATACAAATAAAAATTATGAGGAAGACACAAATACAAATGCAAATAAAAATTAACTTAAAAATACAAAGAGATATAATTTACATTAATTATCTGAAGTTAACATCACGGGTACAATAATACAAAAAGATTCAATTTAAATTAAATATAAATACAGTAACACAAAGAGATTCAATAATACAAAGAGATTCAATTTAAATTAAATATAATACAAATAGAAATATAATACAAATATAAGTAGACATAGTGAGTACAGATATATCAACATGATGCGGTGTTGTTCGCTCGATACGGGCATTCCCTACGTGAATGTTCAGGACACGTGCAAACGCGGCATCGCCTTGGTTCTCCCATCTGGCTATGGTCCATGTCGTTGCAATGACTCCTAGACTGACGTCGTCCCTTGGCGGTTCTCAGCAAGTCGGTGTTCGGAACTCATTTCGGCCCATCTGGCCACAACATTTTGTAGTTCATATCAGTGCCCCAGGCCCAGAACTCACAGTTCCAAGTGTTGTATAGATTGTACATGTTGAAGTACGGGAATATGTATGGCTTGACACTGATTTTTTGATCTGCAGGCGCCCGGAGCACATGACTACAAGGGTAGCCCTCGAGCTTGGGCTTGTTACAGGTGCACTCACAGGACGTTGGGCCGAGGGTGACAACTTGCTTTTTTGATCCTCTGTGGTGACCCTTAACGTACTTGGCTCGCACATTGACCTCCCATTTATTCCTAAGTGCGTCCACTTTCTGTAGCCATGGCTTTGGGACTTCTTTGCTTTCTCGTCCAAATGTCTTTGCAAAGTATGACAGGGTCTGGTTCCAAGTTTCTTCAATTAGGGCTGTGATAGGCAGCGCTCTCACCCCTTTAAAAACACCATTGTACACCTCTGACATGTTGCTGGTCATTATTCCATACCGAGCCCCAGTGTCGTGAGTCTGCGCCCACTTGTACAAATCAGGGCAATTCTCGCCGATCCACTGGCTCAAATTTATGGACGTCCTACGACCCCTCCGGTCTTCTCTCTACGGCAAGGCCGCACGCTCGATCTCATCATTGATACCTGCCCAGATGGCATTCATTTTGGCTTCAGTTTTCTGCATGCACATCCTCTTGAATAACTTGAACCAATCCTTATTCTTGAATTTGGAGTAAAAGTTTGCTGCCAAATGCCGCATGCACCACCTCCCCTCTAGATCCGGCCACCCCCACTCTTCTGACGATTCCTTAATTATGTCGAGAGCACTTAATAATCTTGTGTTGCGATCATAGATGATGCAAACACCTAAACGCTCTTTCACGACACCCATCTTCACGCAGCTCAGGAACCTGATCATTTGAAAGTACAGTGGGATATTTCGCCCGAACTGCAAGTGTCGTGTTCTCCACAGGGACTAGGCGACGACAACAATGCTCGGCTAAAGCTAGGTGACAGAATTTAAATGATGATAGCAGAAAATATAAACCTAAAATAATCAAGGATGATGACAAATAAAATGACAAACAGCATGGAGAGATTAAGATTGAAACTCACTGTATCTTTGGTATTTTTGTTTTACTAGAGACGCTAAAACACTAACATAAAGGGAAGCAATGGGACATGAACACATATATTACTATCATACAAGTAACAAAGGGGAAGACAGAATGCTATGACAGAGACAGAAATATATCACAACACAAACATATACTATATTTTCACATGAACGTAATTAACACAGGGACTACAGAACACACATAAGCACACATATGCGAACAGGGTACTACACCATGATTTAGGTTACACAAGTAAACAAATTATACAAGCAACTTGACTAGTATCACAGATCAACAGAGTAGTATTGAACAACTAAAAATAGATAGTAGAAGTAACTAGTACAGGAAGCAAGTACTCTTAGAATCTGAATGTTACAGACTACACGTCTCAAACTACAGAAAATTCAGAGAAGAGAAGGAGAAAGAGAGATGGCAGCAGGAGATTAGAGAAAGAAGAAGCAGCAACTGGGGCATGGAGAAAGGATCAGCAGCAGTACGGGATTCAGAGAAGAACTAAGAGCAGCAGCTAAAGAGAAGGGCAGCAGGGGGTGCATTAGAAGAAGGAGCAGCAGCAGGTGGCACGGGGAAGGTTAGGAGCAGCAACGAGATTGGGGAAAGAAGAAGGTTAGGAGCAGCAGGAGATTGAGAGTGGTGGCGCTGGGTGTTGTGGAGGCGCGGTGGTGGTGCTGGATGGCGCGGTGGTGAAGTGGAGATGCGGAGGCGCTGGGTGAAGGTGGAGATGATGGATGGCACTGGCTGCGTGGATGGCTGGGAGGTGATGGTGTTGCTAGTGGATGGATGGCGCTGGTTGGCGCACCACCACGCCGGCCTGGCCATGGCGGCGGCCGGAGTTGGAGAAGGAGGTTGGGGGAGAGAGATGTGTGCCAGGCCCAATGGGGAATGGAGGCAATCTAAGCGATTTTGATCCCTTCCCTGATCTGCAAACTTTACACATTAGCCCTCCTCCTTCTCTTCTTTCTTCACAAGAAGGTCCCTTCTCTCTTTCTTTTGCCCCTCGGTTACTTCATTCCTTCACGCTCGAGTCCCATGACTCCATCACTTGTTCATTTGTAGTAGAGGAATTTTGTGCCTTGTCGCACTTTTCTGCAAAATAAACAAGTGACTAGTCAACAATCCCTTTATGTGATTTTCATTCAATTATTCTATATTTCATAGCAAGAATTGGTGGCCAGAACTTAAGAAATGGTAAATTTGTATGCCAAAATTATATATATGAAATGCACTTATCAGAACCACAACCAGCTATCTTTGTTCTCGCTCTCGACCAGTGCGTATGCAATAGAAAGAAGTTGATTATTTGCATCTGCTGCAATCGCCACCAATAGTGTGCCCTTGTACTTTACAGTGAGAAAGGTACCATCAACTGATAATACCGGGCGACAATGCCTGAAGGCTTGTATAGTTTGGGCGAATGCCCAGAATAAGCGGTCCAGGATTAGCTCACCCGGGTTCTTTAGGTTTGGACGTTCTCTCCGCCAAACTTGAGTCCCCCTATTAGCACTTGCTATCTGATGAAGCATTCTGGGGGCATAAGAATAGGCCTCCTCATAGGTTCCATGCAAGTTCTGGAATATATTTTCCTTCGCATGCCTAGCCTTGTTGTAGCTGACAGGAAAGCCAATCTGATCTTCTGCATCTTTTTGCAAAGCCCTAACACTAATGTTGAGACTTGCATGCACAATCGTTTTCATCGCCTGTGCCACATATCTTGCTGACACATTGCAGTGATTTGAAAAGAGTCACAGTTTGCTCACAGCTATGCTCCACTATTTTTGTGATATGCCATGACTGACATACCCCAGGCTTCAGTCTAGCGAGAACTCTTCCGCGGCAACCTTTCGCGGTGTGGATGCATATGACCTTCAACTATTTTTTATCAGACTTCTTCACTCTATGCTGGCGGTGGAGGGCGATTGCATAGCTATGAATTGCCTGGTAAGTAGACTTCTTGTCTGGGAAAACCTACCCAACCTCCAGGCTCCCCACTCCTAGGCCAGAAACAGAGTGAAATTCATTGGTGATACTCATATCCTGTAAAAACCCAGGTTGAAGTGACGCCGCGACCGCCCTCTGGGGTGGAACATCTTCTTCTTCGCTTGACTCAGAAGACGTGGAAGAGTGATCGTCATCATCTAGCGCCTCCGGCAATCCCTCCACGTGTTCGCTCATGTCAACGGCCGCAGACCAATATCCTGTGTCATACACAGGCTGGCCGCCCATCGGTTTCAATGGACCGATGCTAGGGGCTGATGTGATGGCCAACTCGACCTCACCACCCCTGCTACTGCATCCGGCAACATCAGTGACTGAAATGAACTCCACATACACCATCCGCTGACCAAACATTGAGTTATTGGGATTGCTTGCAAACCTCATGTACGACCCCTATGACTGATCACCTGTGACCGACCGCAAACCCCAACAGGCAGCTGTCCCGTCATTTCCTTCGTCAACGACGAAGGCTTCCATTGTCATTTTTTCCCTGCATCCCTGGGCCAAACACCGCTCGGATGCACCGTATGACTGCTGCGTAACCCACGTTCACCATGTCTCTCACTACAACTATAGTCGACCCGCACAAGGACACATCCACCCCGAAAGGAACGTCGCGTAAGACGTCCCCATAGTACACCAACAATTTTTTCATAGTACCTAACCAACATCCATATTTACATTTCAAGTAATTAGTAACCGAACATTTAGTAGTAGTACCATGACAACATTTAGTAGTAGTACGACTAAAATAATAACTGTATTTTGTTACAAATATTCGGTTTGTTTATAATCATTTGCTTAGACTGTTTGCTTTTCTCTAACTACCCCAAAAATATCCTAAACTGGTTCTCGTAACATTAAGATCTTCTCACATCTCAATAGTAATGGACGCAACTAACATTGATACAGCATCTTCAACCTACTCTTCTCAAAAAATTAGTATAAATGTTGTATCTGTTGTCTGCAAATTTTTTCTAACCTCTAAGAACTTACATCGCATAGCTAATGACGACCTAAAAGACTAACTAATTACCACCGTGCATGCACAAAAAAAATTCATATATTGCAAAGATCATACCTCGTTCTTCCCGTTCGTACTTCACTTTGCAGGGCAAATCCTACTCCAGAAACTTCAAATGAGTACTCCAACTACTGAAATAATGTCTAAAACAACATAGAATACACACTTAGGAACTAATCAAACATAACAAAAACATCATGCATGCGAACGAAACCAACAAAAATGGACAGATCTTACCTTAATCTACTTTTCTTCAACTTCACCATCTTCTAAGTCCAACTCTAAATCAGCCAAAATCATGACTGAAAGTGGCGACCAAGTTTTTCTTTCGGTGTATTCTTGTAGACTTAGAGAGAGTAGAATGGCAGAGAAGGCAACCAGAGATTTCGAGAGAGAGAGTGTATGCGCACGGAGCCGCGGTTGTGTGTATAAATAGAAGATGACCACTGTATTGTCGGCAGAATGAGTTAGAACTCACCTACTGCGGCCTCGGATTCCAGCATCGTGGTGTCTCATCACACGCAACAACATCAATGCTCTTGGGTGTGTGGCATGAAATCACGCGTACAAATCAGCACGCCTGAGTGTTGTCGCTTCGGCTATAGACGAAAGCGCAAATCACGCAGGTAGGCGGGAATACGATTCAAGATCATCGAAACTTTGTGGCAGAAAGCAAAAAGAGCATGGCCATCGAATTTGGTGCTGTCACCTCCGCTGCAGCAGCAAGTTTCGAAGCATCAGAATCAGCGCAGTTTGTCATCGGAATCAGCGTTGTTTGCTAACCTCGGCTCGCAGGAGCAACAACAGTGACGTCTTCTGCGGTGGCGGCGCGGCCCACCGACTGGCCCCACGACTTGCACGGCCGGTCGGCCTGCGAGCGACAGCGCCAGCAGGGGCCGCCTCGCGTGGTGGCGGCATGGCCCGCCCCGTTCTGTCCCAGCGACGTGCACTGTACTAATCACGTTTTGCCTGGGTGACCGCCTCCTGGCGTGGCGGCAGGTGCCACGTGTCGCCTGCCGCGCCTACCGCCACAGTGGAGGGGTCCTTTTTGTCAATTTCATTTGCAGGTGGTCTCTTTTGGCAATGGGAAATGTTTAGATCCGGCGCACCGGCCGAAACTTCGGTCGGCTCCTGCCTTGTCACGCACAACACACACGCACATATAGCAACTTCTCCCCCGATGTGGGCCCATGCATCTTATCCATCCCTTCCCCCGTCGTGCCCACTCAGTCTGCGCGCCCGCGAGCCGCGCCCCCGAGCTCCGTCGCCCCGCGCCCCGCCGCCTCACCGACCGGTCGCCAAAGGGCTGTGCGCGCCCGCGAGCTCTGTCGCCCTGCACCCCGCTGCCTCGTCGGCCGGTCGCCGGAGGGCGCCGCCACCGTTGGGTCTCAACCCCATCCACCCACTATTTTTCAGCTACTCAGAGCGCCGACGGCGAGAATCAACGGGACGAGCTACTACCTCGACCAGCAGCCATGGCGGCGGAGCACACAGATGCTACAACCGGCTGAGGAGGGAGCTGCAATCGCGTACTGGTTTTGCTGGAACCAGTAACGGCGGCCGCGTGGACGTACTGGTACTGCAGCTGCAAACGGCAATGCTCGTGCTACAACCATGAATGCAAAAAGCTACATCTAGTAGATAAAAAAAACTTCAAACCAGACTTCAGAACACATGAAGAGCTGCAACTGTTTTAACAAAAACTTCATCCCGCATATGAAAAAGCTTCAACCAGAGATTGAAAATCTTCAGCCAGCCACTTCAAAAGTTTCAATCGCTTTTTAGGTACACATGAAAAGTTGCAACCGTTTAAAAAAAAACTTCATCCCGCAGATGAAAAAGCTTCTAACTGAGACCGAGAAAGCTTCAACAAAAATGGTGGAACCTGCGACGATGTCATTTTTGCGTCGTCGTTTGCTACAACCAGCGACTCAATTTGTTGCGACCCTTCACGGCGAGCTACAACCGGCGACGACGATGCGTTTTTTTGCTGGAAGTGGCTTCATTTTTTGCTGGAACCGGCGGTTTATTTTGCTTCAAACGGTGACACCCGCAGAATTTTTGCTGGAACCGGCCACTAGACTTTTGCTGGAAATCAGTGCGATCTTTGTTTGGAACTGGTGACTACTGGTGATGCAACAAGCACAACACCATGGCAATGGCGAGGAAGCATTTTTTGTGTGCTAGAAGCGCCCCTGCCATTGCTGGAACCGACGGCCACCATTTTTTTGATGATCCAGAGCTTTTTTTTGCTGCAGCAGCGCGAGCACGGAGACAAGGATGACTGGGGGCGGGGGGAGGGGCTGCGCAACGCTTGGAGCGGCCGCGGCGGTAGGAGGCGTGGCGCCGTGTCGCGAGGTAGAAGACGATAGGCGAACCGTTTTCTTCAGCCGGATCCAACGGCCCACGCGCTCAGATCCAACGGTGCGACCGGCCCAACCGTTTGGCAATTCATTGGCGCAGGTGGTCTCTTTCGACAAAAAATCGCGCGGCTGCAGTCTAGATGTCTCGCATGCGCGCGCGGCCAGCTCGTGCACGAAGAGCAGCAGCGACAGCTAGCTAGCCGGCGTCTACCATGCATGCACGAACGGAGCGGGTAGCTAGCTAGCTTAGCATAGCGGCCACGGCGTGCGCGGGGTCCGCGCTGTACGGGCGCGGCGGCCACGGCGCGCGCGAGCTCCGGGTGACGAACACACGCAGCGACCAGCGGACCGGCGGCGCGGACGCGACGGCCAGCACGCAGCGACCAGCAGGCAGGCAGTGTTGGCGCCGCCTCTCGCAGCGCCGCTCTCCTCCTTCCCCTCAACTCTCTCCCTCTCACACGCGCGTATATACCAGGAAAGAAAGCCAACTTGCTTTGCGAGAGGCTCTCCTCCTTGGTCACACAAGTGCTACATCTTTTCAACTAGCCCTCACAGCCTCTTTTTGCCATTCATCTGATCACCTTAAATACCAGTACAAAAAGACCCACTCACGCATTGGCTAGCCGCCACACTCGGCTGCTAACCCCCAATAATCCAACTAACCCACTACCTTGCATGCATCCATGCATGCACGCACACTTTGGGCAAGCTACATACACGGTCAAGCCACACACAAACTGCTTGATCCTATTATCACTCTACCGGCTAGCTAGCTTCACACGTAAACGTTTGAGTCACTTCCAAGTCTAATAACTAACTAGAAGATCAGTGCGTATGTCACAACTACTACGCCCGCTTCTTTCTCCATGTATATCTATACCACGACTTGGCCGCTTTGACTCTACGGAACGATATACATGCTGATACATGAATCAAGATTAAAGCTAACAGGCAGCACAGACGCGGAGACCAGCACGCAGCGTCGAGCACGCGGGCGTCCAGCGACCAGCAGGCGGGCGGCGCGGACGCGGCGACCAGAACACGGGCTGCGCGGACGCGGCGGCCACGGCGCGCGCGAGCTCCGGGCGGCGCGGGCACGCGGCGGCCAGCAGGCGGGCTGCACGAACGCGGTGGCCACGGCGGGCTCGAGCTCCGGGGCAGCGCGGGCACGCGGGCTGCGCGGACGTGGCGGCCAGCAGGCGAGCAGCGGCGGCAAGGGCAAGCATGAGTTTACATTCTCTCTTTGATAGCTAAACTCTGATGTGGCAACTGTCAAGTTGTACTGTTATACAGGATAATATGGGATTACTATTTTTTGGATCAGGTACATACTTGGAGATAACATGATAAAAGAAGGCAAGAGGCAGGTTCATGTCGGTTCTTTAATATACAAGAAGTTCAGCTCTTCAGTTCATACTTTATCTTTGTTGTTGATCCATGGAGAATAAGCAGTTCCTAATGGGTTCTTTGTGCTTCATTCATCACTTTACACATCTGACAATGGATTTTGTGTATTCCAAAAGGGGTAATTAGCCGACTTCATTAAGTTCCTAGGAGTGGCAGGAGATGCAAATCAAGAAACCTGTACTCGGTAAGGTTTGCTCCTTTTGGTAGCCCCACATATATAGTCTTAGTTAAGGAAATTCTCAAATGAACGTTTGCTGATTTAAGGAAATTCTCATGTAGATTTAAATATGGGCTTTGAATCATGTTTCAAATATCAGGATATAGGCAGCCTTGAAAGAGATCATGAGAACCTGCAATGACATTATTAAACGTTCTGAACATTACATATCATATACTCCCTCTGTCCCAAAATGTAAGATGTTTTTTGATACTATCATAGTGTAAAAAAAGTCTTACATTTGGGATGGAGGGAGTAGTTGGGTTATGCCCTTAAATCTCGAGTTCCTTGTGCTCAAAGTTGGGGAATTTGTGAGGCCAATTTGTTCTAAAGTTGTTTGTGGACGCCATGTGTTCATGGTGCATATTTAGTATAGTGACTGGTCTTACAGCTAAAACAGACATATTTACTCTTCCATGTATTTTGTTTATTATTTTCCTATAATACCAGAAGTACCGATTGGTGCTATGTTTCTTAGTCCAGAAAGTTCAATTTATTGGTGTTCTTAAATGATAAAAAATTGTTTAGCATTTGATTTTTCATATTTCATACCGCTACTTATTATAGTAAAATTCTATTACTATTGTTGTTCTTAAAAGTCAAAAAATCCATCAGTATTGTAATTTTCATATTTCATGCCACCATGTATTAGCAAGAGTTTCAGAAATGCCAAATGGAGATTGAGCTCCATGAAGGCCTTTATTTGAAAACTTCAAAATTCAAACTTTTCAGTTTCAAAAAGTTCTAAAGTAAATATACATATACCTAGATACATAATGTATATGTGTGCAAATCTTCAGGTCGAAATACATTAAAATGTGAGCTACCCAAAAAAGGCAAATCTGGGGCTCTTTAGCATATATACTGTTCATCTTTAAAGTCCGTGATTTTGTTTTTTTGTGCAGCTCGCAATTCAAGGTTTTCATCCTGGAATTTTTTACACATACACTTTACATCCTTACATACATGTGTATTTTTTCAGAATTTTTTGAAACGGAAATTTATGAATTTTGATATTTTTTTTAATAAAGGGCTCCATGGAGCTCGGTCTTCAAAATGCCGTACTCCAAGAGTTTGTACTATTATATGGGAAAAATAGACAGTCATAACAACGAGTGCCACACTACTTACTTTCTTGGCTAACCAGTCGTATTCCTCTTCATTTACATGCCAATATTTTGGAAAATGAAGGCAATAAGAACGAGTCACAAGAAAAACACAATACTTGACACTTTTGCATACAAATGTATATAAATTACTAAATATCTTAACATACTAAATATCTTAGCAACTGGGTCAAAATAGACGGGCGCAGCAACGCGCACCATCGACAATCTAGTATCTAGTAAAATGGCGCAAAACTCATTTTGGGTTGCCCCCAGCCCATTGCCCCTCCAAGAATCGGGCCCAAGCTCCACCATCGATTTGTGCAACCCCGATCAAGTGAGCTAGATCATTCGGTTTCCTCATCCCTAAAAGCATCTACAGGAAGACTTGACAAATCCGATCCCCTATACGCTCGAAGGTGCGTCCACAGACAAAGCCCGACGGCCTCTTATATCGGTTGTCGCACATCCACACATCTCAAATGCAGAGGCTCAAATCCATGCAATCCATGCACGTCATGAAGGAAATATGCCCTAGAGGCAATAATAAAGTTGTTATTTATATTTCCTTATATCATGATAAATCTTTATTATTCATGCTAGAATTGTATTAACCGGAAACTTAGTACATGTGTGAATACATAGACAAACATAATGTCACTAGAATGCCTCTACTTGACTAGCTCGTTGAATCAAAGATGGTTAAGTTTCCAAGCCATAGACATGAGTTGTCATTTGATTAACGGGATCGCATCATTAGAGAATGATGTGATTGACTTGACCCATTCCGTTAGCTTAGCACTTGATCGTTTAGTTTGTTGCTATTGCTTTCCTCGTGACTTATACATGTTCCTACGACTATGAGATTATGCAACTCCCGAATACTGGAGGAACACTTTGTGTGCTACCAAACGTCACAACGTAACTGGGTGATTATAAAGGTGCTCTACAGGTGTCTCCGATGGTACTTGTTGAGTTGACATAGATCGAGATTAGGATTTGTCACTCCGATTATCGGAGAGGTATCTCTGGGCCCTCTCGGTAATGCACATCACTATAAGCCTTGCAAGCAATGTGACTAATGAGTTAGTTGCGGGATGATGCATTACAGAACGAGTAAAGAGACTTGCCGATAACGAGATTGAACTAGGTATTGAGATACTGACGACCGAATCTCAGGCAAGTAACATACCGATGACAAAGGAACAACGTATGTTGTTATGCCGTTTGACCGATAAAGATCTTCATAGAATATGTAGAAGCCAATATGAGCATCCAGGTTCCGCTATTGGTCATTGACCGGAGACGTGTCTCGGTCATGTCTACATAGTTCTCGAACCTGTAGGGTCCGCACGCTTAACGTTCGTTGACGATCGGTATTATGAGTTTATGTGTTTTGATGTACCGAAGATAGTTCGGAGTCCTGGATGTGATCACGGACATGACGAGGAGTCTCGAGGTCGAGACATAAAAATTGATATATTGGATGACTATATTCGGACACCGGGTGAGTTCCAGGGGTCACCGGATAATTATCAGAGTGCCGGGGGGTTATCGGAACCCCTGGGGGGGCTATTGGGCCTACATGGGCCATAGGGAAGAGGGGAGGCAGCCCACAAGGGGCAGCCGCGCCCCCTCCCTATAGGGGGTCCGAATTGGACTAGGGAGGGGGGGGGGCCCTTTCCTTCTCCTTTCCCTCTCCATCCTCCCCCCTTCCTCCTCCTAGTTGGACTAGGAAAGAGGGAGTCCTACTCCTACTAGGAGGAGGACTCCTCCCCCTCCTTGGTGCGCCCCAAGGCTGGCCGGCCTCCCCCTTGCTCCTTTATATACGGGGGCAGGGGGCACCCCATGGACACACATGTTGATCATTGATCTTTAGCCGTGTGCGGTGCCCCACTCCACCATAATCCACCTCGGTCATATCGTAGCGGTGCTTACGCGAAGTCCTGCGTCGGTAGCTTCATCAACACCGTCATCACGCCGTCGTGCTAATGGAACTCTCCCTCGAAGCACTACTGGATTGTGAGTTCGTGGGACGTCACCGAGCTGAACGTGTGCAGATCGCGGAGGTGTCGTACGTTCGGTACTAGGATCAGTCGATCATGAAGACGTACGACTACATCAACCGCGTTGTCATAACGCTTCAGCTTACGGTCTACGAGGGTACATGAAAAACACTCTCCCCTCTCATTGCTATGCATCACCATGATCTTGCGTGTGCCTAGGAATTTTTTTTTGAAATTACTACGTTCCCCAACAGTGGCATCCGAGCCAGGTTTATGCGTAGATGTTATATGCACGAGTAGAACACAAGTGAGTTGTGGGCGATACTAGTCAGACTGCTTACCAGCATGTCATACTTTGATTCGGCGGTATTGTTGGATGAAGCGGCCCGGACCGACATTACGCGTACACTTACGCGAGACTGGTTCTACCGACGTGCTTTGCACACAGGTGGTTGGCGGGTGTCAGTTTCTCCAACTTTAGTTGAATCGAGTGTGGCTACGTCCGGTCCTTGTGAAGGTTAAAACAACACATACTTGACGAAATATCGTTGTGGTTTTGATGCGTAGGTAAGAACGGTTCTTGCTTAGCCCGTAGCAGCCACGTAAAACTTGCAACAACAAAGTAGAGGACGTCTAACTTGTTTTTGCAGGGCATGTTGTGATGTGATATGGTCAAGACATGATGCTAAATTTTATTGTATGAGATGATCATGTTTTGTAACGGAGTTATCGGCAATAGGCGGGAGCCATATGGTTGTCGCTTTATTGTATGAAATGCAATCACCATGTAATTGCTTTACTTTATCACTAAATGGTGGCGATAGTCGTAGAAGCAATAGTTGGCGAGACGACAACGATGCTACGATGGAGATCAAGGTTTCGCGCCGGTGATGATAGTGATCATGACGGTGCTTTGGAGATGGAGATCAAAGGCACAAGATGATGATGGCCATATCATATCACTTATATTGGTTGCATGTGATGTTTATCTTTTATGCATCTTATTTTGCTTTGATTGACGGTAGCATTATAAGATGATCTCTCATTAAATTTCAAGGTATAAGTGTTCTCCCTGAGTATGCACCGTTGCCAAAGTTCGTCGTGCTGAGACACCACGTTATGATCGGGTGTGATAAGCTCTACGTTCACATACAACGGATGCAAGCCAGTTTTGCACACGCAGAAATACTCGAGTTAAACTTGACGAGCCTAGCATATGCAGATATGGCCTCGGAACACTGAGATCGAAAGGTCGAGCATGAATCATATAGTAGATATGATCAACATAGTGATGTTCACCATTAAAAACTACTCCATCTCGCGTGATGATCGGACATGGTCTAGTTGATTTGGATCACGTGATCATTTAGATGACTAGAGGGATGTTTATCTAAGTGGGAGTTCTTAAGTAATATGATTAATTGAACTTTAATTTATCATGAACTTAGTCCTGATAGTATTTTGCAAATAATGTTGTAGATCAATAGCTCGCGTTGTTGCTTCCCTATGTTTTATATGTGTTCCTAGAGAAAACTAAGTTGAAAGATGATAGTAGCAATGATGCGGACTGGGTCCGTGATATGAGGTTTATCCTCATTGATGCACAGAAGAATTATGTCCTTGATGCACCGCTAGGTGACAGACCTATTTCAGGATCAGATGCAGACGTTATGAACGTTTGGCTAGCTCAATATGATGACTACTTGATAGTTTAGTGCACCATGCTTAACGGCTTAGAATCGGGACTTCAAAGACGTTTTAAACGTCATGGACCATATGAGATGTTCCAGGAGTTGAAGTTAATATTTCAAGCAAATACCCAAGTTGAGAGCTATGAAGTCTTCAACAAGTTTTGTAGCTAAAAGATGGAGGAGAATAGCTCAAGCAGTGAGCATGTGCTCAGATTGTCTGGGTACTGCAATTGCTTGAATCAAGTGGGAGTTAATCTTCCAGATAAGATAGTGATTGACAGAGTTCTCTAGTCACCATCACCAAGTTAGTAGAACTTCGTGATGAACTATAGTATGCAAGGGATGACGAAAATGATTCTCGAGCTTTTCATGATGATGAAATCGATGAAGGTAGAAATCAAGAAAGAGCATCAAGTGTTGATGATTAACAAGACCACTAGTTTCAAGAAAATGGCAAAGGGAACTTCATGTAGAATGGCAAGCAAGTTGTCACTTCTGTGAAGAAGGCCAAAGCTAGACTAAAGCCTGAAACTGAGTGCTTCTACTGCAAAGGAAATGGTCACTGGAAGCGAAAATGCCCTAAATATTTGGTGGATAAGAAGGATGGCAAATGAACAAGGGTATATTTGATATACATGTTATTGATGTGTACCTTACTAGTGTTTATTGTAGCCCCTGGGTATTTAATACTTGTTCGGTTGCTAAAAATTAGTAACTCGAAACAGGAGTTACAGAATAAACAGAGACTAGTTGAGGGTGAAGTGACGATGTGTGTTGGAAGTGGTTCCAAGATTGATATGATCATCATCGCACACTCCCTATACTTTCGGGATTAGTGTTAAACCTAAATAAATGTTATTTGGCGTTCGCGTTGAGCATGAATATGATTTGATCATGTTTATTGCAATACGGTTATTCATTTAAAGTCAGAGAATAATTGTTGTTTTGTTTACATGAATAAAACCTTCGATGGTCATACACCCAATGAAAATAGTTTGTTGGATCTAGATCATAGTGATACACATGTTCATAATATTGATGCCAAAAGATGCAAAGTTGATAATGATAGTGCAACTTATTTGTGGCACTGCCGTTTGGGTCATATCGGTGTAAAGCGCATGAAGAAACTCCATAAAGATGGATTTTTGGAATCACTTGGTTATGAATCATTTGATGCTTGCGAACCGTGCCTTTTGGGCAATATGACTAAAACTCTGTTCTCTGGAACAATGGAATGAGCTACTGACTTATTGGAAATAATACATACCGATGTATGTGGTCCAATGAGTGTTGATGCTCGTGGCGGGTATCGTTATTTTCTGACCTTGACATATGATTTGAGCAGATATGAGTATATCTACTTAATGAAGCACAAGTCTGAAACATTTGAAAAGTTCAAAGAATTTCATAGTGAAGTGGAGAATCATCGTAACAAGAATATAAAGTTTCTACGATCTGATCGTAGAGGAGAATATTTGAGTTACGAGTTTGGCCTTCATTTAAAAACTATGTGGAATAGTTTCACAGCTCACGCCACATGGAACACCACAGCGTAATGGTGTGTCCGAAAGTCGTAACCGCACTTTATTGGATATGATGCGATCTATGATGTATCCTACCGGTTTACCACTATCATTTTTGGGTCATGCATTAGAGACAGCTGCATTCACTTTAAATAGGGCACCATCAAAATCCGTTGAGATGACGCCTTATGAACTGTGGTTTGGCAAGAAACCAAAGTTGTCGTTTCCTAAAGTTTTTGGGGCTGCGACGCTTATGTGAAAAAGTTTCAACCTGATAAGCTCGAACCCAAATCGGAGAAGTGCGTCTTCATAGAATACCCAAAGGAAACTGTTGGGTAGACCTTCTATCACAGATCCGAAGGCAAGATATTCGTTGCTAAGATGGATCCTTTCTAGAGAAGGAGTTTCTCTCGAAAGAAGTGAGTGGGAGGAAAGTAGAGCTTGCTAAAGTAATTGTACCTTCTCCCGAATTGGAAAGTAGTTCATCACAGAAATCAGTTCCAGTGATTCTGTGACGCCCGGATAATTAGGCTACAGTAATCCCGTGTCAACGATGCCACGTTACCTCGGTTACTGTCGCTAATCTCGAGTTAACTCAAAACATTTCGAATTCAAATTTGAATTATTATCAAACATCAGAATTTTTCAAACACTAAAACTAAAATGTTCGGTTAGTGCCAAATATTACATGGGTAATTATTGTGAAGAAAACATTTTTAAAATGCTTAAATATTTTAAAGTGAATTAAAATAGGAAGGAAAATAAATAAAAAGAAAAAATGAAAGGAAAACAAAACAAAAGTAAAACAACAGAACCCCCCCCCCCCGCTGGGCCAAGTGGCCCAGCTGGCCTCCGCCGCCCGAACGGGCCAGCCCAACCGCCCCACACCCCACTCCCTTAACCCCACCCCGACCGAACCCTATCTGCTATCCCCCCACTCGCTCACCCACGACCCCTCGCTCCTCCTCCCGATCCGATCTGGATCGGGAGCAACGGCCCGACGCCGCCGCCGATCCCCGTGGCCACGACGCTGCAACCCCGCCGCTCGACGTCGCCGGCACCAACCTGTCGTCCCCTGCGCCCCATCGCCGGTGCCGCTCGTCGCCCATCGACATCGACACCCACGATGCCGCAGCCACCGTTGCCTTCCTCTGCGTCGCGGGATCTCCTCCTCGCCGACGTCGCGTCCCCGTCTTCCTCCCCGAGCACCACTGCTTAGACCCCACGGCCCCGTGGTGAGGCCCCGGCAACTCCTCCTCCTCCCCTGCTCTGGCCACTTCGGCCATGGTGAAAGGATCGATATGGTTTACTAGAGGGGGGTGAATAGGCAACTAACAATTTTTTAAGCTTATCTTTACCAAATTAAACTTTGCAACAAAATAGGTTGTCTAGATGTGCAACTAAGTGAGCAACCTATATGATGCAATAACAACTAACACACAAGCAAGCAAAGGATGTAAAACAAGTAGGCTTGCAAAAGTAAAGGCACGAAATAACCAAGAGTGGAGCCGGTGGAGACGAGGATGTGTTACCGGAGTTCCTTCCTTTTAAGGGGAAGTACGTCTCCGTTAGAGCGGTGTGGAGGCACAATGCTCCCCAAGAAGCCACTAGGGCCACCGTATTCTCCTCACGCCCTCACACAATGCGAGATGCCGTGATTCCACTATTGGTGCCCTTGAAGGCGGCGACCGAACCTTTACAAACAAGATTGGGGCAATCTCCACAACAAACGGAGGCTCCCAACAACAACGTCACGAAGCTTCACCACAATGGAGTATGGCTTCGAGGTGACCTCAACCATCTAGGGTGCTCAACACGCAAGAGTAACAAGATCCGCAAGGGATAAGTGGGGGGAATCAAATTTCTCTTGGTGGAAGTGTAGATCTGGGCCTTCTCAACCAATCCCGAGCAAATCAACAAGTTTGATTGGCTAGGGAGAGAGAGATCGGGCGAAAATGGAGCTTTGAGCAACAATGGAGCTTTGGGGGAAAGAGGTAGGTCAACTTGGAGGAAGAAGTCACCTTTATATAGTGGGGGAACAATTCCAACCATTACCCCACTGAGCAGCCCCGCACAGAGCGGTACTACCGCTAGGGAAGGGCGGTACTACCGCTGAGAGCGGTACTACCACTCCCTGCCCAGCGGTACTACCGCACTGGCAAGGAAGACAGGCCACTGGCCCCAGAGCGGTACTACCGCGGGAGTAGGAGCGGTACTACCACTTGAAGCGGTACTACCGCTTCTACTACCGCATCTAGTGCCGCAAAACCCGACACGAGAAAACACCAGTCTCGAATCGAGGCGGCAGTAGCGCGGAACAGCTGCGGTACTACGGCCGAAGCCTGCGAGCGGTACTACCGCCCTGCGGAGTGGTACTACCGCTGAGAGCGGTACTACTGCTTCGTGGAGCGGTACTACCGCTGGAGGGCTTCGGTGGTACTACCGCTGTAGACCGCGGTACTACCGCTGGCACAGGACGAAGTAGGTATGGAAGAGAAGTGGCAGCTCCAAAGATTTGAAAGGAAGACGACGGGTGTGATTGGGATGTGTACATGTTGATTCCACCCTAGTCTTACCAAAGCGGATCCCCTCTTAATAGTACGGTGACTCCTACGAAACTAGTCCACCAACAACGAAACGAAGGAGCTACACCGTCTTGAATAAAACACCGAGGGGAGGAAATCGTCTCGTGCCAATGGATGAATCTCTGAAAGAACTTAACGCACACGATTAGTCCGCAAAAGCATTGTCATCAATCACCAAAACCACTTGGGGATAAATATGCCCTTACAATCTCCCCCTTCTTACAATCTCCCCCTTTTTGGTGGATTGATGACAATACGGGATTTGCACAAGCATGATATAGAGTAAGCGTACAAACCCCACCGTCCCAAAATGTAGATGGGCTCCCCCTAGATGTGTGCTATCTAGATAAGTGCTTTGGACTGCACGGCACACATACTAGGATCAACGCCCCCCCTACATTTTAGAGACCAACAATCTAAGCAAGGTATATGAGAGCAGCATAGATGATATAACAAGAAAAGCAAGCAACTCATAAGCTAGATAGTGACATAGATAATGATACTGGAAAGATAGGGTAGCATATGTCTCACACCATATGACTCGAACTTAGGTCTCACAGACAACCCAACCAAAGCAAATGCGAGGAAAACACGAACAAAAGAGACGAAAGACACAACTCGCAAATCCCTAAAATCTCTCCCCCTTTGGCATCGAGACACCAAAAAGGAGAGGGAGTGTTGCTACGGCTCCAGGTGAGAGCAAACGAGGGACACACGCATCAGAGCCCAGCGGGATCATTGGCACCACCGTCATCAGTCTGGAAGTGCTCGGCATCAGAATCGGTCCACGGGCAGTGCTGCTGAATCCACTCCTCCTCCTCAGTAAGCTGGTCCTCGGATCCACTGTTGACTGTAGCACCCAACTGACGCATGAGCTCCTTGTGGCGACCTCGAGCCTTCTTCTCAGCCACATGAGTCATGTACTGACCGTGAGCCTCCATGCAGAACAACTTCTTCATCTTAGACTTGAGCTTCTTTGCCCAAGAGGGCTCTGCCTCAGAAGGCAAGTAGTCATCATCCTCATCATCATCAGCTCCAGGCTCCTCCTCGGTCTCCATGGCAGCAGCAGACGAAGGAACTCCAGTCCTAGGGGCTTGAGTGCCCCAGTTATCCTTCTTCCTCAGACGCTTGAAATTGTGAGAGATCAACTCTCCAGTCTCCAGTGGCACCTTGGGATAGACATGATCCCAGGCCTTCTCAATGAGCAGCATGATGAACGGACCATAAATCGGGCACTTGCGCTCGGAGATAGCAGACAGCAGCTCAGACCACATAACATGAGAGATATCCAAGGACTCTCCGGTGTGCTGTTCCTTCTCACGCTGGCAGAAAAGAAGCATGTCCACGAGATAAGAGTGAACCTGGTCCAGATTCCCGATGCGAGGGAAAAGAGTCTCTCCGAAGATGCGGTGAAGGATATCCAGATAGGCAGGCAGCTCATAGGTTTCCTTCTTTGTCTCATGGTTGATCCTCAGAGTGCAGTAGGGCTAGAGAGCTTGCTTGTGAGTGGCATTGGGGTGGCCGTGAGGGCGAAAGCCGACAGGAGACTCAAGACCTAGATCTTGCACCCCAATCAACTGCATGAACTCTTTCCACTTGACTGAAAGCAACTTGACATTGGTCATCCAGGTCAGAATCCTGTCCTCATCAGTCCCAAGGTGAACCGTGGCATAGAATTGGGCCACCATATCAGCATCAAAGTCCTTGTTGAATTTCATGATCCCAAGAATGTTTAGTTGAGTGCACATCTGAAGAGCTTCACCAAAGTAGTCAGGGTCTTGCTCCATATGGTCGGTATCGATGGAGTGCATGTTGACATAGAGATTCTTCTTGGCTTTGAGAACATCGAAGAAGATGGCAAACTGGAACCTGGTCCAGAACGGACGGTTGACCAAAGTGGGATCTTGGTCAGCCTCATACGGGTTGCGGCGGCGCCTTGCCCAGAACTCCTTTTGCTGCATTTTTGGCACGGTTTTGCCTAGCTTTGGCTTGACCCCAGACTTCTTCTGGAGTTGAGGTGGAGGTGGAGGTGGAGCACTTGAAGAACCTCCGGCAGGCTCGGTGGTGCGGTAGCGCTTGGACGTGGCACGACCGGGGTTGACACGATGAGCCTGATGCTCAGGGACCTCATCACCTAGAACCACACACAAGAACACGCAAACAACCAGAAAGAACGAGCATAAGCCACAAAACACGAGCAAAACGGATCACTGAAAGATAGAAGCATAGTGCAAGTTGGTAGGGAGCGGTAGTACCGCGACCTGCTAGCGGTAGTACCGCCCCGAGCGATAGTACCGCTCCACAGGGAGCAGTAGTACCACTCCAAGCGGTAGTACCGCCCTGGAGAGGGCGGTAGTACCGCTCGAGACGGGAAACAGCAGTTTCCTACTACCGTGGTGAGATCCGGCACTACCGTCCTACCAAATTCAAAAATACTCCAACCAAACATCAATCCAAACTGCCTAGAAGCATTCTCCATCCTACTCAAGCCTAGATTTGGCCAAAAATCTAGAGATGCAACTGCTACTGCCCCTAAGATGCTATATTGGAAATCTAGACAAGAAGAACGAGGGAACGGGGGCAATACCGGCATCCATGGCAAGAGGACAAGGTGGGGATCATCTCCACCGAAGGAAATGGAGAGGGACGCCCCGGAGAGGGAGATCCTCCGGAGCCCTCCCGCGGCGCCGGTTGCTGGAGAGAGAGGAACAGACGGGGGGGCGTGCGAATGGGTATGGGGGAGAAGAAACTCCCCCTGCCCCGATATAACCCCTTCCCGCACCTCACAGCGGTAGTACCGCACTGGAGGGCAGTAGTACCGCTTGGAGCGGTAGTACCGCTCGCTAGCAGTGGTAGTACCGCCAGCAACCAAAAATTCCTCTAGACCAAAATACAAGCACAACGAGAAGAACGGGAAAGCAAAGACAAGAAAAAGACCAACAAGACAACACACACATGAACTAAGATTTGGAACCCACTCCTCCAAAGCATCCACACGAAAGAAGAGCGAGCTCTGGCCTCTCTCAAGAGAGGGCGGTGGCCGGAGCCACCTATGTTTGAGTTAATTGGTATGGCACCGCGAAGAATTATCCTTGGGCCCATGACCAAAACTCGTCTTTGAAGCACAAGTACCATAAAAAATGGCTAATGTGAAAGAGTTGATCGTTTTATGCATAATGGGGGGAGGGAGAGTTCATTGAGAGAACAACACTCCCCCTATGTCCATGCCTACACCTAAACTAGACAACAAGTTGATTGTGGTGGGGGGTGCACGGGTTCAAGTCACATTGCTCAAATCAATGATATTTAGCTCATGCCTTAACTCGCGAAATCTTGCTTCATCCAAGGGCTTCGTGAAAATATCTGCAAGGTTATCATGAGTGTTGACATACTTGAGCTCGATCTCCCCTCGCCTAATGTGATCCCGGATGAAGTGATACCGAATCTCAATGTGCTTCGTCTTGAAGTGTTGCACCGGGTTGAGAGAAATCTTGATGGCACTTTCATTATCACACCAAAGAGGCACTTTGTCACAAATGACACCGTACTCCTTTAAAGTTTGCCTCATCCATAGGAGTTGAGCACAACAACTACCGGCCGCCACATACTCCGCTTCGGTGGACGAGAGAGACACACAACTTTGCTTCTTGGAAGACCAACTTACCAAAGAGCAACCAAGAAATTGGCACCCTTCGGAAGTGGACTTCCTATCCACTTTGTCTCCCGCCCAATCGGAATCCGTGAAACCTTCAAGCTTGAAGTTTGCTCCTCTTGGGTACCATAAGCCAAAGTTTGGAGTATGAGCCAAATATCAAAAGATTCGCTTGACCGCCACAAAGTGACTTTCCTTTGGCGCGGCTTGAAAACGTGCACACATCCCCACACTCAACATGATATCCGGTCTAGATGCACAAAGGTAAAGCAAGGAGCCAATCATGGAGCGATATACCTTTTGATCCACCGCTTTACCATTGGGAGCGATGTCAAGTTGGCACTTGGTAGGCATTGGAGTAGTAGCCGGCTTGACATCACTTAGCTTGAATCTTTTAAGCATGTCTTGAGTGTATTTGGCTTGGTTGATGAAGGTTCCTTCTCTTCTTTGTTTGATGTCAAAACCAAGGAAGAACTTCAACTCTCCCATCGAAGACATCTTAAACTTGGAAGTCATGAGAGTGGCAAATTCCTCATTGAAAGCTTTGTTAGGAGAACCAAAGATAATATCATCAACATATAGTTGGCATACAAACAACTCCCCTTTGACCTTCTTAGTAAAAAGAGTGGGATCGATTTGTCCTACTTCAAATCCACGATCTTGTAGCAACTCGGTAAGGTGGTCATACCACGCACATGGGGCTTGTTTAAGGCCATAGAGTGCCTTATCGAGTTGATACACATGATCCGGGAAGTAGGGGTCCTCGAACCCGGGGGGTTGCTTGACATAGACCAACTCATTAATAGGACCATTAAGAAAAGCACTTTTCACATCCATTTGTTGCAACTTAAAGTTGTGATGGGAAGCATAGGCAATCAACAAACGTATGGATTCAAGACGAGCAACGGGAGCAAAGGTTTCACTGTAGTCGATACCCTCGACTTGGGAGTAGCCTTGTGCTACCAATCTTGCCTTGTTGCGAACGATGTTCCCATGAGCATCTTGCTTGTTCTTGAAGATCCACTTGGTTCCAATGACATTGTGGTTCCCCGATGGCCTTGGCACCAATCTCCATACTTTGTTGTACTCGAAGTTGTTGAGTTCTTCATGCATGGCATTGAGCCAATCCGAGTCTTCAAGCGCCTCATAGACCTTTTGGGGTTCAACACAAGAGACAAACGCGTGATGTTCACAATAGTTTGCTAATTGTCTACGAGTTCTTACCCCCTTTCTTAGGCTTCCAACCACATTTTCCATGAGATGGCCTTGGGTGGTGAGCTTGTAAGCAATCTTTGCGGCACGACGCTCTAATTCCTCCTCGGAGGTGAAAGGAGGAGGGTTGACTTGATCATCTTGAGCGTCGTCTTGAGCTTGTTCTTGATCTTGAGCTTGCTCTTGATCTTGAACTTGCTCGAGGGGGAGACCTTGACCTTGGGCATCATTTAGAGGTTCACCAACATCTTGAGGTTGATCTTGCCATTGGTCTTGTTCACGAGGTTGAGGGCCTTCACTTTGTTCTTCGGAAGCGTGTGGGTCTTGATGAGGTGATGGCTCTACTTGAGTAGAGCATTGTCCTTCTCCTTCGGCCATAAGGGGTTCCTCAATGGGTAGAATTTGACCAATACCCATTCTTCTTATGGCTTGGGGAGGAATTTCATCACCTACATCACAAGTACCACTTTGCTCCACTTGGGAGCCGTTATTTTCATCAAACTCCATGTTACACGTCTCCTCAATGAGTCCGGTGGACTTGTTGAGGACACGGTAAGCAGAGAGTTTGTAGCATAACCAACAAATATGCCCTCATGAGCTCTAGCCTCAAATTTGGACAAACGAACACCTTTCTTGAGAATGAAACACTTACAACCGAACACCCGGAAGTACTTGAGGTTGGGCTTGTTGCCGGTGAGTATCTCATAGGGAGTCTTGTTCAAGCCTTTGCGGAGAAAGAGCCGATTGGATGCATGACATGCGGTGTTGATGGCTTCGGCCCAAAAGTTGTATGGATACTTGAACTCAGCCATCATGGTCCTTGCCGCATCCATCAATGTCCGGTTCTTCCTCTCCGCTACACCATTTTGTTGAGGGGTATAAGGTGCAGCATATTGATGCTTGATCCCCTCATCACTGAGAAACTCATCCAAGGTGTAGTTCTTGAACTCGGTGCCGTTGTCACTTCTTATTGTCAAGATCTTTGCATCATGTTGACGTTGAGCTTCATTTGCAAAGTCGATGACGGTTTGTTGAGTCTCACTCTTCCTCTTGAAAAAGTATACCCAAGTGTATCTTGAATAGTCATCCACAATCACCAAGCAATACTTTCTTCCTCCAAGACTATCAAAAGATGGAGGCCCAAAGAGATCCATGTGAAGGAGCTCCAAGGGTCTCTTCGAGTAGATGATGGTTGATGGAGGGTGAGCCTTTTCATGAAGCTTTCCTTCGATACAAGCACGGCAAGCACGATCTTTGGCAAAACTAACATTTGTTAGTCCACGGACATGGTCCCCCTTGAGAAGACTTTGCAAAGATCTCATATTGACGTGGGCCATACGGCGATGCCAAAGCCATCCCACGTCAACTTTAGCCATTAGGCATGTCGCGGTCTTAGTGGGTCGCTCCGAAAAGTTAATCACATAGAGACCGTTCTTGACATGCCCAACAAAGGCTACTTTAAGAGTCTTGCTCCACAAGAGGTCCACGGTATCAATGTCAAAGAAGGTAGCAAAACCCATGAGTGCAAGTTGACGAACGGAGAGCAAATTGAATGCAAGGGACTCAACAAGCATGACTTTCTCGATCGTTAGATCATGAGAAATGACAACCTTGCCGAGACCCAATACCTTAGAATGTGATGCATCACCCCACTCGACATTGGTGGGCATAGATGGAATCTCTTGCACGTCCACCACCAAGTCCTTGCTCCCGGTCATATGATTTGTTGCTCCACTATCGAGCAACCATGATCCCCCACCGGAAGCAAACACCTACAAGAGATCAATGCTTGATTTTTAGGTACCCATTTAGTAATGGGTCCTTTGATGTTAGTAACAAGGGTCTTGGGAACCCAAATGGACCATTCAATGTACTCATAAGAAGAGCCAACAAATTTAGCAAAGACATGTCCATCACTAGCACGGCACAACACATATGACGGGTTAAAGTCGCCGGCTTTGTTTGAGGGAATGCTTTTTCCCTTTTGGACATAAACTCCCTTCACTTTTTCCTTCTTCTCCTTAGGAGCACCCTCTCCCTCTTTCACAAACGTTTGTTTGAGAGGGGGAGGACGATTGGTCTTGTTGTTCTTCTTCTTGCTCTTGGTCTTGGGTGCAAACCCAATCCCTTCTTTGGCCACAACTTCCTTTTGATTGCTCAAAAGGTCGTTGAGGTTCTTCTCACCTTGAATGCAAGTCACAAGGCCTTTCTCAAGTTGATCCTTCAACTTGGCATTCTCCTCCACAAGATGTACATGCTCACAACACGGGTTAGTAGCACATGCATTATCAATTAATACCATATGAGGAAAGGTGGCCTTTTCCTTGATTAGCTTAACTTGGAGTTTGCATGAGACTCTTTGAGGTTAGCATGAGTACCCTTCAAGACTTTGTGGGCCTTGTCAAGTATCTCAAACTCCTCTTTGAGTCTAGCATGATCAACTCCAAGTTTAGCCTTCTCGGAGGTTAGCACACGAGACACGACAAGAGCATGATCAAGATCTTTCTTTAACTTAGCATGGTCATCATTGTGTGACTCCTCAAGAGTCAAACGATGCACACGCTCTTCCTCAAGAGCATTAGAGAGATCCGATGTTTCATCGGCATAGTCACGACTATGACCTTCCATCTTGGAGATGGTTTCTTCGTGAGCCTCGATCATGTCATTGGCCTCACCAAGTTGTTCCAAGAGAGCAACAAAGTGCTTCTTGGACTTACCCTTGAGCTTGTTCATAAAAGACTCAAATTCATTCACTTCCTCATTAGACTCAACATGTTCATCAATGCAATCCTCCAAGGAGGGATTAGTAATGATGGTGGTTGTGATGTTGGGGGTTACCTTGTTTGTAGCTTTAGCCATGAGGCATTTGGCGGTGATGTTTTCGTTGGGTGAATCAAAGAGAGACACCCGGGAAGGAGTAGCAATGGCAACGGATGCCATGGCCATAGCTTCTTCATTTTCATCATCATCGTCATCCTCTTGGTATTATTCTTGAACCACCAACCCACGAGTGGGAGTCTTCTTGGCGAAGTTGTTCTTGTTTGGGAAGGACTTGGCTTTGTCTTTTCTGATGAACTTGCCACCATTGTCTTCCCGCTTCTCGTAAGGACAATCCGCAACGAAATGGCTCACATTGCCACAGTTGAAGAAAGTTCTAACTCGTTGCTTGCCCTTGACGCCACTTGAGTTGTTCTTGTTGAAGTTGGGTCTTGAACTCTTCTTGCTCCAAAATTGTCTTGAAGCAAGGGCCATGTGCTCATGGTAATCAAATATGGTGTCTTCGGGGTTGCTTTCCTCATCTTCCACTTCTTCCTCTTCTTCCATAATGACCTTGGCCTTCAAAGCAAGGTTGGGCTTCTTTTCCCTTTGAGAACGGAGCACCGCATTGTCGGCGGTCTTGTCCAAGATGCTCATTGCAACGAACTCATCCAACACTTCACTTGAGGTCATGGAGTGGAAGTCCGGTCTTTGACGAATGACGGAGGACATGGCCTTGTTGTAAGGCATCATGGCCTTGAGGAACTTTCGCTTGATCCAATTGTCATCCGTGTCCTTGCTTCCATGATCTCGGAGTGCGACCGCGAGTTTGGTCACTCTTCGAAAGAGCTCACGAGGTTCTTCATCTTCTTTCATTGCAAACTCATCGGCTTCATCTTGCACCACTTCATAGTTGGAGCGTTGAATGCTAGCACTTCCCCGATAGAGACCCTCGACACATTTCCATGCTTCCTTAGCCATGACATGCGGTCGAAGGTGAGGAAGATCTTCGGGAAGGATAGCATCTTGGATGATGAAGAGAGCACTCTCATTGAATTGATTGTCCACGGCTTCTCGAGGGGTGAAGTTGCTTGGGTCATGAGGATAAAAACCTTCTTCAATGATTCTTCAAAGGTTAGTGTTCACATGTTTTAAATGACGCTTAAAGCGATAGACCCAAGAATCAAAATCTTCATGTTTCTCATATTTAGGAGGAGGATCGGCATGATTCAAATGAGTGGATGGGATTGGCCCTCCATAAATTGGAGGTTCCACATGGGCAAAGATGCCGGTACCATTTCTACCACTAATAGAAGGACTCTTTTCAATGTTAGCTTCCCCCTTGTCGGAGATAGCATCCGTCACCTTGTTGGTGGGATCACCCACTTTCATCGGCGAGGTAGATTGTTTAAGTCCTTCTAGGAATTCCTTAAACATGTCCTTGACCTCGGTCGTCATGGAGGTTTTCAATGTTTCCAAAGCCACATTGAATTCCTCACGTGAGATCGAGTTACCCCCATCTCCCGTAGATGAGATTGGATTCGCACCGGAGTGCTCTCCCACCTCATCTACGACATCAACCATACTCTTTGGACGGTAAAGTCCTTAAAAAGAGACGAGGCTCTGATACCAATTGAAAGGATCGATATGGTTGACTAGAGGGGGGGTGAATAGGCAACTAACAATTTTTTAAGCTTATCTTTACCAAATTAAACTTTGCAACAAAATAGGTTGTCTAGATGTGCAACTAAGTGAGCAACCTATATGATGCAATAACAACTAACACACAAGCAAGCAAAGGATGTAAAACAAGTAGGCTTGCAAAAGTAAAGGCACGAAATAACCAAGAGTGGAGCCGGTGGAGACGAGGATGTGTTACCGGAGTTCCTTCCTTTTAAAGGGAAGTACGTCTCCGTTAGAGCGGTGTGGAGGCACAATGCTCCCCAAGAAGCCACTAGGGCCACCGTATTCTCCTCACGCCCTCACACAATGCGAGATGCCGTGATTCCACTATTGGTGCCCTTGAAGGCGGCGACCGAACCTTTACAAACAAGATTGGGGCAATCTCCACAACAAACGGAGGCTCCCAACAACAACGTCACGAAGCTTCACCACAATGGAGTATGGCTTCGAGGTGACCTCAACCGTATAGGGTGCTCAACACGCAAGAGTAACAAGATCCGCAAGGGATAAGTGGGGGGAATCAAATTTCTCTTGGTGGAAGTGTAGATCTGGGCCTTCTCAACCAATCCCGAGCAAATCAACAAGTTTGATTGGCTAGGGAGAGAGATCGGGCGAAAATGGAGCTTTGAGCAACAATGGAGCTTTGGGGGAAAGAGGTAGGTCAACTTGGAGGAAGAAGACACCTTTATATAGTGGGGGAACAATTCCAACCGTTACCCCACTGAGCAGCCCCACACAGAGCGGTACTACCGGTAGGGAAGGGCGGTACTACCGCTGAGAGCGGTACTACCGCTCCCTGCCCAGCGGTACTACCGCGCTGGCGAGGAAGACAGGCCACTGGCCCCAGAGCGGTACTACCGCGGGAGTAGGAGCGGTACTACCGCTTCTACTACCGCATCTAGTGCCGCAAAACCCGACACGAGAAAACACCAGTCTCGAATCAAGGCGGCAGTAGCGCGGAACAGCTGCGGTACTATGGCCGAAGCCTGCGAGCGGTACTACCGCCCTGCGGAGCGGTACTACCGCTGAGAGCGGTACTACCGCTTCGTGGAGCGGTACTACCGCTGGAGGGCTTCGGCGGTACTACCGCTGTAGACCGCGGTGCTACCGCTGGCACAGGACGAAGCAGGTACGGAAGAGAAGTGGCAGCTCCAAAGATTTGAAAGGAAGACGACGGGTGTGATTGGGATGTGTACGTGTTGATTCCACCCTAGTCTTACCAAAGCGGATCCCCTCTTAATAGTACGGTGACTCCTACGAAACTAGTCCACCAACAATGAAACAAAGGAGCTACACCGTCTTGAATAAAACACCGAGGGGAGGAAATCGTCTCATGCCAATGGATGAATCTCTGAAAGAACTTAAGCACACGATTAGTCCAACAAAGCATTGTCATCAATCACCAAAACCACTTGGGGATAAATATGCCCTTACACATGGCCTCGCTCACCGGCGCCCGCACGCGCGTCGGCCGCCTCGGCCGCGTCCCGCTCCCCGGCTCTACTGCTGCTGCTAACTGCCTCTGTTGCCGTGCTAACTGCTCCGGTGTCGCCGCCGCTGCTTCGCTCTACTGCTGCTGGTGCCGTTGCTTGCTGCCTCCCTGCTCGACCCCGCTCGCCACCGCTGCGAGTCTTGCTGGCCTCAACCGCCTGCAACGCGCGCCGCCCTGTGGTGGCCTCGCCACTGCCGCCTCAGGCGGGCGGCCTCGCCGTGCCCGTGGTCGCCCCCTATCGATCTGGGCGAATGCCCAATCGGGCTGGCCGCCCGTGCCCTTCGCCCGTTACGCCCGACCCGCAAGGCCCCTGTGCCACTGACCTGGGGGCCCCACGCCCAGAACGATTTAAAAAAAGGAGAGAAGAGAATTTAGAAAATAAATAAATAAATATATTAATTAATTAATCAGTTAATTAAATTAATTAACTTAATTAATTGTGTTTAATAAACCTAATTAAATAACTAACCTAACTAATCTGTTAATCAATCTAATTAACTTGGTTAATTAGTTAACAGACAATGACATGTGGGACCGAGTGGTCTGTTGACTAGTCAAAGTCCAC
This sequence comes from Triticum timopheevii, assembly GCA_963921465.1. NCBI lineage: Eukaryota > Viridiplantae > Streptophyta > Magnoliopsida > Poales > Poaceae > Triticum > Triticum timopheevii. Next base: position 509,025,071 of record OY997274.1, read on the forward strand.
AGTTGACCGCTGATGTCATGTTGACATCATGATGACGTGATAAAATGATTTTTGATTTAATTAATTCTGTTAATTTGAAAAATGATTAAAACTTTAGAAAATCATATAAAATAATCCGTAACTCAGATGAAAATACTTTCTACATGAAAGTTGCTCAGAACGACGAGACGAATCCGGATACGCAGCCCGTTCGTCCGCCACACATCCCTAGCATAGCAAACACGCAACTTTCCCCCTCCAGTTCATCTGTCCGAAAACGCGAAACACTGGAATACTTTCCCGGATGTTTTCCCCCTTCGTCGGTATCACCTACTACCGCGATCGGGCACACCTAGCATCGTTACTTGTCATGTCATGCAACAATATGCATCTATTTGCATGGTATTCATTGTTTCTTCCCCCTCTTCTCTCGCTAGACTTCGATACTGACGCTGCTGCTGCCCAGTTCGACTACGGAGTTGAAGACCCCTCCTTCTTCCCAGAGCAATCAGGCAAGCCCCCCCCCCTTGATCACCAGATATCGCCTATTCTCCTCTATACTGCTTGCATTAGAGTACTGTAGCATGTTACTGCTTTCCGTTAATCCTATTCTGATGCATAGCCTGACATTGTTGCTACATCTGTTGATACCTTACCTGCAATCCTAAATACTTAGTATAGGATGCTAGTTTATCATCTGTGGCCCTACATTCTTGTCGGTCTGCCTTGTTATACTATCGGGCCGTGATCACTTGGGAGGTGATCACGGGTATATACTATACATATATACATACTACATATGGTGACTAAAGTCGGGTCGGCTCGAAGAGTACCCGCGAGTGATTCACGGATTGGGGGCTGAAAGGACCTTTGTCCCGACGGCCCTCTGTGTGGATCTTTGTGGCGGAGCGACGGGGCAGGTTGAGACCACCTAGGCGAGAGGTGGGCCTGGCCCTGGTCGGAGTTCGCGGTTGCTTCATAATAACACGCTTAACGAGATCTTGGTATTTGATCTGATTCTGGCCACTGGCCTATATGCACTAACCAACTACGCGGGAAAGATATGGGCACTCGACGTCGTGGTATCAGCCGAAGCCTTCGTGACGTCAGCGACTGAGCGGCGCGCGCCGGGTTGGTCTGACATCTACTTGAATCATCTATGAAGTAAGAACATAACGATATTCACTGCATGCCTCAGCACTCATTGGACTGCACACATCAAAATGTGTTACTTCCAACAAGTTGCTATCTTGTTCCATTTTACTGAAACCGAGGCTTTTCAGTCATCTTGCCTATGTGGTATGATTTGCATATCTCAAGTGATTCAAAAACAAGTGAGTCCAAACGATCCATCTGCATGGAGTTTCTTCATGCATATACACCAATAGACATGGTTCGCATGTCTCAAACTTTTCAAAACGAGTGAGTCCAAAGATCCATCAACATGGAGCTTCTTCATGCGTTTTATACCATTATGACTTACATGGCAGTGCCACAAGTAAGTGGTACTATCATTACTATCTTATATCTTTTGGCATGAAAATGTGTATCACTACGATCGTGATTCAATAAACCATTCATTTAGGTGCAAGACCATTGAAGGTATTATTCAAATAAACAGAGTAACCATTATTCTCCTTAAATGAATAACCGTATTGCGATAGACACCCAAAGCACTCCTACGGTATCCGGGAGTTACACGATCTCATGGTCTAAGGAAGAGATACTTGACATTGGAAAAGCTCTAGCAAACGAACTACACGATCTTAGTGCTAGGCTTAGGATTGGGTCTTGTCCATCACATCATTCTCCTAATGATGTGATCCCGTTATCAACGACATCCAATGTCCATAGCCAGGAAACCATGACTATCTGTTGATCACAACGAGCTAGTCAACTAGAGGCTCACTAGGGACATATTGTGGTCTATGTATTCACACGTGTATTACGATTTCCGGATAATACAGTTATAGCATGAATAAAAGACAATTATCATGAACAAGGAAATATAATAATACTTTTATTATTGCCTCTAGGGCATATTTCCAACAGTCTCCCACTTGCACTAGAGTCAATAATCTAGTTCACATCGATATGTGATTAACACTCAAGGTCACATCCCCATGTGACTTACACCCAAAGAGTTTACTAGAGTCAATAATCTAGTTCACATTTACCATGTGATTAACACTCGATGAGTTCTGGGTTTGATCATGTTATGCTTGTGAGAGAGGTTATAGTCAACGGGTCTGAACCTTTTAGATCCGTGTGTGCTTTACAAATCTCTATGTCATCTCCTAGATGTAGCTACCACGCTCTATTTGGAGCTATTCCAAATAACTGTTCTACTTGGAGCTATACTAAAAGTTGCTCCATTATACGTATCCGGTATTTCTACTCAGAGCTATCCGGATAGGTGTTAAGCTTGCATCGACATAACTCTTTACGTCGAACTCTTTATCACCTCCATAATCGAGAAAATTCCTTAGTCCACTAGTTACTAAGGATAACTTTGACCGCTGTCCTGTGATCCATTCTTGGATCACTCTTGTACCCCTTGACTGACTCATGGCAAGGCACACTACAGGTGCGGTACACAGCATAGCATACTGTAGAGAGCCTATGATAAAAGCATAGGGGACGACCTTCGTCCTTTCTCTCTATTCTGCCGTGGTCGAGATTTTAAGTCTTAACTTCATACCTTACATCTCAGGCAAGAATTCCTTCTTTGACTGATCCATCTTGAACACCTTCAAGATTATGTCAAGGTACGTGCTCATTTAAAAGTATTATCAAGCATTTTGATCTATCTTATAGATCTTGATGCTCAATGTTCAAGTAGCTTGATCCAGGTTTTCTATTGAAAACACCTTTCAAATAACCCTATATGCTTTCTAGAAATTCTACATCATTTCTGATCAACAATATGTCAAGAACATATACTCATCAGAAATTCTATAGTGCTCCCACTCACTTCTTTGGAAATACAAGTTTCTCATAAACTTTGTATAAACCCAAAATCTTTGATCATCTTATCAAAGCGCACATTCCAACTCCGAGATGCTTACTCCAGTCCATGGAAGGATCGCTGGAGCTAGCATACCTTTTAGCATCCTTAGGATCGACAAAAACTTTCTGATTTGTATCACATACAACCTTTCCATACGAAGATTGGTAAGGAAACTCGTTTTGTCATCCATCTGCCAGATTTCATAAATGCAGCTTATGCTAACATGAATCCGACGGACTTAAGCATTGCTACGGATGAGAAAATATCATCGCAGTCAACTCCTTGAACTTGTGAAAAACTCCTCGCCACAAGTCGAGCTTCATAGATGGTGACATTACCATCCACGTCCGTCTTCTTCTTAAAGATCCATTTATCTCAATGGCTTGCCGGTCATTGGGCAAGTCCACCAAAGTCCATGCTTTGTTCTGATACATGGATCCTATCTCGGATTTCATGGCTTCTAACCATTTGTCGGAATTTGAGCCCACCATCGCTTCTCCATAGCTCGTAGGTTCATTGTTGTCTAGCAACATGACCTTCAAGACAAGATCACCGTACCACTCTGAAGTAGTACGCGTCCTTGTCGTCCTACGAGGTTCGGTAGTGACTTGATCCAAAGCTTCATGATCACTATCATAAGCTTCCACTTCAATTGGTATAGGTGCCACAGGAACAACTTCCTGTGCCCTGCTACACACTGGTTGAAGTGATGGTTCAATAACCTCATCAAGTCTCCACCATCCTCCCACTCAATTCTTTCGAGAGAAACCTTTCCTCGAGAAAGGACCCGATTCAAGAAACAATCCATATTGCTTTCGGATCTGAATTAGGAGGTTTACCCAACTGTTTTGGGTGTCCTATGAAGATGCATTTTATCCGCTTTGGGTTCGAGCTTATCAGCCTGAAACTTTTTCATATAAGCGTCGCAGCCCCAAACTTTTAAGAAATGACAGCTTAGATTTCTCTAAACCATAGTTCATATGGTGTCATCTCAACGGAATTACGTGGTGCCCTATTTAAAGTGAATGTGGTTGTCTCTAATGCCTAACCCATGAACGATAGTGGTAATTCGATAAGAGACATCATGGTACGCACCATATCCAATAGGGTGCAACTATGATGTTCGGACACACCATCACATTATGGTGTTCCAGGCGGTATTAATTGCGAAACAATTTCCACAATGTCTTAATTCTGTGCCAAACTCGTAATTCAGATATTCATCTCTATGATCATATCATAGACATTTTATCCTCTTGTCACAATGATCTTCTACTTCACTCTGAAATTACTTGAACCATTCAATAATTCAGACTTGTGTTTCATCAAGTAAATATACTCTACATCTACTCGAATCATCTATGAAGTAAGAACATAACGATATTCACTGCATGCCTCAGCACTCATTGGACTGCACACATCAAAATGTGTTACTTCCAACAAGTTGCTATCTTGTTCCATTTTACTGAAACCGAGGCTTTTCAGTCATCTTGCCTATGTGGTATGATTTGCATATCTCAAGTGATTCAAAAACAAGTGAGTCCAAACGATCCATCTGCATGGAGTTTCTTCATGCATATACACCAATAGACATGGTTCGCATGTCTCAAACTTTTCAAAACGAGTGAGTCCAAAGATCCATCAACATGGAGCTTCTTCATGCGTTTTATACCATTATGACTTACATGGCAGTGCCACAAGTAAGTGGTACTATCATTACTATCTTATATCTTTTGGCATGAAAATGTGTATCACTACGATCGTGATTCAATAAACCATTCATTTAGGTGCAAGACCATTGAAGGTATTATTCAAATAAACAGAGTAACCATTATTCTCCTTAAATGAATAACCGTATTGCGATAGACATAATCCAATTATATCTATGCTCAATGCAAACAGCAATCTCGATGGTAGAGGGAGCGTACGATGCTTTGATCATATCAACACTTGGAAACACTTCCAACACATATCGTCAGCTCACCTTTAGCTAGTCTCCGTTTATTCCGTAGCCTTTTGTTTCGAGTTACTAACACTTAGCAACCGAACCGGTATCTAATACCCTGGTGCTACTAGGAGTACTAGTAAAGTACACATTAACATAATGTATATCCAATATACTTCTATCGACCTTGCCAGCCTTCTCATCTACCAAGTATCTAGGGCAATTCTGCTCCAGTGGCTGTTCCCCTTATTACAGAAGCACTTAGTCTCGGGTTTGGGTTCAACCTTGGGTTTCCTCACTAGAGCAGCAGCTGAATTGCCGTTTCATGAAGTATCCCTTCTTGCCCTTGCCCTTCTTGAAACTAGTGGTTTCACCAACCATCAACAATTGATGCTCCTTCTTGATTTCTACTTTCGTGGTGTCAAACATCACGAATACCTCAAGGATCATCATATCTATCCCTGATATGTTTATAGTTCATCACGAAGCTCTAGCAGCTTGGTGGCAATGACTTTGGAGAACCATCACTATTTCATCTGGAAGATCAACTCCCACTCGATTCAAGCGATTGTTGTACTCAGACAATCTAAGCACAAGCTCAACGATTGAGCTTTCCTCCTTAGTCTGCAGGCTAAGAAAATTGTCGGAGGTCTTATACCTCTTGACGTGGGCACGAGCCTGAAATCTCAATTTCATCCCTCAAAACATCTCATATGTTCCGCGATGTTTCGAAAAACATCTTTGGTGCCTCTACTTAAGCCATTTAACTGAACTATCACGTAGTTATCAAAACGTGTATGTCCGATGTTCACAACATCCACAGACGACGTTTGGGGTTCAGCACACTGAGCGGTCCATTAAGGACATAAGCTTTCTACTGTCCGCATAATCGCTACTGTCAACTTTCAACTATATTTTCTCTAGGAACATAACTAAACAGTAGAACTAAAGCGCGAGCTTACGACATAATTTGCAAAAGGTCTTTTGACTATGTTCAAGATAATTAAGTTCATCTTGTGAACTCCCACTTAGATAGACATCCCTCTGGTCATTTAAGTGATTACATGATCCGAGTCAACTAGGCCGTGTCCGATCATCACGTGAGACGGACTAGTCATCGTCGGTGAACATCTTCATGTTGATCGTATCTACTATACGACTCATGCTCGACCTTTCGGTCTCCGTGTTCCGAGGCCATGTCTGTACATGCTAGGCTCGTCAAGTTAACCCTAAGTGTATTGCTGTGTAAATCTGTCTTACACCCGTTGTATGTGAACGTAAGAATCCATCACACCCGATCATCACGTGGTGCTTAGAAGCGACGAACTGTAGCAACGGTGCACAGTTAGGGGAGAACACTTCTTGAAATTGTTGTAAGGGATCATCTTATTTACTACCGTCGTCCTAAGTAAACAAGATGCATAAACATGATAAACATCACATGCAATCAAATAGTGACATGATATGGCCAATATCATTTTGCTCCTTTTGATCTCCATCTTCGGGGCTCCATGATCATCATCGTCACCGGCATGACACCATGATCATGATCTCCATCATTGTGTCTCCATGAAGTCGTCTCGCCAACTTATTACTTCTACTACTATGGCTACCGGTTAGCAATAAAGTAAAGTAATTACATGGCATTGTTCAATGACACGCAGGTCATACAATAAATTAAGACAACTCCTATGGCTCCTGCCGGTTGTCATACTCATCGACATGCAAGTCGTGAATCCTATTACAAGAACATGATCAATCTCATACAACACATATCATTCATCACATTCTTGTTGGCCATATCACATCACAAAGCATACCCTGCAAAAACAAGTTAGACGTCCTCTAATTGTTGTTTGCATGTTTTACATGGCTGCTATGGGTTTCTAGCAAGAACGTTTCTTACCTACGCAAAACCACAACGTGATATGCCAATTGCTATTTACCCTTCATAAGGACCCTTTTCATCGAATCCGTTCCGACTAAAGTGGGAGAGACTGGCACCCGCTAGCCACCTTATGCACCAAGTGCATGTCAATCGGTGGAACCTGTCTCACGTAAGAGTACGTGTAAGGTCGGTCCGGGCCGCTTCATCCCACAATACCGTCAAAACAAGATTGGACTAGTAACGGTAAGCATATTGAGCAACATCAACGCCCACAACTACTTTGTGTTCTACTCGTGCAAAGAATCTATGCAATAGACCTAGCTCATGATGCCACTGTTGGGGAACGTAGCAGAAATTCAAAAAATTTCCTACGTATCACCAAGATCTATCTATGGAGAGACCAGCAACGAGTAGAAAGAGAGTGCATCTACATACCCTTGTAGATCGCTAAGCGGAAGCGTTCAAGTGAACGGGGTTGATGGAGTCGTACTCGTCGTGATTCAAATCACCAATGATCAAGTGCCGAACGCACGGCACCTCCGCGTTCAACACACGTACAGCCCGGTGACGTCTCCCAAGCCTTGATCCAGCAAGGAGAGAGGGAGAGGTTGAGGAAGACTCCATCCAGCAGCAGCACAACGGCGTGGTGGTGGTGGAGGAGCGTGGCAATCCTGCAGGGCTTCGCCAAGCACCGCGAGAGAGGAGGAGCACTTGGGAGAGGGAGGGCTGCGCCAGGGGCAAGGGTGAAGCTCCCATGCGCCTCCCCACTATATATAGGGGTGGAGGGGGCTGCTTTCTTGCCCTCCAAGTCCATTGGGGCGTTGGCAAAGGTGGGAGGAAAGAAATCCCATCATTTCCTTCCCCACCGATTGCTATCCCCCCTTTTTAGGGATCTTGATCTTATCCCTTTGGGATATGATCTTATTCCTTCTAAGGGGGGATCTTGGTGCGCCTTGACCAGGGGTGTGGGGCCTTGCCCCCACTACCCACGTTCATGTGGGTCCCCCGATGAAGGTGGGCCCCACTCCAGAACCTTCTAGAACCTTCCCGGTACAATACCGAAAAATCCCGAACATTTTCCGGTGGCCAAAATAGGACTTCCCATATATAAATCTTTACCTCCGGACCATTCCGGAACTCCTCGTGACGTCCGGGATCTCATCCGGGACTCCGAACAACATTCGGTAACCACATACAAACTTCCTTTATAACCCTAGCGTCATCGAACCTTAAGTGTGTAGACCCTACGGGTTCGGGAGACATGTAGACATGACCGAGACGTTCTCTGGTCAATAACCAACAGCGGGATCTGGATACCCATGTTGGCTCCCACATGTTCCACGATGATCTCATCGGATGAACCACGATGTCAAGGACTCAGTCGATCCCGTATACAATTCCCTTTGTCTAGCGGTATTGTACTTGCCCGAGATTCGATCGTCGGTATCCTTATACCTTGTTCAATCTCGTTACCGGCAAGTCTCTTTACTCGTTCCGTAACACATCATCCCGTGATCAACTCCTTGGTCACATTGCGCATATGATGATGTCCTACCGAGTGGGCCCAGAGATACCTCTCCGCTTACACGGAGTGACAAATCCCAGTCTCGATCTGTGTCAACCCAACAGACACTTTCGGAGATACCTGTAGTGCACCTTTATAGTCACCCAGTTACGTTGTGACGTTTGATACACCCAAAGCACTCCTACGGTATCCGGGAGTTACACGATCTCATGGTCTAAGGAAGAGATACTTGACATTGGAAAAGCTCTAGCAAACGAACTACACGATCTTAGTGCTAGGCTTAGGATTGGGTCTTGTCCATCACATCATTCTCCTAATGATGTGATCCCGTTATCAACGACATCCAATGTCCATAGCCAGGAAACCATGACTATCTGTTGATCACAACGAGCTAGTCAACTAGAGGCTCACTAGGGACATATTGTGGTCTATGTATTCACACGTGTATTACGATTTCCGGATAATACAGTTATAGCATGAATAAAAGACAATTATCATGAACAAGGAAATATAATAATACTTTTATTATTGCCTCTAGGGCATATTTCCAACAGTCTCCCACTTGCACTAGAGTCAATAATCTAGTTCACATCGATATGTGATTAACACTCAAGGTCACATCCCCATGTGACTTACACCCAAAGAGTTTACTAGAGTCAATAATCTAGTTCACATTTACCATGTGATTAACACTCGATGAGTTCTGGGTTTGATCATGTTATGCTTGTGAGAGAGGTTATAGTCAACGGGTCTGAACCTTTTAGATCCGTGTGTGCTTTACAAATCTCTATGTCATCTCCTAGATGTAGCTACCACGCTCTATTTGGAGCTATTCCAAATAACTGTTCTACTTGGAGCTATACTAAAAGTTGCTCCATTATACGTATCCGGTATTTCTACTCAGAGCTATCCGGATAGGTGTTAAGCTTGCATCGACATAACTCTTTACGTCGAACTCTTTATCACCTCCATAATCGAGAAAATTCCTTAGTCCACTAGTTACTAAGGATAACTTTGACCGCTGTCCTGTGATCCATTCTTGGATCACTCTTGTACCCCTTGACTGACTCATGGCAAGGCACACTACAGGTGCGGTACACAGCATAGCATACTGTAGAGAGCCTATGATAAAAGCATAGGGGACGACCTTCGTCCTTTCTCTCTATTCTGCCGTGGTCGAGATTTTAAGTCTTAACTTCATACCTTACATCTCAGGCAAGAATTCCTTCTTTGACTGATCCATCTTGAACACCTTCAAGATTATGTCAAGGTACGTGCTCATTTAAAAGTATTATCAAGCATTTTGATCTATCTTATAGATCTTGATGCTCAATGTTCAAGTAGCTTGATCCAGGTTTTCTATTGAAAACACCTTTCAAATAACCCTATATGCTTTCTAGAAATTCTACATCATTTCTGATCAACAATATGTCAAGAACATATACTCATCAAAAATTCTATAGTGCTCCCACTCACTTCTTTGGAAATACAAGTTTCTCATAAACTTTGTATAAACCCAAAATCTTTGATCATCTTATCAAAGCGCACATTCCAACTCCGAGATGCTTACTCCAGTCCATGGAAGGATCGCTGGAGCTAGCATACCTTTTAGCATCCTTAGGATCGACAAAAACTTTCTGATTTGTATCACATACAACCTTTCCATACGAAGATTGGTAAGGAAACTCGTTTTGTCATCCATCTGCCAGATTTCATAAATGCAGCTTATGCTAACATGAATCCGACGGACTTAAGCATTGCTACGGATGAGAAAATATCATCGCAGTCAACTCCTTGAACTTGTGAAAAACTCCTCGCCACAAGTCGAGCTTCATAGATGGTGACATTACCATCCACGTCCGTCTTCTTCTTAAAGATCCATTTATCTCAATGGCTTGCCGGTCATTGGGCAAGTCCACCAAAGTCCATGCTTTGTTCTGATACATGGATCCTATCTCGGATTTCATGGCTTCTAACCATTTGTCGGAATTTGAGCCCACCATCGCTTCTCCATAGCTCGTAGGTTCATTGTTGTCTAGCAACATGACCTTCAAGACAAGATCACCGTACCACTCTGAAGTAGTACGCGTCCTTGTCGTCCTACGAGGTTCGGTAGTGACTTGATCCAAAGCTTCATGATCACTATCATAAGCTTCCACTTCAATTGGTATAGGTGCCACAGGAACAACTTCCTGTGCCCTGCTACACACTGGTTGAAGTGATGGTTCAATAACCTCATCAAGTCTCCACCATCCTCCCACTCAATTCTTTCGAGAGAAACCTTTCCTCGAGAAAGGACCCGATTCAAGAAACAATCCATATTGCTTTCGGATCTGAATTAGGAGGTTTACCCAACTGTTTTGGGTGTCCTATGAAGATGCATTTTATCCGCTTTGGGTTCGAGCTTATCAGCCTGAAACTTTTTCATATAAGCGTCGCAGCCCCAAACTTTTAAGAAATGACAGCTTAGATTTCTCTAAACCATAGTTCATATGGTGTCATCTCAACGGAATTACGTGGTGCCCTATTTAAAGTGAATGTGGTTGTCTCTAATGCCTAACCCATGAACGATAGTGGTAATTCGATAAGAGACATCATGGTACGCACCATATCCAATAGGGTGCAACTATGATGTTCGGACACACCATCACATTATGGTGTTCCAGGCGGTATTAATTGCGAAACAATTTCCACAATGTCTTAATTCTGTGCCAAACTCGTAATTCAGATATTCATCTCTATGATCATATCATAGACATTTTATCCTCTTGTCACAATGATCTTCTACTTCACTCTGAAATTACTTGAACCATTCAATAATTCAGACTTGTGTTTCATCAAGTAAATATACTCTACATCTACTCGAATCATCTATGAAGTAAGAACATAACGATATTCACTGCATGCCTCAGCACTCATTGGACTGCACACATCAAAATGTGTTACTTCCAACAAGTTGCTATCTTGTTCCATTTTACTGAAACCGAGGCTTTTCAGTCATCTTGCCTATGTGGTATGATTTGCATATCTCAAGTGATTCAAAAACAAGTGAGTCCAAACGATCCATCTGCATGGAGTTTCTTCATGCATATACACCAATAGACATGGTTCGCATGTCTCAAACTTTTCAAAACGAGTGAGTCCAAAGATCCATCAACATGGAGCTTCTTCATGCGTTTTATACCATTATGACTTACATGGCAGTGCCACAAGTAAGTGGTACTATCATTACTATCTTATATCTTTTGGCATGAAAATGTGTATCACTACGATCGTGATTCAATAAACCATTCATTTAGGTGCAAGACCATTGAAGGTATTATTCAAATAAACAGAGTAACCATTATTCTCCTTAAATGAATAACCGTATTGCGATAGACATAATCCAATTATATCTATGCTCAATGCAAACAGCAATCTCGATGGTAGAGGGAGCGTACGATGCTTTGATCATATCAACACTTGGAAACACTTCCAACACATATCGTCAGCTCACCTTTAGCTAGTCTCCGTTTATTCCGTAGCCTTTTGTTTCGAGTTACTAACACTTAGCAACCGAACCGGTATCTAATACCCTGGTGCTACTAGGAGTACTAGTAAAGTACACATTAACATAATGTATATCCAATATACTTCTATCGACCTTGCCAGCCTTCTCATCTACCAAGTATCTAGGGCAATTCTGCTCCAGTGGCTGTTCCCCTTATTACAGAAGCACTTAGTCTCGGGTTTGGGTTCAACCTTGGGTTTCCTCACTAGAGCAGCAGCTGAATTGCCGTTTCATGAAGTATCCCTTCTTGCCCTTGCCCTTCTTGAAACTAGTGGTTTCACCAACCATCAACAATTGATGCTCCTTCTTGATTTCTACTTTCGTGGTGTCAAACATCACGAATACCTCAAGGATCATCATATCTATCCCTGATATGTTTATAGTTCATCACGAAGCTCTAGCAGCTTGGTGGCAATGACTTTGGAGAACCATCACTATTTCATCTGGAAGATCAACTCCCACTCGATTCAAGCGATTGTTGTACTCAGACAATCTAAGCACAAGCTCAACGATTGAGCTTTCCTCCTTAGTCTGCAGGCTAAGAAAATTGTCGGAGGTCTTATACCTCTTGACGTGGGCACGAGCCTGAAATCTCAATTTCATCCCTCAAAACATCTCATATGTTCCGCGATGTTTCGAAAAACATCTTTGGTGCCTCTACTTAAGCCATTTAACTGAACTATCACGTAGTTATCAAAACGTGTATGTCCGATGTTCACAACATCCACAGACGACGTTTGGGGTTCAGCACACTGAGCGGTCCATTAAGGACATAAGCTTTCTACTGTCCGCATAATCGCTACTGTCAACTTTCAACTATATTTTCTCTAGGAACATAACTAAACAGTAGAACTAAAGCGCGAGCTTACGACATAATTTGCAAAAGGTCTTTTGACTATGTTCAAGATAATTAAGTTCATCTTGTGAACTCCCACTTAGATAGACATCCCTCTGGTCATTTAAGTGATTACATGATCCGAGTCAACTAGGCCGTGTCCGATCATCACGTGAGACGGACTAGTCATCGTCGGTGAACATCTTCATGTTGATCGTATCTACTATACGACTCATGCTCGACCTTTCGGTCTCCGTGTTCCGAGGCCATGTCTGTACATGCTAGGCTCGTCAAGTTAACCCTAAGTGTATTGCTGTGTAAATCTGTCTTACACCCGTTGTATGTGAACGTAAGAATCCATCACACCCGATCATCACGTGGTGCTTAGAAGCGACGAACTGTAGCAACGGTGCACAGTTAGGGGAGAACACTTCTTGAAATTGTTGTAAGGGATCATCTTATTTACTACCGTCGTCCTAAGTAAACAAGATGCATAAACATGATAAACATCACATGCAATCAAATAGTGACATGATATGGCCAATATCATTTTGCTCCTTTTGATCTCCATCTTCGGGGCTCCATGATCATCATCGTCACCGGCATGACACCATGATCATGATCTCCATCATTGTGTCTCCATGAAGTCGTCTCGCCAACTTATTACTTCTACTACTATGGCTACCGGTTAGCAATAAAGTAAAGTAATTACATGGCATTGTTCAATGACACGCAGGTCATACAATAAATTAAGACAACTCCTATGGCTCCTGCCGGTTGTCATACTCATCGACATGCAAGTCGTGAATCCTATTACAAGAACATGATCAATCTCATACAACACATATCATTCATCACATTCTTGTTGGCCATATCACATCACAAAGCATACCCTGCAAAAACAAGTTAGACGTCCTCTAATTGTTGTTTGCATGTTTTACATGGCTGCTATGGGTTTCTAGCAAGAACGTTTCTTACCTACGCAAAACCACAACGTGATATGCCAATTGCTATTTACCCTTCATAAGGACCCTTTTCATCGAATCCGTTCCGACTAAAGTGGGAGAGACTGGCACCCGCTAGCCACCTTATGCACCAAGTGCATGTCAATCGGTGGAACCTGTCTCACGTAAGAGTACGTGTAAGGTCGGTCCGGGCCGCTTCATCCCACAATACCGTCAAAACAAGATTGGACTAGTAACGGTAAGCATATTGAGCAACATCAACGCCCACAACTACTTTGTGTTCTACTCGTGCAAAGAATCTATGCAATAGACCTAGCTCATGATGCCACTGTTGGGGAACGTAGCAGAAATTCAAAAAATTTCCTACGTATCACCAAGATCTATCTATGGAGAGACCAGCAACGAGTAGAAAGAGAGTGCATCTACATACCCTTGTAGATCGCTAAGCGGAAGCGTTCAAGTGAACGGGGTTGATGGAGTCGTACTCGTCGTGATTCAAATCACCAATGATCAAGTGCCGAACGCACGGCACCTCCGCGTTCAACACACGTACAGCCCGGTGACGTCTCCCAAGCCTTGATCCAGCAAGGAGAGAGGGAGAGGTTGAGGAAGACTCCATCCAGCAGCAGCACAACGGCGTGGTGGTGGTGGAGGAGCGTGGCAATCCTGCAGGGCTTCGCCAAGCACCGCGAGAGAGGAGGAGCACTTGGGAGAGGGAGGGCTGCGCCAGGGGCAAGGGTGAAGCTCCCATGCGCCTCCCCACTATATATAGGGGTGGAGGGGGCTGCTTTCTTGCCCTCCAAGTCCATTGGGGCGTTGGCAAAGGTGGGAGGAAAGAAATCCCATCATTTCCTTCCCCACCGATTGCTATCCCCCCTTTTTAGGGATCTTGATCTTATCCCTTTGGGATATGATCTTATTCCTTCTAAGGGGGGATCTTGGTGCGCCTTGACCAGGGGTGTGGGGCCTTGCCCCCACTACCCACGTTCATGTGGGTCCCCCGATGAAGGTGGGCCCCACTCCAGAACCTTCTAGAACCTTCCCGGTACAATACCGAAAAATCCCGAACATTTTCCGGTGGCCAAAATAGGACTTCCCATATATAAATCTTTACCTCCGGACCATTCCGGAACTCCTCGTGACGTCCGGGATCTCATCCGGGACTCCGAACAACATTCGGTAACCACATACAAACTTCCTTTATAACCCTAGCGTCATCGAACCTTAAGTGTGTAGACCCTACGGGTTCGGGAGACATGTAGACATGACCGAGACGTTCTCTGGTCAATAACCAACAGCGGGATCTGGATACCCATGTTGGCTCCCACATGTTCCACGATGATCTCATCGGATGAACCACGATGTCAAGGACTCAGTCGATCCCGTATACAATTCCCTTTGTCTAGCGGTATTGTACTTGCCCGAGATTCGATCGTCGGTATCCTTATACCTTGTTCAATCTCGTTACCGGCAAGTCTCTTTACTCGTTCCGTAACACATCATCCCGTGATCAACTCCTTGGTCACATTGCGCATATGATGATGTCCTACCGAGTGGGCCCAGAGATACCTCTCCGCTTACACGGAGTGACAAATCCCAGTCTCGATCTGTGTCAACCCAACAGACACTTTCGGAGATACCTGTAGTGCACCTTTATAGTCACCCAGTTACGTTGTGACGTTTGATACACCCAAAGCACTCCTACGGTATCCGGGAGTTACACGATCTCATGGTCTAAGGAAGAGATACTTGACATTGGAAAAGCTCTAGCAAACGAACTACACGATCTTAGTGCTAGGCTTAGGATTGGGTCTTGTCCATCACATCATTCTCCTAATGATGTGATCCCGTTATCAACGACATCCAATGTCCATAGCCAGGAAACCATGACTATCTGTTGATCACAACGAGCTAGTCAACTAGAGGCTCACTAGGGACATATTGTGGTCTATGTATTCACACGTGTATTACGATTTCCGGATAATACAGTTATAGCATGAATAAAAGACAATTATCATGAACAAGGAAATATAATAATACTTTTATTATTGCCTCTAGGGCATATTTCCAACAGTCTCCCACTTGCACTAGAGTCAATAATCTAGTTCACATCGATATGTGATTAACACTCAAGGTCACATCCCCATGTGACTTACACCCAAAGAGTTTACTAGAGTCAATAATCTAGTTCACATTTACCATGTGATTAACACTCGATGAGTTCTGGGTTTGATCATGTTATGCTTGTGAGAGAGGTTATAGTCAACGGGTCTGAACCTTTTAGATCCGTGTGTGCTTTACAAATCTCTATGTCATCTCCTAGATGTAGCTACCACGCTCTATTTGGAGCTATTCCAAATAACTGTTCTACTTGGAGCTATACTAAAAGTTGCTCCATTATACGTATCCGGTATTTCTACTCAGAGCTATCCGGATAGGTGTTAAGCTTGCATCGACATAACTCTTTACGTCGAACTCTTTATCACCTCCATAATCGAGAAAATTCCTTAGTCCACTAGTTACTAAGGATAACTTTGACCGCTGTCCTGTGATCCATTCTTGGATCACTCTTGTACCCCTTGACTGACTCATGGCAAGGCACACTACAGGTGCGGTACACAGCATAGCATACTGTAGAGAGCCTATGATAAAAGCATAGGGGACGACCTTCGTCCTTTCTCTCTATTCTGCCGTGGTCGAGATTTTAAGTCTTAACTTCATACCTTACATCTCAGGCAAGAATTCCTTCTTTGACTGATCCATCTTGAACACCTTCAAGATTATGTCAAGGTACGTGCTCATTTAAAAGTATTATCAAGCATTTTGATCTATCTTATAGATCTTGATGCTCAATGTTCAAGTAGCTTGATCCAGGTTTTCTATTGAAAACACCTTTCAAATAACCCTATATGCTTTCTAGAAATTCTACATCATTTCTGATCAACAATATGTCAAGAACATATACTCATCAGAAATTCTATAGTGCTCCCACTCACTTCTTTGGAAATACAAGTTTCTCATAAACTTTGTATAAACCCAAAATCTTTGATCATCTTATCAAAGCGCACATTCCAACTCCGAGATGCTTACTCCAGTCCATGGAAGGATCGCTGGAGCTAGCATACCTTTTAGCATCCTTAGGATCGACAAAAACTTTCTGATTTGTATCACATACAACCTTTCCATACGAAGATTGGTAAGGAAACTCGTTTTGTCATCCATCTGCCAGATTTCATAAATGCAGCTTATGCTAACATGAATCCGACGGACTTAAGCATTGCTACGGATGAGAAAATATCATCGCAGTCAACTCCTTGAACTTGTGAAAAACTCCTCGCCACAAGTCGAGCTTCATAGATGGTGACATTACCATCCACGTCCGTCTTCTTCTTAAAGATCCATTTATCTCAATGGCTTGCCGGTCATTGGGCAAGTCCACCAAAGTCCATGCTTTGTTCTGATACATGGATCCTATCTCGGATTTCATGGCTTCTAACCATTTGTCGGAATTTGAGCCCACCATCGCTTCTCCATAGCTCGTAGGTTCATTGTTGTCTAGCAACATGACCTTCAAGACAAGATCACCGTACCACTCTGAAGTAGTACGCGTCCTTGTCGTCCTACGAGGTTCGGTAGTGACTTGATCCAAAGCTTCATGATCACTATCATAAGCTTCCACTTCAATTGGTATAGGTGCCACAGGAACAACTTCCTGTGCCCTGCTACACACTGGTTGAAGTGATGGTTCAATAACCTCATCAAGTCTCCACCATCCTCCCACTCAATTCTTTCGAGAGAAACCTTTCCTCGAGAAAGGACCCGATTCAAGAAACAATCCATATTGCTTTCGGATCTGAATTAGGAGGTTTACCCAACTGTTTTGGGTGTCCTATGAAGATGCATTTTATCCGCTTTGGGTTCGAGCTTATCAGCCTGAAACTTTTTCATATAAGCGTCGCAGCCCCAAACTTTTAAGAAATGACAGCTTAGATTTCTCTAAACCATAGTTCATATGGTGTCATCTCAACGGAATTACGTGGTGCCCTATTTAAAGTGAATGTGGTTGTCTCTAATGCCTAACCCATGAACGATAGTGGTAATTCGATAAGAGACATCATGGTACGCACCATATCCAATAGGGTGCAACTATGATGTTCGGACACACCATCACATTATGGTGTTCCAGGCGGTATTAATTGCGAAACAATTTCCACAATGTCTTAATTCTGTGCCAAACTCGTAATTCAGATATTCATCTCTATGATCATATCATAGACATTTTATCCTCTTGTCACAATGATCTTCTACTTCACTCTGAAATTACTTGAACCATTCAATAATTCAGACTTGTGTTTCATCAAGTAAATATACTCTACATCTACTCGAATCATCTATGAAGTAAGAACATAACGATATTCACTGCATGCCTCAGCACTCATTGGACTGCACACATCAAAATGTGTTACTTCCAACAAGTTGCTATCTTGTTCCATTTTACTGAAACCGAGGCTTTTCAGTCATCTTGCCTATGTGGTATGATTTGCATATCTCAAGTGATTCAAAAACAAGTGAGTCCAAACGATCCATCTGCATGGAGTTTCTTCATGCATATACACCAATAGACATGGTTCGCATGTCTCAAACTTTTCAAAACGAGTGAGTCCAAAGATCCATCAACATGGAGCTTCTTCATGCGTTTTATACCATTATGACTTACATGGCAGTGCCACAAGTAAGTGGTACTATCATTACTATCTTATATCTTTTGGCATGAAAATGTGTATCACTACGATCGTGATTCAATAAACCATTCATTTAGGTGCAAGACCATTGAAGGTATTATTCAAATAAACAGAGTAACCATTATTCTCCTTAAATGAATAACCGTATTGCGATAGACATAATCCAATTATATCTATGCTCAATGCAAACAGCAATCTCGATGGTAGAGGGAGCGTACGATGCTTTGATCATATCAACACTTGGAAACACTTCCAACACATATCGTCAGCTCACCTTTAGCTAGTCTCCGTTTATTCCGTAGCCTTTTGTTTCGAGTTACTAACACTTAGCAACCGAACCGGTATCTAATACCCTGGTGCTACTAGGAGTACTAGTAAAGTACACATTAACATAATGTATATCCAATATACTTCTATCGACCTTGCCAGCCTTCTCATCTACCAAGTATCTAGGGCAATTCTGCTCCAGTGGCTGTTCCCCTTATTACAGAAGCACTTAGTCTCGGGTTTGGGTTCAACCTTGGGTTTCCTCACTAGAGCAGCAGCTGAATTGCCGTTTCATGAAGTATCCCTTCTTGCCCTTGCCCTTCTTGAAACTAGTGGTTTCACCAACCATCAACAATTGATGCTCCTTCTTGATTTCTACTTTCGTGGTGTCAAACATCACGAATACCTCAAGGATCATCATATCTATCCCTGATATGTTTATAGTTCATCACGAAGCTCTAGCAGCTTGGTGGCAATGACTTTGGAGAACCATCACTATTTCATCTGGAAGATCAACTCCCACTCGATTCAAGCGATTGTTGTACTCAGACAATCTAAGCACAAGCTCAACGATTGAGCTTTCCTCCTTAGTCTGCAGGCTAAGAAAATTGTCGGAGGTCTTATACCTCTTGACGTGGGCACGAGCCTGAAATCTCAATTTCATCCCTCAAAACATCTCATATGTTCCGCGATGTTTCGAAAAACATCTTTGGTGCCTCTACTTAAGCCATTTAACTGAACTATCACGTAGTTATCAAAACGTGTATGTCCGATGTTCACAACATCCACAGACGACGTTTGGGGTTCAGCACACTGAGCGGTCCATTAAGGACATAAGCTTTCTACTGTCCGCATAATCGCTACTGTCAACTTTCAACTATATTTTCTCTAGGAACATAACTAAACAGTAGAACTAAAGCGCGAGCTTACGACATAATTTGCAAAAGGTCTTTTGACTATGTTCAAGATAATTAAGTTCATCTTGTGAACTCCCACTTAGATAGACATCCCTCTGGTCATTTAAGTGATTACATGATCCGAGTCAACTAGGCCGTGTCCGATCATCACGTGAGACGGACTAGTCATCGTCGGTGAACATCTTCATGTTGATCGTATCTACTATACGACTCATGCTCGACCTTTCGGTCTCCGTGTTCCGAGGCCATGTCTGTACATGCTAGGCTCGTCAAGTTAACCCTAAGTGTATTGCTGTGTAAATCTGTCTTACACCCGTTGTATGTGAACGTAAGAATCCATCACACCCGATCATCACGTGGTGCTTAGAAGCGACGAACTGTAGCAACGGTGCACAGTTAGGGGAGAACACTTCTTGAAATTGTTGTAAGGGATCATCTTATTTACTACCGTCGTCCTAAGTAAACAAGATGCATAAACATGATAAACATCACATGCAATCAAATAGTGACATGATATGGCCAATATCATTTTGCTCCTTTTGATCTCCATCTTCGGGGCTCCATGATCATCATCGTCACCGGCATGACACCATGATCATGATCTCCATCATTGTGTCTCCATGAAGTCGTCTCGCCAACTTATTACTTCTACTACTATGGCTACCGGTTAGCAATAAAGTAAAGTAATTACATGGCATTGTTCAATGACACGCAGGTCATACAATAAATTAAGACAACTCCTATGGCTCCTGCCGGTTGTCATACTCATCGACATGCAAGTCGTGAATCCTATTACAAGAACATGATCAATCTCATACAACACATATCATTCATCACATTCTTGTTGGCCATATCACATCACAAAGCATACCCTGCAAAAACAAGTTAGACGTCCTCTAATTGTTGTTTGCATGTTTTACATGGCTGCTATGGGTTTCTACCAAGAACGTTTCTTACCTACGCAAAACCACAACGTGATATGCCAATTGCTATTTACCCTTCATAAGGACCCTTTTCATCGAATCCGTTCCGACTAAAGTGGGAGAGACTGGCACCCGCTAGCCACCTTATGCACCAAGTGCATGTCAATCGGTGGAACCTGTCTCACGTAAGAGTACGTGTAAGGTCGGTCCGGGCCGCTTCATCCCACAATACCGTCAAAACAAGATTGGACTAGTAACGGTAAGCATATTGAGCAACATCAACGCCCACAACTACTTTGTGTTCTACTCGTGCAAAGAATCTATGCAATAGACCTAGCTCATGATGCCACTGTTGGGGAACGTAGCAGAAATTCAAAAAATTTCCTACGTATCACCAAGATCTATCTATGGAGAGACCAGCAACGAGTAGAAAGAGAGTGCATCTACATACCCTTGTAGATCGCTAAGCGGAAGCGTTCAAGTGAACGGGGTTGATGGAGTCGTACTCGTCGTGATTCAAATCACCGATGATCAAGTGCCGAACGCACGGCACCTCCGCGTTCAACACACGTACAGCCCGGTGACGTCTCCCAAGCCTTGATCCAGCAAGGAGAGAGGGAGAGGTTGAGGAAGACTCCATCCAGCAGCAGCACAACGGCGTGGTGGTGGTGGAGGAGCGTGGCAATCCTGCAGGGCTTCGCCAAGCACCGCGAGAGAGGAGGAGCACTTGGGAGAGGGAGGGCTGCGCCAGGGGCAAGGGTGAAGCTCCCATGCGCCTCCCCACTATATATAGGGGTGGAGGGGGCTGCTTTCTTGCCCTCCAAGTCCATTGGGGCCTTGGCAAAGGTGGGAGGAAAGAAATCCCATCATTTCCTTCCCCACCGATTGCTATCCCCCCTTTTTAGGGATCTTGATCTTATCCCTTTGGGATATGATCTTATTCCTTCTAAGGGGGGATCTTGGTGCGCCTTGACCAGGGGTGTGGGGCCTTGCCCCCACTACCCACGTTCATGTGGGTCCCCCCATGAAGGTGGGCCCCACTCCGGAACCTTCTAGAACCTTCCCGGTACAATACCGAAAAATCCCGAACATTTTCCGGTGGCCAAAATAGGACTTCCCATATATAAATCTTTACCTCCGGACCATTTCGGAACTCCTCGTGACGTCCGGGATCTCATCCGGGACTCCGAACAACATTCGGTAACCACATACAAACTTCCTTTATAACCCTAGCGTCATCGAACCTTAAGTGTGTAGACCCTACGGCTTCGGGAGACATGTAGACATGACCGAGACGTTCTCTGGTCAATAACCAACAGCGGGATCTGGATACCCATGTTGGCTCCCACATGTTCCATGATGATCTCATCGGATGAACCACGATGTCAAGGACTCAGTCGATCCCGTATACAATTCCCTTTGTCTAGCGGTATTGTACTTGCCCGAGATTCGATCGTCGGTATCCTTATACCTTGTTCAATCTCGTTACCGGCAAGTCTCTTTACTCGTTCCGTAACACATCATCCCGTGATCAACTCCTTGGTCACATTGTGCATATGATGATGTCCTACCGAGTGGGCCCAGAGATACCTCTCCGCTTACACGGAGTGACAAATCCCAGTCTCGATCTGTGTCAACCCAACAGACACTTTCGGAGATACCTGTAGTGCACCTTTATAGTCACCCAGTTACGTTGTGACGTTTGATACACCCAAAGCACTCCTAGGTTATCCGGGAGTTACACGATCTCATGGTCTAAGGAAGAGATACTTGACACTGGAAAAGCTCTAGCAAACGAACTACACGATCTTAGTGCTAGGCTTAGGATTGGGTCTTGTCCATCACATCATTATCCTAATGATGTGATCCCGTTATCAACGACATCCAATGTCCATAGCCAGGAAACCATGACTATCTGTTGATCACAACGAGCTAGTCAACTAGAGGCTCACTAGGGACATATTGTGGTCTATGTATTCACACGTGTATTACGATTTCCGGATAATACAGTTATAGCATGAATAAAAGACAATTATCATGAACAAGGAAATATAATAATACTTTTATTATTGCCTCTAGGGCATATTTCCAACAGCATGACCCAGGAAAGTGTGTCCGGCCAAATGGGATCGAGCGTGTTGGGTTATGTGGTGCACCCCTGCAGGGAAGTTTATCTATTCGAATAGTCGTGTCCCTCGGTAAAAGGACGACCTGGAGTTGTACCTTGACCTTATGACAACTAGAACCGGATACTTAATAAAACACACCCAGACAAGTTCCACAAACAACCCGGTGATCACTTTTCCACAGGGCGACGAGGGGAGGATCGTCGGGTAGGATTATGCTATGCGTTGCTACTTGGAGGACTTCAATCTACTCTCTTCTACATGCTGCAAGATGGAGGCTGCCAGAAGCGTAGTCTTCGATAGGACTAGCTATCCCCCTCTTATTCTGGCATTCTGCAGTTCAGTCCACTGATATGGCCTCCTTACACATATACCCATGCATATGTAGTGTAGCTCCTTGCTTGCGAGTACTTTGGATGAGTACTCACGGTTGCTTTGCTCCCTCTTTTCCCCTATTTTCCTCTTCTTCCCGGATGCCGCAACCAGACTTTGGAGCCCAGGAGCTAGACGCCACTGTCGACGACGACTACTACGCTGGAGGTGCCTACTACTACGTGCAGGCTGCTGACGACGACCAGGAGTAGTTAGGAGGATCCCAGGCAGGAGGCGTGCGCCTCTTTCGATCTGTATCCCAGTTTGTGCTAGCCTTCTTAAGGCAAACTTGTTTACTTATGTCTGTACTCGGATATTGTTGCTTCCGCTGACTCGTTTATGTCGAGCACTTGTATTCGAGCCCTCGAGGCCCCTGGCTTGTAATATGATGCTTGTATGACTTATTTTACTTTTAGAGTTGTGTTGTGATATCTTCCCGTGAGTCCCTGATCTTGATCGTACACGTTTGCGTGCATGATTAGTGTACGATTGAATCGGGGGTGTCACAAGTTGGTATCAGAGCCGACTGCCTCTAGGAATCCCCCTTTCCAACTCCTTGGCCGAAGTCGAGTCTAGACATTGCAACAACTTTTATTAACATGGCTGAGTGTCTTACGGTCCCACGTCGCCATTGGGTGGTATTAGGATCTTTTATTCCTCGTCTATACTCTGGGATTCTAATCCCTCTTCTATTCAGGTTAAATGATTTTACTAAATCTGACTCTAGGTTCTCGTAACTACCTTCTCCCGGAGAGCCCCTTATCACAGATGATCACCTACTGCGCCAGAAGATTTGGAAGATACTCTACGATGTTCTCCCGAGACACTTGTGCCCACCGCCTATGCAAATCCCCTACCACTGTTATATCCTTATGGATAACTGCATACACCTGCCATTCTTACATTCAATCCCATTGATCTTGTTATTACAAGGTGCAACGAAATACTCTCCGTTGTTCCGAGAACCCTTTGAGCTTACTACCTTACAGTTCTTTGCCACAAGAATACCCTTACGGATAATTCCTTGCACTTATCGAGTATCCGCTCATTCTCAGTTGTTCAGGTGTTTCACATAAGCCTTCGAAATACTATTTGATCTTTCAAAATTCCTCAACATCCTGTTGTTCTTGTAATTCTTGGTTGCTTGCATTATGGTTAATCCCATAAGTATAATAATCTTATTGGCACCCTTTGTCACTATCATTTTTGAATCCATTGATTCAATAAGTTGTGAATGTTCACAATCATCAGTCGAATCCTAGGATTATCCTTCCGGCTCAGACGTCATTTGGATATGAGCTGGTTCTTGACCAATCAATGCCTTGATCGTTTGTGCTTCTAAGTCTATTGAACTTATTCATTTTCGATCAGAATGACTGCTTATGATCCCTTGATTTGGAAATCTTAATTCCTTTGCCTTTGAGCTTTGATTTAGTTAGTTATTTCTATAATTAAATGCCTTTGCATTGTTTCTTCCTTTGGTGGTGTGCAAATTCTCACATCAACTCCGTTATGGACCGTCAGATCCTTTGTTGAATTTTCATCCGACAGTGTCCCTTGTATACAAAAACCTCAAAGAAGTTCTTTCCCTGATACATAATGCCATTGGTAAATCCTATTCTGTGATTGGTCAGCCATGCTCTACTTTCGAGCTGGTGATATTTACTCTTGAAACTTGTGGTATGTGTTTCTAAGATGCCCCGATGGGTTGGAGCTATGCCTTTTCTAATCTATGTAAACCCGGAAGCTTCTACGGGTCATACTCTAACGGTGTTATGCCAAATAAAATTTCAGCACTAGAACTTCATCAAGCGCGAGAAGTAAATGAAAGGTTATGCATTGGAGAAGTGGGAGTCGACCTTGAACTTTGTGTTCATGCCCATGGACACGATGTAGATCTTCTCATTGAAGCTTCTTTTAAAATTAGTTATTCCCTTGGTATAAGTTCATCTTATATCTGGGATCTGGCCTTTTTCAATCGTGGTTCCGACCATGTTCTCCTTTAAATACCAATTCTTGTGCAAGTTTAAGCACTTGTCTTCTTTAGAGCAATACCCCAGTCCAACCTCTACTTTGATCCGTCGTCGAGTATTACCCCCCTGGTATCTCGAGATTATCACAGAACCGCATAACTTCTTATGAGTTCTTCGTCAAATACTACATTCTCATCGATTCCAATTTTTCCTAGGTTTTGAGTGGTTAGTCACTCGAGTACTCCGATAACTGAATTGAGTCCGCACTCCGGTTCAACAACTCTTAGTAATCTTCCTTACATACGAGTTTGTACCTGATCACGTCATTCCTAGCCTATTTGGCTATATCATTATCATGATGATTTTAATTGTGCTACCTGGTCCTTATTCCGGAACACAACTTTCGACGATGAGCTAAGCTTGCGTCGATTTTTGTCGTCATATCATTCTCCTTGAACAACAAACTTGATTTCGAGTTTGTGTCCTAACTGTGTTTCCAATAACCTTTCGCTTCATCATTTGTTTGACTTGATGTCATCATCGATCGATTACATCTTCATGAAATCTCTCGACAAATGTGTCGTGATCATCATCAGTATTCCGAGCTTTTCCATGATATCAATTGAAGTCATGATGAGAAATACCATCCTTGCCTCAATGATTTGTGTTATCATCGACCACTTTATTGTCTTCCCTCCAACACAAACTTGCTTGTGTTTTGTGTTATACCTTGAGATCCTTGCTATCCAGCCTTTGTTCTTCATTACCTTGGGGTATTACCATCTTTTATGTCAGGATTGTCATGAGAATTTCACCACCCCTGGAGACTTCTTGATACAAGTGATACTTATCACCATCACCATTCTTTTCCTGGTCACCGTGTTGTTTCTAATCGGAAAACCAACAATTGAACTATGATGTGCGAATTCAAAACTTCTAGCAACCCTATTGCTTTGAAGTTAATGGTCGATAGTTCATTTTTAGAGTATTGGATAACAAATCACCATTCTAACCATTGATCGTGCTACCTAAGCCCATATGTCGGGTGCACCTTTCAACCATTTTTTTATTGTGATGATTTCCTTGAGCATACATCATTATATCATTTGATCTGACTAATGATATCTCATTGTTCACATAATTTTGGAAACCCATCTTTTGGAAGTCTCGATAAATTGTCACTGAGTTCATCAGCTACCTCCTTATCCCTTCATTGGTTTAATGATGAGCTCTTGTTTCAGGACTCGCTTCCATAGTACATTTCCCGAGAATCTTACTATGTCATCTCATCAATTTGTGTTGCACATTTTGTTCTCAGACATCCCGAGTCTGAGGTATCTAGACACCAATCAGATCTGAATCTCAGTTAGATATGATGGTTGGAACCTATTTCCAAGAATTATAACATTGGTCTTTATATGACCCGGTAAGGTGATGTCATGCCTAGCACACCTGGCCGAAGGACCTAGTGTTATAGTATCCTTTTTAGCAAGCTTAGTGATTCTTCCATGAGGAAATCGTAAGACTTGTTTCATAAGTTGTTCCTGATGTTTCATAAGTTGTTCCTGATGATTCCTTTGTGTATGCAAAGTCCATGTCAATGCTATCTCGAAGCATGTATGTGGTTCTCGTATCATCAATAAGAACATTTGAAGCTCAATGCTAAATTTTCCTTATCAATTATACAAAGAACTTTGTATGGGTAATGTCATGAAATTTCTCTCCCCTTACCTAAAGGGTTTTCTACATTATATCCTGCCACGGATATCATGCTCTGCTTGTCCTTGGGAAGGATATATCCCTGAAATATGTGTTTAAACACATTTTCCTTTCCATTGTTCTGTTTAATCTGATGATCACCTTTTCCTTTCCATTGTTTTATTTAACCTTATTGGTGATCTGTATGATCTAAGCAGTAATATTCTCCTGCTTATGTAAACACCTCGGTGTACAACTTTGTCAGTAAGACCCTGTTACTATTGTTGATGACATTTCGGTAACCACCGATGGACGAGAACTTTGCCTATTAGTCCGCCTCGTTTCAACGAGCAGGAAAATGGTTCTCTTCGTCCCTCGCCCTTGGTACCGACATTGTTACTGACATATAACTGACAGGCTATCCTCTGACATGCCTTGCTTACATGGTCACGCAAGACGTCTCCGCCCTTCCTACTTTTAACCCACATGGTGGGCCCATAACCCATAGGTCCCAGGATCAAAACCTGACTCTCCTGTACAACCCTGTTTCTAAAAGTTATTCCACCCGCTTGGCTTCGTACGTAATTCACGGGCCACCTTCCTAGTGCTCTATTCTGGTATCAGACGCAATACGTACTCTCGCTGCTCTGAACCCCTTTCTCACTCTGGTTCAGACTTCGAGCAACTAACTATCCGCTTGGAACCTCTTATTGTACCTTCGTACCTTACTCTCGATGTATTTTATATGTTCAACTCGAGAGATAATCTTATGCTCATTCATGGGTTAACCCTAGATTGTTTCCCTCCTAAGCATTCTGTCTTAGCCGAGCTGCCCCTTACCTATTCGTAAGTACATTGGAGTTCCTGAAGAAAAGGACAACTTCACCATGATGACCTGAAGAAGAGAAATGAAGACATCAACGTAATGGATCAACCTTTTCGAGAAGGGCAACCAGGACCGGTAAGATCCATTAGATTTTTCGTAACCAAAACCTTTCCCCCTTTCACTACCTCTTAAATCTCGGGACGAGATTTCTTGTAGTGGAGGAGATTTGTGACGCCCGGATAATTAGGCTACAGTAATCCCGCGTTAACGATGCCACGTCACCTCGGTTACTGTCGCTAATCTCGAGTTAACTCAAAACGTTTTGAATTCAAATTTGAATTATTATCAAACATCAGAATTTTTCAAACACTAAAACTAAAATGTTCGGTTAGTGCCAAATATTACATAGGTAATTATTGTGAAGAAAACATTTTTTTAAAATGCCTAAATATTTTAAAGTGAATTAAAACAGGAAGGAAAATAAATAAAAAGAAAAAAATGAAAGGAAAACAAAACAAAAGTAAAACAACAGAACCCCCCCCCCCCCCCCCCCCCCCACTGGGCCAAGTGGCCCAGCTGGCCTCCGTCGCCCGAACGGGCCGGCCCAACCGCCCCACACCCCACTCCCTTAACCCCACCCGACCGAACCCTATCTGCTATCCTCCCACTCGCTCACCCACGACCCCTCGCTCCTCCTCCTGATCCGATCTGGATCGGGGGCAACGGCCTGACGCCGCCGCCGATCCCCGCGGCCACGACGCCGCAACCCCGCCGCTCGACGTCGCCGGCACCAACCCGTCGTCCCCTGCACCCCATTGCCGGCGCCGCTCGTCGCCCATCGACATCGACGCCCACGACGCCGCGGCCACCGTCGCCTTCCTCTGCGTCGCGGGATCTCCTCCTCGCCGGCGTCGCGTCCCCGTCTTCCTCTCCGAGCACCGCTGCTTAGACCCCACGGCCCCGTGGTGAGGCCCCGGCAACTCCTCCTCCTCCCCTGCTCCGGCCACTTCAGCCATGGCCTCGCTCGCCGGCGCCCGCACGCGTGCCGGCCGCCTCGGCCGCGTCCTGCTCCCCGGCTCTACTGCTGCTGCTAACTGCCTCTGTTGCCGCTGCTAACTGCTCCGGTGTCGCCGCCGCTGCTTCGCTCTACTGCTGCTGGTGCCGTTGCTTGCTGCCGCCCTGCTCGACCCCGCTCGCCACCGCTGCGAGTCCTGCTGGCCTCAACCGCCTGCAACGCGCGCCGCCATGTGGTGGCCTCGCCACTGCCGCCTCAGGCGGGCGGCCTCGCCGTGCCCGTTGTCGCCCCCCTTTCGATCTGGGCGAATGCCCAATCGGGCTGGCCACCCGTGCCCTTCGCCCGTTACGCCCGACCAGCAAGGCCCCTGTGCCACTGACCTGGGGGCCCCAGAACGATTTTTTTAAAAAAGGAGAGAAGAGAATTTAGAAAATAAATAAATAAACATATTAATTAATTAATTAGTTAATAAAATTAATTAACTTAATTAATTGTGTTTAATAAACCTAATTAAATAACTAACCTAACTAATCTGTTCATTAATCTAATTAACTTGGTTAATTAGTTAATAGACAATGACATGTGGGACCGAGTGGTCTGTTGACTAGTCAAAGTCCACAGTTGACCACTGATGTCATGCTGACATCATGATGACGTGATAAAATGATTTTTGATTTAATTAATTCTGTTAATTTTAAAAATGATTAAAACTTTAGAAAATCATATAAAATAATCCGTAACTCAGATGAAAATACTTTCTACATGAAAGTTGCTCAGAACGACGAGATGAATCCGGATACGCAGCCCGTTCGTCCGACACACATCCTTAGCATAGCAAACACACAACTTTCCCCTTCGGTTCATCTGTCCGAAAACGCGAAACACCGGGAATACTTTCCCGGATGTTTTCCCCCTTCGTCGGTATCACCTACTACCACGATTGGGCACACCTAGCATCGTTACTTGTCATGTCATGCATCGATATGCATATGTTTGCATGGTATTCATTGTTTCTTCCCCCTCTTCTCTCGCTAGACTTCGATACCGACGCTGCTGCTGCCCAGTTCGACTACAGAGTTGACGACCCCTCCTGCTTGCCAGAGCAACCAGGCAAGCCCCCCCCCCCCCCCCCCTGATCACCAGATATCGCCTATTCTCCTCTATACTGCTTGCATTAGAGTAGTGTAGCATGTTACTGCTTTCCGTTAATCCTATTCTGATGCATAGCCTGACATTGTTGCTACATCTGTTGATACCTTACCTGCAGTCCTAAATACTTAGTATAGGATGCTAGTTTATCATCTGTAGCCCTACATTCTTGTCGGTCTGCCTTGCTATACTATCGGGTCGTGATCACTTGGGAGATGATCACGGGTATATACTATACATATATACATACTACAGATGGTGACTAAAGTCGGGTCGGCTCGAAGAGTACCCGCGAGTGATTCACGGATTGGGGGCTAAAAGGACCTTTGTCCCGACGGCCCCCTGTGTGGATCTTTGTGGCGGAGCGACAGGGCAGGTTGAGACCACCTAGGCGAGAGGTGGGCCTGGCCCTGGTTGGAGTTCGCGGTTGCTTCATAATAACACGCTTAACGAGATCTTGGTATTTGATCTGAGTCTGGCCACTGGCCTATACGCACTAACCAACTACGCGGGAAAGATATGGGCACTCGACGTCGTGGTATCAGCCGAAGCCTTCGTGACGTCAGCGACTGAGCGGCGCGCGCCGGGTTGGACTGCGTAACGCGACTTCCTTTGTAATGGAGGTTGCTAGGTCTGCTCACCGGCCGCGTACGCAATGTGCAGGTGTGCAATGGGCGATGGGTCCAGACCCCTACGCGCATAGGATTTAGACCAGCGTGCTGACCTCTCTGTTGTGCCTAGGTGGGGCTGTGACGTGTTGATCTTGCGAGGCCGGGCATGACCCAGGAAAGTGTGTCCGGCCAAATGGGATCGAGCGTGTTGGGTTATGTGGTGCACCCCTGCAGGGAAATTTATCTATTCGAATAGTTGTGTCCCTCGGTAAAAGGACGACGCGGAGTTGTACCTTGACCTTATGTGTGACGCCCCCGATTCAATCGTACACTAATCATACACGCAAATGTGTACGATCAAGATCAGGGACTCACGGGAAGATATCACAACACAACTCTAGACACAAATCAAAATAATACAAGCTTTATATTACAAGCCAGGGGCCTCGAGGGCTCGAATACAAGCTCGATACACGAGTCAGCGGAAGCGACAATATCTGAGTACAGACATAAGTTAAACAAGGATGCCTTAAGAATACTAGCACAAAAGCAACAACGATCGAAGAGGCAAGGCCTCCTGCCTGGGACCTCCTAACTACTCCTGGTCGTCGGCGACCTCCACGTAGTAGCATCCATCGGCGGTGGCATCCGGCTCCAAGGATCCACCATCTGGTTGCATCAACCGGAAAGAAGAAGGGGGAAAAGGGGTAGCAAAGCAACCGTGAGTACTCATCCAAAGTACTCGCAAGCATCAGATCTATACTAAGTATGCATTGGTATCAAATGGAAGGGTTGTATCTTTGGACTGAACTGCAGAATGCCAGAATAGAGGGGAAGGGCCTAGCCTATCGAAGACTAGCATGTTCAAGCAGCTCCAAGCATCTTGCAGCATGTGGAAGAGTAAAGAATAGCAGTTTATAATTAACAAGCATGTTGTAACATTAATGCCCAGGGATCCTTCCTCGGCTCCCTGCGAGAAAGCAATCCCGGAGCTACATATCTCAAGTATCCATTGGTAGTTGTATAAGATCAGGATATAAGTCTGAACGTCCATTACCGTGGACACGGTATTCGAATATATAACTTCCCTGCAGGGGTGCACCACGTTTTCCAACACGCTCGATCACGTTGGTCGGACACACCTTTCTGGGGTCAATGCCCGCCCTCGGAAGATCAACACGTCGCAGCCCGACCTAGGCTCAGCAGAGAGGTCCCCACCGGTCTACATTCTAAGCACTCCGGGGTCTTAGGCCCATCGCCCGCAGCACTCCGGGTCGTTGCGCAGGGTGAATACCAATACCGCCTCGGATGGCCAGCACGATCCGACCGTGCCGCACTGCTGAACTGGACGTCTGACAAAGCTTCGGTTGATACTGCGACGTCGAGGCCCAAATCTATTCTCGCGTGGTGGTTAGTGCGTAAAGGCCAGAGGCCAACTCAGAACAAATACCCAAACCATAGTGTATTATTAGCTTGCGGAGACGAGTAGAGACTCGCGATCGAAAGTGACCCCGTCGCCCCGTCATGGACTTACGACAAGGGCTCAGAATGCCCGGCCGTGCCACGTCATTATCTTGCGGGTGCTCTCCGGGCCCGCCCGACTTTCACCGAGGTCTCAAGTAAAGTCAAGGTAACTGTGTGCCCAGACATCAAGGGGAAAACCCGAGGAATCACCCCCGGTGGATTCCACTCAATGTAATCATCAAGGTGAACGTAAGAGGGACCACCCTCGAGGTTCACACTTGAGGTGTTGAACGACAGAGCCATATCGGGAATGGTGAAAGAGGAAATCACCCTCGGTGACCACGACCGAATAGCTACACTACAGAATTATCATCGGGAGTGCGTTATGAGGGATCACCCTCGGCACTCGATAGTAGCTCTGCAGAGTCGAGCAACAAAAAGGAGCGTGATGTGATGTGAGGTGTCAGGCTCTGGTCATCGATCACGTTGATCGAGTCATCGGAGATGAAGCAAGGGCAACAAGGACAAGTGAGGGGGGATCACTGATGGATCACTAACCAACCTATACTAAGTAGTTCAGGATAAGCACGTAAGGTACAACAGCATGTACAAAAGCAGGCTATGCATCAGAATAGGAGCAATCAAATACAATGGCAAAAACTAATGCAAGCATGAGATAATGGAATGGGCGATATCGGGATGATCAAAGGGGGGGCTTGCCTGGTTGCTTAGACAAGAAGGAGGGTCGTAGTCGATCACAGTGGCATCAGCAGCGTTCTCGGGGTCTACCGGTGAGAAGAGGGGGGAAACAGTAAATACACGCAAACATATGCATAACATGACAATAAGCGAGGCTAGAGGTGTTCGAACGCGGTGCTAGGTGATACTGGCGAAGGGGGAAAACATCCGGGAAAGTTTTCTCGGTTCCGGACGTTTGTCAAACAGATGAACCGGAGGGGAAAAGTTCAACGTTTGCTATGCTAGGGACGTGTGGCGGACGAACGGACCGCGTGTTCGGATTCGTCTCGTCGTACTGAGCAACTTTCCTGTAGAAAACTTTTTCATCCGAGCTACGGTTTATTTTAAATGATTTTTCAAAGTTTTAATAATATTGTAAAAATTTTGATTTATTTTAATTCGAGTTGACCAAGTCAACTTGACTGGTCAAATGGGGAGGGTGTGGCCCACATGTCATATGTAGCAACTAAAATATTCTAGTTAATTAGATTAATTAGTCTAGGGTCCACTTGTCATAGGCTAGTAGTTAAACTAACTAGTAATCTGCCCCTAAGATAAATTGCACGGCCGGCCGGTGGTGCCTGTGCATACACACGCACGCCACAATGCTTGGACATGGCCACGGCCATGGCCATTAGTAGTAACTAGCAGCGGCAGTAGGAGGAATCAGCAGCGGCAAGCAGCAGCATCTAGGAGCAGCGGTAGTTAGCAGATAAGAAGCAGCAGGCGAAGTAGCACGGGCAGGAGCAGAACATCTGCAAGCGGCAGCAGCAGGACCAAGAGCAGCACGCAGCAGCAAGCATCAGCACGCGGCGGTGAGAGCGGGATGCTGCGGGGTGATGCCGACGCGACCGAGCGAAGGCAGGCGCGGCCCCGGCGGGCGCGAACGGCGGCGGCAGACAGGGTCAACAGCGGGCGCAGCAGCAGAGACCTCGAGGCCAGGCGCGGGCGAGGCGCAGGGGGCATGGCCACGGCACAGCTAGGCGAGGCCGGAGGCGAGCGAGCGCAGCAAGGGGCGTGGCCCAAACGTGCGGCAGCAGCAAGCATGCGTGACCATGGGCAGGAGCACCACGTACGCGTACGCGTACGCGGGAGCTCGGACGAGCTTGGGGAAGGCGGCTATGGCGACGAAATCGAGAGGGGGAGAGGGGGTTTTGGAAGAGGAGCTCACAGCGGTTCCAACGGAAGCGACGGGGAGGCCGGAGGTGGACCGGAGACGAGGCAATCGACGACGGCGGCCGGCGATGTACGCGATGAAGAAGACGGCGATGGCGAGCGTACGAGCCGCCCCGGCTTGAGCTGATGCGCGGGACGGACGAAGCCGGCGGTCGCGGTCCTCCTGGACGTCCTCCCGCGTGTAGGCGGCGACGTTGGTTGTGACAGTGACGATGGTGCGGCGACCATAGCTTCGGGTGTATGCAGGGGAGCGAGCAACGGCGCGAGGTGGAAGAAGTGGCGGCTAGGGTTCGGCCGGGGGAGAGAGGAGCGTTCAGGGGGAGGTATAGGCGTCGGAGGGGGCGTGGATGGGCGCCACGGCGATGGCCGAGGCCGTGGCGGCGATCGGCGGTGTCCACGCCTCCTCTGTGAACAGAGAGGAGGGGGAAGCAGTGCGCCTGAGCTGGCCCAAGTGGAACTGGTGGGCCAAGTGGCCCAGGGTGAGGGGGAAAGGATTTTCTCCTTTCATTTTATTTTGTTAAATCTGTTTCTACTTTCTTTCACTGTTTTGCATTTAGTTGGGACACCAAATGACTTTATTGAACAAAACTTTGCACATAATTTTAAACACAAAATCTTGAGACAGCACAAAAAGTTTGGGGGTTCAAAAGAAGTTGCCTAACCATTTTTAGGAATTGAAAAGGACAATTTTAAATGCTGCTGGACCACTAAATAATTTCCAGGGGCACTTTGGGAATCCAAAAGAGGTTGGTTCTAACATGACAAATATTCAGGAATTATTTGCCACACTTTGAACATTTTAGATTTCATGTTTGGCAAATTTGAATTTTTGACTTTGAATTTGAGTTTGAACATGAACAGTGATTTGGATCAAGTGAGGATTAGCAACAGTAATGTGATTACGTGGCACCATTAACGGGGGATTACTGTAGCTTAATAATCCGGTCGTCACAATTCTCCTCCACTACAAGAAATCTCGTCCCGAGATTTAAGGCATGGAATAGGGAGGAAGCTATAAGGATGGATGTCTGAAAAGATCGGCATCCGATAGTTATCTCAAGGAAGAAGAATTTAGAAGCACCAGGAAACGTATCGAGGGTGCTATAAGAAGTTTCAACAAGTTTCAACCAGGTAGGCATCCAACTGATGCATAAAACAGGTGATGAAGGGGTTCAAAGCATCAAGAATAAGTATTGCATCTGATACCAGAACAGATGACAAGAAGGTGGCTCGTGAATTACATATGCCAAGCATGAGGAACAATTTTGGAAGACGGAGATGTACAGGAGAGTCAGGTTTCGATCCTGTGGAACTGTGGGTTATGGGCCCATCATGTGGGTTAAAAACAAGAAGGCGTTACATTTTGCACGGTCATGATAGCAAGGCAGGTCAGAGGACAACCTGTCAGTTATGTTGGCAACAACATTGGTACCAAGGGCGAGGGACGAAGAGAACCATTTTCCTGCTCGTTAAGACGAGGCGGACCAATAGGCAAAGTTCTCGTCCATCGGTGGCTACCGGAATGTCATCAACAAAAGTAACAAGGTCTTACAGACAGAGCTTGCACACCGAGGTGTTTACATAAGCAAGGAATTATCACTGCTCAGATAAGATAGGTTACAAGAAAGATTAAACAAAACAATGGAAAGGAAAGCGTAGACTATTATCTGTATTCTCGAGTGTCTAACAACTCGGAACCTGTGGAAAATTTGAATCGGCGAGAAATAATAGTTGATGA
Source organism: Triticum timopheevii (assembly GCA_963921465.1). Taxonomy (NCBI): domain Eukaryota; kingdom Viridiplantae; phylum Streptophyta; class Magnoliopsida; order Poales; family Poaceae; genus Triticum; species Triticum timopheevii. Next base: position 509,060,503 of record OY997274.1, read on the forward strand.
AGAACTCATAAGAAGTTATATAGTTCTGTGATATTCTCGAGATACCAGAGGGTAATGCTCGAAGGTATATCAATGTAGAGGTTGAACAGGTGAAATGATTTGAAGAAGACAAGTACTTTAACTTGTCCGATAATTGGATCAAACAAGAACAATATGGTCGGAACCACGATTGCAAAGGACCAAACATGGATACAAGATGAACTTATCGCAAGGGGGCTATTATTACAACAAGAAGCTTCCATGTTAAGTTCCACATCGGGTCCATGGTCATGAACACAACGCTCAAGGTCGACTCCCACTTCTCTAATGCACAACTTTCCATTTACTTATCGTTTTTGATAAAGTAGTAGAATTGAAAATTTATCCAAAGAACCACAAGTAGATATAACCCGCATAATCTTTGGGTTCACACAGATTAGGGAAGGCGTAGGCCCAACCCACTGCGGCATCTCAGGAACATATACCACAGACTTCACGAGTAAAAAAAGCTCAAGCCTGGAAGTAGAGTATGGTTAACAAGAGCGGGGGATTCAATTTACCAAAGGCATTATGTATCTGAGGAAAGGCTCACAAGGTTACTGAATATGAAGGACGTTGTCAGATAAAACCAAACAAAAGATTTGCTGGTCCACAAGGAATCTGATGTGAGCATCAGTACTCAACCAGAAGAAGAAAGAATGCAAGGAAATCAGATTATAGAAACAACTGACTAACTCAGAGCTCAAAAGCCAATGAATTATGATTTCATATTCAAGGGATCAGAAGCAGAGGCTTTGATAAAAGACAAGTAAGTTGGATAGACATAGATCGACAATCAATTAAGGTTTGATTTTTTGAACACCAGCTCATGTCCGGAGTGACGTCTGAGCCAAGGGAAGAATTCTAATTAGGACCGACGATCGCGAGCATTCACAAACTTGTCGAACCAAATGCTCGAAATTACGATGACAAAAGTTGCTAATGAGTATTGCTAGACATATGGAAGTAACCATAATGCAAGCAGATAAATATTAGCAGAGCAATAGTTGGAGAGTATTATCGGAAGATTGGATGGTATTCCAAAGTATCTTATGAATCACATGAACAACTGTGGATGAACGGATACTCGACAAACACGAGTAATTATCCGTAGGGTATATTCATGTGGCAAAGAACTGCAAGGTAATAGGCCCAACGCCCCAACGGATTCTAAGGAAAACAGAGAGTAATTCGGGGCATCTTGTAATAACAAGAGCAACTGGGGATGAAGGTATGAACGACAACATAGGTAGTTACGCATAAGGATTTATCGGTGGTAGGGATCGCAACGGCGAAGACACAAGGGTCTCGGGAAAACTTCGGAGACTATCTTCAGGATCTTCTGGTGCACCAAGCAATCGTCTGGAGTGAGGGGCTCTCCGGGAGAAAGTGTTTACGAGAACCTAGAGTTAGAGTTAACAAAATCGTTTATCCCGAATAGAAGAGAGATCAGAATCCCAGAGTATAGACGAGGAGTAAAAGATCCTATACCACCCAATTGGCGATGTGGGCCCATAAGCCACACAACCATGTTAGTAAAACCGTTTTTCAAAGACTAGACTCAACTTTGGCCAAGGAGTTGGAAAGGGGGATCCTACAGGCAGTCGGCTCTGATACCAACTCGTGACGCCCCCGATTCAATCGTACACTAACCATACACGCAAATGTGTACGATCAAGATCAGGGACTCACGGGAAGATATCACAACACAACTCTAGACACAAATCAAAATAATACAAGCTTTATATTACAAGCCAGGGGCCTCGAGGGCTCGAATACAAGCTCGATACACGAGTCAGCGGAAGCGACAATATCTGAGTACAGACATAAGTTAAACAAGGATGCCTTCAGAAGACTAGCACAAAAGCAACAACGATCGAAGAGGCAAGGCCTCCTGCCTGGGACCTCCTAACTACTCCTGGTCGTCGGCGACCTCCACGTAGTAGCATCCATCGGCGGTGGCATCCGGCTCCAAGGATCCATCATCTGGTTCCATCAACCGGAAAGAAGAAGGGGGAAAGGGGTAGCAAAGCAACCGTGAGTACTCATCCAAAGTACTCGCAAGCGTCAGATCTATACTAAGTATGCATTGGTATCAAATGGAAGGGCTGTATCTTTGGACTGAACTGCAGAATGCCAGAATAGAGGGGAAGGGCCTAGCCTATCGAAGACTAGCATCTTCAAGCAGCTCCAAGCATCTTGCAGCATGTGGAAGAGTAAAGAATAGCACTTTATAATTAACAAGCATGTTGTAACATTAATGCCCAGGGATCCTTCCTCGGCTCCCTGCGAGAAAGCAATCCCGGAGCCACATATCTCAAGTATCCATTGGTAGTTGTATAAGATCAGGATATAAGTTTGAACGTCCATTACCGTGGACACGGTATTCGAATATATAACTTCCCTGCAGGGGTGCACCACGTTTTCCAACACGCTCGATCACGTTGGCTGGACACACCTTTCTGGGGTCAATGCCCGCCCTCGAAAGATCAACACGTCGCATCCCGACCTAGGCTCAGCAGAGAGGTCCCCGCCGGTCTACATCCTAAGCACTCCGGGGTCTTGGGCCCATCGTCCGCAGCACTCCGGGTCGTTGCGCGCAGGGTGAATACCAGCACCGCCTCGGATGGCCAGCACGATCCGACCGTGCCGCACTGCTGAACTGGACGTCTGACAAAGCTTTGGCTGATACTGCGACGTCGAGGCCCATATCTATTCTCGCATGGTGGTTAGTGCGTAAAGGCCAGAGGCCAACTCAGAACAAATACCCAAACCATAGTGTTTTATTAGCTTGCGGAGACGAGAAGAGACTCACGATCGAAAGTGACCCCGTCGCCCCGTCTCATGGACTTACGACAAGGGCTCAGAATGCCCAGCCGTGCCACGTCATTTTCTTGCGGGTGCTCTCTGGGCCCGCCCGATTTTCACCAAGGTCTCAAGTAAAGTCAAGGTAACTGTGTGTCCAGACATCAAGGGGAAAACCCGAGGAATCACCCCCGATGGATTCCACTCAATGTAATCATCAAGGTGAACGTAAGAGGGACCACCCTCGAGATTCACACTTGAGGTGTTGAACGACAGATCCGTATCGGGAATGGTGAAAGAGGAAATCACCCTCGGTGACCACGACCGAATAGCTACACTACAGAATTATCATCAGGAGTGCGTTATGAGGGATCACCCTCGGCACTCGATAGTAGCTCTGCAGAGTCGAGCAACAAAAAGGAGCGTGATGTGATGTGAGGTGTCAAGCTCTGGTTATCGATCACGCTGATCGAGTCATCGGAGATGAAGCAGGGGCAACAAGGACAAGTGGGGGGGGGATCACTGATGGATGACTAACCAACCTATACTAAGCAGTTTAGGATAAGCAGGTAAGGTACAACAGCAGGTACAAAAGCAGGTTATGCATCAGAATAGGAGCAATCAAATACAGTAGCAAAAACTAATGCAAGCATGAGATAATGGAATGGGCGATATCGGGATGATCAAAGGGGGGGCTTGCCTGGTTGCTCAGACAAGAAGGAGGGTCGTCGTCGACGTAGTCGATCACAGTGGCATCAGTAGCGGTCTCAGGGTCTACCGGGGAGAAGAGGTGGAAAAACAGTAAATACACGCAAACACATGCATAACATGACAATAAGCGAGGCTAGAGGTGTTCGAACGCGGTGCTAGGTGATACTGGCGAAGGGGAAAACATCCGGGAAAGTTTTCTCGGTTCCGGACGTTTGTCAAACAGATGAACCGGAGGGGAAAAGTTCAACGTTTGCTATGCTAGGGACGTGTGGCGGATGAACGGACCGCGTGTTCGGATTCGTCTCGTCGTACTGAGCAACTTTCATGTAGAAAACTTTTTCATCCGAGCTACGGTTTATTTTAAATGATTTTTCAAAGTTTTAATAATATTCTAAAAATTTTGATTTATTTTAGTTCGAGTTGACCAAGTCAACTTGACTGGTCAAATGGGGAGGGTGTGGCCCACATGTCATATGTAGTAACTAAAATATCCTAGTTAATTAGATTAATTAGTCTAGTGTCCACTTGTCATAGGCTAGTAGTTAAACTAACTAGTAATCTGCCCCTAAGATAAATTGCACGGCCGGCCGGTGGTGCCTGTGCATACACACGCACGCCACAATGCTTGGACATGGCCACGGCCATGGCCATTAGTAGTAACTAGCAGCGGCAGTAGGAGGAATCAGCAGCGGCAAGCAGCAGCATCTAGGAGCAGCGGTAGTTAGCAGATAAGAAGCAGCAGGCGAAGTAGCACGGGCAGGAGCAGAACATCTGCAAGCGACAGCAGCAGGACCAAGAGCAGCACGCAGCAGCAAGCATCAGCACGCGGCGGTGAGAGCGGGATGCTGCGGGGTGATGCCGACGCGACCGGGCGAAGGCAGGCGCGGCCCCGGCGGTGTTGACGCTGGAACGCGTCACACGAACACGTCGATGTGTACCCGCGGCGTCGAGGGAGATGCTCCGCAACTCACACCGCGGGAGGCCGACTTCCAGCGCGATACGCAAGACAGCAAGCCGGCGCTTTTGGGACCCGAAACCCCACACGCCCGAGAGGTACCCCGCCTGGGCGCGCGGCGGCTACGGGCTGCCCTAGGTCGACCTGATCGCCCCTAGGGCCTCGAGGTTCGCCGCCCTGCAATGAAGAAGAACGAACGAAGAACGAGGAAAAAGAAGAACTAGGGTTAATGAGAAAAGATAAAAGATAAAAAGTGATAGATTGATTGATCGATTGTGTGTCGTTGTTCAATCGGCCGTCACTCCTTAGGTATATAAGAGGCGGCTGGACTTCCCGTGCAAGACAAATGCTTGGATTCACGTCCAAAACCCTAGTTTGGGTCTAACTCGGAATCAAACTTTCCAAAACGGTTCGGTTTACAACCTGGCTGCACCTTGTGGGTCATGTTTGAGGCAGTAAACGACCTCGGATGGTAACGAGTCCAAAAGCAATCTTGACCGTTTCGACGAGACGAAAAACTTTCATGTTGAACGATTTTTAATCAGAGGTCATCTTGAGGGTCAAATAGCTCGCGCAAAACGGACTGTGACGCAAAACACCCGTGCCTCGCGCTACCCATCAGACATGGCGTCTGGTGGGGCGCGCCATACTTCGCCTCCTGGCAGGGCTACATTTCGATGGCTCTAACTTTTGCATACGAACTCGGATTGGAACGATTTTTATATCGAAATCGATCGTTTCGACGAGACGAAGACAATCCGTGTAGATCATTTTTCCATACGAGGCTGTCTTGAGGGAGTAATGAGCCGAATAGTGTTTTGAATACAAAATCTCAGTATTTCAAACACAACTTCAGCCTTTGAGATGAGATCGGATGGCGATGACCCAAACTTCAAAGATGTTTATATCGACAACACGGAACTTTTTTATGTAGATCACTTCTTCACTTGAGGACATATTAATTAAGTTCTTGACCGTGCCAAAATCTGGTGTCAACACATGCCCCCCTGTTTTTCGGCAAAACTAGCGTGCCGAAAAATAACTTGTACCATGTTTGTTCTAAGGACGATGTCAACACTCCATCGGCCATTTACAGTTTCTTAGGGCAATAATTATATATCGGCCATGTTTATGCTTAGGGCGATAATTCTATATCGGCCATTGATTTTAATTTCTTGTTCACATCATACCTTGTAACCGATTACCACCAATCGGCTTTAAAGAGATGGGAATGAACCCGTTCCTTGTAGCAGTAAGGAAATCAAACTCCGAGAGGTCACGCCCTGTTAAGCAAGTAACATCAGGATGATTCCAATTCACCGATGCATCGGCCAAAGCAACACAAGCCGAATTATCCGCGTGAATGACTTCTACCTCATCATCGACCCATTGTATTAAGAATTGATGCATGGTAGATGGCACACATTGGTTAGCATGAACCCAATCGCGACCTAATATAACATTATAGTTACCTTGCACCTCGGCGATGAAGAATGTGGTGGCCAAAGTTTTGCTTCCCACGGTGAGTTCCATGCACATCACACCTTTGGCCTCTGTCTTTTCTCTACCCTTGAATCCATTAAGTACCATATTGGTCCTCATCAATGCATCATCATCTAACCCCAACTTTTTGAAGACCGAATAAGGCATAAGATCTACCATAGCACCACCATGAACGAGCATCCTAGCAACCGGCGATCCGTTAATATGACCTTTGAGGTACAATGGCTTCAAGTGTTTCACTGGTTCTCTTGGCTTCTCGAAGATAGCATTCTTAGGACCAAAATTCAGCTGGGCTACCTCCCCTTCACCTATAGCACGAAACTCGGCAGGTAAGTAATATACCATATTAATATCCATACCTTCCCGAACCGGCGTAGATTCATAATCCACCATCTCGTCTTCATCTCCCAATGTGTATATTGGGCTTAAAGATTCCTCAATTGAAGGGGATGTTTCAGGTAGTGTGGACGATGTAATAGGGGTCGCATCATCCTCTTTTGGTGGTGAAGGTGTTGCTGCAGCTAATGTAAAAGCATCTGTGTTTTGTTTTTGTTTAGGCCTCCACACTTGTTTTGTGAGTGCCATGGGCCGTATTTCACTAAACAATTCGTCCCTTTGCCTCTCCTCTTTGTGTTCTACCTTCTCGTGGTTCCTCATGCGTTGTAATCTCCTTTTCATGGTCTTAGTTAAACCGGGAGGACACCACTTAGGTTGAGTATATTTTGGGATCCCTTGGTTTGGTCTTGCTTGTGCTCGCCTCATGATCATCAACCACGGACCCTGCCGAACAATAACAATATCACCATTAGAAGTAGCCAGATTACCAACAACCGGCTTTTTGATCTCCTTTTGCTTGTCGCATTCTGAAATTTCCGCATTAGCTGGCTTAACATGCCACACTTTTTTATTGGCCTTACTTGGAGAATTTTTTGTTGGCCGATTAGCACCATAACTCAAACGGCCTTGGGTGGGATAATAAAGCCTCTCGCGAGCAGGCCTTCTAGGTGTTGTCCACCCCATATGGAAAGCATAAGGAGCCATTGGGGGCTGCCCCCATCCTCCATTGAAGTCTCTCATGTAATATGGCACATAGGAGGGTTGTGACATCCATGGTATCGGCGCCAATGACCCATATGGCCTTGCATAGCATCGAAACTCTTGCTCCGGAAGCGATCTTGAACGCTTCGAATGTGATGGCCGATTAGAGCTAGAACCGGCCGCTTGACTTGCATATTTGGATAGAAGTATATCAAAAGTTGGCTTGATTCGCTTGCGCTTAGCTTCACTCTTTTCCCACTTGCCAACTTCTGAATTCTTGGGCTTGATAAATTTAACATGAGTATCTTCTCGTACTTGTGGTTGCCCCCCGAGTGCGGGATTTTTTATGGTGATCTTCAATACTTCCTTGCCACCGGGTTGCTTATCAAGCACAACCTCTCTTCCCAAGACTTTGTCGCCCTCCTTGTCTTTCCTGGGTTCACCAATAACAACATTATCTTTATTAGCAGATTCGGCTATGCTAGGCCGAATTAACATTTTCTTTCCCTCCAAGTCCATGGTGTTTATTGGAAAGGGTTGTTTATCAACTTGCATCTCAGCAAAATTCAATCGTCCATCATTAATGGCCGATTGTATCTGTCGTCGAAAAACATTGCAATCATTAGTAGCATGAGAAAATGAATTATGGTATTTGCAATAAGCATGCCATTTCAGCTCGTCAAACGGCGGTATGGTGTGTGATATTCTAATCATCTTATCCTGCAAGAGAGCATCAAATATCTTATCACACTTAGATATATCAAATGTAAACCTCATCTCCTCATCACGATTCTTGCGAATCGGCTTAAGAGCATTGCATGTATAGGGTTTGGCCTTTGAGGACCAAACAAACTCAGTAGTATAAACATCAACCTCATCATCCGAATTATCATCATTGTGTTCAACCATATGCATTCTAGGACGATCGGTTGTAGACCTATGAATCTCTTTACTTCGACTCTCTTGAGCCAAAGCTTTTTGTAAGACTTGATTAATGTTCAAAAACTCATAACTTTCTAGCCTCTCTTTAATGTGAGTTTTCAAACCATTAACAACAAGATCTGCCAAGTCTCTCTCAGTTATCACTAAGCTATAACATCGGTTTTTTATGTCTCTAAATCTCTTGACGTAATCGGTGACCGATTCATCATGTTTTTGCCTAACCGATGTAAGATGTGACAACTTTAGCTCATTATCGCCGCTATAAAAGTGATCATGAAACTTTTGCTCTAATTGCGACCATAAGAGAATTGAGCCATGTGAAGCAGCAAACCATGAAAATGCGGTGCCAATTAAAGATAAGGGAAATAAACGCACTTTCAACTCTTCTATGGAACCTGCTTCACCCAACTGTGCTAGGTACTGACTCACATGCTACCAAGTTGTTTTCATACCCTCACCACTAAATTTAACAAAATCAGGAACCTTATAACCTTGAGGGTAAGAAATTGCATCGAAGTGTTCAGGATAAGGCTTTTGATACACACGACTCTTTACTTTCGGCTCGTTTTCGAAAGTTTCTAGAAACATCTTATGCAAATCCTCCCTTAATTTAACTAAAATTGGATCCGATGTAGATGAAGATGTTTGTGGCAATGACATAGGAGCAACCTGAGTACTAGCTATTGGTGCAACTTGTGGGATGGGCGCCGAACCATAATTCGGCGGAAGACCAAACATGCTTGCACCTATGGGTGGTGTGACAAAGTGATTCGGCGTTGACGCCGAATTGGGCACACTCATAATATGATTAGGGTATGTAGGTGTAGCCACAAGCTGGTTGGTTTGAGTAGGGTAAAAATTCAACGGCATATTATATTGTTGTTGCATAGGTGGTGCCGATGAAATAGGTAAAATTGGACTAGGATTTTCAGATATACCAACAGTACCACTAGATGATGGAGGCATATTTCTCTGAGCATTAACACTAGCCACAAAAGAATTGTATGCCATCACATTACCCTTACTAACAAGACTTTCAATCACAGCCACTTGCTCTGGAGAAAAAACTTTACTCACAGTGATTGCATCTTGTTCGTCGATGAGGGAAGGAAAATTGACGTTTCCAACCGGAGTGATGTTGCCTTGACGGTCCTTCTTGAAACTTGACAGAAACGCTTCCAAATCCTCCTCCTCGCGCTTCTTCTTGAGCGCCTCAAAAGCCTCTTCACGCTGCTTCTTGCGCGCTTCATAGGCTTGGCGATGTTCATCCGATAGTTCATCAAGACCGGGCTTAATGATGTTATCGGCGTCAACTTCCGAGGGCTTGGGGAGATTAGACATAGTTGATGATGATTCTTGATCTTTCGTCCCCAGCGGAGTGACCGTACCGCACACGAACACGTCACCGTGTACCTCCAACGCCGAGAGTGATGCACTGCAGCTCACGTCGAAGGAGACCCGTCCAGAAGCGCGGTAGGCAAGCAATCCGGCGGGTGCTTTTGAGCACCCGAAACCCCACGCGCCTGGGAGGGACCCCGTCTGGACGCGCGGCGGCTATGGGCTGCCCTAGGTCGGTTCGCCCGCCCTAGAGCCTCGAGGATCGCTGCCCTTCAACGAAGAACGAACGAAGAACGAGAGAGAAAGAACAAGGGAGAGATGTAAAACTAGGGTAAAAAGTAGATTGATTGATCGATTGTGTGTTGTTGTTCAATCGGCCGTCACCCCTTAGGTATATAAGAGGCGGCTGGACTTCCCGTGCAAGAAAAAGGCTTGGATTCACGTCCAAAACCCTAGTTTGGGTCCAACTCGGAATCAAACTTTCCAAAACGGTTCGGTTTACAACCTGGCTGCACCTTGCGGGTCATGTTTGAGGCAGTAAACGACCTCGGATGGAAACGAGTCCAAAAGCAATCTTGGCCGTTTCGACGAGACGAAAAACTTTCATGTTGAACGATATTTTATCAGATGTCATCTTGAGGGTCAAATAGCTCGCGCAAAACGGACTGTGACGCAAAACACCCATGCCTCGCGCTACCCATCAGACATGGCGTCTGGTGGGGCGCGCCATACTTCGCCTCCTGGCAGGACTACATTCCGATGGCTCTAACTTTTTCATACAAACTCGGATTGGAACGATTTTTATATCAAAATCGATCGTTTCGACGAGACGAAGACAATCCGTGTAGATAATTTTCCATACGAGGCTGTCTTGAGGGCGTAATGAGCCGAATAGTGTTTTGAATACAAAATCTCAGTATTTCAAACACAACTTCGGCCATTGAGATGAGATCGGATGGCGATGACCCAAACTTCAAAGATGTTTATATCGACAACACGGAACTTTTTTATGTAGATCACTTCTTCATTTGAGGACATATTAATTAAGTTCTTGACCGTGCCAAAATCTGGTGTCAACAGGCGGGCGCGAACGACGGCGGCAGACAGGGTCAACAGCGGGCGCAGCAGCAGAGACCTCGAGGCCAGGCGCGGGCGAGGCGCAGGGGGCATGGCCAGGGCACAGCTAGGCGAGGCCGGAGGCGAGCGAGCGCAGCCAGGGGCGTGGCCCAAACGTGCGGCAACAGCAAGCATGCGTGGCCATGGGCAGGAGCACCACGTACGCGTACGCGTACGCGGGAGCTCGGACGATCTTGGGGAAGGCGGCTATGGCGACAAAATCGAGAGAGGGAGAGGGGGTTTTGAAAGAGGAGCTCACAGCGGTTCCAACGGAAGCGAAGGGGAGGCCGGAGGTGGACCGGAGACGATGCAATCGACGACGGCGGCCGGTGATGTACGCGATGAAGAAGACGGCGATGGCGAGCGTACGAGCCGCCCCGGCTTGAGCTGATGCCCGGGACGGATGAAGCCGGCGGTCGCGGTCCTCCTGGACGTCCTCCCGCGTGTAGGCGGCGATGTTGGCTGTGACAGCGACGATGGTGCGGCGACCATAGCTTCTGGTGTATGCAGGGGAGCGAGCAACGGCGCGAGGTGGAAGAAGTGGCGGCTAGGGTTCGGCCGGGGGAGAGAGGAGCATTCAGGGGGAGGTATAGGCATCGGAGGGGCGTGGATGGGCGCGACGGCGATGGTCGAGGCCGTGGCGGTGATCGGCGGTGTCCACGCCTCCTCTGTGAACAGAGAGGAGGGGGAAGCAGTGCGCCTGGGCTGGCCCAAGTGGGACTGGTGGGCCAAGTGGCCCAGGGTGAGGGGGAAAGGATTTTCTCCTTTCATTTTATTTTTTTAAATCTGTTTCTACTTTCTTTCACTATTTTGCATTTAGTTGTGACACCAAATGATTTTACTGAACAAAACTTTGCACATAATTTTAAACACAAAAGCTTGAGACAGCACAAAAAGTTTGGGGGTTCAAAAGAAGTTGCCTAACCATTTTTAGGAATTGAAAAGGACAATTTTAAATGATGCTGGACCACTAAATAATTTTCAGGGCAACTTTGGAAATCCAAAAGAGGTTGGTTCCAACATGACAAATATTCAGGAATTATTTGCCACACTTTGAACATTTTAGATTTCATGTTTGGCAAATTTGAATTTTTGACTTTGAATTTGAGTTTGAACATGAACAGTGATTTGGATCAAGTGAGGATTAGCAACAGTAATGTGATTACATGGCACCATTAACGGGGGATTACTGCAGCTTAATAATCCGGTCGTCACATTATGACAACTAGAACCGGATACTTAATAAAACACACCCAGACAAGTTCCATAGACAACCCGGTGATCGCTTTTCCACAGGGCGATGAGTGGAGGATCGTCGGGTAGGATTGTGCTATGCATTGCTACTTGGAGGATTTCAATCTACTCTCTTCTACATGCTGCAAGACGGAGGCTGCCAGAAGCGTAGTCTTCGATAGGACTAGCTATCCCCCTCTTATTCTGGCATTCTGCAGTTCAGTCCACTGATATGGCCTCCTTACACATATACCCATTTATATGTAGTGTAGCTCCTTGCTTGCGAGTACTTTGGATGAGTACTCACGGTTGCTTTGCTCCCTCTTTTCCCCTGTTTTCCTCTTCTTCTCGGATGCCGCAACCAGACTTTGGAGCCCAGGAGCTAGACGCCACCGTCGACGATGACTACTACACTGGAGGTGCCTACTACTACGTGCAGGCTGCTAACGACGACCAGGAGTTGTTAGGAGGATCCCAGGTAGGAGGCCTGCGCCTCTTTCGATCTGTATCCTAGTTTGTGCTAGCCTTCTTAAGGCAAACTTGTTTACTTATGTCTGTACTCAGATATTGTTGCTTCCGCTGACTCGTTTATGTCGAGCACTTGTATTCGAGCCCTCGAGGCCCCTGGCTTGTAATATGATGCTTGTATGACTTATTTTACTTTTAGAGTTGTGTTGTGATATCTTCCCGTGAGTCCCTGATCTTGATCGTACACGTTTGTGTGCATGATTAGTGTACGATTGAATCAGGGGCGTCATAGAGTCCTACACCAATTAGTGAGGAAGCTAATGATGATGATCATGAAACTTTAGATTAAGTTACTACATAACCTCGTAGGTCTTCCAAAGTACAGTCCGCACCAGAGTGGTACGGTAATCCTGTTCTGAAAGTCATGTTACTAGACCATGATGAACCTACGAACTATGAGGAAGCGCTGATGAGCCCAGATTCCGCGAAATGGCTTGAAGGGCATGAAATCTGAGATGGGATCCATGTATGATAACAAAGTGTGGACTTTGGTGGACTTGCCCGATGATCGGCAAGCCATAGAAATGGATTTTCAAGAGGAAGACAGACGCTGATAGTAGTGTTACTATCTACAAAGCTCGACTTGTCGCAGAAAGTTTTTTGACAAGTTCAAGGTGTTGAATACGATGAGATTTTCTCACTCGTATTGATGCTTAAGTCTGTCCAAATCATGTTAGCAATTGCCACATTTTATGAAATCTGGCAAATGGATGTCAAAACTGCATTCCTTAATGGATTTATTAAAGAAGAGTTGTATATGATGCAACCATAGGGTTTTGTCAATCCTAAAGGTGCTAACAAAGTGTGCAAGCTCCAGTGATCCATCTATGAACTGGTGCAAGCATCTCGGAGTTGGAATATACGCTTTGATGAGTTGATCAAAGCATATAGTTTTATACAGACTTGCGGTGAAGCCTGTATTTACAGGAAAGTGAGTGGGAGCACTACAGCCTTTCTGATAAGTATATGTGAATGACATATTGTTGATCAGAAATAATGTAGAATTTTCTGGAAAGCATAAAGGAGTGTTTGAAAGGAGTTTTTCAAAGAAAGACCTCGGTGAAGTTGCTTACACATTGAGCATCAAGATCTATAGAGATAGATCAAGAAGCTTGATAAGATTTTTTAATGAGTACATACCTTGATAAGATTTTGAAGTAGTTCAAAATGGAACGGTCAAAGAAGGAGTTCTTGCCTGTGTTGCAAGGTGTGAAGTTGAGTAAGACTCAAAACCTGACCATGGCAGAAAATAGAAAGAGATTGAAAAGTCATTCCCTATGCCTTAGTCATAGGTTCTATAAAGTATGCTATGCTGTGTACCAGACCTATTGTATACCTTGCTATGAGTTTGGCAAGGAAGTACAATTTTGATCTAGGAGTAGATCACTGGACAGCGGTCAAGAATATCCTTAGTGAGGACTAAGGAAATGTTTCTCCATTATGGAGGTGATAAAAGAGTTCGTCGTAAAGAGTTACATCGGTGCAAGCTTTTACACCGATCCAGATGACTCTAAGTCTCAATCTGCATACATATTGAAAATGGGAGCAATTAGCTAGAGTAGCTCCGTGCAGAGCATTGTAGACATAGAGTATTTGCAAAATACATACGTCTTTGAATGTGACAGACCCGTTAACTAAACTTCTCTCACGAGAAAAACATGATCATACCTTAGTACTCTTTGGGTGTTAATCACATAGTGATGTGAACTAGATTATTGACTCTAGTAAACCCTTCGGGTGTTGGTCACATGACGATGTGAACTATGGATGTTGATCACATACAGATGTGAATATTGGTGTTAAATCACATGGTGATGTGAACTAGACTATTGACTCTAGTGAAAGTGAGAGACTGAAGGAAATATGCCCTAGAGGCAATAATAAAGTTGTTATTTATATTCCTTATATCATGATAAATGTTTATTATTCATGTTAGAATTGTATTAACCGGAAACTTAGTACATGTGTGAATACATGGACAAACATAATGTCACTAGAATGCCTCTACTTGACTAGCTCGTTGAATCAAAGATGGTTAAGTTTCCTAGCCATAGACATGAGTTGTCATTTGATTAACGGAATCACATCATTAGAGAATGATGTGATTGACTTGACCCATTCCGTTAGCTTAGCACTTGATCGTTTAGTTTGTTGCTATTGCTTTCTTCATGACTTATACATGTTCCTATGACTATGAGATTATGCAACTCCCGAATACCGGAGGAACACTTTGTGTGCTACCAAACGTCACAACATAACTGGATGATTATAAAGGTGCTCTACAGGTGTCTCCGATGGTACTTGTTGAGTTGGCATAGATCGAGATTAGGATTTGTCACTCTGATTGTCGGAGAGGTATCTCTGGGCCCTCTCGGTAATGCACATCACTATAAGCCTTGCAAGCAATGTGACTAATGAGTTAGTTGCAGGATGATGCATTACAGAACGAGTAAAGAGACTTGTCGGTAATGAGATTGAATTAGGTATTGAGATACCGACGATCGAATCTTGGGCAAATAACATACCGATGACAAAGGGAACAACGTATGTTGTTATGCGGTTTGACCGATAAAGATCTTCGTAGAATATGTAGGTGCAAATATGAGCATCCAGGTTCCGCTATTGGTTATTGACTTGAGACGTGTCTCGGTCATGTCTACATAGTTCTCGAACCCGTAGGGTCCGCACGCTCAACGTTCGGTGACGATCGGTATTATGAGTTTATGTGTTTTGATGTACCAAAGATAGTTCGGAGTCCCGAATGTGATCATGGACATTACGAGGAGTCTCGAAATGGTCGATACATAAAGATTGATATATTGGATGACTATATTCGGACACCGGATGAGTTCCGAGGGTCACCGGATAATTATCGGAGTGCCGGGGGGTTATCGGAACCCCCGGGGGGGGGGGGGGGGACTATTGGGCCTACGTGGGCCATAGGGAAGAGGGGAGGCAGCCCACAAGGGGCAGCTGCGCCCCCTCCCTATAGGGGGTCCGAATTGGACTAGGGAGGGGGTGCCCCCCCCCTTTCCTTCTCCTTTCCCTCTCCTTCCTTCCCCCTTCCTCGTCCTAGTTGGACTAGGAAAGGGGGAGTCCTACTCCAACTAGGAGGAGGACTCCTCCCCCTCCTTGGTGCTCCCCAAGGTTGGCCGGCCTCCCCCCTTGCTCCTTTATATACGGGGGCAGGGGGCACCCCATGGACACACAAGTTGATCATTGATCTTTAGCCGTGTGTGGTGCCCCCTCCACCATAATCCACCTCGGTCATATCGTAGCGGTGCTTAGGCGAAGCCCTGCATCGGTAGCTTCATCAACACCGTCATCACGCCGTCGTGCTGACGGAACTCTCCCTCGAAGCTCTACTGGATCGTGAGTTCGTGGGACGTCTTCGAGCTGAACCTGTGCAGATCGCGGAGGTGTCGTACATTCGGTACTAGGATCAGTCGATCGTGAACACGTACGACTACATCAACCGCATTGTCATAACGCTTCCGCTTACGGTCTACGAGGGTACGTGGACAACACTCTCCCCTCTTGTTGCTATGCATCACCATGATCTTGCGTTTGCGTAGGAATTTTTTTGAAATTACTACGTTCCCCAACACGTCGATCATATGATACAAATTGTTCTAATTCAATGGGTCAAAACAAAACAAAGCAAATTATGGTTCAACAACAATCAGGACATGCCAAAATGAAATCAATGTCCGAATATGATGGATGCCACACTTGCTGGCCGGACGCCATCCATGCCGTCTGCACCGAGGCCATCCTTGCGTCCTGCTCCGCATGCATCCTTGCCTCGTGCTCCGCTACTACCGCAGCCGCCCTCGTCGCCTCGTATTCCCTACGATCGTTGATCTCCTTCTCCACAAGCCACTTCTTTGCATGCTCATGCAAGAGGGTTTCGTCCATCAACATGATCTTCGCATCCTCCACGTCCCATGCGAGTTACAACCTCTCCTTCTCAAGCTCAATCTCTCCAAGTGTCTTGGCCTTCTCGAGCTCCCATTTGATCGTCGCCTCTTGCTTCTCCAACTCGATCTTCTCCCTCTCAATTTCCAGTTTCTTCTCTGTCCTCTTCTGGTCCCAATACATGCTCCCCATTTGCGCATCCAACATGAGCTTCTACCTCTCCCCTTTCTTGTTCTCCCTCGCCGAAAAAATGCCCGTCCATGTGGTGGACATTTTTGTAGTCGCAGCATCACTGGAGGCCCTTGCCTTCTCCCACTTGTTTCCCATGACTTGCCAGTTATCCTTTGGTACGGTGGCTCTTTTATTCTCGATGACAATATCGTCCTCTTCATCGTCCAACCCAATTGATCTGTGAGAGCTTGAGCCATCATTCCTCTTCTTGTCGGCCTTGAGATCGGCCATAAGTTGTGTCCACTTTGGCACTCCATTCAATATGATCCAACAATGGCTAAAAGCAAATGACTTCTTCTCCGTTTCGTGATACAAAGTGGTCGCCACCGTCGTCTAGCAAACAACATATGTATGAGCACGAGAATGCAAACACAAGAAGCATATGCAAATGATGACAAGATGAAGCAATTGAGCTTACATGAGTTGCCACTCCCATCCCACTATGATGACGTTTGGTCACTTGTGAGTAGTAGCTGACATACTTGTTCACTTCCCCTTGAATGATCCTCCATCTATGTTGGAGAGAAGCCACATTGCGATTGGTCATGATAGGATGTGGCTCCACATTTTCCTTTTGTTCGTGATACTCCTTCCAAATCTTCTCCCAATACTTGTTCCCCTTTTGCTCAATGTCGTAAATTGGATCCACTGTTGTGGCCAACCAAGTTTTGACCAACAAGATGCCCTCAAAAATTGAGAATGTCGGACCTCTTGCCTTTGTCGTCTTTCGCTTCTTCTTCTTCTTGCTCAGATTGGGATCGGATGTTGTCCCAACATCAAATGCGGTGCCCCCCCCCCCCCCCCCCCAATTCGTACTCCATTTGGGTCGGTCCTTGATTGTCATTGATCATGTCCGACTGGAACACCTCCTAAATGATCATGGTTTGCAAGCATTCATCATGTCTGGAAATGACCTAGCGGTCTACGCAAAACATTGAACATGCAAAACATTAAACTTGCACGACGAAGCCGACGAACGCAATCTCGCTCGCAGGGGTCGGATACAGACTGGACAACAACTCAGGCGACGGATTGGGACCGACGTGAGGATGGGGAGTAAGGGTGGCGGACGACGAGGGCTCGAACACGGGAAAGGTAGGAGAGAGGCGGGAGAAGGAAGGGTTTGATGGATTTGGCGCAGATTGTGGTGGGATAGGATTGCCGGGTCCGACGTGACGGACACCCTCATATTTGGATTGGATATGAGGGGTGACGATCAGGCCGGACGTTTGAGGAGCCTGTCTTTCACATTTTTGTGACCGAACAACCAGCGTTTGAGGCGGGTTTAGGGCGTCCGGTTGTAGATACTCGGGAGTTGATGATTGCACGCATGTGCACGATAGGGAGATTGTGATAGTATATTTTACAAATCCTTGCTCTGGCATTTAGATGATTATGATTATAACCATATATTGCGTTCACATTTTCAAATAAGAAGAAATAGTCTTTCCGTCGGGGTAGCATTTTGCTTTAAAAACCAAAAGCAATCAGGTAAGTGGTCCCCTCAAGAAACTAGCTAAGTAGCGTGTTTATTTTTCACTCTGTATCCTTCACACTAATAGCCGATAACGACGTGAGATAGAGATATGTGATAAAAGATCTTATATTTTATTCTTTACAGAGGGAGTACTCGACATGCGTTGCCAACTTATTTGATTTTATCATGCCAAGAGGTCGTATTTCATGCATAGAACACCAGAAGTTCGATTAACTCAACTGCATCAGGTATATCATATACAGATTATATAAAGAGCAAATCTGTTACAATCTTTATTGCAACTGTCGGAGTACATGATTGTTACAGAAATAAAGAAAAGGAAAGAAAAAAGAAGGTTAGTTTGTATCTATAGTGCTAACCTATAGCTAAAGCACAAGCCTTGACTAAACCCTAGTGGTGGGGAAGGTGACCCTGAAATGTTCTGCATTTGTCAGACTTTTGAATATGTTTATTGAGATCGCCGAGCCATGTCATTAACACATTTCAAGAAGGTTTTATGAAAAGCATTAGAAATTCCATGGACACATTTTCACCTGACTCACAAAATTAATCTCAAGGGCAAAAGAGCACCCAAAAAATGGAATAAAATATAGTTTTAGTTCAAATATACCGTTTAGTAAATTTTTTGTTGAACTGTCCAAGGGTCACATAGCTAAGCCACCTAAGTGGACAATCCAAATCTAAATTTTAAATATCTGTGTTTCTCCATAAGAGACTGATTATAAAAATAACTCTTCCTTACCTATAACATTTATCTACCTCGGCTTTGTAGGGTAAAAGTTCTCAAAAAGGTTTCAAAGTTGCAACAGAGAAAAACCTGATCGAAGCCACAGTTGCAAAGCAAAGGCCATGGCAAAAGTAATACCAGGTGCAGTATCAGTTATTCAGTTTTCAACAAAGCTACAGAATAAAGGTTTGGGTGATAACAGAATAGTGCTAAGGCATGTTTTAAGCTGACATTAAAGAACCGTGAGCTTATAACAACAGAAAGGAAGAACCATACGCTTAACAATCCATGCTATCCTCTTAAAATGATAGTCAAGAGAAATGCATCTATGGAATACTTAACTCATCCCAGTCTCCCACTCATTCTTTTGGAGTTGTCTAGAATGAAAATATGGTTGGTGTAGGTGCTGGATAATCTCCTATTTATTAATTATTAGACTTGCAGGGAAATACAAGACAAACAGCTGGACATACCTTCGATAGCAACACCACAGCCTGCCCTACCTAGCTCACGACCCGTAAATGGCGCTATCTGGACAGCTCTGCCTATTACAACACCTGCACTACCACTCGCCCAAGAGCAAACAAGCAAAATACCCACAATGAACAACAGAGGTGGAGATGATGCGTCCGAGAGCAGATCTTGGACACACTCACCACCTTCCAGGAACTTTGCTGCATTTCAACAAGTATGAGTTCAAACATCTCTGGCTCACCGCAGCCTACAAGGTCTTCTTAAGCTCTACATCGAACTAAGCTCCTACATTGTCTACCAAGGCTAAGACACACCCACATCTCTTCAGTTCCAGGTACAAACCATACGCACCCCAAGACCACAAAATTGGAACTGTGGGCTACAAGAGACCCATCGACCCCAGGAACGCAAAAACATCACGTGCAAGATCCTGAGAACATACACTATTACTGCACATTGTCAGGAACAATGCCGCCAATTCACTGGACTACCATCGGAAAAAAAAGGATTAGATTGAACTAGACTACCATCAGAAAAGAAGGATTAGATTAACTAACACCAAAGACACACCATCTAGAAGCTAGCCCAAGCAATGGATCAACTCGTCGAGAACACCATCAAAGAAGCAAAATTACCATCAGAAGCCCACGAGCAGCTTCACTGGACTACCATAAGAACTGTAATCATAGCGTTCTTACCCCCTTGTTGTCTCTTTATCAGCTGCGCAACCATGAGTAGTCCTAGATTCTCTGTCAAATAGTAGTGCTACTGTAGCCAATAGCCCTGATGGAAGCAGCTCCTAAAAAGAGTATGTATCACTCTTTTGTAAAACCATATCCTTCATCAAACACCATGTTCTCAGTTTAAACTTCAGCAAAAGCAACACACAAAACTACCCAGGCAAGTGTGTAAGGGCAAGAAAGAAAAAGGCTATACAGCAAAATGCCAAAACAAAAACGATGGTCTGGTGAGGTTGTAATGCCCATGTATCACTGATCTTTCTATGCGATTGTTCCAGCTTCTTACCTCGAAATTTTCCCACTGGTGAGACTTTCCATGGCTGACTTAACGCTCTAAATGCAATCACGTTGAGTGGTCTGTAAGGTTACTAAACTGGTCTCATTCAGCCACTAGCCACAGTAACATGCTTACTACCATATACTATCAGCACCAAGCGTTCATTTCGTGAGACCACTCTCCCACCCCCACCCCGCGGCCGAATCCCTAGATGTACCACAGTGATCAAATTCTTGTTCGCTTGGTGGGTAATGTCGGTGACCTGCAAAGATTTCCAAAACAAAACCAAGCAGGTTATAAAGTGTTATATTTACATCCAAAGCTTCGTCCTAGTTACATTTTGATGTAAAAGCTTGCGGATGATTAAAAAAGCTCTAAACTGGAGCAAAATAAACAAATAAACAGAGACCCCAATGTTCTTAAAGATGACAAGTCTTACCTTGATAGAGAACGTGCATGTTTACGTTCTGATCTTGTGCTCCTATGAGAGCTTCTGCAAATGCAGGACATACAATAATTTGATTAGTAATATGGATATCTTATTGCTACTGTAGGCGACCTGCAAAAAGTTGTGAAACAAAACCAGGCGGGTACATCAAAAGCTTTGTCATGGTTACATTTTGATGTAAAAGCTCACAGATGATTTAAAAAAACTCTAAACTGGAGCAATATAATAAGAAAACAAAGACCCCAATGTTCTTAGAGATGATAAGATGATAAGTTTTACCTTGACGGAGAATGTGCATCTTTACGTTCTGATCCTGCGCCCCGGTGAGAGTTCCTGCAAGTGCACGGCATACTGATTAGTAATCAAGTAGATATATTATTGCTACTGTAGGAGACCTGCAAAATATTCCAAAACAAAACCAGGCAGTTTACAAAATAATGAATTTACATCAAATGCTTTGTCCTGTTTAGATTTTGACGTAAAACCTCACAGATGACAAAAAGAACTCTAAACTGGAGCACAAGAAGAAGAAAAACAAAGACCTGACGTTCTTAGAGATGATAGTCTTACCTTGATGAAGAATAGGAATATTTGCTGTATGATCGTGTGGTTTCACGGCCAGAGCTCTTGGAACTGCAGGGCATATAATAGTTCGATTAAGAATCGGATAGATATGTTATCCAAGCTAACAATAATTCATCACAATAGACCTTGGAACTGTTTGTTTATGTTTATCTGCACCCCCCTTGTCCTTTGCCAAGTCCGAGCCATCATATTTCTCAACCTTGAAAATTTTGGTCCATTAGTCAAATTCAAAACAATTTCACGAAAAATGGACAGAGAATATAATATGTCTGCAAGAGCATACACTTATAACATTTCTTGAGAGACGATTTTTGAACTCGCTGTTCGTAAGCTTCCTGATCTGCAAAGAATTGAAGGATACATTTTTTTATCATAATCAGACAAATCGACCAAACCTTCATATTTTTGCTGTCACCACTACGCTAACATTAAGAATTTTGTGTTCTACAAAATCCAGAGTAGATAACTAGAAGTAATTCATGAATGATTGCATAACAGCCTTGGCAATTCAGAAACTACCTCCTGGGGGATTTCCAGGAAGTAAGCTAGAAATGGAAAGATTTGGTACCACACTCATTTCTAGAACTAGGTGTTCTTATACTACAATTTTCTAGTTTCTACATTTCTCGCTATATTTCTTTCCAAATAAAATTAAAAATGGGACAAAGCAATGATAATAATCAATGAGCATAATGAGCACGTCAGGAACTATTAATAGAACATCAAACAGCTGCCCCATGCCACAATTTATTGACCATTGATGTGCCATGCTTTCTGAACTACATGTCCCAGGACACAGCCAAGAGATGCATCTCACCAATGATGATTATCACATATTATAGAGACAACAACAAAGAAAAATAAGCGAAGAAAACATATGCTTACGGCATACTGCATGACTTCATCAATATATTCTACCACTCCTGTTGTATCTGCAAATATTGATATAGGTTACACCAAAAAATCAGATAGAAAAACTACCATAATTTGCTAATTCGAGAAACTACTGTACTAGGACTCACTGTGTCCATCATGGCATACATCAGCAAAGCATACGGTTCCCGCCATTTTCATATGGTCCTGATACAAATTTAAAGATACATAGAGAATCATGGTAACGCAATATGAAAGGATACAAACAGATCAAGATGCTGACTTTCAACTCCTGCCATGTGGCAGAGGGAGGGAGGTTCTTGATGATCACTGTGAAAGGGAGCACACATTTCAGTTTATGAATATATTCTGAATGGATTATGAATACTGCATATTTCCATACCTTTGTGAGGAGTGTGTCGAGGCACAGCAGGCCCGGGACCCCACAATCCATGGCCGAACTCAACTTCTAACTTGCAACCACCAAGTCGACGGCCATTACACCCTTCTATAGCTTCCAAGGCGTCACGTCGGTATCCAAACTAAATGGGAGGGTAACAAATATTAAGAATAAGTACTGGACGCAAAGCCAGCAGAACAGTAGTTCCTTGCGCAAGAAAGAGAAAACTTCATGGCTACTGCCAAGACTACATTTTTGTTTCAAACTATTATAGAAAGATTGCTGTCAGGGGTAATATGGTTTTTATCTTATGGCATATACATTGGTTAGTTCACTGTTGTGCACACTGCACCGAACATGATTGAGTAAACGATTAACTTCGATGAATCTATATGTCCTACTCCTATTCAACGAGTTTCATTTCCTTATCGTATAATATTCATACATATGTGAGATGCGAATTTAGACGGCTCGGACCACTTACGTAAGTTATCCGGAAACGGGAAATCATTAAAAACACTAAAGAACTTAGCACTCATCAATATGTTTCTAAGAGCAACCCAAAGGTTTAAGTACGGAAAATATATCGCAATTCAGCAAAAGCAGTTTGGTCCAACAACTTACCTCAATATAAGCGTAACCTCGACCTCTTTCGAATTGGATATCAACGATTCGACCATACTGAAATAACAATTCCGTGTTAATGTCCAAGATAAAAAGAAAACATGTACTCCCTCCGTCCGAAAATACTTGTCATCAAAATGGACAAAAAGGGATGTATCTAGAACTAAAATACATCTAGATACATCCCCTTTTATTCATTTTGATGACAAGTATTTTCGGACGGAGGGAGTATAAGGATAATTCAAATACTAAACCTTCTGGAAGAGGTCTTCAAGATTTTGCTCCTTAAGACCATCTGGAAGGTTCCCCACATAGATGGTGCTGTTGCTCTTGCTCATGCTTGCTGCTCCAAATACCTACTCCCTCCGTTCGGAATTACTTGTCTCAAAAATGGATGTATCTAGAATTAAAATACGTCTAGATACATCCATTTCTGCGACAAGTAATTCCGAACAGAGGGAGTAAAAAGCAAAGTTACTACTGAAGTCGTTTAGATACAACAAACAAAATGAGTATTTCAAGTCAATGCAGAGTTAATCATGATCAGAAAACATAGTCAACCTCTATCCTAAACCTTGATAATAAAGTACGAGTCCATTTCAATAAGCCACAAGGCATATTTCGACAGCAAATCGATTGAAATAAGGTTTGGAGTTTGCACACGTGTCTAACAAAACAGTAGATTCCTACAACTCCGAAATGATGTGGAAGGTAATCAAACCAGGAGTCCAAATATTCTCATACGCAAGTGTTAAAAGATTCCCCTCATACGCAAAACAGATTCATCTGCTCATGACGATTTATGCTAGGCGGGGCCAATGATCCCCATCCTGTGTTACTTTTCAGATTGACCCGCCAAATTGGACACGCAAACAGCTGGACCCCAGACTCCACCTAAAATTTCGCTCCACCCCTCCCCCTAGCGCCACCGCGTCGGAGAAAAACACGTCCAAATCCCTTCGCTCCCTGTGGCGGGGGGGGGGGGGGGGGGGGGGGGGGGGGGACTAACCTCTCCGTCTGTTCAATTGCCTCCGCGCGTCGCCGGCGAATCCCTCCCCCTCCTCCTCTTCTCCCGTCGACACCGATCCCTCCCCTCCGCCTCGCCCTCTGTACCGTCGCCGCTCTCGAAGGAACTCCGGCCGGGGTCGACGACGAACCCTAGACTCACGGGTACTCGTCGCCGAAGCGGTCGGAAGAGAAAATAACGTGCGGTGCGACTCGCGAAAATTAGAAAAACGCTCACCGACATGGGATGTGCGTGGGAGAGCCTGAACGCGAGCGACTCGCTTGGCCTTTTTTGAGAACGTCGACATTTATCGGTTTTTTTAACACATCGACATTTATCGGTTAATTATCTACTATCTACTACTCCCTCCGTTCCAAATATTTGTCTCTCTACGCATTTTAAATGGACTTAACATACGGATATATGTAGACATATTTTAGAGTGTAGATTCACTCATTTTGCTCCATATATAGTTACTTGTTGAAATCTCTAAAAAGACAAATATTTAGGAACGAAGGGAGTATCTACTACCACTATAATAAAAAAAGAGGCGGAGAACCGATTCATCTTATCCGTCTAATCCTAGAATCTAACGATCAAGATCTTCCTAATGTTTGACATCAAACACAGACAGAGCAACCCACTAATCCCACCCACGATTGATCTCCCGTCCAAAAAAGAACCACGATCGTTCCTCTCGGTACTACTTGGCCCCCACCAAAAAATCCCCACGATCGTTCCTACCCGCTCGCTCCGTCCCCGACTCCCCTCCCTCCCCATCCTATTCGCTCCCCCGCACCACCCACCACATCGCCCGCCTCTCGAAATCCGCTCGCCTGCCGCCGCCGCCGCCGCCTCCACCCCGGTCGGAGGCCACGCGCCCCACGCGGCCGCTCGAACCCGAGGTCAGATCCAAACCCCAGCCCCAGGTCCGAATCACACCGCAATTTGGGTTGGCCGTGGAATTCCGGGGGCGGGGGCGATTCGCTTGGATTCCTCCGCGGCTCGGATTTCGTGCTCATGGCGGCCGGGCGCCACGGGGGGTACAAGGACTATGAGGCGAGTGAGCGGGAGCCCGACGCGGAGGCCGTCAGGAGGAGCCAGAGCCTCGGCGGCCGCCACCGGAGCGACGCCGCCAGGAGGTGCCAACTCCTCCTTTGTCTCACGTTCTCCCTCGTTCTCCTCTTTCTTTTACCATCCGATCACCGACCTTGCGGTCTTCATCTCGCGCCGGTAGCAGCAGTGCAGCGGAGCGGCCAAAGGATCTGCTGTCGACCTGCCGCACAGCAACACCCAGGAGTCACAGGCATCGTCGACACCCAGGAGTCGCAGGACGTCGTCGACCTATTCATGCCTTCCGAGTTCTGCGCCACGGTAAGCATAGAAATCATATTTGCATTAGTAGTGCCTAGCTTCATACTAAGATCTGCCACATTTAAGATGATTGGTATCTCTGTTTAATAATAATAAGCCATATTAAGAAAAGAAAAAGAGACCGGACAATTGCCTGTAGATGTATCACTTTTCAAAGAGGTTCATTTACATTGGCAGCTGCAGTCCACGTATAGATTAATTAATAGTCCCGCTGTTTAAGTTTGACTAAGGTTTCTTTTCCAAGTTATTGTTCGTCCGGTTATTGTCCTCTAAAAAGACATTTCTTTTCAATTCTCTTTTACCCCCAAGTACTCTGGTTCAAGCTCCACTGCAACTTTATAGAAAGAAGTTGGACCCAACATTGAAGTAGACAAGTTTGCGGTAAATTTCTCTCTTGGTACTTGTAATCTAAAGTCTGATGTTTCATCAATCTTTGTTGTTATCCGAAACTTATGCTTTCTTAACGTGTTCTAACTTCTAATCATTGTCTCATTGTCCCTTGACTTGAAATGATGAATGTTTTAAGTTGAAAGAGCACATACTTAAGTTATTTCACTTTCCACTTTCCAGTGTAAATGGATGAAGTACTTGTGGCACAGTAATCCTCTTTTGTGGATCTAACACAAAAAATTTCTAGGATTTGTTCAGACATGAACAACGTTTTTGGAATGTCGCCTGGAAAATAAATTGGCACAAGCTTACTGACAGTTGCAGGTCAGCGCGTGCTAAAAATATGTAATCCAGAGGAATCTTTCCCGGATAGTCTTGTGGTTCTATTTTTCTGGTCATGCTTTTTTCCAAAATAGCCTTTAGTCGTGCATGCTTTTCTACCCTCACCAATGTCTGATCAACCCGCATTATTTTAGCCCAAACTTGCTCTGTGGTGTTGTAGTTAAGCATGTGGTTCAAACATGTGGTTCACCGACAGCAGAAATAGCAGAAGGCAGGTCTACTTATACTGATCCGAATCATGAAAAAACATGTCCAGGATGAAATTAAATTGCTGGGACTTCCAAGTTCTGTGCATGATCTGTACTTGGACATGTGAACATATATAACACTATAACAGTATGAATGAATTTGAAATATTGTGTGCAGTATCAAAAAAAAATATCTCTAACTGAAATCACATGTAGAAAAAAATTACAGCAACTCCCGCATGAAATTGATTGGCCAGCACCAGACAAAAAATATATATTAGAAGTTTAGAACTACCGAGTAACAGAACAGTTTAGCCAAAAAATAATCCATGAACAATACATTTTTCTATCAAGTGGTGATATTTATGAGCTGCTATTACAGATACCAAATCATGTTATCTTGTAGAAAATATTAGAAATCATTTTGCATCTCAAAAGAACAGCGAGGCCAGCGAGAGGTTGAGTCGCTTGAGCGCCAGGAACCAGAAGATCGGCGGGAGCAGCAGGAAGTCGGGCGTCGTCGGGTCCCCGCGCAGCGCCATCGCGCCCTGCGTCACCCGCTCCGCCGCCAGCAGCCTGCCGCACTCCATTGAGGCCCGGCGCCACGACCGAGGGTCGCCCAAGAAGCCCACGAGTGGACAGCCAGGAGGCGACGTGATGGCGAAGGCGACAAGAACGGCTTCGCAGGTGAGTTCCACCACTGCTGGAACCTTCTTTCTCCGTGTTCAGTTGCACATCTTATCTCTGCATGTCCTAAGATGCTACTCCATGACTATTTGTGTGTATACAGCTGTTATATCCTACGCTACTCTCACAATTTTGATCCCAAGTTATGTGCTTGGTGTGTATAATTGTACCTTATTTTGCAGTGGCTGTCGGGGCAGCAGCTTCACACTACCACACTGCCCTAGGCTTCAAAATCTGGTAATGCAACTCCCCTTCGCCTCCTTAGTTCAGAAATTGGTTGGTGGTGTACAGTGGAGACTAAAATGTCAGTGGAGTCTTCTTTCCACAATTATGTTCATCTCAGCCATAAGATAGAGAGAGATCAATAGATAACATATCTTTCAGTAAAAAATAAATTTCAGCCTTTGTTGAACTGTAGGTTTGCAAGTTTCTAGGATCGAGACTTACAAACATGTAAATGTAATTAATTAGACTGGCCTACTCCTCTACAACATTGCTGAGATTCAACATTCAGGAGAGTATCACATATGGAAAATCCTCTACAACTAACCAGACTGTTCGAATTGTTTTTGATGGTCTTTATTTGAATTTTATAAGTGTGAATAAGCTGGAAAGCTTCGAGAGAAATCAGTGCATCATTTCTTATGCAACTGGTACTGCAATCGATTCCTTTCCAAGCACCGGTAATATCTTTCTACAGAGCTTTTTCCTTTTTATGCAAATGTGAAAGAAAAAATATATCCTGGCTATGGTGTGTGGATTATTATCCTCCTTAAACAACTGGCACCACTACTTTCTGTCGGTGAAGGCGTTTCAGATAATAGAGCCACAAAAACACTCTAAATCTAGGAATGCAGTGAGTATGTGATGTTTTTTTCTTGATGTGTAGGGTGGTACAGTTGGATAGTTGTTCGTCAGGACAACTTTGTTTGAAGTTCAGGCTGGTATCATAAAAATATTTGCTCTGGTGTTCATAAGTCATAGATGTACAAATGATGTTATTTCTTGAAGTCAATTTGAAATTTGTGTCCATTTGATCTTATTTGTATATTTTGAAATTGTTTCTTGGTTGATGTATTAGGACAGCATGGTTAGTCCAAATTTAATTAGTATACTTCAGTTCAGTTGAACATAGTAAGTATGGTTTATAAGAAATGATCAAAATTATCTGCTGTGAAGAACACGTCAGGCTTGTGTTTTCAATCTCCCTGTACTTCCATGGTTCCATATCTTCTCTTATAGGTTTGTTATCTTGTCTGCTTGTAGAACTGTACAACAAGTTAGTTTGTTATTCAAGCAAAATCCATTTATTATACAAAGTGTGCATGGATTGCTTGATTACTGGGATTGTAGACCACTAGGTAGTTCCAAAATCATTTATTTGTAGGATTCCGCAGTCTAAAAATTATGGTAGCCCACTAGAATTGTATAAGGTTCGCTTTTAGCGCAGACTTTGTAATTTGCGGCCAATGGCAATTCCATATTATTTAGGCAGTTCTGAATGCTATGAAATATGGATGAAAAGTTTCATTGCAGATCATGTATTTTTCTTTCAGCATTTCAGTGTGTTGAAATATTGGTGTGCAAATAAACTAACATTTACATGTCAAGAGCATCTTGATGCATATAAAGAATGAGCGGGGCATCAATGACTTGAGTTTTATGGGTTTATATTGTCTCGCGGAGTCCCCTTCCCTTGAAACTGAGCAAATAGGTAGGTGTGTTTACAAGATTCTTTTGGTTTCCTGAGTTCATATACGTTGATACTCGGTAGACTACTGTGATTGCCGAGCTCCTGACAAAAGAGAACTCGCCAAACTTTGAACTTGGCATGCGAGACGTTCCAGTGGCGTCTGTTTGTGTGTAACTGACAGGAACATTGGTCGCTTCATGTAAAAAAGATCCTATATGCCGCAATAGTTGCAAGCAAGCGTTTTCCTGTATGACAGGAACATTTATCGGTTCATGCCAATACATTTTTTACAATTAGTTGATGCTGACTTAGTACAATTTTGGACTAAAGTGCTACTAAGTCTTTGTAAATTAATTTGGATAGGAGGGAGTAGCATACCTGACATAGTAATGAGAATATTTTAGCAATGGGATAACGTTATCTGAACTTTTGTTTTACTTGCATCTTGGTTAGGATCACTGTCAACAGTGAGCATTTGGTAACTGGGCAAAGGATTACCCACATGTGGTTGGAAGTGAGCGCTTGGCCAAAACTGAAGTAGATGGAGAGAGATCTAAGGAGGCAAAGTTCATCAACAAGTCCCTATTTGCACTTGGTGATGTTATTGCTTCCCTTGCCTCCAAAATGCCCACGTCCCATATAGGTTGCACGTTAGCATTTTCGGAAATCAACATATGTTCAAGTAAGTGCTCTTCACAAATGGTGCATGATGTTCTACTATTTATATTTTGAAGAATTTTTTCTGGACAAAGGAAAGGACAAGCTATATATTTGTGAACTTGAAGCAAAGATCCTATGCATTTTCTAATACAATATCAGTTTTACATTCTCTGCTGATTTGTAAGCTATAAGCTATGTGAAAGAAAAACATTTATTTTATGGGAAAGGCAGTCAACAGTCTGCTTCTTCTAAACAATGTGCATGTTTTTTCACCTAATTTTTTGTTTGTGCTACCACTGGTTGCATGCAGCAGTTTGTTAGTACTATTCCTTTCTCCGGGTGAATTATTGTATTTTTCTTCAAATGCATGTTCCAGTGTAGTATTTCTTTGTATTCCAAATGCACGGTTTTATTCAAATAATTAGTTTGAAGGTGCCGCCATCACAGGTCATCAGAAATCATTCGTAACCTGCAGTTTTTTAGATTTGAGTTGTAATCAAGTTGGAAAGCTGTTAGCTTGCACACCTTCATTGGCTGATCATTGTAGATACAAGAGCATTATACATGACACTGTCTTCTTTGTATCTTTCAGCGAATAAGAGGAGGCAGTGGCACAACCAACTAAGAATCATCCCAGGTGAAAGGTGCAAAGCTTCATAACATGTATGTCCAGATGGTGGTTATCCCAGGGCGTATGGTAGTTTTCTTATAGAAGAATTAAAGATGTAGCAATGCCAGCTGTGTAAACTCGTGTTATGTAATGAATTTTTGAAAAATGCCAATTGATCAAGACTTAGTTGTGGTCAGATTTACGAGGGGTCTTGTTTCTTTTGCTCAATATGTGCCTCAGGTTATAACGTGTGTTGCACGTGCATGCTTACTAGTAAGCGATAAGGTCAAACAAAGTCTCCGGGGTACACTCCGAGCAGAAGGAGAAATACAAAGTACACTATAGTTTTTTTTAAAGTGACGTATCGAGATCATAGATGGAAAGTTGTCAAGATGACAGAAATGTTGCTACAAATTACCACGGCTGGCACAACCAAGGCACCCCATGCTAACTACTCGTGACTAGTCAACCAATCTATCCTAACCTAAAGTGATCCGCCTCCCGCAGCAGAGCCGCTGCCCTCCGATTTTGGCCCTCATTTTCGATCTGTTCAAGCACGGTGTCAACGAAGGGCGATGTGCTATTGAAAACGATGTCGTTCATGTATTTCCACAACGTCCAAGCCACCGGAGTGATCACTGTCCAAGTTTTCTTCATCGGTCTGTTGTAAGTGTTCAGAGAGGTCAACCACTTCACCAGGTCAGTGTCTTGGCCCGGCATCCAGTAAGGCTTACCCTAGTTGGCCGTGATGACCGACCATACTTGCCTAGCGAGCACGCACCCGAGGATTAAGTGGTTGATCATCGCGGGCACCTGGTCGTAGAACGGACACGTCGCCAGGCGCGACAATAGGCGGCGCTGGAGTCTGTCAGTCGTCCAAACATCGATTAACTTCCGCAAGCCATGAGAAATCTTGCATGTTGCCCGGTGCCCTTGATTTCCATATTTGAGTGCCACCTGCGGCCTCAATCCGCCCAGCAAAGAATACACGGTAAGCCAAATGTGCAGAGAAACAACCACTTCCTTCCCAGATCCAAGCAATCTCGTCTTCAACTCCATCTGAGAGTTCCACATTATAAACTTGATCCACCAACCTGAGGAACTCATGCAGTGCCTGGGCGGACATATTTGGGTATACGTCACGCCGTCACCCCCCTGAGATTGCTTGGCGCACCATTCTCAACTTGACCACATTCTTCTTCATCACACCGAATAGGTTGGGCATGATGTCTTCGATGCACCCTTTCGAATAGGGTTGGGCGTTCGGTTCCCCCGAACCGATCGGGTCGGTGCTTTGGTCTATTTAAAATTTCGGTTCTGTGGAAATACTGACCGATCGGTCAATAGAAAATTAGCTAACCGAAGATTGTCTGCACCAAAATTTCAGTTCGATCGTCGATTCTACCGGACAACACCGAGATATACTTTTTAACAACAATCTGAACCGTTGCACTTATTCTGAATGTACAGTACCCGTACTAGTAGCAGCACTTTATTCTGATGTACAGTGGTTGAAGCTCTTCCTACTAGCTAAAGGCTAGCCTCCTTGGTAAAATGAGCGGTGGTGGGCTGGTGGCTGACACAAGTGGGGTAAGTACGTCTCTTTTGCCGAAACTTTTACTCTACTAGTCGAATGCCCGTGCGTTGCCACGGAAATTGATACATTGATCAAAAGATCATTGTATTTGATGAGCATGAGTGTAGCATGCATCACTCGGACAAATATCTACTTTTCCTATAGGGGCAATCACCTCATGTCGCTCAAGTATATTTCCTTGCTCCACATGTTATATTAGGTTTTCCTAAGTGAAACTTCTTATAGTGCAATTTTATTTGGCATCATAGATGATGATATTATTTGGCTCAGAAATATCCATTGACTACAATACATTTTGGGGGCTCAGCACCATTAGCCCGTGACACACTTAAGTCATCAGAGCCATCTCCTCTAGAAACAATGGTTGCAGGAGAGACATTTGAATTGAAAGATTCTTAAATCTTTATTGTGGTCCATGTCATCTTTTCTATCTGCTGCTGGGCTCCTGAACAAGATTTTATGGGAATAAACCTACATCTTCTCCATTCTTATAGACAGGATTCTCATTTGGCTCTTTGTGGAATGAGCAATGTGGCTCTTAAACGAGCATGACACATGAACAAGTACCCCTATCTCTTCCAGATCCATCGCCTCTGCAAAAACGATGTATGCATCCTTCCTACAGAATCAAATGGTAGTAGAAGTAATTGATCTCATCAAATTAATAAAAAAATCCATGGTGAATATACCTGAAACACTTTTTGATCAAATCTCGCATGACTTGACATGGCAGCAGGTCCAGGAACACCTATTCCATAGGTCATAGTCCTCGTTTGTGTGCACTGTACACCATATTCATATATACTTCCAAGGTAAAGTTGTGATGCACATCACCGGCGGAGGGCGATTTTTTAGGTAGGGTTGACTCTAGAATGTTAATAAATTAAATGCAGAAACAAAGTCCAATATCTCATATCTAAATTACGTCCAAGACAAGGAAATTACAATGAACACCGAAAACTATCATGTACACCTTACTTGCATTTCCCGAATCAACGGAAACACCTATAAAGCATAACCTCTAGTCACACATATACATATGCAATATTTAAAACAATGACAAGAAGATTGCACTAATAAATACATAAAGAACTATATCCAATTGTTAGTCTGAACAAAGAACAATGACAATAGATCACAAAGTAGACAACTCCCTAATGGAATGATTTTTGTTTGAACAGTTAATGGAATTGTATCCTCCTATAGGAACGGAGAACAAAGACAACATGCTCTAGTCGTCAATTCTTCCCACAACAACAGCTACCGATAGGGCTGCTGTCCACTATCCGCCTGCCACCGACATTGCGTTGTCCAGCTGTCCGCCGCTGCTGCCGTTGTCCGCTGCAGCTCGCAGTAGCTGCTAGCCATAGCATTCCTCATTCGCTCACATGGTGCTTGAAAATTGTCTCATAAAAAATCTAAAGATTTCATAGCAGATGGTGCTTGTATGCCAAGAGAACTTGATCATGATTTCAGTATTCACTACCTACATGATGCAAATTCATCTTGCGTACAATACTTACAGTGATGAGCCATAGCATGTTCTTTTTCCTATGAACTATGTGTGTCTGCAGTATGACTAATCCCCTGAAAGGACAACTTACACCTAATAGATGCCCACAAAGTTATATAATTTGGTATGCTTCAAACTAGTTTGTAACTGTGATGCTATTTCTGAACACTATGGCAAAAAATCCATCATATATGGTTTATCTGGTCTCAATGTCCACAACCAAAAAAAATTGGTATGCTTGCAAATATTCTATAATTGTGAGATTTCATTCTGATCAGTAGCAAGGAAAGACACCATAATTTCTTGAATATTTGCATGTTTGTTATTTTCTTATGGATGGTACTGTAGTGGAGAGCTTTTACTCCAACAATATGCTTTCAGTTAGTGGGGAAAACTAAAAAAAATCATGTATGTGCACTTTCATTGTAATCACATGCACATGCACGCATACACCTAATAGAAGAAGTAATGTTTGTAATGTTACTTCAAGACCACCAATCTGAAATTGTATGCCACAGAACAACTTACAACTAATCAAAACAAATGAGAGATTCACAACTGGTTCATATTATAATTGTTGTAGCCTTCAAAGAACTCTATAACTGAAAGAGAAATTATGCTGAAGCGAACCCATCATCTTCATTATACCTAGCTAGGTAACTTCAAGAAGACTGCACCACCCAAAACAAGAGGTTACCTTCCTGAAGGAATTACTCCATGTTTACAGTAGCCTCGATGTCTCGGAGGCATACAACAGCAAGGCTCGCATTATGCAGGATCCTCGGTAGGATTCCACTAGAATTCCTCTGTAATGACCTTCTGCATCAATGTATCCTCCCCAGCAGTCCACCGCTGGGGCCTTTTGCAGTTTGGTGCATCGATCAGGTGTTGCATGTCACACATGATCAAAAGTGGAGCATCGAAGGCATCCGACAAGGCACATGTTGTGCAGGACCTTGTGCAGGACAGGAGTGAACCAACAAAGAGGGCATGAATGGGTGGAGAGCATTGGCTCGGCGAGTTCGCTGGTGTCGTAGTAGATGGCGAAGGAGGAGGTGGAACCAAGGAACCACAACACTTTGGTAACCTGTAACCAACAATAATTACTATCCCTGGTAGATACATACTACACCTACCAATTTTCATAGACAAACACTCATACGTTCATGAAAATTTACTGAACATGACCAACTCATATGTCAAGTTGATGACAGGAGAAGTGATTACCAACTAACATAAGCTCGCATAGGTGGGATGTTGTAGTGACTGCGCAAGCCATCAACAACTCCGGCCACAGACTTTGCCATCTCAGGTAAGGTCACCTTGCAAACTGATCAGTGCCAACCAAGTTAGTAAATAATTGAACTAAAGTTCGAATATGTGTGTGTTCGCTCGCTGCAGTACCGCGAGACGAAGACAACTGCACCTCTGTCATCAACTTCTTGTATATGCTCCTTCTCCGCCAACTCCAGGGAGCTATGTGTCTGCATCTTAACTTCTTAAGTGAACAACATCAACAGACACCGAAGGTGATCCATCAAAGAGGTTACCTTGATGCGCTTGGAGATTCCGGAGTAAGAGGCCTCGAGGTCACAGGCAGAGTCACCGTGGAGCGCGCCGAGGCTACGCTTGAGCAAGTTGAGGCTCGAGGCTCCTCAGGTCGGCGACGGTGGACACCTGCACGACGTGGATCTGATCTTGGCCTCATCAGTGAGGAGGGATAGAGGAAGTCGCAGCTAACTGCAATGGGAGAGAGAGACCCTTCGCTGCCGGATGGCGACAAGGAGCCGAAGAGGGATTCGGGGCTGGCCTTCATCTTGGGCTTGGACGAAGTGACTGCCAGCGAGCACCAGTTAAGAGGGAGCTACCGGAGGCAGCACCACCTGGTGCCACGGCTTGAGGGCGTCGGAGGCCAGGAGCACGAGGGAGAGCGGGTGATTCGAGTTGGACGACGGCGACAAGTTTCTCGGGAGAGAGAGAGAGAGAGCCCGGTTGTGGGAGATGGAGTGTGCGACGTGTGCGATCGTGGATGTTTTTCCTTCTTTATCGTCGGGGGAGCGTGGGAGCGAGGTCGAACCGTCGTGTTTTTTCTTTATCGTGCGGATTGCATTTTTTCCTTTGCGTGGAACTGACGAGGTGGGGTGGAGGTTGGTCGCGCGATGGTTGTCGTAAGAAGGAGGTGAGGATCGAACGAGGTTGAACCATCACGACGTTCGATCCTCCTTTAATAGTAGAGAAAATTAACAACGGCGGCTCACTGGGTCAGCTACTCCACTTCCCGATGCCGCTGTGGGACTCGAGCACTGTTAGAAAATAGATAAGTGCATGTTCACATGAAAGAGTAGCAACGATTCTTAAAAAAAGAAAAAGAGTAGCAATGAGCGTGCAGGTCAGACCTACGTGGCTACTCAGTTTTCGGCCCGTTCGGGTAGCCGAGGGACACGCGTGGATTCACTAGACTAGGTTCGGTTTTCAACAAATGTAAACCGAACGTACTATCGAAGTTTATGGTTTTGGTGAATTCGGCTTCGGTGCCGGTCAGTTCGGTTTGGTACATCAGTTTTCGGGTTATATGCTCAACCCTACTTTCGAATGCCAGCAATCTATCCAGAATAGAGTTGTGGAACCGTTGCCAATAGTGCATTTGGTGGTTGCTTTGTAGATGGCCATCGAATCCGGTGAGACTTGTATGTTGAATTCAGTCCACGGCTTGTTCAGGTCCATCCTAACTAGCCACAGCCATCACAGCTTGAGAGTCGTGTTGGGCTGGCACAAGTTGGGCACGCCAAGGCCGTCGTGCTCCCTGGGCGAGCAAACTTGATCCCAGGCCACTAGGCAGTGCCCACCATGCATGTACCGGCGTCCCTTCCACAAAAACCCTTTGCATATCTTGTTAGAAGCCTCCAAAGTCTTCATTGGAATGTCAAACACTATCATGGCATGGATCGACATCATGCCAGCGTGATCTCGACAAGCTCGAGACGCCCGACGCGGTATAGTAGCCTGGCCTGCCAGCGTCAGGCAGGAAGCCCCTCGCCCATCTTATCCACCACAAACTGCAGTTGGGTGTTGTGACTTTCCTCGAACCAAGTGGGAGCCCTAGGTACTGACATGGCCAACCCATAACCTGGCACCCCATCTCCGTGTTGATCAGCCGAACCGCTCATTTGTGCACCTAATTGGGTGTGTCAAGCATTTGGCCAAATTCATGCAAACCCCGATGCCACGCCAAAGTCCTTGAGAAGCACGTTACATGTTGTAAGGCTTTGAAGATCCGGCTTAATGAAAGTTACTACATCTATAACACCCTAGTTTCTAGCACTTCTCTTTTTCCAAAACTCATTTGAATTTCTTTGAATTTGATTCTTATGAATGGCTCTCTAGACTTGAAGCTTGGGAATATTTTTGCTTTCCTTTCCCAAGTAAATCAAGTTTCCCAAAAAAATCCCCAAAGTCATTTCATTTCCATCGTAGGCGAACCACAAATTTCTATTCCATCCAAATATCCCATTTCTATTAAAGGGATAGTCCTTTTGCCCTAGGTTGTGAAGCATCCTATATTTCTGTCATGCCAAAAATTCCCAAATAATTCTCATAAATCCTTTGTGCCATATGAACATTGGATATTTTAAAATATTCAAGATCCATGCTCATGGTAAGCACATCGTCCAACTCTTGTTTCTGGACCCATTTTGAGGTTGTGAAGCAACAGTATTCCAGAAATGTCTATAATTCCTACAACTAATCCAGTTTGTAAGGGCATTGCCCACCTTAATTGTTTTTGCTATTGATGATGATGTAATTTGCGGACTAACTATGTGCCTAAGCTACACAGGTATACCTCACGTGGCACACCCGTCCGAGCGGGAAAGATCAAAGATGACACTTTCGACGCTTTTGTTTCTTTGGTTGTAGGAAACCCGTACTATTAAGAGGGAGTCTACATCGGAAGGTACCGGGTGAATCAAAGCACGTACACACTCATATTGCACCCACATATTTCCTTTTATTCGCTTCCATTTCTACCTAGCGTAGTTTTTCATACAAAGGCGGTTGTACGGCTTGCGAGAGCGGTTGTACCGGCCTGGCCGGTACTTTTGGTGCAACCACCGCCCGAGGGGTGATTCCCTCAGATAGTAGGGCTCCAGGTGGTGGCGAGGCGGTTGTACCATTGTTCCATTGGCGATTGTACCGCCTGGGACACTGTTGATACGTCTTGAATGTATCTATAATTTTTTGATTGTTTCATGCTATTATATTACCAATCTTATATACCTTATGTGCTATTTTATATTGCTTTTCTGGACTAACCTATTAACTTAGTGCCCAGTGCCGGTTTATGTTTTTGACGACTTCTATGTTTCATAGAAAAATCATACCAAACGAAGTCCATAAACACGATGAAATTTTATGATCATTTTTTCTGGACTAGAAGAGACCCTAGAAGCTTCGGGGTGGCACCAGGCAACATTCGAGGGAGCCACAAGCTCACATGGTGTGCCCCCAAAGGGGCGTCAGATGAGTTTGTTGGGCCCTCGCGGCTCTGGCTGACCAAATTCCGCCTTCATATATTCTCTAAAATCAAGAAACCACTAGAGAGCGAGACCCAAAACAATTTTATCGCTGTCGCAAGCCGTTGTTCTTCCACGATTCCGTCTGGAGCCCTTTTCGGGAGTGCTGCCGGAGGGGTAATCCATCACGGAGGCCATCTTCATCAACCTTCCTGACTCCAAGATGACGTGTGAGTCGTTCCCCACTGGACCTATAGGTCCATAGCAGTAGCTAGATGTCTCTCTCTCTCTCTCTCTCTCTGTTTATGATCTTCAATACACACTACAAAAAAGACTCTTCCATGACATTATGACCCGAACAGAAAAAGAATTGTCATGGATGTGACACTTCAATGATGATAATTGTGACAAAAACATGTATCATCATAAATGTGGTGGGCTCCTACTTCTATGACAAAATATTGTGACTGAAAATAGGCTTTTCGTCCTGGGCGGACCGGAGACACATCTGCATGACATTTTTTGGGTCGTCTATGATGTAAAAATCATGGTATAAGTGAGGGCGAGGAAATTTTTGAGGAGTTCTTGGTATATGGTGGGTGCTCAGGCCCGAGCGATGCAGTCGCTTGCCCGTTTCTGTCATACGCGCACGCGTGTGTGTGTGCAAGACATGTTTGCTAACTGAACTCGAGTGAGACGTCCGCTTACTGAACCTGAGCGATCGATCGATCCCTCGCACTACGTATTGAACACGAGCGATCGATCCCTCTTACTACATACTAAACCCGATCGTCCCTTCGTTGCTAACTGAACCCGAGCGACTCTTTGCTGCTAACTGAACCCGATCGATCCCTTGATTACTGAAGCTGATCGAGCCCCGTGCGAGACATAGTCGGTTGGTTGCCTCTCGATGAACAGTGCTCGTTGTTGTTGCACGCGTGTGATACACGTAGAATGAGTCGAGACTTGCATAGATAGAGCCCCTTGCGCGAGACGTGGATGTTGGGGGACGTAGCATGCAATTTCAAAATCCTACGATCACGCAAGATCTATCTAGGATATGCATAGCAATGAGAGGGGGAGAGTGTGTCCACGTACCCTCGTAGACCGAAAGCGGAAGCATTATGTTAACGAGGTTGATGTAGTCGAACGTCTTCACGATCCAACCGATCTAGCACCGAACGTACGACAACTCCGAGTTCAACACACGTTCAGTTCGATGACGTCCCTCAAACTCTTGATCCAGCAGAGGGTCGAGGGAGAGTTTCGTCAGCACGATGACGTGGTGACAGTGTTGATGATGTGATCCGCATAGGGCTTCGCCTAAGCACTACGATGATACTATCGGAGGAGTAAACGGTGGAGGGGGGCACCGCACACGGCTAAGACAATGTTGTGCCTTTGAGGTGCCCTCCTGCCGTCGTATAAAAGAGGGAGGAGGAGGCCGGCCACCAGGGGCGTGCCAAGGGAGGGGGGAGTCGTACTAGGACTCCACTCGTCGTAGGATTTGCCCCCACCCCTCTTTTTTCCTTCTTACGGAGGTGGAAAGGGGGAAGGGGGGGGGGGGGTAGGAGAAGGGAAGGGGGGGTGACGCCTGATGTCTACTACACAACCTTCTTCTTGTAGACGTTGTTGGGCCTGCAAGTGCACAGGTTTGTAGGACAGTGGCAAATTTCCCTCAAGTGGATGACCTAAGGTTTATCAATCCGTAGGAGGCGTAGGATGAAGATGGTCTCTCTCAAACAACCCTGCAACCAAATAACAAAGAGTCTCTTGTGTCCCCAACACACCCAATACAATGGTAAATTGTATAGGTGCACTAGTTCGGCGAAGAGATGGTGATACAAGTGCAAGATAGATAGTAGATATAGGTTTTTTGTAATCAGAAATAATAAAAACAACAAGGTAACTAATAATAAAAGTGAGCGTAAACGGTATTGCAATGGTAGGAAACAAGGCCTAGGGTTCATACTTTCACTAGTGCAAGTTCTCTCAACAATAATAACATAGATAGATAATATAACAAGCCCTCAACATGCAACAAGGAGTCACTCCAAAGCCACTAATAGCGGAGAACAAACATAGAGATTATGGTAGGGTACGAAACCACCTCAAAGTTATTCTTTCGGATCGATCTATAAAAGAGTTCGTACTAGAATAACACCTTAAGATACAAATCAACCAAAACCCTAATGTCACCTAGATACTCCATTGTCACCTCAAGTATCCGTGGGCATGATTATACGATATGCATCACACAATCTCAGATTCATCCAACCAACATAAAAGTACTTCAAAGAGTGCCCCAAAGTTTCTACCGGAGAGTCAAGAACGTGTGCCAACCCCTATGCATAGGTTCCCAATGTCACGAAACCCGCAAGTTGATCACCAAAACATACATCAAGTGGCACATGATATCCCATTGTCACCACAGATAATCACGGCAAGACATACATCAAGTGTTCTCATAAAAGACTCAATCCGATAAGAAAACTTCAAAGGGGAAACTCAATTCATCACAAGAGAGTAGAGGGGGAGAAACATCATAAGATCCAACTACAATAGCAAAGCTCGGGATACATCAAGATCGTGCCCTAGAGGAACACGAGAGAACACGAGAGAGAGAGAGATCAAACACATAGCTACTGGTACATACCCTCAGCCCCGAGGGTGAACTACTCCCTCCTCGTCATGGATAGCGCCGGGATGATGAAGATGGTCACCGGAGATGGGTTCCCCCTTCGGCAGGGTGCCCGAACGGGCTCCCGAGAGGTTTTTGGTGAATACAGAGGCTTGCAGCGGCAGAACTCCCGATCTATCTTCTGTTCTGGAAGTTTTAGGGTACGTAGGTCGGTGGAGCTACGGGGGCCCCACGAGGTAGGGGGGCGCGCCCGGGGGAGGGGGGATGGGCGCGCCCCTCACCCTCGTGGGCAGCCCGTATCTCCCCTGACATGCACTCCAAGTTCCCTGGGTTGCTTTCCTCCAAAAATAACTTCTGCAGTTGATTTCGTTCCGTTTTGACTTCGTCTGATATTCCTTTTCCTCGAAACACTGAAATATGCATAAAACAGCAAATCTGGGCTGGGCCTCCGGTTAATAGGTTAGTCCCAAAAATAATATAAAAGTGGATAATAAAGCCCAATATTGCCTAAAATAGTAGATAAAGTAGCATGGAGCAATCAAAAATTATAGATACGTTGGAGACGTATCAACGCCCCCTTTCCCTAGTCCAATTCGGCCTCCTCCCTTGTGGGGGGCGCACCAGCCCCTTGTCGGCTGGTTAGCATCCCTCCTATGGCCCATATGGCCCATATCTTCCACCGGGGGTGTTCCGGTAACCCCTCCGGTACTCCGCTTTGTACCCGATACACTCCGGAACCCTTTTGGTGTCCGAATACCACCTTCCAATATATCAACCTTTACCTCTCGACCATTTCGAGACTCCTCGTCATGTTCGTGATCTCATCCAGGACTCCGAACAAACTTTGGTCACCAAAGCACATAACTCATAATACAAATCATCATCGAACGTTAAGCGTGCGGACCCTACAGGTTCGAGAACTATGTAGACATGATCGAGACACATCTCCGATCAATAACCAATAGCGGAACCTGGATGCTCATATTGGCTCCTACATATTCTATGAAGATCTTTATCGGTCAAACCGCACAACAACATACGTTGTTCCCTTTGTCATCGGTATGTTACTTGCCCGAGATTTGATCGTCGGTATCTTCATACCTAGTTCAATCTCGTTACCAGAAAGTCTATTTACTCGTTCTGTAATGCTTCATCTTGCAACTAACTCATTAGTTACATTGCTTGCAAGGCTTATGGTGATGAGCATTACCGAGAGGGCCCAGAGATACCTTTCTGATACACGGAGTGACAAATCCTAATCTCGATCTGTGCCAACCCAACAAACACCTTCGGAGACACCTATAGAGCATCTTTATTATCACCCAGTTACGTTGTGACGTATGATAGCACATAAGGTGTTGCTCCGGTATTTGGGAGTTGCATAATCTCATAGTCAGAGGAACATGTATAAGTCATGAAGAAAGCAATAGCAATAAAACTGTAACGATCATAATGCTAAGCTAACGAATGGGTCTTGTCCATCACATCATTCTCTAATGATGTGATCCCGTTCATCAAATGACAACACATGTCTATGGTTAGGAAACATATCCATCTTTGATTAACGAGCTAGTCAAGTAGAGGCATACTAGGGACACTATGTTTTGTCTATGTATTCACACATGTACTAAGTTTCCGGTTAATACAATTCTAGCATGAATAATAAACATTTATCATGATATAAGGAAATATATAAATAATTATTATTGCCTCTAGGGCATATTTCCTTCAGTCTCCCACTTGCACTAGAGTCAATAATCTAGTTCACATCGCCATGTGCTTTAACACCAATATTTCACATCTGTATGTGATTAACACTCGTAGTTCACATTGCCATGTGACCAACAACCAAAGGGTTTACTAGAGTCAATAATCTAGTTCACATCGCTATGTGATTAACACCCAAAGAGTACTAAGGTGTGATCATGTTTTGCTTATAAGAGAAGTTTAGTCAATGGGTCTGCTAAATTCAGAGTCGTATGTATTTTGCAAATTTTCTATGTCTACAATGCTCTGCATGGAGCTACTCTAGCTAATTACTCCCACTTTTAATATGTATCCAGATTGAGACTCGGAGTCATCTGGATTGGTGTAAAAGCTTGCATCGACGTAACTCTTTATGACGAACTCTTTATCACCTCCATAACCGAGAAATATTTCCTTAGTCCTCTAAGGATAATTTTGACCGTTGTCTAGTGATCTACTCCTGGATCACTATTGTACCCTCTTGCCAAACTCATTGGCAAGGCACACAACAGGTCTGGTACACAACATGGCATACTTTATAGAACCTATGACTGAGGCATAGGAATGGCTTTCATTCTCTCTCTATCTTATGCCATGGTCGGGCTTTGAGTCTTACTCAATTTTGCACCTTGTAATTCAGGCAAGAACTCCTTCTTTGACTGATCCATTTTGAACTCTTTCAAAATCTTGTCAAGGTATGTACTCATTGAAAAATCTTATCAAGCGTCTTGATCTATCTCTATAGATCTTATCAAGCAGCTTCACCGAGGTCTTTCATTGAAAACCTCCTTTCAAACTCTTCTTTATGCTTTCCAGAAAAATTCTACATCATTTCTGATCAACAATATGTCATTCACATATACTTATCAGAAAGGCTGTAG
Source organism: Triticum timopheevii (assembly GCA_963921465.1). Taxonomy (NCBI): domain Eukaryota; kingdom Viridiplantae; phylum Streptophyta; class Magnoliopsida; order Poales; family Poaceae; genus Triticum; species Triticum timopheevii. The sequence goes on from OY997274.1 coordinate 509,103,324, forward strand.
TGCTCCCACTCACTTTCTTGTAAATACAGGCTTCACCACAAGTCTGTATAAAACTATATGCTTTGATCAACTCATTAAAGCGTATATTCCAACTCCGAGATGCTTGCACCAGTCCATTGATGGATCGCTGGAGCTTGCACACCTTGTTAGTACCTTTAGGATCGACAAAACCTTCTGGTTGCATCATATACAACTCTTCTTTAAGAAATATCCATTTAAGGAATGCAGTTTTGACATCCATCTGCTAGATTTCATAAAATATGGCAATTGCTAACATGATTCGGATGGATTTAAGCATCGCTACAGTTGAGAAAATCTCATTGTAGTCAACACCTTGAACTTGTCAAAAATATTTTGCGACAGTCGAGCTTTGTAGATAGTAACACTACTATCAGCTTCCGTCTTCCTCTTGACGAAGATCCATTTATTTTCTATGGCTTGCCGATCATCGGGCAAGCCACTAAAGTCCACACTTTGTTCTCATACAAGGATCCCATCTTAGATTTCATGGCCTCAAGCCATTTTGCGGAATCTGGGCTCATTATTGCTTCCTCATAGTTTGTAGGTTTATCATGGTCTAGTAACATGACTTCCAGAATAGGATTACCGTACCACTCTGGTGTGGGCCGTACTCTGGTTGACCTACGAGGTTCGGTAGTAACTTGATCTGAAGTTTCATGCTCATCATCATTAGCTTCTTCACTAATTGGTGTAGGAATCACTGGAACTGATTTCTGTGATGAACTACTTTCCAATTTGGGAGAAGGTACAATTACCTCATCAAGTTGTACTTTCCTCCCACTCACTTCTTTCGAGAGAAACTCCTTCTCTAGAAAGGATCCGTTCTTAGCAACGAATATCTTGCCTTCAGATCTGTGATAGAAGGTGTACCCAACAATTTCTTTTGGGTATCCTATGAAGACACATTTCTCCGATTTGCACTCGATCTTATCAGGTTAAAGCTTTTTCACATAAGCATCGCAGCCCCAAACTTTATGAAACGATAGCTTAGGTTTGTTGCCAAACCACAGTTCGTATGATGTCATCTCAACAGATTTTGATGGTGCCCTATTTAGCATGAATGCAGCTGTCTCTAATGCATAATCCCAAAACGATAGTGGTAAATCGGTAAGAGACATCATAGATCGCACCATATCTAATAAAGTGCGATTACGACGTTCGGACACACCATTACGCTGTGGTTTTCTAGGTGGCGTGAGCTATGAATATTCCACATTGTTTTAAATGAAGGCCAAACTCATAACTCAAATATTCACCTCCACGATCAGATCGTAGAAACTTTATTTTCTTGTTACAATGATTCTCCACTTCACTTTGAAATTCTTTGAACTTTTCAAATGTTTCAGACTTGTGTTTCATTAAGTAGATATACCCATATCTGCTCAAATCATCTGGGAAGGTCAGAAAATAATGATACCTGCCACGAGCCTCAACACTCATCTGACCGCATACATCAGTATGTATTATTTCCAATAAGTCATTAGCTCGTTCCATTGTTTCAGAGAACAGAGTTTTAGTCATCTTGCCCATAAGGCACGGTTTCGCAAGTATCAAATGATTCATAATCAAGTGATTCCAAAAGCCCATCAGCATGGAGATTCTTCATGCGCTTTACACCCATATGACCTAAACGGCAGTGCCACAAGTATGTTTTACTATCATTATCAACTTTGCATCTTTTGGCATCAATATTATGAATATGTGTATCACTACGATCGAGATTCAATAAACCATCAACATTGGGTGTATGACCATAGAAGGTTTTATTCATGTAAATAGAAGAACAATTATTCTCTGTCTTAAATGAATAACCGTATTGCAATAAACATGATCTAATCATATTCATGCTTTAACGCAAACACCAAATAACATTTATTTAGGTTCAACTCTAATTCCGAAAGTATAGGGGTGTGCGATGATGATCATATCAATCTTGGAACCACTTCCAACAAACATCGTCATTTCACCCTCAACTAGTCTCTATTTATTCTGCAACTCCTATTTTGAGTTACTAATCTTAGCAACTGAACAAGTATCAAATACCCCGAGGTTACTACGAGCACTAGTAAGGTACACATCAATAACATGTATATCAAATATACCTTTGTTCACTTTGCCATCCTTCTTATCCACCAAATATTTGGGGTAACTCCGCTTCCAGTGACCATTTCCTTTGTAGTAGAAGCACTTAGTTTCAGGCTTAGGTCCATCTTTGGGTTTATTCATGGGAGTGAGAACTTGCTTGCCATTCTTCTTGAAGTTCCCTTTCTTTCCCTTTGCCCTTTTCTTGAAACTAGTTATCTGATGACCCACAAGTATAGGGGATCTATCGTAGTCGTTTCGATAAGTAAGAGTGTCGAACCCAACGAGGAGCAGAAGGAACTGACAAGCGGTTTTCAGCAAGGTATTCTCTGCAAGCACTGAAATTGTAGGTAACATATAGTTTTGTGATAAGATAATTTGTAACGGGTAACAAGCAATGAAAGTAAATAAAGTGCAACAAGAAGGCCCAATCCTTTTTGTAGAAAAGGACAAGCCTAGACAATTTGTTATAATGAGAAAAGCGCTCCCGAGGACACATGGGAATTATGGTCAAGCTAGTTTTCATCACGCTCATATGATTCGCGTTCGGTACTTTGATAATTTGATATGTGGGTGGACCGGTGCTTGGGTACTGCCCTTTCTTGGACAAGCATACCACTTATGATTAACCCCTATTGCAAGCATCCGCAACTACAAAAGAAGTATTAAGGTAAACCTAACCATAGCATGAAACTAGTGGATCCAAATCAACCCCTTACGAAGCAACACATAAACTAGGGTTTAAGCTTCTGTCACTCTAGCAACCCATCATCTACTTATTACTTCCCAATGCCTTCCTCTAGGCCCAAATAATGGTGAAGTGTCATGTAGTCGACGTTCACATAACACCACTAGAGATGAGACAACATACATCTCATCAAAATATCGAACGATTACCAAATTCACATGACTACTAATAGTAAGACTTCTCCCATGTCCTCAGGAACAAACGTAACTACTCACAAAGCATATTCATGTTCATAATCAGAGGAGTATTAATATGCATTAAGGATCTGGACATATGATCTTCCACCAAGTAAACCAATTAGCATCAACTACAAGGAGTAATCAACACTACTAGCAACCCACAGGTACCAATTTGTGGTTTTGATACAAGATTGGATACAAGAGATGAACTAGGGTTTTGAGAGGAGATGGTACTGGTGAAGATGTTGATGGAGATTGACCCCCTCCCGATGAGAGTATCGTTGGTGATGACGATGGTGATGATTTCCCCCTCCCGGAGGGAAGTTTCCCCGACAGAACAGCTCCACCGGAGCCCTAGATTTGTTCCGCCTCGTGGCGGCGGAGTTTCGTCCCGTAAGCTTGCTTATGATTTTTTCCAGGGTAAGAGGCTTCATATAGCAGAAGATGGGCACCGGAGGGCCACCAGGAGGCCCAGGAGACAGGGGGCGCGCCTAGTAGGGGGGGGGGGCCCACCCTCCTGGCCAGGGTGTGGGCCCCCTTTGGTATTTCTTCGCTCAATAATTCTTATTAATTCCAAAAATGACTTTCGTGGAGTTTCAGGATTTTTGGAGCTGTGCAGAATAGGTTTCCAATATTTGCTCCCTTTCCAGCCAGAATCCCAGCTGCCGGCATTCTCCCTCTTCATGATAAACCTTGTAAAATAAGAGAGAATAGCCATAAGTATTGTGACATAACATGTAATAACAGCGCATAATGCAATAAATATTGATATAAAAGCATGATGCAAAATGGACGTATCATTATCTTGTTTAATCATCGACACTTGATGCTTTTTCTTGATTTCTACCTTCGTTGATTTCAGCATCACGAAGAGCTCGGGAATCGCTTATGTCACCCCTTGCATATTATAGTTCATCACAAAGTTCTAGTAACTTGGTGACAGGCCCAGGCCCACAGTGGTGCCACACGTGCAGCCCGCACAGGGCCCACGATTTTGGGGGGCCCCAAAATATATATATATAGGCATATAGTTGTATTAAAAAACGACTGGACGTCGTGGGCGACTAGGCGTCGTGGCTCGTGGGCGCCTCGATCGATCTGGCCACTGCGCCGTGGGCGCATCAAGCGAGCTGGGCGCCTGGGCCAGTGGGCCTCTAGGCAAGTTTCCTCGAGCGACCTGGGCCAGTGGGCCTGTAGGCCAGGTGTGCAGGTCATCGATCGGCTTTGGTGCCCAGCGATCGATTGATCGAATCGATCAGCCGATGTATAAAAAAAGACGGGATCACTATTCCCTAAACGCCGTCTCCTTCTCCTAGTCTCCGTCTGCTCCCTTCTCGATCGATCTGGTGCTCGCAGCTCACCGAAACATCTTCCCATTGAAATCTAGAGTCTGTAGACGTGATCGCACTATCGCGGCTTTGGTAAGAAAAGATTATCTCGTCGCCTTCTTTGTTCGCATCATCACTGATCACTTCATCTGTTCATCAGATCGATCCCGCGACCCGATTCAGGCCGTCGCCGAGACTCGTCGTCTCGTCGGATCGATCCCAGTTCATCCGTGTAGGATCCGAAACTAGGTGAGTTAGACAGTTCGTCTAAGTGTCAAACATTGGACGCATGATCTCCAATTGATATATGCTACTGTATAATTTCAATTTCATTGTATTCATCATTTTAATCTTGTGTTTCAATAATATAGATTTGAGTCATCATGGGGAAAGGTCAGTCTGGTGCCTATAAAGGCAAGAGAAAAGCAGAAGAACAAAATTTAATTAATAAATCTTATAAAGGCGGCATGGACAAATTTGTTAGGAAAAAGGCACCACAAGTTTTTCTAAATTGAAGTTATTGAAATCCTATATGCGTACTACTATGACACAACAAAGACTCAATGATTTGGCCACAATAGCACTTGAGAGTGAAGTCTTGGAGAAGATTGATTATGAGGATATCATTGAATATTTCATTTCAAAGAATACTGCAAGAATGAGGATGTTCAAATAAATAGCAATGGGGAGTTGCATAGGTATGGCTTTTTTATATGTCCAATTTTTATGTAAGACATTATATTATCTACATTATATATTTTTCCGCGAGACATATATACATTATAATTACTCGTTAGTTCATTTTTTTTGTGAGATAGGGCCCCATTTTTCATTCCGCACAGGGCCCCGGATTTTGCTGGCCCGGCCCTGCTTGGTGATGGTGACTAGAGAACTCTGTCAATAACCACTACAAAAAAAGACACATCCGTGACATTTTGGGCCGAACGAAAAAAAATTCTGTCATACATATGACACTTCTATGACGATTATTGTGACAACACCCGGTATCATCATAGATGTGGTGGGCTCCTACTTCTATGACAAAACATCATGACAGAAAATGGGCTTTTCGTCCTGGGCGGGCCGGAGATGCAGCTGCATGACATTCTTTGGGCCGTCCATGATGGAAAAATCGTGGTAGAAGCGAGGGGGAGGAAAATTTCAGGGAGTTGCCGGTTACGGTGGGAGGTCGGGGGCCGAGCGATGCGCATTTCTGTCGTACACGTACGCGCGTGTGTGCGAGGTGTTGGCTCTAACTGAACCCGAGCGAGGTGTTGGGCTCTAACTGAACCCGAGCGATTGCACTGCAGGCTATGCGTTACTGAACCCGAGCGATCGATCGATGGCTGTTAACTGAACCTGATCGAGCGATTCCTTTGCTACTGCTGCTAACTGAAGCCGATCGATTGGATGAACAGTGAGCGTTGTGTGTGGGGGGGGAGGGGGTTGGATGAACAGTGAGCTGTGGCGTTGCCTCTGGATGAACAGGACCCCGTGGTGTGGAGGGCTGGATGAACAGTAGACGGTGGAGGGGTGCCCGTGGAGGGGTGGTTGAACAGGATCCCGTGGTGTGGAGGGCTGGATGAACAGTAGACGGTGGAGGGGTGCCCGTGGAGGGGTGGTTGAACAGGACCCCGTGGTGTGGAGGGCTGGATGAACAGTAGACGATGGAGGGGTGGTTGAACAGTAGCCGGTGGAGTAGCGCGCGGTGGAGGCTTGATGAACAGGAGCCCGTGGAGGCTGGAGGAGGTCGACGGTAGCCCGTGGAGGCTGGAGGAGGTCGACGGTGGAGATGAACAGTATCCCGTGGAGTCCGTTTTGCGGTACACCACACCCCTCCCGATGAACAGGACCCCCGTTTCGACCGTAGCGCTCCAACACAAGTCCGTTTCGTCCGTTTTGCGGTACGCCACACCCCTCCCGATCAACAAGACCCCCATTTAGACCGTAGGAGGTCCGTTTCGTCCGTTTTGTGGTACGCCACACCCCTCCCGATCAACAGGACCCCCGTTTCGACCGTAGGAGGTCCGTTTCCTCCGTTTTGCGGTACGCCACACCCCTCCCGATCAACAGGACCCCCGTTTTGACCGTAGGAGATTCGTTTCCTCCGTTTTGCGGTACGGCACACCCCTCCCAATCAACAAGACCCCTATTTCGACCGTAGGAGGTTCGTTTCCTCCGTTTTGCGGTACGCCACACCCCTCCCGATCAACAGGACCCCGTTCTGAACGTAGGAGGTCTGTTTCCTCCGTTCTGTGGTACACCAGGCCTCGTTTCCATCGCCTGTTCCGTCCAAGCCCTCCGGATGAACACGACCACGCATTCCGTTCCGACCCAGCCGGTTGGCTCCCCATGAACACGACGATGACGCTGTTTCTCCGTTCCAACTCAGCCATGTACACGAGCCCTAGCCGTACATATGCGCGAGTAGGCGTTCGAGACCCCGCCCATATGTACACATACGTGGCTGTATTTTCTTTCTTGCACCCTGGCCGCTGTACGTACGTGTACATGCTATGTGCGCGCCTCTACTACGACATGTGCGCGCCTCTACGACGACACGTGCGCGCCTCTACATCGACCAGTATGTACGTACACGTTCGCGACCAGGATGACAACGCTACGTATGCTTCGACCAGGTGGGTCCCGACTGTCAGGCACTTCCTTGCCTGCGAAGATGTAGCTAGTGGGTCCCAGCAGTCAGGGAGGCGAATCGTTTTGTTTTTGTTTGGCCCGGACGCACTTCCTTGCGTGCGAAGGTGTAGCTGGTGGGTCCCAACAGTCAGGGGGGCGAATCATTTTTTTTGCCCGACGCACTTCCTTGCGTGCGAAGATGAAGCTGGTGGGTCCCAGCAGTCAGGGGGAAATGTTTTTTCTGCGAAATACAGTGGCCCATCCGGTGGGTCCCAGCTGTCAGGTGGAGGAATCATTATTTTCCGCGTAATAAGGAGGCACTTCCTTGCTGCGGCCGTGGACCCAGCTGTCAGCCTCTCCATGTACAGTCCACGTCCAATGGAAGTCGTTCCTTGACCACGTCGACCAGGCCGCGCCGAGAGCACCACGGCGGTGGACGACGGCGAGGCCTAGGAAGGGGACGATGCGGAGCCGGGAAAGACGCGGTAGTGGAAGCCCGCGCGGAGAGGAGTACGAGGGTTCACTGGTTTGGCTGCGGTGTGAGGCTGCCGTCACCGCAGAGCCTGGCCAGCGGTGGGAATAGTAGGAGGCGGTGAGGCCTCTGCGGCAACACAGCTGGACACGGGAGGCAGGAGCATGCGGCACAAGCGGCTACTTTGGGAGGCTGGAGCAAGAAGACCAGAGGTTGAAGAAGCACTACGGCCGTTGGATGGACATCGTACGGTCACTGGAGCTAGAATCGTTCATATTGACTAAGTTAACAAAGCCCTCCGTCCCAGTCCACTTAGTTGGCCCACAAGTCATCCTCCCACTATGGTGGGTCCCAGCTAGCAGGGGGTATTCATTTTTTGTGCGTAATAAGGAGGCACTTCCTTGCGTGCGAAGATATAGCTGGCGGGTCCAACATGTCAGCGGGGGGAACGTTTTTTTCGCAAAATACAGAGGCCCTTCCGGTGGGTCCCAGCTGTCAGGTGCAGGAATCATTATTTTGCGCGTACAGTCCACGGCCGATGGATGTCGTTCGTTGACCACGTTGACCAGGACGCGCCGTGAGCACCATGGCGGTGGACGACGGCGAGGCCTAGGAAGGGAACGACACGGAGCCCGGGAAGACTCGGCAATTGTTGCCCACGCGGTGGGGAGTACGAGGGTTTACTGGTCCGGCTGCCGTCGCCGGAAAATAACAGGAGGTGTGGGTGAGTAGAGGAATGGCCTGGCCATCAATGAAGTAGGGTCGGGCGGTGCGGCCTGTGCGGCAGCACAGCCGGCCACGGGAGGCAGGAGCAGGCAGTCCCACCGGCGCTGGTTTGGGCGGCTGGAGCAAGAAGATCCGATATTGAAGAAGCAGCATGGCCGTTGGATTAACATCCAACGGTCACTGCTGCTAGAATCTTTTGTGGACTAAGTTGACAAAGCCAAAGTACACGTCAACCTAGTAGACCCATAAGCCAGCCTCCAAATCTGTCCCAAACAGCATACATCCCGAAATTTCTAGCCAGATTCAAATTAATTTTAAATCTAAATATACCTTAATTTAAATTCAATGAAGTTTTACCCGCACAAAAACAATGAAATTTAAAATATCAAAATTCGAAAGAAAACAGTATTTTGGAACTAATTGCTTGTTTGCTCTATTTTTTCATTTTACAGCCAATTTATTATTACTTATAGCCCATTTCTTATTACTTATAGCCCATTTCTTATTACTTATAGCCCATTTTCTGGGCAAAATGCATCCCTCCTCGTCTTGAAAGATTTCCGGCCCAGCAGGGCGTAGAAAAGCAAGTAGGCCTATGTTGGTTATTCTGCAAAAAAATAGCTAGCTAGCCATTTTTCAGAAAGGAAAAAAACAAACTGGGCTGGTCATGTGCTAAACATATGAAATAAAAGCCTGGGCTAGACGGGCCACGGGTCCCGCACAACCCAGTTGATACCCTTCTCCGTCCCGAAAAAACAAAATTACTGCGCGCGCTGCTAGGTCCCTACTGTCATCCTCACCATGTACAGTCATCTCCTTATTCCTCTTGGTTGTTGACCATGTTGACAACACCAGAGGGCGGCGCCACGGCGAGCGAACCAAGGCGGAGGACGATGGTGAGGCCTCGGACGGGAACGAACGGGAGCCGGGGAAGATCAGAGCCAGCCGTGGGAGCAGGCGGTCCCGCTGGCGCTGGTTTGGCTTTGGCGGCTCGAGGAAGAAGAGACTGAAGAAATGCGACGGACGTTGAATGTCAATCCAACGGTCAAGGTTGGCACAATCGTTTGTTGACTAAGCGAACATCAAGTAGCATACTTTTTTATATATAGGAAGAAAACTGCGAGGAAAATGCATTCGTCTGCCGTCCTCCTCACAGGGAACGTTCGCCACATAAGTGACTAGCACCCTTGGTTTTCAACCGAAAGCTCTTGGGTTCGAGTCCCATGAACTCTCAATTTTGTCCTCCTTCCTTCCTCGCAAAAAAGGGAAATAAAATCAAATACTTGGGAAGGCGTACAGAACAAGCTAGTGTACCAGTAAAGAGACGTTGCCGAGTTTTAGAAAAAAGAAAGACGTGCTCCTGTAGCTGGTTCGAATCCAAACCTAGACTATGACTATATATGGTGCTATGCTACTCTGCAAGTAATGAAACTGACATATCCAACGTTCGCTTCTCCTCTTCTCTACTTACTCTACCTAGCATCAGAAGCTCTGGCCGCAGCAACCATGTCCGCTGGCTGCCCGTCCACCTGCTCTTCAGCAGGCAACAAACAGATATGCGCCAAGTCGCCACCCATACCATCGCCTATGGGTCTCATCACACCCCCGCCGGCACGCGCACCGCAGCCGATTGCTCAGCGCAACCAGCTGCCGTTGGTGTGGTGCCACTACTGCAAATCACGTAGAGTCATCCGTCGCATCTCAACCACAATCCGCAACCCTGGCCGAGTCTTCTACAAATGCCCGAATCATGGGGTAATAATATGTTTAAGTGTTGTTCTGCTGCTTTCAGTTGCTGATTTTTTTAATAGCTTGCTTGATGATCTTCCAATTTGATTCATGCAGAAAAGGGAAGATTCATGTGATTTGTATTTCTGGGAAGTTGCTGATGTGGGGGTATGCAACTTCGCTGATTATTTGGTTAGCCGAGGAATCCCAATACTAGCAGGTTGGGGTGTTGGACAAGTAACTGAAGGAACGACAGAAGAGGAAGATGCAGAGCAGAAGGTTAAAGATGCAGTTCCTCTGATCATGGCCAAGCAACAGCTGCTGAACGGCCTTGATAGCAATGAGGAGATGAAAGAGCTTGTGAAGATAATGGGAAAAATCGATGTGCTCTGTAGGATGATTGTCTCTTTATTTGCAGTGTATGTAGCACTCGTGATGTATTCAGTGGCTACGACATGAGCACTTTGCTGAAACTAGTAATGAATGAAACCTGTGTAGCAGGCTGGGCGTAGTGTTGTGAACATCTAATGATTTCTATTAACGGAAATCAGGGGGTATCCCCTTTTGCTCATATAAATAAATAAATAGCAGAGGCCCTGTCGGGTCAGCTTTGTTCTCATTCGAAGACATCGAGCAAATTGCAGTCCAACAACAAACTATGTCATCAAATTCAAGTTTCACAGCCAAATATGAGTACAACTAAACAACAATGTCATCATGTTTTAGTTGTCATATAATCACCAAACACAAATCAGCATACATAACAAGTGATGTTCTCACAGCAAAATACTAAACAACATGTTCATCAGGTTTCAGTTGTCATAGCAAACACAATTTCACATAGTAGATAAAAAAACGTCTTCTGACAGGCAAATACGACAAAAGCAATGTAATCATCATCTGCAGCAGCAGCGTCAACATCTTCGCCATGTGTATCAGTCTGAATCGTAATTCCCCATGGTGTCATCTTCTTCTTCGTCCTCAACGTCCTCGAACGTTGGCTTCTTCTTGATCAACTCTTGTATATCCACAACACGACAGACAATCTTTTCGCCGGCGTCATTGACGTGATGGTTCTCAAAGATATTAGGAACATCTGTGTTATCTTGTACATCAGGAGCAGTGTAAGCATCATCTTGTTGTGCAACTTCATTAAACGAATTCCTCTGCTCAAACCTTTGCAATACTCTACATTCATCGCTATGTGCAAATGTATCTTCCAAGAAAAATATCTGTGTTGCTTGATTTGCCAAAATAAAAAGCTCGTTGGTCTGGTACGCCGCCTTGACATTGATGGATTTGAAATAATCACCAACTCTGGGTTTTGCGATCCTGGAAAACAGGTTATACCAACGACATCACAACAGAACCACACACCGATGATCCTCGAATTTGGAGATATACTGCAACTGAACAATGTCTGTTATGTTAGCATACATCTCAGTTGTCTCTTTGTCATACGTATTCGTGCTCATGATGGCACTGTTTTGTGTCTTCCTGCCTTCGTCTCATGCAAGGGTGTTGTAGCGCACATCTCCAACAACGCAAGATTCATAATGTCTTACCCGAGTATCAGGACCCATTGCTAGTGAGTAAAGGGCATCATCAACTGCCTGCCCATCCTCCCGCATCTTCTTACCCTATGGTTAGAAAATAGACAAGCTGATCATCTTATGTACTCAATATATTAAAAAAACTGACAGTGCACTTCAAAAGCTTACATGGTTCTTGAACCATTTTGCAAATCCTGCCATAACAAGTTTGTCAGTGTTTCTTGGATTTTGCGGCAGTAACTCCTCTTTGTAGATGTTGCACAACATAGTGATCGCGTCAAACATCTAAATATATAAGAATGTGCTGCAAGTTTAGTAGATTATGATGTATAAGCTGCAGTACTGCACTTACTTGATATAAGGTAGTATCTCAGGACAGTTATTCAACACATACCAAACCATTTTGTAAAAATCTTTAGGTTTGTCCTCTTGTCGACTCTTCCCTGTAACTCGAACAGAATAATCGAAAACATTGAGCCCAGGATTGTCTTCACCCACCTCTTTGCTAAGCTGATTAGCTGTTTCAATGTATTTTGAGTAGAATGTCAACGCTTCTGTAGCAATGTAGGCCTCTGCAATGGAACCCTCGGGTCTAGCTCTGTTCCTAACATAGCCCTTGAAAGTGCCTAGCCGCCTTTCAATAGGGTACATCCAGCCATACTGTACTGGACCTCTAAGTAGAGCCTCATCAGGTAGATGAACAGCCAAATGCACCATCACATCAAAGAAGGCTGGAGGATATATCTTCTCAAGGTCGCATAGGATAGTTGGTATCTTGTCTCTAAGACGCTCCAAAGCATCTATCCTGATATTTCTATTGCAGAGTTCCCTGAAGAATTGTCCCAACTCTGCAACTGCTCTGTATAAGTCAGGGCGGCCCAATCCTCTAAGGATAACTGGTAAAACCCTTTGAAGTAGGACGTGGCAGTCATGAGTTTTCAACCCTTGTACCTTGTTTCCATCTGCACTGACTCTCCTTTTAGGGTTGGAAGCAAATCCATGTGGGAATCTCACACGTGACAGGACCTCGCATAATTCTTTTCTTTTTACCTTGTCCAAGACGTACACAGCTGGTGCCATATCCCGTGGTTTACCTTCATCTTGCACCTGCAAATCCTTTCTGATACCCAGGTGTGTTAAATCAATCCTAGATTTTAAGGTATCTTTCGTCTTGCCTTCAGTGTTAAGAAGTGTGCCGATAATGCTGTCACATATATTTTTCTCGATGTGCATCACATCAAGATTATGCCGCAGATCCAAATCTTTCCAATACTCCAAGTCCCACAAAGTGGACCTGCGGGTAAACTATAATCTCTCTTCTACCGTGCCACACTTCCTTTTCCCGCTACCATCACCAGGATGGTTTCCTGGTGTAATATGCCTGACCTTCTCTAATTCCACTTGCAACTCATCGGCGGTGAGCCTCTTTCGTGCATCACGGTTTTCATGCTTTGCATTGAACACATGTCTTCGGTATTTTCTAGGATGCGGCTTGTCCTTGGCAAGGAAACGGCGGTGTCCAATGTAACAGATCTTGCTAAGTATTGCGTATGACAGCGGATTCCTGTCACAACGAACACATGCATTGTAACCATGTGTCGTTCGCCCTGACATAGTGCCCAAAGCCGGATAATCATGGATGCACCAAATTACAAAAGCGCGCAGAAAGAAATTAGCAGGTGGGCTGCTATATAGGTCTCGAGTGAGAACACCCTTCCATAGCTGTTGAAGTTCCTCCACAAGAGGCTCCATGAACAAATCAAAATCCTTTCCAGGACTTTTTGGACCTGGGATGAGCAAGGCCATCATGTAGTTTGATTCTTTGGTGCAGACATTTGGAGGCATGTTGTAAGGGATAACAAGCACTGGCCACATGCTATATGTGGCGCTCTGGTGGCCAAATGGGTTAAATCCATCTGAAGCTAAGCCAAGTCTAATGTTTCTCGGGTCAGCATCAAACTCTTTGTGTTTATCATTGAAGCTTTTCCACTCACTACCAGATGGATGGCTCATTACATTCTGATCTCTGTAATCCTGGTTCCTAGAATGCCACAGTACATCCTCTCTTGTTTCAGCATCATGAAACAACCTCTGCAATCTTGGTGTAATTGGAAAATGTCTCAGAACATTATGAGGAATCCTCTTCACAACATCACCATCTTTCCATCTTGATGATTTGCATTTCGGGCATTCACTTAAGTTGGCATAATCCTTCCGGAACAGAACACAATTATTCTTACAAACATGGATCATATCATATCCAATTCCAACTACACGAAGGAAATTCTTCATTTACTGTAGGTGTGTGGCAGCTCAGACGCATCTGGTAAAGATTTGCGGAAAGCAGCCAACTCGCATCGAATGATTTGTTGGTCATCCGCTCAGATGTCTTCACCTGAAGAAAGGTGACCATAGCTGAGAATACTGACAGCTTATTTCCCGGGGTGACAGCAACGTTGCATTGTTCCAACATGCGGGCCCATCATTTTTCTTCTGCAGGTGAAAGTTCACGGAATGCACGAGCATTTCGTAGCATTGTTTCAATGTTGGTCAAACTCACTGGCTCCGCGATCACCACCTCCTCCTCCTCTTCCACCTGAGCATCAGGCAGATCAAGATGGTGATGTACTGCTTCCACGTAGTCAATAACATTGATGTTCACAGCTTCACCATGATGAACCCACCTAGTATATGTGACTGACATCCCATACAAGTGTAGATGATTTTGCACAGTTGACTAGGGTCTTGTAACTGAATTCATACAATTGCTACACGGGCAGAGCACATCTAATTTCGGACCACCATACTAAGCTCTGATAAAGTTCATGAAGTTTTCAACCCCCTCGACATATGCAGCGGAGAATCTTCGAGCAGAAGTTATCCAAGTCCTATCCATCTGTTAGACATACAAATTAGTTCTTCTACTAGATATTACACGAAAAACATATATGCTTTTTTATGAAGTCCAGAAAAAAAATACCTAGGTCAATGTCTAAAGCTATGGCAAGATATTTGGACGAGTAGATCTAAGTAACGAAATATATGTAAAGCTAATTTAGCAAACATATTTGAGTGCTAAATTATGGCAGGCTGTTTCAGCAATCAATGAGGCCAAGCACACAACCATCAAACTTTCTAAGGCCATCGCAGCAACAAAGATCGAGTATAAAATGGTGTAGAGCTATTTCACCTAACAGATTGGCTACTAGACCATGGCAATCTATGTCACAATAAATATATGACAGGATATTTTAGCAACTAATCGGCCTTGGCATGCCATCTCAGCTAAGCAGATTGAGTGCAGAACAGGGCAAGGAAGCTTCTTAAGCAGAGCATATTGACAGTAAACTACTTCGGCAAACAGTGAGATTAACACCATCTATCAGCTAACATTCAGCGCTACACCGACATGAACGGGGCCTCAGTCTAGAATGCGCGTACCATGGGAGAAGCTGACCGCCGTGCATCTCCACATGAACGTCACCAGTGGTGGCGGCGCTGACTGCCGTGCGCCTCCACAAGAACGTAGCCAGAGGTGGCGGCACGGCTAGAGGATGGTAGTCTATGAGAGCGTACTGTGGGAGCGAGAGGATCGCCGTGCGTCCCCTCGATGAACCGCGGCGCCGACGTATCGGCGCGGCGGGGAGGGCGGCTTTGGCAGAGCGAATGGAGTGGAGGGGGACGGGGGGGGGGGGGAGGGGGGTTTGGGGAATATTATTGGCTAGTTGGCCGAAGGGCGGTTGAATCGAATTTGGGGGGAATTTGTGTGTGTGTGTGTGGGGGGGGGGGATTTTCGCGCGGTGGGCGGGGGGAGTTTGGCGCATGGTCGGTTTCTCCAAGTGCAGTCCCATGTGTCAGTGAAGAGGCAAGCCGAAGCGCGTTCTGTTTGCGTGAGCCGTGTGCAGGACCGAACGTGTGTGGGGCAATGCGACCGCGATAGGAGTGCTGTGAGTGTACCGCCTTTTTTCCTTTTAAACTAGGTGCTTCGCCCCCTCAATTTTTTTTTGTTGCTTCACGCGATCCATCGATACTACTACTAGTAATCTGGTAATCCCGACTAAAACGGCGCGGCCGGGTCTTTTCCCGCGCGATATGCTGGGAGGTTGGCTTAGTTGGGTTTTTTAGGACGAGTAATGCTACACCTACGTAATCCCAGTTACGTAATTAACGTAATGTGAAACGTGTGAGCTGTTGATTGTAGATTGGGGGGAGGGAGGGGCCCACCACCATGAAAATCAGGGGAGGAGAGAGAGAGGCAATTTGCGTTAACCGTTTCATAGGTTCCCGTAGATGTAGAAAGATGTGAAATGCGTGAATGTGTAGTGGACGTACTATTGGGAGCCTAATCCTAGACTTACAAAGGGCTACGTAGCTGCTACGTATACTTTCCATCAGTTCGTAATGCCCCCCCTGATTTTCAGGTGGGGTGGGCCTAATCCTCTCCTTTAATCCAATTAAATAGTCCCACATCACATCAGTTCGTAACTTTACATAAACCATTACATGGATGTAGCATTGCTCCTACTATTGGAGTGCCTAAGATAATTTGTGTATGTATAGACCCTATGTGTTTATTTTACTTCGCATGTTAGATTTGTCTCGGTTCAATAAAAAGCAGAGTTGGTGATGATGGTGTGCCTGTCATCCTGCAATATAGGTCGTCCGATCTATATCTAACAGATAGGAAGGAAACTATGACAATTTACCCGCACTCCTCTCCACATTTGCAGATAAGGCTTTCCCTCGTTCATCCTTTTCTCCCACAAGATCTTGATCTTCCGTGCAATGCACGGGCATCTTGCTAGTACTCCTACAATATGTATATTATTGTGAAAGTTCATATACACCGGCCGAGATTAATGCAAACACGGCAGATTTTCATTACATTTCGAACTTTTGTAGGACAGAAAAATAAAAGAAACCCGACCCTAAACCTATTCTATGGCGGCGACCGACGTCCTCCATCTGTGATCTCTATGTACGGGGGTGGGGTTCAAGACCCGTGAAGTGAAGGTGCAGTCTCCGGCGAGGAAGAGTAGAACACGGGATACAGACCGGCCAGTTGGCACACCATGCCCTGCCGCCTCCCATGCCCTACTCATCCTCGGAGGAGTCCCCGACCTTGGCGGTGCCGGACGTTGGACGGCGGCAAGTAGGACACGTGGATGACGGTGCTCCCGTCGTCGGCCGCCAGCGCGGCCACCGCTTGTGCGGTCGCGTTCGCGTCCGCCTACGCCGCTATTGCATCACGAGAGGCGACTTGAGCGAGGGCGGCGACCTCGAGCTTCATCCCCGAAGACAAGCTCTCCCGCAGAGCATTCGCACTTGCGGTCATGGCGGATGTGGTGCCAGGTAGGAGGATGATGCACTATGGTGTGGAGGTTAGCTGGGCGTTGCCGCTTTAAGTAGCGCATTCCAGTGAGGCCAAGCGTCCGGGTGCGTCATTAAGTCACCGGAGTTGGTTCGTCGGGCACCGAGCCTCTTAACGACGACATACGAATGGACGACATGAATGCGGGCAGCTGGTGCCGGCTGGGAACGCACCACGCGACGGCGCGAGGGACAAGGGTTTTGTGTGCCAGGGTAGTCAGCTGCAGTCGTGGCAACCTTGGAGATGCCCTTTGCTCACATGCGATCCCCGCATGTCATTGAAAAAGCAAGACGACCCGGCATGGTCTCAGGTCCAGAGGATGCAGTTGGCCGCACTACACCACTCCACGGACGCGTCGCGGCGCCCCGTGCATCCTCAACGAGCCGGGTGTTGGGGTGTGTTTGGATTGTGGCCAAAGTGCACCTTACCAAAATTTTGGTCATGACCCAAAGATAGGTCTTTGTTTGGATGGTTGCCATTTTTTGGCATGCCAATGAACTCTAGCCAACTCTAGTTCATTTTTCTTGCCAATGTTGGCCAAATCATGGGCAACCAATACCTCAACCAAAATTTTGGTCATGACCCAATGATTGGTCTTTGTTTGGATGGTTGCCATTTCTTTGGCATGCCAATGAACTCTAGCCAACTCTAGTTCATTTTTCTTGCCAATGTCGGCCAAATCATGGGCAACCAATACCTCAACCAAAATTTTGGCTACCCAATGCTTTGATGGGGCAACCTTGGGCACAAACCAAACATACCGTTGGTCGTGCCACAGCACTAACGCCACCCTCGGCACACTGAAACCGACCGTGTCTAGCGACGATATGAGCGTGTCGCTCACCGCGGTCACCATGTCCAGAGGCGGTGCTAGAGCTGCACCCCGTTGTTGGCCCCAACGACCCACATGAACGGTTGTCGGTGGCGAGGAGGTCGTGGGCCAGCTCCTCCATTGGACTAGTCTGCGCTACGTCGTCCCGACCGGTGTGCCCCACATGTCAGTTTCCCTGTTTTCCCGGCCATATTCGAGCGTCAGTGCTCCGCATTGCACATTAGGCCTTTCACTATGTAGGCTAAGCGAGACAACTTATTGTTTATTTGAGCCGTTCAAGTGTAATCATGTGGCGTTTGCTTATTTCTCATTCCTCTCCAACCCTCTTCTCCATTGATCATGTCGCCCTCCAGTCCAGTCCATCCTCCCGCATGCCTCATTTGAACATTCCGCCGAGTATCATTCGCATGTACCCACCCTAGTCCTTGATACGTCCATTTTGCATCATGATTTTATGTCAATATTTATTGCATTATGGGCTGTTATTTCACGTTATGTCACAATACTTATGGCTATTCTCTCTTATTTTACAAGGTTTACATGAAGAGGGAGAATGCCGGCAGCTGGAATTCTGGGCTGGAAAAGGAGCAAATATTTAAGGACTATTCTGCGCAACTCCAAAAGTCCTGAAACTCCATGGAATACCTTAAAATAAATAAAGAAAAATCATCGCCAAAGATGAAGGCCAGGGGGCCCACACCCTGCTCAGGAGGGTGGGGGGCGCGCCCCCTACCTCGTGGCCCCCATGGTGGCTCTCTAACGCCCATCTTCTCCCATATGAAGTCTTTCAATGAGAAAAAAATAGCAGAGAACCTTTCGGGACGAGACTCCGCCGCCACGAGGCGGAACCTTGGCGGAACCAATCTAGGGCTCTGGCAGAGCTGTTCTGCCGGGGACACTTCCCTCCGGGAGGGGGAAATATGCACCATCGTCATCACCAACGCTCCTCTCATCGGGAGAGGGAAATATCCATCAACATCTTCACCAACACCATCTCATCTCCAAACCCTAGTTCATCTCTTGTATCCAATTCTTGTCTCCAAGTCCGGGATTGGTGCTAGGAGGTTGCTAATAGTGTTGATTACTCCTTGTAGTTGATGCTAGTTGGTTTATTTGGTGGAAGATCATATGTTCAGATCCTTTATGCACAATATTACCCCTCTGATTATGAACATGAATATGCTTTGTGAGTAGTTACGTTTGTTCCTAAGGACAAGGGAGAAGTCTTGCTATTAGTAGTCATGTGAATTTGGTATTCGTTCGATATTTTGATAAGATGTATGTTGTCTAACCTCTAGTGGTGTTATGTGAATGTCGAATACATAACACTTCACCATTATTTGGGCCTAGAGGAAGGCATTGGGAAGTAATAAGTAGATGATGGGTTGCTAGAGTGACAGAAGCTTAAACCCTAGTTTATGCGTTGCTTCGTAAGGGGCTAATTTGGATCCATATGTTTCATGCTATGGTTAGGTTTACCTTAATACTTTTGTTGTAGTTGCGGATGCTTGCAATAGAGGTTAATAACAAGTGGGATGCTTGTCCAAGTAAGGGCAGTACCCAAGCACCGGTCCACCCACATATCAAATTATCAAAGTACCGAACGCGAATCATATGAGCATGATGAAAACTAGCTTGACGATATTCCCATGTGTCCTCGGGAGCGCTTTTCCTATTATAAGAGTTTGTCCAGGCTTGTCCTTTGCTACAAAAAGGATTGGGACACCTTGCTGCACTTTATTTACTTTTGTTACTTGTTTCTCGTTACTATTTATCTTATCACAAAACTATCTGTTACCACTTATTTCAGTACTTGCAGAGAATACCTTGCTGAAAACTGCTTATCATTTCCTTCTGCTCCTCATTGGGTTCGACACTCTTACTTATCGAAAGGACTATGATAGATCCCCTATAATTGTGGGTCATCAAGACTCTTTTCTGGCGCCGTTGCCGGGGAGTGAAGCGCCTTTGGTAGGTGGAATTTGGTAAGGAAAAATTTATTTAGTGTGCTGAAATTTTCTGTCAATTGTTACCATGGAAAGTAATTGTCTGAGGGGCTTGTTCGGGGTATCTTCACCCAGTCCAGTTGAGCCAAGAGTTGCTCCTCAACCTACTGAACCTACTGAACCTATTGAAAATGAAACTGCTTTTCAGATCCCTTCGGGTATGATGGAAAAACTGCTAGCTAACACTTTCACAGGAAATGGAACAAAGCATCCTGATGAACATCTACACTTTGTGGATGATATTTGTGGACTATTTAAGCTTGCAGGTGTACCCGATGATGCCATTAAGAAGAAGGCTTTCCCTTTATCTTTGGAGGGAGACGCATTGACATGGTACAGGCTATGTGATGATACGAGATCATGGAACTATAAAAGAGTGAAGTTGGAAATTCATCAAAAGTATTACCCTATGCATCTTGTTCATCGTGATCACAATTATATATATAATTTTTGGACTCGCGAAGGAGAAAGCATCGCTCAAGCTTGGGGGAGGCTTAAATCAGTGTTATACTCATGCCCCAATCATGAGCTTTCAAAATTGACAATTCTCCAGAATTTTTATGCTCGGCTTTCTGAAAATAATCGCAACATGCTCGATACTTCTTGTGCTGGCTCTTTTATGATGAAGTCTATTGAATTTGGATGGAATTTATTGGATAGAATTAAACGCAACTCTGAAGATTGGGACCTCGACGAAGGTAAGGAGTCAGGTATGACACCTAAGTTTGATTGTGTTAAATCTTTTATGGATACCGATATTTTCTGTAAGTTTAGCATTAAATATGGACTTGACTCTGAGATAGTAGCTTCTTTCTGTGAATCTTTTGCTACTTATGTTGATCTCCCCAAGGAGAAGTGGTTTAAATATCATCCTCCCATAGAAGTAAAAGTAGCTGCACCTATTAAAGTTGAAGAAAAGATTGTCACTTATAATGATCCTATTGTTCCCACTTCTTATGTTGAGAAACCACCTTTCCCTGTTAGAATGAAGGATCATGCTAAAGCTTCAACTGTTGTTTGTAAAAGCAATATTAGAACTTATACACCTCCCGAGCAAGTCAAAGTAGAACCCAATGTTGCTATTGTTAAAGATCTCTTGTCTGATAATATTGATGGGCGTGTTATTCAATTCACTGGTGAAACTGCTATAATTGCTAAACCCTGTGATAGAGATAAATATAGACCTATGGTAGGCGTGCCTATTATTTCTGTTAAAATAGGAGATCATTGTTATCATGGACTGTGTGATATGGGTGCTAGTGCTAGTGTTATACCCATTGACTTATACGAAGAAATTATGCATGATATTGCACCTGCTGAGTTAGAAGATATTGATGTTACAATTAAACTTGCCAATAGAGATACTATATCTCCTATGGGAATTGTTAGAGATGTTGAAGTCTTGTGTGGGAAAACCAAATATCCCGCTGATTTTCTTGTTCTTGGTTCCCCACAAGATAGCTTTTGTCCCATTATATTTGGTAGACCCTTCTTGTGTACCGTTAATGCTACGATAGATTGCAAAAAGAATGTTGTTACTGTTGGCTTGGATGATATGGTTCATGAGTTTAATTTGTCTAAATTTAGTAAATAACATCGTGAGGAAGAATTGCCCAGTAAGGATGAAATTATTGGTCTTGCTTCTATTGCTGTACCTCCTAGTGATCCTTTAGAACACTATTTTCTAGACCATGAAAATGATATGTTCATGAATGAAAGAAGGGAAATAGATGAAGTATTCTTTAAGCAGGAACCTATTCTGCAACACAATTTGCCTGTTGAAATCCTAGGGGATCCAACTCCACCCAAGGGTGATCCCGTGTTTGAGCTTAAACCGTTGCCTGATAATCTTAAATATGCTTATCTTGATGAAAAGAAAATATATCCTGTTATTATTAGCGCTAACCTTTCAGAGCATGAAGAAGAAAGATTATTGAAAACTCTGAAGAAGCATCGTGCCGCTATCGGATATACTCTGGATGATCATAAGGGCATCAGTTCCACTCTATGTCAACATAAAATAAATTTGGAAGCGGATGCCAAACCAGTTTGTGATCCTCAACGTCGTTTGAATCCTAAAATGAAAGAAGTGGTAAGAAAAGAAATACTCAAGCTTCTGGAGGCAGGTATAATTTATCCCGTTGCTGATAGTCAGTGGGTAAGTCCTGTCCATTGTGTCCCTAAGAAGGGAGGTATTACTGTTGTCCCTAATGATAAAGATGAATTGATTTCGCAAAGAATTATCACAGGTTATAGGATGGTAATTGATTTCCGCAAATTAAATAAGGCTACTAAGAAAGATCATTACCCCTTACCTTTTATTGATCAAATGCTAGAAAGACTATGCAAACATACACATTATTGCTTTCTAGATGGTTATTCTGGTTTTTCTCAAATACCTGTGTCGACTAAAGATCAATCAAAGACTACTTTTACATGCCCTTTTGGTACTTTTGCTTATAGATGTATGCCTTTTGGTTTATGTAATGCACCTGCTACCTTTCAAAGATGCATGATGGCTATATTCTCTGACTTCTGTGAGAAAATTTGTGAGATTTTCATGGATGACTTTTCCGTCTATGGTTCCTCTTTTGATGATTGCTTGAGCAATCTTGCTCGAGTTTTGCAGAGATGTGAAGAAACTAATCTTGTCTTGAATTGGGAAAAGTGCCACTTTATGGTTAATGAAGGTATTGTCTTGGGGCACAAAGATTCTGAAAGAGGTATTGAAGTTGATAAAGCCAAGGTTGATGCTATTGAAAAGATGCCATGTCCCAAGGACGTCAAATGTATAAGAAGTTTCCTTGGTCACGCCGGATTTTGTAGGAGGTTCATCAAGGACTTCTCAAAAATCTCTCGCCCTCTGACTAATTTATTACAAAAAGATGTACCATTTGACTTTGATGATGATTGTGTAGAAGCATTTGAAATACTTAAGAAAGCATTAGTCTCTGCACCTGTTGTTCAGCCACCTGATTGGAATTTATCCTTTGAAATTATGTGTGATGCTAGTGATTATGCTGTAGGTGCTGTCCTAGGGCAAAGAGTTGATAATAAATTGAATGTTATCCATTATGCTAGTAGGACTCTAGACAATGCTCAAAGAAATTATGCTACTACCGAAAAGGAACTTTTAGCGGTTGTATTTGCTTGTGATAAATTCAGACCCTATATTGTTGATTCTAGAGTAACTATTCATACAGATCATGCTGCTATTAAATACCTTATGGAATAGAAAGATGCAAAACCTAGACTCATTAGATGGGTTCTCTTGCTCCAAGAATTTGATTTACATATTGTTGATAGAAAAGGAGCTGAGAACCCCGTTGCAGACAACTTGTCTAGGCTAGAGAATGTTCTCGATGACCCACTACCTATTGATGATAGCTTTCCTGATGAGCAACTAAATGTCATAAGTACCTCTCGTAGCACTCCTTGGTATGCTGATTATGCTAATTATATTGTTGCTAAATTTATACCGCCTAGCTTCACATACCAACAAAAGAAAAAGTTTTTCTATGACTTGTGGCATTACTTTTGGGATGACCTACATCTTTATAAAGGAGTAGATGGTGTTACTAGACGTTGTGTACCTGAGCATGAACAGGAATAGATCCTATGCAAGTGTCACTCCGAAGCTTATGGAGGACACCACGCTGGAGATAGAACTGCACATAAGGTATTGCACTCCGGTTTTAATTGGCCTACTCTCTTCAAGGATGCCCGTAAGTTTGTTTTATCTTGCGATGAATGTCAAAGAATTGTTAATATTAGTAGACGTCAAGAAATGCCTATGAATTATTCGCTTGTTATTGAGCCATTTGATGTTTGGGGCTTTGATTATATGGGACCTTTTCCTGCCTCTAATGGTTACACTCATATTTTAGTTGCTGTTGATTACGTTACTAAGTGGGTAGAAGCTATTCCAACTAGTAGTGCTGATCATAACACTTCTATTAAAATGCTTAAGGAAGTTATTTTTCCGAGGTTTGGAGTCCCTAGATACTTAATGACTGATGGTGGTTCACACTTTATTCATGGTGCTTTCCGTAAGATGCTTGCTAAATACGACGTTAATCATAGGATTGCATCTCCATATCACCCGCAGTCTAGTGGTCAGGTAGAATTGAGCAATAGAGAGCTCAAATTAATTTTGCAAAAGACTGTCAATAGGTCTAGAAAGAATTGGTCCAAAAAACTGAGTGATGCATTATGGGCCTATAGAACTGCATATAAAAATCCTATGGGTATGTCTCCGTATAAGATGGTTTATGGAAAAGCATGTCATTTACCTCTCGAACTTGAACATAAGGCATATTGGGCTATCAAAGAGCTCAATTATGACTTTAAACTTGCCAGTGAGAAGATGTTGTTTGATATTAGCTCACTTGATGAATGGAGAACCCAAGCTTATGAAAATGCCAAGCTGTTTAAAGAAAAAGTTAAAAGGTGGCATGACAAAAGGATACAAAAGCGTGAGTTTAATGTAGGTGATTATGTATTGCTATACAACTCTCGTTTAAGATTTTTTGCAGGAAAACTTCTCTCCAAATGGAAGGTCCTTACATCATCGAGGAGGTCTATCGTTCCGGTGCCATAAAAATCAACAACTTCGCAGGCACAAATCCGAAGGTGGTAAACGGTCAAAGAATCAAACACTATATCTCAGGTAATCCCATAAATGTTGAAACTAATGCTATTGAAACCGTAACCCCGGAGGAATACATAAGGGACACTTTCCAGAATGCTCCAGACCCTGAAAAGGAATAGGTATGTGGTACGGTAAGTAAACCGACTCCAAAACAATTTTTAAGGCAATATTTCTCTGTTTTGGAATATTTAGAAAAATAGAAAAATAAGAAGCAGTCCGGGGAGGACACGAGGCCTCCACGAGGGTGGAGGGCGCGCCCTACCCCCTGGGCGTGCCCCCTACCTCGTGAGCACCTCGTGTGCCCTCCGGACTTTGTTTCCTTGCACGATACGTATTTTGGTCGGTAAAAATTCATTATATATACTCCCGAAGGTTTTGACTCTCGTATCACGCAAATCTCTCATGTTCTTGTTTCGAGCTGTTTTTCTGACAGGTCTAGAGCACCATGATTTCTCCCTCCTCCAACAATGAAGACAATGATGCTTGGCTACTGAAGATAGAGTTGAAGAGAGAGGAACCAGAAGAAATCAACAAGGATGAAGGGATCAAGAAGGCCATGGAGGTTCAAGCTCCGGTGGTGAAAGAAGAAGACATCCCTCAACCTTTACCTAACCTTTTCACTCCAACAGAGATTGTAGCCTTCCAGATGATTGACTTAGCCCGCATATAGAACAAGTATCTTACGCAGGAGAATATTTTGTTGAAGGATCATATTGCCGGGCTCAAGAACATTATTCACAAGTTGGAGGAGCTTTTACGCTTGATGTGCGATTATCCACTGTCATCATCACCACCTCCATCACCTCCGAGGACATAATCACATGGGTATGGGCACTTCCCTTGGCAACTGCCAAGCTTGGGGGAGGTGCCCTGGTATCGTATCACCATCACAACTCCTATCTTTACCGTTTTTCTTAGTTCGATCCTATTAGTAGTATCTTGATTTAGTAGAATAAAGTCATGGCATGATCTAGTTTTGAGTTTTGCTTTATGATCCTTCTTTGTAATCGAGTCCATGAGCTATATAATAAAGATTAGTGTTGAGTCAAGGGCTTGAGTATTTTGCCATGATCTTGGGTGATTAGAAGAAAAAGAATAAAAAGAATCAAGAGTTCATATTGATCTTATTAAAAGTAATGACTGCACATAGAAAGAGTATGATGATTCAAAGTTGTTGGGAGTTAGCAATTATAGCTTTGGTCATCGTTGTAATTAATAGGAAGTAATAAGGAAGGAGAGGTTTCACATATAGATATATTATCATTGACATCTTTTATGATTGGGAGCACTCATTAAAATATGACATGCTAAAGAGTTGATGTTGGACAAGGAAGACAACATAATGAGTTATGTTTTCCTACATCTGAGATAAAGTATGTTGTCATGGTTCCTCTACCGTGTTGAGCTTGTCTTTCCCCCTCATGCTAGCCAAATTCTCAGCACTAAGTAGAAATACTACTTGTGCTTCCAAATACCCTTTAACCAGTTTTGCCATGAGAGTCCACCATATCTACCTATGGATTGAGTAAGATCCTTCAAGTAAGTTGTCATTGGTGCAAGCAATAAAAATTGCTCTCTAAATATGCATGATTTATTAGTGCGGAGAAAATAAACTTTGCACGAACTTGTTGTGGACGCAATAAAAGCGACGGACTGCATAATAAAGGTTCACATACAAGGGGCATGTAAAGTGACGTTCTTTTGCATTAAGATTTTGTGCATCAACCCTAAACGTGCATGACAACCTCTACTTCCCTCTGCGAAGGGCCTATCTTTTATTATTATCTTCTACCTTATGCAAGAGTCACGGTGATCTTCACCTTTCCTTTTTCATTTTATCCTTTGGCAAGCTCAGCATGTTGGAAAGAACATGATATATATATATATATATATATATATCTAATTGGGTGTGGGAGAGCATGAATTATTATTATAGACATTACCCTTGAGGTAAAAAGGTTGTGGGGCAAAACTATAAGCCCCTATCTTTCTCTGTGTCCGATTAAAACTCCGTAACCACAAGTATCGCATGAGTGTTAGCAATTATGAAGGACTAAGTGATAGTTGAGTATGTGGACTTGCTTTTAAGCTCTGACATAGACTCTTTCCGATGTTATGATAAATTGCAATTGCTTCAATGACTGAGATTATAATTGTTGGGGCCCAATAAGGTTTCTGATTCATATTTTGGCTTTGTGAAAAGATCATCACTAGAACATAAGTAATCATATGACAAAATTCATATATGTTGCTGTTATGACGTAATCATGATGCCTTCATGTCCGTATTTTATTTTTATCGACACCTCTACCTCTAAACATGAGGACATATTTATTGTTATCGGCTTTTCGCTTGAGGACAAGCGAGGTCTAAGCTTGGGGGAGTTGATACGTCCATTTTGCATCGTGCTTTTATGTCAATATTTATTGCATTATGGGCTGTTATTTCACATTATGTCACAATACTTATGGCTATTCTCTCTTATTTTGCAAGGTTTACATGAAGAGGGAGAATGCCGGCAGTTGGAATTCTGGGCTGGAAAAGGAGCAAATATTTAAGGACTATTCTGTGCAACTCCAAAAGTCTTGAAACTCCACGGAATACCTTAAAATAAATAAAGAAAAATCATCGCCAAAGATGATGGCCAGGGGGCCCACACCCTGCTCACGAGGGTGGGGGGCGCCCCCTGGGCGCCCCCTACCTCGTGGGCCCCCTGGTGGCTCTCCGATGCCCATCTTCTTCCATATGAAGTCTTTCGATGAGAAAAAAATAGCAGAGAACCTTTCGGGACGAGACTCCGCCGCCACGAGGCGGAACCTTGGCGGAACCAATCTAGGGCTCCGGTAGTGCTGTTCTACCGGGGACACTTCCCTTCGGGAGGGGGAAATCATCACCATCGTCATCACCAATGCTCCTCTCATCGGGAGAGGGCAATCTCCATCAACATCTTCACCAGCACCATCTCATCTCCAAACCCTAGTTCATCTCTTGTATCCAATTCTTGTCTCCAAGTCCGGGATTGGTGCTAGTAGGTTGCTAGTAGTGTTGATTACTCCTTGTAGTTGATGCTAGTTGGTTTATTTGGTGGAAGATCATATGTTCAGATCCTTTATGCACAATATTACCCCTCTGATTATGAACATGAATATGCTTTGTGAGTAGTTACGTTCGTTCCTAAGGACAAGGAGAAGTCTTGCTATTAGTAGTCATGTGAATTTGGTATCCGTTTGATATTTTGATAAGATGTATGTTGTCTAACCTCTAGTGGTGTTATGTGAACGTCGAATACATAAAACTTCACCATTATTTGGGCCTAGAGGAAGGCATTGGGAAGTAATAAGTAGATGATGGGTTGCTAGAGTGACAGAAGCTTAAATCCTAGTTTATGCGTTGCTTCGTAAGGGGCTGATTTGGATCCATATGTTTCATGCTATGGTTAGGTTTACCTTAATACTTTTGTTGTAGTTGCGGATGCTTTCAATAGAGGTTAATCATAAGTGGGATGCTTGTCCAAGTAAGGGCTATATCCAAGCACCGGTCCACCCACATATCAAATTATCAAAGTACCGAATGCGAATCATATGAGCGTGATGAAAACTAGCTTGACGATATTCCCATGTGTCCTTGGGAGCGCTTTTCCTATTATAAGAGTTTGTCCAGGCTTGTCCTTTGCTACAAAAAGGATTGGGCCACCTTGCTGAACTTTATTTACTTTTGTTACTTGTTGCTCGTTACTATTTATCTTATCACAAAACTATCTCTTACCACTTATTTCAGTACTTGCAGAGAATACCTTGCTGAAAACTGCTTATCATTTCCTTCTGCTCCTCGTTGGGTTTGACACTCTTACTTATCGAAAGGACTACGATAGATCCCCTATACTTTTGGGTCATCAGTCCTCTTTCAATAGATCTCCGGACCCCGAGATGAAATCGAGAGGGAACGAGTGGGGGCACGTGATACCTAAGGCGGATTCAAAATTTTTGAACTGGTGATCATAGCATCCGCAAATCATATATAAATGGTATTCAATGTTCGTTTCGTTTTTGAAAATACAATATACTCCCTCCTATCCTTTCTAGATTACATATAAGTTTTATGTGTAGTCAAAGTATTTCTACTATGATAAAAAAGGTATCAACATTCAACAACGCCCAATCAATATTGTTAGATACGTATAATCGTACGTACTCCTAGATTTGTACTCGAGATGGTTTCCAATTTGACTATTGACAAGATTAATAGTACATGAGATGTATAATGTGAAAATTATATCATTGGAAACTCCTTTCACATACAAAATTGACCGTATGCTTTGTGTAAGTTGCATGTCATATATTATTACTCTAACATTTGGTCAAAGTTAGTCTCGAAAAACACATTAGACCCTGTATGCTTTGTGTAAGTTTCATGTCATATATTATTACTCTAACATTTGTGTAAGTTTCATGTCATATATTATTACTCTAACATTTGTGTAAGTTGCATGTCATATATTATTACTCTAACATTTGGTCAAAGTAGTACTACCTCCGCCCTGGTTTATAGGTCCCCTTCGTATTTTGTGTTAAATTTTGACCATAAATATAACTAATAAAGTGTTATTGCATGTCATAAAAATTATATCCTTGGATTCATATTGGAACATAGTTTTCAATCGTATAATTCTTGGTGACATGCATTGACATTTTATTAGTTAAATCTATGGTTAAAATTTGACACTAAAGGGGACCAATAAACCAGGACGGAGGTAGTATAGTGGAAGTGGATCCACTGACGTAGGTATCCCTGCCTTACCCTCCCTTTCGGTCACTTACTGGCGGACCCCATGCTTGCTAGGCCCCGCATGTCAGTTACTCAATGGGTTCGACCACGTCAGGGGATCGTCATCCGTAGTATACTCCCTCTGTTTTTATTTACTCCGCATAAAATGGAGGGAGTGGTGGTATAATAAATGACACGAGCGGGGAAGGGGGGGGGGACGTCGGTTTTCTCTCAACTGTGGTCCCACAAGCAAGCGAAAACGCAAGACGAAGCGTGTTCTATTTGATGAGCGACGTGGAGGGTCCAGCGTGCCGGGCTGCAACGCGAACGCGACAAGAGCGATGTACAGCCAAAACCGATTGACCGGTCGTCACTGGAACCACTATTCACACAAGAACCTTCGCTGCTCGGCCTACACCAGCCACTGCCCTAAAACCACACCAAATCTCTAGCCCATTCCCCCACCTTTCGATCCCCTAGCCCGCATCAAGTGTCCCCTAGTTCGCCGAAAAGCCATGGTGCACCACAAGATCACTTACTACAAGATGCTGACGCCGGAGCGCCGCGCGGAAATCGCGGCGGTGGTCGGTGCCACAGACCTCCATTCCTAAGCTCGCTTTGTGGCGGGCCAATCCCCGAGTTCTCTGGAGCCAAGCTACAAGGAGGAGGAAGCCGATCCAATGTTCATGGCGGAGGTCGCGGCATAGAAGGCCCTCGATGGGTATGAGACGATGGACGTCGACTTCGTGCCGGCGTCCGAGTCCCCCATGGTGCAGGCGGACTAGCGGTTCAACATGGCGATACTAAAGGAGGACGAGGAGGCAGAGGCTCAACTAGACGCGGAGCGCGCGCATGCCGCTGCCATCGAGGCTCTCCTGCAGGCAGAACCGGATGCCGTGGATGTGAACCGGGCGGCGGAGGCTCAACTTGAGGCGGAGCGCGCAGATGCCGCTGCCATCGAGGCCCTCCTGCAGGCGGAACCGGACGTCCTCGACATGAACCGGGCGGCAGAGGCTCGACTCGACGCAGAGCGCGCGGATGCCGCTCTCATCGACGCCCTCCTGCAGGCGGAACCGGATGTCCTGGACTTGAACCAGGCGGCGGAGGCTCGACTCGACACGGAGCGCGCGGATGCCGCTGCCATCGAGGCCCTCCTGCAGGCGGAACCGGACGTCCTCGACTTGAACCGGGCTATGCTCTCATCCGTGCAGAGCGCCCGCACGCTCCGCTTGAACAAGTAGCTGGAGGCCGAGGACAACCACGGTGCGGAGACACACGTCGGCAGCGACGGCTGGTTCGCGCCTTCAACCAAAGACGACGAGGCCATCTCTTTCCGCGAGCAGTGATAGTTTTTCTTTATGTTGTTGTTTTTATGGATCTTTTGCTGTGTAAAAACATACTATATTTGTTATGCAAGTCGCCTGACTTGGGTCAGTCTACCATTTCAGGCGGTTGGATGAATATCCTACGTCTCCTAACCCTTCTTTCCTTCTTCATCACCTCTTCTTCTTCCCCAACAGACCACCGCACGGGCCGTACGGATACTCCCCAACATGTGGTTGGATAAACATACTCTATGAACAAAAATTAGGTGTCAGCGATAGGATGGCTGAGTTTGGTTTGTTGACATGCGACAACACGTGTCAGTGAGGGTGCATTCCCTTGGTTGGGTTTGCGGCATGCAGGAGCGACTGTGTGAGGGTGCGGTGCGACCGCGGCATGCAGGAGCGACCGTGTGAGGGTGCGGTGCGACCGCGATAGCCGTGCGCAAGTGTACCTCCTCATTTTGAAAACTTTAGGCAAGCTTGGCAAAAATGTGTGGCGAAGTTTGGCAATGCAAGGCCTAGACCCAAACAGGATAAGTACATATGTACTAGGAGTACTAGTGTTAAAAAAGAAAGGCGGGGTTTTCCTTCACGGGATTTAATCGATACAAATCCTCGTTTCACGTGTCAATTAATGCGTATTTTTTTCTCGAAAGACCAAAGAGCTAACCATCTCACTCCTCATCGCTTGATTAATGCAGCGCCATGCAAACCAACCTTCTCACTTCTGCATGCATGCATGGAATATTAATGTCCTTGGTTGCTAACCCCATCAATTTTGCCTCGGTTAGTGTTAGTGGCCCTTTGCAAATTGTAATTTTGATATACTGGCCTTGTGTACAAAAAAATGGAGGTAGTAACTGTATTTGACTTCCTTCCCCATTGCGGTGACGTCGATGATATTTTTTTGTGGTTTGGCGAAGTGCGTTCGACGGAGAACACCATTGAGGGAGATCACGGTAAGTCGTTCGCAAGTGTCGCCTGCAAGCCGAGACAACCGCCTTATTTGCATCCAGGAAGTCCTTTACTTGTACTACTAGGAGTACTAGTGCGGTGAGATGGTTTCTCGAAGAAGACGATGGAGAAGCGGAGTCAGCGAAGAGTCAAATGATGGTTGCTTCGTCCGTGCTTTTGTGATTTGACGCCTCACTGCTTTGTGATTTGTGATAGAAGGGATAGGGGAGTAGACTCTATGCTCTATACTGTACTACATGCATCCAAGCATGGGAGAAAGAGGAGAGACGTTGCATTTTTCTATTCCTTCAATCAATCGATCAGGGAGCTTTGGTTCCATCTTTTTGGCTTTGGCAACACCGTCCACAATGGTTCCGATGATGCCAAAAGCTATTTTCACATTTGGCTACACATTGTGGATGCCCTTAACCGTACCACTTGGTTTTGCTCCTGTGTGCTATCTATAAAAATCTCAATTATATTGATCTAAAAAATTATAGAATCAAGATTAGTAAAAAGGAGGTGATTTTGCCGCGCGGATGGCGGGGGAGGTTTCTTATTTTCGGAGGATGTTGTCCTAGCGGTTTGCTAACATGCGGTCCCACGTGTCAGTGCCTTACCAAGCCGACCCGCGTCCCACATGAGGTAGAACAACGGCAGAATCAACACGTGGTTAAGTTGAAGAAGATGAGGGAGAAGCGGATTCAGCAACGAGTGAAATGATGGTTGCTTCGTCCCTCCAACTTCTTTTTTAGCATTATTACTTCGTCCCTCCAACTTAACTGCGGGAAAGGTGCAACTTTATGATTTGACGCCTCATTGCTCATTACTATACCGGCGCCATGACTGGGGTGCTTCACATCGGCTGCTCTGCACTGTATTCCGGTATGGCAGGTGGACCCGGTAGCTTGATGTCCCACATGTCGGCAAAAGGGACTAGAAGATTTATGAAAGTGAGCGCTCCACTCTTACGACGGAGGAGTAGACGACACGACGGCCCAGTGAACTGTCACTTGTACTGTATAGTACTATAGTTTTGCTGTTTCGCACGATCCATCGATACAAACCTGATTAAACAGGAAAGGGCGGGATTTTTCCCGTGCGGTAAATGATACTGGCCATACATTTCAAAGGCAATTTTAATGTATGCAAACTGAATAATCATAAGTAACAATATGATATCTAGTAAAACTAAAAACACATATGATTTATTGTGTTAGAGTGTAGTAGTAGTGCTGTATTGCATAGTTGTTAGATGTAACATGTGAGAACGTGTAGAGATGTAGTTTTGGAGGGCCTATAGAGAGAGAAGCGTAATACGGTCACTGAACTTCAGAATAAGCTGATTACAGTCACTATATACGTTTTGCGGTGATTATACGGTCACTTGCTCACAGTTCAGCATCAGATTGCACTCTGTTGACCAGCCAAATAGTCTGCGTGGCACCATGTTGACTAGTTAAATTGACCATGTTCCTTGTGGGTCCCACCTGTCAGTTCGCATAGGGAAAAGGTCAGATAAACACAAATTTATGCAGGCGCGACAAGGCTCCTGCGTACGTGTGAGTGTTGCGTGCGTGCGTGGGTGCATGTGTTTGTGTGAGTGTTGCGTGGATGCAGTTCGTGTGCATGCGTGCGTGTGTGTATAATCACCACACCAGCTCCTGTGTGTTAAAACAGACGGCTCAGCATACCAATACAAGGCCACCTTGTCCGCTGTGCCCACGGTCATGACTTCGAACCACCGTCCAAATATTTTGTTGTTGTTTGTTTTCATTCTTACTAGCAAGATGCCCGTGCGTTGCACGTAACATCAAGATGCATTTGTATGACTTGTTTATCCTGTGAGAGAAAAGGACGAATGAGGGAAGGCCTTATTTGCAAATGTGGAGAGGTGTGTGGGTACCTTTTTGCAAAATTGCCATAGTTTCTTTCCTATCCGTCAGATATAAATCGGACGGCCTATATTGCAGGATGACGGGCACACCATCATCACCAACTATGTTTTTTATAAGAGTGTATTTTATGTATTTTATAAGAGTGTAGATGTAGAGTAGATACAAGTCGACAGGTGGGCACGATGGTAGTGAGATAATGTGATGCAACACTAGAGGTGTCACGTCGAGCGTTTAACTGGTCAACTAGTCATGTCATGAGCAAATACAGAGTTGTACGGTGAGCCCGTGACTGTATAATAACCACTAAATGTAAATGGTGACCGTAATGAGTGGATTATGAAGTCCAATGTACATATCGTGCTTTCGCTTCAAATACAATGATCGTCATTGCATATATCGTGAGAGAAAGATGAAACCGCGTGAATTTTCTGGGGGCTTACTTTTAGAGGACCTAGAGATAGTTTTGTGTGCATGCGTGAAAGGGGCGTACAGGGGGGGGGGGCATGCGATGGAGAGAGAGAAATGCTCTTCGTTTCTCTTTATTATGACTAACTTTGTATATAGTATAAAAATATACAAATTCACAATGCGGAATAAATATCATTGTGGGCACCATGCAATGCAAATTAGTGTTCGTACTCCTCTGTATAACTTTGTAATGTTGTATATATGTAGAAACTCTAAAATAATTTTTTGGCCACACTTTATTCAAAAGGAATGTTGTATGCGAAATAAACGTGAAGAGAGGGCTTTTTAGATCAATGGGGTACATGATG